>OZ026572.1:14121850-16820792 GCA_964020215.1 Aurelia sp. 3 sensu Dawson et al. (2005)
AACCCAGCAAATCAACGAGTGGCTACAAGTGGTCTGCTTGGGGCGTCGTAGCTGCTGATTGTTAAAATTCTTGCAGTACATTTCTGAAGTTTTTGCAACTGAATAATATCAACTGAGCATACGCATCTCCAAACAGAGCAACAGTATCAAAAGTGTTGAGAGTTTCAAAGAACCTTATGGTTGGAATCAATTGGGATGCTTACAAAGCCTAATGCCTTAGAAATGGTGCTAGAGAGCACCTTGATTTGTTTTTTCCAGTCCAATAGCTGCCAATTTTTATGCCAATGTATGTTGCTTTTTGAACAACTTGAAGCTCATTTTCACGATCTTCCCATTTCAAGTCTTCATTCTGACTTCTAAGAGTGACAAGTTTTTGCCTGGTGGAAACAAGCATCGCATGTTTTTCGCAAAATTCAAAGAGATTTCGTTGCCATGCAGGCAAGAGTGAAATTGCTTAAGACCGTCGTTGATATCCTTGATAGTCAAATTGCCGGGATGGTGGCATAAAAAAAATGGCATAATCAGCAAACATGGACACAGTGGAACCTTGGAAAGCTTGTGCGAGATCATTGATGCAGATAGGACAAGTAAATGACCAAGACTCGAGCCTGTGGCATACCAACTTCTATATTCCCAATCTCCAAGTCAATAATATTAACCCTACAAAACTGTTAACGATTGATGAGGTAGGATTTAAACCATGGAAGTTCACCTTATACTCTGCTTTTTTCATGCAGTCAAAAGAGACTTGATAATCTTATAATATATTACAGTATAATGATGACGACAATAAACATATAGAGTTGACTGAATCTCAGTTCATCTTGTTTTTCAATCAGCTTGAATAATACAAATCAGTAAGCAAGCAAGCAACAACGCAGGCTGGGGTTATTGGCAGCTTTCCAGTTGCTGTGGGCTTGCGGCACTAAGGCTTGTACCCTCAAGGTTGCCTCTGAGTACTCATCTTCCAACCTCGAAATGATGGACAGCTGAGTTGGCTGCTAACTTTTGGTTGTAGTGCCAGCGACGAGATTCGAGCCCACGCGGGTAGACCCTACCAGATTTGAAACACTGCGCCTTAACCATTTGGCAACACCATCATACAAAATATGATATGATAACATACGATTTGTTGGGGAGATGAAGTGCTGACCCTATTGTTTTGACCGATTGTGATTCAGCTTTGTTGACAGCAACTCAACGGCGGGGCTCACACTGTCATGCGCAACTTTGCTATTGTTTTCTTCTCCTGTTCTCAACCGTCAAGCTAATTTGCATATTACGTCATTGACATAAATCGCTACTACGCATGCGATCTGGAGCCCTTTTTGGGGGATTCCTCGAGGCTCACAACTTAGCCTGTTCGTATCCCCAACAATGATATATAATGAAATATGACATGAACTGAAATTCAGTCAAGTCAATATGTTCACTGCCGTCATCCTTGTTCTGAAATTCCTGACGAAATTTCGGTATACGACGTTGTATCTTACAAATTAACAAAGAGAACCTATCGAAAGTTAAACCAAACCTTTGCTCTTTGATTTCAGTAAATATCCACGGTTTTATTAGTGCACCTCTGAAAACAAAAGAAAACAAATTATCTTTTTTCTGAAATCGTCATCAAAACTGCCAAGTTGGCAACTGTTGTAACTGCCACAAAACAACTTTTGCATGGAAGACTGAATTTGATGGCAGCAGCAAAAATTCTCCCCCAACAGCAAAACATGACTGGATTTGTGACGTCAGTTCTTGTCCTGGGCAGGAGATTTTGCAAAAAGCGCCAACTTTTAATCAGGTGTCAGCAACTTTTTCAAATCACCATTAAAACAAATATAAAAAAACATATCTGCATTACTATATAACATTCGCATAGGGAGAAGACTGAGAGTTATCTTGCTCCCATTGCAAATGGTACAATTCAACAATTAAATCTATTTGCAAAACCTAACAAAGACAAAACACTACTACAAAGCACAAATCAACAATGCAGGAAGGAACAATACAACTATGGGAAAAATACACTGCTCACACATGCAAGGCAAACGAGCCCAAACTAAAGCATTGTCTGAAAATCAAGTTTAATCGCTGGTTGATCCATTAAACTTGAAAACATTTAAATTGGGTCAAATAAACCTGGTTTAGAAAAAGCTGCTTTAGCCGTGCAAAGAGAGAGGGCATATTTTAACTAATTTGAAACGAATTAAACAATCAGTCAAAAATAAACTAAATTGAATAAAAGAGGGTTGGTGAACTGCATTTTATACCGGGTGTCCCAAAAAAAACTTTTCCCGTTTGAGCAGTTCCACAACAACAACCACTGTCTTGTTCTTAGAGTTGTAAACGGCAATCTCTTGCTTAAAGGCTAATTTGGACCCATATAATTTTGCGCGACTTGGTTGCTCATCAAAAGAGCTCCAAAATGTGGATATTTCGAAACCTTATGCTGGAGAAGTTCTCGAAAAGATGGGAAATCTAGCGATGGAGATATGTTCCGGTCCTTCCATGTTTTACGTCACAAGGTGAAGACATACAACCGCTTGTCAATTTCTTAAATTGGTATACAAAGTCGGCAATGCGCTAAAGTGCGGACCACAGCACTTTGTCTGGTGTACTAAACTTTATCTTCGAACATCAAGCACAATCGTGTTTTTGCGGATAAAAGATACAAATATGATTTTTCTTGGGTCCCTTTATGGAGTTCAAGCTCCATACTGTTGGAATTTAGTTGAAAAACAGAATTTCCGTGGATTTTGAGGTGAGGGTTTAACGATTATATTGATAAACCATGTTAAGCTCTTTCTTAAGCAATTTTGGTACTCTGCTTTTCAGGAAAATAATTATAGAAAATTAATGGGCGTAGATACAGAAATGGAACGAATACTCAAATCTAAGTTGAGCATTGTATAACAGATTTCTTTTAAAATCGTTATCAAATAAAATACACGTCAACTAAAATAACAGCTCAAATGGGGAAAGTTTTTTTCGGACAACCGGTATAGGTGCATTAATTTAGCCTCTCGGTCGATTCAACGAATGAAATGGTTGCCTCAAGGATTACTCTGTTCTCAATTACGTTAAAGTGCGGGCTTCCATAAAGAGGCAGCTAACATAATGGTTTGGCATTAAGCTTTGTGATACCCGGTCCTGGGATATCCGAGAGTTTCTGTAAGAGATCAATGCGCATCACGTCAAACCTTTGGTAGTGCAAGCGAAATGCTCAATTTCTTCATTTTCTATTCCACAAGAACAGAATTAACTTTACCTTGGTCATAAATGTGCGGATTGCTCAGACTGTAGACAACATGACGCTTAGATGGGATTTCAGCAAATATATAAGCAGGAGCTTGTGTCTTTTCAGATTATGAAAATGAGTCAAGCGACGAAGCCACTTTCTGTGATACAGGTTCTCCCGACTTAATTATTTGCTTACAGTCGCAAACTACGGTTTTATGATAGAGCTGACATCCTCTCTATTAGGAACAGTGTACAAATGTCCGTTTGCAAGTAACTTTTGAAGAAGTAACACATCCCGATGAGAAATTTAAGGTTCTTAACGAAGTGCTTCTGAATACCTGCTCAAATTTTATACCAAACTAGCTCACAAAAGAAAGAGGCCCATCAGGTCCATTGGATTACTCCGAACATAAAAAATTTCTGAAGAAAGAAAAATCATTGTTTAGAAGGGTCAACCAGGAGAAATGGTTGAAGGTATTCAAACACGATAGCTCAAGAATCAAACCTTGTGGAAGATGCTAAACATAGAAACTTCACTAATGTTGGCTGTACATTATTAGATCCGTCATCTGGCGCCAAAAAGTACTGGTGCCTGATCAATAAGATTCTCAAAAAGGCTAAGATGCACGAAAACTTAAGCTTGTCTATGCCGAATATCAGTTGGAACAGTTAATAAAGAGCTATACAAGAGTTGCCGTAACAACAACTGAGCAAGGTGATAAGAGAGTAAGTAAATCACTCATAGACCATTTCTCTACCTCGAACTCAAAATTCATTCTAAAGGCAGATGTCTTAGAAACGGGGATGGTTGACCATTATATGGTGTATGGGGTTAGGAAAGTCAATGCCTGGCGATTGAAAAAAGAACATGCAAAGCCAAAGTTAGTTGAATCAAGAAATATGAAACAATATGATAAGGCCCTCTTTCTGAACGACCTACAACAAATAGACTGGAAAACCATCCTTGACCCTCTTTCCAGTGATCCATCTGGTATGGCGAACACATTTCAGGAAATTTTTGAGTCAATCTTGAACGTTCACGCTCCAATAAAAAGGAGAAGAGTTCGGTCCGAGTTTGCACCCTGGCTTACCCCGATTATTAGGAAATCAATGGCAACCCGGGATAGGCTGAAGAAAATGGCAACTCAGAATCCTGAAATGTGGTCTCTCTATACCAAGCAACGTAATAGAGTAACAAAAGAAATCAGAAATTCTATTCAGGATCACTATAAAAATTTAATCAATGAAAGTAATGGGGACCCGAAAAGAATGAGGAAGACAATAAATCGGGTCTTGGATAAAGATGTTAAATCCACAAACCTCTCCGCCATTGAAAGTGAAGGCAAAACTTTGACAAAAGAACATGATATGCTTGAGGCTCTTAACCGTCACTTTGTTTCAGTTGGACCTAATCTTGCAAAACAGATTAGTTCCAAATCTGATGATGACTGCCTGAAGCATACCATCCCAGAAAACAGTGAAATGCTTTTTCAAACGGTAGATGAGGAATATGTCTTGAATGCAATAAATCGGCTAGAGAAAGGAAAAGCATCCGGTCCCGATAAAGTAACGATAAGGTTGGTAAAAGACGCGGCCAGTTCCATCGCTTATCCTCTCATGCTGATTTATAACGCATCACTTATGAATGGCATCTTTCCAGATATTTGGAAACTAGCGAGGGTCACCCCTATTTACAAATCGGGCACTAAAAGTGATACAAACAATTACCGGCCCATATCTGTAATTTCTGTGTTCTCGAGGATGTTAGAGCGGCTTACCCACGACCAGCTGTTTGAATTCCTCAAAACAAACAAACGATTAACGAGTAACCAAGCAGCTTTTCGCAAGCATTACTCCACAATAACCTCGCTGATTGGCAGCACTGACTATTGGTATGAGAGCATAGATCACAGCAAAGTCAACCTTACTGTATTTCTTGACCTAAAGAAAGCTTTCGACACAGTCGACCATAGCGTATTAATGAAAAAATTGCGCGCATATGGGGTGAGAGGCACGTCTGGGGATTGGTTTGAATCCTACCTAACAAACAGAAAACAATTTTGCTCTCTGAATGGTTTGCATTCAAAAGCTAAAAAGGTTACCTGTGGCATACCACAAGGGTCATGCCTAGGCCCTCTTCTTTTCATCATTTATTTGAATGACCTTGAAGAGTGCTTGCAATTCTCACGAGCTAGCATCTATGCTGATGACACTAGTTTGACAATTGCTTCTAGTAATTCAGTAAAATTGGTCGACGATGCACACCGGGAGCTTCTCAATATCTCAGAGTGGATGAGAGTGAATAAACTAAGTCCTAATCCCAAAAAAACTGAATTCATGGTAATAGGACACCCACTCAAGACTAGGAGTTTTCACCTTCCAGAGGTTCTAACGTCTGGATGGTTCTGATATAAAAAAGGTTGGTCGAGCGAAATCCCTTGGCATCATTATTGACGAAAGCCTTACCTGGGATGAGCAATACAGGCGTGTAAAGGGCAAAATGAGTGCTGGTCTTTCAGCTCTAAAACGACTGAAAAATATTTTACCACAATCTCAGCTTTGCAGTGTGTATTATGCTCTTGTCGAGAGTCATCTGCGTTATGGCGACGTTATTTGGGGTAGCTTGTGTAAAACAAAATTAGCTGCTCTTCAACGTCTTCAATCCCGAGCATGGTCAATAATAGAGAATGCAAAAATTCAAGATCTTTGGTCTAGTTCCTGGCTAAATGTAGAAAATACTATCCGTTATGACAGGAACGTGATGACCTACAAGATCGTAAACAGATTATGTCCTGAAAACCCTTTTGATAAATACTTGCCCAGATCATGTTTTTCTTAATACAATACGAGAAATTCTCAGGATCTTCAAATCCCTAGATGCAGGACAGAGTTTTTCAAAAAGAGTTTTCACTATGCATCGCTGAAAGTCTGGAATGATACACCTTCCACAATTCGTGAGCTACCGACTTTAAATCGTTTTAAGCAAAGACTAAAAACGCATTTAAAGGGCTAGACTCATTTTTAAAACACGACTCCCTGGAAAAACAGCAGATTAGGAATGTAGGATTTTAGGCTTTTTAGGAATTTGATTTCTAGATTTAAATTTGTAAGTAGGTTTTTTATATTAATTGCTGAAGGGTTTTTTTCGTGTATGAATAATTTTAAATAAAAAAAAAATAAAAAAAAATAATACCCCTTTCGGAAAATGATATCCTTGCGCTAGACTTTTCTTGAGAGGCTCAAATATTAATGATTATTTCATTCTTCGATGCATAACATTGGAAACTGGCAGTAAAATTCCCAGTGATTTAAGTGTGACCACATCCCAGCTTCGAGAATCGCTATCTCCGATATGCCGATATTACGGATCATTTGCAATCTTAGTCCGAACAAATCGCACGGTCGGGACAAACTTTCAGTGCGAATGATGAAAAATGTGCAATGGCACATAAATAATACCGTCAAACTTGATTTTCGAAAATTGTTTGTATCATGGTACATACTTTCCTAGACTCGTGGCCTTTAGTCCTTTGCTTCCCTTTAGCCTTTGACATGATGATGGCGCTTCGGTCAACAGAGAATCGTAATATTACTCCGAAAAACCTGAGCCAATTGGGCCCAAATTCTGCGATTCCTAGAGTACCAATCATATTGCGAGATTTCCGAATTACTATTGTAACGGTGTAGCGTAAACGTGATAGAATAGACCTTTTAGCTATTCTACAAAAGAGCCTGGATCGAGTGATGTTTTTATACAGTTTTATTCGCAAGGTTCGATTGAATGGCGTTAGAGCTTCGATCACAATTGTGCACATTCGAAAATTCTACAAATTGTAATCAGTTTTCAGTTTCAGTTTTCTGTTTCAGTTTCATTTTATTTAACAATCATCCTAAATACAATAACAGATAAAACAATACATTACATAAATCTAAATACATGAAAATTAAAAATCTACATACAATAAACAATGAAAATTAGAATTACATAAATCAACTTTACAATTTGTATTTAGAATGATTGTCTACGGAGGAACCCTCAAAATAGATAAACTAATCGAGAGAGGGCCCCCCCCCCCATAAAAGAAAACTAAAAAAGAATTTTTTTAAAAGTAAAAACCAGATGATCAATAATAGAGTGAGCAAAAGAACACCATCCATATCCCAACCAGACACCCCACCCCACAGCCAGAACCAACAGAGAACCCGGCCATGGGACAGAACGCACAGCCAAGATACGGATGGTGTTTAAGGCAATAATCATGTTGGAAGTAAATAAGCATTTATCAAAAATTCTTTCAATTTAGATTTGAAAATGGAAACCGATGTGGCAATTCTAACATAAACTGGAATGGTATTCCATACCGGGTGTCCCAAAAAAAACGCAACAGATTTGATCAATCTTAGCGTTGAAGAGGTTCACTAAATTCATTTGAAGTATGCTTTATGACAATCCTCTGTAGTTCAAAAGAACATTGATACCTTGGTTGTGAAGCTTAGTAGCTTGGTTGTCAAGAATTCTTTGCCGAAAGTCCAAATTTGTTATCAGCCCTAAACCAGAGCTTTGCGAGAAAACGGCCTAAGGTGGCCATTCAGAAAAGGAATCACCCAAAGCACAATCTCCAATTCCTGCCTAGCCTTGACTGCATTTTTGTCTGCACAAACATCTTTTTCCACAGATATAGATAATGGCATGCCAAGAACGTTCTTTCAAATGTATCCATTCTTGAGGTAACTCTGCCTCCCACTCTCATGGGCACGAAAAGCCGGTTGTCAGAAATTTATTAATTCCTCTGGGACCAATCAGTCATAGCACTCTATAGGTGTGTCTCTTGGCAATTGGTTTTTTAAAAGAACAGTTGCTTGATCTAATTGAAAAAGGCACGCTACAATTTATTTTGAGAAACAAGTTAACCCTGAAGGCTGGTTTCCACTCAGTAGAATTTTCCGAGTGGACAGGATTTTACACAATAAATGTTTATCACGCGTAAAATTCTATTCAAACTCAGAGCGACCATGGAGCGACATTTTTCACGTAAACAAAAGATTTTCAGTCTGTTCGGAAAATTCGACTGAGTGGAAATCAGCCTTACCTTACAGCCCACTACCTATGTTAGAATCACTTTGATTTGGGTGATTCCCCTGCTGAGTGGGTTACCTTAGGCCGTTTTCTTCCAAAGCTCTGGTTTAGGGCTGATAACAAATTTGGACTTTCGACATAGAATTCTCGACGACCAAGCTACTAAGCTTCACAACCAACGTATCAATGTTCTCTTGAACTATTGGGGATTGTCTTAAAGCATACTTCAAATGAATTTAGTGAACCTCTTTATCGCTAAGATTGATCAAATCTGTTGCGTTTTTTTTGGAACACCCGGTAGTTTTGAACCAAAGTACTGCATTGATCTTAGACCATACTGTATTGTATTTTTACTTGTTTGAAACAGATCACCTCGAGAGGCTTGACGAGTCCCATGCAAGTGGACATTTTGGCTGAGTTGAAAAAAATTATGAAAGACAGGAGGAGTGAACTTATCTATTGATTTGTATACAAAGTTTAAGATATTAAAATGAATTAGATCTTTGAGTGTGAGAACTTTCAAAGAGTGAAATATTGGTAGTGACGGAGAGCAGTAAGGTTGAAAAAATATACATCTTAGAACTTTCTTTTGTAGAAGAAACAGGTGTTTTTGATGAGTTTCATATGATAGGCCCCAAGATGTTATTCCATAGTTGAGAAAAGAGGAAAATAAAGAGTTGTAAAGACATATGAGAGTGTCATGGTGCATTAGATATCTAATTTTGAAAAATATAGCAGAGGTTCTAGAGAGTTTTTTTAGTTAATTCAGTAATGCGATATTTCCATGAAAGACCCTCATCCATAAGGACACCAAGAAATTTTACATACTTAACTCTTTTGACTGGTTTTTTTCCAAATTTTAATATGAGATCCTCTGGGATTTTCTTTTTGGGAGAGTGAAAGATTACAAAGTTAGTCTTTTCAATGTTAAGAGAAAGCTTGTTTGATTCCAGCCAGGCCTTTGCTGCTTTCAGTTCCTTATTTATCACTTTTATTAGTCTATCAGTACTGTTAGATTCAAAGTAAATATTGGTATCATCTGCAAATGAGAAGAAAGAAAGAGATTTTGATGTACTGGGAAGGTCATTAATGTAGATAAGAAAGAGCAAAGGGCCAAGAACAGAACCCTGGGGAACTCCACATGTTATATTGGAGAGTCTTGAAGAGTGGCCATTTACCGAAACAAACTGTTCCCTTCCCTGTCATGCAAGTATGACTGGAACCACTGAAGGGCAATTCCCCTGATACCATAATGTTCCAATTTTTGCAGTAAGATTCTATGGTTGACTGTATCAAAGGCCTTTTGCAAGTCAATAAAAATTCCACAGCCAACATTGCCGCTATCAAGAGTGCACTTATTTTTTTCAGATAAGCTAACCAGTGCATGCTCGGCAGAATGTCCAGTTCTAAAACCAAATTGCATTTCAAACAAAGTTTCATGCATTTCAAGAAAGCTATACAGGCGTTTGTGCATAAGCTTTTCAAAAATCTTGCTGAAGATTGGTAAAAGGGATATAGAGCCCCATCGCCCCTTTCCGATCACAGGCTGCTGTGAGCGCTTTTTGTGTACAATCGCGCGATATTTGTTTACAAAAGGACTGGGTCTTCTAATTAAAAAAGTGCGAGAAAAATACTTTGCTGACGCCATGAGCTTCATGTTCATACGTGGTTTACTTTTTTCTGGTGTGTGAATCCAACGATATGAGAAGTTGAAAAAAGTCTACCTGTGATGGAATCGTAAGTAGTCGCCATTTTTCCTTCGTGTTTCCTTGTCGCAATTATATTTTCCCTTGTTCCTCTACTGCTGTTCATCAGAACCGCAGTCAAAACATTTCAACCTTTACTCCAACTCTCTAAACGGATATTTACAAAAAAATTTCGAACATAATATCTCCGGCTTCCTAGCCGGGGGTAAATTTCTAACTGCAGTCAGGTAGGCTACATATCGCCCTTTTCCGATCACGAGGTTTGGCTTCGAATCATAAGCGTACGTGGCGGGGGGGGGGGGCGGTAGTCCCCCAAACTTTGGAAAGATTTTCAAAAATCACCCCCACTCGAGCAAAACTTTGCCCCTAGTCGGGCAAAAATGTTAGTAAACGATGGGCTTTGTGTCGGGCAGCCCCCTAGATCTTTTCTTCCCGTACGCTCATGCTTCGAATCCTGTGAATGGTTGCTAGTGAATGGATTCTCTCTCAATGAAGAAATGGGGTAGAAGGTGAAATAAACAAAGAAACCTCATCAGGGGGTTGCGTTGATTTTGGATGTGCGTGAGGTAGGGTCTGAATTAATTCCAGGGGGCGTTGAAGAATGGGAGGGGGCCAATGAGAATTGACGTTTTCGTGGGCAAAAGAGAGCAGCCGAAAAATAATTTGCTGCTTTTCAAATCCAGCTTAGATATTCAAAGACCCCAAATATACATTTGATAGAAATTTCAGATCCAACGTATGAAATATCTTCGTACTTCCTAGGACAATAAAAAATTTTGCGGTGCTGCTATGCTAGAGTTTTGCCAGTTATCTTGTAAAAGCCTGTAATTTTCAATAGTAAATTCGACTATGGTGCTATTGAACGAATAAAGCGGCAAAATGTCACTCACCAAACGCTAACATGAGCTAAACATCTCCTGCTATCTGCATGGCACCCATTTCATCTGGAAACTGCGCTTTCTTGAGCCCTCTGCGGTGGTGCTGCTCGAAATTAATGCGTAAACTTGCGTGATCGGAAAAGGGCGATGAAATGAATATATCACGATTTTACCGCTGTGTCTTTCGACGATGATTTTACGGAAGAGGGTGGCTGAAGTTATAATAAATGATTTTTATATTTCAAACTATTAAATTAGGAATAATTCAACAGCAAGAACTTTTCCCCTAAAATTTTCTGAAGCCAATTAATACAAGGTTTCTTTTTCAGTGATCGGAAAAGGGTGATGGGGCTCTAGGTCTGTAATTTGAGTTCTTTCCAGCATCACCCTTTTAAATATTGGTATCACCATAGCAATTTTAAGGTTATCAGGAAAGGTACCTTCTTCAAATGATTTGTTAATGATAAGAGGAGGATGTGGAGAAATACAAGGATCAAGAATTTTCAGTAGCTTAATTGGAATACTATTTGGCCCAGTAGACTTTCCATTCACCAGAGATTTTATGATGTTGGATACCTCATCTGAGGTTGAGGGGGAAATGAAGAAGGTTTCAGGGTTAGGAGATTTAAGGTAGCTTAAGGGTGATTTTGGATTACGTGGGATTTTACTGGTGATCTCATTTGCAACATTAACAAAATAGTCATTGAAGTTGTTTGTCATTTGAGTAGGATCAGTAATTTTGGTTCCATTCTTGTCTTTGAGAAAGGATATGATATTTGCACTGCTTGCACTTAAGTCAATGATACTTTTAATACCTTTCCATAATAACTTCATATTTGCTCTGTTCTGATCAAAGTACTTATGAAAATATTCACTTTTGCTTGCTTTGAGTTCAACAGCAACGCGGTTTCGAAACTTCTTGAAAAGGGAGTAAATTTCGGGAGAATTAGTAACTTTAAATTGTTGGAGCAACTTTTCTTTTTTCTTATCATCTTTTGGATACGAGGTGTGATCCAAGGCTTATTTCTAAATTTCAGGGTGTTTTTGTTGATCTTTTTCTTGGGGCAGTGTTTATTCACAAGCTGGCAAACACTTGCTAGAAAAGTGTCAAATCTATGGTTCAAATTGTTGTCATTAGTTTCAAGAAAAGAGAAATCCAGGTCCATATACTCATTTAGGAATTTTGCCTGGTCAAACTTCCTGTAGTCATGTGCATAATAGGAGCATTTATTATATTCAGGAGCTTGATCACTAATGATACAAAATTGAGGGAAATGGTCCGTGATTTGAGTGAGAATACTTCCTCCAAGGATGTTACCGAAATTATTGTTTGAAAATATATTGTCAATGAGAGTAGATGAATGGTCAGTAACTCTTGTTGGATGGAGAATTAAAGGTTGGAGTTGGTAGGTAGTTATCATGTTGATAAAATCACTAGTTAGAGTGTGATTCTCATATTTCAATAAGTCAATATTAAAGTCACCCATAATGTAAATAAGTTTGTTCTCAGTTTCAAGTTTTGAGATGACGTCTTGAATATGGTCATTGAAAATAGAAATATCTGAACTTGGATGACGGTAAGCACAGCAAAAAAGTACATTTTTAGTATTAGAGTTTTCTATCTCAATCCAGACTGTTTCAAATTCACTACAACAAAGGGAGAGGTCATCACGCTTGTCTGCTTTAATATCAGACTTCACATATATTCCAACACCACCACAAGCTGACTTAGAAGGTGTGTGATGAAATTTATAACCAGGTATTTCAATGTTAGATACAATGGGTGACTCTAAGGAATCCTTGATTTCGGATAAGCCAATGACTTGGAAGTCAATAGAAAGATGTTCAAGTAAGGTGAGAAGTTCATCAAGATGCAAAGGTAGGCTTCTTATATTCATATGAAGTAGGGCTAGATCCTTGGCAGTGATATCTTTTGATCTAAGTTCTTCAAATGTGCAGTAATGTGAGCTGATTCTTACATCAAGATTTTCATCAATATCATAATCAGAGAGATTTGGTAGGTTAGTGGGTAAAGTGAGTAAAGGTAAAGTGTCATACAATGAAGGAAGCTCACTGCTGTTTGTTCCTAAGAGTGAATTGTCAGTTTCAAGTGTAAAAGGAAAAATATTTGAATTGTTAAGTATGGTGCAAGACAAGCAGATCCATGGCATAACACCATGTTCCTTATCTTTGAAATCCTTTACAGAAATACCATTGCATTTTATGTGAATGAGGTGATGACACTGAGTGCAAAGCAGAGATTTTTGATTTTTATTTACATTTTGTTGACATATTCCACATGGAGAGCTTGCTTTTTTGTAGTTGGTAATGCAAGATTTGGGTCTATTTTTATTGGCTGATCTCAATTTTTCTATAATTGCATCAACGGCACAGTTATGGGAATTGCTCATCTGGTTTCAAAAATAAATTTATCAAAAATCTAATGAAAAGTAAAAGGATCAACTCAACAAGCCTTGATCAATTTAGCACGGCCTAAAAAGCAGCCAAGGAGACTGGTTTGATGGTAATTTGATATATAAAGCCAGCATTAAAACAAATATCAAAGAACACAGGTGCAGGGCAGCGAGTAGCAGAAACCCCACCATGCAGACAGACAGCCACCACCCCCCAATCCAGCCCACCATCCCACCAGCAACGTGGGGCCAACACCCATATGCCTAACAGCCAACAGGCTGCCAGACACAACCATCGACCCCACCGCCAATAGGACAGCACACCAAACCAAGGGGCAGCAGCCACCCACCCACACAGCAGAATCCCAGCCAACAAGCACCCCACACCTGCATTTGAAGGGTCAGCTAATTGATCCATCAGAACATGGTAATTGCTGGTTGATGGTAGTAGTAACAGCTAACTGATACAGAAAATGGTTGACAGTGATGAGTGTCTCAGAATTCCATGAATCTTTTGTAACCTTTCTCGGAAGGTGACTTCTTTACCATCAGATTAGCTGGATAGGCTATGTATCCACTGGAAATGCACTTGGATTCAAGGAGCTGCTTTCTTTTCAGAATAGCATTGTTTCTTCTCACAGTTAGTCGTTTTGAAAACATCTGATTAACTCTGATTGCCATGGAACGATTTTTTGCATTTAGGTCAGCAAATCCGGATTTAATCATTTCGCTATCCTTCCACGAATAGAATTTGACGAATATGTAAAGAGGACCATTTTTTGAGGATGACGATCTGCCACTTTGTTTACTCCCTCCTCTGTGAGCTCTTTCTATCATGTCACAAGCTTGTTCTTCGCTCACCTTCAAATGGCGGGTTATGATACTTTTTACTATTTCTTCAGTGGCTTCCCAAGTTTCATTATTTTCCTCATTGACACCTTTAAATATGAGGGTTGATCTTAGGGACCGATTGACCTGGTCATCCAATTCCGCAATGGTCTCCTCCAGGGTCTCCTTCAGTGTGTCGCACTCTGATTTTACTTCCGAAAGTGCAGTTTTATTTTGCTTAGTCATCGTAATGGCTAGGTCAACATCAGCTTTTGTTTGCAGGAGATCTTTGGATATTAAATCAATTTTGTTGTTTATCTCGCCAACAATTTCGTCCTTTTGCTTGAGTAAGGCCTGTTCCAACAGATTTTCTATATCATGCAGTTGCAACGTCATCGTGTTGTATACTCGTTATTTCCTTAGCTGATAACAAAAATTGTTTATTTTTATGTTCTAGAGTGAGAAAATATTACCTCGATCGTTTTGATTGGGTCGGATTGCGCGAAGGCTGGCAGTGAAGTAATCCTCTCCGTTTTCAGGCTGACCACGCTAAATTAAGCGGCCATCTTGAGACCAATCCAATTCCAAATTGTAATGAAATATCGTTCGATCCACATTCTTTTTCAGAATAGCTAAAAGGTCTATTTTCGATTCTATTGAAGAACTGCAAACATTTCCACGAGATTGAGATTCGAAGCCGTGATTCCATCACAATTCCATTAATGATTGCAGAAAATAGGGTCAGCTTTTTCACTGTTCATTGAGTCCTTGCTGAGCAAGATTTACCGCAGGGATACAAGGAACTCATCGTCACAAGTCTAGTACTTTCCCTGAAGCCTGAAAACGAGCAGATGTTGTACCTGCTCATAAGAATAATGAAAATAATCGGAAGGAAAACTATCTCCCTATCTCTCTCCTTCCAACTTTTCGCAAAATTTTAGAGGAGCAGATCTACGAGTCTTTGTATTCACGTTTAGAGAGAGAAATTGATCAAACCCCAATCAATCAGGTTTCTGTCCAGGCGATTCAACAATAAATCAACTGCTTTCCATAACCCATTCTGCCCTCGAAGCCTTTGACTGCAATCCTTCCCTAAGAGTTCGCTCTGTCTATCTAGAGATATCAAAGCCTTTGACAGGGTCCGGCATAAGGGCCTTGTCTATAAGCTTAAGAGATGAGGTGTTTCGGGAAATCTACTGTCACTCCTCTAAAGGTTCTCGTCAAATAGGAAACAGAGAACCGTCCTGAATGGTCAGGGGGGACATTTTGAATGCCGTTCCACAAGGTTCTATCCTGGGCCTCGTGTTTTTTTTAAGACATATAAACAACCTCATACAAAGTTAGAAAGTTGTAGGAATAAACTGTATAGAAGAAGTTCGGATGCAAAAAAGACGACAAGATGTTTAGCACGCTGAGGCCCTTCTGACTTGTGTCTTCATCAAAGTGTGACTTACAAAACTGAACTGATTCTAAAATTACGTTATGGGTATTTGGACTTGGACCTGATTGACCGATGGATTAATAAATTTCCGAAGGCAAGTATATAAAGGGTACGTGTGGTTACTAGTTGAGTGTTGCATGTCGGCTTTTATCAATTTTTCTTCGTGAGGAAGTAACAGTCTAGGGTCTCTTAACTGCATGAAAGCGAAAACTTTGAAGAACTTAATAAAGCAAGCGTTCCATCGAGCAAAACTCAAAGGCCCAGCGCTAGAACCATAAAAGAAAGACATGGTACCCCTCGTTAAAATGTACTACCCAAGTTTAAAATATAGCAATGTCTAGAAGACCACCTCCACACTCTTCAAAAGTTTTAAGGACAAAACAACGGAACAAAAATTTCTTAATAGCAAGCCACTGTTAGCCTACCTACCTAATATCAACCACCTAATATCAGTCAACCACCTAATATCACATCAATACTTTCAACCGCAAAGTTTAATTCAAAAGAAAATCCCAACCTCCCAGCCCCCCGAGGAATCACTTTATGTAACAATAGATAGTGCAAGCTTTGCAGATCAAAACTCTAACTTTTAGACTCGTGTTTAACTTCGAACAGAAGAACCACGCCAATCAGAAGTTACGCGACATGCAAAAGAAAACATATTGTGAACTTTCTTTCGTGCAATTTGACTTAAGGGAGAGCGACCTACATTGGTCAAACAACGAATCGACGCCAACGTATGAACAATCATATTTCTGAGCCACGCACAAGAATTTCACCATGCACTTTTTTCCAAAACACGTCTTTGACTGTGGCGCCAAGAATAAGAACTTAAAGTGAATAACCTGAGTTAAAAGGATGAGAGCGCATATGTTTACAAATAGCCTATTGTATTTGGAAATCCAGCTCGTGGCGAAAGAAAGCAAGGCCACAGAAAACAATGCGGGGAGCGGGGATTAGGTGTCTCTTTGTCCTATTTTTAGAAAGCGCTATATATCTCAGGTCATTCACTTTAAAAGAACCGTTCTTCAAGGTATTTGCTTTCATGCAGTTAAAAGACCCTAGACTGTTACTTCCTCACGAAGAAAAGTTGGTAAAAGCCGTACATGCAACACTTAACTAGTAACAACATGTACTCTCTATACATACTTGCCTTCGGAAATTTGTTGATCCATCGGTCAATCAGGTCCAAGTCCATATACCCATAACGTAATTTTAGAATCAGTTCAGTTTTGTAAGTCACAGTCTGATGAAGACACAAGTCAGAAAGGCCTCAGTGTGCTAAATATCTTGTCTATTTTTGCATCCGAATTTCTTCTATGCAGTTTAGACAACCTCACACAGAATATGAAGTGCGGTGTGAAAACTATTTGTGGATGACACAATATTTTTGACGATCGCACAAGACCTTGCCATAGCTGCAAGGGACATGAACCATGACCTGGATCTTATTACATTATGGGTACCCCCGAACACCAAAAGCAAGCTGTTGAATCAATGTACAACCACAAAGTATGTAGAGTTAAATAGTTTTTGGCTATAGAGCTACCATTGTTTTCCAAAATAACGCAAACTAGATACTAGTCGACAGAGTTTTGCGAGCGAAACTTGATTCTTGCACTTAGGATTGTGTGTTTATCTTTCTTGCAAAACAAGTTTGGTTTCTTATGAAATTGTGGTGCCATCTGATTAGGAATCTGCAATAGCCTGGTCAAGCCTGGTCCAGTGGCGGATTTAGGGGGGGCAGATGGGGGCAACTGTCCCCCCCCTTCACGATGAAAATCCAGCTTTGGCGCCCCCTTTTTGGCAAGAAAAGCGCCCCTTATCCTGACCCAAATGCAGTCTTTTTTCAGTGATTCGTTCTGAATGCGGCGAAACATATAAACTAAGTCGTTATTCAGTAGAAAAACCAGAGAATTTTCTCGAATAAAGCCCCAAGAATTTTCGCGCGCCTTCGGCGCGCTAATCTTTCCCTGTGTTTTTGGGGCCCCCTCTCCAAGTTGCCCCCCTTCAACTTCGGTCTGGATCCGCCCCTGGCCTGGTCAGTGTTATCATAGCCTGGTCAAGCCTCGACAAGGAATAGCCTGGCCAAGGTTATTTTGTCAAATTCCATCAAGAAAGTATAGGAGCTAAAATTGACCACATTACGATCTGTGACAGGCGAGGATCAATGAAAGAAATCAATGAATAAAAGAAATCAATTTTTTTATGAGATACATTTACATTTGCAATGGGGGGTGCTCTCTCCTCGATTAGTCTAGCTACTGAGAGAGCTCCTCCTTTAAGTAATTCCCTTCATACAATCAATCTTGTTTCCATACACATGTTTTGCATTATTGCATTAATTTACTGTATTACTGTATTAATTTTCTGTAACATTGTTCTGTAATTCTTTTAGTAATAGTTATCGATCTGTTTACGAAGACCTGCACTTTTAATGATGTATGAAAGGTAGAAAATATTTGAGCGACAAAAATTTCCGCAAAATTCCCGAGGGACTAAAGCCATCTTAAGTAAACAAAATTTTACAACACTTGCAACAATCAAGTTCCTCCCACTTTCAAATGATATCTAGTTTACATTGTTACGGAAAATAATGGCAGTTCTATGGCCAAAAAC
This sequence comes from Aurelia sp. 3 sensu Dawson et al. (2005), assembly GCA_964020215.1. NCBI lineage: Eukaryota > Metazoa > Cnidaria > Scyphozoa > Semaeostomeae > Ulmaridae > Aurelia > Aurelia sp. 3 sensu Dawson et al. (2005). The sequence continues at coordinate 14,140,051 of OZ026572.1, forward strand.
CATTTAACTCTGCAAGGTTTTTGGTTATATTTTCGTCTTTTCAAGGGAAAATGTGAAAGTAGATCATTCTGTGACTCTCTGTAATTGGTTGATGTTAGAATTCCAGTTTCGAAAATCGGACTACTCACCTGCTATTTACAAACAAGCAAAAAACATGCAGATCCCATGTTCGCAATACTTTCCAAAACAGCACATTTAACTTTTCTGATTTCTTGTTTCCCATAAGGAATTGTCCAGTTAGGGTTTTTGCAGTTGAAGTTTGGTTATGGATTTTATACTTTCTTTGTAATTTAGATTTAAATTTAAGAGTAACACGTAGTTAGGTTTTGGTTGACGAAAAATTAGCATATCAGCTAATACTTCATTTACATGCCCAGTTTAACCAGATTGAATTAAACCAGACTGGGGTTCTAGGCAGTCAATTCAACATATCGAATCCATTTGATTGGTTGAGATTAAACTTAGTTTACATAAAACTGGTTTAACTCTGTCAGTGTGAATTGGGTAAAAGCCCTACATAAAGGAATTGATATAACTATTGTTATTATAATTGTTATTCTTGTATAATCTAGTGCGCATGAAGATATCATATACAGTTAAAACAAAAAAAGAGGACTGTGCAGACATTTACCTTGCTATCATGATTCCGGATACATGCGTATTCTCTCTGCGCAAGTTAGCATCTTCAAATGATAGTATGTCACCATTGCCTATGTAATTGAAAACAAATAGAGCTCATGAACGAATTCCAAACAAAGTTTTGAATGTATTGAGATTAAAGGAAACCAGCATTCCATTCACACAACTTTGAGCAGTTCTGAACGTTGCAAAATGGGACGTGAGATGCGAAATGAACTTTCAGAAGTTAAAGATAATAATGCCAGCAAGAAACATAACAGTTACGGTACTCAAAACCAGAGGACGATTGTTCGCTTTCAGCTGATTAAGTCATTTACCTTATCAAATCAAATCATGATCACAACTAATAACTGACATAAATTTGGCGTAAGTTGAAACTATTTCAGTTTCAACGATATTCTCAGGTATAAGTCTCTACGTAAAACTGACAGGCTGATTTACAAGCATGGCCCTAATACCCTGAACTTCTCAGCGAAAAATGCATCAAAATCAATAGAAACTAGACCCTTCCAGCAAAGGTTCCAAACCTTTAAAAGGATGGCTTAAAGGGTCTGTTTCATCCAGCATGCTTTGGGGCAGCTGTTTTGCCCTGGTGGCCATTTTCATGGGCCATGAAAATAATAATCATCATAACTCATAATGACTGCACTGTGAGAAGATGCAAGCGACCAGGGGAAGGCCGAAGCGCGATGGCAACCTTCATCGAATTCACTTGCGAGATCACGTTCTTGCTACTTAGAACATGCGAAAGGATGAATCTGGCTGGGGGAACTCCACGCATAATGAATTTGCTGAGTTTCTCCTTGATTCATTGCAAGGAATCGAGAGCACCAGCAGGCCTACATCAACACCTGATGATGATGGGCCTACGACGAGAACGATTGCAACTCAGACGGATAATGGTGGGCCAAGAAGAATCAATTTTAGCGGCAAATCCTTTGTTTGTTCAACGCCGTTACTTTTGAAAAAGCCAATGGAATGTATAGAAGAACGGTAGGTGTTTATTTTCAACATGGTCGGACGGTCGTTGGCTTTATCAGGGGCTAATGTTGATGTTGCTTGTAGCTAAATTCTTGCAGCAAAGACGCTGTTCCGGGAACTTTGGAAAGCAGCAACACATTTCATTAGATTAAAATTGTGGATCTATGCAAATAGGCCCAGGAAATCAAGACAGACTCCAGTGCTGGCTTATCCAGCCCATGTTTGTGTTTTATCACAGCCCACTTTACAAGGTAAATATGATAACTAGCATATGAAAGTATGTACAAGATGAAAGCATTTGTGTATAGCTAGACAATTTGACATTTGTTTTTAGGGAACTTTGGGTAACATTGAGATATGTAGAAAAGCTTGTATGGTGAGGATAAAAATTAAATTCTGTTGAATATTTCATATCAAGTGGACAAGTGAGTTGATGCACAATAATCTCAGATTTTCTCTAGTCAGGATGAGTAATTGTCATTCTTGTTTTTTTACGGTTTCCAATGCCATTGGATGTGATTTAGCACTTGAGACCTTTGTGCTGTTTTGTTTTTAGTGATACATGTGAATGTCTGGAGCAGACAACAATGACAGCAACAGAACCTTCAAGGTGTGATTTGGACGTAACTGCAAGTAATAAAGATACAACCTTCCTTGGAAGGCTTCATTCTGTCAACAAGAATTTTTGTTCGCTGAATCTGGCCAATTCTGATGATAGTGAAAGTGACAGTGACTCTTCAGACTCAGGAGAGTCAACAGACTACACTGAGTCAGTTTTTACAGATGATGAATTGGAATCTGATGAATCTAGTGAAAGTAGTTCAATGGAGTCTCATTCTTCTTTCATCTCTGATGACTTTACAAAGGAGGAAATAGAGGAGATGGTTGATAATCTTTCAAGGGTAAATACGCCATGCACAGTTGACTCTTATCAAGACATAACCTTCATAACTGAAGAAGAAATAAATGAAGATGAGAATTCAACAATTCTATGCCATAAATATGATGGCAATGATAAAGTTCTATCAGATGAGAGTATGGTTTTGGAAAATGACTCCAGCAAAGTAGAAAATAGGCCTTACGTTCCTATACAGAATAATGTGGCTGAAATAAGAGCAAAAATGAAGGATTACAGTTTTCATGGCATGGTAAACATAGATCAGAACATGTTTGAGGAGTACAACTTTGTAAGAAATGAAAAATTGATTGTAACTTTACCAAAGCTTATTGAGCTTAAAGGGGAAACCTGTGACCAAATTTTAGAGGATGGCATCCAAATGTGCTGCATGAGAAGAACCTTCACACATAAGAGAATAGGTTCTGCTTATCAACTTTCTTGGGTATGCGATAATGGTCATAGAGGACTGTGGACCTCATCTGAGGTGCTATCAACAAATCATAACAATGATATCTATGCAAACAATGTGCTAATTCCAGTTTGTGTCTTGCTTTCAGGAAATAATTATTACAAATTCCTCCTTTTTGCCAACTTTCTCAATTTAGCAGTACCAGACAGAACAACTTTCTGCAGATCTCAGAATTTTCATTGTTTTCCAATAATTGATGAGTTTTGGTCAACTATGAAGAATAATGTATCAAAAATCATCAATGATTATGATTCTCTTGTAGCATGTGGTGATGGGAGAAATGACTCCCCAGGCCATAGTGCCAAGTTTTGCTCTTATTTCATAATGGAGCAATTTTCCAATATCTTGCTTGATCTAGAAGTGGTGGATGTGCGTGAAACAAGTAACTCAGTAAACATGGAGAGATTAGCCTTTACAAGACTAATGCAAAGACTTGGTCATACTGTTAGTTTGGCAGAGATCGTTACAGATGCATCTCCATCAATCATGAAAAGATTCAGAGAACTAAGGATGTCAGAAGCAGGGTTGCAAAAAACAATGCACTCATTGGATGTTTGGCACTGTGCGAAATCAATATTGAAAAAATCTTCACAAAAAGGCTAACAGCAAAGGTAATGAAAGCCTCAAAGAGTGGATAGATGGAATTATCAACCATTTCTGGTATTCCTGTGCACAAAGCAATGGAAATGCTGAAAAGCTAAAAGGGTGTTGGTTTGGGGTTGTCCATCACGTGTGTGGTGAACATGAATGGGGGTTATCGAGTTGTAACCATGGTCCACTTGTGGAAAGTGAGCCCAAAACATACTTAAAAAAGGGAGGTGAAGCTGCTGAGGCATTAAGACAAGTGGATGACAAAAAGGATTGTGTGCATGACAAAAAGCTGGTACAGAAATTAAGCCACTATACCACATTCAGGCACACAAGTGATCTTAAAGCATTTAACAGCATGCAACTGAAATATGTTCCCAAAAGAACTGCTTTCCAGTATCTAGGGTTTACATGTCGTACCATGCTTGCTGCTATCGATCATAACATACACAGTTTCAGGAGCCCTGCTTGCACAAAAGATGGCCGCCAAATATTCAAGCGCAAATATTCAAAAAGGACAAAAAAGTGGCATGCAGAAGTTGTGAAAACCCCAAAAGATTATTTTCACATACCATTTTTGATCGCAAAAATACTGAAGCACCGAAAGGAAGATAAAAAGCCAGCTACAAGACACTTCAACATATTGGAAAGAGACCCCAAGAGAACCCATCCTGTTATTGCTGTTGGGCAGACTCCCACAAGTACAGCACTTCTGGTGGAAGGATTTAAGTCTAGAAGGGCATAGTTACCATTTTTATCACATAGGTGTCCATGAGTTGAGCACTCCTGTTTGAAAAATCACCAAAATTTTATTATAAGGGATGAGTCATTATAAATGCCGGGTAGGGGGCCAGAAGAAATTTCTATTAAGAATGAAAATTTTTCATAGCCCCTCCATTTCATCACAAAATTTTTCAAGGACCCCTGCTCTTTTAGCTGTAATTTTTTGTGGTCCTCCTCTGTATCAAATTTGATGACTAATTTCTTAGCAACATATCATATTTTCGGATAACAAGTGACGCAAAAAGAATATAAAAATTCTTTCAAGAGAAAAAAATGGTTCCATTAGATTCATGACAATATTCATTAATGATACTGTGAGAAGAAATGCAAGGCTTTACAAAGATCATAGAAGGAAGGAGTTTTCGTTTCAGATAGCTCAGATTAGCTTTGTAGTTTTCATGGCCCCCTTTTTCTGACTCAAGATTTTTAGGGGCTCCCCTTTCACTGCCTAAAATGTTTGGCGGCCCCTCTAAATATCTTCCAGCCCCCTACACAGCATTATTAATGACTGGTCCCTAAAACCAATCTTCATATTTTCCTATATATGACTAAATTTTGCATATCTACTATAGATGGTAAATAAGTTATGAATGTCAGAAAGAAACATAAACTATTATTGCAGACTTGAGGGAAAATTAAGAATTTGACCATTCTTCTTCGCAGGCCCATAGGAAACAGGGGGTGGAGTTGTGGGGCCCAAGCCACCACAATAATTTTGAAAACAATGGCACCACAACACAAAAATAGATTAATGTAGCTTAGTGTTCCCAAACTTTTCAAAAACATGGGATTTCCAGTATTTATGTAAACCCAAGCAACATCTATACTTTAGCAGTAATTTGCATGTGAGTTCCAGATGGCATTTGGGGGGGGGGAGGGCGCAGTAACTTAACAAAGCAGTTCCATATAATACCCCATTCACACTGGCATGCTAAACCAGCTTAAACAAAACTAGGTTATGTCAAATGGAGCTTTCTAATTGGTCAGTCCAACAAATCACATGCATCTGATTGGTTGAAATTTAACCTCGCTTCAATGAAGCTGGTTCAGCTTGCCAGTGTGAATAGGGTATAGTCATACATGGACAAAGCCATTGCACTGAGCTCAAAAATCAAACAACACTATACAAGTGAGATCTTGCCACTGAGTATAAAGATGTATCACAAAAACAATGCTTTTTTAAGATTTGATCTGTTATTTTCTTGAAATAACATTCAAAAACAAGAACCTGTCAGACTTTTTATTATCATATTCAGTTATAGCGAAATCCCATGTATGTTCCATCGGGTGAAGGATATGCTGCCCTGATCATTGTCACTGCACATGATGGAATTATGCGTCGATTTCCATAACCCAGTTTGCCATATTTCCACATGACAAACTGTCTATATGCCGCTTTTCTGAAGGAACTTGTGGAAAACTCAAAATCTTCAGCAAAATGGTCTGCTTGAGTTTTGGCACAAACCTCTAGAATGTCTCTGTCAAGGCAAACTTTTCTGAAGGTATGGAAAGATGTTACACATTGCTTTTTGCCACAACATTTTCGCTCTTCTGCTGATGGCATAATTGTGCAGACTCCACATTTGCACCAAGGAATTAAGGCTGGTGTACTTTGCTGTACATCATCAGATGAATCCTGTATTACATGAACAAGGTCTTGGAGGTGATCTAAACTACCATTCCCACTTGCAGCCAACTCAACAATCAGGTCTTCAAGGAGTTCTTTGGGCAATGACTGTACATATTCCTGAAAGATATCACAAAACGTCCAACTGTAACATCCTTGAAAGTTCTGATGATGAAGAGATGCAAGACAGGCAATTTCTTGGTGCACATACTTTTCTTGAATAAAATAATTCTTTGAAGAGAAATGAAAGAAAAGGCATTGCACTGTCATCTTCATTTCTTGTTTCTCAAGAATTCTTGCCATTGTGCTAACCAAAAAATTACCCGTAGTGCTGAGAAGGGAGGGGGCAATTTTCTCAGAATCTATGAGAATCGTTTTTTGGAATAAATGGGAAAGTGGACAATAAAAAGTTACAGTAGGTTCCCTTATGGCCTGCTGATGATGCCACATGGCACAATAAAATTTACTGTAAATTGAATGAATCCAAAGGGGAAAAGATGTCAAAACTTTCAAAGTTGATCAATCACGATCTACTAAGTTTGCAATGTATCTATATATAGAATATTTCTTGTATGCATGTACCCCTAGCAACATCTCTTATGCACAATTATGTGTGAGTTCCAAGTGGCAATGAGTTAGTGTCTAGTTTTTTGTTCATGATACAAGGGGCATGAAAATGTGCATTTTTTGATTTTGTGTACAATAGACAATCTATCTGATTATGTAAGCTCAAGAGTATAACTTTGATTCCAGTTTTTGTGGCTTGGATCTCTTCCTCCATTAGCATGTGGCCATTTGCATTTGTCTTGTTTCCATTTGTTTCATTGTTCCCTTCCTCAAGTCTTTGGAAGATAACCTGCAGATAATATTTTTATAAATATGAGTTCGCCCAAACAAGTTACAGCTAATTGGCAATTTTAACAAGATCTGAACAGAACTGTATCCCTATACTTTAAAAAAGTTGATTCTGCAACCAGCCAATGCCGAATTGTAGACATTCTACAATTTCTTATTCTTTGCATTGCCTTGGGTAGAGAGAGGGAGGCTATTTGAAAGTTCGGCTCAGGGGAGGTGCCTTTGGAAAGAGGGAGCTAAATATATTTTTTAAAATTTTCATCTATTGAAATGTGATTCACTGTCACTTAAAAAGAAAATGTCTCTCCTTCATTTTAGCCTCAAATCCAGGGGGTAGGGGGGTACTTTGATAAGGCAGTAATGAAGGTAATGTAAATTTCTTTCTTCCACATCCTAACCCAATTTCATGAAAAGAATTGTGTAAACATCAAAGGATGCTCCCTTAAATTTTTTCAAAAGTACATGAAAATTTCGCTTCTTGTTTGTGATACCCTGTTCTATAATTTCTTTATGATACCATTTCCAAAAATCTTCTTCTCAATGATATTCCCAGTCCCATTTTTTCAATCGAAAAATATGAATATACTAAAATAATCTGAAAAATACAGAATTTCTGTCAAATTACAGCAAGTTCAGTTGCAACAGTTTGATGTGGGAAAATGAGACAAGGTTTGTGACATACCCTGTTCTGGCATGGCTTCTGGATATTGCCTCTGACCTTCTTTCCACATTTGCAGTTTTCAGTGCAATGTCTTCCAGCTTCCTTACATGGACAACCTCCCTTTTTCTTTGTCTTCCTTGAACATGTTGTGTTGCAAAGACAAATGGCCACTTGTGATGCTTCCTGTGAAAAGGCCGGAAGATTATTTCATCACGACACAAAACAAGATCGAAGAAAATTTGCATTGCGAAGGCCATTTTTTTCTACGAATTTATTCTACTCACCTCATTGTTCTCGCTGTTGATTGTGGAACTCTCCTCCCTCGGTTCTTCGACTTCGTTTGGCCTATTTGCTAAACTGGCTTTGGCTTGTCTTTCTATCGCCGCTTCTCCTCTGTTTCTATACGAATCGAACCTTGCTTGCCGTTGTATTCTCATTTCCTCTGAAAAAGAGTCATTTTCCAGCGCGAAGTCTACGTTTATTTTTGGTCTTTTGCGTTCACTCATGATCACCTTTTGCCATAAACTGCAACTGTTGCAACCAAAACAATAACTTCCATGGCTTCGTTGCTGCAACCGAGCAACCAAAACAAATGAACACTCGCAAAGCATGCTGGTTGAAACAGAGCCTTTAAATAGGTATTAAGGCCGATTTCACCCAGTAGAATTTTCCAATCGGACAATCATAGATGTAAAGTCTGCAAAACCTTTTGAAACCAAATAACATCTGAAGCGAAGCTGTTGCAGAAGTATTTTACGGTGCTTCGCATCAATCCACCTTTTCCAGATAAGAGGTGCAAAAACGGAAGCCTTTTGTTGTTTAAGATTTCCCATTTTTGAGGTTAAATTCTCGTTCTGCGCACAGAGCTTAGTGATAAGCCAAATTCTTACATTCATATCAGTCTTCATTTCAAACTTATGGCGATTCTAAGAGGTTAAAGTTGTAAGGGTTTTGACCGCAAAATCAAAGTTTGGACAAAGTTTTGTCCAAACCTTGCATCTATGGTCAAAGCACTTATGAACTCAAAGTCTTTAAATCTCCACAATTTCCAAATGAAGACAGATATGAATGTGATAATTTGGCTGTTCACTAAGCTTTGCATCCAGAACAAGATTTTAGCCTCAAAAATTCCAAATTCCTCAAAGCAAGGGACTTCCTCCTCTTTCGCACCTCTTAAGGCTGATTTCCGGTCAGTGGAATTTTCCAGGCTGGCGGAAATTCTTTTGTTTGCGAGAGAAAATGTCGCTCTGAAATTAAATAGATGGTTACGGCTGAGCAACTTTTATTGTCTAAAATTCCGCCCGCTCGCAAAATTCCGCTGACTGGAAATTGGTCTTTATCTTGAAAGGTGGATCACATATTTGTTTCAAGAATACTTATTGCTCTCCACTCAAGTTTCACTTTGATTGAAATAAGTATTTGAATCTGCTCATTTTGAGAAATCTTACTAACTAAGCAAAAATGTTCTAATTAAGAATTCTTGCAAAGAATCTTTTGCTTACAGCACGGACAATATGCTTTAAGCAAACAAGTACTAATAAAGTAAAAATATTCTACGCAAGAATTCTCGACAAGAATGTTTTGCCTACCACACGGAAAAGTGTAAATGTACTTGTTTCGAAAAGGTTTCGTTCTTGAAACGAGCATTTCATTTCTCATTTTTCGAATCAGAAATTTGCTGTGAGTAGATCTGACAAGTAGCTGCTGATTTATGAAGCAAGAAAGTCGAATTTAAAGGCTATCTCGAAACCAGAGGATTTTAACCTTACAACTTGAATTTTAGCACCAACTCTGGCTCTTAACTTTACATCTTGATCAGGAAACACACCTGGGAGTATTGAATGACCAAATGGCTAAAAACTATTAACAAGAAAGCACTTGGAAAGCAATTTTGTTGGCTTAAAAGAATTATATGACTTTGGAGAAGCAAAAATAACTGATTGACGCATACGATGGCCTGCAGCACTTTTGCTGTCCCGGAACACTTGATATGTCTTTTCTTATTTGTTTTCAGAGAATCTAATCTATGACTGCCAGATTCACGCATGAAAAGCTAAAAAACTGAGCTATGCTCATATTTCACTCAATTTCTTTGATTTTAACATTGATGGAGAATATTAAATCCTCTGGAGTTTGACGCAACCAGTGATTTTGACTTCCTTGCTGCATCAATCAGCACATACTTGTCAAATTTACTCAAACTCGGTGCCAAACTCTAAGTTGAAATCCCTTCTATCAATAAATCTAAAAAACAGGAAAATTGGATTCATTGCTCCTTCACAGTAGCCACTCAAATGGCCCACATGTTTTTGGACACCCTGTACACGTTCAGATTTGGGAAATAGCGATAGAGGGTTAACATCATCTTTCGAAATGTTAAGAAAAACTGTCTAAATATTCTTTGCAAACTATCAAGAAAAACTGCAACCATGGACATTTGTCTCATGTTCAAGATCATCTAAATTATCAAACAAGAATTTTACCAATTTTCCTTAAAATTGTGTACCACAACAAAGGCACATCTGAATCGAAATCAAACATTTGCAATACCTTGGATTCTAGGTTTAGATCTGAAATGACTTGAATATTGTTCAAAACACAAATGTTGTAAACTGATGGGTAGCCTTAAAAGATCATTTCTACGATTTTCTCCTGTAAACATAGAAAATAAAGAAGCATTTCGTCAATATTTCTAAGAAGCAATACACACCATATAATGGCATGGGACTGGCAAGATCTGCGCATTGATTTATGTATTCCCAGTCTGCAAATCGTGTGTAACGTTGTTCTCTCGATCTTCCATGTAACTAAATGAAGAAAAAGCTTTAAATGACAAACGCAACCACAAGGAATTCAATACCTGTTGAACAGAACAAGAAGCAAAAATGCTTCGACAGGGTATACATGAGCAAAACGAGGCTAAAACGTTATTAAGCCGGTAGTTTGTTAGTTATTCACTGTAAACTGCAAATAAATTGTTTGGGTAACATGGCAGCTTACATAACAACATTTATCTGGTTAAAATCGGTGAAATTTGTCTCGATTTGCGAATGACTGTATGAAAGTCTTTCATTCAGGATCGTTTAAAATTTGCCTAAAATAACAAGTCATGGTTTCCAATATTCAACTTTGACAGCGATGACAATGAAACTTAATCGGGCTATTTAATTCTCATGGCAATCAATTGTTTGGATAAGGAGCTAATCTCTTTTTATGAATCTAAAATTTAAAAAAACAACAATTTGATACAAATACTGTGACATTTGTAGCGAGGAAAGACACAAGGTCACTGGGTCCTCACTACAAATGCCACTTACAATTTTCTACAAAATATCAACGGTAAATTAAGGTGCTTGCAGGAAAAAACTGTCATAAGTTTTTACAAAATTATCAAAAAAGTTAGAGTTTTCTCCTCCAAACACCTTAATAGTAATAGAAAAAGACAAAAACAAAAACAAAAACTAAGTCGAAACTGAAGTACCCCAAAACCCACGCAAACAACCCACTACCCACCAAACCACAACCACGACAGCACCGGCAGGGAGAATGGAACAATCGTGCAGAGATCCAACTCCGAGGAGAAAAAACTTCAACTAGCCTTACTGTTCGTTACACTTGGAATCTCCTTTTCAGGGTAATTTCCAGTATTGGCATTTGTTGACAAATTTGATCAAGGTCTTTAGGCCTATCTTCAAGGATTCAGAACTTAACAATTTCAAAATATTGCTCACACAAGTATGACTGCTATATTTTCATCCAGCACCGCAACTGTAAATAGGCGCGAACGATGAGAATTACACGAAGAGAATGAACTTTTCTTTCCAAGTTGGAAAATGAAATCTTTCTGCGCACACTGCATCGGTTTTCTCGCTTTGATGACAGAGCAGAAGCGATGCGTGCCTGCGTACTAAATGCTTCGAAGATTCAGCGAAGGATGAAAGACAACAACTCATACGATCGAAAGTCTGATCGAGGTAAAAAGGTTAAATTTTTTCGATTGTATAATGTTTCTTAGTGGCAATTTATGGAGGGAAAATATTAATATCATGGCACACATCTTGTACAGTATTCTTTGTCTTTATTTCAACTGCAAAACCATTCATGAGAACGTAATTTCTTATGGACAGATGAGGGGGGATTAAGACCATCATCTCAAAACAATCGGATAAACTACAGTTCATGCGCTAAAAAAAGTTTTTGTATCATTTTGGATTGGAAAAAGGAGATAGATTCCTGAAGCCTGGGCTGATTCCTATAAAGTATTGAAACGACTGGCAAATATTACTACAGTAACATGATAAGGTTTTCTTTCCAAGGCACCTCAGTAACAGTTGTAACGGGTGAGCCAGAAAATAGTTCCCACTTTTAAAAATTCATAGCACCAGGAGTACTGCACGGATTTGAATGATTTAAATTCCAGTTAAAAGCCAAAAGATCGAAGTATTTTTGTGCTTTTTCGCGCTATCACTAGAACTAGAAGCATCGGTAAATTTAACTTGATAAATATTTCATGGTTGCAAATGACATAAAGAGAGCCTAAAACATTGATCAAATCATAAGGACTCTCCTTACACAGAGACACAGTACAATACCGGGTGCGCCAGAAAAAAGTTCCCACTGACGAAAATTCATAGCGTCAAGAATACTTCACAGATCTGAATGATTCAAATTCTAGCCAAAAGATCGACGTATTTTTGTAATTTTTCTGGCTATCTTACGAGCACTACCGGGTTAGTAAAAAAAAACGCCCGGCGTTTGAAAGGCTACTGCTCCCTCAGTATTTACGCCATGATATTCTGCAATATCAGATTGAATAGTTAACATTTTCAATTATTTTTAGAATTTTTCCTGGCTAAGTCGGTCAGTCCGTTAAGATTCTGTAAGCGATTTTCTAAAAAAAATTCCCTATGAGAAACCTTAAAAAACGTGCTAAAGTTACAAGCAAATTTCCCTAATGCGTCTACCGCACAGCGATGACTTTTAGCACGCTTTGGCACGTGCTTTCCTCTTGGCTGGTTTAAAAGTCTTCCCCCTAGGGTAAATAACTTATTCAGGAGGATTCCATTCTCCCAAGAGGACGAAAAATATGAACACATCCTAGAGTCCAACAACGAGAACGAAGGGAAATCTTGCTTGGTGTTTGCACTCGTTTTTGCAGGTTTTCGAAAGGGGCGCTCGGCAGAAAATCTTCTATTTCGACGAGAAGGAATGACCGATTAAAGCTGGGTAAATTATTCAACCTAATTTGACATACTGGGAATGAAATAAGACAGTTTTCAATATCATTGCTTTGATATTCAGGGAGCAGGATTTTTCAAACGCCGGACGTTTTTATTGACTCATCCGGTAGAAATATAGGTAAATCTAACTTTTAAAATATCATGGTTGCAAAATGACGGAAAAAAGGGCCTAAACATTGATCAAATCATAAAGGACTTCTCCCACACAACAATTAAGAAAATGCAATTTCTCATGGCTGGGAGCTATCCTCGGTACATTTATTGCCATGGGATTGAAAATCCACAGTATTTGTTTGAAAGCCTACGTCTTGTAGCTCTTGAGAGTGGTGAAAGGCCCGTTGCCTATTGTCCTGAGTGAATAGAGTCCTTACGATTTGATCAATGTTTTAGGCCCTTTTTCACTCATTTTCCAACTATGAAATGCTAGTAAGACAGCGAGAAAAATCATAAAAAAAAACTATGATATCTCGGCTTTTGAATGAAATTTGAATCATTTTTATGATGTAACCCTAGTGCTACGAATTTGTAAAAGTGGGAATTATTTTCTGGCTCACCCGCTATGCAATGGGCGTTTCATCTTTCTTAAAGTTATAAGACATCAATTATCATACAAACATTAAAGATTTTCAGTCCTTTAACAATGAAGGGAAAGTGGATAGCTCTCACCCATGAACAATTGCGTTTTCTTTCTGGATCCGTGCGAGGTGTCCTTTATGATTTAATCAACGTTTCATTTCATTTCATTCCTTTTCATTTTTACTTTTTTAAGCAAGGTAGCCCCGTCAGTCCTAAAGGACTGCTTGGTTTTAGGCTCATTTTTCAGTCATTTTGCAACCATTAAATTACTGTAAAGTTGAATTTACCTATATTTCTAGTGCTCATGAGACAGCGACAAAAGTAACAAATATACTTTGATCTTTTGGCTTTTAACTAGAATTTGAAAGCTTCAAATCCGTGAAGTACTCTTGATGTTATGAATTTAAAAAGTGAGAACTTTTTACTGGTTCACCCGGTAGTTTTAACCATTTTTAACGTGGCTTTTCTGGGTTTCCAAACAAATGGATTGAGAGCCAAAGGACAAGGACGAAAATACTAGCAGCTGAGGATAGAGAGAAAAAGAGATAAGAACTGTCAGAATGTTCTGCAACAATAAAAACCAACATCCCTGTTTTAGGAACAGGATGGAAAGATGTCAGAAACAACTTTCTGTCCCGTTTGTTTCGGGAAATGATCCCCTCACAGGAACGAAGCATTGTATGAATTGTTCCATAGCTAGAGCGACACACACACACACACACACACACACACTCCCTCCCTTCATTTCCGCAAATCTGCGCTCCGTAGTTTGCGTCTCTCAGATCGTTGGCACTGAAGGTGCCATACCATTGAAAATTTTCATCAATTTTTCATAGCTTTCAAAGCTAACGAGAAAGTCCATAGGCCGAATAAACATTCCTGATATTTAGCCTCCTTTACAAACTGACTTTGCGGCGGCTTTTTATTGCCAGCCAGCCCCTTCAAAATGCTGTTCTTTTATGTACCTGGTCTCAACCCAAAAACAATTTTGCCTCCTGCCCCAGCCGGACCTGGCTCAAGGGACGTTAGCTCGAAATAGTGAAGATGTTATGATCTGCTGAAAAATGTTCACTACATGATATGCAGATTGACGTCATCATCACGTTCGAAATTTTTTGAGTGGCAAATTGAGTCCATATAGGCGAATGCGAGCTGCGGAGCCTCAAGCACACCTGCTTCTTGCACCGAGATCGCATACTCAGCGTCTAAAATTTTTGTTAAAAATTATCCCAGACGAAAGCTGATATTTCATAGAGCCTAACTCTACTTTGTTTTTACACTTCTGTTCCCCGATAGAAGAGCGGCTGAAAAATGAAATGAAGCATGTGGCCTAAGGATTTTTCCAGACCTTTGAAATTCCCGCCGAACCGGATCAATCTGGGAAGCGTGCGCAGGCCAAAGTGGAGAGCTGAAGTTCAATGGAATTCTAAGGAAACATGCACGAGGTTTTCGTTCGTTTACCACAGCAGATACTGAGAGCTCTCCCAGTTTGGATACTGGTTGAATTTGCAGATAAATTGCTCTCAGGTAGGCCATGTCGTTTTCTATCTGTTTTCAAACCGCAAATATTTCTCACAGAAAAAAGACTCGAAAATAGAACGCACTTGGAGATTTATCTTGTTTCTATTTCATTCTTTGCAGGAGAAAACGGCAAACTTTCTTGCTGGATTTTGACACATAATGTCACCTGACCGCTGAAAAAAGAAGCGTGGAAATATTTCTGCTTGAGCTGTATACCCTTGAGAGTAGTTGCAAGAGTGTTACATTCAAACTGGCTTCAATTTCTCAGCATTTAGTCCTTCACAGAACGCTTGAATTTGTGAAGATTTTGGTTGCCGAAGAGAAAGCTCAGCTGTCACAAGACCTGTGTTTACAGAATTCTCTACAAAGATGATTTTATCTCAACGATTTACAAATTTGTGCTGCTACAGTGAAGTCAGAAAGAGAGAAGAACTTTAATGACAATATGGACTGACGTGAACGTTGTGCAGTAGTGCCCAACAGACAGAGCAGAAACTGCACACGCATGCGCGAAAACTCATAACTTTGAGCCTCCCTAGCTCCCTGCAACAGATCCGGAAATTAGGCAACACTTGATATCTTTTTCTTCCTAGGGCCTTAAACTCTTGATTTATCATTTCTAAAAGCTTATCTATTCAAACACTTCCTTACCTCAGATTGGTCGATGACGTCATTTTACGCAGTTTCTACTATGTCTGACCAACATATAAGGAACAATGTTTTCAATTTCAGGTCTGATGTGTGTCTTATACAATAAGATAGAAACTTCAAATCAGGGTAAAGTTTCTCAAATGTCTTGTTACAAAAATCATGTACTATCAATAAACTTTTCAGACTCAAGTTCATTTCATATCATTTTTTCATTTAATCATATTTAATCATTTAATCACAAAACCCTATCAGCTAAAAAGAACAAAAAAGCTATACGAATATCTATTTACAAATATATAAAATCTTACAAATTTGCTGGTCTTCCTAGGGATGTGCTTCGGGAAGGATGCTAGTTTTTCAGGAATTCCTTCAGCTTCCTTTTGAAAATAGTGATCGTGGGACTCATTCTGATTTCTAATCGGATTTCATTCCACGTCTTTGCACCAGAGTAGAAAAATTGCTTTTGGAGAATTCTAGGCTCTGCCTTGGAGTGTCAAGATCTAACTGATTTCTTGTTGGATATCTAGATATTTGAGATCTGGTAACAAGTCTCCCACTTAAGTTGTCCGGGCAGAGACCATTCATTATTTTATAGATCATCACGGCCCTGTCAAATAATATCAAGTTTGAGGCTGAAAGCCAATTGCAATTCCACCAATCCTTTAATCTAGAGCTTTCGATCATTGTTCGTGCTCTAGTTTGCAGACGTTGAAGATGATCAAGCTCTTTGTGGTTGACAAACTACCCCAGAGTTCATCACTGTATCTCAAGTGACTCTCAAGCAGCGGTTGTACACCTGATCCAATTTTGTTTGCGGTCGTATGCTCTTTAATTTCTGCAGGGACGAAAGGGCATTTTTAATTTTACCTTTGAGGTTCTTTTATTTCTCCTTCTATGTAAGGTTTTCGTCTACTGTAACTCCAAGGTATTTAACTTTTTTGACCCGTTTGATTGGCCCCTCATTTACCAGTATTGTGAAGTGAAGAAAGTAGAGTAGAGTGAAGTAGAGTGAAGAAAAGATCAAAACATCACAAGAACACTTGCGTTCCATCTTCTCATGGTTTGACTATAACCACCTTATTTCCTTTGTCGCTACATTTAATTCTAAGTCTCTCAAAAGAGTTGAAATTGTGCAGAATCGCAAACTTGAAAATTTAAAGCGTGAATACCTAGCAGCTGGTATCGACCCCGATACGGTTATATTTAATTACTCGACTTACAACCTTAATGACATCGAGAAGAAAGTGCTCTCAAGGGGTCTCAAGTTTAGTATACGTCCTGATAAACTGGACTATTGTGATTTTCTTACACCTTTCGAGAAATTGGCGATCAGTTTGAAAAATCGCCCTATCGTTAAAGAAGGGGTCAATTTTGATTACGTGAAGACCCGACTTAAAAGTATCGCGCTGGCTGCTTATTATGGATATGATTCTGCGCAGTTCCCTCTTAACATTAGTAAAGCTGAGTTAGCTGCACTCAAGAACCTATCTAGAAATAAGAACATTGTCATTTTGAGACCAGATAAGGGAAATGGGGTGGTTATTCTCAATCGTGTAGATTATATTAATAAAGCTGAATCCCTCCTCTCGGATGCCTCTAAATTTAAGAAACTTGACACTGATTTGCTAGATCTTTGCCTGAAACGTGAAAACAAACTTATTCGTTTCCTTAGGGACAAATTACTGAAACAGAATTCAATTCCTGACGATGTTTATAAGGAACTTTTTCCCTCTGGTAGTACCCCAGGTGTTCTTTATGGTCTACCAAAAGTGCATAAGACTAATTGTCCAGCGAGGCCTATTCTTTCGGCTATAGGCACCTACAATTATAATTTAGCAAAATTTTTTGTTCCTATCTTACAGCCGTACACGGTAAATGAATATGTTGTTAAGGATTCCTTTTCGTTTGTCTCTGAAATTACCGCTTTTAGTTCGAGTGAGGAACTCGTAATGGCCAGTTTTGATGTCTCTAGTTTGTTTACGAACATCCCATTAGATGAAACTATAGATATATGTACCGACTTAGTATTCGATGAAACTGATACATTACAATATCGGGATTGTTCGTTGGACCGCACTCAGCTTCGCAAATTGTTGGGCTTTGCTGTGAAGGAAAATCATTTTGTTTTTAATGGGCAACTTTTTGATCAAATTGATGGTGTCGCAATGGGATCGCCTTTGGGACCGTCCCTTGCTAATATATTTATGAGTCACCTTGAAAAACGCTATTCAGTGAATTGCCCTTCTGAGTTTAAACCTGTACTGTATCGTAGATATGTAGATGATACTTATTGTTTATTTAGGGACAGGGACCATATTACTATGTTATTAGAGTATATTAATTGTCAACACCCTAGCATCAATTTCACAACTGAAATTGAGTCGGGAAACTCCTTACCGTCTTTGGATGTTCTCGTTACCCATGATGGGTCCAATTTTTCTACGAGTTTGTACAGGAAGAAGACCTTTACTGGTCTTTATACGGATTTTTGAAGCTTTGCCCCCGATAAATATAAGAATAACTTGATTAATGTTTTAGTATATAGAGCATTTCATATCTGCTCATCGTATCAAAACTTCCACAACGAAATTGTTCGGATTAAGGAGATCTTGGTAAAGAATAGTTTCCTAGGGCGCTGATAGATCGTATTATTAAATCTTTTTTGGATAAAAGGTTCGCACCTAGGCCCCCTGCCCCTCAAGGAGCCAAAACGGCCCTTTTGCTTTGTATGCCACATCTAGGCAGGTATAGTTTGCAGATTAAAACTAAAATATGTAGAATAATTAAGCAATGTTATCCAGGCATTCAGCTTAATGTCATTTTCGGTCTCCTAAAAGAATTCAGTCATTTTTTCCATTTAAAGACCGCTTTCCAACTCTCATACGCTCCTCAGTTGTTTACAACTTTCAGTGTCCTGGCTGCCATGCCTCGTACTTTGGAAAAACATCTCGCAATTTAATTACACGCTGCAGAGAGCATTTGGGAATAAACAAAGCAGGTCAGAAAATAAAGGCAAGTCCTTCCGCCATCGGGGACCATATCAGCCAATCAGGCCATGCCGCGTCGTTGGAAGACTTCTCAGTGTTGGACAGAGCTAACAATGAATTTGATTTACTTATCCACGAAAGTCTACTTATTTTACGCGATCGTCCTTCACTTAACTCCCAACAGTCTTCTATCCCCCTAGCTCTGTTTTAATTATTATTCCTTTGGGCTTGCCCTTTCCGTTTTTTTATACGTAGGAGCTGTAAACATGCACTTTTAGTTGTTTATCGTTATGAGTATAAATAGAGCCTCGTGCTCTTGAACATTTAATTCTGATGATGAAGCACGGAGAATTGCTTCGAAACGTCAATATAATAAACATGGACTAGTCAAACATAAATCTTATTCTAACTATCTTCTAACTATCGGATTGTCTTAACTGGAAATGTCGTAATATACTTGGAATTGTCAAACTTGGAATGTCTTTTTTGAATATCAACATGATTATCGTCGCAATTCTCGTACTCCATTTTTTGGTGAAGCTTCGATTTCCTGCCAATACTCCGATTCCCCTCATTTATGTTTACCTCTAATGGACCATGGATACGGTTTGTTTGTCTTTTGTGACCAACGACCATGTATTCTGTTTTATCAGTGTTCAGACTAAGCTTATTCTGCCTTAACCATTCAGCAATATTGTCAACCTCAGTTCTTACATCGTTGCAGAGTTCGTCAATATCTTCAGCAGAGCAAGTTACGCTAGTGTCATCCGCATACATGTTTGAGGTGCATTTATTAAAGCACTGCTCAAAGTCATTGGCATACAGGATGAAGAGGAGAGGCCCCAAGCACGAGCCCTGAGGAATACCACAGTGAAAACTCTTTAGGCTAGATTTGTGGCCCCAGGGGGGTACATAACATGTTGAGGGTATGGGTATGTGCCGCCCATAAGGGTGGGCTTTTGGGCCCCAAATTCTCTAAACAAGGGTCCCTTTTTCGGCAGATTTTCCTTAAACAAGGGTGGGTTATCCAGAAATTGGCGAAAAATAGCAAAAAATGACTGGTTTGCCGCCAAAATTCATCATAAAAGTGGGTATGACCGCAAGTTTCGGTAATTAGAAGAGGGTACCTTTCTGAAAACCGGGCGGCAGACCGGGCGGCGTCCATCCGCAAGTCATGTACCCCCCCCCCCGGGTTGTGGCCATTCACTTGACAGTATTGTTTTATATTCGTCAAGTACGACGTGAACCACCGAAGAGGTGTCCCCACTACGCCGTATTTAGTAAGCTTTGAGAGGAGAATTCCATGGTCCACCGTATCGAAAGCCTTTCTGAGGTCGAGAAATACGCTTATATTAATTTTGCGTTTGTCAATGTTAGAAAACCACGCATCCGTTACGTTCAATGATGGTGATGCAAAACACACCTTTTTGATTTGCATTTATAAAATTTCAATTCCAAAAAAAGCTGCGTATATTCCTGGAAGACGCTTTTTGCTTCATTTGCATGCAAAACTCTTGTTTTGATCTTGAATAGATACAATTTGATTCGATTGGAAAGCTGAAAATATAAACCATTGTTATGTCAATGCTCTTTAAAAAAATAGCATTTTTCAGACCTGCGCCTGTTTTTTATCAAAGGGGGTATTATTTTGAAAAGCATGGCTAGTGTTTCTTAAATTTGTGTTTCTTATATGCGGGTGAACAGTATACTCAATATTTTGTAAAGGCTTTGTAAAAGTACAAACAAGGCTCCTAGTGTGAATTTATTCGTTCTTTCTTGGCCAAAATTGCACAGAATAAACAATCAGATTCATCATATTCAGCAAAGAATCAACATTACATCAATTCTTGGTTGTGTAACAAAAATTTCCGTTGCTTGGTGATTGGCTTGTCACATTAGTTGGATGCACGCAATGGCTTCGTTGAGAATCTTTGGAGGTTGCCAAGTGCTTTCAACTACTAAGTGTTTATCTCTCTAAAACAGCCAGAATTGAGTCTCCCCAGAACACCATTTTCCAGCTGCTACAAGAAACCCAAAGTATTACAATCTTTCTGTGTTGCAAGCGGTCTCTCGGGGTTGCAAGCAAGGACGACCGTCGACTTATGAGAAGTCTTGATATGTGGTGGAGGCATCCCTAAAGTAAACGCTGAAAGAATAAAATCTCTTATCAACTGCAAAGCGGCCTTAAAGTAAATGAACGGAGATATAGCCACATAATCTAAACATAGCACAAAAGAACGGCAGGCGCCACTAATCTTCTCATTGTTTTCGTGGATCAAAAACATCAAATACAATAGGTTATATTTAGATTACCCAGTCCCCTTAGGTAAGTTTGCTTTTAACCCCGTTGATTTGCACATTTTTAGATATCTGTTTTTACACTGTTTGATATTGACAATTTGTAAATATTTTATCCACCATTTTTATGTAATGTTTGTATTGTAATATTTTTAGGTTGGAATTAATTAGCTAACTACTTTTAGCTATTCTTACTATTGTCCAACTGTAAAGAAATTGATAATAATAATAATAAATTTACTTTAACTTTGTGACGTGAATACTTTGGAACTGTCTCTGCTTTGCTGTGACCAGTCATTTCATTCTCTCATTGTTGCATATGACATTTTGTTTACATGAATGTTTGCCGTTAAAAGACAGAGGAAAGAAAACGGAACAAGACGTCTTCGAGGTTATCAACACTTTCCTTCCATAAATTGCCATTAAGAGGCATTTAACGATCGAAAACATTCGATCTTTCTTCCTCCATCAGACTTTCAACGGCATTATTAGTTGTTGTCTTTCATCCTTCGCTCGATTTTAGTAACATTTTGTGCGCAGGCGCGCTCTGTTAGCCTGCGTGCAGACTCTACTGATCCCTTTTCAGAAAGTTTTTCCTCCTGTAGAGTCTGCGCATCAACGACCAAGTCCTTGTTGTCAGTTCATGAGGAACATGGAGCCTTTCCTGATTGGCTGAAGCATATCCCCCTTCTTTCATGAGCGTCTCTCTCTTTGTTCGAGTCTGCAGGTATCTAATTAGCTCGTCCATGGACAAAGCTGGCCAGCGAAACCTTATTGTGTGTGAGTGTTATGCCTTCCCACTCTATTGAATCCAATTCAGTGAATTGGTTCCTCAAGAGAGGGAATCGCGCGTGGCTCAGAACAAGGATTTGGTCGCCGATGCACAGACGCTACTGGAGGAGAACCTCCGCTGAAAAGAAATCAGTACAGTCTGCACGCAGGCTACGCGCTGTCCGCTTTTACAAAACACCTTCATGAAAAATAATTTTGCATTACTGACAATACAACAGTCGTTCACCAAACTGTGTTTTGCTGCCAAAATATCTTTTCTGCTGGCTGGTATGAATGCATCAGGAGTTATTAGTTTTGAGGTATTGTTACAACAGAATCCCTGTATAAGATTATTATTATTATTATTATTATTATTATTATTATTATTATTATTATTATTATTATTATTATTATTATTATTATTGTTATTATTATTATTATTATTATTATTATTATTATTGAATTATCGCACACTGATAAAATGTCATTTCATTCAGCGGTAACGGTTCCTTGATATTGGTAACAGCAAGTCTCCTCAATTTTCAAGGACTTTTCTTAGGATCCGTGCAGATTGCAGGATTACAGTCTTCTGCATCTCTTCAATCCTGGTCTCAATTCCCAGTTCTTCTACTCTCCTTTTGATGTCTTTTGGTGGTGTTCCTAACGCCCCAATGACTATGGGTACTACTTTTACTTTCATATTCCACAGTTTCTGGAGTTCTCTCTTTAAATCCTGGTATTTCTCAACTTTCTCTTTCTCCTTTTGCTCTATCCGGGTATCATATGGGATGGCAAAGTCAACGATAATGCAGTTGTTTTCCTCCTTCTTGATCAAAATTAAGTCTGGCCTTCTAGCTTCAATTACATGGTCGGTCTGGATGGTAAAGTCCCACAGTACCTTGCAAGTATCATTTTCAACCACACTTTCTGGCTCATGGTTGTACCACTTCTCGCTTACATTTACCCCAAACTTCCTGCATATGTCCCAGTGGATTCTTCTCCCGACCCAATCATGTCTGTTCTTATACTCCTTTTGCGCCATTTTGCTGCATTCGCTGATGAGATGATTAATAGTTTCATCAACCTTACCGCACATTCTACATCTACTGTCCTCCTGCGTTTTGTCGATTTTGGCTTTGATGAGGTTCGTCCTAATGGCTTGCTCTTGAGCTGCTAGGATGAGAGTCTCGGTCTCCCTCTTAATGCCACTATTTTTCAACCATTTCCACCTTTCCTCTCCAGCAATCCCCTCAGTTTGTCTAATGAATTGGCCATGTAAGACTTTCTCCTTCCAGTTTTCTTTGCGCTCCTTTGCTCGTCGATCTTTATATTGTTTCACTGTTTCCTTCACTTCCATGTCCGATGTTTAATTATAATAAATAATAACCATGTCCGATGTTTTCTATGTTTAATTATTATTATTATTATTATCATTATTATTATTACTATTATTACTATTATTATTATTATTATTATTATTATTATTATTATTATTATTATTATTATTATTATTATTATTATTATTATTATTATTATTATTATGAATTGAATTCTTAGCGTTGATTTCAGGTAATGTTTAGTTACTAGCCGAGTCACTACCAGAGACTTAAGGCTAGCAACTATGTCATGACAGTCCTTCTGGAAAGTTGACCAAGTGTCATAATCTTTTGATGGTTCCGCAAATCGATAACTACATTGAAAGGAATTTCCTCAAGAGATGGGCTGTCGATGTTAGTGCAATTTTTTGAACTTCACAGATGTTCGATTTTCCCGGGATTTGATCAATAAAGTCACTGGATCCTTTCTTTAACATTCCTAATGCTCCAACTACTATTGGCAATGTGATTGTTCTTAGCTGCCACATCCTGCTTATCTCTATTTCTAAGTCCTTGTACTTTGCTAACTTTTCGTATTCTTTCACCGAGATGTTTCGATCAGCTGGCACAGACATATCTATCAGGAAGCAGGTTTTTTGTTTCAGATCTTTGATCACAATATCAGGTCTATTCGCATTAATCTGCCTGTCTGCATGGATTGTAAAATCCCAGAGAATGGTGACATTATCTCCTTCCGTAACTGGCTGTGGGTGATGTTCATACCAGTTCGTAGGGTGCGGGATTTCGTAATGATAACAAATGTTCCAAAGCAAATACTGGCTTATTCTGTCATGTCTATCATTATTATTATTATAATTATTATTATTATTATTATTATTATTATTATTATCATTATTATTATTATTATTATTATTATTATTATTATTATTATTATTATTATTATTATTATTATTATTATTATTATTATTATTATTATTATTATTATTATTATTATTATTATTATTATTATTATTATATAAAGTTATTATTATTATTATTATTATTATTATTATTATTATTATTAATGCTGATGAAGATTTTTAATCTGATGAAGATTTTTAATCGAAACGTCAAATCTTAACAGTGTGTGTTTTTATCTTTTTTTTCTGTTAATTTGAATGAGGTTTTAGTTTACATATTATTATTATTATTATTATTATTGTCCTTTCTTCACGCCTTTTTGTTGTTTGGCGGCTTTTTCTGGGCAGCGGATTGAATCCCTCAATCTTAGGTGTCCAGAGTCCTTCTAATTATCTTCGCCGTGCCAAGTACACAAGTCTTTTGTAATAAAGATGTCATCTGTCCCATTTCAAGTTGCTCAACATATCTCTTAAAGTTTTTGCTCAGCGTACCAAGAGCTCCGATGATGATTGGTATTGTCACCACTTTCCTGACATTCCATAGTTTTGGCACTTCCCTTCTAAGATCTTCGTACTTTTCCCTCTTCTCCTCTTCTCTTTCGATCACTCTTCCATCAAACGGGCATGAAACGTCAATGATTTTGCATTCATTTTTATCTTTATCGTGTATTACGATGTCAGGTCGGTTGTGATTCAACTGCTGATCCGTTTGAATTCTAAAATCCCATAAGATCTTTGACTTTTCATTCTCTAAAACACCTTCTGGAATATGATCATACCATTTCTCTGTACAATCGAACCCATATTTCTTGCAAAGCTCCCAGTGAATTACTTTCCCAACTCTATCATGCCGCCAATCCTCGTACTGGCTCTGGGCCAATTTTTCACATTCAGCCACTACATGCGCAATAGACTCTTCTCTTTTTCCACACATTCTGCAAACAGGTGAAACATCCTGTTTATCTATGCGGCTCTTCATAGCATTCGTCCTCAACGCCTGATCTTGGGCTGCCATCAACATCCCCTCTGTCTCCTTCTTCAGCGTACCTTTCCTCAGCCATTCCCATGAATCAGAACTTCTTATGCCTGCAGTCAACTTCTCATACTGGCCATGTAGAACCTTCTCTTTATAAGATTCCATTCTTTTTACCCTGATTGCTTCCTTTGGCATTCCAGAGCCCAACAAGTTTTCTTCCTTTACTGCTTTTAAAAATGGTTCTTTGCTCAGCTCTATATAGCTATACAAACTGTTTACCTCAATCTCAACGCAATCCTCAACACTGATTAAGCCCCTGCCACCGTCTGCTCTTTTGTAATAGAGTCTGTCAACATCCGCCTGCGGGTGCAATGCTCTATATATTGTTAGCAACTTTCTGGTTTTCCTATCGACGGCTTTCAGCTCATCTACCCTCCAGCTAATTATTCCATGCGCAATAAGAAACATATAATGTACACTCACCCAATGTGTCGTTTTTATGTCAAATCTTCTGACAGCGCCGTTGCGCATGGTGCTTCGCAGCGCTTTGTGTCATCACAGGGGACCAAGAGGGAAAGCGAAGCGAGAAGAAAGAAATGAATGGGTAAGAAGCAAGGAGATTGGGGACAATAGTTTCCATTGTTCTAGCAAGCGCGGGTTTTCGTACGACGTTTGTAACATTCTTACAGGGAACCAATGTATCTTGATAGAATTTTCAATTCAGAATCCGGGGGCTGCATTATTCAAACAGGTCAGTGCGATCCAATATGGCTCTTCTTTCAGAACAGTGGAACAGTGAACCATCCATTGGATTGATGCAGATCAATGAGCGAAAAGACGCAATAAAAATCATCGTTAATTGGTAACAGCCCCCAGTGGTACAACGGGGAAATTGAAATTTGTGGACGGACTCGTAAAACAGCAACACGAACAGAAGGTATATAGCAAGTGCTGGAAGTGATCTGAAGTGATTTGCACGAGCACATCTTGGCGTCCAGTTTTTGGTTGTGTTTCTTGTCTCAATCGTGCACTGATCCATGGAAACTTAGCCATTACATTTGCTGCTAGCTAGCCATGTTGCTGTGCCAGCTTGATATTGGTAGTGGCAACTATTTCATGCAGAGCTTTAGGCCTATTATTGGTTGGAGGACTCGTCAAAAGTCTATTATTGGGGGTTCGGACACAATTTCCCAGACCCGAGCTCAACATATAAACTTTGAATTCTGTAGCCAGTTTGTCTTTGCCATGATTAATAATTGAGAAGTACGTTTTGAAACCCTTGAATTAATGGGAAACAAACATAAATGGCTGAGAAGAGTTGGTTTTGTGCCGTTTTGGCCTTTTGCATCTGCATCAACGTATTTCAAACTACAATCTGACTAACTATTTGCCTTTGCATGGTATGATACGATCATGTCGTTGTTACAACGGTGTCACACGACCAAACAAGTACGTCGTAAGAATTCAGAGGACTGACAAACTTCAGAATCAGACTGAGAATGTTTCTAAAGAATGATTCAGGCAAATTATTTTTGATAGCTGTATATTGTAAGCATCGAGATCCATACCAGTATTGCCCAGTGGACAGAGCAGAAACTGCATAAAATGATGTCATCAACCAATCTGAAATAAGGAAGTGTTTGTGTAGATAAGCTTTTTGAAATGATAAATCAAGAGTTTGAGAAGGCCCAAGGAACAAAATGTCAAGTGTTGCTAAATTATGGGATCTGTTGCAGGGAGCTTGGGGGGCTCAAAGTTATGAGTTTCCATGCATGCGTGCACAGTTTCTGCTCTGTTTGCCCAGTGTAGAACAACATTGAGGACAATTTCAAAACAAGTTTTTTGAGGCCTTCGTAATCGGTTTCTAATGTTAAGACATTACTCAAGTACCTTGTGAGTAGTGTGATACAGGAAATTATTTGTGAAAATAAACTAAAAACATGACATGAGTTTTCTTTATAACAGTCTCTTCAGGTATATTTTCCCAGTGCTGGAGTTGATTTTTGGTGGTTTGGTGGTCTGGGAGGAGTTTCTTAAAGGGAATAGACATAGGTATATCTCATAATCGCTATAAATAGGCCAGAGAAACGCCCACAAATCCATTGTTTCCTTAGCTACACAATGAAACCGGATGCGTCAAAGCTGTCGAGTACAATAGATTATATTTTTGGCCTGGCCCGGGCCAGCTTTTAACCATGTCGATTCCCTTTAACTGCAGTTTCTTAAAAACATTACGTACTGGCCTGACCTACAACTAGTAGAGGTAGAGGGGCTTACCTACCAAGATTTGATAATCAAACAAGGATAAAGAGCAGCAGGCCAATATTACAAAATTCATCAAGAGATTTAGTAATGCAGATATTTTTTGGTTAAGACACTGCTTATACAAAATTGAAGTGACACTCCAAAGAAACTGCTGGCTTAACAAATTCTTTGGCATTTACCTTTGCAAAATCATTTTTACAAGAAACTAAGAATTGGGGCAGTGTTGGAAGTTTTGTAACATTGTCTGATTTTGGGTACTCAAGAGTTTTTTATCAGTTTCTAAAGGGTTCCATAACAATTCATGATTTCTATTTTAGTTTCACTTGTTTCCTGCATCATATTCCCATAAGAAAAAGTTCAGCTTGCAACAAGCAAGCTTGAAAGGAGCATGATTTTGGCTTGAAGGAGCTTGAAATGAGTGTGTTGACACAATTTTGGCCAGTTTGCACATATGATTAGAGCTTGATCAAGCTTGACAATAATCACATGTTGAAGTCATTCTCAAACATACTACAATCAAGCTTGATTGAGTTTGCCTTCCAGTCAAAACATGCTGCAAGCTAGGGCAAGCGGTGCAGATTTCTTACTTGAATCAAGCTCTGAAACATACCAAAGTCATACTCAAAACAAGTTAGTATTAAGCTTGAAGCATGCTCCAAACATACTAAATTTTTTGCTTAGGGTTATTCCAAGGTAGGTAAGATCAAAACATTGGAAAGGCTAAAAAAATTTGGAGTTAAGAAAGGTTCACAAGGACCCTAAGTAAACACAAAGATAATTAAGGAACCCTTTAGAAACTGATAATTTTGAAACGGATAAGAAACTCTTGAGTATGCAAAATCAGACCATGTCAGGAAACTTCCACAGCCCCAATTCTTAGTATCTTGTAAAGATATGCAAAGATACCTTGAAGTTGAATGAAATCATGAGAAGATGATTCAGAATCAGACTTTGAAATCAAAACTGTTTATGCACCAATAAATTAGAAATCTTACTGAGGATTCAATATTCTGCTTTCCTTTAATAATGTAGTATTGAATTTGGTAGCCCATTTTTATGGCTTGTAAAATAAATGAGCTTTGAGAAGCAAATTGATGTGTCTCTGCCTTTTATGCTGTAAAAATTTGCTTTAATTTAAATATTCTGTGGTAAATCCTGTGCTAAACAAAGAAGGGAACACTACTCTCAGGTGCCTAATAAAAGGGGGGACACTTATTGATTTTCAACAATTTTTCCCACCCCAAGCCTTTATTAAGACTTATGTAACATTTTATCAATTTTGGCAAAACAGTGTCCAAGGCTCAATATCACTCTTAACGAAATTTTGCTTGAAAGATAAGACATCTTTGCAGTGTACTCACAAACTAATTGAATGTTTTCTTTCTGAAAAACAGTTTACAAATTTTGGACCTTTATTAACTTCCTTAATAGATTCCCACCAACCCCCCCAACCCCCTGTCCACCAAGACCCTCCCTTGTATTAGGCACCTGTGAGTATCTTGGTGGTGGTGAGCCAACAACAGCAGCATTTACCTGGCTGTGTTTCCGTTGTTGGTAATGTCAGAACTTTTTTGCACAAGTTGCAGACTGCCATTTTCAGTAGTGAATCGCATCTTTAATTCAGTAGGATTATGGTTTTAGAATTTGATGACCCCTGCCAGGATATCCGCATATCATATCCAAGTTTGCTGCCTCTTGAAATTTTGTTAAGTGGGCAGGTATTTTAAAGAGCCCTTTGCATCTTGGCAAAAATGAAAAATTCTATTTGAGTTTGAAGGTGAACATTCCTTTCAGAGAAACTTCCTTTGCAGGAAGGCTGAATTTCAAACCTCAGTTTGCAAATTTCCTCTCCTATGTGATTTTAGAAGCAAATCAGTGACTGATGAACAATAAATTCTAGCAACACCCGTACCTTGCAATGGCATATTGTTGTATTGATCATGATGTCTGTTGCAAAATGCTGTTTCAAAATTTTTCTGCATTGATTCTTTAAATATTACATTTGGAACAATTAGGCCCTTGGGGAGCATTAACAAAAAGCCTAGATGCACACTTTTATTTCCCACACTTTTGTAACATCTGGTCACATTGAGGAACAATGCAATGGAAGCAATCTAACCCACAGCAACCTGCCATTTTTGCAAGGACTCTGAAGAGGGTTCCAATTTCTTGTGGGTTATAAACTTACTTAATTATGACAGGTCAATTCTGCTAAGTGAAACATCTGTTAAATCTCATCTAGCAAGATTTATAATGTCTGCTTCATTATCTAATTTTATATTTTGTTTGTGAAAATTTATAAAGCATACTGTTGTGCTGTTGTACAAAAACACAGATTTGAATGTATGAATTTTGAATTGAACTTTAAAATATAAATTTCCTCAATTTTGTTTGCCATTATATGATTGTTATGCACATATTTTTTATAAGAAGCTAAGATCATTTGGGCCACTACTGAAAATTTCTTAAAATTATCAGATTTGGAGTAGTCACAATCTTCATGCTCATTGTTCATGTGAGAAAATTGCAAAATACTGTTTTTGAAGCCTGTCCAATGTTTACACATTACTCAAGTGCCTTACAAGTACTATTATACAAGCTACAAGTGGAAATAAATAAAATATGTCAAGGACTTATCTTATAAATATAAATAATTTCTTAAGTTATATTTTCCCAGTTGTAGAGTTTCTTAATTTTCTTTAGCGATCTGAGAGTTGAGTTTCTTACAAGCAGTCTCACGGGTATTGTTTTTGCGAAAATTTGTAAAGCATGTTGTTGTAGAAATACACATATGTTGAAATTGAAATGAACTTTAAAATGGAATCAAGTCATCCCACCCCTCCCCCATTCCTGAGATTATTCCCGAAACAGTACTGGACATACAGGCAGCTACCCTGGATCAGAGTATGTTGCTGAGTCAAAGCTGGCATCCTCTCTAAACTCTCTAAATAGCTTCAAAAAGTCTCTTTAGTGGTAACTGCAGGGGTGGGGCCTGCGGTGGTGGCGCTGGTTGTCCTCGGGTGGTGTGCTGGCTTGGAGCGAATGGCGGTCATGGTTTGATCGCCGTTCGCTCTGGGTTGTCCTGTCGCCTGGGCGGCTTGTGCTGGCGCTGCGGGGTCTGCCCCTGTTAGAGACTGCGGAATTGTTTCTTCTTTCTTCTTTCGTATTTTTATTTCTTGTATGTATATATGTATATAATCAATTCTTGTAAATAGGTTTTTAATATTATGGTCTTCATTGTAATTAGGTTAATTAGGGTAGTTTTATTTGGTATTTCTGTAATAATAATGTTCTTATCGGAGGTCCCCTTGAAAAACGACTTTTGCCAAAGGGATACCCTCCTTAAATGAAATGAAATGAAATGAGTATTTTTTAGGATTTTGAAAAAAATTTAGAAGTTTGAAAAAAAATTTAGAATTTTGAAAAAATTTTGAATTTTGAAAAAATTTAGAATTTTGAAAAATCTGTTCTCTTTTTTTTCTTTAATTTTTTTTCATTTCAGATTTTTCAAAAATCCTAAAAAATATTAATAAAACCAAAAAATACTCTGATCCAGGGTAACAGGCTGCCATAATCTGGCAGAAATCAGTCCAAAGTAAGATCTAACTTTTGTGAATAATGGTTGTTTTTCTCGGGCAGAACCCCCCCCCCCCCCCACATAATCAATTTTATCTCATGTGGCTATGAAACAACTCTGAAAAGTTGTACCTTCCTTCAATGTTTCTTTGTTTAAGAAATGAAAATGTACTGTCCGAAACAGACTGCAAAAGTTATTAAGTTATTGGCCTAGCAGCGTGCCTAAGGGGAAGCTTGGCCAAATGGATCCCTTTTAATTTTATTCATTACTAGTTTCAAGATTCTGTAACACCCTGTGTCAGGATGATTTCAAACTCATTTACAAATTTCAAGCGAAAGAATCGTTCAAAGTGAAACTCACCTGCACACAAACTTCCAGTACATCGCTGCAATTATCGCAGCCCACCTCCCCTCCTCTCTGCCTCCTCGGAAAAAATGTACGAAAGGTTTCAAACGTTGCCGCGCTTTTCGCCAGCAGCCAGCAGCACAATCCTCTGTTATTCTGTTACCCCCGATTGACAAGTTCCTACCTGTGACGTAGATGGGGGGAATTCTTCCAAATAAGGAAAGTCGAATGTTTCAAACGTCTGGAGAAAATTTAACAAACAACTCTGATTTGCTTCTTACCCATTCATTTCTTTCTTCTCGCTTCGCTTTCCCTCTTGGTCCCCTGTGATGACACAAAACACTTCGAGGCACCATGCGCAACGGCGCTGTCAGAAGATTTGACATAAAAATGACACATTGGGTGAGTGTACATTATATGTTTCTTATTGCGCATGATTATTCCTGCACCGTATCTGATGATTGATACAGCCCTGGCATTTATTGCTTGGATGATGTTTCCACCATTCAGCTTGGATTTCAGCATTGATCTAACCCGCCTGATATATTCCTTCTTGAGTTTCTCCTTCATTTCTTCATGTTTTACGTTGTCGATCTCTAAAATTCCTAAACATTTGTACCCCTCCTCTTCAAGATCTTTCATAATTTCATTACCTGGCATAACAATACCATCACATTTCACAATCTTTCCTCTCTTCATGATCACGATCGCACATTTGCTGATTCCAAATTCCATTCTATTATTATTATTATTATTATTATTATTATTATTATTATTATTATTATTATTATTATTATCATTATTATTATTATTATCATTATTATTATCATTATTATTGTCCTTTCTTCACGCCTCTTCGTTGTTTGGCGGCTTTTTCTGGGCAGCGGATTGAATCCCTCAATCTTAGGTGTCCAGAGTCCTTCTAATTATCTTCGCCGTGCCAAGTACACAAGTCTTTTGTAATAAAGCTGTCATCTGTCCCATTTCAAGTTGCTCAACATATCTCTTAAAGTTTTTGCTCAGCGTACCAAGAGCTCCGATGATGATTGGTATTGTCACCACTTTCCTGACATTCCATAATTTTGCCACTTCCCTTCTAAGATCTTCGTACTTTTCCCTCTTCTCCTCTTCTCTTTCGATCACTCTTCCATCAAACGGGCATGAAACGTCAATGATTTTGCATTCATTTTTCTCTTTATCGTGTATTACGATGTCAGGTCGGTTGTGATTCAACTGCTGATCCGTTTGAATTCTAAAATCCCATAAGATCTTTGACTTTTCATTCTCTAAAACACCTTCTGGAATATGATCATACCATTTCTCTGTACAATCGAACCCATATTTCTTGCAAAGCTCCCAGTGAATTACTTTCCCAACTCTATCATGCCGCCAATTCTTGTACTGGCTATGGGCCAATTGTTCACATTCAGCCACTACATGCGCAATAGACTCTTCTCTTTTTCCACACATTCTGCAAACAGGTGAAACATCCTGTTTATCTATGCGGCTCTTTATAGCATTCGTCCTCAACGCCTGATCTTGGGCTGCCATCAACATCCCCTCTGTCTCCTTCTTCGGCGTACCTTTCCTCAGCCATTCCCATGAATCAGAACTTCTTATGCCTGCAGTCAACTTCTCATACTGGCCATGTAGAACCTTCTCTTTATAAGATTCCATTCTTTTTACCCTGATTGCTTCCTTTGGCATTCCAGAGCCCAACAAGTTTTCTTCCCTTACTGCTTTTAAAAATGGTTCTTTGCTCAGATCTATATAGCAATACAAACTGTTTACCGCAATCTCAACGCAATCCTCAACACTGATTAAGCCCTTGCCACCGTCTGCTCTTTTGTAATAGAGTCTGTCAACATCCGCCTGCGGGTGCAATGCTCTATATATTGTTAGCAACTTTCTGGTTTTCCTATCGACGGCTTTCAGCTCATCTACCCTCCAGCTAATTATTCCTGCACCGTATCTGATGATTGATACAGCCCTGGCATTTATTGCTTGGATGATGTTTCCACCATTCAGCTTAGA
Organism: Aurelia sp. 3 sensu Dawson et al. (2005); assembly: GCA_964020215.1. Taxonomy (NCBI): domain Eukaryota; kingdom Metazoa; phylum Cnidaria; class Scyphozoa; order Semaeostomeae; family Ulmaridae; genus Aurelia; species Aurelia sp. 3 sensu Dawson et al. (2005). Next base: position 14,173,029 of record OZ026572.1, read on the forward strand.
TTTCAGTATTGATCTAACCCGCCTGATATATTCCTTCTTGAGTTTCTCCTTCATTTCTTCGTGTTTTACGTTGTCGATCTCTAAAATTCCTAAATATTTGTACCCCTCCTCTTCAAGACCTTTCATAATTTCATTACCTGGCATAACAATACCATCACATTTCACAATCTTTCCTCTCTTCATGATCAAGATCGCACATTTGCTGATTCCAAATTCCATTCTAATGTCATCGCTAAATACTCTTACTGTGTTGACAAGTGTATCTATTTGGTTTTCGTTTTTGCCATATAATTTCAGGTCATCCATAAATAGTAGATGATTTATCCTCACTTTTTCTCTCAAATCATACCCTGCTTTAACATCTCTTAAAATCAAAGTCAATGGAATTAGGGCCAATACAAAAAGGAGAGGAGACAAGCTGTCTCCCTGAAATATCCCTCTCTTTATCCTAACTTCTCCAAAGACATTTTTGCCAGATGTTAAGTCCGTTCTCCAAGTATTCATACTGTTTTCCAGTAAAGATATCATATTGCTTGCCACTCCAAACATATTCATGCACTTCAACAACCATGTATGCGGTATCAAATCATACGCTTTTCTGTAGTCAATCCAAGCCATTCCTAACCCACATAAACGCCTCTTGCAACTTCTCATTACCATCTTATCGATTAGTAACTGATCTTTTGTACCTCTTGATTTCCTTCTGCAGCCTTTTTGTTCATCCACGAGCAGTCCTTTTCCGTCAAGGTGTTCATACATAGAATCTGCAAGGACTGAGGTCAACAGCTTCCACATTAGAGGTAGGCATGTTATTGGTCTAAAGTTGCTTACTATAGGCCCCTTTTCCGTATCCTTCATTATTAAACTCGTTTTTCCTCTGGTCATCCACCCTGGCACATTGTACGTAACCAAACATTCTTGGAGATGTTAAGCGATCCTGTCTATACATGAAGTGAAATTCTTGAGCCAGTAACCCTGCAGTCCATCAGGTCCCGGTGACTTCCAATTGGGTACTTTACTGAGCTGTACCCGAACTTTTCCAGAATCTATCAATATATCATCTTGCTTCTCAACGTTTCTTAGCTTTTTTTCCAGCTTTGTAAGCCATTCTGCATCGACGTTGTGATTGGCTGGCTTACTCCATATTCCACTCCAAAATTCTAAACAATCTCCAGCGTTAGGTGTTTCTTCGTCATTCCTGTGGACGCCGTCGATGATTTCATACAGTCTCTTTTGATTTGTTTCGAACATTCTATTCTGCTTATACTGTTCAGTTCTATCCTCGTATCTCTTTATTTTGTGTTGGATGGCCTTCATTCTTTGTTTTAACTCTTCTATCACTACGTTTATCCCCTTCTTCTTAACATGATATTTCCTCTCTAATTCATACTTACGGTAACCATTCGCTAATTCACCTCTCTTCCAACGCTCAACACGACCAAGATCTTTTCTTATACCTGACATCTTAGACCGGAGCCTTCTTTTCCATAATGGTTCCCTTGCCTTCCCATTTTCATTCCTTTTCATGCCTACTTTCAATTGTACCACTCTTCCAGCCGCAAGTAATAAATTGTTCATATCTGTTATATCTTTAGTTGATATGTATCTCAATATCCCATTTACTTTTGCTGCATGTTGCTTCAATATCTTACGGTCAACATTCCTAAGACTATCGGGGGGTGCATTGCCTTTTTGTCTCTCCTCAAGTACTAATTTCACGAGATCTATATCCTCCTCGAAAACTCCTTCCCTTCTCAACGTATTACAAAGATCTTGCACAGATAACTCATTGCCAACACTGTTATCAATTTCAGCTGCTGTTTCATGCTCTTCAGTTTCATCTGTTGTTCCAAGCTCTATTCTTCGGGCGGTTTCCTCACTACCACTTGTTTCTCTGACATCAGCTTCCATATGATCACTTTCCGTATTTCTCTGTATCTCTTCTAGCTCTATTTCGGATAACCATCCATTTGTTCTTATTGCTCTTGCTTGATCAGCCAGTCGCTGTTCACTTATCTCGAAAACACCAAGCTCTTTCCATATGCTAAGCATCCTTTTCCTATAGCCTCTCTTGGTTGGCTCACTCCTATAGAAACATCTCATCACAATCTTGTTAACTTCTTTATTCCAGTTCCTTCTAGCAGTCGCTTGATGACGACCGAGGTCTGGCTGCTGTCCCCCAGAACCACTGCCGAACGTGACACCTTCACCATTACTGGATCCGGTCCCGTTTACGTTGTTTTCTCTATTATTTGATTGATTCATTACACTCTTTCGAGGACAGTGAATTTAAGGTTACACTACCACCGGTGTGTTTATCGAGAACACCATCTCTAGGGGGGTTGCCGACCAAAGCTAAAGAGTCCCCCTTACCCATGAGACAGACTAGCCCCCGCCGGACGCCAACCCGGAATTTCAAGGCCTCGGGGAGAGCTAACAGGTACTACACCTTGCTCAAGGGTGACCTGGAGGTAGTTGTGGCAAAAGGTAACCTCATTATCCCACGTCGAAACTCCACAACCGGATGCAGTTTTATGTCATACCCATGACAAATCATTATCATTATTATTATTATTATTATTATTATTATTATTATTATTATTATTATTATTATTATTATTATTATTATTATTATTATTATTATTATTATTATTATTATTATTATTATTATTATTATTATTATTATTAACAATTTATTTCACGTTGGCAAGAACAAAATATATATATATACATAGCTAATAAGCCAAGCAAAGCCAACAAAATAATTTAAAACCTACTTTGCAATGTCCCAAACAAGCCTACAAAAACCCTAAATCTTTGATAAAAACTTTGCACAATCTGCAGATGCAAGTATTTCCATCCCATGATTTTATTTTTCGTTTGAATTCAGCGAGTGTGTTGGAATCTTTAATTTCCCTCGGTAATGAGGACCACAAATGGCAACCTCTGTACTGAATATTCTCTATTCTATAGAGATACATTTATTCTAAATGCTATTGATAGGAGTGATACATACGGTCACGAGAGATGCTCCCCAGTCTCTGACTTTCGGTATCAAATCATGAGCAGTCCAGTTCTTTTCATAAATACCAGTTCTCATCTTCACTGTGATGGGTACATCTGAGACCTAACAGAAAGCAACGTGGATCAAATAAAAACAAATCTATTATTTCCGACTGAATCCCAGACACAAATGAAACGAAACTTATAGGTTTCAAACTGATACACAACAAGGAAAAGAGGTTGAAAGCAGCCTTTCAGGTCTGAAGTGCAGGAATCTTCAAGCAATACACAGAAGCAGTACTCATTTCCGTATTGGTAAGTTTGCTATACAGGATGTCCCAAAAAACATGTGCGCTGTTTAAGCGGCTGCTACGAAGCAGCCATGAATCCAATTTTTCAAGTTTGACTCCAAGATTGTGTAAAATCTGATAATTAGTTGCTGATTTATGAAGCAAGAAAGTCAAAATCATTGGCTACCTCAAAACCAGAGGATTCATTATTCTCCATTAGGTTGAAAGTAAAAGAAATTGATTTAAAAAAAACGTACCTAGCCCGGTTTTCTGATGCCCATGGGTGAAACAAAGGGTCATGAATTCGATTTTGTGACAACCAGAATATTGAACATATTTGCGTTGCTAGAAATTGTGATTTCGAACACAAGTGTCGCAGGTCACATGGGTCCATCTGTTACTTTGTTTCTCAAAAGTGGTCAAATGATTTTAAACCAATTGCGTTCAGCAGGCCACCTGGTCAATGTTCTTGATTTATGTGGTCATTAATTACACCCAACTTATTTCCTGACATAACTGCAAAGTTTAAGTTTCAGAACGGAGATAAGATCCTCTAGGAACAACAACTGATTTCGACTTTCTTTTTCAATAAAGCAGCAACCACTAGTCAGATTGGTGCAAACTCGATGTCAAACTCAAAATTAGAATATTGCCTAATCAAAAATTTGAAAAATAGGAGAAGTGGATTTATGGGTCCTCCACAGTAGCCATTCAGACGTCGTACATATTGTTTGGGACACCCTATACAACCTTATAAATGAAGCACCAATTTGCAGCGTTTTAGAGTTCGCTAGCTGGAATCGTGCTCAGTTGGTGCCCGGCATTAGAGGGAGTTTCGACAGTTTCATTAATAATTTCAATAAGAGCGAGTTTCGATTTTCATCAGTTTCTGACGGACTTTCTTCGAATTAATTATGGCTGTTTATGAGTCGTCGTTATAGCAGTAGTTCGTCACGAAAGGAACCCACGACGATTGTAATAAGTCTACTCTTTGCTTCTGCATCTTATGTACGAAGTAAAAACGGGTAAATATAGGAGTGAGGAGGTGCAACGCAGTCACTAACCAAAACGCATCCCGAGAACCAGCTAAGAATGTTAGGAATCCAACTAAATGCCAACTGTTGACGTATTTGAGCGCCTTCTTGCCATCACATAACTACAGTCACTGAAACTTTTTGGCACAGCACCATGCAAACAAACCAGTTAACATTAGGCCAAGAGTTTGAACGTCGCATTTGTGTCATATTTATGTCGAGTCAAATCACTTCAATTGATTCAATCCATGATAAATCCGTCGTCTAAATCCAACTGTCAAATTTTGTTATTGACAGGATCTTCTGTTAGATCATTTGACACAAGTGTTAGACCCAATTAATTGGGTTTAGACGATGGATTTTTGTCGAGTCAACTTCAATTTGAACTTGCCCTTTTGGTCCGTGATTCGTTTGCACCAACTTACTGAATTTTGGCCTATCAACCATATTAAGCCTACGGCTTTTCGTTTGTAGATTTTTACCAAGTGCACTTACAACGCTGAAACTTTCTGACTTTTAGTTTTTATCCTTGTCACGATCTAAAATTAATTTTAAAAAAACCAAATTCGTTCCAGGGGGTAAATGAGATCAGTAATCGAGAGATGTGTAAAATTTTGAATAATTCCTAATAAAATCTACAGCTAATGTGATAAAATGATGAGAACAAGGAAATGCATACTACTTTTGTCGCTCTATCCAACAAATTGGCTAACGGATAAAGGTAAAAGGGTAAAGGTAAACGGATCATTCAGTGCATGGAAAGAATCAACGAAAGGTGTTCCGCAAGGTTCAGTCTTAGGACCCCTTCTATTCAACATATTTATTAATGACATTTTCTTCTTTGTGAATGACACTGAGGTTTGCAATTATGCAGATGATACGACTATCTTTGCATGCGATTCTGACGTAAATAATGTTCAATGTAAGTTAGAGGCGGATGCTAGCTTCCTTTCTAAGTGGTTTGTTGACAACCATATGAAGCTAAATGATGCAAAATGTCATTTTATGTTATTCGGAAGTAAGTCGCCTGTCACTTCAGTGTACATAGGCATATCCTGTATAGAACAATCTGACAAAGAAAAGCTCCTTGGTATAACACTTGATAAAAACTTAGACTTCAAATGTTACGTTGAAAATATATGCAAAAAAGCTGGCCAGAAGCTTCATGCGCTTGCACGAGTTGCAAAATTCATGGACCAGGAGAAATTGCAGACAGTGATGAATGCTTTTATATTGTCTCAATTTAGCTATTGTCCTGTAATTTGGATGTTTCATGATAGAAACGTGAACAACAAAATGAATAAAATTCACGAAAGAGCATTAAGAATCGCTTTCAAGGATACGTCATCAAATTTTGAAGAATTGTTGATAAAGGCAGCCTCAGTCACCATTCACCAAAGAAATCTACAGTTGCTAACTACAGAAATTTATAAGACCAAACATGATCTTAATCCTAAATTCATGGGTGAAATCTTTGTCGAGAAGAACATCTCATATAGCCTGAGATGTAAAGACCACCTATCAGTACCAATTCCACACACAAATGCGTATGGTATAGAGACAATCAGGTACACTGGACACAAACTCTGGCAATCGTTGCCACTAGAAATAAAAGAGTCTCATACCTTGACAGAATTTAAGAGGAAAATAAAAAAACATCATTTCACCAATTGCAACTGTAGACTGTGCAAGATGTATGTAAATAATTTAGGATTTTTATAAAAAAACATGTAAATAGGACAATATTCAGTTTCACTTTTGTTAAATGGTTGGCCTTAATTAGTTTTTTTAGCTATCGTTGCAAAGCCAACCTTAAATAAATAAATTATTATATTATTATTATTGGCTATTGTTTAATTTGAACGTATGGTTCTGCAGATTTTGGCACTACGCATGCGCACATCTTTGCATTCCTGTCAGATGACGTCATCACTTTTTTTTAATTTTTCTTCACAGAGCAAATGCTATTTAGATATAGAATACAATGAAATTGGACGGCTGTCCTTAATGCTTTTCGTTTTCTCACAATCAACAATTGAAAATTTTGAGTACTAAACCCTAATGATTTTGAAAATTTAACAATGTGACGTCATGAAAAGGTCACGAGACATATCCAAAAATAGATTTCATGTTTGGGTTAATCATATGATGTTCTATTTACCTGCAAAGTTTCAAGGCTCTAGGTTGTCCAGAACAGAAATAGATTAGGGGAGCTGAATCAGCCCCCCCCCCCCTACGCTTCCTAGAGCATCAAATACCCTAGACCTGACAGGGTTAAATCTCACAGAAACATGCTGCAACTCCGATGCACAATGTATGAGTATGTAAGAGGTACGTTACAGCCCTTACTTTAAAAAATAGATATGTTCAAAGGTTATTGATATGGGAATGAGACGATGATTTGGGTTTAAGTTCACTCTTCATTAATTTACAATCATTTGGTTGCAAGAAGCCTTAAAGGTCAGATAAAGGCAAAATACATTTTCATTGATTTCTGCCATTTAAGGCCTGGAGATTTCAAAATTTCAAACGAAATTTCGATAAGAGTTCTGGAACCTATCGAAATCGCCTGTCGAATTCCGTTTTTCAGTCAAATTTTCCAAAAAAACTACGCAAGCAAAAGAGTCTGGAACTAGCAGAGGCGTGACGTGGAATGAGTCGAATGAGTCATTGCAAAGCTGCGAGGGAATGGAGAAGTCTGTTTGCACACACTGACAGTCAAGTCACGAAAGTTAGAAACGACTACTTGCTTTAACATCGCAACGCCGAGAAAGTGGGTAGTTTATGGTTGTGGCTAGTCAGCTTGTGCAGCGAAGAATGTGTGTGCACATTATTCCTAACTTTGGTGCGGACAGACTTGTCGCAGCAATGAGCTGTGGACTGACTTGGAGAGGGAAGCCGCAAGACTTGCAACAACGAAAACATTGGGAGTCTGCACAAAATATTTCCATCTTAACGACTTTGAATATTCATTGGCTACTATAAGTGCATTAGCTGGCTTCCAGAGCACCTTTCTGAAAACTCTTCGACGTGCTGGACATGAAATTGTAGTTGAAATCGAATGATACACTCACCCAGTCTTCGAAGGATCATGATGACCTCGCGAATTGCAATGTCAGGACTAGGCCAAGTAATGACACTCATGGACAGGTAAGAGCAAATTCTTTCTCCACATTTATGTTTCGTCGTCTTCGATAACGCTCTGGTTCTTTGCGAACTCCTTAGGGTGACCCGTGTATTGCCTCGCACAATATAATATGTATTTACAGATCATTCGTGAAGCCATGCAAATGTGTCTTCGATAGGCGCTTCTCGGCCTAATGAGAATGAATCCTGATAGTAACAATCAAACTCTGGGGAGATCAAGGCGTGTTTTTCTGTAGTCTTTGCAAATAATACAATAGTTAACTGTTCATTTTCATTTTTCATTTTATGATATTTATACACGTAAGAAGTTTCAGTATAAGTTATAAATACTGTTTTCCAAACCGACGTGTTAAAAAAGAAGAAAAAAATTCATAGATATGTTTGATCAAGACCATGGCTTGATCCAGCCCTTCACAGCTAAAGACAATCGATATGCAATTGCTAATTTGCGTCAAAATAATTCAAATGATGTTTTTATGTTTTCATTACAGAGTCGGCGCGAGAGTCGGTCCCAGTTGAGGAGAGCAGAACACAGGAAGCTTGGCCTGACTGTGTTCAATTGGTTCTTCTGCATCGAGGGAAAAACTCTGAGGGTGTGTCGCTCAATACTCGATCTTTGGAAATATCAGAGAGGCTATTGGCCAACATCCGAAATTTATTTTGTTTACTGTTCGATCTGTTCTGCCATGCGGCGTGTGTTCTTCACGGTTACTTCTTCAAGTGCCCAAGGCCTCTCCAGTGATGAATTTCTTATGACTCATTCCACGTCACGACTTAACTAGTTCCAGGCCTCTATCATCACGTGGTTTTTTGGAGAAAAGTGCCCTTTTTCAAAACGCCCAAACCTACCCTTTTGCGCCGCAAAGATAAATAATATTATTACCATCGGATTCCCCATAGTTTAAAATTTTAAATATAAAAAAATCGCATTTGCTTTTATCTGACCTTTAACTCGTAACTAAACTTATTTACTTGCATATTGTTTGCCCATGCTTTCTTCCTTCATTGTTTTCTTTGCGTAATGTTTTCGTATTTTCCTTGTTTGCTTCATGTAAATATGGGGTAGTCAAGCCATTTAGCTCCTCTTGGTATCATCTCCATACTGTCGTGTATAGTTGCGATTAGAAAGTGTAGTAGAGTTTAGCTTATATTGTAAATTTTTTATCAGAATACAAAAAAATGATATTAATACAGGGCTGCTCAAGATTACATTGTATTCCTCGTCTTTATCGTGTAAAGTAGCGCCGATCCAAGTGTGATCCAAATAAAATGTAGCAAAATACAACCATAAAATTTTGTTTATTTACATATATACAAGACAAGTCTGTTAAATCGTAGTGGCATGTCTCTCTAAATCTTTTCCAAACAAACCAAACAATCAGTCGCCAACCTCAAACCCAGAGAAAGTGGCTTATTTCTGATAAGCAGACACGACAAAAAACATCCGTCTCACAAAAAGTTCACTAACAACTTGTTACTTGATAATGTTCTAAATACCGTCCAGTTTGAATAATGCCCTAAAAATACAGTCCAATCAAAAAAATCATGCGTCCAGATCGGACCCTACGCAAGTAAATACAACCAAAACACAACAACTAATTGTCGAACGTGTTTAGATTGCTTGAAAAGCCGATATCCACTTAGGGTATAAAAGTATGGAAACGAAGGCCTAAAACATGCCGGCAAAGATGTCCTATGGCCTATGAGCCTCGTAACAAAAGGGAGATTTTCTTTTTTTACATCAATAATCATTACATCACACATTACTAGCTACACTACTTACAAAGTCACTCTACCAATTATGCTACTCACAAAACTACTCTATTACACTACTAAAAACGATACCGCAAGGAGCACAATGCTGCGTCTACCCTACGGCAATTTAACATAAAGATAAAAACTACAAGCAAATATGAAGGGAAGGAGAGAAAAAAAAGAAAACCAAACAATACATATACGTCCCGAACAGGTTGCAGCAGCTAAGTTTCAGGATCATCATTTTATTCAAAACGTTGTATTTCGTATATGTATCTTAAAGTTGCTTTAAGAATTTCAGAATTAGAATCAACGGACAACCTTTCGTCACCATACAGTATCAATTTAAGAATTAGAGCATTTGAAAGATTTGGCAAATCATACGGTTGCAATGTTGAATTTACACTATCGAGAAGATCTGTCCTGCATGCATCGTAAGAATGGCAGTGCAGCAAAAAATGTTCCGTGTCCTCAACTCCGTCGTTTTTGAGGGGCACATTGGATTCAGTGTGTCTTTAAAATTGTGTCTGAACTTGTGCAGATTAAGCATACTGAGACCAACGCGTAGCTGCGTGAGTATTGCAAGACCTCTTGGGTCGTGAAAGCTGTAAACTGGCTTAGGAGGAGGGCGAATAAGAGATAGCAGCTTATTTTTGAAAATGCCTATTGTAGGTGATTCTCTTATTTCGTGGGGAAGCTTATTCCATTCGAGCAAACAGCTGGGGTAAAAGCTTGCACTAAAACATGCCGTTCGTGCATTGATTTGGCCAATTGTAGCTGGATAACGAAGAGAATACGAGGACTGTCGTAATGGTGGAATTGGTATCCTTGTGTAGTCAGGAGTGAGATTATTGACAATTTTATAGAAAAGAACGAGGCGCCTATACCAACGATGGAGATTGAGTGATTCCCAACCAAGCTCATCGTACAATTTTACACGTGATGTGCCTTTCCAAGCACCTGTAACTGCTAGTGCTGCAGAATATTGAATAGATTCTAGTTTTTCCATTTGGTTAGAGAGCGTGATGTTCTGACTAAATTCACATACATGCTGTGGGGTATGATATATAACGTCACCGTAATCCAGATGGGATCCGACATATAGTTTGTATAATTCATTCAGTGATTGTCGCGGCAAGTACTTAGAAAGGAAACGTAACATTCCTATTCCTTGTCTGGATTTAGTGATGATCGCCTGGATATGACGAGCAAAGGACAACCTTGAATCTAGAACAATCCCAAGATGCTTGTCTTCCTCAACTTTTAAAACAGGAGTATCGTTAAATAGAATTCGCGGATGGTCTACGGTAATTCTTTTCCTTGAGAAGGTTACTTCCACTGATTGTTTTGCTGGATCGGGAGTGAAAGACATGCGCCAATTATGAGCCCAGAGCCTGATGAGCTTCAAGTCATGATTCATGTCTAGGGCAGCAGCATCAGGATCGTGAACGACAGTAAAAAGTGATGTTTCACTTTTTCATTTCATTTTCAATTTTTTAGGCATGGTAGCCCATCAGTAAGAGAAAACTGATTTACAGGGGGCCATGCAATAAAATACACTAAAACTAAATTAGATATTTTACACAAAATAGAACTAATCAATAACCTAATTACAATCGTTAAAAGAAAGAAACTTCAAAAGAAAACATTAAAAACGAAAAGAGGAGCTTTGTTGATTCTTCGAGGACAGAAGATCATTTTATGGCTTTCATAAAAATTTTTAAAGTTGACGTATTTTTATTCTTTTTAGATAAACCATTCCAAAGTTTCGCACCCTGATAAGAGAAGCATCTCTGTCCTGTGGTCGTTCTTAGAAAAGGGACTCTTAGGTCATAATCCGAATTTCTGAGAGACCGTGTTTTAGAGACGTTGACTTTAGTAAACATGTCACTCACATAGGACGGTGCATCAACATTCAGGGATTTGTAAACAATCCTTGCAGATTCAAAATCAATTATTTCCCTTACTGTGGACCATCCAAGTGCAAGAATGACTGGGAGTGGCGAAGCATCGAATGGGCTGTTAGTGATCAATTTTGCCGCTCGATTTTGCAGCTTTTGCAATTTTCCTATAATTGATATACCAGCATTACCCAAAACCGAGCAGCAGTATCTGAAATAGGGCTCTACCAAACTTCTATACATTGTTTCAATCGTAGCGGGTGGAAGATATTGCTTTGCATAACGAAGAATGCCAATACCCCTCGAGATCTTTTTCGTGACGGTGGTTAAATGATTCGTCCACTTAAGTTCTTGATCCACTTGAAGTCCGAGGTATTTTACATCACTTACAAGTTTGAAATCTTCAAAACCTATTCTAAACTGCGGCTTAGGGGCGTCAGGAGTATCTATCTTGTGTAGCTTTTTGTTGCTTCCAATTATCATTGCTTCTGTTTTTGCAACGTTTAACGACAATTTGTTGCCTTCTAGCCAGCCCTTCATAGCTATTAAATTAGCGTTAATGGCTTGATTTATTGCGTCAACGGAATCAAAAGAATAATATAAACATGTGTCATCAGCGTACATTTACACATTTGATTTTTCGAGACAGTTTGGGAGATCGTTGATGTACACTAAGAAGAGAAGTGGCCCCAGGCATGTATCGTCAGCGAAGAGTTTGACATTGCACCTCAGATTTTCAGTTAAATCATTTATGTACACCAAGAAGAAAAAAGGTCCAAGGATTGAACCCTGAGGAACACCAGCTGTGACATTTCCCCATTGCGAGGCTTTACCATTTAGGACAGCAAGCTGCTTACGATCAGCTAAAAAGCTTTCAACTAGCGAAAGGAGCTTACCAGAAATACCACATCGACGAAGCTTGAAAATCAGGCCATCGTGCCACACCCTATCAAATGCCATTGATATATCAAGGTATACCGAGCGCACATCGAGGGGTGGATTGCAGTCAAAAGCTTCGAAGGCAGTATGAACAATGGTTAGCAACTGGTTAATAGTGGAATCTCCAAGACGGAAACCCGATTGATTTGGATCAAGTAAGCCATGCATGTTTAGATGCTCGTAAAGAGTATCAAATATCAACTTCTCAAGCATTTTACCAAAAAAGTGGAAGGAGTGAAATGGGGCGACAATTTTTCTTCAGGTTTTTACTACCTTTTTGTGTACTGGAACTACGTTTGCTTGTTTCCAAACTTGGGGGAAGATGCCTTTAGCCAAACAAGTTTCAAATATCATTCGAAGGGGAGGTACAATTACATGATCACACATTTTAATCATACGTGCCGAAATATCATCCCAACCATGTGCTTTGCTTGGATTTAATGACCGAATGATTCTTTGTATCTTCTCATCAGATATTTGTAAAGTTGTCAATGGTGAAGCAAATAGTGGAACTTCCAATGGAATTTCACTACCAGTATCTAGGGTAGTACATTGGAGCATAAAATAATCGTTAAATATTTTCACCTTGTCAGTAAAATCCAGAACAAAGATGTCGTTCTCTAATAAAGGGGGAATCACTGGCACTTTAGCTTTGTTCAATATCTTATTTATCAAAGCCCAGATCTTCTCTCCAATCCAGACCTCAGTTCAAACTCTTGTGGCGGGAAAACATTCGTCATTTCGTCTTCTGTTTATCAAACTAACAAGAACAAATTTCTGAGAAACATTTTATAAATTTCGAGACGAAAACTTTGAAGTAGTGTTGTTGTTTTGAGCTGCAAGAAATTGAGCAGCTATGAGATTAAAAAGTTGTAAAAACATCGATTTGCTTCAATGAATAGTTGGTTGATTGGCTCCATTTTATGCTGTTTTTACTGGACATTTTGGTTTTGAAATAAACTTTTGGGAAAAATCGAGAAATTTTCAGAATTTTGGCTGTAAACTCAAGGCATGCTGTTAACACGTAAGCTTGTAGCTTCGATTTCCCTTGTGACCACTTCAATTATTGCCTTGTAATGGCTTCATATCAAACCTCTGATGGCTCAGTCAACAAGGATAAAGCAGAAATAAAAAAATAACATTTCTTTTTCACATTTCAGTTTTTTTAGGAACTTTCATAAAGACTTGTCTTGCCCGAAAAAAGCATTTTTCTTTTTTTTTTCATTTTAAATTGTTTAAACACGAATCCCTTCAGCTAGTTAAAGAATACAAAAAGAAAGTTTTATTAATTAATATCAAATACAAAAACAAAAATGCTGAGGGCTAATGGCATTGCAGATCTTCCAGGGAGTCGTGTACAATGAAGTCATTCAACCAACTATGCATTGAAGCAAACTGATGTTTTGACAAATGTTCAATTTCGTATCTCCTCCATTGCAGCTCAAAACAACAACACTACTTCAAATTTTTCGCCTTGAAATTCATAAAATGTTTCTCAGAAACTTGTTTTTGTTAGTTTGATAAACAGAAGACAACATGACGAATATTTTCCCGCCATAAGATTTGAAATTGAGGTCTGGGTTGGAGAGAAATTCTCCCTTTTATTACGACGCTCATAGGCCATAGGACATCTTTGCCACCATGTTTTAGGCCATCGTTTCCATACTTTTGTACCCTAAATGTACTGTCGAAAAAGAACAATGCCATACACACTCGAAGGATCACTTTCCGTTCACCATTTTGAATTTCTAACTGAAAAAAAGTCAAATGTACAAAGCAACAACATATGTTAAACGACAATGTTATAAGTAAATGATTAAAGTACCAAGTGAAGCGTAGATGTTAAAAAACACGACGTTTCGAGCGTATACTCGTTATCAAGTCTGCATTTGGCACAAAGTAACGTTTGGGTTCTAGTGAGATAAGATCTAGTCTAGAACACCACACAGGTGAACACAGATGAACACACATGAAACAGATGAACACAGGTGAACACGGATGAACATAGATGAACACAGGTGAGCATAGATAAACAAAGGTGAACACAGATGAACACAGGTGAGCACAGATGAACACAGGTGAACACAGATGAACACAGCTGAACAAAGATGGACACAACTGAACACAGATGAACGGAGGTGAACACAGATGAACACCGGTCAAAATGATGAAGATAGTTGAACGCAAGTCGATAGTCGTTTTCATGACAAACCAGATGTAGAATGAATGAATGGTTTAATGAATGGGTCATCCGAAAGTAGGCAAGTTTCTTCTTTCATGCCAACGAATCTTCAAGGAATCTTCCGCCTGCCGTGCCCAAAAACCCTCATCTGAGCTGCGCAACCGAGTCACAACAATAACCTTCGTGTATTTTTTCTGCAGAGTTTGCATGATAAAGAGTGTGTAAAATTGATTTTGGGACGATCATTCATTCCCAAAGTTTGCAACTATATGATAGACACATTATCTATCTACCATGCTTTGACCTCTGCACACTTCTGAGGTGGCTATATTTGAGAGCAAGGGTAGTTATATTTTATGTCAAAGTACTTGAAGTCAGAATAAGGAGAGAAAATAGAAGTTCAGAACTTGTAAATAACTCAAAATATCGATTATGAGCTGTCGTTTGTTTCTCCGTCTGAACTTATAAGAAAGTGGATTTTTCCAATTCCGGGGTATTGTATTTTCGAAAAGCAAGGCCTTTTTTCGAAAGTACAATTTCAAACAACGTCTTTGACAGATAAGAGTCATTGTGAGTTGTTCACGAATCACCATCCAGAATGAAAAGCCGTATTCCTCAACGTTCAATGAAATGACTCACAAAGTTGCATTGTTTGGTATCACGTGCAGCAAAAATGTGGAATCCCATTTTTCATCTGCTCGCATTTATACGATCTGAAGGCCAGATATTCCCACACAAAGAATTTGGTGTTAAATGCCAAACAGCTTGAAATATAGACATTTCATTTGCTACAGCAGGGGTGGCGCCAGAGATCTTCCAATGGAGGGGTTGGAACTTCTGACAGATGGCTGAAATGGCCAAAAAATGCAGTTTTCATAAATCATTTTGCCACATTACCTCAGACAGAAACCCAAAATTTCCTCTGACAGGGGGAGTAGATGTTTCCGACAGGGGGTTATGGACCCCTCTAGGGGGGTCTATCATAGTTTGGCGGTTAGGCGGATTCGGCCATAATGTAGATGTAGAATACGATTTCAGCAAGAAAATCAGTGCGGTATACGGTTTCCTGTTGCAACTCGGTTGCGGAAAAATGGAATTTAAATGAACGGTTAGCCCCTCTAGCCCTCCCCTGGCGTCAACACTGTGCTTAGGTAAGATAACAAACTTCCCACTTGCGATTAATCTACTCGTTAATGCATTTATTCATTCTACGCTTGTTTTTCTTCATAACAATGACTATTGACTTGTCTTCCTTCGTGTTCTTACTAGTTTCTTCATTTTCCAAGGTGTTCACCTGTGTTCATCTGTATTCACCTGTGTTCATCTGTGTTCAAATGTGTTCGCCCGTGTTCACCTGTGTTCATTTGTGTTCATCTGTGCTCATCTGTGTTCACCTGTGTTCATCCTTGTTCATCTGTGTTCACATGTGTGGTGTTTCAGACTAGGTCGTGAGATGAATATAATTAAAAGATATTGAATCACCTCAACCATTCCTTTGACAATTTGTTCGAATTTTTTAAGCCTTCCCATCAACGCACAACCACCACCCTGTTGACAGAAATAAACAATCATTTCTCCTATCCAACAGTCTGTTAAATCGTAGTAGCATGTGTCTCTAAATCTTATCCAAACTAACCGAAGAATCCGGATCGCAATGCAGGACCATTACCGTAAAAGCTCTATTAAGTCCCCGGGGAGCTTATTTACTTTCGGACCTTCCAGAGGGGGGCTTAATAGAGGGGGGCTTATTAGAGAGGGGAGCTTATCACAAAATCAAGTGACAAGGATAATTTTGATAGCTTTTCAGTTCTTTTATCCCATATTTTGTGAAATCAACACACAATTTTACGGCTCAAATACATAAATTCGACACAGTTATTATCCCAAACCATACCAAAATTAACATGCAAGGTTGTGTAGCTAAATAAATGGAAAATATTTGGTGAATTCTAGAATTTTAAATTTTGACTCAGAGGGGAGGGGCTTATTAGAGAGGGGGCTTATTAGAGCTTTTACGGTACTCAGGTCTAATTAAACAAAATAAAAACGATTCAAAAAATGTGGCTAATCATTAACATAGTATTAGATACAGATTCCTCTAAGGTACCAGTCACTAGCTTAAACTGCGAAAGCAAACTTTTAACTAATGACAGTGAAATAGCCAATGCAATTAACAAGCACTTTGTCTCAGTGATCCAAAACTAGCAGAAGAAATCAGAACTGAACCGAATGATGACCCTCTTACTTACCAAGATAAGTGGTACAAACTCTAAGATATTGAATTGCAAGACAGCTGAGTGTAAGCTGGCATCCTCCTTCAACCGTTTAAACAATGTATATAGGGAATGCTAGCTGTCAATAATGTGGTTGCTATATGATTTCTTTTTATTGTAAATATCCATTTTAGACTGTAGGGCTTTTAGTACTATATTAGAAACTGAATTGTACTAGGTTAGTTTAGGTTATCATTGTATATCAATTTTTGTAAGTTTTGTGATGGACGGCCCCTTGAAAGTCAACGTTGTTGAAGGGCTACCCTCCTTAAATATCTGAAATGAAATGAAATGAAATGAAAACAGAAGAAATTCAGTACATCTTAAGAGGACTAAAAGAGCTGAAAAACCGCAAAGCAAGAGGGTCATCATTCGGTTCGGTTGTGATTTCTTCTGGAAAAGACAGTTCATGATCAGCTGAATGACTATTTCAAAGAGAATCACTAATGAATGGCTTAATAACATTGATTCTGAAAAGGTCAATATAATAATGTTTTTTGATCCAGAAAAGGCCTTCGATACGGTGAATCACGAAATACTGCTCAAAAACTTTTTAAGCATGGTGCGCAGGTCAAGGCGATTAACTGGTTCGATCCTATCTCACTGAACGAAAACAGTTTCACAAAGTCAATGGTGAATGTTCTAAGCTTTTGGGGATAACCGGTGGCATTCCCCAGGATTCCTGCCTAGGCCCACTTCTTTTCATCATATACCTTAACGACTTTGAAGAATGTCTACAGTTTCTTCGGCGAAGATATATGCTGATGATATGCACATAACAGTAGCCTCGGACGACATTAACGAACTTCCTCAGATGATGAAGGAGGACAACTTAATAAACCCCGACAACTTAAAGGCGCAATGTCTTGAACAGTATTGTTCGGCATCTGGCGCCTCCATCGATGACATTGCATGCCAATGCGAAACAGATTCCAGTATCCATCAGTATCGTATCGTATGTGTACCATTTTGTAGGTGTTTATTTAGTTGTTGATTTAGTTGTGTATTTTCATGTGTTGGCCATGGGGTAGACATAGTCTTTTGCTCCTCTTGGCATCGTCCTTGTAGTGTTGCATAGTAGTTAAAGTACAGTAGAAGGTAGCATATATTGTAATATTTTATATTGATATAAAAAAAAAAAAAAATGAAGGAGGAGCTACAGAATATTTCTGAATGGATGAGGGTTAATAAATTAAGTGCCAATCCTGAAAAGACTGAGTTTATGTTTGTTGGTTATCCACGCATAACTTATAAGATTGAGACTCTGGCTCCACTGAAACATAATAGCACAGAAATAAAAAGAGTAATGTCGAAAGCTGATGGTCGAAATATATGAATGCACTAATTTCATTAGTCCTTCTACTTTGTCAGAGTTTTTCGCGACGAAAGAAATCACGTATGACCTAAGACTAAAGAATCTACTCCAGGTGACAAGAGTTAAGACATTTTCATGTGGACAAAGTTCCCTATCGTTCAGAGGTAGTATACTTTGTGGAATACTTTGTCAAACAGCATAAAATCCCCATAAAATACAAGACAGTTTAAAACAATGATCAAAAATTGGAAGGGAGAACAATGCCGATGTAACATTTGTAAATAGGGTTTATAATTAGATAGTTCGTTTTTATTAGTTTATATTAACTAGTCATTTCACCAACTGCAAATCAATGGATTATTATTATAATTATATAAGGAAACCTAAGTCACTGGCAGTTATAGTCGACAAGAGTCTCAGTTGGAAGGAACATTTCAAATCCTTGAACGGTAAAGTAACAAGTGGTTTGTCTGCATTGAAAAACTTAAAAACATTCTTCCACAATCTAAGCAATGTGAGGCTTACGCTGGTTGCAAGTCACCTCCGATACGGGAATAATGTCTAGGGAAGCCTGCCCAATAAGAAGCTGCAAACACTTCAGCATCTGCAGGACAGAGCCCTCTCCATCATTGAATATGCTGGCCTAAAAGACCCTTGGACCAATAATGGGCTGAACGGTGATCAGATCATCTAGTTTGATCGATCTATCACGACATACAAAATAGTCAATAAACAATGCCCCGAGGGCCTCTGATAAAAGTATAGTCAGAGGAATGAAATTTCTAGGTATAACACAAGAAACAATAGAAACCTCGACATCCCAAAGTTTAAGCTTGACTGAGGAAATAAATGTTTCTACTTCTCCGAGCTGAAAGCTCGGAATGAAATACCTATTGAAAAAAGGGACATCCCCTCGCTCTATCAGTTTAAAAGAAAATTAAAAACGCACTCAAAGAGCTCAGCAAACCCTAACTAAAGCACGACTGTCATGAAGATCAGACTTAAGATTGAATGCAATCCTAGCTAAGAACAACTCTTTGACGTTTTTGCTCTCTTTATTGATTTATAGCGTATTTCTAAGTTCCGATGAGATATCGTGTAAAAACATGAATTGAAAAGAATTAGTTTCGTAGGTACGTGATTAGAACAAAGTGAAAAATTGTGAAAGGACAGACATGTCTGACTTTTCGGAATTACATTAGGATGGTCTACTGTCAAGAAGCCTATAATCTTTGAACTACAAGCAATAGCTTTTAAACCCCTTGATGGTGAGGTGTCATCTGTCGATATCGTGTTTTATGATGAGTGGTGAGAACGATCTCTGAAAGGGCGATCGATATGCAAAAAGACGTATAACTGCGCTTCACAGACTGCAGAAAAGCGTTTTATGAAGTGACACATAGCCGACTTTATCAAACTTCTTTCAGCCCGAGGAGGAATAACGGTAAGGACCTTTGCCGTATTCGGAATCTCCATTGGGAGCAAACGGCACGCATGAGGATGGGGAACGATAAGAACAAGTTTACAGGGATAAAAAAGGGGAGTGCCACGAGAATAACTAAGAAATAAAAGACGAGATCTTATGCAGAGCAGGCACAGAGTCTAAAATCGTTAAAAATAATAGGAAGGGGAAGCTTGAGTTCTTACGACATATCATGAGGAAAGATGGCTTAGACGAATTGATTGCAACTGGACATGTAAGTGGGATGAGAAGTAGAAGAAGACAGCAATCGACATACTTCAAAGCCTAAGTATTTTTTTTTATTCATCAATGAGAATTAACAACAAATTTTACATACTACTCTATTTATCTAATTACTCTACAACACCACAGGAACGATACCAAGGGGAGCGAAAGACAATGACTACCCCATGGCCAAAACATAAAGACAAGCAACGGTAAATTACATACAACTACTGTACATTACAAGCAATTAAAACGAAGAAAATAAACTGATTGATGATACACCATACATAAAGGGACTTGGTGGTTGGGACTTGACACATTGCTGAGGTTTCAAAGGATATTAATCAAACCGACCAGTTTTGTGGATGAAACGTAAAGTCAATTCGAGAATATTTTTGTTCAAATCATTAGAAAGGTCTTGATCGCCATATAGTAAAAGCTGCGTCAGAGCGTCATTTGAAAGACTAGCGATTTGTACAAATGGTCGTAGTAACTCTACAATTCCAGCGAGAAGATCTCTCAGTTGAAGGTCAAAAGAAGGGCAGAGCAGCAAAAAGTGCTCCGTATCCTCAATCCCATCACTTGTTGGGCACATAGGGTTTATGGTGTCCCTGAAATTATGCTTGAATTTGTGAAAATTTAACTTGCAGAGACCAACCCTAAGTTGAGTAAGATAGGGTAATCCTATTGGATCGTGAATTCCGAAAATAGATTTTGCAGGGGGACGGACTATTGATAATAGCTTTTCCTTGAAAACAGCAACTGAGGGTGCAAGTCTCAACTCAGGGTCAAGCTTATTCCACTCGGATAAACAGTTGGGATAGAAACTTTATTTGAATTTTTCTGTTCTTGCCCTCATTTGCCCAATGACATCCTGGTCACGAAGACAGTACTGCGACTGATGAAATGGGGAAATTGGATTTACTGTATACTCAGGGCTAAGATTGTTTACAAACTTGTACAACAAGGTAAGGCGCCTACTCCATCTTCGGGAACTTAATGACTCCCAGCCAAGTTCCGTGTACAGCTTCTCGCGAGACGTTTCTCTCCATGTTCCTGTTATAACCAAAGCAGCAGAATACTGAACAGACTCTAGCTTTTCCATCATATTTGGTAAGATGATATTTTGACTGAATTCACATGCTTTGGAAGGAATGTGGTAAATAACATCTCCATAGTCCAGGTGGGGTCGAACATAGAGCTTATATAATTCGTTAAGGGTATGCCTGGGCAGATATTTGGAGAGATATTTCAGCAAACCAATGCCCCTTCTTGCCTTAGAGATAGCTGATTTGATATGAGCTGAAAAGGATAATTTTGAGTCTAGGATAATCCCTAAATGTTTATGTTCATTAACATTTTTAACAGGTATGTCGTTAAAAAGGATCACTGGATGATCAATTTCAATTTTTTTCTTTGAAAATGTTAATTCAACAGCTTGTTTTTTTGTGGGTCAGGATTGAAAGACATTCTCCAAGCGTGAGCCCACTGACCTATCAAGTCCAAGTCATGGTTCATGTCGTTGGCAGCTGTATTGGAATCTTCAACCACTGTGAACAACGATGTATCATCAGCAAATAACTTAACATTACACTTCAGGCCTACGGCTAGATCATTTATATAAACAAGGAAAAATAATGGTCCCAGAATAGAGCCGTGAGGCACCCCTGCTGAAATATCTCCCCAAGTAGAACTCTGTCCATTCAGTACAGTCCTCTGCTTTCGATCCTTGAGGAAACTCTGGATTAGAAAAAGGAGCTGTCCCGAGACATCACATCGCTTTAGTTTATAAATTAGACCGTCGTGCCAAACCCTATCGAACGCTTTAGATATGTCAAGATATACAGAACGAACATCCAGAGGAGGATTACAGTCAAACGCTTTAAATATTGTATGTGTCATTGAAAGTAACTGGTTGACTGTTGAGTCTCCTGGGCGAAAACCTGATTGATTTTGATTAAGGAGTTCATGTGTTACAAGATGCGAATAAAGAGAATCATATATGAGTTTTTCCAGTATTTTCCCAAAAATTGGTAAAAGAGAAATAGGACGGTAATTCCCCTTAACATTTTTTTCATTTTTCTTATGAACCGGCACCACATTTGCACATTTCCATATTTCTGGGAATAATCCCCGGCTTAAACAATTTGTGAAAATTATTTTAAGTGGAAGAACCAATGCACCATCGCTCAACTTTATCATCCTCACAGATATTTCGTCCCATCCATGTGCTTTATTAGGATTAAGTGATCGTATAATATTAATTATTTTCTCCTCGGAGATGACGAAATCAGTCAACAAGGTTGTAGTTGCTGGAGTACCTTGTGGAATTTCACTGCCAGTGTCAATGGTCGTGCACTGAAGTATGAAATAGTCATTAAATATCTGTGCCTTTTCAGTAAAATCCATTACAAACAAGCTGTCTTCTAGAAGAGGTGGTATCAGTGGAATCTTAGCTTTGTTTAGGACAGTGTTTATCAAATTCCAGTAGGTTTTGCTATTCGTCCCTGGATCAGCCAAAGTATTTCCAGCCTTACGGAAGTAATTTCGCTTGGCTTCCTCGATCATTTTGGCGCCTTCAGATATCATCTTTTGTATACCTTCAAGCTTGTCAACTGGCCTGCCACTCCTTACAAAACTTCTATATGCACGATTTTTTTTCCTGAGAAAGGTTTTAACGGCTTGTGTTATCCACGGAGTTTGGCGAGGCCTAATTGTTTTCATTTTATTTGGGATGAAATTAGAGTAAATGTTCAAAAGGACTTCATTGAGTAGTTTAACCTGTTCATTAGGGCATGTTATGTTTTCAAGATATTCGTTCCAAGCAAACATTTCAATGCTTTTCCTTATAGCTACGAAATCTGCCTTATCGTAGTGCCAAATCTTGCGGGTGTATGGAGGTAGTGCTACGTTTGAAACCGATAATTTACCATGAATAATTTGATGGTGGCATTGCTCATGTAGTGACGGATGTACACATTCTACCCTTGGCATTATTAATACATTTTCTTGCAGTGCATTCTTTGGCAACGCAGTTATATTTCCTGCCTTTGTTCGTCAGTGTGCATCATTTTGCGACGATAGTAATTCACACGACTTTTCAGCTTGTCAAACGAATCCCGCTGGGTATCATACGCCTTTTTCGATATAAGCGCATGGCTGTCAAGCACTATCTTTTCCTGTATATCTATTTTTATTTTGGGTGCATATCATGCGACACGCTTCATTTGCAATGGCTGGTTTTCAGAACAAGTCTGCTTAGTGGAGATGTAGAGACAAATCCTGGCCCCGAGACACTGAATTTTTGCACTTGGAACTTAAACAGCCTTGCTGCGTATGACTTTTTAAGAGTTTCACTTATCGAGGCATACAACTCGGTACATAACTATGACTTGATTGGGATTGTAGAAACTCACCTTGATAGCACTATTGACGAAAATAAACTGGCACTAAATGAGTATACTTTTATCAATGCCAACCATCCACAAAATGTGAAAAGAGGCGGTGTTGGGTTATACATAAAAGATTCCCTTCCCTCAAAAAGACGTTCTGACCTAGTGACCCTCCCCGAGTGTATCGTGTATGAGATCCAAATAAACAGGAAAAAGTACTTTTTCGCCGTAATCTATAGAAGTCCAAGTCAGGATCAGAATGAATTTGATAATTTCACAATAGACTTTGAGCTGATGCTTTCTAAAATGCATGCTGAAAATCCATTTTGCGTGATCATTACAGGTGATTTCAACTGTAGATCAACTCAGTGGTGGGAAAATGATATTGAAAATAATGAAGGAAAACTATTTGAGCCAATACCGGCTGACATTGGTCTTTATCAGCTAATATCTGAACCAACTCACATTATGGGTGATTCTAAATCTTGCATTGATCTCATTTTTACTGATCAACCAAACCTCTTTATTGAGTCTGGTGTGCATACGTCATTACATGAGCAGTGTCATCACCAAATTATTTATGGGAAACTTTCCGTATCAAACATTTCATTACCTCCATATACCCGCAGGATTTGGCACTACGATAAAGCAGATTTTGTTGCAATTATGAAAAGCATCGAAATGCAAAGTATCTGCAAAGTATGGTGATGATAACAAAATAAAATTAAACATTCCAAGAAATATTGTACAAACCATCCCCGCCAGACCTGCCATTATCTCAGGAAGAAAGAAATCTCTTAAGTAAGGGACTTAAATTTGTGCCAGTCAAGAAAACAGTTGATGAATTCCAATCAAAACATGACACTGAATCCTTTTTTCGCCGTCTTCGCCTGAAAGCCCATTTTAGCGACATTAATGATGACCAAGAAACCCAAGATTCTGCTGAAGAAGAAACTCCTAATGATCTTCAGGCAAAGAAAATAGCCAAACTTTTCCCTTCAAAATCAACATGGACCCCCAAAGCAGGAAAGTATGCAGCCCTGGACCTATACATTGACAAGTGCAGGTATGAAATTTCTAGACTTAATTTTAAATCTAAGCAAACGCGATCCAATCTCACATCTCAAGAATGGAATGCCTTAAAGCAATTAAGAAATCGAAACGACATTGTCATCAAACCAGCCGATAAAGGGGGACGAATAGTTGTTTGGAGTAAAGATCTGTATCTCCAGGAAGGTCACTCTCAACTGCAAACCACTTCCTACCAAAAACTTGACAAGAATCCAACCAAATCCTTCAACAAAACCATCATAAATTTTGTCAAAGAAGAAATCAACAACGAAAATCTTCCATCCAATGCCTCTGCACTGTTTTTGCAACATCCTCGAACATCTGTTTTCTATATGCTGCCCAAGATTCATAAGCCCAACAATCCTGGTCGCCCCATCGTGTCGGCCGTTTCCTGTCCCACGTCTCAAATAGCAGCCTACCTTGATTCGATCTTCACACCAATCGTTCAAGATCTTCCTACCTATGTCAAGGATTCTTCCCATGCCCTTCGCATCTTTAAAGAATTCACATTCACAGGACCAAACAAGTATCTCTTCACCATGGATGTTAAATCACTATACACATGCATCCCTCACAACGATGGTCTACAAGCACTAAAGTTCTTCCTTGACAAACGACGTCATCAAAGTCCTCCAACTACCACTCTTCTTCGCCTTGCAGAATTGGTCCTTACAACTAATGCCTTTTCATTTCACAGTCAATATTATCTTCAGAAATCTGGTGTTGCCATGGGTAGTAAACTTGGCCCAAGTTATGCCTGCCTCTTCGTTGGCCATCAAGAACAGCTAATCTATGAGTCCTATGATGGTCCTTTACCTTGTCTCATTAGAAGGTATATCGACGACATCGTTGGTGCAACCTCTCTTCCTCTGGCTGATCTCCAAAGATTCATTAACTACACAAACAACTTCCATCCAGCCTTGCAGTTTACCCATTCTATCACCGAAGAAAGCTTGCCATTTCTGGACATCCTCCTTAGCATCTCAAACGACCGAATCTCAACTTCTATCTTCTACAAACCTACAGATGCCCACTGCCTCCTCAACTATGAATCATCACATCCGAAGAAATGCAAAGACTCCATCCCCTACTCCCAGCTCCGCCGTCTCCGCCGTATTTGTTCTAATGATGACGATTTCCATTCAAAAGCAGAGGAAATGTCTTCCTTCTTTAAACAAAACAACTATCCAGAACACATCACTCAAACAGCACTGAACAAAGTTAAGGATCTTTCTCAAGATGACGCCCTTCTTCCATCGAACAACGCAACCAGTAACAACCGCATCCCTTTCATACTGACCTATCACCCTTTCAACAACAACGTAAAAGACATAATATACAGCAACTTCAACATCCTCACCAACGACACACATACAAAGAACATCTTCGACACACCTCCACTGTTGGCTTTTCGCAGAGACAAGAATTTGAAGGACTCCCTAGTCAGAACCAACCTAACTACTACACAACAGCCTGGTACTTCTCCCTGCCAACATCGCCTCTGTCAGACCTGCACCCACATCAACCAATCGACAACTATCACCAACCAAAACCGTTCCTTCAACATCAGATCCCACTTTACCTGTTCTTCATCCTGTGTAATCTATTGTATCATCTGCACCAAATGTCAATCCTTTTACATCGGCGAAACCTCCCGACAAATCAACAACCGTTTTGGAGAACACAAGCGCAATGTAAGAAATAAGATTCACCTCGAAGAAAACCATCAAAACGATCCTGACAGCAACATATCCAAACACTTCAATTCAGCTAATCATTCAACTGCCGATATGTCCATTCTTGGCTTGTTACATGCACCTCAAGACACCACCAAACGCAAAACCTTGGAGAAATGCTTAATATTTAACTTAAAAACTCTCTATCCTAGTGGACTTAATAAGCAATTTACTTTTCTGCAATAGGCCCTAGACTACATTACATAAGCCCCTCTAACTTACGCTCGTTGTTGTTGTTGTCATCGCTTCAGTTGAGGGACTTATGTCCTTACGCTTCAGAATAGGGACTAATTAGGCCAAGTCCGCCGCGTTCACGGCGCGACCAATCAGATCGCTACTTTCTTAATATGGTCAACCCACGTGCCTATTTGTAGCGTTTGATTGGCTCATTAGTTCAAAGTTCGATTTCTCGAAGCGAAGCGACGCTCGAAATGACGTTCGACTTTTCTTTCGACGTTCGTAGGATGGAAGATGTTCTAAGTTTCTTCTGATTTTTCGTAAGATTTTAGTCCCTGTTTAGAATCTGTTTGGTCGTGAGTCCTTTGTATGAGTGAATTTAAAACATCAGATTATAAATGTTGAACGAATACAAGGAATCACGTCGTCAGTCTAAATAGGCCCCTCCTCCACCACCTGTTCTTAATTGCTTCCTTCTCCTCATTCAGGCTACGTCACGTCGCATCTCACATTCTCTCCTATCTGTCGAATCTTGTCTTCTCTTCTTCTCTTTGCTCGGCTCGATTGATTTCGAGTCACTTGATAACGAGTATACGCTCGAAACGTCGTGTTTTTTAACATCTACGCTTCACTTGGTACTTTAATCATTTATTTATAACATTATCGAAATGTTTAGCTGGCGAGAGCATTTAGATAAAATTTCATGTCCAAATGAGCAGGTGAAATTACTAAACGAAGTCCTTTTGAACATATATTCTAACTTCATTCCCAACCAGGTTAAAACGGTTAAACCTCGCCAAGCACCATGGATAACACAAGCTGTCAAAAATTTTCTGAGAAAAAAGAATCATGCCTATAAAACCTTCGTGAAGAACGGCCAGCCAGATGACAAGCTTGAGGGAATAAAAATTATGATATCGGAAGGTGCAAAAATGATTGAGAATGCCAAACAAAATTACCTTCGTAAGACAGGACAAAATTTAGCAAATGCTGGAAGCTCTAGCAAAATGTACTGGTCTTTGATCAATACCGTTCTCAATAAGGCAAAGATTCCCATAATTCCACACCTGTTGGAGAATGGGTTATTTATAAGTGACTTTGCTGAAAAGGCTCAGTTGTTTAATGACTACTTCATATGCACGACAATAGATACAGGTAGTGAAATTCCACTTGAAACCCAAAGAAATCCTATCTTGATAAACGATTTTGTCATCTCTGATGAAAAGATTCTGAAAATCATAAGATCGCTTAATCCTAACAAAGCACATGGCTGGGACGAAATTTCTATAAGAATGATAAAACTAAGCGATGTTGCATTGGTTACTCCTCTTAAAATCATATTTACAAACTGTCTGAGACGCGGTGTATTCCCTGAGATATGGAAATGTGCAAATGTAGTGCCGCTTCACAAGAAAAATGAAAAAAATATTAAGAGTAACTACCGTCCTATTTCTCTTCTACCGATTTTTGGGAAGGTGCTTGAAAAACTAATATATGATTCTTTATACTCACATCTTGTTTCATGTGACTTACTTAACCCTAATCAATCAGGTTTTCGTCCAGGTGACTCAACGGTCAACCAATTAATTTCCATCACGCATACAATTTTCAAAGCATTTGACTGCAATCCTCCGCTTGATGTTCGCTCCGTTTACCTCGATATTTCTAAAGCATTTGACAGGGTATGGCATGATGGCCTTATTTTTAAGCTAAAACGATGTGGCGTTGCTGGACAACTTCTATCTCTCATCGAAAGCTTTCTTAATGATCGAAAGCAGCGAACTGTTTTGAACGGTCGGTGCTCAAATTGGGGAGATATTTGGCAGGAGTGCCCCAGGGATCCATATTAGGACCTTTGTTTTTTCTTGTGTATATCAACGATCTTACCACTGACTTGAAATGTAACGTTAAGCTTTTTGCCGATGATACATCCTTGTTTACGGTTGTTCAAGAACCAAATGCAGCTGCGGAGGACATGAACCATGACCTGGAGTTGATAAGCCGATGTGCCCATGATTGGAGGATGTCATTTAATCCTGATCCGCAAAAACAAGCTGTCGAACTACTTCTTTCGAAGAAAAGGCATGAAATAGATCATCCTGTTATTCTCTTTAATAGCACACCCGTGAAAAAGGAAACTGAGCATAAACATCTCGGTATTATCCTGGACTCGAAGCTTTCTTTCTCAGCTCATATTAAATCTGCTATCTCAAAAACGAGACGGGGCATTGGTCTGCTAAAATATCTCTCCAAGCATCTGCCAAGACATACTCTAAATGAATTATATAAGCTTTATGTGCGGCCCTACCTGGACTATGGGGATGTTATCTATCATATTCCAGCTAAGGTGTGTGAATTTAGTCAAAATATCGTTTTACCAAATCTAATGGAAAAAATAGAGTCTGTTCAGTATTCAGGTGCTCTTGCAGTGACAGGGACATGGAGGGGAACATCGCGCGCAAACTGTATGCAGAGCTTGGCTGGGAATCACTAAGTTCTCGTAGGTGGAGTAGACGACTTACTTTGTTCTATAAGATTATAAACAATCTCACCCCCTTGTACACAAAGGAGCCAATCCCACCTCTTCATCAGTCGAGCTACTCTCTTCGCAATCAAGATGCTATTGGACGAATGAAGGCAAGAACAGAAAAATTTCAGTCCAGCTTCTTTCCTAACTGTACCTCTGAATGGAATAAACTTGATCCTGAAATCAGGCTAGCACCGTCTCTTGCTGTTTTTAAGACAAAGCTACTCTCAATAATTCGCCCCCCTGCAAAACCTGTCTTTGGTATTCATGACCCAACAGGCCTTTCATATCTATCCAAAATAAGGGTCGGTCTCAGCAGACTAAATTTTCACAAATTCAAGCATAATCTTAGGGACACAGTTAACCCTATGTGTCCAACGAATGACGGTATTGAGGACACGGAGCACTTTTTGCTGCTTTGCCCTTCATTTGACGTTCAACGACGACATCTTCTCGCTGGAGTTTCGGTACTATTACAACAATTTGTTGAAATAAACAGCCTCCCCAACGACGTTCTTGTTCAGATTCTATTGTATGGTGACAAAAACCTTTCGAATGAAATCAACAAAAGTATACTCGAACTGACACTAGTTTTCATCCACAATACAGGTCGGTTTGATTAAATAGATCTGAAAAGTTTGTTTACTCCACTCAGCCACTAAAATCCCTTTCTCTTGTTTTTTATTGTTCACTTTTTTATGCCTGTTTCACAATGGATGTTGGGAATTCAGTGTTATGAAATTCCGACGCCAACCTAACTCATTTTACCGACGTGTCTCATTTTAATCTCAATTTTTCAGTAAAATTTAGCGTCCATCCCACGTAATCACTTAGCGGATACATCCAAAACACAGCAATTGCCCGACATCCAATGTGAACCCGACTTTAGTATTTATCAGTCGAACTTGCTTGTACTTAGTTTTTGTACGTATATTTGATTGTATATTTAGACTTAGTTTTAATTACCTGTCTCTACGTTATGGCCATGGGGTAGTCATGGTCTTCTGCTCCTCATGGCATCGTTCTTGTAGTGTAGTACAGTAGTCTGTAAGTGCTGTTTTAGGTAATATCGTTATTGTAAATTTTTATATTGGATAGAAAAAAAAAGGATGTACACCAGACTCAATAATGAGGTTTGGTTGATCAGTGAATATCAAATCAATACAGGATTTCGAATCACCAAACAAATGGGTTGGTTCTGTTATCAACTGATGAAGCCCATTGTCAGACGCTAGTGGCTCAAATAGTTTACCCTCGTTATTTTCGATATCATTTTCCCACCACTGAGTTGACCTACAGTTGAAATCGCCAGTAATGACAACACAGAAAGGACTTTCAGAATGCGTTTTGGATAACATCAACTCAAAGTTTATTGTGACGTTATCAAACTCCTCTGGGCCCTGACTTGGACTTCTATAAATTACGGCGAAGAAGTACTTTTTCCTGTTTACTTGAATTTCGTACACAATACATTCTGGGAGGGTCACTAAGTCAGAACGGTTTTTTGACGCAAGAGAATCTTTAATGTATAGGCCAACGCCACCCCTCTTCACATTTTGAGGATGGTTATCTTTTACAAACGAATAGCCATCTAGTGGTAGTCTATCTTCCTCCACGGTGCTGTCAAGGTGAGTTTCAACAATGCCAATAATGTCGTAATTATAGACCGAGTTGTAAGCCTCTATGAGCGAGACTCGTAAGGAATCATACGCAGTAATACTATTCAGATTCCAAGCACAAAAATCAAGTGCTTCAGGGCCTGGGTTCGTTTCTACATCACCACTCAGTAGAACTGTCCTAAAAACCAACCACTGTGCATGAAGTGTGTTGCATGTTAAACACCCAATGTAAAAGTACGCATACAAGAAAAGAAACTGCCTCACAGCTACATGCCTGTAGCGAACAAGACCAATGATACAACGAGGAATTCGTTTGAAAATTTCAAGAGTCGTGTAAAGCACCGTCTTCGCAAAGAGATGCACGCGGGCAAACAAAGGCAAGAAACATGACTGCGATGTCACAGAGTGCACCTTAAGGAACTGTATTGTTATTGCACAGGGCAGAGCAAGGATAGAAATTGCGATGAAACAATAACAAAATCAATATAACTTGAGGATTTGAAAAAGAATTGAAAACGGTTCAACGCTTTTCCTCAATGGGGACGATTTTTGCACGGATGCTCGGAAACAACCTATTGCTGCTCGCCACTGATTAATTTCAACCAGCATCATCACAAAAGAATCTTCTAAGTATATGGACGGCAGAACAAGTTGGTGAAACAGAGAAATAGAAGAAGCAAATGCAAAAATCCTGAGAACAGCAACGGGAAGGGGGAGATCCATGGTCACCAACGTTGTCGAATAATACAGAAAGATAGTATTTGTGACCGTACGCTGAAGGGAAAACACAATTATTTGACTAATAAATCAATCATTGAAACCTCAAATACTCTGCTGCTTCCCATCGGCAGCCTCGTAAGTTAGTGAGAATGAGTGAGAATTTAAGAAGTGTCTTTTCTTTTCCATCCATTCGAATTCTTTACTTAATATGAAATACAAATACAAGTAAATGTGAAATTGCGAAATCAAGAATTCTGGCTGGATAGGATTTAACATGGCTTCAAAGGCTTATGACTCAAATGTCGGTTTTTTCAAGCTTTCATTTCAAGGTTTTTCAAAAACTTCCGAGCTATTATAATTGCCAACAATGTGTATCCTTTGATATATGTGACAAGATAAACAATTCAAAGATATGTACCAAATCAAAATCGTTAGGATTTTTTAATGTCGAAATACGTCGTTGACCTACAATCAGTTACAAAATTGTTGAGCCACCCTAGAAAAAAATGAAATTTTCGTCCCCCCTTCCCCCATGTCAATGTTGTTTTGAAAAAAGTACCTGATCGAGATGACACGCGTGATTCGGCAACTTTTTGTGGTACTGCAACATTGACTAGGGGGGAGGGGGGAAAACAGGGGCAAATAAACTGAAAATCTGGGGGTGGCTCAACAATTTTGTAACTGATTGTCTGAAAAGCGCGCAACTTTAACTCCAGTTTTCAAGAAAAATGATGAAGGCAATGATGCACAATTTTGCTTACAGAATGTTATTGATACAAAGTTGATATAAGCATTGGGCTTAAGGAGTTTCATCAACTGGACATTTTTTACGTGATTTTTGAAATTCGCGTTTTTCCGCGATTTTGCAAAAAATGGCGTAATTGTCTGAAATAGTGAATATTTAAGGTTCGTCTTCCTCTAGTTCAAACCATGATAGAAAGTAATCATAACGCGTTTCGATATCATTAAGCCTTGATCAAACTCTGGCAACTCGAACACACCAACGATGGCCAGGATGCGAGCAGTTTGTGTGCATGATGCCAGTTCGTCTGCAAGGCGAATTACGTCATCGTCGCTCGCCACAATGCTCAGTGCTCAGTACGTTTCTCACTAACATTGCTCATTCCATTTTGTGCTTCTTTGCAAGGGTAAACATACCTTATTTATCAAAAGGACATAGGCTTTGATGTCAGTGGGAGTGGAGACTCCTATTTATGACCAAAAACGAACAATACTTTGCACAACAAAGCTAAACTTTTAGGAATCATACCGACATTGCTCACTTTTGGTGCTTTAAAAAACTAATAGGAGTCATTTTAGTAGTGTCTAAAGTGGGAATTGTTGACCTTTTCGCCATTTTACATCAAATGAGCGCCAGCTTTCTGCTGAAAACTCCGCACATGTCTACTCACAGGTCTTTGCTACATTTTGGTTGACTTTATTGACTTTTTATCGAGGTCTTTGGGCGTTTTTAAGGAACTTTAAAAAGTGGGAATTGTTGGTGAGAATTTTTCTCAATCTCAACCCCTCACTCGGTGACGTCAATGTCTTTATTTGGTTATTTGGGCTTCCAAATCACTGTGGGCTCAGTGGACCGATAAGAAATGATTTGTTATAGGGCTTTGTCCGTTCCCAAAAGAATTATGACTGATTTCAAAGGGGTAACGTATGCCCTTTGAAATTCAAATGTCGATTTTTCAAATTTCCCGCGCCTGATCAAGTGAAATGATTCCTTTTTAAGACACAAATACGGCACAACATTGTTTGGTTTATGGGAATTATTGCGTGAAAAGACGTCCGATTCTGAATGTATCATGAATTTCCGCTAAAGAATTTGTAATTTCGTTCGAGAATCACATTTTTCATTTTGTGTAGGGCTTGAAAATGGTTAATTTTGCACAACGGAACTCCTGTAAGTTTACAGGCAGACAGAGGCTATCGCAGACGTGGTATCTATTTGATAGCTGTTGCATATGAACATACATCAGTAAAGCTTCACGAAACCAGCTTTCCTAGCAGATAATCATCATTTCCCTATGACCAAGTCACCGTGACAAAAACAGGCAGATTCCAGAGAATTACCCTAAATCAACAGAAATCACGCAGAAAATGTAAACCTATGCAGCTCCACCACTGTCATTAAACACGGCAATGTTAGCAATTCAAAAAGTTGATTTAAGCTCTCCCGTGCTAACAAAAATAATTATTGTGGTATACCTTTTCGTCGAACCTGATTATTGCGAGGCCTAAACAAGTAGGCACATAACTAAAAAATGTCGAAAATAGGCATATTTTCAAAGGGACGCTGCGAGGCCGCATAAGCTTCCAAAATTCCCGAAAAAATCTGAGACATTTATCTACCAATGTATTACAAATACTATTAATTTCACATTGTTTGAAGCAAATGTTTTTGATTTACATCCATTAAAAGGTGCTACATTTTCAGACAATCAGTTACAAAATTGTTGAGCCACCCTAGAAAAAAATGAAATTTTCGTCCCCCCTTCCCCCATGTCAATGTTGTTTTGAAAAAAGTACCTGATCGAGATGACACGCGTGATTCGGCAACTTTTTGTGGTACTGCAACATTGACTAGGGGGGAGGGGGGAAAACAGGGGCAAATAAACTGAAAACCTGGGGGTGGCTCAACAATTTTGTAACTGATTGTAGGCATACTTGTTACTGATACTGATTTCGAATAATTTCGCAACCGACTTACACCAAAAATGTCGAGATTGGAAAATATTTTGAAAAAGCCAGAAACCAAAAGACGACCTACCTTTTTAAAGACAAAATCAATAGGGCAGCCAATATTGACATCAATAAAACTAACATCAACTTCTTGGCTTAGCATCTCTGCACATCTTGACATTGTGTCCGGAAATGAGCCACATAGCTGCTCAGAAAATTAGAGAAAATTAAAAACTGGAACTATGACGAACCATTTATCATAGGTGTTCTACCTTGGAGAAAACAACAGCGATGTGCCTGCCAGCAAAAACTTTTACGACCTTGTCCGGGAATAAAATTCTGGAAACAGAATACTTGTCTTGGAATAATATCTGGGAAAACTGATGGTTCTCGTGAAAATAATCTAAGTAGTTGCAATGGACATACCTGTCCCGAAATAAAGAGGCAAAAGGTACATTCATGTCCCGTAATTTTCAGCCGCAAATGACACTCTATTGGCAGGCACATCCCTGGGTGGTCGATGTATCAAGTGAACCCCCGGGATATTCATGTTCCTTGGCAATAACATAGGGAAAATAAATACCAACAGACGATTATGCTAAAGATGACGGCGAGGACTATTTACCATTAAATAGCAGATTCATGAGAAGAATTTCACTTTTCTCCAAGATGCTAGAACGGCTAGTGCATGATCAGCTGTTTCATTTCCCAAAGTAAATAAAACGCTTACCTTTAACCAAATCAGCTTTTCAAAAACATAACCCATAATCCCTGATTATTGGTAAGAAAGATTTGATTCTTGGAAAATTAATTTGACTTTAGTTTTGACCGTCAAGAGAGCCTTCGATACCATTTGAATCGTATTCGAAAGAAAGAAAACAGTACCGGGTGAGTCAAAAAAAAAGTTTAGACGTTGGGAGGGCAGTGGAATAAAAAGTATGTGACCGATATTCAAAACTAAATTGTTAGTCTATCACTCAAAGGCTAACTTAGATGAGAAAATTTTGTTTGGTAAAATAAAACATCTTTAAGACCCAACAACAATCAAAATGCTTGTAAGGGGTTTGTGTGGGAATCGAGAACTCCACATTCCATTCTGGTCCATCATTTATGTGGCATTGAAGTTTACGTTGCCAGTTTGAGATGCTGAATTCCAATTTCAATAGAGGGCAAATAATGGACCATAATGGAATGAGGAACTTTTGTTCCCAAACATGCCCTTTACCAGTATTTTCCTAATTTCTGGGTCTGTAAGATGAGGGATACTACCAAACAACATTTTCTCATCTAAGTTGACCTTTGAATGATAGATGAACATTTCAGTTTTGAATATCGGTCATATACTTTTTATTCCACAGCCCTCCAAACGCCTAAACTTTTTTTGACTCATCAGGACTAAGCTGCTTAATGGACACCCAGCAAAAATCAAAAACATCACTTGTGGTGTACCCTAAGGCTTATGTCTTCGTCCTCTTCTCTTCAGCATTTATCTCAGCAACCTTGAAAAGTGCCTGAATTTCCACAAGCTAATGCTGATCACGATTGTTTCAGATGATATAGAAAGACTAGACATTGACACGCAGGAAACGCTGGTCAAATTCTCTGAGTGGATGAGGGTAAATAAATTAAGTCCTGACTCGACGAAAACAGAATATATGACAATAAGATAAGGCTCAAATCCTTACTGGTTCTCAGAACACGCGAAAATCATCCAACCTTACGAAAATCAGCCAATGGCATCGCCGCTTCTAGCCCCTTGAGACGAAAAAATCAGTCGTTTGAGGTGAAGTTACTAGTACCCTCACAAAAACTGAAATGGATGCTAAAACATTGTAGCTATTTGAAATATTTTTTGATAAATCAGTTGCAGAGATATCCGTCCAGAGTTGTTTACATGTTTAGGCAAATATCTTATTTAGGGCCGGAGCTACGAGCGTTTTCCGGCCAAGAAAAATTGACCTTTCTTCAAAAATTCATATAAATTGTTAGAATAGCGATATATCGTTGAAAATTTCACAGAATATGTACTTTAACCTGGGCAATAACCCAGATGCATTTAGTTTCCTAAGATCTCAAAATATTTGACAAATTTCAGTGATTTCCAACAGGCAAAGCAAATGGGCCTACGCTCATCCTGGGTAGAAAGCCATTCTTGGGCCTGGAATCGCGCAGTTATACAACCCTGAGCAAGACCATTCACTCACCGTTGACTCCAGCACCCACTTGAGCTCATTTATCCATTATATTGGGGCTAACATCGACAGAAAGCAAACAGTTTTGTGCGGATTTGAAGAAGCTTCCACGTTCCATGTTATGTCGAAAAATGCAAAAACTCTCCTCCACTGTTGACAAACACTCGAGGTAGTCTGGTGTTGCGACTGCAAGAGAAGTATTATGTCATTGCCCTGCCCTCCTGGGAATGTTTGAAAATGTCAAAATATTTTTATATTTCAAAGCACTTTTTTAAATAGCTTTCCATTTTAGATTTATGGTATATTTTCAAAACAAGGGTATTTCATGTTTCAAACAACGTAAAAATACAATTTAAACATTCAGGAGTGCAGAGCAATGACACAATACTTCTCTTGAGTCGCATCACCAGACTGCCTCGAGTTTTTGTCAACAGTGGAGGAGAGTTGTTGCGTTTTTCGACATAACATGGAACGTGGAAGCTTCTTCAAATTCGCACAAAACTGTTTGCTTTCTGTCGATGTTAGCCCCAATATAATGGATAAATGAGCTCAAATGGGTGCTGGAGTCAACGGTGAGTAAATTATCTTGCTCAGGGTTGTATAATTGGGCGATTCCAGGCCAAAGAATGGCTTTCTACCAAGGATGAGTGTAGGCCCATTTGCCTTGCCTGTTGGAAATCACTGAAATTTATCAAATATTTTGAGGTCTTAGGAAACTAAATGCATCTGGGTTATTGCCCAGGTTAATGTACATATTCTGTGAAATTTTCAACCATATATCTCTATTCTAACAATTTATATGAATTTTCGAAGAAACGTTAATTTTTCTTGGCCGGAAAACGCTCGTAGCTCCGGCACCAAATAAGATATTTGCCTAAACATGTAAACAACTCTGGACGGATATCTCTGCAACTGATTTATCAAAAAATATTTCAAATAACTACAATATTTTAGCATCCATTTCAGTTTTTGTGAGGGTACTAGAAACTTCACCTCAAACGACTGATTTTGTCGCAAGGGGCTAGAAGCGGCGATGCCATTGGCTGATTTTCGTAAGGTTGGATGATTTTCGCGTGTTCTGAGAACCAGTAAGGATTTGAGCCTTATCTTTATGACAATAGGTTACCCATTAGTCCAGGAAATAAGTGAAAAAATCGTGCACTTTTGGATACCAGTATGAGACTTGGCACAGTCATAGAACTTTGTCTACTGATCAAATTTTGATATAGAAGCAACTTCAAAAATGGCCCGTTGTCATGGCAACCAACTTTCAAAGCATTCTTTAAAAGCCCCTTCGTTACGTCAATTTTAAAGTTCTAATTTTTGAAGTTAGATGGTTTTGGAAACATTTTATGCCAGCAGTTGATTAAGTAACAGGAAAAAATATTTTCAACCGTTTTAGAAAACGTGGTTGCCATAGAAACCGCAACATTCGTCACGAAATGGACAATTTTTGCTTATTTCATACACTCGATTACATTATTTCGGAAAAAGCCTAAACAACACAACTTAGATGCAACTTCAACATTTCCAGATATTTTCTAACATGGTAGGGTTACCATGGCAACAAAATCTTTTCATCAGACTTCTTACAAGGGAAACTAAGAACGACTGAAAAAGGCACTATGTCCTAGGATCGGTATTTTGTCTTCGAATTTGATAGCTGCGTGAACTTTTGTTAAAAGTGTCTTAAGATTGGTAATGTCATTATTTTGTGTACCTTGTAAACGCATTTTCATTGCGAAAATTTGACATCACACGAGCATAATGATGTATACAGCAAGGAAGTAGGCTTTTTGCACTTGCACCTTGTCTTGCATCATACCTTCCTTTAGCAGTGCAAGACTTCTTGACAAGTTTTGATGAATCCCGCATCTGCATCCAATATTGCTCATATATACACCTTGTCCTATTTGCTATTCCCAGCATGTAGGGTCCGGTAGCTGGATGCTTGTCTTCATTTGCTACCACACAAAGTCGGTTTGGAATACTCTCGCCTTGCATGTTGTTGCAAAGAATTCTCCGTAGGATAGGCTTTCAACTTCTCCGCCTTTCTTAGTGAACAACTACTTTTGTTATTCGTAAACCTCAGGGAAAGAGCGCAACGGTAAAATGTGATTTAACTTGACTGATGTGTCTGATATGTTAGATATCTTTATCTAACTCATAGCTGACCATGTCTGACAACCGACAACAATGAATGAAATTACTGTTGTATCTAAACTATGTAAAGTTTGAGTTCATTGATTCAGGTTCATTGATTCAGTTCAAAGATTTACACAGCGACGACTGAAAGTTTGAAAGCGAAGGCTGCTACAACAGCATCTCCTTTCTTAGTGTGTGGTGTTGTTTTTGACACTGTCATTCACGTATTTATCACCAAAACTAAATCTAATCGCTTTACCTTGTCCAGCTTCCGTCCAGCTGAAGTGAGACTACACCCTTTCAGGGAGACTGAGCATGCTATCGATCTACTGCCTAGAAACCCTTCCTTGCGCCTTATACAGGGCAAATGCAGATAAATATTGAGGCCCCCTCAAGGATCTCGGGCTCTGAGTCTCTAGGACATATTTTAATGGGCTTCGGGCTCCCAAGGGCAAAAGTGCCGTGTTTCTTTCCTCCATTGCAGGGCTCCAGAGGCTCAATTTCTTAACATTCGAGAAAACCACCATGGAAATTGTTTGGGCTCTTGGGCTCCAAGCTTTCAAAATGATGAGCTCCAAGGCTCCATTGGCTCCCCCTTTGGGGGCCCCAATATTCAAGGTGGGCCTTACCAACGGACGGCTCTTGCACCTTGTTAAGTCTGGATCCGACATGATCCAAGGTCGAAGTTCATTGCTGTTTTCGGTTGGACTAAGCCTGCCCCAGTGGGTCTACTTAGTCACTGAGCACGTGGGGATGTGCCTGCAAATAGGTTCCATTTTCGGCTGAAAATGTCGGAACAGGATTATGCCTTTTGTATCATTGTTCGGCACATGTATGTCCATTGAATCAAGTTATTCCAGGACAAAAATTTGGATATCAATGTGAGTAACTTCCAAAGGAGACTGGTCTTCTCATTCAGGACAGGTACCATGTTTCAAATGTCAATTCCTATATGACACCTCATATATTCCGGGACTGGGTCATACAATTGCTCTCTGGGAGGCACATTAAAGGTACCGAGGTTCTCCAAGATCCCCGATATCTTTCCAATCACCTTCAATTTTCTCATTCATTGGCTCGAGTGCCTGATTCAGCGAAACTGTAGAGAACGCATTACGCATTAGGGACGCATTAGCTGGATTTTGAGCACAGAACCTTCTGTTGCTGTGGTCTCTTGCAATGCAATGTTGTTTTTCTTTCAACTCAATAATATCTTTCAAGTGGACTGCAAGCCAGCGAGCAGAGCTGCGGTGATATCCATTCTGAACTGCTATTGCAAGAAAGGATGCCTGGCAATATGCTAGTGCAAAAAAGGACAATTCGCAGTGTACATCTTTATGCTCCTGTGATATAGTGAATTTTCTCAATGAAAACGCGTTTTCAAGATACGCAAAACAGTGGCATTATCAATCTTAAGAAACACTTAACAAAACTCCACGTAACTGTCAAACTCGAGGACAAAAGACGGACCCTAGGAAATTATACCTTTCTTTCAGTCGTTCTTAGTTTCCATTGTAGGCAGTCTGATGAAAAGATTTTGTTGCCATGGTAACCCTACCATGTTACAAAATATCTGGAAATGTTGAAGTTGCATCTAAGTTGTGTTATTTAGACTTTTTCCGAAATAACGTAATCGAGTGTATGAAATAAGCAAAAATTGTCCATTTCGTGACGAATGTTGCGGTTTCTATGGCAACCACGTTTTCTAAAACGGTTGAAAATATTTTTTCCTGTTACTTAATCAACTGCTGGCATAAAATGTTTCAAAAACCATCTAACTTCCAAAATTAGAACTTTAAAATTGACGTAACGAAGGGGCTTTTAAAGAATGCTTTGTCAGTTGGTTACCATGACAACGGGCCATTTTTGAAGTTGCTTCTATATCAAAATTTGATCAGTAGACAAAGTTCTATGTCTGTGCCAAGTCTCATGCTGGTATCCAAAAGTGCACAATTATGGCCAAAACAGGCACTTATTTCCTGGACTACATGTAGAATAATGCAATTAGAAATCTCGGATGCTCTGCTGCTACATGGCACTGAAATTAAACGGGTACCAAAATCCAAATCTCTCGGAATCATCATAGATGAAAGTCTCATGTGGGACGAAAAGTTTATAAAGCTGTTAAGGTAAATCTGCTGTCCGCTCCACTGAGCAGCGAGTTGCCGTTTTGAAAAACCATTCTCCGCAGAAAACAATTAATTTCTCCAGTACTATTCGGTCGATCGAAAATCGGTAAAAAGGACGTTGTTCTACATAGTCTTGGCAATCGAAAGATATGGAAATCGCAATGCTTCCGTTATGGCAGGCTTTGTGAGTTATCTTTTAAAACTTTTTGTTGATTTCAAAAAAGAGGACTTATCTCCAAAACTACTGGAAAAAATTTTAAATTTCTTTCGCTACATCGTTAGCTAAATTGTTGATCTGCAACTTTACCTAGTTTGATTGAAAAAGCTAGGCTAGATCTCTCACAATCGAATTTTATATCTCTGTTTACTTTTCGACAGCGAAGGGTAGAAACCTTGGTCAACTGATTAGGACTTAACAAAGAGTTGAACCCTTTTGTAAAAAGTTTAGTTTCAGATCTCTGTTCATCGTAGACTCTTAAAGAAATTGATATTTTTTGAATGCTCATGAAAGTCTCAAAGGACACAAAACGAAAGGGTGTGAAATTGCTGGTAACATTCAAGAAATGATACTTTCACAAGCGCTCCAAGGATGTCTATTGAGACTTGAATATAGCATTCCCAACAGATCACATTCATTCTTTTGCCAATGGAAACATTTCAGAAGCTATTCTAAGGGTGAGTGTTTGGTAGCGTGATTCGTAACATGGCAATCTGTTGACCAAGGTTTCTACGCTTTGCTGTCGAAAAGTAAACAGAAATATAAAATTCTATTGCGACAAATCTAGCCTAGCTTTTTCAACCAGACTTGGTAAAGTTGTAGATCAACAATTTAGCTAAATATATAGCGAACGAAAACCAACAACTTTTCGAAGAGTTTTGGAGATACATCCACTTTTCTGAAATCAACTACAAGTTTTGAAAAACAATTTGCAAAGCCAGCCTTAAAGGAAGCGTTGCGATTTGCAAACCTTTCGATTGCCAAGATTGTGTAGAACAACGTCCTTCTTGCCGCTTTTCGCTCGACCGAATAGTATTGGAGAAATTAACCGTTTTCTGAGAAGAGTGGATATGCAAAGTGGCTACTGGCTGCTCAGAGGAGCGAGAAGCAGAGTTACGTTAAGTCCAAAGTTTGCAGTGGTTTGTCTGTCTTAAAAAAGTAAAAAAAAAAACATCATTCCAAAATTGCAATTATGTACTGCATTCCGAGCAATCATAGGAAGTCATCTTCCCTATCCAACTGTAATTTGGGAAGTCTCTCAAAAACAAAGTTAAACAGGGCTAGTTCAATAATGGAAAAAGTTCGCATAAAGGAAGAATGGTCATCCAAATGGCTAAGTGTTAAAAACCATATTCGATCTGATCGTTCTGTGAAAGCAGGTAAGATTCTCAACAAGCCAGGAAAGCCTTTGGGATTAGTACCAATATGGACCTGCGTACTTAAAGCCCTGTTCACACGATGCAAACTAACCTGGGGCGAACCTGGGTTACACTTAACCCAGCTTCAACCCGCGTTTGTTCACACGAGAGGATCCTCAAAACGTGTGTGAACACAAAACTAGGGCGGACCTGGGTTATTCATATTCACACATGCGCAGTTAGTGAGATAACAAAAAAACAAAATGGCTGATGACATGAGCCTGCTGATGTTTTTTGCCAGTAGATTTTCGTTTTAAAATTTATGGTTTGATGTGGCATATCTTTGAAAATGCAAAGAAATTTATGCGTGAAACTTCTCCGTGAGGCCAAGCGAGAATATTATAAAAATATTGATCTTAAAAGTCTTAACGACAATCGAACATTCTGGAAGACGGTAAAGCCTCTCTTTTCTGGTAAAGTAAAAACTACTTCAAGTGTCACTCTGCTTGAAAATGACGAGATAGTCTCCGACGATAAAGCTGTTGCAGAGATTCTCGCTGGAGCTTCAAATTTATTACGACCATTTGCCCAAATCAACAGTTCTTCAAACAGCGCTCTGATACAACTCTTATTGTATGGCGATAAAGACCTTTCAGATGACATAAATAAAGATATACTCCAATTGACCCTAAATTTCATCCATAGAACTGGTCGGTTCAGTTAAGATGTATTCAGGATTTGACATCGATGCTAAGTCCTACTCCCCTCAATTTTCTTTTTGTTTCTTTTCTTAAAAAATTTTCTAAGTCTGTTTCACATAGGATGAATGGCGACTTAAGTGTGAATAAATGCCCATCCAAGCAAACTCAAATTTACCAATCCATAATATTGCGACAGCACAGGTGCGGTGTTTTTGAGCGGTGGGGGGGGAGAATAGTAGTGGCGACTATGGTTGACGGTGGTGCTCTCTCTACCGGGGTCTCTGCAGCTTAGCACTGTTGCCAGTGCTGGCCTGACGTCCAATGTGAAACAGATCCTAGTATGTATCTGTATGCATTCGTTTAGCGCATTAACTGTCTTTTTTGTTGTTTGTTTGTTTCCTGTTTCGTTTGTATGTATTTGTCAGTAAGTTAGTTTAGTGTTTCATGTAATGGCCCTTTGGGATAGTCATGGGTTCTTGCTTCCCGGGTTCAACATCCTTGTTATGTAGTCCAGTAGTTTGTAAGTATAGTCTTAGGTACCTCGTTTTTGTAAAACTTTTATATTGTATAAAAAATGCATGCGCTATAGACATTGGTCGATCATTCAAATATCTGCAGCCGTTACGAAGATCGTTGCAGCGACAACGAGCAGTAAGGGAAGATTCGCGGTTCGATTTACGGGAAACTTGCTTATGTTTTATCAATTCTTGACTGCAGTTATGTTTGTTATGTGCCTGCAAGGAACAGCACAGAAATATTTCACGGCCGATCGTTCTGGAAGCTTGGTACAGAAGTAAATGTCGACCGGTTGATCTCGCGTGGATAAACTGGCCTAAGTAAAGCATCAGCGCTCTGAAGATTGCTGTCGAAAGCCCAGTTATCAGACCTGTATTTGCTGTATTGACAAAATTTCGACAGGCCATTGAGACAAACCAATGCAATTACACACAAAAGCCAAACAAATCTGGGTAGGCCTATAAATACCATTTACTTATCAGATATATACATGTCTTTGCCTTGCTAATAATGGAAACTTTTCTTTGAATATATATCCTAGTACATATGTTTCTAAAATGCTATAAAAAAGTAAAAAAAGACTCTATTTATGCCTATTCAATACAACCACTCTCTATATAACTAGGCATGGCTGAATTGCATACACAGTATGGAATCTAGAGTTAATGCGTGTAAAAGGGAAAGTTTGTTTCAAAATTCCATAAGTTCAGGTGAGGACCAGTCCTTATCTCTCATACAGAATATGTAGTACGATGTTCTGATGCAGATACATGTCACTTTAACTGCTGTGTATTTGATCAAAGAACTGTCTATTTTGAGAGTGTTCAGCATTGTGAAAAATGATCTTGTGCCTTTAGAGAAGACGCCTCCGGTTGTCATTACCAGGTTAATGAAATCAATGCTCTTATGCGTCCTACATAATGCTTCATCATGAAGTAATTGACTGTATTTCTCTGCTTTACGCTTTGCGTTTGATTCAGCGTTCAATTCGTGACCAACAGTTAGTTCTATGATGTAAATCCTATTACTTTCATCAATTACAATCATGTCAGGTCTTAGACTAGGTCCAGTGATGATGTCTGGAGTGGAGAATCTTCCAGGTAAGTCAACGAAAATCTTCTTGACGAATGGTTGTAACACGTTTGCCAG
The DNA here is from genome assembly GCA_964020215.1 of Aurelia sp. 3 sensu Dawson et al. (2005). NCBI lineage: Eukaryota > Metazoa > Cnidaria > Scyphozoa > Semaeostomeae > Ulmaridae > Aurelia > Aurelia sp. 3 sensu Dawson et al. (2005). The sequence continues at coordinate 14,216,676 of OZ026572.1, forward strand.
GTTTAAGAGAACTAAATTGTGACGCCATGTGTATCTGTCTAAGCAAGATGAGCAGCCAGAGAGAATGTGCTTCGTTGTTTGGACGCGTCTACAGTGACTGCAACTGGCTGTAAGACTCTTACCCCATCTGAATAAATTGGAGAGCGAGGGCAATGTGTCATTCATATAGCGTACTGTGTAGTTGTAGATGTTACGTGGCAGCATATGCTGGGCCTTGAACCAGTACTCGCGAGCAGAAGGCAATGCGCAGTTCCATAGCTCTTTAACTACTGAGCCTTTCACTTGAAAGTTTTTTACAGTGTTTTCTTTTTGAGATCTTATGCACTTTAGTGCCTCTTTAGCTGTCGAAAATGTATTGTATTGGACATTTTTCTCTGATGTACCCTTGAAGAGATTATGTATGTCTGGATTCGGTGACTTTTTCAGACACTGTCTAATTGTTATTTGGCAAAGGGTGAATTTAGAGCTGATATCTAGAAGTTCCATCCCAAATTTTGTTTTCGAGAGTTGTAAAATTTCAACTGTTCCGGCAGCAGGGATGTTTAACCATCTGCGGAAATAGTTGTGACATAATAGATCGAGATTATGTTTGATCCAAGTAATATCTATATCAGCAATCGTTAGGTTCCAGCACAACTTTGGAATCAGATACAGCCAAAGCTTATTCTTGGGGTGCAAGGGTAGCTTGTGGATTATTTCCAACTTATTTTCAAGTGTCTCACGGAGTTCCTTTTTGTGCTCACTGTTATCCATGGAAAAGCTAAACCATCGACCTAAGTACTTAAAGCTCTCGTTTTCTTCTATTGCGCTGATAGGTTTATTATTCACATCTATCTTAGGTTTATATTGCTTCACTAGAGTTTTGAACTTCTTCATGGCAAAAGAATGACACTTGTCTGGTCGTATTGTCATTTTAGCCCAATTACACCATCTGCAGAACGCATTCACTAGAGTCTGGTTTTCAAATTCTGTGGCAGAGACTGCAACTGCATCGTCTGCAAACTGCAACCAATGCCTTGGCATTAGAAGTTTGGTTGATCTGTAGCTTAACTGTTCGAACTCCCTCGTTTTGATGGACTGGATAAAGGAATTCATGCATAAATTGAACAATAAGGGGCTCAAGCAGTCACCTTGCAAGACTCCTTTCTCAATTCGTAGGAAGGGGGTTGAGTAATCTTTTGTTGTAATACTGGTGTGAAAACCGTCATATAAATCCTTGACGATTGAAGTAAAGGAGTCTGGTACGTGATGATATTTCAAGATGGTATGGATCAGATTATGTTGCACCTCTCCAAACGCATTGTTAAGGTCCAAGAGAGTGATGACAATGGACTTCTGTTTTAGTTTTGCGTCGCGGATCAAATGTGCAAGTAAAGCTGTATGCTCAAAAGTGCCAGACATTTTGGAACAAAGCCCTTTTGTATGCAGCATTCGATGTAGTTATTGTATAATTATTATTTTATAATAATAATACATTCGTATCTGCCCTAGTGCCTGAGCTAACAGCTCGGTTAATGTATGAATACGCTATACTAGGTTTATGTTAGCTACTACACACAGCATCACATGAAAATACCTCAGAAAAGGGGGGGGGGGGTAGTTTATCCAAGCGCAGGCAGACATTTAGCTGACTCATTCTCAAACGAGAAAGAGAGCAATGCCCTCGAATTTCAAAAGTGCTAAATGTAGGCCTAGACTATGGGAATAACTTCCGCACCCCGTGCCTCCAAATATAATTTGCCATAATAACATTTGATATTGAACACCATTGTAACATCTGCTTTGCAACAAATTTGTCAACTGACAAAGATCTCAGTTCTCTCCAAATATCCTTCTTTATGCAACCAAGCGAGCCAAAACACATAACCTTTAATTCAACGTTCCATCCATGACCTCGTAATAGACAGCAAACGCTCTCGTAACGCCCCAACTTCTCTCGAAACGCGTAATCAAAGTACAAATCATAACACACAGCTACTTCAACAATGGTGCACTTCTGTGATACATGATCAATTAAAAGAATGTCTGGTTTGCGATGTTCAATCAACAGCAGTTCCTCGCGATACTCTGTGAATATTGTCTCCATTAGCTTGTTTGAGTAGACTCGTAGACGACGGTTACTCTGAGAAATAACATCTTCTACTTTATCAGCGATTCGATTGTGGCGACGACTATAAAAATTTCGAAATTCATGACAACCATTCATAAGATGCGCCATACTTTCGGTATGATTTCGGCAAAAGGGGCATAAAGGATCATTTTCACGGTTCCAAATGTGCAGCGTAAAGTAAGTTGGAAGGAGGCTAAGTCGTGCTTTTATGCTGAATTTCACTAACAAGTCGTCTATTTTCCAGTTGTAGAAAATGGAATGTGATGACTTCAAATGAATGCCATCCATACCGAAAAAGCACCCCTGAATTGACAATTCTTTTGCCTTAATCAAATCACGTTTAACTGTGTAATGAACTAGAATCTTTTGCAGCGATGAAGTGTCGTCGTGAAACTTTCCATCAATGATTACACCTGCTTTCCCATCTCTGAAAACGATGGAGACATCTAGTTTCCTTGCATAGCGCAACAACTCAGGCCAGTCAGACTGACAACCAAAGTTTGTTTTATTATTCAAATATCCATCAACTGTGACTTCGTAACCAAGGAAGTTCTTTTCATCACTCGATTCTGCTACCCCCCTCCTTAACATGTCAAGACTTAGAGACTGACGTGCACTGTTTCTAAAATGATCTTCCTCATGATTCAACATTTTTAGGTGAAACGCAATTCGTGTCGTCCGGTATACAGCAGATACACGTTTAATTCCTATTCCTCCGTTCTCGCGTGGTAGGTAAATGATGAGCTGCGTAGTTGAACTGTATAAATCGTACAAATTTCGAACTGTTTGTGTTAGAGCCTTATCCAATTCTTCGAGCTGTTCCTCGGTAAACCTTGTATTGTTAAAATGATGCAATATTTTAGCAAGAGCCATGTTATTGAAAGCACTTGCCTTCAGCGAAAGTGGCAACTTACATTTTGAGATTTTGTCCAGCAACTCTTTATAATTTTCTAATATTTGATTGACCTGCTTCGGATCCTCTCCAGATAACGATAACGACTTTCCCAAGTATTTATATGGCTTATTGCGCCCACAAACAGCTAATTCATGTGACTGTACTTTCACTTTTGGCTTTATGTCCGATTTACCCTTGCACCAATTATTACCCGACCTTCTAGCGTATAAAACAGCGCATTTTTCGGGTTTTACTTCCAAACCAGCCTGGGCCATCATTTCTTCCCCGGCATCAAAGATCAGTTGAGAAATTTCTGAGTTATACTGTACGACAACAATATCATCAGCAAACGCTTGCAAGGGTATGGGATTGACCATTCATTCATTCTGAATGGCCATACAACTTATAGCAGTAGCAACCATTGGTTTACACACTCTGTCTATGACCATGATAAATAATAAAGCACTCAACGGATCCCCTGTTTTGGTTCCTCTAATGATGTTGAAGGACTTGCTTAGTTGGACACCACATATCACTGAGAAAGATGAATGCCTGTAAATTATAATAATAATGATAATAATAATGATAATAATAATAATAATAATAATAATAATAATAATAATAATAATAATAATAATAATAATAATAATAATAATAATAATAATAATAATAATAATAGCTCTCTCGCCCGGCAGGTGTCCCACGGCTCAGCAGCGTGGGCCCGGTCGTCAACCAGCTACTGCTAGAAGGATCAGAAAGAAATGGTCTTATGAAGAAAACAGAATTGTCATGGAGTGTTTCTTTAGAAGTAATCCCAAAGTATTTGGGTATAGGAAAAGAATGCATGATCTATGGAAGGACTTGGGAATGTTCCAAATAACTGAACAGCGCTTACTAGATCAGAAAGCCCAGATAATGAAAAAGAAATGGTTGACAGATCTTGAACTGGAGGAAATTAAAAAGTTGATAGAGGATGCAGAATGTGGAAGTCCAGGAATCGTGATCAATGAAGATAGAGATGAAGATACTCAACGAGAGGCGGAAATCAATATGGATGAAGAAGATCGAAATGCAAATGAAACAATGAGAACGAGAGATTTTGTTGTAGACAAAGATCAAAATGAATTAGATGAAAAGCAAAAAGGGATACTGCAACAGCTGAATGAAATTCAAGGGAAAGAACGCAAGAGACTGCCAGCATTAAGGGGAGTAGAAAGAAAGAGATTATCAGATGCAGTGAATACAGTAGATGAAGTACTCAGTAAAGTGAAGGTAACTGATATTACTGAAGTGAATGACCTAATATACTGTGGAGCCGCACTAGTAACAGAAATTTTGGGTATAAAAACTTGCAAAAATGATAAGAAGGAACCTTTTTGGAAAAGAAGGCTGGAAAACCAGCTAAAAGTGCTAAACAAGGATTTATCAAGAGTTAACATGCTTATAGAGAGGAGAAAAGTGAAGAAAAAGCACGAAGATCTACTACAGAAAAAATATAATATCAAACAAAGAGGGCTACAGACAACCAAAGAGATAATTTGCCAGAGAATTAAAGCTAAAGCAGCTAAAATAAAGAGATACAACCAGCGGATATCTCAATTTCAGCAGAACAGATTATTCTGTAACAATGAAGGAAGATTCTACCAGCAACTAAACAACGACCAAGGCTGGGAGGACAGTGAAGCACCAGATCCTGAAGAAGCTAGAACATTCTGGTCTGATATCTGGAGCAAAGAGCGAAAACACAAGAAAGATGCTGAGTGGCTGAAGGGATTTTATGAAGAAGTTAAAGAAGTTGGTGGCCAAGAGGAGATTCACATCACAGAAAACACGGTTAAGAAAATCCTGAAAAAATTTCCCAATTGGAAGGCACCAGGACCAGATGGTGTCCAAGGATTTTGGCTAAAGAAATTCAAAAGCATGCACACGCAGCTTGCGTCAAGTCTAACAAAATGCTTAGAGGAAGGCAAAACACCACTGTGGATGACAAAGGGGAGGACAGTTTTAATCCAAAAAGATAAATCCAAAGGTACAGTTGCAAGCAATTACCGTCCCATAACATGTCTACCTCTTGCGTGGAAATTACTTACAGGCATATTCTCTGACGAAATATACAGATACCTAGAGGGACAAGAACTATTACCTGAAGAGCAGAAAGGATGCAGGAGAAAGTCAAAAGGAACGGGAGATCTACTATATATAGATAAAATGATTTTGAAAGAAGTAAAACATGGAAGAAAAAATTTGTCAATGGCATGGGTGGATTATCGGAAGGCGTATGACATGATCCCACACTCTTGGTTAATGGAATGTCTAACAGCCCTGAAAGTAAACCAAAATGTTCGAAATCTGCTAAGCGAGACAATGAAATCATGGAGGGTGGAAATGATGTGCAAAGATGAAATATTAGGAGAAGTAAGAATAAAGAGAGGGATATTTCAAGGGGATGCATTATCACCTTTGTTGTTTGTCATATCAATGATCCCACTTACGAGCATCTTGAGGAAGGCTGCACCTGGGTATGAGTTTTCATCAAGCAAGGTTAAGATCAATCATTTACTGTATATGGACGATCTCAAGTTGTACGGAAAGACACAAAAAGACCTAGAATCATTGATACAGACAGTCAGAATTTACAGCTCCGACATAGGAATGGAATTTGGCCTCGAAAAGTGTGCATCACTTGTCATGAAAAGAGGAAAGATTGCTGAGTCTGATGGCATTACCTTGCCAGACGACAGAACGATCAGGAATTTAAAAGAAGACGAAAGCTACAAGTACCTTGGTGTTCAAGAGTTAGATGATATAAAGACGTCTGAGATGAAAGAAAGAGTCAGTAAAGAGTATAAGAGAAGAGTGAGGAAAGTGTTAGAGACAAAGTTAAATGGAAACAACGTCATTAAAGCAATTAATACATGGGCTGTTTCAGTGGTAAGATACTCTGCTCCCTTTCTAGACTGGAGGAAAGAAGAGATTCAAGAATTAGATAGACGTACTAGGAAACTTATGACGATGCACAAAGCACTCCATCCAAAAAGCAATGTAGACCGGCTGTATATTTCACGAAACGAAGGTGGTAGAGGACTTCTCAGCGTTGAAGATACGATAGAAACATCAAAAATTGGACTAGAGAGATACGTACAGGAGAGCAAGGAATGGCTGTTGAGTGCAGCTAAAACATCGGACATGGAAGTGAAGGAAACAGTGAAACAATATAAAGATCGACGAGCAAAGGAGCGCAAAGAAAACTGGAAGGAGAAAGTCTTACATGGCCAATTCATTAGACATACTGAGGGGATTGCTGGAGAGGAAAGGTGGAAATGGTTGAAAAATAGTGGCATTAAGAGGGAGACCGAGACTCTCATCCTAGCAGCTCAAGAGCAAGCCATTAGGACGAACCTCATCAAAGCCAAAATCGACAAAACGCAGGAGGACAGTAGATGTAGAATGTGCAGTAAGGTTGATGAAACTATTAATCATCTCATCAGCGAATGCAGCAAAATGGCGCAAAAGGAGTATAAGAACAGACATGATTGGGTCGGGAGAAGAATCCACTGGGACATATGCAGGAAGTTTGGGGTAAATGTAAGCGAGAAGTGGTACAACCATGAGCCAGAAAGTGTGGTTGAAAATGATACTTGCAAGGTACTGTGGGACTTTACCATCCAGACCGACCATGTAATTGAAGCTAGAAGGCCAGACTTAATTTTGATCAAGAAGGAGGAAAACAACTGCATTATCGTTGACTTTGCCATCCCATATGATACCCGGATAGAGCAAAAGGAGAAAGAGAAAGTTGAGAAATACCAGGATTTAAAGAGAGAACTCCAGAAACTGTGGAATATGAAAGTAAAAGTAGTACCCATAGTCATTGGGGCATTAGGAACACCACCAAAAGACATCAAAAGGAGAGTACAAGAACTGGGAATTGAGACCAGGATTGAAGAGATGCAGAAGACTGTAATCCTGCAATCTGCACGGATCCTAAGAAAAGTCCTTGAAAATTGAGGAGACTTGCTGTTACCAATATCAAGGAACCGTTACCGCTGAATGAAATGACATTTTATCAGTGTGCGATAATTCAATAATAATAATAATGATAATAATAATAATAATAATAATAATACGTCAAGTAAGATTGATTATTCTTGTTTAAAGTAGATGATACACAGAGAAAACAAGACTTGTTTGTTTGAAAATTTTCGATCTAACGTAGATCTTCATCAGTCAAATAATGTTCGAAGAAATGCTCTACAATCTAACGCTATCAAATACGAATGTAAACTTCCATTAATGAAAGAGTCTAAAGTTCCTATAATGAAAAAGAGAATGGAGTACGATTAATGTGACGAAAGTGGATCAAACTGCTAAATATGTTTATATAATTTGTAATATGTCTTACCGAGCTCATTAAGACCAGAGTTTAGGCCGTTTGGCTCTTTGCAGTCTAACCGCGATATCCATAAGTTTTCAAAGTGTTCAAGTTTGTCCCTATCTCCCTCTAATCTTTGTAAAATGTGCACTTTCAAATCTTTTTCGAAGCTGCATGAATCACTCTCGTGAAAATGTTTGCCCAGTTCTGTGGCATCCGGATCATTTTTCGCGTCACTTCGGTGCTTGTTAAATCTCTGACTCAATGTTGTAGAGGTGTATCCGATGTAGATCAGTTTATGTTTGGTACATTCAGCGGCATATATTACGTTTTTGCTGTTGCAAGATCCACCGTCAATATGACATGTTTTACCAGTCCTTGCATTCGTTATTTCATTTTTTTGTCCCATGTGGGTGCATAGTTTGCACGGACGCCCTCTTTTCTTTGTTTTTTCTAATGTACAGCGAACGGAAAAGCCGGCCTTTGCGTTCTCTTTTGGCTTTGTTCGAACGAGATGGTTATTGTTATTATTATTAATAATAATAATAATAATAATAATAATAATAATAATAATAATAATAATAATAATAATAATAATAATAATAATAATAATAATAATAATAATAATAATAATAATAGAATACATTTAAAGTGGGTAATCTACAATAATTAACAATGTGTTAGTTAATTTCTTACAGTAGGGCCCACTAAAAGTAAAAGTAGCTAAAAAAAGAAAACCCTATAAATATATTACAATACGAAATCTAAATAGCATAAGATGAAAGGGCATGGTAGTTATAAAGATAAAAGACTAGTTTTAAATTGCAAAATGCTATTCTTTGATGTTATTGAACCAGGTAAGTCATTCCAAACTTTGGTTCCTCTTCTTCTGAAACTTGATGAGGCCTTGCCTCTTGTATTCTTAACATAAACCTTTTTTGCAGCTGCTGATCTTGTGTTCTTCTGATCCACCTGGGCTGAACATGTAAATCTATCAGTCAAATAATCAGGGGCCAATCCATTTAGGCATTTAAACATCATAATGGCAGTGTTCCTCTTAAAACGTTCCTGTAGTGATGCAGGATCTTTTGGTGACTTTTCTTTCATTTTCAGAGCTTTATTGTACAAATTCGATAACCCTCTGAGGGATGTAAAACTTGCTGATGACCAGGCCTCTGAACAATAATCAAAGTAGGGCATAACCAAACTATTTACAAGCAAGGTCCTGCAGTGTTTCGACAGCAATGGTGATGTTCTTTGTATCCTTTTTAACTTTAAGTTAATCTTTTGAGCTGTTTCCTTTAAGGTTACGGTAAACGTTTTCTGGGTGAAAATATCCATTTTTCAATTTTTTCAGATTCTGTTAGCCGAACTTTCAAGGCACACAATGATACCTTGCTTGAAGCCAACAGAAGTTTTGAAAATGGAAGAAATTTCATGTAAACGAAGGCTTCCACAATTTCATAATCAAAGTTTTTTGTTTGTGGTCTTCAAAATCCATACCTAAATGCTTGACCTGTTAAGCCGATAATCCGTAAGTCCTTGTGGTTTGTGTGAAATAGCATTGCGCGTTCTTGTATGCTTGTGTTTATCGGGTAATTATTTGAGGACTCTAATTGATTTTTAAGCCCAAATGACTTGATCCGGATTAGTGTGGTTTATGTGGTCCCGTTGTGTACTTTACGACTGCAGAACAGTAAAAACCATTTTTCTCAGGACTCACAAATCCATGAGGTACAGGTACGAAAAAGCTATTTTGTACCCTTTGACCCAATCGAATGGCTCGAAAATTTGCACATGACCAGGACAGACTTGGAGCTTGGAAAGTGTGTCCCAAATTTTTTGTATGTGTCCTGGTCCGTCTTTTATAGCCAAATACAACTGCGAAAGGGCAGAAAAATCATTTGCTAATTTTTGACAGCATGTAGTTTCAAAGGAAAAAAGAATTTGAAAAATCCCAGACACACTTTAAAAGCTTAGGATCTGCACTTCCTGTTGATGTAAGTCAGATTCTGTTACCTCAAACGCAAGGGTACAAAATAGCTTTTGAAGGTCGTACACTCTTTTAAGCAATAAATTTGCCTGGAAAATATCATTTTACAGCATTTGCCAATAATTTTAATATGGTTAGAATCCCCACTTTCTTGTGCATCGAATGATGTATAATTTACCTAGATTCCGTCAATAGTTCGGCTTTTAGGGAGCGAAAACCAAATTTCGTGTCAAAAACTTTTACCGTAACCTTAAGTGTTTCTTCCAGTTCAACTGCTGATCAAAATGCAGCCCTTGGTTTTTGAAACTTTCCATTTGATCAAGTTTATTGGCACTCACGTTAATGCTGATATCTCCAAGTTGCTTTGTCTTTCTTGCATTACCAAATATCGTATACTTCGTCTTTTTAGCGTTAAGTGTGAGCCTATTTTCAGTAAACCACCTACGAGCTTTTTCTAATTCAGTGTTCATCTTGATCTCAAGATTCTGTGCACACTTGTCAGCTGTTAATAGCACAGTATCATCTGCATAAAGATTCGATTTACAGTTCACATTGGATGTAACATCATTGATATGTATGAGGAATAACAACGGCCCAAGCACTGAGCCCTGAGGCACTCCAAAAGGCTCCTCTAGAACTTCTTCAGACATATATCCATTAATGAGTGTCACTTGTTTTCGCTTATCTAAGTAGGATGTGAACCATAAAATCTCATTTTCTTTAATTCCGAGTGCCTGTAGCTTACTAATTAAAAGTGTATGATCTACACAGTCAAATGCTTTAGCAAGGTCTAGAAAGATGGCACCAACACAATTCCCTTTACCAAGCTCATCCATTATGAAATCTGCGACATCAATAATAGCTGTAGCTGTAGAGAAATTTCTCCTGAAGCGAGACTGGTAGGGGTCTAAGATACCACATTCTTTTAGATATGTAGCTAACTGTTCATATATTACTCGCTCAAGAATTTTCAAGGGGATTGGTTGAATTGATATTGGCCTATAGTTGCTGCAAAGTAATTTGCTCCCTGATTTGTGAACTGGTGTTACCCTTTTTTCTTTTCCATAAATCTGGTACTTTCCCTGATAAGAGAGAGGTTCAGCAAATGAGTTAGATGGGGAGAAATTGAGGATGCACTGGCCTTGAGTAGTTTTACACTGATACCATCTAGACCTGTTGACTGTCCATCCTTCAGTTCTTTATTCTCTTCTGTACTTGTGCCTCATTGACAAAATCAAACTTGAAAGTTGTATTTGCATCAGCTTGTTGGATAGCCTTCCTCACTCCAGTAAATTTCTCAGCTAGTTTACAAGCAATATTAGCAAAATATTCATTAAATGTTTGTGCAATTTTTCTACCAACCTCAATTCTATTTGGCTGCCAAACCTTTGTGTTTTTACAGGGGACAAATTCCTTTAATTTCTTCCACATTTCTTTAGGATTATCCTTTGTATTCTTAACTGCATCATTCAGATAATTCCTCTTCTCTCTGTTTCTTAGGTTTGTAACTCTATTTCTCAATTTTTATACTTATTCCACTCCTGAAAAAGCTCATCCGAGAAAACATTATTTGTACTTCCTTTGACTTAAATTTCTATTTTCTTTGCATGCCTGTCAGCTACTCTCAGAAAAGTATAAGTGAAACGATCGGCTGCAATGTTGACATCCCTTGTTTGGTAAAATCACTCCAATCCTCTTGTGTCAAATCATGGCTAAAAAGATTCTCATCAAATTTCTTATATAACCTTGTATGTATTACCTTTGGGGAACTTCTAAAATTCTTTCCTTTTCTGATAGCATATGTCATGTAATGGTCACTTATGGATGTTTTTTATGACCCCACTGTCCTTAATGCTATTTTCTGCAGTAGTAATAATCAGATCAATCAATGTTGATGAATGGGAAGTTTCTCTTATGGAAGACTTTATAATCTGGGATGCCCCAAGTGTGCTGCAGATATCATTGATTAAGGAGGACAATGCACTTTTCTTGTGCATATTACAGTTCATGTCCCCAAAGATATCGATTTCTTTCATGGGTCTAGATTCTTTCTGCAGTTCCATGCTTTCATGAAACGAGTTTCATGCTTTCATGAAACGATATCACGAGGGATTCTGAAAACTGTCATGATTGTTCCCCCATCGAAAATTGTTTGTTCTGTGGCGGATGTGGTTTCCCTCGAATGTCTGACTACCAGTTGTCTTTCCAATGGCTAAAAATATGTGATGAAAATAGTGACCTCACGTAACCGAATCGAAAAATTGTACACACTACGCATGCGTTCATAGTCCCCGAGGTGATATTCACTGTCTTGTCTTGTCAACTTGAAATCGCGCGCATCCTCAACAATCAACTGGTGTTGACCTAGCGGGTATCGAACCCATTCCTTTTGGCTGTTCTGGCTGCAAAGTCGGAGGATTACACAACTGCGCCACAACACCTTCGATGATGGATCATGATTTGCTAGAGGACAAAAAATGGTCATGAATATCATGGTTGGTGATCTCATGATAAGGTCAGCAGCAACATTTTGTGATTTAGATCCGCTTCCAACATGGATTCTAGGTCGTTGCCAAGAAATTATTAACAAAATCATGACTCAAATCACTAACAACTCATTTCTATCAGCAGTTATGCCTTAAGATTTCAAAATGGCATTACTAATTCCATTATTAAAAAAGATTGGACTTGAAGCCTAATTTTCGACCTGTCTCCAACTTGCCTTACGCTTCTAAAATGATTGAAAGGGCAGTTGCAAATCAAATGGTTGAGCACACGAAACAGAACTACTTCTTTGAACCTTTACAATTAGCATACGAGGAAGGTGATAGTACTGAGACTACTTTATTCATAGACACAAGAAATAGATAGACTGGAAGCGAACAATACGCTATTGTTCTATCTTTTTGTTCACGGTTTTGCTCGAACCCGGACCTCCGTAGGTGCATGAATTTTGCGCGATGTGTATCTTCCAGCAAAACTTATTGGTCTCTAATTAACGCTGTACTGAACAAAGCTAAGATCCCTGTAATACCGCCACTTCTAGATAACGATATATTTGTAACAAACTTCACTGAAAAGGCGCAAATATTTAATGACTATTTCTTGCTCCAATGTACGACAATTGATACAGGCAGTGAAATCCCACAGGATGAACCAGTAACGGTCACCCTACTGAATGATTTTTGCATTTCTGAGGAAAAGATACTGAAAATTATCAGATCACTCAACCCTAATAAAGCGCATGGCTGGGATGAGATTTCTGTGAGGATGATAAAACTCTGTGATATGGCCCTGGTTATACCACTGAAATTAATATTCATAAACTGCTTGAGAAGAGGCATATTTCCCGATATATGGAAACATGCAAATGTAGTTCCTGTCCATAAGAAGAATGAGAAAAATGTCAAGGGGAACTATCGTCCTATTTCTCTTTTACCAATCTTTGGGAAAATCCTGGAAAAACTCATATTTGACTCTCTGTGCTCTCATCTTGTCTCCTCGAAACTGCTAAACCCGAATCAATCTGGTTTTCGTCCAGGTGACTCAACAATCAACCAATTGATCTCTATAACGCATACAATATTTACAGCCTTCGATTGTAATCCACCCCTAGATGTTCGATCTGTGTATCTCGATATTTCAAAGGCATTTGACAGAGTATGGCATGATGGCCTCATTTATAAACTAAAACGATGTGGCGTCTCTGGACAACTTCTATCTCTCATTCAAAATTTTCTCAAAAATCGAAAGCAGCGAACAGTTCTAAACGGGCAGGCTTCTAACTGGGGGGATATCTTAGCTGGTGTACCCCAAGGATCTATACTGGGACCCCTATTCTTTCTGGTATACATAAATGACTTGACTGAGAACTTAAAGTGCAATGTCAAGCTTTTTGCAGATGATACGTCCCTATTCACTGTAGTTCAAGACTCGAACACAGCTGCCAGTGACATGAACCACGATCTTGAGTTGGTGAGGAAGTGGGCTAATGATTGGAGGATGTCCTTCAATCCTGACCCAACGAAGCAAGCAGTTGAATTAATCTTTTCAAAGAAAAAATCGGTGCTTGATCATCCAGTAATACTATTTAATGATATGCCCGTCATGAAAGTTGATGAACATAAACATCTTGGAATCACCTTGGACAGGACTTTATCTTTCTCCGCTCATATAAAGGCTGCTATCTCAAAAACAAGGAAAGGTATTGGTATGTTGAGATTCCTTTCCAGATATCTGCCTAGGCGTACCTTAAATGAATTATACAAGCTCTATGTTCGACCCCACTTAGATTACGGAGATGTTATTTACCACAATCCACCAAAAGTATGTGACTTCACAGGCAGTACCACCTTATCAAGTTTAATGGAGAAGCTAGAATCTGTTCAATACTCAGCTGCCTTAGCTATAACGGGAGCGTGGAGGGGGACGTCTCGAGAAAAGCTTTACCTTGACCTTGGGTGGGAATCTCTAAGCCTCCGAAGATGGAGTAGACGTCTTACGTTGTTTTATAAAGTCATAAACAATTTAACTCCTGACTACACAAGGGACCCATTGCCACCACTTCACCAGGTCCAATATTCTTTTCGTGAACGTGACACGATCGGGCAAATACGAGCAAGGACAGACAAATATAAATCTAGTTTTTATCCTCACTGTTTGTCTGAGTGGAATAAACTTGATCCTGATATTAGATTGTCATCTTCTGTTGCTGTTTTCAAGACAAAGATACTATCTAAAATCCGCCCCCCTACAAAATCTGTGTTTGGCATTCATGACCCAAAGGGCCTGTCTCATCTTACTCAACTCAGGGTTGGTCTCAGCAAGTTAAATTTTCACAAATTTCAACACAACTTTAGAGACACAATAAACCCAATGTGCCCAAGTAACGATGGAATCGAGGATACGGAGCACTTCTTGTTGCTCTGCCCCTCTTTTGGTGTTCAAAGGACTGATCTCCTCGCTGGAATATACTCTCTTGTACGACCATATGGATATGTAAATCTTGCAAATGATGTTCTGTTGCAAATCTTACTGTACGGCGATAAGAATTTTCCAAACAATCTCAATAGAAGCATCCTTGAGTTAACAATACGTTTTATACATAGTACTGGTCGATTTGAATAAAGTACGTCGCCCCAATCCCCCTTAGTAAGCCAACAATTATTTAGTTAATTATCATATGTAGAGCCTGTCTCAAATTATATATGAGGTGAGATCTGTGGAAATGCAAAATTACCCATACTATTAACCATAACGCAGCGAACATCTTGTCTGCTATTATTTCGCGGACATTTTTCACCTGATATCTAGTTTGAGACAGAGTGTAGTGTTCTTTGCTTCTTTTTCATGTCTTCAATTTTTTTTTTCTTCTGTAATTCATATGTAAATCGTCTTAGTTTTTTGTGATGCCACGGAGTAGTCATAGTATTTTGCACCCAGTGGCATCGTCCTTGTAGTGTAGTTAAGTATTCTGTAAGTAGTGTAACTAGTAAATCCGTATTGTAAATTTTTATTGGAATGTAAAAAAAAAAAAAAAAAAGATCACAGTTGTTTGCGGGTCATCTGCCTTTGCGGGTCATCTCCTCACTCGTCGATTTTGCTACTTTCTGGAGCAAATTGTTGATATTATGGCTATTAAATATCAAGAAGATTTGAGCAAGTTAGTCTCCTCAATTTCCATTTGCCAAATGGTTATGCAATCAAGGAATGGAAAGGCTAGACACGCGATGGAGATGGTCGCGAATGACCACAAAATCAGTGCTGACGAAACTTAGATGACAAATCAACACAAACATGGGATGTATTGGCAAAGAGCACTTCATTAAAGACGACTTTTGGATTTGTAAGTAGTCTTTCATTCTTTTTTACCCATTTAAAAAGCAAATTACCGCTTTTGATTTCCTGAACAGCGCTGGTTCTTGAGGAAATATTTCAACGCCCGGTTAGGCCTAAGTTTCAGATCACCCATGATGTAGCTAGCAACTCCTAGTTTATCATCAGAAGCAAATACGCATAGTTGAGGGAACTTGATGAGTACAAAGCTGCAAAAAGCACAAATTTTTACTTTGTAAAGACGCAGTTTCAGGACATCCTTGCAGCAGAGGTTGATTTTGTCAGTCGAGATGGTTCGAGTACCTATGTCCTAGACAATAATAGGATGAGCCTTTGAATTACTATGAAACCTTTCTTTCTATATCTGAATATACATGGCTTTTATGATACGGTTTCTTCTTTCAAGGACTGGAAATATATGTGAATTTGTGTAATGATATTCATTCTCTTTATTTGATAGCAGCTGCACACAAGACACAGATTTGATGTTGCACCCTCATTGAATCTTCCTGAAGTGAAAGGCACCCTCAATGCTTGGAGACACATCCAAGCCACCTTAGAGAGAAAGATCCGTCTTCTCTAGCTCAGTCTTCAATGCCAACAGCTGTTCACATAATAATGGCTAGAAGATCTTTTAGTCATTTTCAGGAGTATCTTCATCAAAGAACAAATTATTTTGATGAATGTGGATGTTAAATGAAGAGTTGAAAACTTTAATGAAGTATAGACAATTGTTTTACAAGAAACTGCTCATGAAAAACCTCAAGCAAATATTCTAAGAATTTTGAAAGTTGATATCAAGGGGCCAGCAAATTTTAACTATAGTTTTCTCTAGTTACGTAACAGTACAAGGTTTTGAGTTCCAAAACAAAAATGAATTGAGCCCTGAAAGTGAATTCTGTTAAAATTTTTCTTCAAGATCCAACCATAAAGTGGTACCTAGAGGCATTTTGAACAAAATGGAATAAAATCTCCATTTAGAGAATTAACATTGAAGAAACTCACAAGAAACAGTTGGTAGCAAATGCCTGTACTTTTCAAGGGACTTTCCATCAAGCTAAAAGGTGCTTGTAAAAACAATGCAGTTGCATGTATTGTCATGTGTTATGTGGAGATAAACTTGACTGACAGTTGCATGATACATGACTGGTGCTGTAAGTTTCCAATTATTTTTTGATTGTTGGAGACCATTTTTGTCAAGTAAGCAACTATTATACCTGCATAAGCAAACATGATTTTCTATATTTTAAGAATTTGAGCTAGTACTGAAAGTTCCTTAAAATTTTCATATTTTGAGTACTCATACTGTACTTTCTTATGAGTTCCAAAGCATGTTACTAACCATATGCTCTTGTAGACATTTCAAAACAAAGTTATTGAGGTCTGTCCATTGTTTCGGCTTAGCTCAAGTACCTTCAGAGTAATATGATGCAGGAAACAAGTGAAAGGGATGCTGTGGATTTTGTTTATCAAAATAAATAGTTTCTTCAGTTACATTTTCCCATACTGATGTCCCTTGTATTTTTTGCAATCTGAGACTTAAATTTCTTTCAAGTGACTTCTCATAAAAGCTCTGTGTATGGGAAGATAAAATCTTGGGGGCTGCCAAATGAAAAGTTGATTATTTGCCAGCACTTTTGCTAGACTAGAGTGGATGTGTGCCTTAAAAGAGTTGATTTTTTATTTGCTGGCTCTGAAACTGAATCATATTGAGTTCCAAGGATTATGAATTCGGTTTGGTATTAATAAAGTTTCTTTCTTCTACTGTTCTATGACAGAAATCTGAATCTATCAGTGTTACTTGTATTTACCTCAGGCAGAGAAAGCCACCCAGTTAGGGTATGTATGGGTAAAACTGGTTGACTGGGGATGAGCAATGTTGATGGCAGAAAAATAATAGATCATGAGTGAAATCTACATTTCCTATGTCCAAGAGGGTAATTCAACCACTAGCTAGAAAAGATATGTTAATCATAATGTTATTAATATTTGCACAGCTCCATCAATTTAGCTTACCCATTTTATGCAGTAGACTCAAAACAAAAAATGTTATTTAATTTCCAGAAAAATCTGGAAAAACCCTCAACTGGTTGGTACTCAGAGGCCAAAAACTTTCTACCACTTGGTCAGATTTTTAGTTTTTATGGAAAAAATGCGTGAAGTTAAGGATAAATTACTTTGACTGAATTTGTTGCAAGATATTCAGTACTTGAGAAAGATAATTAAGATTGTGATTGGAGAGAAAACTACTTTTTAACAGAAGCAGTTTGCTGATATGTACCTGAATAGAAGCTTTGGTTGAACATAGAAATAAAAATTTGACTGAATTTGATAAATAGCCCAGGACGGCATGGCATATCTTCACTAATTTCTGATGAAGATTTTGGTTGGTTCATTGGTAGCCACTAACGACCAGCATCATGGTTTCACCCAATATAAGAATTTTGCAACCTCAGTGAGCATGTTTATGGCTGTTTCATAAAGTCTAAGTTTGCAGGAAGTTGTTTGCACCCAGATGGAAAAAAACAGAACATTTTTATATCCAAACATGTTTGGAAATTTCTTCGGAAATGGGAGGTAAGAAGAAGAAATTTATGGACATCTTTTCGCCACAGTTTGCAACGATTGGTCTTGTATGACAGAGATGGAGCCTTAAGGGAACTTATTTCTGCAATTAACAAGTTGGAATAAGACCATTTCGGCATGCTATTTGCGGTAGAAGCCAACCAACAGTCGAAGAATCAGGACAGGGACTTTGCGTTTAAGTGCCTAGGCCTATCACACAGACCAAGGTAATGTAACACGGCTTTTACACCGATATCCATGAACTCAACCACCCTTTCTTTCTCTCAGACAACAAATGCAGCCATAGCTTTGATCTATTAACTCAAAACATTATCTCCATTCTTAAAATGACGCTCAAATAAGAGAAAAATATCATCAGAACGTTGAACTGTGCGTGTTTGGCTTCAATGATGATCAGAAACTTGCACTCACGGGTTGTTGCTGTTGTTCGTTCAACATCAAATCGCGCGAACAATATCCGAGAACAATAGCGCATTGTCCGCTTCCAGTCTATCGCTTTCTTGTGTCTATGCTTTATTAAAAGTCTAAAATGATTGACTTGTGGCTATGAACAATCAAAGGGTTTGTATTCTTATACTATCATCGCTTGCTCCCGAAACGACTTAATGAAAGATGCGGTGTAGTGGGAGATGCGTTAAAATGGTTTGAGTCTTATCTAACAGATCGTTCTCAAACTGTTAA
The DNA here is from genome assembly GCA_964020215.1 of Aurelia sp. 3 sensu Dawson et al. (2005). NCBI lineage: Eukaryota > Metazoa > Cnidaria > Scyphozoa > Semaeostomeae > Ulmaridae > Aurelia > Aurelia sp. 3 sensu Dawson et al. (2005). The sequence continues at coordinate 14,235,148 of OZ026572.1, forward strand.
AGTAAAAAATGTTACACCGAAGAAATTACCCTGTCTTGTGGTGCTCCCCAAGGTTCAGTATTGGGACCATTGTTGTTTCTGGTTCATCCATTGCCATTAGGAGATATTATGCGCAAGAAAGGGCTAAAATTTTACATCTATGCTGATGATACAAGAACTTATATGTCATTCACACCTAATATTGACTGTATAAGTTTTCCTATATCAAGAATCGAAGAGTCTCTCAAAGATATTGAAGTGTGGATGCTGATAAACAGGCTCAAGCTTAACGGTGACAAAACTGAAAATGCTGATCATTGGTAACAATAAACAATGCAGGAAACTTTCAAACATATCCATCGATGATGGAAGCAGTGTTATTAAAGCTAGTGACAAAGCGAGGAATCTTGGCGCTGTTTTTGTTACGAATTTGACACTGAAATCATATGCGAAAACATTGTGCAAATCAACTAGACATCATCTGCACAACATCATCCTTGCTCGAAGATATCTTACCAAGGAGGCTGCGAAAAAGCTATTCACGCCTTTGTCATGTAAAGACTTGACTGTAACAATTCTCTGTCATATGGATTACCATCATGAGCATTACAAAAGCTACAGAAGATCCAGAATGCTGCGGCAAGAATATTAACGGATGAACGAAAACGCTGTCATATAATACCGGTGCTGAAGCAACTGCATTGGTTGCCTATTACAAGTAGAATACAATACAAAATACTTATGTTAATTTTAAATGTTTACAAGATCTAGCAGCAAAACATCTCAAAGAAAATTGTTGAAACTGCGCAGGGCTTTTCGTTGCACTATATCTGCATGCGATGAGCTGCTATTAGAAGTAGGGAAGACCAGATTAGCAACTGCTGGTGATCGTGCCTTCGGAAATGTTGCCCCTTTCCTTTGGAACAGCCTCCCCTATTCGGTTAGAGCTTGCAACACATTTGAAACTTTTAAATCTCGTTTCTCACTTATTTGAACTCATTTGAAATCATTTTATTTGAAATCATTTTATTTGAAATCATTTATCTATTTGAACAAAAATCTCATTTATTTGAACAGTATTTTCATTGAATGGATCGTTTCACTTAGATTTTTAATGAAACTTTGTAAACTTTTGTATTTTTAATCATACTTCTAATTAGTCTAAGTGTTTTTAATCGTAATGCGCCTATGAGCCATGTGGATATATGGCGCAATATAAGTGCTATTTTATTGTATTAGTTACCTGAACTCCAAACACATCTTCTGTATGATGTCTCTTAACCAAAGCCCACTCAGATTGTTGACCCTGGAGAAAAAAAGATAGCAACTTTATTTCATTCCAATCCTTGACGCAGAGTAGAAACATCCTGATATACCAGGTGCACCAAAATAAACTATGATCATCATAATCATAATCATCATAATCATCATAATCATAAAACTTATTTATAGTTCGTTTACTTGCAGTTAACAGGAACTATAATTAACACCAACTCTCCACAGTATACAATATGCAATGTAAAAAATATATAAAACCCCTAAATTAAGTGCAAATGTAGCACGTGCAGTTGTTGCCATCCCAGCAATGCAATTCTTTTTTTAATTTAACGAGAGAAGTTGTCAATTTTAGGTCACCACTAAGAGCATTCCACAACAGACTCCCTCTAAACGATAGAGAATTTACTCCGTAGCGTTGAGAACTCACCAAGGGGAACTTGCATAGTTCCTTAGTCCGTAGGTTGTAAGGAACATCTTTCTTGACAAAGAAATCCCACATGTACTCAGGATTGAGATGGTTCATTGATACGTAAATTTCAACCATGAGGTTTTGTAGATTCTTTTTCTGTGTTGTATCACCCCTATCTAAGAGTTCCTCAAATGTGGATTCATAGTCTCTATATAAAACTCTCAGTGCACGTTTGTGGGTCCTATTAATTTCAATATTTGCAACTTTGCTACAAAACAGCCAGATCAGAGGGCAATAGGAAAAATTCGACATTACCACGGAGTTTAAAAGTAACTTTGACTTTTGTTCTCCTAAATATGGTCTTAACCTTCCAAATGCCACTTTTTGGTTGACCTTCTTACATATCTCTTTCACATGCGTTTCAAACTTCAGTGAGTTGTCAATGTTTGCACCCAGACGTTTCACATTTTCGCTAGATGGAATCAATTGGTCCTTCATTTTAAGGCATATGCACTTTTGACAGTCCACGGTAAGTGATAGACTGGACCGATTTTGAATATCTATGAGTAGATCTTTTGTTAAGAGCCTTAATTAGATGCTAGTATTTTTTTGTAAAATTTTCGGACTTATATTTATGGAGCTATAACCAATTTCGAAAACACTGAGATCAGCCAGAAAAACACCGATCAAATTCAAAGACTGAATGAACAAAGAGAATTTTTTCATGGTGACTTTGAATTTAGGAATCGATAAATTGTAATCTGCAACACTAGCACTGGTTTATCTTGGGAGAAATGTGAAATTATTTTCAGTTAGGAACGGACTATCTTTCTTTTTGCAATTTGATAGAATTCATGCTTTCGTGCAAGTTACGTTCCTGTGTCAAGGGGGCTCAAAAGGCAAGCAGGAAACGTCATGAGATGCAAGTGGCGTTGCATTTTCAGCGCCAAGAGCTGGGATAGCGGAAATAGAGCAGACCTAACCGAGTCCGCGACCCCTTGTCGTGACGTTCAAAAGGCGGGGTCCTACCCGGTATTGAACCCATTCTACCTGACTGTTCTGGCTGCAAAGTCAGAGGATCACATCACTGCGCTACAGCACCCTGGGTGAGTGGCCGAGTGGCTTATACACTCTTCCTCAGGTGACTGAAGTTAAGCTTGGTCGAGTGATGTCAAACTCTGGATGGGTGACCTCGGAGGTCCGACCTCACAACTCACCTCGTCGTCCTTCGGAAGGGACGTTAAACTAGGGGTCCCTAGGGATGCGGCATGCACAGAGGGCCCAAATAAGCTTTCAGTAGCTAGAAATCCTGACAAGCCCACTCAAAACAAATTGAAAACAACCCCTCAAACAAGCATGGAGTTACGGGAATGGGACGCTACAATACAGATTAATAAACGTTTAATAACTTTTTTGTCACAATCACTGATTCTCTTGGAATTATCGAAAATGAAAATATTATTCTTGCTTCTGAAGATATCAGTGACCCCATCGATCAAATAGTGTTAAAATTTTCGAGGCGCCCAAGTATTCAAAAAATTCGTTCATTCAATGAAAACAATGGTTGTTTCTCATTTGAAAAGGTTTCCATTGAAAATATCAAAAATGGGATTAGTGAGCTAAACCCCTCTAAAGCAACCACTTTCAAGAGTATCCCTCCAAAGTTGTTAAAATCCGAATCAGAAATAGTTTCTGCACCCTTGCAAATCATATTTAATAACTCAATAGAACATTCTTCCTTTCCTGATGAATTGAAATTAGCCGATGTATCTTCTCTTTTTAAAAAGGAGGTCAAAACCTTCAAGGGTAATTACAGACCTATCAGTGTGCTCCCAACAGTGTCAAAGGTATTTGAAAGGCTCATGGGTACTCAAATATCAGCATATATGTCTCAGTATTTATCATCTCTGCTTTGCGGACTTCGTAAGGGCTACAATGCACAACATGCATTCATACGGGCAATTGAAAAATGGAGAACGTGCCTCGACAAGGGTGGAAAAGTTGGAGCTATATTCATGGACCTTTCAAAGGCCTTTGACTGTATTCGACATGACTTGCTGATTGCTAAGCTCCATGCGTACGGATTTAGCCGTGAAGCTTTATTGCTTGTCTACAGCTATCTGGAAAATCGGCAACAAAGAATAAAAATCAATGGTTCTTTCAGTAACTATAAGCATGTTCAGCTTGGTGTTCCGCAAGGATCCGTCCTTGGACCTCTCTTTTTCAATATCTACATCAATGACCTTCTGTTATCGATTCAAGAGACAGATATATGTAACTATGCCGATGATACAACCATTTATACGTGCGATATGCGTCTCGAAAATGTAATCTCCATGTTAGAAAATGACTCCAAAATTATAATTGAATGGTTTGGAAATAACTACATGAAACTTAACGAAGACAAATGCCACTTTATGATTTTTGGTGAAAGAACAAATCAAGATGTCGTCATAAATATTGGCAACTGTACCGTTGATAATTCACAAGAAGAGAAACTTTTAGGGGTGTTGATTGATTCAAATCTCAACTTTTAAAAGCATGTAAGCAATATTTGTAAAAAGGCTGCCAACAAACAATTTGCCTTGTCACGCATGTCCACATATCTTGGAACTGATAAATTAAGACTTTTGATGAGAGCATTCGTAACTAGCCAGTTTCAGTACCGTCCTTTGGTATGGATATTCCATAGCAGAAAAATGAATAACAAGATTAACAGACTGCATGAAAGAGCCTTACGAATAGCTTATAAAGACTATACTTCCAGCTTTGTATCATTATTAGAAAAAGATAGATCTGTAACAATACACCAGAAAAATGTGCAATTGCTAATGACTGAAATGTTCAAAACTACAAATAATTTAAACCCCAGTTTTATGGATGAAATTTTCCTGAAAAGAAGTGTCACATATAATTTGAGAAATGCCAATACATTTTTACTTCCTATGGTACATACAGTTAATTATGGTACTGAATCAGTCCGATAAAGAGGGCAGCGTATTTGGCACTCTCTTCCACAGGAAATTAAGGATTCTTCTTCTGTGCAACAATTCAAGAATAAAATCAAATATTGGAACAATGAAGGCTGCGACTGCAGACTTTGCAGGCAGTATATTTCTCGGCTCGGCTTTTTATAGTTTTTATAGTTTTACACCATTTTTAATATGAACTTTGTAAATTGATTTTTAATATGAACTTTGTGAATTTTGTAATTTTATCGACTTATGTTTCTTGTATATAATCACGTAGCACTGTATTAATTTGTTGGCTTGAATTAGCTTTTTTCATTATATATAGCTATGTAAGTTGCCAACGTAAAACAAATTGATAATAATAATAATAATGATAATAATAATAATAATAATAATAATAACAATAATAATAATAATAATAATAATAATAATAATAATAGATGAGGATGACATTACCACATTGTGGACTTGATGTTGAAATGTCTGGTTGGCAGTATTCATTTTGCGTTTTCTTTATTCAAATATTTATTGTACTGTTTATCATCAGTTCAGACATCTAAACACTCTAAACAGTTATGGCAAAAACCAAATAAAGGTTTGATTTCATTTCATTTCATATATTTAAGGAGGGTTGCCCTTCGGCAAAAGCCGTTTTTCAAGGGGCCCTCCGATAAAACATTAATTACAAAAATACCAAATAAACTACCCTAAGCTAATTACAATAAAAACCATAATATTAAAAACATATTTACAAGAATTAATTATTTATATACATATGGAAAATAAAATAAAAGAGAGAAAAATAAAACGAATCCGAGAATTCTCAAACGGGGGCAGATCCCGCAGCGCCAGCACCGGCCGCCCCCAGGCGACGTGACAACCCAGAGCGAACAGCGATCAAAACATGACCGCCATTCGCCCCGAGCCGGCCCGCCACCCAGGGACAACCAGCGCCACCACCGCAGGCCCCACCCCCGCAGTTATCCCAAAACAGACTTTTTGAAGCTATTTAGGGAGGATGCCTGCTTTGACTCAGCTGAAAGGCTATTCCACAATTTTGCTCCCCTAAAAGAGAAACATTTCTGACCATTTGCAGAAGTTTTCTTTGGTACCCTCAGGTCAGTCTCGGTATTTCGAAGGCAGCGAGTGGAGCATTGTGAATTTCTTTTGAAGAGGCTACTCAGGTATTGCGGAGCCAGCTCATTGAGTGACTTGAAGACCATTGTTTTCGACTCACAGCTGATGGTCTTCCAGCCCAACCTTGCGATGAGTGGCCTGCTTGGGGTGTCAAAGCTGCTATTGGTAACAATCCTCGCAGCTCGGTTTTGAAGCTTCTGTAGCTGGTTGATTTCAGTAGAGCCACAACAACCCCAAACAGAACAACAATAACGAAAGTGCGGCTCAACAATACCTGTGTAAAGATTCTCAAGAGTTGCCCTCGTTAGAAACTTCTTGACATGCTTTAAAAAGCCAATGGCCCTTGAGACCTTTGCAGAGACAGCTTTTACTTGCTCTTTCCAATCTAAAGAGCAATCACTTTGGACACCAAGGTATTTTGTTTTTTGGACAATGTCAAGCTCATTGCCACGTATGTTCAATTCCAGATTCTGATTTGTACTTTTGAGAACGTTACGTTTTTGCTTGGTTGTAATAAGCATGGAGTGTGTTTTTGTAACATTCAAAGAAAGGTTATTGCCTTGAAGCCATGTTTCCAATCGCTTAAGATCATTATTAATAGCACCATTCAGCTAAGTCATATTCAGTACCTGGTGACACAAACTGGTGTCGTCCGCATACATGGACACAGTTGAACCCTGGACGGCCAGTGGAAGGTCATTGATATAGATGAGGAAGAGAAGAGGACCGAGACATGAGCCTTGTGGCACACCGACTTCTAAATCCTGCATGTCAGAGCAACACCATTAACCCTGCAGAATTGTTTACGGTTGGATAGGTATGACCTAAACCAAGACAGCTCTCGCTGCTGAACACCATAAATGTGAAGTTTTCCACAGAGGATATCATGATCAACAGTATCAAAGGCCTTTTTCAAAGCGATGAATACTAATCCCACAAGCCGTCCAAGGTCCAGGCCATTGTACCAGTCATCAGTATTTTAAAGCAAACACGTGAGTGTAGAATGAAGCCTCAGAAACCCAGATTGGTCAGGAGAGAAGAGACCATTTTCTTTCATATACTGATACAGCTGGTCAAAAACAAGTTTTTCAAAGAGCCTTGAGATGACTGGTAAGACTGATATCGGACGGTAGTTTGACTTTTCAGTCCTGTCTCCATCTTTAAAGATCGGAGTAACTCTAACTACTTTCCATGAATCTGGGAACTGGTAAGGGAACTGGAAAGGTAATGATGAAGAGCGTCAAAAATGTAAAATCAGTCTTGTGTTTAGGTCTAAGACATATCAATGGCTATAACTGATACTTTCCGTGTGGCATTTGCCACAAAAAGGTAACTGCTCGTGGCAAGTTAGTATTCTGTAATCATTGCAATCATTGGGTCCATATAAGCTGCAACAATATTTCCGATCCTGAGCATGAAGAGATCCAAAAAGAGCCTGATGATGTACCTTGGTTTTGTTTGTCAAAATAACCAAGAACCATCTGCCCGTCCAAAGCCAGCTTCAACTACACCAACCACGCCTGTTTCAGCAAACCAATCACAGAATAGCTAAAAAAACTGGCGACGAAATCAGCAACCACACCCTCCCCGTCTGTATCCGCCAAGATTATCAACCTATCCTCCTACAAACTGGCTGCAAACCACATATCCTTATTAACAAGAGGACCCAAATTTACGCCATTATCACCCCCACGTAACAATTTTCGAACAGATACAAAGGATTTCACGAGAAAACTAAAGATTAAAGAAGTATTTTGGGAAAAAGAATGGAATGACCCTTCCCTTCATAGGAACAAATCAAAAAGGCCTATTTATACAGAGAACAAAGAGCTGAAACAAATTTGTACCTTCATCGAAATGCTTCAACCAGATGTAAAATCATGCGCAGACAACTTAACCCCCGAAGAAAGAACCGCCTTACATGAATTAGCTAACAACGAAGAAATCATCATAAAGAAAGCAGACAAAGGTGGTAATTTCATAATTATGGACAAGTCTTACTATCGCGATTGCCTCGTTTTAGAAAACCATCTCAATGACAACGCATACAAAAAAATCGATCAGAATGAAGATAGGCAAGTCATTAAAAAATTGAACACACTCTTACTTAATTACGAAGAACGTCTAACAAGAAAGGAAGTCGATTTCATTTCTAACTTCGAATGGAAAACAAGTAACTTTTACGTCCTTCCTAAAATTCATAAATGCAAAGAAATGATTCAGAAAATAAACGAAGAAAACAAAACATACGTTGAACTTGATCCACCCGAGGAGTTAAAAAGCCGTCCAATCATAGCAGATCCATCAGCACCAACACAGAGACTAAGCGAATTTTTAGACACGGTTTTAAAACCTTTAGTCCCAACCTTGAAAACCTACATTAAAGACGACTGGGATTTCCTTCGCAAACTACCACGCAAGTTTGAACAAGAAGTAGAACTGTATTCCTGTGATATCACAAGCCTCTATACCAGCATTCCACACGAACTCGGCCTTGAAGCTTTGAATTATTGGATAAACAAAAAACACGATCTCATTCCTGAAAGGTTGAATTGCGACTTTATCATCGATGCAGCTAAGTTCATTCTAGAAAACAATAACTTCTTGTTTGACGGTACCCTTTACAAACAAACAGCTGGAACCGCAATGGGTACAAAATTCGCTCCATCGTATGCTTGCCTAATCATAGGATATCTAGAAGTAACGAAACTCTTTCCTCATATTTTACCAAAATATTTCAATCGAAACGAATGTGCTTTAATAGAAGACAAATCTTATCGTTATATGGATGATGGCTTTATTGCGCTTCCAAAACAGTTAAACATTGATTTATTTCTAAATGCATTAAACGAACTACACCCGGATATAAAATTCACGCTGGAGAAGAGTAAACAAAAATCAGAAGAGAACATAAAGTCTCTGAACTTCCTCGACATAGAAGTGATTATTAAGAACAACAAATATATCGAAACGGATATTTTTTACAAGGATACGAATCCACACGACTACCTCGATTTTAAAAGCGCTCATCCTGTACATATTAAACACAACATTCCTTACAATCTAGCGAAGAGAGTTATCGTCTTCGTTTCTGATTCAGAAAGAGTCGATTTTCGAAGTGGCTGTTAGACTGTCATTACCCATTAAACGTAATACGAAAAGCCTTCCATAATGCAAAATTACTAGGACCTGCTCCATGCCCTTCAAAAGACATCATTCCTCTGGTTACAACATATTACCCACAGTTCCGTTTTAACAACGTGTTGCAAAATGTATCAAACCTTTTGAAAAATGTCAATGATAAAAAACTAAAAACAGTTTTCGCAAAATCAAAACCAGTCATTGCTTTGAAACAACCTAAAAACCTATTATCGACACTCACGAAAGCAAAATTTGAAACTCATCACATACGTCCACAACCTCGCAACCCTGGAATTTCACTCTGTTCGAACAAAGATGCAAACTTTGCAAACAGTATCTCCAGCCTGTCACGTCATTCACAACCGCAAATAACAGCACTTGGGAAAGCAAATCCAGCATTACTTGCCAGAGTAAAAATGTGGTTTACTTCCTCTCATGCAATATGTGCAACAACGAGATGAGTTACATTGGCCAGACAAAAAACTTACGTAATCGTATGAATAATCATATTTCAGAATCGAGAACTGGAATTTCAACTTGCAGCTTTCCAAAACACGTTCACGAATGCGGAAAAAGACACAACAAACTAAAAGAACCTTTTTTCAAAATATTCGTTTTCTTTGCACTTAATGGCCCGTCTGCTCTTTTATATCACGAAGAAAAATTATTCAAGGAGGGACACGCCCTTTTAAACTCTTAATTAATACCTACGTCATAAGACATTATCCTCATATCTAGAATTTCCTTGTAATAGCTCTTATATACACCTCGTTGCTATTCTAGATTCAATCGAAATCACACTCTGATGAGGACACGAGTCCGAAAGGCCTCAGTGTGTTAAATCTTAGTATTTTTTGTCGTCCAACCTCTCTATATAAAGGTTTTGTTTGAAATGTACAGCAGTTATGTTTCCCTTTGCTTCATAGGATACTGAAGAATTATCTAACCTGTATGAATTTGACTTCCCATCTTTTCTAGATTCAATGCAATCCTTAGAAATAACTTCTGGTCTTACAAACTTGCCTAACTTAGAAGATTACGATATTGATTAACGTTTTCTAATGACAACTCAATTTATCACACTCCCCAGGACTTATCTACACTTGATATTCAACAAATGATCTTTTGTTATTGAATACAAATATTAGGAGTCCCTCACTTCATTCTGATGACCTTCTTTCGACTCTTTCAAGCTTAAAAATAAAATTTGATGTAATTGTTGTGTCTTAAGCTTGGAATTCTTTTGATAATCGTACAAAAACAAATGTGGACATTCCTGGTTATAGTTACTTTCCATCCCAGTCACAAACCCAAAATAGTGGTGCTGCATTTATATGAAGTCAGGATTTACTCCGAGATTTAGGGATGAATACCACTGATCTTTTTGGTGCTTATCGTCATCCAACTTCGGCTTTTGATACCTTCAATGGATATCTGCAAGAAATTCCGTCCAACCTAGCCGTACTTAATAAACACGTCTCTATCCTTGGAGACTTCAATACAATCTTCTGAATTATACTCTAGTGCAGCTACCAAAAATTATGTTAATTTTCCTTTCTCAAAGCAATTTCTGCCATACATCATTCATCCATCTAGGGTATCTGCGCATTCTTCTAATATCACAGATAACGAAACCATGAGTGGTAGCATTTGACACAAATAACAGATCATTTCCCACAATTTTTAATCATCAAAAATGGGGACATCACCTATAAGAATTTGTAGTATTTCCAAAATGATTTTTCTCACTGAATGAAGAAATTCCTTTAAATGACTTTGCAAACTATTACCTTTAATACTTAAGTGATGAAGTCAAAACTAAACAATGGATTAATAGCAAATTTCAAAAAATGATGCGCATCAGAGATCAATTTCTTCAAAAGCTTAAAAAGACTAACAATCAAGCTCTTGTTGATTTTTAAAAATTGTTTAGAAATCGGGTATTGGTCTCCTTGAATGAAAGGAAAGCTAGCTACATCTGTGACTTATTTCAAGAGAACAGCCTGCATACATATTCAATAAGTTCTTTGTTAATGTTTCTCACGATGTCACCAAAAATATACCAAGATCCAACAAGTCACCAGTGGATTTCATGAGTGATAAAATTTGAAATTCCTTTTTTACAACACCTTCAGCTCCCTTTGAAACACCTCATACAATCTCTGCAATACAAGCTGGAAATTCCCTTGGGTCTAACAGCATTCCTACGATGGTTTCATAATGTCTTTCTCCGTAGATCTCTTCTCCACTTTCTAAGATCATAAATGAATCACTTCAGTCTGGAATATTCCCAGACAAGATGAAATTGGCCAAAGCAATCTCACTTTTTAAGAAAGGCCGTCCACTGACAGAATCAAATCTCTCTTCTCTCTTACACTGCAATTTGATTTTCGTGCCAGCCATCCCATTAACCATGCCCTGGTTAGCTTGACAGAAGCAATAAGAAACTCCTAAGACAACAGAAAATTGGCTGTGGAATATTTATTGATTTGCAAAAGGCTTTCGACACAGTGAATCATGATATTCTTTTGACGAAGCTTGAACATTATGGGATTGCTCAAGATTGGCATAAATCATATCTTTCAGACATGAAGCAATATGTTTCAATAAATGTATCAAATTCCAGTTAAATCAGTGTTACCTGTGGGATTCCACAGGGTTCTGTTCTTGATTCTCTCCTTTTCTTAATTTACATTAATGATTTACCTCTCGCAACCTCAAAACTAGCCTTCTACTTGTTTGCTGATGATACCAACATCTACCGTGTGAGTCAAAAAAAAAAAACGCCCGGCGCTTGAAAGGCTACTGCTCCCTGAATATATAAGCAATGATATTTTGCAATACTTCATTAAATAGCTAATATCTTCAATAACTTTTAGAAATTTTCCTGGCTAAAATCGGTCACTCCGTTCAGATTCTGTTGGCAATTTTCTAAAATGAGTCCCTTTGAGAAACCTTAAAAACTGTGCTAAAATTACAAGCAAAAGTCCCTAATGTGTTAACCTCACAGCGATGACTTTCAGCACGCTTTAGCACGTGCTTTCGCCTTGGCCGGTTGAAAAGTCTCCCCTCTCCCCTAGTGTGAATAACTTATTCAGGGGGATTCCACTCTCCCATGCGGACAAAATACATGAGCACATCCAAGAGTCATTATTGCTAGGAAGGAAAGGCAAAGGGAGATTTTGCTTGCTGTTTTCACTCGTTTTCGCAGGTTTTCGAAAGGGGCTTTCTGCAGGAAATCTGCTATTTCGACGGGAAGAAATGGCCGATTAAAGCAGGGGAAATAACTGAACCTAATTTGACATATCTGGGATAAAACAAGACAGTTTTCACAATCATTGCTTTGAAATTGAGGGATCTGGATTTTTTCAAACGACGGACGTTTTTATCGACTCACCCGGTACAATGAAGCTGAAAATCTTGTTGAATTGCAGAATGTGGTTGGTAAGGAATTCAAGAAAGTGAAAATGTGGCTTAATGTCAACAAGCTGTTACTCAATACTGACAAAACTAATTTCATGATCTTTAAGCTTTAAGTCCCCTTCAACATTCTTCTCCTGAATCTGCCAGCAATGAAATATACTTGTCATGTTAAATTTCTTGGTGTTCTTTTAAATGAAATTCTGTCGTGGAAGCATCACTTAACTGAGTTGTCAGAAAACTGGCTAGAACTTGAGGTACGTTTTTCAAAGTAAGACACTTCTTGCCAATCAATGTTTTGATCAGTCTAAACAATTCTCTTTTTTCACCTTTCCTGCATTATGAAATCTTAGTTTTGGGTCTCACCTATGAGACATATATCAATCCAGTGTTTTCGCTGAAAAGAAGTTTATTAGAGCAACTTCACTTGTACATTTTACTGCACATTCTTTACCTATATTTTCTGACTTACACATTTCAAAATTACATGATCTCTTCCAGCTGAAACTGCTTAATTTTGTTTATGATTGAGTGAATAGGACTACTCCTTTTTATTCTTTCTTTGACTTAGTTGAATCTGTTCATGGATATGGTACATGGCAAGTCACAAAAGCGATATTTTTCTAACCCTGACAAATACCCCGCACTACGGTATTAGGTCGGTGCGCTAATGCAGAGCTAAATGCAGGAATGATGGATATAAAAAATCACCCTCTGCTAATATTTTTTTGACAAAAAATAAAACCACTGCAAAACTGATTGTAGAAATATTGAAATAGATTGTGTAGCATGTATTAGTTACTTGTTTGTATAGTTTAGCAGAATAAATCGTATGTAGAGAATTTAAAATATATGAAACTGAACTAAATACTACAGACTTTTGCAACGAGCCATTCGTTGAGCCATTGCTCGTGCAGCAGTTTACACGTCACCTTTTTAAAAAAGTTTTCTTTTTGTCAATTCAGGCCATTTGATCGATGCTTGTTGACCTTTTGCAGCGTTTTCGAACATGAAAATGTTAAGAAACTTACTTATAACTCTAAAAATGAAAACACAGGAATTTGGAAAGATCCTAGAATATAATTCAGGCTTCTTACTAAAGATTTAAGTCATCATCTTCAAAATTGCCCCTGTGCAGTGTATGATTTATAATGGACAGCTAAAATTGCATAGTTCATTTTGGTGCACCCGGTAAAAATGCGAACTTGCAGCTTACCCTGTTAACTAAACAAACAGAAAATACACCCTTTGTTTACCGCTATCTTATACGTAAAGTAATATTAAAAGTAGGAAGGTGATACACTCCTGTAACGAAAGTTTCCGGACAGCCGAACAAAATGGCGTCGAATGTAATTGTTGGCCCTTCGACCCAAAGTAAGTTTAGCCGTTATGCGGCCATTTCAGGGACTGAAAACCAATAACATTACTGCCAAAAATTTGTTTATCGATCACGCAATCAAGGAAGAAATTAAAGATTGAAAGAAAAACCAAGTAAACGTATTTTGATAGCAAAACATGACGTTAGCTGTGAAGAAGCAAATCAACCGAAAACAAGATAGTATGCTTAACAAGTTGCCAGTCTTCGAGGCTGCTATATGGGTGGATGTGATTGTTTCTTCTATCAAATACAACAGAAAGATTGCAGTTTTCAACAACGTATGAATGACGTCGAAAAGACACTTGGCTAGAAAATGGCAAATTAAATTTGAGTCTCGCATGGTTGAAGGGTTATGACATCGTTGCTGCCAAGGTAAGATCTAATTTGTATCAAAGCCTAACAAATATAAATAAGAGGAAAGGTTGGCCTAAAATTGGTATCAGTTTGTTTATCTTACATCGGAGAATCAATTTGAGCAAAATGCTCAGGTCCCTAAGAAACATTGTTTGCAAAAATTGCGTTTTGAATTTGATGGCCATAATTCTGTTGTCATAAATCCTTACTTCGATTGCAGCAACAGTTCCTTTTGTTTATTTAGAACTTCTTTCTGTCGAGACATGACTTGAATTTTCTCCCACATTTGCAAAGTTCAGACTTTTCTGCACAAATTGATGCTATCCAAGTAAACAACTTATTTGGAAGTGTATTTGAAATATTATTTTCAAGTCAGGATGCTTCTTGGTTTTCGGTTGCTTTGTTTTCTCACAGCTAACTTCATGTTTTGCTATCAAAAAAAGTTTTATTTTGCTTTCTTTTTCGATCTTAAATTTCTTCCGTGATTGTGTGATCGATAAACAAACTTTTGGCGGCGAAATCTTTGGTTTCCAGGCCCTGAAATGGCCTCATAACGGCTAAACTGCTTGGGAGTCAAAGGGCTAACGGTTAAATTCGACGCCATGTTGCTTCAGCTGTCCGGATACTTTCGTTTCTCGACTGCAATAATAAGATACAGAATCAGAAAGCTTTCGCTTCAGACCCTTGTTCATTCTATTAAACCAAAAGACATTAGAAGTTTCAAATCGGTTTGCAGCTTAAAGTTGTTCCGGTTGAAAGTGCTTCAATCAGAGTTCGGAAGTAAATCTAATGAACTGGAAAGCAACCAAACACTCAGGAATAAACCGTTTACCAATTCATTCCAATTCATCAAATCAGGTGGATTGAACGCTAATTTCCGTTAATTTGCAAGGTTCGAACGATCACCAGAAAAGTTTCTATCACTACATTCGACACACATTTCGAGAGCAAAACAATCTGTATAGTAGACGGGTAGAATTTGATTGTAATAGCTACGCGCTAAATTGTTAGCAAATTTGGTCAAGAAATATTGGTCTGCTTTGAAGGGCTTTTAGATAGAACATTTTATAAGATCTTTTGTAATTTAAAGGACAAGTCCGGGGTTGATAAAATTATTGTTAAAAAGCAACCTTACCAACTGCTGAACACCAGTCGTGAGTTCTTTCCAAGTTTTCATGCCTCGAACTTTCATAAATTTGACGATTAATCTTCGTAAGTTAGGCCAAATATCGTCACCATTTTGTATTTTGTACGAGTGTGCAAAGGCTGAAGAAGGAGGCTAGCAATGTGGGTGGCATGATATCAACACATTTGGCAGCCTCGTTCAGGTCAACTTGAAGTGACGTCATAGAAAATGACGTCATTTCGCACTTCTTAGCAGATTGAAATATGCAGTTTCGCAGATTAAACGAGAAAAAAATAGAAAGAAAGTACTAGACACCATTCACAACAGTGTAATCTCTTGAATAATCAACAATTATACCAACCCCGGACTTGTCCTTTAAGAACGATAGGACCGAGTTTGATAGATTAAATTTTCTCATTAAGGTGATATGTTAAACGGGTAAACATGTATTAGGATTATGGAAAATAGCATGGGCACTACGCACGTCTAAGAAAGATTTAATTAACCCAGCATAATTTCGGATATCATCATATGAACTATGGAAGGACATTATTTGATTTTATAAATACACTACAAGTTGCGTCAAAAAACTTTTGTGTCCATTGAATGGTTGTGATTTCAATTGTCCCGCTTTTAAATCTTTGCATAGGAAAGACCTTGTTTGAGTAAGCTGGGCGAGTAACTGCATACATAATTTCATTGATGAGCAGGTAATTTACTGGTAACTCATGTTTTACTGCTCTCTACTCTACTGAAATAATCTTTAAATTCCGTCTTTAAACATAATGTTCCAAAAGAATCTCGAAACCCAAAAGAATCTTAAAACTGAGAATTTTGAAACTTAAATGCCATGATCCTGTGGTAAAATTGCCTATCGTTGATATGAGCCCTGTGCTTCCTTAACTGCACTTAAAATTTTGCATTTTCCTTGAAATCCCCAGATAAACTATTTCATATTCCATGTCATCGTGGTCCCAAGCATGATGCAGGGTTTCTACCAATAACGGAGTTTGAAAAAATTTTGCTTTCCTTGCTATTTTCAACAATCTTTTTCCGTAGATGAATGAACGTGGATCCCAATTTTTTATCTGTAAGATTTCCTTGTTACTGAATTTTTCTTTGCTGCCATGAATAATGAGGAGTTCTGCTACATTCTCCTTGAAATGCAGAACGACATAGCAGCATTGGATTGGAAACCTTAGAATTAACATATTACCTGTAATAAATTGGTGGCCATGGCCATTTCACCGCAAGTAATATCCGCACCAAATTTCTTGCAGATCCTTCTAAAAGGTAAATTGCCCACCTGAAAGAAACAGAAACACTTCACTCGATAGTATGATCATAAAAACCCTTCATACCCACTCAACAGTGGTCCTGTCCTATCGGCATAGTGGCTCTCGGTACCGTAAATATGCGTTCTTCAAACGTACGAGACGGGAGTGCAACCTCTTGCCGATTTTTGCATTCACAAGTCCAAGTTTTGATTGCCTTAGAGACAGACTGTGCATAGTTAAGTACAGCAGTGTGCCATGCATGTCGTCAGTTTAGCTCCATGAGAAATTTTTTCATTGAACTCCTTAAAACCGTTTAAAAATTTTATATATTTCTATTTTAGCTGTGATGCAAAAAGATGTAAAATTCCCAGGGTGCAAAGTGTGTAATGAATGCAAACTCAAGTGCACAATCTGAAGCTCATGTCCACATTCTCTAACTCAAAATGGTTAGCTTGAAGCCAAAAGAACATAGCTAGATTCATTCTGACCCGCCTAACAATCGCAACTGCCCAAAAAAAATTTCGACTTGTGAAAGTATGACATTGATTCAAAACTTGGGCAGTAAACAACAACAAGATCACGTTGTAGCTTAAGGCAAAACAAGCATCAAGTATTTCAAATGAAACTTACAGTTGTAAGGGGTGCAAGGTATAGCTTGTCTGCAAAATCAACCTGAAAAATGACAATTCAGTAACTTCCAAGGGGTGCAAGCGAAATTCATTAAGATGTTCGGCAATTTCAGGCTTTGAATTTATTCTCGAATGCTTAACTTTGCACAAGGGTTCTTGTTGAAAACTTCTACCCCATGACTATGATTGTGGAGATTTCCCTAAACAGTGTGTTGGCGATTAAGCCAAAATCTAACAGCTCTGGTTTGGTGGTGCAGGTAAATCAGGACTTGTAAGATAAACATATATACTCTTCATGCTCCAATTTAAAGAAACAAGACATCTATTCTGAAATAAAAGAATCGGTTTCGTCCAGCATTCCTTGCATGTGTCTTCTCTTGGTTGTCCTTCGTTGTCACCATTTTCATGGGAAAACTGAGCCTTAATATAAACTGTTGCCAAGAAATTCAAAAAATGATTTGTACACCCATTCAAAGCTTTGACTCGAACGACTTTTGAATGATTTTATCAATAACTTCAGTCAGTCGTACAATAGCATAGCAAGGATAAATTTATTGGAGACATCGAAGTCAGAAGTCTTTGCCCTTGAGAAAAACTTTTGAGGACACGCCTCCTACCTTAGCTTAGAACGCCCATTGTGATTTAATATTTCCCTGTGCTACAATGGAAACTTTGACAAAATGGCAATAATCTTAAATGAATTGCCACCATCTTCAGTAAAAAACACTCCTCAGCTTGCCTCGGGGTGCATCTATCTATCAAATGTTTTCCAATGAGACAATGGAAGCTATTACAATTTTTGACAGTTCTTCTATGCATTAAAGTTAGTTAAAAAAATTTCTGAGGAAAACAACCCCTACATTGGCTTAGAATGACTCTCCAAGCCTGCAGATCCAATTTCCCAATATGAGGACACAGGATAACTATGCATAACCTCTCATCTCTTTATAAAACCTTCCTCAATTTTTTGCCCGAAACTTCCTCCAAACCAGGTTTGTAGGTGTGTAGTGTTTTTGCGTCCCTGGACCCTTTAACTATTGAGCATTAGTTAAAAAATTATTTCCGACTGATTCAAGCTACATTCTTCGTGCTAACCCTGATCAAATCAGTTAACTTCTTCGAAGCATCCGTTATGCTAATTGTTACATATGATTTTGCAAATAGTGGAAATATCTTTGACCCATCCGGTATATCTACTGAGAAGATAATCTCAGCAATTCATTGTACAGAATATCAAAACACTGGCGATGTTTAGCTACGATATTTTCGATAGGACTTTAATCTTTTCTAGCTACGCTGTTAAGGTGTTTGGTTCATTTTTTCATAAAAAAGTTGTGCAAGTTGACATACCTTCTTTTTCTCTCTTGCTGACAGCTTGATGTTTTCACCACCTTCTGATAGATCTTGAGAGATAGATACATTAGCTCCCTTAATATCCTCATTCAGCCTTTTCAAGTACATTGCTGACTTTGTGAACTGAAACTTTCTTTTTCGTAATGATATTTGCAAATCTTTTTGATGATGAATTTCCTTCCTGCGACTTTCTTCCAACTCTGCATCATACTTTTCATGGTCAATGATATTTGCTAAATCGTCTGAGATATGGCATTTTGCGAATCTGCATTCTAGGCCATAGGGACACTTTCCAGTCAATTTGAAATTGATACAATCCTCCCCAATATCTGCTGGTTTATTTCTAAGATACTCTTGAATATCGTGAATGAATTGGCACCTTTTCTTATCATCGCAACTTACACTGTTTCTTGCTAAACTGGGACACAACCTTTCATCACGCTTTTGCAATGGAACTGTTCTTGGTCGCTTTTTGTTCTGACCCCTTTCTTTTTTCTTTCGTTTCAAGCTATTTGATGATGGATCTGGTTGGTTTTCTTCCGTATCCTGTGATTCATTTGAAACTATTTCACCACTTTTTTGGTTTCTCTTAGCATCACCAATTTCAATCAATTGTTCCTTGTTTGTTTCATCTATCGAATTTTCTTCTTCTCGTTGTACAATAAACCTTTGAAGTAAAAACATTGAGATAAGATTTTATTGAAAGTGCAGAGTTACCAAACCGACGTTGAGAAAACACGGGACAAGCAAAACAAGCCAGTAACAAGCGGAAAAAGCAGAACAAATGAACAACCTGGTATTAAGCTAGTAACATGGGGTACAGTCCATTAACAAGCGGTACAACGACATTAAGGACCATAATAGAACAACTGTAAGGTTGTAAGGACCAAAATAAAGCATTCATGCAGTTGCTAATAGGAAAGTATCTTAAGGATTTTCCACCAGTCAAAGGTGATTGAAAGGAATGTTCTTAAATCATGTTATTTCCGTGCTGATATCTCTAGAGGTAACTCTGCTTTCTGCTTCAGCAAACAGCGAGATGCCGTTTCGCAAATCAACGCTCCTCAGAGACAGTTAATTCCTCCAACAACATTCAGCCTATCGAAAAGCAGTAAAAAGGATGTGTTCTGTGTTCAGCATTGTCCGAGCAATCGAATGATGAATACATCGCAATTCCTCCGTCAATGCTGGCTTCGTAAATCCTCTTTCAAATCCTTTGTTGATTTCAGAAAGGTGGATTGATGTCTAAAAATACTGGACAAGTTTTCTTTTTTCATTCCATCTTTAGCTATGCAGTTGACCTAAATCTTTGCCAAATCAACTTAAAAAAGTAGGCTAGATTTCTTGCAATGGACTTTCATGTTGCAGTTTACTTTTCGACATTGCAATCGTCTATTCTCGAGAGATGGCAGATTCGCTTTGATCATATGCACAACTCCTGATCAAAGCGAATCTGCCATCTCTCGAGAATAGACGATTGCAGGAACATTGCCATACTAATGTACAAAGTTAAAAACGGTTCTGCTCCGCAGCCTTTAAAAGATATGTTCACAATAAAAGAAACTCATTACGAATTAAGAAACAACAATTTCATTATTGCGAAATTTTGTACAGTTAAATGTGGAAAAAGCCTCAATAAGGTACTTTGGACCATATTCGTAGAGTAGACAAGAGAAAAACTTGAAGGAGTCGCCAACCATTTTAAAAGAAATACTAGAAGAATGGACATAGAAACTCTTTTGGACCGTAGACTGTAATTCAATTTTACATAAGATTTTGATGTAGATTTTCAGTAAGTTTTTTTTCAGTAAGTTTCTTTAAGTTTTTCAGCAATTCTAACTGTACTTTAACTTTATTAACTTTTCCGTTGTGTCCCCAATTAGCTTGTAAGCTAAATATTCTAGACACATTAATAAAGCTTTTGATTGATTGATTGATTGATTGATTGATTGATTGATTGATTGATTGATTGATTGATTGATTGAAAGGGGAAAATCTTGGTCAACAGATTACCATGCTGTGAAGCACGCTTGCAAACGCTCAGACTTGAAATAACTTTCAGAAATGTTTCCATTGGCAAACAAATGAACATGATCTGTTGAGAATATCATACCCAAGTCTCAAAAGACATTCTTGGTGCTCTTTTAAAATCATCATTTGCAACTATTGATTGACAGCTACTGACTGTTTCCAGCAAGTTCACAAAATTCTGCTTTGGATGTTTTTCGAGGTTTCCATGAGAATTCATGAAATATCAACTTCCTTTGGTCCTTTTAGAGTTTGTTGGGGAGACGAGATATGCTTTATCCCAGGAAGCTTATGTGTTCCCCCGTGCAATGGGTGAAAGCTCATGCGCAGTAGCGTTTTGGGGTTGTAGCTCCGACGGGCGCATGAGCTTTAACCCACTTTCATTTTCATTTCATTCATTTCATATATTTAAGGAGGGTTGCCCTTCGGCAAAAGCCGTTTTTCAAGGGGCCCTCCGATAAAAACGTTAATTACAAAAATACCAAATAAACTGCCCTAAGCTAATTACAATAAAAACCATAATATCAAAAACCTATTTACAAGAATTAATTATTTATATACATATTGAAAATAAAATAAAAGAGAGAAAAATAAAACGAGGATGCACATTAATTTTCTCGGACAAAGCGTATCTCATATCCCCAACAAGAGTCCTCAATGAACATAGATCCACTAAATTAAGCTTTTTTTAAAGGCGGTCAGACTGTCGCTTTTCCCCTGCGATGTAAAAGAGTAAACAGAAATGCAAAATTCGATTGCAGGAAGTCTAGCCTAGATTTTTTAATCACACCAGGCAAGATCAATTACCTAGCAAAGGATGGAGTGATAAAATATCAAAGATTTTCGAATAGTTTTGGAGATAAATCCACTTTTCTGAAATCAGCGAAAGATTTGAACCAGGATTCACGAAGCCTACGTTGAGGAAAGCATTGCAATTTATACTTTCGATTGCCTAGTAGAACAACATAGTTTTCACTGATCGTCAATAGGCCAAGTAACGTTAGTGAAATTAACTGTTTTCTGATGAGACTGGTTATGTGAAATGGCATCTCGCTGTTCATTGGAGCGGAAAGAACAGTTACCTTAATTCTTCAGGAACCCAATGGTGAAATTTTTCTAAAGGTGTTTCCCATAAACAAGTCTATTCATAAATATCTTACATGCAAAATGGCAAGATGCAATTTTTGCAACAATTTATCATATATGGCACCACTTTGCCAAAAATACTTTCCATGGAGGAGGAGGCGGTTCTTGGCTAAATTTTGGGTAGGGTAATCTCACAACGTATCCAACTCTCTTGGGGCAGACGGCACCTTTGTCAACTTCTTATCATCTTTTGTCACTACCGTTCCATTCAACACCGCGATGTACTTCGAACTTCTCTTGCAAAAGACGGCACTTTTCTTTCTCTCCTTATTGTTGCTGCAATGTTAATCCCCCCCTTATTGTTGCTTAAGTATCCCCTAAGCAATAACCCAAGCACTGTCCCTTCAATTACATCTCAAAATCGCAAGTGATTTTCAGCGAATTCTGCTAGAAATGTGATCTGGGCCTAAACTTCTTGCCGATCAAAACTCATTCGTTGCCTACAAATTCGTTGACTTCATTTTCCATTTTAGTGTCTCCAAATTTTATTTAAAACATCCAGTCTTGAGCAACTTCTTGAAAATTTGTCTCCTTCCATATTTTCTCTGCAAGTGCCAGTAATCTCCTCAAAACGTCGCATCGATTGGCTTTGTGCTACAGATAATATGGTTTGATACAGTTCATACACTCGTGAATAGATATGGCATACCTGATTGCGCTCAATTCATTCAAAGGGAAACAAAACGGATAAAATAATGTTTGGCTGTTTTTGGTTCACTAATGAATAGATCTTACATAAAACAACAAAACTACATTTTTTGTTGCGCTGAAAGTTTATCGCTTTGCTCGCTCTTTGTTATTGACTCATATGAATAAAATTGACACATTCCTTTCACAAATTATTTGTTGCTTCGTTGTTTTGGGTAAGATCTATTCCTTGGTGAACCAAACAGCCAAAAAATGTTTTATCCGCTGTGCTTCCATTTGAACGAATTGAGCAAAATCTGGCATGCCAGATCTATTCAACAGTGTATGAACTGTATCGATTCGCATTATCTGTCGCACAAAGGCTATCGATGCGACGTTTTTGAGGAGATTACTGGCGCTTGCAGAGAAAGTATGGACAAAAATGATAATAACAACAATAATAATAACAATAATAATAATGATGATAATAATAATGATGATAATAATAATAATAATGATAATAGTAATAATAATAATAATAATAATAATAATAATAATAATAATAATAATAATAATAATAATAATAATAATAATAATAATAATAATAATAATAATAATAATAATGATAATGATAATAATAAGTTCGCAGCAAAAAATATGTAGGAGCACCAAAACCAAATTTCGGCAAAGATTCAACGTGTACAAATCTTATTTTAGATCTTACGCACGCAAACATAACGAGGGATCACTGGACAGGGGTAAATTAATCCCACAAGCAAACTTTTTTAGTCATTTCTTTGAGGGGAATCACAATGGTAAGTTTGAGGTTAGGGTTAAAATGATCGATGGGGCTGATAATGTTTTTTCATTACGACGTAAGGAATTATTTTGGCAATACAGACTGGGAACTTTTCTTCCCAAGGGTTTGAATGAACGGGCTGCAGATGTGGAACTCGATATGTTTGCGTGTGGCACGGCCTAATTCCTGCCATTGTATCTGGTTTCTCTGGGGGATTCGGTTGGCAGTGCTCTGCTGTCTTCCTATTTGGCTTCATGTTTTTTTGCATGTGGCGTTAGGGTGGAATTCCCTATCAAGCCATTCAAGATTCAGCAATTTGCGAATCATTGAAAGGTCAAGTGGGAGGGCCGTGGGGTTGCCGGCTGCATCCCTTGGAGGTTTGCTCTGTGATCTATTTGATCCCACGGGGTAAAAGGACATACGGGAGGGTCATATGGGAGGGAACATTTGCTGATGTGCCAGTTACTTCATTTCTTGTTTACGCTGAAGAAAGTTTGAATTTAAAACGTGATTTTAATTCCCACTGGGTCTTAAATTTGGGGTCAGTCATGTTTACTAAGAATAGGGTTCTTTGTAATGAAATGTAATTTTAGTTTATTTTTAACTGTATTGAAGTTGTTTACCACGGAGTATAAATCCTCGGTTGTCCAATTAGAAAAGTATTGCTGACGAAGATTTTTAATCGAAACGTACAGAGTTTTAACAGTTGTGTTTCTTTTTATTTTCTTTTTCTGTTAATTTTTGATGATGGTTTTGTTTCTTATAATAATAATAATGATAATAATAATAACAATGTTAGAAACCTGAAGAAGATGAAAATTGACTTTGAAACCTTTAGTTGCTTGTTGCAACTTGCTTTCAAAACGTTAACCGGAACACATCTAACCCGAGAATGTACAATTGAATAATAATAATAATAATAATAATAATAATAATAATAATAATAATAATAATAATAATAATAATAATAATAATAATAATAATAATAATAATAATAATAATAATTGTCCTGGGTATGATGCTAAACTACGACCGGTTGTGGAGTTTCGATGTGGGATAATGATGTTACCCTTTGCCACAACTACCTCCAGGTCACCCTTGGGCAAGGTGTAGCACCTGTCACCCCACTCCGAGACCTTGAAATACCGGGCTGGCGTCCGGCGGGGTTAAGTCTGTCTCATGGGTAAGGGGGACTCTTTAGCTTTGGTTGGCAACCCCCCTAGTGACGGTGTCACGATAAAAACACTGGTGGTTGTGTCACCTTATCACCACAATCCTCTATATGAGTGAAATGTCTCAAAGAAACAATCCAAGTAACGGCGTAAACGAGAGTGGAGCCCTTGGTGAAGCTGTCGCGCCCGGTAGGGGTCAAGTTGCAACGCAGAACTGCCCCGATCGTCATCAAGCTACTGCGGATCAGAGGAGGAGAGTCCATTAGACGAAAGAAATGAACAAACTAGTAATGAAATGTTATTTGAATAGTGATCCCAGCAAGAGAGGTTACAGAAAGAGAATGCTTGCAATATGGAATGAAATAGGTGTGTTTGAAACTGCAGAACAACAACTAGCAGGTCAAGTTCTATGTATTAAGAACAAAGGATGGATGTCTCAAGTTGAAATTGAGGAAAAAAAACGGAGCTTAGATACCAAGGAAATTAATGAACGAGTGAATGCAGAAGAAAATGTTGAAGTTATAGATGGAACAGTATTACCCGACAGCGTACAGTTAGGAGTAGAGTTGGAGGAGGAAGGCATCACCGCTGAAGAAGAAAGAGTGCTTGCACGAATAAAAGAAAAATTGGAGCATCCAGAAAGATTAGAAGCTCAAAACTTACGACCCACGTCGGTTCTATATCAGCAATCGTTAGATGCCACGATATTTCACTCATGAAGTAGCGCGAATACAGTAAGATCTTATTCTTAGAATGTAATGGCAAACTGTCTACTTTGTTCATAATCTCAGAAGACATTTCTACTAAAAGTTCTTTGTGCTTTTGGTTGTCCAATCCAACGTCCAAGATATTGGAAGCTGTCACCTAATTCAACAGATTTTATAACATCACCATTGATGAACAGCTTTGACTTGAACTGATCTTACTTAGATCCCCGTTTGCAAATTCCGAAAGAGGAACATTTGGGTGTTCTGATAGTCATATTGGACCATATGCACCACCTCGTAAATACATTCAAAAGGATTCGGTTTTCGCATTCGTTTGAAGTAACGGCTACCGCATCGTCAGCGAACTGGAACCAATCAATTGGCTTAAGGATCTTATGATAGACATAGTTCATCTGCTTGAATTCATCACTCTTGGTTAAGGTTTGGATGAACGTAGTAAATACCATGTTAAAAAGAAGAGAGCTTAAGCAATCTCCTTGGAGCACACCTTTTTCAAATTTAATCTCTGGAGTGATAAAGTGCCCAGTAGCAATAGATGTCGTAAAACCAGTATATATACCATTAATGACTTCTATGAAGTGCTGTGGCACATGATGGTAACCAAGCGTTTCGGTAATTAGGCGGTGATCTACCTTGCCAAATGCGTTTTTCAGATCAAGCAAAGTAACTACGATTGACTTTTAATTTTTCTTAATAATGATGATGATGATAATAATAATAATAATGATAATAATAATAATAATAATAATAATAATAATAATAATAATAATAATAATAGTAATAATAATAATAATAATAATAATAATAATAATAATAATAATAATCACAAACCAGAATCTGTACTTGAAAATGAAAAAAGCCAGTTGTTGTGGGACTTTGAAGTGCAGACGGATATAGAAGCTAGAAGGCCTGACCTCATAATTGTTGACAAAGAAAAGAAGACATGTCAGATCGTGGATTTTGCAATTCCTGGAGATCACAGAGTTGAAATGAAAGAAAGGGAAAAAAGGGAGAAATATCAAGATTTGGCAAGAGAATTACAAGTACTATGGAATACGAAAGTAACTGTTACCCCTATAGTGATTGGGGCTTTGGGAACAGTTTCAAAGTCATTGAAAAATAGATTAGACCAAATCGGAATCCGAACAAAAATTGAAACAATGCAGACCACAGCGTTGCTGAACACAGCCAGGATCGTAAGGAAAGTCTTGGAGCTATAAGGAGGCTTGTTGCTACTGAACCTTCAAGAACAATCCACCAATAACGGTGTGAAATGAACTCACAATAATAATAATAATGATAAAGAAACACAACTGCAATTTTGCTAAAAACGTTTCGATTTGAAATCTTCGTCAGTTTACTTACAATTGGGGACAAGCCAGGTTTTATACGTTGTAAACAAAATTAAAATTAACATAAAATTTCCATAAAATCAAAATTAGAATACCCTTGATACAACTCGAATTATGAACATAAAATACATTACAACGTAAACAAAATTAACAGAAACCTAGGCCTGATTCACACTGGGTCCCCCGGGCCACCAGGGCAGCGCAAAAAAACCCGAAAGACAAAGAACTGGAGTTTAAGTCTCTGTCTCTCGGGTCCCCCCGCACGACCCCAACAGACCCAAAAGACCCAGCGCGGACCAGGCCCTAAGATAAAAACAAGAATAAAATACTACAGCTTCCAAACCATAGAGTTACAATAATAATAATAATACAGCCTATCTTTTTGGTTTCTTTACCCACATGGGATTGAGAGTGTCCTCCGTAGCAGAATCCTAATTTCCAAGGGAACAGAAAAAGAGACGCCAGCCAGTAACCCTCCAAAGATTTGCTTAATTTGCTAAATCCCGAATAGCCCGATGGGGAATTCCACCCAAACACCACGTGCAAAATGCACGAAGTTAACCGGCCAGCATCTCCTTCCACTCCCTCGGGATATAAGTGCAAAGGTAGAAGGATTAAGCGCTCCCACAAGCAAACAAATCCAACTCGATATCTGCCACCCTTTCATTTAGGCCCTTAGGGGAAAATACACCCAATTTATATTGCCAGAAAAGCTCCTTTCTGCGAAACGAATACACGTCACCTGCACCATCGATGATGCTTATTTTTACAGAAAATTCACCCCGATGATCTTGTTCAAAAAAGTGAGAGAAAAAGCTTGCCTGTGGGACAGGCTTACCCGTATGAAGATTACCACTTAGACGCTTTTGTTTGTATGTCCGAAAATACGATTTATAGACGTTAAATCTCTGGCGAAATTTAGTCTTCGTACTACCTACATACTTTTTATTGCAACATGTGCATTGCAGCAAGTAGACCACATTCACCGAGTTGCAGTCATACGCCCCCGAAAAGTTCCTAAAAAACCGAGAATCATCTGCATTATAAAACATGGACCCCTCTTGCATCATCGGGCATATTTGGCACCTTCTACCATTGCACTTATGTGTACCTTTTTCCACCAGCTCCTCATTTTCCGGTTGTAATTTTGCCCGAACCAAGGTATCTTTAAAGTTTTTGGCCCTTCTAAACGAAACGAAAAGTTTTCCCCAAAAAACCCTGCGATGCTCACGATCCACAAGAAGAATGTTTTCACATTTCCGCAAAATCTCATGAACCTCATTGAGTGCAGGATGAAAAGTAACGACAAGGGATATCCTCGTGCCATCTTTGGATTTTGATTCCCTATTCAAAAGAGTATCCCTTTGCAAACCTTTGACCCTCTCCAACTGTGTGTCGATCTCCCCACCCTTATATCCCCGATCCATAAGCCAAGACTAAAGGTCAAACTAGCCAAATGTTCCTTAAACGAAGAATCCTCTGAACAAATGCGCCGAATGCGAAGAGCTTGACCATAAGGTATACCTTTTTTAGTATGATAAGGATGGCAGGAGGAACGATGGAGGAGCTGATGGGTGTCCGTTGGTTTTGTGTATAAATCCGTGACAAGAGTGTTGTCTTTCTTAATAACCCTTGTATCTAAAAAATTGATGCTTTCCTTAGACCATTCTGCGGTAAATTTGATCGAATGGTGAGATGCATTCAAGTAGTCGACAAACTTTTGAAGCTCTTCTTCACCATGCGTCCAAATCAAAAATACGTCATCAATGTAACGCCACCATACACTAGGCTTAAAATCGTAAGAATGCAGAAGATTTTCTTCCAAGTCCGCAAGAAAAAGAATAGAGTACGGTGGCGCACATTTAGTACCAATTGCTGTACCCCTTATTTGGTGGTAAAATCTCCCATTAAACTCAAACATATTATTCGTAAGAACTACTTCTGCTAAATCCATTAAAGAATCCGTAGACACCGACCGATCTGCTCTAGAATCAAGGGCTTTTCGTAACACTCCCAATCCCTCATTGTGGGGTATGCTAGGATAAAGTGCAACCACATCAATCGTACGCAAAATGGCATCCTCTGGAAGGTTACCTAAGGACTGTATCTTTTGCAAGAAATGATTTGTGTCCTTGATATAGGAGCGGACACTTTTAGCCAGGGGTTGTAAATGAAAATCCAAAAATTCCGAAAAATTCTCTGTGTGGAAACCCGAATTAGAAATAACAGGCCTTCCGGGGACACTATTAAGCCTTTTGTGTATCTTAGGCAACAGGTAGAATCTACCAAGCTTTGGGTTATTGACCATTAAATATTCCAAAGTTTTATCGTCAACATCCCCTCGTTGTCTAATTCTACCCATTGCCTGATTGATGACATTATGCAGAATGTCAGAAGGATCGTTATCAAGGGGCAAATACACGTCAGGGTCACCCAGTTGATCCTCTGCTTCTCTGATATAGTCTTCTCGGTCCCAGACAACTACTCCTGACCCTTTATCGGCCTCCTTGATAACGATCGTTCTGTCAGACTTGAGACCATTCAAAGCTGATATTTTTTCCCTTGTAAGATTACTAAAATTCTTACCAACTGCTGATAATTTCATAATTTCATCCTCGATCTTAGAAAGATAAACCTCAATAGCTACGTCCTTATGCCTAGGATTAAACTTACTGCGTGGTCTGAAAACAGGAATTTCTGAAAAATCTTCTTCTTCATCCTTAAACCACCATTTAAGCCATAATCTTCTCCCGAAATTTTCTAAATCTATTTTAATTTGAGAATAATCTAGTTCCTTTGGTGTACTTACAAACTTTAGCCCTTTAGATAAAACTGATACCTCTGCTTCACTTAATGCACGTTTAGAAAGATTTATAACTTTATCATTTTCAAAGCGTCCACAAATTCGTCCGTTATCATCTAAATCAAAAGGAAAATCGACATTGCTAACCTCTTCTTCCTGACTGCTCGTTTCACCGTGAGTTTAGGATTTAGGATTTAGTTTAGAAATTAGGATTCTGCTACGGAGGACACTCTCAATCCCATGTGGGTAAAGAAACCAAAAAGATAGGCTGTATTATTATTATTATTGTAACTCTATGGTTTGGAAGCTGTAGTATTTTATTCTTGTTTTTATCTTAGGGCCTGGTCCGCGCTGGGTCTTTTGGGTCTGTTGGGGTCGTGCGGGGGGACCCGAGAGACAGAGACTTAAACTCCAGTTCTTTGTCTTTCGGGTTTTTTTGCGCTGCCCTGGTGGCCCGGGGGACCCAGTGTGAATCAGGCCTAGGTTTCTGTTAATTTTGTTTACGTTGTAATGTATTTTATGTTCATAATTCGAGTTGTATCAAGGGTATTCTAATTTTGATTTTATGGAAATTTTATGTTAATTTTAATTTTGTTTACAACGTATAAAACCTGGCTTGTCCCCAATTGTAAGTAAACTGACGAAGATTTCAAATCGAAACGTTTTTAGCAAAATTGCAGTTGTGTTTCTTTATTTTAATTTTCTGTTATTTTTAGATGGTGCTTTTTGTTTCTTAATAATAATAATATTAGTAATAATAATAATAATAATAATAATAATAATAATAATAAGAATAATAATAATAATAATAATAATAATAATAATAATAATAATAATAATAATAATAATAATGATAATCTTTCTGTTAAAGATCTTCCTGGTGCGGTGTGCAACAGGAAGGATCAGATGATCAGCAAATTCCAAGGGAAAGTCATGTTGAAGGAAGAAACGAAAATGAAATGGAGCGAATTGAATCTGATGTGAGAAGTAATGATATTGGAATTGAAATTGAGTATGTGGAGATCAGGCAAGAAGATAATGAATTAGTAAGCAGATTGAAGGAAATTCTCCAAACAGATCTCAACAATGTACCACCATTGAGAACAATCGATAGGGCTAAAGTTAAAGCTGAGACAAAGAACATTAATCAAACCCTCAAAAATGTACGATTTAAAAACATTGACAGCATACGTGATGTAATCAAAGCTGCAGCTATACTTGTCAGTGAAAGAGTTGGGGTAAGAGAAAGACAGAACAAAAGCAGAAGGACCCTTTTTAGACCGGTGGCTGGAGGGGGAGCATTACCACCTAGAAGGAGACTTTATGAGACCCACTTTTTCTGACGTAGTTTTTGGCGTAGATTCCGAATTTGGGTGTTGATCAGGCCGTTTGGGGGGCTTTTCCGAGATATGGGGGGTCTAAGTCTTTTTGGGGGCTTACCTTTTGTTTTGCAATATACTTCAAATTTATAAGCAAAAACTGTTAAAAACAATTTTATCAATTAAACCTATGCAAAGTGTGTTGTTAGTACCCATATTGGCTAGTTCCCACTATTTGGGGGGAGGGTCTGGCCAAATTTCCGAGATGACGTCACTTCCATTTTACTTATTCTGGTAAAGAATCGAAGTTGTTGCATTTCAGTCTATCTAAGCGTCAGGGCATCAACGCTAAACAACTTATACCTGCAAACCTTTCAAGTTTACATACCCAGACTCTCTTCCTTTAGCATCATTTTCGTCATTAGATATTTCATCGTAGGCAGTGTCCCGATTCGCAGTTTCATTGTAAGATCGTCCTGCTGAATGATGGAAGTTGAAGATTGTCTCCAAATTCTAGCCATAATGGGTTGCTTGATGCGCTTGTCAAGACTATTCCTGCGTGCGGAGAGCAGTCATAGATCTTTGACCGTTTCATCCCCCTTGCAAAAGATCACCAGAAGATTGTTTGATGGGTGTCATCTACAGAGGTGTTATGGTTTTCTCCTTAAAAGGGGTAGTTAAACTTCGTAAACTATGCAATGTTGCATTTTCTGGGGCATCAGCTGACAAACTAAGCTCTGCACAAGTAAAAGAACTCTTAGGTGCTTTTGGTGTTTTCCAGCAGGCCTCCTTTCCTTCTCTGAAGAAGGACGAAACATACCCATTTTTATTGTATGAATGGAAGGAGAAGAGATCGTCTGATTTTCTCATTGCAGTGTCACTTCCTATGTGCATTTTCTGGTTCAGAACTTCACTGGCGAGAAAAATTAAGGGATCTCCATGTCCTAGAGCTTGCAAAAAGGAAACTTTGAGTACTGTCATCGTTCTTGGCTATTCAGATATCATCTGACTTTTACTTGCATTATCGTGTAAAAAAGTCATTTGTGATTATCGACATAGCATTCCCCTTCGCATCTGTGCCTCTTTGGCGGTCTAGATCTGGTAGTATCAGTTGGAAAATGGCGCAAGCAAACTTTCTGAGTCTGGAAATTTCATACAACACTCAATCCGAAATTCTTGAATGTCAATTGTTATGTTACAGGTCTAGCAGCACCGTTGAGGTTTGTTGTGAAGATACCGAATATATTCATGAATCAGCGTTGAAGCTATTACACAAAATCCCAAAAAGATATGCAGTCATTTTCATAGCTCGTGATACTTATGCATGTATATCCACTAAGAGTACAGCTCCGTTTCTAAGAAGATACAGGAAGAGAGAGCGTTTGTTACAAAAAATCCTGACATTTGCATTTGCAATGGAAAGAACAATCAACGACACTTTGAAGTAACTGAGTTGGTTTAGGTAGCAGAAAGAACTGTCCTTAGTCGTCATGGTCTACTACTTGTGTCAAAATGGCTGCATGAGAATACTTACAGGGTGAGTCAATGAAACAATCCCGGTTTGCAACATCGTTGCTTCATGAGATATCAAGGCAACAATATCGTCAAACACATAAAGTAATAGGGAACATTTCAAATAGGTTTCAAATTTACCTGACAGAAATCGGCCACTTCGCTCCGAAAATGTGACAGTTTTCTTAAAACAGTATGAAATCGCAATCAGATTTTCATAAAATTTTTGACCTTGCAGCATGAAAATAAAATTGGCAAACTCAGGACGGACCTCAGCCGAATTGAAGCATGGTTCAAAGGAAACTGGAAAAATGGTAAACAACAGGAAAAGCTTGATCTGAAAAAGAAATATAGCCTTAGAGCCAAAGGATTTAAGACCGTCATGGAAGAACTAAAGCAGAGGATATTTGCTAAGAAAGAAAAGTTAAAAGGATTCGTCGCAAGAACCACCCAGTATCGACAGAATAGATTATTCCGAAATAATCAAAAAGTTGTTGTAAGAAGAACTTAAAAGAAAAAGAAAAGGAGAACAAGTACAGTAAAGTCCCGCCTTTAAGAAACTCGTTACACAAAGACAGCCTGATTGGTTTCTTATGTCAAGATATACTTCTTCAAAACAGGCTATGTATACCATGGTATAAGAAACACTTTTATACTCTAAACAGCTGTCAAAATTGCTAAGAAAACCTTTTTGAAATATGCACTGTTGTGCGATGATCCAATGGTTTCAGCCAGTACTGAGGGTTTCTTGAAATTATGACAATTTTGGCTTGAAACTTTAATTCTTGTTTCTAGAGAATTGAGACGTTCTGGAGACATTCAAATGCACACCTTATGATATTGCTATGTACCATTGTACAAGAAACTGAACATGGATCAGCCTGGATAGTTTCTTGTAAAGGGGTATTTTATTTAGCAAAATCAGGTCTGAGTTTCTTATGACGTAGTTTCTTAAAGGCGGGACTTTACCGTAGCACCAGATGCAGAGGCATCTACAGAGTTTTGGAGCAATTTATGGGACAACCCAGTCCAGCATAATGAAAGTGCAGAATGACTAAAGCAAGTTGAAGAGGAAATGAAACGTGTGAAAAAAGACAGTAACATAAGTATCACTAAGGAAGATGTAAGCAGCAAAATACGGAAAATGCCTAACTGGAAGTCCCCTGGTTTGGATGGAATTCAGGGTTATTGGCTAAAAAGATTCACTAGTCTGCATGAAATGATAGCCCAGGAACTTAATCAATGCTTGGTGACTGGAAAAGTACCCGCTTGGATGGTTGAAGGCAGGACTGTATTAATCCAGAAAGATCAAAACAAAGGCAATGCGGTGGGAAACTACCGACCAATTGCATGCCTTAACTTATTGTGGAAGCTCCTTACCGCAAGAATATCTGATAAATTGTATTTGCATCTAGAGACTCAGGATTTGCTACCAGAGGAACAAAATGGTTGTCGAAAGGGGTCCCGTGGAACGAAAGACCAATTACTCATTGACAAAGCGGTAATTCGCAACTGTAAAAGGCGTAAGAGTAACTTAAGCATGGCCTGGATTGACTTTCGGAAAGCCTATGATATGGTGCCACATAGTTGGATTTTAAAATCTCTAGATCTTATCGGAGCTCCCAGGAATGCGATAGAGCTTCTAAGGAACAGCATGAAAGACTGGAAGACAAACTTGTTTTCAGGAAAGTCACCACTTGGAGCAGTCAATATTAACAGGGGCATCTTCCAAGGAGATTCCCTATCACCACGGCTTTTTGTTATTACACTCATCCCCTTAACTCTGGTGTTACGAAGATTAAAGCAAGGATATATTTTTTTTGGGAAAGGAAAGCCTCGATTAAACCATTTGCTGTTTATGGATGACTTTAAATTGTATGGAAGCAGTGAAAGTGATATCGATTCACTCGTGAGGACCACCAAATTAGTAACAGAAGATATAGGGATGTCGTTTGGCATTGATAAATGTGGAGTTTTAGCTCTCAAAAGGTGGAAAGAATGCAGATGCGAAGGAATAGATCTGGGAGAAGGCGTTGTTATTAATCAGATTGAGATAGAAGGCTACAAATATTTGGGAATAATAGAAAGAGGTGACATATCCCAACAGGAAATGAAGGAAAGAACAGAGAAAGAATATATCAATAGAGTGAGGGCAACTTTAAAGTCCAAGCTGAACGGAGGAAATGTTATAAAGGCAATCAATACATGGGCTGTGGCAAAGGTAAGGTATGGCGCTAGTGTGATTAACTGGACTATCGAAGATTTGGAAAGAATGGACAGAAGAAAAAGAAAATCATTAACAATACATGGTGGCTTTCACCCTAGATCTAATGTTGGAAGGCTTTGTATTCCTAGGAATTTAGGAGGCAGAGGACTCACTAGTGTTCGAGATTGTGTTGAGGAAGAACTTCTAAGTATTGGAAAGTACGATATCGATAGCTCCGAGAAATCGCTCAAAGTTACAGAAGAAGAACTCAAATTTGTGAAATTATTATTATTTATTAGTATTAATTTCTTTATAGTAGGCGCTTAAAGTAATAGCAAAGTTACTGCTAATTGAAGCCTACTAAAACAAAAACAAAAAATAAAATAAGCCTACAAATCTAACATAAAAACGATCATTTATATATACATATGCTACATATTTACAGCCGAGTTTCGTATTTAGATAAAAATAAGTTTAATTCAAGAACCCAACCTGTGCTAAGAAAGTCTTGCATAATCGGCAGTTGCATTCGTCACCCTTCCACTCCTTTATACATTTTTTAAAGATGGAAATATTAAGTGACTGTTTAATGTCAGTTGAGATTCCATGCCACAGTTTACATCCCAAGAAAGAAATACTCTCTGTTCCATACCGAACTGTCCGGGCCCTGGGCATTTGTAGAAGATTTTTGCTCCTTAGATGATAAGGGAGATTCTTTTCAATGAAAATTTCAGTCATAAAGCTTGGGGTAATATTTGATTTAGTTTTGTAAATCTCTGTCATTAGCAACTGCAGATTCCGTTTATGGACAGACACAGAGTTATCTCTCGTCAAAAGTGTATCAAAGTCAGAAACATTATCTTTGTATGCGATGCTCAGTGCCTTTTTGTGAATGTGATTGATCTTGTTATCAAGATGTCTGTCACAGAACATCCAAACCAGGGGGCAGTAGCTAAACTGGGATAGGAAAAAAGCCCGCATGATATGCTTGAGTTTTTCAGTGTCAAGTAAGTAGGAAATACGCGAAAGAGCGTGAAGTTTTTGGCTTGCTTTCTTGCATAAGAACTGCCAACGGTTCTGGTGAAGGAAAGGAAGAAGGATAGACAAAGGGAGTGGATGGAAAAGACGTTGCATGGGCAATTTCTCCGTGAAACCGATGAACATGCAAACAGGAGCAGATGGGAATGGTTAAAAGGAGGAGAGTTGAAACGAGGAACGGAAAGTTTGATTTGTGCTGCACAAGAGCAAGCCTTAAGGACTGACTCCGTATAATATAGTATAGACAAAACAAGTACCACAC
The DNA here is from genome assembly GCA_964020215.1 of Aurelia sp. 3 sensu Dawson et al. (2005). Taxonomy (NCBI): domain Eukaryota; kingdom Metazoa; phylum Cnidaria; class Scyphozoa; order Semaeostomeae; family Ulmaridae; genus Aurelia; species Aurelia sp. 3 sensu Dawson et al. (2005). The sequence continues at coordinate 14,270,593 of OZ026572.1, forward strand.
CATTATGCCGCCTTTGCAAAGAGAAAACAGAAAGTGTAACCCATATTATAAGTGCGTGCTCTAATCTTGCAAAGAATCAGTATCGAAAACGACATGACAAGCTAGGGAAGAAAATACATTGGTTGCTGTGCAAGAAGTTCTTGATAGACTGTAATGAGAAAAGGTTATTGCATGAACCAGAGCCAGTGCAAGAGAACGAAAGATGTAAATTGCTGTGGGGCTTCACTATACAAACTGACGAATACCTGTACAAACTTGTTACAGAATGTAAACAGCTGGCCCAGAATGAATATAAGAAATGTCGACATGATAAAGTGGCTGCCATGCTGCACTGGAGCTTGTGCCAACAATATGGATTCCCTTGTACAGAAAAAAGCTATGAGCACGTCATCACTAAAGAGATGAGGGTTCTAGAGAACGATGAAGTAAAGGTATTGTTGGATTTTCCGATTCAGACTGATGAGAAGCTGGAACACAACCGACCAGACATTGCCATTGTAAAGAAAAAGAAGAGAACCTGTATGTTAATAGACGTGGCGTGTCCTTTTGACACCAGAATAGAGCGAAAAGAGAAAGAGAAAATAGAAGTGTACACAGACCTAAAATATGAGATCTTGAAGTGCTGGAGGAACGAAGTGAAGACAGTCATAATTATCCCGGTCGTTATTGGTTCTCTTGGCATTGTGACAAAAAATCTTGAGAATTACCTATCAAAGATAGACTTTGCACCAGGTATCGAACCACTTCAGAAAACTTGCCTACTTGGAACAGCCCGTGTACTGAGAAAGGTTTTGGACTACCAGCAGTAGTTAAAAGACACAGAAGACATCGACAGACAGACAGTTGTTACCCTAGGCTACTGGTTGTGGCCCGGTAGCAATTGAAAATAACCGGATCAAAGCAAGATCAAACATTAGCCGTGAGAAACAGTCAAATAATAATAATAATAATAATAATAATAATAATAATAATAATAATAATAATAATAATAATAATAATAATAATAATAATAATAATAATAATAATAGTAATACACAGTACAAGAAGTGGCGCCATGATACAATTGCCCAGGTTATTCATTGGCAGCTATGCAAGGCTCATAAACTAGAACACGTGGAAAAGTGGTACGATCATCGTCCAGAAAAGATAACAGAAAACGAAAAAGTCAAAATCCTTTGGGATATGAAGATACAAACTGATAAGATCCTGGAACACTCGAGACCGGACATTGTAGTCTTTGAGAAGGAGAAGAGAACATGCAAGATTGTGGACGTTGCGTGCCCTTTTGACACCCGAGTTGTTGAAAAAGAGAGGGAGAAAGTGGACAAGTACCAGGAACTGAAGTATGAATTGAAGAGGATCTGGAACTGTAGTGAAGTGACAGTGATACCTGCAGTTATTGGTGCTTTGGGTACCATCTCAAAGAACTTCCATCAATGGATTGATAAGATCGATCCTAACATCTACTTTGGAACCTTACAAAAGGCCTGTCTTCTTGGAACAGCGAGGACCCTAAGATACGCTCTGAATATCTGAGGTTGTGGGTAGCAACCTGATGTTCAGTAGAATAAACCAGCATCTTACATCTTTATAGCTGAGATACACAAGAAATAATAATAATAATAATAATAATAATAATAATAATAATAATAATAATAATAATAATAATAATAATAATGGAAACTTTTTATTCCCTACACAAATACTACTATACATGATGACACCCATCACTCTCAATTAGGCATGATGGGGAAATTTACATGTTCTAATTAAAATGTTCCTTAAAATAAACTGAAAACAATGCAGCTAATACGTTCGAAATATAATATTTGTCCACATCTTGAAAGAAAAGAATTTAAAACGTTAACAGTTCTGGACTTGTCCACTCACTGTCTCTCTTACAAAATATGTAGTACGTACAACGTACACAGATTGTTATTATTTTCTTTTCCAGGTGAAGTTGTTCTTGCTTACTAGTTGATAAATTATGCAACATATTCATAAACGCTTTGTGTCCGTTAATGCCGATTGTTCCTATTGCTCCCATCGATAGATTTATGTATTCCACACGCAAGTATGAGGATGAAAGGTCTTTCAGGAGATTTTCGTAGCGCTGCTTTTTATGAGCCTCGTTATTTCCAATGTTTGTTTCGAAGCCAACAGACAGTTCGAGAACATATAATACACCCTCATTGATCACAAGGAGATCTGGACGCTTGCTGTTTCCAGTGATAACAGCTGATGGTCTGAAGCCTGGAATGTCATCAGCATAGACTTCAACATTCCTTATTCCTGTTAAGAAGTTGCCAATCGTCAAGAGGACAGAGTTGTGACGCCAAGTATATCTTTTCCCTTCAAGCATGGATTTACAACCAGAGACGACGTGAAGAAGGGATTGTGGGAGTTGGCAGAAGTTACACAACTCGCTTTCGACTCTGCCCCAAAATTTCATATTTTTCTTTGTAGGCAAGCTATTATTCAAGTAACGTACAGAGAAGTAGAAGATGTTCTTCGGTAGAAGTTTCTGTGCCTCACTCCAAATGCTTGTTATTTTATTTGTAGTGTGCTCAAGAATAGCCTTCAGTATAAGGCCTTGTGATGACAATTCATGTGTGATCCTGTGGACTTTCTTCATTCTATTTTCTTTGATTACCTCCTTCCCATTAGCGTATGTGTCATATTGCACATTTTTATCACGACTAGTTACTTTATGTAGTGATTGTATGTCTCCATTCGGGGATTTCTTTAAACATTTCCTAAGCAAAACTTGGCACTGGGAAAATTTCGTAGACGGGTCAATAATTCCTAGCCCGCATTTTTCTTTCGTAAGACTAATTATATCCAATGTTCCACTGATTGGTATTTCAAGCCATAATCTAATGTACCTGTGCGCTAGTGAGTCTAGATTTTGTTTGACCCACGTGATGTCTAAGTCGGCAATTGTCAAGTCCCAAAACACTTTAGACATGAAATACGTCGAATAGAGAAAAATCTTGTTCTTCGGATGAAGCGGTAGCTTACTTATTGCTTCCAGCAGCAGATTAGTTGTCTCCAGTAACTATAATATAATAATAATAATAATAATAATAATAATAATAATAATAATAATAATAATAATGATGATAATAATAATAATAATAATAATAATAATAATAATAATAATAATAATAATAATAATAATGGCGAGTAGAACTAACATGTGGAGAACAAATGCTTGGAGAAGTAAAGATCAAGAGAGGAATCTTCCAAGGAGATACATTATCTCCTCTGCTGTTTGTAGTTGCGCTGATTCCTTTAACCCACATATTGAGGAATTCAAAGGCAGGATACGAATTTTCTAAGACTGGAAAGAAGGTTAATCATCTTTTATTTATGGATGACCTAAAGGTGTATGCAAAGAATGAAAAATCATTGGACTCCTTGATTCAAACAGTTCGGATTTTCAGCAAAGACATTGGAATGGAGTTTGGAATAGAAAAGTGTGCCATGCTAGTGTTGAAAAGAGGAAAGGTAGCTGCATCAAATGGGATTAAGTTACCAGACGAGTCTGTGATTAAGTCAGTAAAGGATGGAGAAAGCTACAAATATTTGGGAATGCTTCAAGCAGATCAGATAAAACACCATGAAATGAAAGATAAAGTTATGAAAGAGTACAAAAGGCGGGTACGCAAAATTCTGGAAACAAAGCTAAATGCAGGGAATCTCATAAAAGGTACCAACACCTGGGCAGTATCACTGCTCAGATATTCAGTTGCATTTATAGACTGGACAAAATTCGAGATGGAACAGCTAGATAGACAAACAAGGAAACTGATGACAATGCACAATGCTTTATATCCGAAGAGCAACGTTGATAGGTTATATTTACCACGGAAGGATGGGGGACGAGGACTCTTAGGAGTAGAGGATACATTCAATATAGCAAAAGTTTCATTGAAAAGGTATGTCAACAATAGTACAGAAAGATTACTAAGTTCATTGAGAATCATAGAAGACGATGCATTTATTGAGTCGGAAGCTGATGCGAAGAAAAGAAAAAGAACGGAAAGGAAAGAAAACTGGAAAGAAAAGACACTCCACGGACAATTTCTGAGGCAAACTGATGACATCGCTGGTGAGGACAGGTGGCTATGGCTAAAGCAGGGAAACTTGAAGAGGGAAACAGAATCCCTAATACTTGCTGCACAAGAGCAAGCAATCCGTACAAATGTGATCAAGGCGAAAATTGATAGTACTCAGGAACAAAGTAAGTGCAGAATGTGCGGAGAAAAGGACGAGACAGTGAACCACTTAATAAGTGAGTGTAGTAAGATGGCACAGAGAGAGTACAAGAGAAGGCACGATTGGGTTGGTAGGAGGGTGCACTGGGATGTTTGTAAAAAGTATGGCATCGTAGTAAATGATAAATGGTATCAACACGAGCCAGGTTCAGTGATAGAGAACGACAAATGTAAGATTTTACGGGATTTTACAGTGCAGACAGACCATATCATCCAAGCAAGACGTCCAGACACGATAGTCATTGATAAAGAGACAAACAAGGCTCAGGTAATAGACTTTGCTATCCCATATGACAGCAGGGTGGACAGCAAAGAGATGGAGAAGATTGAGAAGTACCAAGATCTCGTACGAGAACTGAAGAGACTGTGGGACATGAAGGTAGTGGTCATTCCTATAGTATTGGGGGCACTTGGAACTACCCCAAAGACACTGCAGAAAAGAATGAAGGACATTGGCATTGAGACCAGAATCGGTGAACTACAGAAAACTGTTATCCTGCATACAGCAAGGATCCTTAGAAAGGTCCTTGTGGTTTGATGAGTCTTGTTGACATCAAGCCCCAAGAAGAACAATCCATTGACTAGAACAATGTGCGTTATCTTTCAATAATAATAATAATGATAATACAATTTATTAACAGTTGGCTGGAATAATAGCTAGTAAATGCTAATATAGGCCAATTCTACCCTATTTACAATAATCGCATTATGTTCTATCCTATTTAAACTACGCATACGCGGCAGTTACATCCAGATCCCTTCCAACTTCTGATTTTCATTTTGAACTCATCGCAGCTTTTGCAGCTTTATGTGTGTCTGGAAGCATAAATCTGCGATTCCAAACTCTGCTACCCCAAAATGAAAGAGACTTGTTGCCATATCTGCTAGTCCTGGTTTTAGGAAGTCAGAGGAGATCGTTTATGCTTAAGTTATATCGAAGCATCTTTCGATTGAAGAGCTCCCACGGAAAAGAGGGGTTGCCAGAGGTAATACATTTGTATACCTATAACATAAGTTTTTGCAAATTTTTTACATGTATTGTAACTTCCTAATGCCTCAGTCAGCTGAGTCAAATCATTGGACTGCTGGCATATACTGGTATCATCAGCAAACATGGACACTGTGGAATCTCGAACAGCTTGTGGGAGATCATTGATATAGATCAGGAAAAGTAAGGGACCAAGACATGAGCCTTGTGGCACACCAACTTCTATATCCCTAAAGTCTGAGTCAACACCATTAACCCTACAGAACTGTTTACGGTTGGTAAGGTAAGATTTAAACCAAGAAAGTTCTCGGTGTTGGACACCATAGTGGGCAAGCTCTTTGCAGAAAATATCATGATCAACAGTATCAAATGCCTTTTTAAGGTCAATGAATACTAGCCCCACAAGCTTACCGAGATCTAACCCATTGTACCAATCATCAGTATTTTTAAGTAAACAAGTTACGGTGGACCGAAGATGCAAAAAACCTGAATTGTCATTGGAAAATTGACCGTTTTTGTCCATCTGTTGGTACAACTGGTTGGTCACAAGTTTTTCAAAAAGCCTTGAGATGGCTGGTAAGACTGATATTGGTCGATAGTTAGACTGATCAGTCTTTGCTCCATTTTTAAAAATTGGAGTGACTCTAGCTACCTTCCATGAATCAGGAAACTGACTTGTTTCAATGGATGTATTAAACAAGATCCACCCAATTTTTGGTTCGCTTCCTTCGTCATCGGTCTAGAGTGCCCCTGCGTTTCCCTTTGACCCCCTTGCCCCACCATCGCTCCGGCATCCCTGACGTCATTTTGTTTTTCTTTTCATGAAAATGATTATACTTGTGAAGGTACAGTGAAATATGATGTCTACTATCCTGGAAGCAAATAAACATAATATCGGACAGTGGAGATAGTGGAGATGCCTTGGCCTTGACCAGAAGCGCTTCACTGTCTGATATTTTTATGCTTCCAGAACAACTGACACTATCTTTCAATGTACCTGCACAAGCATAATCACTTTCCTGAAAAAAACAAAGAAAAAGAAATTACACTCGACACTCTACTCAGTAGAGCCAAGGGAGTTTGTCATTTCTGGTCATAGTTTTGCCTGAAGCCGAGAAGAAACCACTTGGCAAACTTTACTACCAGGATCGCAATGATTTTGATTCGAGACTTTAATGTCACAAACTTTAATATCTGGGATCTTAATTTCTAGGATCTTAATATCTGGGACCTGGGATCTTAATATCTGCGATCTTAATTTCTGGGATCTTAATATCTGGGATCTTCATTTCTCGGATCTTAATTTCTTGGATTTTAATTTCTGGGATCTTAATTTCTGGGATCTTAATTTCTGGGATCTTAATATCTGGGATCTTAATATCTGGGATCTTAATATCTGGGATCTCAATTTCTCGGATCTTAATTTCTCGGATCTTAAATTCTTGGATCTTAATTTCTCGGATCTTGGATCTTAAATTATACCATCCCTCAACAGCATTAGCTAGAGAAAAAAGAAATTTATGCCCTCTTCATAAAGTTGCAAGTGGAAGGAGACATCCACTCACTTTAGGAGATATCTTGGCATTTGCAACAGGAGCAGCAGAGGAGCCACCTCTTGGCTTTGAAATGACCCCATCCATTGTGTTTACCACTGGGGTGGAAAGCATTAAGGTAAGGCCAAAACTTTTTAACCATTTAAAGTTATAGCTTTACGGTACAGGCCTTGGACACATTCTGCTTTCATATTTTTAGGGGCATTGGGACATCCAAGGGGAAGGGGGACGGGGTTTAGGATTGCTGAAAATTTTTAACTTTTTAAAAATTCAATAATGTATGGTTCTACTTAAACATAAAAGATGTAGAGTTAAAAGATTGTTTGCTACATCTTTTACATTAACCTCATGGAGAAACTCCCTTGAAAGTTAGCTTGTTATGAAATAGGGCATATATGGTGTATGTATATGTGTATGTGTGTGTGTCTGTTGTGGTCATGATTTTGGCAGAGGACCTTCAAATGGGTGGGGTACTATCTTGATCTTAATGGCCCAGTGTTATTAAGAAATATATACTGCAAAATTCTTAGTAATATTCAATCATATTATTCATACAAAATAATGTTTTCATGTTAATGTGTGCAAGGCTTGTCCTGTATAATTCAATAAAAATATGTTTGTGGCGTGTGGTACTAGTATGCAAATTAACCGACAATACTGTAAATTAAAGATTTAAGTACCAAATGTAGCGTAGATGTAAAAACACGACCTTTCGAGCGTACACTCGTTATCAAGTGACTCGAAATTAGTCAAGCCGAGCAAAGAGAAGACGAGATTCGACAAATGCGAGATGCGACGTGGCGTAACATGAATAAGGAAAGGGAAGAATAGAGAGCGGGAAAGGGGCCTATTGCAGATAAGTAAATTGCTTATTAAGTCCACTAGGATAAAGAGCTTTTAAGTTAAAAATCAAGCGTTTCTCCAAGGTTTTGCGTTTGGTGGTATCCACAGGTGCATATAACAAGCCAGGAATTGACATATCGTCAGTTGAATGATTAGTTGAATTAAAATGTTTGGATATGTTGCTGTCAGGATCGTTTTCATGGTTTTCTTCGAGATGGATCTTATTTCTTACATTTCGTTTGTGTTCTCCAAAACGGTTGTTGATTTGTCGGGAAGTTTCGCCGATGTAGAAAGATTGACATTTGGTGCAGATGATACAATAGATTACACAGGATGAAGAACAGGTAAAATGTGATCTGATGTTGAAGGAACGGTTTTGGTTGGTGATGGTGGTCGATTGGTTGATGTGGGTGCAGGTCTGACAGAGGCGATGTTGGCAGGGAGAAGTACCGGACTGTTGTGAAGTAGTAAGGCTGGTTCTGACTAGGTGATCCTTCAAGTTCTTGTCTCTGCGGAAAGCCATTAGTGGAGGTGTATCGAAGATGTTCTTTGTATTTGTGTTGTTGGTGAGAATGTTGAAGTTGCTATAAATTATGTCCTTAACGTTGTTGTTGAAAGGGTGATAGGTCAGTATGAAAGGAGTGCGGTCATTGCTGGTTGCGTTGTTCGATGGAAGAAGGGCGTCATCTTGAGAAAGATCATTAACTTTATTCAATGCTGCTTGAGTAACGTGCTTCGGATAGTTGTTTTGTTTGAAGAAGGAAGACATTTCCTCTGCTTTTAAATGGAAATCGTCATCATGTGAACAAATGCGGCGGAGACGGCGGAGTTGAGAGTAGGGAATGGAGTCTTTGCATTTCTTCAGATGTGATGATTCGTAGTTGAGGAGGCAGTGGGCATCTGTAGGTTTGTAGAAGATAGACGTTGAGATTCGATTGTTTGAGATGCTAAGGAGGATGTCCAGAAATGGCAAGCTTTCTTCGGTGATAGAATGGGTGAACTGCAAGGCTGGATGGAAGCTGTTTGTGTAGTTAATGAATCTTTGGAGATCGGCCAAAGGAAGCGAGGTTGCACCGACAATGTCGTCGATGTATCTTTTAATGAGGCAAGGCAAAGGACCATCATATGAATCATAGATCAGCTGTTCTTGATGGCCAACGAAGAGACAGGCATAACTTGGGCCAAGTTTACTGCCCATGGCAACACAAGATTTCTGAAGATAATATTGGCTGTTAAAGGAAAAGGCATTGGTTGTTAGGACCAATTCTGCAAGGCGAAGAAGAGTGGTAGTTGGAGGGCTTTGATGAGGTCGTTTGTCCAGGAAGAACTTTAGTGCTTGTAGACCATCGTTGTGGGGAATGCATGTGTATAGTGATTTAACATCCATGGTGAAGAGATACTTGTTTGATCCTGTGAATGTGAATTCTTTAAAGATGCGAAGGGCGTGGGAAGAATCCTTGACATAGGTAGGAAGATCTTGGACGATTGGCGTAAAGATTGAGTCAAGATAGGCTGCTATTTGAGAGGTGGGGCAGGAAATGGCTGACACGATGGGGCGACCAGGATTATTGGGCTTATAAATCTTGGGCAGCATGTAGAAAACAGAAGTTCGAGGATGTTGCAAAAATAGTGCAGAGGCATTGGATGGGAGATTTTCGTTGTTGATTTCTTCCTTGACAAAATTTATAATGGTTTTGTTGAAGGATTTGGTTGGATTCTTATCCAGTTTCTGGTAGGAAGTGGTTTGTAGTTGAGAATGACCTTCCTGGAGATACAGATCTTTGCTCCAAACAACTACTCGTCCCCCTTTATCTGCTGGCTTGATGACAATGTCGTCCCGATTTTTTAACTGCTTTAAGGCATTCCATTCTTGAGATGTGAGATTGGATCGTGTTTGCTTGGATTTAAAATTAAGTTTAGAAATTTCATACCTGCATTTGTCAATGTAAAGGTCCAGGGCTGCATACTTTCCTGCTTTGGGGGTCCATGTTGATTTTGAAGGGAATAGATTGGCTATATTCTTTGCCTGAAGATCATTAGGAGTTTCTTCTTCACCAGAATCTTGGGTTTCTTGGTCATTATTAATGTTGCTAAAATGGGCTTTCAGGCGAAGACGGCGAAAAAAGGATTCAGTGTCATGTTTTGATTGGAATCCATCAATTGTTTTCGTGACTGGAACGAATTTAAGTCCCTTAATTAAGAGATTTCTTTCTTCCTGAGATAATGGCAGATCCGGCGGGATGGTTTGTACAATATTCCTTGGAATGTCTGATCTTGTTTTCTTATTATCATCATACTTTGCAGATACAAGTTCTTTGAATTTCTTTTCTTTTATTTGTTTGAGTGCATCATAGATAAGCAATTTACTTAATAAGCAATTTACTTATCTGCAATAGGCCCCTTTCCCTCTCTCTATTCTTCCCTTTCCTTATTCATGTTACGCCACGTCGCATCTCGCATTCTTTCCTATCTGTCGAATCTCGTCTTCTCTTTGCTCGGCTCGACTAATTTCGAGTCACTTGATAACGAGTATACGCTCGAAACGTCGTGTTTTTACATCTACGCTACATTTGGTACTTAAATCTTTAATTTACAGTATTATCGGTTAGCTTGTCCTGTATGTTGATAGAATCTTCTTAATTTGCTCTTTGGTGCGTTTGTTCAAAATCATGATTCTATAGACTTGAATCAAGATCATAGACCGAATCGATTAAGGTTTGTTTTACCCATTTCAACTCATGTGACCATACCCTTGGGAAGTTTAAGTATTGTCCTACTTTTTGCACACATGGCACAACTTTGCATGGTGCGAAATATGCAGGAGAAGTCAAACACATTTTATCAAGAGATTGATCACATGACTTGAAATGGGTGTAAACAAACCTTAGCCGATTCCATGTCAAAGATAGTTTCACCGTATAGAAACAATATGAAAATTTACCAATCATTTGGGTCATGTCTGGTGTTTTGCTGGAATCAAGGGATTATTATGATCATTGCCTTTGCCACAAATATGCCAATTTTAGACCAGAAAACTTTAACATTCCTGAGATTTTGAAAATGATAAAAATGTAATGTGATTTTCAAAAACAGTAATTCTGGTGGGATGGTATAATTTAAGATTCAAGATCCAAGATCCAAGATCCAAGATCCAAGATTCAAGATCCAAGAAATTAAGATCCGAGAAATTAAGATCCGAGAAATTAAGATCCGAGAAATTAAGTTCCGAGATATTGAGATCCGAGAAATTAAGATCCCAGATGTTAAGATCCGAGAAATTAAGATCCCAGAAATTAAGATCCGAGAAATTAAGATCCCAGAAATTAAGATCCCAGATATTAAGATCCCAGAAATTAAGATCGCAGATATTAAGATCCCACATATTAAGATCCGAGAAATTAAGATCCCAGAAATTAAGATCCGAGAAATTAAGATCCGAGAAATTAAGATCCAAGAAATTAAGATCCGAGAAATTAAGATCCTAGATATTAAGATCCGAGAAATTAAGATCCCAGAAATTAAGATCCCAGAAATTAAGATCCCAGATATTAAGATATTATTTCGTAGATGCTTTGTTTTCATTTCAAAACTCGCTGTTTTACATTCCACAGGGGTTTATGTGCTAAGTGGTATCCTAGGAAGAACTCTAGATCAGGAATCGTATGGAAACTGGAAATTTCTTTTGAATTTAGGGAGAAGTTGGAGGAGATATTGGGGTTTTACAAATCAATGGCCCTATGGCCCAATGGCCCTGTTCTCGTGCCTGTTTGTGACAAATACCTGAACACCTGAGTATGAGTTTGACAGTGTATTCAACTTGGTTTTGCATAAATATTGCTTCAAACAAGCTCGAATTCAAATGTTGGGAATTCCACTTGAAATGATTTAAGTCTACTTCCTCTTCCCTCGTGAATGTTGGAAAATTGGAGATGACAGCGAAATTTGAGAATCTCTTCGAGTCTCTAGACTGAACCAATTCATGACACGATCCTGTTGAAGATCTCGCCCAGTGGTTTTTATCTTGGGGCAAGCGCCCGTCCTACTCTTTTCTAAGAGGGGCAAGGGGGCAAGAGTGCCCTTTTAATGGAGCAATATATTTCTTCAACAAAATTCAATTTGATCATAGAAACTTGCATTGGTCATAGCATCATTTATATCAGTTAGACTAGGCATTTTAAGTGAATCTCAAGGATGTGGTCGCAAAAATTTTTTTCTTGGCAGGACCCCAGATCCACCCAATTTTCGGTTCGCTTCCTTCGTCATCGGTCTAGAGTGCCCTTGCGTTTCCTTCTGACCCCCTTGCCCCACCATCGCTCCAGTGTTCCTGACGTCATTTTGTTTTTCTTTTCATGAAAATGATAATACTTGTGAAGGTACAGTGAAATATGATGTCTACTATTCTGGAAGCAAATAAACATAATATCGGACAGTGGAGATAGTGGAGATGCCTTGGCCTTGACCAGAAGCGCTTCACTGTCTGATATTTTTATGCTTCCAGAACAACTGACACCATCTTTCAATGTACCTGCACAAGCATAATCACTTTCCTGAAAAACAAAGAAAAAGAAATTACACTCGACACTCTACTCAGTAGAGCCAGGGGAATTTGTCATTTCTGGTCATAGTTTTGCCTGAAGCCGAGAAGAAACCACTTGGCAAACTTTACTACCAGGATCACAATGATCTTAATTCGAGACTTTAATGTCACAAACTTTAATATCTAGGATCTTAATTTCTAGGATCTTAATATCTGGGATCTTAATATCTGGGATCTTGATTTCTGGAATCTTAATTTCTTGGATCTTAATTTCTCGGATCTTAATATCTGGGATCTTAATATCTGGGATCTTGATTTCTGGAATCTTAATTTCTTGGATCTTAATTTCTCGGATCTTAATATCTGGGATCTTAATTTCTGGGATCTTAATTTCTGGAATCTTAATATCTGGGATCTTAATATCTGGGATCTTAATAGCTGGGATCTTAATATCTGGGACCTTAATTTCTGGGATCTTAATATCTGGGATCTTAATTTCTGGGATCCTAATATCTGGGATCTTAATATCTGGGATCTTAATATCTGGGATCTTAATTTCTGGGATCTTAATATCTGGGATCTTAATTTGTGGGATCTTAATTTCTGGGATCTTAATTTGTTGGATCTTAATTTCTCGGATCTTAATTTCTCGGATCTTAATTTCTCGGATCTTAATTTCTTGGATCTTGAATCTTGGATCTTGAATCTTAAATTATACCATCCCAATTCTGGCAAAGGAAATGAATGAAACAAATGCATTTCTTGAAGAACTTTATGACATGAAGCTTTCAAATGGCCACCTTATTTGATTTAATGATTGATCTTCTTGCCACATCCATCTTTGTCTGTTTTTAAAAATGGTTAAAATGTGAAATGAAACTTTGACTAGTTACGATTTTGAAAGCAGTATCAACTACATAGGGATGTCAGTTTTTTTAGGTACGAGTTGGTAGATGAGTGTTTCAAGCAGGAAAAGGAAGTGATCAATTTTCCCAAATTCAAATCTCAATGCAGCTAACTTCTCTAGTCTGGAAACCCTGGGGGGGGCACAGTGATCCAGAATGCTAAAATAAAGGAAGAAAGTACAAAATATCGGAAAAATTAAATTTGGTCAAAACATTTATGATGATATATGGTCTTTAAGAGGATATCTTAAGGATCAAAATAAAGCAAAAAGTAGACTTTTGTGACTTCTGAGTCCGGAGATATTTGCTTGCAAAGTTGGATGAAATTGACATTGTTTACTTTTTGTGTAATTCAGTGTAGATTTCTACGGAATGCTCGTTTCAACAACAACATTCATTTGCTAATATCTCTGCCCAGGGTTATCTGATTTTTAGCTCTGTTTGTTTTAATTGATAGATCTACATGTTAGCTTACAAAATAGTCGGTCATTGCTTCTTCTGGTACACAATTTTTTGTTTTCCTGTTATTTTTCTTAAATGCGCCTATTTTCCTGAAATTGACACCAAAAATGCGTAATTTGAAATTAAAAGTACAAAATAAAAAAATTAAGGAAAAGTAAGTCTTCCAAACCTAGATTTTATTAAAGAAGCACATTTCAGTAGGTAGTCTGCCAAAGCAATCATTCAGGATCGTACAGGGAACAAAATTATGTTATTTTGAATTTGACCTCTACCACTTTTTTGCTACTTTGGACCCCTGTGATTTTGAAGTTCACCCTCAGACAACCGCAAATCATGCAATCCAGGCTTAGGATATACAATCCTGAATGGTTTTATCCTCTTTAACAAATGTTCTGACATAAGTGAGAGAAAATTTGAATTCACTGCCTCCTCCGCAGAGGCCTCTTCTTATTTTGTACTTTTAATTTCAAATTACGTATTAATGGTGTCAATTTCAGGAAAATAGGCGCATTTAAGAAAAATAACAGGAAAACAAAAAATTGCGTACCAGAAGAAGCAATGACCGACTATTTTGTAAGCTAACATGTAGATCTATCAATTAAAACAAACAGAGCTAAAATCGGATAACCCTGGGCAGAGATATTAGCAAATGAATGTTGTTGTTGAAACGAGCATTCTGTAGAAATCTACACTGAATTACACAAAAAGTAAACAATGTCAATTTCATCCAACTTTGCAAGCAAATATCTCCGGACTCAGAAGTCACAAGTCTACTTTTTGCTTTATTTTAATCCTTAAGATATCCTCTTAAAGACCATATATCATCATAAATGTTTTGACCAAATTTAATTTTTCCGCTATTTTGGACTTTCTTCCTTTACCTGGATCACTGTAGGGGGTACTACACATACACATATTTTAGGTACTGGGATGTGCCATCAGGAAGGGTAATCAGATTTCATAATCTTGGTATAAAGAATGGTATCAGTTTTTAAAGTTTTGGTATAAGGTGTGAGGTTTGGTATACTCTTTCAAAGACTTGGTAAAAGATTGGGCGTACAGTTGTTTGCAGATTGGTATAAGGCTGGGCATACTTTTAGAAAAAGTGGTGTAAGATATGTTTTGAAGCTTTGATGGCACATCCCTGACCAAACTCTGATCAAGTGTACCTGTAGGCTGGAAACCTTGTGCACTTTTTTCATTGCTAAACATCAGGGGGTAACTCCAATGAGGCGTTGTATACAGGTGCTTGCCGGGTCATGGGTCAGTTTGCCATAGTTTGTCTGGATTGTGGGTCATGTGTTGCGACTTTTGCCCTGCATGAAATCATAGAGCAGTTAACAACCCTTCATATGCTGCAATAATCTATGTATTGCTCTGAAGATGCCTTAGGCAAAACTAGTCCGCACTAAAACAAAAATAAAAAGTGCAAAAGACCAAATTGATGTCTGCTTTCATACGTTGCCCACCTCTTCTTTCATTGTGCACTTTATATGTCTATTATATAAAATGTTAATAAATTAGTGTTTATCTTCCAGGATGCAAATGGAGGTACTATAAGCAGAGTTTCATTCATCCCCACTGCACATACCTGTCCAAACACACTTGAGCTTCTCAGAGGATTGTTGACAGAAAAGATAGCATCTGAAGAATTCTTATTCAACAACTATGACTATGCATTTTGCAACAAGTACTTTGGCATAATATAGACTTTGCAGATGCATGAACAGCAGTAATTGTTCCTTTCTATTTTCTATATACATAAATTTTGTCCCTGGGGGCCTCTCTTGTGTACCATTCCAATGACATGATGTTCAATCAAAGGTACAACATATTTTCTGTGATCACTGTTTTATTAAAATCAATACCCTTGTAATGAAAACCTTGTTGCTAGCAAAAAAATTGTGGGGTTGTTTCTGTTTCTACAGAGGAGATCAGATCACTTGTTAGAAAACATGAAATTTTCCTCAAACTCATGTTCCTTGACTTTAATCATTTGCCAGTCTCCAAAGTTGATATGAATTGCAGAAAAGTTCTTGATAATCATCAAATGCAAGAAAGGACTCTTTTAACATTATGGTTCAATTGGTCCCCCAAGATGTGGATCCACATGCACCTTTGCCTTTGAACAGACACCCTTTCCTGTGTGTTTGTTCGTACTTCACTTGAGGTACCAAGGGGCCCCCCAGCATTTTCAATCTTATACGGACGTTTCTGTTAATGTTGCAAAGATTAGGTAAAAAAGTTCTGAGCCTGACTAGGGAGGAGACATGCTGTATGCTTGCATCTACGTATACACTTAGTTTGAACCGATGATTAAGTTAATTTTCAAGATACTATGAAAGCTCTCCAATGACCGCTCCTTCTCTCTTTGAAGACATAATTTGGAATAATACATCTCTCTACTTCAAAGCCTTCTCTTCCCATTGTTTCAAATGTGAGAGCTTGCAAGAGAAATCTAGTTTCTTTCTCACTTCAGATATCCAAGATGTATCCAGTCAAGGCACATTCCAAACAGCCCAATGTCTTATACTGTAAATTATTTAGCATATCACTTACAGTAGAAATGCAACAATGACTCTTTTCCAGAGGAATGAATTAAGTGTGTGCAGGGTCCCAGTTTTATACAAAATCTCTTCTCTGATCAGGCTCAGAAATTTCTAGCCACCTGTTGTAGAGAGCAAGAAGTGCTTTCTTCTTTTCGTAGATTTGATCACAGTTTTCTAAGTATGTCTTCTTGATGTTAGTGTGATTTCAAGGACACAAGAATATTAATATTTTTTAAGCTGATTGTCTTTGTATTTGCAAGCTGTTTGGTTTCAAATTTGTCCTTAATCTTAGTTAGTCTTCCAATGATGCTATTTGCTTGTGGTCTACATTGGTAAAGAAAGCAACCTTGAGGGATATGGGGTACAAATTCGGTAGCATGAAGCATTCGTTGGGACCACATTCTTATAAGCATTATAATTTCAAAGAAAGACAATGTAAAAGAGGAGATAAAACATTAGTTGGCATATTTTTATCTCATCTTGATTGGGCAATCTACTTTTTCTAATTTGCTAGTTTAGCCTGGTTTGCAGACGCTAGAGATCCTGGTAGATACAGTTAGATTCATCCAAGATAGCGGTTAATCACTAGTCTCCTTGCATAGTCAGTTTCTCTACAACATGCTGAAGTGTAGAAATATAAATGTCAATCCCATTCTCTTGTGACACAGCATTTGGATCAATGTTCTGATAAACATAGTTCTGAATTTCATCTTGGAACGGAATGTTAAGAGGGCTGACTACAACCTCATTTTGCGAATCTTCAAAAGCAACAGGACCTCCAATCTCTTCACCGTAGAACACGATGTTTTCAGGCCGATAGTCACTGTCTTCTACTTCGTCTATCCCCAAAGGATTTTCTTCGTCTACCATTCCAGTGTACCAGAGCTGGTTTAGTGTCCACGTCTCTTCGGTTGACAGCTTGTGTTCATTAAACATTCCTTTGAATTCATCCAATGAATGGTTTATTCTTTCCAAATATACTAAGTGCAATGCAAACAAATGAACAGGATTTTCGACATCTAGCACCCCGGTTTGCTCCATTGCATAAAAGGTGTAATAGAAATGCATCGGGACACAACGGAAAACATCTCGCCATAATCTCTCTATCCTTTGATTCCGTGTAGAAGAGCCAGCTATAAAGCTGCCTCGGTTGTAACCTCGTTTGACAATCATGGCATCACAAACACTGACATTTTCTATACCATAGTCCACACGAACTCTTGATGGCCACAATCCCCAGTTTTCATCTATTCCTGTCAAAAAGAGCGATAAAACAGTACTTGCGAGATTGTTTGTGCTGCATTTCAAGAATATAATTTTTCTCGATTTTCCGTCAATACAGCCATGTATCACGAACTTCCATCTAATTAAAGAATGATGCTCATCTAAATGCCACAATGAATTTGGCCAAGGTACGCTGTATGTCCTTCGCAACACCAAGGCACCCCACCGCAGGGCTGTATTTCGAGGATCCACCCTATTGATGCTGCTTCGCGCTCTTCTTCTCTGCACATGGATCCCGATTGATCTTAAATAGCCGCTTATGTATGGCTCTCCCGTAGTTTCACCATGCCTTGAGATATAATCCAAGACTACTTCATCAAGTCTATCATCAGAAATATCACTAAACTTCTGTAGATGTATCAATCCATATTCTTCAACTCTGCGATGTATCATCCAACGAGATACTCCAAACATCGAAGCAATTTTGACCATGAGAAATTCATCCCACGCAATTCTTCCAATGTTTCTTTCGGAATTGATAAACGAGGTCAACCAGCACCTGTTCTGTTAAGTTCACAAATACCTCTATCGCTCTTTAGCTTATTTCAATGTAACATAAACCCCCCTGCATAACCTAAAATAAAAACAAAACATAAATGTCATTGCAATCGTTCACATTAACTATAATGTTCTTTTTTTTCTTCTTTTTCCAGTGATGATATAAACAAAACAAAACAAAAAGTTATAGCAACACATAAATTTAGTTCTTAATAGAGAGTTTAAACAATGATGGCCATTCGGCCCTCTTGGATGCATCTCAGCAAGTCAAAACTGGAAGCTCCACGCTTTGTAAGAGCATTTGCAATCATCTTTTGTCCAGGAATCCATTGAACTTTCATTACTTCTTTCTTATTCAACATTTCCTTAACTGAGCCAACATCAATACGCAAACGTTTGTCATCTACCAATTTGGTTGAATAAATGGCATCCTCAACTGATCTGTTGTCAACAAGAGCTTCAATAGGAATGCTTGTATTATCCTTGGCTGTCAGTTCCATAATGATTTGCTTCAGATAAATAGCATGGTCTAATGCTTCAGACAGGCTCAACATGTCAGCAGCTAATCTGGACTTGACAACACGCTTAATCTTTGAACATGACCATGCGATGACAACGCTTCTTTTGTTCCGTCCAACCAATAAAATAAGGTGACCTCCAACACTAGAAACACCATCACTCATGTTAGCATCACGCTAGCGAACCTATACGCACTACTGTGGTGGATACGCCATACAGAGGCGGGGTATTATGCTTGATGTGGTGGATACGCCATACGGAGGCGGGGTATTATGCTAACGTGGTGGGGTATTATGCTTGATGTGGTGGATACGCCATACAGAGGCGGGGTATTATGCTAACGTGGTGGGGTATTATGCTTGATGTGGTGGATACGCCATACAGAGGCGGAGCATAATGCCCCACCAAGTAAGCATAATACCCCACCTCTGTATGGCGTATCCACCACATCAAGCATAATACCCCACCACGTTAGCATAATACCCTGCCTCCGTATGGCGTATCCACCACATCAAGCATAATACCCCGCCTCTGTATGGCGTATCCACCACAGTAGTGCGTATAGGTTCGCTAGCGTGCGCATGTGCAGCATCAGAGAATACAAGAATCTTCCAGTCTCTGATTCGTCCCAGATTTGGAAACATGATGAATGATCTATGCTGTTTGAGTTTGAGTAGATTTTTGTTTGCTCTTATCAGATCGGATACATGTCCATCTTTAAACCTTGAACTCAATTCAACAACCTCATATGCAAGATCTGGATGAGTTCCTTGAGCTACCCAATTGCATTGGCCAACAAGACTACGTAATTGTGTCTGTTCCATCGTTGTCAATGAACTATTCTTCTCTTTTGCTCTTCCGGGGTCAATTCATATGCTCTCTATGGAATTTACATATTTCTCTTGATCCAGTGTGGCCTCTTTATTTTTTTGTTTCATTTCAAAGCCAATGTATCGAAAATTGCTACTTTCTTGCTTACCAGCAAAAAATCGTGTTGTAAGTGGTTTCATCACTGTCTCATCAAAGGACTCATTTCCGCAATGCATAAAATCATCAATATGAGTAATGAGGGCACCAATCACTTCCCCATTTTCAACTTTGTAAAACAGTGACGAATCAACCTTTGACTGTGTCATTCCAAGATCTGCTAGTTTGTCTCGAACACTCTCATAAAATTGTCGTGCGGCATCAACCAACCCGTACAGGGTCTTCTTGAGCTTCCATACTTTTCCAGGACATCGCTTGGCTTCAATTGGAGGCTTGATAAACACATCTTGCTGAATTTCTTTGCCTTGTAGAAACGCTGATTTAATACCACTTGACTTTATTGACCAACCTTTGCTCATTGTAGTTGTTATAAGCAGTCTCATGGTGCTCTTTGCAACTGTGGGAGAGTCTCTTTCGACAGTTTCACTCTCTTCAAATCCCCGTGCGACTAAGCGTGCCTTTATTTGCCCTTCTTTATCTGTTAATACCCAAGTAGTTGAAATACATGGTTGACCTTCATCATCAACTTCAGTGTAAACATCAAAGTCTATCAATTTTTGCAACTCAGCTTCTTTTGCTTTGAGGCAGTCTGCTTCATCGTGTTTGTCCCTTGGAATCAAAACCATGTTGACATCCTCTTCAATCTTCCTCCAGTCATTTAACTCTTGCAGATTGACACTTTTTCTGACTCCTGTCGTGTTGTCTTCAACATTGTACCAATACCTTGTTGAAGTGTTTGCTTTTCCGGCCCTTCCTAATATTGATGCCTGTGTCCACTGATCATCTTCGTGAGCTTTGTATTCAATTTGATCATCTCTTTTTAAAATAATTTGCTGCTGTGGTGCAGGTGCCATCTGATCTTGTATCGGTTCATGTAAGTCATTAGGTGGTTCTTGTGGCTGTTGTAGTAGCCCTGGCAGCTCCATATTCTCAATTGGATGATGAGGCTCATGGTTGGGCATTGCCAGATCACCTAATACCTCACTTACTTGATGGTGATACATATTGGTGCGCCCAGCTGTGATCTCATCTGGTGGTGAATACCTGGTTGGTACATCATTTTCAACTTCTTTTTCAGGCTTAGGAGCTCCAGACCCTGAATCTGGAGTTTCTTTGACAAGCCTGTTTGTAGAAACTCGCACATATGTTCCACCATGTCGTACGAAAACAACTTTCCCATCTTGAAAGATAACTTTTCCTGGACCAAGCCACTTGTTGCTCCCATCTCGTTTGTAGAATACACTATCTCCGGGAACGAAAACCTCCTCCGAAGTCCTTATCTGGTGCCGTAATGCTCTTCGGATCTTCTCATCTGCTTCACACTTCATAAATGCTCTTCGGGCAGAGAACAAAGCATCTAGATGGGTCTTCAAGATTTAACTAGAAGTTACACCTTGCAAAGCTGGGAGCTTCTCTGTCATGATATTGGGCAAATTTGGATTCTTGCCCAAAACAAGTTGATAGCTGCTGAAACCATTCCACATCTGTAGGGAATTCTTTGCAACATTCGCCCAAGCAAGGAGTAACTTCTCATTCGTATGGGGATTTTCTTCCACTAGAATTTCAAGCATTCTGTCAGTAATCTGATGATTTCTTTCACATAAGCCATTGCTCCAGGGGCTTTCTGCAGGAGTTGAAGAAATCCTCACATTGGGTAGACTGGCCACCTCATGGACTTCATCATTATTAAACTCTCCGCCATTATCAAAGAAAATTGCCTCCATCACTCCCCAGGGGTGGCGTAGAGGGGTAATCAAGGTAATCAGTGATTACCTATTTTTTCCCAGAGTTTTTGAAGTTGTTTATTTCTCCAAAAATAAATCCAAAGAACGAAGCATTATGTTCTAATTGATTGAACCGTGGAGCGTTGTTTGATGGAGCCTTTTGAAGGCGCTCTGTGACGTTTATTGCTTTCTCAGCTGGTTTCACAGACAGTTGATTTATTTGTTGTTAATCCTTGTGTGTCGTCATATCTTTTTGTTGAATATGATAGCTATTGAATTTGAGGATTATGTTGGCCGCGAGGTAATCGTGGCCCTTCCAGATTACCTCGCCATTGCTTTCGGAGGGCGTCGTGACGTAAATCTGTATTGAATTGCTGGTACTGAAACACAGAGCGCCTCACAGTAACGTAGTCATTCCGCAATCTGATTACCTCCAGCATGGTTGCTGTTGATAGTCCAACAAGAGTCTTTTGTTATGGACTGAGTTTTGCGTAACGAATCTTGCAGAGCCTACAGATGGGTTGTCGGGAAGACTTCTCAACTTCTTTCAGATCAAATAATAATTTAATTCACGAACAATGATGCCCTTAACAAGGATGGAAGGCCGTGTCCAAGAGTAGGGTATGCGGGGAGAACAAGTGTTTCAGTGTTAAGGTCTTTACCACGGAAAAGGGGCAGAAATATGTCGAACAAGACTGACAGTACAACATAAATCATTCTGAAATCCCCTAAAGCATATGCTGCAACGTTTTGAGAGAAATTCGTACCAAAAATAGCGATCTGCAGTCACTTCACATCCTCGCAACGAAATCTCACAAGCCAAGGTAGTCAAATCTACTTCTGATTACCTAGCCCTTTTGGGGCTAGGACAGGAGTGTCGTGGCCGATGAGGCCCGACATAAAACTATTTCTTTGAAATCTTATGTAGAGGAGGGCCGCTATACGCAAGCCTTCAGCCTCCTACCGCAACATTCACTTTACTACCGGCGTTTGTTGCAGCCATGGGGCATTTCACTGACTTGCAAAAGCGTACGTGATCCTTTCAGAATGAAAAGATTTTTGCGGAGTTTTGATAGATTTTTCTCGATAACCAAATGAATTTTGCCAAAGGTGTACGAGACTTTTTGGTGGTGAAATGCCCCTTCATTGTAACGAAGACTTGGATGTACCTAAACATGTTAGAAAGGCCTATGGTCCCTGCAATGAGTTTGTCTTCATCAAGTCAACAAAAGATGATTTTTATTAAAGTTCTCTTCGGAACTTTACCTCAGAATCCATCCCATAACACTTTAGTAAAATGAAAAAATATTTTGAAAATTTTAACCTTTGGTAAGATACTTATTGTTTTCAAGACGTCAACCCTCTGTTATTGTAAAGATAAGCAGTTTTACAAGATCTGATGTGATTTGGTAATGGGCGTGGTTGCTGTTTGTAAGATATGGGCGTTTCCCGGCAATAAGGGGGCGTGGTCCCGAAAAATTTTACCAATTTGATTACCTACTTTTTCCACTCCGAGCCGCCCCTGGAGCACCAATCCATGCTGTAAGACATTCTCAACAACTTCTTCTGGGGTTTTTCTGTTAATGAACACTGAGATACTAAGCCTAGTGAACATATCAATCATGTGAAGGATGTATTTTCCTTTCCAGCTCTTCAAATCCATTGCCACTTTTTCGTTGAATCTGGTGGCCATGGGCATGCTTACTACAGGGCGAGCAGGTGTCTTTCCATATAGCTTGCATGTATTGCAAGAACTATAGATCTCATTCAACTCCTCTTGGAACTCATCTCTCCAAACTCCAGCATCTACCATGAGAGCCTTAAGTCTAGGCATTGATGGATGGGCAAATTGCTTGTGCAATTTCAAAATGGCATTCTTTCTCTCAGGTTGTTGTAGCTCACTCAAGACAGTATTGCATACCTCATCAACTTTTACACCAACCTTTCTGTCTACAGGGATGCAATAGTGGCCACTTGTGGTAAAATTCTATGGCACCTCTGTTCCAAACAGTTCTGCTGTATCCCGTTCAAGGTTCAACTTAGCTTTTGCTTTCTTCAATGACTTTAAACTCAGTAACATGGGAATAGCCGAGTCTACCACATCAACTTCAATGATTACATCCTTGCCAGCAATACTGCATGGCAGCTGACAAGACATTTGGGATTTCAACTGTTCACCTTCACCAAACTTGAATACTTTGTGGCCCTCACTTGTGGTCACATTTTCTCTTTCCCGTTCAGAGAAACCATCAAGGAAACATTGCATCCACCTGGTACCACAAACAGTGGATGTACAAGCTGTATCCAGGACTGCACAATTGATTGCTTCTTCACCTAAATGCTCTATTTCACTTCTGTTGTATCCTGTAAACAGTAAAACCTTTTCTGCACTCTCAGAAATGTGTGCCTGCTGGGTCTTTCGAGCATTCTCATAAGAATGTGGACAGGCTCCTACAAGGTGGCGGTAAGAGCCACATCCATGGCATGATAAAGGATTACCATCAGGCCCCTTTGGGTTGACAGGCTTGACATACTCATTGCCCCTTGCAGACCCACCGCGGTCTGTTTTTCGTAATCTGTAATTTGCAGCGCCTCTGAAACCACGTCCACGTGGCCAACTGCGCCCTCTTTGATACTGAAAGTTGTCTGTGACAAGTGCTTCTTCTTGGGAAGCTACAAATGTTGGTTCCAGCTTCAGTGTAGCAGTGGCTCCAACAATATCATCATTTGATGCCAATTCTCCTTTAAATTTCTTAAGAGATTTCTTCGCCTGATCAAACAGATCATCTTTCTTCTCAAAATTTATGCCTGACAAAATGAGCATTTTCTCAGGTTTACTAATGTTTGCACTGCTTAGTAGTTCAAAGCATAGGATTTCTTCTGGTAATTTTATTCCTTTCTTCAAATCATCAAGTTTCACTTCTTCCATTACTTGTTCGCGGATCACTGTTGAATCATTCTCAGGGAGTGATAAGGCAACCGCAATTCCCATTTTATTTTTCGCCAAATCTGTTACCTCACTCCACATTTCAATTTCTACCTTCCATCTCTCAAATGTCTTCTCTCTACTGTTGAAGGCAGGGGGTTTAACTTCATCGCCATGATGCACAAAAGTCACTGGACACCAATAATATCACACTGGCACTGTAATCTTGATACAAAAAATGATACACACACTGCAATGCACTGCAACACTATGAGGATCTTTACCCTCTGCTACCACTGTTAAGTTCACAAATACCTCTATCGCTCTTTAGCTTATTTCAATGTAACATAAACCCCCCTGCATAACCTAAAATAAAAACAAAACATAAATTTTATTGCAATCGTTCACATGTTCCTGGTTTTCTTAGAGCACAATAAGTGTTCAACTTTGATGAGAAATTTAAGTGTAAATCCTCAAGGCTTTTTCTTAAATCGTTGAACACATTTTGAAGATCCGAGCATATTCTTACATTGTTCTCACTTACATCTTCCCGTCTAATGTTGATACACAGGATCTGTACTGCTGAATCCAGCAAATCTATTGTCCCAAGGGTTCCACTGAGGGCACATTCATCAGTCTGCGAACCATTTTCTGCGTAATGAAAGCTTCCATCTTCTAGCTTCTTTTCGAGAGTGGCGATTCTCATTATATCTCCTTCCACTCGTTCAATTAAGGAGAAAGAGAAATTTTCAAATAAACACCTTCCTGATCTTCAACACCTTCCTCCATCTTTGGCGGGCAACTTTGATGCCATCCGCCATTATGGGGAAAAGCGCTCGCCCCAGTAATATTGAACATATTACTTTGGACTGAATAATATTTTGCATTGAAGAGAACTTTTCACATTGCATTGGCTATATTTATACATTGAATATATATATTTCATGCAGAACATATTTTTGCATTGAATAAAAATTTTGCACTGAATGTATTCATAAATTGAAGAAATGTTTGGATGTAAGACGCATGTTCTTTGCATTGAATGCTTTTTTACATTGAATGCAATGTTGCATTGAATGCATTTTTTGTTTCGGATGCATATTTTCATACTAAATCTTGAATTGCATGGAAATTTTTGCAATTAAAAGTAGGTATTGCATTAATGATATATTTGATTGAATATTGCTACAAAAGGGCAGCCATACATGTCGAAGTTAACCTGTGATGAAACATGGTGTATATTCGATGCCACTTGTGACGTCATGAAAAAATACCTAAATGTGCTTAAATCAGCAAAGTGTTCAAAAACTTATATTTTCTTGTAAATGTGTATAAAATTTGAGCAGAGAAATTATTTTGGAGCGAAAAGCGGCCGCAATAAATGAGAGACAGAAGCAAATCGCAATAAAAATTGCATATTTTATGCAGGCACCCCTGGTTTTTCAGATCCCATTTTTTCCGACGTAGCGTGGATCTTTTGAAGTGGCTCCATGTCTGATCTTAATAAGCATAGAGTGGTTTCGTGTATTATGGGACATCGGGTGTTGTGGAAAATTTTTCAGTAAATGAAGCCTAGTGGCCTGGAAGTGAGATAAAAGCTCACCAATTGTACAAGCTTCAACTCTTCAATCATCCGTCGCCATATTTTTGTTAAAGTTAGGCTGCTCCACTTTTTGGTGTACTGTCTGTATCGCTGATAACGAGGGACATCCGACGAACATGATTTCTGGTCGCCATTTTCTTGCGAGTTTCAGTTTTCAGTTTCATCATTTTAAATTCCACCTACATACAATACATTGAACACAAAAAATATTATTACAAATAAATTTAACTTCACTAACATACAACAACAATACTATTAACTACAAATAAGGAGAATTGTATGCAAGGGAATTTCTTGAGGAGGAGCTCTCTCAGTAGCTAGGCTAATCGAGGAGAGAGCACCCCCTGGTTTAAAAATGACTAAAAAAGTTAAAATTATTTCAATTGTTGGTTGACTTTTGGTATCATTAAAAGAGATACACATTGCAAGTGTATTACAGCTATGAGTGGTAATTATTCTCAAAAAAATAGGCTTTGAGTTTTCGACGAAAGCTGGGGGCAGACGGTGAACATTTAAGATCAACAGGAATGCTCTCCAGCACTTTGCTCCAAAGTATCACACAGACCTGAGACCATACTGAAGGGTGTTTTTCTGAGTTACAAAAATGTCATTCTTGAAAGCTTGCCGAGTACCATATTGATGAACAGATTCAACCAATGCAAAGAAAGAATGAAAATAAGGAGGAGCAGTCTTGTTAACACAATCATAAACAAAACCAAGCAATTTCAACTGAAAGAGATCATGTAGCTTTAAAATCTTTAAGTCAGAGAAGATTGGTGTAGAAGGAGAAGTATGATGTTCAAATGAGATTGCCCTTAAAACCCGTTTCTGTAAGAGATACACTGGCTTGATGTATGTCTCATATGTGAGGCCCCAAACTAAAATTCCATATTGCAGGAAAGGTGAAAACAGAGAGTTGTAGAGGCATACCAAAACACTGATCGGTAAGAAGTGTCTTACTTTGAAAAACATCCCACAAGTTCTAGCCAGCTTTTTAGATAATTCTGTAAGATGATATTTCCATGAAAGATTTTCATCTAAAAGAACACCAAGAAATTTGACATAACATGTCTGTTTAATAGGAAGGTTTCCAATCTTTATACTGACGGTTTCAGGAGCAGAATGTTGAGGAGACTTAAAAATAATGAAATTGGTTTTATCAATGTTGAGTGACAATTTGTTAACATTTAACCATATTTTGACCTTTTTCAATTCCTTATTAACCATATTTTGAAGATGATGAAGACTTTCAGCTTCATAATAGATGTTGGTATCATCTGCAAATAAGTAGAAGTCTAGTCTTGAGGATGAAAGAGGCAAATCATTTATGTAAATCAAGAAAAGAAGGGGACCAAGGACAGAACCCTGTGGAACGCCACAGGTAACACTGAGATGACTGGAATTAGAACCATTCACTGAGACAAATTGCTTCCGATCTGAGAGATAGGATTTAAACAAATCTAAAGCAGTTCCTCTAATTCCATAATGTTCTAGCTTCATCAAAAGAATATTATGATTCACTGTATCAAATGTCTTCTGCAAGTCAATAAATATTTCACAGCCAAATTTTCTATTGTCTAATGAGTTTTTGATAGCTTCAGTTAAACTAACCAGAGCATGGTTAATGGAGTGACTTGCACGAAAACCGAATTGTAAAGTATGTAAGATTTCATGCTTTTCCAAGAATTTATAGAGATGTTCATACATGACTTTTTCAACGATTTTGCTAAAGACAGAGAGAAGAGAAATAGGTCTATAATTTGAAGATGTTAGTGGACAACCTTTTTTGAAAAGTGGAATTACTTTTGCCAACTTCATCTTGTCAGGGAATACCCCAGACTGAAATGACTCATTTATAATTAGAGATAAAGGGGAAGATATCAATGGAGACAGAAGTTTTAAGATTTTCATGGGAATGCTGTTAGGTCCAAGAGACTTTCCAGACTTTAGGACAGAGATTACATCAGATATTTCAGAAGGTACTGAAGGTGACATGGAAAAAGAATTTCCAACTCTATCACCCATGAAACTCAAAGGTGACTTGTTTGAAGGTGGTATATTTTTGGTAATATCATGGGAGACATTAACAAAGAACTTATTAAAAATGTTTGCAATAACTGCTGGACCTGATGTAAAATTACCATTCGAGTCCTTAAGCTCACTTATTACATTTACATTGTTAGATTTTCTAATACTGATAGCTGATTTGATTCCTGACCATAACTGTTTCATGTTGTTACTGTTTTTTTGAAAGTAGTTGTAGAAATAACTGGTTTTACTTTCTCTCAAGGTAACTGTAACTCGATTTCGAAACTGTTTATAAAGATCTATAAGAGACTGGTCCTTGTTCTTTTTAATCTTTTTAAGTAGATTATCTCTGATGCGCATCATTTTTTGTATTTTGCCATTAATCCAGGGTTTATTCCTGAATTTGATATCACTCTTTGCGAGTTTCTTCAAAGGAGCATGGGTTTTGACTAATTTTTCAAGACTGGATAGGAGTCTGTTGAACTTTGCATTGACATCCAAAGCACTGTCATTTAAGAATGAAAGGTTAAGGCTAGCAAAATCATTTAGGACTTTTCCCTCATTGAGATTAGAGAAATCATGCTGGAAGTATGATAAGCTCTTATAAGGGATACATGCATGCCAGACAATTAGAAATTGAGGGAAGTGATCTGTTATTTGCGTCATAATGTTACCACTTAAGGTTTCATTTTCTGTGATGTTTGAAAAGATATTGTCAATAAGGGTGGAAGAATACTCAGATACTCGAGAAGGATGAAGGATATATGGAAGAAATTGTTTTGAAAAAAGGAAATAACATAATTTGTGATCGGAGTGTCAATGTTATACTTCAGAAGGTTGATATTAAAATCTCCAAGGATAAAAACTTGTTTATTAAATACAGTTGGATTGGACAGGGTTTCTTGTAGATATTCACAGAAAGTATCAATATCCGAGCTTGGATGACGATAGGTACAGCAAAACAGATAGTTTTTACCATTTTTGTTTTCAACTTCAACCCAGACTGACTCAAAGTCAATGCTATCCTTACCTAGATCTGGTCTAAGAATTGGAGTCAGTCCTGATTTCACATAAAGTGCAACACCACCATTTTGAGTTTGAGACTGGGATGAAAAGTAACTATATATAACCAGGAACTTCCACATTCATCTTTATAGGATTTTCAAGAGAATCCCAAGTTTCAGAAACACCTATAACATCAAAGTTTATTTTTAAAGTTGAAAGAGTTGAAACAAGTTCATCGAGATGCAGAGAGAGACTTCTAATATTCTGATCGAATAAGGAAACATCATTTTCTGAAGAAACAAGTGTAGATAAGTCCTGGAGAGCATGATAACTAGAGTTGACATTAGAAGGTAAATGTTCATCAATATCATAGTCACTCAAATTAGGCAAGCCTGTAAGACCAGAGGTTATTTCAAAGGATGGCTCTGAATCAACCCAAGATGGGAAATCATAGTTGTACAGGTTTAACAATTCATTTGTATCTATTGAGCCGAAAGGAAACATGATGGCTGTACACATTGAGCAGAACCAAGGCACATCATCAGGTTCTTTTTGAAGCCCTTCATATTCTGCCACAGATACGTTGGTGCATTTTATGTGAATCCAAAAGTTACAGTATGATTACAAAAAACTGATTTATGATGGTTAGGTATATTCTTATGGCAAATGCCACATGGCGATGAAATCGACTTAGTCATATTGACACGATAAATTTAAATTGATCTGAACTGAAAAATTAAGCATAGGAATAATTTCAATAGGATAGACACAACAAAGGCAAAATCCAGATTTTGTCCATTTTTAAACTTACTCATTAGACTGGTCCAAATGATATTTCACTCTCAGATGAAGCTGAAGGTTCCGGAGGTTTATCTCGTATCATTAGTTTGTCCATGACAAAGTACGCAATTTTTCCTTTTTTACAAGCTTCAATGAGCTGTGGGACTTGTTCTCTGCGCCTGTCCAATGTGCGCTTTGCGTAATCAGCAACAAACTTTACATTCTCTGGCTTTTGTGATCTTGCCATTTGCAATACTTTCTCTTTGTCTTTCCACTTCAAGAATTTCACCACAATAGGATGGGGATCATCATTTCTGCTGCCAAAATGAGAATTTTTGTTCCCTCTTTGTGATTTGTTTGGATTTCCAACACGGTGACACCTTTCAATCTCCAGATTATCAGTGATACCCCAGATTGGAAAGTTTGCCTTGCGCGGCCGATTTCTCTGCCGCACACTTTAAATTTCAGCCGCGGTTCCAGCCGCGAAATTTTCGTAAAACAACAAAAGGAAACAATAGAACAATTGTTTAGTGACACAAATACAGCCGCGCCAAGCATTTTGCACGAAGGAGAGATCCCCCGCGCATTCTGCAAACTTTCCAATCTGGGTGATACCCAATTTGTCAGACAGGGTATCTCTAACCACTTTTTGTGTCATCCCAGGATTTTTCTGTTTGTTTATCCTCTGCAATTCCAAAAATTTTCACATTGTTTCTCCTACTGTGGTTTTCCAAATACTCAAGGTTGTCCTCCATGCATTCAATCTGGTCAAAAGAATCTTTGATATCATGTTCACTGGAGTTTATTCGCTTTTCTACCACGTCCATCTTCAAGGTAGCATCGTCAAATTTGGATTGACTAAACTGAAAGCTGAGTTTAATTTCAGCGACTTCCTTACGTAGATCTTTCAAGTCATCCTTGAAGCCTTCCACCATTAACTGCAGTGTATTCTTGAAAGCGTTCGCTTGAACATCTAGCAGATTTTGCACTACAGCCAACGAAACAACTTTATCACCACCCATTGTGAGCTTGGGAGACCTTCAACTTAGGCCCTTCTTCAGATGTGAACGGCAACGATAACCAATGAAATTTACGAAGATATTCTGCGAATGAAAACTTGAACAACGACCATAACTGAACTGAGAGTATTTTATTTAAAAACGCAATAGTATAACAACTTATCACTTGCCCTGGAAGGTCAAGTTACACGATCTTTTCCACGAGTGAACCAACACACAATGTTTTACTCTGCTTGTATAATGCCTTGTTTCTGTCCTTCTTACAGTATGGTCTTATTGTTTGGGGTCAAACCTATGCATCATACACAGAACCAATCTTCAGGTTGCAGAAAAAAGCTGTCAGAGCCATATCTTTTCAGCCTCGCATGTCTCCCTCACTTCCCATCTTCAATGATCTTAAACTTCTCAGACTTTCTGATATTTTCGAACTCAGGCTCTTAACCTTTGTCTTTGAATCTGTCAACAAGACATCACCTGATTGCTTTCATAACTTTTTCCTATTTAATTCATCTGTTCATCAATATTCCACTAGACAGGCCAGTCATGGAGATTCATATCTGACTCAAATAAACAGCCTTCAGTATGATCTCAAATCGTTACGTTACCTTGGTGCCAAACTCTGGAATACTCTCTGTAGAACTAAGAAATGCCCCATCTAAGCTTTCCTTCAAAAGAAACCTGAAAATTTACTTATTGAACAAGGTCAATTAATATTCTGAACTTTTCTGATTCCTTACTGGACCGGGCTGTGGATGGGGTGCGGTTGCTTCAGGGCGGGGTCCTGGGTGGGGCTTTGGGGTGCCTGTGGCCCTGGGCGTCTTTGGGCATGGCGGTGGTTGGTGGTTTGCTGGGGTTTTGGGGCTGACAGGGGTGGGGGTTTGGGTGCCCTTCTGCAGTTGAATTTCTCCTCTGTGGGGTGTGCCTGAGCTTTGGCCCCAGGGTTTGCTCCCGGGGCCCTGGTGGATTGCTGATCGTTGTGGCGTCCTGGGCTGTTTGGGGTTGTGGGTGCCTTGGGGGTTCCCATCTGGGTTTCTCCGTTCTGGAGTGGCCCTTGCCACATTCATAAGCCTGGTTTGAAAAAGTATTCATTCATTCTATGGTTAATATTGATAGGGGGGGGGGGGCTCCCTCCTCGATTAGTTTACCTATTGAGGGTGCTCCTCCTTCAAGTAATTCTCTGCATACAATTCTCTTTTTTTTCCTTTATGTTTAGTATTTGTTAATTGTATTAATATCATATTCAATTGCATTAAATTTCTTGAAGTCTTGTACCTTGTTTGTAGAGTAGCATATTAGAATTGTATGTATAGAATTTAAAATATAAACTGAAACTGAAACTGAAACACACGTGCACCAGGTAGTGCGCCATTTTTCGAAAGATGTTTCAAATAGAGGCCCGTATGCAAACAAAAGAGAAACCTTGTTCCTTAATACCCAACAGTGTTCCACAATGCCAAATGCCCGACTCGACCGGGGCTCAATTTTTTGGCTCGCTTATCGACAACAAACGTTTGAGAAATAGAATGTATTGCTGAAACGTTGGAGCATGCTAGGCCTAATTGTTAATACCAAGTGTGGCCAAATTTGTCTCGAATTGAGGTGACGATTTAAGTTTTTCCCTTACAGGTACATGTACCCCAAAAGCCACAAAAAAAGCGTGTGGTTATAATTTTTTTCCTACTAGTTGATTTCAAAAATGGTTTTGTGTCAATGAAGGGCTGCAGAAAATGAGGTCTTCCCGTTGGGTATTATTATTTTTTGCCTAAGATTGACCGAGTACTGATGTGACAAAGTTTCTTGTTTTTCACTATATGTACCCCAAAAACCACAAAAGCAAAAACACGGAAAAGATTACAGCTGATGCACCTATCACTGTGATATTTGGGAAGAAGTCATCATTATAAATCAGTAATGGATAGAAAGTATAGCTGCAAACTTATTTTCAGTGGAAGTATCTAATGTGCCACAAAACCCGCATGGGGTGTACCCCAAAAACCACATTAGTTTTTCACTTATCAAGCCGTTTGCAGCATATCAATCTTCAAAAGCATTATTTTTCTTGATTCTGCATATATTTTGAAATCTGCTGACAATCCGACCTAACAGAGAGGAACTGTGTTATTCATTTACCAGCAATTACAAAGTGCATGCTTTTTCCAAGTATAAAGTATCAAAATATTTGAGAATATCAATGTTCCTGGTAATTTTTTCATAAATAATGAAAAGTTTTGATGTTTCTATTCCATGGATAAATTTTCCTTGCTTTTAATTTCACAACTGCATTCATTTTAGAGTCTACCAGACTTATAACCACCTCAGAGGTTTCATTTATCACCCCCAAAATGTTTGAGAGCAACCTCAAATGGTTTAACCTCAAAGTAACCTCAAATGAGAGTAACCTCAAATGAGAGTAACTTTCCAGTGGTATCCAAAATTAACAGAAGTCTTCTAAAGTGATTGGTTAGTTAATAATATCTGGACAGCAAATACCTATGTTGATTGACTTTTAGAAAGATATTTTTGTTACTGTGTTAAAATATGGGCAATTTTAATTAACTGTCTGTCAATTGAATTGCATAAAATGTTTATTATTTTGTTGAGACATATACCATTTTACCAACTGTATGTTGATTGTCTTGAAGATGTGTTCGTTATTTTGCTGAAAAATGGAAAATTTACTTGCTGTTTGTTTACAGACTTTCAGGAAATATTTGTTATTTTGTTAATTTTGTTAAAAACTTGACCATTCTAACCTTGACTTTCAGAAGATATTTTGTTATGTGGACAAATACCTTATGTTAATTGCTTTCAGAGAGTGTTAATAATATATAAATATAGATATGATTTTGCTGAAAATACATAATTTCATTTGGTTTCTCTGTGGCACACCACACCCTGTACTTGTGTTTTCCATGTTTCAGTGAAATGTACCCCAAAACCACACAAAAAATCACCAAAGTCAGGATGCCCATTCAATAGGTTCACTATATTGCAAGGTAACCATTGTGCTTTTCTGGCAAGAGGACACATGAAAGATACTGAAAAACACTGGTTTGCAAACTTATAGTAAGAATTTGCGACTTGCTACTCGTTCATAGAAATAATCCGTAAAATTTCAAGTTCAAATTTTTGCGTTTACACCCTATAATTTTTTTTTAAATCCAATTTATTCATGGCAAACCTACATTTTTAGGTAGCCCAGTTACCTAAGCATCATTGATCAGTAAGAGTTTTATGTTGTATGTTGATCTTCTATAGATATTGCCTTTCAACTGACCTTGTGGTTTTTGGGGTACCTTAGTTTTTGGGGTACATGTACCTGTAAGTGTTCCATGATACCCGAAACTACTCTACTTTGAACTATAATTTTGCCAAGTTCTTGCTTTTATGACATTTTGCAAGATTTCCGTGAAAAATCGACATGAAATTTGACTGACTGTTTGGAGAATCGTACACTACAACTTACTCTTTCTTCACAAGGGCAACACCTTCCATTATTTGCACTATCCTTCGAAACAGCTGGCATTCAAAACTTTGCCTTCTTGAGTGACGTGCAGCTCTTTAAACCAATGCTAGGCGATTTACGTCTGAAAACAACCTCGTGGAGTGAGCAAATTTGACTTTTGCAAAGCAAGCCAGTGCCTCCTATGCATGTCCAGCCTCGTTCCCAATTAGCAACTTTCCCGCTTCGCTAACAGGACGGAAAATTGTACTTGCCATGCGCACAACGGCTCCTGAAAAGTCTTCGAACAAATCAACACGAACGAGCCCACGAGGCGAGAACGATGAGCTTGGAGCTGCAAAGAGCGGCAAAGAGAAGGCATGTTGTTTGGCAAATTGCTGGAAAATGTTTTCAGTTCTTGGAAGGAGATCTGCTTTCATTACCCGAAACAAAGCTGCTGTGGCTTTTTCAAAGTAGTCAAGAACAGAAGAGATGAGACTTCTGAGATTGAGTTGCCAAGAGACCCAGCTAAAACGAGCGGCGGTGGTGCAGAGTGCCGTCAAATAGAAAAGTCGGTCAAATAGCGAAGTCCTATTAGCCGTCAAATAGAGAAATAGTATAAATGGCAATAAAATGCTAAATCCTTACTTTAGCTAGTGAAATAAATACGCTGTACCTTTCTACATCAATCCCAAGCAAATTCGTACAATTTTTCCCATTTTTTGAAGCAAAATCAACGTCTTTATCACTGCCACTAACGAAACAACTTAGGCCCATACAATTCCTTTGCTTTATATATGAAAACGAGGCCTCGCCGCGCGGACGATCTTCTATCGGGAGAAAAAACACACCAGGACCTTGCGCGGTGAAAATTTACATTCCCGTCAAATAGCAAAACAAAACAGTTATTGATAGACTTGCATCTAGACGAAATATCATTGCATAGTAAGCCATAAAGTATCAACGAAACAATGTAAAACTGTTGAAGGATTAGTTTTTTCTCGAGGATTATTCCTTGATTTGATATCCCTTTATCATTCAAAAATAGGGGCTTCCTGCTCGCCGTAAAATAGCAAATTTCTGTACTGCGTCTACTTTAAGAAGACGTAAGACGGTTCAAAGTATCGTTATTTCCATGCAATAATCTATTGTATATGTCAAAATTATTGAAAATTCGACTTTTCTCTCCGCAGTAAACTAGCGAAATAAGGCATAAATGATGACAAAACATGAAAGAAGTGATGTAAGACGGTTCAAAATATCGCTATTTCCATGCAATACTCTATTGTATGTGCCAAATTATTGAAAATTTGACTTTCCCTCCGCCGTAAAATAGCGAAATAAGGCATAAATGGTGACAAAACATGAAAGAAGTGATGTAAGACGGTTCAAAATATCGTTATTTCCATGCAATACTCCATCTTATATGTCAAAATTATTGAAAATTTGACTGTTCTCTCCGCCGTAAAATAGCGAAATAAGGCATAAATTGTCACCATTTAGTTCGTATTCTTGAGCTAAACGATTCACTTACCAACGACTCAATGATCTATTTGACTTCATTTTCCATTGAAATGTCTCCAAATTTGGTTTAAAACATCCAGTCTTGAGCAACTTCTTGCAAATTTTTCTGGTTCCATATTTTCTCTGCAAGCGCCAGCAATCTCCTCAAACATAAGATCCTTTTGGATGATTACAAAGTCCGTCCTGAGCTAAACAAGCATAAGAATATCTGATTATTGATTTCTTCATAACCCCAAATGATCGTTGATTCTGTTTTTTGCTACAGTCAGAGAGATGAGTGTTGCTGCTAAAGTCGCCTTCAATGGAAAATCGAGCGCCTAGTATAAGGACAAGAATCGCCTCAAGGTCAAAGGCAATATTTTGGTCTTTATGTCAAACGAGAATGATACGCAAAAATCAAAAGTCATTACCCCTAGTTTGCTTATAGTTCGTGCACAAAACTATTGGTGCATCTGTGTCAAATGAGATGTCATGTGAGATTTACGATAACGCAAAATTACTTATGCAGAACCGTACAGAACGCTTCAGTTGTTGCTATTCGCGGGCATCTAATTTGAGACAAGCAGTCACGAAGATTCCTCTGTGCAGAATGATATGCATGAAGATGTTTTGGTTCAGTGTGATCACGTCCCTTCCCCCAGTCCATGGCGCCATTGCTTGCTGGGATTCTGCACCTTTCGTCTCAACTTCACCTACGATGATTGCATCCGTTGCTGTGTAGGAGGGGGGTCCTTCTACCTTTGGTTATGCTGCAAATGCTAGCCTCTGTGCAGGCCGCCGGTTACATCATCCTCTAAAGTTGAGTTTTTTGCATAATGAGTACTATCAATAAGTGGCTAATGATTCGTTCGTTGTAGAAAACGATTGTTTTGACATAATTAAGCTGCTAATGAAGTCAAGAACGTGCCAATTCTGGGTGAATTTGTTGCTGTGCCAGGGTAAACATCCTAGTAATTTATCCATCTTATGGTGTCAAATCTGTCTAACATGAAATAAGCCGACGTCAAATTCTGCTATAGGATCGCGGGAAGCTTCTGTGTTGTATGCGCTTTCTGTGCGCTTTCTTTATCTGAGTGCTCATTAGCAGCGGTAAAACGTTTATCAATTCCATTAACGAGCGTGACTTACTTACTTTCTGACTGACATCGAGTGCCCTCTTAGATTACAAAGTTGGACTTTGTAATCAAAAACGTCGCATCGACAGGCTTTGTGCTAGAGATAATGCGATTCGATACAGTTCATATACTCGTAAATAGATATGGCATATGCCTGATTTTGCTCCATTCATTCAAATGCAAACAAAAAGGATAAAACATACTTTGGGCTGTTTGGTTCACCAAAGAATTGATCTTACACAAAACAACAAAGCAACAAAAAATTTGTGCAAGAAATGTGTCAAGTCTATTCATGAGTCAATAAAGTTAAACAAAAGGTCGTTGTTTTGTGTAAGATCTATTCATTGGTGAACAAAACAGCCAAAAATGTTGTATCCTTTTTGTTTCCATTTGAATAAATTGAGCAAAATCAGGCATGTCACGTCTATTTAGGAGTGTATGAACTGTATCGAATCGCATTATCTCTAGCACAAAGCCTATCGATGCGACGTTTTGAGGAGATTGCTGGCGCTTGCAGAGATAATATGGAACCAGAAAAATTTGCAAGAAGTTGCTCAGGACTGGATGTTTTAAACGAAATTTGGAGACATCTAAATGGAAAATGAAGCCAAATGGACCATTCAGTCGTTGGTAGGTGAATCATTTAGCTCAAGAATACAAACTAAGCCCTTTTGGGGTCAACGAATGAGTTTTAATCGGTAAGAAGTTTAGGCCCAGATCACATTTCTGACAGAAATCGTTGAAAATCACCTGCGATTTTGAGATGTAATTGAAAGGGCGGTGTTTGGGTTATTGCTTAGGGCAATATCCATAATCGCTGAGATTTTTATCCTCATATCTCATTTGCAGCTACTTTTATCGATGTTCGAACGACAAATTTGGTATCACGTGGTTAGAAAGGAGCTATTTGATTGGCTGACCACCGTGAAATTGGATGATTTCCGCGTGCTTTCAGCAACCAGTAGACAAGCAGAAACTGCGCACGCATGCGCGAAAACTCGTGACTTTGAGCCCCCTTAACTCCCTGCAACATATCCCAAAATTAGGCAACACTTGATATTTTCTTCCCAGGGCCATGAACTCTTGATTTATTATTTCAAAAAGCTTATCTGTTCAAACACTTCCTTATCTCAGATTGGTCAATGACGTCATTTTACGCAATTTCTGCTCTGTCCAACCAGTAAGGATTTGAGCTGTATGCTGGACCTCCGTAGTTTTCTCAGTTTATTAGTCGCTAATCAACCTGAGGAAATCAAACTATCTCATTCTGTGCAGTTTTAATCGTGCAAAGCCTGGAGTTTCTGTTTTCAACTAACTCGTGGATGGCCTAAACTTCCCGCCGTGTGTATTGTCTGCGAGAAACAACGACAATGAGCTGAGGGGTCACCAGTAGCTGAATCTGACGAGCAAGTAATATTTTCTGGATGCAGTCATGCTTACCCTGTAGTTATTGGATAGAATTTTCAAAATTAGTTTCGCTTAACGACCAACTTGCCCTGAATAGTATACCCATGGGTAAACAAACGTAGGAAACAGAAACAATTATTTTCTCAGAGGGTGGCTGAATACTTCGGTAAATGAGATTGAAAAAGGAAAGATTCTTAACAAAAATACGACACACATGCAAACAAGGAGAACTTCGGCCCCATTATTACTCGACCCCTTCGAAGATCAAGTTACAGGCGGCCATACTGACCCCCTGGAACTTAAAAAACATCAAATACCCTGTACTAACTAACGTGGAAAAACCACGGGAGTAGAATCTTGACCTCGCCCTGAGCTGTTGTCGTTGCTCTCCATTGTTTGCCAATGCTAGAGGTTCTTTTGATGAAACTTCTGAAAATACAACGCTGCAATGAACACTGTTCAAGTGAGCGTCGATCACTTACGTCAGTCCATGGCTCGGCCCAAATCAGGCTTCAAATGACGTAATCCATGTTAACAGTTGCAAGCAACAAGGGAAGATTTTGTAATACAATAGCATCAGTTGCTTTGGTTCACACCTCAATTCAAAGAGATTAGCGTCTGCAGACAAAAGAAATTCTCTCAAGCAAAACTTCAAAACAAACGAAGCGGCAAAGTTGCCCTGAAACCAGTACGGCAAACTCTCTTTTGGTGTGGGTGATGGAAGGTTTTTACGAGAAGGTATGTGCTTATAACGAAAGAAGATGGGTAAATCTAAAGTTCTGTCTCGCGGATTTTGTTTATTTGATTCAGAAACCGAGCAGAGGGAATTACAATTTTTGCATATTTATTGCTCAGATGTACGCAGTCACTCCGCAGCTCCTGAATCAAATAAACAAAATCCGCGAGACAGAACTTTAGATTTACCCATCTTCTTTCGTTATAAGCACATAACTTCTCTTAAAAACCTCCCCTCGCCCGCACCAAACGAGAGTTTGCCGTACTGGTTTCAGGGCAACTTTGCGGCTTCATCTGTTTTGAATTTCTGCTTGGGAGAATTTCTTTTGTCTGCATTCGCTAATCGCTTTGAATTGAGGCGTGAACCAAAGCGATTGATGCTATTGTATTACAAAATCTGCCCTTGTTGTTGCAAGCTAAATTTGGATCTGTTGGCTTGGCGTTTAGAATCCACCTGTGTAAAAGCCAATAAACCAGTGGTGTGTACGTCAGTGGCGTGTAAACCGTGAAAGTATGTTTTTACACTTTTGAGTCTTCACACAACTGCCAACACTAACAGTTTACAACCATTTCATCACATTTCTGATTAGTTTCTAAGACAAATAATTCTAGCTCACGTACGCTTCTTGTTCATTTCATTTCATTTCATTTCATTTTTCATTTCAATTCATTTAAGGCGGGTTGTGAAAACTTGACTTAGTGATGGATTAGAAGTCGTCTTGGAAAATCTTTTGTTTGCAAAATGATTGAATACTGTTCCTCATTCAAATTTCATGCTTCAGAGCAAATTTTGAATTCAGCTTTTTTCACACTTTCCAAAAAATGGACTGGAAAGCTAGGGAATGGTCCGAGAAAGGAATGAATTTCCATATCTTTGAAACTGTTTTTTCGGACAATATGCATATCTCAAATTGACAAAGCAACATCTCAAAAGATAGCGGAGCCTTTCAGCTACATGCTGATACCTTGTTTGTTTTCAGAGCATTTGCTTTCAATAAATCATGAGCGATCTAGCTCGTGAAGTTTTTTTGGGTCATCCGGTAGAGGATACGTAGAGAATACAACTATTCTCCGTAGTTTTCTTCCTCACGCGTGTTTAGTTCCCAGTACCCGCGTATAAAAGCTGTACAAAAGCTTGATAGGCACTCCGTTCAGGTAACCTGCAAGAAAACGCCACGCAACCGTTTTGTTACCGTTGCAAGAGAACTGCACTTGAACTCGGGGTTCGGAACCCTTTCGTCGGTAGAGGCTGATGGTACGTAAAGCGCAGGTCCCTACATTGTCGGTTGCAGAAATACAAAATAAAACACAGTCCTCAATCTTTCACGAGCATAGTTTCATCTCTATATCATGTTTTCGACGATTGAATAATCTTTATTAGGATACCATATTTAACCAACTCGTCAGCGATGGGACGTGTCGACTACCCTCTCAAACAACGCCTGACTTCGTTGCTTCATTACCAGGAATATATAGTGTTTTTCCCGCCATTTTAACTGATCTGATTAATCACTAGTATGTTTACGAGAACTTGAAGTTTCAATGAAATAGGTTCCAAACATCGAGGTTTGACAGAGTCCTACTGAGTCCTAACGGATGGGTATTTGCCTTAAATAACTATTTTCTTCTCATGAACAGCAGGAGCATTGCGTCTCTATTACAATTTAAAGCCCGGCGCCTGTAACGTTGCAATGTGATTTTTAGTGCTGATGCCAAGGTATCAAAAACTGCTAGAATCAAGTAGATTACTGACGCCAGAGCAACACGTTTGCTCCATTTTACAAGTAAACAACTTGATGATAACTCCTAATGAAAGACCACGCCCGTTATGGCCTTCTAATTTCTTAATTGATTATCGAACCTCATCCGCTAATTAACCAGTTTCTCTAATGCAGATGATGATCTTTATCCGTGAAAAACACGTTTCTACAATCTGTTAATAATACAATGGGCCTCTCTTGATTCATTCATTTGTTTTAAATTCATACCTATTTTCTTGGTTTATGAATGAGCTTGTTCCGCTCCAGCTTCTTAATTCTTATTCCTTGGCTCTGCATTCTAATATTCCCGAACCTTATATTATAACACTTGCGATTCTAAGTTTCAATATTTTCACAATTATTGTTATGTGACGATTACAGATTATGTAACAAGTCTGTGTCGATATCTCCTTTGTGAAATGGGTCTCACAATATTACCCACCCACAGCCACTACCTCCGACATTCTCCTTGCTTTTCTACTTCTTCTTCCGATTATCTCTCTGCTCATTCCACAACCTTGTCATAAGTGTGTATTGGCCCGGAAATTTGCCATCTACATGGCAATCCCCAAACTTAAAGGCTCAGTTTCGGGCAGCCGACATGGGCCAACCGATGTGCTGACCTTCGTGTTTCTTGCATTTTGTTAATTTGATTCAGGTTTAATCGAATTAAAAATCCGACAAGGTGTACCTCAAAGGTAGCAAACAGGGAATCTTTTTTGGGGAGACAAAGTTTACTCTGAGAGGTGCTTTTTAAGCTTCTTATTCCGAGTGCAATAGAATTGAATTTTTTGAACGAGACAATTGTACTGAATTTATCTTTCATGGCAAGTAAACCATGTCCAGAATGAAACGTGCGGGTCTCGCTCCCACACAAACCCTTACCAGTATTTTGCTAATTTCTGGCTATAAAAGATGAGTTCTTTTAGCGAGCAAATTTTCACACCTAAGTTAGCTTTTGAATAATAGATTAACAGTTTATCTTTTTAACCTTAAAGATAACATACTTAAGATTAACATGTTATATCAGCCATGTATTTTCTATTCTTGCGCCCGCCAAACGAGTCAACTGTTTTTACTTATTGGTAGTAGACCTTGTATTGGCTGAGTCAAAAACTGCGCTTTGGGACTCAAAATTGATTCGCACTTGGTATGAGATACCTAACACGTAGATGCTATCGCAAAGATGAGCAGACAAATATACCAAAATTTCAAGTGTTGTATTCAATGAAATAACAGATAAAGCAATGAAAAGTCACACATTGACCAATAATCATGCTACCTGGCCTAGATCTACAAGACTAATCATGTCCTGGAAATGTCCTTGAGAATGTGAATTGATAATTGATGGAATCAGTTTTGCAAACTACCATATCTGTTCTCAGTGTTCACTGACGATTGGTTTTCCACACCTGAAGATTTATTTCCGCGCTTCACAGTTTCGAAATCACCACGATTCTTTCCAGAACTGCTGGAAAAATGGAAAATCAATACAGAAAAAAGTCGTATATAAAAGCCAATTTTTCAGCAAAGCCTACCGAACAAAATTCAAATTCTTGTACCATTTATTTGGTTCAAGAGAAATAAAAGGGACAAAGCATCGTAAGCTGAAAGAGTGAAATCCTCAATCATCTATCGGGTCAGTCTATAAAGCTAAATGTTGGTGAAAAACAAGTCAAGCTGGTGTTTTGAAGTTCATTTTGCGAAAGAAATATCGAATTAGTTTTAGATATCTAGTTTGTTGAAATCGGTTATATCTTTCCATAATCATTTGAGATTTTGTGATCATTTTTTGGGCGAAAAGGCATTGTTTTTATGATAACATTCTGTCTCATACCAATGACAATCAACTGAACACCTGCTAAGGGCTACGAAAAATAACAGCAGTAATTTCTTTTTGAGCTTTTTGACACAGTTCCTTCCATGTTTCAATTTGTTGGTAGAGAAATAGCAAGTTTGTCATAGTTTCGAAGCTCACACATACATGAAAATGAATCAAATTCAAGGTCTAGTTTAAGAATCTTGAGCAACACCATATTATTGCAAATGCTCATAATTATGAAAGTAAAAGAAAGATTTTAACTCTTTCTTCTATGCGATGAATTTCAGAGAATTCAATTGGCAAAGTAAACAGCATCAACAGAAATAAGCAAACAGCCCACGTTTGGTTGCTAACTCGCTCGGTATAACAATCTGTGATTGCTTAAACTTGATTTTTTGGCAGATTTGCACCGCTGGGCAACTTTCATATGCAGATTCCTACTGT
The DNA here is from genome assembly GCA_964020215.1 of Aurelia sp. 3 sensu Dawson et al. (2005). Classification (NCBI taxonomy): domain Eukaryota; kingdom Metazoa; phylum Cnidaria; class Scyphozoa; order Semaeostomeae; family Ulmaridae; genus Aurelia; species Aurelia sp. 3 sensu Dawson et al. (2005). The sequence continues at coordinate 14,313,332 of OZ026572.1, forward strand.
CGTTCAATTGGATTACTGGAAGTGAGATGCATCGTTTGTCAATTGGAAACTTCAACTATTGATAAATTTCACCAGCTACTACTCTAGCTAGGAAGATCCTAGTGAAAGAGCTGCGCTGCTTGATTTGAGTAATGAGTCAGAATGAAACAGGATTCTGCAATTTTGCTTAACTGTATCACCAAATCAAAACAGATATGGATAGAAATGAACAATTTAAACCGAAATCTCTTCAGCTAACTTAATATGACTTCTGCATCAAGAGGTTAAAAGAGCACAATCTTGAGTTGTTTTATGTTTTATGCCAAAATGTGGCTCGTTAAATGCCCCAGCCCAAATTCTTGCGGACTATCCTGTATATTTCTAGTTCAGAGCTAAAATGAACATCACTGCAAGAAAAGGGATAAATGACCAAAACATTTCAATCTCACAACACAGCGATGCTTTCCCAACGTTAAAAACAAGGGATTTCGGTCAATACATTGATTTCCAAAATTTTCGGACGTTTCAATTTTCGGCAAAAGAGTATTCCGCAAATATGATCGTCCGAAAATTTATATGTCCGAATGTTTTAGAGATCCGAAAATTTAATTTTCTGGAAAATCGCTTATGTCAAAAAATCTCTTTGGAACAAGAAATGAAATTCTGCTACAAGATTACGATTGTGCTAATGGAGGAGCCCAGAAAATCTCAATGAAGGACAGGAAATGTCTCAATGAAAGAAAAAAATATTAATTTTCAACAATTTTAACAGAAACTTTGCCTCCAGAGATAACCCATTGCGAGCAATATCGTATTTCTGAAAATTGATAGACTAATTACAAAATAGGTCCAATTTGCAGTAGTAAGGACTTGAAAAAACCATACATCATTAATCTAAAATAATAATGCTGTTGTGTTCGCTTCAATTGTCAGTAATTTCATTGTCTTAGCTCAGAGTCATTGTCCCATTCCTCGTCATCAAAAAGAAATATATAAAACTCAACTCTCAGGTCGTCAAAAGTTGAGAGGAAATCATTAACACATTCTAACATTTTTTCATTTATTCCGTTTATCATATTACTCGGAAGATACTTGAGTGATGTTTAAACATTGGAAAGAAGGCTTGAACAAAATTGTTTTGAAATGCTCAAAACAGTACAGCTAGTAGAGTTGAAGATTGTAACGGATCCTATGAAACTCATTTGACACTCTTGAGTCCTGACATTTTGATCATTTAAAGAAACTCTCAGCACTGGGCCACACTCTAAGTTCCTAGTAAAAAGCCGTGTATTTGACTCCTATCATTGTTGTTTTGTTATACACATTATTGTTGATGTTATTCTTGTTACATAAAGGAAAAGCCTTTTTTGTCCTAACTTCAATTCATGATTCTCCTGATTATGCTTGTATTTTACATTTGACTACTATGCTAGTTTTCGTTTTGAGTCATGGAATGGAGGAATTTTATTACATCTATTCTGTGATTTGCCTTCTGATTATCAAATGGTATATGTCTGAAATTCACTCACCCGTTTGAAAATGTCCGAAATTTTGTCCAACATTGTCCGAAATTTATAATAATTTCGTCCGAAAATTTTTGTCCGAAAATTAAATGTCCAAAAATAAAACGTCCAAAAACCTTGGAAATTAATGTATATTGGACCTCCGTCTGTCAACGGGCTGTGTTTGCCAAAATACAGGGTGACTCAGAGAAAATTTCCCCATGTTCGAAAAACAATTGCAGCAAATTTAGTTGCACTATAGTCATCAAAACTGATTTTTTCCAGTAGCTTCCAGTTTCCAGTTTAAGATTTTTCCCATTGAATAGTTTCCAGTATAAGATTCAAGTTTCTTTGTAACCCCAGTGACCCCACGTTGATATGGATGTTTTGTGGAAAGGTTGCAAATAATGACCTGAATGGCACCCATAAGAGAGCGCTTCGAATTCTCTTCAATGATTATACATCCATCTTTAATGAGTTGTTACAAAGAGGAAATGAGTGCACTATTCATCAAAAGAACTTGCAAAAATTAATGCTCGAGGTTTATAACAGTTTAACACAACAAAATCCTTCATTTTTGTGGGATATGTTCCACGAATAATTATAATTTAAGACAAAAAAATCTGTTGATGTTGCCTCAAACTAAAATAATTACTTATGGCAACGATAGTTTATCTTTTCGTGGTAGCATATTATGGAATTCCCTACCTAATGACAATAAAACTGCCACCTCCATCTGTTCCTTCAAATCATGCATAAAAAAGGAATGGAGAGAATTGTCGTTGTAAAATATGTAAATAGGGTATTTTAAGTATTACGTTGGCTGTTTGATGAACTGTAATTTATTTTGTTTTTTGTAAATAGTTGGTCTTTATTAGTTCTTATATTAGGGCTATTTTGTAAACCAACTTTTAAGAATTTTATAATAATAATAACAATAATAATAATAATAACAATAATTGTAATTTTTGGTAGTTTTCAAGACAGTGGTCCTGTGGTAACTTCGAAAGATTAAACAAATGATTCTAGCACAACATTCAGAAAATGCCTAAAAACGCATCAACAAATGCATTTCGAAATTAATAGAACAAAACCTGTCAGTTTTACAATTTTCCAGCCTATCTCTTTTACTATTTTCAAGAATCCACTTTGCAGAGCAATAAATAAGATATCAGTTTCCGTTTCCGTTTCAGCTCAGGATTTTGTTAGTCATGCTAATTCGTCAGATGTTTTTTAGTCAGATGTAAGTCATGTTAGTCATAGGACTTCAACAGATTTCAAGCAACCCAGGAGGTGTGATCATACGTTTTAGGTGATTTTTTGGCTGTTCTAATAGACTGACCTTTTAGGTCTTTTGAATTCGTCAAGAGAATACCACTTCGACAATTATCAAAAAATACAAAAATTATACTTCAGTCATATACATGTTCGAAAAGTCAGTCCCTAATCATTATACAGGGTGAGTCAAAAAAAGTTTATTCGTTTGAACGGCTGTGGAATAAAAAGCATGTGACCGATATTCAAAACTGAAATGTTCATCTATCGGTCAAAGGTCAACTTAGATGAGACAATTTTGTTTGGTAGTATTCTTCATCTTGCAGACCCAGAAATTAGGAAAATGCCGGTAAAGGGCATGGTTGGGAATAAAAATTTCACATTCCATTCTGGTCCATCATTTACCTTTTATTGAAATTGGAATTCAGCTTCTCAAACTGGCAATGTAAAAATCAATGCCACATATATCATGGACCAGAATGGAATGTGGAATTCTCGATTCCCATACGCACGCCTTACAAGCATTTTGATTGTTGTTAGGTCTTATAGATGTTTGATTTTACCAAACAAAATTTCGTTATCTAAGTTAGCCTTTGAGTGATAGATTAACACTTTAGTTTTGAATATCGGTCACATACCTTTTATTCCACAGCCCTCCAAATGCCTAAACTTTTTTTTGACTCACCCGGTAGTGCAACTACATTTGTTGTAATAGTGTTTCAAACAGGGAGACGTTTTGATGAATCATCCGGTAGATGTCCGTGCATTATCCATAAATTTCGGGGGATCATAGATTGTTCCTCTGTTGTTGAAAGGCTCTTTGAAATCAGTTCGTTGCACCAGATTTCTTAAAGATTTTGGATCACCAATCTTTCAAATAATGCTTTGATACAGCTTTTATTATATTGTGATCAAGACCTTTCTAATGACTTGAACAAAAATGTACTCGAATTGTCTTTACAGTTCGTTCACAAAACTGGTCGCTTTGACTAAGATCTTTCAAGCTTCAGATATGTCACAAAGCAACCACCATATCCGTTAACGTAAATGTTTTGTTTGCTTTATAAATCCTGTCTCACATCAGATGTCAGCCATTTGATTTACTCCAAATAAAACCCTGACCTATATCTGATATGAGACGGAATCTAGTTATAGCATTCAACAGATATTTAAATCGTTCGTTGTGTTGTTGCATTTAGCTTAACATTACGCGTCCTTTCAAATTGGTCATGGGGTAGTCAAGGTCTTTCGCTCCCCATGGTATCGTCCCCTTAGTGTTGTATAGTACTCAAGTATAGTAGAATGTGAGATTTATTTCAAGATTTTCATATGAATAAAAAATCGTAGTTCGAAGAAGAAGTTGCGAGAACAGTTTATCAAAATCTGGCTAAGATTTGAGCTTCAATGTGAAAACAATTACAAAACATCCTTTTGTGTAAGCAGATATCACTTTAAATTCTTTAAAAAAATTCTAGGTTTTCATCTATCTATGGATCAAAACTAGCAAAGTTCGATCGTAATTTCTGGCCACAACTTCCCAGCAATTTACAAAAGAGCTTTGCAACAGAGCAGCAAATAACTCTTACATAAGGTGACCGATTCTAACAGAAGGGTCTTGACAGCAAGTTAACGGTTCTACTAATAGAATTCAGGGGATAATTCGTCGTTGATATGAGTAGCATGTAACGCTCCAAGGTATGTTTATACTTACTCAGAAACTGTATTGAGAAGACTTGGAAATGCAGCCTGGCTAGATATATCCGGAGGGACACCAGATCTTTCCTTTTTGTACTTTTCTCGAAATGCACCAGGGATATATCTTCCAGTTGGCCTTGCTGGCACTTTTGCTTCTTCTTGTGCTGCAACTGCATAAGAAAGCTACAAATGAAATCTAAAACATCGAATGACCCAAAAAATTTAACATCTAGGTCATAACTAGCACCCTGATATCAAAAACCATTGTCAAATGCTTTGTATCACAGTTAAGTTGAAAGGCTTAGCTATCTTTTGCGATGCTGCATGGGCATTTTGAGCAATGATTATCATCCGAAAACCAGATTCAAAGAAAACTTCGCATCTCGGACTCCTCATTTTGAGTGAAATAATCGCCATCATTTTCCAGTCAATATTTGATAAAAACTCAACATTGCGATTGACCTGAAGTCGTCTGGGAAAAGCTCCGGTTTGCAAAGGAATGACTTCTGTCCCTCTTTCAAATTTCGTCCTCCAAAGCAAATTTGGAATTCAGCTTTTCACATACTTAAAATCGAAATGCCAAGGGAAGACTCTAGATGAAAAATTTTGCAGGAAAAGTCATGTGCAAAATGTCAACAAATGCCTTGGTCAAAGGACTAAGTCATTAGAAGATTGAAAGGTCTTCCACCCTCAGTTTTGGAGAACATTTACTTTAAAAAACTTCTACTAAGTGCAATCTATTGTTTGGTTGTTTGGGTGTCATGCTCTAACGATGTATCGGAATCTTTAGAAAGAGTTCACAGAAGAGCTGCCAAACTGATTCATAACATCCCAACATCTATCCTTGAAAGTCAAATCCTAGACAAGGAAAAACGGAAGGATATCAAGTATTTATATACACGAAAAGTTGCTTGCTTAGCCCATAAAGCTTATCACGGTGAAGCACCAAAAGAGATAAAAGCCTCATAAAAAGAGTGAAACGAAGAGACCTCTTAGGGACAATTTGAACATCGAGTTACCAAGATCTAGGTCAGACCTGGGTAAAAGATCATTCAAACATCACGCTGCAATAATTTGGACTTCTCTTCCCACAGAGATGAAAAGCTCCAGTAGCATGCACTCTTTCAAGAAAAGGGTCAAGAAAAACTCCCTTGCATTGGACAAAATTTATTTTGGATCAACAGCAACGCTAAGTAATAAAGACATAAGCACATTTTATTATTATTAATTAGTTAATATAAAGGATTTGTAAAACATTTATGCCAAAACTTGTATCCACTTTAAATATATGTAGTTGTTTAAATAGCAGGACCGCATCAGCCTTGTGCTGCAATAAAATTGTCCTTCTTTACCAAAACATAATGTATGTATGTATGTATGTATGTATGTGTGTGTGTATGTATGTATGTATGTATGTATGTATGTATGTATGTATGTATGTATGTATGTATGTATGTATGTATGTATGTATGTATGTATGTATGTATGTATGTATGTACATCTTTCGAAAAACATCGACTGGAAAGCGAACGAGCAACCCAAAAAAATGAATTCCCAAATTTTTGGAACTGTTTTTTTTCAAACAGTAGGCATACCTTAACCTAACCAAGCAACATCTAAAAAGATAGCTGAGCTTTCAGCTACATGCTGATACCTTGTTTGTGTTCATAACATTTGCTTTCAAGGAATTATATACGATTCAGCTTGGGAAGCTTTCTTGGGTCGTGTGCACTATAGATGAACATTACCAATTTTAAGCAAGTTGATTATTATTATCATTGTTGTTGCAATACTGCAGTCTAAGATATTTTTGACTGGAAAAGTTAAGCTGAACATCAAGCTGCAACCTGCAGTCTTAGATAGAACGACAAACAGATTTTGTAAAGAGGCATCTAATTTTTTTGCTTTTAATTGTAAATATGGTATTTTCATGTAAACACGCTGAAGTGTATAAATTCTCGGCTGCCCAGTAAAGTTTTAGTCTGATAAAGATTTTAAATCGAAACGTTACGGAAAAAAACGGTTCTATTTATTTTCATTATTACGTTCTTTTTATCACAGAAAAAGTTCCTGGTAAGTTCGTCCCGAAAGCATGCTAGAACAACTAGCCTCAGGTTTCGATAACCTTTCTCAATGTTCTTGCAGTTCCTAACAATGCTGTTTTCTGTATCACTTCAGTCCTGATCTTGATTCCTATCTTCTCAATGTATTGCTCTGCTTCTTTTGTGACACATCCCAATGCAACAACTACAACTGGAATGACAGTTACTTTTCGAAGGCACCATAATCTTGCAATTTCTCTTCTTAGATCTTGATACTTTTCAATTTTCTCTTGTTCCTTCTGTTTTATCCTTGTATCTCCTGGTACAGCTATGTCAATGATTAAGCACTCTTTTTCTGGTTTTAGCACGACAACAATGTCTGGTCGCCAATGCTCAATTTCGTAATCTGTGTTTATGTTAAAGTCCCACAGTACCTTAATGCTTTCAGTTTCAGTAACGCCTTCTGGCTTATGATTGTACCACTGTTCAGCCCTGGGTAGGTCATACTTCTTGCAAATCTCCCAGTGAACTATCCGTGCTACGTTGTCGTGGCGTCGCTTATATTCCTTCTGGGCTAATTTGCTACATTCACATATGATATGGCTCACTGTTTCCCCCTTCTCACCACACATTCTGCAACTCGGCGAATCTCTTGATTTGTCGATATGATGTTTAACGTAATTCGTAATCTCTGAAAAACTGACCATGCATTACTTTTTCATGCCACTTGACTTCTCTTTCTTTTTTTCTTTGATCTTTATACTCTGATGGCTTAATGATGTCAGTATTCATTTCCTGTTGTTTATGCACTGCTTTTAATAATTGCTCTTGGCTGTTTTTAACATACCAGCTAAGGCGATTTTCCTCTGACTGGATGGTTTCTAATACACTTTGCAATCCCCTTCCACCTCTCTGTTTTGCAACATACAATCTATCGACGTCACTTTTTGGATGTAATGCTCCATTCATTGTCATAATTTTCCGTGTCTGTCTGTCTAGTTTCTCCAGTTCCGCTTTCGTCCACTTCACTATCCCAGCCCCATATCTCATCACAGCTACTGCCCAAATATTCATTGCTGAAATGGCATTCCTGCTGTTCAAGTTTGACTTCAATATAAGTTTAATCCTTCGCTTGTATTCCCTCGTGAATCTCTCTTTCATTTCCCTCTCCTTTATCCCATCTAGTTCTACTATACCCAAGTACTTGCAACCTTCTTCGCTGACGCCTTTCATCTTCTCTCCATCCGGTAGTTCACTTCCATCACAAGTTGCCATCTTTCCACGCTTCATGATAATTACACCGCACTTTTCTATACCGAATCGCATGCCAATGTCACAACTAAATCTATGCACTGTATTTACAAGTGATTCTATGTCTCTTTCACTCTGTCCAAATAGCTTCAAGTCATCCATGTATAGAAGGTGATTTAATTTTGGCTGATTCTTTCCCAAACAATACCCAGCTTTCATCTTTCTCAAAATTAGTGACATTGGTATGAGACAGATAACAAATAGGAGTGGCAAAAGGCTATCTCCTTGGAATATTCCACGTTTGACGTTGACACCCCCTAATACTTTATCTCCTGCGTTCAACTGTACCTTCCATTTCGTCATACTCTTTTCAAGGACGTTCACAATGTTATCAGCTGCCCCATCCAGTTGTAGACTCTTTAGTATCCACGAGTGTGGTATCATGTCATACGCCTTTTTATAATCCACGTACGCCATAGCTAGGTTGGTGTGTCTTCTTTTACAGTTCTTAAGTACCATTCTATCAATGAGTAGTCGATCCTTCGTTCCGCGTGTCTCTTTACGACAGCCTTTCTGTTCTGATGGTAACATATCATTAGTATCTACATGCTCGTACAGCTGCTCGGAAAGCGTACCCGTTAGCAATTTCCACATTAGTGGTAAGCATGAAATAGGTCTGAAGTTACCCGCAGCATTTCCCTTACTTCTGTCCTTCACACATAATACCGTTCTTTAATACGTCATCCATGCTGGAACGTCTCCACCTTCGACTACCGCATTTAACTGGCAAGCAATTCTATCGTGTAGTGATGACAAGTTTTTCAGCCAATAGCCTTGTACTCCGTCAGGCCCGGCTGCCTTCCAATTTGGTATTTTCCCCGTTTGCTTTCTTACATCCTGGGCAGTGATTTTAACATCATCTTGTTTATTGACTCCTTTTGATTCTGTTTCGATCTCTCGTAGCCATTCGGCATCATCGTTATGTTCTACTGGGTTGTCCCATATTTCACTCCAAAACGTTCTACTTTCGTCCGCATTTGGTACTGCATTCTCTTTAATTACTTCACCATTCAATTCTACAAAAACTCGCTTTTGGTTCGATGAAAACATCCTGTTTATTCTAAACTAGTTTATCCGCTTTTCATATCTGTCTGTCTTTGCTGCTTTCGCTGTTATTCTTTGCTTAAGCTCTTCCATAACAACCTTTACTCCTTTCTTCTTCACATGATGCTTTTTGAAGATCTGTTCTAGTTTCTTCATATTTTTTATTTGCCCTTTCGCATAACGATCTAATTTGCCAACAGTTCTCCTCAACTCATTAATATCCCGTTGGATCCTCCTTTTCCAAAATGGTTCTTGAGACACTTTATCCTTTCTCTGTTTCAATCCTAACCGATGGCTCACATAGACAGCTACAGCATTTATCAGACCGTTTGTTTCTGTTACATCATTTGCCATAATATATTTCAATACCTTATTCACATTGCTAGTGATCTCCCTGAGCTTTTTCCGATCTGCTTTTCTAAAAGAGACATTTGTGATCTTTTCCTTCTTTTTAGACAATTCACAGATAATCTTCATCATTTCCAGCTGTTCTTCCGTTAATTCCGAATCAGTCAATATATCAAATTCTGATGTTGCAATTTCTGTTTCACCCTGCGTTGGTTCATTTTCATCTTCCAGTTGTCCTGGTCTCTCTTCTTCGCCGGTTTCGACATTCTCTGTATTAATTCTTTGTTCTGACAAATTACTGTCTTGTTCCTCGCTTACTTGCACTTCTTCGTTATTTCTGTTCTCAACTTTCCTCCTGATTTCCTCTAGTTCAACTTTGCTAAAGTACTCATTTGTCTTGATTACCCTGACTTGATCTAGAAGCCTTTGCGCGGATACTTCAAACAAACCTCTGTCATCCCAATTTCTTTTCATCCTCTTCATAAAACCTCTCCTATCTGGTTCACCTTCGTAGTAACATTCCATTACAACCTTGTTAAACGGCCTCCAGTTTATTCTTTCTCTTCTTCGATTGGCAGTAGCTGAATAACGACCGGGCCTGCCCTGCTCATCCACAGGGCACCTGCCGAGCGAGGAACCTTCACCAATACAGGTTCCAGCCCCATTCACGTTGTTATCTGAAATATTTCCTTGATTCATTTTACATTCAAAAGAGGATTGTGTTTAAAGGTGCACTACCACCAGTATTTTTATCGAGACACCATCTCTAGGGGGGTTGCCAACCAAAGCTAAAGAGTCCCCCCTACCCATGAGACAGACTAGTATCTTTTATTATCATTGTTATTATTATTATTATTATTATTATTATTATTATTATTATTATTATTATTATTATTATTATTATTATTATTATTATTATTATTATTATTATTATTATTATTATTATTATAAGAAACAAAACCATCATCAAAAATTAACAGAAAAAGAAAATAAAAAGAAACACAACTGTTAAAACTCTGTACGTTTCGATTAAAAAGCTTCGTCAGCAATCATATCATATTATTATTATTATTATTATTATTATTATTATTATTATTATTATTATTATTATTATTATTATTATTATTATTATTATTATTATTACTATTATCATTATTATTAGACCTCACTCTTGTAATTTACTCAAATTGCTATTGTTGTGGCGTTGCAAGATGGACGTGCTTTGAAGCGCGTCTACCTTCGCTGTCTCCTTTCAATACTAATCCGTCGTAACTGCCGTCGAAAATGCTGTCCAGTATACTCATGAAACACTGAAAGTCAATGCAATTGATAAAGAAGTTGAAGATATGTTTCAAGGATGCAATTAAGCAAGGGAAAATTGTTCGCGTGGCGACGAAGGACACACCATGGACTAGGCCATTGAGTAACTTTGCTTCACGTCTCAGTGGCGCCGAGTGGAAAGAATTTGAAGAACAGGAAGTAGCATTTAGAAAGTCATTGGGTGGTCAAGGTACTTTTTATGGCCAATTTGTTTGCAAGGGGGACTTTATAAAGTGGAGAAAAGTAATAAAGCTTATAAACGGAATCTTTACGAAGGGAGGAGAGTTTCAGAAGCAAAAGATCGATGGGACCCCTTGGGATCCAAATCTGTGCAGTTATTGTCTAAGGATTTTGAATTCAATGCCTCATGAGCCATCGCAATTAAACGAGGGAGTCCCAATTATAGCACAATTAGAAAAACAACTTAACTATGTTACAAAAACAATACAACCATTCTTCTCAAAAGGACAAGGCCACGTCTCACAGGATCCAGTTTCACGAAATAAATTAACCAATCTTTGGCTTCACAAAAGGAAGAAAGCCATTCAAATCATAAAGAATGACAACAGGTGGCCAATAAAGGTACACGTAGAAATTAATCAAGCAGAAACAGAGGCATTCTATCAAAATGAAAAGAACTTTATTTTGGAAAATGAGTGGGATGAAAACAACGCAATAGGACACCAACAGGAAGCGGAAAGATACCAGGATGAAGTTCCGCCGTTTACTGTGGGGGAGATACAAAGTGTTCTGAGGAAGCTTCCCAATGGGAAATCACCAGGGCTTGATGGGGTTCGCTATGAAGATGTGAAAAAGGAATACGATGACAAGGGGGTAGACATTAGAAGCTGTTTTAATACATGTCTAATCAACAAAAAGGTGCCTAGCAGTTGGAAGCATGATATAATACAAAGGATACCGAAGAAGAATTTTCAACAACAGGATTTAACAACGCTGCGTGACATATGCCTGTCATCAGTGATTTATAAGATTTTTTCCCGATGTATCATCCAGAGAATTTTACCACTGATTGAGCCAAAAATTGAATTCTGGCAACGAGCCTTTTTGCAAGGAAGAAACAGGCAGGATCTGATTTTCAGTTTAAAAACGGCTTTAGATGACTTCAAACATATCAGTACAAAGTTGCACGTCCTGTTTATTGACTTCGCAGATGCCTATGGTAGCATCAAGCATGATAAAATGATACAGACACTGAGCGAGTATGATCTCCTGCTACGTATTGTAAGATCATCAAGAACATTTATGAAGGAGCATGTTTTCAAGTCATATGTGGGAACACTTTATCAAAAAAGATTTACATCACGAGGGGCACAAAAACAGGAGACCCACTAAGTGTTATCATCTTTCTGATGGTATTAAATAGAGTTTTACAGCCTGCTTTCAATTATTCCTTGATAGCTCTTAGTATTCAAAATGAAAAAAAAATTAACCCCCTACCTATTCAAGCATATGCAGATGATATCGCAATGGTTTCTTATGATTTCAGAATGCTCAAGAACATGTTAGAAATAAGTGAGCCACTATTTAATGGTGCTGGATTAAAAGTGAAGGGACCAAAATGTGCATTATTCTATGAAAGGCGTTCAGGCAATAATAGACCTTTTCAAAGAGGTCTGGGACGGCGCGCTACTTTTCTGGAAGATGGTGGATACACGGGAATCTTCTCTGCGATGCTGAACTGGAGTTGCAGTGGGAAAAGTCGTGAACAAAGTATGGCATTTAACTCTAGTTATATGGTTCATGAAAGACCAGGGGGGGGGGCTTCAGCATGAAGACAAATACTTGCTTATCACATGAACGCAATGTTTAGCACATTTTACGAGGAGGAGACGTTTATACCTTTGAGTTGTTTCAGCGAAATGATGACTTCAGACTCGGTCAGCCAATTTTAGATAAATTTAGATTTCTGTTTGCGAGTTGGGCTTATCCCCCCATAACTGAAGGAATACGAGCAGTTGTATGTATCGAGAACTGTTAAGAAACAAACAATGATTCACATTTCTTCTTTCCAATGCTAAAGTTACCGACCATGCCTTTCCAAATCAATTCTGCTAGGTACGCTAATGAAAAGTTTCTTCGATCTTTTAGTTTGTTCACATGCGCCTAACAAAGTTGGAGTGTTTTGAAATAAAGGATTTCTGTATGCACTCGTAAAACAAGGCCACTTACCTGCTCCAGACAGCTGAACTTGCACTTAGATTTCCATTTTCTTATTATTTGTAAAAACTTTGCTCCGATTGAAAAGTCAACACAACAAACTGCACAACTGCTCGCAACCAATATGTCACTAAGACTTTGCCTCCAAACAAAACAATATACTTTCTACTTTAGCAAATCTTTGACTTGGAATCTCTTCCACATTGTACAATCAAGAAACGACTACATATTTTCTGTTTTCGTTCTGAAATCCACAAGTGTTTTGTCGCAAACCAGTTTCTTTTTGTTTCATCCAAGAAGCAGAGAACGAAATGACGAATACAAATTTGATGAGGAATGTTTTCCCGCCAAAGTCTCTCTTTTGCTACGAGGCTCAAAGGGTCCAGGAGAGGAAGGGGGTGTTTGCCCCTATACGTTTGTACCAAAAATGCCTTCGTATATCCTTAGTCAGGGCAATAGATAAGCTCAGTTTATTCATAAATAAAATTCTAACATTGGTAACTAATTATCATACAATCCAAATTCAACGAACTCGAAGAAATAAACTTTTCCTTGTAAGATATCATTTTAATGTCGTAATGTCGTAACTAACTCCTTAGTTTGATGTTGTAAGATTTTGCGGGCATTTCTGGTCCTTTGAGTGCACATTAGCTGGAGTTAACTTCGGTTTTTGTTGCATTACGTCGCCCACTGCAACTGCATTTTAACGTTTGCAATGCGAAGGGGGATTCCCCTTCGCAGCTTATCCGCCATCTTCCAGAAAAGTAGCGCGCCGTCCCAGACCTCTTTGAAAAGGTCTATTGGTATAAAGGAAAGAATGATAGAGAACCAGTCATAGAGACTCAAGGAGAAAAGATTGAAACATATAAGAGATCGCAGGCATACAAATATCTTGGTAAATCTCTCAGCATTTGTGGTGAAGACCCAAAGCAAGTTGAAGCCTTTATCGAAGAATTCAAAGAAACTTTGAATAAGATTGACGCTAGCTCCCTTCCAATCCCTCTAAAACTTAGTGCGTTTAACAACATGGCTCTAGCCAAAATATTACATCACTTTGACAACACAAGAATAGAGGAACAACAACTAGGAGAGATGGACAGTAAAGTTAGCTGTGTCGTAAGAAATATGTTTGGGTTGTACCCTAAAACAACCGACAAAGTGTTTTTCATTGGCAGGCTACAAGGGGGGCTTGGTATAAAAAAGCCATCCAACGTTTACAGAGCTACACGAATCTCAAATCTAGTCAACATGCTAAACCACGGAGAAGAAAATATAAGGTATATAGCAAGAGAATCGTTAAGTTTAGATATGAGAGCGCGGGGTGTAAGAGCTACAAACGGTGAAAAGAACTTTTTAGGCTATGAATTAGATGATAACGACAGACTGGTGAAAAACAAAACTTACGGTGGAAATTCAGATTGGCCAGATCTTCTTTTCCAAGTGAATAAGTTGAAAGGGTGTGTCATATACGAGGATAATTTGGCGAAAGTTGTTGTCAATGGAAAAAAACTTAGTCATAAAAATCTGAAGCAAGAGATCGAGGGAGAATTGGAAAAACTTGATGCAGCAAAGTGCTCAGAACTCAGGTTTCAAGGGAAATTCATAGGAATAGATGCCATTGATCGGAAAATATCACATCAAATATACTACAAATGGATACTTTCAGATAGTTTAGTAAAATTTGTGTTACGAGCAAGGATGAACCAAATATCCTGCAACCAGCTGATCAATTTTTGGAATAAAGATCACGACAAAAAATGCTCGTTGTGCAACCATCACACAGAGTCGGTAGCCCATTTAATGGACTCTTGCAACAGATTTAAAGATCCTTACTCAAAACGACACGATAGGATAGTAGAAGCCATCTATCAAAAGATTCGTCGGTACAGTGAAACGTCAGTCAAGTTTGTTAACAGGATGGCAGAAACAGCATTTCCAAATTTTCGAACTGAACTACAGCAAATCAATAACCGGAAGCCTGATTTGCTAGAGATAAAGTCTAACGAAAAAGAATGCGAGATCATAGAAGTAACTGTATGCTTCGATTTGTACATGTCAGAGTCATATGAAAGTAAAGCTAGGAAGTACCAACAACTCAAAAACATATTGAATCGGAATGGGATAAAGACAAATATAAGAATATTGTGCTTTGGATCGCTTGGAACTGTTCACGAAGACGTAAGAAAGAACTTAAGAGGATTAGGACTGTCGAGTGAGGAGGCAAAGTCTACAATGAAATGGTGCAGTGTATCTAATATGATATGTGGAAACATGATATGGCGAAACCGATGCAAATGGATTCACGGACAGACTGGAATTTGATGTTATGAGTATGCTGGACAAACATTTGACGTTGAGACATCTTAGTTAGCTCTCGTTAGTCAAATCATATCAGAATTTATTATTATTATTATTATTATTATTATTATTATTATTATTATCATTATTATTATTATTATTATTATTATTATTATTATTATTATTATTATTATTATTGTCATTATTATTATTATTATTATTATTATTATCATTGTTGTTGTTGTTATTAGTATTATTATTAATATTATTATTATTATTATTATTCTGCTTTTACACGGTATTGATCTAACAACCGGCTAATTGTCTAAATTATGTTTCTCATCGAACCACTACCCGTGGTCTAGGGAATTATTATTATTATTATTATTATTATTATTATTATTATTATTATTATTATTATTATTATTATTATTATCATTATTATTATTATTATTATTATTATTATTATCATTGTTGTTGTTGTTATTAGTATTACTATTATTATTATTATTATTATTATTATTATTATTATTATTATTATTATTGTCCTTTCTTCACGCCTTTTTGTTGTTTGGCGGCTTTTTCTGGGCAGCGGATTGAATCCCTCAATCTTAGGTGTCCAGAGTCCTCATAATTATCTTCGCCGTGCCAAGTACACAAGTCTTTTGTAATAAAGATGTCATCTGTCCCATTTCAAGTTACTCAACATATCTCTTAAAGTTTTTGCTCAGCGTACCAAGAGCTCCGATGATGATTGGTATTGTCACCACTTTCCTGACATTCCATAGTTTTGCCACTTCCCTTCTAAGATCTTCGTACTTTTCCCTCTTCTCCTCTTCTCTTTCGATCACTCTTCCATCAAAGGGGCATGAAACGTCAATGATTTTGCATTCATTTTTCCCTTTATCGTGTATTACGATGTCAGGTCGGTTGTGATTCAACTGCTGATCCGTTTGAATTCTAAAATCCCATAAGATCTTTGACTTTTCATTCTCTGAAACACCTTCTGGAATATGATCATACCATTTCTCTGTACAATCGAACCCATATTTCTTGCAAAGCTCCCAGTGAATTACTTTCCCAACCCTATCATGCCGCCAATTCTGGTACTGGCTCTGGGCCAATTTTTCACATTCAGCCACTACATGCGCAATAGACTCTTCTCTTTTTCCACACATTCTGCAAACAGGTGAAACATCCTGTTTATCTATGCGGCTCTTTATAGCATTCGTCCTCAACGCCTGATCTTGGGCTGCCATCAGCATCCCCTCTGTCTCCTTCTTCAGCGTACCTTTCCTCAGCCATTCCCATGAATCAGAACTTCTTATGCCTGCAGTCAACTTCTCATACTGGCCATGTAGAACCTTCTCTTTATAAGATTCCATTCTTTTTACCCTGATTGCTTCCTTTGGCATTCCAGAGCCCAACAAGTTTTCTTCCCGTACTGCTTTTAAAAATGGTTCTTTGCTCAGCTCTATATAGCTATACAAACTGTTTTACCTAGATCTCAACGCAATCCTCAACACTGATTAAGCCCCTGCCACCGTCTGCTCTTTTGTAATAGAGTCTGTCAACATCCGCCTGCGGGTGCAATGCTCTATATATTGTTAGCAACTTTCTGGTTTTCCTATCGACGGCTTTCAGCTCATCTACCCTCCAGCTAATTATTCCTGCACCGTATCTGATGATTGATACAGCCCTGGCATTTATTGCTTGGATGATGTTTCCACCATTCAGCTTGGATTTCAGTATTGATCTAACCCGCCTGATATATTCCTTCTTGAGTTTCTCCTTCATTTCTTCATGTTTTACATTGTCGATCTCTAAAATTCCTAAATATTTGTACCCCTCCTCTTCAAGACCTTTCATAATTTCATTACCTGGCATAACAATACCATCACATTTCACAATCTTTCCTCTCTTCATGATCAAGATCGCACATTTGCTGATTCCAAATTCCATTCTAATGTCATCGCTAAATACTCTTACTGTGTTGACAAGTGTATCTATTTGGTTTTCGTTTTTGCCATATAATTTCAGGTCATCCATAAATAGTAGATGATTTATCCTCACTTTTTCTCTCAAATCATACCCTGCTTTAACATCTCTTAAAATCAAAGTCAATGGAATTAGGGCCAATACAAAAAGGAGAGGAGACAAGCTGTCTCCCTGAAATATCCCTCTCTTTATCCTAACTTCTCCAAAGACATTTTTGCCAGATGTTAAGTCCGTTCTCCAAGTATTCATACTGTTTTCCAGTAATGATATCATATTGCTTGCCACTCCAAACATATTCATGCATTTCAACAACCATGTATGCGGTATCAAATCATACGCTTTTCTGTAGTCAATCCAAGCCATTCCTAGCCCACATAAACGCCTCTTGCAACTTCTCATTACCATCTTATCGATTAGTAACTGATCTTTTGTACCTCTTGATTTCCTTCTGCAGCCTTTTTGTTCATCCACGAGCAGTCCTTTTCTGTCAAGGTGTTCATACATAGAATCTGCAAGGACTGAGGTCAACAGCTTCCACATTAGAGGTAGGCATGTTATTGGTCTAAAGTTGCTTACTATAGGCCCCTTTTCCGTATCCTTCATTATTAAACTCGTTTTTCCTCTGGTCATCCACCCTGGCACATTGTACGTAACCAAACATTCTTGGAGATGTTGAGCGATCCTGTCTATACATGAAGTGAAATTCTTGAGCCAGTAACCCTGCAGTCCATCAGGTCCCGGTGACTTCCAATTGGGTACTTTACTGAGCTGTACCCGAACTTTTCCAGAATCTATCAATATATCATCTTGCTTCTCAACATTTCTTAGCTTTTTTTCCAGCTTTGTAAGCCATTCTGCATCGACAGCACAAGCTCGTTGTGCTCAGCTGTCAGCACGTGTAAATCATCGTGTTGCAATAAATTGAAGAATTTTAGTTTTCCACTTGTTTAATGGCGTCTAAGTTTGTTCCAGAGCCTGAAGAAACGGATCAGCTAATTCTAGACACTATTAGAAAGATACAAAGGTCGAAGAAACGTGCATATTCGGAGTTGGTATTCAAAAAGTTATCGAAGCAATACGGCCTAGATGAATCACCCGCCATGTTGCAGCTAACATCGATGATGGCTACTGGGAAAATTGAAAATGTCCCAACGAAAGAGGGTCTGGAATCCCTGAGAATCGATGAAGCAAAGGTGAATTTGCATGTTGAAAGTCAGGAGGAAAACGGGAAAGGCAGAAAGCTATCAAACGATGAGGACAAAATTATTGAATGCAGGAATGAACTGCAGGCCGTCGCCGAGGCAGAGCAGGAGAAATTGGTTTCTTCTGAGAAAGGCAAGTCGTGTGATAGTGATATGGAGTCAAATAGTGATAATGATAGTGATATGGAATCTGATAGTGATACAGAAAGTATACAGAGTGGAAACGCAGAGTTGGCTTTGTTTTCAGAAAACATGAAGGAACGAGTTGGTATCCTGGAAAGGCAAATTTTAGATATTCTAAATCGATTAGACAACCAAGATTCAGAAAAAAAGGATGCAAGGCAAATTATAGATAAAGATTTCCAGGAGATGTTAGCTAAAATTTGGTTGCTGGAAAAAGAAAACCGAGCCTTGTCTGACGAAAATCTAGCTTTGAAGTTGGAAAATTCTGAAATAAAAGAAATTTTTATAAAAAGTGTTCACGAAAATAATGATAAAAAGAAAGATATAAGTCAACTTAACCAAAAAAAATGCAGAGAAAATACCCAAAAAATTGAGCAAGAAAAGGAAACAGGTAGTTTGGAGAGCCCCTGGAAGTTCCCAGGGCAAACGGCGAGACAACAACAACAACAACAGCAACAACAAGTTATTTGCAAAAACAGATTCAGCGTACTCGCAGATCTAGAAAACAAAAGAGAAGAACAGAAAGATCTGCAGAAGACAAAAGAAGATTCAATATGGGGAGTACAAACAAAAGTCCCAAGAGTTTTCGAGCCAAGGATGTCTCAGGCGACTTACAGAAAGATGCCAGACAACGAATATATTTCTGGAAATCGTCTCCCAGCAATTTACAACAACATCGAGACATCAGAACAGACAATGGCGATAGGAAATCGATATGAAGTATTACAAAATGAAAACGCTGTCAACAATTATCGTGGGAACAAATACAATGAGTTACCAATGCCGCAAACAGAGAAATCAAAAGTGGGAGACAGAGTAGCAAGAGAATTCAATTCAGCACCGAAAGGAATCCCAGGAAAATATGGAAAGAGAGCAGAAGAAGAAATGGATGCAATTGATTCTCATGAGGAGCGTTTTGTTGCCACAGGAAAAAACATAATGCCTGGGATTTACGACTATAATGAAGTAGTGAAGATGAGACCAACGCAGGTACGAGCTGGCCCTCCAAGGAATTACGGAACATCGGGAAAGAAAGTGTATGGCAATGCCCAAGAGAGACAAGATCAGAGAGGCAACCAATCACAGAGGAAACCAACCTTAACGATAATTGGTGACTCCATGGTCAAAAAGATACGTAGTCAAGATATAAACAACGAATGTCCTTCATACAAATCTTACGTCAAGACCTTTCCTGGGGCAAGAATTGATGACATGTTTTCTTATGTCGAGCCTACAGTTAATATGAACCCAAGTATGGTTGTTCTGATGTGTGGAACGAACAACCTTCGCGACGAGGAGCCAGACCGAATTGCAAACAAACTCGTAGATCTAGCACTGACAGTAAATGAAAGAGTTGACAAGGTTGCAGTATCAAGCATAGTTCACAGAGCCGACTCGCACAACCTAGAAGTCAAAAGAAAGGAAGTCAATCGCCTTGTAAGAGAATCCCTCGAAAATCATGGAATAGATTTTATAGCTCAAGACAATATTAAAGCGCAACATTTGAACAAATGGGGTCTTCACCTAAATTACAATGGAAACAACTTACTAGCAGGTAATTTTATCGATTTCATAAATTCCACTGTTTGACTAGAAAAAAGACAGATAAGTGATGAGGACAATTTAGATTCTTCAATCCAAAATTGTAGACCATCTTACAAACATAAATTTCAATTATTTACGCTAGATGAAGAAGTAGACCAGATATCAGTACAATCACCTACTTATACAGAAAGATCTCCGCAAATGTCTCAAACAATAACATGCCCAGCAGGCCTTGGAAATTCACCAGACTCCTTAGAAAAGAGCTGCAATGATGAATTTTCAAAAACAAATGGGTCTCCGATAATGAGCCCTTGCTCAGGTTATCGGTCACATGACCAACACTCTTTATCTTCCTCTACTTCAAATGCTTCCAATGTTCCAAGTGAATCTTCTTTTTCTGTATCTTCAGTCAAATCCATGCAAGAAAATATTTCGAGTGATATTGGGGAGATTTTCAAGCTGAGAACAAAATATCAAAGCAATCCTTTAATTGGTTTTTTAAATATAAATAGTCTTCGAAACAAAATAACTGATTTGAAATTAGTGATGGAAAAATGCTTGCCTGATATATTGGTGATAGAGGAAACAAAGCTAAACTCAGATTTCAAAACTGAGATCTTTCTAGTAAATAACTACCAAAAACCAATTCGTCGTGATAGGAATGAATTTGGTGGGGGGCTGATGCAATTTGTCAGGAAAGGCGTTGTTTGCAATAGAGTTTCGTCTTTTGAGAGTCCCAACATCGAGATCATTTGTTCTGATCTGATGGTTTGCAAAAAGAGGTGGGCTATTTTCAGCATTTACCGACCCCCAGATGCTTCCAATCTGGAACTATTTTTTAGAGAACTGTCTTCCTCCTTAAATTCAGCCATGGACAAATATGACAATGTTATGATTATGGGTGACATAAACATTGACACTCGTGACATTCAGCATCCCGGATATACTAGGTTAAGCTCTTTCTGCGATGTTTTTGGACTGTCCAATTTGGTAAATGATAAGACATGTTTCACAAAAAATCATAGTACGTCCATAGATGTTATGCTCACGAATAAACCGAGATGTTTTCAAAATACCACTGTTTTTGAAACTGGTTTAAGCGACTTTCATGGGCTTGTCTTAACTTTAATGAAAACACACATTCCCCGTCTCAAACCTAAAATGATCAGGTATCGTAGCTATAAGAAATTCGACCCTGAAAAGTTTCTTCAAGATGTAACGAATATTGACTTTAAAGCTGATGTAAAGGATGCAGATTTGGCATACAGGAATCTTTCATCTGCTTTCCGAGAATTTGTAGATAAGCATGCTCCTTTAAAAACTAAAGTTCAAAGGGGAAATACTGCCCCTTTCATGAATCAGCAATTGCAAAAAGCAATCTATACCAGATCAAGGCTCAAAAAAAGGCTAAATAAAAACCCTACCGCAGAAAACAGAACTAAGTTCAAAAAGCAACGAAATAAATGTGTCTCCATAAGAAAGAAGGCTATCAAGAGCCACTTTAAAGAAGCAACTAAAAATGGCACAATGTCTAATAAAGAATTTTGGGATCTTGTTAAACCCTTTCTTTCAAATAAAGGGGGACTCACGAGTAGCGATATTTCTCTTGTAAAAAATGAGACCATTGTAACTGATGACAAGGAATTAACAGAGATATTCAATGACCATTATGTAAATATAGTAGAGAAATCCAGTGGTAAGAAGCCTATTAGTCTTGCTAAAGATATTGGATCATCTGATGACCGTCAAATTGTTCGATTGATTCTAGATAAGTATAAAAACCACTCTAGTGTGCTCGCTATCATTCAAAACCCAGAGCAATTACTGAATACCTTCACTTTTCAGGAGGTAGGCAATCAAGAAGTTGCAAAACTATTAAAATCCTTGGACGGTAAGAAATCTACTGGTGAAGATAAAATACCCCCAAAGCTTGTCTCTCTAGCAGCAAATGAACTTACAAATACTCTAACCATGGCAATAAACTGTAGCATTCGTAATTCTCGCTTTCCAAACGATGCAAAAAAAGCGGCAGTTTGCCCTTTAGATAAGGGGGAGTCAGATCGTACAGTAGAAAGGAACTTTCGCCCAGTTAGTGTTCTTAATATCTTTTCGAAGATATACGAAAAAGTCTTAAAGCAGCAACTCACTCAGCATTTAGACAAAACGCTTTCTGTTTTTATTGCGGCCTACAGACAAAAATATGGAACCCAACACGTCCTGATACGTTTAATAGAAGATTGGAGATCTAAACTAGATAACGACTATCTCGTAGGTGCGATCCTTATGGATCTTTCTAAAGCTTTCGACTGTATCCCACATGACTTGCTTATTGCCAAATTACATGCATATGGATTTGATGAAGATGCATTAGTCCTTATCTATTCTTATCTTAAAAGACGAAAACAATGTGTCCGGATAAATAATACGTATAGTTCCTTTCAAGAGGTTATATCTGGTGTACCCCAGGGCTCTGTATTGGGACCCATCCTTTTCAATTTTTACATAAATGACCTATTTCTTTTCATGAAGCAGGCAACGCTCCATAATTATGCTGATGACAATACACTTGCTTATTTTTCTGAAAGCATGCCGGATCTTGTAAAAACTTTGGAAAAAGAAACAGAAGTGGCTTTATCATGGTTAGAAAACAATGAAATGATTGCCAACCCTGAAAAATTCCATGCTATATTGCTCAGGAAAAATCAAACGAATACTAGTGGGGAGCCAATTAACATTAATGGCAAGATGATCAAATCTGAGGAGACCGTTAAACTTTTAGGCGTTACGTTAGATTATAGACTTGATTTCGACCCGCATATTTCAATTCTTTGCAAAAAAGCTGCAACACAATTGAATGTTCTTAAAAGATTAAAAAATTTCATTGGCTTCAAGGAGAAAAAGATTCTCGTTCAGAGCTTTGTATACTCTAATTTTAACTACTGTCCCTTTGTGTGATATTTTTCATCTGCAAAATCATTGCAGAAAATTGAACAGTTACAAGAACGTGCACTACGATTTCTCTACAATGATCATACCAGTTCGTATAGTGACTTGCTCTTGAAGTCAGATAAAGGCACGATGCTTGTTGCTCGCCAAAGAACTCTTTGCATAGAGATATTCAAAACAGTGAAACATTTAAACCCACCTTTTATGCAGAACATTTTTAAATTACGGTCTTCAAATTATTCATTAAGAAATCCCAATAACTTAGCTCATGTTAGGCCAAACCAAACAACATTTGGGTCCAATAGCCTGACGTCTATTGCGCCGCAGATTTGGAACGGATTACCAGACAGAATAAAGTCAGCAGAAAATTTGAAAAGTTTTAAGGATTTGATAAGACAATGGAATGGTCCCAATTGCAAATGTAGTGCCTGCAAATGACTACCAAATCAGTTTCAATTGGTTGTGTATATTTGAAAATTTATTTATTTTGTTTATAGCTTTTGTTTTTGTAAATTCGATTTGGATTAGTTGACTTGTATATATTTATATCCTAAGTGTATATATTGTTAGCTACTGTAAATAATCGAATTGAAATAAAATTACACACACACACACACACACATCGACGTTGTGATTGGCTGGCTTACTCCATATTCCACTCCAAAATTCTAAACAATCTCCAGCGTTAGGTGTTTCTTTGTCATTCCTGTGGACGCCGTCGATGATTTCATACAGTCTCTTTTGATTTGTTTCGAACATTCTATTCTGCTTATACTGTTCAGTTCTATCCTCGTATCTCTTTATTTTGTGTTGGATGGCCTTCATTCTTTGTTTTAACTCTTCTATCGCTACGTTCATCCCCTTCTTCTTAACATGATATTTCCTCTCTAATTCATACTTACGGTCACCATTCGCTAATTCACCTCTCTTCCAACGCTCAACACGACCAAGATCTTTTCTTATACCTGACATCTTAGACCGGAGTCTTCTTTTCCATAATGGTTCCTTTGCCTTCCCATTTTCATTCCTTTTCATGCCTACTTTCAATTGTACCACTCTTCCAGCCGCAAGTAATAAATTGTTCATATCTGTTATATCTTTAGTTGGTATGTATCTCAATATCCCATTTACTTTTGCTGCATGTTGCTTCAATATCTTACGGTCAATATTTCTAAGACTATCGGGGGGTGCATTGCCTTTTTGTCTCTCCTCAAGTACTAATTTCACGAGATCTATATCCTCCTCGAAAACTCCTTCCCTTCTCAACGTATTACAAAGATCTTGCACAGATAACTCATTGCTAACACTGTTATCAATTTCAGCTGCTGTTTCATGCTCTTCAGTTTCATCTGTTGTTTCAAGCTCTATTCTTCGGGCGGTATCCTCACTACCATTTGATTCTCTGACATCAGCTTCCATATGATCACTTTCCGTATTTCTCTGTATCTCTTCTAGCTCTATTTCGGATAACCCTCCATTTGTTCTTATTGCTCTTGCTTGATCAGCCAGTCGCTGTTCACTTATCTCGAAAACACCTAGATCTTTCCATATGCTAAGCATCCTTTTCCTATAGCCTCTCTTGGTTGGCTCACTCCTATAGAAACATCTCACTTCTTTATTCCAGTTCCTTCTAGCAGTCGCTTGATGACGACCGAGGTCTGGCTGCTGTCCCCCAGAACCACTGCCGAACGTGACACCTTCACCATTACTGGATCCGGTCCCGTTTACGTTGTTTTCTCTATTATTTGATTGATTCATTACACTCTTTCGAGGACAGTGAATTTAAGGTTACACTACCACCGGTGTGTTTATCAAGAACACCATCTCTAGGGGGGTTGCCGACCAAAGCTAAAGAGTCCCCCCTACCCATGAGACAGACTAGCCCCCGCCGGACGCCAACCCGGAATTTCAAGGCCTCGTGGAGAGCTAACAGGTAATACACCTTGCTCAAGGGTGACCTGGAGGTAGTTGTGGCAAAAGGTAACCTCATTATCCCACGTCGAAACTCCACAACCGGATGCAGTTTTATGTCATACCCAGGACATTATTATTATTATTATTATTATTATTATTATTATTATTATTATTATTATTATTATTATTATTATTATTATTATTATTATTATTATTATTATTATTATTATTATTACTATTAAAAATCTTCGTCAGCAATACTTTTCTAATTGGACAACCGAGGATTTATACTCCGTGGTAAACAACTTCAATACAGTTAAAAATAAACTAAAATTACATTTCATTACAAAGAACCCTATTCTTAGTAAACATGACTGACCCCAAATTTAAGACCCAGTGGGAATTAAAATCACGTTTTAAATTCAAACTTTCTTCAGCGTAAACAAGAAATGAAGTAACTGGCACATCAGCAAATGTTCCCTCCCATATGACCCTCCCGTATGTCCTTTTACCCCGTGGGATCAAATAGATCACAGAGCAAACCTCCAAGGGATGCAGCCGGCAACCCCACGGCCCTCCCACTTGACCTTTCAATGATTCGCAAATTGCTGAATCTTGAATGGCTTGATAGGGAATTCCACCCTAACGCCACATGCAAAAAAACATGAAGCCAAATAGGAAGACAGCAGAGCACTGCCAACCGAATCCCCCAGAGAAACCAGATACAATGGCAGGAATTAGGCCATGCCACACGCAAACATATCGAGTTCCACATCTGCAGCCCGTTCGTTCAAACCCTTGGGAAGAAAAGTTCCCAGTCTGTATTGCCAAAATAATTCCTTACGTCGTAATGAAAAAACATTATCAGCCCCATCGATCATTTTAACCCTAACCTCAAACTTACCATTGTGATTCCCCTCAAAGAAATGACTAAAAAAGTTTGCTTGTGGGATTAATTTACCCCTGTCCAGTGATCCCTCGTTATGTTTGCGTGCGTAAGATCTAAAATAAGATTTGTACACGTTGAATCTTTGCCGAAATTTGGTTTGTGTAAGTAGCACCAAAAGAAGTGAAGAGTCGTTGTAAAGGCTTCTGGACAAATTTTCAGAGTCTTGCAAGAGTTTTGGGCTCAGGATAAGTTTAAAGAAAACTGTGATAATGCATCAGGGATCTGCAGGACCCAATTCTGAAATTACTTTGGATGAAAATAGTCTTAGCAGTGTCGATAATTTCAGCTACCTTGGTTCCACAATAACGAAGAACTTAGATCTAAACGACGAAATATCAAAACGAATCAGCAAAGCAGCCATGAATTTTGGATTACTAAAGATACGAGCGTGGGAGAATAATAAACTTTCTACCAAGGTCAAGATTCGCATATACGAGACTTGCGTGCTTTCTTCGTTGCTATATTGTTCAGAGACATGGACTACTTATGCTAGGAACATTAAAAGGTTAAATAGTTTTCACATGAGGTGCTTACGAAAACTGCTAAAAATAAAATGGCAAGACAAGATACCTGATACAGAGGTACTAAAGAGATCGGGGCTAACACACTTGGGAACGATGATAATGCAGAAACGGTTGAGATGGCTGGGGCATGTAAAAAGGATGGACGATAGCCGTATTCCCAAGACCGTTCTTTTCAGTGAAGCTCGTGATGGCTCTAGGAAACAAGGACGCCCGCTGTTGAGATATCACGATAATTGTAAAAGTGACATGAAATCGTTTGATATGAATGTAGACAACTGGGAGGTGTGTGCAACGCAACGTTCATTTTGGAGAGAAAATGTGACCATGGGAGCAAGGAGATATGAGCAAGCCCTTATAAAAAGAAAGGAGGAGAGTAGAAGAAGAAGAAAGCAGCCGTTAACAAACTTGGATGCGAACAATGTTGCATTTATTTGTGAACACTGCAACAAGCGCTGCCGTTCAAGAATTGGACTGTTTAGCCATATCCGGACTCATCAGGACTAAGACTTTATTTAATGCGTACACCATGATCTTTAAGATCGAAGGTTGCCTACTACTATTATTATTATTATTATTATTACTATTATTATTATTATTATTATTATTATTATTATTATTATTATTATTATTATTATTATTATTATTATTATTATTATTATTATTATTATTATTATTAAAGGAAGAAACAGGCAAGATTTAATTTTTAGCCTGAAAACAGTGTTGGATGACTTTAGACACAAGCACAAAACTCCATATTCTATTTATCGACTTTGCAGATGCGTTTGGCAGTATCAAGCATAAAGAAATCACAACTACATTGTGTGAATACAACATTCCGACTGTATACTGTAAGATTATTGAGTACATATATGATCGCTCCAGCTTTCAAGTTATTTGTGGAAACAGTTTGACTCAGAAAATTTACATCACAAGGGGCACAAAAACAGGTGACCCTTTAAGCGTTATGATTTTTCTAGTTATAGTGGATAAAGTACTAAAACCAGCGTTCAATCATGCCCTTGTTAGTATGAATATAGAAAATGAATGAAAAATTAGGCCAATTCCAATTCAAGCATATGCAGACGACATTGCAATGGTAACTTATGACTTAGAACTGCTTAAAGAGATGATAATGAAATGTGAGCCACTCTTTGATCAGGCTGGTTTGAAAGTAAAGGCATCTAAGTGTGCGTTATTTTATGAACGAAGGTCTGGTAACAATTGGTATAAGGGAAAAGGTGACAAAAAGCCAGCCATTAAAGTTCAAGGAGAATCAATAGAAACGTACAAGAGATCCAAATCGTATAAATATCTAGGCAAATCGTTTACCATAGCAGGGGAAGACGAAAAACAAGTCAAGGACTTTATCAAAGAATTCAAAGGTATAATTGATAAAATCAAGGAATGTACGCTCCCTATTCCTTTAAAACTCAGTGCTTTCAATAACATGGCTTTAGCAAAGATTTCACACCACTTTGAAAACACAAAGATAGAAGAAAAACAGCTCGAGGAACTGGATACAAAGATTACGAAAACTGTTAAAGAAATGTTTGATTTATATCCCAAGAGCAGTGACAAGATATTTTTCGTCAACAGACTACTTGGGGGGCTTGGGATAAAAAGACCATCAAATGTATATAGGGCAACACGTTTATCTAATTTGATAAAAATGCTGAATCACGATGAGGAGAGAATACGGTATCTGGCAAGAGAATCTTTGGAATTAGACATGAAATCACGTGGGGTTAGGCAGACAGACAGCGAAATCAATTTTCTAGGTTATGCATTAGATGCTAACCGGAGACTAGCCAAGACAAAAACATATGGAGGCAACTCTGATTGGCCAGATCTACTTTTTCATGCTAACAAGTTTAATGGATCAATTATGTACAAGGATGGTTTTGCTGTGGTTGTCGTTAATGGCAAGGAGCTGAATAGGAAAGATTTAAAAAGAGAAATCGAGGGAGAATTAGAGCAACAGGATATCATTAAGAGCTGTGAGCTCCAAATGCAAGGAAACTTTATAGGAATGGAGAATATAGACAAAAAGATTTCGCATCAAATTTATTACGGATGGAAGCTGTCTGACAGCCTAGTCAAGTTTATTCTACGTGCACGTATGAATCAAATCCCTTGTAACCAGCTAATTCATATGTGGAATAAAGATCACGATAAAAGATGCTCGATGTGTAATGAAAGGACTGAATCGATTGCACACTTAATGAATTCCTGCAGAAACTACAAAGATTTATATTCACGAAGGCACGATCGGGTCGTAGAATTCCTTGGCCAAAAGATCCAAAAAAAGAATTCAACATCAACGTTATTTGTTAACAAAATGGTAGAAACAGCTTTCCCACATATCAAAAACGCATTGCAACAGCTAAACCAAAGGAAGCCTGATATATTAGAGATAAAAGTGAACAAGAGAGAATGTGAAATTGTTGAAGTCACTGTCTGCTTTGATTTGTATATGGATACATCTTACCAAGAAAAAGGAAATAAGTATCAACCATTGATAAATTTACTGAATCAACATGGAATTGCAACAAATATCAGTGTTATGTGCTTTGGATCGCTTGGGACCGTACATAAGAATGTGAGAGGAAACTTGAAAAGGCTAGGACTGTCAGGGGAAGAGGCAAAAGAGGCAATGAAGTGGTGCAGTGTATCAAACATGATTTGTGGTAGCATCATATGGCGAAATAGGTGCAAAAAGGTGCATGGACAGTAGGACTGCTGATTTCTGGTGATGTGCAAGGAACATATTTGGCTATAAGACATTTATTACAGTTTGTTCTTAATTTGTCAAATCATATCCGATATTATTATTATTATTATTATTATTATTATTACTGTTATTGTGTCTTTCAGTTTTTGTGCGTTTCTATTCGAGGCCAAGACCAAACCATGGTCCTGAGGCTTTAAGTCCAGTCTTTTCTCAGGTTATAAATAGAGTTATTATTATTATTATTATTATTATTATTATTATTATTATTATTATTATTATTATTATTATTATTATTATTATTATTATTATTATTATTATTATTATCATTATTATATTGTGTCTTTCAATTTTTGTGCTTTTCTTTGCGGGGCCAAGACCAAACCATGGTCCTAAGGCTTTAAGTCCAGTCTTTTCTCAGGTTATAAATAGAGCTCTCCTCAGGATATGTGATGTTCCTAGCAAGACAATCTTCTGGATTTCTTCGATGCAGATCCTTCCAGGGATCTTTGATACGTGATCATTCATTCGTTTTCTGATAAGGCCCAGGGCTCCAACGATAACAGGGACAATAGTCGTTTTCATGTTCCACATTTTGTTTACTTCTATTTCCAGGTCTTTGTACTTTGACAGTTTTTCTGTTTCTGTTTCTTTATTATTATTATTATTATTATTATTACTATTATTATTATTATTATTATTATTATTATTATTATTATTATTATTATTATTATTATTATTATTATTATTATTATTATTATTATTATTATTATTATTATTATGAATTGAATTTTTAGCGTTGATTTCAGGTAATCCAAGTGTCATAATCTTTTGATGGTTCCGCAAATCGATAACTACATTGAAAGGAATTTCCTCAAGAGATGGGCTGTCGATGTTAGTGCAATTTTTTGAACTTCACAGATGTTCGATTTTCCCGGGATTTGATCAATAAAGTCACTGGATCCTTTCTTTAACATTCCTAATGCTCCAACTACTATTGGCAATGTGATTGTTCTTAGCTGCCACATCCTGCTTATCTCTATTTCTAAGTCCTTGTACTTTGCTAACTTTTCGTATTCTTTCACCGAGATGTTTCGATCAGCTGGCACAGACATATTATTATTATTATTATTATTATTATTATTATTATTATTATTATTATTATTATTATTATTATTATTATTATTATCATTATTATTATTATTATTATTATTATTGAAGCAAAATAGCTACAGTTAAATAGCCAACAATAAGGACCATCAAATATTGTTGGTCCTAAAAATGAGCAACATCTTCCATACAAAAAAAAACAGTCAATATCTAATCTTCGTGTTGGACGAGTCCGGAAAGTACTTTTCGAACCATGCTTTCACTGTCCATTAATACAGCTTTCTGCATCTCTGCTACTGCTTTCTCAGCTAATTGCTTTCGTTCTAAGCGTTCGCTAAATACTCTTTCCACATCACGCAATACTTCTTTCATACCGCCACCAAGAGCACCAATGACAATAGGAATTATAGCTATATCATATCCTGGTCTTCTCTCTCTTAATTCAAATGCAAGTTGTCGATATTTTGTCACTTTCTCATTTCTTTTAGCTGCTATATTTGCCTGCTGCGGACATGCCATATCGCATATCCAAATCTTATTTCTTTCCTTGTCCTCCAATACCAGATCTGGTCTCCTGGATGTTGTTGTTTTACGTAAGTTGAACTCAAAATCCCAGACTAACTTGGCACGACTGTTTTCCAAGACTTGTCCTCTCAGCCAATTTTCCATATACCACTTTGTTTCTTTTCCTACCAACCCGTATTCCTTTGCCCATGCAATAGCCATTACCATTAACGCTCTATTGTGCCGTGCCAAGTACTCACTGTTGGCTATCGTCTTACATCCAGCAACAAGGTGCTCAACAGTTTCATTGAATTCACCACATAATCGACATCTTCAATTATTATTATTATTATTATTCAACTCTTCTCATGGTCTTGATGATATACCAGTGGTTTGTCTATGATCAGGCCACCTCCCGTGGCTTGAGATAATAGATCTTTAGTCTTTCTTGCTAAACTGTCATTTCTTTTCTTCTAGTGTTCTATTTCGTCCTATCTGTTGTAGTCCAAAACTTTTCTAATTATTCTGGCAGTACCCAACAAACAAGCTTTCTGCAGAGGATCTAATCCTGGTTTGAAATTAATCTTTTCAAGATATTTTGCAACATTCTTGGTGACTATTCCTAAAGCACCAATGACAATTGGTATTATGTATACTTTTGTTACTTCCGTGTTCCAAACTTTGAGAAGTTCATACTTCAGATCCGTATAATGCTCAAACTTTTCTTTCTCCTTCTTTTCAACTCTTGTATCGAAAGGGCATGCCACATCAATAACGTAGCATGTTTTTTCTTTCTTATCCAGCAGAACTATGTCAGGTTTGTTATGGTCAATTTTTATTTCTGTTTGAATGGAAAAGTCCCATAATAGTTTGACCTTTTCATTTTCTAAGACAGACATTTCTTTATCTACGAAATGTTCGTAGCTCTTTGCAGCGGTGGGAAATCCATATTTCTGGCACATCTGCCAGTGCACGATAGCAGCAACTTTGTCATGCCTTGCTTTTTTATAATCGTTCTGAGCCAACTCTTTACATTCTGATACTATATGGCTGACAGTCTCATCTCTTTCCCCACATAACCTACACGACGGCGAAATGTCTTCTTTGTCAATGTTGTGTCTTATCCAATTCGTCCTAATTGCTTGATCCTGTGCAGCCATGATCAGTCCTTCTGTTTCCTTCTTCAGAAACCCTTTCTGAACCCATAGCCAACTGTTGGCCTCGTCCCTTACTTCTTGTGTTTCCCTTAAAAAAGCTGAGTGGAGTGGCTTGCTGTAATATCTCTCTTCTCGTGTTCTTCGTAGTCTTTCTTTCACAGTTTTGGGATTCTCATTTTCAGACATAATATCTTCTTTCACCACCTCTTGCAGTAACAGCTCTTCCTTTCCATTGATGTAGAAACCCAGGCTCGCCTTCTCAAGCATCACACATTCTTCAACACTTATTAATCCTCGTCCGCCTTTCTTGCGTTTCAACTAGGTCCGATCTACATCTCCTTGGGGGTGCATGCTTCTATATATTGTTAGCAATTTACGGGTTTTTCTATCCATTTGTTGTAATTCTGCTTTTCGCCAGTCTACGATTCCAGCCCCATATCTAATTATAGAAACTGCCCTGGAATTTATCGCTTTGATCGTATTCCCTGCATTAAGACTCGACTTTAAAATCTTCCTGATGCGCCTAAAATATTCCTTTGACAACATTTCTTTCATTTCCGTATTCTTTGTTGCATCGCATTGTATTATACCTAAGTATTTGTACCCGTCATTGCTCTCTAGTGCCTTAATTGTCTCTCCCGAAGGTAAGTCTATTCCATTACTGTCCACTACTTTACCGCGTTTCATTTCTAACATTGCACATTTGGAGATTCCAAATTCCATACCAATGTCCTTACTGTATATCCGGGTTGTTTCAACTAGTGAATCTAATTCTCTCAAGCTCTTTCCATATAGTTTTAAGTCGTCCATAAACAGGAGATGATTTAGTTTTCCCCTGTTTCGGCCTAACGTATAACCAGCCTTCATATTGTTCAGGACAATTGATAATGGAATCATAGCCATAACAAAAAGAATTGGCGAGAGACTATCTCCTTGAAAGATACCTCTCTTTATCTTAACCTCACCAAGCATTTCTCCTCCTGATGTCAATTCGACGGTCCAAGATCTCATCGACTTTCTTATCAAGTTGCGGATGTTATCTGCTACTTTGAACATAGTCAAGCATGCAAGGATCCAGGAGTGGGGAACCATATCATAAGCCTTTTTATAGTCAATCCAGGCAACACACAAGTTGGTTAATCTTGTGTGTTGCCTGGATTATTATTATTATTATTATTCTTATCATTATTATTATTATTATTATTATTATTATTATTATTATAATTAATATTATTATTATTATTATCCATAATGTAAATCTCAGACACGTTTGTCTGGTAAGTTCTTTTGTTCTTTTATCTTTGAGAGCGGGTAACAACAAGTCACCAGGGGTCTCAAAGCTCCTTCTCCTGTTTCTCTAAAGAGACAAAACTTTTCGCAGTATCCTTGCTGTTCCAAGCAGTACCGTTTTCTGAATAATTTCCATCGCAATCTTCACATCCAACTTCTCCATGTATCTTTCAAACTTGTTTGAAATGACTCCCAATGCTCCAATTACTACGGGTATCACCGTAACTTTATTCATTTGCCATACATGACCTATTTCTTCTCTCAACATTTGGTACTTTTCAGTCTTTTCAAGTTCTTTTTCTGCTACTCTTGAATCTCCTGGCACAGCAATATCGATTATTTTCGCTTCTTTGTTCTTCTTATCTACTAACACAATATCTGGTCGCCTTGCCTCAATAAATCTATCACACTGAATGGTGAAATCCCATAAGAGCTTGAAATTCTCATTTTCAATTACTGCTTCGGGTTGCTGTTCATACCATTTCTCAGCTCTTTCCAAGCCTCCTTTGTTGCAAAGTTGCCAATGAACATATCGCGCCACATTATCATGTCTTCTTTTGTACTCCCTTTGAGCTAATTTTCCGCATTCACTAACCAGATGACTAATAGTTTCTCCTTTTTCTCCGCACATTCTGCACAGTGGAGAATCAGCATTCTTATCGATATGGAACTTTGTGTAATTCGTTCTTAAAGCTTGCTCTTGAGCACTGCATATCAGTGCTTCTGTGCATCCCTTCAAATCTCCTTTTGCAAGCCATTGCCATGATTTATCCCACTTCACTCCTTCCTTGTCCCTCACAAACTGTCCATGCATCACCTTCTGTCTCCATGCATCTTCCATTTCCTGGCTCTTAGACCTTTTGTATTCATTTGGTTCCATTGCCTCCTCGGTGTTAACTATACTGGTTTCCCCTACTTTTCTCAAGACAATCTCTCTGCTGTTCTTTATGTACCAACCCAGGTTATTTTCTTCTCCCTTCACACAATTCTCACAACTCATCAAACCTCTTCCACCTCTTTTTCTTGAAACGTATATTCTTGCAACGTCACTCCTTGGATGAAGTTCCTTGTTTATTGTCATAACTTTTCTTGTTTTTCTATCGATCTCTTGAAGCTCATTCTTAGTCCATCTAAGTATGCCTGCTCCATATCTCATAAGTGACACAGCCCAGGTGTTTGCTGCCAATATTTTGTTCCTACCGTTCAATTTTGATTTCATAATGAGATTGACTCGTCGCAAGTATTCCGTTCGGAATAATTCTTTCATCTCCTTCTCCTTTATCTTATCAAGCTCTAAAATACCAAGGTATTTGTATCCTTCATCACCAACCTCCTTAATACTTTCTCCATTTGTTAGTTCTATATCTTCACATTCGACCAATTTCCCTCGTTTCATGATAGTAACGCCACATTTCTTTACCCCAAACTGCATTCCAATATCCTGACTTATCACTTGCACTGTCGAAACAAGCCTCTCAATTTCATTCTTGTTCTTCGCAAACATCTTCAAATCATCCATGAATAAAAGATGATTGATTTTCACGTCTCCAAGCCTGTACCCTGCATTAGCCTTGCGCAAAACTTTTGACAAAGGTATCATACAAATTACAAAAATGAGTGGAGAGAGGCTGTCTCCTTGAAAGATCCCTCTCTTAATGTTGACTGTTCCGAGAGACTCTCCACATGACGTCAATTCCGTTTTCCAGTTCCTCATTGATCGCTGAAGAAAACTTGTCACATTTTGTGGTACTTGTGCCATTTTCAAACATTCGATTATCCAGGAGTGGGGCACCATGTCATAGGCTTTTTTATAGTCCACCCATGCCATAGCGAGGTTCTTTTGCCGTTTTTTGCAATCAGTGAGAATCATCTTGTCAATCAAAAGTTGGTCCTTCGTTCCTCTGCACTTTTTTCTGCATCCTTTCTGTTCTGTTGGTAGAATATCACTTTCTTCTAGCATCTTGTATACACTATCAGCAATTACTCCTGTCATCAGTTTCCACATAAGTGGTAGGCAAGATATTGGTCTATAGTTATCAACCACATTTCCTTTCTGCGGGTCTTTCTGGCACAGCACTGTTCTGCCCGTTGTCATCCAGACAGGTATAGGAACCCTGTTATTTATCATTTCATTCATTTGTTCGGCGATCCTGTCATGCAGTGATGTCAACTTTTTTATCCAGTATCCTTGAACCCCATCAGGTCCAGGAGCTTTCCAATTCGGTATCTTCTTTGCCTGTGCTGTTACCATTGCAAAGTCTATTACTATGTCATCCTGTCTTGTTTCCCCACATTCATCTTTTAATTCCTTCAGCCATTCTGCATCCTTATTGTGTTGTACCTCGTTCCCCCAAATATTAGACCAAAATTGTTCACTTTCCTCTGCATCTGGTGCTACGCCTTCGTTTTTTGACATTCCATTAAATTCCTGATATACTTTCTTCTGGTCTTGCTGAAACAGCCTATTAATTCTAAATTGGTTAACTCTCTGTTCGTACCTCTTCAGTTTTGCTGCTTTCGCCTGCAGTCTTTGCTTCAGCTCTTCAATAACGACATTTTCTCCTTTTTTCTTAATTTGATATTTCCTCTCTAGTTCCTTATACCTTTCTTTTCTAGTGAGTTCTCCTAATTTATTTCTTTGCAAAATATTCACATGCTTTCTTAGTTCTTCGATTGTTCCTTTTATCCTCCTTTTCCACCAAGGTTCTTTCTTTGTATTCCTTCTTGCATTACCTGTCTTCAACCCAACTTTTTTCGAGATGTAGATAGCAACTGCATCGATTAACTTATTTGTATCAGTTAAGTTTTCTGTTCTTATTTTCCCCATGATCTTATTTACTTTACCTATCCACTCTGACAAAACATTTCTATTTACTTTCTTTAGTCCTCTTGTATCACACACTTGACCACTTCTCATAATTTCAACTATCTCCTCAATCATACAACTTTCCTGTTCGCTTTGTTCGTCGGTTCTGTTGATTTCCACTGATATCTCTTCCGTTTGTCCATGTTCTTGCACTTCTGTTTCTGGCAACTGCCTGTTTGGATCGTTCCCTTCTCCATTACCACTATCTACTTCTAACCTTCTGCGAATTTCTTCCAGCTCTACTGTGGTGAACCATTCATTCTTTCGTATTGCCCTAGCTTGATCACATAACCTTTGTTCTGTTACTGTTGGTAATTCTCTCTCCTTCCAGATGTTATGCATTCTACTTCTGTAGCCTCGTATAGGTTTTCCATTTTCATCTGTTGGTTTACTCAGGAAATAGCACTCCATCACAGCAACATTCAATTCCTTGCTCCACTTCATTTTGGCAGACGCTTGATAACGACCGGGCCCACCCTGCCGTACAGTGGGGCACCTGCCGGGCGAGAAACCTTCACTTGATGCTCCAGTCTCATTCACGCCGTTATCTTCATAATTTGAATAAGACATTTCACTCATAAGAGGATAGTGGATTTTAGGTTACACAACCACCGGTGGGTTTATCGAGACCACCATCTCTAGGAGGGCTGCCAACCAAGGCTGAAGAGTCCCCCCTACCCATGAGACAGACTAGCCCCCGCCGGACGCCAACCCGGAATTTCGAGGCCTCGGGGAGTTATTATTATTATTATTATTATCATTATTATTATTATTATTACTATTATTAAATAATTTCCTTGGATATGAATTAACTGATGATGGTTTCTTGGCTTGTAACACGAATTTCGGCTGTCAGTCCGACTGGCCAGATATGGTAAGATATGCAAGAAGCTTGAACGTTGATATTAAGTACGTGAATGACAAGGCGATGGTTCTTATGAAGGGAACATGGTTTGACAATCAGTGTGATCTTCAAAAGAAGCTGTATCAGCTATGTGTTGAAAGAGATGTCGAGGCTTCAAAGGAATTAAATGTGCAAGAATGTTATCTCAATCTTGAAAATGTTCATATAAAATCGTCGCATTCGATCTATTATAATTGGAAAGTTGATGATGCTCTTGTGATTTTTGCAATCAAAGCGAGACTTAGCATTCTTCCCACCAACTTTACCCTTCACCTGTGGAATAGAGATCACAATCCAGAATGCCCGTTCTGTCACAGACATACAGAGTCCGTAGCTCACATATTAAACGGTTGCAACGAGTTTAAGAATTTCTATTCACGTCGTCATGATCGAATTGTGAATAAGATTGCAGAATTCATAAAGGAAAATAAGCCACGGGCAAGAATTTCATCCAACTTGTTGGCAGAAACCATATTTCCAGAATTTAAAGAAGGGATTAAGCAGATTGTTCATCGTAAACCAGACATAGTCATTCTTAATCGTATACAGAGGCAGTGTACAATAGTTGAAATAACTGTTTGTATGATTTATATTTGGAAAATGCTTATCAAGAGAAATTTAGAAGATATAAGGAGTTATGTGATTATCTGGAGAGAAATGGATTCTCATCGCAGCTGGTTGTTCTTTGTTTTGGTTCGCTTGGGTGTGTAAAAAGGGACGTAATGACAAGATACGTGAATACGTGAATACGTACGTAAATACGTGAATGACAAGGCGATGGTTCTTATGAAGGGAACATGGTTTGACAATCAGTGTGATCTTCAAAAGAAGCTGTATCAGCTATGTGTTGAAAGAGATGTCGAGGCTTCAAAGGAATTAAATGTGCAAGAATGTTATCTCAATCTTGAAAATGTTCATATAAAATCGTCGCATTCGATCTATTATAATTGGAAAGTTGATGATGCTCTTGTGATCTTTGCAATCAAAGCGAGACTTAGCATTCTTCCCACCAACTTTACCCTTCACCTGTGGAATAGAGATCACAATCCAGAATGCCCGTTCTGTCACAGACATACAGAGTCCGTAGCTCACATATTAAACGGTTGCAACGAGTTTAAGAATTTCTATTCACGTCGTCATGATCGAATTGTGAATAAGATTGCAGAATTCATAAAGGAAAATAAGCCACGGGCAAGAATTTCATCCAACTTGTTGGCAGAAACCATATTTCCAGAATTTAAAGAAGGGATTAAGCAGATTGTTCATCGTAAACCAGACATAGTCATTCTTAATCGTATACAGAGGCAGTGTACAATAGTTGAAATAACTGTTTGTATGATTTATATTTGGAAAATGCTTATCAAGAGAAATTTAGAAGATATAAGGAGTTATGTGATTATCAGGAGAGAAATGGATTCTCATCGCAGCTGGTTGTTCTTTGTTTTGGTTCGCTTGGGTGTGTAAAAAGGGACGTATGGAAAGGATTGAGAAATTTCTCCCAAAGTAAAGAAAACATAAAGAATGTGATGAAATGGTGTTCAATAAAGGGTATAATTGGAGGAAACTATATCTGGAGCAGCAGAGTTAAAAAGTTGTTGGGACAGTAGTTATTAGCGGTAAACGGAATTTAGCTGATACATTCCTGGGAATACGGCAACACACCAGTTTTTAAGCAGTTTTTTGCTTAGCATCTTGGTCAAGTAGTAGTTATTATTATTATTATAATTATTATTATTATTATTATTATTATTGTTATTATTATTATTATTATTGTTATTATTATTATTGTTATTATTATTATTGTTATTATTATTATTATTATTATTATTATTATTATTATTATTATTATTATTATTATTATTATTATTATTATTATTATTATTATTATATTATTATTATTTCAGTAATTATCACAGTGTAACTGGCAATGCATTGTCCACTTTCAGGTTACATCCCGTAACTTAAGAAAGTGTGCGTACTGTCTGTATCGAAAACATAAAAAGTCTTCCTGCTATTCATTCTCTTATGTCCAGTAGCATAGATAAATTTTGTTTCGCACTATTCTGATGTTTTGTTTACATAAAAAATCCAGCCAATCACGTCGCTCCAAATTTTTCGTGTGTGTTTACTTCCTCTTGGTGGTCGTCAGAAGCTGTGGGGAAAACCCAGGAAAACCACTTGCGGGTATTTTGCCCGCGACGAACATATACTTTCGTAAAAATAAAAGATATTTTGACATGACTTTAACAGATACTTTTTCGAAATAACTACCTAAGCGCTAAGCCCTGACGTCCGTGGTTTTCTCGCAATGGCCACGGCAAACTCATGTTTTCTCTCCCTTTCAAGAGGGGACGGAGATGCCTAGGCCCATTCGAAATTTTTTCGAGAAGGCTCACAAAACTGGAAAATACACTTTGGAAATCGCATTTCTGTCAACTCTAGTGTTATTGATAGCGTAAAGTAGATTATTTTCGCCTTTTTGGAATATGTCAACCAGTTTTTAGCCTCTGCCCCCGCCGCCCGGACAAATCGTTGTTTCTGGGCAATTGGGGCTTCCTTCCTGCGCGGAAGACAAAGGAATCACCGTATGGTAATTAGTAAGTTTGAATTATGGCGGTAAGAAAGAACAGCTGATCACAACCTTCTCTTGGATACCCACTGGATCGTTACGGAAAATCGTCGCGTTTGACTTTCTTCTGCGCGTACTTCTTCTTTCTTCACAAGATTTGGAAAACACCACTTCGAATTGTCTCTCAACAGCCTGTGAAACTGACTGGGCCTTGATGAAGTAGATGCTGGTTTATGGTTTTTAAGTGAACAAATTTTTAGGCCTGTTTGGCACGGGGCCTCTCACAAAGTCGTTTTATTTCACGGGATTTCAGGTAAGTCAAGGGGAGACCCCCTTACCCTGTCCCCAGGGAAATTGGTGGCCAATGAATGATGACCAGTGGGATTCTTTTGTTTTGAGGGGCGTTTTGGCGCGAAATTTGTGTGTTTTGGCGCGAAACAAGGTTCTCCCCCTCGTTCCCTCGATTTCTTTCCTGCTCCTTCTTAACTGTGTAATATTTCTCCTTGACGACGTTGGTTTAAAAATTGAAGCATTTTATATTGAGTTTTGTTACGATATGCTGATTTGAGATGGGGAGATTTAAGAAGACATGCAGTAACCCACTTCATAAAGTTTGGTGGCCTGAAATCATTGTAGACCAATTGAAAATCCCGAAGTATCGGTACATGAAGAGAATGAAGGAACTCGCAGAGTCGAATGGTTTTGAAAGCCACAAGATCCGCCACGTCTGCACCAAATGTTTGGAACTTGTCGAAAGTAAACGTTATGGAAAAGTCTCTCCTTCAGTGGACACATCTCCTTCTGAAACTCTTATGGAGGTGGAGGTATGAATTTACAGAAACATAATCTCTTTCCTCCTAATCCTCCAGCAAATGTGTTCACACGTCCAGAAATTCTAGTCAGATTCTGATGAGGAATGTTCTAATTTTTTTAAATCTCGTGGGCATTGTTATTACTACATGCTTTATTGGTTCATAAAAGAAATAATCATGATATTTATCAATATCCAAGGAAATAAATCAAATGCATAACCAATAAAATAGCAACAATGATTCCATAAATGTATGTTTTTTTTTAAAATAGGAAGGACAACTCATACATTTTTCAAATTGGAGAGGACATGTCCTCCAAATCCCCCCCCCCCTGGTGCAGCCCCTAGGATGATGAGTTGCTAGCCTCAGTTATTCATTACAAATGATGACTTAGTTACAAATATTGAATATTGAATGATAGCCCATCAAAAATTAGATCAACTGAGGATACACTAAAGTATGACCACTCTGCTGATTTTACCTTTGTTACAACAATTACACATGTTGACATGGCACTTTGTGGAGGATTTCCATTTCATATTCCTTGTAGGAACTTGAAAATGATCAAATGGCAGTGTCTTCTGAAGAAGGTAATGAAGAGAGCATTGCTCCATCACAGTCAACAGTCTTTTCTGAAAGAACATTAACATTAAGCTCACCAAGCCAAAAGCTTTGGCTAAGTTCTCAAGAAACACATACGGCGGACTTTGATTCAGAAAGACAAGATTCAGGACCTGACTTTTCAAATATGAGTGAGAAAGAGTTTTTTTACTGCTCTGAAATTGATGCAGAAGTTTTGCTCAAAGGAGAAAGTGTCATTTTGTCCAAAGAAATATTTGATAAGTTGATAACAAAAAATGTCATCACATTGTGATCTAAAGGAAGAAGTTTCACGCCTGCGAGCACATTGCTTTGAGAAATTTGGAAAAAGAGGGGATCCAGTATCTGATCCTGCTCAGTTTAAGGAGCTTTGCAAAAATGCAGGAGCCAATAAAATCTTCAATGCATTGTTGAATGCTATGACCACAGAAAGGCAGTCTGACAACAGAAGAAATTTGAATGAACTGAGGGCCATGTCAATAATTTACACTTTGATATATGGCCAGTCACAGCAGGCCAACTGGTTTCAGGTGGCTACAACCAGAACACTAAAGGGTCTTGGAGTTTCAGATAGGGGCGTGGAGGCTCTGCGAAACATGGGACTAGCAGCACACCCAGTAACAGTTTCTGCAGTAGCTAAGGAAATAGCGGTGGACCACCTAGAAAGTGTAAAGAAAGTCTTTGATGATGCTGTAAAAGAAAAAAAATTAATTACAATCTTCATTGATGACTACCACAATATTCACACACATCACAGACCATCCACTTCCAAACAGACACAAGTTACACATATGGCTACCCTCCTTATCAAAGTCTTCCCCACAGTTGCTGCAATTGATCATGAAGGATTGAGCGTCAATGATCCCAAGCCAGTCAATACTGACTTGATTGAAAAATTGCTTACCAACAAAATGAGTCTTCTTTCAAAGACATATGTGGACACCATGCCAGACTGGCTGCAAACAAAATTCTATGACCCTGAATCAGAGCGTCATCGCTTATTGATTCACGACTACCAGCAACTTGAGGCCAGAGAATTGCGATCCATGAAGAACTGCAAGTTAGTTGACTGTGTAGAACTGCCCCTGAAGTCCTATGATAATTTTCTTGAAGCACTAAAGACCATCCTGGAAAATGGACTTTCTTCTTACTTGGAACATTTTGTTGTGCCATTTATTGGTGATTGGCCAGCTCAGTTCTATGTTCGGCAAATGGTCTACAGGGAGCAGGCTTTAAGTAATCTTGTCCCATTTATTGGCCCTCTTCACATCTCT
Organism: Aurelia sp. 3 sensu Dawson et al. (2005); assembly: GCA_964020215.1. Taxonomy (NCBI): domain Eukaryota; kingdom Metazoa; phylum Cnidaria; class Scyphozoa; order Semaeostomeae; family Ulmaridae; genus Aurelia; species Aurelia sp. 3 sensu Dawson et al. (2005). The sequence continues at coordinate 14,355,399 of OZ026572.1, forward strand.
CTGAATGCTCGAGAAATTATCTTGATGAAATTCCACAAGATTTTCTCAGATCTTTATGCATTTTTATTCAGTGGGGCAAAAGCTTTAGCCATGAAACCAAAGCCATGGCGTGTATCTTTCTTGCTTGAAGTTTTGTATGGAGGATGGACTGATGTCAGAGATCAAATCTTGGGTGTCTTTGCAAATTCAAAAGATGTTGAATTCCTTACTTTGGTAAACCTTCTGGATACATACATCCCTTTGAGCTTAAGTATCTATTCTGTAATCTTCAAAAATAACATGTCAGACCTGTGTTATGACTCACTTCTTCGCTGCTGGATCATGTTTGCTGTATTTCGACGTAGACACTATGACAAGGCTCCATTGATTGGTCTTTCCAACATTGAGCACTGGAAAACCTCTGATCACCCAATTATGACAGCTGTCTCTTCTTCTCTATCTGCCTTTGATGAATATCCAGTAGAGAATTTTCATTCACTTCTAAGAGCACGCACAAAAGAAACAGATGATTCAAAGAAAATCAACTTGGCTGCAAGAGAAATAGATGCCAGGAAACATGAATTGCATGATTTTCATACCACCTTTGTCCCAAGCAAGAAATATGCATACAGCAAAAAGAAGATACAAGCCTTGAAATTGAGAGCAGCAGAATTTGTCACCAAAAAGTTTGGATGTTTGATTGCAAACCCTGGGCAAGCTGAGCAGGTATCAAAGAGAAAACAATCAAAACAACAAAGGACGACAAAATGGAAGCTTCCAAATTTATTTGGTGCTGAGAAAGTGGTCAAGAATGAGGTTCTCCCCCTTGGATATTTATCCCCATGTTCCCAACCTGATCCATTACGGTAAGCCTCAGTTTCAAGTAATAAAAATTATGAGATGGTTTACTGTGCACTCATTCAACCAAAGCGCTCCTCAAATCATTTCCATTTCCACTACAGCATTCCTTGATCTGGTATGCACACATTTTCATGGGAAGAATATCATAACAAAGAGATACCTGGGGGTAACTACCATTTATGCAGGTCCGGGATGTGCCATTTTTTGGGTGCCTTTTTTGACCGGAAAATCAATTTTGGGGTATCATTTTTGGTAAATCACAAGTAGTCATAAATTTTGGGGTGTCAATTTAGAAAAATAACTCTTTTGGATATTGATTTTGATCAAATTTCACTTACTTGCTTAAAATTTTGGATGGCTGTCACAATTTTTAGGTTATACATTTCAAATGGCCTCTAAATTTTGAGGTATCCCTTTTGCAAAGATTGATAAACTTAGGGTGCGATTTCAGACGTCAAATGGCACACCCCCAGCACCCGCCTATTGAAGTTACCCCCTAGGAAGTATAGAAACTCTGCTAAGATCAGACACCAATTTGAAGTTGAGACTTTTCAGTTTTGGCTTATATTTTTCATCAGAAACTAAGAATTCGGGCCAGAAATGAAAGTTTCTTACAATCTTCATGTTCACAACCTCTACCTTCTTGAAAATTTCAAAACAATCGAAGCCTTTCCCAAGTCTAGACATCACTCAAGTACCTTATGAGTGACATGATACAGGAAACAAGTGAATATAGAATAGAAGTATGTCATCAAAACAAATAGCTTCGTAAGTTATATTTTCCCAGTACTTGAGTTTCTTCATTTTTTGGTGATTGAGAGTTGAGTTTCTTTTTGGCAGTTTCTTATACAAAAATATGTGTAATGTAAAATTGCTTTCAAACAGATGGTGTGCTACCAACTTGAGTATGGTACTAAAAGAATATTTTTAAAGATTTAATTCTTTCTCTTGCAATCCTTGATTCGAAAGAGTCCTCACTGGATTTTGATAACAAAATAAAACTTCATATCATGAACCCTGCAAGGAATTTTACACCTGAAAAGTCTGCAAGTCTGAAATCAAAATAAGAACTGGACCCTTACTATCACAAAGCCTAGATCCAAGTTTCTTAAACAAAATGAGTGTCACAATAAAAAATACACAGACACTTATGTCATAAGGGTTTGTAAAATAACTTTTTAAAACTTCAGCAATGGCTTAATAATTTCCAGGGTTTCTACTTCTTTTAATGTGTAATTTCATTTGTGGTATGCATTTAAATCATAATGCTCAACAACTTTATTCTGTTCCAGAAAATGTGACAAACCTGCATGTGAAAATCAGAGCCCATTGTGGCGTGTTTTCCGAGGTTGCGGCCATTCATTTCACATTGAGTGTATCGTGCCTGAAATCAGCAAGTGTCCTTCTTGTGAAAAATCATTGCTTCAGAGTCTCGACCATTTGGCAAAGACCGCCAATGATGCTGTTTTTAACGTCGCCAGCAGTGAAAGTGAAGACGAAAAGGATGAAGAGCATAAAGAAGATGATGAGCCAGGTCACTTGGAGAACGAAAACGATGTTGCTGATCTTCAAAATGAAATCGATTCCTTCGACGAGAACGAGTGTCAGAAAGTGGAGAAAATGTTCACAGATATCTGGGGTTGGCGGAGGCATGATGTCTTGTTGCATTGACGTACAAAGAGACTCCCATATGGTATGAACTGCATTTACTTGAAAAGTTTAACAATGCTGCGATTCCTCTGTCCCTGTCGTCGGGGAGCGATTGTCCTCTTTTCGATATGCGCCGCCATCCGCGCAGGAAGGAAGCACCGCCCCCCATTACCCAACAACAACAATTTGCTTGGGGGGCGGGAAGAGGCTCAAAACTGGTTGAAATATTCCAAAAAGGCGAGAATAATCTACTTTACGCTATCAATAACACTAGAGTTGACAGAAATGGGATTTCCAAAGTGTATTTTCAGGTTTTTGTGAGCCTTCTCGAAAAAAATTTCGAATGGGCCTAGGCATCTCCGTCCCCTCTTGAAAGGGAGAGAAAACATGAGTTTGCCGTGGCCACTGCGAGAAAACCACGGACGTCAGGGCTTAGCGCTTAGGTAGTTCTTTCGAAAAAGTATCTGTTAAAGTCATGTCAAAATATCTTTTATTTCTACGAAAGTATATGTTCGTCGCGGGCAAAATACCCGCAAGTGGTTTTCCTGGGTTTTCCCCACAGCTTCTGACGACCACCAAGAGGAAGTAAACACACACGAAAAATTTGGAGCGACGTGATTGGCTGGATTTTTTATGTAAACAAAACATCAGAAAAGTCCGAAACAAAATTTATCTATGCTATGTCCAGTACTTTCCTCACAATCCTGGCCGTGCCTATGAGGCACGGTCATTATTATTATTATTATTATTACCATCATTATTATTATTATTATTATTATTATTATTATTATTATTATTATTATTATTATTATTATTATTATTATTATTATTATTATTATTATTATTATTATTATCATCATTAATTGAATTTTTAGCGTTGATTTCAGGTAATGTTTAGTTAATGGCCGAGTCACTACCAGAGACTTAAGGCTAGCAACTATGTCATGACAGTCCTTCTGGAAAGTTGACTAAGTGTCATAATCTTTTGATGGTTCCGCAAATCGATAACTACATTGAAAGGAATTTCCTCAAGAGATGGGCTGTCGATGTTAGTGCAATTTTTTGAACTTCACAGATGTTCGATTTTCCCGGGATTTGATCAATAAAGTCACTGGATCCTTTCTTTAACATTCCTAATGCTCCAACTACTATTGGCAATGTGATTGTTTTTAGCTGCCACATCCTGCTTATCTCTATTTCTAAGTCCTTGTACTTTGCTAACTGTTCGTATTCTTTCACCGAGATGTTTCGATCATCTGGCACAGACATATCTATCAGGAAGCAGGTTTTTTGTTTCAGATCTTTGATAACAATATCAGGTCTATTCGCATTAATCTGCCTGTCTGTATGGATTGTAAAATCCCAGAGAATGGTGACATTATCTCCTTCCGTAACTGGCTGTGGGTGATGTTCATACCAGTTCGTAGGGTGCGGGATTTCGTAATGACAACAAATCTTTCAATGCAAATACTGGCCTATTCTGTCATGTCTAGTTACGTACTCAGTTGCAGCAAGTTTAGAGCATCCAGAAATAATGTGGTCGATGGTCTCAATATTCTCATTGCAGAGTCTACATTTGGGGTCTACTCCATTGTGTAGGATATTAGCCTGGTAGTTTCTTGTGAGCAAACATTGATCTTGTGCCGCTAATAGAAAGCCTTCGGTTTCTGCTTTCAGTCCTGAGCTGCATAGCCACTGATGCGTTTTCGCCTGGTCAGGCGCGGATTTAGTGGGGGGCCGGTGGGGCCATGGCCCCCCCCCAAACGATAAGAGTTCTCGTAAAAGTTGTTGCCGTTTACAGATAAACGCATAAGTTTCAAACCTTTATCTCCCAAAATAACCATGGCACAGCTGCACGATAACTCTGCTAACGACAAGACAGTCTAACTAACTCACGAAGTAACTTGCTATTGATCAAAAAGTATGAAAAAGACATGAATTTGAATTTTAATAATGATGAACAAAATTTCATTGTGTGAGATAGAGATTAAAAACCTTTCGTTTCTTTCACTTTATCGAAGTATCGGAGTGATTCAGGACATTCCAGTGAACTAAGCTGTTGCAGTGAAGTTTTTTCATGATAAATTTTGCCCTGATAATGGTGATAAAGACTCATTTGTTGTAATAGTTATGCTTTTAGAAAGTAACTTATCAAACGATGGGGAGTAGTTTGATAACTGGTGACTCGAATTTGGGAACTTAGGATTGGAAATTTCGCAGGATTTTCTCGTAACTTTGAAATGCCTTTGACTTGTGGATTTTTTTTAGATATGCGTCATTTCTTATGGCAATTTTTGCATTTCAACGGTTGTGGAGCTTATTTTTGCGCTAGGCACTCTCTAGTTGGTGCTCATGATAAACATTTCATGGTCCCTTACTTTCCCAAATGACAGCTCGTTGCCTTTTGCACAAAGATGCCAGTGGTATCTCCGGAGGAATGAAGTATAAATGATCAGCTAAATGATCTGTGATGAAGCAAAAAGGGCGTTTCCCACTTTTTCCGAGAGTCTGAAGGGCGTGGCCACGTAAAATTTTCCCAGACCCCATGTTCCTTCCATGTGGCCCTCCCCAAACTCCAAGGCTGGATCCGCCCCTGCTCCTGGTCTACATATGCTTCCTTGGTACGTTTAGGGTATTGGCCATGAAGTGGTTTTTCCTGCCAGTGGTTCAACATTCGTTTTAGAATTTCTTGCTTAGCTTTTCCTTTGCTACTTTTCGCTGCTTTTGTTATTATTATTATTATTATTATTATTATTATTATTATTATTATTATCATTATCATTATTATTATTATTATTATTATTATTATTATTGTTATTATTATTATGTTCTTCCCTTTGCTCAGCTTGTTTCTTCTTCAGCTGGAGATGTAACATTAAGGTGTTAGCTGTTTACTGCCAGTAAACTGAGGTAACATCTTTATTCTTCAAGCACCTTCCGAAGTATTCGAGCAGTTCCAAGAAGTGCTGTTTTCTGCAAGTGTTCCAATCATATTGTAATCCCTAGTTGTTCAATATAGTTCTCAAGGTCTTTACTCACTGTTCCCAAAGCACCAACTATTATTGGTATGACAGTCACTTTTTTTAGTGACCACAACTGCTTTATCTCAAATGCTAATCTGTCATATCTATCCTTCTTCATTCCTTCTTTATCGCACACCTTATTGTTAGCTGGACATGCAATGTCTATGATCCAACATAATTTGCTTTCTTTCTCTATCAAGACGATGTCAGGTTTCCAATGCTCTATCTGATGGTCGCACTGAATCATAAAATCCCACAGAATTTTTGCACGTTCATTCTCTATGACACCTTCAGGTTTTTGGTCATACCATTTGTCATCTCTTTGAATATCATACTTTCCACAAATCGCCCAGTGCACTATCCTTGCCACATTGTCATGACGCCTTTTATATTCTCTTTGGGCTACAGGTGTGCAATGACTGGTAATATGCCATACAGTCTCTCCCTTGTCGCCACAAACCTATCACTTTCAGCTGTATGATCAACTCCATGCTTGATATAGTTAGTTCTAAGTGCTTGCTCTTGAGCAGCACAGATCAAGGCTTCCGTTTCCGGTTTTAAATCACTCTTTGCCAACCATAACCACATTTTCTCTTGATCAGTCCGTTCTTCAACATCTCTGTGGAACTGTCCGTGCATGGGTTTTTCAGTCCATCTGCTTACGGTTTCAGTCACTTTCACTTTCTTGTAATGCTTCTTATCCTTGCAGTCTTCGGTTTTAATCATCCCTGATCTTCTCACTTCCAAAAGAAGCGGTTCCACAGCATTTTTTATATATACCATGCGACGTTATTTTCCTCTGCTCTAACGCAATCTTTACAACCTATCAGCCCTCAGCCTCCTTTTTTTCTTGGTACATACAACCTGTCAATGTCACTCCTTGGATGAAACACACCATGTATGGTCAGCAGCTTTCTCGTCTTTCGATCCAAACTCTTAAGCTCCTCTACTGTCCACATGATCACTCCTGCCCCGCACCTAAGTAGTGACACTGCCCATGTATTAATGCCTGCAATCTTGTTTCGTCCATTTAACTTCGATTTCAAGATAAGTCTTAATCTGCGGAAGTACTCATCTCTAGTTCTACTTTTCATTTCCTCCTCCATCACTTTATCTATTTCCAACATTCCCAAATACCTATATCCTTCCTCGTCGATTTGCTTCATAACATCCCCAGATGGTAGCACCAATCCGTTCATTTGTTTAACCTTGCCTCTCTTCAGTACTAAGACACCACATTTCTTTAATCCAAATTCCATCTTGATGTCAGTGCTAAACGCATAAACAGTGTCAACGAGGGAGCTCACTTGGGATTCATCCTTAGCATAAAGCTTGAGATCATCCATGTATAATAAGTGGTCTACCTTTTGCTGTCGACCCTTGAATTCATACCCAGCTTTAGCCTTTCTCAAGATCATTGTCGGTGGAATCATGCACAAAATAAAGAGCAGCGGTGACAAACTATCTCCTTGAAATATACCTCTCTTGATTGCTATTGATCCTAAACTGTTTCCGTATGCTGTTAGTTCTGTTTTCCATTGCTCCATACTTTTCTTCAGTAGCCGCTCAACATTCGATGCAGCACCAAACAAATTCAAGCATTCCATGATCCAGGAATGTGGGATCAAATCGTAGGCTTTTCGATAATCGATCCATGACATAGCCAAGTTAGTTTTCCTCTTCTTACAATCCCTCAATATTACCTTGTCTATCAGAAGTTGGTCCTTGGTACCCCTGCACTTACGCTTGCAACCTTTCTGTTCCTCTGGGAGGATATCATTCTCCTCCAGGTGCCCATACATTGTCTCTGCGATTATTCCTGTGAGCAGCTTCCACATGAGTGGTAAGCACGATATTGGCCTGTAGTTGTCCACGGCATTCCCTTTCGCGATATCTTTCAAGCATAAAACCGTCCTTCCCTTTGTTAGCCACTCCGGTATCACTTGGTCGTCACTTAATAAGTTGTTGAGCAGTTCAGCTATTTGTGTGTGACATTCACTAAATCGCTTGATCCAAAACCCTTGGACTCCATCCGGTCCCGGAGACTTCCAATTGCACATCTTTTTACTGATTTCCTCCACGTCTCTGACTGTAATTTCTATTTCCGCCTGTTTTGGGCTAGTAGTCGTTTGCTTCAGTTCTTGTAGCCACTCGGCATCTTTCTTGTGCTCTATTTCGTTACTCCAAATGTCACTCCCAAACTTTTGACTTTCATCGCTATCTGGTATTACTGCTTCATTTGTACGCTCTCCATAAATTTCCTGGTAAAATCGCTTTTGATCTACTCTGTATAATCTATTTTGCTCGTATTGCTTTATTCGTTGGTCAGGTGAAGATGAAGTTGCGTTTTTCAGCGCCAAGCGCTGGGATCGCAGAAATAGAGCAGACCTAATCGAGTCCGCGACCCCTTGTCATGACGCTCAAGTGGTGGGGCCCTACCGGGACTCGAACCCACTCCGCCTGACTATTCTGGCTGCAATGTCAGAGGATTACACCACTGCGCCACAACACCTTCAATCTCATTAGTATTCCTTTCTTGCTATGAGACGTTGCTTGAGCTCCTCAGTTACGACCTTCAAGTCTTTTCTTGCAATGTGATACTTTCTACTCAATGCTCTATACTTCTGCTGATTTCTGAGCTCTCCTTTTGCTTTTCGATCTAGTACAGAAATGTCCTTCAAAATTGTTTTTATACTCTCCTGTATTCTCCGTTTCCACCACGGTTCTTTCCTATCACTTCTATTAGCGTTCTTTTTCCTGACATCCATACCCATATTTTCTGCAACAACCATACTTGCTGCTTTGATCAGGTTATTCCTCTCTGTGATGTTGCTAGTTCTAATGTACTTGAGCACCTTATTCACCTTTTGTGTCCCTTGGGTGAACTTCCATTGGTCTGCTTTTTTTAGGTTACATATAATTTCGTTATTGTCCTCCTGTAGCCTTGCCTTAATTCTATCATATATCAGTTTCTGCTCAGCTGTCATGTCTCTAATACTTTCACCTTCCTCCGTAGTATCTATCCCTGTCTCCCCTGGTATATCATTGTCACTACTCTCGTGTGGGTTGTCAGTGTCTTCTTCAATCATCTCATCATCTGCTTCTTCCCTATCCTCCACTCTAACTGCAATTTCTCCATCTCCTTGGTCGCTGTTTTCTAAAACTCGCCTTTTAATAAGTTCAAGCTCCACTTCCGTCAACCAGTGATTTTTTCTCATTGCTCTTGCTTGATCACACAGCCTCTGCTCCGTCAGTTGGAACATACCTCTTTCTTGCCATTGTCTATGCATCCGTTTTCGATATCCCCTAACAGGTACTCCATTCTCGTCAACAGGCTTACTTAAGAAGTAGCACTCCATAATAACAACATTTACTTGTTTACTCCACCTCCGACGTGTTTGTTGATCCGTTGCTGGATAACGACCTGCTGGATATCTATATCAATGACCTTCCACTGGCCGTCCAGGGTTCAACTGTGTCCATGTATGCTGACGACACCAGTTTGTGTCACCAGGCATTGAATATGACTCAGCTGAATGGTGCTATTAACAATGACCTCAAGCGATTGGACACATGGCTTCAAGGAAATAAACTTTCTTTGAATGTTGCAAAAACACACTCCATGCTCATTACTACCAAGCAAAAACGTAATGTTCTCAAAAGTTCTAATCAGAATTTGGAATTGAACATACGTAACAATGAGCTTGACGTTGTCCAAAAAACAAAATACCTTGGTGTCCAAATTGATTGCTCTTTGGATTGGAAAGAGCAAATAAAGGCTGTCTCTGCCAAGGTCTCAAGGGCCATTGGCTTTTTAAAGCATGCAACGAAGTTTCTACCAAGGGAAACTCTTGAGAATCTTTACACAGGTATTGTTGAGCCGCACTTTCGGCACTGTTGTTCTGTTTGGGGTTGTTGTGGTTCTAGCGAAATCAACCAGCTTCAAAAGCTTCAAAACCGTGCTGCCAGAATCGTTACGAATATTATTATTATCATTATTATTCAACTCTTCTCATGGTCTTGATGATATACCAGTGGTTTGTCTATGATCAGGCCACCTCCCGTGGCTTGAGATAATAGATCTTTAGTCTTTCTTGCTAAACTGTCATTTCTTTTCTTCTAGTGTTCTATTTCGTCCTATCTGTTGTAGTCCAAAACTTTTCTAATTATTCTGGCAGTACCCAACAAACAAGCTTTCTGCAGAGGATCTAATCCTGGTTTGAAATTAATCTTTTCAAGATATTTTGCAACATTCTTGGTGACTATTCCTAAAGCACCAATGGCAATTGGTATTATGTATACTTTTGTTACTTCCGTGTTCCAAACTTTGAGAAGTTCATACTTCAGATCCGTATAATGCTCAAACTTTTCTTTCTCCTTCTTTTCAACTCTTGTATCGAAAGGGCATGCCACATCAATAACGTAGCATGTTTTTTCTTTCTTATCCAGCAGAACTATGTCAGGTTTGTTATGGTCAATTTTTATTTCTGTTTGAATGGAAAAGTCCCATAATAGTTTGACCTTTTCATTTTCTAAGACAGACATTTCTTTATCTACGAAATGTTCGTAGCTCTTTGCAGCGGTGGGAAATCCATATTTCTGGCACATCTGCCAGTGCAAGATATTATTATTATTATTATTATTATCTTATGCTCCTGCTTTAAGCACTGGCAGTTCTAATAACCGAATTTACATCCCAAGGAAGCGGGTCAATACCCTTGACCAAGGGTCCCTTGGGGTCATTGTCCTTTAGTACTCAAGTACTTTTCTTAATATCCTGGCTGTTCCTAATAATGTCGTCTTCTGTAAGAGTGCTGTATTCACTGTGATATCCAGTTTTTCTAACCATTCATCCAGTTTCTTCGTTATACTTCCGAGTGCACCAATAATCACAGGTACAACTATCACATTTCTCATGTTCCAAATCCTCTTAATTTCTCTTTTCAAATCTTGATATTTCTCCACTTTCTCTTTTTCTTTGTCATTAGTCCTACTATCACCTGGCACCGCAATGTCAATGATGATGCATTTTCTCTCACCTTTAATCACAACAACTAGGTCCGGTCTTCTAGCTTCAATTAAATGATCACACTGAATATTCACATCCCAAAGTAGCTTTACCTCGGCATTTTCCACTACACCCTCAGGAGAATGCTCATACCATTTTTCCGTCCTTTCAATATTGTATTTCTTGCATAAATGCCAATGCACAATCCTCGCAACGTTGTCGTGCCTTCGTTTGTATTCTTTCTGTGCCATCTTCTTGCACTCACTGACAATGTGATGTACAGTTTCGCCCTTCTCTTCACACATCCTACAAAGTGGTGACTCTGCTGATTTGTCAATATGGTGTTTAACATAATTTGTTCGGATAGCCTGTTCTTGCGCTGCACACAAAAGTGACTCTGTATGTATCTTAAGATCAGCTTTTCTCAGCCATTCCCATGTCTTGTTTTCATCTGTTGATTGCGGCATCTCTCTAACAAACTGCCCGTACATTCTTTTTTCCTTCCATCTTTGTTCTTTTTCATTTATCCATCCCCTTTTGAACTCATCTTTACTTACAACATCATCAGTGTCCACCACTTTAGCAAACCTAACACCTCGAATCAATGATTCCACGGAATTCCGGACATACCATCCCAAATTGTTCTCCTCACTTCGAACACAACCCTCGCAGCTAATCAGTCCACGCCCTCCTTTCTCTCTGGTCACATATAACCTGTCTACATCGCTCTTAGGATGAAATGCACCGTGCATTGTCATAATCTTCCTCGATTTCCTATCCATGCTCTTTAGTTCATTTGTTGTCCATTTCAAGATCCCTGCCCCATATCTCAAAACTGATACAGCCCATGTGTTAATTGCTAATATCTTATTCTTACCATTCAATTTTGATTTCAACACCAACTTTAACCTTCGTTTGTATTCGCTTGCAAACTTGTCTTTCATTTCTGTTTCTTTGATCTTATCCATTTCTACAATGCCCAGGTATTTGTATCCGCTTTCATCGACTTCTTTCATCATTTGCCCATTCGGAAGCGTAATACCATTTTGCTTCACAATTTTTCCTCTCTTCAATACCAACACTCCACACTTGTTTAATCCGAACTGCATTCCAATGTCCTCGCTGAAGAGATGAACAGTTTGTACCAGTGAATCTATTTGGTCTTGATTCTTGGCAAATAATTTGAGATCGTCCATGAATAATAGATGATTAATTCTGAATTCCTTGTTACCCCATTCATAAGAAGCTGCTACTTTCCTCAAGGTCAACGTCAGTGGAATCATACATAACACAAACAGTAGTGGAGATAGACTGTCTCCCTGGAAAATCCCTCTCTGAATATCAACATCTCCCAAGCTTTCACCAGAAGATGTTAATTCTAGCTTCCATGATCGCATACTATCACTCATGAATTTTATAACATTCTCAGCTATCCCAAACAACTCTAGGCACTCAATAATCCAGCTATGAGGCACCATGTCGTACGCCTTTTTGTAATCAATCCACGCCATAGCTAGATTTGTCTTTCTCTTCTTACAATCTTTAAGCACTGTTTTGTCGATCAACAGTTGGTCCTTTGTTCCCCGACTCCCCCTCCGGCAACCCTTCTGTTCATCTGGTAATACTTTCTCCCTTTCCAAGAAGCCATACATCTCTTCTGCAATCATGCCTGTTAGTAACTTCCACATTAAGGGTAGGCAAGATATGGGTCGAAAATTATCAACTGCTCTGCCCTTAGCCGGATCCTTCTGACATAGCACAGTTCTCCCATATACCATCCACTCAGGCAACATGTTTGCACCACTTATAATTTCATTCAACTGATTTGCGATTCTCGCGTGCATTGACGACAGTTTCTTGATCCAATAGCCTTGGACACCGTCTCTTCCTGGAGCCTTCCAATTGGGGATCTTTCTACTCTGTTTTTTAACCATCTCTTCTGTGATCTCCATATCCTCCATATTTACGTTACTTTGTTCTCTTTTCAGATCCTGCAACCATTCTGCTTGTCTATTATGTTCTTTTTCTATGCTCCAGATCTCACTCCAAAACTTCTTACTCTCTTCAGCATCCGGTATTACACTCTTGCCATTAGCTCCCCCATTCAATTCTTTATACACTTTTTTCTGCTCCACTGCAAACATTCGATTCTGTCTGTATTGTGTTATTCTATCTCCATATCTCTTTATCTTTGCCGCTTTTGCTAATAACCTTTGCTTCAGTTCTTCTATGACAGTTGTGAGACGTTTCCTTTTAATTCCATACTTATCACCTAAATTCTTAACCTTCCTTTTCCCTCTCATACCAGTCTCACCTCTTTTTTCTCTTTCAAGTATACTGATATCTTTCTTCAAATTCTTTATGTCGCCTTCTATACGTCGCTTCCACCATGGGTCCTGTTTCTTCCCCTTCTTGACTGCTTTCAATCCTAGCTGTTTGGCAACCCAAAGGCTAGCTGCTTTAATGAGGTTATTAGTCTGGGTGATATCTGCTGTCACAAGGTGTTTAATGGCTCCATTCACTTTTAGTGTTTCTTCACTTAATCTCTTCTGATCAACTTTCTTAAACATTATGTTATCATTTGTTTCTCTTTGTGCCATCAATCCTTTTACTTCATCAATGATCAATTGCTCCTCAGGTGTTATTTCCGAAGCCTCACTAACTTCAACTGCAATTTCAGCCTCATTAACCTCATTCACCTCACCCTCAATATTCAGTCTTGATGATATATCTTCCCCGTCATTGATGTCATTGACTTCTTGCTGTTCGTCTTCACTCTGTTTTGCCAATCTTCTCCTTATCGCCTCTAATTCCAACTCTGACAACCAACCATTCTTTCTGATAGCTCTGGCCTGGTCACACAGTCTTTGTTCACTGGTGTTAAACATTCCCCTTTCTCGCCATTCTCTATACATCCGCTGCCGATATCCTCTTACTGGCACACCATTCTCATCAAATGGATTAGCACTATAGAAACATTCCATGACAACAATATTCATTTCTTTCGTCCACTTCATTCTGGCAGTCGCTTGGTTACGACCGGGTCTGCGCTGCTCATCCACAGAACACCTGCCGGACGAGGCACCTTCACTTGCAGTTCCAGTGCCATTCACGTCGTTATTTACATTTCTGTTTTGGTTCATTTTCACTCATGATGAGGTTTGTGGTGATAGGTGTCACAACCACCGGTGTTTTTATCGAGACACCATCTCTAGGAGGGCTGTCAACCAAGACTAAAGAGTCCCCCCTACCCATGAGACAGACTAGCCCCCGCCGGACGCCAACCCGGTATTTCAAGGCCTCGGGGAGAGCTGACAGGTACTACACCTTGCTCAAGGGTGACCTGGAGGTAGTTGTGGCAAAGGGTAACCTCATTCTCCCACGTCGAAACTCCACAACCGGATGTAGTTTAGTGTCATGCCCAGGACACTTATTATTATTATTATTATCATTATTATTATTATTATTATTATTATTATTATTATTATTATTATTATTATTATTATTATTATTATTATTATTATTATTATTATTATTATTATTATTATTATTATTATTATAAAAACACAACTGTTGCCGACATACGTTTCGATTAAAATCTTCTTCAGTGTAAAACTTTTCACAGGGCAGCCAATATTTATAGCAAAGACATGTTTACTTACATTATAAAGACTTTTTAAAAAAGATGAAATCTAATTTACAATTGAATGTGCGATACATAAACAACCTCAGTGAAGCTAAAATCAATGCCTACGAGACCATCGTACTCCTGAGAGATTTTTGATTATTTCATTAAATTTGCAATTTATACCAGGTCCCTCGGGCCAATCAAGCCGCCAAGAAAGACCCAGAAGACAAGAACCCACACAGAGTTCCCGTCGCCCGGGGTCCCCCCGAAAACGACCCAACGAGCCAAAGGACCCAGTGGGAGCCAGAACTATAATGTAAAGAGGAACTGGAGCTTAACGAACCCCTTGAGGCTGTGCTAACTTTTCTGTGAATCCCAAGGGTAACTTTCCATAGATTCGCTAGCTGCTAAACAATCATAGCAAATGCTGAATCCGGGACAGCCCGATAGGGAATTCCACCCCACCACCACGTGCAGAAAGGCATGAAGTTACCAGAGGAAACACAGAAAATAACGCTAGCAGGGCCTCCCTACACCCCATTCAAGTGTAATGGCAGAGTCTAAGCTGTTCCACATGCAAACATATCTAATTCCACATCCGCCGCTCTTTCATTAAGACCCTTGGGAGAGAACGTTTCAAGCCGATATTGCCAATAAAGCTCTTTTCTCCGAAGTGAATAAACGTACTCTGCCCCATCGATAATTTTGATCCCAACCGTAAATTTCCCATTGTGTCCATTTTCAAAAAATGTTTTCGTTTCTGGAAAGTAACGTTAAAACGTTAAAACGTTAAAAAAAACGTTTTCTGGAAAGTATGACTGTAATTCTGAGCACGTGGTTTATCTTTTGCAATGTGAATGTTGTAACAAAAATATGTGGGAAGTACTAAGACAAAATTTCGACAAAGATTTAATGTGTACAAATCGTATTTTAGGTCTTACTCGCGCAAACATAACGAAGGCTCCCTTGACAAGGGTAAGCCTATTCCACAAGCCAGCTTCTTTGGGCATTTTTTTGAAAATGGACACAATGGGAAATTTACGGTTCGGATCAAAATTATCGATGGGACAGAGGACGTTTATTCACTTCGGAGAAAAGAGCTTTATTGGCAATATCGGCTTGAAACGTTCTCTCCCAAGGGTCTTAATGAAAGAGCGGCGGATGTGGAATTAGATATGTTTGCATGTGGAACAGCTTAGACTCTGCCATTACACTTGAATGGGGTGTAGGGAGGCCCTGCTAGCGTTATTTTCTGTGTTTTCCTCTGGTAACTTCGTGCCTTTCTGCACGTGGTGGTGGGGTGGAATTCCCTATCGGGCTGTCCCGGATTCAGCATTTGCTATGAATGTTTAGCAGCTAGCGAATCTATGGAAAGTTACCCTTGGGATTCACAGAAAAGTTAGCACAGCCTCAAGGGGTTCGTTAAGCTCCAGTTCCTCTTTACATTATAGTTCTGGCTCCCACTGGGTCCTTTGGCTCGTTGGGTCGTTTTCGGGGGGACCCCGGGCGACGGGAACTCTGTGTGGGTTCTTGTCTTCTGGGTCTTTCTTGGCGGCTTGATTGGCCCGAGGGACCTGGTATAAATTGCAAATTTAATGAAATAATCAAAAATCTCTCAGGAGTACGATGGTCTCGTAGGCATTGATTTTAGGTTCACTGAGGTTGTTTATGTATCGCACATTCAATTGTAAATTAGATTTCATCTTTTTTAAAAAGTCTTTATAATGTAAGTAAACATGTCTTTGCTATAAATATCTGGCTGCCCTGTGAAAAGTTTTACACTGAAGAAGATTTTAATCGAAACGTATGTCGGCAACAGTTGTGTTTTTATAATTTTATTTCTGTTTGTTCAAGAGGATGGTTTAGTTTATTATTATTATTATTATTATTATTATTATTATTATTATCATCATCATCATTATTATTATTATTATTATTATTATTATTATTATTATTATTATTATTATTATTATTATTATTATTGTTGCTGATGTCCACGGTTAGTGATAGTCTCAAATTAATCTAACCGGAATATGCCTTGAAACCGGGTCCAACAAGTTCCTTAGGTTTCAACAACCATTCTAAGTGTCCTGGCAGTTCCCAACAGTGCTGATTTTTGAAACAGTTCTTCTCTTGTTGTAACTCCAATCTCTTTTAGGTATCCATTCAAGCCTTTTGGTATGGTTCCGAGTGCTCCTATTATTATTATTATTATTATTATTATTATTATTATTATTATTATTATTATTATTATTATTATTATTATTATTATTATTATTATTATTATTAGTATCATTATTATTCAACTCTTCTCATGGTCTTGATGATATACCAGTGGTTTGTCTATGATCAGGCCACCTCCCGTGGCTTGAGATAATAGATTTTTAGTCTTTCTTGCTAAACTGTCATTTCTTTTCTTCTAGTGTTCTATTTCGTCCTATCTGTTGTAGTCCAAAACTTTTCTAATTATTCTGGCAGTACCCAACAAACAAGCTTTCTGCAGAGGATCTAATCCTGGTTTGAAATTAATCTTTTCAAGATATTTTGCAACATTCTTGGTGACTATTCCTAAAGCACCAATGACAATTGGTATTATGTATACTTTTGTTACTTCCGTGTTCCAAACTTTGAGAAGTTCATACTTCAGATCCGTATAATGCTCAAACTTTTCTTTCTCCTTCTTTTCAACTCTTGTATCGAAAGGGCATGCCACATCAATAACGTAGCATGTTTTTTCTTTCTTATCCAGCAGAACTATGTCAGGTTTGTTATGGTCAATTTTTATTTCTGTTTGAATGGAAAAGTCCCATAATAGTTTGATCATTATTATTAGTATTATTATTATTATTATTATTATTATTATTATTATTATTATTATTATTATTATTATTATTATTATTATTATTATTATTATTATTATTATTATTATTATTGAAAGATAACGCACATTGTTCTAGTCAATGGATTGTTCTTCTTGGGGTTTGATGTCAACAAGACTCATCAAACCTCAAGGACCTTTCTAAGGATCCTTGCTGTATGCAGGATAACAGTTTTCTGTAGTTCACCGATTCTGGTCTCAATGCCAATGTCCTTCATTCTTTTCTGCAGCGTCTTTGGGGTGGTTCCAAGTGCCCCCAATACTATAGGAATGACCACTACCTTCATGTCCCACAGTCTCTTCAGTTCTCGTACGAGGTCTTGGTACTTCTCAATCTTCTCCATCTCTTTGCTGTCCACCCTGCTGTCATATGGGATAGCAAAGTCTATTACCTGAGCCTTGTTTGTCTCTTTATCAATGACTATCATGTCTGGACGTCTTGCTTGGATGATATGGTCTGTCTGCACTGTAAAATCCCATAAAACCTTACACTTGTCGTTCTCTATCACTGAACCTGGCTCGTGTTGATACCATTTATCATTTACTACGATGCCATACTTTTTACAAACATCCCAGTGCACCCTCCTACCAACCCAATCGTGTCTTCTCTTGTACTCTCTCTGTGCCATCTTACTACACTCACTTATTAAGTGGTTCACTGTCTCGTCCTTTTCTCCGCACATTCTGCACTTACTTTGTTCCTGAGTATTATCAATTTTCGCCTTGATCACATTTGTACGGATTGCTTGCTCTTGTGCAGCAAGTATTAGGGATTCTGTTTCCCTCTTCAAGTTTCCCTGCTTTAGCCATAGCCACCTGTCCTCACCAGCGATGTCATCAGTTTGCCTCAGAAATTGTCCGTGCAGTGTCTTTTCTTTCCAGTTTTCTTTCCTTTCCGTTCTTTTTCTTTTCTTCGCATCAGCTTCCGACTCAATAAATGCATCGTCTTCTATGATTCTCAATGAACTTAGTAATCTTTCTGTACTATTGTTGACATACCTTTTCAATGAAACTTTTGCTATATTGACTGTATCCTCTACTCCTAAAAGTCCTCGTCCCCCATCCTTCCGTGGTAAATATAACCTATCAACGTTGCTCTTCGGATGTAAAGCATTGTGCATTGTCATCAGTTTCCTTGTTTGTCTATCTAGCTGTTCCATCTCGAATTTTGTCCAGTCTAGAAATGCAGCTGAATATCTGAGCAGCGATACTGCCCAGGTGTTGATACCTTTTATGAGATTCCCTGCATTTAGCTTTGTTTCCAGAACTTTGCGTACCCGCCTTTTGTACTCTTTCATAACTTTATCTTTCATTTCATGGTGTTTTATCTGATCTGCTTGAAGCATTCCCAAATATTTGTAGCTTTCTCCATCCTTTACTGACTTAATCACAGACTCGTCTGGTAACTTAATCCCATTTGATGTAGCTACCTTTCCTCTTTTCAACACTAGCATGGCACACTTTTCTATTCCAAACTCCATTCCAATGTCTTTGCTGAAAATCCGAACTGTTTGAATCAATGAGTCCAATGATTTTTCATTCTTCGCATACACCTTTAGGTCATCCATAAATAAAAGATGATTAACCTTCTCTCCAGTCTTAGAAAATTCGTATCCTGCCTTTGACTTCCTCAATATGTGGGTTAAAGGAATCAGCGCAACTACAAACAGCAGAGGAGATAAAGTATCTCCTTGGAAGATTCCTCTCTTGATCTTTACTTCTCCAAGCATTTGTTCTCCACACGTTAGTTCTACTCGCCAGGTTTTCATACTCTCCTCGAGGAACTGCCTGAGCTGTTCATTAACCCCCCAATCCTTCAGGCACTCAAGAATCCATGAATGGGGGATCATGTCATACGCTTTACGGTAGTCTATCCATCCCATCGCAAGCCCTTTCTTTCTTTGCTTAACCTCCCTTAGTACCATTCTATCGATATATAGCAAGTCATGCGTGCCTCTTGATTTTCTCCTACAACCGTTTTGCTCTTCTGGTAGCAATGATCTTAATTATTATTATTATTATTATTATTATTATTATTATTATTATTATTATTATTATTATTATTATTATTATTATTATTATTATTATTATTATTATTATTATTATTATTATTATTATTATTATTATTATTATTATTATTATTATTATTATTATTATCATTATTATTATTATGTTCTTTTTATCACAGAAAAAAGTTCCTGGTAAGTTCGTCCCGAAAGCAAGCTAGAACAACTAGCCTCAGGTTTCGAGAACCTTTCTCAATGTTCTTGCAGTTCCTAACAATGCCGTTTTCTGTATCACTTCAGTCCTGATCTTGATTCCTATCTTCTCAATGTATTGCTCTGCTTCTTTTGTGACACATCCTAATGCACCAACTACAACTGGAATGACAGTTACTTTTCGAAGGCACCATAATCTTGCAATTTCTCTTTTTAGATCTTGATACTTTTCAATTTTCTCTTGTTCCTTCTGTTTTATCCTTGTATCTCCTGGTACAGCTATGTCAATGATTAAGCACTCTTTTTCTGGTTTCAGCACGACAACAATGTCTGGTCGCCTATGCTCAATTTCGTAATCTGTGTTTATGTTAAAGTCCCACAGTACCTTAATGCTTTCATTTTCAGTAACGCCTTCTGGCTTATGATTGTACCACTGTTCAGCCCTGGGTAGGTCATACTTCTTGCAAATCTCCCAGTGAACTATCCGTGCTACGTTGTCGTGGCGTCGCTTATATTCCTTCTGGGCTAATTTGCTACATTCACATATGATATGGCTCACTGTTTCCCCCTTCTCACCACACATTCTGCAACTCGGCGAATCTCTTGATTTGTCGATATGATGTTTAACGTAATTCGTACGTATTGCTTGTTCTTGTGCTGCCATAATTAGTGCTTCTGTTCCTTTCTTCAAGTCTCCATTTTTTAGCCACAACCATGATTTCTTCCTGTCTACTATCCCATCCGTATCTCTGAAAAACTGACCATGCATTACTTTTTCATGCCACTTGACTTCTCTTTCTTTTTTTCTTTGATCTTTATACTCTGATGGCTTAATGATGTCAGTATTCATTTCCTGTTGTTTATGCACTGCTTTTAATAAATGCTCTTGGCTGTTTTTAACATACCATCTAAGGCTATTTTCCTCTGACTGGATGGTTTCTAATACACTTTGCAATCCCCTTCCACCTCTCTGTCTTGCAACGTACAATCTATCGACGTCGCTTTTTGGATGTAATGCTCCATTCATCGTCATAATTTTCCGTGTCTGTCTGTCTAGTTTCTCCAGTTCCGCTTTCGTCCACTTCACTATCCCAGCCCCATATCTCATCACATATTATTATTATTATTATTATTATTATTATTATTATTATTATTATTATTATTATTATCATTATTATTATTATTAACTGAAGAATTACGCAAAAGATGCCATCAAAGCAGGGAAAGTCATTCGTCGTGAGTGTGAAAACGCTGCATGGATTAGGCCACTTGATGAATTTGCCTCCAGCCTAAATGAACATGAGTGGATGGAATTTGAAAAACAAGAAAGGGCCTTTCGTCAGTCTTTGAGCAGTAGGGGAGTATTTTATGATAAATTTATCTGCAAGGGAGATTTTAGCAAATGGAAAAGGGTCTTGAAAGTCATCACTGGAATATTCGTGAAAGGTGGGGAATTTCAACAACAAAATTTCAATGGCAAGCCATGGAACTTGAATCTTTGCAAATATTGTTTACGTATTTTGAAATCATTACCAAGGGAACCGTCCCTTTTCCATCTGGATGGAGTTGTGTATGAAGACATAAAGAGAGAGTTTAGTTCAATTAAAACTGATATTGTGGGCATATTTAATACAAGTTTAAAGAATAGGAAAGTACCCTCCGAATGGAAGCATGATATTGTGCAAAGAATTCCGAAAAAGAATTACAGAGATGAGTCAATATTGTTGCAGTTAGAAAAGCAGTTGTCTTATGTTAATAAAACAATACAGCCATTCTTTTCACTCAGACAAGGCGTGTTCACGGATGATACAGTTTCCCGAAGTAAATTAACAGATCTTTGGCTGCATAAAAGAAAGAAGGCAATTCAGATTATAAAGAACGATTGTAAATGGCCAAACAAAACACAAGTAGAAATTGATCAAGCGCGAACAGAAGCGTTCTATCGAAATGGAAAATTGTTTCTTTTAGAAAGTGATACAACAAACGAGGAAGAAATATCCCTTGCTGACGACAACGAAAATGATATCGAAGAAGTTAGGCCATTTAATGAAAAAGAAATTGAGGATGTTGTGAAAATATTGCCCAATGGAAAATCAGCGGGGCTGGATGGAGTTGTGTATGAAGACATAAAGAGAGAGTTTAGTTCAATTAAAACTGATATTGTGGGCATATTTAATACAAGTTTAAAGAATAGGAAAGTACCCTCCGAATGGAAGCATGATATTGTGCAAAGAATTCCGAAAAAGAATTATAACCCCGAAGACCTAACGACACTTCGTGATATATCTTTATCGTCTGTCATTTACAAATTATTTTCGCGTTGCATCAGAAACAGAATTTTGCCCTTCATCGAGCCGCAAATCGAATTTTGGCAAAGGGCTTTTCTTAAAGGAAGAAACAGGCAAGATTTAATTTTTAGCCTGAAAACAGTGTTGGATGACTTTAGACACATAAGCACGAAACTCCACATTCTATTTATCGACTTTGCAGATGCGTTTGGCAGTATCAAGCATAAAGAGATCACAACCACATTGTCTGAATACAACATTCCGACTGTGTACTGTAAGATTATTGAGCACATATATGATCGCTCCAGCTTTCAAGTTATTTGTGGAAACAATTTGACTCAGAAAATTTACATCACAAGGGGCACAAAAACAGGTGACCCTTTAAGCGTTATGATTTTTCTAGATATAGTGGATAAAGTACTAAAACCAGCGTACAGTCATGCCCTGGTTAGTATGAATATAGAAAATGAAAGGAAAATTAGGCCAATTCCAATTCAAGCATATGCAGACGACATTGCAATGGTAACGTATGACTTAAAACTGCTTAAAGAGATGATAATGAAATGTGAGCCACTCTTTGATCAAGCTGGTTTGAAAGTAAAGGCATGTAAGTGGGCGTTATTTTATGAACGAAGGTCTGGTAACAATTGGTATAAGGGAAAAGGTGACAAAAAGCCAGCCATTAAAGTTCAAGGAGAATCAATAGAAACGTACAAGAGATCCAAATCGTATAAATATCTAGGCAAATCGTTCACCATAGCAGGGGAAGACGAAAAACAAGTCAAGGACTTTATTGAAGAATTCAAAGGTATAATTGATAAAATCAAGGAATGTACGCTTCCTATTCCTTTAAAACTCAGTGCTTTCAATAACATGGCTTTAGCAAAGATTTCACACCACTTTGAAAACACAAAGATAGAAGAAAAACAGCTTGAGGAACTGGATACAAAGATTACGAAAACTGTTAAAGAAATATTTGATTTATATCCCAAGAGCAGTGACAAGATATTTTTCGTCAACAGACTACTTGGGGGGCTTGGGATAAAAAGACCATCAAATGTATATAGGGCAACACGTTTATGATGAAAATGCTGATCACGATGAGGAGAGCATACGGTATCTGGCAAGAGAATCTTTGGAATTAGACATGAAATCGCGAGGAGTTGGACAGACAGATAGCGAAATCAATTTTCTAGGTTATGCATTAGATGCTAACCGGAGACTAGCCAAGACAAAAACATATGGAGGCAACTCTGATTGGCCGGATCTACTTTTTCATGCTAATAAGTTTAATGGATCAATTATCTACAAGGATGGTTTTGCTGTGGTTGTCGTTAATGGCAAGGAGCTGAATAGGAAAGATTTAAAAAGAGAAATCGAGGGAGAATTAGAGCAACAGGATATCATTAAGAGCTGTGAGCTCCAAATGCAGGGAAACTCTATAGGAATGGAGAATATAAACAAAAAGATTTCGCATCAAGTTTATTACGGATGGAAGCTGTCTGACAGCTTAGTCAAGTTTATTCTACGTGCACCTATGAATCAAATCCCTTGTAACCAGCTAATTCATATGTGGAATAAGGATCACGATAAAAGATGCTCAATGTGCAATGAAAGGACTGAATCAATGGCACACTTAATGAATTCCTGCAGAAACTACAAAGATTTATATTCGCGAAGGCACGATCGGGTCGTAGAATTCCTTGGTCAAAAAATCGAAAAAAAGAATTCAACATCAACGTTATTTGTCAACAAAATGGTAGAAACAGCTTTCCCACATATCAAAAACGCATTGCAACAGCTAAACCAAAGGAAGCCTGATATACTAGAGATAAAAGTGAACGGGAGAGAATGTGAAATTGTTGAAGTCACTGTCTGCTTTGATTTGTATATGGATACATCTTATCAAGAGAAAAGAAATAAGTATCAACCAGTGATAAATTCACTGAATCGACATGGAATTGCAACAAGTATCAGTGTTATGTGCTTTGGATCACTTGGGACCGTACATAAGAATGTGAGAGGAAACTTGAAAAGGCTAGGACTGTCAGGGGAAGAGGCAAAAGAGACAATGAAGTGGTGCTGTGTGTCAAACATGATTTGTGGTAGCATCATATGGCGAAATAGGTGCAAAAAAGTGCATGGACAGTAGGACTGCTGATTTCTGGTGATGTGCAAGGAACATATTTGGCTATAAGACGTTTATTACGGTTTGTTCTTAATTTGTCAAATCATATCCGATATTATTATTATTAAATATTCAACAGCTATTATTATTATTATTATTATTATTATTATTATTATTATTATTATTATTATTATTATTATTATTATTATTATCATTATTATTTTTATTATTATCATACAAAATTGCAACCTGAACAATGTTATGAACAGGCCTTTGCCCTTCATCCCTGGCTATATGTGGCATAGGTCGGAAAAAAAACCTGAGTTTCAATACTCTAGTGGCTTGGTTACACCTGGCCAAGGATCAAGGGTGTCAGGCTAACAAGATTTGGTAGCCCTGTTTACAACAGAAGCTCACAAAAGCTAATCTACTACACTAATCGTTCTACTTTTAGTCTCTGGATTATACCGGACAACGTCTTTCTCAGCATACTTTCACTTTCGAATAGGACAGTCTTTAGCATTTCATTACATGCCCATCTTACTCCTTTGTCTTCCTTTATGATCTTTTTCACCTGACTTTCCACTTGCTTCATTCCTCCTCCCAAACAGCCAATCAAAATGGGTACTATTTCAACTCTATACCCTGGTCTTTTCTCTCGTACTATTATTATTATTATTATCATTATTATTATTATTATTATTATTATTATTATTATTATTATTATTATTATTATTATTATCATCATTATTATTATCATCATTATTATTATTATTATTATTATTATTATTATTATTATTGTTATTATTATTATTATTATTACTCAATTGCACAGTGTTGTTCTTGATAAATACTGGTTCTTCTATAGTCAAACTGTCAAGCCTTAACAAAAGGCCTTAGACAGAAAGTACTTTCCTAAGAATATGCGCTGTTCCAAGGAGGGCAGATTTTTGAAATACTCGCATGTCTGTCCGGATATCAAGTTGCTCCAGGAAGTATGTCAGCTTCTTTGGAATTGATCCTAATGCTCCAATAACAATGGGTACAACTTTTAACTTTTGCAGCTGAGCATCCCCACATTCTTGATATTTCTACTTTCAGTTCGGCATATTTAGTTATTTTTTCAACTTCCTTATCTGCGATATTCTTGTCTGCAGGTATTGCAACATCTATTATGAGACATTCTCCTTTTCGACATCATGTACAATTATATCTGGTCTTCGATGTTCAATTGTCCTGTCTGTTTGGATATCAAAGTCCCATAGAATCTTTGGCTTACCAGTTTCATTTAAAACTTTCTCTGGTACATGATTGTACCACTCGTCGGAAGCACTATATCCAAACTTTCTACATAGTGACCAGTGCAAATTGAGACAGACTTTATCATGCCGTCGCTTGTATTCTTTTTGTGCCAACATTTTACAACCTGCAACTACATGATCAACGTTTTCCACTCGCTCGTTGCACAAGCGACATTTATTTGTTGCAGTGGTATGATAGATTTCTTTCTTCACCACATTTGTATTTAGTGCTTGGTCTTGGGCAGCTACCAACAAACTCTCCGTTTCTCTTTTTAAGTCTCCACTTCGAAGCCACTCCCATGATGATTCACCATTCTTCACATCTTTCGTATCTCTGCGGAACTGTCCATGTAACTGCATTACTTCAAGTGCTTCCTTTCTTTCACAGGCAATCCTATGTTGGTATTGATTCTTCTCCTCAAGGTCAGCTTCAGTTACTCCCAATTCGACTGCAGCATGCTCAATAAGCTCCTCTTCACTTTTTGCGATGTAATATTTAATTGATCTTTGTTCTCCATTCACACAGTCGGACATGCTGATAAGTCCTCGTCCTCCAATCTTTCTTTTCATGTACAATCGAGAGACATTTGCCTTCGGGTGAAGTGCTCCATGCATGGTTAAGGTTTTTCTCGTTTTTCTGTCTAACAGGTCTATTTCATCTTTCGTCCAATTCACTATACCAGCACTATAGCGTACTACAGCGACTGCCCATGTGTTTATCGCATTTATTAGATTTCTTGAGTTGAGCTTGGACTTCAATACAAGTTTTAATCTTTTCAAGTATGTTGTTTTCACATTTTCGTTCATTTCCTTATGCATGATATCATCGAGTTCTAGTATACCTAAGTACTTGTAGCCACCGTCATCGGTTTCCAAAATGCATTCTTCATCCGACAAAACTATTCCATCAGAATGAGCTCTTGCATCAGAATGAGCTCTGACTATTCCATCAGAATAATAATAATAATAATAATAATAATAATAATAATAATAATAATTATTATTATTATTATTATTATTATTATTATTATTATTATTATTATCATCATTATTATTATTATTATTATTATTATTATTATTATTATTATTATTATTATTATTATTATTATTATTATTATTATTATTATTATTAAAAGATTAAAATATGCAAGAGAGATGAGGGGTAGAAGTACCTAGGAAAATCTTTGACTGTAGCCGGAGAAGATGAGAAACAAAAAAGAGAATTCATTGAAGATTTCAAAAATATCATTGACAAAATAGAATCTTGTTCGCTCCCAATCCCGTTGAAAATGAGTGCCTTTAACAATATGGCCTTAGCAAAGGTGCTACATCATTTTGACAATAGTAAACTAGAAGAAAAACAACTCGAAGAGATGGATTCCAAAATTAGCTGCACTGTCAAGAGAATGTTTAATCTATACCCAAAGACAACGGATAAGGTATTCTTCATAAACAGATTGCAAGGAGGATTAGGTATTAAGAAACCATCCAACGTGTACAGAGCAGCACGCATTGCTCACTTAATGAAAATGTTAAATCATGATGACTCTAACATTCGACACATTGCAAGGGAATCTCTGAAGCTAGACATGAGGTCTAGGGGAGTAAAAACAATAAATGAAGAGGAGGGCTTCTTAGGGTATGAGCTGGACAACAACAGCAGGTTCATGAAAAGAAAAACATATGGGGGTAAGTCAGACTGGCCAGATTTGCTTCACCATGTAAATAAAATCAAAGGGAGAGTAGTATACAAAGAGGATAAGGCTACGATTATCATTGATGGAAGAGAGATAAATCAGAGAAACCTCAAACGAGAAATTGAGAAAGAATTTGAAAAGATTGATCTATTAGGGTGTTTAGAACTACGAATGCAAGGAAATTTTATCAAAATGGGGAACATAGAGCAGAAAATATCACACCAAATCTATTATGGATGGAAGCTGTCAGATAGTCTTGTTACATTTGTCGTACTTGCACGAATGAATCAACTTCCCTGCAATCAACTAATCAACATGTGGAACAAAGAACATGAAAAGAGATGCACATTATGCAATCATAACATTGAGTCGGTTGCTCACTTAATGAGTTCGTGCAGAAAATTCAAAGATTTGTACTCTCGGCGACACGATCGTATTGTAAGCACAGTAAGTGAGAAAATCCAAAAATCGAACCCAGCATCACATTTATTTGTAAATAAAATGGCAGAGACAGTTTTTCCAGCACTTCGAAATGAAATAAAAGAGTTAAGCAGCAGAAAGCCAGACATAATTGAGCTGAAAGAGAATGAAAAAGAGTGTGAAATCATTGAAATTACAGTTTGTTTTGATATATATATGGAACAATCGTATTCAGGAAAAGCAGAGAAGTATAAAGAGTTGATCAGAGTGCTTGAACAAAACGGGATCAAGGCAAAAATCAATGTGCTTTGTTTTGGATCACTTGGCTCAGTGCACAAGGAAGTAAGAACATGTTTGAAAAAATTAGGGCTGTCATATGAAGAAGCAAAATCAACGATGAAATGGTGCGGAGTCTCAAATATGATTGGTGGAAACATCATTTGGCGGGAAAGATGCAAGTTAGTACACGAAGATAGGAACAATGAACATTGAAGATTTACCAGACAAACATTTGACGCAGAGACTTTAATTTCGTAGCTCTCGTTAGTCAAAGCATATTAGAATATTATTATCATTATTATTATTATTATTATTATTATTATTATTATTATTATTATTATTATTATTATTATTATTATTATTATTATTATTATTATTATTATTATGATGTCAATGTCAAATGTCTGATGTCAATGTCTGATGTCAAAAATAAGCTGGGATCTTACGATATCTGATATAAACATCACTTGGGTAAAGCAAACTCTGGATTCGGTCAGCTCATCATTCGTGAGAAAGTGGCTAGAAATTCCAATAAATGGCACACTTGACATAGTGACACTCTCTAAGGAAAAATTTGGTCTAAACATCATCAAAATTTCAACAAAGTATCTGCAGTGTCAAACAACCAAGCGTAACTGTCTAAAGAAATCTCCGAATCCCGATATAAATTATTTACATCAAGCTACCGCACAAGAAAGCATCCAGGTTGATCAATATAAAAATACAAGTGACGTGACAAAATCTGTGAGAACCAAACAAATCGAAAAGATTTCAAATGATCTACAGTATCAAGGGTACATCGTGAAACAGATGTGGACTCTCAGTAATGAGCAACTCAAAAAGCTATGGATAGATGTACGAGACGTTCTCCCATCGAATATCTACAACTTTACGAACAGATACATGAATAATACCTTAGCTACATTAAAGAATATGGTCATGTGGGGAAAAGCAACCATGGACACATGCCTTGCATGCAAGGATAATAGTCAATCCCTATTGCACGTTGTTGCGGGTTGTAAAGTTCACCTTCAACAAGGCAGATACACGTGGCGGCACAACTCCATCCTTGCGACTCTTTTGAGCAAAATTGAGGGCCTGAGGGACTTGAAAGTATTTGCTGATATCCCAGGCTACCCATGCCCCACAGTTGTCACCGGAACACTAAAGCGACCAGATATCATCATGGTCTATCAAGAGAAGACAGTTATCGTTCTAGAGTTAACCTGTGGTTTTGTTACCAACGTGAAAGAAAATTGTACAAGGAAGGTTGGAAAATACAACTCTACCATCGTTGATCTCAAGAAAAAGTACGAGAAAGTAACATTTGTGAATCTCAGTATGAGCGCCCTAGGATTGATTTGCAAGGAAGATGATGGAAATGGCATACTGCAAGCATTAAAGAGCATTGGACTTTCGGAACTTCTATCAAAAAACATTATTAGAAACATCATAAACGTCTGTATAAGGACAACGTACTATATATTTTGTAGGAAAGACAAAGAATGGACCAATCCAGAACTTTTAACATTGTAAAGAAGTAAAATTGTTGAAGGCAGTAAGGCTTGACTAACATGCCCTTTTATGGAGAGTGGTAGTCACGAATAGATTCTTTATACTGTAAGTTTTACATTATTATTATTATTATTATTATTATTATTATTATTATTATTATTATTATTATTATTATTATTATTATTATTATTATTATTATTATTATTATTATTATTATTATTATTATTATTATTATTATTATTATTATTATTGAATTATCGCACACTGATAAAATGTCATTTCATTCAGCGGTAACGGTTCCTTGATATTGGTAACAGCAAGTCTCCTCAATTTTCAAGGACTTTTCTTAGGATCCGTGCAGATTGTAGGATTACAGTCTTCTGCATCTCTTCAATCCTGGTCTCAATTCCCAGTTCTTCTACTCTCCTTTTGATGTCTTTTGGTGGTGTTCCTAATGCCCCAATGACTATGGGTACTACTTTTACTTTCATATTCCACAGTTTCTGGAGTTCTCTCTTTAAATCCTGGTATTTCTCAACTTTCTCTTTCTCCTTTTGCTCTATCCGGGTATCATATGGGATGGCAAAGTCAACGATAATGCAGTTGTTTTCCTCCTTCTTGATCAAAATTAAGTCTGGCCTTCTAGCTTCAATTACATGGTCGGTCTGGATGGTAAAGTCCCACAGTACCTTGCAAGTATCATTTTCAACCACACTTTCTGGCTCATGGTTGTACCACTTCTCGCTTACATTTACCCCAAACTTCCTGCATATGTCCCAGTGGATTCTTCTCCCGACCCAATCATGTCTGTTCTTATACTCCTTTTGCGCCATTTTGCTGCATTCGCTGATGAGATGATTAATAGTTTCATCAACCTTACCGCACATTCTACATCTACTGTCCTCCTGCGTTTTGTCGATTTTGGCTTTGATGAGGTTCGTCCTAATGGCTTGCTCTTGAGCTGCTAGGATGAGAGTCTCGGTCTCCCTCTTAATGCCACTATTTTTCAACCATTTCCACCTTTCCTCTCCAGCAATCCCCTCAGTTTGTCTAATGAATTGGCCATGTAAGACTTTCTCCTTCCAGTTTTCTTTGCGCTCCTTTGCTCGTCGATCTTTATATTGTTTCACTGTTTCCTTCACTTCCATGTCCGATGTTTTAGCTGCACTCAACAGCCGTTCCTTGCTCTCCTGTACGTATCTCTCTAGTCCAATTTTTGATGTTTCTATCGTATCTTCAACGCTGAGAAGTCCTCTACCACCTTCGTTTCGTGAAATATACAGCCGGTCTACATTGCTTTTTGGATGGAGTGCTTTGTGCATCGTCATAAGTTTCCTAGTACGTCTATCTAATTCTTGAATCTCTTCTTTCCTCCAGTCTAGAAAGGGAGCAGAGTATCTTACCACTGAAACAGCCCATGTATTAATTGCTTTAATGACGTTGTTTCCATTTAACTTTGTCTCTAACACTTTCCTCACTCTTCTCTTATACTCTTTACTGACTCTTTCTTTCATCTCAGACGTCTTTATATCATCTAACTCTTGAACACCAAGGTACTTGTAGCTTTCGTCTTCTTTTAAATTCCTGATCGTTCTGTCGTCTGGCAAGGTAATTCCATCAGACTCAGCAATCTTTCCTCTTTTCATGACAAGTGATGCACACTTTTCGAGGCCAAATTCCATTCCTATGTCGGAGCTGTAAATTCTGACTGTCTGTATCAATGATTCTAGGTCTTTTTGTGTCTTTCCGTACAACTTGAGATCGTCCATATACAGTAAATGATTGATCTTAACCTTGCTTGATGAAAACTCATACCCAGGTGCAGCCTTCCTCAAGATGCTCGTAAGTGGGATCATTGATATGACAAACAACAAAGGTGATAATGCATCCCCTTGAAATATCCCTCTCTTTATTCTTACTTCTCCTAATATTTCATCTTTGCACATCATTTCCACCCTCCATGATTTCATTGTCTCGCTTAGCAGATTTCGAACATTTTGGTTTACTTTCAGGGCTGTTAGACATTCCATTAACCAAGAGTGTGGGATCATGTCATACGCCTTCCGATAATCCACCCATGCCATTGACAAATTTTTTCTTCCATGTTTTACTTCTTTCAAAATCATTTTATCTATATATAGTAGATCTCCCGTTCCTTTTGACTTTCTCCTGCATCCTTTCTGCTCTTCAGGTAATAGTTCTTGTCCCTCTAGGTATCTGTATATTTCGTCAGAGAATATGCCTGTAAGTAATTTCCACGCAAGAGGTAGACATGTTATGGGACGGTAATTGCTTGCAACTGTACCTTTGGATTTATCTTTTTGGATTAAAACTGTCCTCCCCTTTGTCATCCACAGTGGTGTTTTGCCTTCCTCTAAGCATTTTGTTAGACTTGACGCAAGCTGCGTGTGCATGCTTTTGAATTTCTTTAGCCAAAATCCTTGGACACCATCTGGTCCTGGTGGCTTCCAATTGGGAAATTTTTTCAGGATTTTCTTAACCGTGTTTTCTGTGATGTGAATCTCCTCTTGGCCACCAACTTCTTTAACTTCTTCATAAAATCCCTTCAGCCACTCAGCATCTTTCTTGTGTTTTCGCTCTTTGCTCCAGATATCAGACCAGAATATTCTAGCTTCTTCAGGATCTGGTGCTTCACTGTCCTCCCAGCCTTGGTCGTTGTTTAGTTGCTGGTAGAATCTTCCTTCATTGTTACAGAATAATCTGTTCTGCTGAAATTGAGATATCCGCTGGTTGTATCTCTTTATTTTAGCTGCTTTAGCTTTAATTCTCTGGCAAATTATCTCTTTGGTTGTCTGTAGCCCTCTTTGTTTGATATTATATTTTTTCTGTAGTAGATCTTCGTGCTTTTTCTTCACTTTTCTCCTCTCTATAAGCATGTTAACTCTTGATAAATCCTTGTTTAGCACTTTTAGCTGGTTTTCCAGCCTTCTTTTCCAAAAAGGTTCCTTCTTATCATTTTTGCAAGTTTTTATACCCAAAATTTCTGTTACTAGTGCGGCTCCACAGTATATTAGGTCATTCACTTCAGTAATATCAGTTACCTTCACTTTACTGAGTACTTCATCTACTGTATTCACTGCATCTGATAATCTCTTTCTTTCTACTCCCCTTAATGCTGGCAGTCTCTTGCGTTCTTTCCCTTGAATTTCATTCAGCTGTTGCAGTATCCCTTTTTGCTTTTCATCTAATTCATTTTGATCTCTGTCTACAACAAAATCTCTCGTTCTCATTGTTTCATTTGCATTTCGATCTTCTTCATCCATATTGATTTCCGCCTCTCGTTGAGTATCTTCATCTCTATCTTCATTGATCACGATTCCTGGACTTCCACATTCTGCATCCTCTATCAACTTTTTAATTTCCTCCAGTTCAAGATCTGTCAACCATTTCTTTTTCATTATCTGGGCTTTCTGATCTAGTAAGCGCTGTTCAGTTATTTGGAACACTCCCAAGTCCTTCCATAGATCATGCATTCTTTTCCTATACCCAAATACTTTGGGATTACTTCTAAAGAAACACTCCATGACAATTCTGTTTTCTTCATAAGACCATTTCTTTCTGATCCTTCTAGCAGTAGCTGGTTGACGACCGGGCCCACGCTGCTGAGCCGTGGGACACCTGCCGGGCGAGAGAGCTTCACATGTTGTTCCACCCTCATTAACGCCGTTATTGGATAATCCATTATTTGACATTACACTCATGATGAGGTTAGTGGTGATAAGGTGACACAACCACCGGTATTAGTTTTGTGACACCATCACTAGGGGGGTTGCCAACCAAGGCTGAAGGGTCCCCCCTACCCATGAGACAGACTAGCCCCCGCCGGACGTCAACCCGGAATTTCAAGGCCTCGGGGAGAGCTGACAGGTACTACACCTTGCTCAAGGGTGACCTGGAGGTAGTTGTGGCAAAGGGTAACCTCATTATCCCACGTCGAAACTCCACAACCGGATGCAGTTTAATGTCATGACCAGGACCATTATTATTATTATTATTATTATTATTATTATTATTATTATTATTATTATTATTATTATTATTATTATTATTATTATTATTATTATTATTATTATTATTGTTCATTGTTCACTCGGCGGTGATGTTGACTGCCGGTTGACTTCTGGATAGCAGGCCAAATCCCTTGGCTTTAGGTATCCAGTACTTTTCTTACTATCTTTGCAGTTCCTAACAGGCAAGCTTTCTGTAAAAGTTCTGTGCTGCATTCTATTTCAATCTTCTTCAACCAGTTTTCAAAGTTCTTTCCAATCGTACCCAGAGCTCCAATGATTATTGGTACAATCTTAACTTCTCTTACATTCCAGAGCCTCTTAATCTCTCTCTTCAAGTCTTGATAGACCTCAATTTTTTCCTTTTCTTTTCTTTCGATCCTGGTATCGAAGGGACAGGATATGTCAATCAGCAAACACGATCGATCCTTTTTATTTTCAAAAACAATGTCTGGTCGGTTATGCTCCAGTCGATGATCTGTCTGTATGGGAAAATCCCACAATAACCTAATGTCTTCTGTCACAATAACATTCTCTACTTTATGGTTGTACCATCTATCTCCATAATCTAAACCTAGTTTTTGACATAACTTCCAGTGGACAATTTGAGCTACTTTGTCATGTCTCCAAAGTCATGTCTTTGTCATTATTATTATTATTATTATTATTATTATTATTATTATTATTATTATTATTATTATTATTATTATTATTATTATTATTATTATTATTATTATTATTATTATTATTATTATTATTATTATTATTATTATTATTATTATTATTATTATTGTCTCTGTTACACACTGACTTCAGTTCTGTTCTTTGTATATTGGTCAGTGGATTGATGTTCTTGAGCTTTGGTAACAACAAGTTTCCTCAAATCTCAAGCACTTGTCGGAGAATTCTGGCAGATTGTAGCAACACAGTCTTTTGCAACTCTACGATTCTGGTAGCTATCCCAATCTCCTTCAGTCTTTTTGGCAATGCTTTTGGTGCTGTTCCTAGCACCCCAATTATAACTGGGATCACTTTAACTTTTTTATTCCACAGTTTTTTCAGTTCCCTTGCTAAGTCTTGGTACTTGAATATCTTTTCCTTTTCTTTTTCATCAACCCTAGTATCGAAAGGAACAGCAAAGTCTATAATCTGGCATTTGTTGTTTTTCTTCTCAACTATAATCATATCGGGCCTTCTTGCTTCGATGACGTGATCTGTTTGTATTGAAAAGTCCCACAAGATCTTATACTCTTCGTTTTCGCATACAGATTGCGGCTCATGTTCATACCATCTATCTTTTGTGTCAAGACCATACTTTCTGCATACCTCCCAATGTATCTTTCTTCCTATCCAATCATGCCTCCGTTTATACTCTTTTTGTGCCATTTTACTACATTCACTTAAGAGGTGGTTGATGCTCTCATCTGCTTTGCCACACATCCTACATGTACTGTCTTCTTGAGTCTTATCAATTTTAGCTTTCACTAAGTTTGTTCTCACTGCCTGCTCTTGTGCTGCCATAATGAGGGTCTCGGTTTCTCTCTTGAGGCTTCCCTCTTGTAGCCACAACCATTGATCTCTATTTGTCACATCCTCTGTTTGTCTCAGGAACTGTCCATGCATCACTTTCTCTTTCCAGTTGGCCTTCCTTTCCTGCCTGCTCTTTCTCTTAAACTCATTCTCTGTTTCAAGTTCCTCATTCTCAGTATCGCCTCTAGCTGCAACTAGCAGTTTCTCCTTGCTTTCTTTGACGTATCTTTTCAGGCCAATTGTGGCCAGATTGACAGTATCTACAACGCTCATGAGTCCTCTTCCACCTTCTCTCCTGGGTATATATAACCTGTCGACATTACTTCTTGGGTGGAGTCCATTGTGCATGGTTAAAAGTTTCCTCGTTCTTCGATCCATCTCTTGAAGCTCGGCTTTAGTCCAATTAAGGAAAGCAGCTGAGTATCTCAATACAGGGATAGCCCATGTATTAATACCCTTGATGACATTTCCCCCATTCAACTTTGTCTCCAAAATCTTTCTCACTCTTCTCTTATATTCACTGCCGACTTTCCCTTTCATCTCTTTTACCTGCACTTCATCTGCCTGTAATACACCCAGATATTTGTATCCTTCGCCTTCTTTCAGTGATTTTATGACTTTATCATCTGGCATTTTGATTCCGTCTGATTTTATCCTTTTTCCTCTCTTCAAAACCAAAGTCGAACACTTTTCAATCCCGAATTGCATGCCAATGTCCTTGCTAAACACTCTGACCGTCTGTATAAGTGAATCAAGTTCTTTCTCGCTCTTTGCATACAACTTAAGGTCGTCCATGTAAAGAAGGTGATTAATCTTTTCTCTATTTTTTGCAAATTCGTACCCATGTTTTGTCATTTTCAATACACTGGTAAGGGGGATGAGTGTTATAACGAAAAGAAGCGGCGATAACGCATCTCCCTGAAATATACCTCTTTTAATCTTAACCTCTCCTAGTGATTCGTTAGCACATGTCAGCTAAACCCTCCAATCTTTCATTGTCTTTTCTAGGAACTTCGTTAACGTATTGTTTATTCCTAGGATCTGCAGACACTCTAAAACCCAGGAATGAGGTACCATATCAAATGCTTTCCTGTAGTCTATCCATCCCATAGCTAAGTTCTTTTTCCTCATTCTAACCTCTCTCAGTATCATCCTGTCTATGTACAATTGATCTGCCGTTCCTCTGCTCCTCCTCCTACATCCCTTCTGTTCCTCAGGTAGCAGCTGGTTCTTTTCCAAAAAAGAGTAGACTTCATCAGATACTAGTGCTGTTAGCAACTTCCAGCAAAGCGGTAGGCATGTGATGGGACGGTAGTTGCTTGCATCTCTTCCCTTTGACTTATCCTTCTGTAGCAGGACAGTTCGGCCTTTCGTCATCCATGATGGTGTCTGTCCCTCCAAGCATTCAGTGAAATATTTCTCCAAATATGTATGCATTGTTGTGAAATTTTTTAGCCAGAACCCTTGATCATGTGGCTAACGTTGATCGTGACGATGCTAATAGGAATGGTTATTTCTCAGTCGACGAGGAAGTAACTGATGAAGAGAAGAACTTGATTGAACGATTAAATGAGATAAGTAAGAAGGACAGAGCTAGATTACCATCACTGAGAGGCGTTGAGAAAGGAAAGCTGTATGCAGCAGTGAAGGAGGTGGATAATGTAATGGGCAAGATCAAGGTGAACAACATTACTGAGACTAATGGTCTGATATACTGTGGGGCAGCAATGGTAACAGAAATGCTTGGAGTGAAAAGCAAAAACAAAGAGAAAGAAAAGAGCCATGGTGGAAACGTAGGCTTGAAGGGCAAGTTAAACAGCTGAACAGAGATCTAGGTCGAGTGAATGCTTTAATTGAAAGGAAGACAGTAAAGAAAAAAGATGTTGATTCATTGCAAAGAAAGTACAGGTACATGTACCCCAAAAGCCACAAAAAAAGCGTGTGGTTATAACTTTCTTCCTAGTAGTTGCTTTCAAAAATGGTTTTGTGTCAATGAAGGGCTGCAGAAAACGAGGTCTTCCCGTAGGGCATTATTATTTTTTACCTAAGATTGACCGAGTACTGACGTGGCAAAGTTTCTTGTTTTTCACAATATGTACCCCAAAAACCGCACAATCAAAAACACGAAAAAGATTACAGCTGATCCACCTATCATTGTGATATTTGGGAAGAAGTCATCATTATAAATCAGTAATGGATAGAAAGTATAGCTGCAAACTTATTTTCAGTGGAAGTATCTAATATACCACGGGTATTCCACAAAACCCACATGGGGTGAACAACAAAAACCACATTAGTTTTTCACTTATCAAGCCGTTTGCTGCATATCAATCTTCAAAAGCATTACTTTTCTTGATTCTGCATATATTTTGAAATCTGCTGACAATCCGACCTAACAGAGAGGAACTGTGTTATTCATTTACTAGCAATTACAAAGTGCATGTTTTTTCCAAGTATCAAAATATTTGAGAATATCAATGTTCCCGGTAATTTTTTTCATAAATGATGAAAAGTTTTGATGTTTCTATTCCATGGATAAATGTTCTTTTCTCTTAATTTCACAAGTGCATTCATTTCAGAGTCGACCAGACTTTTAACCACCTCAGAGGCTTCATTTATCACCCCCAAAATGTTTGAGAGCTAGCCTGAAATGGTTTAACCTCAAAGTAACCTCAAATGAGAGAAATCTCAAATAAGAGTAACTTTCCAGTGGTATCCAAAATTAACAGAAGTCTTCTGAAGTGATTGGTTAGTTAATGATATCTGGACAGCAAATACCTATGTTGATTGACTTTTAAAAAGATATTTTTGTTACTGTGTTAAAATATGGGCAATTTTAATTAACCGTCTGTTGATTGAATTGCAGAAAATGTTTATTATTTTGTTAAAACATATACCATTTTACCAACTGTATGTTGGTTGTCTTGAAGATGTGTTCGTTATTTGCTGAAAAATGGAAAATTTACTTACTGTTTGTTTACAGACTGTCAGGAAATATTTGTTATTTTGTTAATCTTGTTAAAAACTTGACCATTCTAACCTTGACTTTCAGAAGATATTTTGTTATATGGACAAATACCTCATGTTAATTGGTTTAATTAACATACCAGAAAGTGTTAATACTATATAAATATCTATGTGATTTTGTTGAAAATACATAATTTCATTTGGTTTCTCCGTGGCACACCCTGTACTTGTGTTTTCCATGTTTCAGTGAAATGTACCCCAAAACCACACAAAAAATCACCAAAGTCAGGATGCCCATTCAATAGGTTCACTATATTGCAAGGTAACCATTGTGCTTTTCTGGCAAGAGGACACATGGAAGATACTGAAAAACATTGGTTTGCAAACTTAAAGTAAGAATTTGCGACTTGCTACTCGTTCATAGAAATAATCTGTAAAATTTCAAGTTCAAATTTTTGCTTTGACACCTTATAATTTTTTTAAAATCCAATTTATTCATGGCAAACCTACACTTTTAGGTAGCCTAGTTACCTAAGCATCATTGATCAGTAAGAGTTTTATGTTGTATGTTACTCTTCTATGGATATTGCCTTTCAACTGACCTTGTGGTTTTTGGGGTACCTTAGTTTTTGGGGTACATGTACCTGTACAAGTTCAAGCAGAAAGGAATGCAGATTGTGAAGGAGGAGCTGAGACAAAGAATTAAAGCCAAACGCGGAAAGATTACAAGATATGACCAAAGAACTAAGCAATACCAACAGAATAGACAGTTTAAGAACAACGAAGGTGGATTTTATAAACAGCTGAACAGTGAGGGAGAACAAGGTGAAAGTGAAGTGCCAGATGCAAATGAAGCAAAGCAGTTCTGGACAGATATGTGGAGTACAGAGGTCGAACACAACAGGGAGGCAGAGTGGTTAGAAGATTTTAAGACGAAGATGAATGCAGGGCCAAGACAAGCAGAAGTGAATGTTACGAGAGAGAAAATAAAGAAGATCCTTAAGAAAGTACCAAATTGGAAAGCACCTGGACCAGATGGTGTACAAGGGTTCTGGCTAAAAAATTTCACAACAATGCATACATATTTGGAGAAATATTTCACTGAATGCTTGGAGGGACAGACACCATCATGGATGACGAAAGGCCGAACTGTCCTGCTACAGAAGGATAAGTCAAAGGGAAGAGATGCAAGCAATTATTATTATTATTATTATTATTATTATTATTATTATTATTATTATTATTATTATTATTATTATTATTATTATTATTATTATTATTATTATTATTATTATTATTATTATTATCATCATCATTATCATTATTATAATTATCATTACTATTATCATTATTATTATTATTATTACCCGGTACTAATCTAAAATCTAGTGGTTGAAAAAGTAGCAGCAAAGATCAAATATTTCTGATAGCCAAATACCAAGGTCTGAACTATGAGATAAAACGAGTGTGGCAATGCAGCAGACTAGAAATCATTCCGGTAATCGTGGAGCTCTTGGAACAGTAACAAAAATCTTATTAAGATGGCTAGACAACTACCGTTTAATATCACGGAAAGGTGTGCTTATTGCCAACTGCAAGGATTCTTTGATAAGCTCTAGTACCTGGGGGTTACGCAAAGAAACTAGATATGAAAAGGAATACTGCCAGTAATACACAATCTTAACTTGCTGCGAAAACGAAACAATAAAGATGATATACAGTAAAGCCCCGCAAACAAGAACATACTTTTCTGAAAAACAGACTGACTAGGTTCTTATAAACGAGGTAATTATGGCATTTTCAAGGTGTGGTTCTTATCGCGAGGACACTTATTACTATGATGAATAAATAGCTATACAGTATGTGTTAAATAAACTTAAAGGTAGAATGACTGCATCTAAATATTAGAGGGTATGGTATTTTGTCGTTGACAAAGCAAGTTATATACAGCTTGATAAAAAAAGTTGCATATCCCTGAAAACTGTTAGTGGTGTTCAGTTATCAATAGTTGGGAATCTGTTTACACTGACATGATGAAATTTCTTAATTAAGAACATTGGAGCAAGTCAGTCTGTTTTTGGTTCTTATCATTGGGTGTCTTTTTCCACAAAATCAGTCTACATGTTCTTATTTTGCTATGTTCTTGTTTGCGGGGTTTTACTGTAGTCTTAGCTAAGGTCAAGACTAAACTATTCGCTCTCATCCCTGCTTCAGATAATAACCAATATATAAGATCAAACCAAGTGATTTTCTGGGAAACATGCAATCAAGATACCTTGAATTTTGCAAAAATTCATCTTTAAGAACGGCTGGAAAAAGGCCTAAATTGCCAAATCAACGTTTGTAAACTTCATATCGATATGCTATTCATCAACAATCTTGACCCCATACACAGATTAGTACACCAGCATAGAACTCCAGAATCTATTTGTCCCCCTTAGCAGAAAATACTTTTGACTAGAGGGGTATCGCCCTGGTTGAGGGTAAACGCGTTTTGACCGATTTTAACTCTCTTGCGTTTGTTGCTGAATAACAGGCGTTTGGGCCTAGTTAAAACCAAAAACTGTGCAAAAATATTTCGGTGACTTCATTTGCTTAACAGTTTCTTGTTTGTGTTTCTTAAAACTGCGTCCACAAACAGAGGGAGAAGTGCACAAAGAAGCTCACCTAAGATGTAACCGTAAGCATCCGCCATTTTTCCTTTCACATTTTGTTGCACAATTTTCTTTTTGCTTGGTTTCTTGACGTTCTTAAAACTTTCACAGCAAACAAATGGCCTCTTGCCAAGCTCCGCTTGTCCAGAATAAGTACTTCACGTAAATTCAGAGATATGGCATCCGCTTCCGCCACGACGGGCTTCTTTTTGCACGCCGTCTGATTGGCCTAAAGTCGCCCTGGTTGAGGGTACTGTGGTATCTTCCAGTCATTGAACGGAATCTGCATTGTCAACGCATGACAGGCGACTACTATTTGCTGTAAAAGGACACATTACGGGACAAAAACAGGTTTGTTCTATCAGTGGACTGTAAAACTATTTTTTTAAATCATAAATTGATTTAAGCATCGTTCAGTTCACCGAAGGAGCAAAACTTGATGTCAGCTTGCTGGAGAAGTATTTGAACGAAAGCGGCAAACAAAGGTCAGTGTTTAGGAAAACGCAAGACAGCAAACACAATCAGAAAACGTTTGATAACAACAAAAACTCTTTAATCGTTGATATGCTGCTAATTTTCGCATCAAGTTATCTTAAATTTACCTGAAACCATGTGAAAATTTGGATACCCTCAACCAGGGCGACGTTGGAAATTTAGGCCCTCTCGACAACTCTGTTCTCGAGTAGCTCGCTCTTAAAGACAGCATCACCAATGACAAATATATTTTAAATCAACAACAGTGAAGAGTTTACGAAGGTGTTCGTGGTAAGTTTCGTTCTGAAATTTTTTTCGTTCAACAGGAATATTCTACCAACGTGAAATACCCTCAATCAGGGCGACACCCCTCTACATCCTTCCCGATCACCTTCTGAAATGTTTCAATTGTTTCTGAATAATTTCAAGTGAATTTGCCAAATCTTGGTTTAAATCAATTACAACCTTCAAGAACGGAGTGGCAACTTTTTAACGTCCTGAAAACTAAATTATTTACCATCTGACACTCACCTGAGCTGCTGGTTTTAGAATGATGAGTTTTGGCAAACACAGCTCTGGATTTCTTGGCCTTTAACCGCATTGACTTGGTTTCATATGGACAGGGAATTACTTTTTCATTGTTAGAAAACATATTTGAAGGCAGTCTCCCAGCAGAAAAGTGTGCAAGAAACTGCCGTACCGTTCACATTCTGGGTGCAAACGTTGTTGTTTTTGAATATTTGTGTCTTTTGTGTCTTTGTCTTCTTACTCCTCACTTCCGATCTAATTTTCCCTTCATCAACCCATTGCGACAGATGGAGAAGGATCTCATGTTGGAAGAGACCGACGGAGATCGAAGATGAGAAAGACAGAACGCAAAATTAAGTGACTGGAGAAAAACTAGGCAGACTATATAACAGGAGAACCTCGGCTTATCCTACAAGCGTGACGTATGGAGGAGAAAGTTAACAGAATCACCAAGAGTCACAAGCAACTTGGTGGAGCACACAGCAGATACATAGATAAATTGCAGAAGAAAACTAATAGCATAACATTTTCCTTTAATAAACGAGCAAGCCTAGCCTTACCACCTTTCATACTTTACCATAAAGCCAATCAACTCCTTTCCGTAGCTATCAATTCCTTTCCAAAAAACCAGTCAAATCTTAAATTTAGATTAAAATATCAGCATTCCAGCCACTTTTCTTTATCTACGTCCACGATAAACAATTCAAGAGCATAAAATGTGCGATTTTAGCATGATTACAGAGTTGTTTTCTAAGTACTGTACTCGTGCAGTACATGCTCCAGAGACTAAAATCCGGTTCTGATTTTTTCTCTGGTAGCCGGATCTTTGTTTCTAAATATCACCATAACAGTGCATAAATGATATAACAATGCAAATGATATACTGCACCTTGTTGTTGCCCTTGACTTGAAACTACCCAAGGACCGCTGGCCTTTTCTGCGTGTGATTCTCCAGATCCTTTAGAAAGATGATGCACAAGGGTAAACACTTGAATTCCACAAACTTCCAGATTGTCGCAGAAAATTTCAAATAAAATCGTTACACGATAATATTACAAGTAGAAGAATTACAAACATGAAGTGTGTCTTTTGCAAGTGGTAAACCGATTCGACATAAGTCAGTCAGAAAGTAAGTAAGTCAGCCTTAGAACCTATTCCAAATGAGTCAGTTTGAAAGCCTTACAACCAATTCAAAATAAGTCAGTTAGAACGCCTTAGATCTTATTCAAAATAAGTAAATCAGAAAGCCCTAGAACCAATTCGACATAAATCAATTAGAAAGCCTTAGAACCTATTCGAAATAAGTCAGTTAGAAAGCCTTAGAACCTATTCCAAACAAGTCAGTTAGCAAGCCTTTGAACATCTTCGAAAAATAAGTCACTTAGGAAGCATTTGAACATTCGAAATAAGTCACTTAAGGCGCCTTTGAACCTATTCGAAATAGGGCTGTCAGAAAGCCTTTGAACCTATTCCAAATAAGTCATTTAGAAGCCTTCGGACCTATTCCAAATTAGCAGGGCATCTTTAACATTGTGACTAGCGGGCCATTGGCCCAGTAGGCCCCTTCCTGGCCCAGTAGTGAAGCAAAAATCACCATTTTTGGCCCAGGAGTTTGGGCCCTTTTCATTCACTTTCCATTATCTTAACCCTTTATTGTCAAGCACCAAACAAGTCTGCCAGTGAAATCGAAAGACATAGATGCTTAGCCTTAGATGGGCCTCTGATGACCCTGATGGAACTTTCTGTTTTTACATTCTTGACCTATTTATTAGATAGACTAAGCTGTTACACTTTATACAGGAGTCTTCGTTAGGTCTTTCTTTTACCAACATGGGCAGAGGGTGTTGTAGCGCAGTGGACCAATCCTCTGGCTTTGCGGCCAGAGCAGTCCCGGCGGACAGGGTTCGAGCCTCACTACCGGAGCGTCATGACATAGGGTCGCGGCTTCGATTAAGTCTTGCTTCTCTGCCTCTGCAACTGCAATTTCACCTGTACCTTCTAGTTGTGGACAGGTTGAAATAACAAAACTGGCAGTTCTATGTAGCACCTCAGTTTTGGGATATTTCACTCGAAGGTTGCCGTCGTCAGAAAATTTCCGAAAATAATACAACAAAAAATCATATATTAGGAAAGTTGCTTGATTCAGAAACTTTCCCACAATGAACCAAATTTGTTTCACTGTGCTGAAAATACAATGATAGCGGAACTTCGCATATAGTGTGGCCGCAGTTCGAGAGTAGGCAGGGGACTGTACTTCTCAGATCGCCCAATCTTAGAATTCCACAGAATCTCCTTCGAGAAACCAGTAGTTGGACAATAGGCAATTCAGGCCTCTTTTTAACCGTTTTAAGCCGAGCTGAGTAACATAAACTAAAATTTTTCTGCTCGCTTCGCTCGCATGTCCGCAAAGTTCTTCATTTTCTATCGAGTGCGCTTCAAATTTACTGGATAATTTGTATAGAAGATGTTTTTTGGAAAGACTAAAAACTATTCAGAAATGAAATGAAAAATAGGCAGTTTCAAAGTTCCGTAGGATGACCCCTGAATAGCACATGGTTACATTGTATGCTTGGGTTGATGTACTATCTCCTTTTGCTCCGGGAACTGGGCCCTTATGGTCATTTTGGCCCACTAGTTAAATTTCCTTGAAAGATGCCCTGCAAATTTGACATTTAGAAAGCCTTAGAACCTACTCGAAATAAGGCAATTAGAAAGCCTTTGAACCTATTCCAAATAAGTCAATTCAAAACCTTACAACCTATTCGAAATACCGTAAAAGCTCTGTTAAGCCACCAGGGGGAGGCTTATTTAGTGTCGGACCTTCCAGAGGGGGCCTTAATAGAGAGGGAGCTTATTAGAGGGGGGCTTATTCACAAAATCAAGTGACAAGGATATATTTGGTAGCTTTTCAGTTCATTTATTCCATATCTTTGTGGAAGCAACATACAATATTACGGCTCACATACATAACTTCGACGCAGTTTCTATCCCAAACCACAATAAAATCAACATGCAAGGTTGTGCAGCTAAATAAATGGAAAATTTTTGGTAAATTCTAGAATTTTATATACGTGAAGAAGGCTTAATATAGAGGGGGCTTATTTCAAATTTTGACTCAGAGGGGAGGGGCTTATTAGAGAGGAGGGGTCAATAGATAGAGGGGGCTTAATAGAGCTTTTACGGTAAGGAAATTAGAAAGCCTATGAAGAAATTAAGAAATTAGGAAATTTGGAAGCCTTAGAATCTATTCGAAATAAGTCGGTTAGAAAGCCTTAGAACCTATTCGAAATAAGTCAATTAAAAAGCCTTACAGTCCGTTCGAAATAATTGAATGAACTGAATCAGTGAATTAAGAACATTTTGTATGGTTGGAGGGAACACAAGTAGCTATCAAATGGCTGCCATAAATAGGCTAAAGAAAACCTGCAAACCCATTTTTACTTTAGCTACACAATGAATTGCACATGTTGAAGTTAT
Source organism: Aurelia sp. 3 sensu Dawson et al. (2005) (assembly GCA_964020215.1). NCBI lineage: Eukaryota > Metazoa > Cnidaria > Scyphozoa > Semaeostomeae > Ulmaridae > Aurelia > Aurelia sp. 3 sensu Dawson et al. (2005). The sequence continues at coordinate 14,399,931 of OZ026572.1, forward strand.
GAAATAAAGGGTATACTGTTAACTTGACCCAGACCAGCTTTTAACTACGTTGATTACCTTGAAATAGGAAAATAGATGGAGAAAGCTAAGTGCAATGAAACATGTGAGAGAAGGATCCAATATAACACCAGGCGGCAAATATGATTTATAGAGTAATCTTTGATATCATATACAAACAGAATTACCTTCTTCAGTGTTTTCACAGACCTGCCCTTCTTCATCTTGCCCTTTTTCTTCGCTATAAAAACCAATACATGCTGTTCATTTTGTATGTACCCAGAAAGTAAACTGGGTATTGCCGGGCCAGGCCCTCAATAAGAAACTACGAATTTGGGCCTGTATTGGAAGTTTCTTAAAATTATCAGATTTTGAGTACTCGGAGTTTCTTACGAATTTTTTAAAGTTTCCATAAAAGCAATCTTCATGCTTGCTTCCTATGCCCTCATCAAAATGTCAAAGCAAAGTCTCCGAAGCACTTCCAAAGTTTAGACATTACACAAGTAAATTCCGGGTATAGATATGATGCATGAAACAAGTGAAAATAAAGTAAAAATCACGGTAAAAATATGTTATTGATTTTGGGAGTTCATATCATATCATATAATATCATATCATATCATACCATATCATATCATATCATATTCTTATTTATACACGAAAACAAATCCCTTCAGCTTAATTAAATAACAAAATAATCTACACTAAAACTAGCCTTGTGATGCTGTTCTTCCAGGGGGTCGTGTTTTTTAATTAGACTGGTGTTTTCCGTCAGCTCTTCAAGCACTCCTTTATTTCTTTCTTAAAGCGAATAATAGTCGGGAGTTCTCTAATGGCAACTGGAATATCGTTCCAGACTTTAATAGCAGAATATCGATAACTCTTTTTCGCATGTTCTGTGTTTAATCTAGGAATCTGAAGATCTCTACAGTTCCTTGTTGCATAGTTTGACTGCAAGGATCTTTGCTGAAATTTGTCCCAGAGGTTTTCAGGGCTTAATTTGTTCCTTATCTTATATGTCATGACCGACCTATCAAATCGAATTATATTTTCAACGCTCAGCAAGTCACATGACCAGTTATCCTTATATCTGGCGTTTTCAACTATTGATCGGGCCCTGTCCTGTAAGCGTTGGAGAGTATCAAGCTTCGTTTATGGAAAACTGCCCCAAATTTCATTGGCATAACGTAGATGGCTCTCAACAATAGCGTAATAGACACTACACCGTTTCTTAATTTCTTTGGCGATCTGCGAATTGAGTTTCTTATAAAAAGAAATTGGCATAAAATGCTAAAAAATCAGCCCAGTGGGAATTGTTGAAAGAAATTCAAATGGAACAAAAAACGTGCTGAAGAACAACGAAGGGCTGATTGATCACGCCAGTGGGACTATTGTGTTATCGTATAATCAAATGATCACTAACGGCGTATCCTGTTGGGCATCTGAAGTCTGCGAAGTCTTCTGAAACGGTAGACTTCGCAGAGAAAAATGCCAAAAGAATACACATTCTGAAAGCGGTAGAGTTGGCAGACTTCGCAGAGAGAAATCCCAAAAAATGAACATTCTGCAAGAAAGAGAGATTGTATCAGGGCTCAAAAAAGTGAAGTAGAGTGGTAGCGGCTCTACCAGGAAGGTAGCTGAGTGCTCAAGTTTCCCAGGAAGTAAGAAAGGAAAGAGGAAGAAGAATAGGAATGAAAGGAAAGGCAAAAGAAGGGAAAGAAAAGAAGGAATGGAGAAAAAGGATAGCAAGAAAAGGGATAGAATAGGCTGGTATTAGAATAGTCAGAGAAAGAGGAAGAGTGGAAGAAGAAACGTAAGTGCTTAGCTTATAACCAGGAAGGAAAAAAATGTTTGGGCCCTGGATTGTATGTTGTTGTTCGGCCGAGCGAAATGAAGAGCTATTGCAATATAATATACTTTTCTTATGCAAAGCCCAAGAGAAACAAATTTGCAAAGTGTCATTGTTTTTCGAATGGTTTTGAAAACATTTTAATTCACGACACAATGCTCTCTGCGATCTTCCGCAAGTCTGCCTGCTTCAGGAGCAGAAGGTATCCGAAGCCTCGGATCTCTACCGTTTTCAGAAAAGCCCAAAAAAGTGCGTCAAAAATCTCTCGGAGGTCTACCAAAAACAGAATGACCAAAAGAATGGGCTTTTACAAAATGCGATCTGAGGTCTGCTAAGTCTACCATTTTCGGTAGAGTGATACCAAAAGAATGGGATTTATCTTCTACCAACTCTACCGTTTTCAGCAGATGCCCACAAGAATACGCCCTAAGAGTTGAAGACAACAGTGTGATAATTGGATTAGCGCAGTTTTCTTAGAAGTTGATTACTGTCACTTTGCATAACATGTAGAACAAAAGTGACATGATAACCATCTTTCATGGCGACGGAAGACCAATGATAAAAGCAAGAATAGTGATAGTCATACTCTCAAGCAATTTGCAGGTGGTTTCAGGTGATTTGTAGGTGATTTCAGGTGATTTGAGGGTGGTTTCAGGTGATTTCAGGTGGTTTAGGCTGATTTTAACTTTTAAAACATACGAAAAATAGAATCAATGGGAGCTTATGAATTGAGACAACATGATGTTTAAGAGTCATAGCATGCAAAAATTAGTTTAATTTGCCTCAACTAGCTTCCTACAAAATGAAGATGCTTCAAACAGAAATCTGTTTTCACAACTTGGTCATCATAAAGCAACAAGAAGATATGACTTACGTTAGTTGTAGTGATTGTATTCTTAAACCAGAATAGTCTGCTTCTTGAGGAGCTTCAAAGTCTTTCCATTGTTCCTCAACCTAGAAGAGAAATAACGACATGTACAAAGACATGTCCACCCCACCACTTTTTTCTGTAAATATTCATTCTCAAGTAAAATTGATGTAAACAAGTTTACCTTCTGGCAATCAATCCACCCAACCTTTTTCAAGACTGGCACCGCCCTTGGAGTCCTTCCAATTTACAGTGCTAGTAAACACCTTTTTAAAAACCATAAGTTTATATTCTTTCTCTCATCTTAAACAACCAAGGAAATGAAAAACTGTTTAGGATCCATAATGTTCAAGCAGCAGGCTCATTAGGACTTTTATCCCATGAAGACTTTTGGCTCATAAAGATGTTTGTCATTCCCATTACCATGTGCTCTTCTGTTGCTAACAAATCAGACCACTTTCCCATTACCATGTGCTCTTCTGTTGCTTACAAGTTTCAGTGTCCTGGTTGCCATGCCTTGACCGTGGAAAATATTTTGCAATCTGATTAATCGAGGCAGAGCACTTGGGAATCAACAATATCTGTGTGCACACTACTTTAGACTCAATACAAAGTGCAAACTGTCATAACAACAACATGTATTATAACGGAAAATAATTTTTTATTGTTTTAACCAGGACTCAATGACTGATTGTCATAAATTTTTTCCTGGATAGGCCATTTGCAGCATCTTTCTTGTTGGTGAAAGTGAAGTTGCACATTGCAGCACCAAGCACTTGAATCGCAGAAACAGAGCAGACATGGAGTCTGTGACCCCTTGTCATGATGCTCAAGTTGTGGGACCCTACCGGGTATCCAACCCGTTCTGCCTAACAATTTCAGAGTATTACACCACTGCTCAACAACACCTTCAATTGCACCAATCAGAGATCATAAATTTGTAGTAAAACAAGGCAGTTGCATGGGAAACCATCACACACCTTCGATTGATGATGTGAGGCTCGGGAATGACAATTTTTTGGAAATTCAAGGTAGTAGGAATCAAATGTTTTAGCCAAGTTTTGCTTATGGCCCATGGCCGGAAACCTTCAAAGTCTCATTTTCATAGAGCAACAAGGTGGCAAATGAGCGAAGAAGACAGAAGAAAGATGTGAAGATTTTTGTAAATTTTACCTACCTTCATAAAACGCAACCAGGAAAAAAAATGCTGGAAAAATTTCACAAATGTTTTTGAAGAGATCTACTCATCAGATGTTTGGGTATCCAGATCTGGATGCCAGTTTAAATATCTCTTAATTTCTATGATATATGGCCTTTCCACAACCAATGAGGCATTAAACCTTAAACAATAGAAATTCTAGGTGAGAGACAACTAATAACAATTAGTGATTGTTGTAAGAACGATCCCAGAATGCCAAATATTTGTGTTTCAGATTGATCTTGCCATTGTCCTTCCACCACAATTTCTTTGGCTCAAGACTCAATGCCCCTTTGATTTCTATGTGAACTGAAAAGATTTGCTAAGTTCACACATTCCAAGTCATCTGGCAATACTCTGGGAAATTTCTGCATCATACAGGGTGTCTCAAAAAAATTGTTTGACGTTTGATTAAATACTAAAATATAACAATACGCTGAATGCACCTTTGGTCAAGTCACCCTTGTCCTGAGATTTGAAATTAATTTTTGACACAAGAATCTTGCAAATCAGATAAAAATTCATGGGATTACTAGCTTTTGAAGTTCAACTTTGTGCAAAAGCTGAAGCCAGAGGCCTCAAAATGGCATTTTTGGTAAAAGTCCCATAGGTCGTCGTGTCTGTTATTTCTCAATTGTTACAGGGCGAACCAAGTGGGATTCACACAGGTATTCGATAACCCAACTGTCAAGCATATGGATGCTTTGAGGAAACAGATTCAACAGATTCAGTCTCTCGCCGATTTTGTTTTGAACCACTGTTTTTGGACCAATGCAATGTCAGGGAATTCTGAGAATGATCGCAAGAAATAATTTACTTTAGAAGTCCTATTTGTTTTGCTCTGATATCAACGAGAGGTATGACATTGGATAAGCTTCTCTTACCTCAGTCTTCGAGCTTTTTGCAATACAAGTAATCTGGGGGGTCTCTGGTTTCAGCTATCGCATATTTTTGATCTTCGAGAGCTCGTACCTCAGTGAATTTTCAACCGATTTGCACAATTTTAGTCTCTAAAATTATTTCATAATCTTAGGAACAGGGTTATTTTCCCATGAGCCTGTTCATGTTGTCCTTATTTTCCAATATTTAATCAAATGTCGAACAATTTTTTGAGACACCCTGTAGACACTCAATTTCAGATCACAAATTGGTGTACTGTGTCATCAACCTGCAACAAATTAGGAAGAAGCCACAAATAAAATATTCAAGAAATTACAAAAACATGGATATCAATGGATTCAGGGAGACATTAAAAACTACCCCTTGGTGGGTCAGTTCTGTGTTTGAAGAGACTGATGATGTATTAAATGCTTGGGAATTACTATACAATAACGTAGTTGATGAATACATAAAAGTGAGAAAGGCTAAGGTTAGGACTGACTCATTACCTTGGATAACAACAGAAATCAGAAAGACAATGAATAGGAGATATAGACTGTTGAATAAATGGCAAAGAGACAAAGACCCACAAACTCATCACCAGTACAAAGAGGCAAGGAATCTAGTAAGGAAAGAGCTTAGAAAAGCTGAATCAAAATACTGGAGGCAAGAGTTTGAAAAAGCAGGGAATTCAAAGGAATTCTGGCAGACAGTTAAAAGAGTAGAAAGAAAGAAGGTTATAAAGAGACTAGGCCCAATCGAGGATGAAAATGGGCAAATTCATACAGAGGATGCCGCCAAAGCAACAATGTTAAACACATTCTTTAGCAATGTGGGACAGGAACTAGCAAAAAAACTCCCAGAGAGCCAAAAGGAAAAGAATAGTTTTATAGGCAGAATAACTCCAACAATCGACAGTGTTTTGGTAGACAACCAGTATCTCAGTAAACAATTAGCAAAGATAAAGCCAGAAAAAGCCACAGGGCCAGATAACATCAGAGCAAAAGACCTGAGCATAGGTGGGAGATTTATAATGAACGGGATAAGGGAGTTATTTGACAAAATACTGCACCAGAAAGAATTTCCACAAGACTGGAAATGTGGAAAATTAAAGGTTGCCTATAAAACGGTTGTGCTAAACGCCGGAATGACCCATAATCACCCAGAACCAGCCAGAATCATCCAGAATCATCCAGAACCAGCCAGAATCACCCAGAATCAACCAAAATCACCCAGAACCAGCCAAAAAGCGGAATAGCAACCAAACGAGGAAATTATAGGCCACTATCCATGTTGAGCATATTAAGTAAAATGCTAGAGGGTCAAATCTGTAGACCAATTGACCAACATGCAGAGAGGAATAAGCTGCATAGCACAAAGCAATGGGGATATTCAGAAGGAAAATCAACAGAATTTTTACTATTACTTCTGACAGAAAAATGGAAGACAGCTATAGACAGGGGCAAAGTAGTAGGAGTACTATACATTGATTAAGGAAGGCTTTCGATTCAATAAATCGTGACATCTTGTTGGAGAAATTAAAAGGATTTGGCATCTGTGGAAATCTATTAGAAATAGTTGAAAATTATCTCAATGATAGACAGCAATATACTGAAGTTAATGGATCAAGGTCAAAGAAGTGTGAAGTTTTATATGGAGTACCGCAAGGATCCGTGATGGGACCAAAGATGTTTAAAATCTTCGTGAATGACTTACCAGAAAATATAAAGGACGGAGAGCTGTACATGTTCGCAGATGATACTACAGCTTACTTTATAGGAAGCAATGTGGAAGAGGTTATTGATGGCCTAAATAGAATAGCAGACACAATACATCACTGGTGTATTGACAACAGGTTGACTATCAATACTGAAAAAACTCAAGCTATGCTCATAACCGGAAAAAAGTTTGTGGAACCCCTAAGGAGGCTATCAATTGGAGGCAAAGACATCCAGTTTGTAGATTCAGCGAGATGTCTTGGGGTTCATATAGATAATTCCTTAAACTGGGACAAACAAGTAAAATCTGTTGCCAAGTCTTTCAGTGCAAAACTATCACAACTCAAGAGAATGAAACTTTTACAAAGAAAAGTATTGGAAGAAATTTACTACAAGTCGGTAATAGCTGGGGTAGTTTATTGCATTTCTGTCTGGGGAAACTGTGCCACAGCCAGGGGCGGACTGGCACTTTTTTCCTAGGGTGGCTTCATGGCTACGAAGGGCCCGTAGCGCGTGGCCAGGCCTTCAATGGGTGTAGCCAATCGGCAAGCCTATACGCCCTTTCAACAAAACGGTGCATGCTGGGTAATCAGGATCGATCTCTCGCACGCGTTGTATTGTTTCTATTGTGTTCGCCTATTCTCTCGCCCTTGGAAGTTGTTTCTCGGGCGGTTTATGACGATTTTACTCAATTAAAAGAGGTAAGAAACTTCTCTCGTATACATTCCATACTTTTAGCTACTTTTTCTTGACTTTTTGGTGGTGTTTCACTCTGAAATATGCTACAGGGCATCGTTGATAACAGGCGCAGATGGCCAAAAGCCTAGGTCCCTGCACTTTCAAGCAGTAAATAGCATATCGTCGCGGCATTATTACTTTCATACTTTACCTTATAACTTGACAAGACTCTTGAAAAGCTCTTACTGTACCTAACTAAGACATTAATTGAAGCAAAAGGAAAAGAAAATGCCTCTTCCTTTCAACCTTTGCGTTGTGATAATTTTGTGCGGGCTGACGTGAATGTAAACAAACTGTTCACTTTCTCGTGTAAAGAAACAACTGCCATTTGACTTTACAAACCTTTTTTCATTTACGCCTGAATCAAAAGGGAGAAGTATTTTTGCTTTTTCTTACTTGAATCAATGTCTTAGCTAATGGGCTACAGAAAAAGCGTTAGATGATCTTGTCAATGTAAAAAGTAATGTATGAAAGAAGTGCTGTAGCGAAGATATGCTGTTTGCCACTGAAAAATACAGGGAATATAGGCCTAAGGTCCGCTATGCCTGCAATCAACGAAGCCCTTCATCATATTTGATTGTGAAACATCACCAAAAAGTCAAGAACAAGTACCTAAATGTGTGGAAAATATACGGCAGAAGTTCCTTACTTTGTTTAGTTGAGTAAACTCGTCGAAAACCTTTCGAGAAATAACTTGCAAGGGCGAGAGAATAGGTGAACACAATAGAAACAATACAACACGTGCGAGATATCGATCCTGATTACCCAGCATGCACCGTTTTGTTGAAAGGGCGTATTTTCACACATTAGAAGAATTTCTCAAATTTGGGGCGTGATGGCACAACATTCTATTATGGCAGTATGGGAATCAAAGCTGCTAGATAATTTTGAGTGCATATGCGAGGCCCCCTAAGGGATCTCGGGCTCCAAGTCTCAAGGGTTTATTTTAATGGGCTCCGGGCTCCCAGTGGCAAAATTGCAGTGCTCCAGGGCTCCATTGCATGCTTTTTAGAGCTCCAGGGGCTCCATCTCTTAAAATTCCAGAAAACCACTTTGGGCTCCAGGGCTCCAAGCCTTCAAAATGATGGGCTCCAGAGCTCCAGCGACCCCCCCTTTGGGGGCCTCATATGCTCACAGTTGACATCTGGCTTATTCCGAAACGTTTAAACGTGTCTTCTTTGGGAATTTATATGATAGGTGTACATTTTGCATTTCATGCGTAGAATTTCCACGATTACACAAATGAGAGGCTACTTGGAATCGTAGGAAATGTTCACAGTAGTTTCAAGGAAGCTTTCATAGAAGTTAGCATGTAGAACAGAACAAAATATGTCGACCAAAAACAAAACAATGTTTTAATTCAAAGTGCGCAATGTGTATAGTAGAACGAGTAACAAATTGAGTCCTATACTTTCAAAATGTACAGTAGCTATGCCTATCACAATGAGAAACATGTTACAGCACAGAGAGGCAGAATCTAATTCTAAGGAAACGCGGGCATAATTTAGCCATTCGTGGCTGTGCTCCTCCTGGAGAAACTTCTTACAACCTGCTAGTTACATCGCAGGAAAAATGCGTCTTTCATGCAAAGTTCTCTATGAAATAGAGAAAAGGATTACTTTGGAAAAAGGACGTCTCAGGGAAATTCTTGAAAAAGGGCTTCAATTTCAGAAGCAGTTTATAGGAAGCAATCTTGTGGATATTTGCATCTGTCCTACAAGCAGATGATTGAACTTTTAAAGCTACACTGTGGTTCGCGGCATCAATAAAACCAATGCTAAACATTTTTAGTTGCTGGAAACAGCAGAGGTGCATTAAGTAGGGGCACGCAAAGGAGGGGTCTGGGGGCGTAGCCCCAAGAAAATTTTTGGAGCCACGCCCTTTACTTTGGCTAAGAATACATCTCCCAGTATCATACTTGCCATGAGCAGTGAGGAAACTGTTATGTTTTTGTGACAGTTATGCCGTGAATCTGGGGAGCAAGGAAATCTTTTGAAGAAAAAATTTGGCTAAGAAAGCAACCCTTGATCCCATATTTACCAGAGCTAAAATGGGCATTTTACACTTTGGTAGCAGTAATATTAAATACAGTATGAGTAAATGTGAGCATGGTTAATTCTATTAACAATAATGTGAGCCTCTATTCTTTCTTTTCATTCTTTCGACGCAGATAATGAATTCTCCTAGCATTTCCCGTACAAATTCTTAGCCAGGCTATGCCCGTCATTTTCTCTTAATTTTTAGAGGAGTATCGAGGACCATATTTTGAGAAAAATGGAGTGCAATAGCCTCCAGCATAGGGCTCAAATCTTTGGAAAACTGTAAAATTGAATATGTAAAAGGTCTTATCCTAATTCTTGCAACTAAGTAGATCGAAGTGAACTTTAGGTCGTTCACCATAATTCCAGAAATAGTATTTTTGATATCATCTTTATCTTTGTAATTATGGCTTTTCTACATTTTATGAAAGGGTGTACCAGAGGTGGTATCGAAAGCTTTGAAAAAGATTAAAACCACCATAAATTGAGAACTGATTGGGGCAAGTCAAAGGACCAATACAAGAAATGCTCAGTTTTTGAAGACCTACAAGATGGAAGCAAGCACACGTCTGTAGCTATTGTGGTCTACGATTTAGCAATTTGATGACGTCATAACTTCAAAACTAGCAGAAATCTTTAAAATGCTATAATGCTAAAAAATATTGATGATATCAAAATGCTCTCTCTGAATTATTGCGAATGGCCCAAAGTTTCCTTCAATCCATTCAGTTGAAAGAATTAGGCAATAACATTTCACTCGTTTGATTTCAAAGTTTGTGGAAAGATTCGAGCCCAATGCTATAGCCTCCATTCCGTATCCACGCCACTGGCTGGAGAGTTAGACCAGACACAGCAAGGAAATGCATATATTTATGAACTTGTCCCTGCATCTCCGATTTCAAGTTGGCCAATACCAATCTTGAAAAAGTTTTCAGCACATGAACCAATAGGTTATGCTAAAGACAAAATCTAAAGATAATTTTGGATTCGTCACTCTATTTTTTGGTTTTGTTTGATATAAGGGGCCTATCTGGTCATAGTGACTTGATTTAATGATTTACAACTTTTCTTGCTACCTTAAACTTGGTATGGTAACCCTATTCATTGAGATCTTGGGGCCAGGAGGCCTTCAAGTACAGACAGTACGTCAACAGGTGATCTCTTTCTATAATCAAAGTACTTTATTACTTTTAGTGAACATCTCCATGGAGTTTCCTTGGGCCCCTTTAACTCAGAGGCCCTTGCGAGTTGCACTAAAACCAACTTTGGCGTTTGATAATGGTCATAAATCTACATTTGAAATTCCAAAATTTTTCTTATGAAGGGCCCGCTTTTTAACATTTTTGAGGGGCCCGGGTGGCGATCGCCACCTAGCCACCCGGGCCAGTCCGCCCCTGGCCACAGCTAAGTTAAATGAAATAGAGAGGATACACAAGAGAGCAGCAAAGTTGATATACAATGTGAAAAGGGATGAGGATCCTCTTGAGGTAGCTAAATGGAAACCAATAAGCTACCTTTACAAAAGAAGAGTTGCAACGATAATGCATGAGCTTCATAGCGATAAGCTGAGTATAGAACTAACTGAATTGTTTGAAAAGAACAAATATTCTAAAACAAGGGGAACAAACAACTATAAGTCACCAAGGCCAAGAACAGAACACTGCAGATCATCATTCTCTTATCGGGGGCCTCTTACATGGAATAATCTACCTGAGTCAGTTAAAGCACTAAGTACTTCAGAATTCAAGAAAAAATTGAGATTTTGTGAACTTGAGAAAATACATTATGGAAAAGAATCATCGATTGGAACAAACAAGAAAAATGATTTTATATATTTTTAGGAAGATATTTTATCAACTGTAATTAGCTTGTTTTATTTTGTTCATTTAGAGAACTTTTCTTTGCAGGTCCACATCAGCACTTCTGTGCTGCTAACTACTACCTGCTTTAACAAATAAAGATATGTATGTATGTATGTATGTATGTATGTATGTATGTATGTATGTATGTATGTATGTACATGACCGACGTTGTGGGGACTCAAATTCCTATACACACCAACGTTATGGGGACTGCTCGAGTTGTGGGGACATACATTAGGACCCCACAACGTTCCTAGTAATTTTGCCTTAAATATGATTTTCCATGACGTTGATCTCATTCGCAGAAGGTCCCCACAATGCATATGTACTCGAACTGTGTATCATTGTGGGGACCTGTGTAACCTCATGTTATTTTTCAAAACACGGACCTGTGGGGACCTCGCATACACACCAACTTTGCTTGCTACCCTTGATGAAAATTCAATAGAGAATTCGTTTCCCAAACTGATTGCCGACACATTTTCTTGATTTTAACTTATGACTTTGGGGATAACATTTGCGAATAGCGTTTGCAGCGGTTGGCCGAGGTCACTAACAGACGAATGTCTCGAGTAATCAAGATATCATGTTGGAAGTGTAGCAATAAATGCAAATAACGCAAGGAGAGTATTCAGGCCTTTTAAACTCTGATAAGCACAATAACAAAAGAATAAAAACAGAAGTAAAGGCTATCCTAAATATGATCTTAGGTGCCAATTAAGCTTTCTTCCTACTGCACATTAACTGACACAATTTTGGCCCAAATACAAGTACTTTTTATAGGAAACACTTATCTGAAACAGTAAGCTCAATTTTTAACCATTAGGTCTCCTTGAAATAGAAGTAAAATGAGACTTCACGGTGAAGTAGCTACAGATTGTGCTTACAGGAAAAGCATATCTCCAAAGTAGAGCTTAAAATTAGATGTGATAATAAAATTCCAACAGTTTATGCCTATAGAAACAGCATGTCTTGGACATACAAGGCGTTTCTGAAAATGACAGAAGTCTTTACAAAATGACAAAGTTTGAGTAGATGTTATGTACATCTTTTAAAAGTACAATCTTTATTCTGTCTAATGATATGCAGTTTGGATACATTAATGGAATTATTTATCGTTAAGTTGATACTTTCTTAAGTATGGTCATTTTCAAATGCAGCAAACTGCAAAAGCAAAATCAACCCCTTTTTCCGGTAAAAAATTATGAAAAGGTTTTATCAACAGGCCTAGAGGCACTTGAGGTGATGCCTAGAGGTGGAAAAAGACAATTTTAACCTCATGACATGCATTTGTAGATAATGATGAAATAAGCTGTCACAAAGATGGATTTTCGTCTATATAAATGCCCTATCACTTTCCAGCATCTAAATAGGCCATACTTACGAAAACACCAATTAAGCAATGAAAAATTCAATTAATTCACAAAACCTGGATATCACTGAAAAGAAGATAGATTGTACATTCAGTTGATATGCTTCAAATTGGTTAAAAATCTTACTATTTTGAGAAGAATCTCGAATGAAAGTGGGGTGCACTCTTTTTAAACACCCTGTAGAGGTGGAACGAACTTAAATGATAAAATCGCCGCAATTTGCCCTTACAGAAAAAGCATATCTTCGAAATAGAATTGGAGTGAAATTTAAGAATAACGTTGCCACAATTTCTGTTTGAAGGCACAGCATTTCTCGCAAACGGAATGGGAAATGAAATTTAACTAGAATGTTCGAACAGTCGCGCTTATACACAAATGAAGTGTTCAAAAAAGAACTTGAATGAAATCTAACGACAAACCCTTGATAACTTGTGTTTATAGGAAAAGTATGTCGTGGACATAGAAGTGGAGTGAACTTTAATGTTATAGGCAAAGAAAATCTTTGCCATAGTAGTAGTTCCCATTGTAGTTTAGGTTGGTAGGTAGGCCTCAAATAGACGATTCCGGAAAAGATTGTGGACCTCATTTCACGCAACGCATGATAGGAATATGCACCCTAGTACCGCATAGCTACCAAAACTTATAACTACAGCATAAAACCTTGACCACAGCTACGATACATTTAGGCCGTCGCAACTTCAACATCAAATCTACACTGTCTAAGCCTTCGCTCGCAATAAGTTACAGTTTAGTTTTCCAACAATATAAAGATGTAGTGGCCAGCTATTTGCGTCGGTTTTCGTTAAGATTTTCAAGAAGATCTTTGACCTTGTTTACATAACTGATTGGAGAGGTGTTGAAAAGACCCTGAATAAAAAGTTCTAAAAACATTCGAAGAAAACAAAATACTGTAGCTTCTTTTCTCTTAAGATTTGTATAACAAAAGTATTGCAATGACTTCAGTTCACTCGACCAAACACAACATTCGAACTCTTATTCTCTTTCAGAATTCTCATCCTTTTGGTATTTTTCTCCACCAAGTCTGCCGACTCTCGACTTTACTGTTTTCAGAATTTTCATCCTTTTGGTAGCTTAAGTTTTTATCTGCGAAGTCTACTGTTTTCAGAAGACTTCGCAGACTTCAGGTACCCAGGAGAATACGCGTAGATTTCACGATAAAGTTGTGGCGGCCTCAGTCTATCGTAGCTGTGGTCAAGATTTTATATTGCAGTCGTAGATTTTGGTAGCTATACGTTGCTAGGGGCATATTCCTAGCATGCATTGCGTGAAATGAGGTCCGCCATCTTTTCCGGAATCTTCTATTATTGTCAGGTATGCTGTGATGAAGCGAAAGTGATAGGTTGATGAAAGACCTATATTTTCGAGAAATCTTTTACAAAATTATATAGTGATTAGGAAGGCACAAGATTTGTTGTTCTTCGACATAGAAGTGCAATGAAGTTTAACAATGAAATTGCCACAATTTCTATTTATGGCAAGGCACATTTCGGGGTAGGACTAAAATGAGATTTAAAAATGAAGCTGCAACAATTTCTGCTTATAATCAAATCACGTCTTGGAAAAAGAAGTGAAATGAAATTTAAGAATGAAATAGCCACACTTTATGTTCATAGGAAAAGCAGCCCTTTGAAATAGAAATAGAACTAAATGTAAAAATGAAGTCACCACAATATGTGTTTATAGGCAAGCATATTTTTCAGTGAGAGCTAAAGTTAGATGTAATGCTGACATCCAATAATTTGTGTTTATAGGCAATGGCAATTGTCCAAATAGAGCTAGAATGACCATTAGCGATGAAATACCAACAATTTGTATTTATAAGCAAAGCATCTCTTTCATAAAACCACAACCAAATGTAATAATGAAGTCGCCACAATATGTGTTGTGTCCAAGCATATTTTTGAATTAGAGCTGAAATTAGATTTAATGATGAAATCTAATAACTTGCCTTTATGGGCAAAGCAAATTGTTGAGATAGAACTAGGATGACCATTAACAATGAAGTACCAAGAATTTGCATTTAAAAGCATAGGACTTAAATCTTTAAAAACGTGGGTGTAAAATTATATCACTTTTTGCTTTGAATTAAAGTGCTTGAAAGAAACCCTGAGTAATTTGCTGTAAATCTGCCGTGGCATTTTTTTTTTGATCTTGATTATTTTCAACATGGCGGTTTGCCAAAATTCGTCAAAAATTTTCAAGAAATTAAAATCATCGTAAATCTTAAATTACTCGAGGAAAATTAATACAATCTTCAAGAAAACTATAGTTTAGGAAGGTCTACAATATGGTTGCAAGCAGAAATCTCTAGCTCTTCTGGTTAAGGATTTAAAATTTTGATGACGTCACAGCCTCAAAATAGATAAATGCCGCAATTTATAAAGTAATCAAGGTATCAAAAAATTGCCATGGCAGATTTACAGCAATTTATCCAAAGTACCTTTCAAGCACTTTAATTCAAAGAAAAACGTAATAGATCTATACACCCACCGTTTTAAAGATTTGAGCTCTATGATGCATTTAAAGGCAAAGCATCTCTTTCATCTAAAACCAGAAATAATTGCAGTAATGAAGTCACCACAATGTGACATATCTTGAATGACAGCTAAACTGAGACTTTAGGATGAAATCACCAAAATGTATGCTTATATGCAAAGCGTATCTTCGAAATAGAGGTGGAATGAAAGTTATTGATCAAGAACCAACAATTTTTGTACATAGGCAAAGTAAATCTTCGAAGTAGAGGTGGAACAAAAAATTCAACAATGAAGTCCCCGCGATTTGTGTTCCTAGGAGGAGCATATCTTCAAAACAGAAGACGCTACATGATGAACTCAAAAAAGTGTCTGTTCACAGGCGACACACTTCTTCGAAGTAGAAGTGGAAAGACATGTTACTATGAAGTCCCCACAATTTGCGTTTACATCAAAAGAGTACCTTTGAAAAAGAACTACATGACATGTAACCATGAGCTCCCAACCATATCTGTCATGGCCAAAGTATCTCTTGGAAATAGAAATGGAATGATATTTAACAATAGCATCGACACAATTTGTGTTTGTAGACGTAGAGCATACACCTCAAATAGTAGTGAAATGAAATTTAACAAGAATATTCCAACAGTTTGTGTTCATAGATAGAGGAAGTGTTCAAACTAGAATTAAATTTAGCGATCAAGGCTCAATCATAGACCTTTATATTTCTTAAAACAGAGGTTTTGATCGAGCGTCCAAATCTGGTAAATTTGTGAAGGAAAGAAAGTATGACTCCTGTTATCAGTAAACAGTACGACTCCTGTTATCAGTAAAGTACGGGGTGGGTGGCCGAGTGACTTAAACAGTCTTCGTCAGGTGACTTCGTCAGGTGACAGGTCGAGTGAGGTCAAACTCCGGATGGGTGACCCCGGAGACCTGACATCATAACTCACCTTGTCGTCCTTCGGAAGGGACGTTAAACTAGGGGTCCCATGCCTGGATGCGGCATGCACAGTGGGCCTAAATTAGCTTTCAAAAGCTAGAAATCCTGACAAGCCCACTCAAAACAAATTGAAAACAAACAAACAAACACTGTCGGCTGTGGCAACTAGTTGCTTTTGATTTCAGAACGCTTTTCAGAGAAATTATTATTCAATGGCTTAGTTTACATAGAGGCAAATGTTATTGGTCTCTTTACTTCTTTTCTCGCTATTTTCATTCGTTTTTAGCTGACTTTTCCTGCAACTGAATAACAACTGTTGAAAATAGCAAACTTTGATTCACAAATTGCAAAATGAAACCCCTGCATGCTCGCACATTTCAGCTCTAAGTTCTACACTACAAAATCAGCTAACAATGAAAGAAAACGATGGGAAACAAGCCCAGAATGCAAACACAACTTCCTTGCGTACAAATTGAATCATTTCTAACTCTCTTTTTTGAGTAAATTCATCGACGATAAACTCCCTTTAAAGTTTTCTGAAATCTGAAGCGATTTCTTTTCACTGCTTGCATCATTATACCGAGCATGGGGTTCATGCAGTTGTTTTCCTTCATGAATTGACCAGATTTGGACGCTCAATCCAAACATCTTCTTTAAGAAGTAAAGAGGTCTATTTGCGTATATAGTCCAAGCATGTCTTGAACATAGAAGTGGAATAGGCTTTAACAATGAAATCACAATAATTGGTGTTGATAGGCAAACAATACCTCGACATAGAAACAAAATTAAATTTAACAATGAAATTGCGACAGTTTCTATTTATGGCAAAGCATATTTCGAAGTAGAACTGAAATGGGATTTCTTATTGAAGTTCTAACAACTTCTGTGAATCATAACACGAAAAAGAAATGCCATGAAACTTAACAACCAAGTGGCCACAATTTGCGTTTATAGCCAAAGGATTCCTTTCAAATTGAACTAAAACCAAATGCAACGCTGAAGTCACCACAATATGTGTTCATAGGCCAACAATATCTTCGCAATAGAACTAACAGGAGATTTAACACTAAGTTCCAACGATTTCTGTTCATTGTCAAATCATGCCTTTAAAATAGAAGTGGCATGAAATTCAACAATGGAGTCGCAACAATTTTTGTTTATAGACAAAGGATCTTTTTCAAAAAGAACTAATGCCACACGGAACGATGATGTCTCCACAATATGTGTTCATATGCCAAGCATATCTTCGAAATAGAACTAAAAGGAGATTTAACACTAAGTTCCAACGATTTCTGTTTATTGTCAAATCATGCCCTTGGAAATAGAAGTGGAATGAAATTCAACAATTGGAGTCGCTACAATTTGTGTTTACAGGCAAAGGATCTCTTTCCAATTGAACTAAAACCAAATGGAACGATGAAGTCTCCACAATATGTGTTCATATGCCAAGCATATCTTCGAATTAGCGCTAATGTTGACATTATGTCTTGCAAATAAAGGTGGAATGAGATTGAAAAATGAACTCACTATAATTTGTGTTCCTGGTCGAAGGATCTCTTTCAAGTAATACCTGAACAGAAGTGACTATGAAGTTGCAACAATATGTGTTTAGAGGCAAGAGAAAGCTTCAAAATAGAAATAAATTGAGATTTAATGACGAAGTCACCAAAATTTGCGTCTATACGCAGAGCATGTCTTTGAAGTAGAGGCAGAATCTCTGTCTCTGTTCACAGCTTAAGCGTTTCTGGCAAATGGAAGTGAAATGAAATTTAACAATGAAGTCTCCACAATTTATGTTTATTGGCAACGGAACTTGTCGAGGTAGAGCTAGAATCATCTTTTACAATGAAGTACCAACAATTTATAATTATAGGCAAAGCATCTCTTTCATACAAAACCAGAACCAAATGTACAAATGAAGTTGGCACAATATGAGCTTATAGCCAAGCATATTTTTGGATTACAACTGAAATAAAATTCAATGTTGTCTAATAACTTGTGCTTATGGGCAAAGGAAATTGTCGAGATAGAACTAGGATTACCATTAACAATGACGTACCAACAATTTGTATTTACAGGCAAAGCATCTCTTTCATATAAACTAGAACTAAATTTAATAGTAACGTCACCACAAGATGTGTTTATAGACCAAGCATATGAATTCCCAGCGATTTGTGTGCCTAGGAAAAGCATATCTTCAACACAAAAGAAGTTAAATGATGAATTCAAAAAGTGTCTGTTTACAGGCGACACACTTCTTCGAAGTTGAAGCGAAAAGACATTTTACTATGAGGTCCCCACAATTTGCGTTTAAATCAAAAGAGTACCTTTGAAAAAGAACTACATGACATGTAACCATGAGCTCCCAACGATATCTGTTATGGCCAAGGTATCTCTTAGAAATGGAAGTGGAATGAAATTTAACAATAACATTGACACAATACGTCTTCGTACGGGTAGAGCATACCTCCCAAATAGAAATGAAAATGCAATTTACCAAGAATGTTTCAACAGTTGTGTTCATAGACAAAGGAAGTGTTCAAAATCGAATTAAATTTAGCGATCAAGCCTCAATCATAGACCTTTATATTTCTTAAAACAGAGGTTTTGATCGAGCGTCCAAATCTGGTAAATTTGTCAAGGAAAGAAAGTATGATTCCTGTTATCAGTAAACACTGCCGGCTGTGGCAACTAGTTGCTTTTGATTTCATAAGACTTTTCAGAGAAATTATTATTTAATGGCTTAGTTTACATAGCGGCAAATGTTATCTCTCTACTTTTTCTCTCATTTTTTCATTCATTTTTAGCTGACTCTTCCTGCAACTGAATAACAACGGTTGAAAATAGCAAACTTCGATTCGCAAATTGCAAAATGAAACCCTTGCATGCTCGCACATTTCAGCTCTAAGTTTTACACTACACAAATCAGCTAACAATGAAAGAAAACGATGAGTAACGCGGCCAGAAGACAAACAAAACTTCCCTATGTATAAATTGAATCATTTCTAGCTCGCTTTTGAGAAAATCCATACTTAACAAACTCCCTTAAAAGTTTTCTGAAATCTAAAGCAATCTCTTTTCACTGCTTGCATCATTTTACCGAGCATGGGGTTCATGCAGTTGTTTTCCTTCATGAATTGAACAGATTTGGACGCTCAATCCAAACATCTTCTTTAAGAAGTAAAAAGGTCTATTTGCGTATATAGTCAAAGCATGTCTTGAACATAGAGGTGGAATGGGCTTTAATAATGAAATATCAATAATTTGTGTTGATAGGCAAAGAATATCTTCGACATATAAAGTTTAACGATAAAATGGCGACAGTTTCTCTTTATGGCAAAGCAAATTTCGAAGAAGAACTGAAATGTAATTTAACAATGAAACTCTAACAATTTCTGTTGATCAAATCACGTCATAGAAAAGGAGAAGCAATGAAATTTAACAACCAAGTTGCCACAATTAGCAATTATAGCCAAAGGATTTCTTTCAAATTGAATTAAAACCAAATGCAACGCTGAAGTCACCACAATATGTGTTCATATGCCAAGCATATCTTCGAAATAGAACTAAAAGGAGATTTAACACTAAGTTCCAACGATTTCTGTTGATCGTCAAATCATGCCTTGGAAATAGAAGTAGAATGAAATTCAACAATTGGAGTCGCAAATATTTTTGTTTATAGACAAAAGATCTTTTTCAAAGAGATCAAACGGAACGATGAAGTCTCCACAATATGTGTTCATATGCCAAGCAAATCTTCGAAATAGAACTAAAAGGAGACTTAACACTAAGTTCCAACGATTTCTGTTGATCGTCAAATCATGCCTTGGAAATAGAAGTGGAATGAAATTCAACAATTGGAGTCGCAAATATTTTTGTTTACAGGCAAAGGATCTCTTTCCAATTGAACCAAAACCAAATGGAACGATGAAGTCTCCACAATATGTGTTCATATTATATGCACTACTTCGAATTAGCACTAATGTTGAAATTATGTCTTGCAAATAAAGGTGGAATGAGATTGAGAAATGAACTCGCTACAATTTGTGTTCATGGTCGAAGGATTTCTTTCAAGTAATACCTGAACAAAAGTGACTAAGAAGTTGCAACAATATGTGTTTAGAGGCAAGGGAAGGCTTCAAAACAGATATAAATTGAGATTTAATGACGAAGTCACCAAAATTTGCGTCTATACGCAGAGCATGTCTTTGAAGTAAAGGCAGAATCTCTGTCTCTGTTCACAGCTTAAGCGTTTCTGGCAAATGGAAGTGAAATGAAATTTAACAATGAAGTCTCCACAATTTATGTTTATTGGCAACGGAACTTGTCAAGGTAGAGCTAGAATCATCTTTTACAATGAAGTGCCAACAATTTGCATCTATAGGCAAAGCATCTCTTTCGTATAAAACCAGAAATAATTGCAATAATGAAGTGGCCACAATATGTATTTATAGGCCAAACGTATCTTGAATGACAGCTAAACTGGGACTTATGGATGAAAAATCACCAAAATGTATGCTCATATGCAATGCGTATCTTCGAAACAGAGGTGGAATGAAAGTTACTTATCAAACCCAACAATTTCTGTATATAGGCAAAGGAAGTAGAGGTTGAATGAAATTTAATGATGAAGTCCCAGCGATTTGTGTTCCCAGGATAAGCTTACCGTCAAAATAGAAGAGGTTAAACGATGAACTTAAAAAAAGTGTCTGTTTACAGGGCAAGCACCACACTGAAGTAAATATGAGGTTAAATTTTACGATGAAGCCACCACAATTTGCATTTATTTCGAACGCATACCTTTGGGGAAGAGCTAAAATGAGATCAAACAATGAATTCTGAACAATATTATTTATGGCTAAAGTATCTTTTTGAAATAGAAATGGAATAAAGGTTGACAATGAGGCGGCCACAATTTTTGCTTACAGGCATAGAGCATATCTCCCAAATAGAAGTGGAATGAAAATTAATTAGATTGTTTCAACAGTTATATTTATAGACAAAGGAAGTGTTCAAAACAGAACTCCCGGGTGCACCAAAACAAACTATATAATTTCGATAGGCCACGATAAATTGTGTAACGGACCGATTTTGAAGATTTATGAGTTAATCTTTAGCTGAGAACCTCAATCAGATGCCAGTATTTTTTCAATTTTTTAACCTTCTATCCATGGCACTATAAGCAAATTTCTCAACGATTTGGGTTTCGAGAATCACTGAAAACAGTAAAAATACGTTGATCAAATTTTACAACGACTCAACATGAATGGAAAATGAGAGAATGTTTTTGTGGTGATTTGGGGATTTAGAAACAAGCATGGACTTTACAAACAATGCTGGAGTTTTGATAAATTTGTAAATACCCAAATCAGCATGAAAGCATTCTCTCTTAGTCCAGTCATGCTGAGTCTTTAGAAAATTTGATCAACGTTTTTTGACCATTCTCAATGTTTCTTGAAGTCCAAAAATTTAAGACACTCGTTAATAGCTCCATAACTAGAAGACTAAAAACTGTACAAAAATACTAGCATCTAATAGAGGATCTTAGCTAAAGGTTTACTCTAAATCTTCAAAATCGGTCCAGCGTTCAATTTATTGTGGCAAAAATGCATCGTATATTTTTGGCGCACCCGGTAGAATGGAAATTAACGATCAAGTCCCAACAATTTGTGTTTATGGGCAAAGTATGTCTGGACATAGGAGTAAAATGAACTTTAACGATGAAATGGCCAAAATTTGTGGTTATAGGCAAAGAATATCTTTAAAAATGAAGTGGAGTACACAAAAAATAAATGGAATGCAATTTAACAGTCGAGTGCGAATAGTTTGTGTTTATATGTCTTGGAAATAGAAGTAGAATGAACTTTAATAATAAACCCCACAATTTGTAATTGTAAGTACTCACAATGTGTGCATTGCAAATAAGTGTCGTAAAAACAAAACAGCAATAAAGTTCAGCTATCATGTCCCTACAATATAAGTGTATAGAGAAAGAAGATCTTCAAAGAGATTAACAATGAAACTTCACTATGAAATCCCCAAAATATGTGTTTTGGGAATAATTGTCTTCTAAATAGAAGTGGAATGGCATTCAACTATCATGTCCCATCATTGTATGTGTATAGAAAAAGAATATCTTTCAAAGAGATTATGAATGAAACTTAACTATGAAGTCCCCACAATGTGTGTTTTGGGAATAACTGTCTTATAAATAGAAGTGGAATCAAATTCAACTATCATGTCCCCTCAATGTAAGTGCATAGCAAAAGAATATCTTTCAAAGAGATTAAGCATGAAACTTGACCATTGAATCCCAACAATATGTGCATTGTGAATGAATGTCTAAACGATAAAGCGGGAATGGGATTCAACTATTAAGACCTCAGAATGTGTGTATTGCAAACGAGTGTCTCAAAAATAAAACGGGCTTGAAATTTTTCTATCATGTCCACACACTGTATTTGTATAGAAAAAGAATATCGTGCAAAGAAATTAAGAATGAAACTTAACTACTGCATCCCCACAATGTATGTATAGTGAATGAATATCTTAAAAATAAACCGGAATGAAATTCAAATATCATGTCCCCACAATGCATTTGCATAGAAAACAAATATTTCAAAACGAGATTAAGGATGAAACTGTGAAGTCCCCACAAGTTGTGTATTTGAATAATTGTCTTACAAAAACTAGCGTAATGATAGCCAACTATCATGTCCCCATAATGTATGTGTATAGAAAAGAATATCTTGAAAAGAAATTAAGAATGAAATTCAACAATGAAGTCCATGCTATGTGTGTATTGCAAATAAATGCCTTAGAAATAAAAAAGGAATGACATTCAACTGTCATGTTCCCACAACGTATGTGCATAGAAAAAGAATATATTGGAAAGAAATTAATAGTGAAATTCAACAATGAAGTCCAGACTATGTGTGTATTGCAAATCAATGCCTTAAAGATAAAAACGGAATGAAATTCAAATATCATGTCCCCACAATGTATGTGCATAGAAAAAGAAAATCATGGAAAGAAATTTAGAGTGAAATGCAACAATGAAGTCCCCGTAATTTGTGTATTTTGAATAATTGTCTTACAAAAACAAGCAAATGATATTCAACTATCATGTCCCCACAATGTATGTGTATGGAAAAGAATATCTTTGAAAACAATTAAGAATGAAACTCAACTATGAAGTCACAACAATTTGTGTATTTGTGAATAAATGTCTTACAAAAACAAGCGAAATGAAATTCAACTATCATGTCCCCACAATGTGTGTGTATAGAAAAGAATATACTGGAAAGAAATTATGAATTAAACTCAACTATGAAGTCCCCACTATGTGTGTATTGCAAATGAGTTTCTTGAAAATGAAACAGGAATGAAATTCAGCTATCATGTCCCTCAATCTATGTGTATAGAAAAGAATATCTCGAAAAGAAATTAATAATGAAATAAAGTTCCCACAATTTGTGTATATTGAATAAATATCTTACAAAAACAAGCGAAATGATATTCAACTATCATGTTCCCACAATGTATGTGTATAGAAAATAATATATTGAAAAGAAATTATGAATTAAACTCAACAATGAAGTCCCCACAATTTGTGTATTTTGAATAATTTTCTTACAAAAGTAAGCAGAATGATATTCAACTATCATGTCCCCACAATGTGTGTGTATAGAAAAGAATATCTTGAAAAGAAATTCAGAATGAAATTCAACATTGAAGTCCCCACAATTTGTGTATTTTGAATAATTGTCTTACAAAAGTAAGCAGAATGATATTCAACTATCATGTCCCCACAATGTGTGTGTATAGAAAAGAATATATTGGAAAGAAATTAAGAATGAAATTCAACAATGAAGTCCCCACAATTTGTGTATTTTGAATAATTGTCTTACAAAAGTAAGCAGAATGATATTCAACTATCATGTCCCCACAATGTGTGTGTATAGAAAAGAATATATTGGAAAGAAATTAAGAATGAAATTCAACAATGAAGTCCACACAATTTGTGTATTTTGAAAAATTGTCTTACAAAAGCAAGCAGAATGATATTCAACTATCATGTCCCCACAATGTGTGTGTATAGAAAAGAAAATCTTTGAAAGGAATTAAGAACGAAATTGAACAATGAAGTCCCCACATTTTGTGTATTTTTAATAAATGTCTTACAAAAGCAAGCAGAATGATATTCAACTATCATGTCCCCATAATGTGTGTGTATAGAAAAGAATATATTGGAAAGAAAGTAAGAATGAAATTCAACAATGAAGTCCCCACAATTTGTGTATTTTGAAAAATTGTCTTAAAAAAGCAAGCAGAATGATATTCAACTATCATGTCCCCACAACGCATGTGCATAGAAAAGAATATATTGGAAAGAAATTAAGAATGAAATTCAACAATGAAGTCCCCACAATTTGTGTATTTTGAATACTTGTCTTACAAAAGCAAGCAGAATGATATTCAATTATCATGTCCCCACATTGTGTGTTTATAGAAAAGAAATGTATTGGAAAGAAATTAAGAATGAAATTCAACAATGATGTCACCACAATTGGTGTATTGTGAATAATTGTCTTACAAAAGCAAGAAGAATGATATTCAACTATCATGTCCCCACAATGTATGTGTATAGAAAAGAATATCTTGGAAAGAAATTAAGAATGAAATTCAACAATGAAGTCACAACAATTTGTGTATTGTGAATAAATGTCTTACGAAAACAAGCGAAATGAAATCCAACTATCATGTCCCCACAATGTGTGTGTATAGAAAAGAATATATTGGAAAGAAATTATGAATTAAACTCAACTATGAAGTCCCCACTATGTGTGTATTGCAAATGAGTTTCATGAAAATGAAACAGGAATGAAATTCAGCTATCATGTCCCGCAATGTATGTGTATAGAAAAGAATATCTTGAAAAGAAATTAATAATGAAATTTAGCAATAAAGTCCCCACAATTTGTGTATTTTGAATAAATGTCGTACAAAAAGAAGAGAAATGATATTCAACTATCATGTTCCCACAATGTATGTGTATAGAAAATAATATATTGAAAAGAAATTATGAATTAAACTCAACTATGAAGTCATCACAATTTGTGTACTTTGAAAAATTGTCTTACAAAAGAAAGCAGAATGATAATCAACTATCACGTCCCCATAATGTGTGTGTATAGAAAAGAACATATTGGAAAGAAATTAAGAATGAAATTCAAAAATGAAGTCCCCACAATTTCTGAATTTTGAATAATTGTCTTACAAAAGCAAGCAGAATGATATTCAACTATCATGTCCCCACAATGTGTGTGTATAGAAAAGAATATCTTTGTAAGAAATTAAGAACGAAAGTCAACAATGAAGTCCCCACAATTTGCGTATTCTGAAAAATTGTCTTACAAAATCAAGCAGAATGATATTCAGCTATCATGTCCCCACAATGTGTGTGTATAGAAAAGAATATATTGGAAAGAAATTAACAATGAAATTCAACAATGAAGTCCCCACAATTTGTGTATTTTGAATAAATATCTTACAAAAACAAGCGAAATGATATTCAACTCATGTCCCCACAATGTGTGTGTATAGAAAAGAATATCTTTGAAAGAAATTAAGAACGAAATTGAACAATAAAGTCCCCACAATTTGTGTATTTTGAATAATTGTCTTACAAAAGTAAGCAGAATGATATTCAACTATCATGTCCCCACAATGTATGTGTATAGAAAAGAATATCTTGAAAAGAAATTCAGAATGAAATTCAACAATGAAGTCCCCACAATTTATGTATTTTGAATACTTGTCTTACAAAAGCAAGCAGAATGATATTCAACTATCATGTCCCCACAATGTGTGTGTATAGAAAAGAATATCTTGAAAAGAAATTAAGAATGAAATTCAACAATGAAGTCCCCACAATTTGTGTATTTTGAATAATTGTCTTACAAAAGTAAGCAGAATGATATTCAACTATCATGTCCCCACAATGTATGTGTATAGAAAAGAATATCTTGAAAAGAAATTCAGAATGAAATTCAACAATGAAGTCCCCACAATCTATGTATTTTGAATACTTGTCATACAAAAGCAAGCAGAATGATATTCAACTATCATGTCCCCACAATGTGTGTGTATAGAAAAGAATATCTTGAAAAGAAATTCAGAATGAAATTCAAGAATGAAGTCCCCACAATTTGTGTATTTTGAATACTTGTCTTACAAAAGTAAGCAGAATGATATTCAACTATCATGTTCCCACAATGTGTGTGCATAGAAAAGGATATCTTGAAAAGAAATTCAGAATGAAATTCAACGATGAAGTCCCCACAATTTGTGTATTTTGAATACTTTTCTTACAAAAGTAAGCAGAATGATATTCAACTATCATGTCCCCACAATGTATGTGTATAGAAAAGAATATCTTGAAAAGAAATTAAGAATGAAATTCAACAATGAAGTCCCCACAATTTGTGTATTTTGAATACTTGTCTTACAAAAGCAAGCAGAATGATATTCAACTATCATGTCCCCACAATGTGTGTGTATAGAAAAGGATATCTTTGTAAGAAATTAAGAATGGAATTCAACAATGAAGTCCCCACAATTTGTGTATTTTGAAAAATTGTCTTACAAAAGCAAGCAGAATGATATTCAACTATCATGTCCCCACAATGTATGTGTATAGAAAAGAATATCTTGAAAAGAAATTAAGAATGAATTTCAACAATGAAGTCCCCACAATTTATGTATTTTGAATAAATGTCTTACAAAAACAGGTGAAATGATATTCAACTATCTTGTCCCCACAATGTGTGTGTATAGAAAAGAAATGTATTGGAAAGAAATTATGAATTAAACTCAACTATGAAATCCCAACTATGTGTGTATTGTGAATAATTGTCTTACAAAAGCAAGCAGAATGATATTCAACTATCATCTCTCAACAATGTGTGTGTATAGAAAAGAATATATTGGAAAGAAATAAAGAACGAAATTGCATGATGAAGTCCCCACAATTTGTGTATTTTGAAAAATTGTCTTACAAAAGCAAGCAGAATGATATTCAACTATCATGTCCTCACAATGTGTGCGTATAGAAAAGAATATATTTGAAAGAACTTAAGAATGAAATTCAACAATGAAGTCCCCACAATTTGTGTACTTTGAATAAATGTCTTACAAAAACAAGCAAAATGATATTCAACTATCATGTCCCCACAATGTGTGTGTATAGAAAAGAATATATTGGAAAGAAATAATGATTTAAACTCAACTATGAAGTCCCCATTATGTGTGTATTGCAAATGAGTTTCTTGAAAATGAAACAGGAATGAAATTCAGCTATCATGTCCCTCAATGTATGTATATAGAAAAGAATATCTTGAAAAGAAATTAAGAATGTAATTCAACAATGAAGTCCCCACAATGTGTTTACTGCACATGAATGCCTTGAAGATAAAAATGGAATGACATTCAGGTATCATGTCGCCACAATGCATGTGTATAGAAAAAGGATATCTTTCACAGAGATGAAGAATGAAAGTTAACTATTGAGTCCCCACAATGTGTGTATTGTGAATAGAAAAAGAATGTCTTCCACAGAGATGAAGAGTGAAACTTAACTATTGAGTCCCCACAATGTGTGTATTGTGAATGAATGCCTTAAAGATAAAAACGGAATGACATTCAGGTATCATGTTCCCACAATGTATGAGTATAGAAAAAGGATGTATTCCAAAGAGACTAAGAATGAAACTTAACTATTGAGTCCCCACAATGTGTGTATTGTGAATGAATGCCTTAAAGATAAAAACGGAATGACATTCAGGTATCATGTTCCCACAATGTATGTTTATATAAAAATGAAATGAAATTCAGCTATCATGTCCCCACAATGTATGAGTATAGAAAAAGGATGTATTCCAAAGAGACTAAGAATGAAACTTAACTATTGAGTCCCCACAATATGTATATTGTGAATGAATGCCTTAAAGATAAAACAGGAATGAAATGAAACCCCCTAGGGCATTTAACATTTTAGTACAACAAAATTTATTCATAGCTAAGACATGTCATGTAACTGAAACATATTTATGTATGCAATTCCCACAAATTGTGCACAGCCAAATTGTTTCTTGCATGTAAACATGTATGAAATTTGAAGGTAATGTGTCCAGTAACTACAGCTGTGCATTGCTGACAAGATGGTGATGAAGAGCCTAAAAAGCATATTATAATCGGTAGAATTTAACTGCTCACATGAACACAAAGGGTTGAATTTCATAACAAGGCTGCTTCCTGTGGTTACGCTCTTAGAGCGCAACCGCAAGTAAGTCTTCGGTCTGCTTGTACTAGACATGGTATCGTAAGATTGCATACGCTTCATTGATCATACAAAATTTCACAAGAAACTGGCATGCCCCTTGCAAAGCTGCTGTACTTACAGTAGATGGATACATTACTTTTAACTTTCAGTTCCTCACACATTGTATGCTCATCCTGATTTAGAAATAATAAGCATATGAAAAGGAACTATGAGATCTCCACCTAGATTTGCATAGCCAGGAAGAACTTATAACTGTAAATGGCCTTGTAGGGAATATTAAAGATTTGGCCCTTGACCAAATGCAATACCCCATTCTCTCATTCAAATTCACCTTCTACCAATGAATTAAGGAAATAAGTTTCCTTAAAACAACAACACTTTTCAATGCTGAAAGCAAACTTCAGAGCATGTCCATGTAAAAGCAACACACATTTGCACACTTTTACACATGGAGTCTCTCCATCCAGACAATTACAAGGACAGCTTGATTTCCAGCAAAGCCCTGAGGTCCAGTTGAGTCATGACATCAAATGAAAACCTACACCAGAATCTTGATACAGTAGATTGGACTCCAACCTCATCAGCACAGGCTACACTATGCGTGAACAAAAATTTGACAGAGCTTCTAAATACCCCCAAAAAGAGATTCTTTTTGGATCCTCAAAGAAAAAACAGACAATAACCAGCAGAATTTTTAAAAACACGAGGTAGGTATTTTGCTGACATCACTGATTACCAAGATACGGTCATTCAAAGGAGGGTAGACAGTATCCTTGAAAGCAAGGTTACTGGATGCTCTGCAAACTTAAAGTGTCTGAAATGTGAAAGGGGTCCATTCGGTTTGTTGACATTAGGGCTCATGTGCCTCCCACAAGCCACTGTAGGTTAAAGTAGTGCACTAAAAGACTAAAAACGCTAAAACAACTTTTTGCATGCAGTCAGACCATGCAACATGTTTCCTGTATTGGCATCCTCTTCAAAGTTGTTCATCCACACAACACTAAGCTGGCAATTATATTCATGTGTCATATTTCTATTCATTTATATAATTTCAGCCTAAACTAGAAACTTGTAATGAAATCTAACTATGAATTTCTCACAAATTAGTTTTGCTAAAACATGTGCTGGAAATAAAACATATATGAAATATAAACTATTTAGAACTTCAAAAATTGTAACCAAGTAATTTTTTCAAACAAATGGTTAATGAAACTTCACTACCAAGTCCTCAGGAACTGCATATAGGGGTAGGCTGATCATTACTTGATAAAAAACACATCTTGTATATGAATTCTCAAACATTTGTACTTACATCCATTTCTGGACAAACCTAAGAAAAAGAAAATTACCTATTTCTTTGTCAATAAACCTTGCCTTGAAGCATGAGAAATCTCTTTTCAGTCAGTCTTTGCAAATGGAATCTGGTTCTTCTGTGCATTCTAAAATTCTTTTCTGAAAGGCAGGAGAGGTGCAAAAGTTATTTTAACACATCTGAACAGAATCTTATGAAATGCCAATAAAAAGATCCTGTTTTCATCCCTTAAAGAACAAAATACAAATTATAGATAGAACAAAGTGAAACTCAGTATGTTACAGCACATACTCCTGGTAAACTTTATCTTGAGCCAGATACATAGGGCATGATTCTAATTTCCAGAAACTGTATCCTGAGATAAAAACATATAGGACACAATTCCATCTACTTCTCAGGATAATTTCAATTCATCTAAAGTTAATTCACAATATTCTAGAAAATAGGGGCTCTCTCCTTGATTAGTTTACCTACTGAGACAGCTCCTCCTTTAAGTAATTTCCCTGCATACAATCTATCTTTTTCTTCATTTTGTATTGGCATATTGCATAGATTTTTCCATAGCAATTCTTTTTATATACTTTATAAAGTAGCTGTATTTTCTTTGTAGTTTAGTTAGTTATTATATTGATTTTACTGAATGGCACGCAGTGGACTTGAAAATATAAGAACTGAAACTGAAAACTGATAGTGACAGGGTAAACAGATTTATACATCAGTAAGGTACCTTCCACCCTTGTCTTTAATTTTTGTCTTCCATTCTCTCTTGGACATCAATACCACTATAGTACCACTATTTACAATAAATAGTGGCTAATCAGGTAGGCCTAATGAATAAGGGGGATGGAACAGGGTGTAGGCCAATTAATAGAATCGATAACAGTGAAAAATCTCGGAAAGAGTTACATACGTAATGAACAAAAACAGTTCAAAACAAATTCCATTCTGAAAATGAGACACACTTAGGCCCCCCCCCCCAAACTCTAGAGTGATCTTCTTACCTGTGTTTGTTGTCAAGCCTGAATGATGCATGCCACCACCATATCAACATCAAACGGTTAACCGTCATTATGTCCTTCACCAATGGTGCGATCTTCACAAGTCCATCAAGTATTGCTGTTGTCTCTTCATAAGTTTTCTCATCTGCATTTATTTCAGTCTGACATCTTCTGATGATGCGAGATCGTTCAACAGCCCGCCAAAAAATAGACGAAAGAAAAAAGCGCCAAATCTTGCTGGAAACGAGGCTAAAAGAAGTGCCTCATTTGCCTCATCAGGGAACAGCCGCCACCGCAACCACAGCACCAAAGCGTCATTTTAAATACACTCATTTTAGTGAAATATAGGAAAAAGTTCGAAAGCAGGAAACACTGTAACACGACAAAGAAGAACAAGCAATCTGTGCGAAATTACAAAACTTCTTTGATACCAATATTTTGTTCGGCCATGCTGCTATGCAGGACTCCTTCAGCGCGATCCTTCTTTACCAGCCCCCTCCCATTTCAAACAAACTAAGAATCCTTTGAGGAAAATTAAAATGTCAATTTAAAGCAACATATCAACATAAGTAAAATTAGCTCAGGGGGAAGGAGGGGGGGGGCTACTTGACTATTGATTGTACGGGGTTGTGCACTCCAACAAATAATTTTTTCACCCGCCTTTACAATTTTTCCTCAAAGTTATATCCTGCTTTAGAAGAATAGGCCGAAAGCCAGGGCCTCTTTTAAGGAATCATGACTTGGGGGCATGGGGGCAAGTTTCAAAAAGGGGACCTCACTTTTGATACAAGAAAGATTTCTCTTTATGAACTCATAAGCCTGTATTTCTTGGGATTTCTTACAAGGCATGAATTGTTGTTGAAGGCCTATCACTACTATTATGCCATTCATCTTTGTGATCAGGACGAGGAGAGGATTTATGGATGGCCCAGGGTCAGAAAAAACATGGGCCTTTTGCAAAATGAGTTTAGAAAGGTACACCAAAGGCGCGTCCATCTCGGGGGTTCCGGGGGCACGCTCCCCTGGGAACGTTCTTAACATTGTGAATGCTAGAATCGCTCTTGTAGCCATTTTTCGCCTCTAACCCAGTTATCATATCAAACTGGGCGTCAATTATACACAAACTGTAATATTTTGATGGGTCAAAAATTGAAACTTTGGTTTTACGCATTTTGAGTGATGATTTTAAGGTCTTTCAAAAACGGGTTTTTATAGAAATATAGTACATCATTCGAATGATATTGGATTTAAGTTATTCACATGCAAATTTGAAAGGTAAAAATTAAAATATATAAATATTGGTTTTTACGCATTTTGGGCGATGATTTTGAGACCTTTCAAAAATGGGTTTTTATACCGGGTGAGTGGGAAAAAAAGTGGGGCGTTTAACGGACTGTGGCGTCGCATTGAGCCACTCTATTATCGTCAACTGACTTTTTCCATGCAGCCAAGATTCTAACTTAGACCAGAAACCATTTCCCATCGAAATCGGTCCTTTGATGCATTTGCTAGAAAGAGTTTCTTCGTAAGACCCTGCATGGAAGTCTTGCAAACTTGTGAAATCTACGACCAAGCACCTTTAGCATTTTAGCCTTGCCAGAGTTGCAGGTACCCGTTGTACTGAAAAAGTTCAGCCTGGTTCACACTAGGTCGCTTAGGTTGTTATGATCGTACTGAAAGAACAAAAAAACAAAGACCCGGAGTTTGAATTCCTTGTCTTTTGGGTCTTTCTGCACGGCTCTGTGAATCAGGCTTAAGGACAAAGTGTTGTCTGCATGAAGTCCCATTGCAATTTACATAGCTTTTTTAAACGTCTTCTCCAAGCAAGGCAAGTTATTATAAGACATCCCGAGGGAGAAAATACTGCTTCCTAACTATTTCATTCTTCCCTGATAATACCACATGTACCTGTAACTTTTGCCAAGACAAAATGCGGAAGGGGCTCAGCGAAAGACTTCATCAGTTTGCAAGACTCCTGTACAACGTCTTATGAAGAAATCTTTTTAGAAAATGCATTAAATGACTGATTTTGATGGGGAAAGGTTTATGATCTAAGTTAGACTCTTGGCAGCGCGAAAAAAGTTAGTTAACGACAATCGGGTGCAGGGGCGCAGATCCCGAAAATTATTGGGGGGTTGTAAATTTGCTAGGGACCGAATTTTGAAGAATTGTGTTAAGGCCCATGTTACACTATACGGGAGCGCAATCCAAGAGTTGAATAATTCAAACTGGGATTGGATTTTGGTTTCAGCGCGCCAGACTAAGCCACAAAATAGTCCTTTTTGTGCTATGTTTCAGGTGCAGCATAAAACCGTCCCATTCATGATAGGCCAGAGTGTAGGCTGCAGTTACAATTACCGAATTGTGATTTTTCTCAATCTAGTCTGTGGCCAATAGCTAACGGAATGGTATGAATGGACACTTTTCCAGATCTGTTCGCCCTACATGCTCGTGACAAAAAGCAGTTTCCCAAGAACCCTTTCTTCGGAAGCTGCCTAAATCAGTTGAACACATCGATCACAGTTCCCAACACTGTGCTCAAGTGGACTGCAAAAAATCTCTGCGTGAAGTAATATTTATTTTTGCATTTACCAATTGACTTCTTATGCAAATATTAGAAACCATTCAAATTTTAAGATTCTACAGCTTCTGGAAAGCTTGATCGATGCTTTCAAACCGTGTTTTTGTGCCCTTAGAATATCACTTTAACGTCCTCATTAGTCAAAAGGAAGTAAAGCAAAAACTTGAGAAAGCATCCAAACATGAACTGGTGGAATCGAATCGAGTCAGAAAATTAAAGTCTGGTCTGGGGCTCTCCGTGTTGAAAATTTGGTGCCAAACTATTTAGATTCGCTCAAAATAGCATTGGAATCATTTCTAACGACCTGAATGGGTACAAATGTGGATTGCAGTCTATCTTCTATTGTGATATTCGTTGAATGACATTTTTAGAATGCTAAAAGCATCCATAAGTTGAAGATGACAAGAGCGAGGATTTGCTCCCTGGTAAAATTTTGAAAAAAGGCGCTTTAGATCATTGAAAATTTCCCATTTGTTAAAATATCTGTTTTACGAAGAAAAGTTTGACGTTGACGAAGATTTTCATGGACGAAATTTTTGAAAGTAGAGCTTGGAATTGCATAGAAATGGCTCTTTTGTTGAGTCATCTGCTGAAAGCTTTTGTGTTCAGTGTTCTTTCTTACTTGCTTATCAACGGAAATGTTTGAGCCTGACTTTGCTCCAAGCTCTGCATCTGGAAAGAAATTCCTGTGCCCCACCATGAACAGCCTTTCGAATATTTAGAAAGTACTCAAGAAAACTTTGAGCAATAAAATACAAAATGAACTAAAGCATACTAAATATTTTCTGGACTGAAATACACGTATGTTTCTTTGAACGAAACTGGGAATTTAGGCCAGCACTGAAAGCTACTTAAATTTATTAGATTTTGAGTACTTGACGTTTCTAACAAGTCTCTCATAGTCAAGGCAAAAGTAATGTCACGAATTAAATGGATTATGCGAATATTAATAGTATAATGATTAAATATTGACTTTGAAGAGTCAAATAGTAATGATATTTTGATTCTATTGACAGCTGCTCCTCCACTGTGACAGTTGGGCCTTATTTTAGTGGATGTGTGTGCTTGTGGAAAACAAAACAAGGCATTCAATGTATTCAGCTGCATGAACGCCTTAAACCAAATATCATACCATTATTCGAATTATTCTTCAAATAATAATCCAATAATGATTACGAATAACCAAATATTTTAGGATTCTGTTGGTCACCCTTCTCTTGCTTTGACTGTAATGGTTCCATGACGATCTTTATGTTCACTGCCTGCGTCAACTCGTGAAAATTTCAAAACAAAAGGCTCTTTTCTGAAACATTTCTGATGTTTAGATATTACTCACAACTCAAGTACCTTCAGAGTAATATGATACAGGAAACGAATGAAAATAAAATAAAGGATGTTAAGGATCTCCATTGTCAAGGCAATAGTCTCATAAGCTATATTTTCCTAGTACTGGAGTTCCTTGATATTTTGGTGATCTGAAAGTTTGGTTTAGCAGTTTCTTATAAGAAAATACGTGTAAGTGATTACTTACATAATTTTTCTGAGTACTGAAGTCTGTTACTTCTAAGCGATATGAGAGCCGAGATTTTACAGAAGAAAACATATCAAGAGACCAAAAGAACTGAGTTGCCCAAATCTTGTCAATATCTACATTGGTAGATTCCCCAGAACTTCTACGTCCGACTGGTCTGTAAATACCTGCGTTTCAGGCAATCCAATCTCTTCATTGGAAAGGTGAGACCATTTTTGACTTACTTGTTGCCTTGTTGGGACCAGTCGTTGACGAGAATATGTTTTTGCTAATGCATGAAAGTTTTACTCTGCCTCAATCAGAATTCTTTCCATTATATTTCGGCCCGAAAAATGAAAATTGCTCTTGCTGTAAGGCTGCTGTGAGAACTGGTGTCTTAAAGGTAGCTTGAAGTTCGGTCCCGAGAAGCTCGGGACCAAATTTCAATGTTTTGGGACCGAATATCCAAGATTATTGGGTGGGGTGTCTCACCCCTTTCACCCCCCATGATGTGCGCCCCTGATCGGGTGGCTACATGCGATGCCACAGTCTGCCAAGCACCCCACGTTTTTCTGACTCACCCGGTAGAAGCAATACATTCGAAAGTTTTTTTATGCAGATTGATGACGGGGACTCCTAAGACCTTTCCAAGGTATCATGTATCTTGTGAATGCCACTAGGCATGGTCAAGCTTAAATATCCCTGTGCTAACTGTTGATACGTTTAATGTCCCCAGAAAGTGTGGACATTGAATGTCCCCAGAAAGTGTGTACATTTGATGTCCCCAGAAAGTGTGTACATTGGATGTCCCCAGAAAGTGTGTACATTGAATGTCCCCAGAAAGTGTGTACATTTGATGTCCCCAGAAAGTGTGTACATTTGATGTCCCCAGAAAGTGTGTACATTGAATGTTCACATATTTCATGTTTAATAATCATGATGAAAGCGAAAATTGGGAAATCTGTAAGGATGATTCACTCAAGTTGTCTTCATTATGGTGTCTCTGACCAATAAATGCTATACTGAAAATATGTCCCCACAACGTTGATCTGAAACGAACAGACCCCACAACGTGGATACACAAATTTCGATCACATGTGTAATACCAGTGACGCAAGTACACGGTCATGCTCTTTGTTTTCCTTTAATCCGCTTTCAACTGCTACTTACTGTTGTTAAGTTACAAACAAATATCAATGGTCCCCACAACGTATGCATAGAACGTCGGTCCCCACAACTATAGTCATGTCCCTATGTATGTATGTATGTATGTATGTATGTATGTATGTATGTATGTATGTACGTATGTATGTATGTATGTATGTATGTATGTATGTATGTATGTATGTATGTATGTATGTATGTATGTATGTATGTATGTATGTGTGTATGTATGTATGTATGTATGTATGTATGTATGTAGTACTTTTTGCATTCATGGTACATTTTCATGGTGTGAAATAAATTATAAAATTGAAAGGAGGTTTTCAAGAGGTTTTATCACCTGACTTGAAGTGGGACAAACAAGGCTTTGCAAGCCTCAGCCGATTTTGGTTATTGGAAAAGCTCTATCTCCATGAACCTGTGAGGTATTTTAACCGGCATCCAAACCTGATACCCAAACATCTGGTGAGTAGATATCTTTAAAAATTAAAGGCTCCCATTAGCCATGTTTGAAGAATGAGATCATGCACGTAGCTTGCTTTGTAAAGTAATGCATATTTATCTGCAATTGCAACTGTTTAATGTAGGATTTAGTTTATATCGGGATGGCAATAGCCTAACCAGCCCACTTGAAGGAGACCATATTTCTTGAGAAGCGTCGGAATTATCAAATCGGATGTACGAGAAAATAAGGATGGCATATGATATTGCCAAATTCTTTACTTTAGCCAGACAAGATCTGCCAACTGTAATAGTACCACACCTCAGGGGCGGACAGGCATTAGAATTGGGGCCCGGGCGATTCGACAGCGAGGGGGCCCGCAACTACGCGAGCGAAAAGTTTGGAGGGCACTCCCTTGGGAAATTTTTTGTGGACACACCTCCTGGATTGGCCTCAAAATATACTTGACTCGCTTCTAACAATGTGAATGGTTTTCTATACGAGTTGCATTCTGCTATCTACCTTTTCAAGTGATGTTTGACAGACTCACGAGAACAGAATGCATATTTGATGGAGCTGAAAATAAGTGCGAGCGCAGTGAGCAAAGCTGGGGTTCCGGGGGCTTGCCCCCGGGAAAAATTCTCATAACCACACCCTTTAGATTGTTGGAAAACGCCCCATTTGGGAGAATTTACCATTTAAAGAAGCAAAGAAGCATCACGAGTGATGGGGTCCTTCCGGAAAATTTAAGAAAATTACTGCAATTTCACGAGTAGATACATTATTTTTGAATTGCACGATATAAAAAAGAATAGTTTGATAGATTCTGGCAACCTCCTTGAATAGAACTAACTTTGAATTTTCATTTCTATGAGCTTCGCTTTCACAGCCTCTTTTACTTAAAGATGAACGAACTTCAACAAGTATTACGGGCTGAAGCGCCTCAGCCGACCGTTTCCAGCAGGCCTGTTGGGGGGATGCAATTTTTCATAGCATAAGATGAATGCGAGAGTAGAAATCTCAGCCCCACCGTGACTTTCAGGGCCACGCCCGCTTCGCTCATGGTGAAGGTCTGATTCATTACCGAGAAATGCTTTCATTCATCCTTCCTCAAATTTCAAGATCCAACTACTTACGAAAGGGAATCCTTTTGACGAAAGACCTCAGTGGTAAAATTCTTGAAAGTAGAGCATCAAAATCGTCCACAAAAGGTCTTTTTGTCATGTCAATTACTGTACATGCTTTTGTATCATTGTTCTTGTGTAATTTTCATTTCATGATGCCTTAAAAGCACCATTAGATTACATTTCAGAATCCTTAGATGTTGAAGACTTCTATCCAGAGGCGTACGCATCACTTGAAGTGAGGGGAGTAGCCCCAGGGGCGTAGCCCCAGGAAAATTCTTAGTAACCACGCCCTTTAGACGCTCGGAAAAAGAAGGAGACGCCCTTCTTAGCTATGCTTTGCATCGTAAACATGGTAGCAATTATCACAGCAGGTCACTTTGTCAAATTTGCAATGAGAGTTTAAACCAATCATAGCAAGTAGGAAAGTCAAGAAGAATGATTATTCCATAACGTCCAGACTAGTATATCAAAACACGCATTGCAAACTTGCTTTACTGCACAATGATTTGGAGCTGGTCCTTCGAGCTTGATGTCTCTTTTCGTTCCTTTATAATTGCTTAGTCGGCCCGTGGCATCTTTTATGCAAGAAGCTTTGGCAAATTTCAACAGTAGCAGCGAATTAGGATCCCTATAGCTAGCGGCATGGACAGGCTGAGATAGCTTGGGATATTGAAATAATTAATTGGGTCTGGGGGCCAAGCCCCCAGGAAAATTCTCGAGTGTTCTACGATTCTACTTTGGCTGAGAATGCCTCTTCCAGCCGAGTTCAAGCATTCGTTAGAAGCCCAAAACCTTTCTATGAAACTTTGACAAGCCCCGGCACAAATGCTATTACATTTTTGTGCCAATCTCAAGGACCATCTTTTTTGAAAAATTGGGGGTCCGGACTCCCATTCCCACCTTGGGTACGCCACTGCTTCTAGCTTTTCTCTAAAACCTTGTTCATATTTTAAATACCCCTAACATGGTCTCCTAGGTCGCTGTAAATCGAGTGTAGATATAGGCAAAACAATTGTTTGAAATTAAAAGACTGGCAAGGGCAAATGGTAAAGTGAGAAGGGGCCCCTGCATATAAGACACCTTCCTCGATAAGCTCTTTATTGGGCCCCTTTGGCAAGAGCTGCTCCAGTTCCGTCAAGTTCTACATTTGCAGATTCATCAGTTCATCTACCAGTCGAAAAAGAGACAATACCAATTGGAATTTTGCAGTACCCTTATCTTGCAAACTGGGGCCAACATGCAATCTTTTGACATTTTCAACTGTTTGACAAACTAACTGTTGAAAGAATTATTACAGGGCATTTAAACCAATTTTCGTTGATTGAAACTGGTTGTTTTGTCACTGTCATAAAGTTCATCAAAAATTAACCATTTGAAGTATTTTTCTTCCAGCTCAGAAGGGGCCCATGTGAACCCTTGCTGAGGGGGGCCCTTCGGGCCCTAGCCCAGTAGCCCGACTGGCCAGTCCGCCCCTGCCACACCTGTTTCTTGATAGTATTATATGGGTTGGTTGGTTTCCTTGACAACAGTCATCCATATGAAGATTTCAAGCAGCCAGATCAAACTTTGTAAATAGCATTTTAATGACTTTGCAACTCTGTTGATGATTTCATTAACAGCGAGAGTTTGTTAGGAACATCTAGTAATTAGCCTTAATCAGGAGGAATCGATTGGCAACTCATCAAAATTTGATAGAGATTCCAATTCCCTCGAATATTTTTATTGTATACAAGTACATTCTTTCTGGTTTGCCTAAAACCCCCTTCCAGAATGTTTTCATTCTTCAAACATGAAACATAGCTTAAGAAACTATTCATTTTGACAAAGGAAATCTCTAGCATGCATTTAATTTATTTTTACTTGCTTCCTGTATCATATTATTCAGAAAGTACCGGAGTGTTGTGTTATCATTGGAAAGGCTTCAAAAACCTTGTTTTGAAATGATCACGAGGGCACAAGTAGTGATCATGAAGATTGTTACAGAAAATTTAAGGAACTCGTAAGAAACTCTGTGTACTCAAAATTCGATAATTTCAAGTAAACTTCAGTTCTACCCCACATCCTTAGTTTCTTATGAAAAATACGTGTAGATGTAGCAAAAATTGATGGAAGACACTACAGACGAATTTTTACTTTAGCCAGACACTAGCTGATATCTAAACAATTATTTTGATTGTATACAAGTATATTCCTTTTCTGGTTTGCCTGAAACTCCATCCAGAATGTTTTCATTCTTCAAACAAGAAACATATCTTGAGAAACCACTTATTTTGACGAAGAAAATCTTTAACCTAAACTTCCTTTCTTTTCACTTGCGTCCTGTATCACTTTGCTCAGAACTTAATAGAGTAATGTCTAAATACGGGAAAGGCTTCAGAAAGCCTTGTTTTGAAATGATCACGAGGGCAGAGATAGTAATCAACATGAAGATTGTTATGGAACATTTAAGAAAGTCGTAAGAAACTCTGTGTACTCAAAATGCGATAATTTTAAGGAGTTTAGGAGCCCAAATCCTTAGTTTCTTATCAAAATACGTGTAGATGTAGGGGAAAAAATGGTGGAGGACACTACTGACGAATTTTTACTTAGCCAGAAACCAGCAGCTACCTAAACAGTGCAACACTTGTTCCCTTGATATCTTAGTACGAGCTGCTGCCCCTTGAAAACAGTCGTCCATATTGAAGATTTCAAACAGTAAGGGAACTTTGCCAGGTCACAGAGGTCAAATTTTGGAAAATTGCTTTTTAATGAGTTGGCAGCTCGACTGATGAAGTCATTAACAGCCAGAGTTTGGCAGCTCACCCAAATTTGATTGTTGGCCCAAATATCTCTGAATTGTTTTCATTGTGTAAATTAACAATGTCTGTGAATACCTCAAATTGTTCGTTGATTGTTTCGATTGTGTACATAAACAATGCCTATTGTTACAACATTCCTGATTCCTTCCTCTATAGGAATATAGGTATCTATATAGGTGTATTCCTTCCGGTTGGAGAAAAGCCTCTCCATAATGTTTTCATTCTTCAAACATAATTAAAGGCTCCCATTAGCCATGTTTGAAGAATGAGATCATGCACGTAACTTGCTTCATGAAGTAGTGAATATCTATCTGCAATTGCAACTATTTAATGTAGGATTTAGTTTATATCGGGATGACAATAGCCTAACTAGCCTACTTGAAGGAGATCAGATTTCTTGACAAGCGTCAGAATTATTTCATCGGATGTACCGAAAATAAGGATGGCAGATGATATTGCCAAATTCTTTACTTTAAGATTTGCCACTATAATAGTGCCACACCTGTTACTTGATAGAATTATATGGGTTTGTTGGTTTCCTTGACAACAGTCGTCCATATGAAGATTTCAAGCAGTAAGGGAACTTTGCCAGTAGCAATTTAATGACTTTGCAACTCTATTGATGATTTCATTAACAGCGAGAGTTTGTTAGGAACACGTAGTAATTAGCCTTAATCAGGAGAAATCCATTGGCAACTCATCAAAATTTGATAGAGATTTTATTTCGCTCCTTGTTTTGATTGTATACAAGTATATTCTTAATGGTTTGCCTAAAACCCCGTTCAGAATGCTTTCATTCTTCAATCCTGAAACATAGCTTGAGAAACCACTTATTTTTACAAAGAAAATCCTTAACCTACACTTACTTTATTTTCACTTGCGTGCTGTATCACTTTGCTCAGAAATTACTAGAGTAATGTCTAAACACTGGAAAGGCTTCAAAAAGGCTTGTTTTGAAATTATCCGAGGGCCACAGATAGTAATCAACATGAAGATTGTTATGGAACACTTAAGAAACTCGTAACTACTGACGAATTCTTACTTTAATCAGAAACCAGCTGCTACCTACACAGTGCAACACTTGTTCCTTGATTGCTTCGTATGACATGCGTGCCCCTCGACAACAGTCGTCCATGTTGCAGATTTCAAACAGTAAGGGAACTTTGCCAGGTCACAGAGGTCAGATTTTGGAAAATTACCTTTTAATGAGTTGGCAGGTCAACTGATGAATTCACTAACAGCCAGAGTTTGGCAGCTCACCTAAATTTGATTGTTGGCCCAAATATCTCTTAATTGTTTTGATTGTGTGAATTAACAATGTCTATAAATACTTCAGATGCTTCATCATTTGTTCCGATTGTGTGCACCAATAATGCCTATTGTTACAACATTCCTGATTCCTTCTCTATAGGTAGGTAGGTAGGTCTATTCCTTCCGGTTGGAGAAAAGCCCCTCCATAATGTTTTCATTCTTCAAACATAAAAATGGGAAATTTCCTGCAGTTATTTTCCCTGGTTGCGTTTCATGAAGGTAGGTAAGATTTTTAAAAATCTTCACATGTTTTTTCAGTCTTTTTGGTTATTCGCCTTATGATTGGTCCGTGAAAATGAGGTTTTGAAGGTTTCCAGCTATGGGCCATGAGCAAAAATTGGCTAAAACATTTTATTCCTCTGGGAAATTCTAACTTAATATTCGCGTCGGTTGTTGCACCTGGCAGGTTGACTTTTCACATAATGGACATACAAGTGATTGCTGCAAATTGAAGAGTATATAGTTAAAATGTAAATTTTCTTACATTTTATATATATCCAATATAAAAATTTACAAAGGCCAAAATGACCTAGAACAACACTTACAGACTACTTTACTACATTACAAGGACAATGCCATGAGGAACAGAAGACCATGACTACCCCATGGCCATAACATAGAGACAAGTAACTAAAACTAATCTAAATATACAATTAAACACTGATACAAAGGGCTACACATGTAATTTTTGAGACTCTCAAAATGTGGCGACAACGCAAGTATTACAAAACAACATGCACCTGCAGGTTTGTAGGATCAAGGTATTTGCTTTGCTTCTTGTCTGCCATTTTGATGGAGAAAGAAAGACTCTTTCTTAGCAATCATTTATCTACTATTTCTTTTCTCCAGTCAATCAGGGCTGTTGCATTCAGTTCTAACTTGCTTTAAAGTGCTAACTGACTTGGGGGGGGGGGGGGGCATCTCAAAAATGTTTGGTCCAACCAGCTGTCTTCTAAAATGAAAAAAATGGATTTTTGGGTCGGGTGTCTAAAATGTTATAGGAAATTATAACAAGGATTTTCAGTTTTTGAATTAATGTATGATTTGTGTGACATTACTGCCACCATAAACACCTAAAAATGGGATCCAGTAGAATCTTTCCAAACAGAAACTTCCCAGTGTCCCACTTCCGAACTTTATCTTTCAAGCTGATATTGGCATAGAACTGAAAGCGAGGCTACCAGCCTAAAAGCGAGGCACAAAAGCCAAGTAGGCACAACCAGCCTAAATTTCCTCAAGCTTTTCTTGCTCCTAAAATTTTTGGTACAAACTTGAAAAAGTTGGAGGAGATTGAAATTTGATCATGTTGCCGACCAACCAACCAACCATCTGACCAACCAACTGATGTCAAATATGTTTCACTCATAATAACACTAACCAAATAGAGGGGGAATAGACAAAACCTTTAACCAAGAGCCTCACTTCAGTTTCTAAGGTTTGTGTTGTTAGAAGAGACCATTGTGATTAATTCAAGACAATGTGCCATTTTTAAAAATTTTCAAATGACATGTGATAGAGTTGTATTGACATGAAGTTTTTATAGTTGAAAAGAACAATTGAAGAGCTTTTGAATGATGTATTTTGCATTTTGACAAGCATCAAGAAAAATCCAGGACATCACCAATAACATGACGTCATAATTGGAAAATTTTAAAACCATTAAGCAGAAATTTTTTCGTTGAATGTTACTAAATTAATCATGCAGATCCAATTCTGCAGTCAAAAAACACCTAGCATTCATAGGAATGCCAATTTGACTGCAGAACCGGAATCTACATGGCTGATTTACTAAGATTCAATGAAAAAATCTCTGCTAAATTGGTTTTTTAAAATTTGTCAATTATGACATCATGTCATCGATGATGTCATAAACTTTTTTGAATTTCATCAAAATGCAAAAATTATACATCATTTGAAACCTTCTTCAAACACTGTTTTCAACTATGCAAATTTCATGTAAATACAACTCACCTGTCAAATATCATCAAAATATTTAGCAACATTTAGCCCTTCCCTGACATCATTGATTATGTCCAAACTGGAAAGTTTGTATCTTGTGCGGGCAAGTTGAGATGACCTGAGTTAAGACTGCACAGACAATTCGCCGTTAAGAAGGTTGAGAACAATAGATTAAAACAATGGATCCTATGTTTATTGCCAACTGCGTGGCTCAGGTTGAAAACCGCATATGTTCCAGCGTGGAAAGTTCATTTTTGTTATGCCAAAGGTTTACGCGATGCCAATTTTCTAAAGCCAATAGGCCTATAGTTTTTCTATTGTTCATGCTGTTTGCCCATGCCAAAGATATTTGGCATAACATATTATATTTGGTAAACGTTGTACGATAAAATATAGTATAGAAATAGCAGATGCAAGA
Organism: Aurelia sp. 3 sensu Dawson et al. (2005); assembly: GCA_964020215.1. Lineage (NCBI taxonomy): Eukaryota > Metazoa > Cnidaria > Scyphozoa > Semaeostomeae > Ulmaridae > Aurelia > Aurelia sp. 3 sensu Dawson et al. (2005). The sequence goes on from OZ026572.1 coordinate 14,443,853, forward strand.
AACGAAAAAAGGTCTAAGAACTTGGCACACTGAGGCCTTTCAAACCTATGTTATCATCAGAGTGTGACTAACAAAACCAATGCAAACCTATACATACATGTTGTTAAGTAAACTGATACATGATTGAGACAAATGAGGTTAATTTAAGAGGGCATAACATACATGTTTTCCAGCGTGGCATATGTGTTCCTACGCGCGCAAGATATTGTGCGCGCAGTACAAACATTCCAGTATGGGATCATGTGACATTTGAAAATTTTTTAAATGGCACATTGCCTTAAAATTAATCGCAATGGTCTCTTCTGACAATGCAAACCTGAGAAACTGAAGTTAGGCACTAGATGGTTTATAGCCTACTATTTGCCCTGTCTAAAACATTTTTGAGATGCGTCACCTTGGTGGTTAAAGCTAGTCATAGAAAAAGGCACATTTTCCCAATGCAGATCGCCTGGAAAGTAATAATTTAAAATGGAACGGATCTAACACAGTTCCACAGGATAGTAGCCTATCCTGGCTCAGAGTCGTACATGGTGCAGTAGAAACTGACAGACCTGAGAAACAACTTTTGGCGCAGCCTCTACTTTTTCTTCAGCCTTGCTCTTAGTCTGCTGCTTCTTGTCTGCAATATCTTGTGACGTTGTGAATGCTTTGCTTTTGCTTTTCGCTTTCTTCTTTCCTTTAGATTTCTTCGCAAAAAAATCCTCTAAAGTTTTGTCACTCTCACCTTCGTCGGACATGTTGTTTTAACGTGATGAATATTTGTTTGATTTCACTGTGAAACCAATTTCAAAATTAACTAACACCAAAACTAATTAATCAAAGAACTAAACTCGTCGTTTGCCCCGTATACTGTTGCTTTTCTTATGATCGTCTGGCATTTTTCTTTAGCAGTGAAACAACCACCCTTTCGCTGATTCTTGGCCTAAACATTCAGCACGACTCTATTGTCTTCTTTTCTCTTCACACATGTGCGCAGTGCAATGGAGACATATTCCAGCGCAGAGGCAAGCAAGGCAAGCATCAAATTGGGACAGAGGATTTGGTTATTGCTGTGCTTGCCACCCTGAGTTGGCACCTTATGGGTTGCCACCCTGGGTGCAAGAAGAGTCCAGTACCATCCAGTACCCAGGGTAAGTTCTTGCTTGTGGAATGTCTTTCCCAGTCGAAAAAGAATCTGAAACGAACGATAGTAACGCTCGATCCAGGCTCTTTTGTAGAATGGATCAACACCAAGAGTAAAGCTCGAAACGTTGTTAACTTATTATCTTTGTACAAAGTCGTGTATTTTGACAAATTCATACTTCTCTAAAAAGTCTATGTTCGAAAAATTTCCAACTCTCCCCCCTCACTTTTACTTATACTCAACTCTCCTCTTCTATTAAAGTTACAGTTAGCATTTGACAGGCAGCAGATTGGGTTTTCTCTCCCCGAAGACAAACTACTAGCAGAATCTGGATTAAACCATACATCACTCAATCAGAAGCGCCGGGAAGGGGGGCAAGGGGGCGGTCGCCCCTCCAATGTTCTCCAGGACCACTTTTCTAATTCTTCTAATTCCGGCGTAAAAATTGCGGGGGAGGGGGGTAAGGCCGATGATCTTGGCAATTACAATGTGTATGAGTATACGTTTCTACAACCTTGCCATTTTAATTGCATTTTCCCACGATCGGCACAGCATTGACTCGAATTTTTTTCTCGTGCCGAAGCCCCCAGATCCCCGTTCTACGTACGCTCCACGATTTGCATATCTCATCAACATAGCTTCTGGAGGACGTAAATCAAGATCTTTTTCACGAACGAGGAGAAAGGACATTGGTAATTGGGTATAGATAACGTAGTGCATGGTAAGAATCTTTCGGCGAAATGCAGGAAGGTTGCTGGGAGACATAGCATAAGTTGGCGTTTTGAAAACTTTATAGTTGTTGAGGCCATGGAAATTGGATTGTGACGAAAAAGTTCTGAAATTTTCAGCTTGTTGTGATAACCGGTCTTAGAGTTATGCGCCCCTGAAGTTTTCAACCCTTTCAGACAGTTTGAAAATGGTGTAACTTTAAATTGCTGTAAATTGCTTGCGCGTTTGAATATCTTGCTGGGATTTGGTGGGAAGCAAGTCCTTTGTTTAATTAAGACTTGCGTGTGGTTTTACTTGTTTTTCTTTCCCAAAAGAGGCATTTGAAGCATTGTTGAAAATTGATGATTTTACGTCAAAACAGCTAATTTCAGTGTGCATGTTCAAAAGAAGCAAAACACTCCTAAAATTCGTTGTAATCAGGTAATATTTTCCAAACAACATTGGCACACGATTAGCAAATACATTTAAGCCCTAGAAAGCGATCAGACAGGGTCTACTGGAAATACAGGCGATTTTCACAGGGAGGAGACTCAATCATTGGGCGGTGATCACTTCTGATGGGAGGCTCCCAGTGAATTTAGGCCGTAAACGTTTGCATTCAAATGCATGCAGATTTGCATCTAGCCTAACTATCATATCTAAATTTCGAATACAATTGTTTACATGGATTACGTCATTCTCAAATCTGACTTAGGCCAAGCCTTGGGCTGACGAAGGTCATCGAAGCACACTTGAACAGTGCGTGTTAAAACAGCCGTAGCTTTCATCGCAGCGTAGTATTTCTAGGAGTTTCATTTTTTACATGAAACAAAGGGTGATACAAGGCATTTATCCTTTATCCAGACGGAAAATGCCTACAGTTAACCAAACTTCATCGATATTCAAAATAAACTTCATCGATACTCACTTTGTCACCTTTAAAGAAGACAAGATCAGCTGTTTATTGATCAAAAAAGTGACCTTCGTAGACATTCGACCCCACCGTTCTAAATGCAACCGTCAATAGTCTATATTTCGATCCTAATATAAAGGTTGACATCCCTGTCACTGTTTGCGTCCATAACTTCGCCTCTAAACGTTATTCTGAATTTATTATCAATTTATTTTGCTACGCAAGTGCTTATGAGTACCGTTGCGCTAGAGTGCTTGACTTTCCTTTTGAAATCAATTTTTGATTCATTCTGGGACAATAGGATATTTACAACGGTCAGTTTGAACAGAAGCATTCAGAAGCCAGACATTATCTGAAACCTGAATTGCAAGGCATTGATCTTTCCAGGCTCAATGCATTCTGTAGTAGTTACGTCATATGTGCAATGAAGCGGCTATTTGCGTCAACACACACAAATTACACTGCACACAATAGTGATTTCTTGAATTTTTCGGAGTCGTTTTTGTCCTTACGGCTTACAGTAGAAACGTAAAACGAAACTTCCTGGTAGCGGCTGTGGAGACGAAAAAGTTCTGAAATTTTCAGCTTGTTGTGATAACCGGTCATAGAGTTATGCGCCCCTGAAGTTTTCAACCCTTTCAGACAATCGCGGACAAAACTCATGATACACTTTGTATATTGGAGGAAATTTCGAGTTGAGATCCCCCCCACCCCCCATTGCAATGTTGAAAGCCGATGAAAATTTCATAGATGAGTTGACAAGTATGACTTCTTTCAGCAACCAACATTGCAATGGGGGGGGGGGGAGGTGGCATTAGCAGTGAAAGGTAGCAGTTTACATACAGGAAAGGCCTCTTTTAAGGCAAAAAACATCTGTCCCAACGAGTTTTGTCCGCGATTGTAGTTTAAGTAACTGCTGCAAAGCTTTCAACAATTCCAATGCAACACAGGCTAAAGCGTGATCGGTAAAAGTGCTCTAAGCCAAAGTAAAGAGCGTATCCACAAAAAGTTTCCTGGGAGCTTCGCCCCCAGACCCCTTCAGTGTATGCTTGACTTTCAAGTTTCTACTGAACCCGATGCGCTCTTTCACAAACCGCATATACTCCATATTTCTGAATCTGTTAGTACACAGTAACTCGTTGACAATTCTATTACCGAGTGGAGCATGTTAGGTTGGTCGGAGAAATGTTTGGGGATCCAAAGGCTAGACGCTCGGTCCCCGGTTGGACGTTATTTTCTAATTGTGGTACCCTACTCGTGTTATTTAACAGACTCATTCATCTTAATGTCAATCCATAAAAGGGGCGCTGGTCGCATTTACAGCTAAAGTAGAGGGCGTGGTCCAAGAAAAAATTATCTGGGGCTCCGCCCCAGACCCCGTCCTTATTCGCCCCTCCAATAAAAAATCCTGGCGGCGCAAATGCATTCAATGAGTAAGGATGTAGGGATTCTGTTCTGGCCATCACAAAAAGTTGACAAATATTGAAAAATGATGTTTTCCAGGCAGCGTTATTGCTTAAAGGAATATTCTTTTATTCATATAAATCTTTACAGCACATGTTTACATCTAGTTCCCACGCACTATAGCCTCTAATTACTAAAAGCAAACCATACAACACTGCAGGGACGGGAACAGTAAGAGCGAAGGCCAATGGCTACCCTGTGGCCATTAATATAAACAAAAAATAGTATAAACCAAATGTCCCACTATCTGTACCGATTTGACAGCCTTTCTTGACTTGCAACAAATAGTTTTCTGATGGGCCTAACGTGCAGATGCATTTGCCATTTTCACTGAAGAAGACAGTAATCCAGAGAAGGCCCAGGGGTTTACTTACTACATTGACCATCTTGGGATGTGCATGCCAACATGGTCTCATTCTCGGCTAAAAATTCAGGGACAGGCGTTGGCCTTCTGATTCTTTATTCCGGGAAAGGTATGTCCATTAACCTCTGAACTATTTTTACGGAAACCATCAGTTTTCCCGAATATTATTCGAGGAAAGGTTTATGAAATTCTTCAGGCAGCCACATCCCCATTGTTTTTCTCCAAGGTAGACCCCCGGCAAGAAGTCAAGTAAAACTTGCGGCAAGAAGAGCCATGCCCAAGTTACCCTATTGTGCTCCCAGCGGGGGAGACTTGGTAGGTAACGTGTCCGTCGAAAACAATTGCAAAACCCTAAACCCTTAGCGTTAGTAGCATTTAGCCTAGGGGGTCTAATTTTTGACAGAAGCTTTGCTTTAAATGCAGCTACAGAAGCCAAGGTGCAAGCCTGATTTCTAGGTCAAGTTTATTCCATTCAGAAATGCAGTTAGGATAGAAGCTTGATAGAAATTTCTCTGTCCTTGCCCTTATTCGCCCAATAACATCTTGGTTGCAAAGAGAGTAATTTGGCTGTCGAAGTGGTGGGATCAGCTCCTTTGCGTACGATGGAGTGAGGTTACTTATGATCTTACAGAACAAAGTAAGGCGTCTGCTCCACCTTTGGAAACTTAGTGACTCCTAGCCAAACTCTACGTACAGTTTTCCACGTGATTTTTCCCTCCACGTTCCTGTTACAGCAAGAGCAGCTGAATATTGAACAGATTCCACTTTTTCCATTAAATTTGATGAGGTGATGTGTTGACTGAATGCGCGTACTTTAGGTCGAATATGATAAATAAAATCTCCATAGTCCAGGTGAGGTCACACATAGAGTTTGTATTCATTTAGGGTATGCCTGGTTAAGTATTTGGCGAGATACTTTAGCAAACCAATGAGCTGAGAAGGAATGTTTTGAATCCAAGTTACAACCGATTATGTTCATTCGCATTTATACGGAAACGTTGTTAAATAGGATCACTGTATCATCTGTTTCAATCCTTTTCCTCAAAAATAGCAGCTCAACAGCTTGCTTTTGCGGATCGAGATTAAAAGACAGCCTCCAATCATGGGCCCACTGGCTTATCAGTTGCAGGTCTTGGTTGCAGGTCATGGTTCATGTGTTCCGCAGCTTCATTAGTTTCTCGGGCAACCGTAAACTAGGACGCATCATCAGTAAAAAGTTTGATATTACATTTTGAATCAGCAGTGAAATCATTTATATACACAAGAAAGAATAATGGTCCTAAGCTTGAACCCTGGGGCACACTCCTGCTTGAATATCTCCCCAATTAGAACACACTGTCCATTCAGAACAGTACGCTGTTTTCGATTCTTAGGAAACCCTTGATAAGAGAGAGAAGTTGTCTCATATGGATGCAACATACCGCCAGAGAATCTTACAAGTCACTCTACTTGTTTTTTGGGGATACGAATAATCAATGTCCAAAGCAACAGTTATCCCCCGAAAAGGAAACCTGTGATCATGCGCAGAAGGCATGTTTGGTCTGTAGAAAGAATGTGGGCGGAGAATCCAACAACAATCCAAACAAGGATTAGCAAAGAAACAAAGAGATTCTCGCGCATGGTAAGAGGTTTCTCGGCTGCAGGTCTGCTTTCAACATTGCCAACAAAAACAAAAGGTTCAGACAAAGGGGCAGTCTTCGGTGTCCTCAAGCATAAGCATCAATAGATTCATCCGGTGCTTGGCTTCCATTAGTGAATTTAAATCTTTCATAAATGACGTTTGTCTCTCCTAAGCAATAGGCATGCCATAAATCGAGTACTGTGTCAATGTTTTGCTTATTTGTTTTGCTGTACTTGATAAGTTCATTTCAAAAAGCCAGTCCATCGTGGACATCAAGTGCATCTAGGCCAATGCAAGTTATAAAGGCAGCAACACGAAAGGGGCTTGACTGTGAAGCCAAATTTGTTACAGTTTCGTATGCAATCCAGACTTGCCGCCACTTGTCCAGTTTTGGGCAAGGTTCCCATGCAGTTCAAGTCTTGGAGGCAATGAAACATTTGGAATGAAAGCGGTTCGCTGTGCTTCAGCTATGTGGGCTGTACTTTGAGCTCCTTCATCAGGGTGAATCATTGTGAAAATATGGTTCACACAACGCCTGATGCCATGTAAAGGTTTGCAAGGAGAGAGAGCAAAAGTTGTCTAGTCAGCTATGATCATGAATAAGAACAACAACAACAACAACAACAACAACAACAACAACAAGCATCAATATTTACAGCAACAGCAATCAAATGTAGACTGATAATATGGCCGTAGTTATCGCTATTGAAAGGCTGCAGGACGCTCCTAACTATGACTCATAATCAAACGCCATTATTTTGAAATGGTGAAATCTGCCTCGTTTCGATAAGGGCCTAGGCAAAAACACTGACACAAACACTCGTATATTTCAAATGAAACACATTGATTTGAAAACTTCACAGTAAATCAGTCAGTCAATGCATACCGAAAGCAACAAAATAGTACCTACGTGACCTACGTACAAGGTTTGACATCTTCACCCACTGTTTTTATGGTATTCTTAATCGTAAGACTTTGTTCTGTCAAGCTAAGTTCCTTGAAACTCTGCTTTGAGCTTCGAGTTTCCGTTGGTTGACATCAATGATAAATAATAATAATAAGAATGCACTTATAGAGCGCTAAAATCTATATACATATATTCTAAAGCGCTGAACAATTTTTTTTGCAAGGATTTACATTTTTTTCCATATCGTACCCTTCCAGTCAATCAATCGAAGTTGCAAGCAGCCTCGTTCCAAAGGGCGTTCAAAAGTGCAACAAAGTCAGTCAAAAACAACTGCCGTGACGCTATGAGTCCAAGGATGAGCTGTCTCGGTTTGGTGTACTAGCCTCGTTCTGAATAGCCATTCCTCGGACTCTTAGTAATCAGTCCAAATCAACTGTACAAAGAGAAGTAGTTCGGGGGGTCCCAATGCCGCAATACCGCACGAAAAAGTTGCCAAATACCGCCATACCGCATCGAAAAATAGCAAAATACAGCAAACAGTAGAAAAATGAAAACCACGTTGTTCATACAGTATACTGTTGTACTGCTATGTTTTGAGAGGACGCTAATACTGTAAATTAAAGATTTAAGTATCAAATGTAGCGTAGATGTTCAAAACACGACGTTTCGAGCGTATACTCGTTATCAAGTTAAAAGCACGACGTTTCGAGAGCATACTAGTTATCAAGTCTTGATGGAAGGAAGTCTTGATAAGTCTTGATTGAAGTGCAAGCGAAGCGAGAAAATTTCGAGAGATATGATTAACTTGATTTTATGTTCTGTGCCAAATAGACTCATACACACATCAAATTAAAGGGGTGCCTAAGTCGGATTCAAAGAAACTAATGAAGCTGTTTGCCTTGCGGGGACATGATGGCAGGCCAGGCGGTACAAAGATGATACAGTGACGCACGTATGGAAGTGCGAGCGAAGCGAGCAGAAAAATTTTGATACTTTTGTTGGCTAAATCGTGCCAAGATGTCATTTATTAGCTCAAGAATTTCATTCCTGTTTCCTTTATAACATTGACAAACCACACTGCTACAAGAGTTGGAGAAAAATGCAGCAATACCCCCCTTCCCGTCAGTTCTCAACGGATTTGGAAGAATCGCAAAACTAAACTCAACTTTGGCAATGATTGGGGGCGACCACCCCCCCCCCCCCCTTGGCCCACTCCTTGGCTACGCTACTGCCAACAAGGTATCATAGTGTGCCTTGAAAGTTCGGCTACTAGAATATGAAGAAATCGAAAAAAATAGATGAATTCAGCCAGAAAACTTGTACTGCAACCTTAAAGGCAATTTGATTCCGATTTGTATGCACTTTTTCTCCATGAAAAGCTGCAGTTTGATCTTCTTAGATCGTAACATGATGTATTAAGCGCAGGGGAGGACTGGCCACTCGGGCTATCGGGCCAGGGCCCGAAGGGCCCCCTTCAGCAACCGCTCTCGTGGGCCTCTACTATGTTTGGAGAGAAATATTTCAGATAGTTAGTTTTGGACGAACTTTATTATACTGGCAGAATGACCAGTTGAGAGCAACGAAACTGTAGTTATAAATAAAGGGTTCTGTAACAATTCTTTCGCCAGTGATTTTTGTTTGTCATAATTCGAAGATTGCCAAAGATTGCAACTGGGCCCTGATTTGTAAGATAAGAGTAACACGAAATTTCATTTGGTGCTGTAAGGTGTGTGTTGACAGACTTTCGGCTGGTTGGTGAATAGTGGAATCTGCCAATGTATAAATTGACGAAATTTAAGCAGCTCTGGCCAAAGGGGCTAAATAATGATCTGGTCGAAGAAGATGTATTACAGACAGGGGCTCTATTCACTTGACCACTGGCCCTTGCTAGTCTGTTGATTTCATTTCAAACAGTACTTTGCCTGCATTTTCACTCTACTTACAGCGATCTAGAAGACCCTATTAGGCAGGGCATCTTATACGGAAAATTGATGAGTGGGCCAAAATGACCATCAGGGCGGAATTCCAAGGGCAAAAAGATGGTACAAATATACAAACAAAGCATACAGTCAGAACAGCTTATGCCATCTTCCTCACGTCACCACAGCAGGACAGCAGCATCAACAACAACAGAAAAGCAGCAAAGTCAACAACATCAACAACGGCAACTGAACGAAACCTAAACGATACTTAACATAATGTTACTAATCAGTAGCCTTGGTAACCACAGGGCATTAGTACGCAAGAGGCACCGTTTTGTAAGCTAATGCGCATAAAGTCCGTTCCTTGTTTCTTTTCCTCACACAGGTCCTCCGTACAATTCAGTAGTTTATCTAACATATTATTGGAATTTCGCTCACCTTTGTATGTTCACTTTTTACACCCAGGACCATCTTACTTACAGCCGCCCTACCCCTACCCCGTCACACAGTGACCATAGCCCATCTTTCACTTTACACAACATAGCCCATCCAAACCTTCCCCCAATTCGTTCAACCATCAGAGACCAATTTCAAATCAAACCGAACAAACGACTATCATGGGTACCAGACTCTCCCAAGAAAGAAAATTTCTTTTTTTTGGAGAGTCTGGTACCCAGGGTAACAAACGACCAACCCCCTCCCCATTTGCACATTCTATATCTGACTACAAGCTCCGAATCTATTCACTTTGGGAGTCTGGGAGTTAGAAATATTTGGTGTTTGATAAGGGATGCCGAGTGCGACAAGTCCTATCATTGCTCGCGGAACGAAGTGACGCGAGTTTGTGAGATGGGATGGGAAATTTCCCGTAGACATTTTTTCCTTTTATATCAGGACCCATACTGCTTTGCGAAAGTTTTGAACAAAGCATCTTTTCAACTCTGCTGTCTGCGGAATACCATACTGGAAAAACCAGACCGTATGACTCAGAGACCCCAGTAACCCTTAGGACCCATCAGGACCGAGTTTAAAAGGATCCTTAACATTAAGGGGTCATCCCCTCTTAATAAAGGCAGTGTTTCAAGATACTATATGCTAATCAGGCCGTTTCTGCTATAATTTTTCAAATTTAGCGTCAATACCGTTCACTTCAGCATGGGGTGAATACCGTTTCTATGGTGTACTGTATACCCTTGAACAGACGTGACACCAGTACAGATAAAAACATTTTATTCTTTGAATTGCTGAGCATGCAGTGGCAGCGCCAGCTCTGACGAATCCATAGCTAGGCTTTTCAGGTAGGCTTTTCTGCGTAATCAGTCAGATATGCTTTTCCTACTCTTGAATATTTAATGGAAAAAGAACAGAGAGAAAACAACGATGAATACTTGGATGATAATTGAATCCGTGTTAAAAACAACAAGAGAAACTTTGGCCTACCTTTTTAAAACTGCCAGTAGTTGAGATATCTGCAAGGAAACTGTCTTGTTATCTGATGCCATCTTAGGGAATGACTCCTTTCAAACTCTCTACTTCAGGTCCTAGAGGTCGTATTAGTCTCAGGGCCATAGGGTCTGGTTTTTCCGGTATGCCCTGCGGAATTTATTGCACACAGCACTTTTCAATGCCTCTGTTGTCTGGCTTGTCTGAAGTGGAATCAAAACCAGTCATAGCAAGTTTGTCCAGTTTCAATCCAGTCACGTACTAAAATAGACTATTGTAATTCTTTTCTTCAAAAAGAAAAGAAATCAATGAATGAATGTTTTCCCTGTCTGCCCGCTCATCGGCCTCAGAACAGATTTCAGAAAGAAAACAATCATGCAGCAACTGAAATTTGGAATCCATGAGAACCAAGGCGCACTATGGGAGACGATGGGGTGGATATTGGAGGTGCAGATGAACCCCTCAAAATTTGAACTGTTATGGGGGCATATGGCTAAAAACTACTCTCACATTCAGCAATGCCATGCTCTTTGTTTACTCTCAGTGAAAGTTTACAATGTTGACACCCCCGGTCAAGTGTCCCCGTACATTCTACCCCGGTGAATTCCCCGCTGGAAAAATATGACTTCGTTTTAAGACCACTAGGACCCTGGTGAACATCTGACCTCTCACCGGGGCACTTAGACGGGGGTTTACTTTGGGTTGAATAAAACGTAAATCTGGAACAGAAACGAAACCAAATCCGTTCGTCTGGTAATTCCATTCAGCCTCTGTGAAGGAGAATGAAACATCTAAATCACACTAAACATAGCAAGAGTGAGATTTGAAGGCGGAGGTCTGCAAACACTGGAACCTGATAGGAATATTTCATCGTGATGACTTCAAGAGCGCCAAGGGGAGTTTCACTTTCAAGGAATATTTCACATCTCCGGCAAAGATCCTTTTGTTTTGGAGAAAAATCCACCAAAAATCCGTAAAAATCCTGTTATTCTGGAAACGTTACGTACGATTTTTTCGTTCGAATTTTTAACGCCTTGCACAAAAACCATTGGAACTATTCATGTGTGCCAACTCGAACTGCTCATCCACAGCAACAGGAATCTTAGTTGAAATTGACGCAAAATATCACTGCACCGGCACCGTGTTGCCCTGGCCTAACATCTTACCTTGTGTGGCTGGATAGCAATGCCTACAGTTACATTTTGTAATGAACTAAATGATAACAAAATCGGATATCCCAGTTACGTTCCGCGAGCTACCCATAGGTTCACCTTTGATTTTTATTTGCCACCCTTGCCTGGATATTATTATCTTTTCCAAGAAGATGCCTATAAACCCAAAAACAACGGATATTACACAGTAAAGTATTATGGTCTTGACTTCTTGTGTCTCCTTCTCTATCTGCGACTCACGCCCTCCTTCATTATTATTATTATTATTGTTATTATTATTATTATTATTATGTTCTTTTTATCACAGAAAAAGTTCCTGGTAAGTTCGTCCCGAAAGCAAGGTAGAACAACTAGCCTCAGGTTTCGAGAACCTTTCTCAATGTTCTTGCAGTTCCTAACAATGCCGTTTTCTGTATCACCTCAGTCCTGATCTTGATTCCTATCTTCTCAATGTATTGCTCTGCTTCTTTTGTGACACATCCCAATGCACCAACTACAACTGGAATGACAGTTACTTTTCGAAGGCACCATAATCTTGCAATTTCTCTTTTTAGATCTTGATACTTTTCAATTTTCTCTTGTTCCTTCTGTTTTATCCTTGTATCCCCTGGTACAGCTATGTCAATGATTAAGCACTCTTTTTCTGGTTTTAGCACGACAACAATGTCTGGTCGCCTATGCTCAATTTCGTAATCTGTGTTTATGTTAAAGTCCCACAGTACCTTAATGCTTTCATTTTCAGTAACGCCTTCTGGCTTATGATTGCACCACTGTTCAGCTCTGGGTAGGTCATACTTCTTGCAAATCTCCCAGTGAGCTTTCCGTGCTACGTTGTCGTGGCGTCGCTTATATTCCTTCTGGGCTAATTTGCTACATTCACATATGATATGGCTCACTGTTTCCCACTTCTCACCACACATTCTGCAACTCGGCGAATCTCTTGATTTGTCGATATGATGTTTAAAGTAATTCGTACGTATTGCTTGTTCTTGTGCTGCCATAATTAGTGCTTCTGTTCCTTTCTTCAAGTCTCCATTTTTTAGCCACAACCATGATTTCTTCCTGTCTACTGTCCCATCCGTATCTCTGAAAAACTGACCATGCATTACTTTTTCATGCCACTTGACTTCTCTTTCTCTTTTTCTTTGATCTTTATACTCTGATGGCTTAATGATGTCGGTATTCATTTCCTGTTGTTTATGCACTGCTTTTAATAATTGCTCTTGGCTGTTTTTAACATACCATCTAAGGCTATTTGGTTTGACATCTGACTGGATGGTTTCTAATACACTTTGCAATCCCCTTCCACCTCTCTGTCTTGCAACATACAATCTATCGACGTCACTTTTTGGATGTAATGCTCCATTCATCGTCATAATTTTCCGTGTCTGTCTGTCTAGTTTCTCCAGTTCCGCTTTCGTCCACTTCACTATCCCAGCCCCATATCTCATCACAGCTACTGCCCAAATATTCATTGCTGAAATGGCATTCCTGCTGTTCAAGTTTGACTTCAATATAAGTTTAATCCTTCGCTTGTATTCCTTCGTGAATCTCTCTTTCATTTCTTTCTCCTTTATCCCATCTAGTTCTACTATAACCAAGTACTTGTAACCTTCTTCGCTGACGCCTTTCATCTTCTCTCCATCCGGTAGTTCAATTCCATCACAAGTTACCATCTTTCCACGCTTCATGATAATTACACCGCACTTTTCTATACCGAATCGCATGCCAATGTCACAACTAAATCTATGCACTGTATTTACAAGTGATTCTATGTCTCTTTCACTCTGTCCAAATAGCTTTAAGTCATCCTATGAAGTGTAATCAAGGCCAAAATCAAACCTTGATTGTGAAGAGACAATCGTGTTACAATCATGCACTTTCCAATCATGCACTTTCCATCCATGTTCTTACCAATCATGCACTTTGTAATCATGCACTTTGCAATCATGCACTTTCCAATCGTGCACTTTCCAATCATGCACTTTCCAATCGTGCACTTTGAATTCAATCCACTTTTCATTCATGCACTCATAAAGATAATCGTGTACTTGAAAGACATTCTTGCACTTTTTAATCATACACTGTCTAATCTTACAGTACTTAGTAATCTTACACCAAGTGCAACCATAATGCAAAATTCCGAAATCACTCAACCCCTAAGTGAAACATAGCGCGCTTATAAAGTTGAAGTTTGCTTTAAGCGCGCTTGCTATTTGTCATCAGTCTGCCGGTTGGAAGAGAACTGCACATGGCAAATGTGGGAAAATGGCAAACTTGGTTGACAAACTGATTTTCGTTATTTTAGCCCTGTACTTTAAAGCTTTTTAAAGTCTTACTGTTGTTGTATAAAGAAAGCACGAATTATTTCAATAATGCCAATGATTAATTCGTTTGGTGTTCGGTCATCTGAAAAAGAATCTGAATCGAACGATATTTTCGCGGATATTTTGATACATTTTGTAGAATTTTCGAGTGTACACAATGGTGACTGAATTTTCAACTTCCCGTAATTGGACCTTTCGCATGAAAATGTACAATTATTACAGTGAAAAGAGTGGGGTTTCATGACCGTCTCTTGCGGTGATCAAAGCAACTGATATAATTGTATCTATAGCGACAGTAAGACTTTAAAGGCATCTATTTAGTCTCTACTTTATTGAAAAATTATTACAGCAAAGTCCCGCCTTTACAAGAAACTCACGCCCTGAAATTTTACTACAACGATAGGAAATCAATAGGCTAACTAAAGGAGAACAATAGGCTGAGGTTACTGTATAATATAATGCCTATGCACAAGAGCTGTAGTTGACGGGTGGAAAATTACGGCTGTTGCCGCCATAGGCGTAGGAGACAGGGGAGCTGGGGGCTGCAGCCCTCCCAACTTTAGAAAAATTTGCAAAAATCACCCATAATCGGGCAGAAAATCGGCCTAAAGTCGGGCAAAATTTTCGTAAACAATGGTTCTTTTATCGGGCAGCCCCCCTAAATTTTATTTCCCCCTACGCTTATGGTTGCCGCAGTTTCCTTTTCATCATCCCAATTACGCTCGAGTTACTTTAGCAACTGCCCGCACTATTTGTTCACACTTGCTTTTGAAAGGCGTGGCTTGAAGTATTCCATTTGACTGTGAACTTCTTTTGTTGCATTTTTTATTGACAACTCGTATAAACTGAAAGTTTCTTAAAAGAATGTTCATATTTTTAGTTCTCAAGAGTTTCTTACGAACAGCAACTCCCATGTCTATATTTATGCTTCTTCCTGAGTGCCATCGTGGAAATTTCAAAAGGAAGTTTTGAAGCCTTTATCCAATGTTCAGTCATTATTCAAGGACCTTCAAAGTACACATATTTTATGTTCGGCGCTAAGAATTTGGGCCAGTACTGAAAGTTTCTTATGGTTATCAGATTTTGAGATCTCAATGTTTCTTACGTGTTTCTTTCCATAACAACCTTCATGGTCACTACCTTGAACATTTCAAAACACGGTTTTTTGAAGCCTATCCAATGTTTAGACATTACTCAAGTACCTTGTGAGTAATATGATACAGGAAACAAGTGAAAAAGCGTAAATTATAATAAATACCTTCTTAACTTATATTGTTCTAGTACTGGAGTCTTTTTTGGCGATCTTCGAGTTTCTTATGAGCAATTTTCTAAATTCTTGTAAAAAAATACGTGTAAAATGAGACAGGAAGCAGGTGAAAATAAAGTAAAAAGATGCATGTTTTATGAAAAACCGTTTGTAAGAAACTGCAGGCTCTATTTTTAAAACTTAAGAAACTACCCTACCTGAATTAAAAAGACCTATGGAACTTTCGTAATTTGCAGTTTTGATTTTTCTAGGTCACTTGAAAATATTTTGACGCTTGTTAAATGTGTTTGACATTGTCTTGAGTGAGAAATATGTTACAACATGTTTTGAGATCATTGCTCAAAACATCATACTCATCTGATGAGATCATAAAGATGGAAAGATATATGCCACAAGGGGCAAGGAATAAATTTGGCATTTAACTGTGTATAGGTACAATCGAGATCTTAAAAAACTGCAAAGAACCTGTGCATCAATGCAATGTTTCGTTATCTTTCATCAACCCTTTTCCGATCTTATGCAAAAATTTAACGCCAGTTTCGGGTTTCCTAATTTGCCGGCAGACTGATGACAATTAGCAAGCGCGCTCAAAGCAAACTTCAACTTTATAAGCGCGCTATGTTTCACTTAGGGGTTGAGTGATTTCGGAATTTTGCATTATGGTTGCACTTGGTGTAAGATTACTAAGTACTGTAAGATTAGACAGTGTATGATTAAAAAGTGCAAGAATGTCTTTCAAGTACACGATTATCTTTATGAGTGCATGAATGAAAAGTGGATTGAATTCAAAGTGCACGATTGGAAAGTGCATGATTGGAAAGTGCACGATTGGAAAGTGCATGATTGCAAAGTGCATGATTACAAAGTGCATGATTGGTAAGAACAAGGATGGAAAGTGCATGATTGAAAAGTGCATGATTGTAACAAAAGTGCACGATTGTCTCTTCACAATCAAGGTTTGATTTTGGCCTTGATTACACTTCATATCATCCATATATAGAAGGTGATTTAATTTTGGCTGATTCTTTCCCAAACTATATCCAGCTTTCATCTTTCTTAAAATTAGTGACATTGGTATGAGACAGATAACAAATAGGAGTGGCGAAAGGCTATCTCCTTGGAATCTTCCACGTTTGACGTTGACATCCCCTAATACTTTATCTCCTGCGTTCAACTGTACCTTCCATTTCGTCATACTCTTTTCAAGGACGTTCACAATGTTATCAGCTGCCCCAACCAGTTGTAGACTCTTTAGTATCCACGAGTGTGGTATCATGTCATACGCCTTTTTATAATCCACGTACGCCATAGCTAGGTTGGTGTGTCTTCTTTTACAGTTCTTAAGTACCATTCTATCAATGAGTAGTTGATCCTTCGTTCCGCGTGTCTCTTTACGACAGCCTTTCTGTTCTGATGGTAACATATCATTAGTATCTACATGCTTGTACAGCTGCTCGGACAGCATACCCGTTAGCAATTTCCACATTAGTGGTAAGCATGAAATAGGTCTGAAGTTACTCGCAGCATTTCCCTTACTTCTGTCCTTCACACATGATACCGTTCTTCCATACTTCATCCATGCTGGAACGTCTCCACTTTCGACTACCGCATTTAACTGGCAAGCAATTCTATCGTGTAATGACGACAAGTTTTTCAGCCAATAGCCTTGTACTCCGTCAGGCCCGGCTGCCTTCCAATTTGGTATTTTCCCCGTTTGCTTTCTTACATCCTAGGCAGTGATTTTAACATCATCTTGTTTATTGACTCCTTTTGATTCAGTTTCGATCTCTCGTAGCCATTCGGCATCATCGTTATGTTCTACTAGGTTGTCCCATATTTCACTCCAAAACGTTCTACTTTCGTCCGCATTTGGTACTGTGTTCTCTTTAATAATAATAATAATAATAATAATAATGATAATAATAATAATTACTATTATTATTATTATCATCATTATTATTATCATTATTGAAAATACGCACAATATACAGTTCCTATGTTGGAGTCACTCTTGAATGTCAAGTTACAACAAGTATCCTCAGACTTCAAGAACCTTCCTCAAAATTCTTGCTTTTCCCAGTAACAGTGATTTCTGGATTTGCGATGTCTTTACAGGAATTCCAATTTCCTTCAAGTTGTCTTTTAACCGAATTGGTATCGTTCCCAACACTCCAATTACGACTGGAATAATTTTCACTTCCATATTCCATATCTTACGGAGTTCTCTGGCTAAGTCCTGATATTTAACGATTTTTTCATCTTCCTTTTCTTTCACTCTTTTATCTCCAGGGCACGCTACGTCAATGAGCAGGCAGGTTTTATCGTTCTTATTTACTACTACGATGTCTGGTCTCCTTGCTGTTATGTAATGATCCGTTTGGATTGCAAAGTCCCATAATATCTTACATTTATCGTTTTCAACTACGCTTTGTGGATTGTGTTCGTACCAATTCTTTTCATGTTGTAAGTCGTTTTTCTTACAAAGTTCCCAATGCAAAGCTTGGGCAACCTTGTCATGCCTTGCCTTGTACTCCAGCTGCGCTAGTTTACTGCATTGACTAGCAATATGAGTCACTGTTTCATCTGCCTCCTTACACAGCCTACACAAGCTGCAGTCACTGGTCTTATCTATCTTCGCCTTGATGATATTCGTTCGCAATGCTTGGTCTTGGGCTGCTGTTAATAAACTCTCTGTTTCTTTTTTCAATGTGCCCTCTCTTAGCCATAGCCACGTGTCAATACTTTTTACGTCTTCTGTTTCTCGAAGATATTGTCCATGTAGTGGTTTTTCTTTCCACTCGGACATCCTTGCTTCTACCATTTTCCTTTTCATTGTTTCAGTACTCTCTTGTTCTATTATTTCACTTCCCCTGGCTCCTTCTATCAATTTATCTTGACTTTCGTTGACATAGTTTTTCAATCCCAAAATGGCAAGCTCCACACAGTCTTCTACTCCAATCAGTCCTCTGCCTCCCTGTTTCCTTGGTAGATATAAACGACAAACGCTGTCTCTTGGATGCAATGCTCCGTTCATAGTCATTGTCTTCCTTGTCATTCTATCCATCTCCCATACCTCTTCTTTTGTCAAATTAACAAATGGTGCAGAGTGTCTTATAAGAGATACAGCCCAAGTATTGATAGCTTTGATCATATTATTATTATCATTATTATTATTATTATTATTATTGTGAGTTCATTTCACACCGTTATTGGTGGATTGTTCTTGAAGGTTCAGTAGCAACAAGCCTCCTTAGAGCTCCAAGACTTTCCTTACGATCCTGGCTGTGTTCAGCAACGCTGTGGTCTGCATTGTTTCAATTCTTGTTCGGATTCCGATTTGGTCTAATCTATTTTTCAATGACTTTGAAACTGTTCCCAAAGCCCCAATCACTTTAGGGGTAACAGTTACTTTCGTATTCCATAGTACTTGTAATTCTCTTGCCAAATCTTGATATTTCTCCCTTTTTTCCCTTTCTTTCATTTCAACTCTGTGATCTCCAGGAATTGCAAAATCCACGATCTGACATGTCTTCTTTTCTTTGTCAACAATTATGAGGTCAGGCCTTCTAGCTTCTATATGATGATCCGTCTACACTTCAAAGTCCCACAACAACTGGCTTTTTTCATTTTCAAGTACAGATTCTGGTTTGTGTTCATACCACTTATCAGCATGATTGAATTCTAGCTGCTTGCATAATTCCCAATGGATTGTTGTTCCTACCAAGTCGTGTCTCTTTTTGTACTCTTTTTGTGCAAGTTTCGTGCATTCACAAATGATGTGCATTACAGTTTCTTCTTTTTGTCCACACATACGACAGAGGCTGTTTTCCTGGGTTTTATCTATTCTTGCCTTGATGTAATTTGTGCGGATACATTGATCTTGTGCAGCGGTAATCAGTGATTCAGTTTCTCGTTTTAATGTTCCACTTCTGAGCCATGCCCATGACACATCTGCTATATCCATCGTTTGTCTTATGAACTGTCCATGCATTGGCTTTTCTTTCCACCTCCCCTTTCTTTCTGCTGCCCTGCGCTTTTTAAAGTCATCAACAGATTCCTCAGATGGTTCATACCAATCTTTTGCTGCTCTTATTAGTCTTTCGTTACTGTTCTCAACATACTCTCTCAAACCGAGCACGGAAGTCTCAACACACTCTTCGATAGAAATAAGCCCCCTCCCACCGTCCTTTCTTCCCACATATAACCTGTCAGCGTCATCCTTTGGATGGAAAGCTTTGTGCATTGTGAGAAGTTTTCTGGTTCTCCTGTCCATTGTTTTTAACTCATCTACTGTCCAATCCAGGAAGGGCGCAGAATACCTCATTAGAGATGCTGCCCAAGTGTTAATCCCTTTTACCACGAGAACGTGATGTAGTGGAGGCAATGAACCATCACTTTGTTTCGGTTGGTCCAAAACTGGCGGAGAAGATTACTTCTAAGCCAGGTGACGATTGCCTCCGCTACATCAATTCAGAGTCAAATGAAATGGTATTCAAGTCTGTAGATGAAACTCATATGGCGAATGCTATTAGAAAATTGAAAAATGGAAAGGCAGCAGGTCCAGATATGGTCTCCACTACTATCATTAAAGATGTAGGGGATCTGATATCAAAACCTCTGACAATGATTTTTAATTCATCGCTTATGGGTGGAGTCTTCCCAGATATTTGGAAAATTGCCAGAGTTACTCCCATTTTTAAGTCAGGCGCTATGAAAGATGTCAATAATTATAGGCCTATTTCAGTCATTTCGGTTTTCTCGAGGATCTTGGAGAGAATAGTTCATGACCAGCTTTTTGATTTCCTGGCGGCAAAGAAAGTGATCACAAGAAACCAATCTGCATTTCAAAAACTATACTCCACTGTGACATCCTTGATTTGTAGCACCGATTCTTGGTATGAAAACATCGACTGCAAAAAACTGAATTTGACGATTTTTCTGGACCTTAAGAAAGCTTTCGATACGGTCGATCACACAATCATGATTGAAAAACTGAGAGCATACGGGATCAAAGGGATCCCTGGAAACTGGTTCAAATCATACCTTGATAATAGACAGCAATACTGTTCCCTAAACGGTAAAAAATCTAAAGCGAGAGAAGTTCAATGTGGCATACCCCAAGGCTCTTGCTTAGGCCCCCTTCTCTTCATAATATATCTTAATGATTTTGAGCGAAGCCTAAAATTTTCGAAGGCAAATATCTATGCTGATGATACTAATGTGACAATAGCATCAAATGACATCGAGAAATTAGTAGCGGATGCGCAAGAGGAGTTACTTAACATTTCTGAATGGCTGAGAGTAAATAAGCTAAGTCCTAACCCCTCCAAAACAGAGTACTTGATTATAGGCCACCCTCGGAAAACAAAAGATGTAAATATACCGAATGGGTTAAAGTTGAATGACTCTGAAATCAAACGAGTTTCCAAAACTAAATCATTAGGAGTAATGGTTGATGAAAATCTGAAATGGGACGAGCAATTTAAAACTGTTAAGAACAAGATTTGTGGGGGACTTGCTTCACTGAAGAAACTGAAAAATATCCTCCCTCAGTCGAAGCTATGTAGTGTATATTACGCTATTGTTGAAAGTAACCTACGCTACGCAGATGTAATCTGGGGCAGTCTTCCAACAAGAAAACTCGAAACTCTCCAACGATTACAAAATAGAGCCCAGTCGATAATCGAAAGTGCCAGATTAAAAGACAACTGGTCCTGTGATTGGCTGAACGTCAATAATCTTATTTCCTTTGATCGGTCAGTTATGACCTATAAGATTATGAATAAACTAAGCCCTGAAAGCCTTTGGGACAAATTTGAGCTAAGATCTATGCACTCAAGTTACGTAACAAGAAACTGCCATGATCTTCAGATCCCAAGGCTAAGTACTGAGCATGCAAAAAAGGGCTTTAAATATTCGGCTCTAAAAATGTGGAACGATACGCCTGTTGATATACGAGAGGCCCCAACTCTCGGTTGCTTTAAAAAACGATTGAAAGCACATCTACTGGCTGATCAAAAACGCTAACTTCAAACACGACCCCCTGGAAGAACAGCAATTTTAACAATTTAGGAACTGCATTGCCCTTAAAATTATTTTTTATAAGATTGTACATAGATATTATTAGCTGCTGAAGGGTTTATTCTTTCGTGTATAAATATTTATTCATATCATATCATATCATATCATATACCAGGTTCCTGCTGTTCAATTTGGTTTCCAATACTTTCCTTACTCGGCGGAAATATTCTTTACTGAGTTTTTCCTTCATACTATTTTTCATTATTGCATCGCTCTCTAAGACTCCTAGGTATTTGTATCCTTCCTCAGCATTTAATGCCTTAATGAAATTGTCATCCGGCAGCTTTACTCCATTTGAATTTGACACTTTCCCTCTTTTCATTATCACTACTGCGCATTTCTCAATCCCAAATTCCATGCCGATATCTGAGCTGAATACCCTGACTGTTTGAATCAATGCATCACGGCCTGCTTCTTCTTTTGCAAAAAGCTTCAAATCATCCATGTAGAGTAAATGGTTGATTTTATCCTTCGTTCTAGAAAAGTTATAACCGTTCTTACACTTTCTTAGGACCAGTCTAAGTGGAATTAAAGCTATGACAAACAGCAAGGGAGAGAATGAATCTCCCTGAAAAATTCCTCGTCGGATATTAACTTGTGCAAGAGTTTCCTTTCCAGAAGACAATTCCACCTTCCAAGAATTCATCGAATTTCTCACTAGACATGACACATTACCAGCAACTTTAAACATTTGTAGGCATTCCAAGATTCAAGAGTGAGGCACCATGTCAAATGCCTTGCGGTAGTCAATCCAGCCCATAGCAATATTCTTCCTCCTGGCCTTTACTTCCCTCAAGATCTTTTTATCTATAAACAGTAGATCATTTGTGCCCCTAGATCCTCTTCGGCATCCTTTTTGTTCTTCCGGTAGCAGTTCTCTTTCTTCCAATGAATTATATACCTTTTCTGCGATTATACCCGTCAATATTTTCCACATTAAAGGGAGACAAGTTATCGGGCGGTAATTGCTGGCAATATT
Source organism: Aurelia sp. 3 sensu Dawson et al. (2005) (assembly GCA_964020215.1). Lineage (NCBI taxonomy): Eukaryota > Metazoa > Cnidaria > Scyphozoa > Semaeostomeae > Ulmaridae > Aurelia > Aurelia sp. 3 sensu Dawson et al. (2005). The sequence continues at coordinate 14,466,144 of OZ026572.1, forward strand.
TCCTTTGGTGACGTCTTTCTGTATGAGAACTGTTCTCCCCCTGGTCATCCATTCTGGTACCTCACCTGCTACAAGGCATTCGTTCAACTGTGTAGCCATTTGAGCATGCAGTGAAGAAAATCTCTTGTACCAGTACCCATGAACGCCATCCGGCCCAGGTGCTTTCCAGTTTGCCAATTTTCTGAGGACGCCTTTCAAACCTTCACTATCAATAGTTACGTCTTCCTGCTGTTCTATAGCGCAAAGCTCTTCTCTTAAATCCTTTAACCATTTTGCATCACTTTTATGTTCTTTCGGGTTGTCCCAGATATCACTCCAAAATATTTTCGCCTCTTCTGCATTCGGTTTCTCTTGCTCCTTGCCACCTATTTGCCCATTTAATTGTTGGTAAAATCGTCCTTCATTGTTTTGAAAGGTGCGATTTTGGTTGTATTGGTTGATCCTGTTTCGGTATCTTTTCAATTTGCCCTCTTTAGCTATCATTCTTTGTCTTATGGTCTCCAAGACAGTGCTCTTCCCCTTTTGATTAAATCGATATTTTCTTTCCAATCTGTCGACGTGCTTTCTTTTGACAGCTTTATTTTCATTCAATACTTTCATTCTGCTGTAATCTTGATTCAGCTGTTTGATTTGTTGCTCTAATCGGAGCTCCCAAGCGGGCTTCGATTTCTTGGTTTTTTCCTTAAACATGTTGAACTTTTCTGCAATAAACACAGCACCAGCATAAATCAATTCATTCATTTTCGTTAAATCATCTATTTGTATGTTTTGTAAAAGCTTGTTGATCCTTTGCACTTCTATATTAAGTTTGTTTTTTTCAACCGCTCGCATTGATGGTAAACTTTTTCTTTCTTCATTCAGTATCTCATTTAATCTGTTTATTTGGGCTTTTTCCTCGTCAGTTAAACTTGCTCCACTAATCATGCATAGTGTCTGTCTGATGTTATTGTCACTGCCGTTGGCCCTCTGGGTGTCATTATCGTTTTCTGACTGTAGGTTGAATGAAGATTCCTGGTCCTGGCTGTGAACTATGTCAATTTCAACATCAGTGCCAGTATCATTGCTTCTTGGCTGCTCTCTGTTTTCTTCTCTTTCGTGTTGGACGTTCCCATATTCTATTCTTCTGATAATCTCTTCCAGTTCCAGATCTGTTAGCCAACCTCTTTTCCTTATTTGATTACTCTGATCAACCAGACGCTGTTCAGTTACAATAAACATACTTTTTTCCCTCCAAAGATCTAACATTCGTTTTCTGTATCCTCGGCGGCTTGGCACACTTCTGTAATAACACTCCATCACGAACATATTTTCCTCTCTCGACCACTTCTTCCTTATTCCTGTTCTGGCAGTAGCTTGATGTCGACCGGGCCTGCGCTGCTCTGCCACAGGACACCTGCCGTGCGAGAGACCTTCACCATTGTTGGTTCCAGCCTCATTAACGCAATTATTTGTTATTTGATTTGAAAGCATTATACATAAGTATAAGAGTAGTGAATTTAAGGTTATGCCACCACCGGTGTGTTTATCGAGAACACCATCTCTAGGGGGGTTGCCAACCAAAGCTAAAGAGTCCCCCCTACCCATGAGACAGACTAGCCCCCGCCGGACGCCAACCCAGTACTTCGTGGCCTCGGGGAGAGCTTACAGGTGCTACACCTTGCTCAAGGGTGACCTGGAGGTAGTTGTGGCAAAGGGTAACCTCATTCGCCCACGTCGAAACTCCACAACCGGATGCACTTTAAAGTCGTACCCAGGACAAAATTATTATTATTATTATTATTATTACTATTATTATTATTATTATTATTATTATTATTATTAATTATTATTATTATTATTATTATTATTATTATTATTATTATCATTGTCTCTGTTACACACTGACTTCAGTTCTGTTCTTTGTATATTGGTCAGTGGATTGATGTTCTTGAGCTTTGGTAACAACAAGTTTCCTCAAATCTCAAGCACTTGTCGGAGAATTCTGGCAGATTGTAGCAACACAGTCTTTTGCAACTCTACGATTCTGGTAGCTAGCCCAATCTCCTTCAGTCTTTTTGGCAATGCTTTTGGTGCTGTTCCTAGCGCCCCAATTATAACTGGGATCACTTTAACTTTTTTTTTTGGGTTGATTTAATGCAATTACAATCAATTTTAATACAGGAGAAAAGTTGGCATTCCAGTAAGGATGGTCAGCAACCAATGCTCTTGGGATGCCTTTTTCTGTTTACTTTTACTAGATCAAGATTTGTTTTTTCCATGCACTGGTTTCGTACTCTGGGGAGTTTAATGTCAAGACTCTTCGATTGAAAATTGATTATGTTTTTCCCATGGGCACTTTTTCCAGTTTTTGCCCCTTTGGTTTCTAAGGGCAACAAGAAACTTTAAGCAGGTGGCGAATGGCTTAGTCGATTGCTTATTTGCATTCGCAAGCAGACAGCCAAGCTAAACAGACGTTTTGGAAGAGGGTCCTTTGCTGGTTTATTCTTGGTAATGGTAAAGTTGTGGTGAGAGAGTATCGTTTGCAATTATCTACCTCTTTATTGCTTAATATTTGTTCGAAAGTGGTCGCACGATGACGGACAATGAAAATCCAACTGCGGTGACTGTTTAGGAGGGCAAAATGCAAAGCCAACAAATGCACGCCTGACTTCGCTCGAGTCGTCAATGGCTGATATAAGACAAAGTTTGCAACAACTTTTAGCTCAAAGCACAATGCATAACCAACCAAGTAGTTTAGGTATTGCCGCTAATGCTAGTTTCTCGCAGTCAAGTATTTTTTCTTCAATTTCGGCCCCACCGTTTCTCACAGTCAGTACTGCACTGCAGCATCTTCGATTTTGCAAAATCTGTTTTTTTGGCCGTCCCAAAGCTTACAATTTTTCCTCAATTTTCAATTTTTTCCTCAATTTTTCTTCAATTTTCAAGATGTCCTCAATTTTACAACTGCCGTCTGTTGCTGTCTCTGCGTTGGGGGTACCTATAAATGTGAACTCCCAATTTTATTTGCCTCATGATACGACCCCTGGACTCAGGGGTGCTGGAGTGCTTCCTCCTGTGCCAGGTTATTTGGTAATTCGATAAAGAAAGGTTCCGTTGTAGAGTTCATTCTATTGCTTCCTTGCAATGTTGGAAAGCTTCCAAGTACGGAGCCGATGGGATATCAGCTGAATAAACTGTTGTAGGTAAATAAGGGTCTGAATGGCGCCTTGTTCGTAATTTTCATCGATTGGGCTGATGTATGGGCGGTTATTTTGTTGTTTTTCCACTGGGAAATTTACATATGAACCGATTTGGCGTTATCCCGAAGTCCACTCTCCTGGTAATAGCGACTGATAACTGATCCGTTCTTTCCGAGAACAATGTTTAAAGTCGAATTTCGGATGAACATGCGAGCAGGGACTCGAAAACGCTGCAGGGGGTTTCGAGCAGAAAATTGAGGAGGGTTTTATGAAGAGATGAGAGGTTATACGTGGTTATGCTGTGTCCTCATATGGGGGAATTGAATCGGCAGGCTGGGAGAGTCATTCTAAGGCAATATGGGGATGGTTTTTCTTCAGAAATTTTCTTACCAACGTTAATACACATTTCTATGGCATAGAAGAACTGTCAAAATTGTAATAGCTTCCATTGTCTCATTGGAGGGCGTTCGATCGTTCGATGCGTCCCGAGGCAAACTAAGGAGTGTTTTTTTCCTGAAGATGGTGGCAATTCATGTAAGATTATTGCCTTTTGTCGAAGTTTTCCATTCCAGCACAGAAACATATTAAATCACGATGGGCCCGCGTTCTAAGCTGAGGTAGGAGGCGTGTACTCAAGAGTTTTCCCAAGGGCAAAGACTTCTCACTTCAATCATTGTACGACTGGCTGAAGTTATTGATAAAATCATTCAAAATCGTTCGAGTCAAAGCTTTGATTGGTTGTGCAAATAATGTTTTTTTTTTTTTTTTTTTTTTTAATTTCTTGGCAATAGTTTCTAACACATTTAACAATCCGGATATGCCATGAAAAGATCAATCAATGCCCTTCTTATATATGAAGGCTCTGTTTTTCCTTATTTTCACAAAACTTGAAGTGGGGAAGGTCGGACCTCGAGATCCGGGCTTGGAGGAAGGTCAAGGACTTTTTGCAACTCTGCATGCGAGGGTGTCCTATGTTGGTGTTCCTGCAGCTGTATTTAAGATAATGGATTTAGGGAGAGGAACTTTAAAGGCCAAATTTGACTTGAGACACCCATATAGACTGCTTCTAGTGAATAATGAAGATAGAAACTTTTTTGGGAATGCGTTGGCGAGACCAACTTTACATTGACCAGTTTAAAAAATGGAATGGAAGAGCTTGTTTTTATTACCCGATGGGGAAAAGTCACCGGATTTTGTTGTGATCTTCGATGCGGCCGGCAGCATCGGTTTTTTTTTTCTTTTTTTTTTTTTTTTTTTTTTTCGCAGATTTGGTCAGTCGACTCTCTCTTTAAATATTGCTATCAAAGAGTTGATTCTCGTTGTGATTGCGGCAAAACTCTGGGGCTATGGCCGTTGTTTGCTGTTTCGAAACGGGCTCATGCAAAATAGGCATCTTGCCTTCATACTTCGTGAGCCAACAATTTTTGCTAAAACCAACAGTTTTACATTTACGGCTACTCGCATCGAGGGGTTACAAATCGAAGAGCTAATGCTTTGTCTCGCTTTGAGTTGAAGGAATTCTTCCGGGAATGAGCAGGAAACTGCTAGAAGTGCCTCAGGACTTTCTTCAACATTTTATTTTGTTCCTATCTTGGACCAAGAATGGCAATCCCTTTTGTGAAAAAAAAACTGAACGCACTTATTCGTCAGGACAAAAAAAAAACAATTCTTTAATTTTTGTGAAAAACATGGCCTTCTCCACTCTAATGGTTCCCCCTTTACCGGCGAATGAGCTGACTATCTTGAGGTTAATTCGACATCTTAGCAACTCTGGTGTTGCGTCAACAATAAAAGTTTACTTATTAGCCATTAGATCTTTACACATTCAAGAGGTTTTCCAGGATCCTTTACTTGGATGTCTTCGAATACCTTAGGTGTTGAAAGGTTTGCGTCGAATAATGTCTAGTTCTAGGGAACCAAAAGTGCCAATCACTCCGTTGAGTTTATATGTTATCAGAGGTCATTTGGGCTTACGCAAATTTGAGGATTCAATGCTGCGGGCAGTTTGTTGTTCGGCGTTTTAGGGTTGCTTGCGTGCATCAGAGTTCACCGCTTCGGCAGAAGTTCTTTTAATGAATAAGTATGTGTGAACTAAAGATTTGAGCATCGATGATCTATCTTCCACAAGTTGTCTTTATAAAACTGAGGTCCTCCAAAACAGATCAATTTGACCAAGGCTGCGTAATTAATATTGCTCAGTCGGATTCCGATATTTGTCCAGTGGTAGCTCGGATGAAATAGCTCGTGATAGTCCTCGTGATAGCCTTTTTTTGTGTATCCTGTTTTCAGCCTTTTGATAAAATCTAGATTAAATCTCAAGCTGCAAGCCATCTTCGGATACTCAGGTTTACCTGGATGTTGCACGCTGCATTTTATTTTGCGTAGGGGCTGCTTCTAAGGCTGCTACCTTAGGCCTTCCAGATTACCTAACAAAGCAGTGGGGTGTTGGTCAAGTGCGGCTTACAAGATATATGTTAAATTACCCGCTGAGAAATTTATGTCTGCGTCAAAATGTTTAGGCTCAACAGATTGAATTTTTTGTCGGTGCTAGTAGCTGCTAAAGCGTCAATGTTCTTGGGTTGTTTACCTTTTGGTATTTTGGGCGAATTTGTACTGGAATCACTCCTCAGTGTATTTGTGTTTATCGATCTTTCCTCGAAAGAGGCGGACTGACAGGATGAAACAACAAAACTTTGCATTGAAATGATCGGGGAAATATTGAACAATTGAGCTATTTTAATTCAATTTGATGCGATGCTATATTTTTTATTGCGTTCGCTATTTTGATTATGCTTTTTTTACGGCCTTTTACTTGTTCAGGGAGTGAAACGGGGCTGGGGCTGGAAAGTTTGGCAAATTGCAAAATTGCTTATGATGAAATTTGGTTACCAGTTATTTAACTGGATTCTATTGGTTTTTTTTTTCTTCTTTCAGCGGGTATTGCACCCATTTATGCTGAAATTTGGTTACTCGGGAGCGAGGCTGGACCGGGGCTCGGGAGTGTGGCTTGGGGCTATAGTGCCTTTGGGATAAGACATCCCTCACACACTCCCAGGTAGTTTCGCTCCCGCATCAATTTGGTTTCTTCAGCGGGTAGTGCACCCATTTATGCTGAAATTTGGTTATTTAGGGAGCGAGGCTGGACCAGGGCTCGGGAGTGTGGCTTGGGGCTATAGTGCCTTTAGGATAAGTCATCCCTTACACACTCCCAGGTAGTTTCGCTCCCGCATCTTTAGGGAGCGTGGCTGGACCAGGGCTCGGGAGTGTGGCTTGGGGCTATAGTGCCTTTGGGACAAGACATCCTTCACACACTCCCAGGTAGTTTCGCTCCCGCATCTATTTGGTTTCTTCAGCGGGTATTACACCCATTTATGCTGAAATTTGGTTGTTTAGGGAGTGAAGCTGGACCAGGGCTCGGGAGTGTGGCTTGGGGCTATAGTGCCTTTAGGATAAGTCATCCCTCACACACTCCCAGGTAGTTTCGCTCCCGCATCTTTAGGGGGCGTAGCTGGACCAGGGCTCGGGAATGTGGCTTGGGGCTATAGTGCCGTTGGGACAAGACATCCTTCACACACTCCCAGGTAGTTTCACTCCCGCATCTATTTGGTTTCTTCAGCGGGTATTACACCCATTTATGCTGAAATTTGGTTGTTTAGGGAGCGAGGCTGGACCAGGGCTCGGGAGTGTGGCTTTGGGCTATAGTGCCTCTAGGATAAGTCATCCCTCACACACTCCCAGGTAGTGTCGCTCCCGCATCTTTAGGGGGCGTAGCTGGACCAGGGCTCGGGAGTGTGGCTTGGGGCTATAGTGCCTTTGGGACAAGACATCCTTCACACACTCCCAGGTAGTTTCGCTCCCGCATCTATTTGGTTTCTTCAGCGGGTATTGCACCCATTTATGCTGAAGTTTGGTTACCAGTTATTTTGCTGGTTTTTTCTTTAGGGAGCGAGGCTGGACCGGGGCTCGGGAGCGTGGTTTGGGGCTACATTGCCTCTGGGATCAGACATCCCTCCCACGCTCCCAGGTAGTTTCGCTCCCGCATTTTAAGTCTATTTTATTACCAGTATCATACTGGTTTGGTTCATGTTTGTCATGTTTGTTGCTTGTGTTTTTCTTTTCGTCCTCGTTATCAATGTCGAGTTTTACTTGTGTGAAAAATATTTACATTTATGTATATATATTTCTGTACCTTCTGTTTTTCTTTTTTGGGGCATCTGGTTAGGCGGTGCGATCGTATTCTCTCTCACTTGGCGGCTACGTCGGGGTGGGGAAACACTTTGTGTTTGTGGGTGTTAAAACCAAGGCCTAATTTTGCTTGGTTTTGTCCGATCCCCCTCCGTGGGGTGTTCAGGGCAATGGATAATTGGGCCTAACACCCAATTTGCCCAATCAGCCCTTATGATGATGAGAGAATATGATCAGCACTGAAGTCCTTCGTTGGGAAAAAATAGTGCAGACTTGATTAATCTGAAGGGCTATATTTTTCCAATATTTTTGTTTGAGGGAATCTCAAAATTACTTTCTGCTCTTCTTTGTTTTTTCGACCAAGTATTAAGGGTTGATTTAATGCAATTACAATCAATTTTAATACAGGAGAAAAGTTGGCATTCCAGTAAGGATGGTCAGCAACCAATGCTCTTGGGATGCCTTTTTCTGTTTACTTTTACTAGATCAAGATTTGTTTTTTCCATGCACTGGTTTCGTACTCTGGGGAGTTTAATGTCAAGACTCTTCGATTGAAAATTGATTATGTTTTTCCCATGGGCACTTTTTCCAGTTTTTGCCCCTTTGGTTTCTAAGGGCAACAAGAAACTTTAAGCAGGTGGCGAATGGCTTAGTCGATTGCTTATTTGCATTCGCAAGCAGACAGCCAAGCTAAACAGACGTTTTGGAAGAGGGTCCTTTGCTGGTTTACCCACCCTCCCTCCACATTTTGGGACAGATTTCGAAAAACTAATAAGCCTTTTCTTGTGAGTCAAAACATACAGGGTGTTAAAACCAAGGCCTAATTTTGCTTGGTTTTGTCCGATCCCCCTCCGTGGGGTGTTCAGGGCAATGGATAATTGGGCCTAACACCCAATTTGCCCAATCAGCCCTTATGATGATGAGAGAATATGATCAGCACTGAAGTCCTTCGTTGGGAAAAAATAGTGCAGACTTGATTAATCTGAAGGGCTATATTTTTCCAATATTTTTGTTTGAGGGAATCTCAAAATTACTTTCTGCTCTTCTTTGTTTTTTCGACCAAGTATTAACCACAGTTTTTTCAGTTCCCTTGCTAAGTCTTGGTACTTGAATATCTTTTCCTTTTCTTTTTCATCAACCCTAGTATCGAAAGGAACAAATATCTGGGTGTATTACAGGCAGATGAAGTGCAGGTAAAAGAGATGAAAGGGAAAGTCGGCAGTGAATATAAGAGAAGAATGAGAAAGATTTTGGAGACAAAGTTGAATGGGGGAAATGTCATCAAGGGTATTAATACATGGGCTATCCCTGTATTGAGATACTCAGCTGCTTTCCTTAATTGGACTAAAGCCGAGCTTCAAGAGATGGATCGAAGAACGAGGAAACTTTTAACCATGCACAATGGACTCCACCCAAGAAGTAATGTCGACAGGTTATATATACCCAGGAGAGAAGGTGGAAGAGGACTCATGAGCGTTGTAGATACTGTCAATCTGGCCACAATTGGCCTGAAAAGATACGTCAAAGAAAGCAAGGAGAAACTGCTAGTTGCAGCTAGAGGCGATACTGAGAATGAGGAACTTGAAACAGAGAATGAGTTTAAGAGAAAGAGCAGGCAGGAAAGGAAGGCCAACTGGAAAGAGAAAGTGATGCATGGACAGTTCCTGAGACAAACAGAGGATGTGACAAATAGAGATCAATGGTTGTGGCTACAAGAGGGAAGCCTCAAGAGAGAAACCGAGACCCTCATTATGGCAGCACAAGAGCAGGCAGTGAGAACAAACTTAGTGAAAGCTAAAATTGATAAGACTCAAGAAGACAGTACATGTAGGATGTGTGGCAAAGCAGATGAGAGCATCAACCACCTCTTAAGTGAATGTAGTAAAATGGCACAAAAAGAGTATAAACGGAGGCATGATTGGATAGGAAGAAAGATACATTGGGAGGTATGCAGAAAGTATGGTCTTGACACAAAAGATAGATGGTATGAACATGAGCCGCAATCTGTATGCGAAAACGAAGAGTATAAGATCTTGTGGGACTTTTCAATACAAACAGATCACGTCATCGAAGCAAGAAGGCCCGATATGATTATAGTTTAGAAGAAAAACAACAAATGCCAGATTATAGACTTTGCTATATTATTATCATTATTATTATTATTATTATTATTATTATCATTATTATTATTATTATTATTATTATTATTATGTTAACAAAAACCACCATCAAAAATAAACAGAAAAAAGAATATAAAAACACAACTAATTATAAAGTACGTTTCGATGATAAAATCTTCTTCAGTTAAACTAAACCAGAGGACAGCCGAGTATTTATACATGTTAAAAACCCTATTTACAAGACAATGTCTTTACAAAACCTAAGCTAAAATTATTCCAAAATGATATTGCTAACAATAAAAAAGCATTAACTCGCACAAAATTTAAAAGAAGATGTTTGAAACTGGCTCAAACTGGGCCCCCCGGGGCTGCCAAGACCGCGCAGAAAGAACCACAAGACAAAGAGCCAAAGTCTCAGTGCTTTGTCTCTCGGGTCCCTCCGCACGAACTCAACGGCCCGAAAGACCCAGCGCGAACCAAGTCTCAAAGTATTTTAAAGTTTTTGTGTTTTCTGCACATGGTGGAAGGGTGGAATCCCCTTCCTTGCCATCTGGGATTTAGCATTGGCTAAAATAGTTCTTAGCTGTTTTGCAAATCCTTAGAGGGTCACTGGGCGGGTGTTCTCCCTTAAAGGTCTTGACTCCAACAACAGAAGAGTTTCCAGTCCTAAGTGCATTAATGAACGGTGCCACGCATGGATTTCAATATGGTTGTTTACTGGGATGGGAGTCATAAAAACTTTAAAATACTTTGAGACTTGGTTCGCGCTGGGTCTTTCGGGCCGTTGAGTTTGTGCGGAGGGACACGAGAGACAAAGCACTGAGACTTTGGCTCTTTGTCTTGTGGTTCTTTCTGCGCGGTCTTGGTGGCCCCGGGGGGCCCAGTGTGAGCCAGTTTCAAACATCTTCTTTAAATTTTGTGCGAGCTAATGCTTTTTCATTGTTAGCAATATCATTTTGGAATAATTTTAGCTTAGGTTTTGTAAAGACATTGTCTTGTAAGTAGGGTTTTCAACATGTATAAATACTCGGCTGTCCTCTGGTTTAGTTTAACTGAAGAAGATTTTATCATCGAAACGTATTTTATAAACAGTTGTGTTTTTATATTATTATTATTATTATTATTATTATTATTATTATCATTATTATTATTATCATTATCATTATTATTATCATTATTATTATTATTATTATTATTATTATTATTATTATTATTATTATTATTATTATTATTATACATGGCGTCATAATTCCATCCTTGCCAACATCACAAAAGCACTTGTAGGCTTAAAAGATGTTCAGATATATGCTGATCTTCCAGGGTATGCTTGTCCAACATCAGTAACAAGATCATTAAAAAGGCCTGATTTGATATTAGTACACCGCAAGGAAAATGTGGACGTCGTTGAATTAACATGTGGATTCATAACAAAAGTAAAGGAGAACAGTGAAAGAAAACAAACCAGCTATAATGAAACGCTTCAAGACTTGCTTGCCAGATACAAAAACGCTACTTTCGTCTATCTGAGTATGAGCGCTCTGGGACTAATCAGTAAAAACGATTCTGGACAAAATCTACTAAATACATTAACAAGTATTGGAGTTCCAAAAGTAAATGCAACAAACGTAATTAGAACAGCAATCAATATTTGTATTCGATCAACATACTATCTTTTTTGCAAGAAGGACAAAGACTGGCTAGATCCAGATCTCCTAGTATTTTAAAGGACTTGTCGATATGATGTAAGGTTGTGGACTTTAACAGCGGTAAAATGTATTTTGTCATACCCATTTTGGAGAGTGGCATATACAAAATTTTTATGTTGTATAAAGTATTTTATGTAACTTGTTACTTTTAGGGATGACATGTTTTCATTATTATTATTATTATTATTATGTTCTTTTTATCACAGAAAAAAGTTCCTGGTAAGTTCGTCCCGAAAGCAAGCTAGAACAACTAGCCTCAGGTTTCGAGAACCTTTCTCAATGTTCTTGCAGTTCCTAACAATGCCGTTTTCTGTATCACTTCAGTCCTGATCTTGATTCCTATCTTCTCAATGTATTGCTCTGCTTCTTTTGTGACACATCCCAATGCACCAACTACAACTGGAATGACAGTTACTTTTCGAAGGCACCATAATCTTGCAATTTCTCTTTTTAGATCTTGATACTTTTCAATTTTCTCTTGTTCCTTCTGTTTTATCCTTGTATCTCCTGGTACAGCTATGTCAATGATTAAGCACTCTTTTTCTGGTTTCAGCACGACAACAATGTCTGGTCGCCTATGCTCAATTTCGTAATCTGTGTTTATGTTAAAGTCCCACAGTACCTTAATGCTTTCATTTTCAGTAACGCCTTCTGGCTTATGATTGTACCACTGTTCAGCTCTGGGTAGGTCATACTTCTTGCAAATCTCCCAGTGAACTATCCGTGCTACGTTGTCGTGGCGTCGCTTATATTCCTTCTGGGCTAATTTGCTACATTCTCATATGATATGGCTCACTGTTTCCCCCTTCTCACCACACATTCTGCAACTCGGCGAATCTCTTGATTTGTCGATATGATGTTTAACGTAATTCGTACGTATTGCTTGTTCTTGTGCTGCCATAATTAGTGCTTCCGTTCCTTTCTTCAAGTCTCCATTTTTTAGCCACAACCATGATTTCTTCCTGTCTACTATCCCATCCGTATCTCTGAAAAACTGACCATGCATTACTTTTTCATGCCACTTGACTTCTCTTTCTTTTTTTCTTTGATCTTTATACTCTGATGGCTTAATGATGTCAGTATTCATTTCCTGTTGTTTATGCACTGCTTTTAATAATTGCTCTTGGCTGTTTTTAACATACCATCTAAGGCTATTTTCCTCTGACTGGATGGTTTCTAATACACTTTGCAATCCCCTTCCACCTCTCTGTCTTGCAACATACAATCTATCGACGTCACTTTTTGGATGTAATGCTCCGTTCATCGTCATAATTTTACTCTTTTGAGTGTAAAATGAATCAAGAAAATATTTCAGATAACAACGTGAATGGGGCTGGAACCTGTATTGGTGAAGGTTCCTCGTTCGGCAGGTGCCCTGTGGGTGAGCAGCGCAGGCCCGGTCGTTATTCAGCTACTGCCAATCGAAGAAGAGAAAGAATTAACTGGAGGCCGTTTAACAAGGTTGTAATGGAATGTTACTACGAAGGCGAACCTGATAGGAGAGGTTTCATGAAGAGGATGAAAAGAAATTGGGATGACAGAGGTTTGTTTGAAGTATCCGCGCAAAGGCTCCTAGATCAAGTCAGGGTAATCAAGACAAATGAGTACTTTAGCAAAGTTGAACTAGAGGAAATCAGGAGGAAAGTTGAGAACAGAAATAACGAAGAAGTGCAAGTAAGCGAGGAACAAGACAGTAATTTGTCTGAACAAAGAATTAATACAGAGAATGTCGAAACCAGCGAAGAAGAGAGACCAGGACAACTGGAAGATGAAAATGAACCAACGCAGGGTGAAACAGAAATTGCAACATAAGAATTTGATATATTGACTGATTCGGAATTAACGGAAGAACAGCTGGAAATGATAAAGATTATCTGTGAATTGTTTAAAAAGAAGGAAAAGATCACAAATGTCTCTTTTAGAAAAGCAGATCGGAAAAAACTCAGGGAGATCACTAGCAATGTGAATAAGGTATTGAAATATATTATGGCAAATGATGTAACAGAAACAAACGATCTGATAAATGCTGTAGCTGTCTATGTGAGCCATCGGTTAGGATTGAAACAGAGAAAGGATAAAGTGTCTCAAGAACCATTTTGGAAAAGGAGGATCCAATGGGATATTAATGAGTTGAGGAGAACTGTTGGCAAATTAGATCGTTATGCGAAAGGACAAATAAAAAATATGAAGAAACTAGAACAGATCTTCAAAAAGCATCATGTGAAGAAGAAAGGAGTAAAGGTTGTTATGGAAGAGCTTAAGCAAAGAATAACAGCGAAAGCAGCAAAGATAGACAGATATGAAAAGCGGATAAACCAGTTTAGAATAAACAGGATGTTTTCATCGAACCAAAAGCGAGTTTTTGTAGAATTGAATGGTGAAGTACTTAAAGAGAATACAGTACCAAATGCGGACGAAAGTAGAACGTTTTGGAGTGAAATATGGGACAACCTAGTAGAACATAACGATGATGCCGAATGGCTACGAGAGATCGAAACTGAATCAAAAGGAGTCAATAAACAAGATGATGTTAAAATCACTGCCTAGGATGTAAGAAAGCAAACGGGGAAAATACCAAATTGGAAGGCAGCCGGGCCTGACGGAGTACAAGGCTATTGGCTGAAAAACTTGTCGTCATTACACGATAGAATTGCTTGCCAGTTAAATGCGGTAGTCGAAAGTGGAGACGTTCCAGCATGGATGAAGTATGGAAGAACTGTATTATGTGTGAAGGACAGAAGTAAGGGAAATGCTGCGAGTAACTTCAGACCTATTTCATGCTTACCACTAATGTGGAAATTGCTAACGGGTATGCTGTCCGAGCAGCTGTACAAGCATGTAGATACTAATGATATGTTACCATCAGAACAGAAAGGCTGTCGTAAAGAGACACGCGGAACGAAGGATCAACTACTCATTGATAGAATGGTACTTAAGAACTGTAAAAGAAGACACACCAACCTAGCTATGGCGTACGTGGATTATAAAAAGGCGTATGACATGATACCACACTCGTGGATACTAAAGAGTCTACAACTGGTTGGGGCAGCTGATAACATTGTGAACGTCCTTGAAAAGAGTATGACGAAATGGAAGGTACAGTTGAACGCAGGAGATAAAGTATTAGGGGATGTCAACGTCAAACGTGGAAGATTCCAAGGAGATAGCCTTTCGCCACTCCTATTTGTTATCTGTCTCATACCAATGTCACTAATTTTAAGAAAGATGAAAGCTGGATATAGTTTGGGAAAGAATCAGCCAAAATTAAATCACCTTCTATATATGGATGACTTAAAGCTATTTGGAAAGAGTGAAAGAGACATAGAATCACTTGTAAATACAGTGCATAGATTTAGTTGTGACATTGGCATGCGATTCGGTATAGAAAAGTGCGGTGTAATTATCATGAAGCGTGGAAAGATGGTAACTTGTGATGGAATTGAGCTACCGGATGGAGAGAAGATGAAAGGCGTCAGCGAAGAAGGTTACAAGTACTTGGGTATAGTAGAACTAGATGGGATAAAGGAGAAAGAAATGAAAGAGAGATTCACGAAGGAATACAAGCGAAGGATTAAACTTATATTGAAGTCAAACTTGAACAGCAGGAATGCCATTTCAGCAATGAATATTTGGGCAGTAGCTGTGATGAGATATGGGGCTGGGATAGTGAAGTGGACGAAAGCGGAACTGGAGAAACTAGACAGACAGACACGGAAAATTATGACGATTTCTTATTATTATTATTATTATTTTTATTATTATTATTATTATTATTATTATCATAAAATTCTTTAAAGTTGGTTTACAAAATAGCTATGAGAACTAATAAAGACCAACTATTTACAAAAACAAATTAAATTACAGTTCATCAACACAGTTCACTATTTTTACGTCATGACTCTCACAGAAAGTGCGAATTAGCCTCCTCCATTCTTGTCTATTATCTACAACAGTCTTCCAAAGATCTTAGATAGGGTTTAGTTTGATGAGTCCGTTTTTAAAGCCTTTTTCAAAATTGATGTAAATGATCTCAAGAAATGTAAAGGTGTGGTAAACTGTCTAACCTAGAACTGTCTTACATTGCAACCCTACATTGTTGGGAGATCTGTGGTGCAAATGAATTCAAATGCAACATGAATCGACAAGAAAACTTCAAAAGCAAAAATAAGGTTTTGATTCAAATGACAAATATTTCGCCTTTGGCAAATTTTTGTCGGCACCAAGTTTCAGATGGAAAATAAATTTCTCGCCTCTGCAGGATGTCTATTTCTAGGTTGATCAGGTGGAGAAAGACAAAGGGAATGCCCATTCTCGTTTGTTTTCCTTTTCTCCATGAATCAGTCTCGAAGATGCTGGGCTCCTTGTCAGGAAAATGGTATTGCATGAACTTTGGATGCTAATATGTATATAACGATACCGCATACCGCGCTGTAAAAACTCAATACCGCAATACCGCCAATTTTTCCCCTTAATACCGCAATACCGCGCAGAAATGGCACCCGATACCGCAATACCGCAAACCCCGAAGTACCCATCTACAAACTGTGTGTGCTCCCCTACCTTGATTGCGGTGAAACGGTTTACCACAAATGTAATCTTGACTTATCATCAGGAGTCTTGAGCAATCGCAGTGTGCAGCATCTTAGCTGAGACTGGTACATGGAGAGGTATAAGTAAGCAAAAGCTTTATGATGAACTTGGTTAGGAATCCTTGTGTTTTCTCCAGTTCCATGTTTTATAACACGTTACATGAAGTGAAAAAACTACCAGCTGAAATCTGCGCTCCTAAATCCCTGGCTGAATTTGAGACGAAACTGATTGCATTAATTAGACCAGTATTCATGGAAGGGTATTAGAAATATAACCAAGCATAGCGTACAATTCAGTGATCTAAATGCACACAAATTCCATCATGATCTTTAGTTTCTTAGGGCAATACACAATTGTGGTGCGACTGCCCCCACTTCACTCCATTGCGAGAGGATATCTTTGGCACTGTCACAGAAGTGTCAGGTCTTGATATCGCAAACCTGGATTCAGAAATCTTGTGCAACTTGCTCTAATACATTACTGGCACAAAAAGTCACATGGACCACGTAAATTTCAAAAAAGCTAGAAACAACGTTTTGTCTCTGATAAAGAAGAAGAATAAAACTTGTGTTGTTGGAAAACTAAGCGAAAACAATGGCAAGCCAAAAGGACTATGGAATAGCCAAAAGGACTATGGACTATGGAAGCCTAAAATCTCTGGGACTTCCTTCCAAATAAGATAAACCCTCAAAGATCTGCCTAAAAAAGGATGATGAGCATTGTTTCGATGATAAAATTAACTCGGACATTTTGAACAATTTCTTTTCAACTTTGGCGAAAGAACTAGTAAATAGGCTACCAAATCCACTCTGTAAATTTGGAACAGAAAGTGTCAAAAAGTATTACAAGCACCTGAACCTTGGAAAGGAAACGTTCACACTGCACCATTCAACTGATGAAAATGTTCTTAAACTTTTGGAAGGAATAAATCCTGCGAAAGCGGCAGGACTTGATAATCTTGCAGAAAAATTCCTTAACGACGGTGCACCAATACTGGCAAAACCAATTACAGAGCTATGCAATCTTTCCATCACACTATCACGTTTTCCAGATGATTCCAAACAAGCTAAATTGAAACCACTTTTTAAAAAGGGCAGCAAAGATGAACCAAAAAATTATAGCCCAATCTCACTATTGCCGCAAATCTCTAAAGTGATTGAAAAAATTGTCCATGAACAGATACAAGAATTCCTAGATACAAACAAAATTCTTTATCGATACCAGTCTGGCTTTCGTCCTTACCACTCAACAGACACATGCTTATCATACCTAAGTGATAGAATTATACAAGGGTTTGAAAACAGGATGTTTACTGGCATAACATTGATTGATCTACAGAAGGCATTTGATACGATCGACCACGAAATTTTCCTGGAAAAAATGAAACATCTTGGTTTTGCTGATTCAGTCATATTTTGGCTTAGATCTTATCTAACAAACTGAACTTTCTTCGTAAACATAGGGAAAGAGACCTCATCACCTGGGGAATTATCATGTGGAGTTCCGCAAGGCTCCATCCTTGGCCCACTCATTTTCCTCTTGTATGTTAACGATATGCCTCAGGCTGTTGACTGTGACCTACTTTTATATGCTGGCGACTCCTGTCTTGTGTTCAGAGACAATGATATCAATGAAATAGAAAATCAACTGAATAAAAATTTTAACTCTCTTTGTGATTGGTTTGTTGATAACAAACTAAGCATTCACTTTGGAGAAGACAAAACAAAGTCTATACTTTTTGGCAGAAAAAATAAAAAAACCGGCAGTAGGAAACTGGACGTCAGAAGGGGTGGCATCAGGATTAAGCAATACACATCCGTGACATATCTGGGCTGTATTCTTGATGAAAACCTGTCTGGCGAATCAATGGCTACCAGGACCCTGGGTAAAATCAGTGGCAGGCTAAGATTCCTTTATAGAAAGCAAAACTTTCTTGATTCTTCTCTTCGTAGGTTACTAGCAAATTCACTGATCCAGCCCCATTTTGACCATGTATGCAGTGCTTGGTTTCCATTGCTAAATAAAAGATTAACCAAAAAGATTCAAACAGCTCAAAATAAATGTATCAGGTTCTGCCTGAATTTTGATAATAGAGCGCATATAGGAATCAAAGAATTTAAAGATATAAATTGGCTCCCCACGAAAGAGAGATTTGAACAATGCACTGCTGCAAAGGTTTTCAAATTTTTTGATAATTCAGCTCCATCCCATATGTCCGAGATATTCTCACCAGCTGGCCAGATCCGGGTCACTCGAAGATCTAAAAACAAACTCGATAAACCCTTTCGAAAGAGTAACAAAGGACAAAATGGTCTCTCCTACCTAGGACCTAAAATCTGGAACTCTCTAAACTCAGACCTAAAACCGGTCAAGAATGTCAACAGCTTCAAGCATAAGATCAAGGACAAATTCTTTAAAGACTCAGGAAATTAGTCCCTATATATATATTATTAGGATCCTAAAAGATGTAAAAAAACAGTCTATCAACAATCTTGAAAATGCAGCATTTCTCTTATTATTTTTCGAGATAACATTTTTTTTCCTTTTCTTTTCGTCGAACATTCTTTTCTTTCAGAAACACCTCTGGAAGGACCATCATGGAAACAAAGTCGCACTGACCTTGCAATGCTATCCCTGCCATTTTAAAGTGGGGGGGGGGGTGTTTTAAATAGATTTTTAGCTTTTTACGTCTTAATTTCTGTAAACATTGTTATTAGACTTTTCTTTTATTTTATTAGATAATTATTTTTGAAACTTTTAATTTAGTGATGGAAAATTTTACATACATACATACATACTGGCAACGGGACAATTACTGAAGCAACAATTAAGTACATCGAAAAATCAAACAGGTTAACTGATTGTCTGTGCTAGCATGTCCAGGGGGGGGCACTTTGAACATGAACATACGGAGAGGTACGTCAGATAATTCTGGGTCTGAACATTTCCAAATATGACACTTTTGGGTCAAAAATAACTGAAATCATAATCATTGTATTTTTGGGCATAAACATAGTAAAACTGATATTTCTGGGTTCCATAGAGGCAATCCTGGCTTAAATTGGGATTGTTTATCGATTTTAATGTTCGTTCACAGGTGTCATACCTTAAAAGTAGGTGATATTTTTGGGTCGCAGTGAAACTGAACTAATGTTTTTGGGATTTGTTTTTAATATTTCTCGGACTGACCTCCCCCGTATCAATGCGTGCTGAATTCCCCCCACCTCCGGGCTGGCATGCTGCCTATGTTAGGGGATGGTGTTTCTTTGTCCTTTCATTTTTTCTTTGTTCAATCAAATTTTACCATTCAAGTTACTTATCTTTTTTTTATTCAATTATAAATATTTACAATGTATCATTACATTTAACTATACCTATTCTAATTACTATACAACACTACCGGTACGATACCATGGGGAGCGAAAGACAATGACTACCCCATGGCCAATAAAAAAGACGCGCAACGTTAAACAAGCATACAACTACATTACAAACGATTAAGAACTGGTGGAAAATGCAATGCAGTAGATTCTGTTCCAAATCAAACGTCAGGCGAAACTCTTTAGTTGATAGTAGATCAAATGTTGAAAATGC
Organism: Aurelia sp. 3 sensu Dawson et al. (2005); assembly: GCA_964020215.1. Classification (NCBI taxonomy): domain Eukaryota; kingdom Metazoa; phylum Cnidaria; class Scyphozoa; order Semaeostomeae; family Ulmaridae; genus Aurelia; species Aurelia sp. 3 sensu Dawson et al. (2005). Next base: position 14,485,518 of record OZ026572.1, read on the forward strand.
TTGACATCTGATGTGCAAAAGAATCAACAAGGGAAAAGAACTTAACAAGGGTTGCTAACAAGGGTTGGTTGCTAAATACTGAAGTCACAAAAAGAACTTTTAATCAAACCGACCAGTTTCATGGATGTAGCGTAAAGTTAATTCAAGTATTTTCCTGTTTAAGTCATAGGAAAGGTCTTGATCACCATATAGTAAAAGCTGTACCAAGACATCATTTGACAGATCGGTGATTTGTAAAAACGGTCGTAATAATTCAACAATTCCAGCGAGAAGATGAACATCAAAACATCAAAGACGTTGAACATCAAAAGAAGGGCAGAGCAACAGAAAGTGCTCCGTGTCCTCAACGCCATCACTTGTTGGGCACATTGGGTTAATGGCATCCCTAAAATTATGCTTGAATTTGTGGAAATTCAACTTGCTGAAACCAACTCTAAGTTGAGTAAGATGGGACAACCCTTTAGGGTCATGAATTCCATAAACAGATTTTGCAGGGGGGCGGATTATTGATAAAAGTTTTTTCTTAAAAACAGCGATAGAAGGTGCAAGTCTCAGTTCAGGCTCAAGCTTATTCCATTCGGATAGACAGTTTGGATAGAAAGATAGAAAGTAGATTTGAATTTTTCTGTCCTTGCCTTTACACGCCCAATGACATCCTGATCACGAAGACAGTACTGCGACTGATGAAGAGGGGGAATTGGATCTACTGTATAACCAGGACTAAGATTATTTACAAACTTGTAGAACAGGGTAAGGCGTCTACACCATCTTCGGGAACTCAGTGACTCCCAACCAAGTTCTCTGTACAGCTTCTCTCGAGATGTTCCCCTCTATGTACCTGACACGGCTAAAGCAGCAGAATACTGAACAGACTCTAACTTTTCCATTAAATTTGGCAAAATGATATTTTGACTGAATTCGCATACTTTTTCAGGAATATGATAAATGACGTCTCCATAGTCCAGATGGGGTCGCACATAGAGCTTATATAATTCATTAAGGGTATGTCTGGGCAGATATTTGGAGAGATATTTCAGCAAGCCAATGCTCTTTCTTGTTTTAGAGATAGCAGATTTGATATGAGCTGAGAAAGATAGCTTTGAATCTAGGATGATCCCTAAATGTTTATGTTCACTTACTTTCTTCACAGGTATGTTGTTAAAAAAGATCGCTGGATGATCGATTTCAGTTTCCTTCCTTGAAAATGTTAATTCAACAGCTTGTTTCTGCGGATCAGGATTAAAGGACATTCTCCATGCGTAAGCCCACTGACTTATCAAGTCCAAGTCATGGTTCATGTCATTAGCAGCTGTATTTGAATCTTCTACCACTCACAGTGTGCCCAGGGTGGGAAAAAATTGATTTTTGAGTTTTTGATTTTGAACCTGCAAAGGTTATTTTTGAGTTGCATATCTTTTATAGTACAAGGTGCAAAAAACCAGACGTCAAAATATCCATGCATTCCGGAGATACAGCACTTCAAAGTTGCGAGTTTCACAAAACTTAATTGAATGACTTCTCGCAGCAGCTTTTTGTCCAAAAAAGTGCACATCTAAAATTCTATCACTGAATCGCTTCCCCTTAAGTTACAACGATGGCAATAGGCTTATTCAAAAGCTGAAGAAATAAGCTTTCCAAGTATCATCAAACAAATTTGATACTGACACAGAAATAATTTGAACATTGTGAGCACACTTGTGATATAGAAAATTTGTCTTATCCTTCCCATCTTCTATAACAACTCGTTACAGTTTATAGATTTCAAAGGATGGGCGTCATTGCGCAGATGTACGGCTGCTTTCTTGCTATTTCATGCACTTTGAGGGAGTAGAAAATGCCAATTTCGCTTCAGGGGGGATAAGGGCCAAAAGGTGGGGAATATTTTGAAGGAGGGTGCTTCTGGGCATCAAAATTGCTGTGTTTGCTCTTATACGGTCTGTTCATTTTGCATTTATCTGTAGGAAGATTTTTTCGATACGATGATGCTTTCCTCGATACACTAGGAGCCTTAGCGGATCTCAAATTTGAATCAAAAAAGGTGGTTGATGGGCAGGGGGTCAGAGGAGCAAGGGGGCCTAATGATGATTGCAATGTTGTTTGAAACATAAAAAATGGGAGATAACGTTCTATTATGAATCTTGATATTTCATTCTGCTATAGTCAACATTGTATCACATAAACCTCTGCATTTCAGAAGAAACCATTCACATGTACATTGATGCAATCTTCAGCTCGTCCTCAGTTTCAAAATTGTTCTCAGTAATAAACAACTCAGTTTTGTACAAACCAGTTCACAAGTTTTTCTTTCTTCGTTGTGACTATCTTCAAATGATAATACTGAAACATCCTTGTCTTTTAACAATTTACGTTATAAAGAAAACATTCTTGGAAAATAAAGATATCTAGTATGGAAAGAAGGACATGAAAGAACAACACATTCCCATGGGGATATTCGGTCCCAGACCTCGTAAATGTAAGTTATTTTCACGCAAGCTCGTTGTTTTAACGCTACTGACTCTTGATGCACTCTTACAACCTTCTAGGAAAATCCCAGCAATGAATTTAGTACAGTACTATTTTGTCAAAAACGCCCAAATAAGAAAATTGGCCCCAGGCCCCCCGTATTTCGGAAAATTGTAAAATATCACCAATACCATATCCTCCTTAAAAAAACCTTTCTAACGAGCCCACAACCATATTTTTATCGGTTTTCTTTCTCACGCTATGAATTTATTCTCGAAATCGGTGAACACTGTAAACAATGATGTATCATCAGCATATAACTTAACGTTGCACTTCAGGCCTACATTTATATACACAAGGAAAAGCAAGGGTCCTAGAATGGAGCCCTGAGGCACCCCTGCTGAAATATCTCCCCAATTAGAACTCCGTCCATTCAATACAGTCCTTTGCTTTCGATCCTTGAGAAAACTTTGGATTAGAAATAGAAGTGGTCCTCAGACACCACATCGTTTTAATTTATAAAGTAGGCCATAGTGCCAGACCCTATCAAATGCCTTAGAAATGTCAAGATACACTAAAAAGAAGCAATTAAATTTGCTCCCTTGTGGCAAGTTTGCCTTGCCCTTTCACGTGTAACGCCCAATTTAAGACAGACTTTAACACTACAGATAATTAAAAGAAACGACTGACAAACAAAGAAAATATACGAAAAGGGACTAGGTAACGGTGGGGTGACATGGTGGCTCCGTTGCATAAAAAGCCGTATTTGAAATTATATTAATCAAATCGACCAGTGTTGTGGATATAACGCAGCGTTAACTCGATTATCGTTCTATTTAGCTCATTAGTGAGATCTTTACCACCATACAGTAAAAGTTGTGTTAAACCTTTATTAGAAAGGCTAATATATCCAAATGCTCGTACAAGGGAAAGGACGTTAGTGAGAAGATCTCGCCGATGCATCACGAAAGAAGGGCAGAGCAACAAAAAGTGCTCCGTATCCTCAATACCATCGTTCGTAGGACACATAGGATTCATGGTGTCTCTAAATTGTGATTAGATTTATGAAAGTTTAACTTGCTGAGACCAACTCTCAACTGAGTAAGGTAAGACACACCTGATAGGTCATGGATGCCAAAAACTGACCTTGCAGGGGGTCAAATAATGGATTGCAGCTTTGTTTTGAATATCGAGAGCGAGGGTGCAAGTCTAATTTTAGGGTTAAGCTGATTCCATTCACTTAAGCAGTCAGGATAGAAACTGGATTCGAATTTTTTCTGCTCTTGCTCTTAATCGCCCAATCACGTCCTGATTGCGAAAGCAGTACTGCGATTGATAGAGAGGTGGTATTGGAGCTCTGGTATATTCCAGTGTTAAATTGTTTATAATCTTGTAAAACAAAACAAGACGCCTGCTCCACCTTAGTAAATTTCCTTTCATTTCAGTGGCATGTTAGTATCCGTGGATCAGCATGATCATCTAGCAGCTCTCCTTCCTGTTTTCCAGGCATTTCCACACCAAAGCATCCAAATTTTTCCATAATGCTTTACTTCCACTGTCATAGTACCGTCCAGTTGCGATTTGAGGGTACAAACTGATGGCAGTCTTTTATGGATGGAAGAAAACTGATGGGAGACTTCGTAGAGATCTCTTTGATCAGCTCTCTGATGTCCCAGGTCTAGATATCGCCAGTATAGATAATATAGATGATGATACTCTTTATTATCGACTCTTGTCTTGTTTTGAGATCCATCTTTAGGTACCATTGACAACAGATTAATACTGGATGCGACGATCTCATTCATCAAAAATTAGCAGCGGCAGTTCCCCATTAATTTTTATGTTGCTCTTTTTTTCTCTTGTTTTCTCCACATTGCTGAAGTGGACTATTGGGATAAATCATCCACTGCAATATTAACAAGTAATCTGCCTTGGCTTGTTGTTTTGTTGTCTCTTTCCGTATTGTATCTTGGTTTTGTGGTTTTCTTCTTTGTTTTGTGTATAGAATTAATTTGATTTGTAAGTGCCAGTGTAATATAAAGTGATGTATTTTAGTTCTATTTAATCTTGATAAAAAAGGAAGTCTGCGATATCATGAAAGTGTTGGACTCCATGCATGGTTTGGTGTGGAACTGCCAGTCCCCTTCTTTTCTTTTGACTATTACTGAATGGCTTTTTTTCTGTTTTGTCCCGTGCATTGCTGTATCTTACTGTCCTTACTTTCATTCTAATTGTATTAGTAAAACAATAAGTGCAGTTCTCAGGGTACGCCAGATGATCTTGTGTCTTCTTACGCCAAGAGCGCTACGGTATTAATGTATGTAGATTGACTTTTAGGCTGAGTTCAGAAGTCGCATTTGTGTCGCATTTATGTCGAGTCAGCTGTCAAATTCATTCAATTGATGAAGTCCATGATGAATATATAAATGATTTGTTGCTCTCAATTCAGGATACCGATATCTGCAATTACGCAGATGATACGACCATATACGCACGCGATAAGAATCTTGATAGTGTCATTGCAAGGTTGGAGAATGATTCAAGTACAATCATTCAATGGTTTGCTGATAATTTTATGAAACTGAATACGGATAAGTGTCATTTGATGGTGCTTGGTAGAAATTCTAATCAACGAGTTACAGTCAATGTAGGCCATTCTGTTATAAAAAACACGGAAGCGGAAAAGTTACTAGGCGTTGTAATTGACAAACAACTAAACTTTGAGACGCATATCAGTAAGTTATGTCAGAAGGCTGGAAATAAACTGTTCGCCCTCGCTCGCATTTCCAAATACATGGACTCTGATAAACTCAGGATCTTGATGAGATGTTTTGTAATTAGTCAATTTCAATACTGTCCGTTGGCTTGGATGCTTCACAGCAGGCATCTGAACAATAAAATTGATGAAATACATGAAAGGGCCCTGAGAATTGCATACAAGGATTATGAATCTAGTTTCAACACCTTGTTAGAAAGGGATACATCTGTTACTATTCATACAAAGAATTTGCAAATTCTGATGATTGAGATGTTTAAAACTAAGGAGAACATAAACCCCCCTTTTATAAAAGAAATTTTTCGTGAGCGCAATATTACATATAATCTAAGAAATAATAATGAATTTATGCTACCAAGGGCAAAAACAGTAACTTATGGCACCGAAACTATCAAATATAGAGGTCAGCGGCTTTGGCTGTCTCTCCCACAGCATATAAAGAATGCTCAGTCTGTTAATGAGTTTAAGAACAAGATCAAAAGTTGGAATGGCGCTGAATGCACATGCAGATTATGTAGGACGTTTATACCGCAGCTTGGATTCATATGATACCATATTTTGACAACCACTCTCTCCCACAGATCGGGTTTCTCTCTAGCTATTACTACGTTTTTAATTCTTTCGGAAAATTTTTATGCCATGCATTTTATAACTTATTTTGATCTTTTAACTATGTATAAATTGTATTTGTATTGGTTTTAACAGTTGGCTTGGATTAGCTTGTATAGTTTTAGGCTTAACCTTTTATTGTACATAGCTATGTAATGCCAACTTTAAATAAATTGATTATTATATTATATTATTATTATGAATCCGTCCTCTAGATCCAACCATAAAGGTTTTGTTAAACTTGACTCAAATTCATGATGTTCTGTTAAATCATTCGACACAATTACGACTTCGGTTTAGACTATGGATTTTTGTCGAGTAGATTCCATTCAATTGATTCAATCCATGATAACTCCGTCATCTAAGTCCAACTGTCAAGGTTTTGCTAAACATGACTCAAATTCATGATGTTCTGTTAAATCATTCGACACAATTACGACTTCGGTTTAGACTATGGATTTTTGTCGAGTAGATTCCATTCAATTGATTCAATCCATGATAACTCCGTCATCTAAGTCCAACTGTCAAGGTTTTGCTAAACATGACTCAAATTCATTATGTTCTGTTAGATCATTCGACACAATTGCGACTTGGGTTTCGACTATGGATTTTTGTGGAGTAAATTCCATTCAATTGATTCATATGATGAATCCGTCATCTAAGTCCAACTGTCAAGGTTTTGTTAAACATGACTCAAATTCATGATGTTCTGTTAGATCAATCGACACAATTGCGACTTGGGTTTAGACTATGGATTTTAGTGGAGTAAATTCCATTCTATTGATTCAGTCCATGATGAATCCATCATCAAATTCCAACGGTCAAGGTTTTGTTACAATTGACTCAAATTCATGATGTTCTGTTAGATCATTCGACACAATTGCGACTTGGGTTTAGACTATGGATTTTTGTGGAGTAAATTCCATTCAATTGATTCAATCCATGATAAATCCGTCGTCTAAGTCCAACTGTCAAGGTTTTGTTACAATTGACTCAAATTCATGATGTTCTGTTAGATCATTCGACACAATTACGACTTCGGTTTAGACTATGGATTTTTGTCGAGTAAATTCCATTCAATTGATTCAATCCATGATAAATCCGTCGTCTAAGTCCGACTGTCAAGGTTTTTTTACACTTGACTCAAATTCACGACGTTCTATAAGATCATTCGACACAACTGCGACTTGGGTTTAGACTATGGATTTTTGTCGAGTAAATTCCATTCAATTGATTCAATCCATGATAAATCCGTCGTCTAAGTCCGACTGTCAAGGTTTTTTTACACTTGACTCAAATTCACGACGTTCTATAAGATCATTCGACACAACTGCGACTTGGGTTTAGACTATGGATTTTTGTCGAGTAAATTCCATTCAATTGATTCAATCCATGATAAATCCGTCGTCTAAGTCCGACTGTCAAGGTTTTTTTACACTTGACTCAAATTCACGACGTTCTATAAGATCATTCGACACAACTGCGACTTGGGTTTAGACTATGGATTTTTGTCGAGTAAATTCCATTCAATTAATTCAATCCATGATAAATCCGTCGTCTAAGTCCGACTGTCAAGGTTTTTTTACACTTGACTCAAATTCACGACGTTCTATAAGATCATTCGACACAACTGCGACTTGGGTTTAGACTATGGATTTTTGTCGAGTAAATTCCATTCAATTGATTCAATCCATGATAAATCCGTCGTCTAAGTCCGACTGTCAAGGTTTTTTTACACTTGACTCAAATTCACGACGTTCTATAAGATCATTCGACACAACTGCGACTTGGGTTTAGACTATGGATTTTTGTCGAGTAAATTCCATTCAATTGATTCAATCCATGATAAATCCGTCGTCTAAGTCCAACTGTCAAGGTTTTGTTAAACATGACTCAAATTCATGATGTTTTGTTAGATCATTCGACACAAGTGCGACTTGGGTTTAGACGATAGATTTTTGTCGAGTAAATTCCATTGAATTGAATTGATTCAATCAATCCAGGATAAATCCGTCATCTAAGTCCAACGGTCAAGGTTTTTCAAAATTGACTTTAGATCATTCGACACAATTGCGACTTGGGTTTAGACTATGGATTTTTGTCGAGTAAATTCCATTCAATTGATTCAATCCATGATAAATCCGTCATCTAAGTCCGACTGTCAAGGTTTTGTTAAACATGACTCAAATTCATGATGTTTTGTTAGATCATTCGACACAAGTGCGACTTGGGTTTAGACGATAAATTTTTGTCGAGTAAATTCCATTGAATTGAATTGATTCAATCAATCCAGGATAAATCCGTCATCTAAGTCCAACGGTCAAGGTTTTTCAAAATTGACTTTAGATCATTCGACACAATTACGACTTCGGTTTAGACTATGGATTTTTGTCGAGTAAATTCCATTCAATTGATTCAATCCATGATAAATCCGTCATCTAAGTCCAACTTTCAAGGTTTTGTTAAACTTGACTCAAATTCATGATGTTCTGTCAGATCAGTCGACACAAGTGCGACTTGGGTTTAGACGATAGATTTTTGTCGAGTAAATTCCATTGAATTGAATTGATTCAATCAATCCAGGATAAATCCGTCATCTAAGTCCAACGGTCAAGGTTTTTCAAAATTGACGTTAGATCATTCGACACAATTGCGACTTGGGTTTAGACTATGGATTTTTGTCGAGTAAATTCCATTCAATTGATTCAATCCATGATAAATCCGTCATCTAAGTCCGACTGTCAAGGTTTTGTTAAACATGACTCAAATTCATGATGTTCTGTCAGATCAGTCGACACAAGTGCGACTTGGGTTTAGACGATAGATTTTTGTCGAGTAAATTCCATTGAATTGAATTGATTCAATCAATCCAGGATAAATCCGTCATCTAAGTCCAACGGTCAAGGTTTTTCAAAATTGACTTTAGATCATTCGACACAATTGCGACTTGGGTTTAGACTATGGATTTTTGTCGAGTAAATTCCATTCAATTGATTCAATCCATGATAAATCCGTCATCTAAGTCCAACTGTCAAGGTTTTGTTAATCTTGACTCAAATTCATGATGTTCTGTTAAATCGTTCGACACAATTGCGACTTGGGTTTAGACTATAGATTTTTGTCGAGTAAATTCCATTCAATTGATTCAATCCATGATAAATCCGTCGTCTAAGTCCAACTGTCAAGGTTTTGCTAAACATGACTCAAATTCATGATGTTCTGTTAGATCATTCGACACAACTGCGACTTGGGTTTAGACTATGGATTTTTGTCGAGTAAATTCCATTCAATTAATTCAATCCATGATAAATCCGTCGTCTAAGTCCGACTGTCAAGGTTTTTTTACACTTGACTCAAATTCACGACGTTCTATAAGATCATTCGACACAACTGCGACTTGGGTTTAGACTATGGATTTTTGTCGAGTAAATTCCATTCAATTGATTCAATCCATGATAAATCCGTCGTCTAAGTCCGACTGTCAAGGTTTTTTTACACTTGACTCAAATTCACGACGTTCTATAAGATCATTCGACACAACTGCGACTTGGGTTTAGACTATGGATTTTTGTCGAGTAAATTCCATTCAATTGATTCAATCCATGATAAATCCGTCGTCTAAGTCCAACTGTCAAGGTTTTGTTAAACATGACTCAAATTCATGATGTTTTGTTAGATCATTCGACACAAGTGCGACTTGGGTTTAGACGATAGATTTTTGTCGAGTAAATTCCATTGAATTGAATTGATTCAATCAATCCAGGATAAATCCGTCATCTAAGTCCAACGGTCAAGGTTTTTCAAAATTGACTTTAGATCATTCGACACAATTGCGACTTGGGTTTAGACTATGGATTTTTGTCGAGTAAATTCCATTCAATTGATTCAATCCATGATAAATCCGTCATCTAAGTCCGACTGTCAAGGTTTTGTTAAACATGACTCAAATTCATGATGTTTTGTTAGATCATTCGACACAAGTGCGACTTGGGTTTAGACGATAGATTTTTGTCGAGTAAATTCCATTGAATTGAATTGATTCAATCAATCCAGGATAAATCCGTCATCTAAGTCCAACGGTCAAGGTTTTTCAAAATTGACTTTAGATCATTCGACACAATTACGACTTCGGTTTAGACTATGGATTTTTGTCGAGTAAATTCCATTCAATTGATTCAATCCATGATAAATCCGTCATCTAAGTCCAACTTTCAAGGTTTTGTTAAACTTGACTCAAATTCATGATGTTCTGTCAGATCAGTCGACACAAGTGCGACTTGGGTTTAGACGATAGATTTTTGTCGAGTAAATTCCATTGAATTGAATTGATTCAATCAATCCAGGATAAATCCGTCATCTAAGTCCAACGGTCAAGGTTTTTCAAAATTGACTTTAGATCATTCGACACAATTGCGACTTGGGTTTAGACTATGGATTTTTGTCGAGTAAATTCCATTCAATTGATTCAATCCATGATAAATCCGTCATCTAAGTCCGACTGTCAAGGTTTTGTTAAACATGACTCAAATTCATGATGTTCTGTCAGATCAGTCGACACAAGTGCGACTTGGGTTTAGACGATAGATTTTTGTCGAGTAAATTCCATTGAATTGAATTGATTCAATCAATCCAGGATAAATCCGTCATCTAAGTCCAACGGTCAAGGTTTTTCAAAATTGACTTTAGATCATTCGACACAATTGCGACTTGGGTTTAGACTATGGATTTTTGTCGAGTAAATTCCATTCAATTGATTCAATCCATGATAAATCCGTCGTCTAAGTCCGACTGTCAAGGTTTTGTTAAACATGACTCAAATTCATGATGTTTTGTTAGATCATTCGACACAAGTGCGACTTGGGTTTAGACGATAGATTTTTGTCGAGTAAATTCCATTGAATTGAATTGATTCAATCAATCCAGGATAAATCCGTCATCTAAGTCCAACGGTCAAGGTTTTCTTAAATTGACTCCAATTCATGATGTTCTGTTAGATCATTCGACACAATTGCGACTTGGGTTTTAGACTATGGATTTTTGTCGAGTAAATTCCATTCAATTAATTCAATCCATGATAAATCCGACATCTAAGTCCAACTGTCAAGGTTTTGTTAAAATTGACTGAAATTCATGATGTTCTGTTAGATCATTCGACACAATTGCGACTTGGGTTTAGACTATGGATTTTTGTCGAGTAAATTCCATTCAATTGATTCAATCCATGATAAATCCGTCATCTAAGTCCAACTGTCAAGGTTTTGTTAATCTTGACTCAAATTCATGATGTTCTGTTAAATCGTTCGACACAATTGCGACTTGGGTTTAGACTATAGATTTTTGTCGAGTAAATTCCATTCAATTGATTCAATCCATGATAAATCCGTCGTCTAAGTCCAACTGTCAAGGTTTTGCTAAACATGACTCAAATTCATGATGTTCTGTTAGATCATTCGACACAACTGCGACTTGGGTTTAGACTATGGATTTTTGTCGAGTAAATTCCATTCAATTAATTCAATCCATGATAAATCCGTCGTCTAAGTCCGACTGTCAAGGTTTTTTTACACTTGACTCAAATTCACGACGTTCTATAAGATCATTCGACACAACTGCGACTTGGGTTTAGACTATGGATTTTTGTCGAGTAAATTCCATTCAATTGATTCAATCCATGATAAATCCGTCGTCTAAGTCCGACTGTCAAGGTTTTTTTACACTTGACTCAAATTCACGACGTTCTATAAGATCATTCGACACAACTGCGACTTGGGTTTAGACTATGGATTTTTGTCGAGTAAATTCCATTCAATTGATTCAATCCATGATAAATCCGTCGTCTAAGTCCAACTGTCAAGGTTTTGTTAAACATGACTCAAATTCATGATGTTTTGTTAGATCATTCGACACAAGTGCGACTTGGGTTTAGACGATAGATTTTTGTCGAGTAAATTCCATTGAATTGAATTGATTCAATCAATCCAGGATAAATCCGTCATCTAAGTCCAACGGTCAAGGTTTTTCAAAATTGACTTTAGATCATTCGACACAATTGCGACTTGGGTTTAGACTATGGATTTTTGTCGAGTAAATTCCATTCAATTGATTCAATCCATGATAAATCCGTCATCTAAGTCCGACTGTCAAGGTTTTGTTAAACATGACTCAAATTCATGATGTTTTGTTAGATCATTCGACACAAGTGCGACTTGGGTTTAGACGATAGATTTTTGTCGAGTAAATTCCATTGAATTGAATTGATTCAATCAATCCAGGATAAATCCGTCATCTAAGTCCAACGGTCAAGGTTTTTCAAAATTGACTTTAGATCATTCGACACAATTACGACTTCGGTTTAGACTATGGATTTTTGTCGAGTAAATTCCATTCAATTGATTCAATCCATGATAAATCCGTCATCTAAGTCCAACTTTCAAGGTTTTGTTAAACTTGACTCAAATTCATGATGTTCTGTCAGATCAGTCGACACAAGTGCGACTTGGGTTTAGACGATAGATTTTTGTCGAGTAAATTCCATTGAATTGAATTGATTCAATCAATCCAGGATAAATCCGTCATCTAAGTCCAACGGTCAAGGTTTTTCAAAATTGACTTTAGATCATTCGACACAATTGCGACTTGGGTTTAGACTATGGATTTTTGTCGAGTAAATTCCATTCAATTGATTCAATCCATGATAAATCCGTCATCTAAGTCCGACTGTCAAGGTTTTGTTAAACATGACTCAAATTCATGATGTTCTGTCAGATCAGTCGACACAAGTGCGACTTGGGTTTAGACGATAGATTTTTGTCGAGTAAATTCCATTGAATTGAATTGATTCAATCAATCCAGGATAAATCCGTCATCTAAGTCCAACGGTCAAGGTTTTTCAAAATTGACTTTAGATCATTCGACACAATTGCGACTTGGGTTTAGACTATGGATTTTTGTCGAGTAAATTCCATTCAATTGATTCAATCCATGATAAATCCGTCGTCTAAGTCCGACTGTCAAGGTTTTGTTAAACATGACTCAAATTCATGATGTTTTGTTAGATCATTCGACACAAGTGCGACTTGGGTTTAGACGATAGATTTTTGTCGAGTAAATTCCATTGAATTGAATTGATTCAATCAATCCAGGATAAATCCGTCATCTAAGTCCAACGGTCAAGGTTTTCTTAAATTGACTCCAATTCATGATGTTCTGTTAGATCATTCGACACAATTGCGACTTGGGTTTTAGACTATGGATTTTTGTCGAGTAAATTCCATTCAATTAATTCAATCCATGATAAATCCGTCGTCTAAGTCCGACTGTCAAGGTTTTGTTAAACATGACTCAAATTCATGATGTTCTGTCAGATCATTCGACACAAGTGCGACTTGGGTTTAGACTATGGATTTTTGTCGAGTAAATTCCATTGAATTGAATTGACTCAATCAATCCAGGATAAATCCGTCATCTAAGTCCAACGGTCAAGGTTTTTTTAAATTGACTCCAATTCATGATGTTCTGTTAGATCATTCGACACAATTGCGACTTGGGTTTTAGACTATGGATTTTTGTCGAGTAAATTCCATTCAATTAATTCAATCCATGATAAATCCGACATCTAAGTCCAACTGTCAAGGTTTTGTTAAAATTGACTGAAATTCATGATGTTCTGTTAGATCATTCGACACAATTGCGACTTGGGTTTAGACTATGGATTTTTGTCGAGTAAATTCCATTCAATTAATTCAATCCATGATAAATCCGTCGTCTAAGTCCGACTGTCAAGGTTTTGTTAAACTTGACTCAAACTCATGATGTTCTGTTAGATCATTCGACACAAGAGCGACTTGGGTTTAGACGATAGATTTTTGTCGAGTAAATTCCATTCAATTGATTCAATCCATGATAAATCCGTCGTCTAAGTCCGACTGTCAATGTTTTGTTAAACTTGACTCAAATTCATGATGTTCGGTTAGATCATTCGACACAATTGCGACTTGGGTTTAGACTATGGATTTTTGTCGAGTAAATTCCATTCAATTGATTCAATCCATGATAAATCCGTCATCTAAGTCCGACTGTCAAGGTTTTGTTAAACATGACTCAAATTCATGATGTTCTGTCAGATCAGTCGACACAAGTGCGACTTGGGTTTAGACGATAGATTTTTGTCGAGTAAATTCCATTGAATTGAATTGATTCAATCAATCCAGGATAAATCCGTCATCTAAGTCCAACGGTCAAGGTTTTTCAAAATTGACTTTAGATCATTCGACACAATTGCGACTTGGGTTTAGACTATGGATTTTTGTCGAGTAAATTCCATTCAATTGATTCAATCCATGATAAATCCGTCGTCTAAGTCCGACTGTCAAGGTTTTGTTAAACATGACTCAAATTCATGATGTTCTGTCAGATCATTCGACACAAGTGCGACTTGGGTTTAGACTATGGATTTTTGTCGAGTAAATTCCATTGAATTGAATTGACTCAATCAATCCAGGATAAATCCGTCATCTAAGTCCAACGGTCAAGGTTTTTTTAAATTGACTCCAATTCATGATGTTCTGTTAGATCATTCGACACAATTGCGACTTGGGTTTTAGACTATGGATTTTTGTCGAGTAAATTCCATTCAATTAATTCAATCCATGATAAATCCGACATCTAAGTCCAACTGTCAAGGTTTTGTTAAAATTGACTGAAATTCATGATGTTCTGTTAGATCATTCGACACAATTGCGACTTGGGTTTAGACTATGGATTTTTGTCGAGTAAATTCCATTCAATTAATTCAATCCATGATAAATCCGTCGTCTAAGTCCGACTGTCAAGGTTTTGTTAAACTTGACTCAAACTCATGATGTTCTGTTAGATCATTCGACACAAGAGCGACTTGGGTTTAGACGATAGATTTTTGTCGAGTAAATTCCATTCAATTGATTCAATCCATGATAAATCCGTCGTCTAAGTCCGACTGTCAATGTTTTGTTAAACTTGACTCAAATTCATGATGTTCGGTTAGATCATTCGACACAATTGCGACTTGGGTTTAGACTATGGATTTTTGTCGAGTAAATTCCATTCAATTGATTCAATCCATGATAAATCCGTCGTCTAAGTCCGACTGTCAATGTTTTGTTAAACTTGACTCAAATTCATGATGTTCGGTTAGATCATTTGACACAATTGCGACTTGGGTTTAGACTATGGATTTTTGTCGAGTAAATTCCATTCAATTGATTCAATCCATGATAAATCCGTCGTCTAAGTCCGACGGTCAATGTTTTGTTAAACTTGACTCAAATTCATGATGTTCTGTTAGATCATTCGACACAATTGCGACTTGGGTTTAGACTATGGATTTTTGTCGAGTAAATTCCGTTCAATTGATTCAATCCATGATAAATCCGTCGTCTAAGTCCGACTGTCAAGGTTTTGTTAAACTTGACTCAAACTCATGATGTTCTGTTAGATCATTCGACACAAGTGCGACTTGGGTTTAGACGATAGATTTTTGTCGAGTAAATTCCATTCAATTGATTCAATCCATGATAAATCCGTCGTCTAAGTCCGACTGTCAATGTTTTGTTAAACTTGACTCAAATTCATGATGTTCGGTTAGATCATTCGACACAATTGCGACTTGGGTTTAGACTATGGATTTTTGTCGAGTAAATTCCATTCAATTGATTCAATCCATGATAAATCCGTCGTCTAAGTCCGACTGTCAATGTTTTGTTAAACTTGACTCAAATTCATGATGTTCGGTTAGATCATTTGACACAATTGCGACTTGGGTTTAGACTATGGATTTTTGTCGAGTAAATTCCATTCAATTGATTCAATCCATGATAAATCCGTCGTCTAAGTCCGACGGTCAATGTTTTGTTAAACTTGACTCAAATTCATGATGTTCTGTTAGATCATTCGACACAATTGCGACTTGGGTTTAGACTATGGATTTTTGTCGAGTAAATTCCGTTCAATTGATTCAATCCATGATAAATCCGTCGTCTAAGTCCAACTGTCAAGGTTTTGTTAAACTTGACTCAAATTCATGATGTTCTGTTAGATCATTCGACACAATTGCGACTTGGGTTTAGACTATGGATTTTTGTCGAGTAAATTCCATTCAATTGATTCAATCCATGATAAATCCGTCGTCTAAGTCCGACTGTCAATGTTTTGTTAAACTTGACTCAAATTCATGATGTTCTGTTAGATCATTCGACACAATTGCGACTTGGGTTTAGACTATGGATTTTTGTCGAGTAAATTCCATTCAATTGATTCAATCCATGATAAATCCGTCGTCTAAGTCCGACTGTCAAGGTTTTGTTAAACTTGACTCATATTCATGATGTTCTGTTAGATCAGTCGACACAAGTGCGACTTGGGTTTAGACGATAGATTTTTGTAGAGTAAATTCCATTGAATTGTATTGATTCAATCAATCCATGATATCAGTCATCTAAATCCAACGGTCAAGGTTTTGTTAAACATGACTCAAATTCATGATGTTCGGTTAGATCATTCGACACAAGTGCGACTTGGGTTTAGACGATAGATTTTTGTCGAGTAAATTCCATTGAATTGAATTGATTCAATCAATCCAGGATATCAGTCATCTAAATCCAACGGTCAAGGTTTTGTTAAACATGACTCAAATTCATGATGTTCGGTTAGATCATTCGACACAAGTGCGACTTGGGTTTAGACGATAGATTTTTGTCGAGCAAATTCCATTGAATTGAATTGATTCAATCAATCCAGGATAAATGCGTCATCTATGTCCAACGGTCAAGGTTTTTTAAAATTGACTTTAGATCATTCGACACAATTGCGACTTGGGTTTAGACTATGGATTTTTGTCGAGTAAATTCCATTCAATTGATTCAATCCATGATAAATCCGTCGTCTAAGTCCAACTGTCAAGGTTTTTTTACACTTGACTCAAATTCATGATGTTCGGTTAGATCATTCGACACAAGTGCGACTTGGGCTTAGACGATAGATTTTTGTCGAGTAAATTCCATTCAATTGATTCAATCCATGATAAATCCGTCGTCTAAGTCCAACTGTCAAGGTTTTTTTACACTTGACTCAAATTCATGATGTTCGGTTAGATCATTCGACACAAGTGCGACTTGGGTTTAGACGATAGATTTTTGTCGAGTAAATTCCATTGAATTGAATTGATTCAATCAATCCAGGATAAATCCGTCATCTATGTCCAACGGTCAAGGTTTTGTTAAACATGACTCAAATTCATGATGTTCGGTTAGATCATTCGACACAAGTGCGACTTGGGTTTAGACGATAGATTTTTGTCGAGTAAATTCCATTGAATTGAATTGATTCAATCAATCCAGGATATCAGTCATCTAAATCCAACGGTCAAGGTTTTGTTAAACATGACTCAAATTCATGATGTTCGGTTAGATCATTCGACACAAGTGCGACTTGGGTTTAGACGATAGATTTTTGTCGAGCAAATTCCATTGAATTGAATTGATTCAATCAATCCAGGATAAATGCGTCATCTATGTCCAACGGTCAAGGTTTTTTAAAATTGACTTTAGATCATTCGACACAATTGCGACTTGGGTTTAGACTATGGATTTTTGTCGAGTAAATTCCATTCAATTGATTCAATCCATGATAAATCCGTCGTCTAAGTCCAACTGTCAAGGTTTTTTTACACTTGACTCAAATTCATGATGTTCGGTTAGATCATTCGACACAAGTGCGACTTGGGCTTAGACGATAGATTTTTGTCGAGTAAATTCCATTCAATTGATTCAATCCATGATAAATCCGTCGTCTAAGTCCAACTGTCAAGGTTTTTTTACACTTGACTCAAATTCATGATGTTCGGTTAGATCATTCGACACAAGTGCGACTTGGGTTTAGACGATAGATTTTTGTCGAGTAAATTCCATTGAATTGAATTGATTCAATCAATCCAGGATAAATCCGTCATCTATGTCCAACGGTCAAGGTTTTTTAAAATTGACTTTAGATCATTCGACACAATTGCGACTTGGGTTTAGACTATGGATTTTTGTCGAGTAAATTCCATTCAATTGATTCAATCCATGATAAATCCGTCGTCTAAGTCCGACTGTCAATGTTTTGTTAAACTTGACTCAAATTCATGATGTTCGGTTAGATCATTTGACACAATTGCGACTTGGGTTTAGACTATGGATTTTTGTCGAGTAAATTCCATTCAATTGATTCAATCCATGATAAATCCGTCGTCTAAGTCCGACGGTCAATGTTTTGTTAAACTTGACTCAAATTCATGATGTTCTGTTAGATCATTCGACACAATTGCGACTTGGGTTTAGACTATGGATTTTTGTCGAGTAAATTCCGTTCAATTGATTCAATCCATGATAAATCCGTCGTCTAAGTCCAACTGTCAAGGTTTTGTTAAACTTGACTCAAATTCATGATGTTCTGTTAGATCATTCGACACAATTGCGACTTGGGTTTAGACTATGGATTTTTGTCGAGTAAATTCCATTCAATTGATTCAATCCATGATAAATCCGTCGTCTAAGTCCGACTGTCAATGTTTTGTTAAACTTGACTCAAATTCATGATGTTCTGTTAGATCATTCGACACAATTGCGACTTGGGTTTAGACTATGGATTTTTGTCGAGTAAATTCCATTCAATTGATTCAATCCATGATAAATCCGTCGTCTAAGTCCGACTGTCAAGGTTTTGTTAAACTTGACTCAAATTCATGATGTTCTGTTAGATCAGTCGACACAAGTGCGACTTGGGTTTAGACGATAGATTTTTGTAGAGTAAATTCCATTGAATTGTATTGATTCAATCAATCCAGGATATCAGTCATCTAAATCCAACGGTCAAGGTTTTGTTAAACATGACTCAAATTCATGATGTTCGGTTAGATCATTCGACACAAGTGCGACTTGGGTTTAGACGATAGATTTTTGTCGAGTAAATTCCATTGAATTGAATTGATTCAATCAATCCAGGATATCAGTCATCTAAATCCAACGGTCAAGGTTTTGTTAAACATGACTCAAATTCATGATGTTCGGTTAGATCATTCGACACAAGTGCGACTTGGGTTTAGACGATAGATTTTTGTCGAGCAAATTCCATTGAATTGAATTGATTCAATCAATCCAGGATAAATGCGTCATCTATGTCCAACGGTCAAGGTTTTTTAAAATTGACTTTAGATCATTCGACACAATTGCGACTTGGGTTTAGACTATGGATTTTTGTCGAGTAAATTCCATTCAATTGATTCAATCCATGATAAATCCGTCGTCTAAGTCCAACTGTCAAGGTTTTTATACACTTGACTCAAATTCATGATGTTCGGTTAGATCATTCGACACAAGTGCGACTTGGGCTTAGACGATAGATTTTTGTCGAGTAAATTCCATTCAATTGATTCAATCCATGATAAATCCGTCGTCTAAGTCCAACTGTCAAGGCTTTTTTACACTTGACTCAAATTCATGATGTTCGGTTAGATCATTCGACACAAGTGCGACTTGGGTTTAGACGATAGATTTTTGTCGAGTAAATTCCATTGAATTGAATTGATTCAATCAATCCAGGATAAATCCGTCATCTATGTCCAACGGTCAAGGTTTTTTAAAATTGACTTTAGATCATTCGACACAATTGCGACTTGGGTTTAGACTATGGATTTTTGTCGAGTAAATTCCATTCAATTGATTCAATCCATGATAAATCCGTCGTCTAAGTCCGACGGTATAGGTTTTGTCAAACATGACTCAAATTCATGATGTTCTGTCAGATCATTCGACACAATTGCGACTTGGGTTTAGACTATGGATTTTTGTCGAGTAAATTCCATTCAATTGATTCAATCCATGATAAATCCGTCGTCTAAAACCGACTGTCAAGGTTTTGTTAAACTTGACTCAAATTCATGATGTTCTGTCAGATCATTCGACACAAGTGCGACTTGGGTTTAGACTATGGATTTTTGTCGAGTAAATTCAATTGAATTGAATTGATTCAATCAATCCAGGATAAATCCGTCATCTAAGTCCAACGGTCAAGGTTTTTTAAAATTGACTTTAGATCATTCGACAAAATTGCGACTTGGGTTTAGACTATGGATTTTTGTCGAGTAAATTCCATTCAATTGATTCAATCCATGATAAATCCGTCGTCTAAGTCCGACTGTCAATGTTTTGTTAAACTTGACTCAAATTCATGCTGTTCTTTCAGATCATTCGACACAATTGCGACTTGGGTTTAGACTATGGATTTTTGTCGAGTAAATTCCATTAAATTGATTCAATCCATGATAAATCCGTCATCTAAGTCCAACCTTCAAGGTTTTGTTAAACTTGACTCAAATTCATGATGTTCTGTTAGATCATTCGACACAAGTGCGACTTCGGTTTAGACAATAGATTTTTGTCGAGTAAATTCCATTGAATTGAATTGACTCAATCAGTCCAGGATATCAGTCATCTAAATCCAACGGTCAAGGTTTTGTTAAACATGACTCAAATTCATGATGTTCTGTTAGATCATTCGACACAATTGCGACTTGGGTTTAGACTATGGATTTTTGTCGAGTAAATTCCATTCAATTGATTCAATCCATGATAAATCCGTCGTCTAAGTCCGACTGTCAAGGTTTTGTTAAACTTGACTCAAATTCATGATGTTCGGTTAGATCATTCGACACAATTGCGACTTGGGTTTAGACTATGGATTTTGTCGAGTAAATTCCATTCAATTGATTCAATCCATGATAAATCCGTCGTCTAAGTCCGACTGTCAAGGTTTTGTTAAACTTGACTCAAATTCATGATGTTCTTTCAGATCATTCGACACAATTGCGACTTGGGTTTAGACTATGGATTTTTGTCGAGTAAATTCCATTCAATTGATTCAATCCATGATAAATCCGTCGTCTAAGTCCGACTGTCAAGGTTTTGTTAAACTTGACTCAAATTCATGATGTTCGGTTAGATCATTCGACACAATTGCGACTTGGGTTTAGACTATGGATTTTTGTCGAGTAAATTCCATTCAATTGATTCAATCCATGATAAATCCGTCGTCTAAGTCCCACTGTCAAGGTTTTGTTAAAATTGATTCAAATTCATGATGTTCTGTTAGATCATTCGACACAATTGCGACTTGGGTTTAGACTATGCATTTTTGTCGAGTAAATTCCATTCAATTGATTCAATCCATGATAAGTCCGTCGTCTAAGTCCGACTGTCAAGGTTTTGTTAAACTTGACTCAAATTCATGATGTTCGGTTAGATCATTCGACACAATTGCGACTTGGGTTTAGACTATGGATTTTTGTCGAGTAAATTCCATTCAATTGATTCAATCAATGATAAATCCGTCGTCTAAGTCCGACTGTCAAGGTTTTGTTAAACTTGACTCAAATTCATGATGTTCTGTTAGATCATTCCACACAATTGCGACTTGGGTTTAGACTATGGATTTTTGTCGAGTAAATTCCATTCAATTGATTCAATCCATGATAAGTCCGTCGTCTAAGTCCGACTGTCAATGTTTTGTTAAACTTGACTCAAATTCATGATGTTCTGTTAGATCATTCGACACAATTGCGACTTGGGTTTAGACTATGGATTTTTGTCGAGTAAATTCCATTCAATTGATTCAATCCATGATAAATCCGTCGTCTAAATCCAACTGTCAAGGTTTTGTTAAACTTGACTCAAATTCATGATGTTCGGTTAGATCATTCGACACAAGTGCGACTTGGGTTTAGACTATGGATTTTTGTCGAGTAAATTCTATTCAATTGATTCAATCCATGATAAATCCGTCGTCTAAGTCCGACTGTCAAGGTTTTGTTAAACTTGACTCAAATTCATGATGTTCTGTTAGATCATTCGACACAATTGCGACTTGGGTTTAGACTATGGATTTTTGTCGAGTAAATTCCATTCAATTGATTCAATCCATGATAAATCCGTCGTCTAAGTCCGACTGTCAAGGTTTTGTTAAACATGACTCAAATTCATGATGTTCTGTCAGATCATTCGACACAAGTGCGACTTGGGTTTAGACTATGGATTTTTGTCGAGTGAATTCCATTGAATTGAATTGATTCAATCAACCCAGGATATCAGTCATCTAAATCCAACGGTCAAGGTTTTGTTAAACATGACTCAAATTCATGATGTTCGGTTAGATCATTCGACACAAGTGCGACTTGGGTTTAGACGATGGATTTTTGTCGAGTAATTTCCATTGAATTGAATTGATTCAATCAATCCAAGATAAATCCGTCATCTAAGTCCGACTGTCAAGGTTTTGTTAAACTTGACTCAAATTCATGATGTTCGGTTAGATCATTCGACACAATTGCGACTTGGGTTTAGACGATAGATTTTTGTCGAGTAAATTCCATTGAATTGAATTGATTCAATCAATCCAGGATATCAGTCATCTAAATCCAACGGTCAAGGTTTTGTTAAACATGACTCAAATTCATGATGTTCTGTTAGATCATTCGACACAATTGCGACTTGGGTTTAGACTATGGATTTTTGTCGAGTAAATTCCATTCAATTGATTCAATTCATGATAAATCCGTCGTCTAAGTCCGACGGTAAAGGTTTTGTCAAACATGACTCAAATTCATGATGTTCTGTCAGATCATTCGACACAATTGCGACTTGGGTTTAGACTATGGATTTTGTCGAGTAAATTCCATTCAATTGATTCAATCCATGATAAATCCGTCGTCTAAGTCCGACTGTCAAGGTTTTGTTAAACTTGACTCAAATTCATGATGTTCTTTCAGATCATTCGACAAAATTGCGACTTGGGTTTAGACTATGGATTTTTGTCGAGTAAATTCCATTCAATTGATTCAATCCATGATAAATCCGTCGTCTAAGTCCGACTTTCAAGGTTTTGTTAAACTTGACTCAAATTCATGATGTTCGGTTAGATCATTCGACACAATTGCGACTTGGGTTTAGACTATGGATTTTTGTCGAGTAAATTCCATTCAATTGATTCAATCCATGATAAATCCGTCGTCTAAGTCCGACTGTCAAGGTTTTGTTAAAATTGATTCAAATTCATGATGTTCTGTTAGATCATTCGACACAATTGCGACTTGGGTTTAGACTATGGATTTTTGTCGAGTAAATTCCATTCAATTGATTCAATCCATGATAAATCCGTCGTCTAAGTCCGACTGTCAAGATTTTGTTAAACTTGACTCAAATTCATGATGTTCGGTTAGATCATTCGACACAATTGCGACTTGGGTTTAGACTATGGATTTTTGTCGAGTAAATTCCATTCAATTGATTCAATCCATGATAAATCCGTCGTCTAAGTCCGACTGTCAAGGTTTTGTTAAACTTGACTCAAATTCATGATGTTCTGTTAGATCATTCCACACAATTGCGACTTGGGTTTAGACTATGGATTTTTGTCGAGTAAATTCAATTGAATTGAATTGATTCAATCAATCCAGGATAAATCCGTCATCTAAGTCCAACGGTCAAGGTTTTTTAAAATTGACTTTAGATCATTCGACACAATTGCGACTTGGGTTTAGACTATGGATTTGTTTCGAGTGAATTCCATTCAATTGATTCAATCCATGATAAATCCGTCATCTAAGTCCAACTGTCAAGGTTTTGCTAAACATGACTCAAATTCATGATGTTCTGTTAGATCATTCGACACAATTGCGACTTGGGTTTAGACGATAGATTTTTGTCGAGTAAATTCCATTGAATTGAATTGACTCAATCAATCCACGATAAATCCGTCATCTAAGTCCAACGGTCAAGGTTTTTTAAAATTGACTCCAATTCATGATGTTCTGTTAGATCATTCGACACAATTGCGACTTGGGTTTAGACTATGGATTTTTGTCGAGTAAATTCCATTCAATTGATTCAATCCATGATAAATCCGTCATCTAAGTCCAACTGTCAAGGTTTTGCTAAACATGACTCAAATTCATGATGTTCTGTTAGATCATTCGACACAATTGCGACAGGGGTTTAGACTATGGATTTTTTTCGAGTAAATTCCATTCAATTGATTCAATCCATGATAAATCCGTCGTCTAAGTCCGACTGTCAAGGTTTTGTTAAACATGACTCAAATTCATGATGTTCTGTCAGATCATTCGACACAAGTGCGACTTGGGTTTAGACTATGGATTTTTGTCGAGTGAATTCCATTGAATTGAATTGATTCAATCAATCCAGGATATCAGTCATCTAAATCCAAGGGTCAAGGTTATGTTAAACATGACTCAAATTCATGATGTTCGGTTAGATCATTCGACACAAGTGCGACTTGGGTTTAGACGATAGATTTTTGTCGAGTAAATTCCATTGAATTGAATTGATTCAATCAATCCAGGATAAATCCGTCATCTAAGTCCAACGGTCAAGGTTTTTTAAAATTGACTTTAGATCATTCGACACAATTGCGACTTGGGTTTAGACTATGGATTTATTTCGAGTGAATTCCATTCAATTGATTCAATCCATGATAAATCCGTCATCTAAGTCCAACTGTCAAGGTTTTGCTAAACATGACTCAAATTCATGATGTTCTGTTAGATCATTCGACACAATTGCGACTTGGGTTTAGACGATAGATTTTTGTCGAGTAAATTCCATTGAATTGAATTGACTCAATCAATCCAGGATAAATCCGTCATCTAAGTCCAACGGTCAAGGTTTTTTAAAATTGACTCCAATTCATGATGTTCTGTTAGATCATTCGACACAATTGCGACTTGGGTTTAGACTATGGATTTTTGTCGAGTAAATTCCATTCAATTGATTCAATCCATGATAAATCCGTCATCTAAGTCCAACTGTCAAGGTTTTGCTAAACATGACTCAAATTCAAGATGTTCTGTTAGATCATTCGACACAAGTGCGACTTGGGTTTAGACGATAGATTTTTGTCGAGTAAATTCCATTGAATTGAATTGACTCAATCAATCCAGGATAAATCCGTCATCTAAGTCCAACGGTCAAGGTTTTTTAAAATTGACTCCAATTCATGATGTTCTGTTAGATCATTCGACACAATTGCGACTTGGGTTTAGACTATGGATTTTTGTCGAGTAAATTCCATTCAATTAATTCAATCCATGATAAATCCGACATCTAAGTCCAACTGTCAAGATTTGTTAAAATTGACTGAAATTCATGATGTTCTGTATGATCATTCGACACAATTGCGACTTGGGTTTAGACCATTGATTTTTGTCGAGTAAATTCCATTCTATTGAATCAATCCATGATGAATCCGTCGTCTAAGTCCAACTGTCAAGGTTTTTTAAAATTGACTCCAATTCATTATGTTCTGTTAGATCATTCGACACAATTGCGACTTGGGTTTAGACTTTATTATTATTATTATAACATTATTTACAGTTGGTTTGAAATATAATATTTCTAATTTGAACTAATTAAGACCAATTATTTTTACAGAAAGAAAGAAAACTAGTTACAATCAGGCGATAATTATATACAAATACACTTCTGGTGAAATTCCCACGGACTCTTTATCTACATATTTTGCTGGAGCAATTGTCCCCCTTCCACTCTTTAATTGATCTCTTAAAGCTAGCACTGGTTGCCAGACTTTTTATGGAGTCAGACAAAGTGTTCCAAAGGATGGCACCCCTGAAGGATAATGAATCATTCCCATATGATAATGTATTGGTGCTCGGTAACTGTAGAAGATTTTTTGTCCTTAGGCCACATCTTTTGTCTGGAAGATATTCCACATAAAAGATGGATTTTCCGAATTGAGGCATTTATATATTTCCAGCATTAATTTTTGCAAATTTCGAATGTGAATTGTGCATTCGCTACCCCTAGCTAAGAATTCAGCAAAGGGGGCTGCGATATCCTGCCACATTATTCTCAGTGCCCTTTTGTGGACTCTGTTTATTGATACATTGGCATCTTTGCCACAGAACATCCATATTAAAGGACAATAATTGAAATTTGACATGATAAATGTATTGTACAGAATACGTCTCTTGTCCTGATCTAAATATTCTGCTACTCGCGAAAACGCGCTAGTCTTATTGTTGGCTTTTTTACATAGAGTATTCACATGTTCGGAAAATTTTAACCGGCAGTCAATAGTAATACCTAAGAGTTTGACGGTGCTGGTTGCAGGAATAGGTTTCTCATCAATTTCAAACACATACTCCTGGTCTGATTTCAGTCCAAGAAACATGACTTGAAATTTTGAGGGATTTGCAACCATTCCATTGTCCCGAAACCAACACAACGCACTGTGAGTATCATCCTTGAGACAGGATACAACGTGCTCTAGGTTTTGACTGCATGCATATATTGTATTGTCATCCGCAAAATTACAAAACTCTGATTTAGTAATGGCATATGTGAAGTCATTCATAAAAAAGTTAAACAAAAATGGACCTAGCACTGAGCCTTGGGGGACGCCTGATTCTATGTTTTGCCATTCGCTAAATGAGTTGCCGTACTTGACGCGTTGCTTCCTGTTTGAGAGGTAACTTGAAAATAGTTTCAGGCTTTCCAGACCGAAACCATAGGCAGCCAGCTTAGCTATTAAGAGATCATGTGGAAGGCAGTCGTAAGCTTTTGACAAATCCATTAGGACCATTCGCACATAGCCCTTTTTGTCCAGTGTACTGCGACAAGCTTCAATAAGACGGAACAATGCGTGTTGTGTACTGTAACCGTCGCGGAAGCCACACAGTAAACTAGAAAGTCTTGTATTTGCAAAAGGCGTCATTTGCTTCGCCATGATTCGCTCAAGGACTTTGGATAGGGCCGGTAGGACACTTATAGGCCTGAAGTTAAATTTCAACGTAGAATCGTCAGCTTTGAAGATAGGTGATACATGAGCCAGTTTTAATTTGTCCGGAAATTCGCTACATTCGAACATCTTATTAATATAGAATGTGATCTGATCAATGCACAAACCTGAGAGTAATTTTAGGATGTCCGTAGGTATCTCCCCACTAGATTTTTTCGAACTATTTAGCTGGTTGATTTCATTCCAGACGTCAATAGGTGCAACAAAATTAAATTCAAATTTGTCAACAGCCCCAACATTCTCCTTGATTCTAATAATACTTGGATGGTTCCTATATTTTTGAATCGAATGCAGCACGCGATCAGTTGTCGAAGTAATTCCAACGTCGGATTCAGGCGGTGCAGTGATTGGTAGTGTGTCGGTTATATTCACAAAGTAAGAATTGAAAATTTCACAAATCATCTTGTCATCGTTTACTATGTTTTCGTTTTCTGCAAGAACTATCTTGTTCTGCCCAGATGTTTTGTCGGTGAAGAGGGGTTTGAAAGTTTTCCAGAAATTTTTATCTTTTCCAACTTCTTTTGGGTCTAGTTGGGAGAAAAATTTTCTCTTTGCTGCTCTGTTCAACCTGACAACTAAATTTCTCTGTTGCTTATATTTGCGAAAATCTTCCTCTGTTCGGGTTTGATTGGATTTATTTTTCAATCTTGTTCGAACCATAATTGCTTTTTTGAGTTCTTTTGACAAATGGGGCTTATTGTTTCCCCTGAAGATAGCTGTGTTAAGGGGAGCGTGCTTGTCTAGCTTTGCCCTTACTATTTCCTCGAACTCATCATATGTTTTAGGTCTGGTTGTACAGAGTCCATTGGCTAGGTCGGCTCGAAAATCCTGATCCGAAAAATGCTTGTAGTTGCGATATTTGACAACCTTTGGTGGGACCTTAACGAAGGTAGTTTTTAGAACTGTATAGATCAAATGATGATGGTCACTGAAACCTGTTCCAAAACTCTGGCTGTTCTGAAAACTGTGCTTTCGATTTGTAAGAAAGAGGTCGATACACCTGTCAGGAGAACTTTTGAAACAAGTAGGAGTTTTTATCATACTATACAGCTCTAACTGGTCAATAAGTACACTCAGCGTAGGATCACTTGCCACAAGGTTGAGGTCCCCAAAGACCAAAAGGTTGTGCGTGGATCTGGAATAGAAATCAACCAGTGTACCTATTTGCTCAACAAAATATTTTTCATTTTGAGATGGAGGCCTGTATGAAGGTACCAATAACCATTTTGTTTTTCTGAGATTTAGCTCGATAAACTTTGCTTGGATATCATGAGGCACCGCAATTCCTGTTAGCTCCTTAGACATTATTTGCTCATTCACATACACAAGAAGCCCACCAGAATGAGCTGATACGTCTAGTCTGTAAGGCTTTTTATAACCTGGTATCATGAATTGTGATGTGGGGAAAGAGCTATCTAGTTTGGTCTCTGCTATAACTAAGACATCCACAGAGCTCTGTAAAAGGGATACAAAATCATGGAATTTGTTCCTGATTGAGTTTATGTTTATGTACCTTATGATTATCTTTTTTGGATTTGCAATGCGCAGTGCTTTCATTTTTTGAAAAGCATCACCCTCTGAGCTATAGGTTTCGGTGCCCTCAGAAATGTTACCGTTACACTCATATAGGCCAACAAAATTGTCTGTGAGATAATTTAAAGTATGTGGACCAAAAGTAGTTCAAAATTCGTCCATGGCTTTGATCAATTTCATAGCAAGCATAGATTTACCTTTCTTATTCAGATGTAATTTGCGCATACCAAGTCAGGAATCGTCGATGTCTGAATTATCCAAGGTCTTGACTTTTTCTTCAATACACATTGCCTTTAGTTTTCGATTTAATTGGTCCACTTTCTTTTTCCCTTCCTGTATGTCATTCCTCGGTGTTAACAGGGAAACAGCAATCTTTGTGTGTGGGGTTCCATCCCTTATTGACTTGATAGTGCTCTTTAGTTGTTTGACTGTATCGATGTTACTTGTGAGGTCGTTCGTACCGATGTGGATGATCAGAGCATCTGGTTTTCTCCTTATGATTGGCTTTATGTGATCCGTAAGATCTTCCGAGTTCGCTCCCGAATGAGGTCGAATGCGAACTCTGTGTTTCTTGCTCAAACCTTTCTCTTCGATACCGTTCAAGATCGAATCTCCAACAACAGTTATGTTTAGCCTCCGCGGGCCTTCCATGTTTTCATTTCCATGTTCATTTTCGCATTTGTCAACAACATTGCTTGCTCCATTTTCGATTGTGTCTGTATGGCCACTTGGGACTTTTTCAACGGCAGTATCTGTTGCATTGCGCAACTCATTATTTCTCTTCTTTTTGTTCTTTTTCTTTGCTTTCTTCTTTTCAATGACGCTGTTGTTCGGATTGCTTTTGTTTGAATTGTTTGACTCTGTTTTGTTTTTCTCCTCATAACTTAGGCCCGATTCCTGTCCGATTTTTCCCTCCGAATTATAAGAAATTGGAGATTGCTTTTCAATTAAAGCAGAAATGATTCGCTGTTTATCGTCAAGCTGTCTCTCTAGCGATGCGATTCTCTCATAGAGACAGCGGATAAGGGGCGAATCATCCGTTGGATATGGTTTTGGTTGGGCAGCTGCCATGTCATTTAGTGTCGATTTGAGGAGCACGAGATCATTCCATAATTTCTCTTGAAATCAATAAAATCATCTGATGTTTGTCCTTTTTCGGTCTGACTTTGATTATCAATACATTCAATTTCACTCTGTTGAAGATTATCGTGAATTACAATAC
Source organism: Aurelia sp. 3 sensu Dawson et al. (2005) (assembly GCA_964020215.1). NCBI lineage: Eukaryota > Metazoa > Cnidaria > Scyphozoa > Semaeostomeae > Ulmaridae > Aurelia > Aurelia sp. 3 sensu Dawson et al. (2005). The sequence continues at coordinate 14,515,022 of OZ026572.1, forward strand.
TAGGAATATTAGAATCATTTTTTCGGTAGGATATCTTGCCACCATACGTAGCCTCTTTGATTATATTTTTCTTAATCGCAAGCTCAATGGCCAAACTCGCCCTTTCTCGGCTCCATCCATGCTCCCTTTTACAGAATTCGCAGATATTCTCAGGATATTGACCTTTTCCGCGCTTCTTTAGTTTGTCTAATACATCACCAATAATTGTCTCGTCACGTTTATCTGTCTGACTGGTCTGACTGCTGATGTTGGTGTTTGAAACTTCGCTGCTCAAATCAAGACCGTCCACCATTGCGACCAAGATACGACCCCTATCTTGGGTGTGACCAAGATGCGACCAAGACTATGGATTTTTGTTGAGTAAATTCCATTCAATTGATTCAATCCATGATAAATCCGCCATCTCAGTCCAACTGTCAAGGTTTTGTTAAACATGACTCAAATTCATGATGTTCTGTTAGATCATTCGACAAAATTGCGACTTGGGTTTAGACTATGGATTTTTGTCGAGTAAATTCCATTCAATTGATTCAATCCATGATAAATCCGTCGTCTAAGTCCAACTGTCAAGATTTTGTTAAACTTGACTCAAATTCATGATGTTCTGTTAGATCATTCGACACAAGTGCGACTATAGATTATAGATAGATAGATTTAGACTATAGATTTTTGTCGAGTAAATTTCATTCAATTGATTCAAACCATGATGAATCCGTCATAGAAGTCCAACTGTCAAGGTTTTGGTAAAATTCAAAGTCATGACAAAGTCAAGACTCAAAGTCATGATGTTCTGTTAGATCATTCGACAAAATTGCGACTTGGGTTTAGACTATGGATTTTTGTCGAGTAAATTCCATTCAATTGATTCAATCCATGATAAATCCGTCGTCTAAGTCCAACTGTCAAGATTTTGTTAAACTTGACTCAAATTCATGATGTTCTGTTAGATCAATCGACACAAGTGCGACTATAGATTATAGATAGATAGATTTAGACTATAGATTTTTGTCCAGCAAATTCCATTCAATTGATTCAATCCATGATAAATCCGTCGTCTAAGTCCAACTGTCAAGGTTTTGTTAAACATGACTCAAATTCATGATGTTCTGTCAGATCATTCGACACAATTGCGACTTGGGTTTAGACTATGGATTTTTGTCGAGTAAATTCCATTCAATTGATTCAATCCATGATAAATCCGTCGTCTAAGTCCGACTGTCAAGGTTTTGTTAATCTTGACTCAAATTCATGATGTTCTGTTAAATCGTTCGACACAATTGCGACTTGGGTTTAGACTATAGATTTTTGTCGAGTAAATTCCATTCAATTGATTCAATCCATGATAAATCCGTCGTCTAAGTCCAACTGTCAAGATTTTGTTAAACTTGACTCAAATTCATGATGTTCTGTTAGATCATTCGACAAAATTGCGACTTGTGTTTAGACTATGGATTTTTGTCGAGTAAATTCCATTCAATTGATTCAATCCATGATAAATCCGTCGTCTAAGTCCAACTGTCAAGATTTTGTTAAACTTGACTCAAATTCATGATGTTCTGTTAGATCATTCGACAAAATTGAGACTTGTGTTTAGACTATGGATTTTTGTCGAGTAAATTCCATTCAATTGATTCAATCCATGATAAATCCGTCGTCTAAGTCCAACTGTCAAGATTTTGTTAATCTTGACTCAAATTCATGATGTTCTGTTAGATCATTCGACACAAGTGCGACTTGGGTTTAGACTATGGATTTTTGTCGAGTAAATTCCATTCAATTGATTCAATCCATGATAAATCCGTCGTCTAAGTCCGACTGTCAAGGTTTTGTTAAACTTGACTCAAATTCATGATGTTCTGTTAGATCATTCGACACAAGTGCGACTTGGGTTTAGACGATAGATTTTTGTCGAGTAAATTCCATTCAATTGATTCAATCCATGATAAATCTGTCATCAAAGTCCAACTTTCAAGGTTTTGTTAAACTTGACTCAAATTCATGATGTTCTGTTAGATCATTCGACAAAATTGCGACTTGTGTTTAGACGATAGATTTTTGTCGAGTAAATTCCATTCAATTGATTCAATCCATGATAAATCCGTCGTCTAAGTCCAACTGTCAAGGTTTTGTTAAACTTGACTCAAATTCATGATGTTCTGTTAGATCATTCGACACAATTGCGACTTGGGTTTAGACTATGGATTTTTGTCGAGTAAATTCCATTCAATTGATTCAATCCATGATAAATCCGTCATAGAAGTCCAACTGTCAAGGTTTTGTTAAAATTGATTCAAATTCATGATGTTCTGTTAGATCATTCGACACAAGTGCGACTTGGGTTTAGACGATAGATTTTTGTCGAGTAAATTCCATTCAATTGATTCAATCCATGATAAATCCGTCGTCTAGGTCCGACTGTCAAGGTTTTGTTAAACTTGACTCAAATTCATGATGTTCTGTTAGATCATTCGACACAATTGCGACTTGGGTTTAGACTATGGATTTTTGTCGAGTAAATTCCATTCAATTGATTCAATCCATGATAAATCCGTCGTCTAAGTCCGACTGTCAAGGTTTTGTTAAACTTGACTCGAATTCATGATGTTCTGTTAGATCATTCGACACAATTGCGACTTGGGTTTAGACTATGGATTTTTGTCGAGTAAATTCCATTCAATTGATTCAATCCATGATAAATCCGTCGTCTAAGTCCGACTGTCAAGGTTTTGTTAATCTTGACTCAAATTCATGATGTTCTGTTAGATCATTCGACACAAGTGCGACTATAGATTATAGATAGATAGATTTAGACTATGGATTTTTGTCGAGTAAATTCCATTCAATTGATTCAATCCATGATAAATCCGTCGTCTAAGTCTAACTGTCAAGGTTTTGTTAAACTTGACTTAAATTCATGATGTTCTGTTAGATCATTCAACACAAGGCGACTTTGGTTTAAACTATGGATTTTTGTCGAGTCAAATTCAATTGATCTTACTGACCGCCATTCTATCCGGTAATTTTATTGATTTCCTTAAAACCTGACTGCATTTGTCTATGCAGCTAAACGTATTATCTGAAACTTCGTCGAAAGCGGTTTCGCCAGCTAACTCATGTACGACAGAAATAAAATCAAATTCGTCTGCGGACTGTAGTCCTATCCAAAATATTATATCAACCCCTGACATTGAAAACTCATCACAAGGAACGTTTCGATGCTCATCTTCACCTCACATCGTGAGCACCCCAGTTAGCTCTTGGCCTTCGGTAGAGCATAGCCCACCCCTCTTTGAATCATCAACCCCATCTCCTACTTCAACAGATATTTTTTCAGAATCTGATGAAACTCTTTGGTCTCAGGACAGAATATAATAACCACCCACTCATAGGGTTCTTGAATATTAATAGTCTTAGAAATAAGATTATTGACTTGAGGATGCTTATGGAAAGATACCGAACTTATGTTTTGGTTATAGAGGAAACCAAAATAAGTTCCGATTTCAAAACTGAGACTTTTCTTGTGAATAATTATAAAAAACCGATGCGTCGTGATAGGAACGAATTCGGTGGGGGTATTATGCTGTATGTCAGGAAAGGTGTAGCATGTAACCGTGTCCCAGTATTAGAGACTCCTTCTCTTGAACTCCTTTGCTCCGAACTAATAGTAAGCAAAAAGAAATGGATTGTCTACAGTATTTACCGGCCCCCTGAATCCAACAACATTGATTCATTCTTTAACGATCTTTCTACTACCTTAAATTCTGCTTTAGACAAATACGACAACGTAATTGTAATGGGGGATATCAACATTGATACCCTAAACCGGCAGGACACTGGACACTCTAAACTAGTGTCCTTTTGTGATGTCTTTGGGCTATCAAATTTGGTGACTGCTAAAACATGTTTCACCAAGAACAGCAGTTCTTCCATTGATGTTATCCTTACAAATCGGCCGAGATCATTCCAAAAAACTTCTGTGTTTGAAACTGGCTTAAGTGACTACCACAGTCTTGTCATAACGGTTATGAAATCTCATCTCCCGAGACTTAAGCCTAAGATAATCAAGTATCGCAGCTACAAAAAGTTTGACGCCGAAAATTTTTTGTCAGATATAAAGCTGGCGAATTTTGGTGCTCCTGACGATCCTGATCAAGCTTACAATGATCTTGTCTGCACTTTTCGAAAATTGGTTGACAAACATGTCCCCCTAAAAACGAAAGTACTACGAGGAAACACTGCTCCTTTCATGACCAGGGAATTAAAACAGGGAATTTATACCAGAACGAGGCTACAAAAGAGATACAATAAAAATCCTACGAAAGAAAATGAATTAGAATTTAAACGACAAAGAAATAAATGTGTTTCCTTGAGAAAAAAGGCAATTAAACAGCATTTCAAACAAGCAACAGAAAATGGACTTGTATCGAATCGAGCTTTCTGGAACCTTGTCAAACCTTTTCTCTCCAACAAAGGAGGCTTAGCTGGTAGTGATATTTCCTTAGTTAAAAATAATGAAATCGTAACTGACGACCAGCAACTAACCGAAATATTTAACGATCATTACATCAAACAACTAAGTTGATAAAACAATGTTACTGTAAACCATTATCTAAAGAAAATTGTGTAGTTAAAGATGTCAATTCCGATGTAAATAAGATAATGAAGAGTGCAAATCTACTTATTTCAAACAACTAAGTTGATAAAACAATGATACTTTAAACCATTATCTAAAGCATATTGTGTAGTTAAAGATGTCAATTCCGATGTAAATAAGTGTAATACTGAGTGCAAATCAGTGCAGATCAATTTTGTAATACTGAGTGCAAATTTGTAATACTGAGTGCAAATCAATTTTATACACATAATTCCACTTGTTAACATGGATTTCTATGCTAATAACTACAACCTTTTCCTGTTATAAAGGTTTACTTTACTGATTTCCATAAAATGATTGTCTCTGTTCTTAAAACCACTTTCCTTAAACACGGACCAACTGTAATTAACTATAGAAATTACAAAAACTTTAACGAAATTGTTTTTAGAAATGATCTGCGGGAAGAATTAGGGAAAATAGAACCATCCAATTTGAATTACACTTCCTTCGAAACTATTTTTAATAGAGTTCTTGACAAACATGCTCCAATTAAAAAGAAATTTGTGCGTGCAAATGACAAACCATTTATGACCCGAGCACTGCGTAAAGCGGTCATGTTACGTTCTAGACTTCGTAATAGATATAACAAAGATCAAACTGTTGAAAATTGGAACAAATTTCGCAAGCATCGCAACTCCTGTGTTAAGTTATTTCGAAGAGAAAAAAGAAATTATTATAATAATCTAGACATTTCACTTGTCATTGACAATAAGAAATTCTGGAAAACTGTGAAACCATTTTTCTCGGACAAATCACAATCTAAGAATAAAATCGTTTTGATTGAAGATGAAACTATCATTTCCAACGATCTCGAAGTAGCAGAAACCATGAACGAATTTTTCGTCTCCGTAACGGATTCCCTTGGTATAAATGAAAACTCTGGTTATGAAAATGCAACAGACGGAATTACAGATCCTATTGATAAGGCTGTACACAAATTCTCCAATCATCCTAGCATTCTAAAAATAAAAGATCAATATCAAAATGCTGGTTCCTTTCACTTTCAGAAAGTTACCCCCGATGCTGTGGACAAAGAGGTCAGGAATCTAAATCCTAAGAAAGCTACAACGCACAAAAATATTCCTCCTAAAATCCTCAAGTCAAATTCTGATGTATGTGTAGAACCTTTGACGCAAATCTTCAATGATTGCATAGAAAATTCGTCCTTTCCTGATGAACTAAAGTGCGCGGATGTCACATCTCTTCCCAAGAATGGACCATCCAATTCTAGAACTAACTTTAGGCCAATCAGTGTTCTGCCTACGGTCTCAAAGCTGTTTGAAAGAATAATAGATAAACAAATAGTTGCGTATATTACACCCTTTTTATCGTCACTTCTCTGTGGTTTTCGAAAAGGCTATAATGCCCAGCACGCTCTCATAAGGCTCTTAGAAAAATTTAAAATTAGCCTTGATGAAGGTGGTAAGGCAGGGGCTGTATTAATGGATCTCTCCAAGGCTTTTGATTGTATTAAACATGATCTATTGATCGCAAAATTGCACGCCTATGGCTTCTCTCGCGAAGCATTAGCACTAATTAATAATTACCTCACAAATAGACAACAAAGAGTTAAAGTAAATGGGTCATTCAGTTCTTGGAAAAGCGTTGCACGTGGTGTTCCACAGGGGTCAGTCTTAAGGCCTCTGTTATTCAACATCTTCATTAATGATCTTTTGCTCTTTATTCAAAACTCGGATATATGTAATTATGCAGACGATACTACAATCTATACCTGCAATAAGAACCTTGACAATATAGTTGATAGGCTTGAAAATGATTGTAGTATAGCTTTAGAATGGTTTTCCGACAACTTTATGAAATTAAATGCAGATAAATGCCATTTGTTGGTTCTTGGGCAGAGATGTGACGATCCTGTTACTGTGAGGATTGGAAGTGCTGACGTTGTAAATAGCTCTGAAGAGAAGCTACTCGGAGTTCAAATTGATAGCAAACTTTCCTTCGATAATCATGTTTCCAAACTGTGCCAAAAGGCTAGCAATAAACTTTATGCACTTGCTCGCATATCACCATACATGGATCAGAGAAAATTAAGAACTCTCATGAGGGCTTTTATTACCAGTCAATTTCAATACTGTCCTTTAATCTGGATGTTTCACAGCAGGCAGCTGAACAAAAAAATTAACAAAATACAGGAAAGGGCTTTGAGAATAACTTATTAGGATGCCGAATCTACCTATAGTGAACTATTAGAGAAGGACTGTGCCGTTACTATTCATACAAAGAACCTTCGATTACTTATGACTGAGATGTATAAAACCAGAAATGACCTGAATCCTTCTTTTATGCGAGAAATTTTCTTTGAAAACGAAAGTCATTATAATTTGCGTAACAGCAACGAATTCGTTCAACCTAGGGTGAGATCGGTCGGAAATGGCACAGAAAGCGTCAGATTTAAAGGTCCACAACTATGGCAAATATTACCGCAAACAGTACGAAACTCTGAATCCCTTGCTCAGTTTAAAGCAAATATTAAACATTGGAAGGGAGAAAATTGTCCCTGCAAGCTGTGTCGCACTTTTATTCCGAACTTGGGCTTTTTATAATGATTTTAGAGATTTGTTTTTTATTGTATACCTTGATGGATTGTAAATAGTTTAATTTTTTTTTAGATATTTTATCGAAACTTGTAACATACATTTTTAGCGTTGGAATTAATTAGCTAAATATTTTTAGCTATCTGTTATTTTAACCAACGAAAAAGAAATTGATAATAATAATAATAATAATAATAATAATAATAATAATAATAATAATAATAATAATAATAATAATAAGTTCCAGCATGGATGACGTATGGAAGAACGGTATTATGTGTGAAGGACAGAAGTAAGGGAAATGCTGCGAGTAACTTCAGACCTATTTCATGCTTACCACTAATGTGGAAATTGCTAACGGGTATGCTGTCCGAGCAGCTGTACAAGCATGTAGATACTAATGATATGTTACCATCAGAACAGAAAGGCTGTCGTAAAGAGACACGCGGAACGAAGGATCAACTACTCATTGATAGAATGGTACTTAAGAACTGTAAAAGAAGACACACCAACCTAGCTATGGCGTACGTGGATTATAAAAAGGCGTATGACATGATACCACACTCGTGGATACTAAAGAGTCTACAACTGGTTGGGGCAGCTGATAACATTGTGAACGTCCTTGAAAAGAGTATGACGAAATGGAAGGTACAGTTGAACGCAGGAGATAAAATATTAGGGGATGTCAACGTCAAACGTGGAATATTCCAAGGAGATAGCCTTTCGCCACTCCTATTTGTTATCTGTCTCATACCAATGTCACTAATTTTGAGAAACATGAAAGCTGGATATAGTTTGGGAAAGAATCAGCCAAAATTAAATCACCTTCTATATATGGATGACTTAAAGCTATTTGGACAGAGTGAAAGAGACATAGAATCACTTGTAAATACAGTGCATAGATTTAGTTGTGACATTGGCATGCGATTCGGTATAGAAAAGTGCGGTGTAATTATCATGAAGCGTGGAAAGATTGTAACTTGTGATGGAATTGAACTACCGGATGGAGAGAAGATGAAAGGCGTCAGCGAAGAAGGTTACAAGTACTTGGGTATAGTAGAACTAGATGGGATAAAGGAGAAAGAAATGAAAGAGAGATTCACGAAGGAATACAAGCGAAGGATTAAACTTATATTGAAGTCAAACTTGAACAGCAGGAATGCCATTTCAGCAATGAATATTTGGGCAGTAGCTGTGATGAGATATGGGGCTGGGATAGTGAAGTGGACGAAAGCGGAACTGGAGAAACTAGACAGACAGACACGGAAAATTATGACGATGAACGGAGCATTACATCCAAAAAGTGACGTCGATAGATTGTACGTTGCAAGACAGAGAGGTGGAAGGGGATTGCAAAGTGTATTAGAAACCATCCAGTCAGAGGAAAATAGCCTTAGATGGTATGTTAAAAACAGCCAAGAGCATTTATTAAAAGCAGTGCATAAACAACAGGAAATGAATACTGACATCATTAAGCCATCAGAGTATAAAGATCAAAGAAAAAAAGAAAGAGAAGTCAAGTGGCATGAAAAAGTAATGCATGGTCAGTTTTTCAGAGATACGGATGGGATAGTAGACAGGAAGAAATCATGGTTGTGGCTAAAAAATGGAGACTTGAAGAAAGGAACAGAAGCACTAATTATGGCAGCACAAGAACAAGCAATACGTACGAATTACGTTAAACATCATATCGACAAATCAAGAGATTCGCCGAGTTGCAGAATGTGTGGTGAGAAGGGGGAAACAGTGAGCCATATCATATGTGAATGTAGCAAATTAGCCCAGAAGGAATATAAGCGACGCCACGACAACGTAGCACGGATAGTTCACTGGGAGATTTGCAAGAAGTATCACCTACCCAGGGCTGAACAGTGGTACAATCATAAGCCAGAAGGCGTCACTGAAAATGAAAGCATTAAGGTACTGTGGGACTTTAACATAAACACAGATTACGAAATTGAGCATAGGCGACCAGACATTGTTGTCGTGCTGAAACCAGAAAAAGAGTGCTTAATCATTGACATAGCTGTACCAGGAGATACAAGGATAAAACAGAAGGAAAAAGAGAAAATTGAAAAGTATCAAGATCTAAAAAGAGAAATTGCAAGATTATGGTGCCTTCGAAAAGTAACTGTCATTCCAGTTGTAGTTGGTGCATTGGGATGTGTCACAAAAGAAGCAGAGCAATACATTGAGAAGATAGGAATCAAGATCAGGACTGAAGTGATACAGAAAACGGCATTGTTAGGAACTGCAAGAACATTGAGAAAGGTTCTCGAAACCTGAGGCTAGTTGTTCTAGCTTGCTTTCGGGACGAACTTACCAGGAACTTTTTTCTGTGATAAAAAGAACATAATAATAATAATAATAATAATAATAATAATAATAATAATAATAATAATAATAATAATAATAATAATAATAATAATAATAATAATAATAATAATAATAATAATAATAATAATAATAATAATCAACATAGTAGAAAAATCTAGCGGTGTAAAACCTTGCAACATTGCAGATACGGTTGCAACCGATGATTATCGGCAAATCATTAGGCTGATTCTTGAAAAATACAAAAACCATCCAAGTATTTTAGCTATCATTCAAAATCCTGAAAACAATTTCAATTCATTTTCCTTTCATGAGGTACAAGTCTGTCAGGTTAGGGAACAACTAAGGTCTTTGGACGGTAGGAAATCAACGGGGGAAGATCAAATACCACCAAAACTTGTGCTGTGGGCTGCAGACGATCTTGCAGCCCCTTTAACAGATGCCATTAACAGCAGCATACGAAACTATAGGTTTCCAGATAATGGAAAGTGAGCTGCGGTATGTCCCTTGGATAAAGGGGAGGCCAATCGTACGGTTGAGCGAAACTTTCGACCTGTCAGTATTCTAAATATATTCTCCAAAATCTATGAAAAGATTTTGAAAAACCAACTGGTCCCATACTTAGATGAAACCCTTTCACTTTTCATAGCTGCCTATAGAAAAGCATACGGCACACAACATGTCTTGATAAGAATGATAGAAGAATGGAGGGTTAAACTCGATAATGATAATATTGTGGGAGCTATCCTTAACGATTTATCGAAAGCTTTCGATTGTATTCCACACGATTTACTTATAGCCAAATTACATGCCTATGGTTTTCATGAAAATGCCCTGGTCCTTATCTACTCTTACCTGAAACGGCGGAAACAGTCTGTTAGAATCAATAATACATATAGCTCTTTCCAAACAATTTTATCAGGGGTACCTCAAGGCTCTGTTTTGGGTCCTATTCTTTTCAATATTTACATAAACGATCTGTTTTTGTTCATTAACCGAGCAACGTTACATAATTATGCTGATGATAACACTCTAGCTTATTTTTCCAAGACCCTATCAAATTTGATCGAAGTACTGGAAGAAGAAGCTGGAGTTGCTTTAACTTGGCTAAAACATAATCAAATGATAACCAATCCAGAAAAATTTCATGCACTCCTCATTAGAAAGGATCAAACAAATACTAGTGGAGAGAATTTTAACATCCAAGGCAAAATGATCAAATCAGAAGAAACTGTCAAATTGCTGGGTATTCAGCTAGATTACAGGCTAAATTTTGAACAGCATATCTCTGAACTTTGCAGAAAAGCTGCATCCTAACTCAATGTCTTGAAAAGACTCAAACACTTTATTGGTTTTAACGAAAGAAAAATCCTTGTCCAGAGTTTTGTTTATTCAAATTTTGATTATTGCCCTCTTGTGTGGTACTTCTCATCAGCTAAGGCTTTACAAAAAATTGAAAAGATTCAAGAACGTGCCCTTAGATTTTTATATAATGATCACCTTTCCTCTTACAGCGACTTACTTTTGAAGTCAGAAAGGTGCACTATGCAGGTTTCTCGTCTGAGAGTTCTTTGCATAGAGGTTTTCAAGACATTGAAAAACTTAAACCCATCTTTCATGCATGACATTTTCAAAATCAAATCTTCCACTTACTCATCACGAAATCCAAATGATTTACAGCATTACAGACCAAACCAAGTCACCTTTGGATCTAATAGCCTTCGATCTTTAGGACCTCAAATATGGAATGGACTGCCGAATGAAATAAAATCTGCCGAAAATTTGAATAGTTTTAAACACCTAATAAAAAAGTGGGATGGCCCCTATTGTAAATGCAATGCTTGCCAGCATGTGACAGAAAACTAATCTCTCTTTGTATCATGTAAATATCTTTATGTACATACCTGTATTATTTATTTTTCACTTTAATTTATCGATTTAGATTAGTTCGATATGTACATATGTATATAGAGAGCTAAATAATAATTATCGATGTTAAATAAGATGACAAACAAACGCCAACTTTCTGAGTTGTGGTCTATGTAATCTCACCAGTAACACGACGCATGTCCGATGTATAAATCGGGGATGCACTTTTGACAAATTAGTGTCGCCCTGTTGATAATTAAACCTAACACTACATAAATTCGACTAAATTGAGCATTAGTTTTAATTTAGTATGAATACGAAAGAAACTAGATCTTTGAGACATATCTGTGGTGCATCTTCCTGTCCAAAGATTTCTGGCAAAAAGAGCTATTCAAGATTGTTTCGATACGTCCACTGGGGTACAATGCAATCCTCAAAAGTGAAACGATTCAAGCTATTTTGGTGGCCAAATCTATTGCTTTTGACTAGCTGGGGGCTCAAGAGGCTTCATGCGGGAGGGCTGAAAACATCGAAGTCTGAAATCATCTAAAAATATCAGATGGCATTGTCCTAGTCAATACAAAACAAATCGCATTTCAATTTATGACCATGAAACAATGATATTTAGAAGATTTAAGAACATATCTAGATGTTCTTTATGATAGATTTGCATTTGCCGAATTGTATCATAGTTAATAGAAAATTCCCCCAAAAGATACAGGACCAGTGTGAGAAACTGTCGAGCTCTGCAACTAGATTTTGCTAAGAAACTGTGAAAACGCTCTCTGAGTAATGGTAGGCACCAGTTGTTTGAAAATTCGCATCTTATAAAAACAGCAACTTTTTTTGCTATCTACCTTTAGGAAGTGGTCTTTCAGTGAGTGCGTTTGCCGGGAAACTACTGCATGTCCCATAAAGAAGAATTCCCGTTTAGAAAATCACCAAAATTCGATTATGAATCCTATCACGAAATATCCTTTTCTGTTTCTTTTATGAAAATCCAAATTCATGTAACGATGATGAATTTCTACTGCTGTTGCTTTAAAGGACATAAAATTACACCTTGGAAAATTTTATTCTGAGCTATACCCTTTTATCAACATCTTAAATCTTGCCTAAGAGCCATGGAATTGAGATGTTCCATTGCTCTTCAAGTGTGCAGAGATATCTGGCATGTCTTTCCAACATTTGTGACCGAGCCAGAAGCTTAATATGGCGAAAGAAATTAACCTGGTACAAATCAGTCCTGCAGTATTCTTCAAAACCACGCAGCCCTGAAAAAAGCTAAATTTACTAATGTTAAAACCAAACATAAGATCAGTTGTGCTCTACAGGGTGTCTCGAAAAAATGTTTTGACGTTTGATTAAATGCTACAATAGTGATACAGTAAAAACCCGCATAAAAGAACAAGTGGGTTAAGAACACTCAGGCTGAAATTTGGTTGAAAAACACCATATACATAAGAACACATTCAGCCTGAAAAAATGAAAATTGTTCTTACATATGACTTATTGAGTCAGGTGTTTATGCTTTAAATTTCAGAGAACACTAGACATAGTGCAGATTGTTTTACTGCTGCTAAGGGATTTTCAGGGTAAATTGTTTTTGGACTTTGTTAAATAAAATCAGATACTAAATTAAATGAGAGTTACCTTACCTTCTCTGGCATTATGGCAATGACATTTTTTATCAAGAAGACGTTAAGAACACTTCCAGGCTGTTTTTGCAGAAACATCCTTGTAAATAAGAACAAAATCAGCCTGAAGTCCAAAATATGTGTTCTTTTATGCGGGTTTTTACTGTATGCTAAATGGGCACTTGGTCAAGTACCTTTCTTCCTGAGATTCTTAATTAATTTCTGACACAAGAATCTTGCAAATCCGCTAAAAATGCATCGAGTTACAAGCTTTTGAAGTTCTATTTTGTGTGAAAGCTGAAACCAGAGGCCTCAAAAAGGCATTTTTTGGTAAAACTTCCATCGGCCATCGTTCCTGTTATTTCTCAATTGTTTCAGGGCGAATCAAATAGGATTTGGACAGGTTTTCGATACCTAACTTTCAAGCGTATGGATGCTTTGAGCGGAAAACTTCAGTCTCTCATCGATTATGTTCTGAACTACTATTTTTGAATACCTGCAATCTTAAGCAAATTTTGACAATGATTATAACGATAAATTACTTTCGAAGTACTTTTTTGTTTGCTCTCATATCAATGAGAGGTATGACATTTTATAACCTTATTTTGCCTCCATCTTCGAGATTTTTTGCGTTACAAGTAATCTGGGGGTCTTTGGTTTCAGCTGCCGCATATCTTTTATCTTTGAAAGCTCGCAACTCAATGAATTTTCAACCGATTTGCAAGATTCTGGTTTCTAACACTATTTCGAAATCTTAGGTACGGGATTATCTTCCCATGAGCCCGTTCATTTCATCGTTACTTTTCAATGCTTCATTAAACGTCGACCAATTTTTTTGAGACATCACGTAGAAAATATTTTGGTCTTTGATCTACTTGCCAAAACAATGAATCTGAAGATCGGCTATGTAAATGAAAATTTGGTGATTTTGCAATTAGGATTCCATTTTTGTGGGACAACCTTTATATTCAAGTTTATTCATATTTCAAAAGACCAATGAGTTTTAACTTCCTTCCATATGGTATATAGCACAATGGTTCGAGTCTCTCCTGCCTCCGCCATGGAAAACAGAGCCAAAATCAGGAAAAGAGCTCAGCGATGGAAGGAAATTTCTAGCATCTACATGTTCATGGATGATTAAAAACGTGTTTCTTTTGTGCAGATAATACAAATTATGACAATTACATGTTTTCCTGAGTCGTTATTGCTTGTTTAGCTTTTTCTTCTATCAGTTTCTTGAATTCAGCTTTAATATCTGTTTTTTCAAGCAAGCAATCTGGAAAAAATGAAATTCTCAGATAAATGGCTTGATCTTGAAAAAGCAGTCACAGACACAGTTATAGAATATTTCATGCAAAAACTGTTCTTGATATGTCCTGAAAAAATTAGAAATTACGATCACTCTCAGCTTTATAATAATGAAAATTGTGTACTAATCTTCTAAGGAACTTATAGATTCAACAATGATTCTTTTATACAGTATATTTATCACAAGTGGGCTACCACGATTGGAGAATTAAAATGTGCTCCTGCCCGGGATCGAAGCCGGGATCTCCGTTTATTATTATTATCAATTTATTTACCGTTGGCAACAAAATAACTCATAGCTAAAATATTCAGCTAATTAATTCCAACGCTAGAAATATATTACAAAGTGTGGATAAAAGATGCAAAATTATTTAAAACTATTTACAATTCATCAAAGTATACAATAAAACAAATTTCTAAAAACATCATAAAAAGCCCAAGTTCGGAATGAAAGTGCGACACAGCTTGCATGGACAATTTTCTCCCTTCCAATTTTTTATACTTGCTTTAAACTGAGCAAGGGATCCTGAGTTTCGTATTGTTTGCGGCAACATTTGCCATAGTTGCGGACCTTTAAATCTGACGCTTTCTGTGCCATTTCCGACCGATCTCACCCTAGGTTGAACGAATTCGTTATTGTTACGCAAATTGTAATGACTTTCATTTTCACAGAAAATCTCCTGCATGAAAGAAGGATTGAGGTCATTTCTGGTTTTGTACATCTCAATCATAAGTAATTGAAGGTTCTTTGTATGAATAGTAACGGCACAGTCCTTTTCTAATAGTTCGCTATAGGTAGATTCGTCATCCTTATAAGTTATTCTCAAAGCCCTTTCCTGTATTTTGTTAATTTTTTGGTTGAGCTGCCTGCCGTGAAACATCCAGATTAAAGCACAGTATTGAAATTGACTTGTAATAAATGCCCTCATGAGAGTTCTCAATTTTCTCTGACCCATATATGGTGATATGCGAGCAAGCGCATAAAGTTTATTGCTAGCCTTCTGGCACAGTTTGGAAACATGGTTATCGAAGGATAGTTTACTATCAATTTGAACTCCCAGTAGTTTCTCTTCATAGCTATTTACAACGTTAGCACTTCCAATTCTAACAGTAACAGAATCCGTGTCAACAGACTCTCCATAACTCCACTGCGCCACTGAAGTGCAATGAAAATTTGGAGAAATCTGAAGTCAATCAGATCCCGGGTCTTCCACCACAATAGGAGCCATAGAGTAGATAGACATATTGGACCGTTTTTTGGCACATCATCATCCTTTATACAGTAGATGACATATTGGACCGTTATTTGGCACATCAGAGACTGATTACACTCACTTTCATTGCTTTCAAAATAATTATGAAATCTACCGGGTGACGCAAAAAAGTGAGCCGACGAAATTTGTTGTAGAGAAATGTGTAAGAGGCCGATCGAAATGCCTCAAACGTTGTTCCGTATGAGCTTTGGCACAGTAAAATCCCCAAATTAAGGATCTCGAGGCAAAGGGCATTATGGAAATCCTCGAAAAATCGTCAAAAACAGGGGATCGATTTACAGCCATTTCAGATCTTCAAAACAATGAGGAGCGTGTTTTATTTGAAACTGGGAGTAGGCTTTTCCTCGAAATCCTTAATTCGCGAAATTTACGGTGCCGCAAAAATTGCAAAAAATAGTCATTGTGTAGGGTAATCTTGTTGCGACAGAATAACGTTTGAGGCATTTCCGTCGGCCTCTTCCATAAGAAATTCCGTTAGGTCACTTTTTTGGGTCACCCGGTACAGCCCTCTTTGAAAAATTCCCGAAACAAAGCAAAAACCCAAGAACCCCACGGCTGATTTGAGTGTAATAAATATTTACATCAACGTTAGCTGTTCTGTTTCAAGCAGATGTGTCGTTTATTGAGATTAGTCCATAATCGATGATTCCGCAATTCAGCAAACACAGATATCTCATTTGAGACATCCAGCGTAAATTTGCAAATGAGCATGTCATCGAAGGTTTGAAACTCAATTCGATTTGCTGAATATTTCTTCGGCTTGAGGTGTCTTGGTGTCTTTGTGAAAGTAGACTTGCCCAAAGTCTATTTCGTCAATCAAAGAAAATTGGGAAAGGTAAGAGCGTCTTTGACTGTCATACAGACATACTACAGAAGACGAAATAGACTTGGGGCAAGGTCTACTGTCAGCGAATTTTTTAAAAGTTTTAGGCCCAACTAAACCTTATTTCAGCTAATATGTCAGAGAAACAGGAACATTATCATGAAAGTTTGAACGATTATTTGACGAAACAAACAAAACAACCAATTTCTAGATGAGCATAGCACCTGTATTTTAAAAACTCCCCGGGGAAGTCTTTTGTCAATCGTGAATTTTCTAGTAAAAGGATATTTTAACTCGGGGGGGGGGGGGGGGGGAGGGACGCAATGGAGACCCCAAGGGCATGATTTCAACGTCTTTCCTAGGGGCGAGCAGTTCGATCCGCTTTCATAACCTAATAATAATAATAATAATAATAATAATTCATTTATTTACAGTTGGTAAAGTGTCTAGTCAATATAAACTAATAAAAACCAACTATCTAAACATAAATCCTATTTACAAATGTTGCATCGGCATTGTTCTCCCTTCCAATTTTTGATCATTGTTTTGAACTGTTTTGTATTTTGTGCGGATTTTATGCTGTCTGACAAAGTGTTCCAAAGTATACTACCTCTGAACGATAGGGAACTTTGTCCATATGAAGATGTCTTAACTTTTGGTACCTGGAGTAGATTCTTTATTCTTAGGTCATACGTGATTTCCTTCGTTGTGAAAAACTCTGACAAAATAGAAGGACTAACGAAATTGGAGCATTCATATATTTCAACCATTAGCTTTTGCAGATTACTACAATGGATCGTTATCTCTTCCGACCTTGCCAGTAGTTCTTCAAATGTAGATGTATAATCGCCATGGAGAACTCTCAAGGCACGCTTATGCAACCGGTTTATTCTATTATTAGATGTTTTACCACAAAACATCCATATCAGTGGACAATAGTTGAAGGCTGACTTTATAAAAGTCTTGTATAATATGTTTGCTTTGTCCTTTTGTAGAAACACAGCAATACGAGAGAAGGCCTTAACTTTTTGACTTGCCTTTTTGCAAATACCTTCAACATGATTATGGAACTGTAGCTTTGAATCAATCGTTATTCCAAGGAGTTTAACCTCCTCGGTTGTCTTGATAGGTTGACCATTTATTTCAAGGCTGACTCTTTGCCCCTTTTCAAGACCCATGAAAATAACCTGAAACTTGTCTGTTGAAACTTGAACTTGCCTGAAACTTGAAATGTCTGAAGCAACATTTTAGGATCCTAACAGGCCGGACAAGGTTATGAAACCTAAGAAACCGCAGAAAATAACCTAAGTACGTAAAGAGCATCAAACTTATTAAACAAGAACCCACAAGAGGTGGACATTTCTAAAGTTCTTATGTAATAGTGTAAAAGATGGTACTTTGCTTGAACTCTGCAAAATCTCTCATGAAAAGGCTTCATCCAAACGAAATGTATTGAAAACTGTTCAATGGATAGAAAGAATGCACTAGCATACCATAAAAACATATTTGTACTGTACAAACTACAAGCAACATTTTAGGATCCTAACAGGCCGGACAAGGTTATGACATCAGTTTATCATGAGCCTCATTCAAGTTGCCTCACGGAAACCTAGGTTCTTTTATGCGGTTTTCTACTTTATGTTTCCATCAAAACCCTTGATAAATATTTTGTGAGATAGTTCACTCTCCATATTACCTTGATTGAAGTTCTTTAACACTCTCTCGGTGCAAAGCCAATGCAAGAGATCCTTTGATTGTGCTTTGAAATACCAATTAATGATTCTGTCTTCTTCCCTGTCTACAAATTCATCACACTGAAATAGATGTGATTTACATCAATCAAATTTGTTTGAAAATCAGGATATCTCTATGTCAATTTCTTGCATTCTTGAACCACTTTGATACATACCGGGTGTCTCAAAAAGTACCCCCATTTGACTAAAACAAGGAAGGAAACGATAAAATATCGGAGCTTTTTCAGTTCAAAGGCATATCATTTTATCTTCACCTTAAATGCACATACCTTGCATTTTAAAATCGTCCTCCGAACACTGGAGAAATGAGTTCACAAAGTCGAATTTTGGAGTGTACTTGAAAACACAGGTTTTGTAAAAGGGCCTAGTCATGATTTTATATCACAAGCATACTGCAAAAGAATCTCAACTTTCAACTTCATCTCTCTCTTTTGAAAAGAATTATACCTTGAAATGCTTCAGTCTTTCTACAAATAATTATTCCTTTAAGGCATCAATCCTTCCATTGCATTCCATCCCAGCTGTCAAAGAAGAAAAAAGGAGCACATGCACTCAGGGGCGGATCCCACGGGGGCGCTACGGGTGCTCAAGCACCCGTCAAAAATTTAGGGCCATGCAGAAACGAATAGCAGTTTTTTTGCCCATGCGTTTCTGCATGGGTCTAATAAAATCTAAGTGACAAAGCGAATTCTCAAGTTCACTCTTCCACTATGGCTAACTACCTCATATCTATGTATGCAAATATTTAGCAGGAAGAAATTATTTTGGAACCTTAGATTTTTAGGGCCATGCAGAAACGAATAGCAGTTTTTTTGCCCATGCGTTTCTGCGTAGGTCTAATAAAATCTAAGTGACAAAGCGAATTCTCAAGTTCATTGTTCCACTATGGCTAACTACCTCATATCTATGTATGCAAATATTTAGTAGGAAGAAATTATTTTGGAACCGTAGATTTTTAGGGCCATGCAGAAAGGAATAGCAGTTTTTTGCCCATGCGTTTCTGCATGGGTCTAATAAAATCTAAGTGACAAAGGGAATTCTCAAGTTCACTCTTCCACTATGGCTAACTACCTCATATCTATGTATGCAAATATTTAGAAGGAAGTAACTATTTTGGAACCCTAGATTTTTAGGGCCACGCAGAAAGGCATAACGGTTCTTTGACCATGCGTTTCTGCATGGGTCTAATAAAATCTAAGTGACAAAACCAATGCTCAATCTCTCTCTTCCAGCAAGGATAACTACCTCATATCTACGTATGTCAATATTTAAAAGGAAGTAACTATTTTGGAACCCTAGATTTTTAGGGCCATGCAGAAACGCATAACGGGTTTTTGACCATGCGTTTCTGCATGGGGCTAATAAAATCTAAGTGACAAAACCAATGCTCAATCTCTCTCTTCCAGTATGGATAACTACCTCATATCTACGTACGTAAACATATAGAAGGAATAAACTATTAGGGAACCTTAGATTGCTAGGGCCATGCAGAAACGAATAGCAGTTTTTTGACCATGCGTTTCTGCATGGGTCTAATTAAATCTAAGTGACAAAACGAATTCTCAATTTCTCTCTTCCCCTATGGATAACTAGGTGCTATCTACGTGTATAAGCATTTAGAAGGAATAAACTATTAGGGAACCTTGTTTGTTTCAATTTGTTTTCAATTTGTTTTGAGTGAGCTTGTCAGGATTTCTAGCTACTGAAAGCTAATTTAGGCCCACTGTGCATGCCGCATCCAGGCATGGGACCCCTAGTTTAACGTCCCTTCCGAAGGACGACGAGGTGAGTTGCGAGGTCAGTCATCAGAGGTCACCCATCCGAAATCTGACCTCACTCGACCAAGCTTAACTTCAGTCACCTGACGAAGACTGTATAAGCCACTCGGCCACTCACCCCTTAGATTTTATGGTCATGCAGAAACGTTTGGAAAGTTTACGAACGTAAATATGAAATTGTTATCAAGGCCTCCGACGAGACCTGAAAAGTGGAGGGGCCGAAATTTGAGATTAAAATATACCATAACCCAATATAATAAGCTGCCCTCCCAGGGACAGATCTAGAGGGAAAAGTGACTGAGGTTTGCGAGCGTGAAGCGCGAGTAAAATCACGGGGGGGGGGTTTCGGCTAAATTTCGGTTAGGGGGGTGCCGCCTACAGTTTCAAGATGTAACCGTTGGCTAGACCAATTTTTGTGAAAATGATACCTTTGGCTAGACTAATTTTTCCTTCAGAAGTGCTCTGAATTGGCATTTTCTAGGCAAAACTTGGCAAGTTTTTGCATTTTCTCGACCGAAATTCCAAAGAAGTTGGGTTCTTTTTAACAAAATTACCGAATTTTGACATCTCTTTGACCAAAATTCTAAAAAGGCATACCCTTGCCTAGACTCAACTCGACTAAAATTGCCGAAAAGTACACCCTTGGCTAGACTAGAAGTCCGAAAAAGTATACCCTCGCGGGCGGCACATCCCCAGGTACCTTTACTATGGAACCCCTCCCCCCCGTGAGTAAAATCCTCCCGTAGGGGTCCGAACGTAGGGGTCTGGGGGTTGCAGCTCCTGAAAGATTTTTTTGACTACGCCTTTCAGCTCATTGAAAAATCTCAATTTTAAATTAAAGCTGGCAGAATCGAGAAGCTGCCTACTAGATTCATACTCAAACGGTACGAGGTGTTTGCATTCTGCATTGACTATCTGCGTCCTGGTCCAGTTTCTATAGCTTTGACTTTCTTATATATTCATGGTGATTTGAAAGGTGTATATTTTGATATAACTGAAAATTGTCTGTGATTGTGTACAATAGTGAGGTTGTAACCATGTTAGTTTCCGACATGAAATTTCACTTATCAACAGAACAGGGATTGAATCGAATAGATGCTAGGAATTCACTTTATTTAATTTAGATGAGCATAGGGTTTTAAAGAGAATTCAGACGATTATCAACAAATTTTGGAATTGCACATTTTGCAAAACGTGGAGGGGCCATGCCCCCCGGCCCCCCCCGTCGTTTGAGGCCCTGGTTATCCATACTGAAAGAGAGAGATTGAAAATAGATTTTGTCACTTAAAGTTTATTAGGCCCATGCAGAAACGCATGGTCAAAAACCACCATGCGTTTCTGCGTGACCCTAAAAATCTAAGGTTTCTAAATTGTTTGTTCCTAGAAAATGTTTACATTCGTAGGTATGAGGTAGTTATCCATACTGGAAGACGAAGATTGAAAATGCTAAGTCTTGGAAAGACGTTTAAAAATTGAAAGCTTGATCCAGTACTGAAATTTTATTACAATTTGTTGTATTTATTACCAAAGACATCGCACCATTTCGTTAAAGGGAGGGCAGATTTACATGGGAGATAAGTTATAAAAGTTCCCCACCTTTTTTGCTTATGAATTGATTTCTGCCTCCGAAAACCTGTATGGATTCTCCGTCAGGATATAAACATTCTATATGCCAATAAAAATATGTTTGTGGCGTGTGGTACTAGTATGCAAATTAACCTATAATACTGTAAATTAAAGATTTAAGTACCAAATGTAGCGTAGATGTAAAAACACGACGTTTCGAGCGTATACTCGTTTCGTGTTTTTACATCTACGCTACATTTGGTACTTAAATCTTTAATTTGCAGTATTATCGGTTAATTCTATATGCCAATATCTAGAGACCTTGGGAGTATCTTAGTTTCTTTGTGATTGAAGTGTTCACTTACCCATGTCGTTAATTTGATATTGTGTTGACTGTGAAACGCTTAGTGCTTCACAGTGATCTAATGCACCAAAGCGCATCAATAATGTGGTGACGCACTATAGTGCACCAGATGGATGACGCAGTTGATAATTGATCCAATTAGCAGTCCGCTTTGTTGCGAAACGCTATGTGCACCAGGCCATGCAGAGACGCATGCCATGCAGAAACGCATATTACACCGGCTCCAAACAGGATTTTGTTGCGTTTTCTCGGCTTCAGTTCTATGAATTGGTCCATTAAATGTGCAAACACAACGCAATCGCTACATCGCAGGGAGATTTGTTATGAATTCTGCGAGTCTGTACTTTATTGCAGGGTAGTCCGCAGTTTCTTTCAGCGCAGTTTTCCTGTCGCGCTGAGCATCCCTCAGCTCACATGATCAGATGCTTGACCAATGGCATCATAGATCGATGGATGCTCAGTTTTAGCGCGAGCATCCGAGATTCAAATTTTCAAGACTAAGCCAATCAAAATTGTTTTTGAGGGGTGCTCGGCTTGATCAAAGAGTTTTGACTTTGATCAAGAAGCTGCTTTAGGGATGCTCGACGGACCAAACTATTCCGAACTATTCCATGCGAGGCAATGGAGGACGTTGTTCTTGGCCCGCTAAAAGCTCTTCTTGCAGTTAGTGTCATACCTTGCGATGAGAAGAAGCGTAAGGCCGTTGCTCTGCAAGAGGTACGTTTAGAAAGAATACGGAGTTTGTTTGACAGTAGAGAATAGAAAAAGAAGGAAGCTTTCACCAATTTTAAAGATTTGATCTAGGCCTTGCTTCCCTGCCAAGGAGAAGACCAGAGCGAAAGAATTTCTTCCAGTCAGGTATGCACTGTGTTGCGGCGCCAAACACCATATCGAGACTCAAACGAAAACGAGATTAAAAATGATTGACAGTTTGTGGCGTGTTTTGGAGAGAGAGAGAGAAATGAAGATGGAGAACTGTGGTGTGAATTTGCAGAGTTGAAAGATAGAAGAACTTGATAAATGAAGGGACGTGAGTCGAAGTTTATTTTGTTTGTTTGATTGAGTTGTTAGATTGACTTTGTTTGAATGATTGTTACGAAGATTGCTACGAAGAAAGAAGAGAACAGTACTAGGCCTAAGGTTATTCAGGATTGAATCTTTGATTGTTGATTTGATAGAATGTTGATAGATACAGTCCTCTGAAAGAAGAAAGGATAGAGACAAGATTGGTTGGAATTTGTTTGGTTGTGAAACGGATATAGATTATCACATAATTTGTTGTTGTTGTTTATGTTTGGTTTCATTTAAGGTGTTGAAATAATTCATGATTGTGTCGGTTTATTTGTGTCTTATCCTGGAGCAGCGCGAGAATTGAATTAGATCGGAAGTGACTGGGTGGGATAGAGTTTGTGAAATATATGTTGGGGGTTGGACCCAGAAATTCCTAACACACTGCAAAAACAAGCCTATTTTGCTGAAATTCTCAATACTTCATCTTACCTTTATTTGCAGCAAAGCAGCATTTCAGACCGAATTGAATCAGCACTTTCCATGGACCTAGCATTTGGCCTGTAGGTGACAGACGAGTGTTTGCCAGGATCAAAGGTCAAAGGCCTTCTTAATCTGTTCTGTTGCTTTGTGCGACGTGTCTTTGTTGTGATCATAAAACGGCCAGGCGGAAAACACGGAGTTGTCGGAGATGTCGGAGAAAGTCTCGGAGATGTCGGAGGTGTCGGAGAAAATCGCGGAGATGTCGGAGAAAATCTCGGAGATGTCGGAGATGTCGGAGAAAATCTCAGAGATGTCGGGGAAGACGTCGGAGATGTTGGAAGAAGTATTGGAGATGTCAAATATATAATCGTAGACTTTTGGACTATTTTCTCCACCATTTAGTCTTCATTTGTTCACCCATGATTTACACAGCTTGAGGGACAACTTTGTAACTCGATCATTGCCACGTAATTGCTTGTAGCCTGGTAGAGGCTGGTTATCCTTCAGTCCATGAGAACTGCCTTTCAGGGGGCCGTGGCAAAAAAGTTAACAAATAAGAAGTTAGATACTACGAAATAGGATAGTTGTCATAGTTTGCTTTACATTATTCTCTTAAAGGTGGCAAGGCAAGGGGAAGGTGCCCGTTTGGCATCGGGTTGCAGGTTGATCCCAAAGCTTAGGTCCACGAATAGAAATAGCCCTCTGAGCATTGTTTGTTTTTCGTAAGGGTTGCGAAAGATCAGTATCGGTATTTTTCAGTTTTCTAACATTTCGAGTCGTATTTTTTGAATAGGTTGGACAGGTACTCTGGGACGAGGCCATTTAACGATTTGTACATTCTACAGTCACTTATGAAGAGTAATGCTCGAAACGTTGTAGAATATTACTTCTTAAGTACAAAGTCATATTTTTTAAAAGAATCAAATGTTTGCAGTATACTAACGACGTACTACACGCAAAATCAAGTTTGTTATACAGTCACTTATGATCGTATCCACTTATGAAATATTTATACACGATGTTTCTTTCAGCTTGGAAAATCTACAAAGACCAGAATTCGTTGATTGCCGATGAATGAATAAATGCCGTTTCGCATTCCCTTCAATGGAGGCAATGCGAAACGGCATTTATTCTTTAGGAAACATCTCGGAATTTAAGGGAGCGACAAACATGACAGTTTAGAACTAATACAGTACCTTTTTGCTCCGTGAGGGGTACACGACTTGCGGATTGACGGGGGTAGCCGCCCGGCTTTCAGAAAGATCCCTCTTCTAATTACCGACAGTTGCCGTCATACCCACCTTTATGATAAACCCACCCATGTTTAAGGAAAATCTACCGAAAAAAGGGACCCTTGTCTAGAGAATTTTGGAGCCACAAACACACCTATACGGGCGGCACTCACTCGTACCCTCATCATGTTATGTTACCCATGCGCTAGAAAAGCACGCGCCTACTTTAAGAAGACGCGTGTCTGATAAATATACGCCTTGGCTGAATGCTGATTATTTTAAGTTGGCTAAAACGAGAGATAAGTTAAAAACTCTAGCTGTAAAGACAAACTCAAAATTGTTGATGGAATCTTACAAGCAAATCCGTAACAGGTTAAATAACTTGAATACACGACTTAAACGCGAGTATTTCTCTAAAAAAATCACGCAGTTTCAAGGTGACCTCAAGAAAACTTGGAAAACCATCAACCAAGTTATTAACAAAGAGTCGAACACTACAGTTGTGCCTAATCTTACTGTAGACGGGCAAACAATTAGGGGTAAAAAGCAATTGTATCATCAATGAATGAGTACTTCTCATTTCATTCATTTTCATTTTATAATATTTATACAGGTTAAAGGTTCATACATACGTATGTTTTTCAACCTGACCTGTCTTAAAAGATAAAAATAAGCACTAATACTAATAACAAAAGAAATTTACTAACCTAACCTAATTTACAATATTATATATAACTAAGGCTATAAAAAGAGAACGTAAAGATGAAATAAGAGTTGTCCCCGACTATAGATGATCTTTGAAGATTTTCAGGGAGGGGGCCAATTTAGTAGCTCTTTCTAGACTGTTCCACAGTTTTGCACCTCGATAAGAAAAGGCCTTTTGGCCATTGATCGTTTTTAGCAGCGGTATCTTAAGATCAGTTTCTGATGAACGCAGAAACCGTTCTCTATCATCCGAACATTTTGCGAATAATTTTCTCAAGTAGTCTGGTGCAAGCGAATTTAAAGACTTATAAGTTAGCGTGGCTGTCTCCTTTCTTACAAGATTACTGATAGTTGACCATCCAAGATTCTGAATTATCGGAGCAGCAGACGCATCGTATGGGCTGCCAGTTACAATTCTGGCAGCTCTATTTTAGATTTTTTGCAAGACGTCAAGCTTTGATTCACTACAGCAGCCCCAAACGGAACAACAGTAGCTCAAATGGGGCTCAACAATCCCTCTATACATTTTGTTGAGTACGTCAGATGGAAGATATTTCTTCGAATACTTAATAAGTCCAAGGGCTCTATTCTGCAGCATTGGGAATAAACTTAGTGAGAAAATTCCCGATGAAGCCAATCCACTCTTGTCTGGTGAATACCCGTTTGGAACTCCTCCATTAAGTTTCTCTTTTTCAGCCATCATGACAAATAAATTATCATCAACCTTGAATGAGGTGAAGACATCACATGGTTCAGGTCTCGATGGCATTGCGAGCTTTTATTTGAAGATTGCTTTGCCAGTTGTCGGCAGGTCCTTGTGTGATGATTAAATCATTGTTTGCAGGAAAATTCCCGGAGGACTGGAAAATAGCGCGTATTGCACCTATCTTCAAGAGTGGCGCAAAGGATGACAGGTCTAACTATAGGCCAATATCAGTTCTTCCTTTCATATCTAGGCTATTTGAGAAATTAATTTTCAATCAGTTTTATGAATACCTGGATGCAAATAAATCACTATATGAGCATCAGTCTGGTTTTCGACTTTTACACTCGGTAGCCACAGCCCTTATGGCTAGCACCAATGATTGGTACCTGAATATAGACAAAGGAAACTACACTGGTCTAATCTTTATTGACTTGAAGAAGGCTTTCGACACGGTTGATCATGAAATCCTACTGAAAAAACTGAAAATGTATGGAGTGACTGGCCTGGAACATGACTGGTTCACATCATATTTGGATAACCGTAAACAATTCTGCAGGGTGGATGGCACCTCCTCTGATGTGAAGGGAATAAATTGTGGAGTTCCTCAAGGCTCTTGTCTCGGTCCACTCTTGTTCCTGATTTACATCAATGATTTGCCTTCTTCCTTGCAGAAATCTCATGTCAGCATGTATGCTGATGACACGGCCATTTCCCTCTCTTCAAAAAGTATTGATGACCTGCAAAATGACCTAAACTTAGATCTTTTGAAGCTACAGGATTGGTTGCATGCAAACAAACTTTCTCTGAATGTTGTGAAAACGCAATCACTTATTATAGGCTCTGGTCCAAACATCCGTTAGATCGAAAGCCAGACTGATGCTCCACCATCTTTTTCTATAGATGATCAGGACATTGAAATGATTACCAACATAAGATGCTTAGGTGTTCAGATAGACAGTAAACTCAACTGGGACAAGCATATTGATACCATCAAGACGAAGGCTAATCGAGCCCTTGGACTTATTAAGTATTCTAAGAAATATCTTCCATCTGACGTACTCGACGAAATGTATAGAGGGAGTGTTGAGCCCCATTTGAGCTACTGTTGTTCCGTTTGGGGCTGCTGTAGTAAATCAAAGCTTGACGTCTTGCAAAAAATCCAAAATAGAGCTGCCAGAATTGTAACTGGCAGCCCATACGATGCGTCTGCTGCTCGCTCCGATAATTCAGAATCTTGGATGGTCAACTATCAGTTTTTTTTTCATTTTTTCATTCATTTTAAATTTTTTATACACGGTGGCCCCATCAACCAAGAGTGGCTGCTTTTCAGGGGGCCGTGGAAAAAATCTAATTACAATGCTACTAAAATAAAAAAGAATATTTACAATGTTAAATTAGAATAAATGAAAAATTGAAATCTATTTACATTTCAGTCTACATTTAAAAGTAGACAGAGAGGGGGCTAGCTTGACCTCATGTTTTAATTCATTCCAAACCTTTGCTCCACGGAACGAAAATGCTTTTTGGCCATTACTTGTTTTCATTCGTGGAGCAAGTAAGTCAGTATCACGATTTCTCAAATTTACAATCTCCCGTGTCGAGTTTCTCGTGAATAAAGTAGAGAGGTAAGTGGGCGCGAGACCACTTATTGATTTGAAAACAATGGTAGTCGTCTCTTGTTTGATCATGTCGTGGACTGTCGGCCATTTGAGCTCTTTAATCAAGTTTGCTGCTGGTGCATCATAGCTACTGTTGGTAACTATTCTCGCAGCACGATTTTGTAACTTTTGTAGCATCAAAAGGCGAGATTCTCCACAGCTACCTCACACAGAGCAACAGTAGCGAAAATGGGGCTCAACGATACCTCTATACATCTGACTCAGGGTATGCTTTGGAAGCAATTTCTTAGCATATTTTAGGAATCCCAAAGAGCGAGAAATCTTTGAACGTAAAGCCTTAGCATGCTCATCCCACACAAGATGTTTATCAAGTTGTACTCCCAAGTATTTCGCATTATCTACAACATCAATATGCGAGTTGCCAATGGCGAAAGATGGGGTCGGTACTAATTTATCTGATATCTTTTTGATATTAGGCCTAGAGCCTATAACCATTGCTTGTGTTTTGATTACATTGAGAGACAACTTATTACCTTCAAGCCACTGTTTCAAAGAGTCTAGATCACTGTTAATTAAGCTCGTCGATATTCTTAGAAGAATATGATATACTGGTATCATCGGCATACATCGTTACTTCTTTGTTTTTAAGAGCAAATGGCAGATCATTTATGTATATGAGGAATAAAAGGGGCCCAAGGCAAGAGCCTTGAGGAACTCCACATTTTATGTCTTCCATATTAGAGGCTACCCCGTTCACTCTACGAAGCTGCCGCCTGTTTTTCAGGTATGAGGAAAATCAGGTATGTTCAAGGCCAATCACTCCATACTTTTCTAACTTTTGGAGTAGAATATCGTGATCTACAGTATCGAATGCCTTTTCAAGTCAATAAATACTGTAGCAGTGAATCTACCTTTGTCCATATTAACATACCAATCATTTGTAGACTTCAGCAGACAAGTGACAGCGGAGTGTAAGGACCTAAACCCAGACTGTTTATAGTATATGAGCTTGTTTTTATCTAGATACTCATAAAGCTGGTTAAAAACCAACTTTTCAAATACCCTAGACAAGAAAGGAAGCACTGAAATCGGCCTATAATTTGATCGATCATCAGATTGACCACTTTTAAAGATGGGGGCAACTCTAGCAATTTTCCAACAATCTGGGAATACACCAGTTGCCACAGAAAGATTGAAAATGTTGCAAAGTGATTCACCGATGACAGTAAGCGCAATTTTCAAGAAATGATTGGCAATACCATCAGTGCCAAAACCCAAGGACTTTTTGAATTTTCCAAAGACCTTCTCTACCTGAGCAATATTTACAGCTTGAAATTCAAACCGCAAATTATGCTCGTTAACAGTGTAGTGGATTCAACGTGCGACCCATAAACACATAACTCAAAGATGTATCTTAGTTTCCTTAAAGTGCAAATATTCAAAATGTATCAAACACAACTGAACTAAAAACTGTCAATAATCCATGTTTAGTTCTCTTTATTCTTCGTCCCCAACAAGGAAAGGAATAAATACGCTCACCAAAATCATGCCGACGTCAACTTGGGCTTGGGCTTGGGTCGTCGCTGCTCGAGACTAGGCCTAGCTTCAGTGGCTTTTCGTAAGGAACGCCCTCGTCTTGTTTGTCTTGTGCTCTCTCTACAACTCTCCTCTACAACTCTGTTGTAATAGTTTTACATGTTTACCATGGCTCCTTAGGGAACTGGATCAGCGCAACACCGCCAGCACACAGGGCAAAATGCACCCACACAAAAGGCAAGATACCTCAAGGGACAAAACGTTCTGGGGGTCTCCTGAGTCTTGTCGACTCCCTTTGTGATTTCCTTTGAGGTTTGCCAACATTCTCCCCACCTTGACGTACTACGTTAACATATCTTACTCCAGTAGGCTTAGTCTTGGTGGCTCTTTCAGGAACGTATGCCTTTGTTTGAACTATTTCATGATTTTCTGGATCTTTGTGTCCTTCGAGGAGGTGCAGTTTTTGAATAGATCTATTAAAGTTTCCTTTCTGTGTTTTGACTGTCACTGTCCGAATTAAACCATCTGCTCCTTCGTGAACTTCTGCCACCATTCCCAATGGCCAACTGCTGCGTTTCACATTGTCCTCTGAAATCAATACAACATCACCTTTCTGTAACGGAGGAACTTCATTTCTCCACTTTTGTCTCACGGTTAACTTTGGTAAATATTCTGCTTGCCATCTTTTCCAGAAGTGACCGATCAATCGTTGACGATAAAGATATCTATCAGTGATTGGAGCTTCACATTGCGTCCCATGTGGTATGTCTGGAACAGTCTTTAGTGCTCTTCCAAGAGCAAGATGTGCCGGTGTGATTACTTGTCCATCTTTGATACTTTCTCCAACAAAAGTCAAAGGTCTTGAGTTAACTGTTGACTCGATTTCTGTCAAAACTGTGTACATCTCTACATATGTAAGGAAAGCTTTGCCGAGAATCTTTCGTAATGGCTCTTTTAGTGAACGACAAATTCTTTCCCACCAACCTCCTCGATGTGGGCTTCGCTCCGTAATGAACTTCCACTTGATTCCTCTATTTGCTAAATCTGTTTCTACTCTCTGAGTATCAATCTTCTTCCAAATTTTCTCTGTCTTCGTTTTTGAAGTCTCCACAATCCATTGCAAGTCTTTATTCGCTCTTTTGAAAGTAGACTGGTTATCTGACCACATTGTGTTGCAGAGACCCCTCCTGTTATACATCCTCTTGAAGGCTTGCAAGAACTCGTCAGTTGTCATATCATTGGTTAATTCGAAATGAACCATTCGTGTTGATGCACAAGTAAATATGCATACATACGCCTTTTGGGGTACTGAACTTCCTTTCAACTTTAAGAACAAGTGTCCTGTGAAATCTAATCCAACATGTGTAAATGGTGGTGAAGGACTCGCTCTCTCTACAGGTAAGGGAGCCATTCTTTGCATCAGTGGTTTGGTCACTTGCCTTTTACATTTGAGACATCTGTGAATTACTCTGGTAACATTTCGGCGGCCTTGAATTATCCAGAATCTTTCTCTCGTTATGGCTAAAGTGGTTTCTGGTCCTGCATGTGTAGCTTCTCTTTCATGTACTGATTGAATAATCTTGTCTACGACCATATGTTTTCCAGGTAATATGATTTGATGCTTACTTTCTTCAGGTATCAAAGAAAACTGCAATCTACCCCCGACCTTGATAAGCTCCTTTTCATGATCAAAGATTGGAGACAGGCTATTCAACTTGCTAGTTTTCGGGAGTTGTACATCGTTCTTTAGTGCTTCAAAATCTCCAGCAAATTCTTCTCGTTGCACTGTTCTGTACCAATATTCTTCTGCTGACTTTATCTCTTCTGACGTTAAATCTTTTCCAAATGATTCCATCGGCTGGCTTGTAGCTTTACTTCTTAAACTCGTCTTAAAATTACGAACTGCTCGCAAGACGTAAGCAGTAACTCTTGCTAACTTCAAAAATTTCTCATATTTGGCTGGATCAATTACTCTTGATACAGACTTTGTAGTTGAATGGTTACAAACTGTAATTTTGATCATCTCTGTTTCTGACTCTGGAGAAACCTCGAGCTTATTTTCCGGCCAATTTTCTTCACTGTTCTTTAACCACGCTGGCCCATTCCA
Source organism: Aurelia sp. 3 sensu Dawson et al. (2005) (assembly GCA_964020215.1). Lineage (NCBI taxonomy): Eukaryota > Metazoa > Cnidaria > Scyphozoa > Semaeostomeae > Ulmaridae > Aurelia > Aurelia sp. 3 sensu Dawson et al. (2005). The sequence goes on from OZ026572.1 coordinate 14,546,334, forward strand.
CCAAAGTTGGTTATGAATAACTGAATCTAAATTCTCCCCCCGAGTTAACAAGTTGGCAGGATTTTCATTCCCTGGGCAAAATCGCCAACATTCTGGTGATACATTTTCCTGTATCGACTGCACTCGATTTGCAACGAACAATTTCCAGTTTCTGCTTGGCCTTCGTATCCAGCTGAGTGCTACCAAACTGTCTGACCAACACACTATTCTGTCGACAGTCACTTTCAATGACTCCAATACAAACTTTAATAGTTTGGAAAGAATAAATGCAGCTAGCAACTCAAGTCTTGGCAAAGTCACTCTTTTAGTCGGTGCAACTCTGTTCTTGGACATGACTAACTGAACATTCACTTTTCCAGATTCATCTTTCAACACGACGTACACTACTGCACCATAGGCTTTGGGACTAGCATCTCCAAATCCGTGGAGCTCGACGCTGTTGACATTAGTAAGATCACTTACAAAACATCTAGGAATGCGCAGATTTGATAACTCTTTCAAATCTTCTTTCCATTCACTCCATGAAGACATAAGATCTGCTGGTAACTTTTGATCCCAATTTAACCCCCGTGTCCACAGTTCTTGGTATAGGATCTTTACTCTAACAGAGAATGGTCCTAACCATCCCATTGGGTCGAAAAGCTTTGACGATATACTGATAAGACTCCTCTTGGTTCCTTGATCTTGAATATTTGTCAGTTTCTCTCCTTGATTGAACAAAAATTCATCTGTTTCTGTATCCCATGAAATGCCCAATGCTTTCAATGGGTCACCTTCGCTTTCAATCTCTATCACATTCTTTGTTGCTCTTTGATCTTGTGGTATGCGGATAAGAACCTCTTTAGAATTACTTGCCCACTTGATTAATTCGAAGCCTCCAGATTTCATCATTCCCGTAGCTTCTTGATACAACTGAAACGCACTTTCATTATCTTCAGCTCCCGTTAAACAGTCATCAACATACATGTTCTCTTTGATGGTTTCTGAAGCTTTTGGAAAGGACTCCTTGTTTACTTCAGTATGATGTTGCACAGTTGCTATTGCTTCAAAAGGACTTGAAACATCTCCAAATGTTAGGCGTGTCATGCAGTATGTCTTTGGCTCTATCTTTGTATTAAAATCACGCCACAGAAATCTATGCACATTCTGATCTTGCTTTGCAAGCTTTATTTGCAAGAACATCTTTCTGATATCTGCCATTAAGGCGACACGATGAAGGCGAAACCTAATGATGATTGAAACTAAATTAGGTTGTAACACAGGTCCTGGTAGAAGACAGTCATTGAGGGAAACTCCATTCTTATTCTTCGAAGATGCATCAAATACCACTCTACACTTTGTTGTCACTTTATCTGAGCGAAAAACTGGATGATGAGGCAGATAGTTAATCTTTGTCTCTGAATTTGAATCCGTTTTGTCTGTTTCTCTTGCGTGCCCATCTTTCAAGTACTGATTTATTGCATCTTGATACATGCTTGCCTTTTCTTTGTCATACTGAAAACGTTTCTCTACTTTCACAAGTCTGCTAACAGCTTGCTGCCTATTGTCTTCCAAACCTGTACAATCCTCTCTCCATGGCAATGCAACTTCGTAACGTTCTCCATCATAGACAAGGCTATCTTTGAATTGTTGCATCGCACTTTCCTCGTCTTTTGTCAGCCTTTTTTCACTTTCATCGATTCCCAAAGATTCTAATTGCCAAAATCGTTTGAGATCGAGGTTGAGCTCTTCCTCTATTGTCTTCACTGTAGCAAAATTTGTCGTTGCTCTGTTGCTTGGATGATATTCTGATCCTACATCTAAATTTCCTGAGATCATCCATCCAAATATTGAATTTGTTGCTATCGGACTGCTAGCATCTCTCTTCTTTAGTCCGCTTCTTAAGATCTGACCCCACTGGTCTGAACCTAATAGAATATCAATGTTTGCTGTTTGTCTTGGGTAGCTATCAGCTAACTTTAATCCCTTTAAATATCGGTATTTTGAAATATCGACTGGAACTGCTTCTAGCGGTGCACACACCTTATCCACCGCCCATGCACTTACATCAGCAGACTTACTGCCATCCAATGCTGTCAAAGTAAATTTGAACTTTCTCACTTTAATTGTTCTTGATTGACCACCATGCATTAATATTGTCATCAGTTTTGATGGTCCCTCAGATTGCATTCCTAATGACTCTGCAATATCTTGCTTTATGTATGAGTGATCACTTCCACTATCTATCAGAATCCTGACATCTGTTTCAGTGCCATTCTGAATTAACTTTGCCTTTGCTGTGGGTAGCAGCCTCATCTTGTTTTCTGAATCTGTTTTCACAATACCGTTTAAAACTCCAACATGACTTGCTACTATAGCTTCTACTCTCTCGGAAGAATTGACCTTCTCATCTTTAGTTACTTCTGTCTTGGGATTCGAACTTGCTCTGTGTAGTAATGTATGATGTTTTCTCTGACATCCCTCGACCATACATCCTTGGCTCATACAACATGAACTGTAATGCGTGGAACTTATAGGCTTCAAACAATTGAAACACAATCCTTTATCTTTAACTGTCTGTATCCTCTCATCAACTGATTTCTTCTTGAATCCAAAACACTTCTTTGATTCATGATTTTTCTCACAAAAACCACATTTATTTTGATTATTTTGGCCTTGATTGACAGTTTCTTGACTAGTTTGAGCTGCTAATGCTGTTGCTGATGAAAACCTACTGTCCCCTTGATCCTTGTTTTGTATACGTGGCCTATTTGACATTCTGGGATGAGTTGAACGGTTTGGAGTCGACTTCTCTATGGCCTCTTCAGACATTACATGTGATCGAAGAAAATCGAAGAAAAACTCTGCCGTAACTCTCTTATCTTCTTCTTCATTCTCTAGATTGGAAAGTTCATACTCCCACTTTCTCCTTATGTCATTTGGCAGTTTACTTTGGAAAATTGGTACAAGAATTCTGTGACACACTTCAAGGTTTGGCTCATACTGCTCCAGAGTGTGATATCTATTAACCAAAGTGTCATACAAGTACCTCAGTGACTGTGCAGTCACCCTTTCTCTCTTCTCTATGTTTAGTATCGATTCGACCAAATGTTCAACGACTAAACGTTGTCTACCATAACGCTTCTTCAATGCATCTATGGCCTTTGAGTAATTTGAACTCGTAACTTCAATGTATTCAATGGCTTTTCTTGCAGATCCCTTTACATATACTCTCAGATAATTGAATTTCTCTCTCTCACTTAATGCATTGTTCTCGTGAATACAAGATTTGAACTGATCCCACCATGAAACCCATTCTATCATATTGCCATGAAACTCTGGTAATGTAAACTTGGGTAATTTCAAATTACTACTTGAATTTGATTCTCTGTATTCCTTCAGTGGTGTCCTATCCTCTACTGATCTCAACTCTGCTTCCTCATCCTTTGTTAATTGTGAAATAAGTCGTTCTGCCCCTTTTGATGCACGCAGGATTCGTTGTTGAAATTCTGTCCAAATTCTTATCTCTCTATCTACAATACTTTCATCTATCTGTAATGTAATGATTTCTTGGACTATAGACCCACACTGTTGTTCCTTTTCATTCAGTCGACGTAATGAATTTTCCATCTCAGCTTTTGATACTTCACCCTGATCAAACTCAGAAATCTCTAACAGTATCATCTCTATCGCTGAACCATAAAATTTATATTTTCTGTAAAGTTGCTCCATCTCACTTGGATTTCTTATATCATCACTTCTTGTGTCTGCATTAACATTGGCTTTGTGCTGCACTGCCTCTAATATTTTCTTACTCCAACTATTTATCTTTAAATCCATTTCTTTCTCAATTTGATGAACAAAATTCGACTGTTTTTCCATTAAAACTTTCATTTCACTAATCTCTTGAAAAATATTCTCATGATCTTTGCTTTCTCCATGTCCGTTATCTCCATTATGTCCGGAAAATTCATATTCTCTGTGATCTGTTTCATACTTTGGTTCATCTGAACTAACTTGAAAACGAGGCTGTCCGGTATTTGAAAACTGTCCTGTTTGTGTGGTCTGCCCGTTGTGTTCCCAACTTTGCTGTCCATTATCATGCAATTGTTCATGTATAATCTTGCCTTCATCTCTTCTACCATCACTGCCTTTCGAATGTCCGAACAGATCAATGTCCCGATCTTCGAACTGTACGCTAAACAAATCCTGCTCCAATATTCTATTTCTATCACGAATTGATGACGTCCTGTCCAAACGTGAACGTGCAGACTTGCTTATCTCTTCAACATTCGGCAACAAACGCGGTATCCTCGAAGGAGTTTTCAAGATCGACTCTGTTTTATCTTGAGACTTTTCACTCTGAACGGAATCCTCAGGAGAACCTCCTTGACTCGTGATTAATTCCCTTTTGGCGAACTTGTACAGCCTCTGTATCAGCTCTGCTTTTCTCCCCGTGGCTGGCAATGCGTTTTTCTCCAATTCCCTTCGGAGCTCCACGACATTCAACTTCAAAATATTTTTATACAATTGATCTTCCGACGACATTGTCCCATGAGGAATACAGATAGCAAGTTCACGAAAGACTGATCCAGTAAACAATTAAATAACGAATATGGCACGAGCGATTCGACTTTCAAACCAATATGTCCCAAATCTTTCTTCAATCTTGAGCGAGTGAACAAATCCAATGACAAATAGCAGGTACACAAACTGTCCAACGACCAATGTCCAAAGAATACCAATATCAATAGAATTAACTAACTAAGAAACTATCAGTTTAACTTAGCAAATCAAGTTACAAATTCTTTCAAATTTTTGTGTAAGCTCTGCTATCTATATCTTACACAATTATGAAAAACCAGAAAACAACTGCTGTCTTTCTAGTTTTCTAGATAGCGAAAAAAGCGCTTCGCGCGAAAAACAAGAACTAAGACGCAAGCATGAATTCAATACAAACAATGCAAACCATAATTGAATTCAAAGCAAACAAGTAGATACATCATGCCATGCAACAAACGAGAAAAAGATACACCGATGTAGTACGTAAAGTTCCCCTCGCATATCAGCACATAACAAGGTACAACAACCCATCATTTCGAAATGATGCAAGTACCAGCGTAATAAGCCAAATTCAAAGGGAAGAACTTCACGCAATACCCCAATAAAATGGATAATTCATCTAATTCAATTAATAATCAACTACCCTCTGCTACTATGTAGTGGATTCAACGTGCGGCCCATAAACACATAACTCAAAGATGTATCTTAGTTTCCTTAAAGTGCAAATATTCAAAATGTATCAAACACAACTGAACTAAAAACTGTCAATAATCCATGTTTAGTTCTCTTTATTCTTCGTCCCCAACAAGGAAAGGAATAAATACGCTCACCAAAATCATGCCGACGTCAACTTGGGCTTGGGCTTGGGTCGTCGCTGCTCGAGACTAGGCCTAGCTTCAGTGGCTTTTCGTAAGGAACGCGCTCGTCTTGTTTGTCTTGTGCTCTCTCTACAACTCTCCTCTACAACTCTGTTGTAATAGTTTTACATGTTTACCATGGCTCCTTAGGGAACTGGATCAGCGCAACACCGCCAGCACACAGGGCAAAATGCACCCACACAAAAGGCAAGATACCTCAAGGGACAAAACGTTCTGGGGGTCTCCTGAGTCTTGTCGACTCCCTTTGTGATTTCCTTTGAGGTTTGCCAACAAACAGAGAACCTACTTTCAAGAAGGGGGTTTTCTGTCTGTGGCAGTTTGTCACTGAGGTTTTTGCCAATATTGCAGAAAAAATCATTCATCGATTCTGCAATAGCTTTATTGTCGCAAACCTGTTTTCCATCAACATCAAGAGATGCTATTTGCGTGGTTTTTGATTTTTTGTTCAAAACAAGATTGATGGTCTTCCATGTGTTTTTAAGGTCTCCACTATGCGAAGCAATCTTATTTGAAAAATACTCACGCTTGGACTCTGTGTTAAGTTTGTTAACTTTGTTGCGCATTTGCCGATGTGCTTGCATCAATATTTTAGAGTTTGAGCGAACTGCTTGTTTTTTCAGCTTATCCCTAGCAGCAGATATAAGCTTAAGATCCTTCAGTAATCTCGTAAGAAAGGAGACAGCCACGCTAACTTATAAGTCTTTAAATCCCGGGGGGGGTACTTGACCTAAATTTGTACGGGGATGTGCCCACGAAAAAAAAATTTTTCACCCTGCTCCAGAATTTTTGCCTTCATATGATACCCTGTTCTAGAAAAAATTGGTGAAAAGTATACTCAAAAACACAAAAATTGGACTAAATAATAACCTGTTCTAACAAAATTTCCTCTTTTTACATGTTTTGACAACCTGCTCCAGAAAATTTGCCTTATTTTGATACCCTATTCTAGAAAAAATAAGCGAAAACGATACCCTGAAAAACGGCACATCCCCGTTTCATTTCATTTCATTTCATTTCATTTCATATATTTAAGGAGGGTTGCCCTTCGGCAAAAGCCGTTTTTCAAGGGGCCCTCCGATAAAAACGTTAATTACAAAAATACCAAATAAACTGCCCTAAGCTAATTACAATAAAAACCATAATATCAAAAACCTATTTACAAGAATTAATTATTTATATACATATTGAAAATAAAATAAAAGAGAGAAAAATAAAACGAATCCGAGAATTCTCAAACGGGGGCAGACCCTGCAACGCCAGCACCAGCCGCCCCCAGGCGACCCGCCAGGCCAGCCCAGTGCGAACAGCGATCAAAACATGACCGCCATTCGCCCCAAGCCGGCCCGCCACCCAGGGACAACCAGCGCCACCACCGCAGGCCCCACCCCCGCAGTTATCCCTAAACAGACTTTTTGAAGCTATTTTGGGAGGATGCCTGCTTTGACTCAGCTGAAAGGCTATTCCACAATTTTGCTCCCCTAAAAGAGAAACATTTCTGACCATTTGCAGAAGTTTTCTTTGGTACCCTCAGGTCAGTCTCGGTATTTCGAAGGCAGCGGGTGGAGCATGTAATGGATTTTCGTGCGGCCCATAAACACGACAAAACAAATATGCCATTTCCTTAAAATGCAATGCAAATCATTTTCAATATCAAAGCATACGATCAAAAGATCAACACAACGAAATTTAAGTCAATCAATGTTGTTGAAAGTTTCTCTTTGATGCCTCAGCTCTGACTCCCCGACAAATAATAAGAAAGAATACGCTCACCAACATGCCGTCATCGGTTGGGCTAGGGTCGACGTTTGACTTGCGGCCTGGCCTATCTTGACGTCACTTGAACGCGTTCGGTTTTATCTTGCGTCTTGTACTCTCCTCAAAACATAACTCACAACTGAACACTTTTCAACTCTGTCTCGCAACGATATTTTTTGAGCTCCTCAGGGAACCGAGAGAGGCACACACCACCAAAACACAGGGGAAAAACCATTACGACTGGAAAGGCTAATCAACTCTCTCAAGGGACATAACGCACTGGGGGTCTCCTGAGTCTCATTGGCCTCGTTTCAGGTTTGTCAACAGAGCATTGTGAATTTCTCTTGAAGAGGCTACTCAGGTATTGTGGAGCCAGCTCATTGAGTGACTTGAAGACCATTGTTTTCGACTGATAGCTGATGAGTTGTTCAATGGTCTTCCAGCCCAACCTCTCAATGAGTGGCCTGCTTGGGGTGTCAAAGCTGCTACTGGTAACAATCCTTGCAGCTCGGTTTTGAAGCTTTTGTAGCTGGTTGATTTCACTAGAACCACAACAACCCTAAACAGAACAACAGTATCGAAAGTGCGGCTCAACAATACCTGTGTACAGATTCTCAAGAGTTGCCCTTGGTAGAAACTTCTTGGCATGCTTTAAAAAGCCAATGGCCCTTGAGACCTTTGCAGAGACAGCTTTTACTTGCTCTTTCCAATCTAAAGAGCAATCAATTTGGACACCAAGGTATTTTGTTTTTTGGACAATGTCAAGCTCATTGCCACGTATGTTCAATTCCAGATTCTGATTTGTACTTTTGAGAACGTTACGTTTTTGCTTGGTTGTAATAACCATGGAGTGTGTTTTTGTAACATTCAAAGAAAGTTTATTGCCTTGAAGCCATGTGTCCAATCGCTTAAGATCATTATTAATAGCACCATTCAGCTGAGTCATATTCAGTGCCTGGTGACACAAACTGGTGTCGTCAGCATACATGGACACAGTTGAACCCTGGACGGCCAGTGGAAGGTCATTGATATAGATGAGGAAGAGAAAAGGGCCGAGACATGAGCCTTGTGGTACACCTACTCCTACATCCTGCATGTCAGAGCCAACACCATTAACCCTGCAGAACTGTTTACGGTTGGATAGGTATGACCTAAACCAAGACAGCTCTCGCTGCTGAACACCATAAATGTGAAGTTTTTCACAGAGGATATCATGATCAACAGTATCAAAAGCCTTTTTCAAATCAATGAATACTAATCCCACAAGCCGTCCAAGGTCCAGGCCATTGTACCAGTCATCAGTATTTTTAAGCAGACACGTGAGTGTAGAATGAAGCCTCAGAAACCCAGATTGGTCAGGAGAGAAGAGACCATTTTCTTTCATATACTGATACAGCTGGTCAAAAACAAGTTTTTCAAAGAGCCTTGAGATGACTGGTAAGACTGATATCGGACGGTAGTTTGACTTTTCAGTCTTGTCTCCATCTTTAAAGATTGGAGTAACTCTAGCTACTTTCCATGAATCTGGGAACTGGCTTGTCTCGATGGAAGTGTTAAACAAGAAAGCTAGAGAGTTTTCAATGAAAGGTAAGGCAAGCTTCAAAAAGTAGCTAGAGATATTGTCAGTCCCAAAGCTCTTTGCAGTTTTTGTCTTGGCAAATGCAGCCCTGATCTCCTTAACTTTGATGGTCTTGAAGTTAAATTTAGCCTTATTTGCATTGACTTCATATTCACCTGTAAGGAGAGGATTGGGGACAAAATCGATTTTGTCAGCTAGTTCCTTGCCTACAGAGCAAAAGAAATTGTTCATAGCCTCTGCAATGCCTTTTTTATGAACAGTTTCAGTATCGGCCTCTTTGAGACACCTGATGTTACTGGACTTAGATCTCCTATTTAGAAGTTCATTAACTGCCTTCCAAGATTCTGTCATGTCGCCTTGACATGCAGAGATCTTATCAGTGAAATATTGCTTCTTCAACTGAATATTTCTAGAACTGACCTTGTTGCGGACCTGCCTATAGGAATCCAAAAGAAATTGTGACTTTCTTTTGGAAGCAGCTTTCCTTAATTTATCCCTAGTATGCATTTGGTCCCTAAGATCTTTATCTATCCATGGGCAGTATTTCTCTGAAACACGCATTTCAGTTATTGGAGCATGTTTGCCTATGATCAAGGAAAATAGGTTTGACCAATTATTAACAAGAGTATCTATCCCGTCGGTCAAATATACTAAGTACCCCCCCGGGCTTTAAATTCGCTTGCACCAGACTACTTGAGAAAATTATTCGCAAAATGTTCGGATGATAGAGAACGGTTTCTGCGTTCATCAGAAACTGATCTTAAGATACCGCTGCTAAAAACGATCAATGGCCAAAAGGCCTTTTCTTATCGAGGTGCAAAGCTGTGGAACAGTCTAGAAAGAGCTACTAAATTGGCCCCCTCCCTGAAAATCTTCAAAGATCATCTATAGTCGGGGACAACTCTTATTTCATCTTTACGTTCTCTTTTTATAGCCTTAGTTATATATAATATTGTAAATTAGGTTAGGTTAGTAAATTTCTTTTGTTATTAGTATTAGTGCTTATTTTTATCTTTTAAAACAGGTCAGGTTGAAAAACATATATATGTATGAACCTTTAACCTGTATAGATATTATAAAATGAAAATGAAATGAATGACCCCCTGGGCTTTTGTCCCAGACTTGCAGGTAGGAGCATAGGTTATAAATCTTTGAATCAGCACGAAAGGTGGGTGTAAAATTCTGTGATCTATTTCTTTCAGCTTGAAAGAGCCTTAATCTACGTGCCTACTGTGTGATTACACCGTTGGACTCTCCAGAAATTTTGAACATTTCTCCAATTTACAGAGTATTCAATGTTTCTACTCATTTGAGAATGCTGAGATTTCCTCCGACATTTTCTCCGACATCTCCGAGATTTTCTCCGAGATTTTCTCCGACATCTCCGAGGTTTTCTCCGACATCTCCGACATCTCCGACCTCTCCGAGAATTTCTCCGACATCTCCGACATCTCCAACGTCTCCGACAACTCCGTGTTTTCCGCCTGGCCATCATAAAACAATTTTCTTATGTGATTGAAAGTTCTGATTCAAATCAACAAAGAAACTTGCTGAATGGCGACAAGAGTCATTCAATTTCAATTAGTAGCCAAAGGTCAAAGGTGGAATGATTGAAAAAGTAATGTATGGACATAAATAGTAGATTGATTTCCCAACTGGTCACTCCATGCTGGTTACCCTAAGAGTATCAAATCACAGGGTTAATAAGTAGATTTTTTTCGCACTAAGGATTGGTTTTTGCAGTCACAAGAGGGCGTGGTCATAGTTTACAGCAAAGTAAAGGGCGTGGCCCCCCAAAAAATTTCTGGGGGCTTCGCCCCCAGACCCCCTCAGCTATCAACAGATGGCAATAAATATCAGAAGGCAAAGTAGAGCGGTAGGTTCCCTACCGAAATGAACCCCCCGCCTTAATCTCCACACAGCATTTCATTTTATTTTTCATTTTGTATTCTTTAAACACGGTAACCCCGTCGGCAAAGGCCACTTTTCAGGGGGCCGTGACAAAAACTTAGTCTAAAATTTACAAGTAAAATATATGAACAAACGAAACTAAAAAATCTAATTACAAAGTTATAGTAAAATTAAAATCAATATTTACATAATTTTCATATCGTGAGTGGCATGACACAATCAGACCGGACCAGAGCAAACCGGACCCCATGCCCACCCTGAAATAAGACACCATTTATAGCACCTCAAGAAAGGCAAAGAATCCGACCGACCCCAGTCCAATCCAACCGCATCCCGCCACCCACGATCAAATTAAAGGCGATGTTTAAAAGCATATAAAGAGGGTGCTTGCTTAACCTCAGGTTCAAGGCTGTTCCACAGATGTACGCCACGATATGAGAATGATTTTTGCCCATTACTGGTTTTATAAAGCGGAATGCGTAAATCAGTCTCCGAGTTTCTCAACTTGACAGTGCGCCGTGAAGAGTTCATTGAAAAGATATTTGAGAGATATGTCGGTGCAAGACCATTTAAAGATTTGTAAACGATCGTCGCTGTCTCTCGTTTTATGATTTCAGCGATATTTGGCCACTTTAACTGTTGTATAAGGGCATCAGCAGGTGCATCATAGCTACTGTTTGTTACAATTCTGGCATCCCGATTTTGTAACTTCTGCAGTGTAAGCCTTCTGGATTCCCCACAGCTCCCCCACACAGAGCAACAATAGCGGAAATGCGGTTCTACGATTCCTCTATATATTTGACTAAGAGTTTCTTGGGGTAGTATTGTCTTGGCATACTTTAAAAACCCTATGGCACGGGAGACCTTAGCACGCAATAATCTAGTGTGCTCATCCCAAACAAGGTGTTGATCTAGCTGAATTCCCAGATACTTAGTTTTCTCAACAATCTCAATCTGCGAGTCACCTATAGCAAAGGAGGGGGACTGAACATTTCCTTCAGAGATCTTTTTAAGATTAGGTCGAGATCCTACAACCATGGCTTGAGTCTTAATAACATTCAAAGACAGTTTATTTCCTTGAAGCCACTGCTTCAGGCAGTTCAAGTCTCTATTTAGGTTATCGTTGATATCATCGATGTTATTGGACGAATATGATATGGTGGTATCATCTGCATACATGGTAACCTGACTGTTTTGAAGAGAAAATGGCAGATCATTGATTTATATCAAGAACAAAAGAGGACCAATAAAAGAGCTTTGTGGCACCCCACAATTTATATTGTTAACGTTTGAGGGAACCCCATTAACTCTGCAGAATTGCATTCTGTTTTCCAGATAAGAAGCAAACCAGGTATTCTCAAGACCTATGATACCATACTTCGCCAGCTTTTTAAGAAGAATTTCATGATCAACAGTGTCAAAAGCTTTTTTGAGGTCTATGAACACCATCGCTGTATACTGACCCTTATCCATTTTAATATACCAGTCGTTCGTACAGTTAAGCAGACAGGTGACAACAGAGTGCAGCGATCTAAACCCAGACTGTTTGGAAAAAAGAAGCCTGTTTTTGTCAAGGTTGGTTGTAAATCAACTTTTCGAAAACCCTGGACAGAAACGGCAGCACTGAGATCGGTCTGTAATTAGAACGATCATTTGATTGACCACTTTTAAAAATAGGGGCCACTCTTGCAATTTTCCAGCTATCTGGGAATACACCAGTTGCGATTGAAAGATTAAAAATGTCACAAAGTGATTCAGCAATAACGGATAGGCCTATCTTAAGAAAACCATTACCCAGCCCACCTCTCATACGAGAACAAAAGCAGATACTATGCCGCGGAGAGGGCATTCAAAGAAGCTATCTCGGAGGTTATGGCAGCTCACTTCAGTGAGCTCATAACAGAGCAACAAACTATGATAGAAGAAATTAAAAATGAGGCAATGATTGAATATAAAATTGCCCATCTGGTTGACATTATGGAGCGGAATTCCACCAAGTTGGCCATTGCCCATAGGTATGATACCACGAGCCCCCATGAGCGAACAAATCGCAGATCGAGCTGGACCCGAGGCCGAACAAGGGGTCAAAGAGGAGCCCCATACAACCGTAGGGGCAGAGGACGTGGAACACACCCTTGAAGAACTGTTTTGCACTATAAAGGACGTGTTTATATAGAACTTTCTTCATACACATTACAAGTTTTATATTTTTCTGTACCATAATTAGCACATTCATGCCATTGTATCCGTCTTCACTCGGCTTGCAGAGCCCATCCCGCCAATTTTCCCTTCACCTTTCACCTAAAACAGTCAGCCCCCTATTTATATTTCTAGCCTTCCTTATGTTTTTTATCAATTTCTACGCTTGATTTCCATGGTCACTGCATCTCGAATACGATTTGTTATCCTTCAATATTACATTGCTCTGCTTGAATATCTCGTTGTTTAGTTGAATTCAGGTTTGTATCAATATGCATGCCAATTCAGTATCTCTTTGCTTACTTACTTTTAGATACAGCAATTCTAAGCGGCCAAAAGACACTCCCGAGAGCCCCACTGGATCGCAAGAAAGCACACAAGATATCCACATTGAAACGAATCCTTGGCCGTAATCACAAGATAAGTAAACTTTATAATAGTAACTCTAAGAATGCTACTCGCAAGGGGCTCTACACAGGGAAATCAGGGAGTTTGCCCCAATCGATGATATTCACAACTTGGGGCCCTATCAACCCACAGCACATGAGATTCACATTCTGAACAGAGGCCTCAGTTTTGTTCCGACACCTAACGAACAAAATGATTCTGACACTGGCCTCCTTTCTTTTCTCCAACTGAAAAAAAGAATGCCAACGCAGTTTTATTTTTTCGCTTGGGGAAAACACGCAACCCGCCCCCCTTTAGAACCAAGAGCCGCTGGGAGCCACCTGAGCATAATTACAAGCCATTACACAATTTCCTTCAAACAACCTACAATGAAATTGTGAAAGTCTTTTCTAACAACGCTAAATCAACGGCTATTATGACGTATGATGACTTCCTAACAATCCAAAATCTCCAAAGCAACCATCAAATTGTCATCAAACCAGCAGACAAAGGAGGAAAAATTGTCCTCTGGCCTTCCGAAGCTTATACCTTAGAAGCTAACAGGCAACTAAGTGATGCAAAATATTACAGAGAAATCGATTTTGATACCACAACGGAAGTTGCCGCCCAGGTTGAAACCTTCCTCACACACCTCAGTAATAAAGGATTAATTGACCCCGATGAATACAACTTTTTATCCCCCACCTCCCCCTGTCCGCACCCCAGTTCTATACCTTCTTCCCAAGATCCAAAAGCCAACAAAGCCCGTACCAGGACGCCCCATCATATCAGGGTGTGGCTCCCCCACTGAAAATCTCTCCAAATATCTAGATCATTACTTGAAACCAATTGTACAAATTATCCCCTCTTACATACAGGATACAACTCATTTTTTACGAGAGTTAATGAAACACCGCCGATCTATCAATAGTGACTCATTCCTTGTCACTATGGACGTTTGTTCCTTATACACAAACATACCCCATGATGAAGGTATCATGTACAACCTTCAGGCACTCATACAATTTTATGGAGATCAACTGCCTTTACCAGCCAAATACTTGCAGCAAATGTTTGTGTTCATCCTGAAACATAACTATTTTACATTTAACAATCGACATTATCTCCAAACCCATGGCACAGCAATGGGAGCTACCTTTGCCCCCAATTATGCAAATATATTCATGGCCAACATCGAAGACATGTTAATGTCTCGCTACACGGGTGAGCCAAAACCAAAACTTTGGAAACGATTCATCGATGACATTTTTTTAAATGGGAGGGGGACGAAGACTCCCTCTTGAATTTTTTCAATACAGCCAATTCGGTTCATGACAGTATCAAATTTGAATTCTACTATTCTAAGACCAGCATCAACTTCCTAGACACTACAATACGATTTGACAAAACAAACAACCTTGAAAGCACGCTCTTTGTCAAAGAAAATGATATCTGCACGCTCCTCCACAGTGACTCATATCACCCTGATAATTGCAAGAGGGGCATAATATACAGCCAAGCTCTCAGATATCGTAGAATAATCACAAACAATAGCGACCTTGAAGACCATCTTTACAACCTTAAGATAATTTTTTGAGAAGAGACTACCACATCGCAGCCATTGAACATGAATTTTACAAAGTAAGAAGTCTGTCTCAGATCGAACTCCTAAACAAGCCTAATAGAAAACCCACATCCCAGGCACCTAACTATAGGAGACCCTTACCATTCATTATCCCTTATGATGACAAGAACAAGGGCAGATTTTGTAATACAATAGCATCAGTCGCTTTGGTTCACACCTCAATTCAAAGCGATTAACCAATGCAGACAAAAGAAATTCTCTCAAGCAGAAATTGAAAACAAACGAAGCCGCAAAGTTGCCCTGAAACCAGTACGGCAAACTCTCGTTTGGTGCAGGCGATGGGAGGTTTTTAAGAGAAGGTATGTGCTTATAACAAAAGAAGATGGGTAAATCTAAAATTCTGTCGCGCGGATTTTGTTTATTTGATTCAGAAACCGAGCAGAGGGCATTACAATTTTTGCATATTCATTGCTCAGACGTACGCAGTCACTCCTCAGCTGCTGAATCAAATAAACAAAATCCGCGAGACAGAACTTTAGATTTATCCATCTTCTTTCGTTATAAGCACATGCCTTCTCTTAAAAACCTCCCATCGCCCACACCAAACGAGAGTTCGCCGTACTGGTTTCAAGGCAACTTTGCGGCTTCGTTTATTTTCAATTTCTGCTTGAGGGAATTTCTTTTGTCTGCATTCGCTAATCGCTTTGAATTGAGGTGTGAACCAATGCGACTGAAGCTATTGTATTACAAAATCTGCCCTTGTTGATGACAAGCCGAAGGCCCTTAGCAAGGCACTTAAAAAATACTGGCACATCATAGAAGAAGACCAGTTACTTGGCCGCATATGGTCCAAGAAACCATTCTTAGCACTTAAAAGACACAAAAACTTGCGGGATATGCTTGTTCATTCTAGGTTCAATGAAGCATGATGTGACCTCAATGAATGATGATATCTTGCGGACAGTCCATCGGACGCGATGGTACTGGAGGCGTCCACGAGAAATGGGAATGTCCTAGTTGAAACCCCTCGAAACATTCCTCTCGTGGAAAATACTGGCTGAAGATCCGCAAATCAGTACCTGGAACATACACCTGGCACACCACAATGGAGAGCATTGCACTAGCAGGTTGGGATTATCCTTACCTTCTATTTTTCTTATTTTTCGATATGTGTTTTGTTTACTTTTCTGCTGCTAACAAAATGTGGCACGACTGTATCATTCTTACCACGTTTTTATTACATTTGTTCAACGAAGGCGACGTCCACAACTCTTTTATTCTTTTCAAAAGCGAAACCTAAAGTCAAGGTTTAAAGGTGTTTTGGAGTATATCCATGATACAGATCATGGCTAGGCCCTTTTCGAAACCTCTGGTTTCAGGTGTACTCTAAATGTTTAACTTTGCAAGCTTGTATCTCCGGTGTCTGGTAAACGATTTTAAAATGCAAAGTATGTGAATCTAAGTTGAAGATTAATAGATTTGGCTCTCCACTCAGAAAGTAATAATATCTTATCGTCTCTTTCCAATTTCCAGTCCAAAAGAGGTACTTTTCTTTGAGACACCCGGTATCATATATCAAAGGTATTATATTAAATGGCTCATACATTGATGTATTAAATGGCTCAAAAATGTTTCTCTCCACATTTTCACTCAAAGACAAAATCACAGGTACACGTTTCGTGGCAATGTGCTGCATCGTTGTAAATGATGATGATTATAATGATTATGATGATTATGATGACTATGATGATTATGATGATTATGACGATGAAGATGATGATGATGATGACAAATATGACTTTATTTACAACATAGTTCGGATTTGTATAAGTGTAACAATCTTTCACATGTTCACCATAGTGATAGTAGAAGCAAGAAGGGTATCAGAGCTTCCAGGGTTCGGGATTGTTCCATTCAGTTCATAAAAGTATAACCCACAAAAAGAGAGAAATTTCTGCAAAGCATGCCCAGTGATTCAAATACTAGAAATAGATAACCATAAATCCGGCTAAAATAGAAAAGTATACCCTAAAAGTTCCATGTACCCCTGCATACAAGCCTTGTGCACATGAACATGTCAATAACTTCCATTATGAAAAGAACAAAAAACATATGAAGGGCTGTATATTTTTCTGAACGAGAATTATTCGGCAGGAAAACAATGTCAGCATGCCCAAGGCCAGTACTGCAAATCGGCAGAAGCGCCGGGAAGGGGGGGGGCAAGGGGGGCTGTCGCCCCTCCAATGTTCTCCAGGACCACTTTTCTAATTCTTCTAATTCCGGCGTAAAAATTGCAGGGGGGGGGGGGGTAAGGCCGATGATCTTGGCAATTACAATGTGTATGAGTATACGTCTCTACAACCTTGCCATTTTAATTACATTTTCCCACGATCGGCACAGCATTGACTCGAATTTTTTTCTCGTGCCGAAGCCCCCAGATCCCCGTTCTACGTACGCTCCACGATTTGCATATCTCATCAACATAGCTTCTGGAGGACGTAAATCAAGATCTTTTTCACGAACGAGGAGAAAGAATTTTGGTAATTGGGTATAGATAACGTAGTGCATGGTAAGAATCTTTCGGCGAAATGCAGGAAGGTTGCTGGGAGACTTGTGCTAAGCCATAGCATAAGTTGGCGTTTTGAAAACTTTATAGTTGTTGAGGCCATGGAAATTGGATTGTGAGAACTGTTCCAGGACAAAGTAGAGTGTGTTTGCGCAAAAATTTTCCTGCGGATGCAATTCATTGAAAATAGTTACAAAATTGTGAAAGTTTCCGTATTTCATATTTCATATTTTAAACATATTTATACAGGGTACAAATTCAATAAGGATATTGTTTTACAATTTGGCCCTGTTAAAATTAAAGTACCTAATAAACTATTTACAAATAAATTAATAGATAAAAATATATACATCTGGCGACAATAAGCAATATACGAAATTAAAGATTTTCGTACCCCAACTGTCTCAACCTTGATTTAAAAGAGTATACCGAGGGGGCCTCTTTGATATCATTGTTAAACTTGTTCCACACTTTGGTACCACGGTAAGAGAATGCCTTTTGGCCACTTACTGTTCGCATTAACGGCACTGCAAGATCATTTTTAGTGTTTCTTAGCTCTCGTGTGTGGAAATCTGATAGTCTAACGAATAGGTCACTAAGGTACTGTGGTGCAAGATCGTTTAGAGATTTATACATCATTGTAGATGTCTCTTTCACAATCATTTCTTTGACGGACAACCAGCCAAGTTCTTTGCGTAATGGCACAGAAGGTGCATCATAAGAACTACTCGTAACGATACGAGCAGCCCTGTTTTGTAGCTTTTGTAGAGACTCTATTCTCGTAATACCACTACAGCCCCAAACGGAGCAGCAATAGTTAAAATGTGGTTCTACAATACTACGATAAATGTCGTTCAAGGTTTCCATTGATACAAAGTTTTTACAATATTTTAAAAGGCCTATTGTGCGAGAAACTTTCCCTTTTATGTTCTCAATTTGGCACTTCCACGTTAGACTATTGTCTATATGGACACCAAGGTATTTCACTTTGTTCACTAAGTCAACATCAGTACCACCTACGTGAAACACTGGCAACAAAGTAGGCTGCACTGCCATTTTATTTACATTTTGCATTGATCCAACTATCATAGCCTGTGTTTTGACGACGTTCAAGGATAGCTTGTTACCTTGAAGCCATTTCTCGATATTGACAAGCTCAGCGTTTAACACCATGTGCAATTCATCCAAAGTTTTGGAGGAATATGAAATCATGGTATCATCAGCATACATATTTGTCTCAGCCTTCTTTAGTGCAAAGGGAAGATCATTTATATAATTAGAAAAAGAAGTGGTCCCAAACAAGACCCTTGTGGCACTCCGACATCAATATCTTTGATGTCAGAAGGGACGCCATTTACTTTGCAAAACTGCTTTCTGTTATTCAAATACGACCGAAACCAATCATGTTCCAAGCCGCAGATACCATAGAATTTCATCTTATCAAGAAGAATACCATGATCAACGGTATCAAAGGCCTTCTTAAGTTCAATGAATATCATAGCTGTATATTTCCCTTTGTCAATGTTGACATACCAGTCATTCGTGCATTTTAGAAGGCATGTGACAACAGAGTGTAAAGAGCGAAAACCAGACTGTTGCAAGCATATGAGTTTGTTTACCGATATAGTTGGTCGTACACCAGTTTTTCAAATAATCTGGAAACAGCTGGTAAAACAGATATTGGCCTGTAATTTGATCTTTCATCAGTTGGGCCTTCCTTAAATATGGGAGCCACTCTAGCAACTTTCCAGCTGTCAGGGAAAATTCCTGAAGATAAGGAAAGGTTCAAAATATCACAGAGTGAATCAGAAATAACGGGAAATACTACTTTTAAGATATAGCTGGCAATGTTATCCACACCAGACCCATGTGATGTCTTGATCTTATTTAAGGCCTTTTCGATGGTCCTCTTGTCGATGGCAACGAATTTGAATGGTTCCCTTCCATTCGAGGGATATGTTATATCGTATTGATGAGACAGAAGGGGATTAGACTGGGCGGGTATCTTGTCACTGAGACTCTTCCCCACACTGCAGAAATAGTTGTTCATCGAGTTAGCGATATCATGATCCTTATTTATCTCCTGTTCATTCACTTTTAGGGAATCGATATTGGTAGTTTTAGATCTTTTATTTAACAGGAAGTTTATTGTTTTC
Organism: Aurelia sp. 3 sensu Dawson et al. (2005); assembly: GCA_964020215.1. Lineage (NCBI taxonomy): Eukaryota > Metazoa > Cnidaria > Scyphozoa > Semaeostomeae > Ulmaridae > Aurelia > Aurelia sp. 3 sensu Dawson et al. (2005). The sequence goes on from OZ026572.1 coordinate 14,565,892, forward strand.
CATGACTGCTTTAAGTCACCTTTGCAAGCAGCTAATTTCCCTTTTGGTCTTGGTAAGAATGGCATGTAGCCAAAGGCTATCATGTTAAAAAATTTTACGGGAGATGCTAGTTTAAGTAACTGCTGCAAAGCTTTCAAAAATTCCAATGCAACACAGGCTAAAATGTGATCGGTAAAAGTGCTCTAAGCCAAAGTAAAGAGCGTATCCACAAAAATTTTCCTGGGGGCTTCGCCCTCAGACCCCTCCAGTGTATGCTGGACTTTCAAATTTCTACTGAACCCGATGCGCTCTTTCACAAACCGCATATACTCCATATTTCTGAATCTGATAGTACACAGTAACTCGTTGACAATTCTATTACCGAGTGGAGCATGTTAGGTTGGTCGGAGAAATGTTTGGGGATCCAAAGGTTAGACGCTCGGTCCCCGGTTGGACGTTATTTTCTAATTGTGGTACCCTACTCGTGTTATTTAACAGACTCATTCATCTTAATGTCAATCCATAAAAGGGGCGCTGGTCGCATTTACAGCTAAAGTAGAGGGCGTGGTCCATGAAAAAATTATCTGGGACTCCGCCCCAGACCCCGTCCCCCTTCGCCCCTCCAATAAAAAATCCTGGCGGCGCCACTGCAAATCGGCAAATCAGTAATTACCTTCATTTGCAACCGTTGAAGTTCCCCAGTTGGATCATCTAACTCAGATTCCGGAACGCTGTACATCCAGTTCTTTATAGGTGAATCTTTCTGGGCTTCATTGAATATCTCGCGGATTGGAGTGCTACCTAAAGAGACCTTAACTTTCAGAAAAACAATCATTATAAATATCTTACATTATGCTATTTCTTGAGCAAAGATCGCTTATAAAGCTGAATTTTTCAGTGTAAGTTCAAGAAATTGCTTTTGTATTCAATTATGAAAAGTCTGCAAATACAAACTTTTTTAAGGGAATCTAAGCATATATAATCCTTTGACAAAAATAACCTCATAAAAACAATAGGTCGTGACAAGTGCCACACACCATATTCGGGTAACCGATCTACGTCAATAGGAAATTCTTATATCTTGTAGGCCAGGATCCCAGCAAGGATTTGACCGCATGTGGCTTGAGCCATTACCGAGGGAAGTAAATGATCATGACTGTCCCTTGCTCACTGCATGACAGCTAAACTACAATGAAATATGCAATGTCAAAAGGGTCCTCATAAACATTTTTATTGATAAAATAGTTGAGCTCGTTTTACATTGGATGACAGGTGATCATTGGCGTGACGATCAGCGACCCAGGGATGGCGCGACCAGGGGTGCTTGGGGGGGGGCTGGAGCCCCCCAAAAATTCACTGAGCCCCCCGTAGGTACTTGAATTTTTGAAAATTTTTGTGGACTGTCGGCACTCTCGTAACTTGCTTGTTATGCTTTTAGAGAGTGTAGTCGCATTTTAAGCCAATCTGAAAGGTGTGGCCCGTAAAAATTTTGCTCGCTTCGCTCGCCGTCGGCACTCTGACAGTTTTTGCCCCCCAGCATTTCTTCCCTGGCGCCATCTCTGCAGCGACCAAGACCACATTAATGAATTACCATACTTTTGAAACTGGTTTTGCAAAGGGTAGTCATAGCTCAAAATGACTAAGCAACGTCTCAAGAGAAGCTTTTCAACTACATACTGATAAACGTTTTCTGTTCATTAAATTTGCTAGCTGCAAGTTAGGCTCAACATGGCTCGTAGGGTTGTTCTGGCTGACCCGAAATTATGGAAAAGACTTGCGCTGATACACAGTCATACCGAATAATCTTTGGAAAGGAACATTGCCAAGATAGGAATAAAATGTTGTTCCGATTTTTGCTCGTAGCCAATGACCGGAAGCCTTCAAAGCCTCATTTTCACGGACCAATCAGACGGCGAATAAGAGAAGACAGAAGAAACGTGTGAAGATTTTTCTAAATTTTACCTATCTTCATAGAATGCATCCAGGACAAAAAAATTTCGGAAACTTCCCGAATTTTTTTGAAGATACCTACTCGCCATTACTAGATTGATCTGAAATTGCTAGATTCAAAACTTTTTTCTGCGTTTTATCAAACGCCGGAACTTTTTTTGCGACACCCGGTAGGGTAAATGGGTTGGCTGGAGTAAATAGGTAGCGTTGACTGCTAGAAAACAGTACACCCACATCTGATTAATCAACATTCTCCGTGTCAAGGAAGGTAGTACAAGCAGCTCTAACCAGAGGAAAACTCAGAACAACGATCTCAGCAAATTTTATCCAAACTTTTCATCCTACCCATTGTACCCTCAGCTTACCCATTTTACCCCAGTAGACCCTACAGGTAAATATGATGCTAAAGAAATCACATTCAGATAACGAAATTGACTGATACAGATTGGTGATACCTCCTACGTGACTCTGGAATTCTATGGCACGCAAAAATCACAAAAACCTGACAAACCTACTGTCTGTACGAGGAAATTTACAGGGTTGGTTATAGAAAGAGGAAAATGTGAAAAATGATTAAAATCTTTACGAGTAAGATAGGATCAGTGAAAAATGTGATGTCTAGAAACTTTTAAAAGGATATAGGCCCTTGATCAAATGAACAAGGAACGATTCACTACTGACAATAGAATGATGGACCAGCCATGTCATCAGAGACATAGAAAAACATATCATAAACCTACACTATGATATGTACGATGCTATTTATATTTGATAGAGAAACAAATTCAGACGGTTCATACATCATTCAAATAACACAAATAACCACAAGGGTAACCATGATTTAAGGCTATTTTTCATTGAATAAGCACGGGTAGCCACGGGTAACCATGAGTAATCATATTATTTAAAAGGAATTGTTTATATCTTTTTAAAACATTATGGTTACTCGTGGTTACCCATGGTTACCCCTGAGAATATACCAATAATTTTGGTTACCCTTATGGTTACCCTTGTCGTTATCCTACCCTGGGTACCAGAGCCTAATAAAAATTTTAAAAAATAAAAAGAAAAAAAGAAAAAAGGAGAAGAAAAGGAGGCTCTGGTTCCATCCAAACATAACCTCGTTCTGAATTTGCGATCAATCTAATTTCCCATTGTAATCACTCAAAATCACTTGATCATTGATCTAAGTGATCGTGTTGCTTTCTCGGAATTAGCAAAACAAGATGGCCTCGCGCAACAAAAGGCGAAGCAAAACATGGCGTAGTAAACAAGACATGGCGTAAGAAAACATGGAGTAGCAAAACATGGCAAAGTTGATCCTGAATTGTAGATGACAGAAACAACAAAATCATCAATGACTGCATTGTACTGCAACATTCCAAGTCATCAGCGGTTTCAGTTTGCCCAGTTTTGCGTGGAGTTCACTTTGTGGTTTGAAACCAGAATTCCTTATCTTTGGCCATCACAAGAAGAGATCATCATGCAGTCACTGACACTGGAGGAAATTTAAGAACTGCCAGTGAGGAAGAATAATCCTCAGGCAACAGAAAGATTCACACTCTTGTTCTTGAGGCAGCAAACAATGTTGTGCTTTGGGATCCCATATCCTGCTGCTTGCACAAAAAAAATCCTTGCTAAGGATGCAGGATCTGATTTTTTAAGATGCTTCTGTAAGACTTTATCTGGGGCTTCTTCTGCAAAATACATATGATGCTGCTGTGAAGGCAGACTGAGGCAGAGGGCCAAAAAGTGAGTTCTTACCCCCAGTTTTGCTCACATTGCTTACAATCTAGTCCCCCCCATTTTGAAACTGCTCCATGGTCTCTGCTCATTTGGTACATCCTGAAAGGTTTCTGTTCTTGTTAGTTATTTCATTATTGCAGAAGCAGGTGAAGGAAATCTGAGCTATGAATATAATGAGTATACTAGCATACTACATTTAGCTCTATTCAGTCTTTGATGAAAGTAACCATGCAAATGTAGAATATTTGATACACACCAAGGATATTTCAGACTAACAACGTAACAACAGGAAGAATGCTTCTATTTTGGTATGGCTATATTTTGATAGGCAACAAAGAGCCAAATCTAAAATTCCATTCTGAAGGCAAATTTAGAAGTGGTTTCTGAATTTTTTGTGAAACTAAGGCAGTATTTTTCTGAAAGGCCATACAACATTCAACAGTTTAAACAATTTCTGCCTGAGTTTAACTCACATAGTACAGTACGCATTTTTTCATTTGGAACTGTTTAAAATTCAGCTACCAAACTGCCAACAATTAAGAAATCCAATACTTGAAAAAATACAACTGTAAAACTTGAAGCTACTTATTTTGATAAAAGAATCATCATATTTTGCTCCCTCCTTTTGAATCATACTACTCAGAAAGTAATCAAGGACTAAGATGAGGTCCAAGGGGGCAATGGTCCCCTCAAAAATTTTCAGTAGTTGCTGCAGTAGATTTTCATTCTTTTATCATTTTAGTCACATGGTTTGCCAATGGCCCTCTCCAGTAAAAAATTGTATCTTGGTCCTTGAAAGTTATGTTTAAAGATCGGAAAAGGTTTTAAAAATTTTTGTTTTGAATTGTTCAAGAGGACCCCTTTAGCAAACATGAAGATTATCATGGAAACTTTAAAGACCCATTTATCATGTTTCTGTGTGCTTTCATTTGATTTTAAGCAATGTTTGATTTTTAAAGCTATACAATTTTTGTGCAAGATTTTAATATTTGTTGCAGCAAATGGTTTGTAAATCATGGTGTGAAAAGGCTTTACACTGTGATTGGGCTTTGTTTCTGTTTTGTTTGTTTTTGGCAACTGCTCTCTAAGGCTTTGAGTCATTTGGAGGGGGCATTTTAGGTCAAAAGTTTGAGAAAGTTTGTTGCTTAGTTGACAGTCAAGAATTGTATTGTGGTATTGTTAACCCAAAGCACACTGACTGATGATGGGTCTTTAAGACACTTGACAGAAACTCTAGAATTCAAGATAAGGTCATTTTTAGTAACTTTCAGTACTGACCCAAATTCTTATCTCTTTTTGAAAAATATGTGTTAAGTTCCCACTTGAGACTGGAAGACTGAGTATTGAAAAGTCTATCTTTTGTTTAAGTGAATTTAGAGAACTTATTGCATAAATTATCCCAGTAGTAAATAAGACTTCACTATGGATTGTAACACTCGTTTTTTATGAGGAAACTTAAGGTGCAGGGTTGGTAGTAAGGACTGCACCGCAAGGTGGACTGGGATGGACATGTCCATCCCAATTTCCTCAGGTCGGTAGTTATTCCTAAGCAAAACGGATATAAAAACATTAGATACCTTCTGGCAATCAATTTTACCTCTTGTCCACCCCACTATCTTAAAGCTGGCGCCGCCCCTGGTTGGTAGATGGTTTCTTAAATTTTAGGAATTTTTTGCAATCAAATAGACTTAAGGCACTTAAACTTCCAAGTTTAGTGTACAGGAGATTAAGAGGCGACCTCATTGAAACCTTCAAATTCAAGAACCAGATATATGCAGTGAACAGTGATACTCTATTACCATTAGAAAAAGAGTCACGTACTAGAGGAAACAGTCAAAAGTTGAAGAAGCAGAGATTCAATACTACCATTAGGAAACAGTTTTTCAGCTTGAGGGTAACAGACTATTGGAATGGTCTTCCTGAAGACATCATTACGTCAGCATCATTGAACATTTTCAAAAACAAGATTGACAAGTTATATGGGGATAGTAAATACTCTATGGAATTTCCAATACAACCTAAAATTGTCTCACGCAGTTCAGTTTAATCCATGTGTTCTGTGTAGACCAGAGTGGATACTTTGCTAAATGCGCAATTTCAGTCAATAACCAAACCAAATTTGAAAACCAAAGGGATTGAACTTTTACAATCAATCCTTTTGGTTTTCTACCAATTGCAAGCATAAGTTATTTCTTGCAAGCTTAAGTTGCATGCAGCAAAGTTTCCAGTCTGGTGTTTAGATGTGTTGCAGGCTACTAGCCTATTTTACACTATATATTATTATTATTATTAAATGTCTCCCATTGAGTTTCTCAGATTTTTAATTCCCTAAACAAAGATTTTCATTTTTGCTTGAACCACTTCCAAATTACTTCATTGGGTTGCAAAACAAGTGTAACACAATTCACACTTAAAACAATGCCAAAATATTGCTGTACAATGCCTATACAGTTGTGAGTGATCTTGGAAAATCAAAGCTGCAAATCTTCTTTTAAGAAAATAGGATAGCAAGGTGACAAATTTCAACATACATCTGTCTGAATTAGTTTTTGCTGTATTTTGTTGAAGGGCTGTCCCCTTTTAGATAATGGGCAGTCTTTCATGCATTTAATTGGGCAATAAGGGCAATACAAAAAGTAGCAAAATTGAATCTTTCTGACACCTCTGACTTTCTACGACCATAGAAAGTCAAGACAATTAGCCCTCCTTTGTTTCAAACACACAGATTCACAAAGAAATCTGTTGTGTTGAGCTTCAACTGTTGTGGCCAATCAGATACCTGACAGACTGCCTTTCAGCATGAAATTAGGAAATTTTTCAAATACTAAAGTGCAACTTTTATCTGCTGAGATTCTCTTAAGATTTCCTTACCATAGATTGTTCTCTGTATTAATAGTGCTTTCATTGAAGAAACTTGACAATGAAAGAGAAACCCAAAAGAAAAGAAAAGAGCTTATCAATCAATGTTGCAGTTTTACTTCTTCTCACTGAGTATGCAATTACAGCAATACCTCAATCATATATTGATTGTGGCAGAAAAAATTCAAGGTCTTCTATGTACTTTTAATTGTCCCTGTAAATAGTGTACTTTTTAAAATGATGGGACTCTCCCAAGTGCCAAAGTTACAAACATTTACTGCACACATTCGAAGTCAGACTTTCCACAATTATGAAATTATCTTCTCTCGGCTACCATCTTGATATAATGAGGTGACCTTGTTAGATCATCATCAGTCGTTCGTTTTCTTTATCCAGGTTGCAGTTTCTGTAGCTTAAATTGAATCATCGTGAAGACAACATCCCACAGAACGTGCAGGGATCCCAACTGTATTCATATCTTCAACTAATAGGTCCACATTGACTCCACATTGGCGAGTAATGGTGAAATGACATTGTCATTGCCGCCCCTCAAACTTTGATGGGCTTCTCCTTGCAAGTCATTGTTCGGGCCTAGCTCTCAAGCCATGAATTGCGCGATTTGAAAGGCAGATACTTTCTGTGACCAGTTAGAACATTGTAAAAACTTCTTGCTTCCTCCAAAATAGCTTTCATAATCTTCAGTTGCAGTAAAGTCAGTTCGTTTGGAAAGTGAGACCTCAACACTTTCTCCACGTCCACAGCTCGCTCCCTAAAGTTGATTTGAATCAATATTCTGGTGATCAGGTCACATGATCCAGTTTGACCAATCAGAGCAATATTCCACTTCTGGAATATGATTGAAAATTCAGAACGAGGTTATGTTTGGATGGAACCAGAGCCTCCTTTTCTTCTCCTTTTTTCTTTTTTTCTTTTTATTTTTTAAAATTTTTATTAGGCTCTGGTACCCAGGGTATCGTTATCCTTGATCGAAACATATTGTGGCACTATAACTGCTCTGTTTGGCTTTCACTGATTTTTTGATGCAGCATAAGATCATGTTTTCCATATTCAGATATTACTGCAGACTTAGTTAAATTCTTTTTTTTTGTTTTATTCATATAAAATTTTACAATAAATCTTACATTAAACTATACGTTTCTAATTACTATACAATGCTACAGGGACGATAACATGGGGAGTGAAATACAATGACTACCCCATGGCCAATATAAAAGCACATGCAATGTTAAACTAAAATACAACAATACAATGAATGATTTAATGTCTAATGGATACTATACTAAACTAAACTATATTCCGTCCCACATTAGATGTAAGTTCAGGGTTGGAATAGTCTAACAAGGACAACTCATTACATGTAATGAGTTTTATTTTGATGGAATGTCTAATGTAAATCAAATGTCAGACATCCAATGTGAGGCGGAATTCTTTGATTAAATTCTTTGATCATTATTTTGTGCTGTTTTTTGGTGTATTGATGGAGGTATGGGATAATATTCTGTCTCGACATATTATGTGTAGATGATACCTGCATGCTTCATTGTAAAAAGAACCAACTTAGACTTAAAAAAATTTGCACCGTTTGCAGGCAAGGTCTAAAGAATCAATGTTTTTGAGAGACAATCCTGGACAAAATCTATTGGAACAACGAAAAATTTTACAATTTTAATGAACCATCCCCTTTTACCCCCGATACAATGTTGCTAGACGTTTTTCAGCTTCAAGATGCCAACCAACATTGCTTTGGGAGTAAAAGGGAGAGGTAGCAATATGAAGATGAGAAGAACTGAAATAGTCAGCAATGATATCACTTTGTTCCAAATATTTTGTCCAAGATTGTAGTTTCACTGATAAACTAGGACTATCGATTTGATGAATTTGGTCTATCGCGATAAACTAGGTTCCTTACAACTTATAAACTGGGATTATCAACATTTTGTTGATAAACTGGGTTTATCAAAGTGATATACTCAATTTATCAACGAAAAATTTGAAAAAGTAGGATTATCAACTGATAAACTTGGTCTACCGAATTCCATTGTTTATGAAATTATTCTGTATCTATTGTTCGTGAACAAGACGTGCTTTAAACGCGGGTATGCGCATTTATGATTTTGGCGCTCAAAGCTGAGCTCATTTTCATTTCATTTCATTTTTCATTTCATTTAAAATTATTTATACACGAAAAAAACCCTTCAGCAATTAATATAAAGAACCTACTTACAAATTTAAATCTAGAAATCAAATTCCTAAAAAGCCTAAAATCCTACATTCCTAATCTGCTGTTGTTCCAGGGAGTCGTGTTTTAAAAATGAGTCTAGCCCTTTAAATGCATTTTTAGTCTTTGTTTAAAACGATTTAAAGTCGGTAGCTCACGAATCGTGGAAGGTGTATCATTCCAGACTTTCAGCGATGCATAGTGAAAACTCTTTTTGAAAAACTCTGTCCTGCATCTAGGGATTTGAAGATCCTGAGAATTTCTCGCATTGTATGAAGAAAAACATGATCTGGGCAAGTATTTATCAAAAATGTTTTCAGGACATAATCTGTTTACGATCTTGTAGGTCATCACGTTCCTGTCATAACGGATAATATTTTCTACATTTAGCCAGGAACTAGACCAAAGATCTTTAATTTTTGCATTCTCTATTATTGACCATGCTCGGGATTGAAGACGTTGAAGAGCAGCTAATTTTGTTTTACACAAGCTACCCCAAATAACGTCGCCATAACGCAGATGACTCTCGACAAGAGCATAATACACACTGCAAAGCTGAGATTGTGGTAGAATATTTTTCAGTCGTTTTAGAGCTGAAAGACCAGCACTCATTTTGCCCTTTACACGTCTGTATTGCTCATCCCAGGTAAGGCTTTCGTCAATAATGATGCCAAGGGATTTCGCTTGACCAACCTTTTTTATATCAGAACCATCCAGCGTTAGAACCTCTGGAAGGTCAAGACTCCTAGTCTTGAGTGGGTGTCCTATTACCATGAATTCAGTTTTTTTGGGATTAGGACTTAGTTTATTCACTCTCATCCACTCTGAGATATTGAGAAGCTCCCGGTGTGCATCGTCGACCAATTTTACTGAATTACTAGAAGCAATTGTCAAACTAGTGTCATCAGCATAGATGCTAGCTCGTGAGAATTGCAAGCACTCTTCAAGGTCATTCAGATAAATGATGAAAAGAAGAGGGCCTAGGCATGACCCTTGTGGTATGCCACAGGTAACCTTTTTAGCTTTTGAATGCAGACCATTCAGGGAGGAAAATTGTTTTCTGTTTGTTAGGTAGGATTCAAACCAATCCCCAGACTTGCCTCTCATCCCATATGCGCGCAGTTTTTTCATTAATACGCTATGGTCGACTGTGTCGAAAGCTTTCTTTAGGTCAAGAAATACAGTAAGGTTGACTTTGCTGTGATCTATGCTCTCATACCAATAGTCAGTGCTGCCAATCAGCGAGGTTATTGTGAAGTAATGCTTGCGAAAAGCTGCTTGGTTACTCGTTAGTCGTTTGTTTGTTTTGAGAAATTCAAACAGCTGGTCGTGGGTAAGCCGCTCTAACATCCTCGAGAACACAGAAATTACAGATATGGGCCGGTAATTGTTTGTATCACTTTTAGGGCCCGATTTGTAAATAGGGGTGACCCTCGCTAGTTTCCAAATATCTGGAAAGATGCCATTCATAAGTGATGCGTTATAAATCAGCATGAGAGGATAAGCGATGGAACTGGCCGCGTCTTTTACCAACGTTATCGTTACTTTATCGGGACCGGATGCTTTTCCTTTCTCTAGCCGATTTATTGCATTCAAGACATATTCCTCATCTACCGTTTGAAAAAGCATTTCTCTGTTTTCTGGGATGATATGCTTCAGGCAGTCATCATCAGATTTGGAACTAATCTGTTTTGCAAGATTAGGTCCAACTGAAAGAGCCTCAAGCATATCATGTTCTTTTGTCAAAGTTTTGCCTTCACTTTCAATGGCGGAGAGGTTTGTGGATTTAACATCTTTATCCAAGACCCGATTTATTGTCTTCCACATTTTTTTCGGGTCCCCATTACTTTCATTGATTAAATTTTTATAGTGATCCTGAATAGAATTTCTGATTTCTTTTGTTACTCTATTACGTTGCTTGGTATAGAGAGACCACATTTCAGGATTCTGAGTTGCCATTTTCTTCAGCCTATCCCGGGTTGCCATAGATTTCCTAATAATCGGGGTAAGCCAGGGTGCAAACTCGGACCGAACTCTTCTCCTTTTTATTGGAGCGTGAACGTTCAAGATTGACTCAAAAATTTCCTGAAATGTGTTCGCCATACCAGATGGATCACTGGAAAGAGGGTCAAGGATGGTTTTCCAGTCTATTTGTTGTAGGTCGTTCAGAAAGAGGGCCTTATCATATTGTTTCATATTTCTTGATTCAACTAACTTTGGCTTTGCATGTTCTTTTTTCAATCGCCAGGCATTAACTTTCCTAACCCCATACACCATATAATGGTCAACCATCCCCGTTTCTAAGACATCTGCCTTTAGAATGAATTTTGAGTTCGAGGTAGAGAAATGGTCTATGAGTGATTTACTTACTCTCTTATCACCTTGCTCAGTTGTTGTTACGGCAACTCTTGTATAGCTCTTTATTAACTGTTCCGATTGATATTCAGAATAGACAAGCTTAAGTTTTTTGGTGTTAGCGTTTTTGTGATCCATTATATCACAGTTTGTATCCCCAACTAAAATTATTTCCTTTTCTTCCTTATCCAGTTTCGCTAGAATTTCTCTCAGATTTTAGCAGCATCATCCACCACAGACGTTGGTGGTCGATACCAACAGACGAAAATAAAAGATTTTGCATTTTTTGGCTTAATCCTTAATGAGAGAAGTTCTAGCTTGTCACTTTTCATCTCAATTATGGGTTCGGGTAGGGAATCTTTGACATAAATTGCAACTCCTCCCCCATTTGCATTCCGATCATTGCGAACAATTTTGTAGCCCTCAATTGCAAGCTCGCAGTCTTGGACATTTTTATCTAAACGCGTCTCGCTTAGGCCTATAATGTCAATGTCATTGTCGTGTAAAATGACGCCCAGTTCATCCTTATATTTCCTAAGGGATACTATATTTAGGAAAGCTATTTTAAGACCATTTCTCTTCCTAGAACCAAGCACCTTGCTTTTGTGAGTATGACTATTAGAGCTAAGACCCCGTTAACAATATTTACTGAACTTAATTAAGTTACCTGCAAATTTTCGTACTCCCCCTGAATTTAAATGCAGTCCATCTTGCTTCAAGTTACTGAATAATATATTACTGTTATCGATGATATCAAATCCATGCAAGGGTAGTTCTTCCGCTAATAGAGTATTCAACTGTGTAACCTTGGCATTCAGTTCATGCGAGTCCTTTCTTCGAAAGACAGCAGAGTAGGCAATTTTCGATTGAGGATTATTTTGTTGGATTTCATTTAGGGTGTCCAACACATCTTTGCTTAAATCTTGTGTGGTCCGCTTGGAGACATTATTTGTTGCTGCATGCACTATTATCACATTACTGTCAGTTTTGCCAGTTTTCCGTACAGCTTCCTTTATTTTCATTCCGGGTTGGAATTTCTTCTCAACAACATGGTGATCGTTGGACATTTGTTCAATGTTTTGCTCTCTAAGTTGTGAATCCCCAAAAATGAGGATTTTCATTTGTTTGTTTTCTTCACATTTTCCTGTTTGTTCCATCGTTGTTTTGGTGTTGTTTTCCGATTCTGGGGCGATGTTCTTGTCAGACTTTCCCTTGTTTTTGTTCTTTTTCTTTTTTTTTCTTTTGTTGTGTAGAATCTTCAGGAACAATACTAACGTCTTCAGCACCATTGTTATTAGCTGACGCAGTTGCAGAATTCTTGTTACTTTGCTGTGTGTTATTTATCATGGGACCCTTCTTTTTTTTGTCTGATCTACTTTTAGCTTCTGTATTCCTTGCTGGTCCTGTGGGAATCTTTGCATCAGTAGGGCTAGGCCTATTAAACTCTTTTCCTTCCAATAACTTTTTAATGATTTCTTGCTTTTGGTCCAATTGCCGTTCAAGGGATAAAATCCTGTCCTGAAGGCTTTTTAGGAAATTAGCTTCGTAATCGATTCTCGGGTTTTGCGCATTCTTTTCGGGTGCAGAGATTGTTCTGTTGGACATCAGAGCCTTCAGTGAGAGAACCTCCGCGTGGATGTATTTTTTGAAATCCAAATAGTCGGTGTCAAGGTCAGATTCGTCAGCAGTAGACTGGCTCGTTCCTTTGACACTGGTATCGACAGATGCAGTTTGATTCCTCAAGAGCTGATGCTCCTTATCCGAAATTCGCAATAGAACCACGTCATCTTTACTGGTTTGACTGATCAACTCATCCTGTGTCGCATGATTGACTGCACGCAACACTTTAGGCCGTTCCCAATCGAATTCCTTGCAGCAGCGGGAAACAACATTTTCCAAATTTTGCCCTTTCCTTTGTTCCTTAATATGGCTTAATGCTTGGAGAATGACCAATGATTCCATTTCCAGCAGCAGTAATCTTTCTAATTCCAAAATCGATTTGATAATTCACAGCGTTCAAAAACACGTCTGCACAGCACAACAGCCACAGCACAGCCACAGCACAGCTCACAAAGTGAAATGGAAGATGGTATCATGATGAACGGTTTGAGGGGTTTTGACGACGATGATGATTTTCAAAGTTTGCTTTCAAACGCAATTTTGGCGTCAATTCCCTTCGTCGCGTGCAATTACCAAAGAAAAGACCGGAAAAGAAAACGTCCTTTTTTCTCTATCTAAAAGAGAAATCTGCAATAACGAAATTACCTAGAACAGCACTTACATGCTACTTTACTACACTACAAGAACGATGCCATGAGGGCAGAAGACCATGACTACTCCATGGCCATAACATAGAGACAGGTAACTAAAGTTTGGCTAAATCTAAATATACAATCAAATATTGATACAAAAGGCATGTTCTTGTTCTAAGTGCCGAGCAGCCTAAAATGAAGGCATTGAAATATCCATCCAACTGATGTGATTGAGACCAAAAGTCATAGTGACCAAAACGATTTTTAATTGTAAAGCGCCTTGTAGATTGATGTGCACAGAATTTTTTCCGGCATGGTGCATGTTGGTGACTTCAGTATTTACACATGCAAAAAATCATTGCATTCTTAAAATGCTTCCCAATGAAGGTTCTTTTATTTCCCCTTCCACTATGGCTAGTCTAATTAGCTATGTTTCACTTAATTTACTAAAGGTATGCTAATTTGTGTCCATTCAAATTTAACTTCAACTTTTGGTTCGATTTCAAATGTTACCCCCCCCCCCCTTCCCTCTGGGTAGATACCTAGCACTGATTATTTGGGAAATGGTACAATATTTAATGGGAAGCGAACAGGTTCCTTTGAAAGAAGTGGTTTTCTGCTATACTCTTAATGTTACTTTTCTTATTTACTTTCCGCTATTTCACTGTTCTCTTTCATACGATTCTTCGATTTCCTGGTCAATCCTTTACTGTTCTTAGAACCAGCATTATAGAATCTACTACTTTTACCCTCACAAATTCATATAAATATAAGAAACTTGATCAAATGGGAAACTTGTATGAAAAACCCGATAGGAAACTTGTACAATATTTATTAATGGGAAAGTGGAAAGTTTGCTTTGAAAGACGTGGTTTGAATTTCGCGGGTTGTTAGTGTGTTCCACATGAATCTCGGATTGCTTATAAGCAACACGAACAAAAGTAAGGCAAAGAGGAGTCTGCTAAATCGAGAGGGTGGCGAGAGTGGCGAGGGTGGCGAGGGTAGCGAGGGCCGAGAGGGTAGCGAGGGTGGCGAGGGTCGAGAGGGTAGCGAGGGTCGAGAGTGTGATGAGGGTAGGCGTTGGTGGGGATGGTCGAAATGGTAGGCTGATGGTCGCGAGGGTGGAAAGAATAAAGCGAGAGTAAGCGAGGGTTGCCTAGGGTAGGCGCTGGATTTTATAACTTATTAGGTTTTCAGAAATATCTTTGAGAATTTTTTTTGGCTGTTTCGTACAATGCTTGGTTCAATTCTTGATGAAATGTGTTAAACTATGAATTTCAGCCTTCCAAAGATTAAGGAACTCTACAAGAAACATTTGCTATAAAGATTGGCCTAAAAGTAAGGAATCGTGGTCGTCAAATTTTACTTTCAAAGTCCTGCTAGTCATCGCTAGTCTCAGAACAAAAAAGGGTGAAAGGCAGACCTTGTGAGCTCAAAGTCATCTTATTAGATCATATGAAATGTGGAATCCTTGTATTAGATTTAACTTTACTGTCTACGTTGATTAATATGTATGACTCATTCTGTCCCGTTTTCTATCGGTCCCATTTCTTGAAAGAAGGCCGGAAGGCAGTTCGAGAAGTGTATGTTCCCATGTCCCAAAGTCTCATAATTTTGGCACTTTAACTTCTCCACAAGCCTGATGACTCTTTTAATTATGAACTGCAGTATATCATGAGACAGTTGTCTTCTCGAACAGCAAGCACAAATCTTGTTAGCCTTGCTCCCGCTAAGTCCTTTGCTCATCCGATTGAAGTTAGGTTGCTGTCAAAATGAATTTAGGGAAAAAGCGAGACTGCTTTCTATGTGTCGAGTCTGTCTTTGCTGATGGCTAGACCAGCAAATTACAATACCTTTTCTAAGGAGCAATGAGAAATTTTGCACCAAGTCACAGTAGCAGATCTAAAGTGGACTAAGGGTGTAATTGCTCCCTCAGTGCCCAAATCTCTGCTAGGTACCCGCTTTCTAGCATGAGTGTGCCTCAGAATTATTAAACTAATACAGTTTTTAACTCCGCTTAACACAGAGTGCTGGAAAAGCATACGAGACAGGCATCATTTTGTATAAGCGTTTGCTCGTGTATACACTTGAAACATCTTCTGTTTCACTTCATATTCTGAGCCCCCTCTTCTAGTCGTTTCACGTCGATTGGCTAGGCTTAGGTCTACGGGTATCATTTTAAAAGGACTAAAAATTTGGGCCGTTTTAGGAAGTTTCGTAAATTTATCAGATCTGCCCTCCCCCCGAATATTTCAAGATAAGTTGTTTTGCAGCGTTGTGTCACAGGAAACTACCGCGACTAAAACAACATGTTGGAATTCTCAGCTTTAAGAGTATGGGTGGGCTTCTTATAAGCGGTTTCGTATGAAAATACGTGTATCAATGGATATGTGCTACTGCTGTACCTCGTCTTTAGATTCCCCTACCCTCTCGACCCTCGCCACACTCTCGACCCTCCCTACCCTCTCGACCCTCTCGATTTAGCAGACTCGGCAAAGAGCTATGGTTACGTACAAGATTATGATTTAGGGTATCGACTTTCAGTCACGAAATCTGGAGAAGCTAAATTCACTCCGTCGTGTAATTTCTAACTACGGCAACATAGTAAAGGCCCAGTAAAAGCTGTTTGGTTTATATTTTCGAACTGGGATTTCAGCAGCACGCAAAGTAATAATACAGGTAAATTCTTCGTTGTTATCTATAGATTTCAAATAAACTTAAATCTTTAAAAACGTTGAAAGTAAACAGTTATGAAGATAGTTTCCTTCGCTGAAAGAGTTGGAAAGCATGCTTTGGGTCCGTCTAGTTTTTCGACCAATGGACGGAAATCCGTTCTGTTTTCACAAGCCTGTTGATAGTTCATCTTGCTACAATAACGTTCTCTTTTTCAAAACAATCTATGTTCTCAAGGACTCGAAAAACTAAGTTTTTTGTAGAAAGTTCACTCCTAAGACTCGTTGCGGACGATACGGTTTCCATAGGGCGAGCGATTTTCTCCACAGGGTTAGCTCTGCAGATTTCCAAGTGAAACCGCAAGCAGGTCTCGGCCTGGCGTTTTTAGGCGAAAAGAAGCCGATTCGTGGAACTTAGGTATTTTCGCGGATTTTTTGACACGTAAATGCACGGGCTACCCGGACGGGAAGAAGGAGATCTCAGTGACGTATGGATTAGCGTTTTTCGTTTGATCTCACCGCTCACCGCTTAGTTGTGGTAGATAGAAGATCCTACTTTATCAAATTTATCGTTGATAAATTGAGTTTATCATTTTGATAAACCCAGTTTAAAAACTTTGAAAATCCCAGTTTATCACTCGATTAAACCTAGTTTATCACGATAAACCTAATTTATCAAAGTGATAATCCTAGTTTATCATCCTAGCTCGGGGGGAAGGGGGTACCTTAGTACTGTTCGTGGTACGGAGACGTGCCATTTTTTAGGGGTACATTTTTAAAAACCATTACGGAATTATGGGTATCATTTTCACAATGTTTTGAAATTTTACGGAATTATGGGTGTCCTTTTCAGGGGATTTTTCATAATTTCCAGAATTATGGCCCAGATGTTTATTTGATTTGTAGAATTATGGCCCTAAAATCCACCAGAATTTACGGAATTATGGGTACCAAGTTTTCGGGCAAAATGGCACGTCCCCATCACATAGTAGGTTGAGTTATCCCCCCCCGCGAGGGTTTTCGTGATTTTCGCGTGCCATAGGATTCATTTGAATGATGATGGTACAAACGTTTTCAGGAAATGACTTGGTCATCGATAGAAACAGCATATGACTATCTAACTATTTTGAATATCATCGAAACAGCACAACGGAATGAAACCTTCAGAGCCGATAACTGAAAGTAAGTTGACTACAGTAAATCCCCGCATATAACAACCTACTTTTTTGAGACCCAGGCTGAAGTTGGCTCTTATTTTAAAGGTACTGAGACTAATGTCAAGGTATAACGGTTCTTATTCAAAGGGACATTGTGTAGGCCTTGCAGGGTCTTTTCTAAAGGTGGTCAGCCCTATTATTTGTTTTGGCAAAGTTATTACGGACCTAACGACCAATTCTAACCTTGCCTACGGCAGGAGAGATGCAGACTTAAAGAGCCAACTGGGACAAAACTGAAATTAATAACATCAATGAAAACTCAACTTTGCTACCCCTGCAATAAGGACATATATTTCATGAAAGTGAAACTGGTTCTTAATTAAATGGTGCATAATCTAGCAAAACAGCCTCTAGGTTCACATTGTTGTAGGTTTCTATGTGCGGGGATTTACTGTATACGCAAAGGGTCTATTTCAAGACTTTTCACGAATGTCGGACGCATTGACATACCCATCAGGCCTTGCCATGTCACAGGACACCTTAGAAAAGCGCTGGAATCGTGACAATTCAAAAACACTTTGGTTTTGGCTATAAGCCCCAGCTTAGGTTGTATGTCACAGGACCAACTATATTTATCTTCAGGTACCTCAAATCAGATGATTCCAATACGCCCAATGAACGATCTTTTTTTTCTTTTTTTCCATCTACGGAAAGATCCACGCAACCAGCTACTTTGAGTGACATTGGGGAGATTTTTACTCTAAGAACAAAAATCCAAACAACCCTTTAATTCGATTCTTGAATATAACAAAAGTCTTCGGAAAAAAACTGATTTGAAAGATGCTTGCCTGATATTTTGGTTATAAAGGAAACAAAACTGAACTCAAATTTCAAAACTGGGAGCTTTCTAATAAATAACTATCAAAAGCCAATCTGTCGTGATATGAATGAATTTGGTGGGGGCCTTATGCAATTTGCAAGGAAAGGGGTTGTTTGCAATAGAGTTTCTACCTTTGGGAGTCCCACTATCGCATCGAGATCTTTTGTTCCGTACTGATGGTTTGCAAATAGAGGTAGGTAATATTTAGCACTTACAGACCTCCAGATGCTTCCGACCTGGAACTATTTTTTAGAGCACCGTTCTCTTGCTTAAACACAGCCTTGGAAAAATATGACAAAGTTATGGCTATAGGCAATATAAACAATGGCACTCATGATATTAAGCATCCCAGATATGCTACGTTGATTTCCTTCTGTGATGTTTTCGGACTCTCCAGTTTTGTAAAGGATGAGACATGCTTCAGATAAAATCACAGTTGTTCAGTTGACGTTATGCACACGAATAAACCCAGATGTTTTCAAAATAACACTGTTTTTTAAACTGGCCTAAGCGACTTTCATTGCCTTGTCTTAACTTCGGTGAAAACACATGTTTCCTATCTCAAACCAAAATTGATTACATATCGTAGCTAGGAGAAATTTGAACCTGACAAGTTTCTCCAAGAGGTAAAGAATATTGACTTTAAAGCAGATTTAAGTGATGCGAATATGTCTTACAGGAATTTTTCATCTGCTTTTTAGTATATAAGCACGCACCTTTAAAAACAAAAGTTCAGAGGGGAATACTGCCCCTTCTATGAATCAGCAATTACAAAAGGAATCCATACCAGATCAAGGTTTTTAGAAAGGACTAAATAAAAACCTTGCTACAGAGAATAGATTCAAATTCAAAAAGTAATGAAATAAAGGTGTCCATGTAGTAAAAAAGGCTTTGAAATACTACTTCGAAGAAGCAAACTGAAAATTTTACTATCTCTAATAAAAAAGTTGGGATCTCGTTAGACCCCTTCTTATACAGGAGAACTGGCGAGTAGCAATATTGCTCTTGTAAAAAATGATATCGTTCCATTGCAACTAATATAATGACCAGGAATTGACAGAGGTTTTCAACGATCACCATGTAATGTTAGTAGAGAAATCCAGCTGTAAGAAGCCTTGCCAAAGGTACTGGAACCCGGGGGGGGGGGTACATAACATGTTGAGGGTACGGGTATGTGCCGCCCATATGGGTGGGTTTTTGGGCCCCAAATTCTCTAGACGAGGGTCCCTTTTTCGGCAGATTTTCCTTAAACGAGGGTAGGTTATCCAGAAATTGGCAAAAAATAGCAAATAATGGGTGGTTTCCCGCCAAAATTCATCATAAAAGTGGGTATGACCGCAATTTTCGGTCCTTAGAAGAGGGTACCTTTTTGAAAACCGGGCGGCAGACCCCCGTCCATCCGCAAGTCATGTACCCCCCCCCCCCCGGGTACTGGAACTTCTAATGACCACCAAATTGTTCACTAGATTCTTGATAAATGTGAAACCACCCTAGTGTCCGAGCAATTGTTCAAAACAATAATCAAGTAGGCAGACACCTTCACTTTTCAAGCAGGCAGACCAGAACTTCCACAACTACTAAAATCTACCCCCGAGGCTTGTATTTCTAACTGCTAATGAGCTTACCAACACTTTAACTACGGCAAAACTGTAGCATTCCTAATCCTCATTTTCGAAAAGATGCAAGAAAAGCGACAGTCTGCCCTCTCGATAAATGGGGAGCCAAATTGAACAGTAGAGAGGAACTTTCGCCCAATTAGTGTTGTCAATACCTTTTCAAAAAGATATACGAAAGAGTCTTAACCCTATCTGACCTGGGCCATTTGAAGCACTCAATGCCTGGGGGGCTGATTCCGACCCCCCTGTTTATCGGTGTCGTTGTTTAAGATATAGCAACCAAATTTGGCACAAAGGTTGTTCATTACATTATATACACAATGAATTTTTGAAACAATGGTTTAATTTGCTTTGTTGTTGTGTTGCTAGAGCATAATTAACATTATGATGTCATTTGATGTCATATATATGAAAGTGTGTTGAAAGGTCGTGAAATTTTACTTTTTGTAAAGAAATGAATTATGTAGATCAAAATAGAAGTACATTCTAGTTTAGACTTAATTAGACCAATTAAAAGGGATTAAGAGAGATACAACGTATATTTTTCACGAAAATTTGGTTCCTATGGAAACAAGGCTAAAAATAGAACATCAAAATTGTTACAGTTTCATTGCCGAGTGTAGCACAAAAATTTTGTTCC
Organism: Aurelia sp. 3 sensu Dawson et al. (2005); assembly: GCA_964020215.1. Taxonomy (NCBI): domain Eukaryota; kingdom Metazoa; phylum Cnidaria; class Scyphozoa; order Semaeostomeae; family Ulmaridae; genus Aurelia; species Aurelia sp. 3 sensu Dawson et al. (2005). The sequence goes on from OZ026572.1 coordinate 14,586,237, forward strand.
TATGGAAACAAGGCTAAAATAGAACATCAAAATTGTTACAGTTTCATTGCCGTATGATAGAAAGGTAAACTTGCTAAATCCCAGAGGCATTCAGCAAACACGGAAAAATGTATAAATGAAAATGTACGAGGAGGCAGAATCCGCCCCCAGGTCAGATAGGGTTAACCCTTTATTGTACCCGGGCTCTTTGGGTCAGACCACTGCACGTGGGGGCAATAAATGCCCCCCCCCAATTATCTCCAAAACAATGATCAGTATGCCGTTTTAACTTCGTACAATGGTAATAACATCTATTTGAAGTCTAATTATAGAGTCTGGTGTTAATTGACCACGTGATTTGTTGCCAGGCAACCAAACAATAGGACTTTGTTGCTATAAGCTTCTGTGCTGGAGAAGCAACAAGTGCTAATTATTTCAGAGAATAAGGTTTGTAACCTCAATAAACTATCTAAAAGTGAAGAAAATATCATTGCCCATCGATTTATATCAAAATTGAGAAATTTTATCCTTCTTCATTAGAAATATGACGTTATCAATTTGAATTACGTCATAGAAATTATGATTTGCTGACGTCAGCAAATATAGGTAATGTACATATCAAACGAAAGTACTTTTAAGAGCAATCGTTTGGTACCAAATACATTTTAATTAAAGTTAAAACAAAGAAGTTATGGTGGTTTTTGTGATTTCTTTTTGACCACTCTCCAAATATGGATATCTGCTGGTCACGTGACTTAAATCATAACAGTGAAAAACCTAAAATTAAATTGCCAATTAAAAATTAGGAAAAGTCAAGGATGTTTCAGCTCTCTTTCTTTTTTGGAATGGCCTACAAAACGAGCTGATATCAGTAGAAAATTTGAAAAGTTTTTAGAATCTAATAAACCCGTTGGGTGGACAAACTTGTAAATGTAGCACCTGCCGGTGCCTGCCTGTCAGTACAATTTAAATGTTTTTACTAGCCCCTAGTTTCTGTCGGTGCAATTTATGATTTATGAAAACACTTAGCTCGCTTACGGTGTATATATATATATTCGATTTTGATTAGTTAACTATATATGCATGACAATATGCGTATATATTGTTAGCTACAGTGTTGATCGAATTATAATAAAATTTACATCTAGTACAGAATCGAGTGAACAAAAATCACGTTTGGTCCACAGTTAGCTATCGACGGCAATACGAGCTATAGACGACGATATATGGTACAGAGAATATTCAATATAGAGGCTGCCTTTTATGGTCCTCACTTCCAAGTTTTTTGAAAGACAGTAGCACAATTCAAGAATTCAAAAGGAAAATAAAACAGTGGAATGGCGATTCATGCACCTGCAGATTGTGTAGAGTTTTTATAAAAGATTTGGGGTTTTTAGATTAATTAATTTTGTCTTCTATTAATGTTCTTTTTTATTGTAAATTATAATTTATTTTCTTTTAGTTATAATTGGCCTTAATTAGCTATTATTTTAGCTATTTACATAGAAAGCCAACTTTAAATAAATAAAAATTAAAAAAATTAATTTTCAGCCATGCATGACATTATGGTTTTTCCTGAGAAGTGTGGCAGGACTGAATAAGTTTGGCATCGCTTTTCATCTCTAAATTTTTTGATTTTGCAAGATTTTAGGCTGTTATTAAAGGGAGTGTGCAATGGTAAATAGGCTTCTCTATAAATAGAACAAAGAAAATGCGCAGACACAGCATTGTTTCTTTAGCTATCGATTATTAACAACACGTGTGGGCCATCAATTTCAATGGGCTATATTTAGATTTTTCTGCTCTGTGCAAATGCAGGCTTATATCCTTGCACAAACCCTTTAAATAGAGCTTGTTTGATTTCATTGACATTGTGTGTAAACTTTTCACATCTTCTACCGGGTGAAAAACTATACTAGCGCACTTTTCAGATTGTATTTTAGCAACAAAACAAGTTTTCTAATGCACGAGAAAGCTTGGAAGAAGTGCTTGTCATAATTCAGAAGCTGATAGCATATTGACGATGACTTTGTCGAGATTCTTTCGGCAATCTTGCGAAACACGTCGATCGCAATTACGGACCAAAGTCTATGGAAAAAAATTTTAAGTAAAAAAACAAATTTGCCATCCTACTTGTAACCACTAGCAAGGAAAGTATCTACTCTCTAACTCTACTGGTATCCAAGCCAGGTACAGTCTGACAGGAAAAATCTTCAGGACTCTATTTCTATAAATCAAGAACTGTGGATGAAAAACTGGTTAAACATGTCAGGAATCAAAAAACGTTTCCTTGTTTCAAGAGCTCTCAACAGCTCCAGAAAAACCAAACAACTACAACTACAGTACACTGTAGCTAACAACTACAGTACTTTCATGTTTTCTTTTTTTTCATCTTTTTCTGTTATACCAACACCTCTAAGGGGACCATTCTGGAAATAAGGTCAGCTTGACCCTCTAATGCTATCCCTGCCACTGTAATTAGGGGCGTTTTCCTTTTACGTTTTTAACATTAAAGTATTGTATTGTATCTATTTTTATATTTACTATAATATCTTGTATATGTTTTTTTACGTGGCAAATGATACATACATACATAAACAAGCATTGTCTTATTCTGAGTGATTTAAGCTGCAAGCTCTCGCTTAAAGGTTACCGTTGGTCGACGTAATTTTGCCAATATATTTGCGAAGTTAAAACTTCTAAAATATGGATTTTCCGAAAAGCCTCGTATGAAGGAGCCTTCGAAAAGGACAAAAATTTAGTAATAGATATGTTCCATTCTTCCATGTTTTATGTCGTAGGAGCGAAAAGCATGAAAATGATTTACAATGTCATAGATTTCTACCAAATCTCGGCAATGTGCAATATGCAAAGTGTATTGTGCTTGTTTACAGGCCTAACACAGTTTGTCCCCTTTTGGGATTAAATGCTATTAGCATTTGCTAAACAGATTGATTTCTGTCAATAGAGAGCTGTAGGTTTAACGATCTTCTTGATAAACAGTTTTTTTAGCTCATTCGTGAACTCTCAGGTATTCTGTTTTTCAGGACGGATCTTGGTAGGAAAAAATTACAAGCAAATACAAAAGTAAAGAAATACTTAGATCTAAGTTCGGCATTGTATAGAGACCCCTGTTTGAATATTCACCAAATGACATACATCTTTATTGAATTAAATTGCAAGCTCAAATCGGGAATTGCCTTCAGGATGAGGAAGCCTGTGAAGCATCTTGTTTTTCATATAAGTGAAAAGTTATCGAGTCTCTCAGCTGATAAAAAAATTACGAAATTAACGTTGCACAAAGTTGTTACATTTCAAAGCCAAATGAGGACTTCAAAAACATTGTTAAAGGCATTTTACCTCCTTGTAAGTATCGAAAAGGTCGTATCCGCGTAATTCTGTAATTTTTCATCCCTGCACAAACTTCTTGTATAGCTCGATAGATGATGTCACCACTGAAAAAATGGGCATATTTTTAACAAAATATCAAATATCTACATTCATAGAGGATGAAAAATGGTACATTATGCTAGTTGCCTCATTAAGCACCCCCAAAGTATCCCCTCCCCCTTTGGCTGAAAAGGAAGCAAAAACGATAAGATGTCAGGACTTTCCGACTCAACTTGGATTGATAAATGGTCCACCAAACTCTAAGGAAAGGAGCTTTCAAAGTCAAGATTTAGAAAAAACCTGAAACCGAGCTTTTGAAGGAAGGCCTAGCGATGTTTTGATTTGATAAGAATTTGCCAGACGGAGTTTCAGCTTTCGCCGTTACTTTTTATTTTCTAAGACAATTCTGCTTTGAGATGTTTCATTCGTTCTTGACATTCTTTCTCCTTCCACTCATTTGATTAGGGTAGTAGCTAAGCCTAACAAAAATAAATAGAACTGCTTTCAAAAATACAAAAAGCAGGAAAAAAAATTCTTTTTTTTTATATATGTCATTAAGATTTTACAATACATATTACGGTCTGCACTACTTACAAGAATTACTTTACAATACTACCGGGACAAAAACCCCCGGGGAGAACAATACATACGGATAATAAGAACGATTTGACACTAAGTCTGCTGCATATTAGAAGTCAGATCCATGTGATGATGAGGAAAAGTAATGATGGAGAAAAACTTATGTTGGAAGTTTTTTTTTATTTTTCCTTTTATAAACCACTATGCACCTGCCGACCAATATGCAACAGACTTTCAAACGTCAAGAGACAAAAATCTATATATATATAAGGCAGGTAAACGATTATCCAATTAGCTTTGTTTCTTTTGTTTTCCATTGTAAATTTAACAATCAACACAATAGGAAGACAAAGGCAGCATTCGATGTAATGACAAAGGGACCATTCGATGTATATCCTTGTTTATTCATTTTTTGATTGGTTCTAAAGACAATAGCTTTGGGGCTCACCACGGCTCAGGATGTCATGCGCGTCCACGCTATTATTTCTTGCACTTGTTCTCAATAGCCACTCTAATTTGCATATTACGTCACTGAAATAAATCGTAAATGCGCATGCGATGTGGTGCCTTTTGGGGATTCCTGGAAGGTCATCAAAGGTCACAACTTTCCATGCCGTGTGCTGAGCAAATGAAGAGCAAGCTGACGGGCCAAATGGCTGCCAAGTGCTGCCCAGAAGATCACTGCTACGTCGGCCTTTTTAGCAGGCCTAACTCAGATCAGAGCATTATCAGATCTAACTAAATTCGTAAACATTGCAGATTAAAGGTAATGTCTGCCAACATTTTCATAGCTAAACGCCTCTTGAATCCTGAATGATTTAAATCCTTTGCTTAGCTTAGGCCCCATGCAATGTATCTTATTGCTTGGAGCCTCATTTGATTAACCTCATGGCATAGTGGGGCCTCAAAGCAGTGGTGGCGCCAGGGGATGCCTAGAGGAAGCTACAGCCCCCCTGTGGGAAGCCACTTACCCCACTCCCTTTGGAGGAAATTTTTCGGTTTCTGTCCGAGAAAATTTGGCAAAAAAATGATATACAAAAATTGCATTTGTTTAGCCATTTCAGCCTCCCTGTCAGAACCTCCTGCCTCAAAGTAGGTTTATCCCTAAAATTTCAAGAAATGTTTACAACACAGGTTCCTCATGGGAATTTCAAACAAAGCTGTTGATGGTATGGTATCATAAAATTGTTCTAAACTAGCGGTAAGCTGCAAGTAAACTTTCAAAGACTGTAAGAGTAAAAACATAGGTCCTCTGTCATTAGATGCAAGAACAAATTGTTGTAGCGGCAAGCTGCAAAAAGTTGTACACTTTTCATTAATGGAAATCTTCTATGTTGACCTGGAGCAAGGGGGGAACTACCATAGGGGGTCTGGTATATATGTGCCTTTGAGAATTCAGAGATAGGACCCATAACCAGGTTCAAATTTTGAAGGGCAATCCCATAAACAAGGCAAAATTCTGGAAATGTGACCTCATAAACTGGCCAAAATTTTCCACAAGTATCATGAAAAGACTATGCTTTGTATCATATTAAGAGCTAAATTCCTTTTTACGAAAGTTTTGGTCATAATAGTTAGAAATAGCTATAAATTGCTAGCATTTAACCATAACTAAGGAAAATTTCTGTAAATCAGACCCCATAACGAGGGTCACATTCACAAAACATGACCTATAACCATGGCAAAATATTGCAAACTGACCCATTAGCTGGGCAGGCACATGTATACCAAGCCCTAGGAGTTACTCCCCCCTTGACCTGGGGTAACCTGAGCAGTATTACAACTTGCCAAATTTTAAGAATATCTAATTTCTACCTTCTTTGGCATAACATCCACTTTGAATAAACAGTTGGTTTCATATTCTAAAGATTAAGATGACCCCAATGCAAATAGTATTTTGATGTCAAAAGAATTGAATGGGGTATATTGCAATTAGATTTGGAATTCTACAAATAGGGTACAGCTGATAAACAAACAGTTATCATTGAGATGGGATGGTTGGTGGCTCAGGAGATCATATAGGTCCATTTTCATTATCAGTTTTCTATATTATGTGATCCGATGCGATCTTGGTAGTCTAATGTGAATACATCATTTGCAGTTTACGCCATATGTAATGTAACAATGTATTGTACTTCTTGCTGATGGACATGAAAATTGATGTCAAAAGTTATACTCCATACATAGTGCTTCCTTTTGTTCATTGTTGAAACTTATTGAACAAATATTTCCAGATCAGTCTAACAAAGAACATATTGCAAGGGTTTACATGCTTTATACCCTATGTATTTAGGATTTTACTTTCTTCATGTCCTTTAGGTTCCTGGAGACCAGATTGGAATGCATGCATGATTTGGCCTCAGTGTAGTGGTGAGTGAAAGAAAGGGAAAGATGCAAGTGCAAGTAAAGTTTAAAGGATGTGAGGGTAAAAATAGATCCCTATCAGATGCAAAGAACCATTTGTTGTAGCTGCAAAAGTTGTACACCTTATGAATGAAAGTTTTCTAAGCCGGCCAGCAGAGCAGACTATTACCAACTTGCCAAGGTTTCAGGGCAACCAATTTCTAGACTATTTCACATTAGGAAACTTTAAGGAACATTGACTTCTATTTTTCAAAAGATTAACATGGGATCATTTAATGCAAAATAAAGTATTTTGGTGACAAAAGCATTATGTGGGCTTATTGCTATTGCATTAGCAAGATTTTGATATTAAAGATAAGGTGAAGATGATAAACAAGCTATTATCACTGAGAAGGAGTGTTTCTTGGTCATAGATATGATCATACTTGGGTACAGATCTTGGCCATCTGATGGGAGTCCACAGCTGCACCGCATATTGATTGCAGTCATGAGTCAAAAACAATGTATTCACCTTTGATTCATTGGTAAAATTTATGTAGCAGTCATTTAAGGACCAGCCTTACAAAAATATGCTATGAAGAACTTCTACAGATAATCTGAAACATGATACACATTTAAGAACTCACTGCATTTCTTTTATTGTTTGAGGCAAATACTGTATATTCAGGTCAAGAATGAACAAATATAATGTGAGGTGTAAGCTCATATTACCAAGCCACAAGCACATTGATCAAATTGATTGTCAAAAATTCTTTGAGTTCTTCATATTTTTCAAGAATCCTTCACTTTCTGAAGGAATTCTTGAGTCAAATGAAGAGACATGCTGGAATTTTTAACAGGAATTCACAGGAAATTAAGAATATTCATAAGAATTCACTCAAGGCAAAAGGATTATGATACTGCGCACCTGCCTACGGTCTTTCTTTTGTAACACTTATATTATATAGATTTCAAGAACTGGACAGTTCTGTGCATCACAAAGAGGTTTACTTTATGCCTGGTGCAGCAAAATGAAATCAATTAAAGTAATCTGAAAGACTGCATGCAGGGTAGCGCAGCTGATGTTCATAGGCCGCTATAGGCAGTTGAGGTGAATCACAGCCATTTTTTGCGAGTGAAATGTGGCAAGAAAATATTTTTGCTCTGTGAATGAACTTAATAACATGAAATTAATTTTACAAACAGAAGGGGCTGTCACAATCTACCTGCTTAACAACAGACTGCACAAAACTTTCCACTTTAGCACTTTGATGGGTGCATAACTAGAATCTACAACCACAACTACTTATCACGCTAGCGAACCTATACACACTACTGTGGTGGATACACCATACGGAGGTGGGGTATTATGCTAACTTGATGGGGTATGAAGCTTGATGTGGTGGGTATGTTATACAGAGGTTACTTTTATTATGCTTACTTGGTGGGGCCTTATGCTCCGCCTCTGTATGGCGTATCCATCACATCAAGCGTAATACCCCACCTTTGTATGGTGATCCACCACAGCAGTGCATATAGGTTCGCTAGCGTGCTTATTGTACGTTCAAGGTGGATCATCAGATATTCTTTGAAAGCTCTCCGCAGGAGCTAGGAATGTTGAAGCGCGAGCGAAGCGAGCGCTTAACTTCCTAGTAAATAAATAAATGGACACAGGGGGGGTTTCGCTAGTATCCCAAGATGCAACGCGGCAAGATTTGTCAAGATTTGCTTTGGTGCTGAAGCAATGGCGCCGAGACGGAAGGTGTATCAGGGCGAGGAGATATCATGAAATAATGAAGAAGTGAGCGTCGAGGTACGTAAAAACATTCTCATTTCTGATAGTTCATCTGTTGAGCTGTATCAGAATCACTTCTTTGAGGAATTTATCCCTGAAACTTAGATATTACAAATGGTTTCCGCTGACGGCTTTTTAGGCCCATGAATATGCAGCGTGAGTGTTTACGTTTTTTCAAAAGTAATTCTGCCTAAACCACAGATGTTATAGAGTCAAGAAGTTTAAAGGTGAAACTTCAAACCCTAAGGAACTTATTTCTTTCAAAAAGTCCTATAGGTCCTACCTTTAAATCAGGGAACAGTTAAGGTTTTGTCGGGGCATTTTTCTCGTAAAATCAACACAAGAAATCATGTTCACCTTGCTTGCTTGCAAATAAGAATTGAATCATCTGGGCGAGGAGAAGTTTTTTCCCTGCAATGACACCTTATTACATGATATTAGAAAGTAAAAGCTACCACATCATGTTCTGAGGGTGAATTATTGTATGTTTTTGCCCAATTTTGCCTGTCTTTTTGCCATGATACTATCTTGATTTGAAATTAATTCTTTTTTGTTAAAATGACATCAAAAGCACTTAGCAAGGCTCAGATAAGTTTCTTAGCTTCTTTTCCATGCAGCATGTTTTTGATTTTTGGAAAAGTATGCCTACAACAGCTCCTTCAAGCAGTTTCCCACAAAAAGGATGAATTTATTATCAAAGATTTCAAGCAAATTTGTCTTTGACAGACTGAATCACCAAAATCTAAACCTCAGTCGTTAGAAAGACCCTGTTGCATCAGCCTGAGTCCAGTTGTCAGTGATTAAAGGGAAAGTCAACAAAGTCCTATTCAGAGGCTGTATCAGGATGAAATTTGCGATTCCATATTCTGTCTTCCTTGTTTCATAATGAATGAAGCACAGCTCCCCCAGCACTTGGAGTAAAATGAGAATGCAAGAAGGGGAAACTTTATCCGTTTACAGGGGCAGATTTATTTTTGTTGGTTAATTTGAAATGTAACATTTGTTCGCAGGTTGCTAGTTATCGCCTCATGAAAGAACTCTGAAGATTGCTACCAGGTTTCAACAATCAGATTTCAACACAGAGATGAACCAGCACAAAAAGATGAGGGTCACTGTATGAAGTTAGCCTTTGAACAGATGATATTTTCTTGCATTTAGAGGAACTTCTGATGAAGGCAGAGTACTATACAAATACACATTTTTTACAAGAAACTAGGATCAGGCCATAGTACTAAAAGTTTCTTAATTTGACATGAAATTTTGTCCATTTTAGTACTAAAAATTTCTGAATTGGTTTCTTATTTTTTGAATGCAGAATTATCAATGTGTTTGCTAAAAGTGCTGCAGATATGTTTCTTGACATTCAAAACATCATATAGAAATAGACATGTTATGTTGAAGACACAAATGGTTAGTTAATATTGCTCAAGAATAAAGGTTCAACAATTTTTTTACTATAATATCCATGCATTTAACTGTTAAAAGTTTCTTAATACTTCTCAGACACAGTACTAGAGTTTCTTAAAATTTTGGTCATCTTAGTACTAGTTTCTTATAAACCAGTTTCTTATAAAAACATGTGTATCAGTACAGAATTAACAAGAATGACAACAATCTGGTGACAAACAAGCTCTCGTAATCTTGTGTGATTTTTGTAATATTGTTTAACAACCTTTACTGAAATAATGTAAAGTTTGTTATCTTTATAAAGATATTTGTATTATAACATCAGGTATGCACTTGTGATATGATCTATGGACCAAGGAGAAGGGGAGGGATGGAACCAAGTGCTCTATTGTAATCAAATAGTTGTCATGCTCTGAATACGCTACCATGGCCAAAACTAGTCAGCACTGAAAGAAATGCAAAAAAATTCAGAAGACCAAAGTGATGCCTGTGTTCTTTGCTTAGTTAGGTCCTCTTCAACCCTTATGTTATCAAACAGCTTGATCTATTGTCATTTTTTAAGATGGGCTAAGGATTTGTGAGCCAGCAATTTTTGGTAGCATCATGGATTTACAGCTGCTAGCTAAGTACATCAACTGTCAAAATGTAAAAATTGTAATTCCAGTGTAGAATTTTATGCACTAATTTTTCTGAGAATGAAAAATTGAGACCATGGCCATTTCTTATGAGTTGCTTCTTATAAAAATGAGTTTCTCCAATTTTTTTAAATTTTCCATCCAAAATTTCTTAGCTGGATGTAATCAGATGACTTTCCAGTGTTCTTTTATTATGTGCAAGTCAAAAATCTGTGAAATGGTGAAATTGATCCCCAGATATCATCTGTAGGGCCACCTCCAGGCAATTAATCATGTCATGTCAATTAATCATATGTTTGAGCATGGGGGCAGGATTTGAGCATGGGGGCAGTTCAAATGCTTTTGCATTGAACGTAAAACAAGTGATTTGAAACCTTTCTGGGACATTTCTGCAACACTGAAGGGATGGCTGCAGGAGTGATATCCAGGTATCGATTTCACTCGTATTAGGCTTATAGTTGGGCTGATATGTGCAGGCTGGTCATTTATCATTCCAAGATTGATCAGTCATTAAAGTCCATTATCATTTGTCATCACTTTCAGAACTGCTCGAAAATTTAGACTAAAAAAAGAGTTGATCTGGCTTCTTTGCTTTTGAACAATGTCGCTGTCAAATGTTTCGAATTAATGGACTACTTTGCGTTGAAAACCCTAACCACGTCGATGTCCTATGCCTTGGAAGAATAATCGAAGGTTAGCAACTGCTGTTATGTTGGAAATTCTGTGATTCTGAACAATGCAAATTGCAAGTAGAATCGCAAGCTAGGAACTTGATGGGCCTAAGCGTTTTGAAACCAGTGAGGACAACAAATCGCTTTCAAAATCGAGATAAAACAGGTAAATCTTGGGAGAAAATGTTTAGAAACTGCTGGCAAACTCCACTGTATCAATATAAAATATTTCCTCGCCGTTAAAACATCTTTAAATGAATCCAGACTGCAAGATGATATTTTTCTTCCTCCGTTGCCGATCGCACCGCTCAACAAACGAAAGTGGCTGATCGCTGCAACCGATTCGCATATATGTTTCGTCGCTGTTGCATGCTGGGATACTAGCGAAACCCCCCCTGAAATGGACAGGGACTTAGTGGTTACGAGGTGTACATCTTTCGTTAGAAGCGACCTTACTCAAACCGACCAGTTTCGCGGATGAACTGTATAGTCAGGTTGAGAATAGTTCTATTGAGGTCGTAGGAGAATTTTTCATCGCCATATAGTAAAAGATGAGTTAGGACCTTATTTGAAAGATTGCTGTGTCCAAAAGGTCGTAATACATCATAGACTCCAGCGAGAAGATCTCGTCGTTGAGCATCAAAAGAAGGGCAAAGCAACAAGAAGTGTTCCGCATCTTCAATGCCATCACTCGAAGGGCACATAGGGTTTAAAGCATCCCTAAAATTGTGTTTGAATTTGTGGAAGTTTAATTTGCTTAAAGGTAATGTGTCCATGCAAGTACAGCTGTGTATACACATTGTCAAAATATGCTGACAAGACGCTGACGAAGAAAGGTCCAGTAGCGCGCTGTGATTGGTAGAACTTAACTGATCACATGCAAATTAAAAGTCAAATTTCATAACGAGGCTTCCTGACGTAGTTCAGTTCTGGAAAAGCAACCGCAAGTAAGTGAGGAGTCTGTTTGTATTAAAACTCGCCGTTGCAAAATTGTATTTGCTTGAGTGATCACATGAAATTTCACGTGAAATCGGCATGCCCCCCGCAGAGCTGCTGTACTTACATGGACACATTGCCTTTAAACCAACTCTAAGTTGAGTAAGAAAAGATAAGCCTATTGGGTCATGAATACCGAAGACAGGATTTGCAGGGGGGGGGGGCGGAAAAAAATTCTTTTCAAATGTAAAAACTAGATTGGGTCCTTGCTCAAAATTCAGACTTCAAGTGCACTCAAAATTTGAATTTTCCAGTTTGTGTCTAAAGTGTTTATCAATGTTTACAGATGCAATGTTATGTGCATTTAAGTCACGTAATAGCAAATCTTGTTGTACAGTCAAGAAGTTCCAATATTGTAGTGTTTTATCTTCCTTTTTGCCAATTACAAGAATTACATTTTGAGACACCCTGCAAAGTTCGACCAAGCAGTGTTAGTGGCCAACAATGACTAGACAGTGACATCTGTTTGAGAACTAAGAAATAAAGTCATGTTAGATCTTCTGAAACGTCATTCTATTGTCACTTTGGATCCTAAGTTATTGATAAACATAAAATGTTTCGCTGTTTGGTCATCTAGCTGGAAAAATTGCGTACTACGTGGGAGGTGCTTCAGTGGCGACAAGTGCTTTGTAACGAGTTCTATTCCATGATATTTTTGTCTTGCAGAACATGACTTCAACCATTTTCGGCAGACCCCCCAAAAGATTTATCAAAAAGACATACGCAACCTCGTTCCCAGGGTGTTCTTACGTCATACGCTGATCATGAAGCCGAATGAACACCCTGGTACACTTCGATCAAATCTGCCCAGAAAATGACCAGAGTTGCAACCACTATGGATTGCAGTTTGCCTCTAGGCTACGCCAAGCGACGGAAAATGCCCGTTGATATAGCAATATTTCTGCAATAGATAAATTGAGATACTAAAAACAAACACTTTGACGACCCTATTTCAACCCTTTTAAAGGTACAAGGACAACAATCTGGGGTTAGCAAGTGTGTTTAATGTGAAAATAAGCATGGTTTGTTTGGGGACGAAAATGGGCCTAAGTATGAAATTAGAGAAACTTTCACCGCAGCTTCCAGCTTCCGAAATGAAATGAATCGTTATTCTTCGAATTTCGGAAATAATAATAATAAGTATTATTAACTATTCATTCAAAGTAGGCATATAATAAGTAGCAATAGAAAAGCTAATTCAAGCCTACTACAAACCAAAATTGTTTTTTAAAAAGCAAAGAAAAAATATCTATAATTCAGAATAAATAGCTATGTACATACATATGTACAGATTTTTACCATGTTTTTACAGAATTTACAATGTTTCCTTTTAACATTTTCGATGCAACATTTATCCACTCAAGAACCCAACCTGAGCCACGAAAGGTCTACACAGTCTACAGTTGCATTCCTCTCCTTTCCAGGTTTTTATTCTCCTTTTAAAGGTGGCGAGGGTATCTGATTGTTTCATGTCATTGGGAAGTGCCTGCCATAATCTACTCCTTTATAAATGATGGTTGGAACAGGTAAAGAATATGGTTTTATGTCGAACTTTGACATGTTGCGGTCGTTTACCCCGCACAAAATGGAGTTACCGCGCAAAATGAAGGACAGCCAATCAGATTGCCAAACGACCTTTTGTATCTCAGAGTAGAGGTAGAGCAATGAACTCACTCTGGGAACGAGATTGCCTATACGGTGAGAAAGCCTGTTAAGCCATGCTTAAAAAGTGATGCCACAAGGAACAAACAACATTCATTTGTAAAGAAGTAAGAAGAAGTTGCTTTTAGTAAAGAGGAGAATTATAAAATCGAGGAATCCTTCTCCGCAAATGTTGACATCAACAGGAGAGAGAGTAACAAAGATGGTTAAGAATTTCTTATCAAACTCATCCTTTACTACTTGATGACTGCAGAGAGCAAGGGTGTCATAATAGGGCAAACATGACTATGCTTCCTTTGCTTACGGGAGAAGAATATTTACACGGGATAAACTTTGTCAGTGCTACTGGTACTGTTGTTAGTAAGGGCCCTGAAAGAGGATTTGGGGTGCCTTTCAGCAATAATCATTATCCTATATCAAATCATCGCTCAGATTCAGTTCTACTCAACGATGATATAGTTAACATCAAGCACCACACTTCTCACGATATCAGTTCCCTAGGACCTCGGAGATAATAACGGCAACTGCCGGCAACCCAGTCAAATTGCAATTGTACAGTGAAATAAACTTTTAAACTTGCATCTACTTACTTCTGAACATAAGTAGGATGCTTTCCGCTTGTTTCAGTGTCCACTCTACCATTTTGCAAACACCTCTGGAATTCTTCCACAAATAGGCGGCACACTGTTGAAAGAGACAGCCAAGTATTTTTATATTAAAAGGAATCGACATAGTTAAAAGCTGGGCCAGGGGCCAGGTCAAAAATATAATCTATTGTACTCGACAACTTAGACGCATCCGGTTTCATTGTGTAGCTAAAGAAACAAAGGATTTGTGGTCGTTTCTCTAGCCTATTTATAGCGGCTACGAGGTATATTCCCTTTAATGTTTTAAGCAATTGAAGGAAATAGACCAAATGAAAAGATCCAACCCTTGTTGATCTAAATTCTATTGTGTCTAATTGAAACTTTGACTTTAGTCTCAATGAATTTACAAATACAGAAATGCGAGACACAAATTTTGAGGGAACTTACCTTGACATGATGTGGGAAAGAAATCTTTGGTTAATTTTTTCTCCTTCAATTCAAGTTGATGTTCCAATAATCTTTCTTGTGACTTCAAAGCAGCTTTGTAGCTACTGGTCTCATCTTTAGCATGATTATAATCTAGTTTACTCACTTTGATTCCATCAGCTAATATGAATTCTTCACTGCAAACTGTGTAGAGTATATGGTGCGTGAAAATTAGCAAAGTTAAGGATGAAACTAAAGTCATTTTCTATCATGGATGCTGCTTTATGATTGTACTGATTAAAATGCCTACAACGGATTGAGCTTAACACTGTGCGTGTTTAAACAGGCTGCACGGTCTATTTTGTTAGTTGAGTAAATAACTAGAAAGACTTTTTTGTTTTAGAAAGTTAGAAAGTCTGTCAATCACGACAAAACAACGTTTTTCAAACTGATAGGTCACTTCACCTGCGAGGATGATCGATCGATCTCTCACTGATTGGCTTCTCACACTTTGTAACTTTGGCGATTGTTTAAAGACTGAGAAACAAGAAGTAGGGCCTGTTAAAATTACGGTGAAAGATACCATGATTGTTTATGCCACTCTTCTAAGTTCTTGGATGATAGGGAGCTGCACAGTTTGTACAAATACCACAGGGACCCCAGGAAGTTGTATAACCGCCCCCAATGATAAAGAGGCCTTCTTCTTTAGCCTCCTTTGTGATTGCGAAGCTATGACGTACGGAAACGAAAAGCGAGAAAGAGAAGAAGGAAAGAGATGAATTCTTCTTTTCTCTCTTTCTTCGTCCTCGCCTCGTTTTGATTTGTTCGCACGCCTCGCTTTCGATCTCTCTCTTAAAGCATTACGTCAAAGCTTCGCAACCACAAAGGAGGCTAAAGAGGAAGGCCTCTTTATCATTGGGGTGGGGGTTCTACAACTTCCTGGGGTCCCTGTGCAAATACTAGTTAGTATCACAACAAAAATAACCAATTGTTCCCCAAAAAACGAATCAGTGTTTTCAACTGTTGATCACAATTGTAGTGGTGGTGACATAGCACGCATGCGCGAAAAAAGTCATAACTTTGAGCCTACCATGATAACCCACCCATTCAAGATGATCACCCTGTGAGAGGACCATGTGGGATTACGCAAAAGCGGACACCCAGACAATTAGGGACAGAATTAACGGAATCGATTGGGAATCGCGGTTTATGGGTTTTGGTCCAAATGAGATGTGCGAAGTCTTCACTGCAACGATTTATTCCATATTGTCTTCTAACATACCAAACAAAGTTGTTAAATGCAATGACAAGGATGCCCCATGGGTTACGGCGGAAGTAAAAAACAGCAATAAGGCGAAAACATAGGGTTTACAAAGGGTTTCTACAGCGTGGTAGAAAGCAAGAGGACTGGATCAAAGTTAAGGACGTTCGGAAAGAAACATCAAAAATAATTCTTGATACCAAAGAAAAATATTACGTAAAGCTAGGTAGGAAATTGTCTGATCCCAGCAATGGTATCAAAACATATTGGACTACCTTGAACAAATTAATGAATAAGAAGAGCATTGCGGGAATTCCTCCAATTCTAGAAAATGGAATCATTGTTACTAATGTAGATATCAAGGCAAACATTTTGAATGACTTCTTTGTGCAACAATGTTCCGAAATATCAACCGGCAGTACAATTCCCAACTTTTTGCCTCCGTGCAATTCATCGTTGACGGACGTTGCCATTAACAGTGATAAAGTTTTACGACTAATTCGGGCACTTGATTCCTGCCTCAATAGTTGAGCCCCTGTGTTTAATTTTCAAAAAATCTTTGGAGACGGGAACGTATCCTTCTGTCTGGAAGAAGGCTAATATAATTCCTGTCCACAAAAAAGACAGCAAGCAGAACAAAATGAACTACAGGCCTATTTCACTCCTCCCTATCTTTGGAAAAATATTTGAAAAAGTAATGTTTGATGAAATTTATAAACATCTTTGTGAGAATGGACTTCTAGCTCAACAGCAATCAGGCTTTCGGCCGGGAGACTCCACTATTAATCAATTGTTATCTATAACTCACAACATCTATAAACCATTTGAAGCTTGTTCTACCCTTGAAACTAGAGCCGTCTTTCTTGATCTTTCCAAAGCGTTTGACAGGGTTTGGCACGAGGGCCTTTTGTACAAATTAAAATGCAATGGTTTAAATGGGAACGTCCTTGCTTTGATCCAGAACTACTTAGCAAATCGTAAACAGCGAGTTGTCTTGAAAGGTAAAAGCTCGAAATGGGCACCGATATGTGCTGGTGTGCCACAGGGCTCTGTCTTGGGTCCACTGTTTTTTCTTGTCTACATTAATGAGAGTAGGGTGACAGGGTAGTGGTACCATGGTACCAGAGGGGTGGTACCTGGTACAACATCGTGCAAATGTGGTGGAACCTGGTACCAAAGGTAGGGGTACCGGTACCAAGCTTATATGAGTCGGTACCCATAAAAATTTCATCCTTGGATGATTTTGGAATTCCTAGAACAAATTTTTAGCTTTTACAGTGCAGACAGTGACACAGATGCCACGGTGACGTGCTCAGGAGTGATTTGGTCTTGCCATTGGTCTCACGAGGAACTGACGTAGACCTCATTTCAGAATTCGTCATATTCATGATAGCTCCTTCCCCCAAAATTGGTGGTACCAATACCTTCAATTTGGGTGGAACCTGGTACCTGATGAGTTGGTACCGGTACCAAAGACTCCCCCTGTCGCCCCCTCTAATGATCTTGTTGAGAATGTGAACTGTGATGTCAAAATGTTTGCAGATGATACCTCTCTCTTCTCGGTTGTTGAAGATGAAAGAAGATCTGCTAATGAGCTCAATGCAGATTTTGATAGGGTGCGATTATGGGCATGGCAATGGAAAATGCAGCTTAATGTAAGTAAGACTGAAGAGGTTGTTTTCTCTTGTAAAAAAAGAAAACCGTTCCATCCTCACCTTCTGCTAGGCGATGATGAAGTTGAGAGAAAATCTGAGCACAAGCATCTTGGAATGCAGCTTGATTCTGAACTGAATTTTCTTAGTCACATCAAAGAGGCTATAGGCAAGGCTAGAAGGGGCATAGGAATGATAAGATTTCTGTCCAAGTATGTAGCTAGAAATGTCTTAGACCAAATATACAAATTGTATGTGAGACCCCACTTGGACTACGGAGACATCATTTACCACAAATATGCCCAGAAATGCGCTTAACATTTACGCAAAGGCTTGAACAGACCCAATACTCTGCAGCCTTAGCTGTTGCTGGTGCTTGGAGAGGTACAAGTAGGCAAAGATTGTGTATGATTAGGATGGGAAAGTCTGTATCAAAGAAGATGGTTCAGAAGGCTATGCCATTTCTTTAACTTAGTGAAATCACAATCAACAAGTTACCTTTTTGATGAAATCCCTCCCGAACCACAGTGATCCAGAGCATGGAATAAATGTCAAAACAAAAAACCTTTCAAATGCAAAAACCGTTAAGCTCATCTTAAAGAGGACACTCTGAGCTATTCAGAACAAAAATCCGTATTTAAATCGGACCAACGAGTGCAGAGAAGTTGCAGTTTGAAGTTGACCAAAATTGTTAGGTGATGTTTTTGTTTACATTTCCGGTCTATCACTTTTGAAATGGGCCTAAACCAAATATTTCAAATTTTCATTTCTCCAGTTGTATTCATCCGATTTCGATAAACATTTTTTTAGATTAAAGCTCAGCGCTTGCACAATTAAACAACGTATGAGTTTTATGAATTTACGTCGATTTATGTCTTTATTTGGCACACATTTTTCAAGGAGTGTTTTTAGCAGTAAAACAGCACGAGACCCGTGAAATTCTTCTTTCCTAGTGCAAACAAAAAAAGTTAGGAAAAAAGAGTCTTAGAAACTCATTTCCCATTAAACTTTAGGTATCGATGAAGATTTCTGCCAACGGGTTCGTTCAGATTCGTTCAGGTAAAAATTTTATAGCAGATATAAAAAATCGTGTCATTTAGGCCCATTTGTGGTATTTTCTGTGATTTTCCATTATGGAATGTACATCTTGTTTCTAGGTGTTCTACTGCATAATTTTTGGTTTTCATTGCACGGTTGTAATAGCAAAGGTTTAAATTGTAAAATATAGGAATTATTTCATTATTTAACAAGCATATTAAGATTTCAGTGACTTGAATCGTAGATGGGCTTAATTTGGGCTTGGAAAACCAAGCTTGACGTCTGTGACTTTTGCGATACAGAGCTCCAGCTCAGGGGCGGCGTGGCCCACCGGGACACCGGGAAATTGTCCCGGTGGCCCCTGAAAATCATGCAGATATGGGCCCCCTAAAGCTAAGCTAGAAGAAAATTATACAGGGTGTCTCAAAGAAATTGTTCGACGTTTGATTAAATACTAAAAAATAACGATATGCTGAATGAGCACTTGGTTAAATAACCCTTTCCTAGAGATTTTGGATTAATTTTTGACACAAAAATATTGCAAATCTGCGAGAAATTCCTGAAGTTACAAGTCTTTGAAGTTCAAGTTTGTGCGAAAGCTGAAACCAGAGGCCTCGAACAGCATTTTTAGTAAAAGTCCCTTAGGCCATCCTTTCTGTTATTTCTCAATTGTTTCAGGGCGTACCAAATGATATTTGAACAGTTTTCGATAACCTAACTTTCAAGGATATGGATGCTTTGAGGAAACAGATTCATTCTCTCATCGATTATGTTTTGAACCACGGTTTTTGGACATATGAAATGTTGAGCAAATTTTGACAATGATCGCAGGGGTTAAATCACTTTCAGAAGTCCTGTTTGGTTTGCTCTTATATCAACGAGAGGTATGACATTGGATAAGCTTCTTTTACCTCGGTCTTCGAGCTCCTTGAATTACAAGTAATCATAGGAGTCACTGGTTTCAGCTATCGCATATTTTTATCTTTGAAAGCTCGCAACTCTGTTAGTTTTCAACCGATTTGCAAGATTCTGGTCTCTAAAATTATTTCATAATGTTAGGAACATGGCTATCTTCCCAGGGGCCTGTCCATGTTATCGTTATTTTACAATAGGTAATCGAACTTCAAACAAATTTTTTGAGACACCCTGTAAGTGCACGTATTTCTTATAAGAATGAGACAGGGCAAGTTTAACATCTGTACTATTGAAGCATTCCCGCCATTGAGGAGAAATAGCCCCACCAGTGGCTGGACCCATTTGAAAACTTTGAATTTTATGACCATTGGGCAAGAACCAGGAATACACTTGACACACAAAGCAAAGATCATTGCTTTGCACAAACCTCCATACTTCCAACCCTCCTCTCGAAGCCCTCGCTTGAGCGAAGTCTTTGGCCTCAGGTCAGAGACTTTTGAGCCATTTGTTAAATCGTCAGTTTTTATCCGATCTTCACTGATTCAGAAACTGGACTGAAACGGAAGGCCCCGGTAGCTGCAGAGTGGAAGGTTGGGATACTTGATTGTTCATAATGGTGCAATGGGGACTCTCATGGATTCCACTTCAATGAAAGACTAAATCATTAATTGAAATTGAGTGAGATAGTGTGTATACCTCGAGTCAAACCCTTTGCCTTCCGTGATCTTGTTCATGCAGATCCATAAGCAGTGGCATGGTCTTGGGTGAAGATGGGGAAATGCCCCCAGTAAAAGCTAGGGTTTTTGAAGATTTCTCTTGGCAAGTTCGTCAAGGATTCCAAAAAAAACTGATTCATAGATAGCAGTTGCAGAACCGTCGTGGCTGCCGATATGGCTCAGGTAGGCAGGCATTCTAAGCCAAAGAAGAGATATTTGCTTGAAAAGTTTCGTGGGTATGCTGATTCAGAAAAACACTGAATGGTCCATAATTTTTTTTCGGGACCAGCAGACATGGGGTCGGGAGAAGCATTCTAGGCCAAAGTAAAGGGTGTGTCATCGAATATTTTTCCTAAAGGCTTTGCCCCTAGCACCCCCTATTTTCATATTCTGCCAATTGATTTTCGTTGGCCATGTCACTGACCATGGGTGCCAAAACTTATTTCACATTTAACAACTCACTTACTAAGCTATTAACGTGGTGGAATGAAGGTTAAGAAGAACTGTGGTGCAATCCGTGTAAGTTTCTGTCAAGCCATTCAAGTATCAATCTTCTGAAAGATTTGGAGCATACGATGTTCTGTGAAAACCTTAAACACCATTCTTCGATAGATTCACTTTTGTAAGGGCCTTTTCAGCTAGAAAATTGCCTAAAAAATTATTCGATCATCGATCAATAATGGAAAAACTCTAGTTAAGATGAATCCATCATCATAGCTTTTTTCATAAATCAGTGCTAATGTTAGCGAACATTTTAAAGTGTACTTGTTAGTTTTGTTGGTTAACCCGTTTTTTCCCGTTTGTTGCGTCGATCATTGCTGTGGAACCATAAATTGGCAAGTCATTGACAAAATTGTAAAAGGAGGGACAAGATTCCTATGTACAGAAAAGGACGTCAGGCCATCATGGGCCCCTTTTCGACGAGTTTTTCCCGTGCCCTTAATTTTTGCAACGCCGCCCCTGCTCCAGCTGGAAGTACAACTTCCGATCGTGGAAACTGCACTTTCAGGTTATAGTAGGTGTGGTGAGTGGCAGAAGGATTTCATGATTAAGTCCCAGAATTTGTCGAAGATTTTGACACCCAATCCTTGAGTACAAATTATGTTTCCAGTAGCATTTTTCACTGCGAAACCCCTGACGTATTTTTGTTTAACATAAAACAAAGCATTGCTAAGACTCATTGCCTAACATCAAAGTCACATAAGAAGAACAGTATCAGAATTATAGTAGAACAGTACCCCAATAAATGATGATCCCTGGTGCTAGAAAATTCACAATAGAATTATAATAGTTTACCCCATTCCCTGAATGTTCTGACAAAAACTACCATGAATGCCAATATGACCAGATATTGGAGCACCCCTTCCCCTGGGCTGTTGATCTGTCAACTAAATTTCTGTTTCATAAGTCATCAAAAAGGAGCAGTCTTAGTTTGATTCATAAGAGATCTCAGAAGCCTCAAATGTTGGCTTCATCACATGTTGGGGGCAGGCATAAAAAACTATATGGTTATCATAAATCGTTTGAATTTATAGTGACTACATAGGCTTTATGTTTATCACATCAATTTTT
This sequence comes from Aurelia sp. 3 sensu Dawson et al. (2005), assembly GCA_964020215.1. NCBI lineage: Eukaryota > Metazoa > Cnidaria > Scyphozoa > Semaeostomeae > Ulmaridae > Aurelia > Aurelia sp. 3 sensu Dawson et al. (2005). The sequence goes on from OZ026572.1 coordinate 14,607,861, forward strand.
CTTTAGTTTGTGCCTGCTGCTAATAGACGATTACGCTAAAGATGGCGTTGAGGAACTTTTGACCAAGATGCATTGCGTTCGAATTACGAATCCTTAACGATCCCAACCTCGTTCCCAGGCCCCAAACGGTCTTCTCGCAATCTCAACCGTCGACCGATTTGGGCCCTGGTACGGATTCCCGATTCGTGGCAATATTTGCAACCATTATGGATTTTTAATTTATGCAGCCGGCTGTGATTACCATGGAGATAACCACTTTCCCCAACTGAAACTCAATGAAACACATCCAGCCAGACAACATGTCACGTGATTTTACTAAGGCATTTTCAGTAATGAGAGTGGCAAGAAATTCAAAATAAATCAATGCCCAGAGCTGCGAAGCTCCACAAAACGTTTACAAATCTTGGCAAAAAGACACGCGAAATGTCGAAAAAGAGGAGGGAGATTGGCTGCAAACAAGCCATTAACAACTGTTGGACATTCGCACAGCTTTCTTGCAAGCCAGGAAGCCAGGTAGCTACAAGATCGAATTCTCTTTTGCAAATCACTCGCTTTGACCTGCTTCTTCCACAATATTTCTGAAGGGAAGGTTCGAACTTTTAACTTTGATGTGGAAGTTTCATGCTGCAATGGCGAAGGTTCACCTGTAGAAACTAGTCTCGTCTACTTGTGCTTGGCCTTGAATCCACTTTTCACTTATTGTTCTTGCGGCTTTTTTGAACATTTTGGGCATAAAGTTGTAATGTTTTCAGTCTTTCTTTTAGCTGCGTTCACAAAGTTGCCTTCCGTAGCCGCACATTTTAGAGTCAGAAAATATCGATATTTTGTTATTTTTTATTTCGCTTTGTGACAACGTGGTGACAACACGGCTGCTGCTATGGTGTTGGGTATAGATCGTAGAAGCTCGATGATTTTTTGCATGAATTTTTGCAGTGCAATAGGCAGTTACAGAGTTTAATTTCTAGGAATGCCTATCGTCGTTAAGTTCATCGTTTTAGAATATTTGCGTCGTGGTCTTACGAAGACCGGGAAAGATTTTCTGTAACCTCCTCGGAATGGTTTCATTCTTAACAAAATGCATGATAACTTTAAGCAAATATCCTTTCAGTACTACACGTATGTTTCATAAGAAAATGCTTACAAGAAACACAACTGTCAGATCGCCAAAAAATTATCAAACTGAACTCCCGTACTGGGAAGAAATAACTTAAGAAATTGTTCATTTTTAACAAAGGAAACCCTGTACATATTTTACATTATTTTTCACTTTTTTCCTGTATCGTATTACTCTGAATTTACTTGGGTGATGCCTAAACATCAGAGAGTTGTCAATACATTTTTTGAAAAGCTCAGGCGGACGCAGAAAGTGAACATGAAGATTGTCGTGAAACATTTAAGAAATTCGTAAGAAACTATGAGTACTCAAAATCTGATAACTTTAAGAAACCTTCAGTACTGGTCCAAATTCTTAGTTTCTTATAGAAAACATACTTGCAGTTTTCTAACGACTCAAAGGTTACTCTTGACGTTTTGCATTTTCAAGAACGAAACGAGAAAAACCACGATTCTTGTCTTCAACTCTAGCTTTGACGGCTTGCCCAACTAAAGTGCTCTATAAATCTTTTATGTAGTCCTCAAAATTCTACTGCACCACACTCAATTTCTAGCATAATTGCAACACTCCTTTACTGCGAATTTCCTGCCACAATTTCTTTTTCTAGAGTTATTTTTCAGACATTTGTTTGAAACTGTTTCTCTCGCGGTCTCGCTGCTCTGGAATCAAACTTATTGGAGAGGTTAATTTATGCAAATTGTGACGTAATTTTACTGAGAAGCCTCGTTTTGAACAGCCAATCAGATCTCGAATTGGCCTAATCCGTACAAGGGTCATTATCGACGCAGGAGTAATGGCCGTTGTATCAAGGTTGTAACGATCCTATAGGAATTCGATTAAAGAACACAATGCATCCTGGTAAAAAGTTCCTCGCCGCCATCTTTAGCGTAATGGTCTATTATAAAATTCCAAGAAAATGCACATTTATTTTCGGTTAACGTTCAAACTGATTACAGGGTTGCACATGCTGAAAAACATTGTCTGAAAACTATCTGCAACTGACAAGATTAAAACTGCGACATAAAAAGCAAACCTTTCTTATAAAAATCAAACTTAGAGTTCGTGGAACAAGTTCATAGGAAACTTTGGAAAAAGCAATCGTCACAGCCGCAACAAAAATTGTTGTCATCAAATGTCAATGGCATCTTTCTCTGGATGTTCATCAAATTTGTACCAGCCTTAGTCGAAGCTAGACAGAATGCATTGTGAAGTGTCAAGTTCAGGGTTGTAAGAGTCAGGCTATCTATGTACCAAACCAAGAAGAAGCTCTTGTTCCAGACATAAATGAAATGAACTATAGTTAATCGATCGAATGGTGAGTTTGCACGAGGGCCTAGTGTACCCAAAGTCATAGATATAAAATGCTAGTCGGCTTGATTTTCATAAACCACGTTGGACCCACTTAAATCTTAATGTGCTTGTTAAACAATGAAATAATTCCTGTTTTTATTTACAATTTAAACCTTTGCTATTACAATTGTGCAATGAAAACCAAAAATTATGCAGTAGAAGCACCTAGAAACAAAACATACCTTCCATAACGGAAAATCACAGAAAATACCACAAATGGGCCTAAATGACACAATTTTTTATATCTGCTATAAAATTTTTACCTGAACGAATCTGAACGAACCCGTTGGCAGAAATCTTCATCGATAGCTAAAGTTTAATGGGAAATGAGTTTCTAAGACTCTTTTTTCCTCACTTTTTTTGTTTGCACTAGGAAAGAAGAATTTTACAGGTCTCTTGCTGCTTTACTGCTAAAAACACTCTTTGAAAAATGTGTGCCAAATAAAGACAATCAACGTAAATTCATAAAACTCATACGTTGCTTAATTGTGCAGACATTGAGCTTTAATCTAAAAAAAAGTTTATCGAAATCGGATGAATACAACTGGAGAAATGAAAATTTGAAATATTTGGTTTAGGCTCATTTCAAAATTGATAGACCGGAAATGTAAACAAAAACATTACATAACAATTTTGGTCAACTTCAAACTGCAACTTCTCTGCACTCGTTGGTCCAATTTAAATACGGATTTTTGTTCTGAATAGCTCAGAGTGTCCTCTTTAACATGAGCTTAACGGTTTTTGCATTTGAGAGGCTTTGTGTTTTGACATTTATTCCATGATTTCTAAAGAGCTGGATCCCAGTGCGAACGTCAACTTAACTACGGTCTTAGACACCCTCGTGATTATGAGGTACACGTTTCTTGAACCAATCGCTTTTCTAATACTTGCTTTCATAATACCCTGTTTGAGTGGAATCTGCTTGGTGATGAGATCAAAAATTCAATATCCCTTTCTCAGTTTAAGAACAATTTATTAAAAATCATAAGACCGGAGGGAAATTCTGTCTACAATATTTCTGATATTGAAGGTGTGAGATTACTCACAAAGTTGCTTTTAAAGTTTAGTGCACTGAATGAACATAAATTTAGACACAACTTTGATAGTCTTACTCCATTTTGTGCTTGTGGTAATGACATGGAAGACAATGAGCACTTTCTCCTGCGCTGCCCCCAGTTTGATGTGATGCGGCAAGAGGCACTGGCAAGATCTCTTTGGGCGGCTCTCAGAAATCCCTGGTTTAAATATGGATCTAGATGATAAACCATTGTGTGAATTGCTACTGTTCGGAGACTCAAAGAATAGTGTCATCATCAACCGAATAATCCTTGAAGCAACAATTTCTTTCATCAAAAATACAAAAAGGTTTTCAGATTGACCTTAAGCACAAAACAGCAGCAGCATTTTCGTTTATTTGTAGTAATTGTAACGTGTGTCTCTTAAAGAAGTACTCCCATTTCCGCCGTGGATAGCAGAAATGCATACTACAGTGCACCCTTTCGGCAGAGCGGCGTGGGCTGGTTGATTGGGGTCGGTCTCTTGCGCGTGTTGCGTTCGGCGCGTGCGGGGGATCGGCTTTGGTTACCTGGCGCGCGCTGTTTTGTCGAAAGGGCGTGTTTCCATGATATGTCCGAGTGCTTCATTGTCAATCTGCAGTAAGGTGGGGGAGCTCCTCTTTCCGAGACGCCCGTTCGAGTTGCTTTTCTTTCTTTCATTAATTTTTTTGTACAAATATTTTGAAATTATTGTAAGTGGCTGTCGTAGTTGGAACTCGCTGACATCATGTCATTTCCAGCTATGGCAGCCATAGAATATTTGCGTTGTTTAGTTGAAGTTTTAATATTTTACGTGATAAAGAAAAAGATGATAACCCCCCCCCCCCCTCCCAATATAACATGATAACTCACCCAGTACAGGATTATCCACCCATTTAGGCGCATACATTCCATAGCATATGCCCCAATGGCTCCCTGCAACAGCTCCCGAAATTAGGCAACACTTGATATTTTCTTCCTAGGGCCTTAAACTGTTGATTTATCATTTCAAGGAGCTCATCTACAGTATAAACCCGCATAAAAGAACCTAGGTTTTTCTTGGGCAGCCTGAATATAGGTTCTTAATTAAATGGCTGTTATTCTAAATTCCTGCTTGCAAGGTTCTTAAAAAGGTTCTTATGTACAATACAAACCTTGTACACATTAATGCTGTTTTTCAGCATAAGAGTTCTGAAGAATTCTTTTGTTTTCATGAGAAAAGTTTTAGGTCAGAATTCTTGTTTAAACATTATGTAGTATTTTGTGGCACTGAAGAATTCTGATCAGAATGTAAGAATTCTTGAAAATTTTGGGGAATTCTGAACACATGACACCTATTATCTACGAATCTCTCCCAGTTTCAGCCTATGGAGGGTTCTTATTTGGGGGTTCTAAGAGAATAAATTTCAACCTCAAGGGTCTTATAAAAACAGGTTCTTTTATGCGGGTTCTACTGTATTCAAGCACTTCCTTATCTCAGATTGGTCGAAGACGTCATTTTACGCAATTTCTGCTCTGTCAGTGGTGGTGGCAGTTGAAAAAGCGTTTAAGTCTGTTGTGCAGTGAAGGATTTACAACTATATTTTTATTTGATGGTTCTTTATCACATTATGAGCATTTAAGGAGTTGTCTGGACTGGGCGAGATTCTTAGATTCGGCAAAAAGAGAAAAACCAGTGTGAATTCAGCTGGTTACGAAGATGTGTGCTTCTCCTGATACCAGTCATAGTGATACAGCATTTGAAATAGGAAACTTGTCTAAACAGGTGCACAAAGAGAGACAGTTTTGTTGATCAAACAGGGAAGATCAAAGACATTTAACCTGCTCATTGTTTTCAAACGAATTTATACGCGATATAGGATGAGGATCAAAACTGGTATCTGATCACTAAGACACCAGCACACACTCTTACTCACACTTCAACATCCAATAAAAACACGCCAGATATAAGCACGATAACTTCTATAGTTGCACATCGACAGCCTTATTCATTTCACGACACATCCTAAGTTAGTATTCGAACAACAAGGACTTGTCAACATTATCAAAGATGCAGCTGATTTTCACAGCCATAGTTTTCTGCGTATTGTTTTCATCTTTTCTCGCGGAGAATAATGTGATCAAAAATGACGGGAAGACGGCGAAAAATGAACCAAAACATCCAAAGATAATTGCTTTCAATAAAAATGCACATCTTAGGCCAACGAAGTGCCAAGGTAAGAAGACATTACATAAACAATATCGTAGTTTAGATGATTAATCTTTGGATTCTTTAAATAAACTAGAATTACAATTAGATTTTAAAGTTATTTCCGATGAAGCAAAATAGTTAAAGGGAATAGACAGCTATGTCGACAAGCAGCTATAAATACGCTGAAAAAACGCCCACAAACTCATTGTTTCCTAAGCCAAACAATGAAACCGCAGGCGTCAAGGTTGTTGAATACGATAGACTATGTTTTTAACTTGGCCCGGGCCAGCTTTAACCATGTCCATTCCCTTTACACATAAACAGAAGTATTCTGTGTTTCTGGAAATCGTTTTAAATTAAGACTACCAAAATGACGGTTGAGCCAGAAAAGTTTCCACTTTTGAAAATTTGTATTACCCAAGAGTACGGCACAGATTTGCATGATTCAAGTTCTATTTGAAAGCCGAATTGATCAAAGTATTTTATGACTTTTCTCGCTGCCTTACCAGCACTAGGAGTATAAGTAAATTGAACTTCATAATAAAAATCTGATGGTTGCAAAATGACTGAAAAAGGGCATAAAACATTGATCAAATCGTAGTAACCCTCTTCACCCAGAGCAATAGGCAATGGGCATTTCACCTCTCTCAAGAGTTATAAGGCATACAATTTTCAAACAAATACCAAAGAGCTTCAATCCCGTGGCAATAAATACAGGGTGTCTCAAAAATTGAATATTGAACAATAACGATAACATGAACAGGCTCATGGGAAGATAACCCTGTCCCTATGATTATAAAATAATTTTAGAGACCAGAATGCTGCAAATCGGTTGAAAATTCACTGAGTTCCGAGCTTTCAAAGATGAAAAATATGCGATAGCTAATACCAGAGACCCCATATTACTTGTAATGCAAAAAGGTCGAAGACGGAGGTAAGACAAGCTTATCCCATGTCATACCTCTCGTTGATATTAGACAAGTAATCTAGTCCTTGCGATCATTGTCAAAATTTGCTTAACATTGCATATGTCCAAAAACTTTGGTTCAAAACATAATCAAGGAGAGACTGAATCTGTTTCCTCAAAGCATCCATATGCTTGAAAGTTAGGTATCGAAAACCTGTTCAAATCCCATCTGGTTCGCCCTGAAACAATTAAGAAATAACAGAAACGATGGGCTATGGAATTTTTACCGAAAATGCCATTTTGAGGCCTCTGATTTCAGCTTTCGCACTAACTTGAACTTCAAAGGCTTGTAACTCCATGAATTTTTTGCAGATTTGCAAGACTCTTGTGTCAAAAACTAATTAAAAATATCAAAAAAAAGGGTTACTTGACCAAGTTTCCACTCAGCGTATCGTTATTTGTTAGTATTTAATCAAGCGTCGAACAATTTTCTTATGAGAAATTGCATTTTATTCATTGTTCTGTGCTAGGAGTCCTTTATGATTCGATCAATGTTTTAGGCCCTTTTTTAGTCATTTTGCAACCGTGAAATTTATGTAAAACTGAATTGGCCTATATTTCTAGTGCTCATAAGACTGCGAGAAGAATCACAAAAATACTGCAATTTTTCGGCTTTTAATCATTCAAATCTGTCAAGTAATCTTGCTGCTATCTAACGTGGGAAGTTTTTCTGGCTCACCAGGCATTACGAAGTTTTGTTTCTTTCCAATCTTCGCTTCCTAATGACTTCACAGTTTTTAAAATCGTCGACTTTTTGACATTACCATGAAGTATGTGAATGTAAGGATTCATGTTCAGCCATCACTTCTCTTATGCCATTGCACAGGGTCTTAATCTAGTCATTTCACATCCACAACAACTTCAGGTGGTAGGTGGTCTCGTTTGTGTCCAGTCTGGCATCTTACGAAGAAGGTTATGAGTTTGAGTCCTAGGCTACCTGACCGATTGGAGAACTAGAACTTTAAGCAGCCCAACTTCAACGAAAAAACTCTGTACGAGAAAAGCTTAACTCTATGAGATGTCATGCCAGCAAGGGTGACCAAGACTTGCTCTTCCTTCGGCTATGAGCCAATGGGGACTCCTCAAGCATACATTATCCAAAAAAAGTGGTACTAATGATTTGAGGATAGAAATACAATCATAGCCCGTGACGTTTATAATTGGTATCACGAAATGATCGTACAAATACAAAGATCACCAGAACGAATCTAAAATGAATGCAATGAAAGTCAGTAAAAAGATCTTGCAAGTTGGTAACTTTCATTTTAAATGCTAGCCACCATGACCCACTTTGTCTATAGGATATCTAAAAAATACAGCAAAGTTGCAAGAATTCGACTTGAGAAGCTATCAGTACATGTTTTGAAAGCCACTACGGCTCGGCTACAAGTATGATACAAAATTACAAGGAGTAATTATGGCCACTTTCTAAAAAGGCTTTAATACTGTTTGTTTGTCTTCTTGTTTTGATTCCACAAGTTATCTAGTAACAACATACATATAGTGCCGCAGCTAATCTAAACCCTTTGTGTAAATAAATAAACTAAAAACTGTAACAAATATAAAATTGAATAAAGCAAAGAACCCTGTCCAAACATTATCTTGACATTACCTTTACATACAAAAAAGATACATTTGTATATTAGATACAAAAAGTGACATTAAATTAGCCTAGGATGCAAATCAATATTTGACCATTTTCGTGTCGGTAAGCAATGCACTTACGATCAGGTCTGTCCGAGGTTTTTTCAAACATGTACCGGATGAGTCAAAAACATTTTACGCGTTTAGCGGGTTGTGGAATAAAAAGTATGTGATAGATATTCAAAAACTGAAAGTTTAATTCATCAATCAAAGACCTACTTAAATTTGACATGAATTTCGTTAAATAAAGAACATAGCCTAAAGCTTGAATTACTATACGTTTCGGGCTTGACCCTTCATCAGTGGTAACGAGAAAAAGTACGATTAAACTAAAGAAGCAGAGAAAGAACGATCGATGGACTAGTGTATTAATAGAATGGATAAGAGAATGGGACGCAAGAATGCTGCGTAAAAGGTGGAGAGTGAGATTCGAAAAGGAAAACCTAACAGCGGATGATATAAATGAGAAGCGTTTGTTAAGTCCTTGTGGTATTAAAGTTCCCAGTTTAAAGATAATTCGCTTTTCCAAAGTCTTTCGTTTTCGACTGTTATTTTCTGCGAATAAAAGTCCCTGAACGACCATATCTCCTGTTGAATTATTATTATTATTATTATTATTACACAGAGAAAACAAGACTTGTTTGTTTGAAAATTTTCGATCTAACGTAGATCTTCATCAGTCAAATAATGTTCGAAGAAATGCTCTACAATCTAACGCTATCAAATACGAATGTAAACTTCCATTAATGAAAGAGTCTAAAGTTCCTATAATGAAAAAGAGAATGGAGTACGATTAATGTGACGAAAGTGGATCAAACTGCTAAATATGTTTATATAATTTGTAATACGTCTTACCGAGCTCATTAAGACCAGAGTTTAGGCCGTTTGGCTCTTTGCAGTCTAACCGCGATATCCATAAGTTTTCAAAGTGTTCAAGTTTGTCCCTATCTCCCTCTAATCTTTGTAAAATGTGCACTTTCAAATCTTTTTCGAAGCTGCATGAATCACTCTCGTGAAAATGTTTGCCCAGTTCTGTGGCATCCGGATCATTTTTCGCGTCACTTCGGTGCTTGTTAAATCTCTGACTCAATGTCGTAGAGGTGTATCCGACGTAGTTTATGTTTGGTACATTCAGCGGCATATATTACGTTTTTGCTGTTGCAAGATCCACCGTCAATATGACATGTTTTACCAGTCCTTGCATTCGTTATTTCATTTTTTTGTCCCATGTGGGTGCATAGTTTGCACGGACGCCCTCTTTTCTTTGTTTTTTCTAATGTACAGCGAACGGAAAAACCGGCCTTTGCGTTCTCTTTTGGCTTTGTTCGAACGAGATGGTTATGTAAGTTCGGATTTCTACGATATGAAACTATTGGAGGTTCTGGAAACACCTTTTGGAGATCTGGATGTTCAATGACCATGAAATTGTAGTGTCTATGTAAAATCTTGGAGAGTCCCTTAAACTTCTGGTGCCAGGTGATTACTAGAGGAACTCTGCTGTCCTTATTTTGTTCAACAACTCTCGGCTTTAAAAGACAGTTGCGATCACGTGTTTCTACTTCGGTTGCAATCTTTGTAAGTGTGTTCATTGAATAACCTCTGTTTGCATAAAAGTTAACAAACTGCGTTGCATGTTTACGATAGTCAGTCAAAAGATGACAGATACGTCTGATCCTTATAAACTGAGACAATGGATTTGAGCGAAGTGTATGCGTTGGATGATCCGATAGTTTGTGGAGGTAGGTATGTGTAGCTGTTGGCTTACAATGTAATTCTGTTATCATTGTTCCGTCGTGTTTCTTTACTTTTGTGTCCAGGAAAACAACATCAGATTTGGAATATTCCATTGTAAATTTTATAGTGGATTTATAGGAATTCTTAGCAGCGTATGAGTTACAATACGACAGGAAATGCATCGGCTCTTCTTGATTATGATCCCATACAAAAAAGACATCGTCTATGTATCGTATCCACATAACAGGACCTTTTTGGTATTCTTTCTTATAGTCGTCCAACAAATTAGTTTCAAACTTTGACATGAGTAAATTTGCGAAGCTAACAGCCATAGGTGTGCCCATTGCGGTCCCTTTGATTTGGTGGTAAAACTTGCCGTCGAATGAAAGTGTGTTGCTCTTTAGGATGAAGGCTATGAGATCGGCTATGACATCGCTAGGAACAGATTTACTTGTGCGTCGTTCAAGTGCTTCTCTACAAGCAGCTATACCTTCCCCATGGTCGATGTTCGGATACAACGAGGATACATCCATCGTTACCAGAAAGGAATCATTGATTTTGCTGGTGTTATTTTTGAATTCCTCTAGTTTGTTAACAAAGTCAGTTGTATCTCGGATATATGAGCTTGTCTGCATTGCTGATGGTTTCAGAAAACTATCTACCCATTCCGATAGTCTCGAAGAACATGAACTATATCCACTGCAAATTGGACGAATTATTATTATTATTATCATTATTATTATTATTATTATTATTATTATTATTATTATCATTATTATAATTATTATCATTATTATCATTATCAATTTCTTTACAGTTGGACAATAGTAAAAATGGCTAAAAGTAGTTAGGGACCTGTCATAAAGTATCTACTACAGGTGGGCGGAGGATATTACACTTTGGCCAAAATATTTGTCAAAGCCCCTTTTGAAAAGGAGTAAAAAATTCTGTGGCCCCTTGTGAAGGGAAGGATAATTTTCGTGGCCCATTTTAATTTGAAGTTTTGAAATTTGCCCATACCACCACAAGATGAAATTTCAAATGGAGAGAGAAGAGCATCTGGAGAGAGAAGAGCATCTTCTCTCTCCAGTTCATCTTCAGACTTTGATTATGATATTAATATTGTTCTCGTACCATAGACCTAACGCTATTTTATACTGACCTACTGTGCATAGCATAACTGTTCCTACTTACTTAAAGGGGCTTAAAGCTAATTGTGGTTTGGGCAGTGGCAAGGCAACATGTCCACTCTTCATCTTTATGATTGTTGCTCAGCTTTGTTGATGAAGCAAAGAATAGATAAAATTTAAAAGAACAGCCTTCAAGGAATTAGCCTCCAAACTTTGAGTTTGTTGTCACCAACCTCAATGCACTTTCAGCATTCAGCATAGAAAAGGAAGAATTTGCAACTATTTTGCGTTGATGGGCTGATACAAGGATTTGAAGAAGGATGGTTCAGTTGTGTACATTAAGAGGCAGACAGCAAAACAGACTTCAAAGGGAAAATCTGCTTATGCTTTGAAAACAGTGAATGAAACTGGAAAGTTGAACCAGTGACTGGACTGGATTCTGACTGCATAACTGATCTGATTTTACTTTTTTTTGAAGACTTACGAAGTTTCTCTCGCATTAAGTTCACAGTATCTTAAACATTTCAAAACGCTTTTGTACGGTTACTCACCAAAACATTTCATGGCCCATTACAAATCTGCAAATGGTTTCTGTGGCCCATTATCAAGCTTGTCAGATTTTTGGTGGCCCCGGCCTATATCCTCCACCCCCCTGTAGCAGATACTTTATGACAGGTCCCTTAGCTAATTAATTCCAACCTAAAAAAATTACAATACAAAGATTACAGAAAAATGGTGGATAAAATATTTACAAATCGTCAATATCAAACAGTATAAAAACAGATATCTAAAAATGTGCATTACAAAAAGCCCAACTTGGGAACAAATGTGCGGCATAACCTGCATGAACAATTTTCTCCCTACCAATTCTTTATCTTTGCTTTAAACTGATAAAGGGATTCTGAATTGCGTATCGTTGGTGGTAAAGTTTGCCATAGCTGCGGACCTTTAAATCTGACGCTTTCTGAGCCGTTGTTGACTGATCTCACTCTTGGTTGAATGACTTCGTTATTGTTACGTAAATTGTAGTGAGTCATATTTTCACAGGAAATTTCCTGCATAAATGAAGGATTTAGGTCATTTCTAGTTTTGTACATCTCAGTCATAAGTATTTGCAAGTTCTTTGTATGAATAGTGACTGCACAGTCCCGCTGTAATAGGTCACTAAAAGTCGATTCGGTGTCCTTATGTGTTATTCCAGTGCCCTTTCCTGTATTTTGTTGATTTTTTGGTTCAGCTGCCTGTTGTGGAACATCCAAACTAAAGGGCAGTATTGAAATTGACTGGTAATAAATGCCCTCATCAAGATTCTTAGTTTGTTATAATCCATATACGGGGATATGCGGGCAAGTGCATAAAGTTTATTACTGGCTCTTTGGATAAGTTTCGAGACGTGATGGTCAAAGGAGAGTTTACTATCAATATGAACTCCAAGTAATTTCTCTTCAGAGCTATTAACGATTTCGGCGCTTCCAATCTTAACAGTGACTGGATCATCACATCTCTGCTCAGTGACCAAAAGATGACATTTATCTGCATTTAATTTCATGAAGTTGTTGGCAAACCATTCTAATGCTACATTACAGTCATTTTCAAGCTTATGAGTTATGTTTTCCAGGTTCTTATCGCAAGCATAGATTGTGGTATCATCTGCATAATCACAGATATCTGAACTTTGAATGAAAAGTAAGAGATCATTTATGTATATGTTAAACAACAGTGGGCCTAAGACTGACCCCTGAGGGACACCTCGTGTTAGTTCCTTCCAAGAGCTGAAGGAACCATTTACCTTGACTCTCTGTTGTCTGTTTGTAAGGTAATCATTTATGAGTGTTAACGCTTCATAAGAAAAGCCATAGGCATGCAATTTTGCAATCAAGAGATCATGTCTAATACAATCAAACGCCTTGGAGAGATCCATCAATACTGCCCCTGCTTTACCACCTTTATCAAGGCTAGAAGCCTTACGAGAGCATGTTGAGCACTGTAACCTTGTCGAAAACCACAGAGAAGTGAAGATAAAAAAGGCGTAATTAAAGCAACTATCTGTTTGTCCATTATTCTTTCAAACAGCTTTGAGACCGTCGGCAGAACGCTGATTGGCCTAAAGTTAGTCCTGGTATTGGTTGGTCCATTCTTGGGAAGAGATGTGACATCCGCGCACTTCAGCTCATCAGGAAAAGTCGAATTTTCAACACAATCATTAAAGATTCACGTTAAAGGCTCCACGCACACATCAGAATTAGATTTAAGAATTTTAGGAGGGATATTTTTGTGTGTTGTGGCTTTCTTAGGATTCAAATTCCTAATCTCCTTGTCAACGGCATCAGGGGTAACTTTTTGAAAAACAAAGGGACCAGCATTTTGATAGTGACCTGTGATTTTTAGAATGCTTGGATGATTCGCAAATTTTTGTACAGCTTTCTCAACAGGGTCCGAGATTATTGGAATTTTCATTTATTCCAAGAGAATCAGTAACGGTAACGAAACATTCATTCATAGTTTCTGCTACTTCAACATCGTTGGAAATAATTTTTTCTCCTTCGGTCAAAACTATTTTGTTATTAGAATGTGATTTGTCAGAGAAAAAAGGTTTCACAGTCTTCCACAATTTCTTATTGTCGGTGATGTGTGAGATGTCTAGATTGTTGTAATAATTTCTTTTTTCTTTTCGAAATAACTTAACACAAGAATTTCGCTGTTTGCAAAACTTGTTCCAGTTTTCAGCAGTTCGATCTTCGTTATATTTATTACGCAGCCTAGAACGCAACATGGTAGCTTTACGCAGAGAACGTGTCATAAATGTTTTATCATTTGCCCGGACATATTTTTTCTTAATTTTGAGCATGTTGGTCTAGAACTCTGTCAAAAGCAGTTTAAAATGAACTGTAATTCAAATCCAATGGATCTATTTTTTGTAACTCCTGTGGAAGATCACTTTTGAAAACATTCTCATCATACTTTTTGTAATTTCTATAGTTAATTACAGTTGGTCCTTGTTTGGGGAAAGTAGTTTTGAGGACAGTAACAACCATTTTATGAAAGTCTGACACACCAGTTTCGACAGTAGTAGTTTTTTGTACGCTCCTATTTCGGTTTGTCAAAACAAGATCGATACATCTTGGCATATGAGATTTGTAGCACGTTGGCTCCTTGACAAGGTTTTTGAGACTATATAGTTCCAAAAAATTTTTGAGCTGCTCCTCAGTTTCGGTCATATTAAAATCCCCTATAAACATAAAATTCTCATAGTTTTCACTGTAGTGATCAAGTGCACGACCGAGATTTTCCAATTGGTCGATAAACACTAAAAAATGCCCATTTCTTTTTCCTCAAATTTATTTGGAAACTAATGCATTCGAGACCATCAGAAAATTTGAAAGAATTTAATTGACCCGAAGGTATATCACTCCGGACATAAACTAGTAAGCCACCGCCATTTGCATTTCTATCTAATCGAAAGGGAGCTGACCTTCCGAATTGAAGTGTCTTGAAACAATTGTGTCAGAATGTTCGACCTTTTGTTCCTTCTCGTGGGACTTATTTTCGACGTTGCGTAAATGTTCACCAAATCGATTATTCAGCTGACGACATATCTCTCCAATATATATGGCTTGGCATCTGGTACATCGAATGCAATAGACAAGGCAGGATGAGGAGCAGGTGAAAGACCGGCGCACAGAAAAGTTTCCGGAGAGTGTAGAGATCTAGAGATCAAGGAAGCTACACCGCTAATGTAACAAGTGAATAGTGATGAAGCCATCTCAGTTACCATGGCTCAGAATCAAGTTTTTCTAAGCTTCTACCTATGCTTCCTTGATGATTTCATGAGGCTATTTTACATTGCTGAAAGTGAACCAATCTTTCCCTGAAAATTGTAGTTATTAGCTACAAAATCAAAAATTCTTGGTAATTCTCACATGTAAAGGGGACAGCACCTAAAGATACTTTATAGAAGACTGGAGCTGCTCCTTTTTTTAGTCTAGCTACATCACAGAATAAAAATAAAGGCAGAAGGGCAACTCCTGTCGGACCCTTTGATCTTTTCGCGACACGTTTTCAAACGAGGCTAGCCCATGAGAACAATGGTTGCTTACTTAAACTCGTTTTTACAACGAGGTTTAGCAGGAAACAATCACACGGAACTAAAGCCGATATCATGAGTTGAAAACATCGAGGAGAAAGAAACTGAAGTTGTGGGACGTTTCGTCTGGAAATTCATGTTGGTAAGCTGCATTTTGTCATTATTTCTTCTTACTAAGCCGTTTATTTTCAAAAGTCATTATTCTGTTGATCTCCTCCCAGAGATTGTGATATAGACATGCAGCCTAACTAGCTTGGCAAAGGTTGGTTTTCAATATTGAGGAAGATGCAATGCAACGCGACTTGGTTCTCTCTCGAGCATCACCTGCTCTGTAACATTTTTAAAGTCACGACTTTTCCTACCATAACCAGGGGAAATTCTCGATATTTATCACATTCATCACAAGGTATATACTCGATTATTTCTTCTAACTCATTTCAGAGATCATTTGGCTGGTCGCTGCGGCAAGAACAGCGATGCATATGCAGGCAGGCCTGGTTCTTGGCCGCTCTAGCGGCGCAAGAAGGACAGACAGACAACCATTGAAACATTAGTATATTTCTGTTAATTTCAAGATTCTGTAACAGTTACAACAAGTTCAAGGTATTTTGAATGCATTTTGATATTTTTAATAAGTATTCAAGATTTCAGTGAAAGCAGTGGTACTGTACTACGTTTGCGCGAACTCTCTCAGTCTAACCACGGGCTCGTGTGCAGAGTAAGGCACTTGCACACCGGAGATTTTCAATAGACTATTCAAAATAGACAATAGAGAACAAAAGAAATTTCTTCTTGCACACCGGAGATCTCGTCGAAAAGTGCCATACTCTGCAGACTGGACCACGGGTAGATGGGCCTTGCTAAAATGCCTTATCGAAATCTAATATAAAAATCCACCAGTAGCAGAAAATATGAATTTGGTACATATATATACATTTTACAACTTTTATGAAGGCCGATAGCATAAAAGAAAAATATATAAAAATGCCTGCATGCCATGAAATGGTAAAGAACGGGCCGACCTTGGCTTTTACCTGCCAGTAGTGATCGGTGCGAAAATGACTAAGAATGATGTAGAAACCAGCATTTTTTACTTATTTACTGTGGAATGTATGTCTGTTCATACGAAAATGCGATTTTCTTTTTGATTTTCTGAGTATTTTCTCTGAAATTCCAGTTAG
The DNA here is from genome assembly GCA_964020215.1 of Aurelia sp. 3 sensu Dawson et al. (2005). Classification (NCBI taxonomy): domain Eukaryota; kingdom Metazoa; phylum Cnidaria; class Scyphozoa; order Semaeostomeae; family Ulmaridae; genus Aurelia; species Aurelia sp. 3 sensu Dawson et al. (2005). The sequence continues at coordinate 14,624,290 of OZ026572.1, forward strand.
AAGGAGATACCTCAATAGCCGCCCGTACAGTGGAAGCGAATTTAACTTACTTAACCTCGTTTCCATGATCTCCTTTGTTCTAAGACTGTCGCGCTGTCGGAACAATAGAGTTTCCCTTCTGCCTTTATTTTTATTCTGTGGCTACATGTTTGCTGTTTGTATTTCCTTGCTACTGCCATTACCTATGTTTTATGGGCAGATCGCGTGCAAAGCACATCTGGCACTCTCCAGTCAGTTGTGAACTTCAGTCAAATTTCTGATACATTGTCCGTGTGGAAAAGCAAATTGTGTTGAAATATCCTATTGATAGAGGAGTAAAAACCGACTCAGTAACACGACTCTTACATCGAAGAGGCCTGTTGATACTGTGCTTTCTTACTTTCAACTCTATATCCTTTTTTGCATTTAGATAACAATTTTACAATTGATAACAGAGTTTAAAACTGCCTGTAGACTTACTATAGAGTACCAATAGAGAAATATGTTTTTTTTCAGTATGCAGGGTACTAGTCACAGAATTGATGATAGAGTTGAACAAAACTGCAGGTGTACGCGACACATTCCATTTATCCAGTATGTTAGATGATGATGATGCTACAAGCAACAGCAAAAAGATCGACTACCACAGATCGTAAGTCATGAAAACATTGACTGATCGACCAATGATTCTCCGAAGGGTGTCGTCTCGACGTTATCAAAGGCATCGGCATTTAACATAGCAAATCATGTGTTGCGAAACAGCACTAAAGAATAGTTGAAGCATGGACGAAACGACACCCAGTGTGTATCAGTGTAAAATTTGATCAGTAGCAAGCCACCTCAATCTATTGTTTTTTGTCTTTTGAATTCATTTTTACTTGGCAGTGCGCTACCTTATCACTGTTTTGTGATTTCTAGAATTTCGGTAGTGAGCCATCTTGAGTACAGATCCATCTTATGTGGCATCGCTCATGCTATTGATGTGTTGCGAAGTTGCAATAACATGGCTCAGGCATTAGCAAAGTCAAAATGTTATGGTGACCTTTGACGTTATTAGATTATGGTGTTATTGGTGAAGCCTAACCATATCCTTTGCAGGCAAAATATCCCAAAATCCCAAATTGTGTGAAATGAATATTTAAGCCCAGTGATTCTCTTTATTGCTTTCAAAATTGCCTTCTCATTTATCTTTCAGAACATTTCTTGAAATAAAGCTCTCCTCGTGAAGTTATTTCATTGAATAGCTGGTGCAACGGAGAATGGTACTTTCAGGAGCTCATTTGGCATTTTGGAAGCGAGCAGAAATTCTATTTTTCAAGTTGAAAAGAAAGTTTCGGCTGAGCTACTGTTTATTGTTTAAAATTCCACTTGCTCGCTCACAAAATGCCGCTGTGTGGAAATTAGGCTTTACACTGTATGTGGCATTTGTACGCTTCTTCTAGGAAGAAATAGTTTCGTTTCAAGCTGGATTAAAGAAAAAATTATTGATACAGACAGGAATAGTGGTCTTGTCTATTTTCATGTAAACCCATCCATGAAGTCCCGAAAAGAATCAGCTTGATCAAAATGTAAAATCTTGAATCTCACAAGCAATACTATCTTGTTGGGAAAAACTATTGATTTATATGGACAAAGTGGTGGAGATTATCACGAAAATCATCAAATTGTGACACTAACATGAAAAAAGAAAGAGATGTACAGTGATACGCTGAAAAAGTAGGATGTTGACACAAGCTGAAAAGCATCTAAATAGTGCTAGTCTTAGGATCGGGTACAATAGGTACTAGGTTCCAGGCCTCTAAAATGTAAGCGGAAAATGTTCAGTTTGTGCCAAAGATTTAGACTTATGCCTTTTAGTTCCTTGTTTCCCTGCGTTCTTTGAATTGCTGATATCACTTGGTCAAAAGGGACTCATAATATTACTCTTAAAAAGTGGGCCGACATTTTCAAAATGGCCTAAATTAGCGGGAGATCTCGTGCACTCAACAAAATCGCTTCAAAACCCATTATAAAGAGCTTGAACATTGGAAAGGAAACTTTTAGTACAAAGAATTATGTTGTCGTGACCCACAAATCGCAAAATGCATACCTTTCAGGAAGTAATCTTCCTCTGTAGAAACAAAATAGATCCCTCGAAGCTGCGAGAATTCTAGACCTCATCAACGACTTTTCTGTATAAAACAACAACAACTGTCTAAATAGCGCCTCCTGATTGGTTGAAAGCTAAATTCTAGCCATTCGATTGGTGAATACGGAATCACTCTACGCGGGCATAAGTTGGGCCCACCCTTCATATTATATATTTTAATATTTCATATTTTAAACATATTTATACAGGGTACAAATTCAATGAGTATATTGTTTTACAATTTGACCCTGTTCAAGCGTAATGTTATTAATCCCTTTTTACCAAGTGATATCAGCAAAATCAAAGAACGGAGGCAACCAAGGGACGAAAAGGCATAAGCTATCCACGATTCGCCTGTACTTTGGACGGCTGCACACATCATTGGAAACATCGAAAAACATCGAAAAACATCGAAAAACATCTATTCAGTAGATGAGAAAGGTGTATGCGTAGTTTGAGATACCAAAATATAAGTCCAGTCATCATCATCATCATCATCATCATTCATCATCATCATCATCATCATCATCATCATCATCATCATCATCATCATCATCATCATCATCATCATCATCATCATCATCATCATCATCATCATCATCATCATCATCAACAATTTATTTACAGTAGGCAAAAGAATTTTTAAAATAGCGAAATTACTGCTAATTAAGGCCTACTATTTTAAAAATTAAGGGAAAAATGTATTACAGCCGTTCAAAAATAAAGATTGATACATGTCATGCTAGGTACCCAACCTGTGGTATATATATTTTGCAAAGTCTACAGTTGCAGCTCTCGCCCTTCCAACATGTAATATCGTTTTTGAAAATAGGAAGTGTGCTGGCTTGTTTGAATATATTAGGTAAAGTTGACCAAAGCCTATATAACCAAGGAAGGATATAGTCTCAATTCCATATGTCGTTGTATGCACTTTTGGAAGCTGCGAGTCATTACCGTGCCTTAGATTGTAACCAGTATTCCGCTCAGCGAATATATCCTTCATGAAAGGAGGACTTAAGCCAGATCTTGTTTTATGAATTTCGGTCGTAAGCAGCTGTAGATTCTTTACATGGATGAATAGCAAATCCCTTTGCTCCAAATGAGACTCAAAATCTGTTTGATTGTCTTTGTACGCAAAACGCAATGCTCTTTCATGGATATGATTTATTTTATGACTTAAAGTTCTGTCATAGAACAATTGAATAATTGAATTGGATCCAATAGATGTGAGAGGTTCATACAAAATGTTAAATGCCTAAAAGTTCTATGTAATAGATATGAGCTGTATACATAACTAAACACCGAAAAACACATTTAATGGACGCTGGAGGTGTACACACTAATGTGTGTAATGTGTGTAAAGGAACAGATGAGAAGAGGAAAGAAAATAACGAACGGATGACGGAGCAGAGACACCAAAAAAGTAGAAAATAACTATGGTAGTCTTCTCGAACTTTTAAGTTGCGTATTTTGGACTAAACTACTCTTCTCTATGTTTTGTGTTACACTCGTATCGGATCGTAGGCGTATATCTGGGAGGTGTATAAATAAAGTGACACACCACAAAGCATCATTTAACAGTAGTGCGGACTATCATCACGAGAATTTAATAGCTGGTGCTGCTCTCACAATTTGTAGCAGTATCATTACATTAGCCGCTTTAAAGGTCTTGAACGTAGGACCACTGTCTAACATAGCACAAGGGAGCAATTCTCAACTTGTGTCCACATACCATCTCTTTTAGCGTATCAAATTTCCCACCTCTGGCAATTGTTATGTTGGCATCGCAATTTGCACAATTCTTTTTGGTGTTAATGGCCCTAACTAATATGCCAATTGAATGATGACAGTAGGGATTTGACTTTGGACATATTCTCCATAGAGAAATTCGATTGATGGACAGTATGGAGAAAGTTTGCATGAACACCCAGAATTACAAAGCAATAGCTGGACCTGACTTTCCATATCTAAAAGGAGGTAAGAAAAAGTAATCTTTCCTATACTGGCAAGCAAGAAGACATTTGTAGCTTGAGAGGATATCCCTTCAAAAGCCCCTAAAACAGCCGAGCATGATTTATAAATTTCGTCACTTTTGTTCGGTTTTGTTTTCATGTCTTACGGCAGTAGTATTCGGTAGTATGCTTCTACGCTCTTGGGAGTATAAAATCCCTCATGATAGTAATTCCTTTATGCCTTCAAGAGGATACCACATGCCATTGCGCATTCAGTAGCACCCTGGTAGACCTTGTCACCTTTCAAACTCTGCAAGAAGAAAGTAGGGTCATGCCTCCAGTCTGCGGACAGCTCCAGTCTGCGGACAACAAGCAAAAACTCTGGTTTTCCGCAATAAAAAGACTGCAAATCCTCGCACTTTTCTGGTCATTTAAACTTTGTTTTGTACTCATTCGGAAATTTCTGTTGAGAATTTCATCGGGCAAAGCTGATCATCTCCTGAGCAAATTAAAACTTCTATTGCCAAGAATCCCTTCTATTGCCAGCATCCGTCAACAAACTGGTAAATTTCAACTTTGCGTTGTAAATCTTTACGTTGTAAATCTTTGTAAAATATTCCGTTGAGACTTTCCTCACGCTCCAATTGTTTGACCATGCTTTGTTTTCAAATTCATTTGGGAGCGCTGATGAATTCGCCTCGTATTCAGGCTCCAGGGGGTTAAAGTTCAACCTGGTACTGACAAGCCCCGCCTCCAGTCTGCGGACACATATTTTTCTTGTTTGTTTATCATCTTGTTTCAATTCAATTTTACCGTAGCTTATATTGAAACTAATCTAAAACGAATAACTTGCGAAATAAATTACTAAATTTCTAAGTAAATTTCTACTTATTTCTTCTGCACTTTGATGCCCTGTGGAAATGCGACAGTTTAGGCCCACTTTTTAAAAGAAGTTGTGATCGATTTCTTTCGTTAATTTTGGCTTGAATGCGGAGCTTATCTGAATCAATGCGATTTGCCAAGTATGGCAATCTGATAGCAATGGTTAAATTGTAGGAAACATCCTGAAATACTGCACTTGTCCGCAGACTGGAGGTCATGACCGCGAACTGGAGCGCGACAACAATACAAAGAAGAGCCGAGAAATCCGCTTTAGAGACATTAATGGGGTATTAATAAAATTTCATTTAGATATTCTAATCTATGTTCTGATAGCACATATTTGAAACTACTAATTTTGTGATTCAAAGGTTTGTATGCAATTTCTAAGCGATGATAATTACTAGTTGAACAATACTGTCCGCAGACTGGAGACACGACCCTCTATCGCCATGAAAATTTGCGTCTTGTACCAGCCATAACATTCTGACAAATGAAGTGGAAGGAGACGAGCTCAGTTTGGGGTAAACAGTTGCAGAATCTCAATAATTTGCAAACTTTTCTCGCAGAGAAGTGTTATTTGATAATGTCAATTATAACTCTCATGTTTAGATGGAAATTGTGCTCCAATCACTTTTGGGCTAATTCATCACTTGATAGTACAAAATATCGGTTGCATAAGTGCTTTTGAAATTAATCACGTTTTTAGCTCTTCTTTCGCATGTTGTTCACAAGAGATGTATTTCTTTACCATGCTATCGCAAGTATCAAAAGATCTTATTGCTTACCCGCTTGATTCCACTTCAGTAAAAAGCATGTTTCAAACTGAGCTCGAAAATATGATGGGGAAATCTGGACTGAAGATGAAACTGGATGCACCACAAGATATTGTCGATGATCCTACATTGGAAGTTAAAAGACTGAAAGCTTTCGTAAGTACCTCTTGCTGCGTCATTATCCCTTATACGGGCCAATGAAAAAGGATGTCAGAAGACCTAAATGGGCTTCTGCAAATTTCATGATAGCTTCTTGACGCGCACGGAGTGTAACGAATTTGGTCTATGGGGTAATACCCAACGATGTCGTGTTCTGGATGGTGTGATGGAACTTTTTGTCATGGTACGACGGTTGCTATGAGCCTTGCAACAATGAGAGAGGGCACTATTATGAAATAAATCGAAAGAGAAAAGGACACGATACCAATGTCGCTCGTCGGATCCGAGTACGTGAATAAGTTGGAAAACAGGAACACCGCAATGCGACGAAAAACAACAGCAAATATGTGCGAAAATAAGAATATATATTAAATACCAATATTTTGTCCTGCCATGCAGAACTTCTTCAGGGCTGTTATGTTCTAGTTACATTGACCATATGAATATGTATAACAATTTGAAAAAAGAGGTAACTTGTGATTGGCTAATATGATGGCTACGCAGAGGCTATATCGGTTAAATTTACAAGGGTTACGTGATATCAGGATGATGATGATTATGATGTAGATGGTGTGATATTGTGATACGGACGAAAGAAAACGAATATGGAATGGTATTATGAGATAATAACGATGGTAATTATGATGCTGATAATGATGATGTGATGATTATGATGATGGTGATGATGGTGATGATGATGGTGATATGAGTAAGGATAGGTAAGGTGAGAGAGAGTGCTAGTAATTACAATATGAGTAGCATTATGTTTGTTAGCGGTCTGTGGTTCTGTTAAGTCCGTTAGGTGACAGAGTGTTAGCCAAGCCAATGAAGTATGTTTCTTTGGCTCGTCTCACACTCTCTCTAGTGTCATGTACCTGGAGTAGTGGCAGTAGCTGTAAGTCTTGTACGGAGTGTCCGGGTTTACAGAAGTGCTCTGCAACCCCGGATGTGTCAGTGCGTTTATCTATAATGTATCGTCGGTGTTCGTTGAATCTGTCTCTTATGCGTCGTCCCGTTTGTCCTATGTATTGGCAGTCAGTCTTTTTGTTGTGTAGACACTGTTTGCATCGTAGTAGGTATATGACGTTAGTGGAGTTGCAGTCAAGGCTTCGTCGTATGTCAAAGGTTTTGTTTGTGTTTAAAAATGTTACTGTGCGTGTTCCGTCTTGTATGTGTTGGCGTGTGTGGCAGTTACGTCGTGATGGACATTTGGATATACCTCTGGGAGTTGTGGTGGAATCATTTTTTAATTTGGCGCGCACCAGGTATTCCCTGAGGTTTTTTGGTCTGCGGTTGCTCAGTATCGGTGGGTCAGGGAAGACTTCCTTGCAGTTTGTCAAATGAAGCCTGCCTCCGTAATAGGGTTTTTCTAGTAACAGTAGGTACTTTCGTTTCATTGCAGAGTAAGCTGCAAAATATTTCAAAGGAATTAGCAAGCTGCAATATCTTTCTTTCGGCTTGTGGAAATGTGGCCATCCTGTAATTCGCTTTGCTTCAAATACCCTATTTTTTCACACAATAATGAAAAAGTCAGTGGCGGTGTCATAGCCTCCTTAACCCTAATCCACATGTGTTTTCGACCCCCCCCCCCTGAAGTTTTTCTTGCCGCGTTTTTAAAGGACATCAGTAATGTTCCCCAAACCTCTCTTACTTTTAGTAATTATCTACTAGTAACATTTTGACCGAAAAATTTTAAAACAATAGAACTAACAGGTCATGTGACATGCCCATATTTGAAAGCAGGTAGCAGAAAAATCATGTTTTTATGATTACAATGGAAAGATTTGATTAAACTATGAAGTGTTCTATACCAAATCAATCAGTAAACGAAGAGCTTTAATTTGATACCGGAATTTCTGGAATTTGATGACATCAGCACTTCTTGATGATGACGTCATTTTGGCCGCCATTTTGGGTTAATTAGCAAATTTTTTGAATTGCTTTGAAATGTTCAATTGAAAACACTCCAATAATATGTTTGTAATAGGGTATTACCATTTTGCAGCTTCTTTTTGTCAATTTTGACACAGAACAAATCAATAGCACAAATGACGTCCTTAGAGTTGGCTTATGTCTGTCAAAATATCACTCCAAAAAAATTAATTTCAATAAAATCACATTTTCTTATCAAAGTGTAGCTAAAGTGAACCAAAAACTGAACAAATTTCACACAAAACTTTCTATAAGTTCAAATTTAGCTTGAAGCTTGATTTTCAAAGATTTTCAACTTCATGACGTCACTGTGAGGCTTCAAGTTACACTTATTCTTAGATGGGGATATATCCTTTGACAATCGTCAAGAATTTGCTGTTCAGTTTGGCTCCTGGATATTTTTCGTTTCTTTGCGTTTTCATTTTCTTAGACAAAATCACAAATCTCAACTCTTTATCTTCCGAGCTGACCACACTGCATCATATCAAAGTTGCTGCCCCCCCCCCACCGACCGGTCGCAATAGGGTTAAATGTATTCACTCGTCTTTAGTGTGATCAAATGATCGAGAATCACGAGGTAGATATTGAAGATTGGTATATGAACCACTCCGGACAAGACCCTCTGGATTACGTTTGCAGCAACAAAGTATTACAAGGAAATGATACAGGTGAGTGATCCTGAAACTTCTTTATGATGTTATTTGAAACTTTTAAACACAGCCTATTTATTAGAGCGATGAAGCACGTTGTTGCGTACATGCATCAGTTCGACATGATACGGCATTGCCTTTCTTTCAGCAGCTTTATTTGAAGATTTCTTCCGGCTTCTGCAGTAAATACGTAAATCACAGTTCAAAGATTAGAGTCTGGAGACATAATCTTGCCAACATTCCTTGACAAGTCTTAGTTTTAATGCCTGAGAATGTAGTAATCTAGGAGTCAGAAGGAAGAGAAAACTGCGACATTTGTTCACCTTGGTAATTCAATATTGTCCAGCATCGCTCCATCGCTACTGTGTATGGCAAGCGAAATGCACAAGAATTCGAGAAACCTGGTTTTTCGCCGATAAACCTACTTTTTCGATCGATAAACTAGGTTTTTCGACCGATAAAGTAGGTTTCTCGGTGAAAAACTAGGTTTTTCGTTTGAAAAAGTAGGTTTCTCGGCGAGAAAGTGGGTTTCCCGCTGATAAAGTAGGTTTTTCGACCGATAAAGCAGGTTTCTCAGTGAAAAACTAGGTTTTTCGTTTGAAAAAGTTGATTTCTCGGCGAAAAAGTGGGTTTCCCGCTGATAAAGCAGGTTTCTCGATCGATAAATTGGGTTTATCACCGATAAAGTGGGTTTTTCGTCGAAAAGGTAGGTTTCTCGGTGATAAAGTAGGTTTTTCACTCGAAAAAGTAGGTTTTTCACTCGAAAAAGTAGGTTTTTCAATCGAAAAAGTGGGTTTCCACCGATGAAATAGGTTTCTCAATCGATAAAATAGGTTTCTCAATCGAAAAAGTGGGTTTCCACCGAAGAAATAGGTTTCTCAATCGATAAAATAGGTTTTTCAATCGAAAAAGTGGGTTTCCACCGATGAAATAGGTTTCTCAATCGATAAAATAGGTTTTTCAATCGAAAAAGTGGGTTTCCACCGATGAAATAGGTTTCTCAATCGATAAAATAGGTTTTTCAATCGAAAAAGTGGGTTTCCACCGATGAAATAGGTTTCTCAATCGATAAAATAGGTTTCTCAATCGAAAAAGTGGGTTTCCACCGATGAAATAGGTTTCTTAATCGATGAAATAGGTTTCTCAATCGATAAAATAGGTTTCTCAATCGAAAAAGTGGGTTTCCACCGAAGAAATAGCTTTCTCAATCGAAAAAGCGGGTTTCTCAATCGAAAAAGTGGGTTTCCACCGATGAAATAGGTTTCTCAATCGATAAAATAGGTTTCTCAATCGAAAAAGTGGGTTTCTCGTCGAAAATGTTTATGAGAAAGATGTGTTTTTTCAAAACCGGGTGTATGCAAATATTACAAACAGATAGAATAAGGCATGAATGGTACCATGTCGAAGATGGGTTCAAAGGTTTACCAGGCTTTGGACAACACCAGTCTGGAATGGATTTGTTGCCAGTGTGGCCAACCAAACTTTTCATCAAGTCTCTTTGAAGAGACGATACCAGAATCCTCAAACAGTTACAGCATCTTGTCTGCTAGTAATTCAACACCTAATGCCACAGAACAAGATGTGGCTCCCCCCACTTTGTCATCTACACCAAAGACTTCCAATAATAAAAGGATTCAAAGCAAAGGTAGGAGAAAGTAGCAGAAGAATAACTTAAAGATTCTTGTAATCAACTTTCAAAATGTTGTAAATAAAAAAGAAGTTGTGGCTAACCTGATTGACTCTGCAGACCCAGACATAATTATTGGAACAGAAACCTGGCTGAACTGTAATGTAAAGAACAGTGAAATTTTCCGTCCAGAGCAATATGAGGTTGAGAGAAATGACAGACCAGATGGATATGGTGGAGTTCTCATAGCAGCAAAGAAAGTCCTTGCATCTCATAAAATATCCATAAAAGCAGCTGGAGAGGAAATATGGGTTAAGATCACACGAAGAAATAAGAGCCCTTTTATCATTGGTGCACTGTATCGCCCACCAAAATCAGACCTAGCATACATGCAGAACCTTTGTAAATCAGCAGAGACATTGATAAAAGATAACAAGAATGCAATTTTTTGGATAGGAGGAGACTTGAACTTGCCTGACATTGACTGGAATCTAAATGCAGTCCAAGGTCATCAGTACATCAAAACCATCAATGATGAGTTCCTGCAATTCCTTCAAGATAACACTTTACAACAAATAGTTACAAAGCCAACCAAAAATAATAACATACTATATCAGCATAGAGCTCAAATCTTTCAAATCTTCAAAAAGGTGGGTGTGAAATTGTATGAAATTTTTCCATGAAATGAATGACTTCAAAGAAACTTTAGGTAATTTGCCGTAAATCTGCCGTGGCAATTCTTTAATATCTTGATTATTTTCAAAATGGCGGCATTTTAATCATTTTTGTAAAAAATCATCAAAAATTTTGAAGAAATTAAAATCATCGTAACTTCTAAATTACTTGAGGAAAATTGACACAATCTGCAAGAAAACCATAGTTTATGAAGATCTACAACATGATTGCAAGCAGAAATGTGTAGCTCTTCTGGCTAGGGATTTAGAAATTTGATGACGTCACAACCTCGAAATCAATAAATGCCGCCATTTTAAAGCTAATCACGATATCAAAAAATTGCCACGGCAGATTTACAGCAAATTGCTCAAAGTTCCTTTCAAGCACTTTGATTCAAAGAAAAATGTAAAAGAATTTTACACCCGTCTTTTTAAAGATTTGAGCTCTATGCTTACTAGATCTCTTCATCACCAACAGGCCAACTCTGCTAAATAGATTTGAAATTATTCCTGGCATAAGTGACCATGATATTGTTTATGTTGACATGAATATTGTACCACATAGACAAAGGCCTACAAAAAGGAAGATATACCTTTGGAAGAAGTCAAATTCAGAGAAAATTAATGAAGAAGAAGAATTGAGGAAATACAGTGATGAATTCACCAAAGAATTTGATAGGAATTGTTCAGTAGAGGCAATGTGGCACTCTTTTAAAAACATCTGCCACAACATGATAGAAAACCATGTTCCAACAAGGTCATCTTCAACGAGATTCAATCAGCCATGGATCAACAGAAAAGTCAAATCCCTTTCAAGAAAAAAACAAAGGCAATGGAACACAGCGAGAAAATCTGGCAAAGAATCTGACTGGGCTCGTTATGAAAAGCTTCAAAAACAGCAAAAAAAAAGAATGCAGGAAAGCTTACAATACCTATATAAGTGACATTGTCTCCCCTGATTTCAATACAAAACCCAAGAAACTTTGGCAGTTCATAAAGAGTAAACAATGTGACACAGTAGGTGTGTGTCCTTTAAGGGCATCAAATGGCCTCACCTATACTGACAGCTATGCAAAGGCACAGATCCTAAATGAGACATTCAAGTCTGTGTTTAATGTTGAAAAAAGTACCAAGATTACTGAAATGGGATCCAGCAAGGCTCCAATCTTACCCAGCATTCAGGTGAAAACAGCTGCGGTACTGAAGCTTCTGTCCAACCTAGATCCCCACAAGGCAGCAGGGCTTGATGAAATACCATCTGTTATGTTAAAAGAATATGCAACCCATCTAGCACCAGTTTTAGCAGTTATCTTTCAAGCATCAATTGACCAAGCCATGATTCCAAGTGACTGGAAAAAAGCAAACGTCACCCCATTGTTCAAAAAAGGAGATCGAGCCAACCCAGGAAACTACAGGCCAATTTCGTTAACTTGTATCGCATGCAAAGTACTGGAACATATCATCAGCTCACAAATGATGGATCATTTTGAAAAGTATAATGTCTTACCTGATGGCCAGCATGTTTTTAGACCACTACATCAGATCCTGCGAATCTCAGTTAATCATTACGATTCACGATATTGCAAATGCATTAGATAAAGGAGGACAAACAGATGTTATACTCCTTGATTTCCAGAAAGCTTTTGACAAAGTGCCCCACAGAAGGTTGTTGGAAAAACTGCGTCATTATGGTATTCAGGGCCCCTTGAACAACTGGATCTGTACGTTTCTATCAAATAGATCACAAGCTGTCATAATAGAAGGTGCCAAATCTGGTGAAGTTGAAGTCACATCGGGCGTACCACAAGGCTCTGTCCTGGGGCCCATCCTCTTCTCGATATTTATAAATTATTTGCCAACAAGAGTACACTCAAAAGTTCGTCTCTTTGCTGATGATTGTATCCTATACAGACAAGTAAAAGATCAAACTGATACATCAGCGCTCCAAAGGGACTTACAAAATCTGCAAGAATGGTGCAATGAGTGGCTAATGGACTTTCATCCAGAAAAGTGTGAACTGTTAAGAATCACAAATAAACGTAATCCTATAAATTCAACCTACCAGATAAAAAATCATAGCCTTGATATGGTAGATTCAAAGTAGTACTTGGGTAGAGGGGTGTCGCCCTGATTGAGGGTATTTCACTTTGGGAGAATATTCACGTTGAACGAAAATAATTTCAGAACGAAACTTACACGAACAACTTCGTAAACTCTTCACTGTTGTTGATATAAAATATATTTGCCATTGGTGATGCTGTCTTTAAGAGCGAGCTACTCGAAAACAGAGTGGTCGAGAGGGCCTAAATTTCCAACGTCGCCCTGGTTGAGGGTATCCAAATTTTCACATGGTTTCAGGTAAATTTAAGATAACTTGATGCGAAAATTTGCAGCATATCAACGATTAAAGAGGTTTTGTTGTTATCAAATGTTTTCTGATTGTGTTTGCTGTGTTGCGTTTTCCTAAACACTGACCTTTGTTTGCCGCTTTCGTTCAAAGACTTTTCAAGCAAGCTGACATCAAGATTTCCTCCTTCGGTGAACTGAACGATGCTTAAATCAATTTATGATTTAAAAAAAAATAGTTTTTCAGTCCACTGATAGAACAAACCTGTTTTTGCCCCGTAATGTGTCCTTTTACAGCAAATAGTAGTCGCCTGTCATGCGTTGACAATGCAGATTCCGTTCAAGAACTGGAAGATACAACAGTACCCTCAACCAGGGTGACTTTAGGCCAATCAGACGGCGTGCAAAAAGAAGCCCGTCGTGGCGGAAGCGGATGCCATATCTCTGAATTTACGTGAAGTACTTATTCTGGACAAGCGGAGCTTGGCAAGAGGCCATTTGTTTGCTGTGAAAGTTTTAACAACGTCAAGAAACCAAGCAAATAGAAAATTGTGTAACAAAATGTGAAAGGAAAAATGGCGGATGCTTACAGTTACATCTCAGGTGAGCTTCTTTGTGCACTTCTCCCTCTGTTTGTGGGCGCAGTTTTAAGAAACACAAACAAGAAACTGTTAAGCAAATGAAGTCACCAAAATATTTTTGCACAGTTTTTGGTTTTAACTAGGCCCAAACGCCTGTTATTCAGCAACAAACGCAAGAGAGTTAAAATCGGTCAAAATGCGTTTACCCTCAACCAGGGCGATACCCCTCTATTCATTTACATAAAAAGTTTAGTTGGAATACACATACACAAAAGGTTTGCACTAAAGCAAATAGCACTCTTGGACCGTTACGAAGGAACATGAGTAACTGCCCTCATGATGTATAAGCCGCTTGCTACACAACCCTAGTCAGACCACAACTAGAATATGGATCGACAGTATGGGACCCACATACATCAAAGAACATTAAAGCTCTTGAAATGGTCCAACGCAGAAGCGCTAGATTCGTTTGCAATGATTATCGTAAAGGCAATAGCCCTAGTGAAATGATGTCACGTTTGGGATGGGAAACACTGGCTGAGAGGAGGAGGAAAGCCAAGGCTATAATGGTGTTCAAAATTAATAACAGTCTTATTGACATCCCAAGAACCCTGTTCAAACCAATAACTTCACACAGCCGCCGCAGTAACGCATGCTTTGAAGTTCCATTTTGAAGAACAAATACATTTATGAACTCATTTGTCCCAAGTGCAATAAGAATCTGGAATGGACTCGCTCCTCATATCAGAAGCGAAAAGTCCATCGAGTCTCTGAAAAGAGAGCTGAACAAAGAACAAATTATTTAATTTTCTGAAACAGTCCTTTTTCCTTCTTTATGGTTATGTTATATATCCAGCTAACAGAGTTGCCTCCTTACGTACCCAGTAAATTGGTGCATACCAACTTTCCCTATTCCACCAAATAACATCCACTCTCGAGTCTAGGCAAATGTGCACATGGCGTACCTAGGAGGCTACTCTGCTTAGCTTTATCAATTTAAAGGGTTTGTGCAAGGCTAGAAACCTGCATTTGCACGAAGCAAAAATCTAAGGGTAGCCATTGAAATTGATGGCCCACACGTTTTGTTAATGATCGATAACAATGCTGTGTTGCGTATTTTCCTTGTTCCATCATAGAGCAGCCCACTTACCATTGCACACTCCCTTAAAAGTTTAACCACTAACACTCTGTACGAAATACCTATTTAGGTCATGTACAATATTGAAATATAGATGTTTACGTTGTTAGAATATTTCTACCATATATTCTTTTCAGCTTAAATGATTGAATTACTTGATTAATTTACAAAACTTTACAATTTACAACCGATTCCAATTTACAATGTGGATGGCAGAGATGCACGCTCGTGCCTACCTGGCAAAGTGCAATGCAGCTGCTAGAACAGACCAAACTTAAAAGGAAGATTTGCTTTCCATCCATTTTGCCTCGTGTTTTTGACATGCCGTTTTAAAGTTGTCATTGAAATAATGAGATTTTTGATCGGAAAGGATACTTTCAATGAAAACCCACTTTTTCTACCGATAAAGTAGATTTTTCGACAGATAAAGTAGGTTATTCAACAAAGAATTCAACTTATCACCAAACAACCCACTTCATCGGTGAGAAACCCACTTGATCGATGAAAAACTTACTTTATCACTGAGAAACCTACTTTTTCGACGAAGAACCCACTTTATCGGTGAGAAACCCACTTTATCGATCGAGAAACCTACTTTATGAGTTGAAACCCACTTTTTCGATTGAGAAACCTACTTTATCGATTGAAAAACCTACTTTATCAGTGGAAACCCACTTTTTCGAGCGAAAAACCTACTTTATCACTGAGAAACCTACTTTTTCGACGAAAAACCCACTTTATCGGTGATAAACCCACTTTATCGATCGAGAAACCTACCTTATCGGTGAGAAACCCACATTTTCGCCGAGAAACCTACTTTTTCAAATGAAAAACCTAGTTTTTCACCGAGAAACCTACTTTATCAGTGATAAACCCACTTTATCAGTCGAAAAACCTAGTTTATCGATCGAAAAAGTTGGTTTATCGGCGAAAAACCAGGTTTCTCGAATTCTTGTGCATTTCGCTTGCCATAACTCTGTTGATTGATTGTGAAGGGATGATTTTCCAACGGAAAACCTCTAACAGATGGGATATCGTTCCATGATGTCCGAGCCACGTGTGAATATTGATATGTTTTCAGAAGTCGAAATGTAGCAATGGCCAATCTGTTGTGGTTGAAATGAAAACAAAATGTACATGTCTTCCGTCCGTTGTCACTCGCATTTCCTTAGAACATCAGTCCTACCGTAAAGCCCTATTGGGCCCCCTGTCTAATGAGTCCCTCCCCTCTGAGCCGAAATTTTGAATAACCCCCTTCCCCCATTTATACCAAATTCCAGAAATTACCAACGATCCTTCATATAATTCGTTAGACAAGCCTGCATGTTAAATTTGATAGTATTTGGGATGTAGAATGTGTCGAATCTATGTATGTGACTCGTTAAATCGTATGTTGAATCGGCAAAATATGAAGCAAAGAGCTGAAAAGCTATTAGATACATCCTTGTCATTTGACTTTGTGAATAAGCCCCCCCATCTCTGATAAGCCCCCCTCTGGAGCGTTCGAGATTAAATAAGCACTTAACAGAGCTTTCACGGTATTTCAGGTCCCCATCACAAGAAAAACGGTAGTCATTCTCTTGCACTAAGGGTGAAGGAAGTAATTCATAAATTTGTACGACGCCTTCTCTGAGGTCTTTGCCAGCTTCCACTCTCATAAACTTGCAGGCAGCAATTGGGATTAGTTGGTAGCAATGCTTGTCTAAGAATGTCACGAAATAGTTCTTTCTATGGCAAATTGGTCGACAAAACCTTCTCATTCTTTAGTGCGGCAAGTTCTTATATTAGATATTTACTGAACAAAGACAGATAATGTTACAATGGGGTCCCCTGCTTCTCATTCAAACCCAAGTACACAGCGATTGGTAATAACAGACAAAAGGTAATTCTACGAACAGTTGACCAAGTCATAAATATAAACAAAAGAAAGCCACAAAAGTTGTTCTGAAACAGAAGTAGCTAGCTCAGTCATTGTTCATTCTAGAAATGGTTCTCAAGAAGAAACATGTGCATATATCAAAAGAAAAAGGATTTATCTAAACATCTAACTCGGATCTGACATTTTAGTTGTTTGGCTCAGAAGCCGATTGGGCGGTAATCCATTTCTCGTGTTTTTCGGATGAGATTCAAACACTTGCTATGCTTAGGTTTTAGGCCCATGTGCAAATACAAATATGAAAAATTTCAAGTTTTTATAGTAACTATTCATAATCGTGTGGACTAATTGATTGACGGACTGACGGATTAATTGTTTCATGAAGCAGCTTGAAAGCGTGATACCAACCTTTCAGTATCCCACTTTGGTCTCTATTTTTTCCCGAAATCAAAACAAATTTGTAACAATTTTAACATTTTCCTTCGACAGACTGTCTTAGAGCGTCAACAGAAGTTCCTGACTTTGCAACGAAACCACTGCCTGCTGATACACCTTCCATTGCACGAGGTGAACTTTGAAATGCAAGATACGCATGATTGGCAACAATCAAACACATAACAACAATTACCAAAGAAAGAAATCATATTGGCACTGAAGAGATAAAATTTTACCACAAGGAAACCAGATAATAATCGTTGTTAAAATAAAATTATCTTTCCTCGTCCACTGTGCTTGCACTCGGTAATTTCTTGCATCTTTGTTCTCTGTGTTCTAGTTGCAAAGCAACAGACTGTTTCCTGGTTTCCCTGTAATTTTACGTAAATTGATAGCTAAAAATGATGACAGTGGCAAAATTCAACGTAATAACCTGGCCATGTAAAATTTTACGGGGTGTCTCAAAAAGTTTTCGACATTTGATAAAAGTTGATTTAGGAATCAACGATATAATAGACCCTTTCACGGTAGATCGAATGGAGTTTTCGCGACCATACGGCGTGAAATTTTGTATTTTAGAATTTTTTTGTTATCGTTACATATTGCAAGATTTCTCTGCATTAAAGTATTGGAACCTGATGAAAACTTAACTGGACCTACCTGAGTGACCAAGGAACATATCTTTTGTTTTTGTTCTTTCTAAACTTTCTCAGAAATGACGAGGAAACTTCGCGAACACCGACGACTCCTTGCTCCTTGCACCGAACCATCGCCCAGGCCCAGCGACCGCCCTAAACCCTTTGAGTAATAAATTCTGTGCTGAGGCAGCCATCAACTTGATTTCCAAAATGAAGAGTCTTTATACAACCATGATGAACCTCTGAACTTTCCATCGTTCGATGTTTCGTCATTTTTGTGAAATTTCCCCTTGAGTTCACTCTTGCCGTGTTTCAAAGTCGGCTCGCCGTTATAAACCGATGACAGAAAAGTTGGCTTGTTATTCCAAGGGTCGGAGAAGTTCTTTCAATAGGGACGGGGGAACCAAACTGGGGTGAATATTTAACTTGAAGAAAGATTTTGAATACTTTGGATTCCTTGGGAGTTTCTGAAAGGTTTCATAAAGATCATGTTCACTACCTGTGCACTCGCGAATATTTCAAAAGTATGTTTTTGAAGCCTTTCCAATTTCTAGACATTAGGCAAGTACCTTCCGAGTAAAATGATACAAGAAACACATAAAAAACAAAGTAAAATGTGTTGAGGATTTCCTCTAACAACATTTCTTTATCAATTAAAAACAATAATAATATATTTAAAGCTACAAAACTACAATTACATTAAACGGTCACATTTATGACGAGGAAAGACACAAGGTCACCGGGTCTTAACCATGACAATAAACAAAATGATCGGTTTTGTAGGTTTATTTTCCCAGTACTTGGGTTTCTTAATTTTGTGGCGATCCGAGAGTTGAGTTCCTTGTAGTTTCTTATAAAAATATACGTGAAACTCAACTCTGAGATCGCTAAAATCAAGAAACTCCAGCATTTTATAAAGAACGTGTATCAGGCCATTGCTAAAAATTTATTGTTTCAGCATGAAAATTTGTCCATTTTTGATACTAAACTGTTTTTTAATAGGTCTCTTATTTTTTGAGTGCATGAATTATTAATATGATCTCTAACACTGCTGCAGATACGTTTCTTGACATTTATTAAAGCACCATGTAGGGTTTAACAGCGTTTTGCTATGTTTAAAACATAAACATTTATGTAGCTCAATGATAAAGGTTCAACGATACCGTAGAAGCTCTTTTAAGCCCCCCGGGCTTATTCAATTTCAGACACTTCAGATGGGACTTAAAAGCTTATTATCAAATCAAACGGCGTGGTGATGGCTTTTCCGTTCTTTTTGCACCATATTTTACGTATTCGAAACGCATTTTCACAAGTCAAGTACAAAAATTCGAGCCAGTTTATTCCAAACACATAGAAATTAACATGGAAACGCTTTTAGCCAAATGAATGTATACAATCTTTGATAGCCACTGAAGTTTGATATAAGTGAGGGGGGGGGGATAAAAGAGAGGGGCTTCTTAAAATTTTGACTCAAAGAGGAGGGGCTTATTATGGATGGGGCTTAATAGAGAGGGGCTAAATAGAGCTTTTACGGTATTCACTAAAATTTTCTTGCATTTAGTTCTAAAAGTTCCTTAATATTCCTCAGACATATTACCAAAGTTTCTTAAAATTCTGGCTATCTTAGAACCAGTTTCTTAAAAACCAGTTTCTTAAAAAAACGTGTATGAGGAAAAAACTTGCTAACAAGCAATTTATTTTGATTAAGATAGTCCTTAGCATAGTTTTACTATATTTTCACTTGTTTCCAGTAGCAAATTATTTGGAAGGTAATTGCACCAATGTCTAACGTTGGAAAGGCTGCAAGTGCATAGTTGTGGTTTTGAATGTTCACGAGCGCACAAGTAGTGAACATGAAGGTTGTTATAAAACTCGTACGAGACTTGTAAGAAGCTCTGAGTACTCAAATCTTGAGAATTTTAAGAAACCCTCGGTGCTGGCTCAAATTCTTAGTTTCTTATATAAAAGTGCACCATGTTACCCCTGCTACACAACATTGTTCTTTTCCTAACTTGCCACCACATCAGCATCTATCATCACAATTTGTATGAAACTTGGTGAATGGGACAAAACCCACTACAAATAAACAGATGATAATTTGGAGAACTATAATTGGAGGTTTAAATTTGGCGGGAACTTGTCAGCTGATTCATCAAGTTACATATTAACCCCTGTTTGGTTTCCCCCGGCCCAGGTGAAAGGGTTTCCCCGATCCTTATTACAACAAACCAACTTTTTTGTCATCAGCTTGTGACGGCGAGCCTACTTGGAAACACGGCAAGAAGGAACTCAAGGGGAAATTTTACAAAAATCATGAGAGATCGAAGAAGGGTGGAAATTTCAGAGGTTCATCATGGATGTATAAAGACTCTTCATTTTGGAAATCAAGTTGATGGCTGCCTCAGCACAGAATTTATTGCTGAAAGGGTTTAGGGCGGTCGCTGGGCCTGGGCGATGATTTGGTGCAAGGAGCAAGGAGTCGTCGGTGTTCGCGAAGTTTCCTCGTCATTTCTGAGAAAGTTTAGAAAGAACAAAAACAAAAGATATGTTCCTTGGTCACTCAGGTAGGTCCAGTTAAGTTTTCATCAGGTTCCAATACGTTAAAGGGAATAGACATCAGTATATCTCATAATCGCTATAAATAGGCCAGAGAAACGCCCACAAATCCATTGTTTCTTTAGCTACACAATGAAACCGGATGCGTCGAAGCTGTCGAGTACAATAGATTATATTTTTGACCTGGCCCGGGCCAGCTTTTAACCATGTCGATTCCCTTTAATGCAGAGAAATCTTGCAATATGTAACGGTAACAAAAAAATTCTAAAATACAAAATTTCACGCCGCATGGTCTCGAAAACTCCATTCGAATCCCCTGTTCCATCTACCGCGAAAGGGTCTATTGATGGGCTCCCTGTTAAGCCCATTACTTTGCCATCCCTGTTAAGCCCAGTAATTTGAATCCTAAATTAATCTTAGAGACCAGAATCTTGCACATCCACTTAATGATTACTGAGTA
This sequence comes from Aurelia sp. 3 sensu Dawson et al. (2005), assembly GCA_964020215.1. NCBI lineage: Eukaryota > Metazoa > Cnidaria > Scyphozoa > Semaeostomeae > Ulmaridae > Aurelia > Aurelia sp. 3 sensu Dawson et al. (2005). Next base: position 14,645,076 of record OZ026572.1, read on the forward strand.
CAAGCTTTCGAAATTCAATTTTATGCACAACCTGAATTCAGAGGCTTCTTGATAGCATTCGTAGTGAATGTAGCATGCCGAGATACCGGGTGTCCCAGAAAAAACGCAACGGATTTGAAAAATTCTAATGGGAACTGTTTAATACTCATCATCAAACGATTGTTTTTATTAAAATCTGCAATAATTACAATAATTTTTTACATATGTTTCAGTATTTTTGGGGACTTGGTTGTAAAGTTAAACTTCAGCAAACTTCAAAATTGGCCCTACGTCGAAGCCAGAGCTGTTGCATTAGCAATAGTGAATTATAATAGTCAATAGTCAAATCATAAAACATGACAATCCCAGCAGTAAACGAAGACTGCTGACAAGCGTTTACTGAACATTTAAAAGAGACTTTTTATGAAGATTTCGGCCAATAAACAAATACTTTTTCAAAAATGACTCGGCCATTATTAGAGTTATACTTTCAATTGGAATGAACACTGAAAGCTTCCTCAAAACTAGATAACTCATGAATCAGCAAGGGATCCCTTTGTCACAGTTCCTTCATCAAATTCTGTGCTTGTCTGTAATTCTGTATGTATGCTATGCTTGTAATTTTGCAGTATACTTTGCACCAATGCTGGAAGTTCTGATTTTGCCCTGACAACAAATCTTAAGTTTGTTAATTTTTAGCTCTGCAAACAAGTCACCAAAAATTCTGAAAAATAGATCAAAATTTTAAACTACTTATTGCAGATATAGAGAAAAATAATTATTTAATTATTGATTCGAATTATTGATTATTGATTCGATTGATTCTTGAGGCTGCCAAAGAAAACATCGGCAAATGGGCAGAAGTGTTTTTCTTTTCGCGGAGCTAAACTTTGGAATAGCCTCCCAGCTGAGACCAAACAGGCATCCTCTATATATATTTTTAAAGATAGCTTATGATGGACTGGCGGTTTTGTTTTTTAGGTACTTTTCTTTCATTTTTTTATAGATAGGATTTTTTTTTTTTTTCTATTAGATGTATTCATTGTAAGTAGTTTTTAGCGGTTTTTAACTTGTTTAATTTTTGTAGGTTTTTTATATGGAGGGCCCCTTGTAAATCAACCAGTTGGTTGAAGGGTCTCCCTCCCTAATAAAATGAAATATGAAATATAAATATGAAATATTCGAAACATCTTGTGTCAGAATTTTTTAAATCCGTTGCGTTTTTTTGGGACACCCGGTAGTTTTCTTTGTTTCTCATTAAAACGAAATGGATTTGGAACATAATTTTGGCAATGTAACTTCTCGAAAATCTATTCGAACGCAAAGATGCTTTGAGGAATTCTACAGAGCAAAGTTTGGCAATGATTCAGTCTCTCATCGATCAAGTTTTCATTTGATGTCTTCTAGATGCCTGCATATTTAAACAAAGTTTTATAATGGTCACAAGAATTGAAATATTCTTGAAATTCTTTTTGGTCTGGTCTGATATCCACGAGAAGTATGACTTTGTAGAACCTTCTGGCATCTAGATGTTGAAGCATGCTGTACAACCAGTCATTCACGAGTCTTTCGTTTCAGCTTTTGCATAAAGATGATCATTGAAAGCTCATAACTAAGTGGATTTGTGCGGATTTGCAACGCTCTGGCGTGGCAGTGAGCCAGTTCACTTAATAGTTATTTTGCAATATATAATAAAACCTCAAAGAAGTTTTCTGGGACACCCTGTATAAACTCGTAAGCATATTTACAGGGACGAAAACTAGGTTAAATCTGATACTTTTCTGCCAACAGTGACTAGTTTAAGTTTAAAAGGTTACTTATCAGTTATTAATTGATAACAAAGATCAGTACATTGGGTGAATAAAACTTTGCATCTCTACAATTTTGTACGACACTAGTCAATGTGGTTTTACCGTTATCAAGAAAAAACGTATGGGTGCCAGAAACTCGAGCAACAATAGATAATAGGTCCAAAGATAACAGTTCGGACAACTCCATTCCATTGAACTAGACTGCTCTTAACTTTGATTTTCACAAAATTCAAAAACTTGATAAACTAAAGATAAGGAGCCTCTGCGGTAATCTTTAGCGTAACTCTGCAGCAATGAGATTATAAAGCAATCCTTTTAAGATCAGTGGAAGAATATTTTTTAGAACATTTCACTTGTACAATCTGAATCAAATTAGCATTGCTGTACAAAGAATTGTCTTTATTGTCTACTTCCTTTGTGCCATTATTGACAGTGGTCAATTGGACATTCTTTTTCTGTGCTCCATTGGGTTTCAGCAAGGTTCAGCACCAATGTTTTTCCAATAAAAACTAAGCAGAAGAACAAAAAAATGACTCCTGACACATAAATTGAGCATGTGTACAGTTGCTCAATATACTGACTTTTCTAAACTCTCCAAACTATAGTACCTTCAATCCCTGAATGCCTTTACTTCACAAATTCCATTCGTAATCCTTCCACCAAACAGCGAGCGGAACAGATCATTTCTACCAGATGGAAAAAGAAGATTCATTAGAGATGCACAAAGTTGTAAAAACCAAAATGGCGAAAACCTCCCGAAGACTGGCAAACTGAACACCAAAACGTCAATCAACAAGCTAATGAAGCTTAAAAAACCATGTCAAAGGAGATTCTCGAATGGGATATAAAGCATAGCATGGCAACCAAATTAACAATCTTTGACGTAACGTTAGAATATTATCTGATAAAGGATCTCGTTAAGCATTTCTGCTTTTATTTTGAAGACAACTACAAACAAAATGTATTTCTACATTGCTGATGCATCTACAGTGTTGACGTATATTCAGCCAAAAACAAAAGAGAAAAACACACAAATTTTCGTTTCGCTCACAGGTCCAAAAACGATTCCTCCTAAAGTACTTCAAACGGTAGCAATTCAGTCTTCAAAGCAGGTAAGAACTAAGCAATATGATGTGTACTGGACCTTGAAATGAAGAGCCCACAAATTTCGTAAAGGAGTCGAAATAGAGATCATTATACCTTGCTTGATCTTGCATTGATCCAGCGCTTATGGGTGCCATGAAACTCACTAGTTTAGAATGTACTTTGTACCTAATTCAAGAAATGCATCAGATATGAAATTTTTCCTGCCAATCCAGGGAAGAACATTGGCCCGAGAATGTTCGACTTATAAAGTGTACCGGGTGTCCCAAAAAAGGCTCTCTGGTCTTGATTAAAGGTCAAAGTGAATAAAAAATGATTTTTGATGATTTCTTTGATAGTTAAAAGATCTCCAAACATGTAGTTTGCCAAAATCTTACGCTCGAGAAATCATTGAAGAGGAGAAAAATCTAGCAAAGACGATATGTACCGTTCCTCCACGTTTTACATCGTTGATGAGAAGAGAATACAACCGCTTGTCAAATGTCAATGTATTCGATCTTAGCAATATGTAATCTTAACACCACAACTGGACCTTGACCAGGAAGTGGACTTTTCTACAAACAACAAGCAAAATTGTGCTTTATATGGCCACAACCGACAAACCTTGCAACGTAACTAAACCACTAATTACGAATACAAAGTTAACCGACAAAAAGTAGGTGCTAATGAATGGGAATTTGCAGCAATGGAGCATTTAAAAGCGTTCTGAAGCATGAATGAATTTGAGGGTTGCCTGAAGTAACTTCTTATTAGTGTCAATGGTTAGCCGCTCGTCACCATACAAAATGAATTTGAATAAGATTTCATTTGAAAGAGACGAAAAACCATAAGGGAGCAATATTCCATTCACACTATTGAGAAGATCAAATCTAGGTCCGTTATACGAATGACAAAGCAGCAGGAAATGTTCCTGTCCTCTACCCCATCATTTGCTGGACACAAAGGGTTGACTGTATCTTTAAAGTTATGCATAAATTTATGAAAATTCAGTTTGCTCAGTCCTACCCGTAACTGAGTGAGAATAGCTAGACCTTTTGGATCATGAATACCATATACTAGTTTACGAGGGGGTGAGATAAGTTTCGATAATATGTTTTAAAAATATTCAGTGCGGGTGATAACCTAATTTCTGGTCAAGTTTGTTCCATTCAGAGAGACAGTCAGGATAAAAGCTTGTCTTGAATCTTGTCGTCGGCCCAACTACATCTACATTACGAAAAGAGTACATTGCTTGTGGTAATTGTGAAATGGGGTATCTTGTGTAGTCAGGGGTTATATCGTTGACAATCTTGTAAAAAAGAACAAGGCGTCTACTCCAACGTCGTAGGCTTATGGATTCCCAACCAAGTTCCTCGTAGAGTTTTTCACGAGATGTTCTTTTCCATGCTCCAGTCACTGCCAGTGCAGCAGAATATTGAACTGATTCAAATTTTTCCATATGATTATTCAACGAGGTATCTTGATTGAAGTCACATTTTTTTGGGTGGGATGTGGTAGATGACATCACCGTAATCTAAATGTGGCCGCCCATACAGTTTATACAATTCGGTTAAAGTGTTGCGGGGCAAATACTTTGAAAGAAATTTTATCATTCCTATCCCGCGTCTACATTTTAGTATAACTGACTGAATGTGAGTGGCAAAGGACAATTTAAAGTACGACCAAAAACTATGTAGAGTTAAAACGTTTTTCGATGCCATTTCTGCTCTATTTGCTTAATAGTGAAAGCTAAGGTCTCTTTCGAAAGAGGAAGAAAAGCGTAATATCCTTAAGCAGCATTCTTGAAATTGAAACTTACATAAGGGGGTTGAAATCAAGCCTCAAAAAAGCAACTCTTAGCCCACGCATCCATCGAGGTTGAAAAATATATGGCTGAAAAGCTCTGTCTTAGCTGTATCCAAATCTGTGCTCCGCTTATTTGTTAACTAAGTGCATTTTCGTCCGTATGCGAAGAAATGGCCAAGGATTAGCAGATTTTGGAAAAGTTCGTTTCCCCAAAATCGGGGGAAGCAACAAGTCGCTACTGCAACGAATAACACGGACTTTATCACAGTAAAACTGTATCGAGCATGGAAGGTTATCTTAAGAGAGTTTAACCGAAAGTCACTTTGTCGTGATTATTGATGCTTCCTTTGAAGAAATATTCCATTTAGATTTTGAGTTGTTCGGTCAAGCATCTTAGAAAACAACTATTTCTTGCAGAAGTACATGAAATGCATCGATTGTAATCTCTCAAGCGGCTAGATTCGCAAATGAGAAACACTGCTCTACTGCAAAGGTTCTTTCAAAAACTGTAAGCGTACCAAATTTAATTGTTTAGAATCTAAACAAAATATTCTTTGAAAGAAATCAGCAACATTTAGGAAGAAAAAGTGAATTTTGACTAAACTCTCTTGAGACAATCTTTCGTGCTCGGCACAGTCTTTTGTGATAAAGTCCCTGTTATTTGTTGTTGCAGTGACTTGGTGCTTCCCCCGTTATTGAGAAAACCAGATTTTCCAAAATCTGCTAACCCTTGGCCATTTCTTCGTTTGTAGAAAGAAACCTATTGGGTTGACAAATAAACGGAGCATAGATTTGGATACAACTAAAATAGAGCTTTTCAGCCATATATTTTACAACCTCGACGGATGCGTGGGCTAAGAGTTGCTTTTTTTGAGGCTTGATTTCAACCCCCTCCTGTAAGTTTAAATTTCGAAAATGCTGCTTAAGGATATTACGCTTCTCTTCCTCTTTCGAAAGAGACCTTAACTTTTACTATTAAGCAAATAGAGCCAAAATGGCATCGAAAAAAGTTTTAACTCTACAAAGTTTTTGGTCGTACTTTAGAATCAAGTATGATGCCAAGATGTTTATGTCCATTCATTCTAATGACTGGGATGTCATTGAATAGAACCGGCGGATGATTGGCTGAAATTTTCTTCCTGGAAAAAGTCACTTCAACTGCTTGTTTTGTTGGATTGGGATTAAACAGCATGCGCCAGTTATGTGCCCAACTTTTGATGATGTCAAGATCGTGATTCATATCTGAAGCAGCCTGATCAGGATTATGAACAATAGTGAAGAGTGAGGTATCATCAGCAAAGAGTTTCACATTACACTCGAGGTTGTCCGTCAAGTCGTTGATGCAATATTCAGTGCATTCAAAGGGAAAAATATAATTGACGTCATCTGGTTCTAGGAACAACAGGTTTACAACAATTTCTTTAATAATCTAAGAAGAAGAATTAAAATTCAAGGTTGATCACGTTACGAGTTACCCTAATGCTGAAGCTTTGCTTGCCACGTACAGCAGGTCAATAATGGCACACAGTCTATGTCAGAATGTATGGAAGAAGTTTCAAGATTACTTAGCATCAGTCAGCTGACATCAACGACACAGACAAAATATAGCGATAACCTTTTTCTGAAGAAGGGAGGAGAGACCCAATTAAATCAACTACAACTATCCTAAATGACGTGTCTATGAAAGGGATCTTTTTAGTGGCACTTTTGCTGTCTTGCCTTTACTCTAAGTCTCCTGCCATATTTTTCATTTTTTTTCAAATCAATATTTAAAGTTGGTATTTACAGTAGTATCAAGCTGACACTAATTCAAACCAACTATTTACAAAACATAATATATACAAAAATAGAAAAAATAGTATTTATAATCAGCGACATATTTTACAGGTGCATCTATCTGCTGTCCAATCTTTGATCCTCTTTTTAAAATGTGACAGAGTTGGTACTTGATTGATACTGTCATCAAGAGTGTTCCATAGGAAACTACCTCGAAAAGACAGTGAATCGAGTCCAAAGCCAAGTGTCTTAATTCTTGGCAGCTTACACAAGTTTTGTATTCTTAGATTGTACATTATGGGTTTCTTTTCATGAAATTCGCATACAATTGAAGGGTTCAAGTGATTCATGGACTTGTATATTTCTGTCATCAGTTTCTGCAAATTCTTTATATGCATGCTATTGCTGCCACTTCGAGCGAGCAATGTTTCAAATGAAGATTCGTAGTCTTCATAGAGGATCCGAAGCGCACGTTTATGAGTGCGATCAATTTCTTTATTTGCACGTTTATTGCAGAATAGCCATACCAAAGGGCAATAATTGAAGTTCGACAAAATTACCCCATTACAAACTGTTAATGCCTGCTCTCGAGAGATATAATTATTCAGCCTAGCAAATGCACTGACCTTTTTGTTGACTTTGGAACATAACGTTTCAATGTGTTTGTTAAACGTTAATTTGCTGTCAATTTCCACTCCTAGAAGTTTAACGTGATCTGCTGTAGGTATTTTGTTTTCCTCGATGTTAAGAAGAAGTCTTTTTTCCCCTCGCAAACCAAGGAACATTAGCTGGAATTTTTTAGGGTTAGCAACCATTCCATTGCTTTTAAACCATTCGAGTAATTTACTGAGATCATTCTCCAAATTGGTCACTATTTCTTGTAGATCATGTCCACATGAGTATAAGGTGTTATCATCTGCAAAACTGCATATCTCAGAGTCTAGGTTAATGAGACAGAGGTCATTAATAAAGATATTAAAGAGCAAGGGGCCTAGGACCGATCCTTGTGGGACCCCAATTTTGATTTCTTTTGCTGTACTTCTATGTGAACCAATTTTTACCCTTTGAAGACGGCTATCCAGGTAACTGTACATCAAGCGAAGGCTATTTACATCTAGTCCATAAGCTTCCAATTTTGCAATAAGGAGGTCATGAGGCAGACAATCATATGCCTTGGATAAATCCATTAGAATAGTCCCCACTATACCTGACGTGTCAAGACATTGCCTCCATTTTTCAATCAATCGTATCAAAGCATGTTGCGTGCTAAACCCCCCCCCCTAAAACCACATAAGATTTCTGAGAGTTTATTATAAACGTACGAGCTGATTTGTTCTTTTAGAATTCTTTCGTAGATTTTAGAAACAGCAGGTAAGACATTTATAGGTCTAAAGTTTCCCTTAAAAGTTGAAACATAATTTTTGAAAAGAGGGCTAAGATCAGCTTCCTTCAGTTCATTTGGAAACTTACAATCATAGATAGCACAATTGATACAGTCAGTTAGGTAGGGGCAAACTATTTCCCTCGTTGCTTTCAAAATACTAGTTGGAATATTCCCACTACTAGATTTATTATTGTCAAGTAGATCTATCTGCTTCATGACCTCGGTTGGGCTTACATGAGAGAATTTAAAGATGGCACAATTCGTTGTTACATGTTGTTTAATCACCACAATACTAGGGTGATCCTTATATTTATCTATCGCTCTCAAAACCATTTCATCTATTGTCTGTTGTTCATGACCACCTTGAAAAGGGGGTCAATATCTAGACTATCTGTGATGTTTGTAAAATACTCATTAAAGCACTCTGCAATTTCGTCATCATTTGAAAGGATCTTGCCATTTTCAATCAAAGTTATCTTTTCACACATAGGATTTCTATTTGAGAACAAAGGCTTAACAGTATTCCAAAATTTTTTTTCATTGTCAATCGTTTTCGACTGTATCGACATAAAATGTTGCTTTTTAGCCTTTACATTCAATTTGACACCTAGGTTCCTTTAATCCTTCTATTTTCTTACATCTTCCTCTCGTTTGCTCCTGTTTGCAATGTTTTTCAAAGTAGATCTTCTTGTTATGGCCCTCCGTAGTTCTTTATTTACGTGTGGTTTATTATTAGCCCTCACTATCTTTGTTTTAGTAGGGGCATTTGCTTCAAGTGTTTTCATAAAGATCCACTCAAAGTCTCCATACACAGATGGATGAGCCGAAACAAGGTTTTGCCTCAGCTCATCTTCAAAATGCACTTGAGACCAGTTCTTGTGGTCTCGATAGATAACCTTTTTCGGGGGGATTTTGATAAAAGTTGTTTTCAAGATAGTGTAGATCATGTGATGATGATCGCTAAATCCGGTTTCAAATGACTTGGATTGCATAAAGGAGTGCTTACGATTTGTAAATATCAAGTCAATGCAACGGCCTCTGGAAGACTTGAAACATGTGGAATGTTTGATCATGTTATATAAACCATGATCATTAATCAAGGATGACAAAGCTATGTCATCTGGCTCTAAATTGAAGTCTCTAAGGACCACTACATTGTCATATCTAGAATATTGATCTAACAACTTAGACATTTGTTCTACAAAATACCTAGAATTTTGTTGAGGAGGCTTATAGATGGCGAGTACCAACCATTTTTGTTTTCTAACATTGATTTCAAATGGTACAACCTGGATATCAGGTTGAGTACCGACGACATTCAGTTGTTTTGAAAGGAGGCTATCTCTAACATCAATCAATACTCCACCGCTATTTCCGGAAACATCGAGTCTGTAAGGACTTTTAAAGCCATCTATTAAGAACTGGCTAGTGGGGAAGGATGAATCAATCATTGTTTCAGATATTACCAAAATATCAACGTAGACGCCCACCATTCCTGAGAAATCTTTCAATTTGTTTCTAACGGAGTTAATATTGATGTAGCTAATCATGACGTTTCTTGGGTATTTAAGGCGGAGAGCTTTCAGTTCATCGAAACAGTTAGCCTCGTTTTCAATCACTGAAGGTAAACCCGATGTACCACAAAGCCTCAATAGGGCATCCTCATCCTGGATCTTTTCATGACAAGTACTACCTTCGCTATTATACATCAGAATAATCATCCAGCAGAATCGTGCAACATAATCGTAAAGGCCTGGCCAATGTTACTTGAAATTCTTCCACTTGTCTTTCTTATTCCCATATGACCCTCCGTTAACGTACTATGCGCCAGATGACTTTATTTCTCAGATTTCCTGGTACGAATAGGGTAAAGTGGGGGTAATTTTTTGGTCTAAAATGGGCATTTTTCGAAATAAATAGAGCACCCTCACCAACTTGTTGGAAATATTGAAGATCTGTTTTTGTTTTACCTACCAGCATTGAATCATTTGTCATTGTTGGAAACTTGTTCCCGTTCTTTAAAGTTAGTAGATGGAGATAAATAGCCACTCAAGCTTGCCCAGTCCCATTACAAATCGAGAACTCTTGCGGTGTATGGGGTGATCTCCATGATCAGTTTTCTGAAGATCAAACATTTCAAAATGGTTGTTGACGAGCTGCGCTCTCCTTGAAGAAAAAGGAAGAAAATAGCAAAGTCAACACGCTGAAAAGCTGTAAACATAACGGGTAACAGAAAGAGAAGTTGTACAACGAGTAATATGATATCCAGTTGTTAGTAGGCACGAGTAGGCGTTGAGACTTCATCAGAAACAACGCAAGGGATTTGGAAACAGTTTGGTTTAGGCCAATCGTTGCCAGTTAGTTCAAAGAAAATCTGAGAAACTGGAAGATGGAGCTGTTCACTTGCCAGAAGATATTTATATGGAAGAAAGATCCAAGAAAAGAAGGCAAGTGTGCTTATTGGGTGTGATTTATTTTGTTGTGTTTGTATTTTTATATATGTTCGTCTTTCAGGGATTTCCCCTTTTCGTTACGTCAGTGACGTGATGCAAGGGGTAGATGCGCTGATTGGTCAATTCAATTGTTTACTAAGTTTCCAACCCCGTTCACAGGGTGTTCTGAGTTTCAATTGAGTTGAATTGAATCTAGTTCTAAAACACCTTTGCCTTTATCTCTGTCAACTAACTTTAATTTGAAGTTTTCAAATATTTTTGAATTTTTTACCATCCTCATTTTTGCGTGTAATTTCAACCTGTCGGCGGGAAATTTGGGTCTATTCGAGAACGGAATACCAATGATTGTGAAATCTGACAATGGGCCCCCTTTTAACGCGGATGAATATGAGCGTTATTTGAAAGCACTGGGAATAGAACCAGACAATGCAACTCCTACGTGGCCTCAAGAAAACGCTGAAGTCGAACGCTTCATGCAACCTCTGAAGAAATTAATGCAAACTTCTAAAATCAAGAATCGTTATTGGAAGCAAGAATTAAGCATATTTCTGTTGCAGTATAGAACAACGCCACATAGTACGACCAATGTACCCCCAGCAGAACTTATGTTCAACAGAACTGTCGGAGAAAAGCTACCGGAACTAAAAAAGTAGAATGTTATAAATCATCACAAAGAAGCGCGTGATAATGAACAGTCGAGAAAGTATTACAATAAACAATATGCAGATAAGAGGAGACACGTAAAGGAAAGCAAGATAGAAGTAGGAAACTCAGTATTAGTTAGACAGGAAAGACGGAACAAACTTACAGCCAACTTCAACGACACACCGTACACTGTTACGTACCGAAACAAGTCACGAGTTACTGCACGAAACAAAGACGGTCACATAATTACGAGAAATGTTTCACATTTCAAACAGATACCGAAACCAGACTCTGATACTGATACTGATGACGAAGACTACACAGGAACAGTCACTAACACTAACATTGACATCAACGACAACAATAATATTACACATGACATTCTAAGAGAATCTAACCGTAATATAATAACCGTAGTGGAGGTAACGTTTTAGCTAATAACCTGATTAATTTTTTAAATGAAACTTGACTAGGGTTCGGGGTTTCAGAGATTCTTACCTCCAATGTCCCATCTGCTCTAAATCTTTCAAATGAAAACAACAAGACTCCCACTAAAATTCCGGTTGGTTTGAAACAAAATAATGGCAAGGAAAGGGCGTCTCCCCCAATGCAGTGTACTCCCTCAACAGCTCCCAATACTGATACAGCTATCAAAAAGGCAGCTACACTTGGACATAGGAAGGGCATGACGATTGCATCTTTAAATGTGAATAGCCTTCTCCTGCATATAGATGAAATACGGATGCTTGTAAACGAATTGGGGATTCACATTCTTGCAATAAATGAGACCAAGCTTGATAATTCTATTGATGATAGTTTAGTAAATATCGCAGGGTATACTATCAATAGGTGTGATCGTGACCGAAATGGGGGTGGTGTTGCAGTTTATCTTAAAGACACTCTGTTAGACAAATCTACGGTGCGGGAAGACGTTCCTAAATCATTTCTAGGGCTCTTATGCGTCGAGATTAAACCCGTTCGTGCTGCCCCGTTCTTCATCATGGCCTGGTACAGGCCTCCTAGTGCAAATGTTGATACTTTTGATCAGTTAGAGAAATGTCTACAATTTCTTGATAGGGAAGACAAGGAAACTATTCTTCTAGGCGATACAAACTGCGATTTTCTGCCGATACATTCCAAAGGGGGAGTTTCAAACGACCTTCCAGCTCATTCTCAACGTCTGCAAGAAATATATAATCTTTTCGGCTTTCATCAATTAATTGAAAGCCCTTCTCGTGAGACACTGACCACAACTACTCTAATAGATCATATAGCTACGACAAACAAAAATAATATAGTAACTTCTGGAATACATAAATCTTGCCTTAGCGATCATTACTTGGTCTTTTGTGTAAGGAAATTTCGCGGCGCTTGCAAAAAACAACACAAAAATATTTCTACAAGGCAAATGAAGAACTTTGATCAAACTGAGTTTGTCAATGATCTTTTAGGGGTAGACTGGAGAGGCATTGTGCGGAATACAGATGACGTCAATGTCGTAGTTAGTAAATGGACAAACATTTTCTCGCTTATTCTTGAAAAACATGCCCCAACACGTAACAGGCGTGTCTCTGACAAATTCTGTCCATGGTTGAATAGTGATTTCAAACTTATGTGCAAGGCAAGGGACAAGCTTAAAAAACGAGCCATTCGTTCAAATTCCGAAATATTAATGCAGTCCTATAGACATATTCGTAACCAAGTGAATAAATTAAATGGGCAACTAAAGCGTGAGTATTTCACTCAAAAAATTGCTTCCTGCGAGGGAGACCTCAAAGACACTTGGAAGACCATCAATAACGTTTTAAACAAGAAATCCAAAACTACCAACATTTTGTCCATAAACATCGACGGAAAGCAAATATCTACCATTGCTGACATAGCAGAATCGATGAATAACTTCTTCTGTACCATCGGAGAGACACTTAGTGACAAAATCCCCAAAGCAAAAAACCCTCTTCTTGAGAATGATTATGATGTAAATCCACGGAAAACCAAATTTAAATTCCACGTTATTGACACCTTCCAGTTATGTAAAGTTTTTGGCAAATTCAAAACCTCAAAGGGCTGTGGTACTGATGGCATTGCTAGCTATTTCCTGAAAATTGCTCTTCCGGTTATCTCAGAATCTCTTTGTGATATTTTCAATCTTTCAATTGCTACTGGTTGTTTTCCAGATAGCTGGAAAATAGCCAGAGTAGCCCCAATTTTTAAAAGTGGTCAAACTAACGATCGATCTAACTACCGACCTATATCTGTCCTGCCTGTTTTAGCCAGGGTTTTTGAAAAGCTTATCTTTAACCAGCTGTACGTTTATTTGGACAAAAACAAACATCTATTTTCAAACCAATCTGGCTTCAGAGCCCTTCATTCTGTTGTCACTTGCCTTCTTAACAACACAGATGACTGGTATGTGAACATGGACAATGGCAGATACACCGCAAATATTTTTATTGATCTAAAGAAAGCATTTGACACTGTCGACCATGACATTTTACTTGCAAAGTTGAGAAAGTATGGTGTTGAAAATCTAGAACTTACTTGGTTTACGTCATATCTAACCTCTCGAAAGCAATTCTGCAAAGTTAATGGGATATGTTCTAAAACCGAAGATATTCGCTGCGGTGTGCCCCAGGGCTCTTGTCTAGGCCCTCTGTTGTTTCTGATTTATATCAATGATCTTCCATTCTCTCTGAACAAAGGTAGAGTGACCATGTACGCCGACGACACCAGTATCTCTTATTCTTCTTCGAGCTTAGCAGATATAAACCAAACTTTAAACAGTGAGCTAAACGAGTTGAAGCAATGGTTGCAAGGTAATAAACTTTCTTTGAATGTTCTAAAAACACAAGCTCTGATTGTAGGTTCGCAGCCCAAAATTAAGAAAATCAGTGATAAAACCGTTGATCATCCACAGTTTTTTATTGGTGACTCTCAAGTTGAAAATGTTGACCGAACAAAGTATCTGGGTGTGATGATCGATAGGAGCTTAAATTGGGATGAACACATTAACAATCTCCGTACCAAGGTTTCTCGTGCAATCGCATCTTTGAAATATTCCAGAAAATTTTTACCTCAAAACACGTTGAGTGAAATGTATCGGGGTATCGTTGAGCCCCATTTTCGGTTCTGCTGTTCAGTATGGGGGTGCTGTGGGGTGACTAAACTGCAAACGTTGCAAAAGTTGCAGAATCGAGCAGCTAGAATTGTGGTTAAAAGCAGTTTTGATGCGCCTGCTATGCCAATAATTCGCAGTTTGAATTGGCCAACTGTGGATGATATTATTAGGAGCGAAATAGCGACAACTATGTACAAATCGTTAAATGGCCTCGTCCCAGAGTACCTTTCCAACCTGTTTAGAAAAAATTCGACTCGATATGTTAGGAAACTGAGAAATACTGATACTGATCTTTCGCTTCCATTACGAAAAACAAACAATGGGCAGAGGGCTATTTCTTTTCGTGGACCTAAGCTTTGGAATCAACTTGAACGCGATGCCAAACAGGCACCTTTCCTTGCCACCTTTAAGAGAAGAATCAAAAACAAACTATGATGACCTTTCCTATTTCGTAGTATCTATCTTCCTATTTGTAAATGTTTTGCCACGGCCCCCTGAAAAGCAGTTCCCATGGACTGACGGGGCTACCGTGCCTAAATAAGTAAACATGAATGAATGAATGAAATAATAGACGCGCACCACAACGATGCGGACAGCCAGTACCGTCAGAGTTTGTAAATAGTATCACACCATAATCTTAAAATAAAGGGAGTGATGTAATATCCATGTAACCAATATTGACTAGTCCCAGGACCCTAGCATAGCAATATAACCACATAGTATCAAGTATCAATATATTCGTGTAGGCTTTGAGCAGTATTGTTCATATGTATGTATGTATGTATCATTTGCCACATAAAATATATATACAAGCTACTATAATAAATATAAAAAATAGATACAATACAATACTTTAGGTTAAAAACGAAAAAAGGAAAACACCCCTAATTTACAGTGGCAGGGATAGCATTAAAGGGTCAAGCTGACCCTATTTCCATAATGGTCCCCTTAGAGGTGCTGGTATAACAGAAGAAAGATAAAAAATAATAACATTGATAAATAAATAAATAAATAAATAACGAAAACAGGAAAGTACTGTAGTTGTTATCAGCATATAACACGGTTTGTGCGACAGAAACATGGTTGGGAGAGATGAGGAAGGGTCTTAGTAGAAGACGTATACGTCATCTTCCTCTTTTTATATTATTTGGAAAAAATTTCTTTGATCTTATGTTTGAATGTGTTTGGATTTTCAGCTGATTTTAAGTCAGATGGAAGACTAACTATTCCATATTTTCGGCCCGAGGTAAGATAAGCATTTTTGTCCTGCAGTACTTTTGCGAAGTGGAAATTCTAATTTAAACTTGGATCTTCGCGTTATTCGCCCTAGGTTGGCTGGATGGAATATTTCGGCACTGTAAGTTGGGGCAGTTCAATTAAAAAACTTCATTACATTAACACAAACACATTGATCCATCCTATTCTTTGTGGGGAGCCAATTTATAGCCTTAAATTCTGTGGCACCAATATGGGCTGTATTTTTTAAATTCAGGTAAAAGCGAATGCATTTGTTTTGAGCAGCTTGGATATTTTTGGACAGCCTCTTATTCAACATTGGGTACCACGAGGTGCATGCGTAATAAAAAAGGGGTTGAATAAGGGCATTCAAAAGCAACCTTCGAAGGGAGCCATCTAGGAAGTTCTGTTTTCTGTACAAAAATTTTAGCTTGCCATTTATTTTTCCAAGCATCCTACAATCGCGGACAAAACTCATGATACACTTTGTATTTTGGAAGAAATTTCGAGTTGAGATCCCCCCCCCACCCCCCATTGCAATGTTGAACGCTGATGAAAATTTCATATATGAGTTGACAAGTATGTCTTCTTTCAGCAACCAACATTGCAATGGGGGGAGGGGGGCATTAGCAGTGAAAGGTAGCAATTTGCATAAAGGAAAGGCCTCTTTTAAGGCAAAAAACATCTGTCCCAACGAGTTTTGTCCGCGATTGTAGTTGCCATTGACTCCCCAGAGAGATTTTCATCCAGAATACATCCCAGATATGTGACCGTTGAATGTTGTTTGATCAATATGTCACCTCTCCTGATATCTAGCTTTTTAAGGTTCTTGCAATTCTTATGCCCAAAGAGAATGCACTTAGTTTTGTCTTCTCCAAAATGAATACTCAGCCCGTTTTCTAAGAACCAATCGCAGAGTGTGTTAAAATTTCTATTCAAATTGATTTCTATTTGCTGGATGCTTTTGTCTCTAAATATTAAGCAAGAATCATCTGCGTACAAAAGCAGGTCACAGTCAACTGCCCGTGCCATGTCATTCACGTAAAGAAGAAATATGAGGGGACCAAGAATTGACCCCTGAGGAACCCCGCATGACAGATTTCCATGATTTGAATATTTCTTTCCTATGTTGACAGTAAACGATCGGTCCTGAAGGTAAGATTTAAACCATAATATGGTAGAATTACTAAAGCCAAGGCAAGCCATTTTATCCAGGAAAATTTCGTGGTCATTTGTATCAAATGCCTTTTGAAGGTCAATTAAGATCATGCCTGTAAACATTTTGGCTTCAAATCCTTTGAGGATCTTATCATTCAAGTAGAATAGGCAGGTGTCTGTTGAATGATGAGCGCGAAAGCCAGATTGGTATCTATATAATATTTTCTTTTCGTCTAGGTACTTTTGTACTTGATTATGGATGGTTTTTTCAATAATTTTTGAGAGTTGTGGGAGCAAAGAAATTGGTCGATAGTTTTTGGGATCATCTTTCGATCCTTTTTTAAAAAGTGGTTTTAGTTTTGCTTGTCTGCAGCCGTCAGGAAATTTTGATTGTAGGATTGAGAGATTACACAACTCGGTTACCGGTTCGGCTAGGGCAGATGCACCGTCTTTGAGGGATTTCCCTGCAATATTATCCAAACCTGTCGCTTTTGAGGGGTTTATCTCTTCTAAGAGTTTGAGGACATTGTCAGTGGATGTGGGAAGCAGTGAAAATGGTTCAGTAAGTATTGCATGTATCACGTTATGTTCAGTTAGGAAGCAACATTTCCTCGTACAGTCTTATCTCCAAGCCGGCGTAAAACACAAAATATTATAAGAAGTAACTAAACAATGAGTCTAAGGATATGGGGGATACCTCGAGAGTGGTTTCGAGCTGAGACTTGATACTATCGGAAAGTCGATTTTTAAGATTTTAAGCCAATGGTAAAGGAAAATATCTTACCTTATCCTTCGACCTTTGCTCGCCTTTGTGTCAACTCTCCTTTTCACTCTGTTTCTAAGCTTTTGAGTTTCTAGCCATTGTCTGGAATTTATTGGAGATATACCTGTTCATTTTAGACAATGGGAGTAATTTCCACAGAGATAAATGAGGCTCAAGGACGTTGCCTACCGACATTAGATAATGAGCCACATGGGAATTACACCATAAGTTTTGAAAAAAATTCACAATGATCGAATTTTAAAAGACTTCAAGTTAGCCAAAAAATTTCCAATCGTCGATTCAATTGCAACAACGTTTATCAATTGTCAACGCTTTAGTTATCGTTTTTCTTCTGTAGAGAGTTCTTAAATCTAAGGATATGTCACAAAGTTTTACTTGAGCATTAAAATTTGAGAACAAACCCTTGCTATATTTTACGTGTACGCCCTTGACTCTACTGAGGATTTTATTATGGACTGAAAACGGAGGAAAATACGAAAATCGCTCATGGGATTCAAAAGATAGCATTTGGTGATACAAAGTATGAAGACATTGTTAGGAGAGGCCAGTACAGCTAAGAGCCTTTCACACTACAATCAACGGTATAACTATAGATTTTTGATACGCAAGAATCTATATATTGAATGAAACGATGCGCTTATATTCAACGAGAAGAAAAGAAACGAAAGACAGATACGAACTGGCTAAATTGAACTGGCATGAAATAGAGCAAACTATGGCACAAAAAAAGCAAGCTGTGGATGAAAGAATCTAAAAGGATTGGTTTTACCTGCTCATTGCGACTGGATCATCGATATTGGTTATAGCCGATTTACGCTCAATCAGTTCCTTCAAAAGCTGAAACAACAAATGAAATAGCTTCTATGGTCTCAGTAAGTAAGCGCACCGGGCAGAAGTAGTACTATACTTGAAACACTATCACGAAGAAAATTATCGAAAAATGACAATGCTCACTTTTGAGAATAGCAGTTGTACCAAAAAAATAGCAAATAAAGACCTTCTGTGATAGATCTAAAAGTAAATGCATCTCACTTAAAACTAATCTGGAAAGAGAAACGAAAATTCTTTAAGCACTAAGCGATGTATCTGCAATTAGAGTAAAGTAGGTTCAGAAAGACAACTGACGCATAACTCTAATCCATGTAGCTTATTATCAAAATCAATATTTGCACAATAAACAAGGTGTCGAATTATTCAAAGTTTTTGGAATGAATGATCGGACGTAGATGACCTATTGATTTTCTAGAAACCCGACTAATGTGCGTCCATCTGATGAACACCGGGTGTTGCAGAAAAGCACAAGCATTTTAATATTTCCAACAAAGTAGCCTAATTTCTGAAAATTATCATTCAAGCACGATGAGATAGATGAGATCCTGACTTACAATTTGCAGCATCGCAAGAAAAATCGATTCACTGTGATCTGCGTACAGTGAAATCCTCTACTTCTTAATCTCTTCAGTGATATCGTTAATCTCAATTTCAAACAGCAGTGGACGCAAGATGGATCAAGATGGAGCAGAGCTCCACAGCTGAATGGTTACCTTTCGGAGCATGTGATTTGAAAGATGACAACTGACGCTTTACTTAAACAGTTTCTTTTGAAAACATTTGTTTATGTTTTTCAATTTGTTTTGAGTGGGAGTGTCAGGATTTCTAGCTACTGAAAGCTGATTTAGGCCCACTGTGCATGCCGCATCCAGGCATGGGACCCCTAGTTTAACGTTCTTTCCGAAGGACGACGAGGTGACTTGTGAGGTCAGACATCCGAGGTCACCCATCCGGAGTTTGACCTCGCTCGACCGAGCTTAACTTCAGTTACCTTGCGAAAACTGTTTAAGCCCCTCGGCCACTCATACCTTTGCTAAAGCAACATGGTGCTGCTAAAGATTTTAGAATTCTTGTTGCCGATAACGTTTTGCAGGATTCTGAAAGCTTTTTGTACAAATTGCAGAATTATAAAATTAAAGACTTGCCATGTTAGTTTCCTTCTGCCTACAAAAGTTAAAGACAATTACAAAATGCATAAAGGAGGTACAACATCATTTGATCAATGCTTACTTTTCTCCTCCTAATGAATTTCCTCCTTTTCCGCATGGAGAACTAACTTGCAAAAATTGTACATCAAATGACAGCAAAGCAGTTGTGCACTATGAAAATCACAATCTCATCCATGTCAGACCTTTTGCTGAGAAAAAATTCTAATTTTTCGATCACCGGTTGCCTTTTTATAGACTCTGTAGATCAAGCATCTAAAGTAAGAGCATAAAATTGTCAGCTTGCTTCAACTTCAAGCTGGCAACATTTCTAGAACCTGGCATGTAAAATCATCACTGCAAAATGCCAGACCCTACCCATCGTCTTACTCTTCCTTTTAACTTAATGCATGCATATCATACCGGGTGACCCAGAAAAAAGTGACCCAACGCAATCTGTTATAGAAAAGAAAGTGATTGGGCGATGGAAATGCTTCAAACGTTACTCAGTAACTGAAAGACTGGCCTACTTATGAGCATTTTTCGCAACTGTTGTCGGCACCGAAAATTCCCGAATTACGGATTTGGAGGAAAAGGGTGTGCTTGAAATCCTCAAAGAGCTATCAAAAACGGGGGATCAATTTACAGCCATTTCAGATCTTCAGAACAATGAGGGATCGTGTTTCAATTCAGCGTGGGAATCGGCGATTCAGTCGAAAGTTTCCAGAGAAAGTTTATTGAAGCTAGGAACCTAAAAATATTCCCAGGCTGAAATCAAAAACGCTCCTCATTGTCTTGAAGATCTGGAATGACCTTAAATCGATCCCCTATTTTTGATGACTTTTTGAGAAAATCAAGCAGGCCCTTTTCTATGAAATCTTTAATTCACGAAATCGATCGTGCCGAAAAGAATTGCAAAAAATGCTCATAACAAAGGCTAGTCTTTTAGCAATGGAACAACGCTTGAAGCATTTCAGTTGGTCACTTACCTTTCTTTCTGTAGCAGATTGCCTTGAGTCATCCCCTTCTGGGTCACCCGGTACATAGCTTTTATATCAAAATATTGTAATTTGGTAATTTTTCTTATTTAACAGGGCAGTTTGTAAATCAGTTAGGTATATCCGTTGAATACTTATCCAGTTTAAGTATCACAAAAAAATCAAAACTCTAAATAAAACAGTTGCTAATTAGAAGTGCAAACGTAGTTCAGCAAATTGGATAAACCAGACTTACTTGATGGTAAAAGTCGTCATCGTCAAATATTTCTGGATCAAAGTTCTTTAGATGTGAATCCGCATCATCCTGCATCAAGTTAGATGTAAATCATCACGAGAATTGATTTTATACATACATTAAAATGGTTCTATCAATTCTGAGTTATTATGCTCTGTCGGCTTGCTAGCATATTTTAAAGAATTTGATTCATCTGTTTGTCTTGAAAATGATTGATCTATTTAGTGCACTACCTGCATCAGTCATCAGTGTCACCATTCATCACAGATCATTGGCTCTAGGATCAACAGAAGTTGTAATAGATGCGCTAGGTGACTTGACCACCCCTTGGACCACCGCTCACCAGCTTAAGCTAACTATTTTTCGTTAAATGCTGGCTAGAATGTTGGATATAGAAAGCATAGGCTGCAAATCTTTCAAAGTAACCGGCAGAGGTGGAAAAAGTATTGCAACCTAGCAATGTACTTCCGAGAAATGTTTTGATCATAAACATTAATAGAAAGTTTGACAGAAAATTATTGAGCCTTTGTAGGTCATCTTGGTTTCCGTTGGCATTAATCCGCACATAAGCTTCATTTATGAAAGTCTATTAATTTTATGCGATCTTCCTTCACTGAATTCCAAGCAGTCCTCCATTCCGTTTGTTTTATTTTCGGTACTGTCCTTTGGGGTTGCCCCTCTTTCTACTTTTAACGTAGGAATTGTAATCACGCACTTTAGTTTGTTGCTTGTCTCTTTACGCACATAGATATAGCCTCGTGCTTTTGAAAATCTGTATTCTGAAGATAGCGTTTGCTTCGAAACGTCAAAAAAACATAGCTTAGTCTTAATAATAATTTTTTCATCACTGGATTCGTCTACTAATGGATTCCTCTACTTAACATCTTCTTGCTGTCTGGACTTTTGTCACCTATGATTGCGAAGGACTGAAAATGAAATTTAAAATGATAATCGTCGCAATCTTGGTTCTTCGATTTTTGGTGAAATTACGGTTTCCTGTCAACACTCAAGGAAGTTGTTATCATATTATATCGCTGAGCTTGACAGATGGAGTTATTTTTCCATAAACAAGGCTTTCGTGTACCCTGCTCTTCTTAACTTGACGTAGTTGTTGAAAAATTTGCAAATTTCATTGAAGGCTTCATAGGAAATCATACCTGGCAGCTGAAATCCTCCGGTGTAAAAATAAGATACACCAAGGTTCATGTAACGGTTGAAGACGACCTTCACTGAAATATTTCTGGCACTTAAATGCATTGTATAAGAAACAAAAACGTAAGAGATTTTGTAATTTGCTCTTTGTAGGATTTTACAGAAAGTTTTGAACAATTAATCCAAGTTCTCAGAAGGAAAAATTGTCCACCTCTGGTAACTGGTTACAAGGTTATTTTCCCTTTCATTACAAATGAATGGATTATAAGGAATTAAGGTAGTTTACCAAAATACTATCTCGAGCATCTATTACATCATTATCATCTTCAAATCAAGCCACTCTTTTCATATTTCTTAAGTCTGAGGCTGCGATATCATCAAATTGCAAACAGCAGCCCAGAATATGACAGAGATGTGCTTGCCAACACGTTGCAGCCCTTTTAAAGTGAGGTTTTCATTCAATTTCTCCAACGCTTTAAATGTCTCCCTTTCCTAAAACGATATCTCTATACAATTTCAAAATAATTGTTCTCCATTACAAAAACGAGAACCATCTTCATATCGCAACAAAATTAAAACAGATGACAAACATCATACCACGTATCCTGTTTCGTTAGATTGTTCCTTAGCTGGTTTTCCAAGAGTTCGGTAGGTGCTACGCTTCAATTGCGTCCGCTTTATCAAGCGCTCTTTGTTGCCCATTATCTACGTAAAAGAGGTGAACAGGTAACATTCTCACATAAAAGTGAAAATTCGTTAAATCAGTAGAAGACTTACTACCTCCGTCCTATGTTTCTGGCTTCATTTCATTTCATTTCAATTAAAATCATTTCAACCGTTGGTACTTCAATGAAACTCATGATACTAGTTTATCAAGTTAAAGAAAGGAGCATCACATGCAGTGAAGCAGGGACCATCAAATGAGTAAAATCAGTAGTCAAACACAACTGGGAAATAGAGAACTCATGTAGCAAGCCAAAATCAGAATGCAAATGCAACATACTCCAACATATCGTAACTGCCTGCACAAAATCCATAACCAAGAAATGTTTTCTCAGTTCAAAATTGCAGTGCATGCAGATAGTATGAATAAATACAAATACATTACCTGTTTAACTTGTGACATGACAGACCCATCGAAAGAAGAGAAGCCCTATAAAAAGAACAGTTTTCTTCTATCAATGTGCCCTTAGATATTAAGCTCTATTTTTCAATCAAGTACGCCTTCAGGCCAGGCAATGTGTCAGTGGTCTCCTTGAGGACATGCTAAAAGAGTACGGATACATATTCGTGCAGATATATGCGTATAGATCTTAAACAGTCTGGATTTCGAAAATTTTCGGCTGTTTACCTGAATGGAAAAACCAAAGAAGAAATCTTCAGAAACAAGTAAACAAATGATATCAAACTGCAAATTACCTAAGCCCAACAGGCCATGATTTAATGAGTAACTTAACGGTTGTTGAGCTCCCAATATGTTAAACTACTGATATACTTAGTTCTTTGGGAACAAAATGCTCTACCTACAACGCCTGCTAATAGTCTTGGAGCAATCCTCCCAATTTTGCCTTGGTTTTCGATTTCCCCCTTTCCCCCTCAGAACGATGTTGTTCTGTGGTAACAAATTGGTATGAAAGGACGATCCGCGACTCTGCTAGAATGCTGGGACAATAACCTTTTAAATCAACATTGTTTCGGGGGTAAGAGGGTATCTAAACCTGATGGCTATGGTTAGAAATGCGGATTATGAAGAAATGGCCTAAGTGTTCCAAGGACTTTTGGCAGGCACGGTAGCATGTGTCCCAGACTCCAGAAAAATAGATTTTATCACATATTGTCTGAAACACAGGCTAGCTCTACCGGGTGTCTCATAAATAAGCACCCCCTTTTGACCAAACAATGGGCCAAGAAGATCAAATATTGGGACTTTGAGTTCATAGCTTCATTTGTTCCACTTCAACTTAAATGCACATACCTGGAATTTGGAAATCGTACTCCAAACACCGGAGATATAAGTTAACAAAGTCAAAATTATGAGTGTACTTGAAACCAGATGTTTTGCAAAAGGGCCTAGCAATGATATGATAGCACATGAAATTTGCAAAAAATTTTCAACTTTGACCTTTAGTTTTACTTTTGAAAAGAATTATATCTTGAAATGCTTCAGTCGTTCTTGAAATAACTTGTCTTTTGAGGAATGAGCACTTGCATTTTATTCCACCCGAAATGTTATTTGTTTTGTATTAAAGAAGAGGAACAGGAGCTCCTGCACGCTTATTTTGGAGATATGGCACGATTTTATTTTTCTTACTACATTTTTTTCAGTTCGCTTTATCAGGGCAATGTCCATGAATCTTTTATTCTCTTCAAAAGCAAAAAAACTGAAAATTAAAGTTTGCAGCAGGTATTATGGAAAATTTCCATGATACAAATCATGGCTAGGCCCTTTTCAAAACCTCTGGTTTCGGGTGTATTGTACATCTTGACTTGGCGAGTTTGTATCTCCCCCAGGGAGGGCACTCAGCAGATACGCATACGGGGGGTCAGTCCAAGAAATTTTCAGGCAACCCAAAAATATCATTTCAGCTTCACTGCAACCCAAAAATATCACCTCATTTTGTACTTAGAAACCTGTAAATGAACATAAAGTATCCAGAAACAATGCAAATAGAAAAAAGCGTTACCTCTAATGAACCCAGAAATATTAGTTCAACGATGTTTGCATGAAAAAATATCATGAACATAGTTTTAGTTTTCTTTGGACCCAAAAATATCACTTTTCACAATATTCTGACCCAAAAATATCGGACTTACCTCCCCGTATGCATATGTGCTGAGTGCCCCCCCTGGGGTATCTCCGCTGTTTGGTGGACGATTTCTAAATGCAAGGTATGTGAATCTAAGTTGAAGATTGATAAGTTTAGCTGTAGAATCGGATAGTAACGATATCTCATCGTCTTGGTATTATTTCTTGTCAAAAGGGGGTACGGTTTTTTCTCAATTTGTTTTGAGTGGGCTTGTCAGGATTTCTAGCTACTGAAAGCTAATTTAGGCCCGCTGTGCATGCCACTTAGTTTAATGTCCCTTTCGAAGGACGACGAGGTGAGTTGTGAGATCAGGCCTCCGAGGTCACCCATCCGGAGTTGACCTCATTCGACCGAGCTTAACTTCATTCACCTAACGAAGACTGTATAAGCCACTCGGCCACTCACCTCGCTTACTGAGACATCCGGTAATTTCTATTCATTAACTGTAATCGAAATATCCCTTAAAAGTCATGAAACATCCATACCTTGTTTTTTAATCGGCCAGATCCAAGCTTTGTTTTTTCGTCCCATTTAGATATTTTTGCATCTACGTAGTCTTTAAAGCAGCAATGTCTTTTGGAGATCTCTTCCTCATACTCTCTTGTCGTCTATGATTAAACAGTATACTTGGCTTTCATGTGATACAAGCAAAATGGTTGGATTTTACATTAAACGGCTAAAAATGATTTACAACTGTCCAGTCTAAGCAACACTTGTCGCAGAATCAACAACTTTCTTGGTCTTCTGTATGCAATTGAACAATAAAAATCTCTTTTGTACGTCCAAGGAAAGAACATGTGAATTTCTATCAGGAACCTTAAAAAACCAGCGAAGTTTGGGTTTACCTGGTTTACGACAATCATGATAAACATCAAACTCACCAGTGTTGCTTTCCTCTTGCTAGGCAGCTTGAAATGATCAGAATCATTTGCTGTTGAAACTTTTTTTGCTTCGGGGCCATTTCCAATATCATCATCGTCATCAGTATCGCTAGGTATCTCCTCATCGCTTTGGACATGATCATTCTTTCTTTCTCCTGATAATAACGTATCTGTGTCTTTATTGTTCATACATAGGTTTCCTTGAAGTACCAACATTTTGTCCAGAGCTGTTACTAATGAAGACCGAACTATCAAGGAAAAAATAGTTGCAGTTCAGTATTAATTTTGACGCTTATCATACGAGGTAAGGTTTTCCACCACAACATTGGCTGAAAGGCCTGTCTTGATGCTTTGTTGCAGAAACTGATCGAATTCGTTCTAGTCCGTGAGCTAAGACTCCTAACCTGGTATCCCCACAAGAGCTAAATTTGATGCTTTTCCTTCATTTCAAAGCATGCTGATTACGAATACCGTACAGCCTCTATTTAGCCCTCCTCTCTATTAAGCCTAATTTCTAATAACCTCCTTCCCCTTTGAGCCAAAATTATAGATAAGCCCCCCTCTATCAAGCCTCTCCACTTATATCAAATATATCAAATCCAGAAATTTACCAAAGATTCTCCATTTCTCTAGCTGAACAAGTTTGCATGTTAACTGTGACATGGTTTGGGATAAAACTGTGTCGATTTAGGTATTTGAATCGTAAAATTGTTATGTTGAATCCGAAAAATAAGGGGTAACGGCGGTAACGGCGGTAACGGGTAAAAGAATTGAACAGGTATCATATACAGGGTGTCTCAAAAAATTATTCGACGTTTGATTTAATATTGAAAAATAAGGACAACATAAGCAGGCTCATGGAAGGATAACCCTGTTCCTGAGCAATCTCGTCCCCAGAGCGAGTTCGTTGCTTTACCTCTACTCTGGGATACAAGAGGCCGTTCGGCAATCTGATTGGCTGTTCACCATTTTGCACAGTAACTCCGTTTTGCGCGTGGTAAACGACCTCGGCATGTCAAAATTCGACGTAAAACCACATTCTTTACCTATACCGACCATCACTTGCAACTTATTTCCGAAATTCGAAGATCTGTGAGAATGATCAAACTTAGCGATAGTGCACTGATTATCCCGTTAAAGTTAATATTTGAAAACTGCTTGAGACAAGGAATCTTTCCCGAAATATGGAAATATGCAAATGTGGTGCCAGTGCATAAGAAAAACGAGAAAAATTTGAAGGGTAACTACCGTCCCATTTCTCTCCTTCCGGTTTTTGGGAAAATACTCGAAAAACTCATATATGACTCTTTATACCAACACCTCGCCTCGTACGACCTTCTTAATCCATGTCAATCAGGTTTTCAACATGGCGATTCAACAATCAATCAGTTACTTTCGATAACGCACACCATCTTCAAAGCCTTCGACTGCAATCCTCCTTGTGATGTTCGATCTGTGTATCTAGATATTTCCAAAGCATTTGACAGAGTGTGGCATGATGGCCTCCTGTATAAGCTAGAGCGCTGTGGGATTTCAGGACCACTTCCTTTTCTGGTCAAGAGTTTCCTTAAGGATCGAAAACAACGAACCGTTTTGAATGGGCAGTGCTCGTCGTGGGGAGATATTCAGCTGGAGTACCCCAGGGTTCTAATTTAGGACCTCTATTTTTCCTCGTGTACATAAACGACCTTACTGAAGATTTAAGGTGCAATGTTAAGCTTTTTGCTGATGATACTTCGTTGTTCACAGTAGTTGAAGATTCCAATGCCGCAGCAATTGACATGAATCATGACTTAGAATTGATAAATCAATAGGCTCATAGCTGGAGGATGTCTTTTAATCCTGATCCACAAAAACAAGCTGTTGAACTAACATTTTCAAGGAAGAAAAATGAAATTGATCATCCAGTCGTTCTCTTTAATGACACACCTGTGAAGAAAGTAATTGAACATAAACATCCGGGAATTGTTCTTGATTCCAAGTTGTCTTTTAACGCTCACATCAAAGCAGCTATCTCTAAAACAAGAAAGGGTATTGGTATGCTGAAATTTCTCTCGAGGTATCTGCCCAGACATACACTTGATCAACTTTATAAGTTGCACGTTCGTCCCCACCTAGACTACGGAGATGTCATCTTCCACACTCTAGCAAAATTATGCGAATTTAGTCACAACGAAATTTTAACAAGTTCTATGGAAAAGCTAGAGTCCGTCCAGTATTCCGCTGCCCTGGCTGTAACAGGAACATGGAGAGGAACTTCGCGAGCGAATCTGTACGCAGAGCTTGGCTGGGAGTCATTGAATTCACTTTCATTTCATTTTCATTTTATATTCTTTATACACGGTAACTCCGTCGGCAAAGGCCGCAAAGGTGGAGCAGACGTCTCACGCTGCTCTACAAAAATGTGAATAATCTAGCACCTTCTTATATGACAGAACCAATCCCCCTTCTTCAGCAGTCGCATTACACTCTTCGCAATCCGGATGTCATAGGGCGAATAAGGGCAAGAACAGAAAAATTCAAGTCTAGTTTCTATCCTAGTTGCCTTACTGAATGGAATGAACTTGACCAAGAGATTAGACTTGCACCGTCTGTCACTATTTTTAAGAAAAAACTTTTGTCGATTATCCCACCCCCCTGCAAAATCTGTTTTTGGGATTCATGACCCAATGGGATTATCACACCTTACTCAGCTTAGAGTGGGTCTCCGCAAATTGAATTTTCACAAATTCAGGCATAATTTTAAGGACACTATAAACCCAATGTGCCCTACGAACGATGGTGTTGAGGATACGGAGCACTTTTTGTTGCTTTGCCCATCTTTTGTGGTTCAACGACAAAACCTTCTTGCTGAAATTCTTCCACTGTTACGACCATTTGGATATGCTAATCTTTCAAATGAGGTTCTAGCGCAGCTCGCATTGTATGGTGATGAAAACCTCCCTAATGATGTTAACAGGAATATACTCGAGCTAACGTTAAGATTCATCAAGGAAACCGGTCGTCTAGATTAAGCTCTTTCCAAACTCTGCTACAAACCACGCAGCCACCAAGCACTCCTTCTTTGCAACACCCTTTTTTTTGTTATCCATATCTTTCTTAATAATTATGTCTGGTTTTCGTTTAAATGTTTTTCTTTTTAATTTTTTTTTTATATTTTTCGGAGGTGTCATGGCGAACGCACGTGCCAGAGAACTCTCCGCAACCTTTTCTGTTTTCTACTAAAGTACCTAGTTTATTCTATGTTAGGAATCCTTGAATTTTTTAGAAAATCATCAGTTCAATATGTCACAGCTATTTATCAGTTAAAGTCACAGATTTTAAGAAGATGACGGAATTTTGTACTGTTAGCATGATGCGGGAGTTGTTGGGCGTGCAGCTCGAGAGCTTCCGCTCTGCTGTTACTCTATTAACGGGTCAAATTAACGAAGAAATCAAATGGATCAAGGGTGAAGTCAACGAAATTAAAGCCAGCCTACAATATACACAAAAGGACGTCGATGAAATGACTGTTAAAATTTCACGTGTCGAGAAGAGCTGCGATGATTTGACTGCAAATGTACAGGAAAACGTGAGTAAACTGGACAAGATGGAGGATGGCATGGAATACGCAGAGAATCAAAGTCGTCGCAATAATGTGAAACTGTACGGTATCGTAGAGGAAAGTAATGAGATTGAAACATGGGCCGATTGTGAAGAAAAGTTCAAAGAAAATGTGAAAACAGCTCTTAAAATTGAAGAACCAATTGAGATAGAAAGAGCACACCGAGTTGGAGAAAAGAGGAAGCCTTATGTTGCCCCCAGCGGAAGGGTGGTTAGGCCATATCCAAGGCCTATTGTGGCAAAGTTAACCAAATGGAAAGATCGCGAGGCAGTGATTCAGGCTGCTCGCAAAATTGAGCCTCCAGGTATGAAATTTTTGGAGGATTTTAGCAGCCGTACGTTGGAAAAAAGAAAAGCTCTCATACCGAAGCTGGAAGCAGCTAGAAATGCAGGAAAAACAGCCTATTTTGTGGCCAGCAAGCTTATCATAAGGGAGAATCATGTTCATAAAGATGGATCATTTCAGAAATCAAGGAGAAGAAGCAGAAGTGAGCAGGGCTCAGATAATGAAACTATAGATCCAGGTGCTACAGATGATGGTAGGTCAGATGATGAAGTTATTACTAAGCAAGGCTGAGCATCAAATTGACAGTAAAAAAAGCTGACTATTTGCTTATTGAGTTAAAAGAGTGTGACTGCTCAAGTTTGTTTTTTACTTTCAGTTCAGCAAATATTAATTTTAATATTTATGAATTTAACAGATTTTTCTAATGCTAAGGAGTTGAAATGGTAAGAGACAATTGTCCTTGTGGCATTTGCCACAAAAACATCCTCGATCATCATAAAGCAGTTTTTTGCAACAACTGCAAGCTCTGGGTCCACATCAGATGCAATAATATATCTAATTCGGAATATAATGAACTCCAAAAAGAAGCTGATGATGTCCCTTGGTTTTGTTTAAATTGTACAATAATTATATTACCCTTTGGTCAACTGGATAATGATGAACTTTCAAACCTACATGATTTTGACTTTCCATCGTTTGTTGATTCGATGCCATCCTTTGAAATAACCTCAAGTCTTACAAATTTGCCCAACTTGGGTGATTACGATATTGATGAACATTTACCTTCTAATGTCAACTCAAGTTATTATACTCTTCAGGACTTATCTACTCTTAGTACATCTGATAATGATTTTTCTTTATTTCATATGAATACAAGAAGTCTTTCACTTCATTTTGATGAACTTATTTCAACTATTGCTACTCTTAAAATTAATTTTGATGTTATTGGTTTGTCTGAAACTTGGAATTCTATTCAGAATCCTATAAAAACAAATGTTGAAATTCCTGGTTATAAGTACTTTCCATGTGGATCTCAGAGTCAAAATGGTGGCGTTGCACTGTATGTGAAAACAGGCCTTACTCCAACTCCTAGACCAGACCTTAGCAAAGATAATCCCGATTTTGAATCAGTTTGGGTTGAAATTGAGAACAACAATGGTAAAAATTATCTGTTGTGTTGTACCTATCGTCATCCTAACTCAGCTATTGATACTTTTTGTGACTATTTGCAAGAAATTTTGTCCAATCCAGCTGTATCTAATAAACAAATTTTTATCCTTGGTGATTTTAATATTAACCTTCTGAATTATAACTCTAACACACCTACTACAAATTTTGTTAACTTCCTCTTTTCAAAACAATTTCTTCCATATATCATCCATCCTTCTAGGGTATCTGGAAACGCTTCTACTCTTATTGACAACATCTTTTCTAACATCACAGACAATGAAACCTTAAGTGGTAATATTATGACCCAGATATCAGACCACTTCCCTCAGTTTTTGATTGTCAAGCATGCAGGTATCACCTATAAAAATGTATCTTATTTTCAACATGATTTCTCCTGCCGAAATGAAGAAAACCTCCAGAATGATTTTGCAAATCTTGACCTCAACTACTTGACTGACAATGCTTTAGATGTAAATGCAAAATTCAATAGATTCTTATCCAGTCTTGATGCATTAGTGAAAGCTCATGCTCCTCTAAAAAAACTTTCAAAGAAAGATATAAAATTCAGGAATAAACCATGGATCAATGGCAAAATACAAAAAATGATGCGCATTAGGGATAATTTGCTTCGAAAGATAAGAAAGAATAATAGCCAGTCTCTTGCTGATCTTTACAAAAAGTTTAGGAATCGGGTTTCAGAATCCTTGCGAGAAAGTAAGGCCAGTTATTTCTACAACTATTTTCAAAAAAACAGTAATAACATGAAACAATTATGGTCTGGAATTAAATCAGTTATAAGTATTCGGAAATCAAGTAATGTTAATGTTATAAGTAAACTCAAAGACTCGAATGGTAATGTAACATCGGATCCAGCTGTTATTGCAAACATCTTTAACAAGTACTTTGTCAATGTCTCTCATGACATCACTAAAAATATACCAAGATCTAAAAAATCACCTATGGATTTCATGGGTGTCAGAGTAGGAAATTCTTTTTTCACTGCACCATCAACTGCTTTTGAAATATCAGATATAATCTCTCTTTTAAAATCTGGTAAGTCTCTTGGACCAAACAGTATACCAATGAAAATTCTAAAATGTCTCTCCTCATTGATATCCTCTCCACTTTCTCAAATTATAAACGAATCATTTCAATCTGGGATATTCCCAGACAAAATGAAGTTAGCTAAAGTAATTCCACTTTTTAAAAAAGGTTGTTCACTAACTGCAGCCAATTATAGACCAATTTCTCTTCTTTCGGTCTTTAGCAAGATAACAGAAAAAGTTATGTACGAGCGTCTTTATAATTTTCTGGTAAAGCATGAAATTTTGTATGAATTGCAATTTGGATTTCGTGCAAGCCATTCCATTAACCATACTCTGGTTAGTCTGACAGAAGCCATCAAGAACTCACTAGATAATAGGAAATTTGGTTGTGGAATATTTATTGATTTGCAAAAGGCATTTGACACAGTAAATCATGATATTCTTTTGATGAAGCTCGAACATTATGGAATTAGAGGGACTACTTTAGATTGGTTAAAGTCCTATCTATCAGATAGAAAGCAATATGTTTCAGTGAATGGATCTAACTCCAGTTGTCTCAATGTTACTTGTGGGGTCCCTCAGGGTTCTGTCCTTGGCCCCCTCCTCTTCCTAATTTACATTAATGACTTACCTCGCTCATCCTCAAAATTAACCTTCTATTTATTTGCTGATGATACTAATATTTATTATGAATCTAACAATCTTGACATGCTGCAAAGAACAGTAAAAAAAGAATTGAAAAAGGTGAAAATGTGGCTTGATGTGAACAAACTGTCACTGAATATTGATAAGACAAATTTTATCATTTTAAAGTCTCCTCAGCATTCTATCACTGAAGCTGTCAGTATTAAAATTGGAAATCTTCCAATCAGGAAAACTTCTTATGTCAAATTTCTTGGCGTTCTTCTGGATGAAAATCTTTCTTGGAAATATCACTTGACTGAACTTTCAAAAAAGCTTGCTAGAACCTGTGGCATGTTCTTCAAAGTAAGACACTTTTTACCCATTGATGTGTTAATTTGTCTTTACAATTCTCTATTCTCACCTTTTCTTCAGTATGGTATTTTAGTTTGGGGACTAACGTATGAAACCTATATTAATCCAGTAATTTTGTTACAAAAAAGGGTTGTAAGGGCAATGTCATTTGAAAATTTTACTTCACCTTTTACACCTATCTTCTTGAATTTGAAAATTTTAAAGCTGCATGACCTCTTTCAGTTGAAATTGCTTACTTTTTTGTTTATGATTGTGTAAATAAAATCGCTCCTTCTTATTTTCATTCTTTCTTTGCATTAGTTGAAACTGTTCATCAATATGGTACGCGGCAAGCTAGCAAGAACGATATTTTCCTTACTCAGAAAAACACAGTTCAATATGGTCTCAGGTCTGTGCGTTTCTTTGGAGCAAAGTGTTGGAATAACATTCCCATGGTTATAAAAAGTTCACCATCTGCTCGTAGCTTTTGTCAAAAACTCAAATCCTTCTTCTTTGAAAATAATTACCAAACTTAAGTCATTATTCACCCTGTAGTTCTATTCTATTATGAAACCGAATAAACAGGTGAAGAACCAATTTGTCAAGTCCTTTAATCATTCTTAACACAGGGGGTGCTCTCTCCGCGATTAGCTTAGCTACTGAGAGAGCTCCTCCTTAAGAAATTCCCCTGCATACAATTCCCGTAATTTGTTTTCTTTTTTAGTTGATTATCATTGTATTAGTGGTTAATTACGTTGGTTTAATGTTTTAATATTGTTGTATCTAGTGTAATTGTTTAGTTAAATTGTTATTGTATGTAGTGGAATTTTAAAATCATATGAACTGAACTGAACTGAACTGAACTTTTTAAGGCCTCGGGGTTGTCATAGTATTTTGCTCCTCTTGGTATCGTCGTCGTAGTATTGTAAAGTAGCTTAAGTAGTGTATTAAGTAATTTGTAACGTAAATTTTTGGATTGAATATATATATATATAAAAAAGAAAAAAAAAATCGAAGAATAACGAGCCATTTCATTTTTGAAGCTGCGGTGAAAGTTTCCCGAGTTTGTAACTTAGGCCCATTTTCGTTCCAAAAAAACCGAGCTTACTTTCACATTAAACACACTTGCCGACCCCAGATTATTGTTTAAATACCTGCAAAAAGGTTGGAATAAGGTCCCCAAAGTGTTTGTTTTCAATTTCTCCACTCATCTTGTGCAGAATTAGCGCCAGAGCAACGGCCATTTTCCGTGGATTGGCGTTGCCTAGCCAACGGTGAAATCCATAATGGCTTCCACATTTGCCCATTTTTTGGGCAAATGTGATCAAAGTGTACCAGGGTGTTCATTCAGCTTCGTGATCAGCGTATGACGTAAGAACACCCTGGGAACGAGGTTGGTTCCTGAGATTATGAAATAATTTTAGAGACTAAAATCGTGCAAATCGCTTGAAAATTCACTGAGTTATGAGGTCTCGAAGATCAAAAATATGCGATAGCTGAAACCAGAGACCCCCGAGATTACTTGTATTGCAAAAAGCCCGAAGACGAAGGTAAGAGAAGCTTATCCAATGTCATACCTCTCGTTGGTATCAGAGCAAATCAAATAGGACCTCTAAAGTAAATTGTTTCATGCGATCATTCTCAAAATTTCCTTAACATTGCTTAAGTCCAAAAAAGTGGTTCCAATTACAATCGGCGAGAGATTGAATCTGCTTCCTCAAAGCATCAATATGCTTGACAGTTAGGTTATCAAAAACCTGCCTGAATCCCACTTGGTTCGCCCTGAAAGAATTGAAAAATAACAGAAACGACAGCCTATGGGACTTTTACCAAAAATGCCATTTCGGGGCCTCTGGTTTCAGTTTTCGCACAAACTTGAACTTCAAAAGCTTGTAACCCCATGAACTTTTAGCGGATTCGCAAGACTCTAGGGTCAAAAATTAATTTAAAATCTCAGGAAAAGGGTGACTTGACCAGGGGTCCATTCAGCGTATCATTAATTTTTAGTATTTAATCTATCAGTAACTTTAGACTATCAGTACAGCAACATGATAAAAATCCTATTTCCCAAATTAGAAATGATTTAAAGAAAATGAGAAAACAATCAATAAAGTGTTAGATAAATATTCGAATTCAACTTCAACATCGCAATTAAAGGAAGGCGATAACTTGAAACCCTAAATGAGCATGTTTTAACCCTTGGACCAAACATGGCTCGTAAAATTGAAAGAGAGCAAAATTTCAAGTTCTCTATGGTCGACTAAGATAAAATGCTGAAGGCCATTAAACAGCTGAAAAATGGAAAAGCTGCAGTTCCTGATAAAATCCCTGCAACTCTAATTAAAGATGCAGCGGATTTTATCTCACAGCCACTAATGATGACTTTCAATGCATCATTGAAATTAGGTGTCTTCTCAGATATTTGGAAACTTGCAAAGTTAGTCCAATTTTTAAGACAGAGGCAAAGAACAATTAAAACGATTATAGAATAATTTCGGTGGTATCTATCGTTTCAGAACTGACTGAAAAAATTGTACAAGATCAGTTGCTCACATTTATGCAGCTTGACAAAATACTGATCCCGCAGCAATTTGCTTTCAAAAAACTGCATTAAATCATCACTTCACTGATCAATGTTTCCGCCTACTGGCATGAAAATATAAATGAAAATAAAGTTAATGTTGCACTTTTTAGATCACGAAATACTGCTCAGTAATCTTGAAAATTATGGTGTAAAACGCAAACCACTTCTTAGTTTTCATTCTTGTAGAGTACAAGGCGATCCTAAGAAGTGGTTTGTGTCGTAATCGCTACCAGTACTGCTCATTAAACGGTTGCAGATCCACTGTAAAGGGAAAAAATACCGCAGAGTTCATGTCTCGGCCCTCTTTTATCAATTATCTACCTTAATGATTTCGAGTCGTGTTTACAATTTTCGAACGCAAACTTATATGCAGACGAAACAGAGAAACAATTATCTCATCCTCCGATATCGGAGATCTCGTTCGCAGTTTTCAGACAGAGCTAGAAAATATTTCTGATTGGATGAGAGTTAATAAACTAAGTGTAAACCCTGATAAGACCGAGTTCATGGTAATTGGCAATCCTAGTCGAACAAATAAATTTGCCGACTTACCTCCATTCTTTCTTGGAAAAATGAGATAAGTATGGTTAGCAGAACAAAATACCTTGGAATGACGGTCGATGATAAACTAAACTGGGGAGATCAGTTTAGGCCAGTCAAAGGAAAAATTGCCAGCGGCCAGGCATCTTTAAAAAAGTTAAAGAACATAATCTCCCAGTTGCAACTTATGGAAGTTTATTACGCACTGGTAGAAGGTCATTTGAGATATGCAAAGGTAGTCTGGGGAAGTTGATCCGATTCAAAGTGGAAGCACTTCAGCGGCTACAAAATAGAGCCTTTGATAAAATTGACCCATCCAGATTTAAGGAATCATGGGAAACAAGGTCAATAAATGTAAATCAGCTAATGAATTTTGATCTTTCACTTATGACATAAAAACTATTGAACAAACTTTGTCCGGAAGTCCTGGAGAAGAAATTTCAGGAAAGGTCCTCCATTTCCAAATGAAACACATGAGACATAAGAGACCTACGTGTTCAAAAGCTCAATTTAGCATGGGTTAAGAAGAGCTTCTTTTATACCGGGGGACGAGCATGGAACAGTATTCCACAATCCATCAAAGCTGCTAGGTAATAGTCGCATTCAAAAAATCTGAAAACTCATTTTTTGAACTGAAAAAAATTCAAACACACGGATTCATGGAAGAGCAGTAACTAGAATTTGACTAGTTTCGTTTAGTTTAGTTAACTAGTTTAGTTAACTAGAATTTGACTGTTGCAATGTAACGAATTCTTGTAAATAGGTCTATTACTCTTGTTACTACTTTTGTTGGCTGAATGAATCATCATCATCATCACCATCATCATCATCGTCATTATCATGATCCAGATCATCATCATCGTGATCAACATGATCATCATCATGATCATCATCACCATATTTCTCTATTAAGTGCGTCTGTACCCTAAAAGTGTCTCTACTGAAATACTGAAATTAGAAGCGTATGGAATCCGAGAATTAGCCGGTAACTGGTTCAGATCATATCTAGAGGGCAGACAACAATACTGCAAGCTTAACTGCTATGAGTCTAGGGCTAAGACTGTCACTTGCGGAATTCCCCAAGGATCCTGTTTGGGTCCTCTTCTGTTCATAGTGTATCTAAATGACTTTGAAAAATGTTTGAAAGCATCTAAGGCTGGCATGTATGCTGATGATACTCAAGTATCGTTGGCATCTTCAAGTGTCGATGAGTTGGTTCGCAAAGCCCAAGATGAATTAAGTAATATCTCTGAGTGGATGCGAATGAATAAATTAAGTGCTAATCACAAAAAACAGAATACATGTTTATTGGCCACCCAAATAGAACTAATAAGATAACCGAGCAAGAAAAACTAAAATTAAATGGCTCAGAAATAAAACGAGTGAAGAAAACAAAATCATTGGGGGGTAATTATCGATCAAGGACTCAATTGGGAGGACCAATTTAAAGCTATCAAAGCGAAAGTACGCGGGGGCCTTGCTTCTTTAAAAACCCTGAAAAACATTGTTTCGCAATCTCAATTAAGCAATGTCTATCGTGCGCTCGTAGAGAGTCATATAAGATACGCTGATGTCATATGGGGTAGTGTATCCAACTCCAAAATGGAATCATTACAGCGTTTTCAAGACAGGGCCATTTCGATAATTGACACTGCCAGGATAAAGGATGACTGGTCGAAGAATTCTTTACAAGTTAAACAACTCATTACGTTTGATCGATCAGTCATGACATATAAGATCATGAACAGGCTATGTCCAGAAAACCTTTGGAATAAATTTCAACGGAGATCTCATTACTCTAACTATAATACTAGATTTTGTGAGAACCTTCAAATCCCAAAGTATAATCTGGAATATTCTAAAAAGAGATTTTCTTACACAGCTCTGAAGGCTTGGAACGAGATTCCTATGAATATTAGGGAGCTCCCCACCTTGTATCAATATAAAAAACAGTTAAAAAGTCATTTGATGAGCTGAAACCAATGCAAACACGGCCCCCTGGAAGATCAGCAGTAGTTTTCTTTTTTTGTTTTAAAAAATGATTGTAATTAGATTTATGTTTTTTAGCTAAAGTTATTTTGTTGCTGAAGGGTCTCGGTGTATAAAGAATTAGAAATAGAAATAGAAATACCGGGTGTCTCAAAAAAGTATCCGGATTTGGTCGATCCTAGCGATAAGAATATAGCGTAAATCAATCCGAAATTTCAAAACATACCTCGATAGCCATCTTGAACATAGATACTTCGTTTGTTGATATCGGTGCGTTGAGGGTAAAGATATTAATCTTCAAAGGACAAATTTGCAAATTTGCCTCCACCTCCAAACCAGAACTTTGACGTTTTGGCCTAAGCAAATTCTTGAAACACAGTGAACAAAATCAACGAAATTTGAAGACGGCAAAACAGATGTATATCACAAAATACAGTTTATGTGAGACAAATCTTTGCAGAAGATAGAAAATTACAAGAACGCGCCCTAAGGTTTCTCCACAATCATCATACAAGCTCTTATAATGATTTGCTCTTGAGATCGAACAAATGCACGATGCATGTTGCTCGCCAAAGACTCCTTTGCATAGAAATATTCAAAACACTGAATCATTTGAATCCACCATTTATGCAGAGCATTTTTGAACTACGCTCTTCAAATTATTCTTTAAGAAATGCAAATAATTTGGCCCATTTTAGGCCTAATCAAGCTACTTTTGGGTCCAAAAGTCTTAAGTGCATTGGGCCACAGATATGGAATGGCTTACTTAGTGAACTAAAATCAGCAGAAAATCTGAAAAGTTTAAAGGTTTTGATAAAAAAAAAATGGGACGGTCCCAACTGCAAATGTAGTGCCTGTACTTGCTTACCAACCATTTTGTAAAGTTAGAAAATATTAATTTTGTTTTTTGCTTTGTATATTCGATTTTGATTAGTTAGCGTGTATATATTTAAATAATGTATATATTGTTAGCTATTTGTATATAGGATCGAATCAAAATAAAATTACAACAACAACAGCAACAACCTATCATCAAGGGAGCTCCGAAATCAGCTTCATTCGTCTCAATATCGACAATTTATCTTACACTTACTATTCATCGGTGAAAGTACTCCTTTGAGCATCAACACACTCTTGAAACTGTCGAATCATTCCTTGAAAAGAATTTGTTATCAGATCTCTCGAGAGTCAAGACAAGAAGGTCAGGTGATCTTTTGGGGGCCAAAAGATATCTCCTCTATTGTTGATGACCCACTCGGGAAAGCAGCTTCGAAGATAAGTCATGGTCAACCTGATCTCGAGACATCTGATGACAAATTCTTTTCAAGG
This sequence comes from Aurelia sp. 3 sensu Dawson et al. (2005), assembly GCA_964020215.1. Lineage (NCBI taxonomy): Eukaryota > Metazoa > Cnidaria > Scyphozoa > Semaeostomeae > Ulmaridae > Aurelia > Aurelia sp. 3 sensu Dawson et al. (2005). The sequence goes on from OZ026572.1 coordinate 14,683,880, forward strand.
AATGATTCGACGGTTTCAAGAGTGTGTTGACGCTCAAAGGAATACTTTCACCGATGACTAGTACGTGTAAAATAAATTGTCGATATTGAGATGAATGAAGAAAATTTGGGAGCTCCCTTGACGATAGGTACACATATGTTGTGCCGTCTTCAAATTTAGTTGATTTTATTCACTATGCTTCAAGAATTTGCTTAGGCCAAAACGTCAAAGCTCTGGTTTGGAGGTGGAGGCAAATTTACCCTTTGAAGATTAATATCTTCACTCTCAATGCGCCGATATCAACAAACGAGGTATCTATGTTCAAGTTAGCTACCGAGGTATGTTTTGAAAATCATTTCGGATTGATTCACGCTATATTCTTATCGCTAGGATCAACAAAATCCGGATAATTTTTTGGGACACCAGGTATTCTATTACTTTAGGGGCAGAAACTTTCGCGGGCAGAAAGTTTTGCGAGAAAAAAAAATCGCGAAATAGAGGGCATAAACTTTCGCGAACGACGTTTTTCTCAACAAATTTTGCAACAAAGACTTTCGCGATCGTGAAAAAAGTACATTTTTTGTGTGAAAAAAAATTTCGCGACTGAAGAAAGTGAGGGGACAAACTTGAGGCAACAAGTGTTTCGTCCCGGTATTGACAATACCCTCTATTTCGCCTTAACAGTCACGGTGACAATTTACGAGGTTTTATAGCCCAAGAGTCTAAAGAGCCGGGTGATTAAGGGACAGCAACGCAAAAATTGAAGAAACGAAAAATATTGGATGGAAAGACTTTCGCGAGTAGAGAATTTTCTGTAATTTCACGAGCAAAAACTTTCGCGAATTTTGAATTTAGATTATGCCTTGGCAGAAACTTTCGCGAAAAAATCCAAAAACGCGAAAATCGCGAAACTTTCTGCCCGCTAAAGTTTCTGCTCCTAAAGTAAGTAAAGACATGAACTCAGTTATATTGCATCGTCTTGGTATTTGACCTCTAGCGATGCTAAATTCATTTTCAAATTTTAGCCATCGGTCACGTGCACCTTTTTACGATCCACTGCAAAGAGTAGTTGTTTTTCAAGCGAATCGCTTGCTAGTCTCTTTATATGCGTAATTGCGCAATGTATTGAAGATGTTGTTATCAACAGAAATTAGCAATGCTTGACGTCTTTGTTATCGTCCTAAGACATTCGTTACAGAATACATAAGACCAATCCAGATCAACGGGTACTGCTGTATCTCCCTCATCTTCTTTTTCAGATTTCTTAGATCTCTTTGCGTCTCAGGAGTATTTAATAGGGGTATTTTTACGTTCAAACCCATTTTAGATAATTTTTCCGAGGAAATCATGCCAGATAAACAAAAAACAAAGTTTTCAGTGTGCAGTGCTCACCAGTTTATTTTCAAATATCATCACTTTTTTGATGATAACATGCGCAATAAGAAACATATAATGTACACTCACCGAATGTGTGTTTGCTTAGTCAAATCTTCTGACAGCGCCGTTGCGCATGGTGCTTCGCAGTGTTTTGCTTCATTCGCAACGGCGCTGTCAGAAGATTTGACTACACAAACACACATTCGGTGAGTGTACATTATATGTTTCTTACTGTGCATGATGATAAGCACTAACCTACTAAACGTTAGTACGAAATATCCATAATGGAGCCTGTACTGTACATTCAGATTAATGGAGCCTGCACTGTATATTCAGATTAATGGAGCCTGTACTGTATATTCAGATTAATGGGGACTGTATTGTATATGTAAATTAGATAGACTCAATTTTTCTCAGTTCACTTGTTGTGACCTCCGACGCTGTAACACTATATCAGTCTACTGATGGTTTTTCCTTTTCGAATATCACTTTCCATCGTGTCGCATCCTTGCGTCGCACTTTTTTCTCAGTTCTATCAGAGCACTATTCTATCAAAAGTTGCTTTCTGCTTCTTGCACTTTAACGTTTACTCTTCTCAGCTCTACGTTGTATACTGTTTTTAAAAAGTCTTATGCATTGATCGCTCTGAAGGAATAAAAATAATTTAGATCTCATTTCAAATGAATTCACGATCTAAATTCTCTTCCCTGGACTTTCTAAAACACAAACAATCTTACCTTCTCCTTGCAAGACGGGAAGGCTTGCGTCACCAGTTATCTTGAACCGTGGCAGCTCTTCGTATTGTGGATATCTGTTGGATAGCTGGATGCACTTTTGCAGCTTAATTCGAACCTCTAGGAGTTTTTCATATATGCCTGTCGAATTAATAAAACAGAAACATTTAGATACTTATGTTCCATGAAACTCTGATCACAGGAGACGGAACGGGCCTTCGAGTATCCTAACACATGACCTGTCAAGATCTTTAGCTTTCCTCGGAATATCTCGTTGAAAGTACCCGTAGGTCTAATTTTCTTTATATGACAATCCTTTAATTTCTTGTCTTAGCTCTTGGTCAATCGGACACGGTGCCTCAAAGAAGGCTAGCAGTCAACGTGTGATAATGACAAAAACTGAAGTCAAATCTGCTTTGAAATGCATTAGTACTGCGCTGTAGTACCTATGCATAACATAAAGTCTTATTATACACAATACTAATGCAATCCAAAGCAGTCAGAGCTACGGTTGAAAGCCAAGTTTCCTTTGCATCGAAATTTCAAAACAATGCATCATTCGAATCCGCCATTTATGCAGAGTTAAATCTAAATAACTTAGCTCAGGTTAGGACCAATCAAATAACATTCGGGTCTAAGAGTCTTAAGTCCAAAGGACTAAAGATTTGGATTTGCCAGCCAAACGAACCAAAACCAGCAGAGAATTTGAAGAATTTTAGGGTTTAAATGAAATAAAAGAATGGCGCAGCAGCAAAGGCCTGTAAGTGCCTGCCAATTTTCTTATATGATTCAGCAAAATATTTCCTTCGTTTTAAAGAACTGTATATCTGATGTTGACTAGTTAATTCGTACATATTTGAACAATGTTAATAGTGGTACAAAGCTGTGCGAATAAAATGTATGAAAGAAATTCGGATGCAAAAGAGACAAGATGTTTAGCACACTGAGGCCTTTCTGACTTGTGTCTTCATCAGAGTGCGACTTACAAAACTAGATTCTAAAATTACGTGACGGTCAATCTGAAGTACACTATTCCCATCAATCTCGCAACCAGAATCGTAGTTTTCGTCTCTGATCCCCAGATCGTGGAAACTCGTTTAAATGAACTCGAACACTGGTTACTCAACTGCAGTTACGAAAACAAACTTAATAAAGACAGCATTCCGTCGAGCAAAACTTCAAGGCCCAGCGCTAGAACCACAGAAGAAAGACATAATACCCCTAGTGACATTTCTTTTACTATGCTTAGCTATGTACCAGCCAACTGTAAAGAAATTGATTATTATCATTATTATCACAACCTACTGCCCAAGCTTGAAATATAACAATGCATTGAGTCCCCATGTACACTAGCCCAATCTTTTAAGTTTTTGTGGGCAATTAGGGGATTAACAGAAGTCTGTTCAGTGTACATGGTCGTTTTTGCCAAATTTTCTTGAGCAAATAGTTAAGCAAAGATGAAAGAGACCGCTTAAACAAGTTTAGCACCACCTGGAGGTGCTCAAAGTTTTCGAAATGTACATTTGTGATCATAAAGGATTAACCGCTTTGCCAAGGGCAAACAGGGCATCTATCTCAATCCACCATTTTGTTGTCGCATCTACTAAATTAAATTATATTGAAGAATTGATGCTCCTGCCCTGCACCTACTTCGAAAAGTAGCCTGCAGGCTAGTGTTATGGATTTATGATTATGATTGACGTAATAGTTGTTGTTGTAGTTGTTAGGTGCACGCGTAATGGCAAAGAAGTGGGCCCAAAGTGGAGGCGTGTCTTCAGGCTAATATGTTGTGTTACCGTAGGTGTTTGCTAGGCCAGGGGCCATTACACAATATGACATGGTGTCAGGTGTAAAGTTTAAAGAGTTTGGTTACACATAAATCGATGGCTACATCACAGTTAAAACCGCTAACTGGCTTGCAGTTAACAGGAAATCTCAGAGAAAACTGGAGGAAATTCAAACAGCGTTTTGAAATTTACAGTATTGCCTCACGTTTGAATGAAAAAGCAGAAGAAATACAAGTCGCTTCATTACTTCATCTGGTCGGTGAAGAAGCCCTTGAGGTATTTAATACTTTTCAGTTCCCGGCAGAAGGCGACAAGAAGAAAATAAAACCAGTTTGTGAGCAATTTGAAGCTTATTGCAGTCCTAGAAAGAATGTTATTCATGAACACTATAAATTTTTCACACATGGTCAGGGATCAAAATCTATTGATGTTTACATAACTGAGCTGAAAGGTTTATCCAAACAATGTGAATTTGGTGATCTTTGTGATAGTTTAATCAGGGACAGAATTGTTTTGTTTGTGGTATACAGTCAAATTATTTAAGAGAACGACTATTTCGTGAGCCTGAGTTAAGTCTTACTGAGGCAATAAATATATGCAGAGCATCTGACGTGTCAAAAACCCAGGCTCAGTATCTTAATGAATCTAGCAAAGTGCTGGCAGAGAAGGTTGATTTTGTGCAGAAACAAAATAAATCCAGGCAAAATTGTTACAATTGTGGGACTGTACACAGAAAAAATCAGTGTCCAGCTTTTGGAAAAGATTGTCATGCTTGTCGTAAACCTGATCATTTCAAATCAGTTTGTAAATCCAAACCCAAAGATAAAAGTAACCAACCCAAAAAGTCAAATGGGAATAGAGGTCATAGATCTAAAGTTCATTATGTTGATGAAACTTCTACAGATGAAAGTGAAGAAATGTTTATTGGCGCAATTAATAATCAGGGCAAAGCTTCACAATGGAATGCTAACATAACCATAAATGGGAAAATAACCAGTTTCAAGATAGACACAGGGGCCCAATGTAATGTAATATCACAAAAGCTCTTTGATGAAATCAGAAGATCAGAAATAATAGAAAAATCAAGATCAAGACTATTTGCATACAATAATGAGAATATTCCAATTAAAGGGAAAGTAGAGCTACTTGCGGAATACAAGAGTAAATATTATGTGATCAATTTCAAAGGAGTAGATATGAATGTGCCTCCGGTACTAGGATTACCAACATGTGAATCTTTAAACCTTGTACAAAGAGTAATGACAGTTGGAAATGATCAGAGTTCTACTAAGGAAATGAAACCAAATGATCAAGATAAAATACTCAGAGAATTCAATGATGTATTTGATGGTTTAGGGAGAATAGGAGAGCACCACACTGTTACTGATCAATCAGTTCCACCAACAATTCACCCTGCAAGAAGAGTACCTTTTGCACTTAAAGGCAGACTTCAAAAAACTCTTGAACAGCTTGTGCAAAAAGGAGTCATTTCAAAAGTCACAGGTCCAACAGACTGGGTAAATTCATTGGTTATAATTGAAAAGAAAGATGGAAGTTTAAGACTATGTCTTGACCCAAGAGATCTTAATACTGCTATTAAGAAAGAACATTATCAAGTACCTACAGCACAAGAAATAACTAGGAATTTAGCTGGTGAAAAGTATTTTTCCACATTAGATGCCAAAGATGGATTCTGGCAAGTAGAGCTTGACAAGAAAAGTTCTGATTTGTGTACTTTCAATACACCATTTGGGCGCTATAAATTCCTGCGTATGCCATTTGGAATTTTTTCTGCAGCTGAAGTTTTTCAGAAGAAGGTGATTGAAGCATTTGAGGATATTGAAGGAGTACAAATATTTATGATGACATATTAGTCATTGGCAAAACAGTTGAAGAACATGATGAAACACTGCGAAAAGTTTTACAGCGTGCAAGAGAGAGAAGGATAAAGTTTAACAAAAAGAAAATGAAATTTAGAATCACAGAAGATAAATATATTGGAGATGTGATTACAGCAGATGGGTTAAAGCCTGATGATTCAAAGATAAAAGCAATTTTGTGATTTTAAAACCCCAGCAAACAAGCAAGGTGTTATGCGTTTGCTTGGCATGGTTGATTATTTAGGAAAATACATTCCTAACATGGCAACAATTACAAAACCACTGAGAGATTTGCTTAAAGAGAACATTGTATGGCAGTGGGGACATATCCAAGAAGAAGCTTTGAAGCAAATAAAAACAGTGCTTACTAGCCAACCAATCTTAAAGTTTTACGATGCTTCTAAGCCATGAAAAATTTCAGTTGATGCTTCAAAATCAGGACTGGGTGCTGTACTGTTACAAGATGATAATCCTATAGCATATGCATCCAGATCATTAACAGCGTCACAACAGAAAAGCCGAGGTAGACGGCATTACAGTACCAACTGGTGAAAAGATAGAGGAGATTGATAAAGATAAAGGTTACAAATACTTAGGGATTCTCGAAGCCGATGATATTAAATCATCTGAAATAAAAAGCAACATTAAAAAAGAATATTTAAGACGATTGAAACTGATATTGAAATCATCCCTCAATAGCAGAAACACCATAAGTGCTATTAACTCGCGAGCAATTTCAATCATAAGGTACTCTGCTGGAATAGTCAGCTGGAATGTTGATGAAATGAAAGAACTTGATAGAAAGACCAGAAAGATGTTAACACTCCATTACATATTTGCAAAAAAGGGAGATGTTGATAGACTCTACATGAGTAGAAAAGAAGGAAGGCAAGATCTGATTAGTGTGGAAGATTGTATCTTAATGGAAAGTAATAACTTGTTTGTATACACCTCGAATAGCACAGAGCCTTTTTTGCAGGAAGTTGCTAAAGAAGGAACGATTAAAGACGGAAGCCATAAGAATGAGGTTAAAAGATCAAGGAAAGAAAGTTTGATGGAAAAAAGTATGCATAGCGTCTTTTTTAATAAAACGGACTTCAGAGATACACGTAGCTGGGAATGGTCAAGAACTGGTGATCTAAAGAAAACTACAGAGGACACAATAATGGCAGCGCAAGAGCAGGCAATTAGAACACGTATGATAAGGCACACCATAGGTAAAGAAAATATATCCCCCCTTTGCAGAATGTGTGGAGAACGGAATGAGACAGTAGCACATTTAGTATCAGAGTGTACAAAGCTAGCCCAAAAACAAGACGAGGAATGGCGACACGATGCTATCTGTAGAGTTATCCACTGGCGAATGTGCATTGATTACGGACTAGACCACGCTGATAAATGGTATGATCACAGACCAGAAGCGGTGGTAGAAAATGAAGAGATAAAATCGTTGTGGGATATGCGAATACAGACGGATAAGACGCTTAAACATAATAAGCAAGACATTTTGCTGATGGATAAGATTAAGAAAAAGTTCCAGATTAGGGTCATAGCTGCAGTCTGCGAACAGTACTATTCAACTGGTAATCATCATCACTTAGAAATTGCATATAAACCTTTGAATCGCAACAAAAGTAGTTTAAAATATGTGCTATCACAATATCTAAATTACATTTCATTAATGTCTCAAAAACGGATTTCTTGGCTCCTTTTTGTGTTGTTGTCTCTCTCCAGTGTGCGGACATGGTCTCCAGTCTGCGGACGAGTAATGAATTCACCACAAATTTACCTTGAAGTGCATTATTTCAGAATGTTTCCAACAATTTGATCATTGCTGTCACATTACCATACTTTCCAAATCGCATTGATTCAAATAAGCAATATATCCAAGCCAAAATTAACGAAATAAATCGATCATAACATCCTGTAAAAATTAAGCCTAAAATGTCGCATTTCCACAGAGCATCAAAGTGCAGATAGAATTGCTCCAAGTCTCGTCCGTTCGTTATCTCTCGTCTTTTCGTTATTCGGGCCACTCAGTCGGAGTGGCCTGAATGACGAATGGACGAGACTTGGAGAAAGTATAAAGTGCAGAAGAAACAAATGGAGGAACATGCGTCCGCAGACTGGAGACGGGGTGTGTCGGTACAAGGTTGAATTTTAACTCCCCTGAAGCCTAAATACGAGGCGAATTCACCAGCGCTCCTAAGGGAATTTGAAAACAAAGCATAGTCAAACAATCGGAGCGTGAAGAAAGTTTCAACGGAATATTTCATGACGATTTACAACAAAAAGTTAAAATTTACAGGTTTGTTGACGGATGATGGCAAAAGAAGTGATTCTTGGTTGTCAAGTTTTAATTTGCTCAGGAGATGATCAGTTTTGCCAATTTCCCAATGAGTATAAAACAAAGTTAAAATGACCAGAACAGTGCGAGGATTTACGGTCTTTTTATGGTCGAAAGCCAGAGCTTTTGCTTGTTGTCCGCAGACTGGAGCTGTCCGCAGACTGGAGCTATGACCCAATAGACATCGCATGCCCATTTGATACTCGAGTACTGGAAAAAGAGAATGAAAAAATAACAAACTATCAAGACCTAAAGTGGGAGCTGAAACGAATATGGAATCGTCAAGAGATAGAAGTGATACCTATTGTTATAGGAGCACTGGGTACCATCTCAAAGAAACATTTCGATTGGTTGGAAAAAGTTAGCACCAATGTTCAGTTTGGAATGATGCAGAAAGCTTGTTCGTTAGGAACAGCCAGGACTTTGAGACATGTGCTTGATATCTAAGGTTACAGGTCGTAACTTGATATCCGGCAAAGAACTCCAGCACTACATCTATAATGCTGTGTTACTGAACAACAATAATAATAATAATAATCTATATTAATATTTTATGAAGCAAATTTTGTTGCACGTAAAACTCGAGCACAGTTGAACCAATCCCCGCGAAACTTTCCAGATATCTTCGTCTTCACTGTACCTAACGCAATAGAGATTTTGTTTTTTCAAATTCACCCTAAATGCGGGGTAATGGGGCAAAGCGGCAAAGTCAAAGGATCGAGGGACTCCCCTTACGAAATGGAGGCTACAGAAAGCGAGGAAAGCGAGGAACGGGATAAAACAGGTTAGCCTTGGTGAAGTCCAACTATAAAGGTCTGTTTTTTATTTCAAAAGAAGAGGAAAGAGTTCCCATTGATCTCCTTAAGTCTCAATTGTATTTTGAGTGGGCACTGAAAGTTTCGGGGTAAATTCCTTAGAAACATTTTTCAAAGTTAACAAAAAAGCCTAGGCCTATGGGCTACAAGAATTTCTTTGTAAGAAAATGAGATTTTCAGCCTGCACTGAAAGTTTCTTTAACTGATCAGATTTCCAAGGTCCACGACAGTTCTGATGGACTGACGGGGCTACTGTGCCTAGGTAGGTTACTGAAATGGAAGCAGGCTTCACAGCTACACCAGAAAGACGGGTTGGCAACTGCCAGGTGATACTCTCCACATATATTAAGTCCTGAAGTAAGCCCCCTTTGGGCCTATTTTGCAAAAACAATTTGGGGTGAGGGCTTATTCGAGGGAGAGGGACTTATCTAGCAGCAACCAAAAATCTTACCAGCACTGCACGTATCCCTTTTATGAGAAACTAACAATCTGGGCCAGTACTGAAAGTTCCTTAAATTATCAGATTCTTAGTGCTCGAAGTTTCTTATGAGTTTCTTAAATGTTTCATAGCAGTCTTCGTATTCACTTCCTGTTCTCTCATGAACATTTAAAAACAATGTTTTTTGAAGCTTTTCCAGTGTTTAGATACTATAATCAAGTACCTACTGAGGAATATTAGACAGGAAACAAGCGAAAGTAAAGTAAACGGTGTTAAGGATTCTTGACCTATATTTTCCCAGACTGGAGTTTCTCCATTTTTGTGTTCTCAGAATTGAGTTTCTTATAAGCAGTTTCTTATAAAATTAGAAATAACGATTGTCAGTGAGTGCTGCGCAGCGTATTGGTTGCACAGGTCCATTCCCTGGTTCCGCAGTTTACATTCACTGAATTGTGATGCATGACAAATCGGTATATTGGCTTTGGGTCAATGAACAACAGGAGAACAAATATGTGGCGTTAATGTTCTTTTGTTGCCAATACAAGTGAATTCCAGCCATTCCGATGCCATTTCAAAAGCCGCTGACGGAATGCCCTTTGCAAATTTATTGAAAACAGACCTGCAAGCATGGACAATCGATCGCCCACCGAAGCCACTGCGCAGGAAGAGATGGCTGCTTCGCAGCAAAAATCTATGAACTCTTTCCCTCACTCAAGGCGGGTCAGTATGCGCAAACAGCAGATTTCATGGGGTTTGTTGTTTTTGAGGCAATACCCAAGACTGAGTAAGTCGAAAAAACAAGAAGAAAGTCAGCTAAAGAAGAGAATCAAATGTATTCACTAAAATAAAAAACAATTTTAACAGACAGCAGCGTTCCCCACGGGGGCTTTCTGGCTAGGAGCATATTTTTAAAAAAATACCTTCGGGGGGGGGTCTCATTCAAGGGGCGCCTTTTTGAAGGTGGGGGCTTATTCAAGGACTTACGGTAGGATTTGCATTACAAAACGTTTCCCATGTTCACCCTGGGAATCCCTGTGTAGGCTCCCTCATAATAACTTTCTTTTCGTGTTGCAGTTGTAATCACAGACAGCCTCATGTTTCCGTAGTAGACACAGTAACTAAAGTTAGAGTTGTGAAGCCTTGATCTCTGCGGGACTTGGTCATTATATTAATAAATGTGCTCCATTGTAAATCTTAAGAATACAGTCGGGATATTTCACAGGAAAGGTATATAGCCAAGAGTCTCTTTGCTCAGATAAAGTGATTCCGGCTGAAAATGCCAACAGGCAGCAAATCCCTCCCCAAACAATTACTCGGTACGATGGCTGCGTCACACAGTTGAATCAGGAGTTGACCAGGGTGAAATCCCACTCTTAAAGCAGGGACGCCAAGAGGCTTTTGAGACCTGGGAACAAAAATGCGGACTGAGGCCCCTACAAGGGAAGCCAGCAGAAAATGTTTTAATCGCTTTAAAGTTGGTGTGACAAACTAACTAATACCACCTATTTACAATGTAATCTACAAGGATGTCTAAATAATGATATTACAAGCTATATAACGTAATGGCCAGGGTACTTACCAATTCTACAATTACATTTTTCACCCATCCAGGTTCTATCTTTGTTTTAAGGGGGAGCTATACGTAACCATTTGTGCTTTTTTGAAATTTTCTACCAATTTTTGTTTGTAGAATTTTTCAATAGATTGAAGCCTTGACTATGCATCCAAACAATCCCTGTAGCCATGTTTTTCGTAAAACTCTGTAAAAAGGTACTTTTTCAGGGAGTGGTCTGAAAAATTGATTGTTTGTTGCCATGGCAACCGAATTTAAAGTCTTTTGAAATACCCCCTTTTCCCACCCCAAGTGTCCAAAAATTGGCCCTTACGTCATTCCACATATAGAGATTTCGTTTTTTCAAATTCACCCTAAAAGCGGGGTAATGGGGCAAAGCGGCAAGGTCAAAGGATCGATGGACTCCCCTTACGAAATGTAGGCTACAGAAAGCGAGGAAAGCGAGGCAAGCGAGGAACGAGATAAAACAGGACTCGCTGGAATTAGTGGAAATAGTTGATAACTTGAACACTGCTGAACTAATCCTCACGAAAATTAGATACTTCACTAAATACTCTATTTCTTATAGTTTCCCATAAGGAGGGGGAAAGGGCCAGATAAGACCTTAGGTGCCTGAACGATAGGGGATTTCCACTGGAAAGAGAGAGAAAACACAAAACACAAAACTTTATATTGTCCTTTGCTTTGCTCTTTAATCTGAAAAACTTTGCGGTGAATGGCCAGGAAACTGACTCATTCATTGCAAAGAATCAACGATTTATTTCGTCACAAAGTCAGCGCTCAACACAACAGATTTCTTTGTTAATCTGTGTATTTGAAAACAAAGGAGGGCTAACCGTCTTGACTTCCTACGGCCTCAGAAAGTCAAGGATTACCAGCCATTGAAATTTCCTATTCTTTGTATTGTCCAAATCACACAATCAAGTGCGTGACAGACTGCCTTTAAAGAGCATGTGTCGTGAGCCTGATTGGCTAATGCAATACAATTATCTCTTTTGTTCAGTACAAAGCACAGAATCGAGGCTAAAATTCAGGAAGCACAAATAAAGTGTCACGAAACAATGGAATTCCACTCCAAACTTCTTTGTTGTATTTACCAACTGCTATCGCGACACATGCCCTTTAACTTTTCCAGCACAAAGTTCCTTATTTCTTTGGTCATTTGAATTGATCAATTTCTTATAGAGTTCCCTTTACAAAGATACGTTCATTTATTCAGTTGAATAAGGCTTTGGCCGGGGTGAAATCCCACCATAACGGTCTATTTTTTATTTCAAAAGAAGGGAAAGAGTTCCCATTGATCTCCTATTTCCACAATTAAGTCTCAATTGTATTTTGAGTGGGCACTGAATATTTCGGGGGTAAATTCCTTAGAAATATTTTTCAAACTTAACAAAAAGGCCTAGGCTTATGGACTACAAGAATTTCTTTCTAGGAAAATGAGACTTTCAGCCTGCACTGAAAGTTTATTTAACTTATCAGATTTCTAAGGTATATTTGTATGAAATCCTAGCTCATTAGCTCGGCCTTCCATGACTGTTCTGATGGACTGACGGTGCTACAGTGCCTAGGTAGGTTACTGAGAATGGAAGTAGGCTTCACAGCTACACCAGAAAGACGGGTTGGCAACTGCAAGGTGATACTCTCCACATACATTATGTCCTGAAGTAAGCCCCCTTTGGGCCTATTTTGCAAAAAAAATTTGGGGTGAGGGCTTATTCGAGGGAGAGGGGCTTATCTAGCAGCAACCAAAAATATTACCAGCACTACACGTATCTTTTTTATGAGAAACTGAGAATCTGGGCCAGTACTGAAATTTGCTTAAAATTATCATATTTTTTGTACTCGAAGTTTCTTACGAGTTTCTTAAATGCTTCATAGCAGTCTTCGTGTTCACTTCCTGTTCCCTCATGAACATTTCAAAACAACGTTTTTTGAAGCTTTTCCAGTGTTTAGATACTACAGTGTAAGTGTAATCAAGTACCTTCTGAGGAATATTAGACAGGAAACAAGCGAAAGTAAAGTAAACGGTGTTAAGGATTCTTGAGTTATATTTTCCCTGACTGGAGCTTCTCCATTTTTGGTGATCTGAGAATTGAGTTTCTTACATGTATTCTTATCCTTAATCGAGGCGGGTCAGTATGCGCAATCAGCAGATATAATGGCATTTATTGCTTTTGAGGCAATACCCAAGCCTGAGTAAGTTGAAAAAAGAAAGTCAGCTAAAGATGAGAATCAAAGTATTCACTAAAATAAGAAACAATTTTAACAGATAGCAGCGTTCCCCACGGGGGCTTTCTTTCGGGCTGGCTGGGGGCATATTTAAATAGGGTTTGCATTGCAAAACTTTTCGCATCTTCACCCTGGGAATCCCTGTGTAGGCTCGCTCATGATAACTTTCTTTTCGTGTTGCAATTGTAATCACAGACAGCCTCATGTTTCCGTACTAGACAAATTAACTAAAGTTAGAGTTGCGGAGCCTTGATCTCTACGGTAATTGGTCATTATATCTATATCAATGTACTCTGATGTAAATTTAAAGAATACAGTCGGGATATTTCACAGGAAAGGTATGTGGCCCAGAGTCTCTTTGCTCAGATGAAATGATTCCGGCTAAAAATGCCAACAGGCAGCAAATCCCTCCCCAAACAATTACTCGGTACGATTGCTGCGTCACACAGTTGAATAAGGATTTGACTGGGGTGAAATCCCACTCAGAAAGCAGGGTCACCAAGAGGCTTTTGAGGCCTGCGAACAAAAATGCGGACTGAGGCCCCTAAAAGGCAAGCCAGCAGAAATTGTATTAATCGTCAATCAAATCACATTCAATCAAATCATAATCATGCTTTAAAGTTGGTGTGACAAACTAATTAATACCAACTATTTACAATGTAATCTACAAGGATGTCTAAAAATGATATTACAAGCTACATAACATCGAGACCAGGCTATTTACAAATTCTACAATTACATTTTTCACCCATCGAGGTTCTATCTTTGTTTAAAACCCTTTACATTCGCCTAAAAGGCATTTCAGAACATTTCCTGAAGTCAATATGTTAAAAATCTTTGATTATGAGGGCCCCTAGACCCTGAGGCCCAGGGGCAAATTGTCCCCTCTTCTCGGTGGCCCTGTCAAAAAGAACTGCTTTTTTATTTAAAGCAGGATGGGGAGGGTTTCCATAGATTTCTTATTTCCACTTTGAAGTGTCAATTGAAACTTTCCGGTCCGCACGTTCTTATTTGTTTGGTCATCTAAGGGTTCATGAATTTCTTATATAGTTTCCTAGACTAAGATATGTGTCCATTCATTCAATAGAGTCGATTATTGTCAGGTTTCAGGGTATCTTTTTCTGACAAAGTTTTAGTAGCACGTTGTTCTAGAACCATTTGTCACCAAGGGGATATATTCATAGGAAAGTGTTCTTTCAATGTTAATCGTTTAATTTCATATGTTTCGAGGAAATTTTTCCCGAATCTTTACAGAGTAGCAATGGCAAGACTATATTTTGGAGGAAAATCTGCAACTGGATAGAAAGGTTAGTGGGCATAGCCTGCTTCGTCAAAATGAATGTCAATGAATTACAACGACTTCAGGAAAGGGTAATAGCATGTGTAGGACAGGAATTGTCGCAATGACATCCTAGAATGAAATTAAGGTGAACTTTGCCTCTAATTTACGCAGGTTGGTGGTGCGAAAAATATGGAAGACTGGGGAGAAAGTTACAAGAAAGCGTCTTCAGAAGAGGCTTTGTTAATGTTTGGATCTCTATTCAATAAATAAATGAGGAAACGAGAAGCTTAGCAACAGAGAGATTAGTGTCTGTGATCTTAGAAAGTAAAAAGAGTAGATATTTACCGGCAAACTTAGGTGCTCTCTTGATGTATATATAGTAGCATTCTTATATGTCTCAATAGATTGCTGCAAGTGCTAGGATACGCAGCAGACGCCACTAAATTCAAGGAATAGTAAAAGCGGCAAAGAGAAGGAAAAAGCTGTAAAGTACATGGCAGTAATAGAAGAAATACGTCAGAAAAAGCTAAATTACCGCTAATGTCAAATGAAAGCAGCAATGCGACCTACATGCAATTTAAATGGATCATATGCTGCAATGGTTTGCATAATTGAAAGCATCAAGCATGAAAAATCCACTTGCCTTTTATAACGGAGTCGCAATCAATGACTATATACAAGTCAATTAATCAGAGTTATGCGACCAACTATATTTGAAATTATAAAAGGGGTTGTCGAGCAATAGAGGGAGGAGCTGGAATCGGGAATAGTATGAAGTTATCTCGGAATAAGAACTGTCCAAACGGCAGTGGCGGAGCCAGACAAAAAATTGTGAGGGGTTAAAAGTCCAAAATTTTCTGACTGGGGGGTGAAAGGGTATACCCAGACATTTTTATTGCATTCTTCAATTACAATTTTACTCACTCTTTCAAAAGTGGGGGTGTATTTACCACCTCCTACCCTCCCCTGGCTTTTCCACTGCCAAACGGTGGCTATGATTAAAATGAAATGGAAGATGCAGCAGAACTGTGCTCCAATTGAGCACAGTCAGAGCCATGGCTTAGATACCTGAAACTGAGTGAAGAGAGTCATTTCAAAATTACTATAAGAGGAGTACAGAAGAAAATGGAAATGATTCAATTCACAGTGAGTGCAGGATGAGAAGAATATTAAAAACGTTGCGATAGCTAAGTTTCTGAGGTAGATCACACTTAGAACTCTGCTTTCAAGGAAACGCTTTCTGAGTTAGAGGAAGCACAAGGAGAACAAAGGGGTTCATGAAAGTGGTATAGTAGAATATCTACAGAACAAAATTCACACGACTATAGTGATTGTAGCACATTTTGCACACGAAATGTTGCAATTTGAAGGACAGCTTAAGTACGAAATATGAGAAAGTACTAATAGAATGAAGGAAAAGAACAAAAAATTGGCATAAAAGATTTATGTTGAGTTTGGAAATGTAGCAAGCAGAACGGGAAGAGGCAGAATGAAAGGGAAATGTTAACAAAGACAGCAATGAATCTTTACTCAGTATATACTTCGAAGTATTAGATAATACTTGAGTTTCCCTAAAGACTTTTCACCCATGGATTGTAGTGAATTCTAGACAACGATCCGAAAAGTTTTCGAAACCTATACTTGGTGAGCGGATGAATTTGACAAGCCAAAAAACTTGGTTGATGCATAACTATAAATACCTTTGAATAAGAAAGCATCAGCCTTTCCCTTTCCTGCTAAAAGTAATTCTACATTGTAGTGGAATCCTTTAAGACTCTGTTTCGTCAAGAACAGTGTTGTACAGAAACAAAAAAACAAAAGTACATAATATAATGTCAAGACCCCATTAAGTCCTCTTCCCCAGGAGGCTTATTTCACCTCTAAGTCTACAGAACGAAGCTTGAAATGCAGCGGCATTTCTATAGGAAGACCTCATCCATTGAGTCAGTTGTCAATGCTAAGAATGATAGCATTTCCTCTTTTACTGTACATTATAGCCTCCGGAATTAAAAACACTCATTGAGCGTGGTATGACTATATGCACATCAAGATTGACATTATTGTAGTTCAATAAATGTTACCTTGGGTACCAGACTCTATCTCTTAGGGAGTCTGGTACCCAAGTTACAAACATGGGAAACATTTAGGGCGATGGTTGAGAGCCTTTTGTGTTTCATATGAGTTGAAGGAGTAAATAGAATGGGCATATCTATAATTTTGCCTTGAAAGGAAGGGGTTTTATTAGGCGAGGGACGTTATAGCACGGGACTGAACAGAGTTTCTCTTTCCTTTTGTAATCGTAATGAAAGCAAAGTACGACGGCGGGCCAGCGCGGCGCCGCAGGCGACGCGCGGCAAGCCTAGTAATAATAATAATATCGGTACAGATATTATTATAATATGATACTGATGAAGATTTTAATCGAAACGTTTACGTAATCCAACAGTGTTTGTTTTTATAATAATAATAATAATAATAATAGTAATAATAATAAGGAAACATATCAACATTTTGGAAAGGAATAGAAGAGGTGAAGTTAGGAAGAAAGGAAAATACTTAGAAGTGGCCCAAAAATATAAGATGAAGGAGAAGGGACAGAATGTAGTAACTGAAGAGCTCAAACAAAGGTTACAAGCAAAAGCTGCCAAATTGAAACGATATGAATAGA
This sequence comes from Aurelia sp. 3 sensu Dawson et al. (2005), assembly GCA_964020215.1. Classification (NCBI taxonomy): domain Eukaryota; kingdom Metazoa; phylum Cnidaria; class Scyphozoa; order Semaeostomeae; family Ulmaridae; genus Aurelia; species Aurelia sp. 3 sensu Dawson et al. (2005). The sequence continues at coordinate 14,700,993 of OZ026572.1, forward strand.
GAATTCAACAATTCAGAGTTAACAGAATGTTTGATCAAGATCAGAAGAGGGTCTACCAAGAACTGAATGGTACAGCTAGAGCAGCAGGAGTAACACCTGATGCAGATGAAAGTAAAATATTTTGGTCTGGGATATGGGACAATGAAGTACATCATCAAAAAGAAGCTGAATGGTTGAAGCACTTGAAGGAGGAAAAGGGAGAGGGCAGACAAGATGATATCGTGATAACAACAGGGATGGTGCTGTTACAGTTGAAGAAAATCCCAAATTGGAAGGCACCTGGACCTGACGGTGTCCAAGGGTACTGGATAAAGAAGCTGACATCGTTACATGAAAGAATTGCGGAACAGACGAATGATATGATCAACAACGGAGTTCAAATACCAGAATGGATGACATCAGGAAGAACTGTACTATGTCAAAAGGATCCAAAAAAGGGCAACGCAGTAGACAACTATAGACCAATATCATGCTTGCCATTGATGTGGAAACTAATAACAGGAATTATTTCTGAAACAATGTACAAGTTCCTTGATGAAAATGAGATTCTGCCGGTAGAGCAGAAAGGATGCAGAAGAAGGAGTAGAGGAACAAAAGACCAATTACTGATAGACAAATCAATCCTTGCTGACTGTAAGAGAAAGCATAAGAACCTGGTCATGGCGTAGGTGGACTATAAAAAAGCTTACGACATGGTCCCACACTCTTTGATAATAGAATGTTTGAAACTGACACATGTGGCAGAGAATATAATCAACTTTGTAGAGAGATCAATGTCGAGCTGGCGGACGGAACTGACATCGTCTGGGGAAATGTTAGGATCAGTTAGAATTCGAAGGGGAATTTTTCAGGGTGATAGTCTGTCTCCACTCCTTTTCGTTATTTGTATGATTCCTCTCACTTGTGTTTTGAGAAAGGCTAGAGCAGGGTATATGCTGGATGGTGTCAAAATCAATCACTTATTGTTTATGGATGACCTTAAACTTTTCGGGAAAAATGAGAGAGAAGTGGACAGCCTTGTGTCGACGGTCAAAATGATTAGTGAGGATATCGGAATGGAGTTTGGTATCAACAAGTGTGGCACGGCAACCATGAAACGAGGAAAACTGATTAAGAGCAACGGAATAAAGTTGTCGAATGGAGAGACAATTAATGAAGTGGACGAAAAAGGCTACAAGTACCTTGGTATCTTAGAACTGGATAAGGTAAAAGAGAAAGAGATGAAAGAAGTTCTTAAGGCAGAATATCTTAGAAGAGCAAAATTAGTTATGAGATCGAAATTACACGGAAGAAACAAAATTAAAGCAACAAACACTTGGGCAGTTTCTCTCATGAGATACGGGGCTGGCATAATCAAATGGAGCAAGGAAGAATTACAAGCTATTGATAGGAAAACTAGAAAGATAATGACCATGAATAAGGAGTTACACCCACGAAGTGACGTCGCAACGATCTATGTGGCAAGGAAAAAGGGTGGAAGGGGTTTGATTAGCTGTGAAAGTTGTGTCAAAGAAGAAGAGAACAATCTAAGTTGGTATATCAAAAACAGTGAAGAAATCATGTTAAGGAAAGTAGAGGCAATGGGAATAGTGAATGTGAAGGACTCTGTAAAGCCAAGTGAATATGAGCGGAACAAGAACCAGGGAAAGGAGAACGAATGGAAGGAGAAAGTAATGCACAGACAATATCTAAGAGATAAGACAGGAGTTGATTGGGAAAGGACATGGCAATGGGTAACAAATGGGGATTTGAAAGGGTGCACTGAATCGCTAATATTTAGTGCACAAGAACAAGCACTACGAACCAATTACATAAAGTTTCACATTGACAAAACTATAGATTCGCCGTTGTGTAGAATGTGTGGAGAAAGAGGAGAAAGTGTTTATCATTTGGTCGGTGAATGCAGTAAATTGGCACAACGGGAATATAAGCGAAGACATGATGACGTGGCACGCTATATACATTGGCAACTATGTGAAAAAGGGGGATTCGAAAGAGCTAGTAAGTGGTATGAACAGAAACCAGAAGGAGTGCTTGAGAATGAAGACTGCAAGCTATTATGGGATTTCACCATACAATGTGACCGAATGGTTGAGGCACGACGACCAGACATCGTATTTGTAGATAAGAAGAAGAGAGAGATTAAGATTCTGGACGTGGCAGTACCCGGTGATGGAAGGGTTAAAGACAAAGAACTCGAGAAGATTGAAAAGTATCAGTTGTTGAAGGAAGAGGTAGGAAGGATTTGGGGAATGAAGAAAGTCAAAGTGATACCTGTGGTGATTGGTGCACCAGGAGCAATCTCAGATAAGTTTGATAAGCATACAGAAGAAATTGGAGTTCAGATCAGACTACAAGTGATTCAGAAAACGGCACTTTTAGGCACAGCAAGGATATTGAGGAATGTTTTGTCTTTGTGAAGACTCAGGAGAGTGCACTTGTGAGACCTTTGTTAACTTGTTGTTAACTGCTCTCATGGGTAATGAACCAGACGAACAATATCTGCAAGTCTGAGATCAAGTGAAATGACAATAATAATAATAATAATAATAATAATAATAATAATAATAATAATAATAATAATAATAATAATAATAATAATAATAATAATAAATAAACTAAACCACCATCATTGATAACAGAAAACTAAAATAAAAAACAACACTGTTAAAAGCTTCAACGTTTCGATAAAATCTTCATCAGGAATAACTTTTCATGCGAGCAACCGAGTATTTATAGATATTTTACAAGATAAAAAGATCCAAGCTACATAAAAATAAAGGCTTAAAACTTAATTTTGCAAGTGTCAACAAAAGATTACCATGCCCGGTGAGAGTAAAAAAGTAAGCTTAAAGAAAAAGTGCATGTTTTGCTGCACCTCGAGAGAACAAAATTTATATTTTTTAGATTATTGTAAACATCTTTGGTCAATGTCCCCGGAGAGGCTTGAAACTCTGAGAAGGCAAAAAACAACAAGACTCATTGGGTAACCGCGCGGACCTCTCCGATGGCCCTTCTACGATTCGCTCAAGGCTGAATCAAGAATAGCCCGCGTAACATAACACGAAATCAAAGGAGATGGCCGCACAGCCACGCCCACCACAATCTTCAGGAAATAAATGCAATAGCAAGATTCAGGCCATCCCGCACGCAAACATGTCCAGCTCAACATCCGCAGCCCGTTCATTAAGTCCCCTTGGCAAAAATGTTCCCAATCGATATTGCCAAAAAAGTTCTTTTCGTCGCAATGAAAATACATTTTCTGCCCCATCAATTATTTTGATAGTAACATCAAATTTTCCGCGATGGTGTGATTCAAAAAAATGACGAAAAAAATTCGCTTGTAGAATCGGTTTCCCCCTGTCCAGCGTCCCTTCATTATGTTTGCGCGCGTACGACCTGAAATATGATTTATAAACGTTAAACCTCTGCCTAAATTTGGCTTTAGTGCTACCCACATATTTCTTGTGGCAGCATTCGCACTGCAACAAATAAACAACATTTTCTGAGTTACAGTTGTACTTCCCCGAATAGATGGTAAAAGATCTGTTCTCGTCAGAATTTTGGAAACTGTCCCCCTCCTGGATTAAACCGCAGATCTGACAACTTTTCCTGCCATTGCATTTATAACAGCCCTTAACCGACAGACTTTCATCAACTGAAACGGGTAATTTTGCCCTCACTAGTTGGTCCTTAAGATTTTTGGCCCTACGAAGCGATAAAAAAACTTTGTTTTGAAACAACTCTTTGTGTTTTTGATCAACCAAAAGGACATTTGAGCTTTCTCTAAGGATATCATAAACCTTATTAAGGGCTCGGTGGTATGTAAGCACTAACGGTATCCTACCGTCCTTCTGGTCCTTATTTTGTCTGTTTAAGAGGCCTACGCGATCACAAGAACGAACTCTTTCAATTTGTTGATCGACCTCTCCCTCCTTGTACCCCCTATTTACCAGCCACCCCTTAAGTTCTCCCACCCGCCTATCAAAAAATCGATCCTCCGAACAAATTCTGTTCATGGTGGCGTTTGAAGAGAGGTTGTTGTCTGACGCGCCATATAAGCCATGGCTTTGGTGGCGGTTTATTGATGACATATTTTTGATTTGGCAACATGGGGAGGAAAAGTTAAAACAGTTCATAGATGCTTTAAACCAAGCACACGAGTCAATAAAATTTACGGCAGAGTGGTCTAAGGAGAAGGTTAGTTTTCTCGATGTACAAGTGATCAAGGAGGGCAATGGAATAATTACAGATTTGTTCACAAAACCGACGGACACTCATCAACTGTTGCACCGTACCTCCTGTCACCCTGGTCACACTAAGAAGGGAATTCCTTACAGCCAAGCATTGAGAATAAGGAGAATTTGTTCGGAGGATCGATTTTTTGATAGGCGGGTGGGAGAACTTAAGGGGTGGCTGGTAAATAGGGGGTACAAGGAGGGAGAGGTCGATCAACAAATTGAAAGAGTTCGTTCTTGTGATCGCGTAGGCCTCTTAAACAGACAAAATAAGGACCAGAAGACGGTAGGATACCGTTAGTGCTTACATACCACCCAGCCCTTAATAAGGTTTATGATATCCTTAGAGAAAGCTCAAATGTCCTTTTGGTTGATCAAAAACACAAAGAGTTGTTTCAAAACAAAGTTTTTTTATCGTTTCGTAGGGCCAAAAATCTTAAGGACCAACTAGTGAGGGCAAAATTACCCGTTTCAGTTGATGAGAGTCTGTCGGTTAAGGGCTGTTATAAATGCAATGGCAGGAAAAGTTGTCAGATCTGCGGTTTAATCCAGGAGGGGGACAGTTTCCAAAATTCTGACGAGAACAGATCTTTTACCATCTAGTCGGGGAAGTACAACTGTAACTCAGAAAATGTTGTTTATTTGTTGCAGTGCGAATGCTGCCACAAGAAATATGTGGGTAGCACTAAAACCAAATTTAGGCAGAGGTTTAACGTTTATAAATCATATTTCAGGTCGTACGCGCACAAACATAATGAAGGGACGCTGGACAGGGGGAAACCGATTCTACAAGCGAATTTTTTTCGTCATTTTTTTGAATCACACCATCGCGGAAAATTTGATGTTACTATCAAAATAATTGATGGGGCAGAAAATGTATTTTCATTGCGACGAAAAGAACTTTTTTGGCAATATCGATTGGGAACATTTTTGCCAAGGGGACTTAATGAACGGGCTGCGGATGTTGAGCTGGACATGTTTGCGTGCGGGATGGCCTGAATCTTGCTATTGCATTTATTTCCTGAAGATTGTGGTGGGCGTGGCTGTGCGGCCATCTCCTTTGATTTCGTGTTATGTTACGCGGGCTATTCTTGATTCAGCCTTGAGCGAATCGTAGAAGGGCCATCGGAGAGGTCCGCGCGGTTACCCAATGAGTCTTGTTGATTTTTGCCTTCTCAGAGTTTCAAGCCTCTCCGGGGACATTGACCAAAGATGTTTACAATAATCTAAAAAATATATATTTTGTTCTCTCGAGGTGCAGCAAAACATGCACTTTTTCTTTAAGCTTACTTTTTTACTCTCACCGGGCATGGTAATCTTTTGTTGACACTTGCAAAATTAAGTTTTAAGCCTTTATTTTTATGTAGCTTGGATCTTTTTATCTTGTAAAATATCTATAAATACTCGGTTGCTCGCATGAAAAGTTATTCCTGATGAAGATTTTATCGAAACGTTGAAGCTTTTAACAGTGTTGTTTTTTTTAATAATAATAATAATAATAATAATAATAATAATAATAATAATAATAATAATAATAATAATAATAATAATAATAATAATAATAATAATAATAATAATAATAATAATAATAATAAAAGAGAGGAAAAAGGATAAAATCAGACGGAATCAAAATGCCAGATGATAAAGTCATAAAATCACTGAAAGAAGGCTAAGGATACAAATATCTGGGTGTATTACAGGCAGATAAAGTGCAGGTAAAAGAGATGAAAGGGAAAGTCGGCAGTGAATATAAGAGAAAAGTGAGAAAGATTTTGGAGACAAAGTTGAATGGGCAATCCCTGTATTGAGATACTCAGCTGCTTTCCTTAATTGGACTAAAGCCGAGCTTCAAGAGATGGATCGAAGAACGAGGAAACTTTTAACCATGCACAATGGACTCCACCCAAGAAGTAATGTCGACAGGTTATTTATACCCAGGAGAGAAGGTGGAAGAGGACTCATGAGCGTTGAAGATACTGTCAATCTGGCCACAATTGGCCTGAAAAGATAAGTCAAAGAAAGCAAGGAGAAACTGCTAGTTGCAGCTAGAGGCGATACTGAGAATGAGGAACTTGAAACAGAGAATGAGTTTAAGAGAAAGAGCAGGCAGGAAAGGAAGGCCAGCTGGAAAGAGAAAGTGATGCATGGACAGTTCCTGAGACAAACAGAGGATGTGACAAATAGAGATCAATGGTTGTGGCTACAAGTGGGAAGCCTCAAGAGAGAAACCGAGACCCTCATTATGGCAGCACAAGAGCAGGCAGTGAGAACAAACTTAGTGAAAGCTAAAATTGATAAGACTCAAGAAGACAGTACATGTAGGATATGTGGCAAAGCAGATGAGAGCATCAACCACCTCTTAACCCTAATCCACATGTTTTCCACCCCCCCCCCTCGAGGTTTTTCTTGCCGTTTTTTTCAAAGACACCAACTATGTCCCCCAAATCTACCTGACTTTTACTAATTATCTATTTGCCACATCTTGATGAAAAAATTTTCAAACAATAGAGTTCACGGGTCACGTGACATGCCCATATTTGGAAGCAGGTAGCAACAAATCATTGTTTTTGATGATTTCAATGGAAAGGTTTCAACATATTATGAAGTATTATACACCAAATGAATCAGTAAACGAAGAGCTTTAATTTGATACCGGAATTTCTGGAATTTGATGACGTCAGCATTTTTTGATGATGACGTCATAATAGCCACCATTTTGGGCTAATTAGCAAACTTTTTAATTTTTTCGAAATTTTTCAATTGAAAAGACTCCGATGATACGTTTGTAATGGGGCATAACCACTTTGCAGGCTATTTTTGTCTATTTTTACAGAGAACAAATTAATTGCACAAATGACGTCATACGAATTGGCTAATTTCTGCCAAAATATCACTCTAAAATCATTAATTTCTATGAAATTATATTTCAACATCAAATTTGTGGCTAAAGTGAACCAAAAACTGCAAAATGTTCGTGCCAAACCTTCTTTAAATTCAAATTTAACTCGGAAACCTGATTTTCACTGATTTTCAACTTCATGACGTCACTGTGACGTCATAAGGTGTGGCAGCCACACCCAAATTGCGCTACAAGCTAGAAATGACTTGATCTGTAACTGTGCCAAGTTTTATTGGATTCTGAGGAGTCTAAGGTTGTTTTCAGAGGGGGGGGGGGGGTGGAAAGAACCCCCCCCCATAAGTGGTAGCTCGAAAAAAGCCCATATGGATTAGGGTTAAGCGAATGTAGTAAAACGGCACAAAAAGAGTATAAACGGAGGCATGATTGGATAGGAAGAAAGATACATTGGGAGGTATGCAGAAAGTATGGTCTTGACACAAAAGATAGATGGTATGAACATGAGCCGCAATCCGTATGCGAAAACGAAGAGTATAAGATCTTGTGGGACTTTTCAATACAAACAGATCACGTCATCGAAGCAAGAAGGCCCGATATGATTATAGTTGAGAAGAAAAACAACAAATGCCAGATTATAGACTTTGCTATTCCTTTCGATACTAGGGTTGATGAAAAAGAAAAGGAAAAGATATTCAAGTACCAAGACTTAGCAAGGGAACTGAAAAAACTGTGGAACAAAAAAGTTAAAGTAATCCCAGTTATAATTGGGGCGCTAGGAACAGCACCAAAAGCATTACCAAAAAGACTGAAGGAGATTGGGATAGCTACCAGAATCGTAGAGTTGCAAAAGACTGTGTTGCTACAATCTGCCAGAATTCTACGACAAGTGCTTGAGATTTGAGGAAACTTGTTGTTACCAAAACTCAAGAACATCAATCCACTGACCAATATACAAAGAACAGAACTGAAGTCAGTGTGTAACTGAGATAATAATAATAATAACTACTACTTGACCAAGTTGCTAAGCAAAATTACTGCTTAAAAACTGGTGTGTTGCCGTGATCCCAGGAATGTATCAGCTAAAGTCCGTTTACTACTAATGACTACTGTCCCAATAACTTTTTAACTCTGCTCCTCCAGATATAGTTTCCTCCAATTATACATGATATTGAACACCATTTCATCACATTCTTTATATTTTCTTTACTTTGGGAGAAATTTCTCAATCCTTTCCATACGTCACTTTTTACACACCCAAGCGAACCAAAACAAAGAACAACCAGCTGCGATGAGAATCCATTTCTCTCCAGATAATCACATAACTCCTTATATCTTCTAACTTTCTCTTGATAAGCATTTTCCAAATATAAATCATAACAAACAGTTATTTCCACTATAGTGCACTGCCTCTGTATACGATCAAGAATGACTATGTCTGGCTTACGATGAACAATCTGCTTGATTTCTTCTTTAAATTCAGGGAATATTGTTTCTGCCAACAAGTTGGACGAAATTCTTGCCCGTGGCTTGTTTTCCTTAATGAATTCTGCAATCTTATTCACAATTCGCTTATGGCGACGTGAATAGAAATTCTTAAACTCGTTGCACCCGTTTAATAGGAGCGCGACGGACTCAGTATGTCTGACAGAACGGGCATTCTGGATTGTGATCTCTATTCCACAGGTGAAGGGTAAAGTTGGTGGGAAGAATACTAAGTCTCGCTTTGATTGTAAAAATCACGAGGGCATCATCAACTTTCCAATTATAATAGATCGAGTGTGACGATTTTATATGAACATTTTCAAGATTGAGATAACATCCTTGCACAGTTAATTCCTTAGAAGCCTCGATATCTCTGTCAACGCATAGGTGATACAGCTTCTTTTGAAGCTCACACTGATTGTCATACCATGTTCCTTTAATATGAGCCATCGCCTTGTCATTCACGTACTTAACATCAACGTTCAAGCTTCTTGCATATCTTACCATATCTGGCCAGTCAGACTGACAACCGAAATTTGTGTTACAAGCCAAGAAACCATCATCAGTTAATTCATATCCCAGGAAATTATTTGCTCCATCCGTTGGCCTAACTCCTCTTTTTTTCATGTCTAACTCGAGAGATGACCTCGCAATGTGCCTAAAATGCATGACGTCATGATTTAGCATTTTGATAAGAAAGGCTAAACGTGTTGATCTATAGACATCAGAAATTCGCTTAATGCCCAGACCACCATTTTCTCGGGGGAGGAATATCACAATTCGTGTTGTGGACTTGTAGAGGGAAAATAATTCTCGAACTGCATCATTTATTATATTGTCCAGCTGGTCTAACTGCTTCACACTTAGTCTTGAATTATAGAAATGGTGTAATATTTTTGCAAGAGCAAGATTGTTCATAGCACTTCCCTTTAGAGCTAAGGGTAAATCAGAAGCTTTGATTTTAGTTACCAGATCTTTATACGTGTCAACTACGTCTGTTATTTGTTTTGCATCTTCTCCGACAATTGACATTGATTTACCGAGGTATTTATATGGCTTATCACGTTGATACACAGGTAGTCTGTTAGACTTAATTTCTACTTCAGGGGTAGCATAGAATAATAATAATAATAATAATAATAATAATAATAATAATAATAATAATAATAATAATAATAATAACAATAATAATAATAATAATAATAATAATAATAATAATAATAATAATAATAATAATAATAATGAGAAATTAGGAGAAATTAGGAGAAATTAGGAGGAATTCCCAATGACGCTATTCTCTGTACTATAGACGTTGTAGGGTTGTATCCTAGTATTCCACATGAGGAAGGGTTGGAAGTTTTGGAGGCAGCTCTTGAGCATCGAGAAGATAAAAGTATTTCCGTTGATTCTCTCATGGAACTGGCGCGCGTTGTTCTTAAGAACAATTTTTTCGAGTTTGATGGTGAATTTTATCATCAGTTGAGGGGTACAGCCATAGGTACAAAATGCGCTCCATCTTATGCGATTCTTTTCATGGCGGCATTGGAAGAAAAATTATTGTCTCAAGCTCCGGATAGACCTTGGTTATGGTGGCGGTATATCGATGATATTTTCCTAATATGGCATCACGGTGAAGAGAAATTGCATCGATTTATAGACTTCCTTAACCAAGCACACCCCTCGATAAAATTCACTGCAGATTGGTCAAGGGAGAGGATAAATTTTCTCGATGTTCAGGTGATAAGGGAGGGCGATCGATTAATCACAGATTTGTTTACTAAGCCAACGGATACTCATCAACTCCTTCATCGTACCTCATGTCATCCTGGTCACACTAAAAAGGGTATACCCTACAGCCAGGCCTTGCGGATTAGGCGGATTTGTTCTGAGGATCGATTTTTCAATGAGAGGGTAGGGGAACTTAAGGGGTGGCTGGTTAATAGGGGTTATGGTGAGAATGAGGTTCTTGAGCAATTCAGCAAAGTCCGCAATCGCGATCGTTTAAGTCTTTTGGATGGGCAACCTAAAAATAAGGATGACAAGAAAATACCTTTGGTACTTACCTATCATCCAGCTCTCAACAAAGTTCATGAGATTCTAAAAGAAAGTTCAAAAGTCCTTTTGGTAGACGATGAACACAAAGAAGTGTTCCAAAACAAGATTTTTTTGTCATTTCGGAGGGCCAAAAATCTCAAAGATGAACTTGTTAGAGCTAAATTACCGAGTGTTGGTGAGCCTCCGTTGGCTAAGGGTACCTACAGGTGCAATGGCAGGAAGAGTTGCCAGATCTGCAATGTCATAACTGAGGGGGATAGTTTTGAAAATTCCGACGAAAATAGATCTTTCAAAAACTTTTCGGGGAGGTATAACTGCAATTCAGAAAACGTTGTGTATTTACTACAATGTGAAATTTGCAACAAAAAATATGTAGGTAGTACCAAAACCAAATTTCGGCAAAGATTCAACGTGTACAAATCGTATTTCAGATCTTACGCACGCAAACATAACGAGGGATCACTCGACAGGGGTAAATTAATCCCACAAGCAAACTTTTTTAGTCATTTCTTTGAGGGGAATCACAATGGGAAATTTGAGGTTAGGGTTAAAATGATCGATGGGGCTGACAATGTCTTTTCGTTGCGACGTAAGGAACTATTTTGGCAATACAGGCTGGGAACGTTTTTACCCAAGGGTTTGAATGAACGGGCGGCAGATGTGGAACTCGATATGTTTGCGTGTGGCATGGCCTAATTCCTGCCATTGAATCTGGTGTCTCTGGGGGGTTCGGTTGGCAGTGCTCTGCCGTCTTCCTTTTTGGCTTCATGTTTTTTGCATGTGGCGTTAGGGTGGAATCCCCTATCAAGCCATTCAAGATTCAGCAATTTGCGAATCATTGAAAGGTCATATGGGAGGGCTGCGGGGTTGCCGGCTGGATTCCTCGGAGGTTTGGTCTGTGATTTATCTGGTCTCAAAGGGGAAATAATTGCTAATCAGCCAAACATTTCATTTTCTTGTTGACGCTTGGAGCCTGGGTCGCGCTGGGTCTCTTGGGTCGTTGGGTTGCTCGGGGGGCTCAGGGGAGAAGGACTCAGAGTTTGGGTCCTTTGTCCTTGGGTCCTTCTGGGCGGCCTTGGCGGCCCGGGGGACCTGGCGTGCACCAGGCTTCAAACACTTTGAACTCAAACGTGATTTTTCACTCCCACTTGAATTTAATTTCAATAGCAGTCATGTTTACTAAGGATGGGGTTCTTTTTTACAAAATGTAATTGTAATTTTATTTTTAAGTTAGGTTGTTTATCATGTATTATAAATTCTCGGTTGTCCTTTGGAAAGTTTGTGCTGAAGAAGATTTTCTATCGAAACGTCCGAATTTTAGTAGTTGTGTTTTCTTTTTAATTTTTTCTGTTAATTTTTGATGGTGGTTCCGTTTATCATAATAATAATAATAATAATAATAGGAGAAACACAACTGTTCTATGTCAGACGTTTCGATTATAAAATCTTCATCAGTGTATTTACAAGTCTAGACAGCCAAGTATTTATACTCTAAACATAAAATTTGCATTAAAATGTATTTCTAAAACCCAGACAAATAAAAGAAAAATTAACATTTTAAAATCCTATTGAAATGAAAAGAAGTTTTTACATAAGAACAAAGCGGTTCCGAAACAATGAATGATTTCTGTGCCCAAAATACCCCCAAGTGGCCTTCCAAAGTCTCCTACTCCCTGTTTAAATTTTTGGATTTGGACTGACTAGAAAGAGAGTGAAAGCTCTGCGTGACAAGAACTTATACAACCCGAGACAGAAGGCAAGAGTGCAAGCTAGTGACCCTCCAAGGATTTGCTTAAGTTGCTAAATCCAGGATAGCTCGATGGGGAATTCCACCCCACCACTACGTGCAATTTTGCACGAAGTCAGCCAGCCAACACCCCTGCCATTATGCTGCCCATGATTTTCAATGCAATGGTAAGAGAACTAAGCAGTGCCACAAGCAAATATATCCAGCTCAACATCGGCTGCCCTCTCATTTAGGCCATTTGGTGTAAACAAACCCAATTTGTATTGCCAAAAAAGCTCCTTCCTGCGAAGGGAGTACACATCCTGTGCTCCATCAATGAGGCGAATAACGACCGAAAATTCACCATGGTGGCCTTCCTCGAAAAAATGAGAGAACAAGCTTGCCTGAGGGACCGCCTTTCCCGTATTAAGAGTACCAGCATTACGCTTCTGTTTGTAAGTCCGAAAGTATGATTTGTACACGTTAAATCTTTGACGAAATTTTGTTTTAGTGCTGCCAACATACTTTTTGTTGCAACATGTACATTGCAACATATAAACTACGTTTGTAGAATTGCAATCGTAAGCCCCTGAAGGCCTGTCATTTCTAACTCTGGCTTCTATACAGAGAACATTTCGGAATTTTTGGATTACCATTTACAACCTCTTGCTAAAAGTGTCCGCTCATACATCAAAGACACAAACCACTTTTTGCAAAAAATTGCGTCATTAGACAGGCTTCCAGAGGATACTATTCTTTGCACTATTGATGTCGTTGGGCTTTACCCAAGTATACCACATGACGAGGGATTGAAGGCTTTGCGTGACGTTTTAAACTCTAGGAACGATCAGTCTGTTTCTACGGAATCTCTTGTTGAACTTGCAGATGTAGTACTTAAGAATAACCTTTTTGAGTTTAATGGGGCGTTTTACCATCAGCTGAGGGGCACAGCAATAGGCACCAAATGTGCGCCATCATACGCGATTTTGTTCTTAGCAGATCTGGAGGAAAAACTTCTTAGGGGTTCCAGCTGCAAGCCGTGGCTGTGGTGGCGCTACATCGATGACGTTTTCCTAATTTGGACCCATGGTGAAGAGAAGCTTTCCGAATTTGTAGAATACCTCAACACTGCACACCATTCCATAAAATTTACAGCTGAATGGTCCAAGGAGAGCGTCAACTTTCTTGACACTAAAGTCATTAAAAAAGGTTACAAGTTGGTGACAGATCTCTACACGAAACAGACTGATACACATCAGCTCCTGCACCGTTCTTCTTGTCATCCTTATCACACCAAAAAGGGCATCCCATACGGACAGGCCCTTCGCATAAGGCGTATTTGTTCCGAAGATTCATTTTTTGACGAACGGATGGGTGATTTAAAATCGTGGCTAATTGGGAGGGGGTATCATGAAGGGGAAATCGACATTCAGTTAGACAAGGTCAGACAATTGGATAGGGAAATCCTGTTAAATGGGATCTCCAAGCAGAAGGATGACACGAGGATACCGTTGGTTCTAACTTACCATCCGGCACTTCAAGGGGTCAGCAATATTTTGCGAAAATGCGCTAATATTCTCCTCGTTGACGACGAACATCGCAAGCAATTTGGCGGAAAAGTTTTCGTTTCATTTAGGAGGGCTAAAAACCTTAAAGACACTTTGGTTCGCGCTAAGTTGCAAACTCAAGATCAGGAGTTGGTGCCAAAAGGAACTTTTAAATGCAGTGGTAAGAGATGTCAAATTTGCCCTATTATTCAAGAGGGCTGCAGTTTTTCTAATGCGAATGATTCGCGATCTTTCAAGAATTTTTCAGGGGCTTACGATTGCAATTCTACAAACGTAGTTTATATGTTGCAATGTACATGTTGCAACAAAAAGTATGTTGGCAGCACTAAAACAAAATTTCGTCAAAGATTTAACGTGTACAAATCATACTTTCGGACTTACAAACAGAAGCGTAATGCTGGTACTCTTAATACGGGAAAGGCGGTCCCTCAGGCAAGCTTGTTCTCTCATTTTTTCGAGGAAGGCCACCATGGTGAATTTTCGGTCGTTATTCGCCTCATTGATGGAGCACAGGATGTGTACTCCCTTCGCAGGAAGGAGCTTTTTTGGCAATACAAATTGGGTTTGTTTACACCAAATGGCCTAAATGAGAGGGCAGCCGATGTTGAGCTGGATATATTTGCTTGTGGCACTGCTTAGTTCTCTTACCATTGCATTGAAAATCATGGGCAGCATAATGGCAGGGGTGTTGGCTGGCTGACTTCGTGCAAAATTGCACGTAGTGGTGGGGTGGAATTCCCCATCGAGCTATCCTGGATTTAGCAACTTAAGCAAATCCTTGGAGGGTCACTAGCTTGCACTCTTGCCTTCTGTCTCGGGTTGTATAAGTTCTTGTCACGCAGAGCTTTCACTCTCTTTCTAGTCAGTCCAAATCCAAAAATTTAAACAGGGAGTAGGAGACTTTGGAAGGCCACTTGGGGGTATTTTGGGCACAGAAATCATTCATTGTTTCGGAACCGCTTTGTTCTTATGTAAAAACTTCTTTTCATTTCAATAGGATTTTAAAATGTTAATTTTTCTTTTATTTGTCTGGGTTTTAGAAATACATTTTAATGCAAATTTTATGTTTAGAGTATAAATACTTGGCTGTCTAGACTTGTAAATACACTGATGAAGATTTTATAATCGAAACGTCTGACATAGAACAGTTGTGTTTCTCTTAATTTTATTTCTGTTTTATTTTGGTGATGGTTTGAGTTTGCTTTTAATAATAATAATAATAATAATAATAATAATAATAATAATAATAATAATAATAATAATAAAAATAATAATAATAATAATAATAATAATAATATAAAAACACAACTGTTTATAAAAACAGTTGTGTTTTTATATTCTTTTTTCTGTTTATTTTGATGGTGGTTTTTGTTAACATAATAATAATAATAATAATAATAATAATAATAATAATAATAATAATAATAATAATAATAATAATAATAATAATAATAATAATAATAAGAAGAAACACAACTGTTAAAACTCTGTACGTTTCGATAGCATAGCTATCTTTCGTCTTTTATGCGCACGCACACTCGGTTTCAAGCAGAGACTTTAATTTTCTGTGAGTTTGATATATCGAGGAAAGCGGCAGAGGCAAAGTGTCATACTGGAAAGGCAGCAGTACCAGACTTACTACCCAAGTCCCACGGTGCTTTTGTTTACTTTTGCAATCAAGGGTCTACCAATTAATCTAAACTTCGCTGAAACGCTGTTCAATGCCAGAAGAAAACTAAAAGATACCCTAACTCCCAAAATTGCCCATTGTGATCAAGTCTACTAGAGTTTCTTGATTCCCTAGAAATACCTTTAGTCTCATTTGAAATATGACTGAACTCCTCATAAAATGGTTTCAAAATAAAGACAACTTTGCTCAGTCTGCTTGCTCTATTTGTGATGTGAATGAACTAAGTGGAACCAAAAGCATTAACAGAGACCTGGTGGTGGAAAGATTTTTGAATTTGCAACAGAAATTCTTGCCCTTGAAATTTAAGGTGCATTTTCCTTTTAGGATTAATAATATTATTGTTGAATACAGCTTGTGAAATATGGTCAGTTTGTTCATGTTGGCCAAACACTCTTTCATGGTGACCCTGCATCATTCTAAAATATCTCTTTTCCATTAACAGAATTAACTTTGAACATATAAAAACAGACAGGTAAATGCACAAATAAAAACAGACAAATTCAGTGAACGAAACTTGAAAACACCTTTCAGAACTTAAAAATACTTAACTAGCATAACAAAATATCCTGCAATAATACTGGATAGTTCTGCAAATGTTGTGAAAATGTTCCTGAAATGTTCTTTCTTCCCAGCTCCTCAGAAATGTAGGAACCATGGAGCACTGCGGGAGCGGCACATGCCCCATCTAAGATTTTACAATATTCATAATTATGCCCTTTTTAAGAAGTGCCCCTTCACCTTAATGAAAAACTCCCTTGGAGTGTCATCACTGGGATCCCAGGAAGTTGTATAACCCCACTCCCTCGCTTTTGATCTCTCTCTTAACCCTATTTTAACCGGGTGAAAAAAAAGTGATTTTCTACCGGGGGGGGGCGTTTTTCACCCCCCCTAATTATCTTCGAAACTATAATAGCTATGACTATGAAACTTGCACTGTGTTATAATTAAACAAAGGAGAATCCAAAAATAGCATCAATTAATTTTAACCACGTGATTGGTTGCTAGGCAACCAAAAATAGGGCAAATTTTGACAAAATTGAGCTATCAGGAAAAACAAGTAGGTTTGCATTAAATAACCGGCTAAAATAGGCTAAAAACTATCCAAATACTTACTTGATAGCCTTAGTTTGAGATTTCATTCAGTTTTGTATGAATATTTGTGGTTCCTAATTAATTAACTAAATAAATAACGATAATTCGATTCAATGCAAAATTGATTCCTCAAAAATAATGCTTAAACACCATCAATTTCACATAATTTGAGTGAAATCAAATAGTTTTATCAATATTTCAAGTCATTACATGATTTTCCATATAAAAATTGCTAATTCATTAGAAATATGACGTCATAAAGGTGTATGATGTCATAGAAATTATAAATTGCTGACGTCAGCAAATATAGATAAATTATATATCAAATGAAAGTACTCATCGAGACAAATTGAATGGTACATATATTGACGAGATTCGGCACGAAATAAAGAAACTAGAGCAGTTTTCACGATTTTCTTTGTGACCACTCTCCAAATATGGGCATCTGGTGGTAACGTGGTCTAACAATAGGCATTGAAATTTTTATTTTCTGATTGCCAGTTAAATTTTAGGAAAAGTCAGTGAGTTTCAGTGTCATAGCTGTCATCGTTTAGGAGCTATTAAAAAAAGTTTGGGAGGGGGGGGGCGAAAAACGCCCCCCCCCCCCGGTTAAAATAGGGTTAAAGCATCATGTCATAGCTTCACAATCACAAGGGAGGCTACTGAGGAAGGCCTTTTTATCATTGGGGGGTGGGGCTATATAACTTCCTGTGGTGCCATGTCCCCACATTTAAAATACTTCCTACAGCTCTGAAACCTTGTATTTGCAATGGTTACATCTGCTGTACATTCCAGTGAGCTAGTGAAGTTGGATGGGCCAAGGATATTTTGAACCAGTGCAAGTGAAATCTCATTTGTATATGTAGGTATGCATTGAAGGTGCACATATCTGCAAGACAAAAACAATACACCATTTTGCAAACACTTGGCACTATATTTCAGATTAATACCTTGAAATGGATACCAATAGTTGCACAAGGCAAAACAATAGGAAATAACATGTTCAGCAGATGCATAGGCGGTTCTCGTACTATGGGCACAAGACTGTAACATCAAAGAGGAATTGGCTAAATGTCTGACCTTTAATTCATTAATTTGTTACTCCTTGCATTCTCTGTCAGACAAAGCTCTAAAGTAAATATTTGCAAATCTTATGACTTTTTAAGTGCGAAACTCCCTCAGCTGTCGATATATCAGGGCTGAAGTATTTGCTTCTTGTGACACATGACACGTCGTTCTTGCCCTGTCTGTGATTGTTCAAGGACAAAGCTTTTCCTTCCCCAAATCGTTGTCAATGTAAACAAAACCTTCCCTCAAAAAGACGAATATTGACGTTGAACGCAAAAAACAGTGGACATACCCCAGGTTGGAAAGTTCGGACTGCGCGCCGAAGAACTTCGGGGCGCACTTCAAAACTTCGGTGCGCGAATGTAAAAAAATTGGTGCGCAGAGCGCATAAATTACGGGGATTCTTGCCACAATGAGTCTGAACAAGAGGGGCTCTGAGTTGTAATTGGTATTTTACCTAAAGTTGAGATGCGCCAGAAATCAAAGTTTGTCCAACTGAACGAGAACTCGGTGAACATGATAATATCATAAAACATTATCATAAAAAATCGGAATTGGGCCATCCCTTGCTATTTCTATTTTAATTTTGGGGCGCACATTAATTTCATTTTTGGTGCGCAAAATTTTATCGGTCTCTTGGCATTCGGTGCGCAGTTGACAAACTTTCCAACCTGGGACATACCGACACTGCCACACTGTTGTTGAAGCTCTTGTAAGTGCATTAGCAAAGTTTGGTGATGTGGCACGGTGCCGATTTGGAGTAATAAACACCTGAAAATTGGCGATTTCAGCTGACGAGTGTTGAACCATTTTAGACTGCACTTTGACAAATAACAATTTACCTACCTTGTCGACCACTTACGAACATAAGCTTTTGGATATTTATGTCAAGAAACAGTTCTATCAACACAAACAAATGCCAGACTTCCAGCTGGAGTATTTCGATGAAAAAACGATATGGCAGGAATGGCTCCCTCTGCTACTTGGCTAACATGGTCCTAGAGTAGTGTCCACAAAACCTGAAATAACTTTCCAACGCAAAAAACAGTGAAAAACCCACCTGATAGGCGATGTTTCTGACATCCTTGGGAAGAACTCCTGGAAAGATCTTGATGTGGCACGGTGTAGTTTTTGAGGAATTTACCCTTTTGTCAATCGGAAGTTGCATGTGAATTAGGCCATTATTCCATGACCACAAGAAGTCTTCAAATAATGATCTTATTGAGAAAATTTGGTCGATCGTGATTTCTCCATCTTGTCCAACCTTTCCAGCATTTAATTTCATGTATCGATTTATGCGCGTGCGCACGTGCTCACGCTGGAATGCGAAAGCCGCTGTCCAATCCATTTAGGCCCGCTGCCTCGCGAAATTTGAAACCAAGCCGTGAGACTGATGAATTTGCGCGGTCAGCGGTTTCTGAGACGAATTTTCACCATGCTCGTTTCGATTAAAAATCTTCGTCAGCAATACTTTTCTAATTGGACAACCGAGGATTTATACTCCGTGGTAAACAACTTCAATACAGTTTAAAATGAACTAAAATTACATTTCATTACAAAGAACCCTATTCTTAGTAAACATGACTGACCCCAAATTTAAGACCCAGTGGGAATTAAAATCACGTTTTAAATTCAAACTTTCTTCAGCGTAAACAAGAAATGAAGTAACTGGCACATCAGCAAATGTTCCCTCCCATATGACCCTCCCGTATGTCCTTTTACCCCGTGGGATCAAATAGATCACAGAGCAAACCTCCAAGGGATGCAGCCGGCAACCCCACGGCCCTCCCACTTGACCTTTCAATGATTCGCAAATTGCTGAATCTTGAATGGCTTGATAGGGAATTCCACCCTAACGCCACATGCAAAAAAACATGAAGCCAAATAGGAAGACAGCAGAGCACTGCCAACCGAACCCCCCAGAGAAACCAGATACAATGGCAGGAATTAGGCCATGCCACACGCAAACATATCGAGTTCCACATCTGCAGCCCGTTCATTCAAACCCTTGGGAAGAAAAGTTCCCAGTCTGTATTGCCAAAATAATTCCTTACGTCGTAATGAAAAAACATTATCAGCCCCATCGATCATCTCAACCCTAACCTCAAACTTACCATTGTGATTCCCCTCAAAGAAGTGACTAAAAAAGTTTGCTTGTGGGATTAATTTACCCCTGTCGAGTGATCCCTCGTTATGTTTGCGTGCGTAAGATCTAAAATAAGATTTGTACACGTTGAATCTTTGCCGAAATTTGGTTTTGGTGCTACCTACATATTTTTTGCTGCAAACTTCACATTGTAGTAAATAAACTACGTTTTCTGAATTGCAGTTATACCTCCCAAAAAAGTTTTTGAAAGATCTGTTTTCGTCCGAATTTTCAAAACTATCCCCCTCCGTGATGACGTTGCATATCTGGCAACTTTTCCTGCCATTGCACCTGTAGGTACCCTTAGCCAACGGAGGCTCAGCAACACTCGGTAATTTAGCCCTAACAAGTTGATCTTTGAGATTTTTGGCCCTCCGAAATGACAAAAAAATCTTGTTTTGGAACACTTCTTTGTGCTCTTCATCTACCAAAATATGTTTTGAATTTTCTTTTAAAATCTCATAAACTTTGTTAAGAGCTGGATGATACGTAAGTACCAGAGGTATTCTCTTGTCATCCTTAGTTTTTGGCTGCCTATCCAAAAGACTCAAACGATCGCGGCCACGGACTTTGCTGATTTGTTCAAGAACCTCATTTTCACCATAGCCTCTATTGCAAAGCCACCCCTTAAGTTCCCCTACCCTATCATCAAAAAATCGATCCTCAGAACAAATCCGCCTAATCCGCAAGGCCTGGCTATAGGGTATACCCTTTTTAGTGTGACCAGGATGACATGAGGTACGATGAAGGATATTTAGCGAACGCTTAGAACGAAAGCAATTAGCTGAGAAAGCAGTAGCAGAGATGCAGAAAACTGTATTAATGGACAGTGAAAGCATGGTTCGAAAAGTACTTTCAGGACTCGTCCAACACCAAGATTAAATATTGACTGTTTTTATTTGTATGGAAGATGTTGCTCATTTTTAGGACCAACAATATTTGATGGTCCTTATTGTTGGCTATTTAACTGTAGCTATTTTGCTTCAATAAAAATAAAAATAATAATAATAATAATAATAATAATAAAAATAATAATAATAATAATAATAATAATAATAAAAACACAACTGTTGTGCCGACAAAAGTTTCGATTAAAATCTTCTTCAGTGTAAACTTTCCACAGGACAGCCAAATATTTATACCAAATCTTGCTTACCTAATATTACAACGCACTTTTTTAAAACCATAAACAGCATAGTTAACCTAAAATCAATACCTAATGGACCATCATCCTCCTAAGATGCTACCGTCTCAGGCCCCGTCCACACGTATCCGGATATTTTTGAAAACGCATCTTTTTTATCCGTTTTGGGTTCCCGTCCACACGGAGACGGCGTTTTCAGTCACCGAAAACGAAGCTTTTCGAAAACGCTCTCCAGAGTGGATCTTTTTGAAAACGCCGTTTTCCTGTTCTCGTGTGGACGGGTGAAAACGGAGCTTTTCGAAAACGCTGACGTCAAGGCATCGATATACGACGTATCAGAGCATGCGCTCGGTTCTTTCGGGATCACGCGAGGGCATATTGCTTGTCTGTTTTCTTTCATCGAAGTTCGAATGCCGAATATCGTTATCGATTATGGAATTTCATTATCGAATATCGAATTGTGAGTGTCACAGCGTTTCCGTGCGGACGAGGATATTTTCGAAAACGTTCCTGGTGTGGACGCGAATCTTTTTGAAAACGGATAAAAAAAGATGCGTTTTCAAAAATATCCGGATACGTGTGGACGGGGGCCTCAGACATCTTTTATTTAAACTGCAATTTATACCAGGTCCCTCGGGCCATGGGAACCGCCCAGAAAGACCCAAAAGACAAAGAGCTCACACAGAGCCCCTGCCCCCGGGTCCCCCTACACGACCCAATGACCCAAAGGACCCAGCGGGAACCAGACTTATACTGTGAAGAGGAACTGGAGCTTAATGAGCCCCTTGAGGCTATGCTAGCTTCTCCGTGAATCCCAAAGGCAACTTTCCATAGATTCGCTAACTGCTAAACAATCTTAGCAAATGCTGAATCCGGGACAGCCCGATAGGGAATTCCACCCTACCACCAAGTGCAGAAAGGCGCGAAATTACCAGAGGAAAACACAGAAAATGACGCTAGCAGAGCCTCCCAACACCCCATTCAAATGCAATGGTAGAATCTAGGCTGTTCCACACGCAAACATATCTAATTCCACATCCGCCGCTCTTTCATTAAGACCCTTAGGAGAGAACGTTTCAAGCCGATATTGCCAATAAAGCTCCTTTCTCCGAAGTGAATAAACGTCCTCTGCCCCATCGATAATCTTAATCCCAACCGTGAATTTCCCATTGTGCCCATTTGTCAAAGAAATGCCCAAAGAAGCTAGCTTGTGGAATAGGCTTACCCTTGTCAAGGGAGCCTTCGCTATGTTTTCGTGAATACGTCCTAAAATACGATTTGTACACACTAAATCTTTGTCGAAATTTTGTTTTAGTACTCCCCACATATTTTTTGCTACAACATTCACATTGTAAAAGATAAACCACGTGCTCCGAATTGCAATCATACTTCCCAGAAAACGTTTTAAACGACTTTGTTGAAGTAAAATTCTGGAAAGTATCTCCCTCTCTCATTAAGGGACATTATTATTATTATTATTAGACGTGGGTGTCGAAACTGACGTGGGTGATGAAACTCCACAGAATGATAGTGGAAATGCCAATGAACAGCATGACACAATTGAGAGGGAAGACCTACAATCAGTTACAAAATTGTTGAGCCACCCCCAGATTTTCAGTTTATTTGCCCCTGTTTTCCCCCCTCCCCTTTAGTCAATGTTGCAGTACCACAAAAAGTTGCCGAATCACGCGTGTCATCTCGATCAGGTACTTTTTTCAAAACAACATTGACATGGGGGAAGGGGGGACGAAAATTTCATTTTTTTCTAGGGTGGCTCAACAATTTTGTAACTGATTGTCTGAAAATGTAGCACCTTTTAATGGATATAAATCAAAAACATTTGCTTCAAACAATGTGAAATTAATAGTATTTGCAATACATTGGTAGATAAATGTCTCAGATTTTTTCGGGAATTTTAGAAGCTTATGCGGCCTCGCAGCGTCCCTTTGAAAATATGCCTATTTTCGACATTTTTGATTGCAAAGTCCAACTTTGTAATCTAAGAGGGCACTCGATGTCAGTCAGAAAGAAAGTAAGTAAGTAAGTAAGTAAGAAAGTCACGCTCGTTAATGGAATTGATAAACGTCTTACCGCTGCTAATGAGCACTCAGATAAAGAAAGCGCACAGAAAGCGCATACAACACAGAAGCTTCCCGCGATCCTATAGCAGAATTTGACGTCGGCTTATTTCATGTTAGACAGTTTTGACACCATAAGATCGATAAATAGCAAATTGATTCATGGCTTGAAGCAAGCGTTTTGGATAAATATGATCATTAAAGACCACGCTTTGTTATTCAAATCTGAGGGTTTTAGCAGTGCGAGCTTTGCCAAGTTATACTGAAGCGTTCTAATTGCTAATTGCTTCATTGTGGTGACCTAATGTGCTTCGACTTTTCTCTCTCTCTGGCAATAAGCCATGAAAGAAAAGAAATATGATCATTAAAGACCATTTTGTGCTGGTCACGCTTTGTTATTCAAATCGGAGGGTTTTAGCAATGCGAGCTTTGCCAAGTTATACTGAAGCGTTCTAATTGCTAATTGCTTCATTGTGGTGACCTAATGTGCTTCGACTTTTCTCTCTTTGGCAATAAGCCATGAAAGAAAAGAAAATATGATGCGTGCGCTCAACGTCGAATGTTGTCAGTCATTTTGATGTTACTGCAAGAGATGGACAAGGCGGGGTTTCTACGAAAAGAAAGTATGGTGTTCGAAACTGATTTTAAATGTAAGTTGATTCTAACCTTTGATCTACGTAGTTATTTTTGATTACAAAGTCCACTTTGTAATCGAAGAAGGGGCTTCGATGTCAGTCAGTCAGAAAGAAAGTAAGTAACCCACTTCCGTCACGCTCGTTAAAGCAATTGATTAACGTTTTATCTCTGCTAATTGGCACTGAAATAAAGAAAGCGCACATAAAGCGCATACAAGACAGAAGTTTCCCGCGATCCTATAGCAACATTTGACGTCGGCTTATTTCATGTTAGACAGATTTGACACCATAAGATGGATAAATTACTAGGATGTTTACCCTGGCACAGCAACAAATTCACCCAGAATTGGCACGTTCTTGACTTCATTAGCAGCTTAATTATGTCAAAACAATCGTTTTCTAGAACGAACGAATCATTAGCCACTTATTGATAGTACTCATTATGCAAATAACTCAACTTTAGAGGATGATGTAACCGGCGGCCTGCACAGAGGCTAGCATTTGCAGCATAACCAAAGGTAGAAGGACCCCCCTCCTACACAGCAACGGATGCAATCATCGCAGGTGAAGTTGAGACGAAAGGTGCAGAATCCCAGCAAGCAATGGCGCAATGGACTGGGGGAAGGGACGTGATCACACTGAACCAAAACATCTTCATGCATATCATTCTGCACAGAGGAATCTTCGTGACTGCTTGTCTCAAATTAGATGCCCGCGAATAGCAACAACTGAAACGTTCTGTAGGGTTCTGCATAAGTAATTTTGCGTTATCGTAAATCTCACATGACATCTCCTTTGACACAGATGCACCAATAGTTTTGTGCACGAACTATAAGCAAACTAGGGGTAATGACTTTTGATTTTTGCGTATCATTCTCGTTTGACATAAAGACCAAAATATTGCCTTTGACCTTGAGGCGATTCTTGTCCTTATACCAGGCGCTCGATTTTCCATTGAAGGCGACTTTAGCAGCAACACTCATCTCTCTGACTGTAGCAAAAAACAGAATCAACGATCATTTGGGGTTATGAAGAAATTAATGATCAGATATTCTTATGCTTGTTTAGCTCAGGACGGACTTTGTAATCATCCAAAAGGATCTTATGTTTTAGTTATGTGCCTACTTGTTTAGGCCTCGCAATAATCAGGTTCGACGAAAAGGTATACCACAATAATTATTTTTGTTAGCACGGGAGAGCTCAAATCAACTTTTTGAATTGCTAACATTGCCGTGTTTAATGACAGTGGTGGAGCTGCATAGGTTTACATTTTCTGCGTGATTTCTGTTGATTTAGGGTAATTCTCTGGAATCTGCCTGTTAATTGTCACGGTGACGTGGTCATAGGGAAATGATGATTATCTGCTAGGAAAGCTGGTTTCGTGAAGCTTTACTGATGTATGTTCATATGCAACAGCTATCAAATAGATACCACGTCTGCGATAGCCTCTGTCTGCCTGTAAACTTACAGGAGTTCCGTTGTGCAAAATTAACCATTTTCAAGCCCTACACAAAACGAAAAATGTGATTCTCGAACGAAATTACAAATTCTTTAGCGGAAATTCATGATACATTCAGAATCGAACGTCTTTTCACGCAATAATTCCCATAAACCAAACAATGTTGTGCCGTATTTGTGTCTTAAAAAGGAATCATTTCACTTGATCAGGCGCGGGAAATTTGAAAAATCGACATTTGAATTTCAAAGGGCATACGTTACCCCTTTGAAATCAGTCATAATTCTTTTGGGAACGGACAAAGCCCTATAACAAATCATTTCTTATCGGTCCACTGAGCCCACAGTGATTTGGAAGCCCAAATAACCAAATAAAGATATTGACGTCACCGAGTGAGGGGTTGAGATTGAGAACAATTCTCACCAACAATTCCCACTTTTTAAAGTTCCTTAAAAACGCCCGAAGACCTCGATAAAAAGTCAGTGAAGTCAACCAAAATGTAGCAAAGGCCTGTGAGTAGACATGTGCGAAGTTTTCAGCAAAAATCTGGCACTCATTTGATGTAAAATGACAAATAGGTCAACAATTCCCACTTTAGACACTACTAAAATGACTTCTATTAGTTTTTTAAAGCACCAAAAGTGAGCAATGTCGGTATGATTCCTAAAAGTTTAGCTTTGTTGTGCAAAGTATTGTTCGTTTTTGGTCATAAATAGGAGTCTCCACTCCCTCTGACATCAAAGCCTATGTCCTTTTGATAAATAAGGTATGTTTACCCTTGCAAAGAAGCACAAAATGGAATGAGCAATGTTAGTGAGAAATGTACTGAGCACTGAGCATTGTGGCGAGCGACGATGACGTAATTCGCCTTGCAGACGAACTGGCATCATGCACACAAACTGCTCGCATCTTGGCCATGGTTGGTGTGTTCGAGTTGCCAGAGTTTGATCAAGGTTTAATGATATCGAAACGCGTTATGATTACTTTCTATCATGGTTGGAACGAGAGGAAGACGAACCTTAAATATTCACTATTTCAGACAATTACGCTATTTTTTGTAAAATCGCGGAAAAACGCGAATTTCAAAAATCACGTAAAAAATGTCCAGTTGATGAAATTCATTAAGCCCAATGCTTATATCAACTTTGTATCAATAACATTCTGTAAGCAAAATTGTGCATCATTGCCTTCATCACTTTTCTTGAAAACTGGAGTTAAAGTTGCGCGCTTTTCAGACAATCAGTTACAAAATTGTTGAGCCACCCCCAGATTTTCAGTTTATTTGCCCCTGTTTTCCCCCCCCTCCCCTTTAGTCAATGTTGCAGTACCACAAAAAGTTGCCGAATCACGCGTGTCATCTCGATCAGGTACTTTTTTCAAAACAACATTGACATGGGGGAAGGGGGGACGAAAGTTTTATTTTTTTCTAGGGTGGCTCAACAATTTTGTAACTGATTGTAGATCAAGACAACAGCAACTTAACAAAACAGGAGAATTCAATTGTAAGTCGAATTAAAGAAGTCCTGGTGCAAGGGAACATACGACCCGTCAAGAGCCTAAGGAACATCAATAAGCTTGAATTGAGAAGTGAAACTGCAAAGGTAAATGGAGTTTTGAAACATATCGAGACGAAAAATATCACGGAAACAAAGAGTTCTGTTAAAAGCAGCTGCAGTTGTAATTTGTGAGAGGTTAGGTGTGAAAGATACCACAACAACGAGAGGAGAAAGACCTTGGTGGATGAGGAGAATTGAAGGTGATATCAGTAGGTCGAGAAAGGACTTAAATAGACTTGATGCATGGAGAAAAAGGCTGTGGACTCGTCCAAAACAGAGAGTAAAACAGGATCTTGAAAGAAAGTATCGAATAAAACAGAAAGGAATACATACAGTCGGAGAAATTGTCAAACAAAGAATCCTTGCAAAGGCGTCAAAACTAAAAAGATATAAGGGAAGGAAAGCAAAATTTGATGATAATCACCTTTTCAACACGAATCAGAGACAATTCTATGGGAATTTAGAAGGGGGTGCTATTATGCCAGAAAACCCAAACCAAGAGGAACTAATAAAATTCTGGAGTGACATCTGGAGCAAAGAAACCAAGCACAACGATAAGGCACAATGGATTGAAAATATCAGAGAAAAGGTCCGGAATACTGATCAGCAAGATAATATCACGATCTCATTAGAAGATACCAAAAGACAAGTTAACAGATTACCAAATTGGAAGGCACCAGGGCCAGACGGGATTAGTGGGTTTTGGATAAAAAATTGTACAGCTCTGCATGAGAAAATAAGCATTCATCTCAATGATTGTTTGGAAGCAGGTAGTGTACCTAACTGGATGGTTGAAGGAAAGAAAACGTTACTTGTGAAAGACAAGATGAAAGCAACAGATGCTGCAAATTATAGACCCATAGCTTGTTTAAATCTTTTGTGGAAAGTTTTGATAGGAATTTTTGCGGAGAAAGCGTACAAACACCTTGACGACAACAGTTTACTAACTGATGAGCAAAAAGGGTGCAAAAAGAATACTAGAGGAACAAAGGATCACCTAATATCTGACAAAGAAATTTTGAGAAACTGTAGGCGGAGGCTAACCAATCTATCTATGGGCTGGCTAGATTTCAAAAACGCATATGATATGGTTCCACATTCGTGGATCATTGAGGTCCTCAAAATGTTTGGCATCGCAGACAACCTGGTTAAACTGATATCAGCCAGTATGTCAGATTGGAAGACATGCATCTATGCTAATAATACGTTATTAGGGAGAGTAAAGGTATCGCGTGGAATTTTTCAAGGTGATTCCTTTTCGCCATTGTTATTTGTGCTGGCATTAACCCCAATTTCAATAGCTTTGAAAGATATCAAGATGGGATACAGCTTAGCTAAGGGAGGTCCGGTGATAAACCACATCCTTTTCATGGATGACATGAAGTTGTTCGGGAAGACAGAAGATGAGATCGATTCACTTATACAGACCGTCAGAATTTGCAGTCAAGATATTAAAATGAAATTTGGAGTAAACAAATGTGCTGTGTTGACAATGAAGAGAGGCAGGAAAATAGAAAGTAATGGTGTGCTTTTACCATCTCGAGATAAACTTGGTGACCCTGCAAGAGGTGGACATAAGTACCTGGGAATTTTGGAAAATGACAAGATCTTGACCAGGGAAATGAAAGAACACGTGACGGCATTATATAAGAAAAGATTAAAGTTGCTGCTTAAAACAAAGCTTAATGCACGAAACTTAATCACAGCCATTAACACATGGGCAGTGACTGCAGTAAGATACAGAGCCGGCTTCCTTGACTGGACAAAAGAAGAAATAGATATGCTGGACAGAAAGACAAGGAAAGCGTTGACAATGAATGGTGGTGCACACCCGAAAGCGGATGTAGATCGTCTGTATCTCAGGAGAAAAGTTGGAGGAAGAGGACTTATAAGTGTCGCTAAATGTGTAGAATTGGAGAGATTGAATCTTGAACAGTACTTAAGAAGTAGTGAAGAGGAGGTATTCAAGTTTATCAGTGCCCAGAGGGGACTCGTTGCTGATGCAACTGAAACAGAAGAAAGCTACAAGTTAAGGGTTGAGAGGGAAACGCTTGCTGCAATTGAGAATAAACCGCTTCATGGTCAATTTGAGAGAGATACAAAGGAGTGTAAGAATAAACTTTTATCCTGGATGTGGCTAGCAAACGGATACCTAAAGAGAGAAACAGAGAACCTTATAATCGCTGCGCAAGACCAAGCGTTGAATACAAACTCAATTAAAAAGTCCATTTACAAGTTAGACGTTTCAGATAAATGCCGTTTATGTGGAAAAGAAACGGAAAACGTCACACACATAGTCAGTTCTTGTGGAATGCTTGCATAGAAAGAATATAAAAGACGGCACGATAAGGTATGCCAGAATATCCACTGGGCGTTGTGCATCAAATTCGGATTTGAGTGCAGTCAGAATTGGTGGGAACACAAACCAGAATTAACGTTAGAAAATGATAAAGCAAAAATCCTATGGGATTTCCTGTTTCAGACAGACAGACGAATTGAGCATAGAAAACCAGATATTGTTGTACTTGACAAAACCAAAAATACATGCCTGATCGTAGATGTTGCTATACCAGGTGATCACCGCATAGCGTCGAAGGAGGTGGAGAAAATAATGAATTATTAGGAACTGAACGTGGAACTGCAACGAATGTGGAAAACAAAGACTAAAGTCATCCCTATTGTTATTGGTGCGTTAGGTTCGATCCCAAAGGAACTTGGGGAGAATCTAAAGGAGCTTGACATCAAGCATAACATCAAAGTATTTCAAAAATCAGCATTACTCGGAACAGCTCATATCTTGAGGAAAGTGCTTGCTGTCTGAGACTCTTTGTTAGAGTTTGACATTTAGCATGTATGGTTCTGGCATTAGGCCATGTCGTATTTGTAATAATAATAATAATGATAATAATAATAATAATAATAATAATAATAATAATAATAATAGTAATAATAATAATAATAATATTGTATGTACCAAGACATTGACAGGTTGTATGTACCAAGAAAAAGAGGAGGCAGAGGGCTGATAGGTTGTGAAGATTGCGTTAGAGCAGAGGAAAATAACGTCGCATGGTATATAAAAAATGCTGTGGAACCGCTTCTTTTGGAAGTGAGAAGATCAGGGATGATTAAAACCGAAGACTGCAAGGATAAGAAGCATTACAAGACAGTGAAAGTGACTGAAACCGTAAGCAGATGGACTGAAAAACCCATGCACGGACAGTTCCACAGAGATGTTGAAGAACGGACTGATCAAGAGAAAAGGTGGTTATGGTTGGCAAAGAGTGATTTAAAACCGGAAACGGAAGCCTTGATCTGTGCTGCTCAAGAGCAAGCACTTAGAACTAACTATATCAAGCATAGAGTTGATCATACAGCTGAAAGTGATAGATGTAGGGTTTGTGGCGACAAGGGAGAGACTGTATGGCATATTACCAGTCAATGCACACCTGTAGCCCAAAGAGAATATAAAAGGCGTCATGACAATGTGGCAAGGATAGTGCACTGGGCACTTTGTGGAAAGTATGATATTCAAAGAGATGACAAATGGTATGACCATAAACCTGAAGGTGTCATAGAGAATGAACGTGCAAAAATTCTGTGGGATTTTATGATTCAGTGCGACCATCAGATAGAGCATAGGAAACCTGACATCGTCTTGATAGAGAAAGAAAGCAAACTATGTTGGATCATAGGCATTGCATGTCCAGCTGACAATAAGGTGTGCGATAAAGAAGGAATGAAGAAGGATAGATATGACAGATTAGCATTTGAGATAAAGCAGTTGTGGTCACTAAAAAAAGTGACTGTCATACCAATAATAGTTGGTGCTTTGGGAACAGTGAGTAAAGACCTTGAGAACTATATTGAAAAACTAGGGATTACAATACGATTGGAACACTTGCAGAAAACAGCACTTCTTGGAACTGCTCGAATACTTCGGAAGGTGCTTGAAGAATAAAGATGTTACCTCAGTTTACTGGCAGTAAACAGCTAACACCTTAATGTTACATCTCCAGCTGAAGAAGAAACAAGCTGAGCAAAGGGAAGAACATAATAATATTAATGATAATAATAATAATAATAATAATAATAATAATAATAATAATAATAATAATAATAATAATAATAATAATAATGATAATAATAATAATAATAATATTGAGACCATCGACCACATTATTTCTGGATGCTCTAAACTTGCTGCAACTGAGTACGTAACTAGACATGACAGAATAGGCCAGTATTTGCATTGGAACATTTGTTGTCATTACGAAATCCCGCACCCTACGAACTGGTATGAACATCACCCACAGCCAGTTGCGGAAGGAGATAATGTCACCATTCTCTGGGATTTTACAATCCATACAGACAGGCAGATTGATGCGAATAGACCTGATATTGTTATCAAAGATCTGAAACAAAAAACCTGCTTCCTGATAGATATGTCTGTGCCTGCTGATCGAAACATCTCGGTGAAAGAATACGAAAAGTTAGCAAAGTACAAGGACTTAGAAATAGAGATAAGTAGGATGTGGCAGCTAAGAACAATCACATTGCCAATAGTAGTTGGAGCATTAGGAATGTTAAAGAAAGGATCCAGTGACTTTATTGATCAAATCCCGGGAAAATCGAACATCTGTGAAGTTCAAAAAATTGCACTAACATCGACAGCCCATCTCTTGAGGAAATTCCTTTCAATGTAGTTATCGATTTGCGGAACCATCAAAAGATTATGACACTTGGTCAACTTTCCAGAAGGACTGTCATGACATAGTTGCTAGCCTTAAGTCTCTGGTAGTGACTCGGCTAGTAACTAAACATTACCTGAAATCAACGCTAAAAATTCAATTCATAATAATAATAATAATAATAATAATAATAATAATAATAATAATAATAATAATAATAATAATAATAACGATGAACTCGATATTCCACAAAAAATCTGATATCACCAGGCTCTACATGCAAAGATCTGAAGGTGGAAGAGGACTCCTCAGTGCAAGTCAGCAATACAAGAAAGCAATAATCAATCTTGCGCACCACATCGAAAATAGCAAAGATAAGTACATTAAGATAGTAAAAGAATGGGATGCAAAAGAAAGTGATTCAATCATGAAAAAGGCACAGAAATATGCAGAGGAACTGAATCTAAATTTGGATGACCTCAAATCGAAAACTAAATTGCAATGTAAAAGTACGATTAAAGAGGCGAGCCTTGGCAAACTGAAAGAAAAGTTGAGAGCAAAACCACTTCACGGTCAATTCTATCAAATGATAGAACAAGGTCACATAGATAAGAAAGCAACCTTTGAATGGATGAAAGGAACAGGATTGAAAGGCGGAACGGAAGCGACAATTGTAGCGATACAAGAACAGGCAGTTACAACCATATATATAAAGAAACACATCCATAATACTACAGATAGTGACACCTGTAGAATGTGTAATACAATGCCAGAAACGATAGCGCATGTTGTATCAGGCTGCACGACCTTGGCGGCAACGTCATACCTGAAAAGACATAACTCAGTAGCAAAGATAATTCATTTAGAACTAGCAAAGAAATTCAACTTGATTGAAGTGAAAGAATCATTAAAATGGTACAGTCATACACCTGAGAAAGTTCTTGAAAATGAGAGCTCAAAACTTTTATGGGATTTTCAGATTAACACTGATCGTACAATCATTGCCAGCAAACCTGATATCATATTGCAAGATAAAAAGATCAACAAACTTTACATCATAGATATTGCAATACCAGCAGATGCAAATATTGTAAAGAAAAGAATCGACAAAATCGAAAAATACATCGACCTCTCTTTTGAGTTGAAACGTCTGTGGAATGCCAGCGAAGTCCTTGTCATACCAATAGTTATAGGTGCAACGGGAGTGATATCGAAGAGCTTCAAACAAGATTTAGAGAAAATACCTTGCAAAATATCGCAGTTAGAAATGCAAAAAGCAGCGTTACTCGGAACAATGAGAATTGTAAGAAGATTCACACAAATTGAAGGATGATGAAAAGAAGATATTGACGCAGGAAGTCAAGACTAAGGACGCAAAACATGATGACCTTATTTCTCAGGAAGAGAAACGGAGAATCAGTTGTTACGTGTGAAAAACAATAAACAACCTCATAATAATCTATATTAATATTTTATGAAGCAAATTTTGTTGCACGTAAAACTCGAGCACAGTTGAACCAATCCCCGCGAAACTTTCCAGATATCTTCGTCTTCACTGTACCTAACGCAATAGAGATTTTGTTTTTTCAAATTCACCCTAAATGCGGGGTAATGGGGCAAAGCGGCAAAGTCAAAGGATCGAGGGACTCCCCTTACGAAATGGAGGCTACAGAAAGCGAGGAAAGCGAGGAACGGGATAAAACAGGTTGGCCTTGGTGAAGTCCAACTATAAAGGTCTGTTTTTTATTTCAAAAGAAGAGGAAAGAGTTCCCATTGATCTCCTTAAGTCTCAATTGTATTTTGAGTGGGCACTGAAAGTTTCGGGGTAAATTCCTTAGAAACATTTTTCAAAGTTAACAAAAAAGCCTAGGCCTATGGGCTACAAGAATTTCTTTGTAAGAAAATGAGATTTTCAGCCTGCACTGAAAGTTTCTTTAACTGATCAGATTTCCAAGGTCCACGACAGTTCTGATGGACTGACGGGGCTACTGTGCCTAGGTAGGTTACTGAAATGGAAGCAGGCTTCACAGCTACACCAGAAAGACGGGTTGGCAACTGCCAGGTGATACTCTCCACATATATTAAGTCCTGAAGTAAGCCCCCTTTGGGCCTATTTTGCAAAAACAATTTGGGGTGAGGGCTTATTCGAGGGAGAGGGACTTATCTAGCAGCAACCAAAAATCTTACCAGCACTGCACGTATCCCTTTTATGAGAAACTAACAATCTGGGCCAGTACTGAAAGTTCCTTAAATTATCAGATTCTTAGTGCTCGAAGTTTCTTATGAGTTTCTTAAATGTTTCATAGCAGTCTTCGTATTCACTTCCTGTTCTCTCATGAACATTTAAAAACAATGTTTTTTGAAGCTTTTCCAGTGTTTAGATACTATAATCAAGTACCTACTGAGGAATATTAGACAGGAAACAAGCGAAAGTAAAGTAAACGGTGTTAAGGATTCTTGACCTATATTTTCCCAGACTGGAGTTTCTCCATTTTTGTGTTCTCAGAATTGAGTTTCTTATAAGCAGTTTCTTATAAAATTAGAAATAACGATTGTCAGTGAGTGCTGCGCAGCGTATTGGTTGCACAGGTCCATTCCCTGGTTCCGCAGTTTACATTCACTGAATTGTGATGCATGACAAATCGGTATATTGGCTTTGGGTCAATGAACAACAGGAGAACAAATATGTGGCGTTAATGTTCTTTTGTTGCCAATACAAGTGAATTCCAGCCATTCCGATGCCATTTCAAAAGCCGCTGACGGAATGCCCTTTGCAAATTTATTGAAAACAGACCTGCAAGCATGGACAATCGATCGCCCACCGAAGCCACTGCGCAGGAAGAGATGGCTGCTTCGCAGCAAAAATCTATGAACTCTTTCCCTCACTCAAGGCGGGTCAGTATGCGCAAACAGCAGATTTCATGGGGTTTGTTGTTTTTGAGGCAATACCCAAGACTGAGTAAGTCGAAAAAACAAGAAGAAAGTCAGCTAAAGAAGAGAATCAAATGTATTCACTAAAATAAAAAACAATTTTAACAGACAGCAGCGTTCCCCACGGGGGCTTTCTGGCTAGGAGCATATTTTTAAAAAAATACCTTCGGGGGGGGGTCTCATTCAAGGGGCGCCTTTTTGAAGGTGGGGGCTTATTCAAGGACTTACGGTAGGATTTGCATTACAAAACGTTTCCCATGTTCACCCTGGGAATCCCTGTGTAGGCTCCCTCATAATAACTTTCTTTTCGTGTTGCAGTTGTAATCACAGACAGCCTCATGTTTCCGTAGTAGACACAGTAACTAAAGTTAGAGTTGTGAAGCCTTGATCTCTGCGGGACTTGGTCATTATATTAATAAATGTGCTCCATTGTAAATCTTAAGAATACAGTCGGGATATTTCACAGGAAAGGTATATAGCCAAGAGTCTCTTTGCTCAGATAAAGTGATTCCGGCTGAAAATGCCAACAGGCAGCAAATCCCTCCCCAAACAATTACTCGGTACGATGGCTGCGTCACACAGTTGAATCAGGAGTTGACCAGGGTGAAATCCCACTCTTAAAGCAGGGACGCCAAGAGGCTTTTGAGACCTGGGAACAAAAATGCGGACTGAGGCCCCTACAAGGGAAGCCAGCAGAAAATGTTTTAATCGCTTTAAAGTTGGTGTGACAAACTAACTAATACCACCTATTTACAATGTAATCTACAAGGATGTCTAAATAATGATATTACAAGCTATATAACGTAATGGCCAGGGTACTTACCAATTCTACAATTACATTTTTCACCCATCCAGGTTCTATCTTTGTTTTAAGGGGGAGCTATACGTAACCATTTGTGCTTTTTTGAAATTTTCTACCAATTTTTGTTTGTAGAATTTTTCAATAGATTGAAGCCTTGACTATGCATCCAAACAATCCCTGTAGCCATGTTTTTCGTAAAACTCTGTAAAAAGGTACTTTTTCAGGGAGTGGTCTGAAAAATTGATTGTTTGTTGCCATGGCAACCGAATTTAAAGTCTTTTGAAATACCCCCTTTTCCCACCCCAAGTGTCCAAAAATTGGCCCTTACGTCATTCCACATATAGAGATTTCGTTTTTTCAAATTCACCCTAAAAGCGGGGTAATGGGGCAAAGCGGCAAGGTCAAAGGATCGATGGACTCCCCTTACGAAATGTAGGCTACAGAAAGCGAGGAAAGCGAGGCAAGCGAGGAACGAGATAAAACAGGACTCGCTGGAATTAGTGGAAATAGTTGATAACTTGAACACTGCTGAACTAATCCTCACGAAAATTAGATACTTCACTAAATACTCTATTTCTTATAGTTTCCCATAAGGAGGGGGAAAGGGCCAGATAAGACCTTAGGTGCCTGAACGATAGGGGATTTCCACTGGAAAGAGAGAGAAAACACAAAACACAAAACTTTATATTGTCCTTTGCTTTGCTCTTTAATCTGAAAAACTTTGCGGTGAATGGCCAGGAAACTGACTCATTCATTGCAAAGAATCAACGATTTATTTCGTCACAAAGTCAGCGCTCAACACAACAGATTTCTTTGTTAATCTGTGTATTTGAAAACAAAGGAGGGCTAACCGTCTTGACTTCCTACGGCCTCAGAAAGTCAAGGATTACCAGCCATTGAAATTTCCTATTCTTTGTATTGTCCAAATCACACAATCAAGTGCGTGACAGACTGCCTTTAAAGAGCATGTGTCGTGAGCCTGATTGGCTAATGCAATACAATTATCTCTTTTGTTCAGTACAAAGCACAGAATCGAGGCTAAAATTCAGGAAGCACAAATAAAGTGTCACGAAACAATGGAATTCCACTCCAAACTTCTTTGTTGTATTTACCAACTGCTATCGCGACACATGCCCTTTAACTTTTCCAGCACAAAGTTCCTTATTTCTTTGGTCATTTGAATTGATCAATTTCTTATAGAGTTCCCTTTACAAAGATACGTTCATTTATTCAGTTGAATAAGGCTTTGGCCGGGGTGAAATCCCACCATAACGGTCTATTTTTTATTTCAAAAGAAGGGAAAGAGTTCCCATTGATCTCCTATTTCCACAATTAAGTCTCAATTGTATTTTGAGTGGGCACTGAATATTTCGGGGGTAAATTCCTTAGAAATATTTTTCAAACTTAACAAAAAGGCCTAGGCTTATGGACTACAAGAATTTCTTTCTAGGAAAATGAGACTTTCAGCCTGCACTGAAAGTTTATTTAACTTATCAGATTTCTAAGGTATATTTGTATGAAATCCTAGCTCATTAGCTCGGCCTTCCATGACTGTTCTGATGGACTGACGGTGCTACAGTGCCTAGGTAGGTTACTGAGAATGGAAGTAGGCTTCACAGCTACACCAGAAAGACGGGTTGGCAACTGCAAGGTGATACTCTCCACATACATTATGTCCTGAAGTAAGCCCCCTTTGGGCCTATTTTGCAAAAAAAATTTGGGGTGAGGGCTTATTCGAGGGAGAGGGGCTTATCTAGCAGCAACCAAAAATATTACCAGCACTACACGTATCTTTTTTATGAGAAACTGAGAATCTGGGCCAGTACTGAAATTTGCTTAAAATTATCATATTTTTTGTACTCGAAGTTTCTTACGAGTTTCTTAAATGCTTCATAGCAGTCTTCGTGTTCACTTCCTGTTCCCTCATGAACATTTCAAAACAACGTTTTTTGAAGCTTTTCCAGTGTTTAGATACTACAGTGTAAGTGTAATCAAGTACCTTCTGAGGAATATTAGACAGGAAACAAGCGAAAGTAAAGTAAACGGTGTTAAGGATTCTTGAGTTATATTTTCCCTGACTGGAGCTTCTCCATTTTTGGTGATCTGAGAATTGAGTTTCTTACATGTATTCTTATCCTTAATCGAGGCGGGTCAGTATGCGCAATCAGCAGATATAATGGCATTTATTGCTTTTGAGGCAATACCCAAGCCTGAGTAAGTTGAAAAAAGAAAGTCAGCTAAAGATGAGAATCAAAGTATTCACTAAAATAAGAAACAATTTTAACAGATAGCAGCGTTCCCCACGGGGGCTTTCTTTCGGGCTGGCTGGGGGCATATTTAAATAGGGTTTGCATTGCAAAACTTTTCGCATCTTCACCCTGGGAATCCCTGTGTAGGCTCGCTCATGATAACTTTCTTTTCGTGTTGCAATTGTAATCACAGACAGCCTCATGTTTCCGTACTAGACAAATTAACTAAAGTTAGAGTTGCGGAGCCTTGATCTCTACGGTAATTGGTCATTATATCTATATCAATGTACTCTGATGTAAATTTAAAGAATACAGTCGGGATATTTCACAGGAAAGGTATGTGGCCCAGAGTCTCTTTGCTCAGATGAAATGATTCCGGCTAAAAATGCCAACAGGCAGCAAATCCCTCCCCAAACAATTACTCGGTACGATTGCTGCGTCACACAGTTGAATAAGGATTTGACTGGGGTGAAATCCCACTCAGAAAGCAGGGTCACCAAGAGGCTTTTGAGGCCTGCGAACAAAAATGCGGACTGAGGCCCCTAAAAGGCAAGCCAGCAGAAATTGTATTAATCGTCAATCAAATCACATTCAATCAAATCATAATCATGCTTTAAAGTTGGTGTGACAAACTAATTAATACCAACTATTTACAATGTAATCTACAAGGATGTCTAAAAATGATATTACAAGCTACATAACATCGAGACCAGGCTATTTACAAATTCTACAATTACATTTTTCACCCATCGAGGTTCTATCTTTGTTTAAAACCCTTTACATTCGCCTAAAAGGCATTTCAGAACATTTCCTGAAGTCAATATGTTAAAAATCTTTGATTATGAGGGCCCCTAGACCCTGAGGCCCAGGGGCAAATTGTCCCCTCTTCTCGGTGGCCCTGTCAAAAAGAACTGCTTTTTTATTTAAAGCAGGATGGGGAGGGTTTCCATAGATTTCTTATTTCCACTTTGAAGTGTCAATTGAAACTTTCCGGTCCGCACGTTCTTATTTGTTTGGTCATCTAAGGGTTCATGAATTTCTTATATAGTTTCCTAGACTAAGATATGTGTCCATTCATTCAATAGAGTCGATTATTGTCAGGTTTCAGGGTATCTTTTTCTGACAAAGTTTTAGTAGCACGTTGTTCTAGAACCATTTGTCACCAAGGGGATATATTCATAGGAAAGTGTTCTTTCAATGTTAATCGTTTAATTTCATATGTTTCGAGGAAATTTTTCCCGAATCTTTACAGAGTAGCAATGGCAAGACTATATTTTGGAGGAAAATCTGCAACTGGATAGAAAGGTTAGTGGGCATAGCCTGCTTCGTCAAAATGAATGTCAATGAATTACAACGACTTCAGGAAAGGGTAATAGCATGTGTAGGACAGGAATTGTCGCAATGACATCCTAGAATGAAATTAAGGTGAACTTTGCCTCTAATTTACGCAGGTTGGTGGTGCGAAAAATATGGAAGACTGGGGAGAAAGTTACAAGAAAGCGTCTTCAGAAGAGGCTTTGTTAATGTTTGGATCTCTATTCAATAAATAAATGAGGAAACGAGAAGCTTAGCAACAGAGAGATTAGTGTCTGTGATCTTAGAAAGTAAAAAGAGTAGATATTTACCGGCAAACTTAGGTGCTCTCTTGATGTATATATAGTAGCATTCTTATATGTCTCAATAGATTGCTGCAAGTGCTAGGATACGCAGCAGACGCCACTAAATTCAAGGAATAGTAAAAGCGGCAAAGAGAAGGAAAAAGCTGTAAAGTACATGGCAGTAATAGAAGAAATACGTCAGAAAAAGCTAAATTACCGCTAATGTCAAATGAAAGCAGCAATGCGACCTACATGCAATTTAAATGGATCATATGCTGCAATGGTTTGCATAATTGAAAGCATCAAGCATGAAAAATCCACTTGCCTTTTATAACGGAGTCGCAATCAATGACTATATACAAGTCAATTAATCAGAGTTATGCGACCAACTATATTTGAAATTATAAAAGGGGTTGTCGAGCAATAGAGGGAGGAGCTGGAATCGGGAATAGTATGAAGTTATCTCGGAATAAGAACTGTCCAAACGGCAGTGGCGGAGCCAGACAAAAAATTGTGAGGGGTTAAAAGTCCAAAATTTTCTGACTGGGGGGTGAAAGGGTATACCCAGACATTTTTATTGCATTCTTCAATTACAATTTTACTCACTCTTTCAAAAGTGGGGGTGTATTTACCACCTCCTACCCTCCCCTGGCTTTTCCACTGCCAAACGGTGGCTATGATTAAAATGAAATGGAAGATGCAGCAGAACTGTGCTCCAATTGAGCACAGTCAGAGCCATGGCTTAGATACCTGAAACTGAGTGAAGAGAGTCATTTCAAAATTACTATAAGAGGAGTACAGAAGAAAATGGAAATGATTCAATTCACAGTGAGTGCAGGATGAGAAGAATATTAAAAACGTTGCGATAGCTAAGTTTCTGAGGTAGATCACACTTAGAACTCTGCTTTCAAGGAAACGCTTTCTGAGTTAGAGGAAGCACAAGGAGAACAAAGGGGTTCATGAAAGTGGTATAGTAGAATATCTACAGAACAAAATTCACACGACTATAGTGATTGTAGCACATTTTGCACACGAAATGTTGCAATTTGAAGGACAGCTTAAGTACGAAATATGAGAAAGTACTAATAGAATGAAGGAAAAGAACAAAAAATTGGCATAAAAGATTTATGTTGAGTTTGGAAATGTAGCAAGCAGAACGGGAAGAGGCAGAATGAAAGGGAAATGTTAACAAAGACAGCAATGAATCTTTACTCAGTATATACTTCGAAGTATTAGATAATACTTGAGTTTCCCTAAAGACTTTTCACCCATGGATTGTAGTGAATTCTAGACAACGATCCGAAAAGTTTTCGAAACCTATACTTGGTGAGCGGATGAATTTGACAAGCCAAAAAACTTGGTTGATGCATAACTATAAATACCTTTGAATAAGAAAGCATCAGCCTTTCCCTTTCCTGCTAAAAGTAATTCTACATTGTAGTGGAATCCTTTAAGACTCTGTTTCGTCAAGAACAGTGTTGTACAGAAACAAAAAAACAAAAGTACATAATATAATGTCAAGACCCCATTAAGTCCTCTTCCCCAGGAGGCTTATTTCACCTCTAAGTCTACAGAACGAAGCTTGAAATGCAGCGGCATTTCTATAGGAAGACCTCATCCATTGAGTCAGTTGTCAATGCTAAGAATGATAGCATTTCCTCTTTTACTGTACATTATAGCCTCCGGAATTAAAAACACTCATTGAGCGTGGTATGACTATATGCACATCAAGATTGACATTATTGTAGTTCAATAAATGTTACCTTGGGTACCAGACTCTATCTCTTAGGGAGTCTGGTACCCAAGTTACAAACATGGGAAACATTTAGGGCGATGGTTGAGAGCCTTTTGTGTTTCATATGAGTTGAAGGAGTAAATAGAATGGGCATATCTATAATTTTGCCTTGAAAGGAAGGGGTTTTATTAGGCGAGGGACGTTATAGCACGGGACTGAACAGAGTTTCTCTTTCCTTTTGTAATCGTAATGAAAGCAAAGTACGACGGCGGGCCAGCGCGGCGCCGCAGGCGACGCGCGGCAAGCCTAGTCTATATACTAAGATGCGTCATAGGAATGACCCGAAACCTTTTGTCTTCCCGTTGTTTCCCCTCTCAGCACTGTAAACAGCAAAACTAAGAAACCGCCTCCCTCCCACGGAAAGTAACCCTCCCAGCTTTTGCTCCGAAGTCTGAAGTGGGTACGAATGGCATTATTTCCTCTTTCTGCAATATGGGGGCTGGGGTACATCCATTTTTATCCAAGGTTCAACTCCCAAGGGAATGATCTTTGCACATATCCTCATTGCCGGACTTTCAGTGTGTTGGATCTTTATCGTACTCCCGTCCCTTCATTTAACGAAAAATCTAAAAAAAGTGGCAAGGCTTACTTAGATCGCTTTCCTCCTCCAACTAAGATAGCTCAGGCACCAGAGGAAGCATCAAGGAAGGTTTGACTGGGGTCATGAATGACAGGGGAAGCTAATTCTGAGCGAAATGGGACCGAAAAAGGTCTCCAAATCTAAGGCCATATTTCCTCTACCGATCTGGATTATATACCTGAAACTACAAAGAAGCCTTCATTCCTTTGAAATGATCAACGGCTTTGTTTCAGTTTGCAAGGAGTCTTATAGAAAACTTTTTAGCATTGAAATTTTGAAAGAAGGCATTCAAATAGGGTGAATGCATTCCGTTCGTCTGACGCAGGACCAAGGTAATGAATTCCTGGAAATGAGAAATCTGAGCGGGAACGATACGGACGTCTTCTATCACAGAGAGCTTCAAAGGGGATGCAATGAGAAGGCAAGTTTTCCTGGGGGCATTGAGCTAAAAAGAGACAGTAGCTCATGTCTCCTCTAACTTTTATTGGATTGGTAAGGCTACTTTTTCCGACCAAGACAGGCGGTTGGAGGTTTAAGAGGATCGCCGATCTCTTCCATACCTAAGTGAGCCCTCACGAGGGCTAGAATTGGAGAGGAAGTTTTTTGAAGGGAATTGGGTTGAATGGAAACAAAAGCCACCTATCTTCTCAGGAGATCGCTTCGAGCTAAAGTATCATATGAACGTGTTCTATCACAGAGAGCTTCAAAGGGGATGCAATGAGAGGGCAAGTGTTTCTGGGGGATTGGTTTAAAAAGAGACAGTAGCTCATGTCTTCTCTAACTTTTATTAGATTGGTGCGGCTTCTTTTCAAGCCAAGACAGACGGTTGGAGGTTTAAGAGGATCACGGATCTCTCCCATACCTAAGTGAGCCTTCAAGGGGGCTACAGTTAGAGAGGAAGTTTGTCTGGAGAGCATAGGGGTGAATGGAGACAAAAGCCACCTATCTTCTCAGGAGATCGGTTCCAACTAAGATATCATATGGACGTGTTCTATCACAGAGAGCTTCAAAGGGGATGCAATGAGAGGGCATGTTTTTCTGGGGGCATTGGTTTAAAAAGAGACAGTAGCCCATGTCTCCTCTAACTTTTATTGGATTGGTACGGCTTCTTTTCAAGCCAGGACAGGCGGTTTGAGGTTTAAGAGGATCACGGATCTCTTCCATACCTAAGTGAGGCCTCACGGGGGCTAGAATTGGAGAGGAAGTTTTTCTGAAGAGAACTGGGTTGAATGGAAACAAAAGCCACCTATCTTCTCAGGAGATCGCTTCCAGCTAAAATATCATATGGACGTGTTCTATCACAAAGAGCTTCAAAGGGGATGCAATGAGGGGGCAAGTTTTTCTGGGGGCATTGGGCTAAAAAGAGACAGTGGCTCATGTCTTCTCTAACTTTCATTAGATTCGTACGACTTCTTTCTTCAGCCAAGACAGACGGTTGGAGGTTTAAGAGGATCACGGATCTCTTCCATACCTAAGTGAGCCTTCAAGGGGGCTAGAATTAGAGAGGAAGTTTGTCTGGAGAGCATAGGGGTGCATGGAGACAAAAGCCACCTATCTTCTCAGGAGATCGGCTCAAGCTAAGATATCATATGGACGTGTTCTATCACAGAGAGCTTCAAAGGGGATGCAATGAGAGGGCAAGTTTTTCAGGGGGCATTGGGCTAAAAAGAGACAGTAGCTCATGTCTCCTCTAACTTTTATTAGATTGGTACGGCTTTTTATTACCAGCCAAGACAGGTGGTTGGAGGTTTGAGAGGATCATGGATCTCTTCTATACCTAAGTGACCCTTCAAGGGGGCTAGAATTAGAGAGGAAGTTTCCCTGAAGAGTGTTGGGGATGAATCGAGACAAAAGCCACCTATCTTCTCAGAAAATCGGTAATACAAAAAAGTGGCAATGATACGAAACACTGGAAGACATCTGCAAGTTACGAACCAACGATGTATGCGATCATCCTCCTTCCAAATATCAGCGGAAAACACCATGTGCAAACCTCAAGTTGAAATGAAATCTTCCAAGTTGGGGTCATTAAGAGGGGTAGAAACCCGCCGTTCCGCGTGATTTTCACCTAAAATCCGCCGTTCGGGTCTTTTCCTGCCAAAGTTCCGCGTTTCTCCACTTCGTCATCAAAATGATGGCACAAATTTGTATTGTTAAACATCTTGATCCATCCAGGTGGAAAGAGGAGGAGAGTGGCAGTTCAATTTCTTGTGCAAAGCTTTAAAAATATTCTCATAGTGCTGATCAAAAAACAAGGATGTGACCACGACCTGTTTTTACAAGACAACATATGAAGGATCCGCAAATCCATAAAAGTTCATGAACATTCCGCATTCCGCCTATCATTTTCGAGAAAATCCGCGTCCGGTTGGGGTAGAGAATTCCGTCGTTCCACAGAGAAATTGCCAGAATTCCGTATTCTGCGACAAATTTTCTTCAAATTCCGCTGTTCTGCAAACCCTTATGACCCCCCACTTCAAATAAGACAGTGGCAAATGGAAACTACGTATCCAAGAAATAGCTAAGGTGTTTTGGGATTTTTTCAGGCTCCTGTTCACTCCAGTTGTGATGTCTTGCAGTCCTTATGAGTCTCCGTAATTTTGCTCTTTTTAGCCGATCTTATTACCGTTCATTATGCTGGCTCTGATAGTGTTTTTGAGAGCAAGAGAGCATGGCCTAAGAAAGGCCAGGAGCCATGGAGCATGAGTAGAAAATGCGGGACCTTGAGAGCACATACATTTTACGAGAGCTCACTTCAAAAGTTTTATACTTTTCATTAAAATCCCATGCACCCTCCAATTCCTGTACAGGATGTCTATTTTGAACTGCAAAGGCAACCAAATCAATAGTTCTTTATTTAAGGGGAGGGGGAACTTCCAGCCGTTATGAGAAAACAGCCATGTTTT
Source organism: Aurelia sp. 3 sensu Dawson et al. (2005) (assembly GCA_964020215.1). Taxonomy (NCBI): domain Eukaryota; kingdom Metazoa; phylum Cnidaria; class Scyphozoa; order Semaeostomeae; family Ulmaridae; genus Aurelia; species Aurelia sp. 3 sensu Dawson et al. (2005). Next base: position 14,745,336 of record OZ026572.1, read on the forward strand.
GGAAACTTTTTGAAGTGCCCACAAAAATGGGAATCTTACGACTAAGGTACCGTTCCTTGCCAAAGTAAAGAACGTGCTCTTGAAACATTTCTGAGGGCATCTCTCCAAAACTCAATCTTTGCTGCACCAAAGACACAAATCAGTGCCCTCCTTCACTAAAATGCTCTTACTGGTTTGTTCAACACCGCAAGGATGCACTCCGAGGCTGAAGCAAATGTGTACGAGAAATCACCAAATCTATGTATTACCCAAGGTTTCCAGGGAACAGTGTCCAGTGAGAGAGAACTTCCAATCCTGACAGATCATGAAAAATCTGAAGCAAAAATTAACAACCATATTAGATACCAATCGACCACTTGACTTTAAAAATTTGAATCTAAACAAAGAATAGAAGCATCATCCCAGCATTACAGGAGTTATTGGGAGCACAAAGCTAATTTTGAGGTTAGCAAAGTAGCATCCTCCTTTTTAAGAGGGGAGCAATGGAGCGACGATCTCCGCTATCAGGGCCTTATTATGACATGCTTTCAAGACCAACGATTGGGACAAATCTGCAATTTTAACAATTTCATTGGAAACAAATAGTTTTGCCAAAGGTATACGAGATCTTTACAGAGTCATAGCCCCTATCGCTTCCCGTAAAGTTACCGTAAGTCCTCGAATAAGCCCCAGACAATTTTTTTCCCAACAACATATTTTCCCTAGATATATTTTTGGATTGGGTCTTATTCGGGGGGGGGGGGCTTATTTGAGGGAGGGAGTATCTTTTTAACAGGAACCAAAAATGTTACCAAGACTACTTTTTTCTTTTACTTGATGCTGCTCAATATGCTTAAAACGGCAGATATATTAGGATAATTGCTTTTGAGGCAATATCTATGGAACTCTGCCCTGAGTATGACACGAAGTCAGTCAAATACCCAGGGGGCACTCAATACACATGCGTACGGGGGGGGGGTACGTGTTCTATCACAGAGAGCTTCAAATGGGATGCAATGAGAGGGCAAGTTTTTCTTGGGGCATTGGGCTAAAAAGAGACAGTAGCTCATGTCTCCTCTAACTTTTATTAGATTGGTACGGCTTTTTATTTCCAGCCAAGGCAGGCGGTTGGAGGTTTAAGAGGATCATGGATATCTTCTATACCTAAGTGAGCCTTCAAGGGGGCTAGAATTAGAGAGGAAGTTACCCTGAAGAGTATTGGGGATGAATCGAGACAAAAGCCACCCATCTTCTTAGGAGATCGGTTCCAGCTAAGATATCATAGGCAAAGAAGTAATACAAAATAGTGGCAATGATACGAAACACTGGAAAACAACTACAAGTTACGAATCAACGATGGATGCGATCATCCTCCTTTCAAATATCAGCGGAAAACACCATGTGCAAACCTGAATTTGAACTGAAATCCTCCAAGTGGGGGTCATCAATGGGGGTAGAAACCCGCCGTTCCGCGTGATTTTCAGTTAAAATTCGCCGTTTGGGTCATTTCCTGCCAAAGTTCCGCGTTCCTCCACTTCGTCATCAAAATGATGGCACAAATTTGTATTGTTAGACATCTTCATCCATCCAGGTGGAAAGAGGAGGAGAGTGGCAGTTCAAATTCTTGTGCAAAGCTTTGAAAAAATATTCTCATAGTGCTGATCAGAAAAACAAGGATGTGACCACGACCTCTTTTTACAAGACAACATATGAAGGATCCGCAAATCCATAAACGTTCATGAACATTCCGCATTCTGTTTATCATTTTGGAGAAAATCCGCGTCCGGTTGGGGTCGAGAATTCCGTCGTTCCGCACAGAAATTGCCAGAATTCCGTATTCTGCGACAAATTTTCTTCAAATTCCGCTGTTCTGCAAACCCTTATGACCCCCCACCTCAAATATGACAGTGGCAAATGGAAACTACGTATCCAAAAATAGCTAAGGTGTTTTGGGATTTTTTCAGGCTCCTGTTCACTCCAGTTGGTGAGTCTCCGTAATTTTGCCCTTTTTAGCCGATCTTATTACCGTTCACTATGCAGGCTCTGATAGTGTTTTTGGAAGCAAGAGAGCATGGCCTAAGAAAAGCCAGGAGCCAGGGAGCATGAGTAGAAAATGCGGGACCTTGAGAGCACATACATTTTACGAGAGCTCACTTCAAAAGTTTCATACTTTCCATTAAAATCCCATGCACCCTCCAATTCCTGTACAGGATGTCTATTTTGAACTGCCAAGGCAACCAAATGCAATTAATGAGTTCTTGATTTAAGGGGAGTGGCCACCAAAATGGGAATCTTACGACCTTACGACAAGGTACCGTTCCTCGCCAAAGTAAAGAACGTTCTCTTGAAACATTTCTGAGGGCATCTCTCCAAAACTCAATCTTTGCTGCACCAAAGACACAAATCAGTGCCCTCTTTCACTAAAATGCCCTTACGGGTTTGTTCAACGCCCCAAGGATGCACTCCGAGGCTGAAGCAAATGTGTAAGAGAAATCACGAAATCTATGTATTACCCAAGGTTTCCAGGGAACAGTGTCCAGTGAGAGAGAACTTCCAGTCCTGACAGATCATGAAAAATCTGAAGTTAAAATTAGCAACCATATTAGATACCTATCGACCACTTGACTTTAAATATTTGAATCTAAACAAAGAATAGAAGCATCATCCCAGCATTACAGGAATTATTTGGAGCATAAGGCTAATTCTGAGGTTAGCAAAGTAGCATCCTGCATTTTAAGAGTGGAGCAATGGAGCAACGATCTCCGCTATCAGGGCCTCATTATGACATGCTTTGAAGACCAACGATTAGGACAAATCTGCAATTTTAACAATTTCATTGGAAACAAATAGTTTTGCCAAAGGTATACGAGATCTTTGCAGAGTCATAGCCCCTATCGCTTCCCGTAAAGTTACCGTAAGTCCTCGAATGAGCCCCAGACAATTTTTTCCCAACAAAATGTTTTCCCAAAATATATTTTTGGATTGGGCGTGTTCGGGGGGCTTTTTTGAGGGAGGGAGTATCTTTTTAACAGGAAACAAAAATGTTACCAAGACTACTCTTTTCTTTTACTTGATGCTGCTCAATATGCTTAAAACGGCAGATATATTAGGATAATTGCTTTTGAGGCAATATCTATGGAAGTCTGCCCTGAATATGACATGAAGTCTGTCAAATGCCCAGGGTGCACTCAATACACATGGATACGGGGGCGGTCAGTCTAAGAAATTTTAAAGCAACCCTACAATATTCGTTCAGCTTAATAGAAACCCATAATATCTGCTCATTTTATGGCATTTTGTACTTAGAAACCTGTGCATGAACATGATAGATCATGAAACAGTGCAGATTATGGTCAGAATTGCCTTCTGGAGAAGCCCAGAAATATCTGTTGAATAACATTTGATGCCAAAATATATTATGGACATAACCATGTATCTAATGATATCCATTTCCATTTGAAACAAACAATTAAAGGAAGTGCCTCATTTTATTGTTTTAATCATTATTCTGGTAATCATGATAATCATAACTTATTTCTTCGTATTGTCATAGCAACAGAAACAATAGAGTTAATCTGATCAAGTTTAATGATCATTGCTACTTTTACAGCAAAGAAATAGAGGAGAGTGGAATCCATCCCCCACTGGTATTGATCAAAACTCCTTCGTAAGATAGGGTTAAAGAGAGGGTGTACATGAGAATACAACTAAAGGGTAGGGCGTGGTGAAAAGAACAGTGAAGAACCTCAAGAGTTGAAATTGCAAGATTGTAGAGCGTATATTTCAACGGCCACTTTGTAGAGCGAACCTTGCCTATACCATTATGACAATAGTTTGCCCACATAGTGTGATTTCACCAGGCGCAGCAAATTCCACCCGAAGCAATTACTCGGTACGACGGCGGGCCAGCGCGGCGCCGCAGGCGCCGCGCGGCAAGCCTAGTAATAACATAATTTATGAATAATAACATATTTATAATAATAATAATAATAATAACATAAGAAACAAAACCATCATCAAAAATTAACAGAAAAAGAAAATAAAAAGAAAAACAACTGTTAAAACTCTGTACGTTTCGATTAAAAATCTTCGTCAGCAATACTTTTCTAATTGGACAACTTTAAAGGAGGATTTATACTCCGTGGTAAACAACTTCAATACAGTTAAAAATAAACTAAAATTACATTTCATTACAAAGAACCCTATTCTTAGTAAACATGACTGACCCCAAATTTAAGAATAATAATAATAATAATAATAATAATAATAATAATAATAATAATAATAATAATAATAATAATAATGATGATGATAATAATAATAATAATAATAATAATAATAATAATAATAATAATAATAATAATAATAATAATGATAATAATAATAATACACGAAACAGACAGATACACATCAGCTTCTGCACCGTTCCCCTTGTCATCCTTATCACACCAAAAAGGGCATCCCATAGGGACAGGCCCTTCGCATAAGGCGTATTTGTTCCGAAGATACATTTTTTGACGAACGGATGGGTGATTTAAAATCGTGGCTAATTGGGAGAGGGTATCATGAAGGGGAAATCGACATTCAGTTAGACAAGGTTAGACAATTGGACAGGGAAATCCTGTTAAATGGGATCTCCAAGCAGAAGGATGACACGAGGATACCGTTGGTTCTAACTTACCATCCGGCACTTCAAGGGGTCAGCAATATTTTGCGAAAATGCGCTAATATTCTTCTCGTTGACGACGAACATCGCAAGCAATTTGCCGGAAAAGTTTTCGTTTCATTTAGGGGGGCAAAAAACCTTAAAGACACTTTGGTTCGCACTAAATTGCAAACTCAAGATCAGGAGCTGGTGCAAAAAGGAACTTTTAAATGCAGTGGTAAGAGATGTCAAATTTGCCCTATTATTCAAGAGGGCTGCAGTTTTTCTAATGCGAATGATTCGCGATCTTTCAAGAATTTTTCAGGGGCTTACGATTGCAATTCTACAAACGTAGTTTATACGTTGCAATGTACATGTTGCAACAAAAAGTATGTTGGCAGCACTAAAACAAAATTTCGTCAAAGATTTAACGTGTACAAATCATACCTTCGGACTTACAAACAGAAGCGTTCAGCTGGGATTTCATTGAAGAGATATTCAGGGACCTGTTTTTAGTTTTGAGGTTGAAAAAATGATATAAACGACGATAACATCTTCTACTGTAAAGGGATTCCCACCCCAACTCAAAGTAAAGCCTTTGCCTATTTGTACCTTTCCATGCACCAGAAACAGCCAAGGCTGCAGAATATTGGGTTTGTTCTAATTTTTGTGTAAAGCCTAGTCGCATTTCTGGGTCATATCTATGATACAATATATCGCCATAGTCAAGGTGAGGCCTCACGTATAATTTATAAGATAGATTAAGAATATTTCTGGAGACATACTTTGAAAGATATCGTGTCAGACCAATACCTCTTCTAGCCTTTAAGATGGCTGCTCTGATTTGATTTTGAAAATTTAACTTTGAGTCTAATATAATTCCCAAATGCTTGTGTTCATTTTCTCGTTTGATTTCATCGTTACCTAATGTTAATGGTGGATGGACAATCCTAGCTCTTTTGGTGGAAAATATTACTTTCTCTGTTTTATCTTCATTAAATTGCATTTTCCACTGCCAAGCCCAAATCCTCATTTTTTCAAAATCTCTATTCAGTTCTTCAGCACCAACGATTTCGTTTTCAATTACGGAAAACAAGGAACTATCATCCGCAAAGAGTTTGACATCGCAATTCAAGTTGTCACAGAGATCATTTATGTACACCAGAAAGAATAAAGGCCCTAGCACAGATCCTTGGGGTACACCTGCAAGAACATCCTTCCATTCATAAGTCTTTCCATTTAAAACAACCCTTTGTTTCTGATCCGTTAAGAATTGCTGTCTCCTCGATTAGTCTGACTACTGAGAGAGCTCCTCCTTTAAGTAATTCCCTCCACACAATTTATCTTTTTTCTTTGTTTTGTTCAATGTATATTGTATTATTATTATTATTCTTATTATTATTTTTGTGATATACAAATTTTCTGTATCTTATATTTGTGTAGTTTAGTTATTTGTCCGTTTAGTTAGTTCATAAATTGTATGTAGTGGAATTTAAAATATATGAAACTGAAACTGAAACTGAAACAATTATCAAAACTTTTATAAATTCATTTGATTAATACCTTAGGATAGGGAGGGGTTCTCTCCTTGATTGGTTTACCTATTGAGAGAGCTCCTCCTTTTAAGTAATTCCCTGCATACAATTTATTTAGACTTTGCATTCGTATATTGTATTAATTTTCTGTATCATTGTATTAATTTTTGTGACATTATTTTTCATATTTGTAGTTTAGTTATTTGTTTGTATTGTTAGCATTAATTGTATGTTGTGAATTTGAATAAAATGAAACTGAAACTGAAACTTATCAGCCCTATCTCCATTTTTGTAAATAGGAGTAACCCTAGCAATTTTCCATGAGTCTGGAAACATACTTGTTTCAATTGACGTATTAAACATGAAAGCCAGGGATTTTCAATGAAGGGTAACGCAAGCTTCAAGAAGTAGCTGGAGATATTGTCAATTCCAAATCTCTTATCTGTTTTAACCTTGGCAAATGCATCTCTGACTTCCTGCACCTCAATAGTCCTGAACTGGAACTTTGATTTAGTTTTATTCATTTCAAAGTCACCTGATATGAGGGGATTTGCAACTGGACTGATTTTATCTGCTAGATCCTTATCTAGTGAGCAGAAGTAACTGTTCATTGCATCAGGAATGTCTTTCCTGTGAACAGTTTCTGAACCAAACTCCTTAAGACTATCTATTCTAAGCATCTGGTATTAATTCAAAGTCTTCGGGACGGGTCTGTGTTGCCAAATAACTGGTTTATGTAATTGTTGTTTCGGTGTCTTTGCAAACATACAATAGTTTTTTGCGACACCAGGTAAGTTTTTGCGACTCTAATAAAGTGCATAAGAAAGCTGTTTTAAAAGCTAGATGAGCAGTCTGCCGAACTGGGGTTCAAATTTCACCAAAATGAAAAAGACTTTAAGACTACCATTAAGAGCATTTCTTTTTTCACAACCTTTGCTCCAGGCTTCCACTAGGCCCTATTTAGCAAGAAATACAAGAATAATTCATCTACTAACCTAATTGTGACTTGACAGCCTTGCCCTTTGAGACATCCTTATGAAATGATCTTGACAGGGAACCATCGTCACTTGCACAGTATTCTTCATTTGCATCTTCATTCTCACTTGTTTCATTCTTCGTAAAACCATCATCAGAATCAGCATAGCTACCATCTTTGCTGTCAGAATCCTCGTCATCTTCAACAGTCCTGATCACTTTCCGTTGCTCTAGCTCTGCCCCTGAAATATGATATACTCGTACTGTACCAAGTTCGTTTAAATCCAATGATACATCCTGAGCTCCTGCTACAAAATTTAAACGAAAATTAAAAAGAAATATTTTAACTCTGCTTGAGATAAATATATCAACGTAACTGCAACGAAGAAATTGAGACTTACCCCCCCCCCCATATTTCATATCATATTATATTTATATTTCATATTTAATTCTTTTAAGGAGGGTCGCCCTTCAACAAGTTCGTTTTCAAGGGGCCCTCCGATAAAACCATTAATTACAATATAATACAAAAGGAAGAACACTATTAATTAAATGAAACTATAAAACCTTATTTACAATATCTAAAACTTATATACAATAATGTTCAAAATTTACAGTAAAGCGAAAGGAAGAAGTGTCTGTTTCTAAATAGCTTTTTTGAAACTATACAGAGAGGTTGCCTGCTTTGACTCGGCTGGCAGGCCATTCCATTTCATATTTTATCCCGCGGGGATTCGAACTATGGTGAGGATGAAGTTGCCGTTTTCAGCGCCAAGCGAAGGGATCGCAGAAATAGCTAAGCGCTAATCGAGTCTGCGACCCCTCGTCGTGACGCTCAAAGGTGCTGGTGGAATTTGAACCCCGTGGGCCTTACTGTTCTGGCTGCAAAGTCAGTGGATTACAACACGGTGCCACAACACAATCACAGGGCGCCACAATGCGGGTCTCCTGTATTCCGAGGAAGCGTATTAAAATTGTTGAAGATACATATCAACGCTGCTTGAAAAAAGCAAAAGCCAAAAGCTACCCGTAAGGTGGTCCAAAACGGTGCTTAAATCGACGAGATCAAAACGAGGCACCGTGGTCCAGTGGTTAAGATGCTTGCTCCGACAGCATTATTTCATTTATTTTTTATTTCATCATTATTTATACACGATGTACCTTTCAGCAATAAATAACCTACTGATATTCAATACCAATGAGAGGAAAAAAACGGTGATGATGTGAATTGCTGCTCTACCAAGGGGTCGTGTTTGGGTCCTGTGAAAGGTTCCAAAGATACTCTCTGAAACCTGTTTAAAAACGAGCGATTGATCCTTTTTCTCGAACGTTGTCAGGATATCATTCCAATTTTTGACACAAGAGAAGTAGAACCTTCGCTTTGCATATTCTAACCTAACTTTAGGAACTTGCAGATCTCCAAGGATTCTGGTTCTATACTCTGAAACAATGAATCTATAACTGCACAAGACCCGCAGTTCGTATCCCAGGGGTGGTAAGTATTTTTCATTCATTTTTTTCATTTTAATTATTTATACACGAAATCCCTTCAGCTAAAAAAGTCTCATACTACAAAAGAAAGTTTTATTAATTGAAATCATACATGAAAAGAACAATTTCGAGGGTTAATGGCATTGCTTATCTGCTAGGGAGTCGTGTTTTGACTGCAATCCTAGCCAAAACTCTTGTCATAAAACGGAAAGAAGTAGATCTGAAGAGCAAATGCCCCCCTAAGTCAATGTTGTTGACTTCTGTAACTCGGAAAAAATCATGCAGCACGCCTCCTGAATCAAGACAAACAACATTGACTTGGGGGGAAGGGGGTTCATAGAATATATCAGTTTAATTAGTAAGCACTGTGCTTTTTGTCGAAAAATGCTGAAAATCTTTGTTTGTGACAAGAGGTTTTGGCGAGGATTGTGCGAGGGGCAAATGTTTGAAAGAGCTCAAATTTAAACCATTTCAGTTGTATGGTACTAATTCGATACCGCTCGTTCCAGATATGTGATTTGTTCTGTTATTAGTGATGTTGATCGTTCAATTTGATGTCACGGAATGAATAGGGATGGCCTGTGGCTCCGAAATCATAGAATTTCATTTTAAATTTTTTAAAAAAATTTTCATTTTTCATTTTAAAATATTTATACAGGTATAAGTTTCATATATTTATACATGTTTTTCAAACTGACCTGTTAAAAAATAACATAAAATAAAGGAAAATAGGCTAAACTAAGAACAAAAGAAATTTATATGCCTAATTTACAATATACAATGCTATAATACCTAATTTACAATAAAACATAATAAAAATGAAGTAGAAAATAAAGTTACACCGCTCTCATAGTCGTTCCTTGAAAGTTTTCAGGGAGGGTGCCAATTTTGCTTCTTTTTCCAAACTGTTCCAAAGTTTTGCACCGCGATATGAAAAAGCCTTTTGGCCATTGACAGTCTTTAGTAACGGTAACCTTAGATCAGTTTCTGTTGAGCGCAAAGACCGTTCTCTATCATCTGAATATTTTGTAAATAGTTTTCTCATGTAGACTGGGGCAAGTGAATTCAAAGATTTATATGTTAGCGTGGCGGTCTCTTTTCTTATAAGATTGTTGATAGTCGGCCAGCCAAGGTTCTGAATTAGTGGAGCAGCAGAGGCATCGTATGGGCTATTTGTTACAATTCTTGCAGCCCTGTTTTGAATTTTCTGCAGGACGTTAATTTTTGAATTACTACAGCAGCCCCAAACAGAGCTACAGTAACTCAAATGGGGCTCGACAATCCCTCTGTACATTTTGTTGAGCACATCAGATGGAAGATATTTCTTAGAATACTTAATAAGTCCAAGGGCTCGATTAGCCTTGGTCTTGATAGTATCGACATGTTTGTCCCAGTTTAGTTGACTATCTACTTGAACACCTAAGTATTTTACATTGGCAATCATTTCAATTTCCTGATCACCTATTGAAAAAGATGGTTGAGCATCAGGCTGGCTTTCTATCTTACGGATGTTTGGTCCAGAACCTATGATAAGCGACTGCGTTTTCACAACGTTCAAAGAAAGTTTGTTTGCATGCAGCCAATCTTGTAGCTTCAGAAGATCTAAATTTAAGTCATTTTGCAGGTCACCAATGCTTTTTGAAGAGAGCGAAATGGTCGTATCGTCAGCATACATGCTGACATGAGACTTTTGCAGGGAAAAGGGCAGGTCATTGATGTAGATCAGGAACAACAGTGGACCAAGGCAAGAGCCTTGAGGAACTCCACAATTTATTCCCTTCACATCAGAAGAAGAGCCATTTATCCTGCAAAATTGTTTACGATTATCCAAGTAAGATGTAAACCAGTCATGTTCCAGGCCAGTCACTCCATACATTTTAAGTTTTTCTAACAGGATTTCATGATCGACCGTGTCGAAGGCCTTCTTCAAGTCAATAAAAATTAGGCCAGTGTATTTTCCGTTATCTATATTCAGGTACCAATCATTGGTGCTAGCCATTAGGGCAGTAGCGACCGAGTGTAAGAGTCTAAAACCAGACTGATGCTCGTATAGTGATTTATTTGCGTCCAGGTATTCATAAAACTGATTAAAAATCAATTTCTCGAATAGTCTAGATATGAATGGAAGAACGGATATTGGGCGATAGTTGGACCTGTCGTCCTTGGCTCCACTCTTGAAGATGGGTGCAATACGCGCTATTTTCCAGTCCTCCGGAAATTTTCCTGCAAACAATGATTTGTTGAAGAGATCACACAAAGACCCGCCCACAACTGGCAAAGCAATCTTTAAATAAAAGCTTGCAATGCCATCGTGGCCAGAACCATGCGATGTCTTCATCCATTTCCACCTTTAATCAAACAAAACAAGTGTGCTGGCCGCAAGATGAGGGAATTTTGCTTTTGCCATGCGCAAATCAGCACAGGGAGTCCAGGATATAACAACTATGCTGCATCCTCAATTTCCATACGCCATATTGTTGATTAGTTTTTCTTTTACAATTCTCAGTTCATGGTCTGACGAGAGACATTGGCATACAAAGGTGTTACTTTATGCCACTTTCATTCAAACATTTAAGGGTCTTTAGGAAAGTTTTGTGATACACAACGCTCCCTTGTGACTAAAAGACAGCTCAAACAAAACAGAGGGAGCTACGAGACGAGTGCAGTGTCCACTGGGACTACGAGAAAAGTGCAGTGTACCCTGCCCAGTACCCTGAGACTCGGTCGACATGAAACACGAGGAAATTAGCGCTGTACTGTGGAAACAATGTTACGATGTTCAGGAGTTGTTATGAAAGGGTACTCCCCTTGCGGATGGCAGACTGCGCTCAGTGAATACAGATCAATTTTGTACCCAACAAAATATTATTAGAAACTAACGGATTTGACCAGAATCTACCTTGATTATGCCTCAAAGCTCCCTGAGAATCTCATGCTGTTACATGGTGTAGTTATTTTTCTATGATTTTTCCCAATGAAGAAATTTCCTACAGAGTGGCTCTGATTAGGGCGCTTCCACAACGGATGGCAGATTGCATTCATCAATTAAAGCTCTACTTTCTGCCTAAAAAATTTTTTTAGGAACTAACAGTTCTGACCAGAATCTGCCTTGGTAATGTCTCAAAACCCCTTGAAAATCTCATAATGTTACATGGTGTAGTTATTTTTCTACGATTTTTTACAATAAGGACATTTCTTACAGATTGGATTTAATTGGGGCGCTCCCCCTACGGATGGCAGATCGCGCTCAGCAAGTACAGCTCAATTTTCTACCCCATAAAATATTTTTAGAAACCAACTAATACAACCAGTATCTACCTTAGCTATGTCTCAAAGTTTCCTAAAAATTTCATGCTGTTACATGGTGTAGTTATTTTTCTATGATTTTTCCCAATGAAGAAATTTCCTACAGAGTGGCTCTGATTAGGGCGCTTCCACAACGGATGGCAGATTGCATTCATCAATTAAAGCTCTACTTTCTGCCTAAAAATTCTTTTTAGGAACTAACAGTTCTGACCAGAATCTGCCTTGGTAATGTCTCAAAACCCCTTGAAAATCTCATAATGTTACATGGTGTAGTTATTTTTCTACGATTTTTTACAATAAGGACATTTCTTACAGATTGGATTTAATTGGGGCGCTCCCCCTACGGATGGCAGATCGCGCTCAGCAAGTACAGCTCAATTTTCTACCCCATAAAATATTTTTAGAAACCAACTAATACAACCAGTATCTACCTTAGCTATGTCTCAAAGTTTCCTAAAAATTTCATGCTGTTACACGGTGTAGTTATTTTTCTAGAATTTTTCGCAATCAAGACATTTCTTATGGAGTGGCTTTGCTTAGGACATTTCCCCAGTGGATGGCAGATTGCGTTCAGTGACTACAGCTCAATTTTCTACCCAAAAAAATATTTTTAGAAACTAACAGATTTAACACGTATCTACCTTGGTTATGTCTCAAAACTCCCTGAAAATCTCATACTGTTACATGGTGTAGTTATTTTTCTACGATTTTTTACAATAAGGACATTTCTTACAGATTGGATTTAATTAGGGCGCTCCCCCTACGGATGGCAGATCGCGCTCAGCAAGTACAGCTCAATTTTCTACCCCATAAAATATTTTTAGAAACTAACGAATACAGCCAGTATCTACCTTAGCTATGTCTCAAAGTTTCCTAAAAATTTCATGCTGGTACATGGTGTAGTTATTTTTCTAGAATTTTTCGCAACCAAGACATTTCTTATGGAGTGGGTTTGCTTAGGACATTTCCCCAGTGGATGGCAGATTGCGTTCAGTGATTACAGCTCAATTTTCTACCCAAAAAAATATTTTTAGAAACTAACGAATACAACTAGTATCTACCTTAGCTATGTCCCAAAGTTCCCTGAAAATCTTATGCTGTTACATGGTGCAGTTATTTTTCTAGAATTTTTTGCAGTCAAGACATTTCTTATGGAATGGCTTGATTAGGGCGCTTTCGATTTGGAAGGCAGATTGCGTTGTGAATGCAGATAAATTTCCCACCCAACAAAATATTTTTAGCAACTAACGGATTTTACTAGCATATACCTTAGTTATGTCTCGAAGCACCCTTAAAGTCTCGTACTGTTACATGGTGTAGTTGTTTTTCTAGAATTTTTTGCAATTAAGACATTTCTTACATGGTCACTTTGATTAGGGGGACTTCCCCTTGGATGGCAGATTGCGTTCCGTGATTACTGATAAATTTTCTTCCCAACAAAATATTATTAGAAACTAACGGATTTGACTAGTATCTACCCTGGTTATGCATGGAAGCTCCCTGAAAATCTCATGCTGTTACATGGTGTAGTTATTTTTCTAGAATTTTTCGCAACATGGATAGCGTTTGCAATTTCAACTCCTTACTGTGGCCTTGTCGATACCAAAGGCTTTCAATCGCTGTAACTCAAAATCATTTTAGTCAGTGTTAAAAACCGAATTTAAAGTAAATTCTCTGCTGAAATTCAATGCCTATTTCTTTGAAGAAGCTACGTATTTGGGGGGATAGCAAAATGAATGCATGAAAAGAAGCTTCGATTTTTTCTGGTTTTCCCCACGGGGCACTTTGGTCAGCGGTATGCAATATTCCCTCATCTTGCTGGCCGCCAAATAGTACCAATTTTATGAAATAAAGGCTCATTAGTAGGCTAGGATGGTCATACTGCAAAGCTTCACGGGCCACACTACGGGTCACACCACAGGTCACTTGTTCAGGATACTGCGAATTCCCCCTTTTGTGAATCACAAAGGACAAGACGTCAACATTGATTGGCTCGCTGATCAATGGGACGAGCGAAGCGCTTTGGGGCATGCGCGAATTAACAAAGGAAAAATGAAGGGCGATGACCCTGAGATCGATACTGCGCAGACTCCAAAGCGCTTCGACGAGCGTCTGGCTCTAGACTAACTACCTCAGTCCCAGTTTCCGCTTCGTTCATTGAATTGGATGCCGCTACTGCGCTTCATCTGGTATAGGCCTGTCCATCGACCTTCGATTAATCGAATAATCGGAGGAGCTCCGATTAATCGAATAGCATTTGGCCTAACCGATTAATCAAAGAGTGCCGATTATTCGATTAAAGGGGCATTCCGCGAGAAAAAACTAGACATCGGCGAACTGCGTCGCTTGCATATAAAACGAACATTCTTATCAATATCAACATTTCCCGATATTTCTCATTTCATTTCATTCATTTCATTTTTATTTATTTAGGCACGGTAGCCCCGTCAGTCCATGAGAACTGCTTTTCAGGGGGCCGTGGCACAAACGTTACCAGTTTACGATTTGATTCTTCTCTTAAAGGTGGCAAGAGATGGTGCCTGTTTAACATCAAGTTCAAGAGTATTCCAAAGCTTAGGTCCACGAAAAGATATAGCCCTTTGCCCATTGTTAGATTTTCGTAAAGGTATCGAAAGATCAGTTTCGGTGTTTCTGAGTTCAATGACATTTCGAGTCGACCTTTTTTCAAACAAGCTGGAAAGGTACTCCGGGACGAGACCGTTTAGCGATTTGTACACTGTAGTTGCGGTTTCGCCTCTAATGATGTCGCTTACAGTAGGCCAATTTAAACTTTGTATCAAATCTATAGAAGGGGTATCAAAATTGCTTTTCGTAACGATTCTAGCAGCTCTATTTTGCAACTTTTGTAAGGTTTGCAGCTTGGTCACCCCGCAGCACCCCCATACCGAACAACAGAACCGAAAATGGGGCTCAACGATACCGGAATACATTTTACTCAATGTGTTTTGAGGTAAAAATTTCCTGGAGTATTTCAGAAACCCAATTGCACGAGACACTTTGGTACGGACATTGCTAATGTGCTCTTCCCAATTTAAGTTCTTATCGATTATCACACCCAGGTATTTTGCTCGGTCTACATTTTCAACTTGAGAGCCACCAATAAAAAATTTTGGATGATCAACAATTTTGTCAGTAATTTTCTTAATTTTGGGCTTGGAGCCTACAACCATAGCCTGAGTTTTTAGGACATTCAAAGAGAGTTTATTACCTTGCATCCATAGCTTCAAATCATTCAGTTCACTATCTAGAGTTTGTTCTATGTCTACTAAACTTGAGGAGGAATAAGAAATACTCGTATCGTCTGCGTACATCGTCACTTTGCCTTTCTTTAGGGCGAACGGAAGATCATTGATATAAATCAAAAACAAAAGAGGGCCAAGACAAGAACCCTGGGGCACACCGCAATGAATATCTTTAGTTTTGGAACATATCCCGTTAACTTTGCAAAATTGCTTTCTGTTACTTAGATAAGACGTAAACCAAGAATGTTCTAGATTTTCAACGCCATATTTCCTCAACTTAGCAAGTAAAATGTCGTGATCCACAGTATCAAATGCTTTTTTGAGATCAATGAAGATATTTGCAGTGTATCTGCCATCGTCCATGTTCACATACCAGTCATCTGTGTTGTGAAGAAGACACGTGACAACAGAATGAAGAGCTCTGAAGCCGGATTGGTTTGAAAACAGATGTTTGTTTCTGTCCAAATAATCGTATAATTGGTTATGAATAAGTTTTTCAAAGACCCTAGCTAAAACAGGCAGAACAGATATTGGTCGGTAATTAGATCGGTCATCAGGTTGGCCACTTTTAAAAATGGGTGCTACTCTGGCAATTTTCCAGCTATCTGGAAAGCAACCAGTAGCAATTGAAAGGTTGAAAATATCACAAAGAGATTCTGAAATAACCGGAAGTGCAATTTTTAGAAAACAGCTAGCAATACCATCATTCCCACATCCCTTTGATGTTTTCAATTTGCCAAAAACTTTACCTAATTGAAAGGTGTCAATAACGTGGAAATTAAACATAGTTTTTAGTGGATTAACATCGTAATCATTCTCAAGAAGAGGGTTTTTCGCTCTGGGAATTTTTCCACTAAGTGTCTCTCCTATGGTACAGAAGAAATTATTCATAGATTCTGCTATGCCAGCACTGGAAGAGATGTGTTTCCCTTCGATACTTATGGACGAAATGTTGGTGGTTTTGGATTTCTTGTTTGAAACGTTATTGATGGTCTTCCATGTATTTTTGAGGTCTCCTTCGCAGGAAGCAATTTTGTGAGTGAAATACTCGCGCTTAAGCTGCTCATTTAGTTTGTTAACTTGGTTACGTACCTGTTTATATGACTTAATCAAAAGTTCGGACTTTGTACGAATGGCTCGTTTTTTTAAATTATCCCTTGCCTTGCACATAAGTTTGAAGTCGTTAGTCAACCAAGGACAGAATTTGTCAGAGACACGCCTGTTACGTGTCGGGGCGTGTTTTTCAAGAATAAGTGAGAAAGTTTTTGTCCAGTTGTTAACTACAACGTTTATATCGTCTGTATTCCGTACGATGCATCTCCAGTCAACCCCTAAAAGGTCGTTTATAAACTCATTTTGATCAAAATTTTTCATTTGCCTGGTAGAAATGTTCTTGTGTTGTTTTTTGCAAGAACCACGAAATTTTCTAACACAAAAGATTAAATAATGATCACTGAGGCAAGATTTATGTATCCCCGAAGATACTATATTACTTTTGTTTGTCGTAGCAATGTGATCTATAAGAGTAGTAGTGGTCAGTGTCTCACGAGTAGGGCTTTCAATTAATTGATGGAAGCCAAACAAATTATATAATTCTAGCAGACGTAGAGAATGAGCTGGCAGGTCATTTGGGTTGGTATCCCCCTCTCTGGAATATTTAGGGAGAAAATCACAGTTTGTGTCGCCTAGAAGAATAGTTTCCTTGTCTTCCCTATCAAGAAATTGTAGACATTCTTCCATCTGATCAAATCCATCACTTACGTTAGGTGGCCTGTACCAAGCCAAAACAAAGAAAGGAGCAGCACGAACAAGTTTAATCTCAATGCATACAAGCTCTAGATTTGACTTAGGAAGGTCTTCTCGCATAGTACACTTGTCCAACAAAGTATCTTTTATGTAAATTGCAACACCTCCACCATGACGGTCACGATCGCATCTCTTTAAAGTATACCCTTCAATGCCTACCAAACTATCATCAATACTTTTGTCAAGTTTAGTCTCGTTTAAGGCCAAGATATGAATCCCTAGTTCGTTTACTAGCATTCGTATTTCATCAATATGCAAGAGCAGGCTATTTACATTTAAAGATGCGATAGTCATACCCTTCCTGTGCCCAAGTGTAGTTACCCTTTTTGTAGGTGGTCCAGTCTGCGGAGCCGTAGGGTGACCATTCTGCGGAAGGGGAGTGGCATCAACGATCTGCCTTGTATCGTTTGTTGTTGCAGAAAAGGAAGGTTCGCATACGGGAGGCGTTTCTATTCGCGGAATACTGTCTGGGCTAGGGCTAAGAACCAAAGATGTTTTTACCAAACTCCCAAGAGACGTATCTTGGGGGTCCGATGGTTGGGGTCCCGTTGGTTGAAGTCGATGTGGAAAATGAGACAAAGTTACCAACTCAAGGTCTGCAGTTCGGAACAGTCCTGCAGTTCCGCTGCACCTATTATCCAACGATTTTGTGGTTTGTAACGTTGCATCGTTATCTGAAATGTTTGCCGTGTCATGCGTTCGTGTTACGTTATTATTATTCATACGTTTTTTTACGATATCTAGTCATTCCCCATTTATAAAATCAATCAAATTTTCAGTCAAAATGTTAATACCATGAAAATTGAGGTGTAATCCCCACTTATCTAAATGATTATCTAATATATTATCATGTTCAATAAATTTCATACCAGTTCCCAATAAACCAGTTCTCACCAGTTGATTCACGTGTATTCTCTTCCTTTCGAGGTCATCTGAATCAGTCCTCCTAATTATGCTCGAAATCGCAACATCATTGATTTCCTTTTTTACTTCGAGAGCCAGACTGATCACCTTGTTAGCTACTTCCTCTGGAGTGGCTGATCGTAAGTTATTTGTGCCGCAAACTATGATTATTCCATCAGGATCTTCCTCAATTGTTGGCCTGATATATGATTTCATTTGCTCTATAGTTGCACCTGGAAATGTCTTGATGCTGGTTTTTACTTGCGGTGCTTCGCGATTTATGTCTTGCCTCCTAATCTTTCTGATCATTGAGTCACCTACGATAGAAACTGTAGGCTTTTGGCTTCTCATTCTTGACTGATTCTTTACCTTTCGAAATTTTTCATTGGATTCCAAACTGTCCCCCCATTGTTTGGCAGCCACATTTGAACTCTTCGTAGTAGTATTCATTTTGTTTGTTTCCTCATTTTGACCCTTGAAGGATGAATCTGCTTTCTCCATGTCTGCTGCTCTACTGGGAAAATTTTGATTTCCGTATCCTTTATTGCCAGGGATCGAAATCATATTCTTTGTCCCTTGCATAACATCATTAGACCACTGACTTCTACGCTTCACTACGGTAGCATAGTCATGCTCCCCAGGGCGTACAATTCTTTTCTTCGGCGTATCATTCTTTTTCTCAAGGGATTCTACTTCAACTGTGCTATCTTGCAAACTGGCATATCTATTTGATGTTTGAATACTACTGTTTGGATAGGAAAAATCGTTGAAGCGTGCGTGCTTTGCTCTAGAAACTACCCTTGGGATTTTCCAAATTTGGTATTCTTCCACAACAGGTGACGGGGATGTTGTTTCCTTGGTAACATATGTACTGTAGGTTGGCCGCGTTGATAAGCTATGGGGGTCTTCATTCCGGCCATCGCAATCAATACTTTTTTTATTGCCATTTTGGTTATGAGCGGCTTGATTTCCTTGGAATTTCATAACCTTCATGTTGCTGTTTTCAATTTTCAATGCTAAATTTTCATTTGCTAATTTTTGATTTTCCCTTTCGAGCATGCTAATTCTATCAAAGAAAATTTTTACATGAATACCATTCTCTGTTGATGCCCCCCAAAGTGCATGCCTTGAAGAGTTTAATTTATTTTCGTTATTAGGCCCAAAATCAGATATGATATTATCAACTCTTTTTTCTACGTCAGTCAATCTCACGAGGATTTGTTCGAGCAACCCAGGGTCTTGACATACCTCATTATTTTTACCATGTTTTGAAGAATCCAAATTTTTTTCATATGGACTATCCATAATTTCTGAAGTTACTATAAAATCACTATTATCCAATTCACCAGCTTCTTCTTCACAAACTTCGCTCTCACTGGTTTCACTAATGACATCCTCTTTTAAACTTTCGTGCATGGATGCTACTTCCAAGATTTCTTCACGATATTTTTTGGCTTTATCTTCATCAAGAGATATTCTTTTTTCCGTTCCTTTTTCCACTTCTTTGCTACTCTCATTGTTTGTTTCTGTGCTATCCGGGATGCTAAATGATTCACGTCCAGCGTAGAAAGTCTTCTTCAGCTTGCCACGTTTCATCATGAAATCGATGGCAATAACAACCACGCCTTCGGCTAGGCCATGTTTCTTGAACAATGCCTTGCAGACAGAATTCGTGTCAGCTCGCTGTTTGCTTCCTTTAATTCTCTCTATTTCATTTATTATCAGGTTCTCAATATCGTTACTGCAAAACAGAATGCCTGAATCTGACATTATGCCACCATTTAGATCAAAACTCGTAGAGAGCAACTCGACAGGACCGGTCGCCATACTTCCTCCTATATCCTCCGGTCGCCATACTTCCTCCGAGTCTGAGGTCATCACGAAGCCCAAACTTCGCTGAAACAACTCGAAGGTATAAACGTCTCCTCCTCGTAAAATGTGCTAAACATGGCGTTCATTTGATAAGCGAGTATTTGTTTTCATTCATGAACCATATAACTAGAGTTAAATTCCATATTTTGTTCACAACTTTTCCCACTGCAACTCCAGTTCAGCATCGCGGAGAAGATTCCCGTGTATCCGCCATCTTCCAGAAAAGTAGCACGCCGTCCCAGACCTCTTTGAAAAGGTCTATTGACTTTGTTTCGAAAATGGCTTTTGCAATGCTCGATTACTCAGCTGTGTATGAATGAAAGTCGATTAGTTGCACAATGTTCGATTATGAATGAAAGTCGAATAGTGACGCAGATTAAGTTGACTAGTACTTGCACCAGATTAGTCGATTATATACCATTAAAGGGGCATTCCGCGAAAGTCAAATTCATGCTATGGTTTATATCGTTATCCCGATCGAAAAGCAGATTTTGTCAGCCCTCAGAAATCGTTTTCCTTTTCTCGATCGCACTTCTCAAAGGCAACATATGGAGAGAAACATTTGGACCGATTTCAATTTTAATACCCTACTATTTTTGTGCTTCATTGTTGGCGAACAAAGGTTGCAAATTTTCGTTATTGTCCGCCGGTTAATCGTCGGCGAGCATTGATGGGTTTGTTGCGTGTCGTTCTTAGAATTGAGTTTGAAAATCCTGTTGTATTGGTTCATTCATGTGTCCACGATCGACTACGACCAAGAGAAATGATCGGTTAGGGTTAGGGTTAGGGTTAGGGTTAGGGTTAGGGTTAGGGTTAGGGTTAGGGTTAGTGTTAGGGTTCTACACCTTGAATAAAGCTCAAACCGGCCACAAACGACAGACCGAGAACTCAGCCATAACATCGCATTTGAATCCGAGACAGATACCGAGAATTGTCGTTAAAACCGATCATTTCTCTTGGTCGTAGTCGATCGTGGACACATGAATGAACCAATACAACAGGATTTTCAAACTCAATTCTAAGAACGACACGCAACAAACCCATCAATGCTCGCCGACGATTAACCGGCGGACAATAACGAAAATTTGCAACCTTTGTTCGCCAACAATGAAGCACAAAAATAGTAGGGTATTAAAATTGAAATCGGTCCAAATGTTTCTCTCCATATGTTGCCTTTGAGAAGTGCGATCGAGAAAAGGAAAACGATTTCTGAGGGCTGACAAAATCTGCTTTTCGATCGGGATAACGATATAAACCATAGCATGAATTTGACTTTCGCGGAATGCCCCTTTAATGGTATATAATCGACTAATCTGGTGCAAGTACTAGTCAACTTAATCTGCGTCACTATTCGACTTTCATTCATAATCGAACATTGTGCAACTAATCGACTTTCATTCATACACAGCTGAGTAATCGAGCATTGCAAAAGCCATTTTCGAAACAAAGTCAATAGACCTTTTCAAAGAGGTCTGGGACGGCGTGCTACTTTTCTGGAAGATGGCGGATACACGGGAATCTTCTCCGCGATGCTGAACTGGAGTTGCAGTGGGAAAAGTTGTGAACAAAATATGGAATTTAACTCTAGTTATATGGTTCATGAATGAAAACAAATACTCGCTTATCAAATGAACGCCATGTTTAGCACATTTTACGAGGAGGAGACGTTTATACCTTCGAGTTGTTTCAGCGAAGTTTGGGCTTCGTGATGACCTCAGACTCGGTCAGATAAATTTAGATTTCTGTTCGAGAGTTGGGCTTATCCCCCGATAACTGAAGGAATACGAGCAGTTTTATGTATCGAGAACTGTTAAGAAACAAACAATGATTCACATTTCTTCTTTCCAATGCTAAAACCGCCCATGCCTTTCCAAATCAATTCAGCTAATGAAAAGTTTCTTCGATCTTTTAATTTGTTCACATGCGCCTAACAAAGTTTGGAGTGTTTTGAAATAAAGGATTTCTGTATGCACTTGTAAAATAAGGCCACTTACCTGCTCCAGACAGCTTAACTTGCACAAGATTCCCATTTACTTATTATTTGTGAAAACCTTTGCTCCGATTGAGAAACTGCACAACAAACTGCACAACTGCTCGCAACCAATATGTCACTAAGACTTTGCCTCCAAAAAAAACAATACACTTATTACTTTAGCAAATCTTTGACTTGGAATCTCTTCCAGATTGTACAATCAAGAAACGACTACATTTTTTCTGTTTTCGTTCTGAAATCCACAAGTGTTTTGTCGCAAACCAGTTTCTTTTTGTTTCATCCAAGAAGCAGAGAACGAAATGACGAATACAAATTTGATGAGGAATGTTTTCCCACCAAAGTCTCTCTTTAGCTACGAGGCTCAAATGGTCTAGGGGAGGAAGGGGAGGAAGGAGATGTTTGCTCCTATACGTTTGTACCAAAGGTGCCTTCGTATATCCTTACTTAGGGCAATAGATAAGCTCAGTTTATTCATAGATAAAAATCTAACATTGGCAACTAATTATCATACAATCCAAATTCAACGAACTCGAAGAAATAAACTTTACCTTGTAAAATTTTTAGTTTGATGTTGTAAGATTTTACAGGCATTTCTGGTCCTTTAAGTGCACATTAGCTGGAGTTAATTTCGGTTTTTGTTGCATCACGTCGTCCACTGCAACTGCATTTTAACGTTTGCATTGCGAAGGGGATTCCCCTTCGCAGCTTATCCGCCATCTTCCAGAAAAGTAGCGCGCCGTCCCAGACCTCTTTGAAAAGGTCTATGTCTGGTCTTGCAGATAATAGTGGATTATTCAATTATTCCGCCCACAAGACATTTTGTATTGAAATGCTTTGTAGTCCTCTTCTCCCACTGTTCGTCTCTTTGCAGATATTTGGTTGTTGGCCTTTTCAGACATCTTATTTCATTCACTTTCCTTCAAAATTTTCGTTCTCCTTAGTCATGATAAAATATTGATATCATGAAACTGCAATCCTCTTTCTTTAGCCTTTACTCAAATTCATTCAGATTGTTGTGAAATGATTACGTCATGATGACATGATACGTTGTACGATTAATCGATTAATCGGACATTTCGCTAGCGATTAATCGATTAGTAAGATGTCAGTCGATGGACAGGCCTAACTGGTGGTTATAGCGATTATCAGTTTATCAAGGAGCCCAACTACGACCAGAGGTGGAAAAAGTATCGGAACCTGGGAACGTAGTTCCCAGAAATTATTTTGGGTTTAAATTTTCACAGAAAGTTTTCAAGAAAATATTGAGGCTTGAAGAGAATTTCTAAAATTTGAAATTACATTTTGAACACTGGGAATGAAAGTGACCAAAAATTAGTTTCACAGAAAGAGAATTTTCCTCCTGCTGTTTATCTGCTCTACTTTTGATACACTGTAAATAGGAGATGAAGTTGACTTTGTTGAATAGCTCTTATCACTCTTATGATGTATCAAGAAAGTTGCATTTGGAAAATCTGTTCTTATTTACGGGCAGTGTTGGGCTACTATTTTTGGAAAAGAAAATTTTTTTGAAAGTGAGTAAGTTTGCTTTGAACAGAGAATATCATACAACACAACCATATGGCACAAGAATTCTCACCTTAATATGCAGAATTCTTCAAAGATTGTTAAATTTTTCTTATTGTGTGCATGTGTCCAAGGCCTGCACTGTATGTTGTTAGTGGTGGTGCTGGAAGTTGCTTTCCAAAAGATTAATCTGGGTATCAAAACTTGACCTTAAATAGCCTTAAATAGCACTTGACTCTCTTCTTCTATCTACATAACAGCTTGATTTTATGTATTTCACCATTTGAAAATATATCAACACTTATGCTCATGCTTTCTTCACAAATCCACAATTGCCCTGACTTTTTCCTTCATTTTGGTGAAAGTTGTTGAGTCATGAATTTAATTCCAGTCTCAAATTCAAGGCTTTTTGTGCATGGGAATAAATCTCAAATAAAAGCTTGCCTGCTCAAAGAAAACAGAGGTTATGCTTTTTTAGCTTCGAATAAACAAGTGCCAGGGCATGGCATGCTTGTGTGCCTCCAGATGGTGCAGCTCAAACCGTGATGTGAGTTGCACAGTTGCATGCATGTGAAGCAACATTCTGTAGGTATAAGCTTCCCAAATAAGAAATCAGACCAGTACTTCTTAAAATCTCATGAAACCTTGATCCAAAGCAAGCCTTACGCCCAAGTTGTTGAGTAGACTTGATGATAAGGATGCTATGCATTTAAATTACTTTATGTACATTGACCTTATAAGGCCTTAGTGACTATTTGTTAGCGGATAAGTGCATCATTACATCAATCAGAGCAGTGTTTGTTTTGACCTTGTCTTAAGACATACTACCTCAGTTCAATGGACCAAAGAACAAAGAACATTCTTCTTACATCATTTCTGGCAGCTGCAATTTTGCTCCTCAATGTAGATAGGTCTTCTAAAACACACCTGATTTGGCTTGATTGATTAATCCACCATTTTGAAATCGAAAACAAGACTTTCGGCGCGATTTTTCACCACTGACATCGAGGCCACAATGCAACAAACGTAATCCGTTTCCTAAAATTCCGTTTCCTGGTTCCATTTGTTCTCATTTTTCACGTTTAGTACCACAATAATTAAAACGTAGGTAAACACAAATAGTTTGATATTTTACAACTTGCAAAATTTTGCAGAAATTTTTCAACTGTAAAGGTAGGTTCCCAGAAACGAAAAAATTTTTTCCACCTCTGACTACGACATGTAATCAGTCTAGTCTGGCTCCTCAGGAGAACATCCAAAAGAGTTTCGCTGATAGTATCCCGAACAATCACTCTAGTGAAGGGCGATATCAATTGAAATTGTATAGAAATCGGCACGGGTCACACGGGGTCACACGGGTCACACTGATTTTTATCAAACATACTACATACTATTTTTTTATAAAAACAAGTGTGATCCGTGTGACCCGTGGTTTTCTTTAGCAAAAAGTGCACTGCAGAGTGTGACAAGGAAGGGTGTGACCAGTGCTGTGACCCGTGGTATAAATTGTGGTGGGACCACAATCTGCTATCCAACAGTCCGAATTTGAGCACTAAACTAACCACCTTCAATTAATGGAAACATCCAAAAGCCCGACAAAATGAGAGTAAAAACTTTCATAGCCACATACAATCATCGTATCATCACTGCTCTTACGTGCTCTTCCATCCAACGCATAACAAACCCCAAAGAAAGAACCTGAGCAAGTCATCGACTTTCTCGGTTCTTTTTCATATTTTGATGCTGGCATTGAAGCATCCTCCAGTCAGAAGAGGGGGATTATAGAAATAGTTTGCGCTGACTATATCTTGGAGACAGATATAACTCTTCGAGTTTTCAATGATTTCCTCGCGTTTGATTGTTTTCTAGTCCGGTTTTACATGCCTAAACATGCATACATCCGCTCACTTGACCTCAGACAATCCACGCCAAAACCCTTGTCACAAAACGGAAAGAAGTAGATCTACAGAGCAAATGCCCCCCTTTGCCCCCTAAGTCAATGCTGTTGACTTCCGTAACTCGGAAAAAATCATGCAGCACACCTCCTGAGTCAAGAAAAACAACATTGACTTTGGGGGGAAGGGGGTTTACAGAATATTTCAGTTTAATTAGTAGGCACTGTGCTTTTTGTCGAAAAATGCTGAAAACCTTTGTTTGTGACAAGAGGTTTGGCGAGGATTGTAGTACATTGCTGCTTTCTCCGCGTTACAAACTCTACAGACAATGTTTCACATTGAAATCCGCGCAGTCCGCCGAATTCATTTTCACCTAAAGTCAAAATGAATTCCGAAGTTTTTTTATTTGGTGGATTTTTGTACATCCGCAGCACCTGGCCTCTTGAGATGTCACACAAATTCTCTTTTCCACCTGACTTGTGAGCATAAAATACTAATATCTGGCTCCTAAACGTTAACTCCAGTTTTCAAATGGTCGCTGCAACTCTATTCGTTCTTAAATTCATTAAAGTGTTTCTACCGCATGATAAAACTTTCAGCATCGCTAGCAAAGCCCATCAACCTTGACTTGCTCCAATGAAAACGAAATTAATGGCATCATTCAGTTTTCCCGCCAAAATTAGTTGCTTGACCCAGCGCTTCCTGGTTAACGTCACTGTTAGAAATAATCATACAAAAATGCATGTATCTAGCTTTCATCAAATAGTTGTTCTATTGCAAAGCAACTTTGAAAAGTTCGATTTGAAGCCCCTTCCCTCCGCTTCAACCTGCTCAACGACTTTGGCCCGTTCGGTAAAAGGTCCAACAATTGCTAAACAAAGAATCCATTTGAGAAAAGAATGCTGCAGAATCAAGTCAGGAAGATACTGTGAAATCTTTATTAATTATTTCAAACCTGCTTTTCTGCCTTCACGGAAGGCTTGAGAAGTTTTCCCCAAGCATCTTGGTCTTTACCTCGTTCTTTCGAATGAGTTGTGCAGGGAGCGCCGTAGCCTTGTGTGTGGGTCATTAGGCGTAGGCTGTCAGGTGAAGCCCCGCCTCGAAGCTTTGACTTAGGACGAACCAATCCAGATATTGAAAATCTAGGCGGTAACATTTGAGAAAAACTCCTCCTCTCTACGCAAAAGTTTTTAAACCGATGAAATTGGCCAAAAAACGACTGCATCGCATACTTTGAAAGGATGGTGGTTTTTGCCACTTTCCCACAGCTTTGTTTGTTTACTTTTGTAAAAAAACGCTGACACCCGCATATTCCATTTTCATTTCTAGCGATCTGATTGGCCAAAGAGGATCATAACAAATCCGCTGATTGGATGAAAACAAAATTCTCCTATCCTGTTTTAGCCATACTAATAGTTTGAGTTTTCAGACTTTCTTACCTAAAAGACGACAGAGCAGAAACTGCGTAAATTGACATCATCAAGCAATCTGACATAAGGGCAGATAAGCTTTTTGAAATGATAAATCAAGAGTTTAAGGCCAAAAGAACAAAATATCAAGTGTTGCCGATTTTTGGGATCTGTTGCAGGGAGTTAAAGGGGCTCAAAGTTGTGAGTTTTTGCGCAGGCATGCACAGTTTCTGCTCTGTCCTCACAGACAGGATGCTTGTGGGTTCCAGAGAGAAGAAGCAAAATGCAAAATGATCTCATCATGTTGCTCATAGGAGCCATAGGTTCATCTATCTTTCTTTTGAGTTTCGTAAAGAAATTAAGCAGATCTCAATTTTACTTTTGAAAACATACTGAACAATATAAACCATAAAATTCTACTATGTATATACAATTTCAGAAGAAACTGAGCAGGGATCAGCCTGGTGAGCTTCTTGTAGGGAGGTGTCTTATCTAGCAAAATCAAGCCTGAGTTTATTATACTGCAGTTTTTTGAAGGCAGGACTTTACTATAGTGCCCTTTTCCAGTCATTCATCTTACCCCTCTGCATTACATCTTGAATATCGCTGGATGCATTTATGTTAGCTTCAACTGGGCAAAGATCAAGATAGTGCTCCAATTTGGCATTTTTTGAAGTATTGCAGATGCTCAAGAACACAGAAGGGGGCCTTCGAAGCCAGTTATGTAGTCTCCTTGAGCCTATGAATACATTTCCGCCATTATTGAGATTTTTACTACAGCAAACTACAGTGACAGTGAGGTCAATGAAGTCAAATTCAAATCGTTGGGATTTCTCCAAATTTTGAAATAATGGGTAGCACCAATGATTAACTCTACATTAGGGTATTGGGGACAGGTCTGTGAAGAAGTTTTCTGGAAATTTGAATTTCCCTTCCGTCGATTTATATTGTGGAGAGAGGTGTAATTGGCCTAAAAAGTCCAAAGTGAATTTGAAATTTTGCGGTTGGTTATTTGGCCGAAATTGATTGGTATATGGATAGTATCATGTGTCAATTTTTCTTAACCAATAAGGATACAGTGCCTATCTTGAACAGCTTATCTCAAAGAGAACAATGCACTCCTTATTTGATAAGGCGGTTTTTATAGGTCCCCTGACATGCCAAATCACCCCCACAATGTATAACCTCTATTTTGGTGACTGTTAACAGCATTGCCAATCATGTCTCCAGTTAGACTGCATTGTTGCCATTTTAAACACCAAATCATAGAAAACCTCCTCCACTGAGGTAATAGACATAGGCTTGGAACGAAAGCCCCCTAGCCCCTAAACACACCAACACACCAGCAAATCCCCATGTAGCTGCTGCGAAGGCGCAGTTGTTGCTGCTGTTGTTGTTGTTTTGCAAATTTTGAAACTTTGAATGAACAAATAGCGTGACAAGAAACGGAGCAGAAGAGGGGGCGTGTCGATGAAGAAAATCAAGTCGTGAAGCCACAAAAATGGGACTTCGAGCAAGAAACAGGCCAAACTGGTACGATATTTGTATACTAACATTGTAGTTCTCGTCGTTTCGTTATATGCAACTGGATTAGGCCAGATAGAAATGTAGTTTGTTTGTTTTTGTTTTTCGTAGATTGTCATCTTATTTATCAGCTAATGTGGCCTCGGTGGCACAGTGGTAAGGCGTCGGGCTCACAATCCAAGGGTCGTGTGTTCGATACCGGCACTGGCCACATTTGAGGATAGCATCCTTGGGCAAGGTGTTAACACAAATTGTGCCTCTCTCCACCCAGGAGTATAAATGGGTACCTGGTCCGTAGTTATGAGCGCCGTCTGTGGCTGCACCCTGCTATATGCTACTAAGCATAGTGACCAGGGGGTAAGATGTAAAGTCGTTTGAGTAGCCTTGGGCTAGATAAAAGACTATAAAACTACTACCTACTTACTTACTTACTAATGTTGAGTTGATGCGTATATGAATAACAAAATGGCCAAATTGTCTTATCACTCGTCTCGCTGCTGAATGAAGATTCCACAGCGTTACAATAACAATCAGTGGTGTCAAGTCTCAAAGTGGTGGTCACGATGTTTGATGCTCAGGGAAGTACCCTTGTATTCTTTTCTGAAAATGAAGTTGGATTGAAGTTGAACTTTGTTTGCTGAAAATTTGTTACCAGCGTGCTTTTAAGTTTTGTGTCTGCGGGCATGAGCCTTAAACTGCAGATGAGCAGCACAGTAACACATAAATTTTGTGAACAGCATTGACACAAGGATGGAAATTTGTTAGAAATTGTTTTGAAATGTGTCTTTTCTATTGTATCATTCATTGAATTTTGAAAAGCTTTGATATCTCAGTATCTTTGAATTTGAAGTGACCCTACCTTTTGTAAGATGTAAACCAAAAAAAAAGTTAATTCATTACTGCCTGCTTTGCATGTGTGTGTTTTTCTGCTGCGCCATGTATTTTGCAACATATTTTGCAGCGCATTTTTCAGTGTGTATTTTACTACTGGTTTTGCAGCAGTTATTTTCGCCTTTTTTGTGCTTTTTGCATGTTTTTCTTTGTTTTTGTCCATTGATGTAATTTATTCAAAATGGAAGATTACTTTGAAAGACAAGAAACATTTAGTAACAGGTCAGAGCCTATATTTAATCCTCAAAGACTACCTGAAAAATATTTATCTACGCAAAAGAGGAAAAGACAGCCTACAGAAAAAGGGTTGCAGTGTCAAATTGAGCTAAAGCAAAAGTCATTAGCATCCAAGAAAATTCAGGCAACCAAGCACATGAGACAAGTCTTATTAAACATTGGAAGAACTAATGATGCTAATTTTTGGAAGCAAGAATACAGCAAGGCTCAAGTTACATGGAGGCCTGAATTTGGAGACCTATATTTGGAACTGAAAGAGCTTATAACAGATGAGGGGCAAATTAATCATATAGAGAGGATTCAAAGCCACTTTCAAATGAATGGACCAATTTCAAAGATGCTGTAACATCAGAAATTGAGATGACTAAATTAGTTATGCTGGAAAATGCTTCAAAATCATCAAGAAGGTCAAGGCGGTCAAAACATTCAGCATCAGAATTCTCTTGCACTGGTTCATCAAACTCTGACATAGAAAAGAGGAGCTTACAGAAGCAAAGTGAATGTATTAAGGCAGAAATAAAGCTTGTGGAAGAGCAAAAAGATTAAGAATATCAAAACTTGAACAAGAAGAAGAACTTTCAATTTTGAAATTGAAGAAGCAATTAGCACAAAATGAAACAAAGTTAGCTGCATGTACAAAGGAAGGAGAGTATTGCCTTACAGAGAATGGCTTGAATTCTCTTCCAGCTGAAGACAAACAGAAAGATGTCAATGATTATGTTAGAAACCATGAATTGAATCCATCAGCCAAGCCCTGGTTTCAAAGTGAGGTAATTCAACCCTTTGAAAAGCAAGATAATATTGGTGGAAGTTTGGACAAAATTGCCTCAACTTTAGAACTGTGTATGAGTAACATTGCAAAGACCAATAGTAAATTGGTAGAAGCAAGTTTGAAACAAGCAAAAGCTACAGATCAATTAGCTTTATCAAGTCAGTTGCCAAAAATATCAGTTCCTGTATTCACTGGTGATCCATTGGAGCATCCAATCTGGAATAACACCTTTTATGCTTTGGTAGATTCAAAGCAAATGGATGTGCAGTCCAAAATGAATCTTCTGAGTCAGTATGTCTCTGGTAAACCAAAGCAAATTGTTGACTATTACATCTTAATTGGGACAAATGAAGCATACCACAAAGCAAGGCAATTGTTACATGAGAGGTATGGAAATCAGAATGTTGTAAGTACAGCATTCATCAGTAAGTTAGACAGTTGGCCAAAGATTAATTCAAGAGATCCCAATTCCATCAGAGTGCTTTCTGATTTTCTACTGAAAGTTGTAGCTGCAAAGAAAACAATATAAAGTCTAGATGTGCTTGACTTTGCAAAGGAAAATGTGAAGTTATTGGAAAAATTACCATATAGTTAACAGAGCAAATGGAGAGATCAGGTTTCTTACTGGAAGTCCAGGGAAGGACCAGATAGGTATCCTCCATTTACAAGATTTGCAGCTTTTGTGAAGGAAGCTGCTGACAATGCCTGTATTCCAGAGCTTGAAAGAATGTACAAACCTAAGCAAGAAATAGAGAGTACCAAACCTGGTAAGAAATTTGCTGTCAAAACATTTACAACATCAGTTTCAGATAGGGAAGACCCTACAGTAAATGCTACAGATATTAAGTCAGGAAGTTCTAAAGGAAACAGTGAAAGCAAAAGAAACTGTTTGTTTTGTAAAGAAAATCACACTTTGGACATGTGCAAAAAGTTCACAGAAAAACCACATAAGGAGAAAAAGTCATTCTTCTTTTCAAATTATTTGTGTTATGGGTGTGGTGTAAGCTCTAATCATAAAGTTAAAGATTGCAGATATAAAAAGTCTTGCAAAGTGTGCTCTGGACGTCATCTGACATGTTTGCATAAGGAACCCACGAGTCAACAAGAAAGAGTTACAACAAATTGCATTAATGTTTGTGGAGAAACAGATGAGAGTACAGAATATTCAATGATAGTTCCTGTATGGGTCAGGCCTAAGAACCAACCAGATAAAGAAATACTTCAATATGCTGTTTTAGATGATCAGTCAAATGTTGGGTTCATTTCACAAGCACTTTGTGACAAACTGCAAGTTAAAGGCCCACAAACACAACTTCTGTTGTCAACAGTTCAAGAGCAAAATGTTATGATAGACAGTAACCTTGTATCTGAAATAGAAGTCTTAGACTACCAGAGAGAAGAGTGTATAGAGTTGCCTCCAATGTTCACAAGAGAAACAGTACCTGGAAGTCACCATCAAATTCCCAAAGCAGCTGTTGTTAGTAAATGGAGTCATCTTCAAAGTGTTGCAGATAAACTAATGCCTTGTGATAGTGATATAGAAATTTCTTTACTCATTGGTAACAATTGCCCCAGAGCAATACGTCCTAGAGAAGTTGTTGTTGGTGGAGAAGATGATCCATATGGACAGAAAGCTTTATTAGGCTAGGGGGTAATTGGTAGGATATGCAAATCACAAAATGATGGTAGTATGCAGCAAAGATATTGCAACAAAATGTTGGTGAATGAAAAAAGTAGCAAATTTGTATTTCCTACCACAGTTAAGGAGATCTTAGTTCCTGAGAAAGTGCTTGCAATTTTAGAGTCAGATTTCACTGAAGGCAGTAAGAAAGGGAAATCCCATCCAGTACAAGGTGAAAGGTTCCTGAAGATCTTGGAATCAAATATAAAGAAAACTCCAAATGGTCATTATGAAATGCCACTTCCATTAAAATCAGATAATATAAATTTTCCCAACAATAGAGCACTTGCTGAAAAGAGATTGTGGCAGCTGAGCAGAAGATTTAAAAGCAACAAAAGATTTCATGATGATTATCAGGATTTTATGGCAAGTGTTCTTGATGACTGTGTAGAAAAAGTTCCAGAAGGTGAACTGCGTCTCCAAGGAAATCTGATCAACTATGTCCCACACATGGGAGTTTATCACCCAAAGAAAAAGAAGATACGAGTTGTTTTTGATTGCTCTGGGCAGTATGGAGGAGTTTCACTGAACCAACAGCTTCTGCAAGGTCCAGATTTGATTAACGATCTCGTAGGAGTCCTATTGAGATTCAGAGAAGAACCAGTTGCTTTCGTTGCAGATATCAAAAGCATGTTTCACCAGTTTTATGTTGCAGAACAACATAGAAATCTACTTCGTTTTCTTTGGTGGAAAGAAGGGGACCCTAAAAAAGAATTAGTTGAAAGTTCATTTGTTCGGAGCTGCAAGTTCACCAGGTTGTGCAAAATTTTGGTTTAAAGCGGGCAGCTGATGAAGGGGAGGAAGAATTTGGCAAAGATGCTGCGAATTTTATACGAAGAGATTTTTACGTTGATGATGGTCTTAAGTCAGTCGAAACATCTGAAGGGGCAGTATCCCTGATTAAGAACAGCCAAGCAGTCTGTGCAAAAGCTGGACTTAAACTGCACAAGATCATGAGTAACAGAAGAGATGTTCTTGAAGAAGTTCACAAAGAAGACCGTGCTGAAGAAGCAAGGAATATTGATCTCAAAATTGATCCTTTGCCAACAGAAAGAGTTCTTGGTGTGTCATGGTGTGTTGAAAACGACAGTTTCAACTTCAAAATTGAATTCAATGATCGTCCATGCACAAGAAGAGGAATATTATCCACAGTTAGTTCTATCTACAATCCTTTAGGCTTTGCTGCTCCTGTAGTATTAAAAGGAAAGCAAATTCTACAGCAACTTTGCAGAGAGAAGCTTGATTGGGATAGCCCAGTGTCAGAAGAATTACGTGTCATATGGGAGAAGTGGCAACAAGAAATAATGGATCTAGAAAATGTGGAAATCAAGCGTTGCTACAAGCCTGAGAATTTTGGGCGAAATAAGCAAGCAGAGTTGCATCATTTTTCCGATGCCAGTCAATATGGTTATGGTCAGAGTTCATACTTGCGATTAGTTAGTGAAAGTGGAAAAGTTAGTTGTTCCTTTGTAACTGGCAAGGCAAGAGTTGCACCTTTAAAGAAACTTACAATTCCAAGGCTTGAGCTGACAGCAGCCACAGTATCTGCCAAGATGAGTGAATTCGTGTGATCAGAGATTTCATACCAGAATGTCAAAGAGTTTTTCTGGATGGATAGCAAAGTTGTCCTAGGATATGTAAAGAATGAATCAAGGAGATTTCACACATACGTGGCAAACAGAGTGCAGCAAATTCGTAATGTTACAGATCCAGATTCGTGGTTCTATGTTGAATCAAACGAAAATCCTGCTGACATTGCATCCAGAGGAATAGCTGCAAAACAACTATCGCATTCAAGCTGGTTGAATTGCCCTGAATTCCTGAAAAAGATGGTTCATTTACTGTGGACACAAACGTTACTTATAAGATAGCCGAAGATGACCTTGACGTGAAAAGAGGGACTGTCTTGAAATCAACTGTCATCAAACCATCCAGTTTCCTTGAAGTTAGCCGTCTGGAACACATATCTAATTGGAAATCAGCTCGTAGAGCTATTGCATTATGCATAGAGTTAAAGGCTCTTATTCAACCGGAATGCCTTGCACGTGTCGCCTCTTGGCTGAAAATGGCGACAACAAAGGCCAACTAAGAGATGACGCCAGCAAAGCATGCTGGTTGAATAAGAGCCTTTAAAAGAAAAACTAAAAAGCAAGAGTCACAGAAGCTCAAACAAGCAACAGGACAAAGGTAACCAATCATCAAAGATGCAGATCTCTCTGGAAAAGCTTCAAGCAGCTGAGAAAGTCATTTTCAAAGGAGTTCAATATGAAGCCTTTAGCAAAGAACATGAAGTACTACGTGTCGTTAGCAAGCCAGGAGAAGAGTTAAGTTGAGATCAAGCTGGAAAAAGGAAAGATAAAATAAAGAAAACAAGTTCATTGTATCGTCTTGACCCTTTTTTAGATGAGGACGGCATTTTACATGTTGGTGGAAGAATCAAGAGAAGCAATGTACCACTTGAATTAAAGAATCCAATCATTCTTCCGAGAAAGGGACATGTAACAGAAATGATAATAGGATATTATCACAATAAAGTCAATCACGTGGGCAGAGGAATAACACATAACGAAATTAGACAGAGAGGCTATTGGATAATTGGTGGTAGCTCCGCAGTTTCACATGTCATTAGCAAATGCATTGAGTGTAAAAGAAAAAGAGGTCACTTGCTGAATCAGAAGATGGAAGATTTGCCTAAAGACCGTTTCGAAGAGGCTCCCCCATTTACATATTGCGGAGTTGATTTCTTTGGGCCTTTTGCCATCAAGGAGAGAAGAAGTACTGTAAAACGTTATGGTGTCATCTTTACCTGTCTTGGCTCTAGAGGCGTGCATCTAGAAACAGCAAACTCACTTACTACATCTTCCTTCATAAATGCATTGAGTAGATTTCTCAACCGCCGTGGTCCAGTTAGGAACATCCGTTCAGATCAAGGCACAAACTTTGTAGGTGTGAGCAGGAATGCATTGAAAGAGATGGACAAAGAGAAAATAAGTGCATATTTGCATGAGAATAGCTGCGAGTGGATACCTTTTCAGTTTAACGTCCCACATGCTAGTCACATGGGAGGGGTATGGGAACGTCAAATACGAACAGTACGAGAAGCCACTGAAACAACTTTGATGAAAGCAGGAGAGCAGTTAGACGACGAGGCATTCAGGACATTCATCACAGAAGCTGAGAATATCGTTAATTCTCGGCCATTATCTGTTAATAATCTTTGTTCACCAGATGCTCCTGAACCACTGACGCTGAATCATTTACTCACCATGAAATCAAAGATTGTGCTGCCTCCGCACTGTGATCCAGATTTCACGTTTTGTGTAATTAATGTGAAAAAATGAACTTTTTAGAATTCCACCAAATGTATTTTTCCCGTGTTCCCCATACCCTAAAGCACATATAAACGCAAACGATTTTCAAATCAAGCAACAGTAGCCCGAAAAAACATTTTTTGAAGTTAGGGCTAAATTGGGTGGTGTAAGCTTCTTGCTAGACCAGAAGAAGTCACAAAGCAGCATGAATTTTCAAATTTCCGTTTCATCGCTTGTATGTGCCCGATTTAAATGATCTTTTTTTTGTTTGGTAGATTGAGCCTCGTAGAATATGAATTAAATCAGTTAATCAACGATTTTTGCTTTAGAATGTGGAAATTT
The DNA here is from genome assembly GCA_964020215.1 of Aurelia sp. 3 sensu Dawson et al. (2005). Taxonomy (NCBI): domain Eukaryota; kingdom Metazoa; phylum Cnidaria; class Scyphozoa; order Semaeostomeae; family Ulmaridae; genus Aurelia; species Aurelia sp. 3 sensu Dawson et al. (2005). The sequence goes on from OZ026572.1 coordinate 14,780,690, forward strand.
TGTGAATTCATAATGGTAACCAAGTATTGAAAACCAGGCCGCCTGAATTATCAAACCCGATTTAAACACTGAATACAAAAAATCTATATCTCAGAAAACTCTGAAAATCAGTTTTAAAATGGACTTCAGCCTATTGCTGACACTCTTGCCAAAGCGCTTAGCAGAGGCTCCACGTAGAAAATTTTCGCGATTGTTTCATGAAGTCAAGTGAAGAAGGGGTTTCTTGACAAATTTTGTCGACAACTGTCATAGCAATGCTGGCAAGGATGGATGCTTGACAAAACAACATATTCCATCATTTCAAAAACAAGAAGTAAGAAAGAACCACAGGTCATTCAGTGGATTTAATTTTCGCGTTTTCTGCGTAACCAATGCCACCCACCTGTTTCTCATTCATACATCAGAATATTGTGGTGAGTGTCTATTTGATTTAATGAATGAAAGTTTTAAATCCAAAAATTTGAGTATAATAGTAATGTGCAAAGTTTAATGTGTCAAATTTGATGCCGCATTAAAATGCCCATCAATATATAAAACTGGACAGCTTTCCATGAGGAAGTTGTCCGTTTTCGGAAATCTCACCTAACAACTCATTCGAGACAGACTTTGATATTCAAGCAACAAAATCTGCTCACCTAAACATTTTCTCTGGTATGTCATGACCACTGTAACACAGTGGCTCGAACAAGAACAATGTCCTGGTGTGAACCAAACTTTAATGAAATTACTTTTTACGGACGAATTTTTCTTTTTGATCCTAGCAATAATCATTCCCTGAAATGCTCAGTGTATGCACTATAGAAATAGATTTGTGTACTCAACATGTTGATAATTCAAATGAATGAATGAATGAATGAATGAATGAATGAATGAATGAATGAATGAATGAATGAATGAATGAATGAATGAATGAATGAAAAACAAGTGAATGACGTTCGAAAACGCAAACAACGCAAAAATTATGTTCATGGAGTGACCATTATTTCCTTCTTGCTTCTTGGTCTTGAAATGATGGAAAATGTTGTCTCAAGAAGCATCCATCCTTGCCAGCATTGCAATGACAGTTGTTGACAAAATTTGTCAAAAAACCCCTTCTTCACTTGACTTCGTAAAAAAATTGCGAAAATTTTCTACGTGGAGCCTCTGCTAAGCGCTTTGGCAGGAGTGTCAGCAATAGGCTGAAGTCCAATTTGAAACTGATTTTCAGAGTTTTCTGAGATATAGATTTTTTGTATTCAGTGTTGAAATCGGGTTCGATAATTCAGGCTACCTGGTTTTCAATAGTTGGTTACCATTATGAATTCACAAAATTTCCACATTCTAAGGCAAAAATCGTTGATCAACTGATTTAATTCATGTTCTACGAGGTTCAATCTACCAAACAAAAAAAAAGATCATTCAAATCGGGCACATACAAGCGATGAAACAGAAATTTGAAGATTCATGCTGCTTTGTGACTTCTTCTGGTCTAGCAAGAAGCTTACACTACCCAATTTAGCCCTAACTTCAAAAAATGTTTTCTCGGGCTCTGTTGCTTGATTTGAAAATTTTTTGCGTTTCTATATGCTTCAGAGTATGGACAACAAGAAAAAAATACATTCGGTGGAATTTTGAAAAGTGATTTTTTCACATTAATTACATGGCCTGGATCACAGTGCTCCGCCTGGAAACTTTCAACGGGAAGATTTATACTGTCGGAAACAGTGGAGGAGAGTTCAGTTCTTAACAAATGAGTTCTGGTCAAGATGGAGACAAGAGTTCTTGCAAAATCTCCAAACACGACAGAAGTGGACCCATCCAAAGAGAAATTTCAAGATCAATGACATAGTAATTTCTAAAGAAGATAGTGGATGTCGAAATCAGTGGCCACTAGCTAGAGTCCATGAGGTTTACCCGAGTGAAGATGGACAAATCAGAAAATGTAAAATTCTGATGAGTGATAAATCATTAGATAATCAAGGAAGACGTCAGTCGAAGCCAGTTTATTTGCAACGGCCAGTTCATAAGTTGGTACTTCTGTTAGCGGTCGAGGACCAAGAGGAACAGAAACTAAAAGAATGACCAGGGATTCCCCGTCGAAGAGCCAAAAAGACAATTGTTTTTAAGTAACTATAATGAATATAGTTAGAGGAGCCATGTAGCTGCTGCGAAGGCGCAGTTGTTGCTACTGTTGTTGTTGTTTTGCAAATTTTGAAAATTTGAATGAACAAATAGCGTGACAAGAAACGGAGCAGAAGAGGGGGCGTGTCGATGAAGAAAATCAAGTCGTGAAGCCACAAAAATGGGACTTTGAGCAAGAAACAGGCCAAACAGGTACGATATTTGTATACTAACATTGTAGTTCTCGTCGTTTCGTTATATGCAACTGGATTAGGCCAGATAGAAATGTAATTTGTTTGTTTTTGTTTTTCGTAGATTGTTATCTTATTTATCAGCTATGAGTTGATGCGTACATGAATAACAAAATGGCCAAGTTGTCTTATTACTCGTCTCGCTGCTGAATGAAGATTCCACAGCGTTACACCCCATTTACCATCACGTTTCTGAACACCCAGATCAATAGCTAACAGAAATTGCCTATCAGTTTCTGCAAGCTTGGGCAGTACTTGCCGTAATCACACTTAAAGTTAGTTGAAGGAGATAAAGCTTGCCCAGTCCCCTTGCACATGCAAGGGACTGGGGCAAGCTAAAACTAGAGCTGGTTCTTAGCCAATGAAAACTCAGAACTCTTGAGCGATCACCTTTTTCACGTGATCAGGCTTTTAGGAGATCAAACAGTTCAAAATGGCTGATGATTATTCAGCAGAGTTGTGTTCTCCTGGCAAACTCAACAACCTGGAAATGTTTCTGGGATATGGGCAAAAGAAGGAGTTGTACTACGAGCACAATGATATCCAGTTGTTACTAGGTGTTGATACATCAGCAGAAACAACAACATTAATTTTGGAAACAGTTTGAGTTGGGCCGATCGAATACCAATCGCATCCAGTCTCTTCATAAGAACATCTGAGAGACAGGAAGATGGGGCTGTTAACACAAAGATGTTTTTATTAAAGAAAGATCCATAAGTGATTTGAGTTGTTATGTTGTATTTGTTTTGCCTGTTCTTTTTCCAACCGTTTTTAGGCATTTCCCCACTTCGTCATCCAGTGGTGTGATGAAAAGGAAGCGCTGATTGGTCAGTTCAATTGCTTATCAAATTTCAAAGGTTATGTATGTATGTATGTATGTATGTATGTATGTATGTATGTATGTATGTATGTATGTATGTATGTATGTATGTATGTATGCATGCATGCATGTTTGTAAATTTTTGCCAAAGTAAAACATTAAAATAAAAAAAATAAGTTTAGAATTGAATCTACTTTTAAAAAACCATTCCCTTTAGCTCCGTGAACCAACTTTAGGTGTGCATTTTGATTATGACTTTTTTAATAACCAGAGCGATGTGGGATTTATAGGTCCACCCTCCCAAGTAATTTATTTCAACCCCTTTTCCTTGTAGGAAATCTCACTTTATTTTGCTTTGTAGGATTGGTAGCTGCCTGGGGTATGTCTTTTAATCAGGCAGGTCACGGTGTTATTTGACATGGCAACCTTCAGCCTGATTAAAAGACATACCCGGAGCAGCAGCCATCGTTACAAAGCTAAATAAAGTGAGGTTTCCTGCAAGGAAAAGGGGTTGATGTCATTTTCCTAGCCCAGATTGGAAAGTTTGCCTTGCGCGGCCGATTTCTCTGCCGCGCACTTTAAATTTCAGCCGCGGTTCCAGCCGCGAAATTTTCGTAAAACAACAAAAGAAAACAATAGGACTATTGTTTAGTGACACGAATGCAGCCGCGCAAACAATTTGGACGTAGGAGAGATCCCCCACGCATTCTGCAAACTTTCCAATCTGGTTCCTAGCTTTTCCAAGCTCTTAGACTTTCTCGGATTGGTTACAAAGCTTGGATTGTCAGGGAATTTCTCACAATCCAAGCCTTCTGAGCTTTTTACCAAGCTTTTAAAGTACAGGAAGTACCTTCCTCCCTGCTGCTATCTGAAGTCACATCATTGAGCTGGATTGAGACCTCTTCACTGGCATCTTCAATACCTTGTTCCTCATTTTCTGAGTGCAATGACCTTTCACTTCCAAATGTTTCGTCATCATTTTCATCAACATCTTCAGGCTGAATCTCATCTCTTGATACTTTCACACCTTGATACTTTTTATCATACTCCAGCAAAGTTGACGTCTTCTTACGCAGTGAGCCAAATGTATCATGACCGCCTCCTTCTTGCACCTGGTCCTCTTCTGCGGTACTCCTCGAAAGCTTCGCTGCTGTCGTCAAAGATGCTTCATCATATTCAGGATCATCGAAGCTAGGGTTTGGGTTTTCTAGGCCAACAATTTGCTCTCTGATTGATGCCATTTACTGGGTTGTCTTCATACCTTCCTACACCATTTGCATACCACACAATACCCAAGTCTGAAGTGAAATTCGTTGGTGGTGGACATAATGTCCGCTAGCCTCGTATTGAACAGTGCAAGAGCGAGGCGAATTAGGCGTGCTTGAAGAGGGACAGGGACTATTCTGATTACCCTGATTACAGTGAGTCTTGAGTCCCCCACCATAGAAATAGAAGTTCTATGAACACTTCTATTTCTATGTCCCCCACTCATCGCTCACCAAAACGAGACTACCGCTTGCCAAACCGAGACCGCTCACAGTTGTAGCGGGGTATATCAGTTTGGCGGAGGAGGGAAACTACGGCTTGTAATCAGTCTTGTCTAGACAGGGACCAGACTCATGACGTAAGTCCCTCTAACTTTCGCTTGTTGTTGTTGTTGTTATCGCTTCAGTTGAGGGACTTTTGTCCTTACGCTTCTGAAAACGGTAACTCAGCGCAAATTTTATTGCTACCAATCAGAGCACGGCATTTCATAAACAATGATGGTTTTCGTGGTTTTAGACCAATCAGAATTTGTAACTGATGCTATCATGCAAGTTAGCTTTGATAACTGAATTTACCGGACCAACATGGCGTCTTCACAGTTTGCCGACGGCCAGAGGAAAACTTCAAAATTCACCCAGGGAGCCGTTTGAAGGCCTGTTTTCTCAAAGAGGAAGGAATTGTTGTTTGCCTTGTTCGTAAGTGATGAGCTGAAGGGAGTTTCATTGCCTCTTCTGCCTTGTTTCGAGTGGCAGAAGTGAGCCCGCCGTGGCTATGATGAAGGAGAAGTTTGCCAAATGACATTTCGACCACGGGGGGGGGCTCTCGGCTAAATTTCGGGTAGGGGGGTGCCGCCCACAGTTTCGAAATGTAACCGTTGGCTAGACCAATTTTTGTGAAGATGATACCCTTGGCTAGACTAATTTTTCCTTCAGAAGTGCTCTGAATTGGCATTTTCTAGCCAAAACTTGCCAAATTTTTTCACTTTCTGGACCAAAATTCTAAAAAGTTGGGTTTTTTACAAAAATTACCGAATTTTGACATCTCTTTGACCAAAATTCCCAAAAAAGCATACCCTTGCCTAGACTGAACTCGACTAAAATTGCCAAAAAGTACACCCTTGGCTAAACTAGAAGTCCGAAAAAGTACATCCTCGCGGGCGGCACATCCCCAGGTACCTTTACTATGGAAGAACCCCCCCCCCCGTGATTTCGACACCGAAACGGAGAAGAAGGAGCTGTCAAGATGTTGACACCGCTACATTTTGCCTGCGACTCACGACTGGGTAGATACCAAAACCTGTCTCATCACGACGCTGTGGATTTTCCTCTTCTTATGCTGGCCTTGAGTGGAGAATATTTTGAGTAACTTTTAGGGACTTTTATTCGTGAGAGTTTTTTGAGTTGAATATTTTGGATCTGTCTGTAGTTCCTCTGCCAATCGTGGTTGGCCTAATCTAATGCAAAGAGAAAAGATGAGCCCTTCACCCCTACGACGCGAGCATCATGCGAGTCTGTCAACTTCTATGTGGCTGCATTGCAAGAAATCTGACTGTATGCTGCTGGCTGCAAATTAAGTGGTAAAAGGATGCGACGAAAAGAATCATAACATTTTTGGCATAAAAGAATATTGTATTCGCCAACGAAAAGCATTAGACTACTGGCAAAACTACGAATACAATAATACTAGAATCCCTTGCGAATCATTAATAATGAACATACGAAAACTGAAAGTTAATGTTAGAACTAAAAAAAAAAATAAAAAAAAACGCAACAAAGGTGCAGAATGCAGCAAAAAAGGGGGTGCTAGGGAGGGAGGGTAAAGCAAGCCACCATGAAACTGTAAATGTGCCGAATGAGGAGTGGCAACAAAACACGAGGTAGAAACAACGGAACTATGGGAAACAACTGGACGAGAACGAGGCAAAACCGAAATGGGAGCCTGGTAAGCTAAACCTAAAACCCCTCAATTAAATTATTTGACAAGTAAAATACAACCGATTATGAAACCAAACAAGACAACAAAGGAAACAATTCATTTCAAATTCCCAGGACTGGGGATTATTTGCTTGCTCTGTCTTTTTTCTGAAGCAACAGAGGATTTTGAAGTTGTTGATTTCTGATGTGATGCATCAGTAGAGAAAGCAGAGAGCTTATCAATAAACTCCTTTCAAGAAGGACTTTGTCAAAATCACCAAATACCCTTAGGGAGAGGAAGAGGGTACTTTGTATATTTTTTAGGGAGGTGCCATTTTCAGGGTATCATGCTCATCTATTTTGTCATAGCAGTAGGAGCTGGTTGTCATGACATGTTAAAAGGGGATATTTTGTTTGATTGGATCATGGCTCAGTTCAATTTTTGTGTTCTAATGCTTTACAGCAATTTTTCCAGAGTTAGATCCATTGTTTTAAAGGAAAATTGTAGATAGCCACAGATGGAATTTTTGTGTGCACTCTCTTGTACAAAATAAAGCCAAGTACAGCTCCCCAATTTCAAGTTAAATGGAAGTCAACCTGAACTTTGTCAAATTTGTCATGACTTTGCAAGGGCTTTCTAGGTAAAATGCAGCAGATGGCTCAAATTTCTCTCAAACCACCCCTTCCCTTCTGGATTGTCAAAGCAAAATCAAATTGATAAATTGATTATGCTGAAACCTTATAGTAAGATTATTAGGTTCTAGAGGCAAAAAAGGAGCAGTCAAACTCTCTATCCTGAATCAAATCCTTATGAAAGCTCCCAAGGAGAAAAGCTGAATGAATTTTTTTATGGGAATATGTGTTTATCCAGTAAAAGGTAGTCAAGAAGTATTGATCTGAGAATTTGATTCAAACAAACACATCACTGCACCTTTCTCAGTTTAACCCTATTTTGGTTGGGGGGGTTGGGGGGGGCAAATTTGCCCCCCTAGTAGATTTTTTTAAATAACTCTGCGAGGAAGATTTATATAGCCATGAAACTTCTTGACTCTTTGCAACTACTTATTGTGCAACTTCTCAAAAAGTTTCATTGAAATATTTTGAAAAATGAGGGGGCGAGAGACAATTTTCTGGGACTGACCCAGGAAAAATCGCAAATTCTCAAATCTCAATTATCGCGAAAAAAGGAGCAGAAGTGGAATATTTTGCAAATTTCTTTTTAATGCTGTGTTATTTGATGCATTCTATCATAAATACCATGTTTGGATGGAAAATATGCTCCAAATTTAATTTTATCTCGATTTTCCTGATTTTTGCCAATTTTGCCGCTTTTCTTGACCACACAAAGGAAAATGCTGACGTAAGCAAAAATGGTGGCTATTTTTAAGTTAATTTTTATATTTACAGAAAGTACATGCCTGAGGCTTTTAGCACACCTAATTTGGTCGCTCTACCTATTACCAGTAAAGAGTTAGGTAGGGGGGCTTTTTTGCCCCCCCCAACCAAAATAGTACTATCAAATAGCCCAACCACTATAGGGTTAATGTAGTTATATGTTGCAGTATTCTTTATATTTTGTTATTATATATTCTTGAAAATGTGTCATATGCCGAGTTTCATTTTTACTTGATTTGAATGTTTTTGCGTCAAGCTTTCACACCCATTACACAATAAGCACTGTATTTATTGTAACTTAGTCATTAGGGTCAGACTCTCATCAGAGTGTGAAACAACTTGATTTATATAATCTTGATAACAAAGATAATTAATGAGTCAAAAATGCACACAGATCTCTCAATTACCCTGATCTCCATTTTGGAGATGAAGGGATGCTTGAAATACAAGCCTAAACTGCTGAATGAATATCAAAACCGACGAAAATTCATGTTTCTGTAGCGTTGATTTTTCGGAATTCATAATAGAAATAGATGGAATTCATACAGCCAATTATATTTCCCTAATCAGTGCAGTGGTTATTGCATGCTTGCATCAGTTCTGCCAAGGAAGATGATAGAGGAGTAACCGATACAGGAACTTTGGGTCAAATCCTTCTTTGCTAAACTCCCGCTGCCTTGCTGTTGTAAAACGGACATTCTGCCCAATGTTTCATTTGAAGCTCAATGCCTTCAAAGTTCATTGAAAATCACACTACAAAAGAAACTATTTTCTTTCAGGACATAGTCATGAATCCATAAGACTGGCCACTGACGACAGAACACTGACGACATAGATGTGGTCATAAATAACTGGACCAGCATATTCTCTCTTATTCTTGAAAGACATGCCCCGATACGTGAAAGACGCGTTTCTGAAAAATTTTGCCCTTGGTTGACAAGCGACCTCAAGGTTATGTGCAAAGCAAGGGATAAGTTAAAGAAACAAGCCATTCGCTCAAAATCTGAAGTATTGATGCAATCTTACAGGCATATACGTAATAAAGTTAACAAAATGAATGAAGAACTTAAGCGTCACTATTTCACTCATAAAATTGCTTCTTGTGAGGGTGACTTAAAACGAACATGGCAAACTATCAATAATGTCCTAAACAAGAAATCTAAAACTACTAACATTGCATCGCTAAATATTGATGGAAAACACATCTCAACGAATGCTGACATTGCAGAATCTATGAATAGTTTCTTCTGCACTATTGGAGAGACTCTCAGTGATAAGATTGCCCAAACAAGAAACCCTCTACTTGAGAATGACTACGAGGTGAATACACAAAAAACTAATTTTCAGTTTCATGTTATTGACGAGCTGCAGCTAGGAAAAGTTTTTGGCAAATTGAAAACCTCAAAAGGAAGTGGTACTGACGGTATTGCTAGCTGCTTTCTGAAGATGGCACTTCCAGTGATCTCGGAATCACTATGTGACATATTCAATTTTTCAATTGCTACTGGCTGTTTTCCAGATAGCTGGAAAATCGCTAGAGTAGCTCCCATTTTTAAAAGCGGTCAACCTGACGACCGATCTAACTACAGACCTATATCTGTGCTCCCTGTTTTAGCCAGGGTCTTTGAGAAGCTTATTTATAACCAACTGTACGATTACTTGGATAAAAACAAACTTCTGTTTCTAAATCAGTCTGGCTTTAGAGCTCTTCATTCTGCTGTCACTTGCCTTCTTAATAACACAGATGACTGGTATGTGAACATGGACAATGGTAGATATACCGCTAATATTTTTATTGATCTCAAAAAGGCATTTGATACCGTAGATCATGATATTTTACTTGCGAAATTGCGAAAGTATGGTGTTGATAATCTAGCATTTGCTTGGTTCTCATCCTATTTAACAAACAGAAAGCAATATTGCAGAGTTAATGGGGTTTCTTCAAAAACCGAAGACATCAAATGTGGTGTCCCACAGGGCTCCTGCCTCGGTCCTCTTTTGTTTCTGATCTATATCAATGACCTTCCTTTTTCTCTTAAGAAAGGTAAAGTGACGATGTACGCAGATGATACTAGTATTTCCTACTCTTCTAAGAATATGGAAGATATTAATCAAACGCTAAGTAGTGAACTGGGCCATTTGAAGCAATGGCTACAAGGCAATAAACTTTCTTTAAATGTCCTCAAAACCCAAGCTCTAGTTGTGGGTTCCAAACCCAACATTAAGAAAATTACTGAAAATGTTGTTGATACTCCGCAGTTTCTCATTGGTGACGCTCAAGTTGAAAATGTAGACCAGACAAAATATCTTGGAGTAATAATCGACAAGAACCTAAATTGGGCCGAGCATATCAAGAGTGTCCGTACTAAAGTTTCTCGTGGAATAGGGTTTCTGAAATATTCCAGAAAGTTTTTACCTCGAAAGACCCTGAGTAAGATGTATAGGGGGATCGTAGAGCCTCATTTTCGATACTGCTGTTCCGTATGGGGCAACTGTGGGGTGACCAGACTGCAGACCCTTCAAAAGCTGCAGAATCGAGCAGCTAGGATTGTTACGAGAAGTAACTTTGATTCATCTGCCAAGCCATTAATACACAATCTAAAATGGCCAACTATAAGTGATATCATAAGAAGTGAAACTGCCACAATCATGTACAAATCGCTAAATGGTCTTGCTCCGGAATATCTTTCCAAAAGGTTCGTCAAGAATTCTACTCGAAATATCAGGCAACTGCGAAATACTGAAACTGATCTTATGTTGCCTTTGAGGAAAACAAGCAATGGGCAAAGAGGTATATCTTTTCGTGGATCTAAACTATGGAATCAGCTTGATTATGACATAAAAAATGCACCCTCCCTTGCCACGTTTAAAAGAAGATTAAAAGAACATTAATATTTGCATTTAGTTTATTTTTATTTTTTATTTTTCAATTGTTTGCCACGGCCCCCTGAAAAGCAGTCCTTTAGGACTGACGGGGCTACCGTGTTTAAAAAAGTAAAAATACAATACAATGCCAGAGTACAGCTCAGTCGTGAAATCTTCGGGACATATGCAGAAACTATCAACAAACAAACGAGACATTCGTTGCTGTTGCATTGTGAGCATCACACACTTGAAAACTCATACACTTAGCAAAGACATTAGGCCTATTCTAATAATGTTTGGCTAAGGTTGTCAAAATAGTTGAAACCGTCTCTATAGCTTGAAAAAGGTGATGAAAGTAAGAGCTTGGAATAAAGTTGAGACCTTCATGGTTGTCAAAGTATTCTACTACTTTTAGTGTATGCAACAGATGGCAATAAATTGAAGCCAGTCAAAAAGAGGGATGAAAATTTTTTGCATCTGATGATACTATTATAAAAAGAAATGTCTCTAAAGTTCTGTAAGTGTTGCACATCTAAAGCCAATCGGCAAAACAAAATAAATCATAAACCAATTTCCTTGCTACCAATTTTTGGAAAATTTTTTGATAAACTCTTATTGGCCAGGTCGGAAACTCGGGCGGCTCGGGCGACTCGGGCAACTCGGGCGAATATTTTCATTGCAAAAACCATGTCTGATAGTATTATTTCGACCTTCCTCGGGCTCAGAAGACACAAAAATCCTTTGCTGTTCAAAATAGGCCACTTTTTAAAGTTTACCCGAGTCACCCGAGTTTTCGTTCTGAGTCTATGAGCAAAAACGAAAAGTCGGGCAACTCGGGCAAAAGGCAAAAAACCATCAGGCAAGTCAATCCAAACAATTCCCAACAGAAGAAACTTTTACAAACGCAAGTAGATAGCTACTACGATTTGCCATCAACTCAAAGAAGAATCAATACTTTGATACCTTAGATTGCCCGAGTCGCCCGAGGTTTCGTTCTGGACCTATAAGCAAAAACGAAAACTCGGGCGACTCGCTTAGTCGTAAGTATCTAGTATTGATTCTTCTTTTTCCACTTTCATTTTTCATTTAATATGATTCATACACAAAAAATCCTGCAGCAAATAAAAACACATCTATTGTCAATCATCAGAATCTAGGAATCACAGCTACAGTCCTATCGAACCAGGAAGCGCCATCGAACCTAAGAGTTGCTGTTCTTTTCTTCCAGGGAGTTGCGTTCCAAAGTCTAGCTCTTTAGATGCGTTTTCAGTGATTTTTCGAAGCGATCCTATGTCGGTCGCTCACGTATTTCGGCAAGTATATCATTCCATAATGTGAGAGCTGCGTAATGCAAGCCTTTTTTGGCAAATTCAGTCCTGTATCTAGGGATCTCGAGATCTTTACAGTGCCTCGTATTGTAGGTCGAATGAGAGAATCTCGGATGATATTTATCCCATAGGCTTTCAGGGCACATTTCTGCTCACAATCTTATAGGTCATACCCTATAAGTATACCCTGTCTCAAGTGCGCGCCCCCCTCCCCCCGGGCAATTCCTCCACCCTTTTTGCTTTTGGTGTGTTCATCCCAATTTTGAGTTGATGGCAAAATTTAGTAGCTATCTGCTTGAGTTTCTTCCATCGGGAGTGTTTAGATTGACTTGCCTGGTTCTTTTGCATTTCGCCCGAGTCGCCCGAGTTTTCGTTTTTGCTCATAGGTCCAGAACGAAAACTCGGGCGACTCGGGTAATCTTAGATATCAAAGTATTGATTCTTCTTTGAGTTGATGGCAAATCGTAGTAGCTATCTACTTGCGTTTGTAAAAGTTTCTTCTGTTGGGGATTGTTTGGATTGACTTGCCTGATGGTTTTTTGCCTTTTGCCCGAATTGCCCGACTTTTCGTTTTTGCTCATAGGTTTTTTTCAATTTATTTTTGAGTGAGCTTGTCAGGATTTCTAGCTACTGAAAGCTAATTTAGGCCCACTGTGCATGCCGCATCCAGGCATGGGACCCCTAGTTTAACGTCCCTTCCGAAGGACGACGAGGTGAGTTGCGAGGTCAGTCTTCAGAGGTCACCCATCCGAAATCTGACCTCACTCGACCAAGCTTAACTTCAGTCACCTGACGAAGACTGTATAAGCCACTCGGCCACTCACCCTGTAAAGAACGAAAACTCGGGCGACTCGGGTAAACTTTAAAAAGTGGCCTATTTTGAACAGCAAAGGATATTTGTGTCTTCTGTGCCCGAGGAAGGTCGAAATAATACTATCAGACATGGTTTTTGCAATGAAAATATTCGCCCGAGTTGCCCGAGTCGCCCGAGCCGCCCGAGTTTCCGACCTGGCCAACTCTTATTTGATACACTCTACTGCCATCTATGTGATAATAACCTCTTAACGCAAAATCAATCATCAATCAGGCTCTCGTCCAGGAGATTCAACAATAAACCAGCTACTGGCCATAACACACAAGATTTACTTAGGGACTAGTCATTATTAATGGTGGGGGTGGGGCGGCAGATATCTTTGGAACAGTGTGGTTTTTTTCTTGACCCCCCTTGAAATCATGCAGCTAAAATGATGCCCCCTAAATCTAAGTATCAGTTTTTGTAGCCCCCCCCCCCTAGAAAGTTGAGAGATATTTATAAGAGTTCATATAAGCTGATGAACCACGATGCTACAGTTATATCACAGAGAGAGTTGAGATGGAGGTTAGGACAGAATACTGTTCAGACAGACTTTTATGAAGCGTAGTTTCCGTCAATTTTCATACTCAAAAGATGAAGTTGAAGATCTGATCAAAGCACTATAGAGCCTGGGGGCGAAGCTCCCAGAAAACTTCTAACGGCACACTTTCTACTTTGCTTAGAATGCCTCTCGCAACCCCATGAATTGCGATTTTAGAAAATTTTGTCACAATTTATGTATATAAACTAGCATCCCAAGGAAAGTTTAGAACAAAGTCTCTGTTTAGAGTAAATATAATTTACTTTGGCTTGGAAGACCTCTTTCAATTTGTTTTCCAGAGCCAACATTGAAAATTTGCTACGTATGAGTAACAGAAATTTGAGTAGCACGTACTGTATGAGTTACATGTTTAAAAACTGTTGCATAAAGGACTTCTACTTTGTCTTAGGATGCTTAGTACAATCCAATTTTTGCCTGTTCCTCACATGAAAAGTTTGGAAATTCCTAGGTACTTCGTCTTAATTTAGCGTCCCAACAAAACTTTTTAAGAACTTCCTTTACATTGGCTTAGAATGCCTGTCTCAGTCACATTCCAACATCTCTGAGAAATATTGCTCCCACTACTTGCTTTTTCAAGAAAGAAACTCTTCCTCTTCTCCATTGTGACTTGTTTCTTGCCACCTTCTACTCGTTCATTGCAGTTTCAGTCCTACCTAACAAATTTCTTCCAGTTCAACGAAAATGTCTGAGTATCCCTGAATTGTGAGGGAGGACAGTCATCTCTAAGATAACAGATGTGGCAGAGGCTAGAAAGCAAAGTTCAGCAAAACAGACAATCCAGAGTTGAAAGCAGCGGACAATCAAGGTTGCATTTTGGCCACATCAGCTATCAGATTCAAGGGAATACAAGTAACAGCTGTACTGTCATTTATTTCTGAATAAAATGGAATAAAATATCAATTTTGACTGAGAATTTTTCGTGGCGCCCCCTGGCTGTCTGATTTTCTATCTGCCCCCCTTCTAGGCAGAATAATCATTGATGACCCCCCTTAATATCTTCCGCCCCACCCCCCATCATTAATGATGACTGGTCCCTTAGGCTTTGAAGCATCTCCAAGCAGGGAAGCACATGCTGTTTCCTTGGACCTTTCGAAGGCTTTCGACCGGGTGTAGCACGATGGTCTCCTCTACAAACTTGAATGCAAGGGTATTTGTGGAAATGTTATGATCTTGATTCGAAACTTCTTAACCGGAAACAGCGTGTTCTGTTAAATGGGAAAACCTCACAATGGGCATCTATGTCTTCAGGGGTACCCCAAGGATCAGTGCTCGGTCCTTATTATTCTTAGTTTACATCAATGATCTTGTTGATAATGTTGATAGCGATGTAAAATGTTTTTCAGCGACACATCACTCTTTTCTGATGTTCGTGATGAGGCAACAACTACGCAACAACTTAATAGGGATACGGAGAGGGTATGTTTATGGGCATGGCCATGGAAAACAAAATTCGATGCCAGCAAAACTGAAAAAATAGTTTTTTTCCGCCAAACGCAAAAAGCCTTATCACCCCAACCTGTTCCTTGGTAACACTGAATTTGAAAGGAAGTCGGAACACAAACACTTGGGACTGATATTGAAATCTAAACTTAACTTCCAAAGCCATATTCGTGAAGCAATTATGAAGGCAAGAAGGGGCATTGGCATCATAAGGTACCTTGCAAAATACGTATCAAGGGACGTTCTTGACCAAGTTTATAAATTGTATGTAAGACCTCATCTGGACTATGGGGACATAATCTATCATAGATTTGATCCATATATGTCTTTGGACCTGACGAGAAAACTTGAACAAACACAGTACTCTGCAGCACTTGCAGTGACTGGTGCTTGGAGAGGCACCAATAGACAAAGACTTTCTGAGGAACTGGGATGGGAAAACCTTTACGAGAGACGGTGGTATAGACGTTTATGTAATTTTTACAGCCTAAAAATGTCTGCGACTCCGCAGTGTCTGTTTGAAGAAATTCTCGATAAATCCCCCCTGAGCGCAATCTCTCTTACAATCTCAGAAATGCACGCGCATATTATCCAAACATTCCAAGAAAAGTTCGCTTTTCAAGCACCAACTTTCACAAAGCCGTAATTTGCTTGATAATGAGATCTAAAATTTGGCTTCCCTTGGTGAATACAAAAGGAAACTTCTTGCCATAATTAGGCCATCAAGGAATCCGATATTCAATTTCCATGACATCATTCATTTCATTTCATTTTATACCTTTAAGGTAGGAGTCTGGTCGAAATTTTGCGATCTGACCTCAAATTTTCACTTTTTACATCTTTACCTCATTCGAAAGGAAAATTATTGAACTGCAACATTTTAATCACAGAATATTGAACTGAGTTGAGAAAAACAGTAAATTTTGAGTTTTTTTAGGGACAGGTCGTGCTGTTTTTGAGAAAATTTTGGGTATTTTCATGCTTTTTTGCAACTCTTCAGGACGATCGCCTTTGCGTTTCTTGTTGACCCCAGACACTGTTCGATAGCTCTTTTTGTGCTCTCTCCAAATATGGCTTCACCTTTGTTGTGGGTCGAACCATTCTTTCATAAAATCCAGTCTTGGAATAGCAACTTAGCAAAGGCTTCTTAGCAACTGAATGTTTATCTTGATTGTGATTGGTCGCTAGGCCAAGCTTGCGCTTTTGATTGGCCTCCGGAGGTCACGTGAGTCAGTCATCGTCAGCTGTTGCTCAAGATGGAAGCTGCGGCAGGAAGACGAACATTGAAGAACGTTTTTTGGATACAAACAGCTTAATTCAAGTTAAAAGTCTGAAACCGAAAGCATTACTATTTGCAGGAATTAAAGGAGAAACACTCAAGCAGAAGGAATTAGACTTTCGGACAGGAAGACTCCAAATTACTTCACGGACAAGATTGCAGTAACATTGGGCCTAATCTAGACTGATGACTAGGCCTAATCCACAACAAAGATGGCGAAAGATCAAAGAGGCCTGTTGAATCAAGGAACGGGGAAGTGCAAACATAGCTAACAGTGAGTTCGGAACCTATTTGGAAGTTGTCATTTTGCCAAAGAAGAGCTGTGCACAATCCACTTTCGTTAAAAAGGAAGGTCAAGAGATTTCAGCCTAATAAAAGTAGCAACTAAACAGAATTATTATTTTTGCTTGTTTTTCCCTGGAATAATTGTATTTGGGCTGTGCAGCAGTGATGAAGAATTATCAACATGCCAAGGAGTTGCAGGAAATAAAATTATATTGATGTTATGCAAAATTTTTAGAACTGATGGAAACAGGTTTGTGTAGCAGTGGTTGGTGTTGTGATGTCAACTTGATGTCAGGAAGTAAGCTGAAACAGAAATTGATTTATTGAAAAAGGGGTTTTCCCAGAGAGAGACAGTTTGATGAGCAGGTACAAAATGCACCATACTTTATTTCGAGGAGATTATATTTGTCTCTATTCTGATCTTATGTGGAAATTTGTGAGAAAGTGAATTGGAGGACATGGAAGGAGCCATGATGACTGTTTTCACCACACCTTTCAAGAGACCTATTTTGCTCCCCAGGGACAGTATTTATAAAGGGAACAAAGACTAAACATCGAGACAGAGTTTACAGTTGATCATTCAGACAACTGGGAAATTATATGCACAAAGTAAGCAAGGACATAATTTCCTATGAAGAACTATATAGGACTGAGAGAGGGGCAAATGCACTACTTGCGAGCGCCTGTGTGTGGTTGTTGATCGTTATGGACGGCGTTTGTCATTTTCGTAATGTAAAAATGACAAAAACTTAATATCATTGCATAATCATCAGAGTTTTTGTGAGAAAAGTCTTATTCCTGAAATAAATCTAGAAATAATCCCAAATTGGCTCCAAAACTAAGTGAAATCATTATTGTAAACTTTAACAGCAATTTTCTCAAAAGTATGTTTTTCGCATACTGCTGCAAAGTTTTCAGCACACCCCTTTTTTATTGCTACAGCTACAAAGTCATGCTATAGCTCATTTTGATCAGCAGACCCTGCTGTGTGCAAGTATCTATGTTTCATTTGGCTTTAATGTATGTGAAAAGAGAGTTGACCAGTCAAGAATTGAAAATTTGTTGAAAAAATGTTTATCTCTGAATTTTCATTGATAAAATGTAAAATATACCATCTATGCAAAAACAAAGGAGATACTTGCACTCAGCAACTCAAAAGCATCAATTTGACATATAGTACTTTTAAATTGAAGCTCAAAATAAAAAGTGGTGATTTGAAAATGCAAAGGCACTAGAAATGCAGTCATCCACGGTTTCCATGGCAACAGTTAATCCGATTAAGATTATTGTTACATTTTTTAAATCAGCATGTCAATTTACCCTAGTACCCCAAGTTTCTTGCTTTTATCTATCATAATGAGAAAGTTGGATTTTCGACCAGACTCCTACCTTAAGGAGGGTTGCCCTTCAACCAGTTGATTTTCAAGGGGCCCTCCGATAAAAAAAATTACAATTTAGGAAAGAACATAAAAAGATATTAGATAAATTAAACTATAAAACCTTATTTACAATGTTCAAAACCTACAGGGTGTCCCAGGACAATTGTGCCCCGTTTGCCTGAAGATTGCGACAAAACAACAAATGATTCTCACTAACCTTTTCCATGATGTTGCTCTTCAGATATTCAATTAAAGTTTGCCACCGTCCCAGTGAAAAACAGTTGGAAAATGATGGACCTATGACTTTCAGAAGACCAAATTTGCCTGTTGACTGAAACCAGCGGTCGGCCATTTTATCTTACTATTTTGCAACGATAAACAGCTTCATGGATCATCTGAAATAGCAGCCTCTAATGTCATAGCTCTCATGAAAATTCCAATAATCATCAGGGAGTTCAACCATTTTTTACCCCACGATCTTTGATGGAATGCAAAAATGAAGATAAGAATTCCCAAAGTAGTAAAACATCAAAGGTTTCGACAAAAATATATTTCAAGTTACATTTGTCGCCTTCCCTACATAGATTTCTTCCTTAATTTGTTACACGCAATTGTTGATTTACTACCGAAGACAATGAACTAAAAGAAACGAGAGGGGCAAAGATTTTGAATTCAGACACTACTTACACCTGCAAACAAAACGTGACTATATGTTTGTCATTACCGTTTGGTTGTTTATTATCTTGGGATCCTTGTCTTCGTTTTGACATTCAATCAAGGGTCGTGGAGTAAGAAATAGCTGAACTCTCTGATGATTACTGAAACCTTCACGAGAGCTGTAAAGTTGGAGGTTACTGTTTCAGCTCATCCATGAACCGTTGCAAAATAGCAATACAAAATGGCCGACCGCTGGTTTCAGTCATCAGGGAAATTTGGCCTTCTGAACGTCATAGCTCCATCATTTCTCAACAGACTTTTTTGGGGATGGTAGCAAACTTTAATTGAATATCTGAAGAGCAACATCAAGTAAAAGTATGACGAGGACCTTTTGCCACTTTGTCGCAATCTTCAGGCAAATGGGGCACAAATTTTGTGGGACACCCTGTATTTACAATGAAGTTGAAAATTCAAACCTAAAATCAAAATGAAAGGGAACACTTTTTAAATAGTTTTTTTTTTGAAACTATACGAGGAGGTTGCCTGCTTTGACTCGGCTGACAGGCCATTTCATAATTTTGCACCTCTATATGAGAAACATCTCTGGCCATTTGATGACCTTTTCTTCGGTAACCTCAGGTCGGTTCCCGTATTACAAAGGTTATATGAAGAGCAAAGCGGATTTCCAGTGAAAGGCCACAAAAGTGTTCTGGAGCCAGTTGATTCAGGGACTTTAAGACCATTGTTTTAGATTCACACGTAATTAGTTCCTCAATGGCCTTCCACCCTATCCCTTCGATAAGAGGTCTGCCTGGGGGCATCAAAGCTGCTATTTGTTATTATCCTAGCAGCACGGTTTTAAAGCTTTTGCAGTTTTGCAACTGACTTAGGAGTACTTGATTGTAGGCCACCCTCGGAAAACAAAAGATATAAATATACCGAATGGGTTAAAGTTGAATGACTCTGAAATCAAATGAGTTTCCAAAACCAAATCATTAGGAGTAATGGCTGATGAAAATCTGCAATGGGACGAGCAATTTAAAACTGTTAAGAACAAGATTTGTGGGGGACTTGCTTCACTGAAGAAACTGAAAAATATCCTCCCTCAGTCAAAGCTATGTAGTGTATATTACGCTATTGTTGAACGTCACCTACGCTACACAGATGTAATCTGGGGCAGTCTTCCAACAAGAAAACTCAAAACTCTCCAACGATTACAAAATAGAGCCCAGTCGATGATTGAAAATGCCAGATTAAAAGACAACTGGTCCTGTGATTGGCTGAACGTCAATAGTCTTATTTCCTTGATCGGTCAGTTAAAGCCTCTGGGAGAAATTTGAGCTAAGATCAATGCACTCAAGCTATGTAACAAGAAACTGCCATGATCTTCATACCCCAAGGCTAAATACAGAACATGCAAAAAAGAGCTTTAAATATTCGGCTCTAAAAATGTGGAATGATACGCCTGTTGATATACGAGAGGCCCCAACTCTCGGTTGCACTTCAAGACACGATCCCCTGGCAGAACAGCAATATTAACAATTTGGAAAATTTTTCGTTTGTTTTATAAGATTGTATATAAGTATTATTAGATGCTGAAGGGTTTAATTTTCGTGTATAAATATGTATTCATATCATATCATATATCATATTCATTATTTTCAGTTAAAGCGGCGAAGCCCCAGACGGAACAGCAGTATCGAAAGTGGGGCTCTACAATGGCTGTGTAGAGAGTCTGGAAAGTTTTTTCGGGAGAAAAGACTTGGAATGTCTTAAAAAGCCAACTGCCCTTGAGACCTTGCTAGAAACTGCTTTGATTTGTTCTTTCCAGTCCAAGGAGCAGTCGATATGCACACCAAGGTATTTTGTCTTTTTGATAACTTCAAGATCGTTGTCGCGAATTTTCACATCTAGGTCTTTATTTTGACTTTTGAGACTGCTCTGTTTTTGCTTGGTGGAGATAAGCATGGAATGAGTTTTCGCAACATTCAGGGAAAGCTTGTTGCCTTGCAGCCAAGTATCCAACATTTTGAGGTCGCTATTAATAGCCTCATTCAGCCGAGTCAAATCGTGAGACTGGTAGCACAAACTGGTGTCATCAGCATACATGGACGCGGTAGAATCCTGAACAGCTTGTGGGAGATCATTGATTTAGATGAGGAAGAGAAGAGGGCCCACACATGAACCTTGTGGAATACCAACTTCCATGTCCCCAATTTTTGAATCCACACCATTAACCCTGCAAAATTGTTTCCGGTTGGAAAGGTAGGATTTAAACCAAGGAAGTTCATCTTGCTGTACGCCGTAAAGCTCGAGCTTTTTGCAGAGAATGTTATGATCAACAGTATTGAATGCCTCTTTAAGGTCAATGAACACCAGTCCCACAAGCTTTCCAAGATCCATTCCATTATACCAGTCGTCAGTATTTTTAAGCAAGCATGTCACTGTTGAATGAAGGCGCAAAAAGCCCGATTGGCCAGATGAAAAGTGTCCATTGTCATTCATATACTGGTACAGCTGATTTGTTACTAATTTTTCAAAGAGCCTCGAGATGACAGGCAAGACTGATATTGGTCGATAGTTAGACTTCTCAGCCTTATCTCCTTCCTTTAAAATTGGAGTAACTCTAGCAACTTTCCATGAATCGGGAAAACGACTTGTTTCAATGGATGTATTGAACAAGAAAGCAAGCGAGTTTTCAATAAAAGTCAGCGCAAGCTTCAGAAAGTAGCTAGAGATGTTGTCAGTTCCAAACCTCTTTGCTGTCTTAGCCGTGGCAAATGCATCCCTGACCTCCTGCATTTCTATAGTCCTGAAACTGAATCTTGCCTTACGTTTGTTAACTTCATAGTCACCTTCAAGAAGGGGATTTGGGACAGGACCGACTTTTTCAGCAAGATCCTTACCTACTGAGCAAAAGAAACTGTTCATTGCATTAGAAACATCTTTTTATGAACAGTTTCAGAACCAGACTCTATGATACAATCAATGTTGCTGGACTTTGATCTCCTATTGAGGAGTTTATTGATTGCCTTTCATGATTCTTTCATGTTACCTTGACATGCAGAGATCTTACTGCTTCTTTAATTGGATATTTAGGACATTGACCTTGTTACGGACCTGTCTATAACAGTCCACAAGGAATTGAGACTTTCTTTTGGCTGCAGCCTTTTTTAGCTTATCCCTGGTCTGCATTAGTTTCTTCAGGTCCTTGTCCATCCAGGGGCAATACTTCTCTGAAACACGCATTACAGCCATTGGGGCATGTTTCTCTATGACCAAAGAAAATAGGTTTGACCAATTGCTCACAAGAACATCTATGTTATCAGTTCTAGTAAGCATTTGCTCCCAACACATGCCAGAAACATCAGCTAGGAATGCCTCTTCGTTAAAATTCTTCATCTTCCGAGTTTTGATCATCTTATGGCCTGTTTCCACTGCTCCATTAAATTTTCGAATGCAGTATACCATATAGCCATATAGTGATCACTCAAAGAAACTTCATACACTCCGGACTTTACAATGCTTCTCGCACGTGTTGTAACAATATGGTCAATAATGGAAGAAGTAGTTAGAGTGACCCTGGTTGGTCGATCAATAAGCTGTTTGAAGCTGACCAACTCATAGAGATCAAGCATGTGCTTTGAATTGTTATCATTTGCATCAAACGATTGACAAAACTTCGTATCAAATTTAGTGACCTAAATGTGTACAAATTTTGGTACAACTTTGACTGTTTGAGCCCAATTTGCGACTCTAATTAATTATTTTTGTAGCTTAATACCTTGTAACTTGTTGTAATATTTGTGTCTCCATGTTAAGTGTAAGTCTTAGGGTTGTTATGTATTTCCATGCTCCCTTAGCTTTTGTATTGTAATTGTTTGTCTTTGTAAATTTTATGAGAATATAAAAAAAAATTGCGACTGCGGAATGGCAAATGAGGACAATGAACACTTTCTCCTGTACTGCCCTTTGTATGACATTAAGCGGCAAGATCTTTTTGGTCATCTCAAATACATTCTTGAGTTCAACGTTTCAGACATGGACTCCAATTCACTCTGTCTGTGATCTACTCACTTTCGGAAAACCTGACTTAGATGTGAGTGTGAACAAACTGATCATAGAGGAAACAATTCGTTTTATCGAAAATACGAAACGATTGTATTAAGTATAATTCTTTGAAGTGCAGCAACATTTCCCTTGTCATTGTATTTATATTTCTTTTATTTATGTCTTGTATTTGTCCGTCGCAACTGTTTTTTTCACATTTGTGTTTTCCAACTAATTCACATTGTAAGTAGGATTTGGGTTCCTTGCAGTGGCGGACTGGCAATCATTCTACCCGCCGGGAAAAGCAATCAAAGGGCGCCACAGTAGGTGGTCCAGCTGCTCAAACTTGGGGTTAGTGACACGACCTCGAAAGCTGTGTGGCGGAGAAGCAGTTTTTTCACAACAATCTTATGATATCTTTTCGAAACCGTCATCATGGATTGCAGAAAGGTCTACAAATGGGGGGGCTACGCCTCGAGCGAAGCGAGGAAAATGGGGGTCCGGGGGCTTGCCCCCGGAAATTTTTAGAAATACACCACATAGAATGTCGGAAAACGCCCCATTATGCAACCTTTTCCAGGCCCTTAAGTGATATGCCGGTTTTAGAGAGCTCTTCAAAACGAGTGGTGTCAAAACAAGCAGAGTCCTTGATCAACTCTGAATTTGAAGAAAAGCGCTCCGTCATACTGAACAACCTGGGGTGTCATCCTGACCAACTTCTCAGGGGCTTTAGACCTCTGAAAAGGGAATATTTAGAAAAAAACAACACAAAAATACGTAGTTCTTTCCCATATGTAGATCAATTGATGGCTGTAATCATTTTTAGTTCAATTCGATAATTGTTTGCCGTTTAATATAACAAGTTTTTGGAACACAAACTTGAGACAAAGGGTGCACCGGGAAATTTCCCGGTGTCCCGGTGGGCCAGTCTGCTTCTGGTTCCTTGTTTTTAAAATCAATTTATATAGTTTCTTAAGATTTGATCAAAAAAGGACATCAAAATTGGCTAGATGCAGAAGTTCAAGACACTGTTAACTCGAGGAGGAAAGGAGAAACTCTGCAAGCCTGAAGAGAAAATTAATGACAGCCTACAGAGAGATATGGCCTAGTCACCCAGTCAGTTGAATCATTGTAAGCAAACTGAACATTACAGCGTAACGTGAGCATTGAATCGTTTGGAAGGAGAAGGGATTTGTACCCAAAAGAGTTAATATACACATAACAAAAGAACCAGGTCAGGATTTGACAGAGACATCCTAGAGACGACCAGAAACAAGGTTCAAGCTGGCATCAGTAATACTTTCGTTCGGGAAGAACCCGCCCCATACCAATAGGAACACTTCACAGTTGGACAGATCAGAAGAGTCTGTTTGCCTGCAAAATGCTAAGTCATCTTATTCAGATTGTGGTGGAGAAGGTACTGAGAGAAAGAATACGCAGAAAGCCGTAGTTCGTCAACCTTGCTTGGATCACAAGGCAGCAAGATTTGTCAAATTGAGGGTTCTCACAAAATGCTGAGGAACTGCTTCAATTGTCTATAATCAACGTGTAATATCACAGACATCACACAACAGAAATGATACAAAACCTCAGGCCCACTCACGAAGTGCTGAGTGAGGGTCTAACCAAGAGTGCTACAGTCAAGAACCATGAGTACTGTCAGAAAAAAAAAACAATTTAAAGTAGAAAACAAAATAGAGCTAAATGGATAAAAGCTCATGCTATGCAGGCCACAGAGAATAAAAAATTTTCAAAATAGGAAGTAGTTGCAGAAGAATACAAAAAGAAGGATGCAAGAGAGGGAATAGTCATCAGTATTCAAGGCAGGTTTACAAGCTGAACTCAACAAGGATTTGTCAATTAAATTCAATGGAATTATCAAAGATACCGGACATGTCGACAACAACTAAACTGCATATAGTTTATTTGTTTATTAGTTTTATTTTTTTAGACAAAGGGAGCGACGTAGTATTTACCATATTGACCTTTGTACTGTGAAGTACGTAAATACTATTGTCTAATTATTGTTATACGGTTCAGTGATCAACAGCAATGTAGCCTGTATGTCTTCCCCTCGCTTTCCCCAAACGGGGAATATTACAGAGGTCAAAGCTTATCATGTATCAGGAGGAAGATAAGGGTCAAATCCTTACTGGCTCTCAGAACACGCGGAAATCATCCAACCTCACGTAAATCAGCCAATGGCATCGCCGCTTCAAACCTCTGAGACAAAATCAGTCGTTTGTGATGAAGTTTCTAGTGCCCTCACAAAGACTGAAATGGATGTTCAAATACTGCAGTTATTGAAAATGTCTTTTGATAAATCGGTTGCAGAGATACCCGTCCAGAGTTGTTTACATGTTTAGGCAAATATTTTATTTGGAGCCGCAGCTACGAGGGTTTATCGGCTAAGAAAAATTTACCTTTCTTCGAAAATACAGATAAATTGCTAGAAAGAAGATATATCGATAAAATTTCACAGATTATGTATCTTAGCCTGGAAAATAGCCCAGATGTATTTGTTTTCCTAAGATCTCAATATATTTGACAAATTTCCAACAAGCAAGGCAAATGGGCTTACGCTCATCCTGGGTAGAAACCCATTCTTGGGCCTGGAATCGGTCCTTGGAAAATAATCAAAATAAAATCTACCGAATCGCAAACAAATTCCGAAAAACTTTTAGCACATTTCCAAATGATTGAACATGAGACTGATGATGATTTGTTGACGAAAAGAAGTCGAGGTTTGCATAAATCGAAAGTTTTCTACGGTGTCTGATCATGATAAAAGTTTAGGCCGTGGAAAATCTTGAAGTTGACGCACTAGAAATTATTAAATAATTCTTCGACACCACTTAAACTACTCCTAAAAGCATAGATTTTAGCACCCATTTTCATTTCATATTCATTTTAAAATATCTATACAGGTAATAAGTTTCATATACATGTTTTTCACATTGACCTGTTTGAAATAAAACAACGGAAAAGAGGCTAAACTAAGGACAAAAGAATTTCATAAACCTAATTTACAATATAATACACTATAATACCTGATTTACGATAAGATATAACAGACATGAAATAGAAATTAAAATTACACCACCCTCTATATTCGTTCCTTGAAAGTTTTTAGGGAAGTTGCCAATTTTGCTTCTCTTGGTAAACTATTCCAAAGTTTTGCACCGCGATGTGAAAAGGCCTTTTGGCCAATGGCAGTTTTTAGCAACGGTAACCTAAGATCAGTTTCTGTTGAACGCAACGACCTTTCGCTATCATCTGAATGTTTTGTAAATAGTCTTCTCATTTAGGCTGGGGCAAGCGAATTCAAAGACTTATATGTTAGCGTGGCAGTTTCTTTTCTCATAAGATTACTGATAGTCGGCCAACCAAGATTCAGAATTAGTGGAGCAGCAGAAGCATCGTATGGGCTATTTGTTACAATTCTTGCAGCTCTGTTTTGAATTTTTTGCAAGACGTTAATTTTTGATTCACTACAGCAGCCCCAAACAGAGTAACAGTAACTCAACTGGGGCTCCAAAATACCTCTGTACATTTCGTTGAGCACATCAGATGGAAGGTACTTCTTAGAATACTTGATAAGTCCAAGGGCTCGATTAGCCTTGGTCTTGACAGTATCGACATGTTTGTCCCAGTTTAGTTGACTATCTACTTGAACACCTAAGTATTTCGTATTGGCAATCATCTCAATTTCCTGATCACCTATTGAAAAGTATGGCTGAGCACCAGACTGGCTATCTATCTTAAGGATGTTTGGACAGAACCTATGATAAGCGACTGCATTTTGACAACGTTCAAAGAAAGTTTGTTTGCATGCAGCCAATCCTGTAGCTTTAGAAGATCTAAATTCAAGTCATTTTGCAGGTCAGCATCGCTTTTTGAAGAGAGCGAAATAGTTGTATCATCAGCAAAAATGCTGACATGAGACTTTTGCAAGATGTAGATCAGGAACAACAGTGGACCGAGACAAGAGCCTTGAGGAACTCCACAATGTATTCCCTTCATATCAGAAGAAGAGCCATTTATCCTGCAAAATTGTTTACGATTATCCAAGTACGATGTAAACCAGTTTCTCAAATAGTCTAGATACTAGGAATAGCTATTCCGCAAAATGTAGATAGGATCGTAAAAGATAGTTTCAGAGTCGGGAAATTTTCCCTGAAAATAACCTGGTTGCTTCTGTAAAGACAGAAGAAAAGCAAGTAATGTTCTGATAAATGATAACGAGCAGCACAGAGTATGTGATATTACTGACCAACTGTAATCGAAGCTGTTCGTCAGCTCAAATTTCCTACCATTACCAAAATCTGACCTTCGAGCTGTCAACGGCAATTGTATCCCAAGTGGCAGATCTGCCGTGCACGAATTTTTCTCTTGATGAAATAAACGTTTATGAAATTGATGTCAGCTGCAGCAGAGAAGAATGCAACATCTTGAATTTGTTCGGCTGCCTTTATCATTTTCCTGTCTGATTAGGCCTAATGTTGATGCCAGTAAAAATCAACACAAAATCGGACTTGAAACAGCGTTCAAAACAGGCCAAATAAACGATTCGGATGGAATGTCAGCGCTTTGTTTTCCTCATCCTTGTATTGCAAGATTTTTTCACGGCTGCTTCAATCCTTTGTTGGGAAAACAAACAAAATTGTTGCACTAAGGCCTCGTTTTAGATTTCCTCGTTCTCATGACAGCTCAAATCTGCTGACAAATCGCTGACATAACTTTGCCTGGTGAGACTTATTCTAATTCTGAGAACCATGGCGCCATGCACGTCCGCGGCAGACTATGAGCCCTTCAGGAGCGCGCTATCACGCGCTCCTTGCGGGCAATGAAAGGAAGAACTGATATTGGGCGATAGTTGGACCTGTCGTCCCTTGCTCCACTCTTGAAGATGGGCGCAATATGTGCTATTTTCCAGCTCTCCGGACATTTTCCTGCGACCAGTGATTTATTGAAAAGATCACATAAGGACCCGCCAACAATTGGCAGAGGACTTTTCAAATAAGAGCTTGCAATGCCATCGTGTGGCCTGAATCATGCGATGTTTTCATCTTATTTAAGAGTGATGATGATTTATCTGTCATTAATTTCTCCATCCTCGTCCATCAGTGAATAAAAGGGGAGTGAAGCAAAGAAACCGAGCTTGTGACAACATCAACAAAACCGTTATTATCAAAATAGGCGAGAGGTGATTACAATCTACAATCTAACTAATACATTTCTACAGTCATCTGCAAAGGAAAGATAGGTTAGTGTAAGTGGGGGTTAGGAAGTGCAACTGCGGCAGTCAGAGAAACCTTGGTCGATGCACCATGTTCGAAAGTTGGTACTTCCCTCGCTAGGGTAATCATAGACTATGGTCTGCTACTTCACAATGTAATCACAGACAGTCTACTACTTTCCCTATTGAGGTTTCCTCGCCTGGGTAATCATAGACTATGGTTTGCTACTTCACAATGTAATCACAAACAATCTACTACTTTCCCTATTGAGGTAGCCCCAACACCTCGTTCTCTGAGGGTAATCATAAGCCACAAGCAGGTACTTTCCTCGTCAGGTAATCCCTGCAACCTACTACTTCCCCTCTCGAGGTATATGTTTTATTGTTAAGGTCCATCGAGCAGGTCCATGAAATTTATATCTGGAGACGTTGGAGAAGGTTTTCTAAATCCTTCCGCCACAGTTACACTTGTGTAACCCCCAACGGCGACGCATGAGGCTCCTTCCTCTTTGTTTTACTTGCCTTCTAAGGTTGGCTCATTGCCACACTACAAGTGGTGTTTTTTTTTTCGTTCTTGAGTATATGTATTTTGTTTCACAAGAAACTAAGAATTGAAGCCAGTCTGAAAGATTCTAAAACTCCCTTATTTTCAGTGCACGTTCTTTTCAGTTTCTTCATATCTAATCCCTGCATGCCCACCTGAAATGTTAAAACCAGCCCTTTTCCCATGTTTTGACATCACTCAAACACCTTCTGATTAATTAATACAGGAAAAAGTAATCTAGTAAAATACTATAGTAAAGTACAAGAATGATTTCGTAATATCCTCTCCAACTCACATTCTCCCAGCACTGGAGTTTCTTAACTTTGGCGATTGGAAAATTACTTTTTCTTTTTTTTTATGAATTTCCAAAGAATTTTCGGTGACAATTCAACATATATAATGAATATCTGGGCCATATTTTGGATATTCAAAATACGTTTCCTGAAATTCCTGTTCTTTTACCAAGCTTTCTCCGCAACAAAACATATAATTCTGAAAATTGTCGGAAAATGATACCCATTCCGTAACTCTTTGAAAATGACCACTTTCAATAACCGGTCCCCTTACCACAAAATGCTAAAATACGTTCAAGTCTGTTTCCCTTGATGATATTTTAGTTGTCGTTCCAAACCCTGATTGATACAAGTAGCTACTAGCCCTGACGTGGGCTAATTTGCTCTTTAGGCTCCCTGATTTCTGTGGGAGGGGGAGTACCTCACTTTGACCACATTTGGCCTGTATCTGGACTGTTATGGAATGGCGTATTTTGAACGCCACGTGATATTAAGAATGTCGAAAACTTTCGTGGATATCAGAAAAATTTTAGCCCGCCATGTGTATCAGTTTGGTCGATTTTGAAAAATAAATGCTTTTCCTGCTACAACTTGCCAAACACTGTTGTTGTAACAGTTGTTGTTTGTCTTGTCTGAGGGGCATTTCACTCATTCGAAAAAGCGTACGAGATTTTTTCAGAACAAAAGGATTTTTACGGATTTTTGATGGATTTCTCTTGCAAACAAAAGGATTTTTGCCAAAGGCGTACGAGATTTTTTTGAGTGAAATGCCCCTCGGTCTTGTCGCTAATACAAAATGTCGTTATGTCTCTCGACTTTCTTGTGTTGCAAGCAGATGTTTTAGTCGCCACATGATATTAAGAATGTCGAAAACTTTCGTGGATATTAGAAAACTTTTAGTCCGCCATGTGTATCAGTTTGGTCGATTTTGAAAAATAAATGCTTTTCCTGCTACAACTTGCCAAACACTGGTGTTGTAACAGTTGCTGTTTGTCTTGTTGCTGCTACAAAATGTCGTTATGTCTCTCGACTTTCTTGTGTTGCAAACAGATGTTTTAGTTGCAATATGCAGAAAATCGTGAATATTTGCAAACTAGAAAGAAAACCTTAAAGTACAAAACTATATCGGAATCAAGATAAGAACAGACCCATACTAAATACGGAATTTGGCCTACCCATATGAGCGTTACTTCCAGTATGGCTCAACGAGGTACCCCTCCCCCTGCGTACTTTTTGATAATAGAGTACTAAATACACCGGTTGCATTATTAGCACTATGAGTTCGTGTTATTCAGCCAAACAGCCAGAATAGCATGTGAAACAGCTCTGCCATCCACTGCCCAATTGTATTCAGGTTGCTTTCATGCAATTCAGATCTCGTTTCAAAGCGACTTTCCTACCCTTTTGGCTGCATTCGATGGGAAACCTATAAAGATAAAAGGCTTAGGTAGTAGTCAGTCTGTAGCGTTAACTTTTTATGTTTTCGTGTCTATTTGAATTTGCAGCATTGGAGCTACTAGCGGGCAAAGTCTGATATATGCTGAGTAAACTGAGGTACGCTGTTGCAGCTACGATGGTTATATGTTTGCAGGAGATCACCAACAACAACTGGCTATTAAATTCGAAACATCTCTTGAATCTATTCTTTAAAGGATCGCTCCTTTACCCAATCAGTCATGGGCATGTTGCCTCTACGCAGGCTTAGATAAAAGTGTTTCTTTTCCTTTTGAATTTTCAAACCAACGGGCAGTAAGTTAGATTTCAAGAAAAGTGGTCCTATCCAATCAGATTTAGATAAACTAATTCCAGGTTGGAAAGTTTGTCAACTGCGCAGCGAATGCCAAGAGACCGATAAAATTTTGCGCACCAAAAATGAAATTAATGTGCGCCCCAAAATTAAAATAGAAATAGCAAGGGATGGCCCAATTCGGATTTTTTATGATAATGTTTTATAATATTATCATGTTCACCGAGTTCTCGTTCAGTTGGACAAACTTTGATTTCTGGCGCATCTCAACTTTAGGTAAAATACCAATTACAACTCAGAGCCCCTCTTGTTCAGACTCATTGTGGCAAGAATCCCCGTAATTTATGCGCTCTGCGCACCAATTTTTTTTACATTCGCGCACCGAAGTTTTGAATTGCGCCCCGAAGTTCTTCGGCGCGCAGTCCGAACTTTCCAACCTGGAACTAATTGCTTGATAATTTAGGCGACAGGTATATAATTTTTTCCGAACGATGTATGCGACTCCTGAAACCAGAGGAATTTTTGGGGATCTTCGACATATCTTTCCCGAAAACAAAGTATTTTCAAAACAAAAGTGTACAGATTTTACGGAATTAATGCACCCTTCGAATGTGGCTACATAGCAATTAATATACGATAAGAATAAGATGAAACACTTAGCTTTCGATTCTCTTTGAATTCTTTGAAATTCCTTTCCAACATCAGTTTGGTTTTCAAAAAAACAAATCTACGTCACTCACAATACTCGACATCTATAACAATCTTACCAAATCGATGGAAAATAACTCTTTTTCATGTTGTGTCTTCCTGGATTTTGCAAAAGCCTTTGATACTGTCAATCATGATATATTACTTTCGAAACTAGAGCATTATGGAATCAGAGGAGTTGCAAATAAATGGTTCAAATCCTATCTTTACAATAGGCCTCAAACTGTTAAAATTGGCAATGAAAAATCAGAGGAGCTTTTCATTCGATCTGGGGTTCCACAAGGTAGTGTTCTTGGACCCCTGTTATTTCTAATTTACATTAACGACATACCTAACTCGTCTAGATTATTAAAATTCCATCTCTTTGCTGATGACACTAGCATATTTTTATCAGATAAAAGCATAGACAAAATTGAAGATACCCTAAATGAAGAATTGAAAAATGTTTTTCAGTGGCTATTGTCAAATAAATTATCGCTAAACGTTAAAAAATCAAATTTCGTTATTTTCAGGCCAGTAAGGAAAAAACCCCCTCGTAAAATAAATCTAGAAATAAATAGTGATTCAATTGAAGAATTAGAATCAACAAAATACTTAGGCGTAATCTTAGACCAAAATCTAAATTGGAAAAAACATATAAGCCATGTGTCCACTAAACTCTCAAAGTATGTAGGACTACTTTATAAACTCCGACACTTTGTGCCAAAAAGCACCTTATCGTCTCTCTACAATGCTTTCATCATGCCTCATATTAACTACGGCTTAATCAACTGGAGTTCAGCAACGAAAACAAATCTGGCCCCAATCAAGCGCTGTCTAAAAAGAGCAGTTCGAGCCATAAACTTTGCCAAATTCCAAGATCACTCTTTACCACTTTTTAAAAAACAAAATCTTTTATGTTTTGACGACATAGTTGAATTAGAAATAGGAAAATTCATGTATTCTGTCGAAAATAAGCTTCTGGACTCATTCTTCTTCGAAATGTTTCAAAAAACAAACGATCGACACACACGATGTACGCTGCAGGCGACCAGGAATGACTTCGTCATTCCAAAAACAAAACTAAGTATCGTTAGACGGAGCATAAGATATGTTGGTGCCATTACCTGGAACTCAATCCCGGGTGAAATAAAGAATTCAAAGACAAAAGCCATATTTAGTAAAAAATTTTCCAAGTATCTCCAACAGAAATACTAACTTCATTACATGTCAGCAATGTACAACGTACAATTCTTTGCCCCATCCCCCCAAAAAAAACTGTTTCTACCATTTTTTCCCTCTCTCCCTCTCTCTATCCGTCTCTGTTGTTTCTTTCATTCTGTTTTTGTATCAGTAATGTTTTGTATATATTTATAGAAAAAAATGTCAAGAAGGTATGATGTAAACAAGTTTTATAACATGTAAGCTATTTCCTTTGAGTAGGGGTGCTTGGCTCGTCAGCCCTTAGGGGTTTCTCTGGGGAGGAACATCTGTTCTTCTCAAGAGTATTCAAGTATCCCGAACAGCTATTTTTAATAATTAAAATTTTCATATATGAGCAGAAATGTAGTAGCTTAAAATTTGTTGTTCAAATAAATTGAAACTTGAAACTTGAAACTTGAACTTGTGAATGAGCGAATGAATTGCCAAATCACACTCCATACACTGACAAGATCCAGTATACTCCACGTAATGAGTCAATCCATCGTCAATCATTTTGAAGTTATGGTGTAAGTCCAACTCTCGAAAAGCATCTTGCTGTCTCTTGCTTGCAATTTATTGAGTCCAACAGCTGGCAGTCCGTGTGTCGCTAAGTTATGCTAGTTCTTCTTCCTTTCTGTCTCAGATTGAATCTTATAGTCTTTGGAAGCAACTTGTCTTGAAGAGTCCTTCTGCCCTGCGAAATCCTAACTGCCATTTTTGAACGAAGGCCACTGTTGTTGTGGTCGAGCTTTTGGACGAATTTGCAACACACATTTGTTCTTCATGTGGCAAAACTTTTCCCTGATAGTGAGCTAGTGGAGTCTCTCAAACATCCAAGCTGCGAAGGCAGAGCAAGTGAGAAGCTGCTGCAACGAATTCTTGCTTGATCGGCTAAGTTCCTTTTTAAAACTTTCTTTTGAATTTTCTCTTCGGACAGACTTCGTCCCAGTCTCAAATATAACTTTGAAGGTATAGGGGGCGTACCGCTATTTCATACATTTCTGAGTTATAAATTTTGGTGTCTTGTGATTGGCTCATCGAGGTGACACTTATTTTAATCTAACTCTGGCGGGAAAGTGTGTACCTTTTGTTCTCGTGAGGTTGACCTAAGATAATTACCATCTGAGTTTGAATAAAACAACATTTTGATCTCTTGACATGGACTAATTAGTCCACCATGACTAAGGTGAGGTGTTGATTTCCTAAGCAGCTAATTCCTATTGCAGAGCTGCTATTTGTTTAACTAACCCAAAAGGGGTCTTTGCTAACTGAATAAAGGGTTCCCGCAACAGCAAGCAAAACTTTGCAGCGGCCGTCCACTTAATCATTTCACTCCTCTGTTCAACTAATGTGTGAGACGCGATGACGAACGCTGTTGGATTAAAGCCTGCGGTGGTGAAATTAACTCCACGAAAGTTTCACTTTAGTGCTGCATAATGGCAGAAAAAGAGAAACTCAACGGAGGAGTTTCGATAGCGTATTCGCCTGACAAGAGTGGATTAGCTTTTCTAGGAATTTTCTGACTGAGTATATTTCCAATGCTGCAGAAGTACTCGTTCATTGAATCTTTGAATCTTTTTAATCTTTTCCATTGCCCACTTTACTGTTCCCAGCAAGCACTATTTCATTGTTAATGTGCGAGGCTCTTTTAACAATGTCTACTCCTTTATTGTTTTTCCCTAATTTCTATGTATGTCTTGATGTACTCTGTAACCCGAACTAACTCTTCACTTTTGTCACTTTCCAGCCATTCTTTCTTTGCCTTTCTCTTAATTACTTCCCTAACTTTGATGCACTCTAAAATATGTTCCGTTGTTTCTTTTCCTCCACAATAGCAAAATCTTTCCTTTCCCAAATTCTTTCCAATGTCCCACATTTCCAATCTCGTTTTTATTATTTCTCCAGCTGCCTTTATCCCTACTTCTGCTAAATACTGCTGCCTTATAAATTTTTGCATCTTTTGGTGTCTTAACTTCGGAGAGCTTCCCTCCTTTTCCTTCGACTTTTTTCCAATATGTTCCCTTATCTGTCCCTTTACTTTTCTCTTCCATTCGGTTTTGCTATCCTCGTAACTCCCTCTAGATCTATTTCGTATTTTTCCGCATCCTCCTTTATTTCACTATACCAGCAATTTTTGTATTTCATTTTCTTTTGATTCTCTATGACACTTTTGCACAGCCGCTCCGTTTTGGTGTTCATTATTTGCTGAAACATCATGAATTTTTTTTACGCCACCCTTTCCTTCATCGGCCATAACCCACATTCCTTCATCAATCCCCAATTTCGTTTTGTCTTCGGTAGACTAAACATCATTCTGATGGCTTTTATCTGACTCCTCTCTAACTCCTCCAAATCCTTTTTTCGCCAATTGGTCCGTGTTTCCAGATTAAATAGCAGCGCAGGGATAACCGTTCATATTTTCATATTTATTTTCATATTCATATTTCATATTTCATTTGTTTAGGGAGGGTTGCCCTTCAACCGAAGTTGTTTTTCAAGGGGCCCTCCAATAAAAGAAAAAAAGAAAACTAATTACAATATACAGTTAAAATGCCAAAAAATAAGAACCCATAATATTAAAAACCTATTTACAACTATATGATATTTACAATAAAAAGGAAATAATCAGCCCTGTATTGATTTTTTGAAACTACCCAGGGAGAACGCCGTCTTAGACTAAGCAGGAAGGCTATTCTATAGTTTAGCTCCCCGGAAAGAAAAGCATTTTTGTCCATTTCCCACTAGAAAAAAACAGCGGAATTCCGGCGGGTTTTCCGCCGGAATTCCACCGAATTCCGCCGGAAAAAATTCCAAATTCCACCGGAATTCCAGCAGAGATCCACCAGCTTCCCGGTGGAATCTCGTTGGAATTCCGCCGGTAAATTTGTTAAAATTAGCCGAAATTTTCCACCAAAATACCGGTCAAAGTCCGGCATAGTCTGGCACAATTTCAACGGAATTCCGCCGGTATTTTAGCGGTATCCATCCGGAAATTTTACGGAAAAACATCGGAATACTTCTGGGGACTTTCCTGGGAATCACAAAGGATTCCGGCGGATTTCCACCAGGAACCCCGGCGGATTTCCACCAGAAACCCGCCGTATTTCCGTTCGTACACCGTCCAAACTCCGGCAGTATTCCAGCGGAATTCCACCGAGTTCCTGGCAAAATCCAGGATGAATTCCGCCAAAAACGGGTCTTTTATGGTGTGAATGATCAAACGCAATTTCATCAGTATCTTAGAGAATGTACCGTTGGGCCAGGGTGCATTTCATGCACTTAGGCCCGAAGATCTTCGGCGTATATCTGACTTTTTGTCGGCGTAGCGGCGTCATTTCTTCAATAAAATCCGTTCTTGGCATGACGGCGTTTGAAAATTAGCCTATCTTGGCGTGAATGTGAAGTTGTCCTCGATCTCTTAGCAGTTTCTTTTGATGATAAATGTATTTCTTTTATAAGAAACTAAGAATTTGGGCCAGTACTGGAGTCTCTTAAAGTCATCTGAAGCTACTAACCGTCAGCTGAGGAACTCTAACACTGACCTTAGATTACCATTACTGAGAACATCAACTGGTCAGAAATCGTTTGTGTACAGAGGGGCTAAGGTCTGGAGTGACCTAGATAGTGTTGTCAAAGCATCGTCGTCGCTCTGCTCTTTTCGAAGAAACTATAAAGCCAAACTATGACTCATCTCATTTTTTTTTTCTTTTTTTTTTTATCAGAGATTATTGTAAATAGGGTATATTATATATTTTAGTTATTATTAGATTTTGTTTTTGCATGGCTCCCTGTAAAGCAGTGTTTATTATTGAGTGGATTACCATGGATAAAAAAGTTAAAATGAAAATGAAAAAAAAAAATGAAATCAGATTTTTAGATGTTTTAGCAATTTCTCTCTCCCTGAAAATACCTGGCGTACAAAAGCTTAGGGCTTGGCGTACCTCCGGCGTGGGTTTTACATGGAATGCACCGTGGCCGTTGGGATCTGCCGAGAAATATGCTAGCAATCATTCTACGTGAATCCATGACAAATTGGGTTCCCTCCCAAACTTCGACAGCATTGAAAGCTTTCATTGAACTGATGGCCTAAACCTAATGAAGTCACAGAAGTATGAGAGTTTTTTCAAAGGTCATTAAAAAAGCATGGCCCGATTCAGTTCTTTGATGTGCGAAATTAAGCAAAAGATATTGAGCACATACCTCATGGATCCAATGCTTCATTTACAAACATAGAGAGCATCGTCAAATGAAAGTGGAACATGAGCTGTGAAAATCTTTCATATAAATTCAATTATGTTCAATGTTCATATGAATTCTCTACATTTGTCCATCATTGGTTCACAAATTCTCCTCCATTCATCCTTTGCTTCTTATGAATGAGGGTAGGAAACTTGCTGAAGAGCTGAAAGAAATTGATGAATTGCAAATATCAGTCACTTTCTCCTTAGCAGCACTTAGGGTATGTTGCAAATATAGAAGAAACATATAATGCTGCCATCAATCCTCAATGCTAGGTGAAATTTAACTCTATACGTTTTTTATAAGAAACTTGAATTAGGCAATAGTACTAAAAGTTTCTTAATTCAACATAAAATTTTTTCCAATTCAGTACTTATAGTTTCTTAATTGGTTTCTTATTTTTTGAATGCATGAATTATCACAGTGATCTCTAACACTGCTGCAGAAATGTTTCTTGACATTTTGAAACATCATATCGTATCGCATAGGAATAAATAGTGTTCCGTTATGTTCAAAACACAAACGGTTTGTCAATATTGCTCAAGAATCAAGGTTCAACGATACGCTTTTATGTCCGTGCTTCTAACTTTTTAGAGTTTCTTAATACTTCTCTGTCATAGTGCTGAGGTTTCTTAAAATTTTGGCCATCTTAGTACTAGTTTCTTGTAAAACCAATTTCTTATGAAGCATATGTGTATCTTAAGGGTATGCTTCAGTTACATTTTTTCAGTACTACTACTGGAGAGTTACTTGAGTTTCGCAATCTTTGGGAGTTTCCTGTAAGCAGCTTCCTACAAAAAGCCTTAATTTTAATGGTAGGTAAACCAGTTCCCAAATTTATCCACAATCTGGGAAGAAACTGTATCTGCAATTTTATCAACATCAGATATGGATATCTCCCTTGACCTTTATGTCTACAAGGGAGTTGCTTGAAATTTCAGTAGATCAACTTGTTTTAGACAAGAGTAAATACGATCGTTCTCTCAAACATATCCAAAGAGTAAGATTGTTTTGTTGGTGACCGTAAAAACGTACAACTGTTTTGGTGGTGACCGTAAAAACGTACAACTTTGGCTTTCTTACTTGAAGTCAAAGGATTTGTCTTTTTCCTACGTGGTCTGCTCTTCATGTTAGGCCTAGGTACCAAATCAGTTTTGTAAAGATTAACATGGTTGAGAACGAACAACCGAAAAAGCAGCTGTTGAAAAATAAACAAGACCTAGTACGTAATAGTAGGCCTTAGGCCCATGGCCTATCCAATTCGACGGACAACAAACAAGGCATTTTTGACCACGAACCATTAATCTTTCCCATGAACAGAGGTTTAGCATATTTGTCTCGTGAAATGGTCTCCTTTTTATCCAAAAGTCCTTACTATTTCGTTGTGATATCATCATTGCAGTAAAGCTTCAGTAGGCCTTATTAGGCATAGGTAAGGCTTGTGCGTCGAGCTGAGCTGGTTGTAAGATTTCCTATGTCACAAGTGATTTTTTATGCTATAAAAATCTTTGTTTTCGAGAACGAGCAAAAAGTAGGAAGATAATTACCATTTCTTCACGTTTCTTGTTCTCCCATGGTCCTGGTAATGTCTCATATCCTCCTCATTTTGTTGCGAACTAAAACGACCACGGTTCCGCAGCGCTTGTGATAACTTCAACGGCCACAGTTCATTCAAATCTTCTCGCTTTGTTATATTATGAATTTGCGTGCGCTTAATTCTCATTGGCCAATTTTCCTCACGTGCTTCATCTTCGAGCAATGTAACTGGTTAGCAGCACAATAGACAATTCATAGCTATTCTGAAGAGGAATTTGAATCAAAAAATATTTTCTTCTTGAGTTTCTTATCCTGCATTACTGCTCTTGTGAACCAGTGTAAACATGAGACAAATTTGTACTGTGGAATTCAAGTCTTTTTATCATTTTCAACGTAACCAACTGCTATCCACGTAATGGCGAGAAACAAGCGAAAATAAAGTATAACTATGACAAGGATCGCCTTGACTAAAATAAAGTTCCATATGACTCGTGTTGAAGGTGTTGTGGCGCAGTGGTGTAATCCTCTGACATTGCAGCCAGAATAGTCAGGCGGAGTGGGTTCGAGTCCCGGTAGGGCCCCACCACTCGAGCGTCATGACAAGGGGTCGCGGACTCGATTAGGTCTGCTCTATTTCTGCGATCCCAGCGCTTGGCGCTGAAAAACGCAACTTCACCTTCACCTTCACCTTCACTCGGCTCATGACACGTATTTTGAATGTTTTTTATCATTTCGCTCTTTTTTATTTTTGCAGGAAATCAACTATTTTTATCTTTGTAAAATTTGCTGATCCACCGGTATTCCGCTGGATTCCGGTTCACCAGAATCTACCGGCGGAATTCCGCCGGTATAAAATTGAGCTCCCAGCGGAATTCTGGTGGACCCGTTGTGACCGGTGTTTTACCGGTTGAATTCCGCCACCGGACCGGGTTTCCGGTGGAATTCCACCGGACCTCCGGAACCTTTTTCTAGTGGGTTGCTGATCTTTTCTTTGGCAACCTCAAATCGGTCTCAGTGTTCCGGAGACTGCGGGAGGAGCATGCTGAGTTTTTGATAAAGAGATTACACAAGTATTGAGGAGCCAAATCATTGAGCGACTTGAAGACCATTGTTTTGGACTCATTTCCAATGAGTTCTTCAACGGTCTTCCAGCCCAACTCCGTAATAAGTGGTCTGCTTGGGGTATCAAAGCTGCTGTTTGT
Source organism: Aurelia sp. 3 sensu Dawson et al. (2005) (assembly GCA_964020215.1). Lineage (NCBI taxonomy): Eukaryota > Metazoa > Cnidaria > Scyphozoa > Semaeostomeae > Ulmaridae > Aurelia > Aurelia sp. 3 sensu Dawson et al. (2005). The sequence continues at coordinate 14,819,823 of OZ026572.1, forward strand.
TATGATCCTAGCAGCACGATTTTGAAGTTTTTGCAACTGGTTGATGTCTGTAGACCCAGCACAACCCCAGACAGAACAACAGTATCGAAAGTGGGGCTCGACGATGCCTGTGTAAAGAGTTTTCAAACTTGCCATAGGTAGAAAGGATTTAGCATGTCTTAAAAAGCCGATCGCCCTGGAGACCTTGGTAGAAACAGCCTTGATTTGCTCTTTCCAATTTAAATTGCAGTCGATCTGCACTCCAAGGTACTTTGTCTTTTGAACTACCTCGAGCTCATTTTCGCGTATCTTCAGTTCCAAAGCTTCATTTCGACTTCTAAGAGAGCTGCCTTTCTGCTTGGTGGATATGAGCATTGAATGAGTTTTTGCCACATTCAATGAAAGCTTATTGCCATTCAGCCACGTCTCCAGTTTCTTGAGATCGCTATTAATAGCCTCATTCAGCTGAGTCAAATCGTGAGACTGATGACAAAGACTCGTGTCATCGGCATACATAGTCACAGAGGAATCTTGGACGGCCTGGGGCAGGTTATTGATTTCATTTTTTTTCATTTTAAAATATTTATACAGGTAATAAGTTTCATATATACATGCTTTTCAAACTGACCTGTCTAAAATAAACCAAGGAAAAGAGGCTAAACTAAGGACAAAAGAATTTCATAAACCTAATTTACAATGTAATACACTACAATACCTAATTAACAATAAAATATAACAGACATCAAATAGAAATTAAAATTACACCACCCTCTATATTCGTTCCCTGAAAGTTTTTAAGGAAGGTGCCAATTTTGCTTCTCTTTATAAATGAGGAATAGAAGAGGGCCCAGGCATGAACCCTGTGGGACTCCCACTTCTATTTCCGCAACATTTGAATCAACACCATTAACCCTACAGAATTGTTTGCGGTTGGATAGGTAAGACCTAAACCAAGACAACTCTCGCTGCTGAACTCCATATAGTTCGAGCTTTTTGCAGAGAATATCATGGTCGACCGTATCAAATGCCTTTTTTAGGTCAATAAATGCCAATCCCACAAGCTTACTGAGATCAAGCCCGTTGTACAGATCATCACTCATTTTAAGCAAACAAGTTAGTGTGGAATGTAGCCGCAAAAACCCTGATTGGTCAGATGTAAAGAGACTATTTTCTTTCATATAGTGGTACAGCTGGTTGAAAACAAGCTTTTCGAAGAGCTTCGAGATGATAGGCAAGACTGATATGGGACGATAATTGGATTTTTCAGTCTTATCTCCCTCTTTGAAAATCGGATTAATTCTAGCTACTTTCCATGAGTCTGGGAACTGGCTAGTTTCAATGGATGTGTTAAACAGGAAAGCCAGAGAGTTTTCAATGTAGGGCAAAGCAAGCTTCAAAAAGCAACTAGAGATATTGTCAACCCCAAAGCTCTTTGTTGTTTTAGCCTTGGCAAATGCATCCCTGATATCTTTCAACTCAATGGTCTTGAAGTTAAACTTGGCCTTATCTTTGTTAACTACAAATTCACCAGAAAGAAGGGGGTTAGCGGCAAGTTTTATCCGCTTTACCGTTTTTTTCAAACAAAGTTAATTGGATGCTTGTACTCATTATCCCTGTTTTGGATTCATCCCCTATCCATTTCATTTCCGCAATCATGCCTCTTGCTTTGTTTGTTATTTCTTCCAATCGTCTTTCTACTGTTCCGCTTTCTGTTATCCAGTTTCCAAGATATTTGTACTCTTTTGTTCGCTTTATCTTGCCTTTTTCTACCTGTATGTTTGCTTCTTTTTCCTCCTGTTTTTTTCCAGTATTTACTATCATGTAATGACTTTCCCATTTGCGTTATTGAAAGTGTATTTCTTCTCTTTCTCCATACTTCTTAAGTTTTTACCAACTCTTTCCACTGTTTCCTTGCTTCCTGTCGCCATTATGTCATCCACGTATGCGAGAGCACCGATGTATAATTCTGGTATTAAATGCGTCACCACCTTTTCCTTCATGTTACTTATCTTTGCTGAATTGACACAGCACATAAGGGGGCCAAATATTGTTCCTTGTTTTACCAACTCTTCAATTTCTATTCTTTCAGTTTCCCCTACTGGTGTCTGTATCATTATTTCTGCCCTTTTATTTAGGGGTTATATAGCATTTGTATTTCTCGTTCTCTCATCCCTGCTTCTTTTTTTATACAATATAAAAATTTTACAAAAACGAATTACCTAAGACTACACTTACAAACTCCTGGACTACATAACAAGGACGACCCCGGGAAGCAAGAACCCATGACTATCCCAAAGGGTCATTACATAAAACACTAAACTAAACTTACTGACAAATACATACAAACGAAACTAAAAACACAAAGAAAGCGCTAAACGATTACATACGGATTCATACTAGGATCTGTTTCACATTGGACGTCAGGCCAGCACAGGCGACGGTGCTGAGCCGCAGAGGCCCCGGTAGAGAGAACACCACCGACAACCATAGTCGCCGCTACTATCCTCCCCCCAAAGCCCCCAGCGCTCAAAAACACCGCACCTGTACATACGGTCTGGTAAATTTGAGTTTGCTTGGAAGGGCAGTTATTCATCGCACGTAAGTCACCGCCATACATCCAATGTGAAACAGACTTACAGGAATTTTAAGAAACTTGCAAAAATTTGGAGAAAAAAAAATGAAGGGGAGTAGGACTTAGCATCGATGTCAAAGCCTGAAATTATTTTAACCGAACAGACCAGTTCTATGGATAAAATTTAGGGTCAATTGGATTGTATCTTTATTAATGTCATCTGAAAGGTCGTTATCGCCGTACAATAAGAGTTGTATTAGAGCGCTGCTTGAAAAACTGTTGATTTGAGCAAATGGTCGTATTAAATTTGAAACTCCAGCGAGAAGATCTCGTCGCAAAAGGTCGAATGAAGGGCAAAGCAACAAAAAGTGCTCCGTATCCTCAATGCCATCGTTTGTTGGACACATTGGGTTCACGGTATCTTTAAAATTATGCATGAATTTGTGAAAATTTAATCTACTTAGACCGACTCTTATTTGGGTGAGGTACGATAAACCCATAGGGTCATGAATCCCAAAGACAGATCTTGCAGGGGGGCGAATTAATGATAGAAGCTTTGTCTTAAATACATTTACAGAAGGTGAGAGCCTGATTTCTGGATCGAGTTTGTTCCATTCAGATATGCAGTTGGGATAAAAGCTAGATTGAAATTTTTCTGTCCTTGCCCTTGGTCGCCCAATGACATCCTGAATGCGGAGAGAGTAGTTCGACTGATGGGGCGGTGGGATTTGCTCCTTTGTATACAGGGGGGTAAGATTGTTCATAAACTTATAGAAAAGAATAAGGCGTCTACTCCACCTACGTTAACTTAATGACTCCCAACCAAGCTCTGCGTACAGTTTTTCTCATGATGTTCCCCTCAATGTTCCAGTTACAGCAAGGGCAGCAGAATACTGAACAGATTCTAGTTTTTCAATTAGATTAGGTAGAAATATGCTTTGACTAAATTCACATACCTTAGCTGGGATATGATAAATAACATCCCCGTAGTCCAGATGGGGTCGCACATAAAGCTTATACAGTTCATTTAGGGAATGCCTAGGTAGATATTTGGAGAGACATTTTAGCAGACCAATGCCCTTTCGCGTTTTGGAAATAGCAGATTTGATATGAGCTGAGAAGGAAAGTTTCTTGTCCAAGATAATACCTAGATGTTTATGTTCATCTACTCTTGTAACGGGTATGTTGTTAAAGAGGATCACTTGATGATCTATTTCGCTTCTCTTCCTTGAAAATAATGCTTCAACGGCTTGCTTTTGTGGATCGGGATTAAATGACATCCTCCAATCTTGTGCCCATTGTCTTATCAACCCCAAGTCATGGTTCATATGATTTGCAGCTTCACCAGGTTCTCGGGCAACCGTAAACAAGGACGTGTCGTCAGCGAATAGTTTAACATTACATTTCAGGTCTTCAGTGAGATCATTTATGTATACAAGAAAAGAAAGTGGTCCCAAAATAGAACCTTGGGGCACTCCCGCCAAAATATCTCCCCAATTAGAACAGTGTCCATTCAGAACGGTTCGCTGTTTACGGCCATCAAGAAAACTTTGAATGAGAGATAGAAGCTGTCCTGAGATACCACATCGTTTTAGTTTGTAAATAAGACCCTCATGCCAAACCCTATCAAATGCTTTCGAAATGTCAAGATACACCGAACGAACGTCAAGAGGGGGGTTACAGTCGAATGCTTTAAAGATTGTGACCTGCTTCTTTCATGTCTACTAAGCAATCCTGCAACCATAACTTGTCAAAGCACTTCTCAGCATCGCCATTGTAATATACGTAGTTTTTCTTAGCCTTCTATTGTTATCAATGATTGCCCTTAGTATTATCCAGTTGTCCCCTGTCATAGCTTCTTTCTTTCCTCCACTTTGGTGTTTTTCTATTATAACTGTATTTTCCGTCTTCTTCTTCAGTGCTTTTTCAAATAATTTGCCAACTACGTTAGTCAGAAAAATCCCCCTTCTATTTTTAACCTCTTTTCTACTTCCTTTGTTCTTAAGAATTGATTTTATTTTCATTTCTTCCCACTGCTTTGGTATTTCCTCCTCTTCTAATAAATTGTTGTACATTTTCCTTATTGATTTTGACATCTCTTTTCCTCCTTTTTTCAACATTTCATTTTTCCAGTATTCACAATCTCCTGCTTTGCCACATTTAAGACTTTTTATTGCTCTATCAATTTCTTCTTGTTTGAATCTAATTGGTATTTGTTCCTTAGCTGTGATTTTATTTCTTTCATCTGTTCTCTAATGGTTTCTTCTACTTCTTTCTCCTCCTTCGTTTCTGCCTTTTTGATCTTGAAGAGGTCTTTGTAGAAATCTTCATATATTTTTAAAATTTCATTCTTTCCTTCTACTGATTTTCCATCCTTATCCATCATTGCTGTTACTTGCTCTTTCTTTTTTCCTTCTAATTTCCTCCTAAATTCCCAGAAAGTTGTCTCTTTCATACCACCTCCTACCTTTCTCAAGTTGTTCACTGTTGCTTCAATTCGCTTTACATACTGCCCTCGTTGTTCGTTCATTATATATTTGTTTATAATCTTGCGTCTTCTTTTTATCAATGTTTTTTCCTCCGTTCTCGTTGTTAATTTCATCTTTTTCTTAAGATTTCTCCTTGCTTTGTCAATATTCTGAGATTTTTTGTCTTACTTTTGTTGGATCTTTTCCTTTCACATTGGCATTTTATTTTTGTAACTTCGTTACTCCACTCATCAGATTTATCAACCTAAGCAGATTTATTAAATATTGCTAGGGGTCACTCAGCTCCGAGAAGGATATTGAGAGCGGCAGTAGAGTATGTAATCCAAGCAGGAGAAAGAGAAATGGTCTTAAGATAGCGTTCCTCAACATAGTTTCCTTGAGAAAACATAGGCACGAATTGGCAATTACCCTTAAGGATCAGGATATTGATATCATAGGCCTAAGTGAAACACGCCTTGACTCGGAGATAACAGATAATGAGGTTAAAATCGACGGTTACAATATATTCAGAAGGGACCGTAATAGAAATGGTGGAGGGGTTGCCATATATGTAAAAGAAAGTCTGCCACCCCCAGTTATCAAATTGAAAAGCGACACACTGGAACTCATTTCACTTGAAATCAAACAAAATCATGCCAAGCCATTTCTAGTTGTCTGTTGGTATCGACCTCCAACTGATGGAGTCGACGATACTGTCTTCGAAAATCTCAGGCATGTCTTAATAGACCTCGAGAAAGAAAACAAAGAAATAATTCTTTTCGGCGATACTAACTGCGATCTCAAAAATAAGCAGAACAAAAATGCAAAAAAACTAGATATGATCTACTCTGAATTTCAGCTCGAACAACTGATTAAGGATTACACAAGGGTTGCTGTAACAACTAACGAGCGAAATGAGCAAGTTGTTACTAAGACGCTCATTGACCACTTCTCTTCCTCCTGCCCGAAATATATCATGCATTCAGATGTACTGAAGATTGGAATGGTGGACCACTACCTGGTATATGGCATACGAAAAATCAATGCCTGGCGGCAAAAAAATAAGAAACCAAAAGTTGTCGAGACCAGAAATCTAAAGAAGTATGATAGGACTCTTTTTCGTAATGACTTACAACAGGTAGTTTGGGAAACAATTTTTAATTCATGCAATAAAAACTGTAATGAGATGACCACCACATTTCAGGAGATCTTCCAGTCGATCTTAGACATGCATGCACCAATAAAAAAGAAGAGGCTGCGCTCCCAAACAGCACCCTGGATGACACCTTTGATTAGAGAACTAATGATAAAAAGGGATGCTGCCAAAAAAGATGCTGAAAGATCTCCTGCAATGTGGAATTCGTATAAAACGCTTCGCAACCAAGTGACAAAAAGTATCCGCGAGGCAATAACATCACACTATCAGGGGTTAATAAAAGTAAAGATAACCCAAAAAGGATGTGGAAAGCTATCAACAAGGTGCTTGATAAGAGATCTGGCTCTACAGAGATTTTGAGCCTTGATGTGCAGGATAAAGTCCTAACGAGGAAACGCGACATTGCCCAAGCACTCAATCATCACTTTGTCACTGTAGGCCCCAAACTTTCGAGCAAAATTGAGTCGAGACAGGATGATGACCCTGTTGGTCACTTTAAAAGCCAAACAAATGATATAGTTTTCACACAAGTTGATAGTGCCACTGTCCTGAAGGCCATTAAAAGCCTCAAAAATGAAAATCACCGGGACCTGACAAAGTTTCTACAATGCTTGTCAAAGATGCAGCGGAACTTATTTGTAAACCTTTGGTGATGATCTATAATTCCTCCATGGAATCTGGAGTTTTCCCAGATTTTTGGAAATTAGCAAGGGTGACCCCAATTTTCAAATCTGGCAACAAAAGCGACGCAAACAATTATAGGCCCATCTCAATCATTTCCGTTTTTGCAAGGATATTCGAAAAAATTGTACACGATCAGCTATATAATTTCCTATCAACAAACAACATCTTGACACCGAGTCAATCAGCTTTTCGTAAACTGCATTCAACGATTACATCCTTAATAAATTGCACTGATAACTGGTACAGAAACATCGACAAAAAGCAATTGAATTTGTCCTTGTTTCTTGATCTGAAGAAAGCCTTCGATACTGTAGATCACCAAATAATGGTTAAGAAATTGAACGCCATTGGTGTTAGAGGTATTGCAGGGCACTGGTTTGCCTCCTACTTGAGTAATAGGAAACAGTACTGCTCTTTAGGGGATCAAAAGTCCAGTGAAAGCTTGGTTACATGTGGCATCCCACAAGGATCTTGTCTGGGCCCGCTCTTATTCATCATCTACTTAAATGATTTTGAAGATTGTCTTGTGCTCTCTAAAGCGGGTATGTACGCAGATGATACACACGTGACTCTAACATCAGATAGCTTGGCAGAACTGCTTGAAAGCGCTCGGGAGGAAATGATGAATATTTCGGAGTGGATGAGGATTAACAAACTAAGCATTAATCCACAAAAAACCGAATACATGATAATTGGGCACCCACGAAGAACGAATAAGATATTATCCCATGAGCCATTTATGTTGAATGGCGCAGAAATTAAGCATGTCGAGGAGACAAAGTCGTTGGGTATAATTGTTGATGAGGGATTGAATTGGAATGAACAGTACAAGAAAGTTAAAGGGAAAGTCTCGGGCGGGCTATGGTCTCTGAAAAAGTTAATGAAAATTGTTTCACAATCCCAATTGGTTAATATCTACCATGCTCTTGTGGAGAGTCACTTACGATATGCAAATGTTGTATGGGGGTCTCTCTCCAACACAAAATTAGAAGCCCTTCAACGTCTTCAAAATAGAGCTCATTCCATCATAAAAAGGGCAAAAATCAAAGGTCAGTGGTCTGGAGACTGGTTGACTGTAGAACAACTAATAAACTTTGACCGATCGGTTATGGCCTATAAGATGATGAATAAGATCTGCCCTGAAAGCCTTTGGGATACATACAAAACAAGAAATATGTACTCAAGTTATAGAACAAGAAACTGCACGGACATTCAACTTCCGAGATACAATCTTGAGTACTCAAAGAAAAGCTTTCACTATTCGGGTCTAAAAGCTTGGAACGAAATCCCCAATACCATCAGGGACCTTACAACAATTCAAAAAACACCTCAAGATACATTTGAGGAGCTGAATTAAACTCAAACATGACTCCCTGGAAGATCAGCCCCATCCCCATCCATTGAATTTTTATATATTTATTTTTTATGCTGATGTATTTTAAGGTTTTTGCTGAAGGGATTCCTCGTGTATAAATAATGTATATAATAAAATAATAATAATAATAATCATATAGCTGCTGCACATTTCCGCTCTTTTTCCAAATCTCACTAACTTTGTTTTCTTCTAATCTTCTCTTAAACTGTTTGTAGCTTCTTTCTGTCATTATTTTGTTCTTTTCTCTTGGTTCTCTAAGTTTCCTCCCATCCATCCCTGACAATCTACACACTATTGCATTATGATCAGTATAAATCGTTTTTATACTTCCCTTCTTTTTTACTATTCTAAATGGTGTTATAACTTTCTCTTCGTCGATCATTATCTCCCTTGCATATACTTTGTCTTCCTCTTTTGTCAACAAGTAATCAAGTATAGATTTTGTGCTGCCTTGTTCTCTCGTCCATAGCCCCTTGCACTTGTCTGTTGCATTTAGTATTGTCATCTGTTCTTCCTCAACCATCTTCAATAACATCTTTTCCCCTTTTGTAATTTCCTCTTTATTTCCAGCTACTTTTGTTCCAATTTTACAGTTGAATCTCCCATTATGATTATTTTCTCTTTATTTACCTTCGAAGTATTGATTTCTCCTTTAATTCTGTCATACATGTCTTTTATCTGTTTCTTACTTGTTCTACTCTCTTGTGGTGCATAAATCAAATCAATCCTAACTTTATCTTTACTGCCTATTAAAATCCAAATACTCTGTTCAAACACCGCAGTTCTGCTGACTTCCACTGTAACATGTTCAAACTCCCTTTTCACTGCTAACATTACTCCTCCTCCTTCTCTGTTTCTATCATTTCTAATTACTTTATATTCTTTTAACTTTATTTCTTCTTGCTTATCTAGCATTGTCTCCACTATCCCAACAATGTCAGGTTTCCTCTCATCTAGTATACTTTCCAATGACTCCATTTTAGATTTGATTCCTCTTATGTTGAAGTAATATATATCTAAATCGTCTCTTATCTTCTTATTTCTAGTTCTACCTCTTCTTATCTTCTTGTACTTTCTGCTATTGTCTCTTCCTTTCACATTTGTTTCTTCTTTTTCTTTCCTGCTGATTTGCTTTCCTTTTGCTTTTCCTCTTCTTTCAGGTAACATATGCGCCTTGTTGCAGTTGATAGCTCTGAGGGTGCATTGGCATCCAAAAATTTCCATTATTTTGTGTCATTTCCCTTTTGAAATTGTCCAATTCCTCTTTAAGTACCTCCTTTATTTGTTTCATTATCATTTTCATTGTTTACTCTATTTCCTCCTTTTCTTTACTGACAACTTCTTGCTGCTTTTGGTACAGTCTTTGCCCTTCCTCATAGAATGGTCTTTGTCTCTCTCTTGTTTCTTCATTCCATGCTCTATTTCCTGTCATGATGTCTTGTTTATCCCTTTCCCCCCCACTTATCCACAAATTTACAGTTCATTCCCTTCTTGCAAAATCGTTGAGCATCAAATCTGCACATCACTTTTTCTTCATGACTGTATCTGCAATCTCTTCTGTCACAATTTCTGCCACTCTTTAGGCTATTGCAAACCTCAAAATGTTTGTATCTGCATTGTTCCCCAAATCTACACACTTATTCTTTGCATATTGTCTACACACTTGACTATTTCTATCCCTTGATTCTGCTTGTTCTCTCTCCTTTTCAATTTTTCCCTGCCTCTTTTGATGTAATTCAATTTCTAATACCTTATTAACTTCTTCTAATTCCAGCCTCTGTTTCTTGATCTCAGTTAGGGCTTCACTTATCTTTGACCTCTCTATGATATTTTCTTCTAGTCTTTTTTGTTGAAGTTCCATTTTTTCTTTAATCACTTTCCTTTCATCTTCAGCCCTTTTCTTTTCTTCTGTTGCTCTCTCTAGCTTATCTTTGTACTGTTTTACTTCATTTCTGTACTCTGATATTTCTTTGTCCTTTTTCTTGTTTTCTTTCAAGAGTTCCCCACCGTCTGATTTTTGCCATTTTCCTTTTTCCTTCTCATGTCTCTCTTTTTGTTTCTTTAAACTTTCAATTTCTCTGTCTTTTCTTTTCCTTCTTCTAATTTCTTTTCTACCTCCTCGTCTGCTTCCTTTTTGTCAATTTTCAACATTTTTACTTCACTTTTTAGTTTTGCTTCCTTGTCATACATATCTGCTAGGTTTTTTCCAATCTATCTATATCACCTTTCCTCTTCTTTAGTTCCTGATTTCTTCTTTTTCTTTCTTTTGTTTGTTCATTTTCTTCTGTGTTTGTCTGCTTATGTGCTATGATTATATTAGCTTCAACCCTTGTGTCTACCAGTTTCACTACCTTTTCTTGCCTTTGTTTATTCAGCTTGTCTTCCATGTCCTTGAGCTTTTTCTCCAGTTCTGAATTTAGCATTTCTATTCTTGTTTGTTCACTGTCTCTCTTGTTGACTAAATCCTCAATTCTTATTTCAGTCTCTTCCTTTATTTGTTCCAAACTCTTGATCATTTCCATTGTACTCTTTTCACATTCGCTACAAAACCAGACAACTCCTTTTATGTTAAATACCTCGTTTAACACCTCTTAGACCAGACGGAAAATGAGGTAGGGGTAACCTGGAGCCGAACTTTATTAGGTAATGTTTTTCTGGTGTAGAATTTTGCGCTGAATAAGAAAATCTTTGGTAAACAGACCGTATCCGCTGCGTTTACCATATATGGGCATTTTTTGAGACGGGGGTATGGTAATTAACTATTTTGCACAAAATTTCTTTCTAGAGTTGGTCTGGATGTTAAATGTTCGTCTCACACCATTTTAAATACTGATTTGATCCTTTTCTGTTAATTCTGCAAAGTAGTAGCAAGTTGGAGCAATTTACAAGTGTGAAAACACATCCATGTTGCACTCGTGTTTTCCAGTGGCTCAAAAGAAAACATGCTTGCGTTTTGCGAGCAGCCTTCACCACTGTCATTAAATTCTTCTCGCTTTCGTCACTGCTCTCAACATTGTCATCTTCATCCAATAAAAAGTGCCCCAACTCTTGAAGGAAAGCAGTATCCATCAAGATCATTTTGCCATCCGCTGACCATCAATTGTGCTCAGTATCAGCAGAGTCAGTGCTCGTTTGTAAGCAGGGCGTGCGCACTTCTGCAATCTAATTTGATATTTGTTAGTGCAACTGCAGTAACTGTCAACATGGAGGCAGCGAAAGCATGAATCCTTCCTTTCTTTTTTCATAAACGTTGCTGAAGATTTCACAGGGAACTGCGTTGAACTCGTTCTTTTTGTCCAAAAACATATTGCACACATATTCTTCTAATTCTGAAAGGAGACTTTCAGCCATACTCCACTTAGCTCGTATCTGGAGAAAACGTGGACCTACAGGTTATGCTTTTCAACCATTTGCCAATAGTGATCCTTGCACTTTCAAAAGTAGGAAGAGATATGGTCATCGCCAGTGAAGGAATAGAAATCAACCAGGGCTTGATCGTGTTCATCGTTAAAATTAATGGAACTGCCGAATCTTCCTGGAATTTCCACAGCCATCTTCTTGGGATTTTCATATAATACATCGAGAAGCAACAAGTTGATATCGACTTCTTCTGGTGGCGAACGAACAAGCACACAGCCAATAGCATTCTCAGAAAGTGCGTGCGCAGCATTCAGTAACAATGTCATGTCTGCTTCTTCCTGATTATTGCTTAATTGTTCAACAACGGCAACATCCGAGGCAGTGATTTGTAGCGTAACTGACCCATCAAAGAATATTATTTGTGGACACTCTAATTTCTGCATTAATGTTTCTTTATTTGGATCATGATCTTCTTTTATGATTTCTACCAACCGTGTCTTATTTTCTTAATTTTTAGAAAACTTGAAAAAACTTGGGATACTTTTTACTCGCATGAGATCACAAAGACTCTTCCAGCAATTGGAGGTTTTTCACTTGCTGGATGTTTCAAGTCACAATGCCATGTCATGGTAGGTATCAAAAGCCTAAGCACTGTCCGTAATAAAAGCGATGAGGTCTAAAAGACAGCCTGGATGACTTTACTTGAGGTTTCTACAGAACTTACATACAATGACCAATGTCTGGTGTATTTTTGTTCATTTGGTGCAAAAGTCAAAGGCAAGACTTGTTTAAGCAATGCAAGCGGGGAACAGAGTTGTTTTTTTTTTAAAGTAAAATGGATCTAGATCAGGTACAGGCTCCACATAATAACAGGGTAACAAAAAAGCCAGAACTGTCTTGCTTTGCCAGGAATGTCAGTCCTCACATCCTCTTCAAACTTCATCTCCTTGTCGAGAAATTCACGTTGGAATGGCGTTCGAAAATACCGTTCCTCGGACAGGCAACGGAGCAATTTGATTGGTTCTTGATAAGTCCGCAAAAGCTGCATTTTCGAAGCCGTATGGACCGGCGTCGCCTTTAAAATCAACAACAAGGGAGGAGGTTCTTATGCAGGTTAGGCCGCAATAATTGAAAGCCAAAGTTTAGCTTATTCCCTGCAGACTTCTTTGCTGTAAACTTTGAGGGAGAACTTGCAATCATGCTAGAAAATATTTGGACCTTGGTCCCTTGTACGGACCTTAGTGCGTTCGGTCCGTATGTCAAAATGAAGTCAAAGTGTTTTCCAGTATTGACCTCGTAAATCGTTTAATAGCCGCATAGTCTTCGACACTCGACAAGTGCTTGAAAATACTCTTTCACGCACGACAAGGTACCATTTCTTCCAATAACTTTGAAATTTTGTGAACCGTTGTCAAAAACCTTTCAAACAAGATGGTACACGGTTGATAGAAATCATAAAAGAAGAGCATGGTGCAAATAAAGAGATCTGCAGAAATTTAGAGTGTCCACAAATAATGTTCTTTGATGGCCATTTACGCTACAAATTCACTACCTCGGATGTTGCCGTTGTTGAACAATTAAGCAATAATCAGGCAGACATGACATTGTTACTGCATACTGTGCACGCACTTTCTGAGAATGCTAATGGCTCTGTGCTTGTTCGTTCGCTATCAACTTGTTGCTTCTCGATGTATTGTAAGAAAATTCTGAGAAGATGCTTCTAGAAATTCCAGGATGATTCGGCAGCTCCATTAATTTTAACGATGAACACAATCAAGCCCTGGTTGATTTCTATTCCTTCATTGGAGATGGCTATTTTTTCATCAATCATGAGTTAAAAAAAAACAAAGTTAATGCAAGATACCATGGCATTTGTAGCGATGAAAGCTCGCAGGGTCACCGAGCCCTCACTAAGAGATGGCTATGGCTATGCCTCTCCATTCTTCGAAAGTCAAAGGCTCACTGTTGGCACGTGATGAAAAGTATAACCTGTTGGTCCACGTTTTCTCCAGATACAAGCTCAGTGGAGTATGGCTGAAGATCCCCTTTCAGAATTGGAAAAATATCTTCTTTGGACAAAAAGAATGAGGTCAACAGAGCTCGTTGTGAAATCTTCAGCAACATTTATAAAAGGAAAGGAAGGATTCATGCTTTCGCTGCCTCCATGTTGACAGTTATTGCAGTTGCACTAACAAATATCAAATCAGATTGCAGAAGTGCGCAGGCCCTGCTTAAAAACGAGCACTGACTTTTCTGATACCGAGCACAACGGATGATCAGCGGATGGCAAAATGATCTTGATGGATGCTGCTTTCCTTGAAGAGTTGGGGCACATTTTATTGGATGAAGATGACAATGATGAGAGCAGTGACGAAAGCGAGAAGAATTTAATGACAGTGGTGAAGGCTGCGCGCGAAACGCAGGCATGATTTCTTTTGAGCCACTGGAAAACATGATGTAACCCCCGTTTTCACATTTGTAAATTGCTCCAACTTGCTACTACTTTGCAGAATTAACAGAAAAGGATCAAATCAGTATTTAGAATGGTGTGAGACGGACATTTAACATCCAGACCAACTCTAGAAAGAAATTTTGTGCAAAATAGTTAATTACCATACCCCCGTCTCAAAAAATGCCCATATATGGTAAACGCAGCGGATACGGTCTGTTTACCAAAGATTTTCTTATTCAGCGCAAAATTCTACACCAGAAAAACATTACCTAATAAAGTTCGGCTCCAGGTTACCCCTACCTCATTTTCCGTCTGGTCTATCTGGGATCTCGTGGCACTCTTCACAAATCCAGGTTTCACATTTGTCACATTCAATCCAGTTTGTTTTATCCCTTATCTCGTTACATAGTTCGCAGAAATTCTCTCCTTCTTCCCCTTCCTGTCCTTCTTCCTTTTCATCCACTTCTTTTCGTTTATTCCTTGTCATGTTTCTTGTCATGTTTCTTCCACCATTGACAACTTTTCAAAAATCTGACGAGAAGATACTAAGAATCATTCGGTCATGAAATCCAAGCAAAGCATATGGTTGGGATGATATTTCGTCACATATGATTAAAATGTGTGATCATGCAATTGTACCGCCCCTTCGAATGATATTTGAAACTTGTTTGGCTAAAGGCATCTTCCCCCACGTTTGGAAACAAGCAAACGTAGTTCCAGTACATAAAAAAGGTGGTAAAAACCTGAAGAAAAATTATCGCCCCATTTCACTCCTTCCACTTTTTGGTAAAATGCTTGAGAAGTTGATATTTGATACTCTTTACGAGCATCTAAACATGCATGGCTTACTTGATCCAAATCAATCGGGTTTCCGTCCTGGAGATTCCACTATTAACCAGGAGATCAGGGATGCATTTCAGGATTATTGAAGTGCAGGAGATCAGGGATGCATTTGCCACCGTTAAGACTGCAAAGAGCTTTGGGACTGACAATATCTCTAGCTACTTTCTGAAGCTTGCGCTGCCCTTTATTGAAAATTCGCTTGTTTTCTTGTTTAATACATCCATTGAAACAAGTCGTTTTCCTGACTCATGGAAAGTTGCTAGAGGCACTCCTATTTTCAAAGACGGAGATAAGACTGACAAGTCTAACTATCGACCAATATCAGTCTTGCCTGTCATCTCAAGGCTTTTTGAAAAGTTAGTAACAAGCCAGCTGTACCAGTACATGAATGACAACGGGCATTTTCCATCTGGCCAATCCGGCTTTTTGCGCCTTCATTCTGCAGTAACATGTTTACTTAAAAATACGGATGACTGGTGCAATGGAATGGATCTTGGTAGGCTTGTAGGTCTAGTGTTCATTGTCCTTAAAAAGGCGTTTGACACTGTAGATCATAACATTCTCTGCAAAAAGCTTGAGCTCTACGGTTTACAGCAACGTGAACTCTCTTGGTTTAAATCCTACCTTTCCAATCGGAAACAGTTTTGTAGGGTTAATGGTGTAGATTCAAGAATAGGGGACATAGAAGTTGGCGTTCCACAAGGTTCATGTCTTGGCCCTCTTCTCTTCCCCATCTACATCAACGATCTCCCACAAGCTGTCCAAGATTCTATGTATGCTGATGACACCAGTTTGTGCTACCAGTCTCACGATTTGACTCGGCTAAATGAGGCTATTAATAGTGACCTTAGAAAACTGGGCACGTGGCTACAAGGCAACAAGCTTTCCTTGAATGTTGCGAAAACTCATTCTATGCTTTTTTCTACCAAGCAGAAACACAACATTCTCAAAAGTCAAAATAAAGACTTGGTTCTGAAAATTCGCGATAATGAGCTTGAAGTAGTCAAAAAAACAAAATACCTTGGTGTGCAAATCGACTGCTCCTTGGATTGGAAAGAGCAAATCAAGGCAGTCTCTAGCAAGGTCTCGAGAGCAGTTGGTTTCTTAAGACATGCCAAGTCTTTTCTCCCGAAAGAAACCTTGCAATTTCTCTACACAGGTATCGTGGAGCCCCACTTTCGATACTGCTGTTCTGTCTGGGGCTGCGCTGGTTTAACTGAAATTAATCAGTTGCAAAAACTTCAAAATCGTGCTGCTAGGATTATAACGAATAGCAGCTTTGATGCCCCAAGCAGACGTCTCATTAGGGGACTGGGATGGAAGACCGTTGAGGAACTTGCCACTGGTGAATCTAAGACAATGGTCTTTCAAGTCCCTGAATGAGCTGGCTCCACAATACTTGTGTGACCTTTTCACCCGAAATTCGTCCTGCTCATCATATAGCCTTCGTGATACGAGGACCGACCTGAGGTTACCGATGAAAAGGTCAGCAAATGGTCAGAGATGTTTCTCTTATAGAGGTGCAAAATTATGGAATAGCCTCTCTGCCGAGTCAAAGCAGGCAACCTCTCTGTATAGTTTTAAGAAAACTATATAGAAACTGTTTTCTTTCGTTTTGATTGTAAATTTTAAACATTATTGTAAATAGGATTTGGATACTGTAAATAAGGTTTTATAGTTTAATTTAATTAATAGCTTTTTACTTTTTATCTTAGATTGTAATTAATGTTTTTATTGGAGGGCCCCTTGAAAATCAACTTGTTGAAGGGCAACCCTCCTTAAAAGAATTAAAATAAAAAAATAAACCAATTGCTAACCATCGTTTATACGGTCTTCGAAGCTTTTGACTGCAATCCACCCCTCGATGTGCGCTCGGTATACCTTGATATATCAAAGGCATTTGATAGGGTGTGGCATGATGGCCTGATTTTCAAGCTGCGTCGATGTGGTATTTCTGGTAAGCTCCTTTCGCTAGTTGAAAGCTTTTTAGCTGATCGTAAGCAGCGTACTGTCCTAAATGGTAAAGCCTCGCAATGGAGAAATGTCACAGCTGGTGTTCCTCAGGGTTCAATCCTTGGACCTCTTTTCTTCCTGGTGTACATAAATGATTTAACTGAAAATCTGAGGTGCAATGTCAAACTCTTCGCTGACGATACATCACTTTTTACTGTCGTTCACGATCCTGATGCTGCTGCCCTAGACATGAATCATGACTTGAATCTCATCAAGCTCTGGGCTCATAACTGGCGCATGTCTTTCAATCCCGATCCAGCAAAACAAGCAGTGGAAGTAACCTTCTCAAGGAAAAGAAAAACCGTAAACCATCCGCGAATTCTATTTAACGATACTCCTGTTTTAAAAGTTGAGGAACACAAGCATCTTGGGATTGTTCTAGATTCAAGGTTGTCCTTTGCTCGTCATATCCAGGCCATCATAACTAAATGCAGACAAGGAATAGGAATGTTACGTTTCCTTTCTAAGTACTTGCCGCGACAATCGCTGAATGAATTATACAAACTATATGTCCGACTCCATCTGGATTACGGTGACGTTATATATCATACCCCACAGCATGTATGTGAATTTAGTCAGAGCATCACGCTCTCTATCCAAATGGAAAAACTAGAATCTATTCAATATTCTGCAGCACTAGCAGTTACAGGTGCTTGGCAGGGCACATCACGTGTAAAATTGTACGATGAGCTTGGTTGGGAATCACTCAATCTCCGTCGTTGGTATAGGCGTCTCGTTCTTTTCTATAAAATTGTCAATAATCTCACTCCTGACTACACAAGGATACCAATTCCACCATTACGACAGTCCTCGTATTCTCTTCGTTATCCAGCTACAATTGGCCAAATCAATGCACGAACGGCATGTTTTAGTGCAAGCTTTTACCCCAGCTGTTTGCTCGAATGGAATAAGCTTCCCCACGTAATAAGAGAATCGCCTACAATAGGCATTTTCAAAAATAAGCTGCTATCTCTTATTCGCCCTCCTCCTAAGCCAGTTTACAGCATTCACGACCCAAGAGGTCTTGCAATACTCACACAGTTACGCGTTGGTCTCAGTATGCCTAATCTACACAAGTTCAGACACAATTTTAGAGACACATTGAATCCAACGTGCCCCTCAAACGACGGTGTTGAGGACACGGAACACTTTTTGCTGCACTGCCATTCTTACGATGCATGCAGGACAGATCTTCTCGATAGTGTAAGTTCAACATTGCAACCGTATGATTTGCCAAATCTTTCAAATGCTCTAATGCTTAAATTGATACTGTATGGTGATGAAAGGTTGTCCGTTGATTCTAATTCTGAAATCCTTAAAGCAACTTTAAGATACATATACGCAACACAACGTTTTGAATAAAATGATGCTACTGAAAATTAGCTGCTGCAACCCGTTCGGGGACTTATATGTATTGTTTGGTTTTCTTTCTTTTCTTTTTTTTTCTCTCCTTCCCTTCATATTTGCTTGTAGTTTTTATCTTTATGTTAAATGGCCGCAGGGTAGACACAGCATTGTGCTCCTTGCGGTATCGTTTTTAGTAGTGTAATAGAGTAGTTTTGTAAGTAGCGTAATTGGTAGAGTGACTTTGTAAGTAGTGTAGCTAGTAATGTGTGATGTAATGATTATTGATGTAAAAAAAAATGTTTCTTGTTGTGAACATCGTGACTGGCCTAGCTTGGCTTGGATGCAGTCTTTCTTGCAGTCGACTTCAGCGTCAATTACAGCCGCATGATCAATCAAAATCTTCGACTTGTCTATCTATCTATCTGCCTGCCTATCTACCTGCCTACCTATCTATCTATCTATCTATCTATCTATCTATCTATCTATCTATCTATCTATCTATCTATCTATCTATCTATCTATCTATCTATCTATCTATCTATCTATCTATCTATCTATCTATCTATCTATCTATCTATCTATCTATCTATCTATCTATCTATCTATCTATCTATCTATCTATCTATCTATCTATCTATCTATCTATCTATCTATCTATCTATCTATCTATCTATCTATCTATCTATCTATCAGTAATGTACAAAACCAAGTTATTGGCATTACGTACAGGGTTGGTTAGTATAACTGGCTTAATAGAAATCAGAGTTAATTACTTACAGCTGCTTCAGTTCACTGGTGTTTGCCAAATGCCTCTAAATGAGCAAAGTTTGTAAATATTTCCTGCAAAAACATAACTTGACCCTTGGCTGCAAACAAAAAGACGCGATTGAAGACGCAATTTCTTTGTGACCTCTGACTGTCTGGCCGTCTGCAGTAAGACAAGGCACAACTGTAGTGCTATATTTTTTATTATTAACTTGGTTGATGGTTTTCCAAGTTTTCTTGAGATCTCCTTGAAACTGCAAAAGTTTTTTTCCACGAAGTCATGAATCGAGATTTTCAACTTGAGATCAGTTAAAAAGCGAAAAAGCAAATAGACCCAAATAACCCCGTAGACCCAAATTACCCCACCTTACCCTTGGCCAACAAGGGGTAGACCTAGGTAGGCCTACCTTGGCGCTTCGTTTGCTTGCTTGATTTTAATTTTCTTCTCACACTACAGAATTAGTGCGAACTCAATTGCGTGTTCATATTTTTCAGATATAACTGTATGCAGAATGATGGTATCATGCATGATTACAGAGAGGGAATGTTCGTTGTGTTTGGTGGATGTAACGCTCTTGAATAGGTAGCTACAGTCTTGCACGGATTGATTCCGTGTTTATTTGCGTGACGAAACCCCGCGGTGAGAAACAAAAGGAATAGATCGAATGAAACATAAGAAAACGCACGGCCTACCTGACTGCAGCTCAGAAAACCTCTTGGTGCTACATTCTGATACTTTTATTCACTTAACTTTCAAAATATATCAATTCTCAATGAATTGAGAAATTTTTTAGTGAATACGGGATCTAAATCGGTCCACGGGTTCAGCTTCTACTCCAATATTTACCACAGGCCAAGCGCTTCAGAGGCACAACTCGCGTGGTAGATATGTGCCTTTTTTCCCTGAGAAGGCGTATTGCCTGAGTGAAAGCGCAGGTCTTTCTGCGTTTATAAACACCAAAATCAAAATGGTAGGTTGAGTTCGACAACATGCCGTTAAATCATTGAGCTGCTCTGGTCTCTGATTGGTCAATAGGACAATTGGGAATTTTCACAAAGGAATGAAAGGAGGCTACCAACCGCACGAAACTTTGCAGTTTCCAAGAACTTAACGCGCGTCAAATAACTGAACAATGCGGTGCGTCTCAGAGGGAGAAGAATTGACAGGGAAACCTTGTACAAGTTTTATTCAAGTTGCGATGCTCTTGAGATAGAGAAATCTTGAAATACGATAAACAAAATTCAGAGTACAATTCTTTGCAACTTTAGAGCTTGGAATTTTATCAAATACGAATCCTTGAAAAATAGAGCTTTTACTGAGCCTCACTCGACTTCCTATGATTTCTCGTATGATTGTTGCCAACAATAATAGGATGATACTGCCATAGTAACTGTATACTGCCATGATGCTGTCCTTATGGTAGTGAGGCTAGATCATACAGACGCTTGTTTTCTCAAAGAAATTAAGCCACATTCAGCAGTACACTGTATGCAAATACCACATCACTACGTTAACGAGAGAAATCTTTTTAATTTTGAAAATAAGGTCAATATCTGAAAAAGAGTTACAGTTATGCCGAGTCTCTTCCACTATGGGCCGGTGCGATGTCCTTATAAAAAGGCGTAGAAACAAAAAAAAAAAAACATAATGGCTGTCAGGATGTTTGATTGAAAATAACTGACAACATATGCAAAATACAACTGATGCATAAATGAACATATCACGTCAAAATAAAGCTATGGGAAGTATAGTCTTTGCTTACACTGATCAATGCTTCTGATCAATAGTCATCATTGTAGATAGATGTAGATAGTTTATGTCTTCATTGTAGATAGTTGTTCAGTCACTTTCGATGAGCTCATTTGTTGCTGAATCTTTGCGTTCATTGTTTCAACGATAGCTGTAACGCAATTTATTTCAATTATGATCAATATAATTTATCACACAACTCAGCAATATAGAATCAAAATGAGACTTTGAGCGCCGATTTTGACCACTCTGCTGATCCAGAAATATAAAAATCTCGGCATTTGGTCTGTGAAGATCGGAACTATACCCCATCAAAGGTACACCAAAGAGGAACATCTTAGTTTCCTTCAGCAAGAATGTATGCTGATGATACGCACACAACAATAGCCTCTGATGACACTAACGAACTTGCTCAGATTGCTCCAGAACTTTCTGGATGGACGAGGGTTGATAAATTAAGTGCCAATCCTAAAAAGATTGATCTTACGCTTATTGGTCATCCATGCAGAATCAATGACATTGAAACTCTAGCTAAGAAAAACTAAGTCACTGGAGGTTACTATCGACCAGGGTCTCAGTTGGAGGGAACACTTCAAATATTTGAAGGGCAAAATAACAATTAGTTTGTCTGCATCAAAAAAGTTCACAACATTCTTTTGTAATCTAAGCTATGTGGGGTTTATCATGCGGTGGTTGAAAGTCACGTCCCACAATGGAATGTTGTCTGGGGAAGCCTGTCCAATACGAAGCTGCAAACGCTTCAACGTCTGCAATAAAGGCCTTTTTCCATCTCTGAAAATGCAGGACTACGACCCTCTCATCAATACTGGGCTGAAAGTTGATCAGATCATCTCTTGGCTGAAAGTTTAGAATAAAATGCCAACTAAAACAAAGGACTTCCCTTCCTCTATCAGTTATAAAAACGCATCTAAAGACGTCAGCTTGAATCCAATCCTGGCATCTACCAACAATCTAAATTTTATTTTTGATCATTAGTTTGAGACATATTTGTAAGTACTGATTAGATATCGTGTAGAACTATGAGTTAAAAAGTCAGAAGCCCTTCAATGATTAAAGCTACACTTCTGCAATACTTAAGGCCTTGATGCAATACAGAAAAACAAGCCTAGAGACTTCTGTAAAATTTGCCACGATGAGATGTACAGAACAATGAATGCTTGTTTCTTCAAAAATTCTCGGTTCGTTTTTCTGACTGGAAATTTTGTTGCAAAACGTCTGAAAAATTCTCCCCCTGGTATGAAAAACTTATTAAGGGGGTTCCATTCTCCCAAGAGGTCAAAGTGCACGAATGCGTGTAAATATCATTACTGCTTGGAAGCAAAAGGGAAATTTTGCTTGTTGTTTTCACTCGTCTCTGTAGCTGTCCGAATAAGCATAGCGGACAAATCTTTTCTTTTGTCCAAAGCTCCCGTGGGGCTCTCAGCCACCCTCTGATCAGATCACATTTTCTCCTAAAATTGACTAATCAGATGCCGTCGTTGTTTACTTCCGCATTTTGCGGCAAAGCTTAGGCTATTTTGACGGTTTTGACCACCATCCCGAAAAAAAACATTGCACGCTCGGATAAGTGGATTTTCATCAAAATTTCAATGTGAGAAGATTCTCCATACCTCGGACCATAAGTGTTTTCGGTATCGCTAAGCGATTGCTAAAAATAGGCGATCTGTGGCATTTTGAAACTCATTGCACTCCTTTTTGCGTAATAAATCCTTCAAAAAATTAGCAAAGAGCGAGCCCAAACTGATAATTGAAAGTCTATGAACCTACCTCAACTGTTTTAATGACAAATATCCACTTCTCTGCTGCAATCCACTGCCAATTTCACTACCAAATCGCTCATATTTGCTTTACGCCATCTTCGATAGAGCTTGCCCCCTTCCTTCCTTCATCTAACTCCTGCCACAGTTACAAGTCTGTAGGCGATCTGTAGGAGTCGGCAATATCAACCAAAATGTCGCATAAATTTCATGAATCACTGCCCATACTTGTGGACAAGATTACAAGAGAAGACGGTGCCGCCTTACAGTGTAGCAGATACATGAAATAGAAATGAAATGAAGCTGTGTTTAATCTTCTATGAATAGCACCAAACTGAAGAAATGTGCATTTTATTTTCATGACGAAAAACTATTTCTCATTTCAAATACTATTTTTAAAGCTCCTCCACATCAATTTCACACTTTGTGAGGAAATCATATACATCTTTAGTCCTCCATCATGTATTAGGAAATAGCAAATCAATAGCAAATCACCTCAAAACAACATAGCAGCATCAGAGCAAGTGTGGATATCAGTGTTACGTTTTGAAAGCATATAGAAGCACCCATGTATCTTTGAGAAACCAGAACTTCGAGTAGTAGCAAAAGCTATACTCAAAATTCTTGTTACTATCATCTAAGAAGAGAACGTTTGGTGAAAGATTCTTAAAAGTTCCCTCAGATTTCCATAGGGGGATCTTCAGGATCTGGCATTCAAGAAACAGATGAAGGATGAAGTTATTCTGTTCTGTCCAAAAAGCTTTTATAGGAAACTGCCTGGAAGAAACTCTGTATCGTGCGACTCAGAGTTTGAGTAATGTCCAAATACTGGAGATGCCTCGAAAACTTTGTTTTAAACTGCTCACAACAGGGAAAATTGAGAGGTAAACAGGTAAACCCTTACGAATCTTCTCTACTCAGATAATGACAATTATATGAATTTTGACAAGCTTTCGACACCAGATCGAAGTTTTGATATCTCAAAAAAATTAAGTGTGGACTTCCATGAGTTTACAAAACGTAACACTGATATCCACAGTTGCTCTGATGCTGCTGTGTTCCTTGACTGCCAAGGGGTGATTTCCCATTTCCCAATACATGATGGAGGTTAAAGATGTTTTCTATGATATCCTCACAAAATGTGAAATTGATTTTAGGAGGCTTTGAAAATAGTATTTGAAATGTTGAATAGTTTTCCTTGATGAAAATACAATGTACAGGGTGTCTCAAAAAAAATTGTTCGACGTTTGATTGAATACTAAAATTACGATACGCTGGATGGACGTTTAGTCAAGTAAACCTTTTCCTAAGATTTTAAATCAATTTTTGACACAAGAATCTTGCAAATCCGCTAAAAATTCATGGAGTTATAAGCCTTTGAAGTTAAAGTTTGTGCGAAAGCTGAAACCAGAGACCTCGAAATGACAATTTTATAAAAATCCCATAGGCCATTGCTTTCGTTATTTCTCAATTGTTTCAGGGCGAACCAATTGGGATTTGAACAGGTTTTCGATAACCTAACTTTCAAGTATGTGGATGCTTTAACGAAACAGATTCAGTCTCTCGTCGATTATGTTTGGAACCACTGTTTTTGGACATATTCAATGTTACGCAAATTTTGACAATGATTATAAGGATAAATTCCTTTAGAAGTCCTTTTTGTTTTGCTCTGATATCAAAGAGAGGTATGATATTGAATAACCTTTTTTTACCTCGATCTTATAGCTTTTTTGCATTACAAGTAATCTGGGGGTCTCTGGTTTCAGCTGCCGTATATTTTTTATCTTTGAAAGCTCGCAACTCAGTAAGTTTTCAACCAATTTGCAAGATTCTGGTCTCTAAAATTATTTCATTATCTTGGGGACACGTTTATCAGCCCAAGAGCCTGTTCATGCTATCGCTATTTTCTAATATCTAATCAAACGTCGAACGATTTTTTTGAGACACCCTGTACATTTCTTCTGTCTGTTGCTATTCGTAGAAGATTAAGCACAGCTTCATTTCAGTTCTATTTCATGTACCTGCTACACTGTAAGACGGCACTATCTTCTCTTGTGCTCTTGTGCTCTTGTGCACAAGTATGGGCAGTGATTCATGAAATTTATGCGACATTTTGGTTGATATTGCCGACTCCTACAGATCGCCTACCGACATGTAACTGAGGTAGGAGTTAGATGAAGGAAGGAAGGGGGCAAGCTTTATCGAAGATGGCGTAAAGCAAATGTGAGCAATTTGGTAGTGAAATTAGCAGTGGATTGCAGCAGAAAAGTGGATATTTGTCATTAAAACAGTTGAGGTAGGTTCATAGACTTTCAATTATCAGTTTGGGCTCGCTCTTTGCTAATTTTTGAAGGATTTATTACGCAAAAAGGAGTGCAATGAGTTTCAAATGCAACAGATCGGCTTGAAACTTATGGCCCGAGGTATGGAGAATCTTCTCCGGTTGAAATTTTGATGAAAATCGACTTATCCGAGCGTGCAATGTTTTTTTTCGGGATGGTGGTCAAAACCGTCAAAAATGGCCTAAGCTTTGCGGCAAAATGCGGAAGTAAACAACGACGGCACCTGATTGATCAATTTTAGGAGAAAATGTGATCTGATCAGAGCGCGGCTGAGAAGCCCACGGGAGCTTTGAATAAAAGAAAAGATTCGTCCGCTATGCTGTCCGAATAGGGCTTTCTGCCGAAAATCTTATATAGGCTACGTTCACTATAAAAGTTTACAATGACGAGTTTTCTAGGCACTAACTACAAGCTAAAGGGTGTCCTACAAAGCATGTGCGCCATTTGAGTGGCTACTGTGAAGGAACTATGAATGCAATTTTCCCTTTTCTTAAATTCGTGAATAAAAGAGACTCCAACCTAGAGTTTCGAACCAAGTTTAAGCAAATCAAACAAATAGTTACTGATTTACGGCTGCAAGAAAGTCAAAATTACTGGTTGCTTACAAAAGTAGAGGATTTTTTTTCTCCATATTCAATCTTGTAACTTGAATTTGGAGCTGGGTAGTCTAATCTCAGGGTCGAGTTTCTCCCATGCCTGTTGGGATAGAAACTTGATTTGAAACCTTGTGTTTTTGCACACATTTGCCCTGTTGAAGCGCGTCTGCGCAGATCGTAGTTGGGTTGGATAGTGGAAGATGAGGAATTGGAAGTCTCGAGAAATCTGAAGTCAGATTGCTGAATATCTTAACTGTAACTTCGGCAAATCTCCCATATCGACAGGAGTTTGATTTAATTAAAAGCTTTTTCTTTTGTATATTATATTGTAATCAATGTTTTTATCAGGGGCTTCTTGAAAGCCAACTTGTTGAAGAGCAACCCTCCTTAAAGAATTGAAAAATATGAATACGAATTATGAAATATGAATATGGAAGGAATGGCTGATTATGTCGGGCTGTGCTGAAAATCAAGTTTCTTTGATTGGGGTTCTTGCTGTATCGAGTGACTGTCTTCACAAAGCGAGGGAAGCTAACATTACACTAACCTTGTCCTAAGGTTTGCTTTTCCAAGAGAAGAGGCTGGATTTTTTCAATCTGTTTAGCAATGAAATCAATTTTCCGC
The DNA here is from genome assembly GCA_964020215.1 of Aurelia sp. 3 sensu Dawson et al. (2005). NCBI lineage: Eukaryota > Metazoa > Cnidaria > Scyphozoa > Semaeostomeae > Ulmaridae > Aurelia > Aurelia sp. 3 sensu Dawson et al. (2005). The sequence goes on from OZ026572.1 coordinate 14,845,927, forward strand.
TTGAAATAATTCTTCGCATCTTGAAGATTCTGAAATGTGGAAAAAGAAGCAGTTATGATGAATCTTGAAACTATGTATGCATGTGCTTATGCATGTGTGTATGTATGTAACCCAGAAGGGTTCTGAAGCCTCGGATCCCTACCGTTTTCAGAAGAACCCAAGACGATGCGTCAAAAATCTCTCGGAAGTCTAAAGAAAACAGAACGATCAAAGAAATGGGCTTTTATAAAAAGAGCTCTGAAGTCTGCGAAGTCTACCGTTTTCAGTAGAAGGATACCAAAGGAATGGGATTTCATCTTCTACCAACTCTACCATTTTCAGAAGATGCCCAAAAGAATACGCCCTAAAGCTTAGGTGTGGAGTGGAAATCAAGTACACCACTCTGGCCTCGAGGAAAGAACTGGAAACAAGAACTTCAAAGATTTTTGCTAACATACCGAACAACTCTGCATGTAACAACTATAGTACCTCCATGTGAACTTTTTTATTCAATAGAACAATTAGAGGATAATTCCCTGAGTTACCAGCAAAGAAAGTACTAAACTAGTAACTTGTAAATTACAAACATGCGGCCGGGTAGCTGAATCCCAGTAATTTTTTATATAAATGATTTCCGATCAGGAAAAAAACTTCCCCAAAAGTGTAGACTTGCCCGAAGTCTTTCAGACAGACTTATTACAGATGACGAAATAAAGTTGGGGCAAGTCTACCAAAAGGGATGTTTAACTGCAGGGGGCTCATTCAACAGGATTGCCTCTGCGGAGGATTTGTACTAATGGAAAGAACATTTGAAAGAGGAATAAGAAACATAGAATTTGCCTTTAGTACTTTGACCTTGCAACCATGGAAATGGATTACCTTACATTGTTATTCAAATTTGTTTTCATTGACTTGTGTTTATAGAAAGGAATGCGTCAGAGGAAGTTGATTTAAGGATGCATCTCGAAGCAAGTTTACCGAGTGTTTGCGATTTTGCAGTGCTTCGAAATTCGAAAGTGGACTTCTTGAGCTTGTTACCATGTTCTACAGAGAGAATATTACATCTGACATGACAAACTCTTTTGGTGGAGAGTTTGCTTCTTACATTGAACCCATGTGGAATTTAGCTTTGATTTTCAATATACAATAGACTATGCTTTGATCCCGAGGAACTGAAGCCAAAAGCATAGTCACAAGATGCTAAAAGTGAGTTGTTTTGGTTTCTTATTTTATCCACTGGTGTCGAGTACAGCTTCGTAGCACTGTAAGTTTTGGATCCTTCTTGCTGTTTACCAGGTCCCATAAAAGCTTCCACCTTCCACGTCGGCAATTTCGAAGTATTTGCTCGTTACTTGAAATTAAAGACCCTTTCCTGACCAGCATCCTTTGCGGCCCTCGATTGCTGTTCTCCACAGCTTCCACTCGTTCGTGATAATTTCTGACATCCAGAAATTATCACAGTTGTAATCCGTCTTAATCTTCAACTGAAATCGCATAATTGACCAACAAATGATATCAATAGTCTCTTTAGTTCATGAACAATGTATTTAGGCATATATTTTCGTATTCCATGATCGGAGTTGTGAAAATTAGACGAAAGAATCTTGGGTCACAATGGCTGAGAGAGTGAACTGGAGTGGAGAGGAAATTATCTAATTTACAGGGAAGAAAGCCTCTGAGGGCGAATATATCTTGTTTGTTTGTTATGGTCAAGCATTAAATTCATCAAATAAATGCATGTGAACGCAAGGATTAAAACTGAGGAATGCAATAAACTGCACAGTACCCTCCTCCTTGGATTTGATTCCTTGTTCGAGTAACAACGGGAAAATTTGCCAGAGTGAGAACAGGTAGGTGAGAGTTTATCAGTTCAAATTGGTCATCTCAAGAATCATATCTGCAGTTATTTCTCCAATATCCAACTGGTCTTGTACCGAAATCTGACAGTAATCCTTCGTCGATACTGAACTGCCGCCATAATTTGTTTGCGATGGAATGAATACATGACTTATAACACCATCGTAACCAACCTCGTACCCAGGCCCCAAACGGTCTTCTCGCAATCTCAACCGTCGACCGATTTGGGCCCTGGTACGGATTCCCGATTCGTGGCAACATTTGCAACCATTATGGATTTTTAATTTATGCAGCCGGCTGTAATTACCATGGAGATAAGCACTTTCCCCAACTGAAACTCAATGAAACACATCCAGCCAGACAAAATGTCACGTGATTTTACTAAGGCATTTTCAGTAATGAGAGTTGCGAGAAATTCAAAATAAATCAATGCCCAGAGCTGCGAAGCTCCACAAAACATTTACAAATCTTGGGAAAAAGACACGCGAAATGTCGAAAAGGAAGAGGGAGATTGGCTGCAAGCAAGCCGTTTACAGCTGTTGGACTTTCGTACAGCTTTCTTACAAGCCAGGAAGCCAGGTAGCTACGAGATTAAATTCTCTTTTGCAAATCACTTGCTTTGACCGCCTTCTTCCACAATATTTCTGAAGGGAAGCGAAGGTACGAACTTTTACTTTGATGTGGAAGTTTCATACTGCCATTGCAAGGCTTCACCTGCAGAAACTAGTCTCGTCTAATTGTGCTTGGCCTTTGGCCTTGAATCTACTTACTGTTCCTGTGGCTTTTTTTAACATTTTGGGCATAAAGTTGCAATGTCTTCAGTCTTTCTTTTAGTTGCGTTCACAAAGTTGCCTGCCGTAGCTGCACATTTTGGAGTCAGAAAATATTGATATTTTGTTATTTTTGATTCGCTTTGTGACAACTTGGTGACAATACGGTTGCGGCTTTGGTGTTGGGTATAGATTGCAGAAGCTGGATGATTTTTTCATGAATTGTTGCAGTACAGTAGGCAGTTACAGAGGTTAATTTCTAGGAATGCCTATCGTCGTTAAAGTTCATCGTTTTAGAATATTTGCGTTGTGGTCTTACGTAGCCTGTGTTCGTCCTTACGAAGACCGGGAAAGATTTTCTGTAGCCTCCTCGCACTGGTTTCATTTTTAACAAAATGCACGATAACTTAAAGCAAATATCCTTTCAATACTACACGTATGTTCTATAAGAAAATTCTTACAAGAAACTCAACTCTCAGATCGACAAAAAATTATCAAACTGACCTCCCGTACTGGGAAAATATAACTTAAGAAACTGTTTATTTCTAACAAAGGAAACCCTTGACATATTTTGCTTTATTTTTCACTTGTTTTCTGTGTTGTATTGCTCGGAATGTACTTGAGTGATGCCTAAACATCGGAAAGTTGTCAATACATTGTTTTGAAGAAGATTGTCGTGTCGTGAAACATTAAGAAACTCGTAAGAAACTATGAGTACTCAAAATCTGATAGCTTTAAGGAACTTTCAGTACTAGCCCAAATTCTTAGTTTCTTATAGAAAAAATACATGCAGTTTACTAAAGACGCAAAGGTTACTCTACATTTTTTTTGCATTTTCAAGAAGCGAGAAAAACCAGGATCCTTGTCCTCAACTTTTAGCTTAGACCACTTTTCCAACTAACTAAGGTGCTCTAAAATCTTTTATGTGTTCCTCAAAACTCTGCTGCACCACACTCAATTTTTAGCATAATTTTAACACTCATTTACTGCGAATTTCTTGCCACAATTTCTTTTACTACACTTATTTTTCAGACATTTGTTTGAAAACAGTTTCTGTCGCGGTCTCGCTGCTCTGGAAGCAAAACTTATTGAAGAAGATAATTTATGCGAATTGTGACGTAATTTTACTAACAAGCCTCGTTTTGAACAGCCAATCAGATCTCGAATTAGCCTAATCCGTACAAGGGTCATTATCGACGCAGGAGTAATGGCCGTTGTATCAAGGTTGCATCGTAACATCACTATAGATAAAATGGCGGCAGTTTTGCTTTGATGATAGATAACTTGGACTCGTTGTAATCAGTCTATACAATTTTTGTAAACAATAATAAAGGCTTGCAAAGGGTGCCGGTCAGTAAGGGTCTTTAAATCTCAAACTCCAGCCCCTTTCTAACTTCACTGCAATTTCTCCTTGGTAAGTCGCAGTCGCTGTGTCGCTTGATTGTTGGTTATTCTTTTCTTCGAGTCAGCCAATAAAAGCCCTACCAATTGTTAGGCCAGCCAATGATAACCTATCAATTCCGTGTCCTCAACACCATCATTTGCAGGACACATCGGGTCTATTGTGTCTCTAAAATTATGCCTAAATTTGTGAAAATTTAATTTGCTGAGACCGACTCTTAACTGTGTAAGAATAGCTAAACCTTTGGGGTCATGAATCCCATATACTGGTTTTGAAGGGGGCCGAATTGGAGCCCCGGGGGGGGGGGGGGGTACTTCACTATAAATTCATACGGGGGTGTGCGCCGCAAGGATTTCTGTTACGACCCAATCCCAGAAATTTGGTCCAATATTGATACCCAATCCCAGAATATATGTCAGATATTGATACCCAATCGAAGACGTAACAAAAGCAATTCGACGTCAAAAGGATAAGGGATAGAGGGCTGGGAACGATTATTTTGGTTCCAAGTGGCCATTGGAACGAGGTTCTGATCTGAGGACGTTTTTCAACACAAAAATACTTGAAATCAGTTCACTTGAAACTGACAACGTGTTGCTTGAAAATTTATCCAGTTGTACTTTCATTCAACACCCATTACAGAATTTTGAGTAATCCCCAATCCCAGAAAATTCCGAGTGAAAGTATACCCCAATCACAGAAATTTTCCAGTAAAAGGATACCCCAATCCCAGAATTTTCAGGCCAAAAACTACCCAAAACTGGCGCACATCCCCGTCTTACCCAAAGTGAAGTACCCCCCCCCCCGGGATTGGAGCAAGCATTTTTTATTTAAAAACACTTAGCGAAGGCGCCTGCCTTACTTCAGGAAGTAGCTTGTCCCATTCGTTCAAACAATTTGGGTAAAAGCTGTTTTTAAATCTCTCTGTTCTCGCCTTTATTTGCCCAATGACATGGTGCTCACGAAGCGAGTACACAGGCTGTTCAATTTGCGGTATAGGATGCCTTGTCAGAGTACTGAACAGATTCTAGTTTCTCCATGTGGGTGTTCAATATAGTATCATGACTGAATTCACAGATTTTCGCTGGGGTATGGTAAATAACATCACCATAATCTAGATGCGGTCTCACATAGAGTTTGTAAAGCTCATTTAACGTGTGACGTGGCAAGTACTTTGACAGATATTTGATCATACCTATTCCCTGTCTAGATTTAGTAATAGCTGTTTGTATATGACTAGCACACGACAACTTAGAATCTAGTATATACACCAAGGTGCTTGTGCTCCTCAACTTTCACTACTGGAACACCTCCAAATAGAATATCAGGATGATCTGTTTTAACTCTTTTCGTGGAAAACGTCACTTCTACAGCCTGTTTATTTGGATCAGGATTGAATGACATTCTCCATTTAGACGCCCAAGCTTTTATGATTTCTAGGTCATGGTTCATGTCGGAAGCAGCAGCGTTTGCATTTTGGATAATAGTGAAAAGGGACGTATCATCAGCAAAGAGTTTAGCATTGCATCTAAGGTCCTCGGTCAAGTCGTTGATATACACAAGAAAGAACAATGGACCTAGGATTGAGCCCTGGGGAACACCCCCGGGGGGGTAACATAACATGTTGAGGGTACTGGTATGTGCCGCCCATATGGGTGGGTTTTTGGGTCCAAAATTCTCTAAACAAGGGTCCCTTTTTCGGCAGACCTTCCTTAAACAAGGGTGGGTTTTCCAGAAATTAGCAAAAAATTGTCAAAAATGGGTAGTTTTCCGCAAAAATTCATCATAAAAATGGGTATTACGGCAACTGTCGGTAATTAGAAGAGGGTAGCTTTCTGAAAACCGGGCGGCAGACCCCCGTCCATCCGCAAGTCATGTACCCCCCCCGGGGGGAACACCTGCTGTAACTGAATCCCAATTTGATGTCTTGCCGTTCAGAACCGTACGCTGCTTTCGGTTTGCAAGGAAGCTTCGAATGATTTTAAGTAGGTCATTGTGAATACCACAACAATGCAGCTTATAGATAAGACCATCATGCCACAGTCTGTCAAATGCTTTAGATATATCAAGAAAAACTGATCGAACATCTAGACTAGGATTACAGTCAAAAGCAGTGAATATCGTGTGGAATATTGACAGTAACTGGTTTATCGTAGAGTCACCGGGACGGAAACCAGATTGGTTTGGATTCAATAAATTGTTCACATTTAAGTGCTCATAGAGACTATCAAACATGAACTTTTCAAGAATTTTTCCAAAAATTGGGAGTAAGGATATCAGACGATAATTTTGTTTCAGTTGTTTGCTGCTTTTCTTGTGAACTGGTTTTACATTAGCCTGTTTCCAAATTTGAGGAAAAATGTCTTTATTCTGACAGTTTTCAAAAATAAGTCTCATTGGAACAACTAGGGCCTCATCACTAATTTTTATCATTCGCACAGAAATATCATCCCAACCATGAGCTTTATTGGGATTTAATGACCGGATGATCCTTAGTATTTTCTCATCGGAAATATGGAAGGTGGTCAATTTCGGAGCATGGAAAGGAACATCATTGGGAACTGTACTGCCCGTATCAATAACGGTACATTGGAGTATGAAGTAGTCATTAAATATTTCTGCCTTAGTTGTAAAATCCAAGACAAATATGTCATTTTCCAACAGAGGTGGAATAATAGGAATTTTAACTTTGTTTAGAATTTTGTTTATTAATGACCAATATGCTTTTGACCTGCGTTCGTGTTTGAAAGTGTTTGACCAACTTTCATCAACAAGGGCAGATTTTGTAATACAATAGCATCAGTCGCTTTGGTTCATACTTCAATTCAAAGCGATTAACGAATGCAGACAAAAGAAATTCTCTCAAGCAGAAATTGAAAACAAACGAAGCCGCAAAGTTGCCCTGAAACCAGTACGGCAAACTCTCGTTTGGTGCGGGCGAAGGGAGGTTTTTAAGAGAAGGTATGTGCTTATAACGAAAGAAAAAGGGTAAATCTAAGTTTCTGTATCGCAGATTTCGTTTATTTGCTTCAGGAGCTCAGGAGTGATTGCGTACGTTTGAGCAATAAATATGCAAAAATTGTAATGCCCTCTGCTTGGTTTCTGAATCAAACAAACAATATCCGCGAGGCAGAACTTTAGATTTATCCATCTTCTTTTGTTATAAGCACATACTTTCTCTTAAAAACCTCCCTTCGCCCGCACTAATGTTGCTGGACAACATTAGTTCAATATTTGGTATGAAGTTGCTGAAAATATTTAGTAGAACCTCGTTAGAAAGTCTACCTCAAATTAGACGTCATCAATTTCAGAAACAAGCAATCAAATTTGATCCCTTGTGACAAGTTTACCTTTCCCTTTCACATGTAACGTCCAATTTAAGACAGACTTTAACACTACAGATAATCACAAGAGACGACTGACAAACAAAAAAAAATATATACGAAAAGGGACAAGGTAACGGTGGGGTAACATGGTGGCTCCCTTGCAAAAAACCGTATTTGAAATTATATTAATCAAATCGACCAGTGTTGTGGATATAACGCAGCGTTAACTCGATTATCTTTCTATTTAGCTCATTAGTGAGATCTTTGCAGCCAAAAAGTAAAAGTTGTGTTAAATCTTTGTTTGAAAGGCTGATACATCCAAATGGTCGTACCAAGGAAAGGACGTTAGTGAGAAGATCTCGCCGATGCATCAAGAAAGAAGGGCAGAGCAACAAAAAGTGCTCTGCATCCTCAATACCATCGTTCGTAGGACAAATAGGATTCATGGTGTCTCTAAAATTGTGATTAAATTTATGAAAGTTTAACTTGCTGAGACCAACTCTCAACTGAGTAAGGTAAGACAAACCTGATGGGTCATGGATGCCGAAAGCTGATTTTGCAGGGGGTCGAATAATGGATAGCAGCTTTGTTTTAAAGATCGAGAGTGAAGGTGCAAGTCAAATTTCAGGGTCAAGCTAATTCCATTCACTTAATCAGTTAGGATAGAAACTGGATTCGAATTTTTCTGTTCTTGCTCTTATTCGCCCTATCACATCCTGATTGCGAAAGCAGTACTGCGACTGATGGAGAAGTGGTATTGGAGCTCTAGTATATTCCGGGGTTGAATTATTTATAATCTTGTAGAGCAAAATAAGACGCCAGCTCCACCTTCGTAAATTTAATAATTCCCACCCAAGTTCGGCGTAAAACCTTTCTCGCGATGGTCCCCTCCATGCTCCCGTTACTGCTAGTGCAGCAGAATAATGAGCACATTCCAATTTTTCCATCAAACTTGACAATGTGATATTCTGACTGAAGTCACACATTTTCCCAGGAATATGGTAAATCACATCCCCGTAATCTAGGTGGGGTCGTACATAAAGCTTATATAGTTCATTTAGGGTATGTCTGGGTAGATAACTAGAGAGATATTTCAGCATACCTATGCACTTTCTTGTTTTAAAGACGACTACTTTAATATGCGCAGGGAAGGTCAGTCTTGAATCAAGAATTATTCCAAGATGTTTATGTTCGTCTATCTTTTTCACGGGCGTATTATTAAATAGGATCACTGGACGATCGAAATCTCTTTTTTTTCGCCTAGTAAATCTTATTTCAAGAGCTTGTTTCAATGGATCAGGATTAAAGGACATCCTCCAATCGTAAGCCAACTGTTTTATCCGTTCCAAGTCATGGTTCATGTCACTCGCAGCCGTATTGGGGTTTTCATTCAACTACAGTGAACAATGATGTATCATCAGCAAACAGCTTAACATTGCACTTCAAGTCTGCACTGAGATCGTTTATGTACATAAAGAAAAATAAGGGTCCAAGGATAGAACCCTGTCGTACTCCTGCTGAAATATCTCCCCAGTTAGAATTCTTTCCATTTAGAACAGTCCGTTGTTTTCGGTCCTTAAGAAAACTTTGAATAAGAACAAGAAGTTGACCTGACACACCACAGCGTTTAAGCTTATACATTAACCCATCATGCCATACCCTGTCAGAAGCCGTAGAGATATCAAGGTATACAGAGCGAACATCGAGAGGCGGATTGCAATCGAAGGCTTTGAAAATATTATGAGTTATGGAAATCAGTTGGTTACTTGCTGAATCACTAGGACGAAATCCAAACTGATTTAGATTTAGTGATCACAGGAAACCAAATGGAATCGTGCATGAGTTTTTCAAGTACTTTTTCAAAAATTGGTAGAAGGGAAATTGGCCGATAGTTACCCTTTAAATTTTTCTCGTTTTTCTTATGAACAGGAACAACGTTTGCACGTTTCCATATTTCTGGAACACACGGCGCCTCAAACAGTTAGTGAATATCATTTTCAATGGAGTGATTAATGCAGCATCGCTTAGTTTTATCATCCTCACGGATATTTCATCCCAGCCAAGTGCTTTATTAGGATTCAGTGATCTTATTATTTTTAGGATTTTTTCATCAGAGATAACAAAATCATTTATCGGAGTAGCAGTTTCTGGGGCATATTCTGGAATGATATCTGTATCAATCTTTGCGAGGGGCATTTCACTCCTTCGAAAACGCGTACGAGATTTTTTCAGAACAAAAGGATTTTTACGGATTTTTGATGGATTTTTCTTGCAAACAAAAGGATTTTTGCCAAAGGCGTACGAGATTTTTTGGAGTGAAATGCCCCTCGAATCTTTGTACATTGAAGTATGAAGAAGTCATTAAACAGTTGTGCTTTTTCAGTGAAATCTGTTATAAATATCCCATTTTCCAAAAGCGTTGGTATTATAGGTATTTAGGTATTTTAGCTTTGTTCAAAATAGTTTTGATTAAAGACCAATATGTTTTGCTGCCAGTCCCTAGATTAGCTAAATTTTTCCCAGCTTTCCTGAAGTAATTTCGTTTAGCATCCCTTGAACCTTCAGATACCATCTTCTCAATTCCCTCACGCTTTTCCTCAGACTAACCTTTTCCCATATAATTCTTATAAGCACGATTCTTTTTCCTCAGAAAATTCTTAACCGTTTGAGTCGGCTTTATCGCTTTAACTATGAATGTAACTGGAATATGTATGTATGTATGTAATATTATGCCATTAAAATTAAAAACTTAATTATAAAATTTACTGCAAAAATAAACAGAAAGCTAATTACATGCGTAGAAAAAACAATAATGATAAAAAGAAAAGCAAAAAACTAAGATCTGATATAAAAACCTAAGTATAAAAACACCCCCAGTTTAAAATTGGACGGATAGCATTAAAAGGTCAGTGTGACCTTGTTTCCATAATGGTCCCCCCAGAGGTGCCATTAAAAGAAAAGTTTTCTTGAAAGGAAAGTGTAAAAAAATGTATATTTTGTATCAAAGTAGAAAGTATGGTGGAGTCTTGTTCTATTTGCAATTTTGGAAATTCAGTAATATTCATAAGGGTTGTCTTCTTGATTTTGGAGGTCCTTAAAGAATTTGTTCTTAATTTTATGTTTGAAACTGTTAACGCTCTCAGCTGACTTTAGGTCAGAGTGTAGATTGTTCCAAATTTTAGGTCCTAGGTAGGAGAGACCGTTTTGTCCCTTGTTACTTTTTCTAAAAGGTTGGTTTAATTTGTTTTTTGATCTTCGAGTAACCCGGCTTTGGCCAACTGGTAAGAACATCTCCGACATATAGGATGGGGCCGAGTTATTGAAAAATTTGAAAACGCTTGTAGCAGTACATTGTTCAAATCTCTCTTTAGTAGGGAGCCAATTTATGTTTTCAAATTCCCTAACTCCTATATGTGCTCTGTTATTCATGTTTAAACAAAATCTGACACATTTATTTTGGGCGGTTTGAATTCTCCTGGTTAATCTTTTATTTAACCAGGAATAACTGGAATACTTTGATACTATAGAGAAGGCGGACGCAAAGAAAAAGACAGAATTTTGGCACACTGAGGCCTTTCGAACCTTCGTTCTCATCAGAGTGCGACTTTATATTTGAGGTTAGAGTAGTGATTATTGGTATATAAGGCGAAAAAGGATTAAAATGATTGACAGATTTTCGTTGACGGGGGCTCTACTTAATTCAGTTCATCAAGGCGTGTCCGTGTTTGAATAGTCTGTTTTCATAATCTATTAACAAATTTGAGTCACTTAATTTCATGAAAGCATAAACTTTGAAAAATGGTTCTTTTAGGTTCTTGTTCGTTTTTCCGCAGTTAAATACGTGTCTAGGAAAGTTACAGGTCGATGTTCCACTTCTGGATTCTGAGATATGGTTGTTCATTCTCTGTCTCAAGTTCGTTGTTTGACCAATATAATTCATGTTGCCGTCACAAAGGTTGCATGAAAGAAAATACACAACGTTCTTGCTATTGCATGTGATTCGCGATTTTATGTTCCATGTACTACCGTTTGCTGTCGTGAAATTTTTGACTGGCTGCAAACACAATTTACTGAATTTGCATCGAGTTTTGTTGCATAGGAAGATTCTAGGATCTTGTATTTCGAGTTGCCTAGGATCAGCAGCAGATGTGAATTTAGCTTTTGTTAATATAGAAGTGAGGTTAGGGGGCTGCTTTAATGCTAACACTGGTTTGGTGTCTTTGAACTTTCTTTTCGTGTCTGGGTCGTTGATGGTTCTGAACAGGTTTGCAATTGTCTTCATGATGTGTCCGTAGTTTAAGCTTGGGTAATAGGTTGTTACGAGAGGGATAATGTTGTTTTCTGGATTTTGTGCCGGGCCCTGTAATCTTACTTTGTGGAATGCTTGGTCTATCAGATCGTTTGGGTAGTTACATTTTAATAGCCAGTTTTTTAACTCTTTGAGTCGAAATTTCATTCTATCTTCTTTTGTGACAAACACTATTACTCTTTTTGCCAGATTGAAGGGTATGGTGTTTTTGATATGTGTTGGGTGAGCACTATGGAAGTTAAGGTAATCATGTGGGTTCGTATCTTTGTAGTAAATGTCGGTCTGAATTTCTTTTCCTCTTGTTAGAATAATTTCAATGTCGAGAAAATGTAACGATTCTTCATGTTCAGATATTGATTTTCCTTCTTCCATTGTGAATTTAATTGCTGGGTGCAATTCGTTCAAAGCGTTCTTAAATATTTCTGAATTAATGTTTTCTGGCAAGGCTACGAATCCATCGTCCATGTATCGAAGGTAATTGTGTCTTATGTAATCGCACGATTGATTATTAAAGTATTTCTTTAAAGTAATGGGGAATAGTATTGTTTCTTCTAAGTAACCCATATAGTTAAGCAGGCATAGGGTGGTGCGAATTTTGTTCCCATTGCAGTCCCCGAGATTTGTCGAAACATTTTGTTGTCGAATAAAAAATTATTGTTTTCAAGTACAAATTTAACGGCTTCGAGGATAAATGACTTCGAAAAACGTTCTGGAATCAGATCTGATCTAGCGTCTATCCAATAATCAATGGCAGTTAATCCAAGTTCGTGTGGAATGTTAATGTATAGGCTTACGACGTCATACGAGTACATTTTACTGTAGGTTTCGAATTCTGTTGGAATTTTTCTCAGGAAATCCCAGTCATCTTTGACGTAAGTTGATAATGAAGGTACGATTGGTTTTAAAAGGGTGTCTAAAAATTCACTGAGTCTTTGGGTGGGCGATACGGGCCCTGCAACGATCGGTCTCCCTTTCAAGTTTTCCGGTGCTGACATTTCGATGTATTCCGCATTAGAGCTCGATATGGTTCCAATTAGAACCACTGTGTTGTTCTAATTGGAATAAATGTTCAAGAGCACTTCGTTGAGTAATTCAACTTGTTCCTCTGGGCAAATCCCTTTTTCAAGATACTCGTGCCAACGAAACATTTCAATGCTTTTCATAATGGCTATCTTATCATAAAACCAGATCCTGCGTCGGTAAGATGGTAAAGAAAATTTATGTGCAACATAAATGCAGTTAATTCTGCGAATGGGCTAATTTATTGTTATTTGACACTATACGGAGTATGTGTTGTATACTTGTCAAATTCAGCGCCTTCTGATGTTCTCACCCATAAGGATTAAATAGATCTCTTCGGCGGATTGCAATTAACTCCCAACTGACAGGATTAAAGATTCATTTACAACTTTGGAATCCCCTCTTGGGTAAATGTGTTAACGTTGGGCTCAGTGGCCTGATGATGTAATCACAGCAGTTTGAATTCCAGCAAACAATAGTGCAGACCCATATAAGGGAAATAATAGAAACAGCCTTGCCCAATCGCTGAACGGGGCTGAGTAAGCTACCCAATCACAAGGTGCAAAGTGCTAAAACAATACACTACATCACGAGCATGGCCCTAAGAGTAAACCACATAGAAGATCTGCCCAGTTGAATTTGCCAAGCTAGCAAAATGCTGAAGGAAAGGAGAAGCAATTGAGGATCAGTTAAAGCATAGAAAGCAAGTACCCTCCTAAGCGCAGTGAGGTCAAGAGCAAAGCCCACCCACCACTCCCTGATAAAAATCCAACATGTTTCCTTACAGTCCGTCAATTTTGCTTTGGATGTAGAGTATATTCAATACAACATTTTGATTTGTACTTTCAAATCTTGGGGCCATCGAGGGAGTCAATTGTCCTCAATAGGCCAATTTGCCGTCGACTACGAAAAGTTGGAAGCACGTTTTTCTCGTGCATGCTACAAAATCTACCTTATATGGCCTATTTATACCCACATCATGAGATACAGGTAAATCCGTTAGATGGACCATGCTTATCTATCTAATTGGATTTGCCAGGCACATCCCAGAATGGTACAGACATACCAGTATGGGACCCGCCCTTCTTAGGCACATCCCAAACAGGGACCCGCCTTTGACGTATCATTTCACTCTTGGGCACATCCTTGGACGGACCACCGGCCAAATATCCGTCCAGGACCCGCCCTCTAAATTTTACTGACACTGCAGAATGATTTGGCTCTCTGTTCTGCAGTGCTGGCTACCCCTTAGGACAATTGCCCTCCCTCGTTGCGTCTCCAATTCCCCATTTCAAGCCTTAATAGTTAGACTTAATTTAGGTAGTATTGTCTTTAAGTTAGATTTAGATCAAATTAGCTTAATTAAATGACAGATGGGAAACGGTTTCTCTCTTCGCTTCCGTTATTTCTGATGAAGTACAACCAGAACTTGATGATGAGACCTCCCGAGGCAAACCTAGTCCCAATGAGGCCATGCAGCTAAGGGTCTAAGCACATGAGATAGAATTAATGCTATGTTTGAGAATGAAAATTTTCCATAGACGATTTGGTGATGACATTGCTCATGAAGTGATGGATGAACACCAGATTCAATAATGAGGTTAGGCTGCTCAGTAAACATGAGATCAATGCAAGATTTAGAATCGCCCATGAAGTGAGTTGGCTCTGAAATTAACTGATGAAGGCCAAGTTCAGAAACAAATGGATCAAATATTTTTCCTTTGTTATTTTCGATATCATGTTCCCACCACTGTGTTGTTCTGCAGTTAAAGTCACCAGTAATAACAATGCAATTATGCAATAAGGATTTTCAGCATGCAACTTTGATAGGAACAGCTCAAAGTTTTATTGTGAAATTATCAAATTCACTCTGACGCTGACTTGGACTTCCATAAATTACGACGAAAATGTACTTTTTGTTGTTTATTTGAATCTCACAAACGACGCATTCGGGGCCAGTTACCAGGTCAGAACGATGTTTTGGTGGGAGGGAATCTTTGTAATATAGCCCAACCCCACCCCGTTTGACAGTTTGCGGATGGTTGTTTTTAATGAAGGAGTAGCATCTAGTGTCGTTCTGTCTTCGACGACGTTGCTGTCAAGGTGGGTCTTGACTACACCAATCAAATCATAGTTTGATTCATGTTTCTTGTTTAATTTGGGAAAGGGAAGCAAGCATTCTTGAGGGTGTCGAGAAAAAAAACAGAATTCATGAGCCATTCTACTTAGTTGGAAAGCTCCTTCCAGGTGTAAGACAATTTTGTCAATGGTTTATAGAAGCTTGTGCATGTGCTGCATGGAAACCTTACAATGTATCTCCAGTAAATGTGCAGCAACACAAGATGCTTGCGCTGAAGTTTGAAAGAGAAACGAAGATCGAGTGATAATAATAATAATAATAATGCTGGTGAGGGCAAAATTACCCGAAGTGGATGGTGGGAGTTTGTCGGTTAGGGGCTGTTATAAATGCAATGGCAGGAAAAGTTGTCAGATTTGTGGTTTCATCCAAGAGGGGGACAGTTTTCAAAATTCTGATGAAAACAGATCCTTTAACATCTTTTCGGGGAGGTACAACTGTAACTCAGAAAATGTTGTTTATTTGTTGCAGTGTGAATGCTGCCATAAGAAACATGTGGGCAGCACTAAAACCAAATTCAGGCAGAGGTTTAATGTTTACAAATCATATTTCAGGTCGTACGCGCGCAAACATAATGAAGGCACGCTTGAAAGGGGGAAATTGATTCCACAGGCAAATTTTTTCAGTCATTTTTTCGAAACCAATCATCGCGGAAAATTTGATGTTACTATCAAAATAATTGATGGGGCAGAAAACGTATTTTCATTGCGCCGAAAAGAACTTTTTTGGCAATATCGATTGGGAACATTTTTACCGAGGGGACTTAATGAACGGGCTGCGGATGTCGAGCTAGATATGTTTGCGTGCAGGATCGCCTGAGTCCTGCAATTGCATTTACTTCCTGAAGATTTGGTGGGCGTGGCTTTGCGGCCCTCTTCTTTGACTTCGTGTGTTGTTACACGTGGCGTTAGGGTGGAATCCCCTATCATGCTGTTCCATGGAGCGAATCGTGGAAAGGTCATCGGGAAGGTCCGCGCGGTTTCCTACTAGATCTTGTATTTTTGCCTTCTCGGAGTTTCAAGCCTCTCCAGAGACATTAATCTAACATGTTTACAATGAGCCAAAGAACAAAATTATGCTCTCTCGAGGTGCAGCAAAAATTGCATTTTTCTTAAGCTTACTGTATTAGTCTCACTAGGCATGGTAATCCTTTGTTCAAACTTGTAAAATTCAATTTAAACCTTCATTTTCTTGCAGCTTGTATGTTTTTAACTTGTACATTATCTATAAATACTCGGTTGCTCTCTTGAGAAGTTATTCCTGATGAAGATTTTTATATCGAAACGTAGAAGTTTTTAAACAGTTGTTTTCATTTATTTCATGTTTCTGTTTATCAATGATGGTGGTATAGCTTACTTATTTAATAACAATAACAACAATAATAATAATAATGATAATAATAATAATAATAATAATAATAACAATAATAATAATAATAATTATTGAAGAAAGAGACCGAAGGAACACTGATGGCAGCCCAAGACCAAGCCTTGAGGACAAATGCAATAAAGAGCAGAATTGACAAACAAGATATATCACCCATGTGCAGGCTTTGTGGAGAAAGAGAAGAGACCATCAGCCATATTGTTGCAGAGTGCACGAAACTCGCACAGAAGCAATATCGCCACTGGCGCCATGATAGGGTCGCATTGGTCATACACTGGACATTATGCAAAAGATTTGGATTCCCCCATAGCGATCAGTGGTATGAACATGTCCCAGAAAGAGTATTGGAAAATGAAAATGTAAAGCTACTGTGGGACTTTTCTATACAGACGGATCACCACCTTGAACACAATAAACCTGATATATTAATACATGAGAAAACAAGCAGGGGATGCTATATCATAGATGTTGCATGCCCATTTGATACAAGGGTAAAGACGAAAGAGCTTGAGAAGGTTGAACGCTATCAGGACTTAAAAAGAGAAATTAGTAGGATCTGGGAATGCAGAAATGTATGTGTTGTTCCAATCGTAATAGGGGCGTTGGGTACATTGAGCAAGAACTTTAGCTCGTGGGCAGAAAAGATAGAAGTAGAAGAGAAGATTGATGTGATGCAGAAAGCTTGTGTGTTAGGAACGGCAAAGATAATCAGGAACGTTCTAGATATCTAAGGTCAAGGGTATTGAAATATTTTAAAATGAAATGAAATGAAATTGACTTGATATCTAGCTGAACAACAAACCACCAATGATGTTGGCATGGTGTGGAAAAAACAACAATAATAATAATAATAATAATAATAACAATAATAATCTCTTTATTTACAGTTGGTAGGGAGGTGGTTAATATACATAAATAATTATGTACAAACTGATTAATACCAACTATTTACATTCAAGAAAAAGAAAAATTGCGATGTAGATCTACTTATTTACATATATTACAGCTACGTTTGTCTCCATTCCAGGTTTTTATGCCTTTCTTAATCTGAATACGTTTTCAGCACTCTTTATTGTATCAGGCATGGCGTTCCAGAGGATGCTTCCTCGGAAGGCTAGAGAATTTATGCCGAAAGATATCGTTTTGGTAGGCGGAATTTGTAGCGTGTTTTTGATTCGTAGATCATACGTCAGTTCCCTCTGCACGAAAAATTCTCCCATAAATGATGGACTTTCATGATTTAATGATTTATATATCTCTGTCATTAATTTCTGTAAATTTTTTCGTGTGGATTGCTATTTCATTGTTCTTGGTGAGGAGGTATTCAAAAGTGGATTCATAATCACCAAGCAGTGCGCGTAGTGCACGTATATGCACTCGGTTTATCTCCTTGTTACATTGCTTTCCACAGAAAATCCAAATTAGAGGACAGTAGTTGAAATTTGACAGCAGGAAGGAATTGTATAGCAATTTTGCCTTGTCTAGATCTAGCAGTTTAGCTACCCTAGAAAATGCTTTCACATCTTTATTCATTTTTTGGCACAGGGTTTTGAAATGTTGGTCAAATTTAAGACCAGCATCAATTGTAATGCCTAGAAGTTTTACACTGGCTGATGGGCATACAGTAGCTCCATTTATCTCCATGCATATTTTGTCATTACGTTTGGTACCGAGGAGCATCATCTGGAATTTAGATGGATTGGCCACCAGCCTGATTAGTTCAAACCATTCTAGCGCTTGACATAGATCCTCTTCAAGGTCAATAATAATTCCATCCAAATTAGTACCACAAGAGTAAATAGTATTGTCGTCTGCAAAATTTCAAATCTCAGTATTTTGGATGCATTAAATCAAATCATTGACGTAAATGTTGAATAGCACAGGACCCAGAACAGAACCCTGGGGCACACCTGATAAAATATCGAGCCAGTCGGTGAAGGTCGATCCAATTTTCACTCGTTGTTTTCTACCGGAGAGGTAGCTATTTATAAATCTGAGGCATTTCATGCCGAAGCCATAGGCCTCTAGCTTTGCTATCAGGAGATCATAAGGTAGGCAATCACAAGCCTTAAACAGATCCATAAGTACCATACCAACGACTCCCCCATCATCCAAGCATTTACGAATTACGAGGAAAATTCGAATTTTAGTAATTGTACCCCTCCTACAAGTCATATCCCATGTGACCTTCAAATTCATCCTTAGTTTCAAATATAAGTAGGAATCCCATTCATGAGAATAATCGTGTCAAAGAGCCATTATGATTGTGTCGCACCTGTTGTGTACCTTATTTTCATTACGTCTGTGTGTAAATATATTTTTTGTTTTGTTTGTCTGCTGCTCTTCAATGAATCGGCGTCATGGAACGATGGGCTTGCACGAGTATGACCAAAAAGATCTTTGTTGCATGACTGCATCGGATGGCGTGCAGGAATTGCGTCTGGAAATAGTAGGCTCACTGTAAAAGTTTCCCCTCGTATCCCTGTTACTTTGCTACTTTGTTCAGCCTTTCGAACATATGCCTATATGTACCTATTCATATGGATATCGGTATTTGCACTCCCTATGTCTGTTTTGATTTCTTCCCTTTCGGCATGTCTTCATTCATTTGTTCCTTTCTCCTCCCCTGATGTGCAAAACCTTACGAGTACTTTTATGAAACTTTTCTCATATTTTCTTGTAACTGTTTGCTTTATTTGCTCGTTGTTGATGATGCTTATGAAATCGGCTTTGCCCTTTTTAAAGTCCTCCGATTGCCAAAAGAAACTTATGGTTTACTTGCAACTTTCGTTGTACTATTTGTTGACGGTAGAATTCCTAGATTATACTTTTAGCAACGAAAGTTTCAACCCTCGTATGCTTCTCTTACTGTGTGGACATAGAAACATAGAAACTAATCCGGGACCTCAAATCAATTGCTGTCTAAAGTTTTTTCATTGGAATCTGAATAGCATTTGTGCGAGGGGCAGTATTAAAATTCCTCTAATCGAGGCATATAACTCGATTCATCACTTTGATCTCTTTGCAGTATCAGAATCTATGCTTAGTAGTGAAATAAATAACGAGAATATCTCTATAGAAGGTTTCAGCAAAGATGTTTTTAGAAGTGATCATCCGAGTAATTCCAGAATCGGGGGAGTCTGTGTTTACTTTCGTGAAGATTTACCAATTAAAAGAAGGCAAGACCTCGAATTATTACAGGAAATGGTAGTTGCAGAGATAAATTTTTCTCGCAAAAAGGTTTTTTTTGTAGCCATGTACAGAAGCCCTAGCCAAAGCAGTGAAGAATTCCAACGTTTTATTGATAGGCTGCAATTGGTGCTAAATTGCATAAATAATGAGAGACCACATTCTGTCATTGTTACTGGTGATCTCAATTGTAGGTCATCGCAGTGGTGGACAGAAGACACTGAAAATCTTGAAGGAACTGCCTTGGACGAGCTAATTGAGACCAACAATATGCACCAGTTGATTGATGAGCCTACGAATGTAAGGGGAGAAGGAATGTCTTGTATTGATCTAATCATAATAGACCAACCTAATATCTTTGTAGAATCAGGCGTGCATCCCTCTTTAGACGAACATTGCCAACACCAGATTGTCTATGGCAAACTTAACATAAGTATACCACCGCCACCACCCTACCATCGAACTATTTGGGAATATTCTAGGTCAAATGATACAGCAATAATAGATACTATTGCATCCATTGATTGGTTATCTAAATTCAGTGAAATGGGACCTGAAGAAATGACCACGGCATTCACAAATGAGATATATTCTATCGTGTCTGCGTATATCCCAAATAAAGTAATCAAGTTTAATGACAAGGACCCACCTTGGATTACAAATGCCGTGAAAACTGCAATAAAACGTAAGAAGAGGTTATACAAGAACTTTATGCGAAGTGGTAGAAGTCAAGAGGACTGGGAACTGTTTAAAAGGGCGCGGAACGACTCATCTAAATTGGTAACTGATGCAAAAGAGACTTATTATTCACATTTAGGCCGTAAACTTTCTGATCCAACACAAGGGGTAAAAGCATACTGGGCTGTACTAAATAGGCTAGTCAATAAAAAGAAAGTTATGAATATTCATCCTCTGCTCGAAAATGGATTATTTGTCACCAATATTGAACAGAAAGCCACGATTCTAAACGACTACTTTGTTCAACAATGCTCTGAATTAGCTACTGGGAGCACTCTTCCCACTTTTCAACCCAGGTGCAGAGTTCTTCTTGAAAAGGTTGACATAGACAGAGAAAAAGTTTTGAAGTTGATTCGATCATTGGATTCAAAGAAAGCGCACGGCTGTGATAATATTTCGATTGCTATGATTAAGATCTGCGATGCTTCAATAGTAGAGCCACTTTGCCTGATTTTTGAAAAATGTCTAGAAACAGGAATTTATCCGTCCGTATGGAAAAAAGCTAATATTGTTCCCATCCACAAGAAAGAGAGTAGGCAAAACAAAAGAATTATCGACCAATCTCTTTGCTGCCAATTTTTGGAAAAATTTTTGAGAAACTCTTATTTGATACACTCTACTGTCCTCTATGTGATAACAACCTCTTAACCCAAAACCAATCAGGCTTTCGTCCAGGAGACTCGACAATAAATCAGCTACTGGCTATAACACACAAGATCTATTTAAGCTTTGAAGCATCTCCAAGCAGGGAAACGCGCGCTGTTTTCTTGGACCTTTCAAAGGCTTTCGACAGGGTGTGGCACGATGGTCTATTGTACAAACTGGAATGCAATGGTATTTCTGGAAACGTTATGATCTTGATTCGAAACTTTTTAAGTGACCGAAAACAGCGTGTTCTGTTAAACGGAAAAAGCTCACAATGGGCATCTATATCTGCAGGGGTACCCCAGGGATCAGTACTCGGCCCTTTGTTTTTTCTAGTGTACATCAATGACCTTGTTGAAAATGTTGATAGCGATGTAAAAATGTTTGCTGACGACACTTCACTCTTTTCTGTTGTTTATGATGCGGCAACAACTGCGCAACAACTAAATAGGGATTTGGAAAGGGTACGTTTATGGGCATGGCAATGGAAAATGGAATTCAATGCCACCAAAACTGAAGAAGTAATTTTTTCCGCCAAAAGGATAAAGCCCCATCATCCTAATCTCTTCCTTGGCGACACTGAAGTTGAAAGGAAGTCGGAACACAAGCACTTGGGGCTGATATTGGACTCTAAACTGAATTTCCAAAGCCATATTCGTGAAGCAATTATGAAGGCAAGAAGGGGTATTGGCATCATACGGTACCTTTCAAGATATGTATCAAGGGACGTTCTTGACCACGTTTACAAATTATATGTAAGACCTCATCTGGACTATGGGGACATAATCTATCATAGATTTGATCCAAATATGTCTTTGGACCTGACGAGAAAACTTGAACAAACACAGTACTCTGCGGCACTTGCAGTGACTGGTGCTTGGAGAGGCACCAATAGGCAAAGACTTTATGAGGAACTGGGATGGGAAAACCTTTATGAGAGACGGTGGTATAGACGTTTATGTCATTTTTACAACCTAAAAATGTCATCGACTCCGCAGTATCTATTTGAAGAAATTCCCCCTGAGCGCGATATTTCTTACAATCTCAGACATGCGCGGGCTTATGATCCAATTATTCCAAGAACTGTTCGCTTTTCAAATACCTACTTCCAAAACGTCCTTTACGAATGGAATTTGCTCGATAATGAGATAAAAAATTCGGCTTCCCTTGGTGAATTTAAAAGGAAAGTTTTGGCCATAATTAGACCATCGAGGAATCCGATATTCAATGTCGATGATATCACTGGTATTAAACGATTGACAAAACTTCGTGTCAAATTTAGTGATCTAAATGAGCATAAATTTCGGCACAATTTTGATTGTTTAAGCCCAATTTGCGACTGCGGTAAAGCAAATGAGGATAATGAACATTTTCTCCTGCACTGCCCTTTGTATGCACAGCCGTCACATTCGCCTTCTCCGTTCACTGTGGAATCCCCGATTTCAGTGGCTGTGCTCTTTTGACGTCAAATTCTAAGTGATCTTTATATTTTCAAAATGTTAGTTTCTCAGCTCGCACACATCCGATTTTCATCACTGAAAGTGGAGAATGATGAGAAAGACTTGCCGAATCTTCTGAAAGCTTCTCTGAATGACCTCGTTTTGTTTAAAGCATTTATCTAATGTTGCGAAAAATCAACAAATCGCCGTTTTCATTTCGAAAACAGAAAATTAGGCCGAAAAGTCCTTTACTTTGGAGCAAAAAACCGACATTTCAGACGGCAATTTTTGAGTTTTTTTTAAATCAGAATGTTGAAAATCTACTGAAGTTTACTGAAGTTCCTTACTTTACGCTTCATTGAAATTGTTTTGAAGACTCTACATCCAAAAGATTGATATCATTGAATAGGAAATTTAATGGCGATTCAGAAAATGTATAACTTTATAGGAATCGGAAGTTGTTCGGTTGAGAAAGTTAAATTTTATCAACGCCACTACCTGAAATATGCGAAACCATTACAAAGGCCTACTCTGTGAACGGTGTGACGGCTGTGTATGACATTATCTCGGGGGGGGGGGGTACCTTAGTACTGTTCGTGGTACGGGGACGTGCCATTTTTTAGGGGTACTTTTCTCAAACCGTTACGGAATTATGGGTATCATTTTCACAATTTTTAGACATTTCACGGAATTATGGGTGTCCTTTTCAGGAGATATTTCATGATTTCCGGAATTATGGCCCAGATATCTAGTCAATTTGTGGAATTATGGCCCTAAAATCCACCAGAATTTACGGAATTATGGGTACCAATTTTTCAGGCAAAATGGCACGTCCCCGTCACATAATAGGTTGAGATACCCCCCGAGGACATTATACGGCAAGATCTTTTTGGTCAACTCGACAACATTCTTGATTTCAACGTTTCGGACATGAACTCCAAATCGCTCTGTAATTTACTTCTTTTCGGAAAACCTGACTTAGATGTGAGTGTGAACAAATTGATTATAGAGGAAACACTTCGTTTTATCGAAAATACGAAACGATTGTAGATTCAGTACAATTAGTTGAAACGCAGCAACATACATCTTGTAATTGTATTTACATTTCTTTCTTTTGTTTGTTTCTTGTATTTGTCAGTCGTAATTGTTTTTTTTCTATATTTGTGTTGCCATGTAAATAAACTAAGTTATATTGTAAGTGCCACTTGTGTTTGATTGTAAATAGAAACCAATTTATATTGTAAGTGCCATTCATAGTGGAAACTCGATGACCTTGTGTCTTTTTCCGCTATGATTGGCACAGTTGAATTAATTATATTACTTGTAGTTTTTTTAAATTTGATAGAAAAAAAAAGCATTTACGACATTTTTCAATTAATCTAAAGAGGGCATGTTGAGCACTGTGCCCCTCTCTGAAGCCACAAAGTAGCATAGAAATCTTTGTCTTTGCAAAAGGAGTCATCTGTTGTGAGATTTGTCTCTCGAATACTTTTGAGAGTGCAGAAAGTACACTTATTGGCCTGTAGTTCTTCTTGTTAGTTCCATCATCATTTTTAAAGATAGGCGAGACATCAGCCTTCTTTAATTTGTCCGGAAATTCACAGCTTTCAATTGATTTGTTCATACGATGGGTGATTTCCTGATAACATAGATCTGAGACCATCTTCAAAGAGCTGATCGGTACTTCACCGCTGGTCTTTTTTGTACTATTAAAGGAGAACTGACACGCAAAATTAAGTTGGGCTTAAATCGTTCATTATGATGAGGTAGTCATGGAATCGAAAAAATTTTTGATCTACCTTTTACCGTTTTTTAGATACAGACTTACAAAGTTGAAAAACGACAATTTTTCCGAAAATTTGCGACGTGAGGCGAAAACAGTGATCAGTGGGCGAGAATTTATGACGTCAATGATGACATGTTTGTAGGCACATTATATTGCTCCATACGAATTCTTACCAAAGCGCTGCTGACAAAGATTCAGAGTCTGAGTTTGGTTGCTCACATATGAAAACAAATGCAAATATACAACCGTTTATGTTTGAGCCATTGCTAACAGCGGCTGCAGAGGTAGTCTCAACTTACGATTTCGACACAGACATAGACATCAACAAAGTGGAATACAGATTGGTGAGTTGTTAATCCAGAAATAAACATATGCGTGTTAAAGTTGTAGTTCTCATTTCTTACTCTAATTCGTCGAAGAAGCTTGACTTTGGGCCAAGCACAAGTTCCCGTTGCATTATTTCCCGGGAAATTTTCACAGCGAAATTCTCTTTGGTGACTTTATTTAATCTTTACACTGGAACCAGGCAAGGAAATGAACCTGGCTCCAAGTTTAGTTCTCATTATTTTTGTGATTAATCACAACAGCTTCAAACTGAGTGACAAAATTTTAAAAACTTGAGTAGAGTTTCCCAAGGAATTTAATAGGCCATGCCAGGAATGCAAGTGAGCTCACAATCCTTGTGCATTGAAATAAACTAACTTAGCGAAACGATATTGAATTTATTGCTAGCCCCATAATTTCTGGTATGATAAGATACAATCATCTGTCAAGTCAGGTTTTGTGAGAATAACAATCAGTCACAGAAAAGCATATGGAAGTTTCCCTGCATCTGAATTCTGTTTCACTCAACATGTTTGAATGCGGAAAGTTGATGGTAGGAAGTTACAGTTTATCACGATGGTTGAACAGCGCACTACTGTTTTTGAAAATTTATTACTTTGGAACACAGATACACGGGATTATTCTGTTATGCCTTCCTGTCGATTTTAAAATCTACCTTTTTGCAAAGCAAGGTCGGACTTAGGTTCTCTGACCGAGTTTAGGCAGCCACACGGTACCAGCAGCAAGAAGGATAGGTACACGAGCATGCAAATAAATTCAATTAATTTTACTAAGAAATGTTAACATTTGCTTTTGATTCCTGACTCCAAAACTGCGAAAGATCAGTGGGCCTAAAATGTTCGCCCGGTATGCTCAAAAGCCAGCCTTTCAACAGATCTGCGTTTGTTGGAAAACGAGTAAGAGACTCCGTTTTTCGTGCAATTACTGTATGAGATCTGCATAGAAGTAGTTTGTATGTCTATTGCACAAGTCAACCACAAAATGCGAACTATTTGTTGCATTTTCGACCTGATTGATGCTTGTGTGCTCGTGTGCAGAGTATGGCACTTGCACACCGGAGATTTTCAATAGACTATTCAAAATAGACAATAGAGAACAAAGGAAATTTCTTCTTGCACACCGGAGATCTCGTCGAAAAGTGCCATACTCTGCAGACTGGCTGAGTTGTGTGTGCTGCCTGACCATTATCTATGGCCTAACAAACATGTCACCTTTGACGTCACCCGCTCATTTTTATGACGCATGCCGATAATTTTGTTTTCACTTCGGAGATTTCCCGAGGAGTAGGAATGACGTCATTGACACACAAACGTGTGAATAACGGGAAAATGAGGGCGCAAATGAGAAAAATGATTTCAGATTTGAAATCACAAGCGAATTCTGAACAGAATGAGCCCAACTCATTTTTGCGTGTCAGTTCTCCTTTAAGCTGATTGATTTCATTCCAAACCGAAGTCGGGTTGATGTGGGAAAATTCAAATTTATTCTCCTCTGCAAGATGGCCAACATTTTGTTTGATCATTTGAATGCTAAGATGGTGCTGGTACTTATTTATCGCTTGCAGCACTGGATCTTCATGAGTCACGTCCTCGTGAACACTGACCGTTGCTTTGGGAAGATCCAGGGTATGAGTGATATTCACAAAACACGAGATAAAACACTCTCCTATCGTTTCATCATCATCGAGGATGTGACCATCCTCGACCAAAACACTTTTTTCGTTGGTATTTACTGTACCTTTCGTGAAGATTGGTTTGAAAGTTTTCCAAAATTTTTTACTGTTTCCAATCTCGGTGGGATCAAGATTTGCATAGAATTCTTTTTTGGCCTGTCTATTCATCTTAACAACGAGGTTCCTTTGAGATTTGTAATTCCTAATGTCCCTATCACTTCCTGTCCTATTAGCAATGGTTTTAAGTCTAGTTCGTTTCATCATTGCCTTCCTTAGATTTTTTGTCACATGGGGTTTATTATTTCCGCGAACGGACAGATTTATAGGGAGCATGCTTGTGCAGTGTTTTTGCAAATGTGTCCTCAAAGTCACCAAGGTTTTCATGCTTTGAATTTGATAAATTTTGAGCTAAGTCGATTCTAATGTTTGGTCAGAGAACTTCTTGTAATCTCCAAAGCTGATCTTCTTTCGGGGAAGTTTGACATAGGTTGTTTTGAGCATCGTATAGATCAGACTTTTTTTTTTTTTTTTATCAAGCAAAACCCTAATCTAAACATATTATACATTATTTGTCCCATCCACAGCGGGAAAAGACACGAGGTCACCTAGTTCCCACTGTAGATGGGACTTACAAATTAAGGCTCACAATTTCCAAAAAGAAAATCAACAAACAATCGAAAACAACGAGAACAAAAAACAAAAAAAAAAAAATATTAACAAATAATAAAATGATAATGAAACAAAAAAAAACACTAGAAAAAAAAACCAAAGACAGAAAAGGGAAATAGAGGAGAGTTGCTGCTATAAAATTACTTAAAAGAGTTTTTAGCAAAATCTCTTGGATCGTTCAATGAAGGATATTGTTGCTTCAATAATGATTCTGTTCTCGACAACATTCAAATCGGAAGTTCCGTACAATAGTAGTTTACACAAATTTTTTGAATCCATACTTGTTATGTCTAACCCAGGTACATCCGCTAGTTGACTGAAGAGATCCGTGCGCATCAAGTCAAACTGAGGGCAATGCAGGAGAAAATACTCGCTATCTTCGTTTCCCGTACCACATACACAAAGAGGGCTTAGGCAGTCAAAGTTGTGTCGAAACCTATGCTCATTGAGTGGGCTGAATTTCACCCGCAATTTCGTTAGGTTCCTAATACCTGTCATGTTATAGACACTGTACACAGATTTTTTAACTGGTCTGATAACTGCAAGTAATTTTCGTTTAAATTCCGCAAGAGTATTGGAGTCTTTGATATTTTGATCCAGCAAATTCCATTCAAAAAGGACGTTTTGGAAATAGGTACTTAGAAAACGCGCGGATCTTCCAGTTGGTTGGTATTCACGCTGACGTCTCAAGTTGTATGAAACATTGCGTTCAGCAGGAATTTCATCGAAGAGATACGCTGGCCTTCGTGTTTTTTTAAGACTGAAGAAATGACACATGCGCCTATACCACCTCCTCTGATAAAGACTCTCCCATCCCAGTTCCTCAAATAGCCTCTGCCTGCTTGTCCCCCTCCAAGCTCCTGTTACAGCTAATGCTGCAGAATATTGTGTTCGTTCCAATCTCTTAGTGGTATCTAGGTTCATTTCTGGATCATATTCATGATACACAATATCACCATAGTCAAGATGGGGTCTTACATACAGCTTGTACATTTGGTCCAACACGTGCCTTGAAACATACTTGGAAAGATACCGAACTAAACCGATACCCCTCCTTGCTTTAAGAATCGCCTCTTTAACGTGGCTTTGGAAGTTCAATTTGTCATCCAAGATCATTCCAAGATGTTTGTGCTCGGTTTTTCTCACTACTTCATCACTCCCCAACATTAGAGCTGGGTGGTTAGGCTTTTTTCTCTTGGTAGAAAAAATAACCTCTTCAGTTTTTTCTGCATTAAATTGCATTTTCCACTGCCATGCCCACAATCGCACTCTTTCTAAATCTCTATTCAACTCATCGGCACTTCTGGTCACATTTTCAACAACAGAAAAAAGAGAAGTATCGTCTGCAAAGAGTTTAATATCACTGTTAATATTTTCAACAAGGTCATTGATATAAACAAGAAAGAATAGAGGACCTAAAACAGAGCCTTGGGGTACTCCCGCAGATATCCTTCGCCATTCGGAATTTTTTCCGTGGTCCCGGGTTCGTCTCGATGTCTCCAGCAAGTAAAAGAAGGAAATGTAAAGGGTAACGCTCCCCATAATAGATATATTCGAGATACCTGCTTATCAGAAACAAGTATAGTAATGAATGTAATTTAGCCAACAAGCATCGCTGAAGAGTTGGATACCTACAGAGGAGTTTAGCAGTTTGGATGAAAACATCATACATCCACACAAGTAGAAAACTGAGTATCACTGTCACCATGGTATTTATTTTGTTAACGGCCAGGAAGAGATTCGGTGGACCCTGAAGATTTGGCGGCAAAAAGAACTCTGAAAACGGCCTAGGGATGATTGAAAGAAACGAGGCAACCAGCAGCGAAATTGGAAGGGTTATTATCGACAGTGCAATGGAATAGGTCAACCAGGCAAAGGCACAGAGTGAACAGACAAGCAAATCAATAAAAGAGAGATGGTGGCGCACTTCTTTCAGAATCGTGATGTTGTTCGACGCAATTCCTGCACGCCACTGCTCAGTTCCTATGGGCATTTGATGAGTGGAGAGATCTCTTCAGTCAGACGCGAAGGCACATGAGGTTTAGCATTAAGATTGATGTTGCAGCGATTGAACGGGGGATGGGAGCAAAATAACCTAAAGTAAGTTTTGAAACATTGAGTGAAAATGAAAAACTTTGAAAAAAGACAAAAAACAATAATTTTAGGGAAAGCAATTGTTGGCCTATTGAAGTCTTGCATGAAGTAAAGGTTGTTTTGGAAAACTTTTGGTACTATTTTAGGTGCAGCAGGATTTGGAAGTTTTCTCTTTTCTTTTCAATAAACGGTAGAGCTTCAAAAACAATTCTCTTGAGGCTGACTTCCACCCAGCAGAACTCCCCGAGCGGACTGGATTTTACACACCAGAATGTTTGTCACGCGTAGCATCCTATTCAAATTCAAAGCGACATTTTTCCACGTAACCAAAAGATTTCCAGACCGCTTGGAAAAGTCGACGGCGAGGAAATCAGCCTCAAGACCTCTGAACAACTACACAACACACACAAATAGAAGAATCATAACAAGGTCCCGTTTGCAATAAAGGCAACTGCAAGTGTGCAGTACCCTAATGAAATCAATATTTAGCTTTTGATACGACAATAATACTTGCCCCTACACACTATATGTCAGCCCACGCACAAACCCCCATCCCAAAAAAAAAGAAAGGGCCCACGGGACAAAGAGCACAAGCCCGCCATGAGGATTCTGGATTTCTAGAAACTTAATTCATGCAGCCTTTGATTAGACAACTTTCACAAATAATTTGAAAAGAGGATTAGAATAATAAATAATGCGGACGTAGCAAGCCTTTGCTCCTTTTCCCGCAGACCCCCTCCCTCCAGCACAATGGGCCACACGCAGGCCAACTATATGCTGCCTCAATCGCAAACGAAACCATCTATTTCATGTAGCTAACTCAACAGTGGGTAAGGGCAAATAATCGTTCCCCAGCATGGAACTGCCACCCCAACTACGATAGGGTTATGATTGGTTATGATAAACATGTGACGTTGAGAATTTTACAATTGCTTGTCTGCATTTCACACCCGAGCAGAAACTAAAGGGGAAAGGGGAACTAGCTTTGACTGAAGCCAAACTCATAACCAACTTGTAAATGCCCCTCCATATAGCGCTATGAAAAGAAACAATGCTTAGTGAAGCTAGTCAGGGTGACAATGCCATGATAGAGAACGACTCCGCCCCAACCCAAATAATCATATTACATCATATTTACTGTTCACCTAACAATTCATGCAGCTTTTCTACTGAGTCAAAGAAGATGAAATTTCCATTTTTCAATTTTGCTGCCAAGTGGCAATTTATGTCCGCGAAAACAAAGTCCACTACAGGGTTGTTTTTTGCAAAAGTATTTGCCTTCCCTAACGTGACCAATCTATTCTTGGTCAAATCCAACTTTATACGAACCGTGGAGAGTTTCTTTCGGTTTCGATCAGGCCAAGGAAACGCCTGCTGGCGCTGTCTGCGATGTGATATGCGACCTCGTTTCCATTGACGTAGCAACGGAGCAATTATAATTAGGCTTGCCTAGCAACGGAATCTTTGCTGTGGAGAACGACCAAGAAGAAGACACAGATGGATTTGAAATATATTCATTTAAGGTTTCACAGGATTTCAACTTTCCTCACTATTTCATAAACCGTTCGACTCCCATTCGATTGATCGAAATGACTCGAAATTGCGAAAGTTTCGAATCGGTTGCCGTCTCTGAAAGTCGTTGAAGCGCGAGAATGGGCCTAAAGCAGAACCGGTGCAAGTACCCCGAAAGAAAACTAAAATATCTCGCGAGTCTCATACTATCTCAGAAAAATTTTTCGCTTGATTTATTGCCAATAGTCATCCAAAAGCATCCTCGATTGCTCAAAGTTGGGCGGGGTAGGGCAGAGTGAAATTTTTACGAGTGCGTGCTTGGAGCGTGACAAAGAGGTTGAAGTGGCCTAAGCTACCGCTGAAGAAACTTAGCCGCTGCAGATAATTCATGCTTTCTAACGGCTAAACGATTCTCGCTATCCAAAGATAAAACATTTAAAAGTCACATGAATGTCTAAACTAGCCTAAAATGCTTACCACTGTTGTAGAAATTCAATCCAAAAACGCGATGCACTTATCCGTCCAAACTTCAGTTTCCATCTTGGTTTCACTGCGAAGTGCGCGATCCGCTGCGAAGGAGGCGCATATCACATCGCAGAATGCAACTCAATGCGCGATTCCTCTCCCGTGTTTAGCTCCCTGGTTTCGATATACCTTCGTGCGGTCTGCAAACGACTTGAATTTTGCAATAACTTGTTGTCGGGGTGCAGATCCATCGTCCCCCACGCGAACTGGCCCAATTCTGTGTGCTCTATCTACCGAGTCTAATCCAATGCCACAGTCCAAGTCTTGCAGAACCTTCCCAATCTTTGCCATACAATCTTCTTTCGTACCTTTTTCAGGTAAATCGATGTTATCAAATCTAAGACAAGTGCGTCTGCTGTACTGTTCAGTTTCCTCAAGCTTAAATTCAAGCTTTTCAAGAAGCACGCATTTGCTCTCAAGGATTTCAATACGCGCTTCGAGTGATTGAATCTTTGCTCGTTCCTCTTCAAGTTTCTCTTCAAATTTCTCCTCAATTTTCCTCGTGGCTCTCTCCAAGGTCTCTTCTATAAAAGCCTTGTTTGGTAAATTTGCTATTTCAGCTTGCAACGGAGCCAGTGCCTGGGAGAGAATATCCCTGAACTCCTCCTGTCTGTCTGGCATGCTCGACTGCGTGTAGTAGGCCCTTCGCTCTGACTTTCTTAACTTCGTAAAGTTCGCTTCATTCGACGTTCTAACCACCAAGTAACCAGAAAATATCAACCACAATCCTTGTCACTGTACCATCTTCATCTCAGGACTATTCAAAGTACCTTTAACGCCTACAAATAAAAGCTTAGTAGGCCATGCTTCGAGCGGCACAAAAAGTGCGTCCGCCCAGCCTGGCTCGATGTCGAAAAAAAAGATAGATCAGATGATAGATCAGATGATGGAAATCGCTAAATCCTGTCTCAAAGGTTTGAGATCCGAAGAAGCTATGTTTGTTGTTCGTTAGCATCAGATCAATACATCTACCCTTAACAGATTTAAAACAAGTTGGAGTTTTGATCATGCTGTATAAATTGTGATTTTCCAGGAAATCAGTCATCACAGGATGGGTAGTCTCCATGTTAAAATCACCAAATATCAACACGTTGTCTACCGATTTGGAATAGAAATCAATCACCCTTTCCACGTGGTCGTGGAAAACGTATTCATTTTGACACGGTGGTCGGTAGATTGGTAGCAATAACCATTTAGTCTTCCTTAGATTTAACTCAATAGACGATTGCGCTAAAGATGGCGGCGAGGAATTTTTTACCGAGATGCATTGCATTCGAATCACAAATCTTTAACGATTCTATAGGAATTGGATTAAAGAACGCAGTGCATCTCGGTAAAAAATTCCACGCCGCCATCTTTAGCGCAATCGTCTATTGGGATTGCTTGGATGTCACTTGGGAGAGTTATACCATCTAGTTTCCTCGAAGGTATACTTTCATTCACAAACACCAGAATACCACCCGAGTTTCCAGAAATGTCCAGTCTATAGGGCTTTTTGAATCCCGGTATTGAAAATTGTGAATCTTGAAATGATCCATCAAGTTTTGTTTCGGCAAATACTAGAACATCCACGTTATCCTTTATGAGATTAACAAAATTATCAAATTTGTGCCTGACAGAATTGATATTGATATAGCTTAGGATTATGTTCTTTGGATACTGTACCCTCAGATGTCTGATATTTTCAAATGGATCACAATAATATTTGTCCTCTAGCATATGTCTAGATTGGCCTATTTTTACTTCTTGGAGGGTGGCCGAAATTTCCTGTTTTTCTTCATATGGGTTGCAATGGCTATTGCTACCTATTAAGGTAACTACCTAGTTTCGATAGTTCATGGAGCGTATTACTTCACAATTTATCAAAGAAAGATCTAAAGTTTCTTGCTAAAAAGGCGTTACCTTTCCTGTTTGGGTGAAATCGCTTAACGGAGTACAATGTCTCTGAAAACGATATTATTGTGAAGGAAATGACAACCCATTCATTTTGTTTGGCCTTGTGCCCTCGCGTGACGTTGTTACTTCCTTCTCGTACCCAGACTTCTGGCAGTGCCACTGTAACTGGCAGTCGGAGTTTAAAGCACGTAGGGTGCAGACAAAAAGTAAATGATCATTCGACACTAAGGTCGAAGAGTTTTTGGTAACAGTTAAAAGTTCGCATAAAGGCGTTCAACTTAAATTCACTGCCTCTTATTTTTACTACATATTAGCTTATGGTTTATAGTCGTTACTGTTCAGTTGCTGTTTGAGATATATAAAGAGAAAACGTCAAACTGTGGTATTTACTTCGTCTCATCGGCTCGACCCAACCAACACATCAGATATTGAAGAGCTTTCTAGAAGATCTAACGTTGCTTAGATAATCTTCCACAATTTAATTGGCAGTCATTTATGAAACAGAGAGAAGGACAATGTTCCTATGGAGGGCAATGATCGGTCCCATATGTCCTGAGGGATGCACAATGCCTCTCTCGTCCGCAATCGGTCGCTCCGAAATGCAAACTCGGCCATTTTGGATGGCTCTCTGTTGGTAGGAATTGTGGGATTATACTAATCAGTTATGAAAACGAGTCTGATGGACCCCTTCACAGTCTAAAAAGTAATTTTCAAACTTCTTGCCCAGTAAAGATGCTTTAAAAGTTACCTTTAAAAGCTACCCGTCTCTATCCAAAGCTGTTTTGTCATTGGTTTCGCTCATATATGCGAAAAAATGAATTTAAGCATAAAAATGAGAATGATAGTCCACCTTAAGTCTTAAATGTTGTTTCTTAACATTTATCCCATTAAAGTTGTTTTGTTTACTGTACTTTAGAAAGTTACCTGTTCTCTGCCTTCTCTCTAAAAATTTTTTGTCATTGGTCGCAAAAACAAGGTGAGAACGTAGTTGCTGGCTGGCCCACCAGAATCTCTGTTGTTTCAAAATCAGCACACTCGAATTGCCCAAAATCACTTGGTCCCATACATTTCGCCTTCGGACGACCATTCCCCATATTCTCCACCTGGTCTACTGAAGGCTTTTCTGGATTGGCTTTTTCATCAGTAAAATATTTTGTTTACCTTCAATCTGTTTCGTTGGAGGGAGGGAGGGGGGGAACTCTCTCTCGAATAGTTTATCTATTGGGGAGCCCCTCCTTGCACAAAAATCTCTACTTACAGCTCTTGTCTTGCAACGCTTCCTTCTGTTAATTCATTTATGTTTGTCTAGTTTGTAGTTGTATAATGTATGTACACCGGGTGAGCCAGAAATAAGTTCTCACATTTGAAGATTCATAGCATCAAGAGTACTTCACAGATTTTAATCATTCAAATTCCAGTTAAAAGCCAAAAGATCGAAGTATTTTTGTGATATTTCTCGCTGTCTCAAGAGCACTAGAAATATATGTAAACTGAACTTTAAACAATTTCATGGTTGCAAAATGACTGAAATGGGTCTAAAACGTTGATCAATCATAAAGGACTCCTTGCACAGATCAGTAAAGATGTTGCAATTGTTCATGGGTGAGAAACATCCATTGTACATTAATTGCCATGGACCGAATATCTCTTGTATTTGTTTGAAAATTGGTGTCGTTCAGGGACCGCGGAGCCGGGGGGCAATAATTTTCAAGAGATAGTATTTAGCTTTTTCTCAAATTTTGTTTTTATGATTAAATATCGCCATTTGCTTTATCAAATTGTTAACACCCTTATTTGCGAGTGTCTGTATACCCTACAGTACCGTTTCTCATGCATTTATCAGAAATCCAGCTGAGCAGGATGTTTTAAAAGGTTTTTGTCTCAAACGAAATGTGTCCAATAGCATTATGCCAAGATATAACAGTTTCATCATGGTAAGCACAGCTTCAAAACCCAAAGTTTTAGCAAGCGATAAGTAAAATGCTTTCATGATGTGCGGCTATTTTTAAAGCGAATTTCAGTTCCTGAAAGATTGCTGATGAGGGCAGTTCTCCAATACGGTGGCCCATAACTGTCACAGCAAATTAAAACTCTCACATCAAATTCAAACTCTCACATCAAACGCCAACTCTCACAGCAAATTCAAACGCTCACAGCAAATTCAAACTCTCACATCAAATTAAAACTCTCACATCAAATTCAAACTGTCACAGCAAACGCCAACTCTCACAGCAAATTCAAATTCAAACGCTCACAGCAAATTCAAACTCTCACTTCAAATTCAAACTCTCACATCAAATTCAAACTCTCACATCAAATTCAAACTCTCACAGCAAATTCAGACTGTCACAGCAAATTCAAACTGTCACAGCAAACGCCAACTCTCACAGCAAAAGCAAATTCAAACTCTATAGAATGAAACCGAGGCTGCGCAAGTGGATTGCTGCGCACGTGCGCACGTGGCTTTTTTCAGGCTGAAAGATAATTTTTCTTTCAGACTCCACAAAATGTTTTGTTTTTCGTGTGGCTACGACTTGATAGCAAATGCCAATTACTGTGGCAGATGTGGATCAGGTAAGATCTTATTGTGTTCCATTATTATCTTATGTGTTCCATTACATGTTGCATGTTTCAGCCTATGAAGGACAGGAAACTTTTGAAGGGCAAGGCTTCGGTTCCTTTAGGCCAGTGAAAGTAGCGCTAAGTTGACAAATCCACCAATTCAGCTGAAGCAAATCGACGTAAATTATTCCAGATTCCCAATCTGGTTGTAATTAAGTATTGTAATTAAGGTTGTAATTAATTCCTGGGTGTATAACTTCGAACATAGTGTCTCGTTACCTTATCTTAGTGGCTAACAAAACCATTAGAAATAAGTACCGACCCCTGCGCTGAAGGTGGAAATAGTTTCTTCCCAAGCTGCCAATATTCCTACTTTAATGTGTTTCCTTGCAAACCGCAACAACAAACAGACAAACCACATTGAATCAAACAACATAACTGAAAATTGATCCAGTTCTTGGGAACCGAAGCTGGATTATAAACTTGAGAGCCAGTAACTGAAAATCAAAATACTTTTTACTAAAAATCAAAATACATTTAAAGATATTCATTAAAATTGTTTAATTAATCACAAACTTTCATTTTTAAATCTAAATTTTAACTGATCACCTGATGATGCCAAATGGACATATTGTGAATGGATGTTGAAAATTAAAATGAAGCTTCTTTTTCTTCATCATTCCTCTTCACAGGGGGGAGGGGGGATACTTGACCTAAATTTCTACGGGGTGTACCTCCAAAAAATAACTTTTTTCCCCCGCTCCAGAATTTTTGCCCTCAAATGATGGACACCAGATTCCAGAAAAAAATCTGTGAAAAGTGTACTCCAGAGCACAAAAATGGAACTAAATAATAACCACATTTAACAAAATTTTCCCTTTTGACATGTTTTGACAGTCAGCTCCAGAAAAATTGCCTTCTTTAAATACCCCATTCCAGAAAAAATACCGGGTGAAACAATAACCTGAAAAATGGCACATCCCTGTCTGACAAATGTACTAAGTGCCCCCTGGGTCTTTCTAATATCTAACCATATGCCCATTATAATAAATTCAAGCTGATTCTGAGGGTTTTTCGATCTGAAATCTTGTTTTTCACACTAGATGTAAAGCTTCGCAATGTTGACCAACTATCAGGATATCCTGCAGGCTCTTCAAGTTCCCTTACAAGTTCTTTGAAAGAAGGCCCAGCTGGTAATGTGCCTCAATTTAAATCTTTCCATGACTTCAAGTTGGGAAAAGGAAAGCAATAGAAGGCAAAAGTTCACTCTAAAAAATAAGCCAAGGATCCAGATGTGGTGACATTCATAGGCTTGATGGAATGGCATGACAAGTCTGAAAAGGTTAAAGCAAAGCGAGGAAAGCGGCTGGCTTTGAAAGTCAAGAGTGGAATAGGCTATGAGGAATTTCTGGCCAAGGCTGAAGAAAAATGGCGAGCATACCAGAGTGATCTGTATAATGAAGGTGAAGAATACATTCTCTGTTATGAAGATGGGCAGAGGGCGAACTTCCTACCTGGAAGTAATGAAAAATTTTCTCTGAAACGCTACAGGGAAGAGAAGGGTCAAGATTACAATCGAATAACTCATTATCTCTGCTCAAAGACTGATTTCACACATGTTGAGCAGGATGTTATCAGCTTAAGTGATGATGATTTTGATGATGTTGATTTTCAATTTCCAGCCTTTAAAGTAAGGAAAAG
Source organism: Aurelia sp. 3 sensu Dawson et al. (2005) (assembly GCA_964020215.1). Taxonomy (NCBI): domain Eukaryota; kingdom Metazoa; phylum Cnidaria; class Scyphozoa; order Semaeostomeae; family Ulmaridae; genus Aurelia; species Aurelia sp. 3 sensu Dawson et al. (2005). The sequence continues at coordinate 14,882,886 of OZ026572.1, forward strand.
GGAAAAAGGAGGAGAAATAGAGCCAAATCAGCAGTTTCAATGCAAAAGAGAAGAAACTGTTGTTGAGAAACCTCACACAGAGAATGATGAAAAGGTAGCCCTGGAGCTTCACAGAAGTCTGAATGAAGAAGTTCCTGCTGAGCTGAGCACTGAAATCACAATGAACATAAACAGTGTTCAGGATGTTGTCAAGAAGCTTGCAAGCAAAGTAGACCATTCAGAGAGCTTATTCTTCACTGTTAGAAGAGGAGCTGATATCTTCAGAATTTTATCCTTGTGGCAACGCCAAGTAAGACTTGGACATCCAGAAAGAGCAATTCGCATCCACTACCTTGGTGAAAATGGAATTGACAGTGGGGCAATGGCTAAAGAGTTCTTCTCTGATTTGATTTCTGATATTGGGAAGCAGATGTTTCCATTTGGAAGTCCATGTTTAAGGCATGTGGTCAGTTAGTTGCTGCTAGTATTGCACAGGGTGGGCCAGCACCAACCTTCCTTGCAGAATGTGTTTATCAGCAACTCATTGACCCAATGATTGACATGAAAGAGCTTTGTGACGAAAGCCTTACTGAGAATGAAAAGAAGCAGTTAGCAAATATAACTGCTAATCTGGACTGCAGCACAGATCAAATCATTGATCATGGGTACACTGGAGTAATTGATATTAACCATGTTGAAGAAATCAAGGGATCAGTCATGGTCAGTATAGTAAGTCAGAGGGCAGTCTATTTGGCAGAGTTTATGGAAGGATTAAACCTGTTTGGACTTAAAGATATCCTCTTGAAAAATTGAAAAGTTTGCAGGGAGCTGTTTGTAAAAGGTGATGATGACGGGGTAATTGATGCAAACTATTTTTTTTCATTGCTGCGTCCAAACTTCTCTGAGGCAGGAAGTACAAGGAGAAAAGCTGAAGAGCATATCTTGGACCTGTTCCAAGATTATTTGTTTCACCTAGAAGATAACCCCCAGAAAATTCAAAGCCACGTGTCTGCCATCACATGGAATTATGCAGATGCATCTGATGAAAGAGGTGAAACAAAGAAACCAGAGAGTTTGGAGGAGAAGTTTGAAGAGATCAAACCAAGTCCAAAAGCAATTTTGAAGTGGATAACAGGTAGCCCTCACAAACCCCTTGATGGTGATGAAATCAAAATCAGTGTATCCTTCGATCATGAGTGTCTGGTACGGAATCTCACTCACAAAATATGTTTTCCTGTGGTAAGTGCCTGTGCAAAAGAAATTACATTTCCCATTGCACACTTCAAAACGACAGAGGAGTTTTATTCCCTATTTTCCTTGGCAGTTTCAAAGGCACAGAGTTTTGGACGACCATGACTTATCAGTTCCATCAACGTTTGAACCAAGTAGACAAGCAAAGAATGACCAGTGTTCCATTTTATAGTGTTTTATTCAGAAAATTGCAGTTCTCGTTCTTTCTGTTAATAGTTAAGCTTGATATTGTTTTGTTTATGCCTCATAATAGACACCAATGTCCCAGAAAAAGTATTGATGTTATATGATACGTTGTTTGTGGCCCTTGAAAGTAACAACGTGAAAATCACTTGCAAATCAATGGCCAGAACTCAGACCTTTATTGTATTCTCAAGTATGTCAAAGAAAACGTATTACTCTCGTGTACCGAATAATCGCCCCCCCCCCTGCTTATTAATTTTTGGAAAAATGAACTGATAGTAAACATAATTTCAGAATAAGCCAAGAAAAAGTCTCAAGAATTGCATTCAACAGAACCAGAGTTCAAAGTAAATGTATCAGTAACATCACTGTTCAAATATGTATAAAAGATACGTGTTTACCTAAGAGAACGAATATTTTCTATTTATCCAAACACTCCCCCCCTGATTATTGTTATATCGAACCATTTCAACCCCCTTGATTATTCTCACCCCCCCTCGTTTATTCGGTACTCGAGAGTAATTGGAATGCCTTTCTCTTTCAACCGGGTGAATAAGAAAAAGTTCCCTTTTCGAAATTTCATGTCATGAAGAGTACTTCACAGATTTGAATGATTCAAGTTTTAGTTTGAAGATGAAAAAATTTCATTGATCGAATCATGAGGGACTCCTCAACGTCCTCACAGAGAACAATAAAGAAAATGCAATTTCGCATGGATGAGAGATATACTCTGCACAGTTATTGCGATGGGACTGAGTATATTTTGTATCTGTTTGAAAATCTGTGCCCTGTTACTCTTAAGAGAGGTGCAACCATCAAATTTTTATAAAGTTGAATTTACCTACTTCTGGCGCTAGTACGACAGCGAGAAAATTTACAGAAATACTTCGATTTTTCGGCTTTTAAATAGAACTTGAATCATTCAAAGCAGTGAATTGTCGGGAGTGGGAAGTTATTTGTTGCTCATCCGGTAGATTGAAAGCAACATTGATTGACCTGATTTTCAGACTGATTTGCTTTGCAAACTGTCGGTGAATTCAAGCGCCTTGCCCCCTTCATCTGTTCTTGGTCCCTGGTTTTGCTCTGACAAAATGTCTCTCAAACGCAGAAGAAGAGAAGAAGCTGGCATATTATGAACGGAGGAGGTCCTGACAAGACAAAGAAAGTTATCCTCGAATGTTGAATGGGCAAAAGCTAGAGATGTTTTGAAAACATTTATTGACAACATTGCAGGTTGGAAATTACGTCATTACTTTTTTGGGGCACTTGGTGTATTCAGTTTCAGTTTGTTGAAGTAGTCACTGCTATCTACTTTTGACTAGTTTTAACCGTGGTTGTTTATAGCCAAAAATCATGAGTTAATTTCATTAACTTTGCTCATTAACTCTCTATTTATAGTGCAGGCATCTTGCCACGTAGCAGGCTTTGGTGCGGACACTTCGTGGGCAATGTATTCAACGTATTCTGTATATTCACATACATCTGGGGTTAGCAGATGATTCTTTGCATATTCGATATCAGCTGATTGGACTGGTTTGATTAGATTCTCAGCGTTGTGCATTTCCGGTAGGAAAAACAATGAATCTGGTCGACCACTGACAGTTTCATGGCGCGATCTTCTAATGTAATGTGTATTCCAATGTTCTTTAACAAAATCACACTCTTGCTGCAGCAGTCCACTGAAGCTATACCAAAGGCAAGCCTTGCTCAATTCGGAAGAAAGATCTATTTCACCTTTTGATTCCATATCCTTCAACAAATTTCTCCACCAGACTGTCCTATTTTTGCTGAAAAAAGACCACCACCCTTCTATTCTTTGATTCCTAGGGGATGGGACGTACCTGTGTGATTCCGGGTTTTCGCGGAAAAAAGACTGCATTGTAGCTGCCAGACTGTTCTCAGTGCCACGATCAGACACCAATTCTGCGGGACAGCCACCAAGTTTAGTTACAACTTCCAAATAATAAGAGGCAGGGATACTTGGAAAATTATTCGATTTGCAAACTTTTAGCCACAGAATACGTCTACTGAAACCGTCGATGCACCCATGTATTGGAAAACCCCATGGCTTTAATTTGTCATACCCGTCCATGTGCCAGGCAAAATTTGGACCTGGATTTACGTATTCTCTCCTTTTCAATCGGCGAGCTCTTCTTAGCTTGCATCCTTCTGGATCTAGTTCACGTAGCATTTCTTGGACCACAATTCTAGGAACCCGCAGTCCTTCAAGCTCTAGAGTGTGCCAGACTGTCCGATAACCACCTGATGATCCAGGACCGTTAATGATGTCTGAAATTCTTGCCCTTGCTCTGATGAACATATCGTTCGTGAGTTGATCTCTTCTTTTCAGTCCATACTGCTTGAGCCTTCTGAGGAGAGTGCTATAACTTATGCTATGGTTGTAATATTTGTCAAGAAATTGAATTATTTCTTCGTATTTGAATCCTCGGTTGAAATAGTATTTAATTAAATCCTCTTCATTAAAGTTTGCTGGATTGCCCTCCTCTTCATACTCGTCATCCAGTATATCAGCCTCATGATTAGCATTGCCTCCAGTTGCTGTTTGCAGGAAAAAACATTGAACTTACAAGTATTAACAACTAAGGAAGAAACTATTTCCACCTAGATGGGATCTTCTAGACGGTTTGTTAGACACTATGTATATTCGAAGTTATAACCCAGGATCTGTGCGTAAGATTGGGAATCTGGAATAATTTACGTCGAACTTAGCGCTACTTTCACAGGCCTCAAGGAACCCAAGCCTTGCCGTTCAAAGATTTTACTGTCCTTCATAGGCTGAAACATGCAACATGTAATGGAACACACTTTGGTGAAACATGAAAAAGATCTTACCTGATCCACATCTGCCACAGTAATTGGCATTTGCTATCAAGTCGTAGCCACATGAAAAACAAAACATCTTTGGGACGAAAGAGTGGAAGGTGGAGCCTGACAGAAAAATTATCTAACCCTGAGTGAAGAAAAAGCCACGTGCGCAGCCATCCACGTGCGTAGCCTCGGTTTCATTCTGGAGAGTTTGAATTTGCTGTGAGAGTTTGAATTTGCTGTGAGAGTTTGAATTTGATGTGAAATTTTGAATTTGATGCGAGAGTTTGAATTTGCTGTGAGAGTTTGAATTTGATGTGAGATTTTGAATTTGCTGTGACAGTTTGAATTTGATGCAAGAGTTTGAATTTGCTGTGACAGTTTGAATTTGATGCAAGATTTTGAATTTGCTGTGACAGTTTGAATTTGATGCGAGAGTTTGAATTTGCCGTGACAGTTTGAATTTGATGCGAGAGTTTGAATTTGCTGTGAGAGTTTGAATTTGCTGTGAGCGTTTGAATTTGAATTTGCTGTGAGAGTTGGCGTTTGCTGTGACAGTTTGAATTTGATGTGAGAGTTTTAATTTGCTGTGACAGTTATGGGCCACCGTACTCCAAACATGTAAATCGCAGAATGTTAACCAGGCAAAGATCAACGAGCTTGAGGGACGATAATTTTTTTAGCAAGACGTCTATTAACTCAGCTTCGCTCTCTGGAATGTCCAAACAAGTATAATTTAGCAATTCTTAATACTCATATGAAGAGCAAAGAAAATATAAACTCTATCGACGTTCCAACTAATTTTTATCAAGAGACCCAACAACGGAAAACAAAACTTTCGAAGATTTGAAAAAAATCATTGGACTTTTTAATGCTACAAAATTAAAACAATGTTTGCTTTACTAGGTTCTCTATGTTTATAAAATTTTTGCTTCTGAAAGTAGAGACACAGACTCTGTGTTTCCATATCATTATTTTTCGGAGATAATAATTCCACGAGATTGTGAAAGCTTTCTTAAAGACCCTCTGCTACCCATTAGGCTTTGCGCCCCTCTTTGTTATGGACATACAAACAACAGGAGACTGCGAGGTATGGGAGGTATGTCCGTTGCTTAGGCCCCTTTTGAAATTGGAGAAAGAGAAATATCAAATTTTGGACTCTACACTTTTGTCTATGCTTAAGACCTACTGTCCAACATAACCTTTAGTTCGCCGAATGAAAAGCAAGGCAAAGAGAACTTAGGCCAGAAACGACTTTCAGATAATACGAAAGTCGAATTTGGCGCCACAAAGGATCATGGTTAGCAGAGACTCTTTAAATTTAGTCCTTTCATTCTAGGCTGAGCCTTTTCGCTATGAAATATAAAAAAGTAATACAATACACCTCTATAAATGATGCTTTTTAATGTGATTTAGTGATTGGATATGCTGATGATAACTGTCTTTTCTAAGGCGAGTTTGCCTACGGAAAGGGGCGTTGGTCGCATTTATAGCCAAAGTAGAGGGCGTGGTCAAAGAAAATTTTTCTGGGGGCTTCGCCCCCATACCCCCACATGTTCCCACTTACTCTTTAGCCCCCCAATCCAAATGTGCTCCGCGGTCCTTGTGTCGTATAGCTCTTGGGAGAGGTGAAAAGCCCATTGCGCATTGTTCTGTGCAAGTAGAGTCCATGCAATTTGATCAATGTTTTTGGCAATTTTTCCGTCATTTTGCGGCATTAAATTTTATAAAGTTAGATTTACCGATACTTCTAGTGCCTGTAAGACAGCGAGAAAAATCACAAAAATATTTCGATCTTTCGGCTTTTAACCGAAATTTGAACCATTCAGATTGGTAAAGTACTCTTGGTGCTATGAGTTTCTAAAAGTGGGAACCATTTTCTGGTTCACCCAGTATCAATTATTGACGATACACAGAGTGTAGAGTCTTCAATTTCGGCTGAATGTCAGAAACTCGACTTTCCCGTGCTACGTAAGCAATTGTGTCACCCGCAACATAGGAGAATTTTGTTTTTATCCAATCAGCGGATTTGTTATGGTGCGGATCGGCCAATCAGATCGCTAGAAATGACAATAGAATATGCGGGCGTCAGCATTATTTTACAAAAGTAAACAAACAAAGCTGTGGGAAGATGCCAAAAACCACGACCCTTTCAGAGTGTGCGATGCAGTCGTTTTTTGGCCAGTTTCATCAGCTTAAAAACTTTTTCGTAGAGAACAGGAGTTTCTCTCAAATGTTACCGCGTAGATTTTCAATATCTGCATTGGTTCGTCGTAAATCAAAGCTTCGAGGAGGGGCTTTCCCTGGGTATCGTCGTACGTATTATGACACTCAAGTTGTGTGAACAGACGAGGAGACAGCACGAAAAAGAAGACTGAAAATATGTTGAAACACTTCGGGTGCAATACCAATTTGGTTAAAAGCCATCTGAATGCACATGCTACCGATATTATGGTCATCGCTGTTATGGTTTGGTTTGCTTCATCCGTCCAAGATGAAAATCACCATTTTATCGTCGATGGCTAGGCCTTGCCTTCCTTGGTTTTCGTGGTTTTCGTCTTCCTTGATAAAAATTTGTTTCTACAACACAGTTTTCAACGCAACGGAAACTAAAATTTCGAAATGCTTTTCAACAATATTTTTCATGATTTAGCAACACTGCTCAATTGTACTGGAAAGCTCGAGGTTACCTCAACTGTTAGATTTCAGATCATAGATCGTTATTGAACTAAGTGAGATTTCTTGTGATCCCTCTGCATTTTGAGTTTTAATTTTACAGTTTGCTACATCAGAAATAATGCGATGGAAAAGGAATGAAGGGAATAAAACAACTTCAAGGCACAAAAGATTACAGCGAAGTGTAGATCTATTCTCTACTCGCAAGTATCTCTAGAAAATCAAATGTATCCAGGAATTACTTGACTAGGCGTTGAGAATTCTGCCTGACCTCTGGTTGACCTCATGGTCTCATCAGATTGGCCGTAGTCAGAAAACCTAAAGTTAAAGAAATTCTGAAATAAGTAGTAACTTACCCAGCTTTCATTCACTGAGACCAAGCAATACTGAATAAACAAAAGTCCACTTGCCTAATCCTGAACAGAGCAAATTCTCAGCCATTAAATGAAGCTGTTTTCACAAGCCAAGTTTGACCAACACAGTCTTGGCCGTGATCTCACAATAAGTTGACGAATGTGAAATGTACATCGATCCCGAATCAAGGAAGAAATGGCGCGAAAACATTCTTGTCTCCAGTCTCCAAAAATAGAAAATGTTTCCATAACAATATTCATTCTAGCGTTTTAGGGCAGTCATTTTCAGTTCAAAGCTAAGAAACTGACGAGTAAATGTATTGATTGTCGATGTTTTGATTAGACTTTACTGAAGTAAGCTGCCTCGGGTTGTCAATGTATGACGTCAATGGCAGTGAAGAACAGGAGACATTTTAATTCCTCTTGTTCTCGCCTGGCGATAAAATAATAACATTCTGACAAACAAAGTTATTTTATCGCTATTGAAATGATCAATACGGCACAAATCATAAAATAAAGGGCGTGATTTTCACCACGGCAACGGGGAAGTCGCAGGAGGAAGAATTTCTGTGTCTTAGTGCGCCTTCGCACAAGATAGGTTTTTAAACCGAAAAGCCACAGGAAAATCTTTTGAGGGGGCACGTTCCCTCAGTAAATGTAAAATTCATAACAGTATAGGACAACTCGAAATAACTCTTCCATTCGCGTTGAATTTTATCTCAGCATAGAACGCGTAGCTAAACAGTGTACGTAGATCGATAGATAGCTAGTTCGAGGATAGGTTTTCGCTACAAAAAAATACAAATAAACACATAAGCTAGCGAAAACAACGAACAAAAACGAGAAAATACGAAGGAATAAGGGAATTAATTTACTCACAAATATTGTCCATTGATGTCTTATCGCCATTACAAATCCAAACCAACCCGAAGTAAACAACCTGTCCCGAAGACCCTCAGGGAGCGCCTCCACGCTCCGGTTCGAGCCAACAGTCACAAAAGGTCCTATTGTCAAAGCAACGAAAGGGTTCTTCGAACTGAAAACAATACCAATAACTGTTCTCTGTCCTACGCAACGTTATGAGGGGTGCAGTAAATTGCCCCTCTCTGGTCCAGTAAAAGATTATGCGGGGAGAGACCATAACATCTGGCTCCCCAAAAACATTACACAACGTTCAAATGTTTTTCTCACAGTCTTCGTGGCTCCTTCGATGGGGAATGAACCTCATGCTCCTCTTCTCTGTAAAGTAGAACGATCTTGTTCACTGGTCTTTCAATGGGCTTTCGAGAGTCAAACTGCATACCAGTTGTCTTCATTTTTACGCTTCGAACGACGCCTTGGTCATCTTTTCGTACGTCAACGATTCGAGCTTTTGACCATTTGTTTCTCGGCAAATTATCTTCAGCGATCAGAACTATGTCATCCTTCTGGAAATTCTTCTGTGGAACATTCCATTTGGTCCTACGCTGTAAATTGATAAGGTATTCCTTCTGCCATCCCTGCCAGAATTCGTTTGCAAGATGCTGAACGCGACGCCAGTATTTCCTTGAATACATGTCTGCTCTTTGAAAATTTCCAGGCGGAGGCAATATTACCTTGGTCTTCATTGTCAGCAAACTTGAGGGGGAAAGTGGCAGAGGGTCATCTGGCCGATCAAGATTATCTGTCGTCAAGGGTCTTGAATTGATAATTGCAGTAGTTTCCGCCATAACTGTGCGGAAAGCCTCGTCGTTCAAGGAGCTGCCATGTGTCTTGAACATTGAAGAAAGGATTGATCGAACGGATCTGATCTGTCTTTCCCAAACTCCACCCATATGACTCGCCGCAGGTGGATTCCTCTTCCATCGAATGACAAGATAGTCTGATCCTTCATGTAACAGGAAATCTCTGATCCTTTCATGATCCATCTCCTTAACTGCTTCTTTCAGCTCTCTCTCTGCGCCTACAAAATTTGTTCCCCAGTCGGATCTTAAGGATCTGATGTTTCCGCGAATACTGATAAACCGCCTCAAAGCCATGATAAACGAATCAGTTTCCAGAGAATTTGCTACTTCTATGTGTACTGCACGTGAATTCAGACAAGTGAAAAGAGCACCATATCGCTTGACTTCTTTCCTTTTCTCTTTGATCAGGAATGGGCCAAAATAATCGGCACCGCAGTGAGTAAATGGGGGTGCTGGCAAAGTCCTGTCTGCAGGCAGATCTGCCATCTTCTGTTGGCCAAGTCTTCCTCTGAGAAAGCGACAAACTGTGCACTTTGAAATTATTTGTCGAACAATCAAGCCACCTCTTACGATCCAGTATCCTGAACTTCGAATCTCATTCGTCGTTATTCCTCTTCCTGCGTGATACACTGCATCATGACAATGTCTTGCAATCAAAATTGGGATCTTTCCACTATGTGGTATGATTACAGGATGCTTCAGATTATCAGCTAATTTCGCTCTTCGTAGACGTCCTCCAACTCTCAAGATGCCATTGGAATCAAGAAAAGGATCAAATTGAAGAAGGTTGCTTCTTTGGCGTAACAAAAGTTTCTTTTTCTTTTCCGATTCTCTGTCAATGCTTCCAGAATCTATGTCTTTGAGAATCTTTATTGTGCTTGCAAATTCTTTGTGTTGAATCCACTTGATAAGCTTATCTTCGGCTTTTTGTAAATCTTCAACTTTCGGTTCTTCTCTGATGAACTTCTTTCTCTTGATGATTCCAATGACTATTGCTAGTACTCTCTTCATACGATACCAGCTTGAGATATTCTTCTCCAATGAGGCTAGAACATGATTTTCTTCTTTTAAAGGCATAACTTCTGTTGTGAAGATCTTCTTTACCTCTTTATCATCCTCATCTATTTCAGTTGACACGTTTTCCGAGGGAAAATTTCTTTCTGAATCCCATAAAAATTTCGGTCCCTTTAGCCAGTCTTTGGCTTCAGTAAATTGCTTTCCTGTTGTACCGCGTGATGCATGATCAGCTGGATTGATTTCAGATGGCACATATCTCCATTGCTCCACATCAGTGTGATCACAGATCATCTTTACTCTGTTGGCTACGAATGTATGAAATCGTTTTCTTTCGTTGTTCAAATAGCTTAACACGACTTGAGAGTCAGTCCAATAAAATTCTTTCACATCGTTGATCTGTAACTCTTTATAAAGTAGATATCCAACTTTTGTAGCCACTGTGGCAGCAGTTAATTCAAGTCTCGGTATAGATGGTGCATCTTTAGGAACAACTCTTGACTTTCCCATAACAAGGGCGCAATTGATTCTATTTTCAGTGTCTTGTAGACGAAGGTAACTTGCAACTCCATAACCAATAGTGCTTGCATCAGAGAAATGATGTAGTTGTGCTGATTTTACCTCACCAAAAGATTGTGGTGTGAAGCTTTTGTCAATCTTTATATGATGTAAGACATCAAGATCTGCCCTCCATCTTTCCCATGCTGCTCGTTGCTCTTGTGACAATGGTTCATCCCATCCTTGTTTGTCGGCTGATATCTGCTGTAAGATTTTTCTACCAGGTAGCAGGAGAGGTCCAACCAGTCCCAGCGGATCATAGATTGAGCTTATCGTTGCAAGTATGCCACGTCGTGTCAGTGGTCGATCTTTCAATGTAATGCGAAATTCAAGCTGGTCATTCTCTATGTTCCATAGCATTCCTAGCGCTCTTTCCATGGGCAAACGGTCATGGTTGAGATCCACATTCTTAATCTCTTTTGCTTGCTCCTCTCTTGGAATAGAGCCAATGACTTTACGATCATTTGAAATGAACTTGGTAAGTCTAAAACCACCAGCAGCACACATCTTTGTTACTTTGGGAATGAGCTCTACGGCTGCCTCTGTTGTAGGAGTTGACTTGAGAAGGTCATCAACATAAAAATCATGCTTAACTACTTTAGCTGCTTCATTTCCACAGACTTTGGCGTTGTCTTCAGCTGTCTGTTTCAAGGCGAAATTTGCACATGAAGGTGAACTGACAGCTCCAAACAAGTGAACGCACATTTCATACTCAGTCAAATCATTCTCTGTGTTTCCATCAGGCCACCATAAGAAACGAAGATAACTTCTCTGTGCCTTTGGAACTTGCACTTGATAGAACATTGACTCTATATCAGCAAGGAAAGCAATTTGATTGATGCGGAATCTCATCAAAACTGCAACCAGGAGATTAGTTAAATCTGGGCCTTGCAAAAGCTCTCTATTGAGAGATGTCCCTTTATATTCACTACTGCAATCAAAAACAACACGGATCTTATCAGGTTTTCTCGGATGATAAACCCCATGATGTGGCAAATACCATACTTTCCCTTCTTCTACATCCAATTGAGATTCTGGAACTTTTGCTGCGTATCCTTGCGTGATGATTTTATTCATGAAATCTACGTAGTCTTCATGATACTTTGAGTCCTTGAACTTATGTTTGATCCACATTGCTCGTTTTATCGCGTGTTGACGATTGTTTGGCATATTCACAGCTTCATTTCTGAAAGGGAGTGGCAACTGGTAATGGCCATTAACTGATTTAACCTCAGTTCTCATTTTCTCCAAAAATCTGTCATCTTCTTTTGAGTTGGCAGTCTCTTTAGGGAGTTGATTTCTTTCAGTACCTTGTGATATTTGCGCTTTCTTCATTTCCTTTGGGCTTGGCTCATTAAAATCTTGTTCGTACATTTCTACCAGCATTCGAGACAAATCGTTGTCTTTCACCGTTTCTTCAACTCCAAAGAAATGCTGTGCGATCTTATTTGACGGGCTATCCACAACTGCAATTCTATTGCACCGTAATGTTGACATATGCTGTTCTGCATTGGTGAGGGGACCAACTATACACCATCCAAGAGCAGTTCTTTGAGCAAATGGGCCGTTGTCTTCTTCATTGATTACTTCCAATGGTCTAAGTGCCGTGGGACAGTTGACTCCAATAAGCAAAGCAACTGGAGCATCAGGATCAATATCAGGAATTTCTTTCATGATACTTTCAAGGTGTGGCCAATGTTTCACTTTATCTACTGTAGGTATTTCATCTTTGTTGATAGGTAAACCTTTCCGGGTAAATAATCTTGGTAAACTCATTGTATTTGTGCCGCTGACATCAGAAACCATGAAGCCATCCACTATTTGTGAATCTTCTGACGTTGTGCCAGTCATGGTCTTTATACAAATTTTTGTATCAGTACCTTTGATGTCAAAGTTATCAAGCACATCTTGATTTATAAACGAACCTTGACTGCAATTGTCTAGCATGCCATAAACTTTTAATACTTTATCAGGAGTACTTTTGTGAAATAACAGCATTGGCAGCACACTCAGTGACATTATAGAACCATTTGTTCCCAAGGTAGAAGTTCCTGATTCGCTAGCCTTTGTACATCCATTACTAATTTCTGTACGATCGTTCGATTTTGCTTCTGAGGTGTGATTCTTGGCTTTTGGTTTAAACTTGTGAGTACCGTGCATTCCTAACGGATGAGATCCACCGCAACCTTCTTTGCTGCATACTCGTTTCTGTGGGCAGTCAACAACAGTGTGATCTGAAGAATAACATCCAAAACAAAGCTTCTTTGAAATCACAAACATTTTTCGAGCATAAGATGACTTGGCAAGAAAATCTTTGCAGTCGTCCAAATCATGCTCTTTACTGCAATGAGGACAAAGATGATCTTTTACGGCTGTTTCAGCGCCGGCATCGTAATTTTCTGATCTAGTAACAAAGGAACCTACTCTTGTCTTGGAACCTCCTTTTAGTGCTTTGGACTGGTCAAGCTTTATAGGCTTTTTGTCGATCACTTTCGACAGAGCTTCTCGACTAAATGTCGGATCGTTGGCGACTTCTGATTCTTTTCTAACAAACTCGACAAAGTCAACGAAAGTTGTTCTTCTTTGGGCTCTTGACAAAATCATGCACACATTCTCTGACCACTTTCTTTGCATTCGTTGGGGCAATTTAATGCATAGTGACTGTAGAAGAGAGCTGGTGTTTAGTTCATTGACGTAAACTTGATCCCACAGTGCACCTTGGCATTTGATTAAGAAAACATAGAATTCACGAATCCCTTTACCATCACCTTCAAAAATACGTGGCCATTGTCTCAGTTTCTCCATGTACATATTTGCAATCTTGATGGGATTTCCGTAGTTTTCTTGTAGCAAACTTTTAGCTCTTTGATAAGCTGCAGCTGCTTCCAGATACAAGCACGTCTCAATTACAGACTTTGCTTCCCCATATGTATGCTCAATCAGCAAAACTAATCGATCTCTGGGATCTTTAACTCTTGCCTCAACCACTGTTTCAAACATGTTAATAAAATATTGATACTTCATTGGATTTCCACCAAACTTTTCAAGCTTGGGCTCTGGAGCTCCTTGCCGATGTAAATACTCTCCTTGTTTGGCTATTAATTGATATAACATCTTAATTGCTTCAATATTCTCTTCGTTAGACACCCTGCTCCCTGTCTGAGCTGCATTTCGAGACGTAGGTTGAACTGTCTGAGGATCATATGCTGCAAACATAGCAGGGCCACGTTGGAAACCAGACGGGTTTGGTGTAGCTGTATATCTCTGTGTAAACTGTGGTCTGGCAGGTGCTGTGAACTTTTTACAAATGATGGAGTTTTAGCATCTAAAACATTTGTTTGTTTATCAATGAATCTATCTTCTTTTTTAACACAATCTATATGTGCTTCTGACTTCTTCTGGATCTTATTATCGCTAAAGCCATTGTCCTCAAATATCTTAGATGGGTTTAAGACATAACTGTCCTCTAAAAACTCTCTATGAACCTTGTCAGCTGCTTGTGCTACAGCTAACTCTTTCTCCAGCCTCGTTCTATCAAGCTCTGTTTCTGCTTTTTTCTCCTTTTCAAGGTATTCTGATTTTGCTTTCAGCTCTGCAATTTTCGCTCTGTTTCTTATGACGTCATCCAGAGTGCTGCTAGGTGCTCCAGATATCCTTGATCTATTGGATTTTTTCGAACGAACTGAACTCCTTGAAGACTTCGACGAATTTGAGACTGTTTCACTGCCGGTATTAAAATCTTGTAGCCATTTTGTGACACGTAACTCTGCATTCCTAACATCTGAACAAACACGCAGGTAGGTAGGATCATTTAATTTATCGTCTTTACTGTCAAATTGGCGAATAAAATCTTGATATGTACGTGAAACTTTATTCAAGCAATCTTTGACGATATCGATATTTTCCATTGAAACCATTAGACTCTGAATACGAATAATATGATTATTGATAATCTCACTGTAGTAGCTTTGATTCTTACGCCTCTGTTCGCGATTTTCCATCCAATATGCCAAGCCCTTTTCAGTCATTCTACACTCTCTTTGTGGCCTTGAGTCAAAATAAGTAAAACCAGCATGTTCTGGCAATGACCCAAAATTAGCAGGATCGTGGCGATTGTCTTTGTAGATATCCGTTGGCAATGACCGTGGTGGTGACAATATATTTTGCCCCTGAGGGTCAACTTGTGATTTTTCGTCCTTTGAATGTTCCATAGCGCAGCAACATACGAAATTGTTCGAGAATGATAAAAGCAATATTCAGGCTATCATAAAGTGTTCTCGAAAAGTGGCAATTTTGCAGCTAACGCTTCAAAGGGGTCTATCACATAAATTAGGCCATAACAGTTTCCAAAGGGGTCTTGAAAATCAAGATAAATCCTCGCAAGCGATTCGTAAACACGGGTAAATCTTGGCAAATGTTCATCATCAAGTAAGGTGAAGGCGATAATATTTCGAAAACGATGAGGGGGCACGTTCCCTCAGTAAATGTAAAATTCATAACAGTATAGGACAACTCGAAATAACTCTTCCATTCGCGTTGAATTTTATCTCAGCATAGAACGCGTAGCTAAACAGTGTACGTAGATCGATAGATAGCTAGTTCGAGGATAGGTTTTCGCTACAAAAAAAAATACAAATAAACACATAAGCTAGCGAAAACAACGAACAAAAACGAGAAAATACGAAGGAATAAGGGAATTAATTTACTCACAAATATTGTCCATTGATGTCTTATCGCCATTACAAATCCAAACCAACCCGAAGTAAACAACCTGTCCCGAAGACCCTCAGCTCCACGCTCCGGTTCGAGCCAACAGTCACAAAAGGTCCTATTGTCAAAGCAACAAAAGGGTTCTTCGAACTGAAAACAATACCAATAACTGTTCTCTGTCCTACGCAACGTTATGAGGGGTGCAGTAAATTGCCCCTCTCTGGTCCAGTAAAAGATTATGCGGGGAGAGACCATAACATCTTTTCTGATTTTCCTGTGGCTTTTCAGTTTTAAAACCTATCTTGTGCGAAGGCGCACTAAGACACAGAAATACAATGGAGCTCTATTCGAACAACTTGAGAGCCGTTGGGCCTACTCACGCTCAATTGAAGACGAAACAGAACAGAAAACAAGACAACAAAACAAAACACAGGGATCAAAACGAGGTAAATAAATAATCAATTAAAACATCCGTGTTCTAACACCCTTGGTTTCTTATACAAAAAAATACGCGTAAATTACATTTGTTTCAATGGAAAAATTTCAACGAGGTATCCCCTATCCAAAATATCTCCATACGCGTAATTTTTAAAAGAAACTAAGAATTGGGCGACTACTGAGAGTTTCTTAAAATTATCAGATTTTAAGAACTCTCGAGTTTGTTACGAGTTTCTTAAAGGTTCCATAACAATCTTCATGTTCATTTGCTGTGTTAAGAAACAAGATGCGGGTGTGTGTTCGTGAGGAGCTCTGATATTGCATTTACAATTTATAAACAAAGCTCACCGGATACCAACATTCAAGTATGATGAACATGTGATGCAATGACGTAATTTGATTATGGCTGTCTTGTTGGATGACTATGGTTGGATGCATTGGAAAACCCACCCTCAGTTGTTGATTGAAAGCCGTTGAAGAAGGACGATAGTCAGGCATGGGCCGAAGGAGACTACTGTGGTAGCCTAAAAATGCCTAAATTGCCTCATTAAGAATTATATTTATTCATACTTACGATGCTGTGGTTGTCTCCTTCTTCTTCATTGTCTTTACCCAAATAAGTGAAATATATGCACAGCACGACTGTGGCCTATGGCCGCCATATTGCATTGATTCTACGCATGCGCATGTTGTGCTGGGGCAAATCGTACGAGGAAAGAGTCTCTTCTCTTTCCTCTCCACGCTTTCGCTTGGGGGGATTCCCAATCCCTTCTCGTATTCGCGTTTGGGGCTTCCCAGAAACCCATATCGAGGCACAGCGGAGAATCAATGCAATATGTATGGCGGCCATAGTCGTGCTGTGCATATATTTCACTTATTTGGGTAAAGACAATGAAGAAGAAAGAGACAACCACAGCATCGTAAGTATGAATAAATATAATTCTTAATGAGGCAATTTAGGCATTTTTAGGCTACCACAGTAGTCTCCTTCGCCCCATGAGTCAGGACGCTCTAGTTCCAGTTATTTGTTTGATGTGTTTCTTTTATAAGTTTAAGTTGACGAATAAGTAGATAAGACGAGACGAATTGTAGTTTGCAGCCGAGACGACGTTGAAGGAAGATTGCCGAAACAAGACGAATAAGCCGTGTTTATTTTTGTTGCTCATTTCTGTTGGAACCCAAACTTGCAAAGGACAGAGAACGGGCGAACCTTTACAGCTGCCCCCGTCTGAACTTTTCAAAACAATGTTTTTTCACAATTTTCCCATGTTCAGACATCACTCAAGTATGTTCCGAGTAATATGATACAGGAAACAAGTGAAATAAAGTAAAATATGTTTAGGATTTCCTTTCTTAAAAATAAATAGTTTCTTAAGTTATTTTTTCCAAGTACTGGAATTTCTTAATTTTTGGGCGATCTGAGAGTTAACTTTCTTATAAGCAGTTTCTTATAAAAAAATTACGTGTATCGTCTTCAAGCCGTTCGGCTTCTTGTTCATTTTAAGTTGAGGTATGTTTATTGTATTCTTTTTTATTCTTGTGTAATTAGATATACTTGTCAATAGAAACTGAAAACTACAACTGTCAAATAACGAGAGATCAAGAAAAGTGTAATTACTTGTTTTGATGTAGACTGTAGAGATTGGCTGCCTAACGTAATCAATTACCCCAACAAATAGCTAACTTCAGAAACAGCTTACAAAGTCATGTCAGTAATCAATGGTTTATTGAAGAACGAATCCATGAATTCTTGTCATCGATCAACGGATCTTTCGAGGAGAAAAACAGCTATGTTTAAAGCAAACCAAGAGTACTCAAACGTCGTCCGCAAGGGCCTTTAGTCAAAAAGGCTCTGGGGACGAAGTTGTGAGAACTCACCTGGAATGATGAATGAATGAATGAATGAATGAATGAATGAATGAATGAATGAATGAATGAATGAATGAATGAATGAATGAATGAATGAATGGATGGATGAATGAATGAAGCTTTTAAAGTTGTTGAAGGTTTTTTATCTAAACAATAGGATCTTAATTTGATTTATCAAATTTGGGTTCAGCTAAATCTGATTTACGACCACAAGGCGGAAGAATAGACAACATCCACATATTTTAATGCCACTGATTTCTGCACCTTCAGAAAATTGGCGAGAACTGCATCTTCTTGGTTTAAAGCTTACCTTTTCTGCGTAGTACCCAGTCCCAATTTCAACGTTGACGGTTTTTAAATGTTCAATTTTTCCTCGAACATACATCTTCATTTGCGTTAAGAAAAAGAGGTTGAATGCTCCCTGAAAAACTCAAACATCACCTCTGGAAACGCTTAAGACATGAGCAAACAGCTATTTTCGTGTTTATCAATGTTGGAGACAATACTCAGCAGAACTTCAGCGCAAATAATTTGCACGCTTCTCGAATCAAGGCTTCGGAAGCAAACAAGGTCTTTTTCAATTTTAGAGTTGGTTTACAGAGCTAAGCATAAGTAATCTAGGCAAGACAACTGACCACAAAAAGTCTAAAAAAAGAAATTATTAATGAAAATGCGGTTCGCATAGACGACGCCACACAAAAACCTAAGGCCGTTTTATATGTCGTGCAGCGCTGCGCCGCGCCGAACCATAGAAATTTGAGTTCGACCGAGGCTCGACTTGGAGCACCTCTGTTTCATTAGAGCAAAACTTTTGTCGTGCCGTGGCGAGCCAAACCCTAATTACGCATGCGCACAATATTGATTTTTGAAAATTTTCTTCTTAACTTCATGTATGTGAAGGGCAACCCTCCTTAAAAGAATTAAATGAATGAAATGAAATGAGTGAATATATTCGCTCGTTAAATGCGAAATTCGATGTGAGGATAAACGTTTACTTCTTCGTCACTCAATAAGCTATTGACATTATTGAAATAATTATAGTTTTTTATGTAGGTGTGAGTATGGTGCGGCACGGCGCGACTGAAATTGGTTTATAGGTCACACCGGGTCGACCCAGTCGAGAAGCCTTTGGTGTATGGTTCAACTTTGTTGAACCAAAAGTTTCAACTTGGTTTTTTAAGAGTCGTGCCGCGCTGAACCAGACAAAATTGGTCTAACTTCCATCGGTTCGGCACGGAGCGGCACATTTATAAAACGGGCCTAACAGTATCAGCTACCTGGGGGTAATCACTGATGAACAACGTACGTTGGAAAATCACATAGATGAACTGGTAAACAAAATTAACAGTTACGCCTCTACCGGGTGAGTAAAAAAGAATCCCCGTTTGAAAGACGACAACTCCCTGAATATCGAGACAATAATACTGGCAAACATGTCATTCAATAGTGAACATATTCAATATACTATTAATCGTACCTGCCTGAAATTGACCACTCTGTTCTGAAATTATAGGACATTCTTTCGAGGAAGGCCCTCCAAGAAACTTCGGAAAACTGCACAGAATTACGACCTAATTTCTCGCATATCTATGCCTTGTAGCAGTTATTTGTGCACGCTTTGGTACGCTTTACCCCTTTGAGGGGGGGGGGGATTAAAATGTCATCCCTCTCAGCAAACAACATTATTCCGGACAGTTTCATTTTTCCGAGAGGATAAAGCATGTTAGGATGTGTTGAACTCATTGAGATGCGGCAGAAAGTTGGGAAGTCTTGAACGGTTTTGAGCCTCCTTTGAAGATTTCCTCACAGGGTTTTCAGGAGAAATCCCTCATAATTTCAGAGCGGAGTGGCCGATTTCAGTAAGGTAAATTTGAAGTCTATTTGAACATGCCTACTATTAAATGGTATGTTTCCTAATATCATCGTCTTGATATTCAGAGAATAGAGATTTTCAAACGGAGGTTCTTTTCATTGACTCACTCGGTATCTTCAGAAAAATTCGTGGCCTTATTCCAAAGAACTGTCTCCAGTCAATATATAATGTTTTTATCCAGAATAGATTACGCTTTCGAAATTTATGGTGATGCAATCAAAACTATAATTCAATGTAGCAAAGTACACCAAAACAAAGATTTAAAGACCTGCATAAAAATTTCCAAGTATTAAAATCAAACCAGTATGAACTTAAAAGCCTGACATTGATGGATATTTGTGTAAAAACAATCACCAGTCTTCCAAAATCGTCCTTCAAACGAGATCGTACTTTCTGACTACGAAACGAGTCACAGTGATCTATTCCAAGCGCCAGAAACCAAAACTCGAATAGACCTTTTAGCTATTCTGAAAAAGAATGTGGATCGAACGATATTTCATCATAATTTGTAGAATTTTCGAATATGCACAATGGTGATCGAAGCTCCAACGCCATTCAATCGAACCTTGCGCATCAAAATGTATAAAAATATCGCTCGATCCAGGCTCTTTTGTAGAATAGCTAAAAGGTCTATTGGTGATTGTGCAATGCTTAAAATGAGAAGCGCCCAAGCTAGATGTCTAACTCTGTTATCCTCGACTGAAGCAAAGTCACCCATGCGGAAGAAGTGGCAGTAAGCCGATCTCGTGTAAGGCTCAGTATGGAAAACTGTAAGCTGCGCGTAAAAAATCAAGGTTTTGGTAGGTTTTTTATTTTCAAAACCGCTGCGTTTTTTGATTTTCTGTCGAAGGATTTTGGTAGAAATTGTTTACCAAACAATTTGGCAACATAAATATCGAAGGGAAATCTTGCTGTTTTCGCCTTTAAGATACTCAGGAACGAGGGATACACTTCTGAATCAATGCCCTGCTTCCTGCTTATAGTTTTCGAAAAAAAAGCCAGATAACTGAGATTTCTGCGAAAGTCCCCATACTGAGTCCTCATAAAAAAATTCTATAATTAGACATCTACCGCCTTCGGGGATTCTATATATCTGAATCTCTGTAAAAAGTGTGCTTAACTTACTTATACATATATATTTCTTTATTTATATGGTAACCTACCTGTAATTTTTTTAATTCCAAGTAGCTGTATTCATTATTTCTCATGGCATCGTCCAAGTAGAGTTGCATAGAAATTAGAAAGTATAGTAGGATGTAAACAGTACCGTAACATTTTATTTGGATATAAAAAAGTCTCTGTAAAAGGAGCAGAGTTTTGGAAGTTCCAACTCCCTAATTGAGAAAGATACAGACATTAGCAAGCTGTCTCAAAGCTCTGAAAGAGTATCAGTTAAAGCAAACCTAGCTAAGGGGATTGGGTAATCTAAATATAACCTATTGTATTT
This sequence comes from Aurelia sp. 3 sensu Dawson et al. (2005), assembly GCA_964020215.1. Lineage (NCBI taxonomy): Eukaryota > Metazoa > Cnidaria > Scyphozoa > Semaeostomeae > Ulmaridae > Aurelia > Aurelia sp. 3 sensu Dawson et al. (2005). The sequence continues at coordinate 14,903,787 of OZ026572.1, forward strand.
GATGTTTTCGATCTACGAAAACAATAAGAAGATTAGTGGCGCCTCTGCCGTTCTTTTGTGCCATGTTTAGATTATGTCACTATATCTCCGTTCATTTACTTTAATTTCATATTCTTGTTTACAGTTGTTACGTAATACCGGGTGAGTCAAAAAATGCCCGAAGTTTGAAAGGCTACTGCCCCCTGAGTATATAAGCAATGATATTTTGCAATGCCTGATTGAATAGCTAACATGTTAAAAATATTTTTAAAATGAAAATGAAATGAAATGAAAATGTTCAATTATTTATAGAAATTTTCCTGGCTAAAATCGGTCACTCCGTTCAGATTAAGCGATTTTCTAAAGTGAATCCCTTTGAAAAACCTTAAAAAACGTGCTAAACTTACAAGCAAGAATCCCTAAGGTATGTACCTTACACCCATGACTTTCAGCACGCTTTAGCACGTGTTTTCGTTTTGGTGGGTTGAAAAGTCTTCCGCCTAGTGTGAATAACTTATCAAGGGGAATTCCATTCTCCCATAAAGACAAAATACATGAACACATCCAAGAGTTATCATTTCTAGGAAGGAGAACAAAGAGAAATCTTGCTTGGTGTTTTCACTCGTTTTTGCAGGTTTCCGAAAGGGGCATTCTACAGAAAATCTCCCATTTCGACAGGAAGGAATGACCAATTAAAGCCGGGTGAATAGACCTTTTCAAAGAGGTCTGGAACAGCGCGCTACTTTTCTGAAAGATGGCGGATAAGCTGCGAAGGGGAATCCTTCGCATTGCAAGCGTTAAGATGCAGTTGCAGTGGGCGAAATAATGCAACAAAAACCGAAATTAACTCTAGCTAATGAGCACTCAAAGGACCAGAAATGCCGGCAAAATCTTACAACACCAAACTAAGGAGTTAGTTATCACATTAAAGTGATATTTTATGAGGAAAAGTTTATTTCTTCGAGTTCGTTGAATTTGGATTGTATGATAATTAGTTGCCAATGTTAGATTCTTATTTAAGAATAAACTGAGCTTATCTATTGCCCTAACTAAGGATATACGAAGGCACTTTTGGTACAAACGTATAGGGGCAAACATCTCCTTCCTCTCCTAGACCCTTGGAGCCTCGTGGTAAAAGAGAGACTTTGGCGGGAAAACATTCCTCATCAAATTTGTATTCGTCATTTAGTTCTCTGCTTCTTGAATGAAACAAAAAGAAACTGGTTTGCGACAAAACACTTGTGGATTTCAGAACGAAAACAGAAAAAATGTAGTCGTTTCTTGATTGTACAATGTGGAAGAGATTCCAAGTCAAAGATTTGCTAAAGTAATAGGTATATTGTTTTGTTTGGAGGCAAAGTCTTAGTGACATATTGGTTGCGAGCAGTTGTGTAGTTCATTGTGTTGACTTTTCAATCGGAGCAAAAGTTTTAAAAAAATAATAAGTAAATGGGAATCTTGTGCAAGTTAAGCTGTCTGGAGCAGGTAAGTGGCCTTATTTTACGAGTGCATACGGAAATCCTTTATTTCAAAACACTCCAAACTTTGTTAGGCGCATGTGAACGAATTAAAAGATCGAAGAAGCTTTTCATTAGCTGAATTGATTTGGGAAGGCATGGTCGGTAACTTTAGCATTGGAAAGAAGAAATGTGAATCATTGCATGTTTCTTAACAGTTCTCGATACATACGACTGCTCGTATTCCTTCAGTTATCGGGGGATAAGCCCAACTCGCAAACAGAAATCTAAATTTATCTAAATTTATCTGACCGAGTCTGAGGTCATCACTTCGCTGAAAGAACTCAAAGGTGTAAACGTCTCCTCCTCTTAAAATCTGCTAAACATTGCGGTCATGTGATAAGCAAGTATTTGTTTTCATGCTGCAGCCCCTCTGGTCTTTCATGAACAATATAACTAGAGTTAAATTCCATATTTTTTTCACAACTTTTCCCACTGCAACTCCAGTTCAGCATCGCAGAGAAGATTCCCGTGTATCCGCCATCTTCCAGAAAAGTAGCGGGCCGTCCCAGATCTCTTGAAAAGGTCTTTTACTGAACCTAACTTGACTTATCAGTGATAAAACAAGACAGTTTTCAATATCATTGCCTTGATATTCAGGGAGCAGGATTTTTCCAAACGCCAGGCATTTTTATTGACTCACCCCGTAGGAAATATAACATTGCTCTTTTTGTCAGTCTATTGATTGTCGTTATCACATTCTATTGCAGTGCTGTTATCATTATCATAACTCTTTTCACTATTATTATTTTTCATACTCAACTGCTGTTGTATTTAACTCATTTCTATGGCATTCATCATCATCATCATCATCATCATCATCATCATCATCATCATCATCATCATCATCATCATCATCATCATCATCATCATCATCATCATCATCATCATCATCATCATCATCATCATCATCATCATCATCATCAGCATCATCATCATCATCATAATCATCATCATCGTCATCATCATCATCATCATCATCAACATCATCATCATCATCATCATCATCATCATCGTCATCATCATCGTCATCATCATCGTCATCGTCATCGTCATCGTCATCGTCACCGTCATCATCACCGTCACCGTCACCATCACCATCATCATCATCATCATCGTCATCGTCATGGTCATGGTCATCATCATCGTCATTGTCATCGTCATTGTCATCGTCATCGTCATCGTCATCATCATCATCATCATCATCATCATCATCATCATCATCATCATCATCATCATCATCATCATCATCATCATCATCATCATCATCATCATCATCATCATCATCATCATCATCATCATCATCATCATCATCATCATCATCATCATCATCATCATCATCATCATCATCATCATCATCATCATCATCATCATCATCATCATCATCATCATCATCATCATCATCATCATCATCATCATCATCATCATCATCATCAACGTCATCGTCAACATCATCGTCATCGTCACCGTCATCGTCACCGTCACCGTCACCATCACCACCACCATCACCACCACCGTCACCGTCACCGTCACGACCACGACCACCACCACGACCACCACCACGACCACCACGACCACGACCACCACCACGACCACCACCACCACCACCATCATACCACCATCATCATCAACATCATCATCATCATCATATTAATAGGACAAAGAAAACGACTACGCACAGTATTGCTCCCCGAGCTAAACAATATCCACGCATGTGTCGAAATCATTAAATACAGTATGCCAATTTTAAACATGCAAATGCAGTTCTTGAGTTAGCTATTTATCTCCGTCGACTAATTTTAACATAAAAAGTTCCCAACCATATCTTGTCACTTTTCTTTGTCAAGCAATGCTTCAGGACCAGACCAAACGAGTAAATGTAGCCCGATTGGCAAATGCAAGTCTTTTGCACAACATGCTTTCTCGGTTTGGCCAGAGTCCTTCTCCAACAAGGTTGTTTACCATTTTACAAATTAAAGATTTTGGTTCAAAGTGCTAAATAGTGTCAGTTTATGTCAAAACTGCACCATAAAAAAACTGGCCCAGACATGCTTTTGCTTCTCCAAAGAAGGTCCAACAAGAAAAAGTTTTTCTTCCTGCAAAAACCACACTCTAGTTTGTCGATGTCGTTATCGTGTTAAAAATAGAACTCTGACAACTTGCTACAAGTTTTGCGCCTAAGTAATGCATTAAACACTGTTAAATAAATTTTGGAATTTTTTGGCATATCATCTATAGCTATGGAATGGAGCCACGTTAACTCTTGATATCTTATCAATCACTAATATTCAACCAGTGTACAATTCAATCTTGAAAGCATCTTTATTCCGCCAGATTTGCTACATTATCGGTATAAAATGAACTTTCCAACTAAGTTTTGATGTGAAAATATTTAAAAGATGTTAGCACATGCAGCGCATTTCTTTGAAGTACTAAACGTTTCTGGCTTGACCCTACCCTTCGTCAGTAGACAAGCCCGAAACGTTTATTAGTTCAAGCTCTAGGCTATATACTATATTTAAGGTAATGTATTCATTGGTTATTATAGCAGCACGCACAAACAAACACTTTATATCTGATGCATTTCTATGATGGCTGGACTTTTCATTTGATAACAAAGGAAAGGATACTGAGCTGGTCATTGGAACTAAAATCTCTTGGCCTAGAAAAGAAGATGAAAGTGTCTAACCAAATTAAATCCAAATTGATCAAAATAGAGATTTATACTTGAAGAAAAGAAAATATGGGGGGGGGCCTTTGAGGTGGCAAGGTTTCTTGGTTTGTCTATTTCAGATCAAGGTTTAGCTGTTTGGCTCTAAATATGTAAAGGTGCAAGTTCATGTGTTTTGAGAGGTTTCACATGTTATGGGCAGGTATGATATGCTGTGTTGGTAAGTTTTCGAGATTTTGAAGTCACGAAATCTGGGTAGGTGATCAAGATCAAAGAGCTGGCTTTTTTGACAGGACGTGAAAATATTGGAAGTGATTAAGAACAAGTGGAAAAACCTCAAAATTTTGATTGATAGGAACCCTTCATAAGGAAGCACTGAAACACCAAACGAGGATGTATAATCTTTTGAAGGCTTGCTTATGAGCGAATGAAATTCGCACATTTCAGTTTAGCGGCATGCGGCCTTGTATTCACACATTGTTGTCTTCTGTCTTCTGTCGTCTAGTCATCATGTAACAGCAATTCGTGTGGGATCGAGGGGTGCACTGCTGACCTAGATTACCCGGCCACCCAGAATGAACCTTAAAATGCATTTCTACTGTAAAAGAGTACGACTGATTTGGCTAGTTTGTCTTGCCCCCCCCCCCCCCTTAACTAAAAAGGGTCTCGTCAGCTAAGATCAAAATGGACAAGTCAGAATTCGTTGTAGTTGAATTCACACTATATCATGCCAAATCTTTTCTCCTTATGTGCATGTACCGTCCTCCAACCTCAGGAGTGGACTACGTATCTTTCGAAAACCTAAGAAACATACTGAAAGGAGTAGACAAAACGGAAAAGGAGATGATTGTTATTGGTGATACCACAACTGTGACTTTAAAAACAATCAAACGCAAATGCCAAGAAACTCAAAATGATTCGTTCTGAGTTTCCGTTCGTGCAATTAATAAATAATTACACAGGGTTGCTGTTACAACAAACGAGCAAAATGAACAGAAACCACAAAAGCACAAATAAACCATTTCTGAACAACGAACCCCAAGTATATCTTAAGAGCAGATGTTTTACGGATTGGGGTGGCGGACCACTACACGGTGTATGGCGTAAGAAAACTTAATGCTTGGAGACTCAAAAAGAAAAAACCAAAAATCATTGAGACTCGCAGCCTTAGCAGATATGATAAGGAACGTTTTCGGAACGACCTACATCATAATGATTGACCGGCCATCCTTGATCCACTTTCTGAAAATCCAAATGCAATGGCCTCCGTCTTTCAGGAGAATTTTGAGCTTATCTTGGATATGCATGCACCTCTAAAAAAAGGAGCGTACGAGATGAATTTGCACCTTGGCTAAATCAACCCATTAGAAACCTAATGAAGGAGAGGGATTTGGCAAAGAGGGCTGCTGAAAAATCTCCTTTGAAATGGAGCGTATATAGGCTACTTAGAAATAAAGTAACGAAAGAAAAGGTTGCTGTACAGTCACATTATCGGCAGACTATTAAGAGCGTCTTACATAGATCCTCGAAATATACAAGGCCTGTGAGTTACAACATTGACGGCAAAAAACTAACCAAGGAAGGGGGTATAGAGGGGGTGTCGCCCTGATTGAGGGTATTTCACGTTGGTCGAATATTCCTGTTGAACGAAAAAAATTTCAGAACGAAACTTACCATGAACACCTTCGTAAACTCTTTACTGTTGTTGATATAAAATATATTTGTCATTGGTGATGCTGTTTTTAAGAGCGAGCTACTCGAGAACAGAGTGGTCGAGAGGGCCTAAATTTCCAACGTCGCCCTGGTTGAGGGTATCCAATTTTCACACGGTTTCAGGTAAATTTAAGATAACATGATGCGAAAATTAGCAGCATATCAGCGATTAAAGAGTTTTTGTTGTTATCAAATGCTTTCTGATTGTGTTAGCTGTGTTTCGTTATCCTAAACACTGACCTTCGTTGCCGCCTTCGTTCAAAGACTTTTCAACCAAGCTGACATCAAGTTTTCCTCCTTCGGTGAACTGAACGATGCTTAAATCAATTTATGATTTTAAAAAAATAGTTTTTACAGTCCACTGATAGAACACACCTGTTTTTGCCCCGTAATATGTCCTTTTACAGCAAATAGTAGTCGCCTGTCATGCGTTGACAATGTAGATTTCGTTCAAGAACCGGAAGATACCACAGTACCCTCAACCAGGGCGACTTTAGGCCAATCAGACGGCTTGCAAAAAGAAGCCCGTCGTGGCGGAAGCGGATGCCATATCTCTGAATTTACGTGAAGTATTTATTCTGGACAAGTGGAGCTTGGCAAGAGGCCATTTGTTTGCTGTGAAAGTTTTAACAACGTCAAGAAACCAAGCAAAAAGAAAATTGTGCAACAAAATGTGAAAGGAAAAATGGCGGATGCTTAAAGTTACATCTTAGGTGAGCTTCTTTGTGCACTTCTCCCTCTGTTTGTGGACCGAGTTTTAAGAAACACAAACAAGAAAATGTTAAGCAAATGGAGTCACCAAAATATTTTTGCACACTTTTTGGTTTTAACTAGGCCCAAACGCCTGTTAATCAGCAACAAACGCAAGAGAGTTAAAATCGGTCAAAACGCGTTTACCCTCAACCAGGGCGATACCCCTCTAGTAGACGCACTGAATCAACGCTTTGTTTTAGCTGGATCGAAGCTTGCGAGTAAAATTGAACAAAACGTCAATGATGATCCTCTTCAACATATTGATAATGAACCTAATACGATGAGACTCAGCCCGGTTGATAACAACTACGTATCTGAGGCATTAAGCAACTAAAAAATTGAAAGGCACCAAGGCCTGACAAGGTTCCGACAATTCTGATAAAGGACGCTGCGGATCTCATATGCAAACCATTGACAATGGTTTTCAACTCTTCTTTGCGGAAGGGTATTTTTCCTGAAGTCTAAAAACTGGCGAGGGTCACCCCTTTCTTTAAATCAGGTTCTAAAAGCGAGGCTAACAACTATAGGCCTAGCTCTGTGATCTATGTGTTCTCGAGGATTCTCGAAAGAATTGTCCATGATAAAGTTTTACCTCAAGGCAAATAAAGTTCTGACAATGAGTCAATCAGCTTTTCAAAAACTTTATTCGACAATAACATCATTGACTGATAGTACTGACAACTGGTATGAGAATATTTACCACAAGCAACTTAATTTAGCAATATCTATCGGTGTCATCGGCATACACATTGACCTCAGAATAATTAGTGATAGGGGTAAGTCATTGATGTGGAGTAAAAAGAGGAGAGGCCCTAAGCATGAACCTAGTGGAATGTAAATGTCACAAGTAAAGTCCTCAAGCTCAGACATCTGCACTTCACCTTACAACACTGTTTCCTGTTCGAAAGGTATGAACGAAACCAACGAAATTCCTTTCTCTTGCCGTTTGATCTTTTAATGGGACTGCCGAGACAAACTTGGAAAATATTTCACAAATCAGAAGAATGTATTGGTAGCCGCTGTTATCCTTGGGAAAGTGAGCTATATATAAACTGCATTGGCGCACTGGGAATGAACATTTCAACCAACGGTGCTTTGGGCAGAGTAGTGTCACACTTTGTACGTTGGCAAGTGTCACAGGAAGATACAAATGATCGAATCTACGCTGACATATCAGGCCCATGGAAACGATCTTTTAACAATGCATGTAACTTGTCGATTCCAAAATATGCGATATCTTGTTATTTTTTAACAATCATTTTCCGTAACGATGGAGGAATGACTGGACATCCTGATTTTGTCAAGATTCCCACCTCGACTCTCAATTGATTTTGAACCCTTCTCAATCATCATTGTAAGATCTTGTTGTTGCAGGAGTGTTGTTTCAAACTGCTGCTAATAGTTGCATATCTATGCTGCTCTTCTTTTAGTTGTGTTGAGAAACTGGCAGTTTCTTTAAAAGTGCATAGACTTTGTCTTCAAACTGAGAGTGTGGCTGGTTCTGAGAAGCATTATGATTGGTTGAAACAATGATATGTAAAGTTGCGGCACCCAAGCTGATGAACGAATGAAACGGGAAATAAAAGATAGGGTGTGAGTCATTCGCCATCCTCGCACCGCTCCAAGGCAGTCCAAGCAAGCCCTTGTGATATCACATTTGCATTGCGCGCGAACTGCGGTGAGCGCAACAAGGGCAGATTTTGTAATACAATAGCATCAGTCGCTTTGGTTCACACCTCAATTCAAAGCGATTTAGTGATTGCAGACAAAAGAAACTCTCTCAAGCAGAAATTCAAAACAAACGAAAAAGCAAAGTTGCGCTGAAACCAGTACGGCAAACTCTCGTTTGGTGCGGTTGAAGGGAGGTTTTTAAGAAATGTAATGTGCTCATAATGAAAGAAGAAGGGTGAATCTGAAGTTCTGTCTTGGGCATTTTGTTTATTTGATTCAGAAGCTGAGCAGTGACTGCGTATATCTGAGCAATAAATGTGCTAAAATTGTAATGCCTTCTGCTCGGTTTCTGAATCAAATAAACAAAATGCCCAAGACAGAACTTTAGATTTACCCTTCTTCTTTCATTATGAGCACATTACATTTCTTAAAAACCTCCCTTCAACCGCACCAAACGAGAGTTTGCCGTACTGGTTTCAGGGCAACTTTGCGTCTTCGTTTGTTTTGAATTTCTGCTTGAGAGAATTTCTTTTGTCTGCATTCGCTAATCGCTTTGAATTGAGGTGTGAACCAAAGCGACTGATGCTATTGTATTACAAAATCTGCCCTTGTTGGTGAGCGCATTTTTTGCATTTTGGTGAGTTTTGGAGATACAATTGTCAACTGAACCGACCGTGAGAGTGTTTCTGGATTTAAGGTCAGTACACTCTGTCGTTCACGGCGTATCCCTAGGAACCTTGGCCAAAGGTCACCTTGTATCCCATAGTTAGCCGCCATAAAGGTAAAAGTGTATCATACCTCTCATTCGTTCTTCAGATCTGTGTGTAAAGGGTTGTGATCGGAGTTATGAACAAATGTGGACCCAGCCAAGTACACATTCCAATGGCGAACTGCAAGAACTAAAGCGAAGGCTTCTTTAGAGGCAGCAGACCAGTTTTTCTGGGATTTTTGCAAGGCTGTGGAAAAGTATGCCACAGGATGCAACTGTTCATCCGAACTTTTTTGAGATAAAATTCCGCTGCCGTTTAGATTACTTGCATCGACTTCAACGACAAAAGTTTGATTACGTTCAGGAAAATTTGATACAGGGTCCGATGTCAATTTCATCTTTAGTTCAGGAGAGTTTCTTTGCATACATCTGTTCCAATAAATGGTACATTGTCATTGATGAGACCATTTAAGGGAGCACTGGTGCCAGCAAAATTAGGTATAAATTCTCGGTAAAATCCCGGGGGTGAAGCTACCCAAAATTGGGGACGGGGACTTGAGTAGGAGACCTAGACAAAAGTACCCAATACCGGGGAAAAATATTGAAAAGACCACCCAAAACTGGAGAAACTATTATGATGACATACCCAAAACTGGGGAATTCTTATAGCCCCACAACACAAAGATAGTTCAAATGCAAAACAACCTTTCTTCTCAATTCAAACTGCGTAGAAGCTCTGTGAATGTATTCTATACAAAAAGTAATGTATAGGGGCTATAGGAGCCACACTAAAAAGCAAAATTCTCAATAATGACTTAACAGCCATATCCCCATCTAAATACAATCAAATGTGAAATTATAAGCAAATGCTGGGGACTTAATCAGTGGGCCAGTTTGGTCAACACTGTGTTTTATTGTTTTGTTTCTACTTTCTGATTATTTCCTCTAGTGCATAGTCTACCTGTATATCTAAACACTACAACACACTACACAGCAACCTACAAGATTCTATCCTATGGCTGTAAAAAACTGCTCAAAATAAATCAGTGACTTCCAATTTCATTCATGAATATGATCATAAAAGAAAGGAGTTTCACCATCCTTGTTGATCAAGGTAATAAACAGCACAGAAATAGAGTGAGATACCGCTTTTATAATGATAATTGAGCACTGTATGTGCTTAATGAGGCAGCCACTCAGAAATCTGAGGGTTGAAGCATATCAGGTGAGGCCTAACTAACAGGTCTACATAGGCCTACTTCCCTGTCTGTGACACAAGCACATATGGTGTCACTTGACTTCTTGACTTAGCTGCATTAAATCTTTATGACTTAAATCTTGAATCAAAATCCAGTTCAGTTATGGCATAATCAGGACTTATGATACAAGAAAAGCGGAGACATACCCTCCTAAATGTCTGGCATGCCATTGTTTGCCCTCTGAAATTTCGCCATCTCTTGTATTTCCATTTCGCGCCAAATCAGGGAGACGAGCGAGAGCGAGGTCATTAGAAAACGAGTGAGCGAAAAGGAGGTCAATGGAGTATGGCCAGTTTCGATTTAGGCCTTTCCTTAACAGCTGCCGATGTTCACACCTCACAATGACAACTGATTGGTTTCCGCAGATTACTGAAGCAATTTTGCGAGGAGCAACTAAATGAAGTTTTTACTTGAAGATTTAATCTAACCTCATGATGGAGTAGCATTGAATATAGAGGAGTATCGCCCTTTTGGAACACTCTCGAATATTGACACATTTGACTACACAGCAAAACTTCGCTATGGCCGGGGTCTTGGCCTAGTTCCTCGTCAACAGCGCGCGAAAACGGTTTGGTGACGCCATCTTCTTTGTTGCCATTTGTATTTGTTGTTATATTTCCTTTCGTTGCTTTGCAAATTGAAGATAAAAGTACCGACCTGAAATGAACGCGTAAGTGTCTTCATTTTTCAAGCTGCCTTTCTACCAGTCTGTTTTCTTTTTACTCCTTTCGTTGAAATTTTTCGGTAACAACTGAACCTGCATGGCCTGTTGTTGACATTGAGCCTTCGAAATGAAAACTCAGTGGGATCCTGCACAATTGCTTGAACAGTTCAGGCACTCGATGTGTTGATTTAACAGCCACTCTGACTGGCCTAAGCCGCCCTTATGGTGCACCTGTGACCGCTCGAACCTTCCAGGTGACTTCCTGCTGTGTCACATGCTCAAACGTTATTTCCGTGTAGGAAACTGGGTGGAGGCAACGAGAGATGTTGGAATATCGGAAAGCATGTTTCCAAGCAGTTGAGGGTGGTAAGGAGGAGGGGTAAGATCACGAAGAAATAATAGCCTTTTCACGTTGCACATCAATCAAATTAATATTGGCATTTTATACTTCAGGCAAGGCGCTCGTAACAATTTTGCTCGCGTTCCAAATGGGCGAATGCTGGAAATTAGGCCGCTCAGACCTCTCGGCACTAAAATTAATATCATGGAAAGATGGAGCGACAATCAGACACGTTGCTTTAAGAAAGGTGATATGAATAGCAAAGGATTACAATAACGGTAAGCATTATCTTGCAATTGTAACTAAAATTACAAAAATCTACTCAGTTCAACAGAGTGTTCCAAAAGGGCGATACTCCTCTAGTAATGAACTACGAAGACGATGCTTTTACAACAATCCAGTATGCAGAGAGCTGGGAAGACTCTGCTTGATGCACCAATGATCTATGATATGATGCACTGAACTGACTGATTGAGTTGAGTGAGCCTCAAACACTTGAAGCCACGCAGACACACAAGAACAAAGCATTATTATTTTGATCCGCAGATTTACACTATACAGCAATGAATGGTGATACATAAAAAATATCATAGTGACATAAGACAAGAAAAATTGTTACTTACAAAGATGATGGCAACAAATAGACCTCTCAGAAATGTCACCATCAGATAACAGTCATGTGACTCATTCATCGGAGTTCAATTATTGTATGGCGAATCAGTAAGTGGCAAATTGCTGTTGGAGACGTGCCACAGAAATTAAAAATTTGTTCCATTTCACAACTGGCAAGGCATGTGTTATTATGAACTTTAAAGAAATGGATAACTGCTTTATTAGTAAAAACTATAAATGAATTGTCTTAAGGTGTCAAGCAGTAATCAATCTGACCTAATAAAGATGAGCATGGACTTTAATCTGTATCCCACAAGTAGGGAGTAGTAGAATTTCCAGCCAAAATTAAGGATGGATAGAATGTTCCTAAAAGATGGGGGTCGATTTGAATTTATGACCCAAAACCGGGGACTGATAGGAATTTATGACCCAAAACTGGGGACTGATAGGAATTCATGACCCAAAACTGGGGATTGATAGGAATTTATGACCCAAAACTGGGGTCCGCAAGTACCCGTCCCCCGGTTTTGAGTAGCTTCACCCCCGGGGGTAAAATCTGGCGAGCCCTAAGAACCCAAGTAATTCAGTTAAACAAGTTTGAGGCTTGATACTAGCTACACTGCATACGGGCCTTCAACGTACGCTCCTCTTCTTGAATTGGAGATCTTTCTAAAGCTTTCGACTGTATCCCACATGACTTGCTTATTGCCAAATTACATGCATATGGATTTGATGAAGATGCACTAGTCCTTATCTATTCTTATCTTAAAAGACGAAAACAATGTGTCCGGATAAATAATACGTATAGTTCCTTTCAAGAGGTTATATCTGGTGTACCCCAGGGCTCTGTATTGGGACCCATCCTTTTCAATTTTTACATAAATGACCAACTTCTTTTCATGAAGCAGGCAACGCTCCATAATTATGCTGATGACAATACACTTGCTTATTTTTCTGAAAGCATGCGGGATCTTGTAAAAACTTTGGGAAAAGAAACAGAAGTGGCTTTATCATGGTTAGAAAACAATGAAATGATTGCCAACCCTTAAAAATTCCATGCTATATTGCTCAGGAAAAATCAAACGAATACTAGTGGGAAGCCAATTAACATTAATGGCAAGATGATCAAATCTGAGGAGACCGTTAAACTTTTAGGCGTTACGTTAGATTATAGACTTGATTTCGACCCGCATATTTCAATTCTTTGCAAAAAAGCTGCAACACAATTGAATGTTCTTAAAAGATTAAAAAATTTCATTGGCTTCAAGGAGAAAAAGATTCTTGTTCAGAGCTTTGTATACTCTAATTTTAACTACTGTCCCCTTGTGTGGTATTTTTCATCTGCAAAATCATTGCAGAAAATTGAACAGTTACAAGAACGTGCACTACGATTTCTCTATTCAAAACAGTGAAACATTTAAACCCACCTTTTATGCAGAACATTTTTAAATTACGGTCTTAAAATTATTCATTAAGAAATCCAAATAACTTAGCTCATGTTAGGCCAAACCAAACAACATTTGGGTCCAATAGCCTGACGTCTATTGCGCCACAGATTTGGAACGGATTACCAGACAGAATAAAGTCAGCAGAAAATTTGAAAAGTTTTAAGGATCTGATAAAACAATGGAATGGTCCCAATTGCAAATGTAGTGCCTGCAAATGACTACCAAATTAGTTTTGATTAGTTGTGTACATTCCACGATAACTACGAATATGAAATCAGTCTAGCTCGATACCAGTGCCGGACAGTCCATAGCCAAGAAAGCCAACCTTGCCACAAGAGAAATTGCATTTGGAAAGTTTTGTTGAGATGTCAGATTCCCTCAAACTTGCAAACAGTTGCTCTATACTCACAATATGGTCTTCAAACGTTTAACTGAATACTACAACAATGTCATCCACGTAGGCAAGAATTCTGTGAGAGTCGAGTCCGGACAAACTCATATCAATCACCTCTTGATACGATGTACCTACGTTGCATAAACCAAAAGGGGTTACACTAAACTCATACTTGCCCTGGGCATCGAGAAAGAAGTGTTTCTTTGTCAGACTCATTTTTTAATTTTCAATCAAATTCTACAATACAAGGTACTTATCTATCGCTACTTACAAACAACCTTACTATATGTCGGAATTCATATGGACAATTTGGGACATTAGAACCCAGTCTCATTTTATGTTTGTCAATTGAGTGTCGTATCCTTTGTCTTGTAGTTGTTTTGTGTCCCATTCTTTAGTCGCGACTAAGAATCGAAGAAACTCTGCACGAAAGACAATTTTCATCGAAAGACATTAATTGATTATTCTTATCGAACATTTGCTCTTGGAAATTTGGAAATACAATTTACGTCCAACTGAACTCTAGAATAGGAATTTACATTTATTATCGTGATCAAGACATTGGACGTAAAGAAAAGAAAAGACTCTCAGGTGATCCCGTTTCGATTTGTTTTTAACTTGTAAGTTTATGCAGACATTCGAATTGAAATAAATTTTGAACGAATACACGTATTCTTCTCGGTTGTCCTTGTGGCAAAAATACAGTCCTCTGTACGTCTACTCAAAACTTGCGAACAAAGGCGATCCTTTTTTGAGTAATTTTTCCTACACTATGCTACAAAGACGAATACCACGGAGAGACAGGAGATACAAATTTCTCGTTGTGGCATGAAATTTGAGACAGAGTAGTTTAAATCTCTATGTTCAATTGGTCTCGGGGTAGTCTTAGCCTCTTGCTCCTCGGGGTATCGTTCTAATAGTATTGTATAGTCGTATAGTAATTTTGTAAAGTAGTGTAGTTTGTAAATTTACATTGTAATTTTTTGAATGATATAAAAAAAAAAGACGAATACCACGAAGAGACAGGAGATACTATGGCAACTCCGGGGCCTTAACATAGAAAATAAACTAAAAAAAAGAAGAGACATAAAATGAACTCAAAGTATTACAAGAAACGACTAAACAAAGAAAGAAAATGTGCGAGAAGGGACTAGGTAACGGTGAGGTAGCATGGTGGCTGCGTTGTAAAAGTAACCGCATTGGGCATTATGTTAATCAAATCGACCAGTGTAGTGGATATGATGCAGCGTTAACTCGATTATCTTTCTATTTAGCTTATTAGTGAGATCTTTGCCGCCATAAAGCAAAGTTGTCTTAAATCTTTATTTGAAAGGCTACTATATCCAAATGGTTGTACTAAAGCAAGTACGTTTGTGAGAAGATCTCGCCGATGCATCACGAAAGAAGAGCAGAGCAACAGAAAGTGCTGCGTATCGTCAATACAATCGTTCGTACGACACATAAAATTTATGTTGTCTCTAAAATCGTGATTAAACTTATGAAAGTTTAACTTGCTGAAACCAACTCTCAACCTACTAAAACTACAAATCCATATCTCATAATATCTGCCCCATATATTGGATGAAACTACTTTCATCAAAGCACTACGAATATGTTTTCCGAAATGTACAAGTATGTCCCAAGCTGCCAGGCTTCAAATAATCCCCAGGTGGAGGGCTGTCTGTTTCCTGAGAGGAAAAATTAACCTAATGTTCATACTTTGTGTTATATATAGTTTACGTTAAGATTTAATTTTTTAGTTGTGTTTGTCAACGTGTTCTTGTGCTTGTTCTTGTGCGGATGCTTTGTTTCCAGAAATTGCTGTTCATTGAAATTCTGAGTGGCCGGGGAGATGGATACACTTGATGCCAGTTGGTGCTAAGCAGTGCCCTGCAGGAATAGCTTCCTGTGAGAATTATGTAATGTGCAAAATAGCGAATGTTTTCGTAATTGGTTGCATCATCTCAGATTGTATCCGCTATATTGCCTATTCGTACCTATTCCTATGGGCATCCGTATGCACAATTCCCATTTCTACCCTCGTCGGCAATGCAAAAATAACTATCATCCAAACTCTTTGCTTCTTATTTTTTCGAAGCTGTTTGAGAAATAGCTTTTTGATGTAATCTACGATCATTTGTGTGCAAATCAGTTAATAATGCCTAACCAATCGGGATTTCGGCCTGGAGACACTACGATAAATCAGCTACTATTCATAACACATAAGATCTATTGTGCTTTCGAAGCGAGTAAAGAAACGCGCGCAGTATTTCTTGACTTATCCAAGGCATTTGTATTTGATAGGGTGTGGCATGAAGGACTCATTCACAAGCCTAGATGTAACGGGGTGTCTGGTAAAATGCTAGCACCTATTAGCAGTTTTTAATGGATCGGAAACAAAGGGTTGTTTGAATGGAAAGACGTCTGAATGGAAGGATGTTCTTGCGTTTACCCCAAGGATCTGTCCTAGGTCCTTTATTCTTTCTGGTGTATTTAAATGATCTCTGTAACAACTTGAATTGCTAGGTCAAACTCTTTGCAGATGATACTTCCTTGTTTTCAGTAATTGAAAACGAAATTGTTGGCGCTGCAGACTTGAATTGTGATCTCGAAAGAATAAAGATTTGGGCTTAACAGTGAAGGATACAATTTAATGCAGACAAAACAGAGGAAGTCATATTTTCCACCAAAAGGGCTTGAATTTTCCATCCATCATTAACACTAGGAAACGACGAAATGAAACGGGAAATTGAACGCAAGAATTTGGGGATGATAATGTACTTAAAGACAAATTTTCAAACTCATATTAGGGCAGCCATCCTAAAGGCTAGAAGAGGTATTGGTCTGATACGATATCTTCCAAAGTGTGTCTCCAGAAATGTTCTTAATCTATCTTATAAATCATACATGAGGCCTCACCTTGACTATGGTGATTTATTGTATCTTTTTATTCAAATATGAATATTTACAATAAATCTTACCGGGTGACCCAAAAAAACTTCACGAGCTAGATCATAACTAGCTCCCTGAAATAAAAGCTACTGCCAAATGCTGTCCATCATTGTTTAGTTGAAGGGCTTAGCTATCTTTTGAGATGCTGCACGGTTATTTGAAGCAATGATTACCATCCAAAAATCCAGATTCAATGAAAATTTCGAATCCAGGATTCCTCATTTTGAGTGAAATAATCACCATCATTTTCCAGTTAACATTCTGTGAAAACTCGACATAGCAATGTATTAGAAGTCGTCTGGGGAAATTTTTTGTCTGCAAAATGAGTGCCCTGAATTTCCTCATTCAAATGTCATGCTCCAAAGCAAAGTTTGAATTCAGGTTTTGTCACACTTTCTAGCTCGTGAAGTTTTTTTAACTATACCTATTGTAATTACTATGCAATGAATGAATGAATGCAATGAATGCAATGAATTTCCTCATTCAAACGTCATGCTCCAAAGCAAAGTTTGAATTCAGGTTTTGTCACACTTTCTAGCTCGTGAAGTTTTTTTAACTATACCTATTGTAATTACTATGCAACACTACAGGTACGATACCATGGGGAGCGAAAGACAATGACTACCCCATGGCCAATATAAAAAGACACGCAACGTTCAACTAACTACCACTACATTACAGACGATTAAAGACTAATGGACAATGCACTAGATTCTGTTCCGCACCAGATGTCAGGTCAGGGTTGTGATGACTGTGCTACAACCGCAACTCGTTTGTTGATAGTAGATAAAATGCTTGAAAATGCTTGACATCTGATGTGCGAAAGAATTTACAAGGGAAAAGAAACTAAAAAGGTGGTTGGTGGTTGCTAAGTACTATAGTTCCAAAACACTGTTTCGTGGATATAACGTAAAGTTAATTCTAGTATTTTCCTGTTTAAGTCATAGGAAAGGTCTTGATCACCATATAGTAAAAGCTGCCCCAAAACATCATTTGACAGCTCAGTGATTTGTAAAAATGGTCGTAATAATCCAACAATTCCAGCAAGAAAATCTTGACGTTGAACAGCAAAAGAAGGGCAGAGCAACAAAAAGTGCTCCGTGTCCTCAATGCCATCACTTGTTGGGCACATTGGGTTAATTTATTGTATCATAGGTATGACTCAGAAGTGCGTCTAGGTTTCACACAAAAGTTTAAACAAGCTCAATATTCTGCAGCACTGGCTGTTCTGGTGCGTGGAAAGGTACAAATAGGCAAAGGCTTTACAATGAGTTGGGATGGGAATCCCTTTACACTAGAAGATGGTATCGTCGTTTATGTCATTTCTTCAACCTGAAAAATAAAGAGATCCCAGAGTATCTCTTCAATCAAATCCCAGCTGAACGACAAACCAGCTATAATCTTAGAAATCAGAGGATTTATTCTCTATCTATTGACAAGACTGTGCGCTTTTCAAATGCATATCTCAGTAACACGCCTTTTGAATGGAATTTACTTGATAGTGACACCAGTGCTCCAATTCTGTAGTTGAATTCAAGCGAAAACTGCTCTCTAAGATACGTCCAACAGAAAATTGTACTTACGACATATATGAAACTGAGGGTATAAGAATCCTAATTAAATTGCGCTTGTAGTTCAGTGCTCTAAATTAGCATAGGTTTAGGCACAGACTTAAAGATGCTAGTCCACTTTGCAACTGCGGTACAGCAAATGAGGATAACAAGCATTTCCTCCTGCACTGCCCTTTGAGAATCTCCATGTCGAACTCTCAGAATTTCTGAACCTAGATATTCCCAGCGAGGATCATAATTTCTTTTGTTCACTGCAATTATATGGCAGCGCTGAATTTCCATGTATGATTCTTGAAGCTAATTAAGTACATCAAATCATCCAAGCGTTTTAATCGTGTAGATTACGAAACCTCGCGTCCTCTGGAAACAAAGACTTCGTGCTTGATATGTCAGTGAACGTATCTGTTCGTGTGTATTCTATGTGAATGTACCTGTTCGATGTAAGGCCATGTGTGGAAGTGTTTTTGTGTCAGTTAATTTCTTACATCTAAAATTGTAGTCATTCATAGTGGGAACTCGCTGACAATATGTCCTTTCCCGCTATGGATGGCAAGTAGTTAATAAATCTTGGTTTTTGTATATTTTGATTGTTTTCATTGAATAAAAAAACTCTTAACTGAAGGCAAGACAACCCTGATGGCTCATGGATGCCAAAAACTGATTTTGCAAGGGGGGGGGCGAATAATGGATAGCAGCTTTGTTTTCAAGATTGAGAGGGACGGTGCAAGTCAAATTTCAGGGTCAAGCTGGTTCTACTCACTTAAGCAATTAGGACAGAAACTGGATTCGAATTTTTCTGTTCTTGCTCTTACTTCCCCAATCACATCCTGATTGCGAAAGCAGTACTGCGACTGGTGGAGAGGTGGTTTTGGAGCTCTGGTATATTCTAGCCTGCGTGCAGACTTTAATTTACTTTTCCCCTTTCCGTCCTCCTCCGCAAAAGTAAAGTCTGCACGCAGGCTAGTATATTCCGGCGTTAAGTTATGTATAATCTTGTAGAACAAAATAAGACGCCACGCCTGCTCCACCTTCGTAAATTTAATGATTCCCACCAAAGTTCGGCGTACACCTTATCTCGCGATGATCCCCTCCATGTTCCCGTTACAGCTAGTGCAGCAGAATACTGAACAGATTCCCGATTTTTCCATTAACCTTGACCAAGTGATATTCTGTTTGAAATCACACATTTTTCCAGGAATATGGTAAATCACATCCCCGTAGTCTAAAGTACGACCAAAAACTACTATGTAGAATTAAAACGTTTTTCGATGCCATTTCGGTTCTATTTGCTTTATGTAGAGGTTAATAATAATAATTAGAGTTAGCCGCTTCCAATTTGGAAGCAATTGGCAATCATTGACTGTTATTACAGCTGATCTTTCATCAAGAGTTATTTTTCTTCAAGCAGTCAGACAAGAATTGACCTTTGCTTTTTTTGCTTGACGAGATGGTTCTTTCTATCATGGAAGGTACTTTTCGGCCTCTTCTTTTGATCCTATTTGTGTGGAAGGTTAACATCTTGCAGGGGTGGTTGTTCTCTCTCCGGATGACATGTGCTATCCATTGTTTCTGCTGTTTTTCATAATAGGTGGTTATATTGACTGTATTAGTTATTTCGTAGAGTTTCTCATTAGTGATTTTATATGACCAATCTATCTCTGTAGTATTTTCATCGTTATAATTACAATGTTCCTGCTTTCTCTTAAATCCATTCCATATCATGCTTCGTAGAAATTTGTTATAAGTTGCATTTAGTTTCGAAAGTTCTGCTTGCGTTGGTCGCCATGCATGGCAGCCATATGTAAGCCTGCTGCGTACAAATCCATTCAAAAATGTTATGCGTGTTCTCAATGTGATGTTCTTATTTGTGAGCATTCCACGGTGTTCAGCAAAAGCGCACTTTGCAGAGTTAATTCGGTAATCAAGTTCTGTTTTACCAATGTGTATGTCATTTGCAGCATTCCATATCCCCAAATATTTGAAGGTCCTTGTATTATTTAATGGGTGGGATTTTATTTATGGTAATTATACTCTTGGGGTAGTCACCGTCTTCCTCTGTGTTCCAATTCCAAATCATTGTTTCTGTTTTCTCAATATTTATTTCAAGTCCAAATTCACAGAAGACGTCATATAGCATTGTGGCTTTCAGTTGTATCGCATCTTTATCTTTATTATGTCTCTTTCGAAAGGGGAAAAGAAGCGTAGTATCCTTAAGTAGCATTTTCGAAATTTAAACTTACAGAAGGGGGTTCAAATGAAGCTTCAAAAAAGGCAACCCTTTGCCCACGCAGCCGTCGAGGTTGAAAAATATATGGTTGAAAAGCTCTATTTTAGCTGTATCCTAATCTGTGCTTCGTGTATTTTTTTAAAGACCCATTGTCAACCAACAAAACCAGTGTTGTCAAATTAGTGTTTACAAACAGAGACCTCTTTTGTGTGACCTCTTTTGTGTGCACGGCCCCCTGTAAAGCAATCAATGCAGATTGACGGGGCTACCGTGGATAAAAAATAAAAAATGAAATGAATGAAATGAAATGAGAAGCATTCAGTCACTACTTTTGTTTTGAAACGAGCAGTGGCAAGAGAATAAGCCTTGCGATCGTTCAATAGCCTAGCGAAAAGTCAATGCTTACGTTTCATGCACCATCATCATTGTGTTCTGTTTTGTTACATGATATATATCAGCTCTAGGTAGCCTAGCTTAGCGTTCCTGGTGAGTAAGCAAAACTAGGCCAGACAGACGACTTTTCTTTATCAAAGTTTGTAATCCCCTACAAGTGTGTTCTACCTGGTGAACTAAGATAAAGCAATTATCAAATCTGATTGTTCCACAGGCTTGGTGAATCATCAAACTGGTCACGTTTTCTTGGAGTTGATGTGCCGAACTCTCGTTGTTCTGTTGCAAGAATCTATGTAGCTGCGCAATTTATATTTTCTGACACAGAAAAACATGTAACTACGCAGGAGCATTGTTGATAAACAAGAGAGAAGATTGTTGGTTGACAATGGGTCTTTAACCCAATAGGTTTTTGTCTACATACGAAGAAATGGCCAAGGGTTAGCAGATTTTCGAAAATCTGGCTTTCTGAATAACGGGGGAAGCACTAAGTCGCTACAACAACAAATAGCAGGGACTTGAAAGACTGCCTCAAGAGAATTAAGTCGAAATTCACTATTCTAGATGTTGGCTATCTTTAAAAGGCGGAATGGAATGATGGAATGATGGAATGATGAATGACCCTCAAGAATGACAATTAGGGCGTGTTTCGTAAAATAGGCTGTTTTAACAGCAAGACGCGGACGTCTTTGAAACGCAGCTACTTTTGAATGTTTTTGAATGTTCTAATTTTCCAGGCTTTTCCCTCCCAGAAAGCTGCTCACAGACAGACAAATTCCCTAAGAATGCTTTGCATTCTCGCATTTCCATCATTTGTGAATGTGCTCATGTTGCATTTTGCTTCCCTTCTCGACGTCCTATTTTTACAGTGCGGCCTTCAAAAGTACACTTTTCAGGTTGTCAGTTTCAGAATAGAACGTAAAATTCGTCTCTCGAGACTCGCAAAAAGTTTCGAAGTTGATTTCACTTTGTGGTTTACATCCTCGAACAATAGAATTATGCTGGCGTCTTCTTGATTCGCGTCTTCTTGCTAAAACAGCCTAATAAGACGATCTATTAACATCAGTTGCTTTCCTGTATGTGTACATTTCCTCGCATAGATGCATCATACCATCAAAAAGCACAAATTTAATAGGAGTTATACAGTTTTAACCATGTTTGAAATAGCACGGACTTTTGTCTCTTATCGGAACACATTTTTATATGAAACTGCCTATAAGAAATTCAGCGCCAATCATCAAAAGTTTAAGAAAACTCCAGTATTGGGGAAATCAAACTTAAGAAACTATTTGTTTTGACAAGGGAAAT
Organism: Aurelia sp. 3 sensu Dawson et al. (2005); assembly: GCA_964020215.1. Lineage (NCBI taxonomy): Eukaryota > Metazoa > Cnidaria > Scyphozoa > Semaeostomeae > Ulmaridae > Aurelia > Aurelia sp. 3 sensu Dawson et al. (2005). The sequence goes on from OZ026572.1 coordinate 14,925,965, forward strand.
CCTTCACATATCATATACTTCATTTCACTTTTATCCTGTATCATACTGCTTGGAAGGTACTTCAGTAACGTCTAAACATTGCAGAAGATCAAAACAGATTAGTTTGAAATGTTCACGAGGGCACATGTAATGAATATGAATATTATAATGAAACCTATTGGGAACTCGTAAGAGCCCTGAGCACCCAAAATCAGACGATTAAAAGAAACTTTCAGTACTGGAACAAACTCTTAGTTTCTTATGAAAATAGTATGTGTATAGTGACAACTGTGCACTAAATCATATACAGTTGTTTCTGATAAATATATGCAGCACTGAATCATTCTTTGATTTTGTTATATGTTGAAGAAACTCGGATATTGTTTTAACACAATGTTAGAGTTGCTCTTCCGTCATTCCATCATTCCATCATTCCATCATTCCATCGTTCCATCATTCCATCATTCCATTCCGCCTTTTAAAGATAGCCTCTAGATGTTGTTGATTTCTTTCAAAGAATATTTTGTTTAGATTCTAAACAATTGAATTTGGTACGCTTACAGATTTTGAAACAGTGTTTCTCATTTGCGAATCTAGCCGCTTGAGAGATTACAATCGATACATTTCATGTGCTTTTTCAAGAAATAATTGTTGTCTAAGTGCCTGATTATATGGGGCGAGCTGGCCCGGCAAGCGGGCTGGCTCGGCAAGCGGGCCAGCTCACGTCTATGGTATGTTGCATTTGAAAAGTGAGTTGCTATTACATGGAAGTGAGCCAGCCCGGCACCGGGCTGGCTCGCTTTGGTGTAAGCGGTAAGCGGGCTGGCTCGCCAAACGGGCTGGCTCGTCTCCATGTCATCGCATCAAACCGAGCCAGCCCGGCAAGCGGGCTGCGAACAGACACTGGAGCATGCGCAAATTCTTTTAATCGACGTGTCACAAGAATCAAAATGGCCGACAAAGTCAGTAAAGCTGCTGCAGCTCTACTTTCTGCTCAACCTTCTCATTTTCATTGCCGTTAATTTCTTTAACACCAAGCTTCGTTTCAGTCCGTAATAAGATACAAGCTTGTCGTTTACACTTTTCCTGTACAAACTGTAGCATTCTATTTTTATTTCTAATTCTTTATACACCGAGACCCTTCAGCAACAAAATAACTTTAGCTAAAAAAACATATATCTAATTACAATCATTTTTTAAAACAAGAAAAGAAAACTACTGCTGATCTTCCAGGGGGCCGTATTTGCATTGGTTTCAGCTCATCAAATGACTTTTTAACTGTTTTTTATATTGATACAAGGTAGGGAGCTCCCTAATATTCATAGGAATCTCGTTCTAAGCCTTCAGAGCTGTGTAAGAAAATCTCTTTTTAGAATATTCCAGATTATACTTTGGGATTTGAAGGTTCTCACAAAATCTAGTATTATAGTTAGAGTAATGAGATCTCCGTTGAAATTTATTCCAAAGGTTTTCTGGACATAGCCTGTTCATGATCTTATATGTCATGACTGATCGATCAAACGTAATGAGTTGTTTAACTTGTAAAGAATTCTTCGACCAGTCATCCTTTATCCTGGCAGTGTCAATTATCGAAATGGCCCTGTCTTGAAAACGCTGTAATGATTTCATTTTGGAGTTGGATACACTACCCCATATGACGTCAGCGTATCTTATATGACTCTCTACGAGCGCACGATAGACATTGCTTAATTGAGATTGCGAAACAATGTTTTTTAGGGTTTTTAAAGAAGCAAGGCCCCCGCGTACTTTCGCTTTGATAGCTTTAAATTGGTCCTCCCAATTGAGTCCTTGATCGATAATTACCCCCCAATGATTTTGTTTTCTTCACTCGTTTTATTTCTGAGCCATCTAATTTTAGTTTTTCTTGCTCGGTTAACGCCTAGCGGCCACCCCAAGAGACTGAACGACAGAGATAACGACCTTCATCCATGGCAGCTTTTGGGGTCATATCTGGCATATATAATAACCTTTATAGTGGATAAAAACTCATGCTCCTAAATGATACATTTCTAGAGTTCCATACTTCTGATGTCTCTACTTATAGGTGTCATCTTTCTACCTACTGGTTGATAACGGTATATTTTCTAAATCTCATACTTTCTAATCCTAAACCTCATGCTCTTTGGGTTTCATTTTCTATTTCAATTTCATATTTCTTCAATTTCCTTTTTCATTTTCAATCTCATACCTTTTCAATTTCATTTCCCATTTCTAATCTCATACTTTTTCATTCATAGACACATATTTCTTAAGACTCATACAACTTAAATCACATACTTCAAACCTCATACTTTTCATTTTCTTTTCGGAAAAGGTAACAAAAAGCCGCAAACGTGCGGCCACACCGCCAAATCAACCCCAAGGCTACCAGGATGGACTCATTGGCTAATTTTAGCTCACGACCTTTGCAAGCTAGTGCGACTAAGCAAACTTGGAATACGATCAATTAGCTCTACTGGAGTACGGATATAACGTTCATAGCAATTGCTTGACCAACGGCCTAAGGCTTTAATGAGCCAATCTGGAACGTCTGCTGCAGCTGCGGTCGTGGCTGCCCCGATCCTGAAGCTGTGGGAGGAGTACTGTTTGACGTCCGGAAACGTACTTTCCAGTAACTGCTGTAAAGTCTTTGATAGGCATTGACGTGTCAAAAAAGAACCATCTGTAAATGAAAAAACGGGCTCGTCACTCTTGCGACAATTTTTCAAATGCTTCTGCATCGCTCTTAATGGGCAAATCGACGAGTTAGCTGCTACGAGACGTATGGTATGGCCATTCTTGAATGGATCGGCTTTAGACACCTTGATAAAGATTCTCAGTACGTTCTCCGTTATCGAAATATCACGGACCAGCAAACAAGTACTTGCGTCGAAAAAAGATTTGCTCGGGCAACAAAATTCAGCTGAGCGCAGGAAGCCAAAGAAGGCCGTTGTAAAGGCAGCCCAAAGCATAAGTTTATCTTCTTCCGGGATAGTTGACAAACGCAAGCGATCCTTTAAGATTTTAAGAATATCGATCGTGATTGGGAGCCGGTTGGGGCGAGAGGCTGCCCCTTTTAAGCGTTTAATACCTTTAAGGGTCATGTGCAGATTCACCATGACACCAAAGTCTGCGGAGAAACCTTCTCTGATGTTCCAATAGCGCACGGCTGCTAAATAAGTACGAATCGTGGCAAAGGACAGATTTCTCGCGAGATAAGTTATAAAAAGGTTTAATGAGGTTTCACTGGCTGGAAATGGGATGAGGCGAAACTGGTTGCAGAATGCCAAATACGAGGATCTTCCCTGGTCGTAAGTTCTCCTGGACGCCCCAGAGATGGACATAAACTGCAGGAAGTCGAGGTCTTGCGCTAAAACTGCCATGCCTCTGCTGGTATGGGAGTCTGGACCTTGTCTGCCTCTGGAGCCAGGTGGAAGAATTTCTCTATCTGTAAACGAGAAAGACAGTCTGCAATGCAGTTATTTAGGCCAGGGATATGCCTGACATTCACTGTAAATTCGAACTGCGCCGCAACGAAAAAGAGTTTGCGCAGTAAGGCCATCAGATCTGGGGACTTCGATGTCTGAGATGACCAAATGTCCACCACGGCTTGATTGTCGCAGTGGAACAAAAGGCGTTTCCCTTGGAAGGATCTCTTCCATATCAGACAGGTTAGATAAATCGGGTAGAGTTCTTTCCATTGAATTGAATTATCCACGACTGCTGGGGGCCATGCTTGCGATATCGAATGACCATCAAAATATATTCCAAAACCCAGCCTTCCCGATGCGTCTGTAAAAAATTTTTAGCGTGTGCGAAAAGGTGGGTGTTGGATCAAGAATTTTGTACCGACCATTCCAGGAAGGTAAAAACTCGGCCCACCATCTGATGTCTTCCCGCGCTTCTTTGTTTATCGGTATATGGTGTGATAGCCTTTTCACTGTCGTTGATAAGTCAATGAGACGGCGAAGAAAGATCCTTCCCGACGGTACAACTTTGGATGCGAAAGAGAGCTTCCCTATCAATGAGAGTAACTCTCTTTTTTGGCACTTTTTTCTTTGAGCCCAGGAGTCTATTATGCCTAAAAGTTCGACTAATTTTTCTTGCGGTAAGCGCAACGACATGGTTTCAGAGTCAATTTCAATACCTAGAAAGGTTAAACGAGTAGTTGGACCTTCCATCTTCTCAGGTGCAAGAGGTATACCTAACCTCGCGAAAACTTCACAAGTGGTGCGCATGTGGTCCTTGCATACGGACAAGTTCGCCGGCGCAGCCAAAAAATAGTCGTCTAAATAATGAGTACTATGAACGATGTTATAGTTATTCTGTAAAATCCACAGCAGCGTGCTCGCTAAGAGCGTAAAACGATTAACTGAAGAGCGTAAACCAAATGGAAGACACAAGTCTACGAAATACAAACCACAAAATGTAAAACCAAGGAGATGCCAATCCTCTGGGTGTACCGGGCAAATCCTGAAGGCGCTTTTTATGTCAAGTTTAGCTAAGAGGGCCCCCTGGCCTAACTCTGCGACTAGCTTCACTGCATCATCAAAACTGTTAAACTTAACGGACGCTTCCTCGTCCGACATGCCATCGTTCACAGATTGTCCTTTAGGCGATGAAAGGTCCATAATCATTCGGAATTTGTTCGGTTCTTTTTTAGGTACCACCCCTATCGGTGAGGTTCGAAAGTTTTCTAAAGGGGGAGAGGCAAATGGGCCTGCAATTCGACTCTCTTTCAGTTCATTCGTAATGGCGTCAGTGATAACAGATTCAAACGAGTTCGCAGACTTTAAATTATACCCGATGTTGGAAAATTCTGGGCCAGAGAAACCGATTCTAAAGCCATTAACAAAACAGTTTATCAAATTATCCACAAATAGTTTATCAGGATAAGCTGCAAGTTCCTTCTTGAGCTCAATTACGTCCACGGGGGTAAAGGCAGTGGAAGGCAACGGTTTAAAAATGGCTTTTAATTTGTTTGCAGTCGGACACAGGGTGTGCGCCTCCACATTGCTTGCATTGGTGGGGAAATGGGCAAGCTGGATTGGTGCAGCGGTTGTTGTTGTTGAAGTGGCGGCAACGCTGCAAGGTGGCTCCCGTATTGGTACGAAAAAACCGATTTTCATTTGTGTTTGCCTGGTTTGGGCAAGCATTGGCCAAATGACCAGGCACACGACATCTGTAGCATGCCACCTGGCTTGCAACTGGTGGGGCACAGCGTAGAAACCTATTAAAGGCGTAGTCATCTGTTAACGCCCATGAAGCCGCTTTGTTTCTCGCCATTTTCATACGAAATGCGATGTCGTATTGACTGCATGCTCTGAAGGGGTAACTCTTGTTCAGGTTACAAAAGGCCTCTTGGTAGGCAAGCATTTCAGTCGCTAAGTGCGGGTGAAAGTGAACCATCCCCCGGATATACACATTCCATGCCTCGATCCAAGATAAAATACCAGAGATCTTTTGCGTTTGACGACGTGTTTGCGTCAATGACAGTGAGCCCTCTCCCTGGTCTCCCTGCTGGACTTGGAGCAAATAGTTGGGGGTCGGAGAAGAATCGTAAAGAGCACATGGTAGGAGCTTGTTAAAATCAATGAAATCTTTCTCCTTCATTGCCTTAATCAGACTTGGAGACAAAGGGGGGAGAGAGCTCAAGGGAGAATGAAATAAATTTTGATAGTTACCTCCATTGAAAGGCCCGGCAACTGCGTCTGCATTCAACTGCGAAGCAAGGGGGGCATGATCCTGTTGAGGCTGACTTGCTATTGGCTGATTTAAACTCTGCAGTGTAGGTTGCATTGATGGCTCGCGTCTCGGAGGCATTTGGGGGGCAATACCTTGAACTGGAGTTGCAGGGAAGGCTTGAGCCAACGGGGTAACTGAAGCCGGGGAGAGCTGGAGGAGGTTCTGGGTTACTGCTGGTGCTGAACTGGTAGCCGGTTGAGAAGAGACTTCTTGCAATAATCTGCGAAGATCACCCAGGCTGAGGGATACGATGTCGTTTGGCTGGGACAGCGTGGGAGGAGAAGACTGGCTAACAACCGGGTTTGTGCATGGGTGCTGAGTGCCCAGAACATCATGATCTGATGGGACATCTAAGGTCTGCTCCTGCAACGTAAAACTTGGGCCAGCTACGTTTGCTCTCGCCTCTGTAGCAACTCCGGGTGCTGCATTGGCCACTGGAGGCTGAGAACTCTCCTCCGGATGAAAGTGGGCATATAAACGGGCCGCTAAGTTGGGCTTCTTCCCGACTGCTGATAGGCCATAATCGGTCGCTTTCTGCGTCAAGTTTGGTTTCGTGAATTTCATCCAGCCTTCCAACGAACGGTTCACATCGCGCAAGTTGCTACGGTCATTGCTTCTCTGCGGATGATCCACAGCCATTTTGTAAGCCAAAGACGAAGATAATGCACGCAATCACTGAAGTGAGAATGTCAACGAATCTTGGACTACCAATGCGAACGCCGAATGTGACAGGAAGAATACCGATGCTGAGAACGCGTGTTGGCAATCCCACGAGGCGAGGCCTAGGACTAGCTGACCGGGCTGGGGGTCTGGGAGCGAGCCCAACGGGAGTGGTGGCCTTGGCGTTAAGCTCAATTTACGAGCGTAGAATTTTCGATTATCTTGTTAGTTCTATTTGGGTGGCCAATAAACATATATTCTGTTTTTTGTGGATTAGCACTTAATTTATTCAGTCGCTAGCAATAAATCAAGCCAAGGCCGTGTTTTTCGTTGCCGCGGCGACTTGTTGCTTCCCCCGATTTTGGGGAAACCAACTTTTCTAAAATCTGCCAAGCCATTCAGTCGCTAGCAATAAATCAAGCCATTCAATTGAAAGGCCAAAGCAAGCCAAAGGCCAAACATCTTGAAGATGTTCAAGAAGAGCATTTCGTTAGTTCCTCCACGACGATGCCGCGCCATTTTACTTCTAGATTTCCCGCCCTTTCATATGCATTGCGCATAACTGTGATGCGCACTCAAATACAGCCGAGCTGCCCCGCTTGCCGAGACAGTTTTTTTCTCATATAATACCGATGTAAATTCAATCTCGGCAAACGAGCAAGCCCGCTTACCGGGCCAGCCCGCTTCCATATAATCAGGCCCTATGCTTGACCGAACAACTCAAAATTAAAACAGAATAGTTTTTCAAGGAAAGCATCAATGATCACGAGAAAGTAACTTTCGATTAAACTCCCTTAAGATAACCTTCCATGCTCGATACAGTTTTACTTTAATAAAGGCCGTGTTTTTCGTTGCCGCGGCGACTTGTAGCTTCCCCCGATTTTGGGGATCACGAAAGGGCGGGAAATCTAGAAGTAAAATGGCGCGGCATCGTCGTGGAGGAACTAACGAAATGCTCTTCTTGAACATCTCCAAGATGTTTGGCCTTTGGCTTGCTTTGGCCTTTCAATTGAATGGCTTGATTTATTGCTAGCGACTGAATGGCTTGGCAGATTTTAGAAAAGTTGGTTTCCCCAAAATCGGGGGAAGCAACAAGTCACCGCGGCAACGAAAAACACGGCCTTGGCTTGATTTATTGCTAGCGACTGAATAAATTAAGTGCTAATCCACAAAAAACAGAATATATGTTTATTGGCCACCCAAATAGAACTAATAAGATAACCGAGCAAGAAAAACTAAAATTAGATGGCTCAGAAATAAAACGAGTGAAGAAAACAAAATCATTGGGGGGTAATTATCGATCAAGGACTCAATTAGGAGGACCAATTTAAAGCTATCAAAGCGAAAGTACGCGGGGGCCTTGCTTCTTTAAAAACCCTAAAAAACATTGTTTCGCAATCTCAATTAAGCAATGTCTATCGTGCGCTCGTAGAGAGTCATATAAGATACGCTGACGTCATATGGGGTAGTGTATCCAACTCCAAAATGAAATCATTACAGCGTTTTCAAGACAGGGCCATTTCGATAATTGACACTGCCAGGATAAAGGATGACTGGTCGAAGAATTCTTTACAAGTTAAACAACTCATTACGTTTGATCGATCAGTCATGACATATAAGATCATGAACAGGCTATGTCCAGAAAACCTTTGGAATAAATTTCAACGGAGATCTCATTACTCTAACTATAATACTAGATTTTGTGAGAACCTTCAAATCCCAAAGTATAATCTGGAATATTCTAAAAAGAGATTTTCTTACACAGCTCTGAAGGCTTAGAACGAGATTCCTATGAATATTAGGGAGCTCCCTACCTTGTATCAATATAAAAAAACAGTTAAAAAGTCATTTGATGAGCTGAAACCAATGCAAACACGGCCCCCTGGAAGATCAGCAGTAGTTTTCTTTTCTTGTTTTAAAAAATGATTGTAATTAGATATATGTTTTTTTAGCTAAAGTTATTTTGTTGCTGAAGGGTCTCGGTGTATAAAGAATTAGAAATAAAAATAGAATGCTACAGTTTGTACAGGAAAAGTGTAAACGACAAGCTTGTATCTTATTACGGACTGAAACGAAGCTTGGTGTTAAAGAAATTAACGGCAATGAAAATGAGAAGGTTGAGCAGAAAGTAGAGCTGCAGCAGCTTTACTGACTTTGTCGGCCATTTTGATTCTTGTGACACGTCGATTAAAAGAATTTGCGCATGCTCCAGTGTCTGTTCGCAGCCCGCTTGCCGGGCTGGCTCGGTTTGATGCGATGACATGGAGACGAGCCAGCCCGTTTGGCGAGCCAGCCCGCTTACCGCTTACACCAAAGCGAGCCAGCCCGGTGCCGGACTGGCTCACTTCCATGTAATAGCAACTCACTTTTCAAATGCAACATACCATAGACGTGAGCTGGCCCGCTTGCCGAGCCAGCCCGCTTGCCGGGCCAGCTCGCCCCATATAATCAGGCACTTAGACAACAATTATTTCTTGAAAAAGCACATGAAATGTATCGATTGTAATCTCTCAAGCGGCTAGATTCGCAAATGAGAAACACTGTTTCAAAATCTGTAAGCGTACCAAATTCAATTGTTTAGAATCTAAACAAAATATTCTTTGAAAGAAATCAACAACATCTAGAGGCTATCTTTAAAAGGCGGAATGGAATGATGGAATGATGGAACGATGGAATGATGGAATGATGGAATGACGGAAGAGCAACTCTAACATTGTGTTAAAACAATATCCGAGTTTCTTCAACATATAACAAAATCAAAGAATGATTCAGTGCTGCATATATTTATCAGAAACAACTGTATATGATTTAGTGCACAGTTGTCACTATACACATACTATTTTCATAAGAAACTAAGAGTTTGTTCCAGTACTGAAAGTTTCTTTTAATCGTCTGATTTTGGGTGCTCAGGGCTCTTACGAGTTCCCAATAGGTTTCATTATAATATTCATATTCATTACATGTGCCCTCGTGAACATTTCAAACTAATCTGTTTTGATCTTCTGCAATGTTTAGACGTTACTGAAGTACCTTCCAAGCAGTATGATACAGGATAAAAGTGAAATGAAGTATATGATATGTGAAGGATTTCCCTTGTCAAAACAAATAGTTTCTTAAGTTTGATTTCCCCAATACTGGAGTTTTCTTAAACTTTTGATGATTGGCGCTGAATTTCTTATAGGCAGTTTCATATAAAAATGTGTTCCGATAAGAGACAAAAGTCCGTGCTATTTCAAACATGGTTAAAACTGTATAACTCCTATTAAATTTGTGCTTTTTGATGGTATGATGCATCTATGCGAGGAAATGTACACATACAGGAAAGCAACTGATGTTAATAGATCGTCTTATTAGGCTGTTTTAGCAAGAAGACGCGAATCAAGAAGACGCCAGCATAATTCTATTGTTCGAGGATGTAAACCACAAAGTGAAATCAACTTCGAAACTTTTTGCGAGTCTCGAGAGACGAATTTTACGTTCTATTCTGAAACTGACAACCTGAAAAGTGTACTTTTGAAGGCCGCACTGTAAAAATAGGACGTCGAGAAGGGAAGCAAAATGCAACATGAGCACATTCACAAATGATGGAAATGCGAGAATGCAAAGCATTCTTAGGGAATTTGTCTGTCTGTGAGCAGCTTTCTGGGAGGGAAAAGCCTGGAAAATTAGAACATTCAAAAACATTCAAAAGTAGCTGCGTTTCAAAGACGTCCGCGTCTTGCTGTTAAAACAGCCTATTTTACGAAACACGCCCTAATTGTCATTCTTGAGGGTCATTCATCATTCCATCATTCCATCATTCCATTCCGCCTTTTAAAGATAGCCAACATCTAGAATAGTGAATTTCGACTTAATTCTCTTGAGGCAGTCTTTCAAGTCCCTGCTATTTGTTGTTGTAGCGACTTAGTGCTTCCCCCGTTATTCAGAAAGCCAGATTTTCGAAAATCTGCTAACCCTTGGCCATTTCTTCGTATGTAGACAAAAACCTATTGGGTTAAAGACCCATTGTCAACCAACAATCTTCTCTCTTGTTTATCAACAATGCTCCTGCGTAGTTACATGTTTTTCTGTGTCAGAAAATATAAATTGCGCAGCTACATAGATTCTTGCAACAGAACAACGAGAGTTCGGCACATCAACTCCAAGAAAACGTGACCAGTTTGATGATTCACCAAGCCTGTGGAACAATCAGATTTGATAATTGCTTTATCTTAGTTCACCAGGTAGAACACACTTGTAGGGGATTACAAACTTTGATAAAGAAAAGTCGTCTGTCTGGCCTAGTTTTGCTTACTCACCAGGAACGCTAAGCTAGGCTACCTAGAGCTGATATATATCATGTAACAAAACAGAACACAATGATGATGGTGCATGAAACGTAAGCATTGACTTTTCGCTAGGCTATTGAACGATCGCAAGGCTTATTCTCTTGCCACTGCTCGTTTCAAAACAAAAGTAGTGACTGAATGCTTCTCATTTCATTTCATTCATTTCATTTTTTATTTTTTATCCACGGTAGCCCCGTCAATCTGCATTGATTGCTTTACAGGGGGCCGTGCACACAAAAGAGGTCACACAAAAGAGGTCTCTGTTTGTAAACACTAATTTGACAACACTGGTTTTGTTGGTTGACAATGGGTCTTTAAAAAAATACACGAAGCACAGATTAGGATACAGCTAAAATAGAGCTTTTCAACCATATATTTTTCAACCTCGACGGCTGCGTGGGCAAAGGGTTGCCTTTTTTGAAGCTTCATTTGAACCCCCTTCTGTAAGTTTAAATTTCGAAAATGCTACTTAAGGATACTACGCTTCTTTTCCCCTTTCGAAAGAGACATAATAAAGATAAAGATGCGATACAACTGAAAGCCACAATGCTATATGACGTCTTCTGTGAATTTGGACTTGAAATAAATATTGAGAAAACAGAAACAATGATTTGGAATTGGAACACAGAGGAAGACGGTGACTACCCCAAGAGTATAATTACCATAAATAAAATCCCACCCATTAAATAATACAAGGACCTTCAAATATTTGGGGATATGGAATGCTGCAAATGACATACACATTGGTAAAACAGAACTTGATTACCGAATTAACTCTGCAAAGTGCGCTTTTGCTGAACACCGTGGAATGCTCACAAATAAGAACATCACATTGAGAACACGCATAACATTTTTGAATGGATTTGTACGCAGCAGGCTTACATATGGCTGCCATGCATGGCGACCAACGCAAGCAGAACTTTCGAAACTAAATGCAACTTATAACAAATTTCTACGAAGCATGATATGGAATGGATTTAAGAGAAAGCAGGAACATTGTAATTATAACGATGAAAATACTACAGAGATAGATTGGTCATATAAAATCACTAATGAGAAACTCTACGAAATAACTAATACAGTCAATATAACCACCTATTATGAAAAACAGCAGAAACAATGGATAGCACATGTCATCCGGAGAGAGAACAACCACCCCTGCAAGATGTTAACCTTCCACACAAATAGGATCAAAAGAAGAGGCCGAAAAGTACCTTCCATGATAGAAAGAACCATCTCGTCAAGCAAAAAAAGCAAAGGTCAATTCTTGTCTGACTGCTTGAAGAAAAATAACTCTTGATGAAAGATCAGCTGTAATAACAGTCAATGATTGCCAATTGCTTCCAAATTGGAAGCGGCTAACTCTAATTATTATTATTAACCTCTACATAAAGCAAATAGAACCGAAATGGCATCGAAAAACGTTTTAATTCTACATAGTAGTTTTTGGTCGTACTTTAGACTACGGGGATGTGATTTACCATATTCCTGGAAAAATGTGTGATTTCAAACAGAATATCACTTGGTCAAGGTTAATGGAAAAATCGGGAATCTGTTCAGTATTCTGCTGCACTAGCTGTAACGGGAACATGGAGGGGATCATCGCGAGATAAGGTGTACGCCGAACTTTGGTGGGAATCATTAAATTTACGAAGATGGAGCAGGCGTGGCGTCTTATTTTGTTCTACAAGATTATACATAACTTAACGCCGGAATATACTAGCCTGCGTGCAGACTTTACTTTTGCGGAGGAGGACGGAAAGGGGAAAAGTAAATTAAAGTCTGCACGCAGGCTAGAATATACCAGAGCTCCAAAACCACCTCTCCACCAGTCGCAGTACTGCTTTCGCAATCAGGATGTGATTGGGGAAGTAAGAGCAAGAACAGAAAAATTCGAATCCAGTTTCTGTCCTAATTGCTTAAGTGAGTAGAACCAGCTTGACCCTGAAATTTGACTTGCACCGTCCCTCTCAATCTTGAAAACAAAGCTGCTATCCATTATTCGCCCCCCCCCCTTGCAAAATCAGTTTTTGGCATCCATGAACCATCAGGGTTGTCTTGCCTTCAGTTAAGAGTTTTTTTATTCAATGAAAACAATCAAAATATACAAAAACCAAGATTTATTAACTACTTGCCATCCATAGCGGGAAAGGACATATTGTCAGCGAGTTCCCACTATGAATGACTACAATTTTAGATGTAAGAAATTAACTGACACAAAAACACTTCCACACATGGCCTTACATCGAACAGGTACATTCACATAGAATACACACGAACAGATACGTTCACTGACATATCAAGCACGAAGTCTTTGTTTCCAGAGGACGCGAGGTTTCGTAATCTACACGATTAAAACGCTTGGATGATTTGATGTACTTAATTAGCTTCAAGAATCATACATGGAAATTCAGCGCTGCCATATAATTGCAGTGAACAAAAGAAATTATGATCCTCGCTGGGAATATCTAGGTTCAGAAATTCTGAGAGTTCGACATGGAGATTCTCAAAGGGCAGTGCAGGAGGAAATGCTTGTTATCCTCATTTGCTGTACCGCAGTTGCAAAGTGGACTAGCATCTTTAAGTCTGTGCCTAAACCTATGCTAATTTAGAGCACTGAACTACAAGCGCAATTTAATTAGGATTCTTATACCCTCAGTTTCATATATGTCGTAAGTACAATTTTCTGTTGGACGTATCTTAGAGAGCAGTTTTCGCTTGAATTCAACTACAGAATTGGAGCAATGGTGTCACTATCAAGTAAATTCCATTCAAAAGGCGTGTTACTGAGATATGCATTTGAAAAGCGCACAGTCTTGTCAATAGATAGAGAATAAATCCTCTGATTTCTAAGATTATAGCTGGTTTGTCGTTCAGCTGGGATTTGATTGAAGAGATACTCTGGGATCTCTTTATTTTTCAGGTTGAAGAAATGACATAAACGACGATACCATCTTCTAGTGTAAAGGGATTCCCATCCCAACTCATTGTAAAGCCTTTGCCTATTTGTACCTTTCCACGCACCAGAACAGCCAGTGCTGCAGAATATTGAGCTTGTTTAAACTTTTGTGTGAAACCTAGACGCACTTCTGAGTCATACCTATGATACAATAAATTAACCCAATGTGCCCAACAAGTGATGGCATTGAGGACACGGAGCACTTTTTGTTGCTCTGCCCTTCTTTTGCTGTTCAACGTCAAGATTTTCTTGCTGGAATTGTTGGATTATTACGACCATTTTTACAAATCACTGAGCTGTCAAATGATGTTTTGGGGCAGCTTTTACTATATGGTGATCAAGACCTTTCCTATGACTTAAACAGGAAAATACTAGAATTAACTTTACGTTATATCCACGAAACAGTGTTTTGGAACTATAGTACTTAGCAACCACCAACCACCTTTTTAGTTTCTTTTCCCTTGTAAATTCTTTCGCACATCAGATGTCAAGCATTTTCAAGCATTTTATCTACTATCAACAAACGAGTTGCGGTTGTAGCACAGTCATCACAACCCTGACCTGACATCTGGTGCGGAACAGAATCTAGTGCATTGTCCATTAGTCTTTAATCGTCTGTAATGTAGTGGTAGTTAGTTGAACGTTGCGTGTCTTTTTATATTGGCCATGGGGTAGTCATTGTCTTTCGCTCCCCATGGTATCGTACCTGTAGTGTTGCATAGTAATTACAATAGGTATAGTTAAAAAAACTTCACGAGCTAGAAAGTGTGACAAAACCTGAATTCAAACTTTGCTTTGGAGCATGACGTTTGAATGAGGAAATTCATTGCATTCATTGCATTCATTCATTCATTGCATAGTAATTACAATAGGTATAGTTAAAAAAACTTCACGAGCTAGAAAGTGTGACAAAACCTGAATTCAAACTTTGCTTTGGAGCATGACATTTGAATGAGGAAATTCAGGGCACTCATTTTGCAGACAAAAAATTTCCCCAGACGACTTCTAATACATTGCTATGTCGAGTTTTCACAGAATGTTAACTGGAAAATGATGGTGATTATTTCACTCAAAATGAGGAATCCTGGATTCGAAATTTTCATTGAATCTGGATTTTTGGATGGTAATCATTGCTTCAAATAACCGTGCAGCATCTCAAAAGATAGCTAAGCCCTTCAACTAAACAATGATGGACAGCATTTGGCAGTAGCTTTTATTTCAGGGAGCTAGTTATGATCTAGCTCGTGAAGTTTTTTTGGGTCACCCGGTAAGATTTATTGTAAATATTCATATTTGAATAAAAAGATACAATAAATCACCATAGTCAAGGTGAGGCCTCATGTATGATTTATAAGATAGATTAAGAACATTTCTGGAGACACACTTTGGAAGATATCGTATCAGACCAATACCTCTTCTAGCCTTTAGGATGGCTGCCCTAATATGAGTTTGAAAATTTGTCTTTAAGTACATTATCATCCCCAAATTCTTGCGTTCAATTTCCCGTTTCATTTCGTCGTTTCCTAGTGTTAATGATGGATGGAAAATTCAAGCCCTTTTGGTGGAAAATATGACTTCCTCTGTTTTGTCTGCATTAAATTGTATCCTTCACTGTTAAGCCCAAATCTTTATTCTTTCGAGATCACTATTCAAGTCTGCAGCGCCAACAACTTCGTTTTCAATTACTGAAAACAAGGAAGTATCATCTGCAAAGAGTTTGACCTAGCAATTCAAGTTGTTACAGAGATCATTTAAATACACCAGAAAGAATAAAGGACCTAGGACAGATCCTTGGGGTAAACGCAAGAACATCCTTCCATTCAGACGTCTTTCCATTCAAACAACCCTTTGTTTCCGATCCATTAAAAACTGCTAATAGGTGCTAGCATTTTACCAGACACCCCGTTACATCTAGGCTTGTGAATGAGTCCTTCATGCTACACCCTATCAAATACAAATGCCTTGGATAAGTCAAGAAATACTGCGCGCGTTTCTTTACTCGCTTCGAAAGCACAATAGATCTTATGTGTTATGAATAGTAGCTGATTTATCGTAGTGTCTCCAGGCCGAAATCCCGATTGGTTAGGCGTTATTAACTGATTTGCACACAAATGATCGTAGATTACATCAAAAAGCTATTTCTCAAACAGCTTCGAAAAAATAAGAAGCAAAGAGTTTGGATGATAGTTATTTTTGCATTGCCGACGAGAGTAGAAATGGGAATTGTGCATACGGATGCCCATAGGAATAGGTACGAATAGGCAATATAGCGGATACAATCTGAGATGATGCAACCAATTACGAAAACATTCGCTATTTTGCACATTACATAATTCTCACAGGAAGCTATTCCTGCAGGGCACTGCTTAGCACCAACTGGCATCAAGTGTATCCATCTCCCCGGCCACTCAGAATTTCAATGAACAGCAATTTCTGGAAACAAAGCATCCGCACAAGAACAAGCACAAGAACACGTTGACAAACACAACTAAAAAATTAAATCTTAACGTAAACTACATATAACACAAAGTATGAACATTAGGTTAATTTTTCCTCTCAGGAAACAGACAGCCATCCACCTGGGGATTATTTGAAGCCTGGCAGCTTGGGGCATACTTGTACATTTCGGAAAACATATTCGTAGTGCTTTGATGAAAGTAGTTTCATCCAATATATGGGGCAGATATTATGAGATATGGATTTGTAGTTTTAGTAGGTTGAGAGTTGGTTTCAGCAAGTTAAACTTTCATAAGTTTAATCACGATTTTAGAGACAACATAAATTTTATGTGTCGTACGAACGATTGTATTGACGATACGCAGCACTTTCTGTTGCTCTGCTCTTCTTTCGTGATGCATCGGCGAGATCTTCTCACAAACGTCCTTGCTTTAGTACAACCATTTGGATATAGTAGCCTTTCAAATAAAGATTTAAGACAACTTTGCTTTATGGCGGCAAAGATCTCACTAATAAGCTAAATAGAAAGATAATCGAGTTAACGCTGCATCATATCCACTACACTGGTCGATTTGATTAACATAATGCCCAATGCGGTTACTTTTACAACGCAGCCACCATGTTACCTCACCGTTACCTAGTCCCTTCTCGCACATTTTCTTTCTTTGTTTAGTCGTTTCTTGTAATTATTTGTAGTGTTAAGTCTATCTTATATTAGACGTTACACGTGAAAGGTCAGCGCAAACTTGCCACAAGGGAGCAAATTTAATTGCTTCTTTTTTAAAATTTATGACGTCTAATTTGAGGTAGACTTTGAGTTCATTTTATGTCTCTTCTTTTTTTTAGTTTATTTTCTATGTTAAGGCCCCGGAGTTGCCATAGTATCTCCTGTCTCTTCGTGGTATTCGTCTTTTTTTTTATATCATTCAAAAAATTACAATGTAAATTTACAAACTACACTACTTTACAAAATTACTATACGACTATACAATACTATTAGAACGATACCCCGAGGAGCAAGAGGCTAAGACTACCCCGAGACCAATTGAACATAGAGATTTAAACTACTCTGTCTCAAATTTCATGCCACAACGAGAAATTTGTATCTCCTGTCTCTCCGTGGTATTCGTCTTTGTAGCATAGTGTAGGAAAAATTACTCAAAAAAGGATCGCCTTTGTTCGCAAGTTTTGAGTAGACGTACAGAGGACTGTATTTTTGCCACAAGGACAACCGAGAAGAATACGTGTATTCGTTCAAAATTTATTTCAATTCGAATGTCTGCATAAACTTACAAGTTAAAAACAAATCGAAACGGGATCACCTGAGAGTCTTTTCTTTTCTTTACGTCCAATGTCTTGATCACGATAATAAATGTAAATTCCTATTCTAGAGTTCAGTTGGACGTAAATTGTATTTCCAAATTTCCAAGAGCAAATGTTCGATAAGAATAATCAATTAATGTCTTTCGATGAAAATTGTCTTTCGTGCAGAGTTTCTTCGATTCTTAGTCGCGACTAAAGAATGGGACACAAAACAACTACAAGACAAAGGATACGACACTCAATTGACAAACATAAAATGAGACTGGGTTCTAATGTCCCAAATTGTCCATATGAATTCCGACATATAGTAAGGTTGTTTGTAAGTAGCGATAGATAAGTACCTTGTATTGTAGAATTTGATTGAAAATTAAAAAATGAGTCTGACAAAGAAACACTTCTTTCTCGATGCCCAGGGCAAGTATGAGTTTAGTGTAACCCCTTTTGGTTTATGCAACGTAGGTACATCGTATCAAGAGGTGATTGATATGAGTTTGTCCGGACTCGACTCTCACAGAATTCTTGCCTACGTGGATGACATTGTTGTAGTATTCAGTTAAACGTTTGAAGACCATATTGTGAGTATAGAGCAACTGTTTGCAAGTTTGAGGGAATCTGACATCTCAACAAAACTTTCCAAATGCAATTTCTCTTGTGGCAAGGTTGGCTTTCTTGGCTATGGACTGTCCGGCACTGGTATCGAGCTAGACTGATTTCATATTCGTAGTTATCGTGGAATGTACACAACTAATCAAAACTAATTTGGTAGTCATTTGCAGGCACTACATTTGCAATTGGGACCATTCCATTGTTTTATCAGATCCTTAAAACTTTTCAAATTTTCTGCTGACTTTATTCTGTCTGGTAATCCGTTCCAAATCTGTGGCGCAATAGACGTCAGGCTATTGGACCCAAATGTTGTTTGGTTTGGCCTAACATGAGCTAAGTTATTTGGATTTCTTAATGAATAATTTTAAGACCGTAATTTAAAAATGTTCTGCATAAAAGGTGGGTTTAAATGTTTCACTGTTTTGAATAGAGAAATCGTAGTGCACGTTCTTGTAACTGTTCAATTTTCTGCAATGATTTTGCAGATGAAAAATACCACACAAGGGGACAGTAGTTAAAATTAGAGTATACAAAGCTCTGAACAAGAATCTTTTTCTCCTTGAAGCCAATGAAATTTTTTAATCTTTTAAGAACATTCAATTGTGTTGCAGCTTTTTTGCAAAGAATTGAAATATGCGGGTCGAAATCAAGTCTATAATCTAACGTAACGCCTAAAAGTTTAACGGTCTCCTCAGATTTGATCATCTTGCCATTAATGTTAATTGGCTTCCCACTAGTATTCGTTTGATTTTTCCTGAGCAATATAGCATGGAATTTTTCAGGGTTGGCAATCATTTCATTGTTTTCTAACCATGATAAAGCCACTTCTGTTTCTTTTCCCAAAGTTTTTACAAGATCCCGCATGCTTTCAGAAAAATAAGCAAGTGTATTGTCATCAGCATAATTATGGAGCGTTGCCTGCTTCATGAAAAGAAATAGGTCATTTATGTAAAAATTGAAAAGGATGGGTCCCAATACAGAGCCCTGGGGTACACCAGATATAACCTCTTGAAAGGAACTATACGTATTATTTATCCGGACACATTGTTTTTGTCTTTTAAGATAAGAATAGATAAGGACTAGTGCATCTTCATCAAATCCATATGCATGTAATTTGGCAATAAGCAAGTCATGTGGGATACAGTCGAAAGCTTTAGAAAGATCTCCAATTCAAGAAGAGGAGCGTACGTTGAAGGCCCGTATGCAGTGTGGCTAGTATCAAGCCTCAAACTTGTTTAACTGAATTACTTGGGTTCTTAGGGCTCGCCAGATTTTACCCCCGGGGGTGAAGCTACTCAAAACCGGGGGACGGGTACTTGCGGACGCCAGTTTTGGGTCATAAATTCCTATCAATCCCCAGTTTTGGGTCATGAATTCCTATCAGTCCCCAG
Source organism: Aurelia sp. 3 sensu Dawson et al. (2005) (assembly GCA_964020215.1). NCBI lineage: Eukaryota > Metazoa > Cnidaria > Scyphozoa > Semaeostomeae > Ulmaridae > Aurelia > Aurelia sp. 3 sensu Dawson et al. (2005). The sequence continues at coordinate 14,945,413 of OZ026572.1, forward strand.
TTTTGGGTCATAAATTCCTATCAGTCCCCGGTTTTGGGTCATAAATTCAAATCGACCCCCATCTTTTAGGAACATTCTATCCATCCTTAATTTTGGCTGGAAATTCTACTACTCCCTACTTGTGGGATACAGATTAAAGTCCATGCTCATCTTTATTAGGTCAGATTGATTACTGCTTGACACCTTAAGACAATTCATTTATAGTTTTTACTAATAAAGCAGTTATCCATTTCTTTAAAGTTCATAATAACACATGCCTTGCCAGTTGTGAAATGGAACAAATTTTTAATTTCTGTGGCACTTCTCCAGCAGCAATTTGCCACTTACTGATTCGCCATACAATAATTGAACTCCCATGAATGAGTCACATGACTGTTATCTGATGGTGACATTTCTGAGAGGTCTATTTGTTGCCATCATCTTTGTAAGTAACAATTTTTCTTGTCTTATGTCACTATGATATTTTTTATGTATCACCATTCATTGCTGTATAGTGTAAATCTGCGGATCAAAATAATAATGCTTTGTTCTTGTGTGTCTGCGTGGCTTCAAGTGTTTGAGGCTCACTCAACTCAATCAGTCAGTTCAGTGCATCATATCATAGATCATTGGTGCATCAAGCAGAGTCTTCCCAACTCTCTGCATACTGGATTGTTGTAAAAGCATCGTCTTCGTAGTTCATTACTAGAGGAGTATCGCCCTTTTGGAACACTCTGTTGAACTGAGTAGATTTTTGTAATTTTAGTTACAATTGCAAGATAATGCTTACCGTTATTGTAATCCTTTGCTATTCATATCACCTTTCTTAAAGCAACGTGTCTGATTGTCGCTCCATCTTTCCATGATATTAATTTTAGTGCCGAGAGGTCTGAGCGGCCTAATTTCCAGCATTCGCCCATTTGGAACGCGAGCAAAATTGTTACGAGCGCCTTGCCTGAAGTATAAAATGCCAATATTAATTTGATTGATGTGCAACGTGAAAAGGCTATTATTTCTTCGTGATCTTAGACCAACTTTTCTAAAATCTGCCAACCCTTAACCAATTCTTTGCATATGGACAAAAATCTACTTAGTTGATAAATAAACGGAGCACAGATTTGGATACAGCTAAAGAAGAGCTTTTCAGCCATATAGTTTTCAACCTCGACGCCCGGGGGGGGGGGGGTACTATACATATTTTGGGTACGGGGACGTGCCATCGGGAAGGGTATCGATTTTCACGATTTTGGTATAAGGAACGGTATCGATTTTCACGAATTTGGTATAAGGAACGGTATCACTTTTCGCGATTTTCACAATTGGTATTGGATCCGGTATCCATTTTCGGAAAATTGGTATAAAGTCGGGTATATATTTTTGAAAAATTGGTATAAAGTCGGGTATACATTTTGGAAAAATTGGTATAAGGAACGGGTATGTTTTTGAAACCTCGATGGCACGTCCCCGTCCAAACTCTGGTCAAGTAACCCCCCCGGGCCTCGACGGATGCGTGGGCCAAGAGTTGCCTTTTTGAGCCTTGATTTTAACCCCCTTCTGCAGGTTTAAATTTCGAAAATGCTTCTTAAGGATACTAGGCTTCTCTTCCTCTTTCGAAAGAGACATTAACTTTTACTGAGGCTTAAGAATACATTTGGGAGCGATTTTCGATAAAATATTCTAAAAGCCGCTTGTTTAGTTTCCTCAAGAAAAAGTGCAGCTAACTGTTATCTTTTATTGGAATTACGGCATCCTTGATGGCTCTAAAGGGAATATATCAATATTTTTCTGCTCTGATACGTCTTACTAAAACAAAATTTCCCACTCTTGTGACTTCCAATACAGATGACTGCCATAGGCTGGGTGCTTTTGGTACAGTTAAATATAAGACGTTAAGTGGAATAAGCCTTCCTTATGTGCTCCAATCCAAAATTATTTTGCGTCTAGATGTGGGCAATTACTTCCGTCACAAGTGTACAAAATTTCATTAAAAGAGCACCACAGAATGAAAAGTTATATCAATGGAATATTTCAATCATACCACCAGTGGAATATGTCCATCCTTTGGGGCTCCTAACTTCAAACCTACATAGCTTATGATCAGAAACTGCTTTTGGAATCGGGAAAGAAGCATGGAATATTTAATCTTTCGTTAATACGATGGAACTTAGGTTTTATATGGCAAGTACTTGCTTTGCCACTCAAATCGTGTCTATAAATTTGTTGAATAAAAGGACACTTTTTGCCAAGTTGAAAAAAAACACTTACTTATATTAGAACAAGAAGTTGACCTGACAAACCACAGTGTTTACGCTTATACGTTAACCCATCATGCCATACTCTGTCAGCAGCCTTTGAAATATCAAGGTATACAGAGCTAACATCGAGAGGAGGACAGCAATTGAATGCCTTGAAAATCGTATGAGTTATCGAAATCAGTTGGTTAATCGTCGAATCATCAGGGCGAAATCCAGATTGATTTGGATTTAGTAGATCACAAGAAACCAAATGGGAGTACATAGAATCGTACATGAGTTTTTCATGCATTTTTCCAGAAATCGGTAGAAGGGAAATTGGCCGATAAATGTCCTTGGGCTTTTTCTCGTTTTTTCTTATGAACAGGCTCAAACAGTTGGTGAATATCATCTTCAATGGAGTGACTAATGCAGCATCGCTTAATTTTATCATTCTCAAAGATATTTCATTGATCTTATTATTTTTAGGACCTTTTTATCGGAAGTAACAAAATCATTTATCACAGTGGTAGTTCCTGGACCATATTCTGGAATATCACAGCCTGTATCAATCGTTGTACATTGAACTATGAAGTAGTCATTGAATAGTAGTGCCTTTTCAGTGAAATGTTTTAAAAATATCTCATTTTCTAAAAGCAGTGGTATTACAGCAATTTCAGCTTTGTTCAAAATAGTATCAGTTAAAGACCAATATGTTTTGCTGCCAGTTCCTGGGTTAGCTAAGGTTTCCCAGCTTTCCTGAAGTAATTCCGTGTAGCATCCTCAATTAACTTTGAACCTGTCAGACTCATTGAGTGGCATTCACAAGTATGCAGAAACTGCATCTAAGGTGATCCAAAACTGTGCGCCATTCATTCTATCTATTACATCACGAATGCAAGGAAGCCGTAAGAATCTTTCTTTGAAACATCATTACGGCCCTTAAAATCACACACAAAAACTCATGGAATCTTCTTTCTTCTTAACTAGAATGATGGGTAAATTCCTAGAGGAGGACGATGGCCAAACGACATTATTTCTAACGTTGGATATGCTAGTCAATTTCGGAATTCCAAGCATGTGGTAGCCGGTATGGTTTACGTTTAATTGGTTACGCATCATGTTCGTGACGATTCTTCGTTTTTTGGGACTCTGGGTGAGACTGCCATTGCACTGTCAAATCAATGTGTATATTTCATTGACTGACAGATTGCCACCGTATATGATAGTCTGATTCCAGATTTACAGATAAATCTGAGTCAAGATCTTCAACACTAGCCACAGTTTCTTCTCCTGCAATCAGCAAACCAATTTTCTTTCCACTATTTATTAGACCAGATGTGTTATTGTTTCCACGCTGAATTATTCTGTGATAGTAATGTTAGTCGCTAATATCAAAGAATCACGAATCTTAGTTTACAAAACTGAGTACTATCACATAATGAGCAAATGTCGTGACAGTACAAATAAACAAAATAAACCAAGGCACAAGGCACAAATAAACCAAAGCGGAACAGCGGAACCCGGGGTGACCTGACCTACAGCAGTGAAAGCTGGGCCATGAGATCCTAGTATCTGGGGACTATAAAGTACCATTGTGAAACAGGAACCTCAACATCAGAGGGTCATCACTCACACAAAACAATGCTACTTTCTTTCATGCTCGGACCACATTTTTTTTTTTTTTATAAATATAACATTAAAGAAACTATAATACAATAATCTGAGCCAATCATAGCGGGGAAAGACACATGGTCATCTAGTCCCCACTATGAATGGCTCTCACAATTAATTTTAACAATAATCTCAACGTAAAACTCAACGTAACACTACACCACTCTTTACCAATAAACACTACGCTACATTTAGGTACAACGAGAAACCACGCAGAGCAAAGCCGCCCCCAACCATAGAGCCACCAGCAACCTGCAGAGCACCACACACCAGGCCACACCGAGGGAGCCCAGCAAGCGGAACCCGAACCCCGCCGTTGCAAGGTTCAAGCACCACCCACCAAGCCCCCAAGACGGCACCCAGCCCGCAGCACCCCGAAAATCAGCGGCAGCCCCACGGCTGGCCTAAATTAGCTTAAATTAGCTTATTTTATATTGCCCATAAGGACTTGAAGAAATTAATAACAATAGTAACAATAAAGGCCAAAAGAAGGCAGCCCCACTCCACATGTCCCCGCGCCGCACCTCACACTACAAAACAGTACGACAATCTCACACATTACACTACAGACAACTAGGGATTGCTGCTAATGTTGGTATTTAGTTTAAACGCATCGATCTACCAATGAATGACATAGTTGCTTCTAGGATTATTCTGTTGTCGATTGTAGTAAGCTGAGGGCTACCGTAGAGAAGCAACTCACACAGTGCTTTTGAGTCCATATTTGTGAGATCGAGACCGGGGATTTCAGAAAGTTGACCAAGGAGATCACAACGCATCTCGTGAAACCGATGGCAGTGCAGGAGGAAATGTGCGTTATCTTCATTGCCCATACCACACAGGCACAGTGGGCTGACGCAGTCAAAGTTGTGACGGAATCTGTGTTCATTGAGCGCACTAAACTCCACACGAAGTTTCGTCAAACGCTTGATACCTACTATATCGCGAATACCATACATAGTTCTTTTCAACGGTCGTATGGTCGACAGTAGCTTGCTCTTAAATGCTGCAAGAGATGTGGCATTTTTTATATCATCAGCCAGCAGATTCCAATCAAACAGAGTGTTCTGAAAGTACGTGTTCGTAAAACGACCTGTTCTGCCTACATTTTGGTCATAAGCCCGAGTGTTTCGAAGATTGTAAGATAGCTGGCGCTCACACGGAATTTCAGCAAACAAGTATCCCGGAGAACGTGTCAATCTTAAATTGTAGAAATGGCACAGTCTCCTGTACCGTCGCCTGCTATAGAGATCCTCCCAACCCAATTCATCGTATAACCGTTGCCTACTTGTACCTCTCCAAGTACCCGTGACTGCTAGAGCTGCAGAGTACTGGGTCTGTTCAAGCTCGGACCACATGAACACTACAGTCGAATACATCGCTTGAGAAATGGTCTGGCAAGTGTCTCGTCTGTAGGGCAGCGATTTTTGGTACGATTCAAAGTGATGTTACTATAATAAAGAAAATCAAGATATTTTCTATGATTTCATATTGACCAAAGACATTCAGTTGAAAACTTAAAGACAAATGATGGAGATATAAGGTGACTTAAATCAGGGGCCTGGACAATCTAAATATAGTCTACAGGGTGTCTCAAAAAAATTGTTCGACGTTTGGTTAAATATTGAAAAATAAGGACAACATGAACAGGCTCATGGAAAGATACCCCTGTTCCTGGGATCATCAAATAATTTTAGAAACTAAAATCGTGCAAATCGGTTGAAAATTCACTGGGTTACGAGCTCTCGAAGATAAAAAATATGCGATTGCTGAAACCAGAGACTACCTAGATTACTTGTATTGCAAAGAGCTCGAAGACGGAGGTAAGAGAAGTTTATCCAATGTCATACCTCTCGTTGATATCAGAGCAAACCAAATACGACTTCTAAAGTAAATTATTTCTTGTGATCGTTTTCAAAATATCCTTAACATTGCGTAAGTCCGAAAACAGTGGTTCAAAACAAAATCGGCGAGAGACTGAATCTGTTTCCTCAAAGCATCCATATGCTTAACAGTTAGGTTATCGAATACCTGTTTGAATCCCACTTGGTTCGCCCTAAAACAATTGGGAAATAACAGAAACGACGGCCTGTGGGACTTTTACCAAAAATGCCATTTCGAGGCCTCTGGTTTCAGCTTCCACACAAACTTGAACTTCAAAAGCTTGTAGCCCCATGATTTTTTAACGGATTTGCAAGATTCTTGTGTCAAAAATTAATTTAAAATCTCCGGAAAAGGGTGACTTGACCAAAGGTCCATTCAGCGTATCGTTATTTTTTAGTATTTAATCAAACGTCGAACAATTTTTTTGAGACACTCTGTATTGTATTCCATTGTATTTGATGGTCTAGAGAGATTATCAAAAACAATTGGACAAATGATGGCAGGCGCCTATCTTTTGTTCTATGTTTGGACTAGGCACTATGTATCCGCCATTTGTCTTTAAAGCTCTGTTTCAACATGGCTAGCTACTACCTGGCAAAACACCTGGGTTCCCATCATGATACCGGGTGTCTCAATAAAGAGTATCCCCTTTTGACGGGAAGTGGGAACAGTACGACAAGGTATCATTACTCTCAGATGCCACAGCTAAATTTATCAATTTTCAACTTAGATGCACATACCTTGAATTTAAAAATCGTCCACCAAACACCGGAGATACAAGCTCGCAAAGTCAAAATTTACATTGCACCCGAAACCAGAAGTTTCGGAAAAAGGCCTCGCCCGCCATGATTTGCATCATAAACATTTTCCAAAGTACCTGCTAAAAACTTTAATTTTCCGTTTTTTGCTTTTGAAAAGAATAAACGATTCATGGACGTCGCCCTGATGTAGCGAATTTGAAAAAATGTTGCAAGTATGACAAAATCGTGCCACATCTCCAAAATGAGAGTGCATGTGCTCCTGTTTCTCTTCTTTGATACAAAACAAATAACATTTGGAGTGGAATACAATGCAAATGCTCATTCCTCAAAAGACAAGTCATTTCAAGAACAGTTGAAGCAAATCAAGGTACAACCCTTTTCAAAAGTAAATCCAAGGGTCAAAGTTGAAAATTCTTTAGCAAAGTGTCTGTGATATATATCATGGCCAGGCCCCTTTGCAAAACCTTTGGTTTCAAGTGCACTCACAATTTTGACTCTGTCAACTCATATCTCAAATGTTTGGAGGGCAATTTCAAAATGTAAGGAATGTGCATTTAAGTTGAAGATCAGCAAAGGTAGCTATGAACTCAAAAAGTCCCAATATTTTAATTTTTTTGGTCCTTTGCTTAGTCAAAAGGGGTTTCTTTTGTATGAGACACCCGGTAGCATCAACAAATTTTACCTGCTTTATTGGTTTCCAGTCTCTCAACGTTATCTGCAGACTCAGCAAATTTTTGTTGGGCAACCTTTAGCCTTGACACCGACTCCGTCAACATCTTCAGCTCCTTGAGAAAAAGGACAGCAAACATGCCAAAGATCTACTAATGCTCTAAACAAAGCAAAATCATTTGAACAGTTGCAACGAGGAGCCCCATCCTATATAATTAAGATTCATCTGTTTCAAAAAAATGAGAGCTGAATCAAATTCTGCTACCTCATCCTTTACCCAGCGAAATATTAAATGAGTTATGGCAGAGCATGGAAAATTCTTAGTATAACGGGTGAATAAAAAAAAAGTTTAGGCGTTTGGAGGGCTGTGGAATAAAAAGTATGTGACCGATATTCAAGACTGAAATGTTCATTTAGCGGGAGTACCCCTGGTATCCTGTATGGTTTGCCTAAAGTCCATAAAGACAATTGTCCTGCCAGGCCTATTCTCTCCGCTATTGGTACTTATAATTACAAACTTGCTAAGTTTATTGTTCCGATCTTACAGCCTCTTACGGTTGGTCAATACACTGTCAAAGATTCATTCAGTTTTGTCTCTGAAATTACGGCTTTCCAAAAAGATTGCGATTTAGTGATGGCTAGTTTTGATGTCTCTAGCCTTTTTACCAACATTCCTCTGGATGAATCAGTAGACCTTTGTGTTGACTTGCTATTTGCAGAATGCGACACATTGGAATACAAAGATTGTAAATTTAATCGTACTCAGTTTCGTAAACTACTTAATTTTGCCGTGAAGGACACTCATTTTGTATTTAATGGGCAGTTGTTCGATCAAATTGATGGGGTAGCCATGGGATCACCGCTAGGGCCATCTTTGGCCAACATTTTCATGTGTATGCTGGAACAACGATATCTCAATGAATGTCCTTCCGAATTTAAGCCTGTATTGTATCGCAGGTATGTTGACGGCACTTTCTGTTTATTTAGGAGTAGATCTGACATTGATAAGTTTTTAGATCACATAAATAGCTACCATCCTAACATCAAATTTACTGTTGAACTTGAAATGGACAACACACTACCATTTCTAGATGTGTCAGTCACCCATGATCAAAATAGTTTCTTTACCAGCCTATATAGGAAGAAGACCTTTACAGGACTCTACACTGATTTTGGAACTCTCTCGCCTAATAAATATAAGGTTAATTTAATAAGGGTTCTAGTGTATCGCACCTTTCACATACGTTCTACGTATGCTAATTTCCACGATGAAGTTGTTAGAATTAAAGGGATTCTGAAAGAAAACTGTTTCCCTCTGCCACTTGTAGACCGTGTTATTAAAACCTTTTTGGACCAAAAGTTTAGTAAACGGCCTCCGCCTTCTCGCGAAGAAAAAGAGTTTCTTATTTTTTGCCTCCCCTTTCTAGGAAGGTATAGTTTACAAGTTAAATACAAGCTTACTAGGCTCTTTAAACAATGTTACCCCACTGTTAAGCTGAAGGTTATTTTCAATTCTCCTAAGCGTTTGTCAACTTATTTTAGGTTTAAGGATCGCCTCCCTATTCTCATGTGCTCATCTGTAGTTTACTCATATAAATGTCCTGGCTGCCATGCCTTGTACTATTGGAAAACAACCCGTATTTTAGTTACTCGCTGCAGAGAGCACTTGGGAATCAACGAAGCAAGTCAAAAGATTAAAAGTAACTGTTCCGCCATTGGGGACCACATTTCTAAGTCCGGCCACAATGGATCCCTTGATGATTTTAATATTCTCAGCAAAACCGAGAATTCTTTTGACCTTCTTATTCACGAAAGCCTCTTAATCCTTCGGGACCATCCTTCCCTTAATTCGCAGCAATCCTCAATCCCCCTGTTACTGTTCTGAGTTGTTTGTCTCCGTTCTTCTACTAGTATTACTGGTTTTACCGGTTTCTTAGCTGTTTTTCTCCCATTTTTGCTCACGGCTTTTCTTTATATGGCAATTTGCCCCCCTTTTTTGGACTATTTCCAATTCCCATAGCGTGTACCTCATTAGTATTTAATCGTAATTCCACCCAGTCAACTTGCTGAGGATGGACCTAGGAAGGTTCGAAACGTACTTCATTATTATGGCTTAGCCACTTGATATATGTTAACATGGACTTGTCTCCTGATTTATTTCACTAATAACATGGACTTGTCACTTATTTAATTTAACATGGACTTGTCATCTTTATTAATAATGAGCAAATGAACTAATGAAATATGAGCAAATTGAACATGTTTTTCGTCGTCGTACTCGCCCTTAGATTTATCATCAAGCTGCGCTTTCCAAACAATGTTCATTTATCTGTCAAGGGTCAACTTAGATGAGAAAATTTTGTATGGTAGTATCCCTCATCTTACAGACCCAGAAATTAGGAAAATGATGGTAAAGGGCATGTTTGGGATGGGAACAAAAATTCCACATTCCATTCTGGTCCATGATTTACCTTCTATTGAAATTGGAATTCAGCATCTCAAACTGGCAATGTATACTTCAATGCCACATAAATCATGGACCAAAATGGAATGTGGAATTCTCGATTCCCATACAAACCCCTTACAAGCATTTTGATTGTTGTTAGTTCTTAAAGATATTTGATTTTACCAAACAAAATTTTCTCATGTAAGTTAGCCTTTGACTGATAGATTAACACTTTAGTTTTGAATATCGGTCACATACTTTTTATTCCACAGCTCTCCAAACGCCTAAGCTTTTTTTCGACTCATCCTGTATATCAAAGGCAGGAGCTGTCATGTTGTACATGAGCTATCGTTTACAAAAGTTTCAACAAATGAACAAGATTCAACAGATGAATCTTAAAGTAGTGCTCTGCATTGGTTGATTGGGAGGTGGCCATTTAGAGTGGCATCGCAGCTTCAGGAACCACACAGCAATTGGGCTAGCAGGGGATGAAGCCCCTCCCCACTGTTTTCAAAGACATTGGTTTGAATTTTCACAAATTTAGAAACTGTTGTTTGGTGAGGTTGAAGTCATATGCTTTTGTGACTTCCTAAGGAAGCTACTAGTTTTAAGTCAGAAGAATCTCATAACCTAGAACTCTTGATGTAAAATTTATTCAAGAGACAACTCGACTATGGTCTAAACTGAAAGAGTTTTATGTTTTCCAATAGTAATACCATACATAGAACGATATTTACTTGTAAATGCTATCCTCTGCTTCAAGTATGCAAATGAAGTCTAGAATAGACCTTTTCAAAGAGGTCTGGGACGGCGCGCTACTTTTCTGGAAGATGGCGGATAGGCTGCGAAGGGGAATCCCCTTCGCATTGCAAACGTTAAAATGCAGTTGCAGTGGTCGACGTAATGCAACAAAAACCGAAATTAACTCCAGCTAATGTGCACTCAAAGGACCAAAAATGCCTGCAAAATCTTACAACATCAAACTAAAGAGTTCGACATCACATTAAAGTGATATTTTACAAGGAAAGGTTTTTTCTACGAGCTCGTTGAATTTGGATTGTGTGATAGTTAGTTGCCAATGTTAGATTTTTATTTATGAATAAACTGAGCTTATCTATTGCCCTAACTAAGGATATACGAAGGCACTTTTGGTACAAACGTATAGGGGCAAACATCTCCTTCCTCTCCTAGACCCTTTGAGCCTCGTAGCAAAAGAGAAACTTTGGCGGGAAAACATTCCTCGTCAAATAATAATAATAATAATAATAATATAAAAACAAACACTGTTGGATTACGTAAACGTTTCGATTAAAATCTTCATCAGTATAAAAAACTTTACATGGCAGCCGAGCATTTATAGACATTACGTTGTTTACACCTAAAATTATTTACATGATGATAATGCTAAATTTACAATTGGTCTATCTGAAAAATCTTATAACAAACAATAGAATTTTTGCTGCTTTGCACAAGTTAAAATATTTTCTAGTGTCCTTTGTGAGTTAGAAAAGGGACTGGGAGCTCTTAAACTTATACTGGAAACTTTTCTACTCCCCCAAGTGACCCTCCGATATATTCGCATACTGCTTAACTCTTCTTTTAGCAGTAGCTGAATCCCAGATGATTATACAAAAAACTTTTTTCCTTTGTGAATTTGAGAAAGACTGGAAGCTCCTTGAACTCATACTGGATCTTTTTAGGTTACACTGGCAACCTTGCAGCTACCCCCAAGTGACCCCCCGAGAGAACAGCACACTGCTTAACTCTTCTTTTAGCAATAGCTGAATCCCACGAGAAGCCACAAAGGGCAAACACAAAACAGACGCCAGTATAACCTCTTGGGACAATCAGATACAATGGTAGAATCTAAGCCGTTCCGCATGCAAACACGTCTAATTCTACATCTGCAGCTCTTTCATTGAGACCCTTTGGCGCAAAAGTTTCAAGTCGATATTGCCAAAACAACTCCCTCCTACGAAGCGAAAAAACATCATCAGCCCCATCTATGATTTTAATCCCAACCCGAAAATTTCCGTTGTGTCCGTTTTCAAAAAAATGACTGAAAAAACTTGCCTGTGGGACAGGTTTCCCCTTATCAAGAGAGTTTTCGTTGTGTTTGCGTGCATATGTTCTAAAATAGGATTTGTAAACATTGAACCTTTGCCGAAATTTCGTCTTAGTACTCCCGACATACTTCATGTTGCATGACTCACATTGCAATAGATAAACCACATGATCAGAGTTGCAATCAAATCGCCCCGAGAAGTTTTTGAAAGACCTCGTAGAGTCAGAATTTTGAAACGTATCCCCCTCCTTCATCAAAGGGCAAATTTGGCAACTCCTTCTACCATTGCACCTGAAAGTGCCTTTTTCCATCAACTCTTCATCGATACTTGGCAGCTTAGCTCGCACGAGTTTGTCTTTCAAGCTTTTTGCCCTCCTAAACGTTACAAATATTTTGTCCTTAAAAACTTCCTTGTGTTCCATGTCTACCAATAACACATTTTGGTTTTCGCGAAGGATTTCATAAACTTTGTGCATGGCTGGGTGATAAGTTAGCACTAAAGGTATTTTCATATCATCTTTTTCCTTGGGCCTGGCATCCAATAAAGTAGCACGATTTTTGTCCCGCACCCGGTCAATTTGGCTGTCAACTTCGTTACCACTGTAGCCCCTTTCTAGAAGCCAAGATTTTAATTCTCCCACCCTATTTTGGAAAAACTGTTCCTCTGAGCAAATACGACGAATTCGAAGGGCCTGGCTATATGGAATTCCCTTTTTTGTGTGGTTAGGATGACATGAAGCTCGATGCAAGAGTTGATGGGTATCCGTAGGTTTTGTAAACAAATCCGTTACAAGTTTGTTACTCTGTTTGATGACTTGAACATCAAGAAAATTAACCTTTTCTGTAGACCATTCAGCAGTAAACTTTATTGATTCGTGCGCTCCATTTAAAAAGTTCACAAATTCCCTTAGTTTTTCTTCCCCATGCTGCCAAATTATAAAAACGTCATCTATGTATCGAAAGGGTTAAGCAGTATGCGAATATATCGGAGGGTCACTTGGGGGAGTAGAAAAGTTTCCAGTATAAGTTTAAGAGCTCCCAGTCCCTTTTCTAACTCACAAAGGACACTAGAAAATATTTTAACTTGTGCAAAGCAGCAAAAATTCTATTGTTTGTTATAAGATTTTTCAGATAGACCAATTGTAAATTTAGCATTATCATCATGTAAATAATTTTAGGTGTAAACAACGTAATGTCTATAAATGCTCGGCTGCCATGTAAAGTTTTTTATACTGATGAAGATTTTAATCGAAACGTTTACGTAATCCAACAGTGTTTGTTTTTATATTTTACTTTCTGTTTGGCTTTGAAAGATGGTTTAGTTCGCTTTAATAATAATAATAATAATAATAATAATAATAATAATAATAATAATAATAATAATAATAATAATAATAATAATAATAATAATAATAATAATAATAATAATAATAATAATAATCACTTTCTTTAAGGTTGGCGTGGTAGATAGCACTAGGCTAATTAATGCCAACCATTATTGAATACAAACATTAGATATAATCAATAAACCTAAATGTAACCTAAATTTACAATAAAATCCTTACACAATCTACAGTTGCATGAAAAATTCCAAAACTTAATTTCTTTTTTAAAATACTGTACAGATCGGGACTCTTTTATATGCAATGGTAAATCTCGCCAGAGATTTTGCCCCAGGAAACTCACAGTTTCTAACCCATATGCTGTGGTCCTAGGTCTTCGTGCATAGATGTTGCTCGTAACTCTTAAGTTGTAAAGCATTTCTCTCTCCGCAAAAATTTCTTTCATAAAGCAAGGATTCAAATTCATCCTTGTTCGGTAAATTTCAGTGACCAGCAACTGCAGATTTCGTTGATGAATAGAGACTGAATGGTCTGTAATTAACAGTTCTTCAAAACTTGAGGTCCGATCATGGTACGCTATTCGTAATGCTCTTTCGTGAATGTGGTTAATTTTTGCGTTAACGCGTCTATCATGAAACATCCATATCAATGGACAGTAACTAAACTGTGACATTACAAAAGCCCTCATGACTGTCCTAGTTTTTTCCTTAGGCATATACGTCGAGGCCCTAGCAAGAGCATGTAGCTTTTGGCTTGCCTTCGTACACACCATGTCCACGTGTTGTTTAAAATTTAGCTTTTGGTCGATTACAACGCCCAACAATTTTTCTTCTTTACCCTCTTTAATGACAGAGGAACCAACTTTTATTGAGATTTCTGTTTCTTTCTCGCCAAACACAAGGAGATGGCATTTCTCTTCGTTTAATTTCATACAGTTTTGTGCGAACCAATTGCTTAGTTCAACAATATCATTTTCTAGCTTTAAAATAACTTCGAGTGCAGAAGAAGAAGAATTTATAGAATTACACTGAGGATTATTATTGCATTGAAAAGAAGTCCCGCACAAATGAAATTCGTATTCGTCATTTCGTTCTCTGCTTCTTGGATGAAACAAAAAGGAACTGGTTTGCGACACAACACTTGTGGATTTCAGAACGAAAACAGAAAAAATGTCGTCGTTTCTTGATTGTACAATGTGGAAGAGATTCCAAGTCAAAGATTTGCTAAAGTAATAAGTATATTGTTTTGTTTGGAGGCAAAGTCTTAGTGACATATTGGTTGCGAGCAGTTGTGCAGTTTGTTGTGTTGACTTTTCAATCGGAGCAAAAGTTTTTACAAATAATAAGTAAATGGGAATCTTGTGCAAGTAAGCTGCCTGGAGCAGGTAAGTGGCCTTATTTTACGAGTGCATACAGAAATCCTTTAGTTCAAAACACTCCAAACTTTGTAAGGGGCATATGAACAAATTAAAAGATCGAAGGAACTTTTCATTAGGGTAGCTGAATTGATTTGGAAAGGCATGGTCGGTAACTTTAACATTGGAAAGAAATGTGAATCAATGTTTGTTTCTTAACAGTTCTCGATACATACGACTGCTCGTATTCCTTCAGGCCCTTCAGTTGTCGGGGGATAAGCCCAACTCGCAAACAGAAATCTAAATTTATCTGACCGAGTCTGAGGTCATCACGAAGTCCAAACTTCGCTGAAACAACTCGAAGGTATAAACGTCTCTTCCTCGTAAAATGTGCTAAACATTGCAAACATGTGATAAGCAAGTATTTGTTTTCATGCTGAAGCCCCTCTGGTCTTTCATGAACCATATAACTAGAGTTAAATTCCATATTTTGTTCACAACTTTTCCCACTGCAACTCCAGTTCAGCATCGCGGAGAAGATTCCCGTGTATCCGCCATCTTCCAGAAAAGTAGCGCGCCGTCCCAGACCTCTTTGAAAAGGTCTATTGACTACTTTTCAATGGCAAACTGGCAGTTTGAGCGCTATTAACCCTATTTCACATGGGGTATTTTTTGATATTTTGGCATGGAGTGGGGGACGAAAAACGTGCTAAAACTACAAAAGATACAACAATGAAACGTTCTACTATCGTTCTTTGGAGAATTAGCTTTTGAAATATAACAATGGTAATCATGTAATCACGTGATTTGTCGCTAGGAAACTAAAAAACAAAGGAAAACGGCAAATTTAAAGCTTCTTCACGAGAAAATTCGATGTAATTGATTACTCACCTGATTTTACTGAGAGTAGTCTTAAACGATAGAAAATACAAAGTAAAATCAAAATATATACTTTGAAGCAATTTAGAGCATCTATTTATAGAAAAATTAGCTCTTAATTTGCTCTTTGTTCCGTGGAAGTATTGTCAGTGGAGTTCTTTCATAGTTTTCTTTCTATTTCTGATTGAGATCGACTTAATCTCCATGACACAAACAAGGATAAGCCAATTTGTAATGAAACTCTTAGGACCCATCTACACGAGAGCAAAAATCAGGCCTTCTCAAAATCGTGCAGACAGATCGTATGCCCTGTCCAATGGCTATAAATAATAAATTCAGTTACTTGAGAGATTTCATTGTTATCAATGGTAAGATGGAGGTTTGTGTTGATTTTATCGGTTGTCATGCACTTGGTTTTGGAAACATTAATTTTCAAGCCGACTTCGGCTGCATATTTAGCTACGAGGTGGAGGGAAGTTTGTAGTTCGCAACGCGTGTTACTTATAACAGTGATGTCATCTACGTAGCACAGATTGGAAAGAGTGTGACCCCCAATCGAGAAGCCAGATATGTTCATTCATTTTAAACTTGAAGCAAGAGTGCTGCAATGATGATGTAGATAGCACATCAACTTATTTAACTCATGTAGATGGGCCCTTAATCAATACATTTATTTATATGAAAAATGACATTATAAATGTACATGATGTCACAGATATTAAATTTTTCTGATGTTTTTTTTTTTTTTTTTTTTTATTCATTTAAAAAAACAACAAGATATAAAAACAACAAGATTAATTAACTACGTGCCATCCATAGTGGGAAAGGACTTATAGTCAGCGAGTCCCCACCATGTATGGCACTTACAATTTAATATAAACTATTCTAATCACGGCCGTAGGAGAGGGACACCCCAGGAGCAAACATTTCGCCGCCATTGTGTTCGGCGGTTTTTCTGATGTCAGCAAATTAGCAAAGTTATAGATCAAATGAAAGTTCTCATCAAGATCAATTGAATGAGACAGGTTTCAAGTAATTTGGAGAAGAAAAAAAGATATTACGGAAGTTTAAAACTCTTTTTTGTCAACTACTCTCCATGGTCCTATTGTGGTCATGTGAAAAACGTGTGAAAAACGCCCTGATGTGAAACAGGGTTAATGCTCATTCTTACATTCTTCAGTTTCAGTTTCAGTTTTCATTTGTCATCAATCAAGGGCCTGGTCAGGGCCTGGTCAGTCTAGCTGGGCCTGGTAAGTTCTTAAGGGCCTGGTCAGTCCAGCTTGACCATTCACGCGTTTGGTATAAGATATAAAACATTTATCATATGTTTAAAGGGAAAAAATGTTCACAACTATTCCAATTTCCATCCTCAGCATGTAAAAGTGGAGATGAATCTATTGCATAATGACCACAAGGCAAAGGAGATAGATGAAATCTAAAAAAACAGTTGTACTGTAGTTATTTGACTGAAAGATGTTTCTTAATCCAAATAAGTAAAGGGGTACCCTAAAAATCTTCCTGAGATGCCCATTTAAGAAAAAATCACTACAAATTTTTTCTGAATTCCCCATTTTAGCACTGGGAAAAATGCGGTTGGAAGAAGTGCTTATGGCAAAGTAAAGGGCATGGACCTTTTGTGGAGCTTCACTCCCAAAACGCCATTTTCGTTGCACTTTCAGCATGAGATGTTACACCCCTAAACATGAAAATGCCCCCATGGGCTAGAAAGATGAGGATAGCGCAATCATAATCAGTAAAGTCACAAGATTCCTTGTTGGTTCAAAGCCATGATTTGGTCATGCAGAAGGTTTGATATATAACTGATTTATTAACTGGAGTTCAACTGTTAGTTTTACTTTGTTTAGAACTTTGATATATTCTTAAATGCAGAATTCATTGTCTTCAAATGATTCAGGATATAAAACTGCTCAATTTTTTCTGTATGTTACTGGCACCTTTCCACAGAAATGTAATTCAAAATTCAATAGATTTTTGTGAGGGTTAGATTGATACAGCAGCTTGTTCAGTGAAAAAGAGTCAGAGCCATTAGGAACTGTGATAAACACACTGTGGTACTCATAGCAATGTTTCTCTTTTCTTATGGACCTATAGTTGGTTAATGTATTGTGCTAAAAGGCATCTTTAACCGTAGTGGCTGCGGCTTTGCACTTTATTTAATTGCAGAAAATCAGCTATAGCTGATTCTTTCATTGTTTTGTGGCTTCTGCACCCCCTAATATAGGTCATTAGAGGTTTTCTTTAGCCAAAGCCCCACAACAGCTGCATAATGAATATTTAATAATCAATGAAACTAACAGAAAAAATAGCCTACATCAACTCATTATAGTATTTGCACAGTGATGTGGGGCACTTAGTGTTTACTAATTCCTAGTGAAGGTGAAGTTGCAGTTTTAGTGCCAAGCGCTGGGATCATCAAAGAAGCTAAGGGACCATTGACATTTAGGTTTCGTCTTTTATCATGGCTTTTGGCCACGATTGTCTGACCCCGCTCCGTCCCCCATCATGGCCTGAATCTTATGTAAATGGTGACAGAAATTTGGGCCTGTCTCACCCCATGGTCAAGTAGTTGGCTAAAGATGTCCAAAACACTCAGCCGCAGCCTACGTGTTATAATTGCTTGTGATCTGCAAGTAATGGACGCTTGTATGGACTTCAAACACAATAGATTTTGTGAAAAGATTCCCTCCATTTGTAATGTCTGATTATTCAAACTCTGAAAACAGCTTCTCCCAAAGTTTTAAGCTCACAATTCTTCATAAAAACCGAATGCACAAAACATGTTGTTATCTACTGTGATCATGGCTTTTGTCTGACCCCCTCCCCCCTCACAGCCAGAAGTGTGATGAAAGACAAAGCTAAGCGCTAATGCTAAAATCATGGCTAAAATCATGGCTAAAATCAATTCTGCGGCAGCTTGTCATGATGCTCAAGTGGTGGGGCCATACCAGATATCAAACCCACTCCGTCTGAGTGTTCAGGCTGTAAAGTCAGAGGATTACACCACTGCTCAACAACACCTTCTGGTTTAGCTTAATTTGCTCAAAACTGCACCACCAAAATGATATAGGGATCAGGGGCAAATTCCGGATGGCAGTATTTGACTACTATTTGCTGGACGATCTGTTTTTATGAAACCTACTAGACACAAAATTCTTGACCGCAAAGCATTTAAATTCATGTTCTCCATCTCTTACTCGATCTTTTCACATTTTCTTGAGTTTTTCCATTAAACTCCTGCTAACTGTTAAATCCTCATAAACAAACGGTGCTCCTGTGTGCGGCTGGTGTAAAACGCAGGTCATGCAGGTCAATGCAGGTCAATAAAACGCAGGTCAAATCATGCGGCTCAAAAGTAGCGGCCATGGGCTTACTGGCTGTAGGCTTTCTGCCGTTTGCGCAAGAGTAGTGCAGAAAGTTTGATTTGGAAGACTGCAGGAAAGTTACCTTTTCGCATCCGCAAATCACAAAATTGACATCAACTTCTCCCTCAATCTGGTCCAGTTATAAGTTGCAGCATCGTACAATTTTGTGGCCTTGTCTCTGTTTCTTCAGTTCCGGTAGAAGAACAATTTCAATGAAAACGTTGCCTTCTTTCTCAAAACTTCCACGAGGCAGGCCAAATTTCCTCGTCATCTTTTGGCCTATATTTCATAATACTCTCCTTGATGATTCATTGTGGGTGTTTCTACTTGTGATATATGGGATTCGGACCGGGAAATGACTACGGGGTGAGGGAACCACGTTTACTTCAATATTGAAGAAAGCACGATTGAAGAAAGTAGATTGGCACTAGATGGTTATACTTTTATCCAAAGTAACCATCCACATGATGTCAAAAGGGGTGGTGTTGGGTTATATATCAAAGAATCTCTTGCTTCACGAAGTCGCTCTGACCTCGTGACTCTCCCTGAGTGCATTGTGTGCGAGATCCAATCAAACAGAAAAAAATACTTTTTTGTCGTAATTTATAGAAGTCCAAGTCAAGACCAGGGTGAGTTTGATGATTTCATGATAAATTTCGAACTGCTGCTATCCAAAATAAATGCTGAAAATCCCTTCTGCGTGATTATCACTGGCGATTTTAACTGTCGATCATCACAGTGGTGGGAAAACGACATTGAAAATAACGAGGGAAGAATATTTGAACCTTTCGCTTCTGAACTTGGCCTTCACCAGTTAATCTCAGAACCCACTCACTTCATGGGTGATTCCAAATCTTGCATTGATTTAATTTTAACTGATCAGCCCAATCTCGTTATTGAATCCGGTGTTCATCAATCATTACATGAACAATGTCATCATCAAATTGTTTATGGAAAATTGTCTGTGTCAAACATAACAACGCCTCCTTACACCCGTAAGGCTTGGTATTATGATAAGGCAGACTTCGTCGCGATCAGGAAAAGCATTGAAATGTTCGATTGGCAAGAGCATCTTGGCAAATTAAAGTGCACCAATAATGACCAGGTCAAATTGGCCAGGTGAATTCCGTGGATCCCGCGGACTTCGCGGATGTCGCGGACGTACAAAAAATCCACCAAATACAAAATCCGCGGAATTCATTTGACATTAGCTGAAAATGAATTCCGCGGACTTCGCGGATTTCAAAGCGAAATATTGTCTGTAGAGTTTGTAACACGGGGAAAGCAGCAATGTACTAGTTCTTTCTCTACTTGCACTGCCATAGAAAGGTTCTAAAACAATTTGGTCGCAGATTTGAGTCACCAGCAGTTATTGAGTATTGTGTGTTGAGTTTTAGCTTGAAAACTGTAGGGGCAAAAACATTCTCCTCTAAGTATCAAATGTTAAAATAATTGTGCTTTATTCTGTAGTTCATCTTGTATAGTCTCCAGAAAACGTCAGCAATTTTACCAATGCCAGAACTGGCTTTCTTTCGAGAGTTTGAGAACATCCGCCAAATACAAAATCCGCGGAGTTCGTTTCAGTATTAGGTGAAAATGAATTCCCCAGACTTCGAGGACTTCAAGGCAAAATATTGTCTGGAGAGTTTCGTATGTCGAGGAAGCAGTAAGTTACAAGTTTCCATGGCCCCTATGGGGCTCGGCAAGTTTCTGATGTTGAGAAAGCAGTGAAATACAATCGAAACATGTGCACGTGCGGAAGTAAAATGACAATTGACAACAAAAATGCGTGTCGTATATCTCGAGAAGTTGTCGGAAGCCCCCTGCCCCGTATCGTGATTAAACCGAAAGAAACTACACTGAAACAGTTATTTGCCACAATCAGTTGAATAAGGTGAATTAAAAGAGGTTGTTTTCAAATTATTTGAGAAACCAAAGCATATCAAGACTGTCATACAATCTGCTCGATGAGTCTGACATTGATAACAAACATAACAACATGGCGGCCTCCTAAAAATCTTCGTTTGGAGGCGCCACTGAGAAAATTTGAAGGCGTTCAACAACTAAGATCATCACCGGTAATGTATAAGGTATGCTTTAAACTAGAAATTAAATTGCTAGCAAATTTTTCCACTGACTAAACTAAACATTTCGCCCTGAAAACTGAAATCCGCAAAGTCCGCGGAATTCATTTCCACCTATTTGGCGGATTTTTTGTACATCCGCGGCATCTGCGAAGTCCGCGAGATCCGCGGAATTCGCCTGGCTGGTCAAATTTCTTAATGAAGTTCTTTTGAACATTTATTCCAACTTTATACCGAACAAAGTTAAAACCATCCGACCTTGTCAAGTACCCTGGATAACCAAACCCGTTAAAAATTTTCTTAGGAAAAAGAACCGAGCCTATAAAAATTTTGTGAGGAGGGGTCAGCCTGACGACAGGCTTGAAGGAATACAAAACATGATAGCTGAAGGCTCGAAATTGATTGAAGATGCAAAGCGTAATTATTTACTTAAGGTTGGGAATACCTTAGCAAACCCTGAGACATCAAGCAAAACATATTGGACTTTGATTAACACTGTTCTAAACAAGGCAAAGATCCCCATAATACCACCTCTCTTAGAAAATGGATTGTTTATAACTGATTTCACTGAAAAGGCGCAAATTTTCAATGACTATTTCATACTTCAGTGTACGACAGTTGACACCGGCAGTGAAATCCCACAATATGTTCCAGCAGCTTCTACTCTGATAAATGACTTTGCTATTTCTGATCAAAAGATACTGAATATCATTAGATCACTTAATCCTAATAAAGCTCATGGTTGGGATGAAATATCTGTGAGAATGATAAAGTTAAGTGACGCTGCACTAGTTGTTCCACTAAAGATGATATTCACAAAATGCTAGAAGTGTGGTCTCTTTCCCCAAATATGGAAATGTGCAAATGCGGTACCTGTGCATAAAAAGAATGAGAAAAATCTGAAAGGTAACTACCGTCCCATTTCTCTTCTTCCTATTTTTGGGAAAATTCTTGAAAAGTTGATACATTGAGTTTCTTGCAGGCTGGCAATCAGACGTGTTTTCTTAAAGCGGATATATGATTCCTTATACACACACCTTGTATCATGTGAGCTTCTTAATCCAAACCAGTCAGGTTTTCGTCCAGGTGACTTGACAATTGATCAACTAATATCGATAACACACACTATCTTTAAAGCATTTGACTGTAATCCTCCGCTTGATGTTCGTTCTGTTTACCTTGATATTTCCAAAGCCTTCGACAGAGTATGGCATGACGGTCTTGTAAATATAAACTTAAACGATGTGGTGTATCAGGACAACTTCTTTCTCTTATTCAAAGTTTTCTTAGTGATCGAAAACAGCGAACTGTTCTGAACGGGAAAAGTTCTATTTGGGGAGATATCTCAGCTGGAGTACTGCAAGGGTCTATTTTAGGACCCTTGTTTTTTCTTGTATATATAAATGATCTAACTGAAAACTTGAAGTGTAATGTGAAACTCTTCGCTGATGATACATCGTTATTTACGGTTGTCAAAAACTCCAATACAGCTGCCGAAGATATGAACCATGACCTGGAATTGATAAGGCAGTGGGCTCACGACTGGAGAATGTCATTTAATCCTGATCTACAAAAGCAAGCTGTTGAAATAATATTTTCGAGGAAAAGAAATAAAATTGACCATCCAGGGATACTTTTTAATAACACTCCTGTGAAGAAAGTAGAGGAGCACAAGCATTTAGGGCTTGTTCTTGATTCTAAGCTGTCATTTTCTGCTCATATCAAAGCAGCAATCACAAAATCGCGCAGGGGTATCGGTCTGCTGAGATATCTCTCGAAATATCTCCCGAGACATACACTGAACGAATTATATAAACTCTACGTTCGACCTCACCTGGACTATGGTGACGTTATCTACCACATTCCTGCTAAAGTATGTGAATTTAGTGGCAATGTAACTTTGCCAAGTCTCATGGAGAAGTTGGAGTCTGTTCAGTATTCTGCTGCTCTAGCCGTATCTGGAGCATGGAAGGGAACGTCGAGAGAGAAGCTGTATGCAGAGCTTGGCTGGGAATCGCTATCCTCTCGTAGGTGGAGCAGACGCCTTATATTATCTTACAAGTTCATAAATAATCTGACTAATCAATATACCACAGTTCCTATACCACCACAACCACAGTCTCGATACTCTCTTCGCAAACAGGATGCCATCGGGCGAATAAGGACGAGAACAGAAAAATTTCAATCCAGTTTCTATCCTCACTGCTTATCTGAATGGAATAAGCTTGATCCGGAAATTAGACTTTCGCCTTCTATTGCTGCTTTTAAAACAAAGCTGCTATCTAAAATTCGTCCCCTCCCTAAATCTGTCTTCCGAATACATGATCCAACAGGGCTAGCGTATCTTACCCAACTTAGAGTTGGTCTCAGTAAGTTGAATTTTCACAAATTCAAACACAATTTCAGAGATACTGTTAATCCAATGTGCCCCACCGACGATGGCATCGAGGATATGGAACACTTCTTGTTGCTCTGCCCGTCTTTTGAAGCACCACATAGAGATCTTCTCGCTGGAGTTTCTGCCTTGCTACGACCACTTGGACATACCAATCTTTCAAACGAGTTTCTAATGCAGATCCTATTGTATGGTGATAAAGATTTTACTGATGGCCTTAATAGAGATATACTTTTGTTAACTCTATGCTTTATCCATAAAACTGGTCGGTTTGATTAGGAATTGATAACTTC
This sequence comes from Aurelia sp. 3 sensu Dawson et al. (2005), assembly GCA_964020215.1. NCBI lineage: Eukaryota > Metazoa > Cnidaria > Scyphozoa > Semaeostomeae > Ulmaridae > Aurelia > Aurelia sp. 3 sensu Dawson et al. (2005). The sequence continues at coordinate 14,968,853 of OZ026572.1, forward strand.
GCAATTCAACCACCAACGTCCCTATTAAATGTAAATGGCTTATATTCGTTTTGTTATCAGTTACGATTAGTATGTGTGCTCTCTTTGTCTTTCATGTCGTTACGCATGGTGCTATGTTCGTGTTTTCTGTTTTATGTTGCCATGAGGTAGTCGTAGTTTTTCGCTCCAAATGGTATTGCATTAGTAGTAGGGTATAGTATTTTGTAAGTAGTGTAGTTAAGTATTATGTTTTGTAACATTTTAGATTGAATCCGGACTGCAGAGTATGGCAGTTTCCAACGAGATCTCGGGTGTGCAAGAGCAAAATATCGAGTGTGCAATTTTATCTAAGTGTGCACTTCAAGTATGCACATAAAATTTTGAATTTGTATTTGTAAGAAATTCTAACAAAAAAGGTAATGATTGTTGCGAAAATTTACCAATTCAAAGGCCTTTCTGTATGAAGCGTAATTTAGGCCAAAATTAAACTGCAAAATGAAAAGCCATTCGAGTCGATTCTAAATAGGATATTTAAACTAAAAGACAAAATGAAACGACATTCTTAAAAGTCAATTTGATAGTTTGCTTTGCTGTTCACATGAATTGCTTTTAGTTTAATCGCTTCAGTTTGTCTATTAATTTTGCTCTATCAGAATGTCTATTCGTTTTGTGCATTCGAATTGGCTTTTAGTTTAACCTTTTCAGTTTGTCTATTCATTTTGCTATATCAGAATGTCTATCCGTTTTGTGCATTCGAATTCGTGTATCGAAACGTCCTTTCGCTTTGCTGTATCAAAATGTCTATTCAATTCATCCATTCAGTTTGCGCATTCAGTTTCATGTATCAAAACGTCTATTCATCTTGTCCATTCAGTTTGCGCATTCAAAGTGTCTTTCAATGTTGTTGATTCAGTTCAAGTTACTAATCGTGCTCAGTCAACCTCTAAGTGATACCAATTTGTGTTCAGTCAACCCCTAAGCGAATGTAGTTATTAAAATGTCATTACTGCAAAAAGCGCGCCTGAATGTTTGCTGGAGGATTTCTTCCATCAGTGGAACACACGCACAGTATCCTATATCGCTTGCTACTGTAACTTCCTGTTGATCACCTGTGGATGGTGTGGCTCTCGGAAACATACTAAAAGTCATGGTAAACCAAAAGCTTTGCCACGAAACTGCAATTTTTGTTACGAAATACAGTACTGCAAACAAGGCATCAAAGTTTGATTTAGTCATGAAATTTTTGCAACTAATAAGGGCCTTGTCCCCTAAAGATTTTAAGAAATTTTGTTTGGCGGAGCTTTTTGAGCTCCCGTAATAGCAGGTCTTTACAAATAGTAATAGGGAGTCGCAGTGCATAGCTTTTGCAGATTTAGAGTGTGTGATTAAATTTGACACAAAGAACCCGGACCACGGTCCGTTCTGAAGCACATCACATGGAACTATTCTTGCGCCACAGTACTGGATAAAATGGAACAATAATCTATCATTTTAGTTCAATGCCTCGATTTTGACGAATCTGTTCCCTTGTATCAATCTTACAGTTACAGTATTTAATAGAACGTTCAAAGTTTCCTTTTCTTCAGCTCAACAATGTCAATATCCCTTGTTCCAAAAGACTCTTCTAGGTCTCCCTGTCTACCAAGAAGAAGCTACTTACAAGAAACTCAACTCTCACATCGCCAAAAATTAAGAAACTCCAGTACTGGGAAAAATCACTTAAGAAACTATTTATTTTTATAAAGAACCTTAAACATATTTTAATCCCATATCCACCAAGCAGTAAACATGAAGATTGTAGTGAAACATATAAGAAACTCGTAAGAAGTCCTGAGTACTCAAAATCCGATAATATTAAGAAACTTTCAGTGCAGTGCTGGCCCAAATTCTTGGTTTCTTATAAAACAAATATGCGTACTTGAGCCAACTAAATGGATTGCAGGAGGAAAATTCCAGTTTTGTCTCTGTGGATCCAGGAGAAAAGATGTCCTTCGATCACTGAATGTATCCAAGAGTTGGGCTTTGATAAGTATCCCAAAATCCTCATCCCCCCCCCCTTCCTGTCCTGACATTAGACATCGAATTTGTCTTAAGATGGAAATTTACTCTCCAAAGTAGATGTTTATGAGAGCAGCGACTCATTAAGTTGCCACTCACCGGTAAGATATCCATTTGTATTGCATAAGCACGTCAAGTAACTCGAGAGCATGTGCTTCAGTCAGTTTCCATCCATGACAAGGCAGAGATCCTCCAGCAAACATTCAGGCGTGCTTTTTGCGGTAATGACATTTTAATAACTACATTCGCTTAGCGGTTGACTGAACACAAATTGGTATCACTTAGAGGTTGACTGAGCATGATTAGTAACTTGAACTGAATCAACAACATTGAAAGACACTTTGAATGCGCAAACTGAATGGACAAAATGAATACACGTTTTGATACATGAAACTGAATGCACAAACTGAATGGACAAAATGAATACACGTTTTGATACATGAAACTGAATGCACAAACTGAATGGACAAAATGAATACACGTTTTAATACAGCAAAGCAAAAGGACGTTTGGATACATGAATTCGAATGCACAAAACGGATAGACATTCTGATATAGCAAAATGAATAGACAAACTGAAACGATTAAACTAAAAGCAATTCATGTGAACAGCAAAGCAAACTATCATATTGACTTTTAAGAATGTCGTTTCATTTTGTCTTTTACTTTAGATATCCTATTTAGAATCGACTCGAATGGCTTTTCATTTTGCAGTTTAATTTTGGCCTAAATTACGCTTCATATTTCTGTCCCGTATTCCGGCAGAAAACTGTTTAGGGCCTAAAATTTGATTGCACACGGAACCAAACGGGCATTCATAGACTTATTATAATGATTCCCAGATCTCAATTATCCAAAGAAGACTGCTTACGGTGACAGATACAACAACTGTAGTAAGGGGTCATCGACAAACAATTTTCGTCACAGTTAACGGAATTGGGCCGTTAATTGCTTGACCCCCCCCCTCCCCCCTTCTTAACGGGGAGTCACTAATTCAAGATTCAAGATTCAAGATCCAAGATTCAAGATTCAAGATCCGGAATTCAAGATTCACACTAATTCTAGATCCGGAATTCAAGATTCACACTAATTCTAGATCCGGAATTCAAGATTCACACTAATTCTAGATCCGGAATTCAAGATTCACACTAATTCTAGATCCGGAATTCAAGATTCACACTAATTCTAGATCCGGAATTCAAGATTCACACTAATTCTAGATCCGGAATTCAAGATTCACACTAATTCTAGATCAGGAATTCAAGATTCACACTAATTCTAGATCCGGAATTGAAGATTCACACTAATTCTAGATCCGGAATTCAAGATTCACACTAATTCAGGCTTCTAAAGAATTTTTAGGACAAACTGGGTGTTTTAACATTTTTTATTTTTCGCGGTATTTTCACCTGGGAAGCTTTGAATAAATGGTTGATTTACAATCAAATAATTTCTTACAAGGAACAACTTATACAAGAAACTCATCAGAAAATCAGATTACTTAAAGGTACTTGCCTAAACATCGTAAAGGCTTCAGAAAACCTTGTTTTGAGGGCATATAGTGAACATTTCAAAACACTTTCAGCAATGGCCCAAATTCTTAGTTATTTAAGATACTTGTACAAGAAGTGAAAAGAAAGTTAAAGGTACTGAATGCCATAGATTTCCTTGATAGGAGGAAAAGTTTCTTAATTAATTTGTCCCAGTACTGAAGTTTGATAATTTTTGTTATCTGAGAGTCAAGTTTCTTCAAAGAGATTCTTATCAAATGTGTGTTGGAAGCTACAGTATTCACTTTGCACAACGGGCGACGGATAAGAGATGTAAACACAGTCTGTTCCGTGCTAAGATTTATGTTCTTATGTTAACATATATCTGTTATTTTCTTCAATATCTGCAGAACATCTAAAGACAGAAGAGAAAGGTGTAAAAATAAAAATTCACAAGAAACAGCTGATAAGAGATGGTAGGCTCAGAGTTAAACCATCCTCTTGGATTGAAAAGCCAAGGGGCGTTTCTCCCAATCGAAAAAGCGTCCAAGATTTTTTCAGAACAAATGAATTTTTATGTATTTTGATGGATTTTTGTTGAAAACAGAAGGATTTTTGCCAAAGATTTGTGAGATATTTTTATGGTGAAATGCCCCTCAGAAAAAGCTACGGAAATTTTGGAATTTTCAGCTTTCACTGAAAGGAAATTTGACCCATATAGTGGTGAATTTTGATCTTGTTTTGATTGCAAGTTAGATTATATTACTTGTTTGGCAGTTGCACCGTTCTGGCATATTTCCCACAAATTGGTATATTTTCATAGGTTTACCCTGATATCTGTAAGATAACTTAACAAACTAGAGATTCTTTGCAGGTAAACAAGTATCAAGACTTTGCTCTCACCCTGCAAAAGTTTGTCAACTTGGTTAGGCCGTTAGGCTGTTAGGAAATTGTATCTTCCTTTGTTCTAGCCTAATTAATCAAGGAAGTTTTTATTCAAATGATGATATTGGCTTGTCTAGGCCAGTATGTTTGTTTACCTTTTGCTGCAACTACCCTTTAAGGAGCCATTGTAAAGAATTGAGGAATCAGTGTAGATTTCCAGCCAGAAAAATGCAAGAAACACCTTGGAATCTCTACCACCTAACAGCCCGTGAACTTGGTTTCTTACAAAAAGATGAGTTTCTTGTGAATCTTGAATTCCGGATCTAGAATTAGTGTGAATCTTGAATTCCGGATCTAGAACTAGTGTGAATCTTGAATTCCGGATCTTGAATTAGTGTGAATCTTGAATTCCGGATCTAGAATTAGTGTGAATCTTGAATTCCGGATCTTGAATTAGTGTGAATCTTGAATTCCGGATCTTGAATTAGTGTGAATCTTGAATTCCGGATCTTGAATTAGTGTGAATCTTGAATTCTGGATCTTGAATTAGTGTGAATCTTGAATTCCGGATCTTGAATTAGTGTGAATCTTGAATTCCGGATCTTGAATTAGTGTGAATCTTGAATTCCGGATCTTGAATCTTGAATCTTGGATCTTGAATCTTGAATTAGTGACTCCCTTCTTAACGGACCACTAAGTTCATGGCTACATTTTCTCTTGTCGCGAGCGTCCCACAGACTCTCGTAATATTTCCATTTTGTGTCCTTGGTTGGGGCCTAAGCCTACTGCAACTTCTTCGTGCAGATCGCAACATCAAAATTAAGTAGCGCGAGGCCGAAAACATTACTGCTACGAGTTATTCTTTCAGGATTGATAATGAAACATTCCTTATTTCAATTTTCGTCACAAAAGTCAAAATTTTAACGGATTTGAGCTGGACCCCCTCCCCCCCTAACGGCCCAATTCCGTTAACTGTGACGAAAATCGTTTGTCGATGACCCCTAAGTCTACAAATTCATCAGAAATTCCAAACTTTCGGTCATTTCTTTTGAAGTTCTTCATTCAGTCGTCACTGTGGCAAAATAAAAGCTTCAAACAATAGAGCCACACCCAAATTCTATTGTGCCACGCCCTTTCTCGGGTGTGCAATGAAGTTTCAGGAAAAAAATCTCGGGTGTGCACTTGCCATACTCTGCAGTCTGGGATTGAATGTGAAAAAAAAGGCTCCAAAATATATTTCATCAAAGGATTCATTAAAGAATGAATTTTGGAAACCAGTAGGGCAGTCTTACGTCTTCTATTTGGTTTTTCAAGTACTCTAACTGCTGAAGAGGAAGTTGGCTCAGAGCCACGCCGCTTGTCTTGTTTGCTGTCATTGCACTGTTCGCTGCTTTCACGTCCGCCATCTTTCAAGTTTCAAGTCATGCCTTTTTCTTTGTTGCCTCGTTTGCCCGTGTCCTCGTGTCCGGGAAAGAATTCATTTATCCCAATATCCCATTAATCCCATTTCCCATTCCCCATCCCTTCATCCCATGTCCAAAAGAAGAAGACAAAGTTCAGGGAAAGGAAAGCCATGAAGATCTTGAGGTAAGACTGAAGAATTATATCATCCCGTTTTATGTCCTCATTCATTTAAAGGCATTGAGTCCGTACAAATACCGCTCTTGACCAATATCAACTTCTTTTCAATCATAAAACAAAAGTTGTCATTAGGCCTATATCCCTATTGAAATCAAACCAAAGAAATTCCTGAGGATAATGCAAGGATTGGGAAGTCTTTGGTTCCCACTGAATGACTTTACCACTATTGTGCTATGACAAAGGGCCGTCAGCGGTTTGTCAGCAAAATTTCAAGACAGTGTTGTCCTTGAAAAATGTTGATTTAATTGTGCTCTTTTCTTTTGTTTTAGTTTGAAGTACTGTAGTACTGTAGTTGTTTTCGTTAATTTATGCACTAGTCAATTGAAACCCCGGCCCCCACCCCCAGGACATAGCGGGGATTTTAACATTTGGGCAGTATTAATTCCCCGCCCTTTCTCCCCTGTTATGGGGGGCGCATTGGCTGTTAAATTCCCCACCCTCAATTCCCCGGGTATTTCAGAATTTTCACTCTTAAGAAGGAGTACATTCAATAAACTAGGTATTTCATTCTTTGAAGATCACTCACCAATACAAGCAACTGCAACTGAAGTCATCTTATTGAAGTAGCTCTCATTGAAACAACTCCCCCATGGTCTCTGCGCTTCTATCAATTAATCTGAGAAGTATCTGCACACGCACTAGTCATTGCTCTCTTCAGATATCTATTAGTATCAAATTGGCTCGAAGAATATTTAGAATCACAAAACTGCATTCTACTGGGATTCCACTTTGGCAATTGCCTTCAAATCATTGCCAATATTGCACCCAGGGAATCTATTCAAAAATAACAAACCAAACTGCTGGCTGCTGGCATAAGCACCCAAAATATGTTACTCTTGAGTGTGCTCTCTCCCCCAACCTTAGATCCAATGTTTAGCACTCCCATCCCTTTAAGAAATTATGGCTTGTCTATGTAAGATCAATATGCTCTAGCATTGAATGTTGACTTCAAAAGGGACCAAGTACATGGTAAAGATTTCAATTAATGACATTGCATACCCCTCCGCAAAAAATGTTAAAACCATACCGCTAATTATCCCTGTAACAATCAAATTTTGTTAATACCCCCGTGCCCCCGGGACAAGCCAGTATTAAAGAAGCATTATTCCACGGCATATTCCCCGATAAGTCCCCCTCATGTCCTGGGGGTGGGGGGGGGCCGGGGTTTCAATTGACTAGTGCATTATGGTATTGTAATGTATTTAATTGTATCATAATTTGTTTAGAATTGCATTTAGGATGGATTAAAGTAAATCAACATGGTTAAAAGCAAACTGAGCTAAGGGGACTGGGTAATCTAAATATAACCTAGTCTATATTGTATTTGATGTTTTTGACCTAGGTATGAAAACAATAAGAAGATAAGTAGGCGCCAGCCGTTCTTTTGTGTTATGTTTATTTATGACGCTCTATCTCTGTTCATTTACTTTAATGATTCCATGAAAGCTGAACCTGAAACTGGTAAGGAGTCAGTCATATATCAAGTTTGTCCTCGCTTAGTGTCATTTTGGCGTTAATGGGTGGAAAGGGGGGGGGGGGTCCACAGCCTTGAGCAACAATGACGCTAAGAACAAAAATTATTTACATCAATTTTCATAAAGATATGTTTCTGTAATATTGTGAAGATTGTGATAAGTTATGTTTTATTTTCTTTCCTGAGCCCATTTTCATGCGATCTTTGCTGAAGCTTCATTGGAATGCCAAAAGAATTTAGGCCCAGTACTTCCTGTGCCTTTCCCCTGAGGTCTACTGCAGCCCTTTTCAGCCCTTTGTCAGTTTTGAATGGACCGACGCTAAGGGTGGGGGGGGGGTGGGGTGGGGCATGAAAGTTTGCGTCAAAATGATTCTAAGCGGGGACAAAATTGATACATGACTGACTCCTTCGTCATGTAAGGGGCCATCTTCTTTTGATTTTCGTATTTTTTAACGACAATTGGCCGTTAAGGGGGAAGGGGGCCTTACCAGGCCATTAAGGAAATAAAAAATCGTACGGAATTCTCCGCAAGGGAATCTTTTGAAAGGGTATATAAAATCTTTACAAATAATATAGAGTATAGAATAGAACAGTTTATTATGCCTCCCGATATGGCGTATCTTCGGTTGAAGGCCAGCCTGTTCCACAAGACATCTGGGTGGGGGTTCCGATCTTAATGGCCAAATGCCATAAAGATATGAAAATTGAAAGTTGATGGCCCCTAAGCGATGGAATCTTTGTTGTGAAGCCCTTAGACTATATCTTCGTGTACGCTTATGGTTATGCCCCCCCCCCAAGAAGGGTTGGTTTACGCAAGGGAAGAATTACGTTTGAGAAAAATTCTAGAAATTAACAACTGTTTGCATATATCAAGACAACTTGCAGCTTTGCATGACTCAGCCATAGAATACGACAAATCACCAACTGTAGCCATTGGGCAACATCTCTGTTTACTTGCGCCCTGTATCTCAACCGATGTCATGCTCAGAGACCTAAATGTAGCTGTAGCCGTGAAAGCTGAAAGAGCTTTGATTGGCTGGCATCAGTTCTCATTGTCACTGACATATTAAGGGGCAGTTCACTCATTCCAAGAAGTGTATGAGATTTTTCAGAACAAAAGGATTTTTCTGATTTTGATGGATTTTCTAGAAAACACAAGGATTTTTGCCAAAATTGTACCAGTTCTTTAGGATTCAAATGGCCCTCAGAAATGACATCAGAATGTTGTAGCCACAGACTCCAATTATGCGATTTGATTTTTAAGAAACCTCAAATGACATCAAATGTTGACAGTTGATTGGATCACAGTCTGAAGTGTAGAACCGGATGTGGGGACAGTGAGGCATGCATTGCTATCCTTGTGTTCCTTCATTCAAAATAATGGCTGAGTTAGTTGATCAAGGGTTTCAGCATTGTTTAATATTGAAGCAATTAGAACCAGCTGATTGAATCTTAATGCTGCCATGATCGTTTGATTGCCAATGAATGCTGCAGGTATAAATACTTTTCAAATGATGCATCACAGTCTTGTGTTTAACCAATCACAAACAGCTCCTCCAAATAGTATTGTTCAGAGGTCTCGTCCATATCAACACAAGAGAAACTTCTTGGTTTGATCTATTTATCTCAGAGATATCTTCATAACTCAATGATATTCAACGAACTAAAACATACAAATCTACGCTTGTATTTATACCAAACATCAGTCCAAAGTCCAGCTAACTTTAGTTCAGACGCTTTTGTCTGGGAAACTATAAATACTACTATTTTACTACAAATACGTCTCATGAGAGTTCCTTATTCCTGAAAGTCTGGATCTTGTTTCTCGCGGGAGTTTGACCTTTCGACTCAGAGGTCAAAGTCCTTTGCACTTTTCACAACACTCCCCCGCAGTCCAGTACGCTGGACTCTATCTCGTCTTCTCATCATGTGGGACTAGCAGAATCAACTTCGTGATCGGTCTTCTATGTATTCCATGCGTCGTCTTCACTTCAGCTGAGCGCACAATCCCCTTTTCATCACCATTGACTTCAACTATCCTTCCAAGTAGCCAATGTCCCCGTGGTTGGTTGGCATCCATGACAAGGACAACATCACCTTGCTGTATGTTCCTCTTCTTCTCATTCCACTTTGATCTTTGTTGGAGAGTAGGAAGATACTCCTTTTGCCATCTTTGCCATATTCTATTGACAACGTTTTGACAATGCAACCACCTCTTTTTCAAGGATGTCTGCTGACTTTCTAGATCATGCTGTAGGATCAATGTTGTACATTGGTCGTTCAGAAAGTGCGCAGGTGTCAATGGCTCCATATCATTAGGATCATTACTGATGTACGTCAGCGGTCGGTTGCTCAGCATTGCTTCGCACTCAGTAAGTACTGTCATCAATTCTTCGTCAGTCAGTTCTGCACCCTTTGTTGTTGCAATCATTGCTCTCTTTGCTAGTTTGACTAGTGATTCCCAAACGCCTCCCATATGAGGAGCTGCCGGTGGGTTAAAGATCCACTTGATGTTTTCATCTGTTAAGCGATTATGCAACTTCGGATCCTTGATCCATTTGCTCAGTATGTCTTGCAATTCCCTATCTGCACCAACAAAATTTGTGCCACAGTCAGAAAACATTTGCAGTGGTTTTGATCTCCTTGAAATGAATCTTGTGAAGGCCTTCATAAAATCATCTGTTGACTGAGAATAGGTAAGCTCCATGTGGACGGCTCTTGTCTGGAGACAAGTAAACAATACGCCATACCTCTTTTCCCGTCGACCACCTCTGAATCTTGCTTTGGTGATAATGGGGCCAAACAGATCTACACCAGTGAACTTGAAGGTACTTCCACATGCCTTCACTCTCGATGCTGGAAGATCAGCCATGACTTGCTCCAGAGGAACTCCCCGTAGTTTCTTGCACACGACACATGATCTCAAGATTTTCCTCACCATTGCTCTTCCTTGGACTGGCCAGTACTTTGATCTCACTGCATTTAGAACATAATTTGCGCCGAAATGTTTCACTTCTTCATGAATTCTCTGATGATCAACACTGTTAGGTGAGACTGCTTTGGTAGAATGATTTGGTGGCGACTCGCATATTCAAGTGAAGCTCTTCTCAATCTCCCTCCAACTCTGATCAATCCTTCTTCATCAATGAATGGATTCAGATCGTAGATGCTTGACTTTTTTGACAGCGGTTTCTTGTTTGAAAGATCTTGCAACTCTCTCTGGTAATATTTCTTCTGCTCCTGTTTGATGAGCCACTGTTCTGCTTCTTGGAGTTTTTCAACACTAATGGTTTCCAGTGCTACATACTCTCCTCCACATCGTCGTTGTTTCCACAGTCTGAAGGGTCTTCTTACATACGCAACAACGTTTCTCAACTTCTTTAAACTTGAAAATAATTCTATTTCCAAAACTTCACTCTGGGTGGCAACTTCGACAGTATGTGTCACTTTCCTCTGTTCAGCTGCAACTGCTTCGTGATCTTTGTCTTCTACACTTCGAGGCCAAACGTCGTCTGACTTCTTCAAAAATTCAGGGCCACTGAACCACTTGTTATCGCAGTCTTCCAGCTCGCAAAGATTGATACCTCGAGAAGCAGTATCTGCAGGATTTTCCTTCCCTGCGACGTGATGCCATTGATTTATTTCAGTTGATTCTTGTATTGATGCAACTCTGTTTGCCACAAACGGTTTCAACGTACGACTTTCAGACTTAATCCAGGCCAGTGCAACACTGCTGTCTGTCCAGAATGAAATTTTCGCCAAAGGTAGATCCAACTGCTTTTCAATGAACTGCATGAGCTTCACTGCCATCAAACACGACTGGAGTTCTAGCCTCGGAATTGTCATCACTCTGAGTGGTGCAACTTGTGTCTTTGCCATCAGCATGTGTACTTGTTCAGCTGATCCACTTTCCTTGACTATTCTCAGATAAGCAACAGCTGCCATTGCCTTCTCAGATGCATCTGAAAACACATGTACCTCCAGTTTCTTCCCATCAGCTTTATCAGCATTGATTTGTCTTGGAATTTTGATTCTTTGCAAACCTGGTAGTTGATCATGCCAAGCTAGCCACTATTTCGTCATGTCTTCATCTAACAAATCATCCCATTCCAATCAGTGGCGGCGTGGCCATGGTTTCGCTGGGGTGGCCCAGTCAATTTTGGCGCCCCTCGAATGCACTGTGTTTCCAAAAACGTACACATTTCAGGGGTGGATCTAGCCGGAAATCTGAGCGTGGCTGGGAGCACGACCTAAGAGGAGTAGACGAGTGCGAAGCGGGAGCCATGCGGGGGTCCAAGGGCGGAGCCCCCGGAAAATTTTTTTGGGCCACGCCCTCTACTTTGGCTGTAAATGCGACCAACGCCCCCTTTATAGGCTGACATAAAGATAAATGAGTCTGTTTAATAACACGAGTAGGGTACCACAATTAGAAAATGACGTCCAACCGGCGACCAAGCGTCCAACCTTTGGATCTCCATCAATTTAACACACGCCACTCTGTAATGGGATTGTCACACGGCTGTCGTGTACTCTCAGATTCAGAAATAGAAGTATATATGGTTTGTGAAAAGGGGGCATCGGATCAGCAAAAACTCAAAAGCTCAGTATACATTGAGGGGGTCTGGGGGCAAGGCCCCCAGGAAAATTTTTTGTAGATACACTCTTTACTTTGGCTTAGAACAATTCTACCAATTATATTTTAGCCTGTGCTGCATTGGAACTGTTGATCACTATGCAACAGTTGTTTAAATTAGCATCTCCCGTAAAATTTTAAACACCAATATTCTATGGCTTAGAGTGCCTATCCTACATACCATCTTTACCAAGACCAAATGGGAAACCTTCACAATTTTGCAACTATTTTAAGTGAAGCACCTCCGCAGGAAAACTTTTGCGCAAACATACTCTACTTTGTCCTAGAAAGGTCCTCACAATCCAATTCCATGGCTTCAAAAACTGTAAGTCTTGGACAATTCTATAATAGTTTGTCTATGACAGTTTTCAAACAGCCAATGCTTATGGCCAAAGTCTCCCAGTCACTTTCCAGTATTTCGCCGAAAGATTCTTACCACGCACTACCTACCCAACTATCAAACTTCTTTCTCCTCGTTCGTGAAAAAGATCTTGAGTTATGCAAACGTGGAGCGTACGTAGCTATGTTGATGAGATATGCAAACGTGGAGCGTACGTAGAACGGTAATCTGGGGGCTTCGCCACGAGAAAAAAAATCGAATCAATGCCGTACAGATCGTGGGAAAATGCGATAAAATGGCAAGGTTGTAGAAACCTATACTCATGCATGCACATTATAATTGCCAAGCTCATCGGCCTTACCCCCCCCCCCGCAATTTTTGCCCCCTTGCCCCCCTTCCCGGAGCTTCTGGTCTTGAGCGACCTTCGCCACCCCTTAAATACGCCCCTGCGTTTCTACGACTGCTAACAACTGCTACGATTTATGATATCTTTTGCAAAGGCCAATGGAAAAGAGATTTTTAAGTTCAGATCAAAATTTCAGGGATACTTTTAAGCAGAAAATGAGAGTTAGGAATGGAGAATTAAATTACTCCTATTAAATGACACAAACAAACGATTTTTGCGCCCCCTTTTTCTCATTTGCGCCCCTATTCAAGGGGGGCCATGGCCCCCATGGCCCCCCCTGCCACGCCGCCACTGAATCCTCTTCGCCAAAGATCTTGCAGAAGTATCTTTCCAGTTATGAGGAATGGTGCAAGGAATCCGCGTGGATCGAAGACTTTGGAGATATGACTCACCACACTTCTTTTTGTCCATGAAACGTCATCTTCGGAAGTACGGAATGTGAATGTGTCAGTCATAGGATCCCAGTTTAGTCCAAGGACTTTTTGTCAATCTTCTCCTAGTTGTTTGACATCCTTTTTTCTTTCTTCTGTGATCTCTTCAAGGATTTTCTGGTCATTGCTGATCCAATTGCGCATTCGAAATCCACCCTTCTCTAATACTTCGCATGTGCCTTTGACAATATCCTTTGCCTCTGCGATTCTTGTGCAGCTGTGAAGGAGATCATCCATGCACAAATTTCTGCTCAACGCATTGAAGACATCGACATTGCTACCATTGTGATCTTCCAGGACTCTTTTGATGACATGGCAAGCGAGGAACGGCGAAGGAGCATCACCAAAAATCACGGTCTTGAACTGATAGATTTCTGGCTCGTATTGGGGGTCTTTTCTCCACAAAAATCGGTGAAAGACTTGATCTTCAGGATTCAACAGGATTTGAAGAAATATCTTTGAAATATCACCAGCAACTGCATATTCGTATCTTCTGAATCTGAGTAAGATGCCTGTCAAATCGTTCAGCAAGTTTGGTCCTTTTTCGAGGAAATCGTTTAGTGAGACACCCTTGACTTTGGCTGCAGAGTCGAACACTATTCGCACTTTGGTGTTCTTTGTATCTGATATAACAGGATGATGTGGCAGATACCAGCCTTCTTCGGTTGGTTGCTTGTCGATCTTCTCTGCATACCCTCCAATGAGATATTCTTCCATGGCTGAATGATACTTCTTTTTCAATTCTGGGTTCTTGTCCAATCTTCTTTCAGTCATGTTAAGTCGCTTCAAAGCCACGTGATATGATCCAGTTGGTTTCATGATTCCTTGTTTCCAGGGAAGTTGTACTTGGTAACGATTGCCAATCTGTAGTGTCGTTTTCTGCGTCTGCTCTTGCACTTCAGCCAGCCTTCTGATGTTTGTGTGTACATCTTCAGCAATTGTTTCTATCTCCCAAAATTTTCGCAACGTGTAGTCAACACTTGTTGGTTCATCTTCGAGTGAGCATACCACATGAACTGATTGACTGTCATCCAGTTGTCCCAGTGGGCCACAAATGCTCCATCCAAGTGGTGTTCTCACTGCATGTGGTTCATCTTTCTCCCCATATCTGACTTCAAGTTGACGCAACAGACTTGGACAATCTTGGCCAATCAAAAGGTCTATAGGGCCATCTACCAACTGCACTTCGACACGTTCCAGGTGTTTGTATCTCTCTCTCAAGCTGTTCACATTCAGGTATGGCAGATGATGCCTGATCTTTTTGACAACATAAGCATCTTTGAAAAATGAAGTGCCACAGGTGGAGATTTGCAATGAAACTGAGGTTCGTGCTCTGAGATCTTCGTTCCCGATTCCAGACAACGTCACACAGGATTTCTCTTGTTTCAGATCGAGGCTGTTTGCAATCTTCGCTGTAACAAGTGTAACTTGGCTTCCAGGATCTTCAAGACAATTGATCTTTATGCATTTTCCACTCCTGTCGATCACTGTAACCATCTTCACTGGCAACCCTGTGCATCCCATGAAATGAACATCGTTGCAGTTTCTTGTTGTCATGGCAACTGTGCTTTGACTTCCATTGACTGGTCTTGTTGTATCACTTTTCTCAGCATCACTCTTCCCAGCATCACTTTTCCCAGCATCACTAGATGACTCTTGACTCATTTTCTTCACGCCATTGTCAGAATTGCTGCGCAGCGTGGGATGAGTCCATGTCTTCCTTCCTTTATCATTCATGTTTGTTCTGCACATTCGAGCCACATGCCCATGTTGCAAGCATCTGAAGCAGGCACCCTTGTTTCGCACTTCTTGTTTTCTCATCTCGACGTCCATCTTCTCGAACTTTTGGCATTTGTAAATCACATGATTTTCTTGACATAACCAACATTGTTTTGAATCTGGTGTATGACGTCTACTGCTGTTGTTCAGAGTCGTATGTATGCTGTGCTTGGGTCTTGTTTCACCCAACTGTTTGACGTCTGCTTTCTCCAGAATTCTGACCCGCCTTCGCAGCCACTCACACAACAGTCGAATGTCAGTTCTGAGGTTTCTGTCTTCTTTGTAACTTGTCCAAGCAACCACAACATCCGTCGGCAGCTTAGAGAGTACAACCTTGAGTCTTCTTGGATCATAAAGATGGCAGGCAACATCGGGTCCTTGAGCTTCGAGGATTTGAATGTGAGCTTGAAGATCGTCGAAGGATTTCCTCAAACTGGATGTTTCCCCTTCTTTCACTCTGGGTAAATCTTCTATTGCTCCAAGATGGAAGGCTGCAAGATCATCATCGTCACCAAATCTTTCTTCAAGTGTCTTCAACACAAGGGGGTATGACTTCTCGTCGAATGGAAGGCCTTTGATGCAGTCCTTTGCTGAACCAATGACGTGCTGTTCGAGGATTGCAAGCTTCACAATCGGTTCATATGGCTGGTTGTCTACCACTGCTTTGAATTTTTGCATAAACCTAGGCCACAGCTCCTTCTTTCCATTGAATTTTCCAAGGGGAATGATATTTTCACCACCAAAAGTCAATTGCATTGTGGGTAGTCTCATCGTGGATGGCTGAGGATCAGCTTGTCTTCTTGTAGGCTCATTTGAAGCTTGCTTGGATTTTGAAGGGGATGGGTGTGGGAGATTTGGGGAAGGGGGGTTGGGGTACGTCACATCTGGGGGACAAGGGAGTAGGGAATATGGCTGGGTAGTGGGGAAAATGTGACGCTCAGGAATCAGGGGGGTTTGGAGGGGTGCTCGAGTCAAGGGGTTCAAGGATCTTCTGGGAATGGTGTCTCCAGCAAAGGGATTTGGGTCTTTGGGGCCTCGAGCAGGTTGGGAGGGGATCTTGAAATCTTGCCATGCTTCATTTGCACTTGTCTCGTTCTTCACTGTTGTTGAAGCACCATACTCGTTCTTGTTTCCTTGGGGATCAGGTTCTGCTGAACATTCCGAAGAGTGATATCTTTTTTCCCTTCCCCGGAGTTTTGTGGTTGGCGTCTGTCACTTCCTGTGCTCGATGAAGACATTGAATACTTCCCAGATTTTCCCGATGAACGATTTGAACTGGTTTTCCTCCTGCACTGTGCTAGGTATGATTCCGCAGCCTCGATGCATTGCTGGAACTTGTCTTCTGTGCTGAGCAAGGTCGTGAAGGCTCTGTCAATTTCATCAAAATCTTCTAAATTTTCAACATACTCATCGTTGAAGTCTCGGAAGCTGGTCATGGCTTTCTTCAATGACTGTATATTGAAGTCGACTTGCCTCGGTTCGCCATTTTCAGACACTTGTTTATTCACGTTGTTTATCAGCCTAGTCACAATTGACATCTTGCCTCTTCGGCTTGCTTTCTTGGCCAAAATCTTCGCAGTCTTGATGGCTTCTCGTTCTGCTGGCAATAGGTTTACATCCCTCTGTCTGTCGGGTTGAAATTCCCGGGTGACGGCACCAGCTGTTTGTTCAGAGGTCTCGTCCATATCAACACAAGAGAAACTTCTTGGTTTGATCTATTTATCTCAGAGATATCTTCATAACTCAATGATGTTCAACGAACTAAAACATACAAATCTACGCTTGTATTTATACCAAACATCAGTCCAAAGTCCAGCTAACTTTAGTTCAGACGCTTTTGTCTGGGAAACTATAAATACTACTATTTTACTACAAATACGTCTCATGAGAGTTCCTTATTCCTGAAAGTCTGGATCTTGTTTCTCGCGGGAGTTTGACCTTTCGACTCAGAGGTCAAAGTCCTTTTCACTGTTCATAACAAGTATGCACCCTTGCATCCTTATCAAAGTCATGGCGGAGGCTCAATTTACAAAGAAACATCCATGGCCAGATAGACAATCCACAAATTGTGATATGTACAATCTATATTGCTACTTTGCCAGGTCTATGAGCTGCTGTGCTGCAAATACCAAGCCAAGTTAATTTAAGCCTTAATGAAGCTCCTCCACTCAGAGCCAACATTTTAAAAAAGGACCCCCCACTTATATTAAGTTCTAGAAATTAACAATTTTTGGTATTTTTTGGATGTGAAGTTTTGCCTAGGGGAGGAATTCCACATCTCCCAAAAATCAAGTTTTGTTTTGCGATGACTGACCTGCTGTGCAGTCTTCATGACATATTGGTCAATGTGTTGTAATGGTGTATTGCAATTGAAATCTGACAGTCCAAATTCCACATTGACATTTCGTAATTGTGTGATCACAAAGGGCCCTCTACAGTAATATTTGGTTGTCCATGCAAACCAATTTTCAGTGACTTGGATAAGTTACAAACAAACTCACTGGACATCTGAATACAGTGGGGAAAAGTTTGACATTAATTGTGTTCAACTCAACAGTTCCTATGGTTGTGTCATCCATCATGTATGTTTCAGTTTCAGTTTCACATATCTTTAAATTCCACTACATACAATTTATATATAATTAACTATACTTAACAAATAACTAAACTACAGGGAAATAAGACAACATTACAGAAAATTAATACATTGATACGGAAAATTAATACAATATACAAATAAAGAGAAACGAAATAAATTGTATGGAGGGAATTACTTAGAGGAGGAGCTCTCTCAATAGGTAAACTAATCGAGGAGAGAGTGATGATCTGAAATTAGTAATTTTGGTCGGATTTAAATGATTCCAAACAATGTAAGCAATTGATTTTTCTAAATAGAAATCGTGCAAATAGCAAGGGTAGTTTAGAATTATTCATTGACAGTGTTCAATAAGTGAAGCTTCAGTTGCTTTTTGAAGGATACTTTGGATGGGGCATTTCGGAGGTCCACTGGTAATGTATTCCGAAGTTTAGCACCAAGATATCGAATTGACTTTAGACCATATTGAAGACTGTTCATACGGTATAAGTACAGATCACCTTGACTGGCCCGTCATGTGGGATATTGATGAACTGATGAGCTGAATAGGAAGAAGTCATGAAAGCAACAAGGTGAAGTTTTATTAACAGAGTCATAAACAAAGGTTAAGAGGCGGAGTTCAAAAATCTCAGAAAGCTTAAGAAGTTTAAGATCTTTAAAGATTGGAAAAGAGGGTGACAAACGAGGCTGAAATGAGATAGCTCTAACAGCTTTTTTCTGCAATTTAAAAATTGGATCTATGTAGGATGCAAAGGTTTGGCCCCAAACAATAAGACCATATTGTAGGAAGGACAAAAATCAAAGCATTGTACAAGCAAAGTAAAACATCTAATGGAAGTAGGTTTCTTATTTTGAAAAAGATTCCATAAGTTCTAGCTAATTTTTTAGAGAGTTCACTGAGATGGTATTTCCAGCTTAGATGCTCATCCAAGAGAAGTCCTAAGAATTTAACAAACTTAACTCTTTTAATATGTTTTTTCCCAATTTTTATTGTAGAATCAGAAGGAACATTCCTAGAAGAGGAGTGAAAGATAATATAGTTTGTCTTATCAATGTTTAATGATAATTTGTTAGCATCAAGCCATCTTTTTATTGATCTAAGTTCTTTGTTAACAATTTTGAGTAAATTAGATAAATCTTTGGATTCACAGTAGATATTTGTATCATCAGCAAAGAGATAAAAATTAAGTTTCTTAGAAGCATTTGGCAGATCATTGATGTTTTTTTTATATATATATATCTAAAAAGAACGTTAAAACTACAAAATTGGTACATTTCTATGTACCAGCCACAGCGGAGAAGGACACTTGGTCATCTGGTCTCCACTGCGGCTGGCACAATCATTGTGGTACCAATTTTTCATCACTTATCATTGATGTAGATAAGGAAAAGTAATGGGCCTAGTACAGAACCTTGTGGTACACCACAGGTAATTGAAAGCAAGTTAGAATTACTTCCATTGACAGAAACATATTGCTTTCTATCAGATAAATAAGATCTAAACCACTCAAGGGCACAACCACGCACACCATAGTGTTCCAATTTTGACAATAAAATTTCATGATTGACAGTATCAAAAGCCTTTTGTAAATCAATAAAAATGCCACAACCAAATCTTTTATTATCAAGTGTATTTCTAATAGCTTCTGTCAAACTCACTAGGGCATGATCGTCCAAATTGCAAAGAATAAAGAACATTATGTACCTCAAGGAATCTAAACAGTCGTCTGTACATTAATTTCTCAAATATCTTACTGAAGATGGGTAAAAGAGAAATTGGCCTATAATTAGATGGTAGCTCAGGATTCCATTTTTTGAATAGAGTTATCACTTTGGCTATCTTGAGTTTATCAGGAAAAACACCGGACTGGAAAGACTGATTCACAAGGAGAGCAACAAGGGGGGAGACTGAGGATCCAAGGATTTTTAGCAATTTTATGGGTATACTGTTAGAACCAACAGATTTAGATGGATTTAGAGTATTGATTAGGTCATTAACTTCTATGAAAGTAACTGGAGTAAGGAAAAGAGAATTAGAAGTTCTGTTAGATAGATAGTCAAGAGGAGATTTAGGAGTCTTTGGGATTGTCTTTGTTATTTCATCAGCAACATTTACAAAGAAATCGTTGAATATATTTGAAATTTTGATTGGTTCTGATGTTACATTTCCTTCCATGTCTTTGATTTTGTTAATTGTAGAAGAGTTAGACGATTTATGAGAGATGATTGTCTTTATACCTGACCATAATTTTTTCATATTTTGAGTGTTAGTAGAAAAAAAATTATGAAAATAATTTTCTTTACTTTTTTTTATTTCATTAGATACACGATTTCTAAATTTCTTATACAGCGTAAGATTATCATTAGTTGTCTTTTTCTTTAATTTCAGCAAAATTCTGTCACGGATTCTCATCATCTTTTTAATTTTATTATTTATCCATGGTTTATCCTTCAATTTCATATCCTTTCGGCTCCCTTTTATGATAGGTGCATGCTTATTTGTCAAAGTGCTAAGGTCTTTCAAAAATCTGTCAAATTTTTTGTTCACATCCATGTCACTAGTTTCAAAATAAGTAAAGTTAGTCTGGTTAAATTCCTCAAGAAATTTGTCTTCCTTAAATTTAGAATAATCATATTTGAATGATTCAGATTTGTTACGGCTGACTTGAGCATTTTTCAAAATCAAGAACTGGGGAAAATGATCAGTAATTTGCATCAAAATGTTGCCACTTGTAATGTTGGCATTAGTAGCATTGGTGTAAATGTTATCAATAACAGAGGCTCTATGTTCTGAAACTCTTGTTGGATGTTATCATGAAATGAAATCATGTATGGTTTTGATGGGGAAATGAAATTTCAATAAATAGCAGAAACAAGGAAGGGAAAGTTTTAAAACTCAAGCTTAGGTAATTTAGAGGGTAAACAAAGTTTCTTATTTCCATATAAACCATTAAGAGCTGACGATTTTTTGCTAGAAATCATGAAGTTTTAACACAATAACTTTCATGATAACTTTAATGATAAATCAGATATTATAACCATGTGCATTTCTCTTTTATTTTTGGTCCTTCCATGGCCTCCCAAGACCACGATACTTGACTGAATAAATGACGTGATTTTTGACAACCTGTGTTCTTATGCTTTTCAACCATGTCCAATAGGTGTTTCTTTGGATATCAAAACAGCCACCTTTTCAAGACAAGAGCACCAAAATGGATTTGATCAATCAAAGTGTTGGATTTTTTTAGTCCAGACTTGTGCGTTGTGCACAAAATTGATTATGGAAGCAACTTTCCACAACCACACCTGTCTTTATTTCAAAATTATGGCCACCTAAAGATTTTGAATTCATAATGAGGGCTTTAACTGTGAGATCAAAGTTTGGAGAAAACAAAGCCTTAATGAATTGAAAATTTTTGTATCTTTGTAACTTTCTCAAAAATCACTTCTAATTTTGGCACCACCAAAGGAATAGCCTTCTTCTTGTACTTCTATCTCATTTTGAAATCAGGAATTTGCACCCACGCAGCCTGTAGCATGACGATTCTTGCATGAAATAGGTCTCAGTCATCGTCTGTGTCATCATCATAGACTTACTACATGTGAGGGGGCACGTTCCCTCAGTAAATGACTCTAATTTTTCCATTAAACTTGGTAGAAATATGTTTTGACTGAATTCGCATACTTTCGATGGGATATGGTAGATGACATCTCCATAGTCAAGGTGAGGTCGCACATAAAGCTTATATAGTTCATTCAGGGTATGCCTGGGTAGATATTTGGAGAGATACTTTAGCAAACCAATACCTTTTCTCGTTTTTGAGATAGCTGCTTTAATATGAGCTGAGAAGGAAAGCTTCTTATCCAAAATGAGACCTAGATGTTTGTGTTCTTCTGCCTTTTTTACGGGTATGTCATTAAAAAGTACCACTGGATGATCTATTCCATTTCCTTTTTTCGAAAGAAGTAATTCAACAGCTTGCTTTTGTGGATCGGGATTAAATGACATCTTCCAATCATGGGCCCAC
Organism: Aurelia sp. 3 sensu Dawson et al. (2005); assembly: GCA_964020215.1. NCBI lineage: Eukaryota > Metazoa > Cnidaria > Scyphozoa > Semaeostomeae > Ulmaridae > Aurelia > Aurelia sp. 3 sensu Dawson et al. (2005). The sequence continues at coordinate 14,990,593 of OZ026572.1, forward strand.
TGGCCTATTAGCTCCAGGTCATGGTTCATGTCATTTGCAGCTGCATTAGGTTCTCAGACAACCGTAAATAAGGACGTATCATCGGCAAAAAGCTTTACGCTACATTTCAAGTCAGCAGTGAGATCGTTTATACACACAAGAAAAGATAGTGGTCCTAAAATCGAGCCCTGGGGCACTCCTGCTAAAATATTTCCCCAATTAGAACATTGCCCGTTCAAAACAGTTCGCTGTTTTCGATCCTTAAGAAAACTTTCGATAAGAGTAAGAAGTTGTCCAGAAACACCACATCATTTTAGTTTATAAATAAGACTATCATGCCATACCCTATCGAATGCTTTAGAAATATCAAGATACACAGAACGAACATCAAGAGGAGGATTACAGTCGAATGCTTTGAATATTGCATGTGTTATGGAAATTAGTTGGTTGACTGTTGAGTCACCGGGACGAAAGCCTGATTGATTTGGGTTGAGTAAATCACAGGAAACAAAACGAGAGTAAAGAGAGTCGTACATAAGCTTTTCTAGTATCTTTCCAAAAATTGGTAACAGAGAAATAGGACGGTAGTAACTTTTCACATTTTTTTCATTTTTCTTATGAACTGGCACCACATTTGCACACTTCCATATTTCAGGAAATACACCTTGTCTCAGACAGTTTGTGAATATTATCTTAAGAGGAGTAACTAGGGATGCATCACTTAGTTTTATCATTCTTATAGAAATCTCATCCCAGCCATGTGCTTTATTGGGATTAAGTGATCTTATAATATTCAGTATCTTTTCCTCAGAAATGTCAAAATCATTTATCATGGATGAAGCTCCTGGTGCATCTCGTGGAATTTCACTGCCAGTGTCGATCGTCGTACATTGGAGTATGAAATAATCATTGAATATCTGTGCTTTTGCACTAAAATCTGTTATGAATAACCCATTTTCTAGAAGGGGTGGTATTATCGGAATTTTCGCCTTATTAAGTAGAGTATTGATTAATGACCAGTAGGTTTTTCCGGATGTCCCTAGATTTGCCAATATTTGCCCTGTCTTGCGAAGATAATTTTTTTTGCATCCTCGATCAGTTTTGCACCGTCAGATATCATCTTTTGAATTCCTTCAAGCTTGTCGTCTGGTCGACCGTTTCTCACAAAGCTTGCATAAGCATGATTCTTTTTCCTCAGAAATTTTTTGACGTCCTGTGTTGTCCATGGTGCTTGGCGAGGTTTAATTGTTTTAACTTGGTTGGGAATGAAGTTGGAATAAATGTTTAAAAGGACTTCATTGAGTAGCTTCACCTGTGCATCGGGGCAAGTAATTTTTCCAAGCTGCTCGTGCCAACGGGACATTTCAATACTTTTCATTATATTGACAAAATTTGCCTTGTTATAATACCATATCCTGCGGCTATACGGAGAAGGCACTATGTTCGAAACAGAAAGTTTCCCATAAACAATTCGGCGATGGCATTGTTCATGTAATGATGGATGAACACCAGTATCGACAACGAGGTTGGGCTGATCAGTGAAGATTAAATCAATGCAAGATTTGGAATCACCCATGAAATGAGTGGGTTCTGAGATTAGCTGATGACGACCTAAGTCAGCAGTTATTGGTTCGAATAATCTTCCCTCATTATTTTCACTATCGTTTTGCCACCACTGTGTTGAACGGCAGTTGAAATCGCCAGTCATAATAATGCAGAACGGATTTTCAGCATGCATTTTAGATAGCATCAGCTCAAAATTCATTGTGAAATTATCAAATTCACTTTGGTCCTGACTTGGACTTCTGTAAACTACCGCATAAAAATATTTTTTCCTGTTCAATTGTATCTCACACACAACGCATTCAGGAAGAGTTACCAAATCTAAACGATGTTTTGAGGGAAGCGAATCCTTGATATACAGCCCAACACCACCTCTTTTCACATTTTGTGGATGGTTGTCTTTGTAGAACGAATAGCCATCTAGTGCTAGCCTTTCTTCATCAACAGTACTATCAAGGTGAGTTTCCACAATTCCAATTAAGTCATTGTTGTACACAGAATTATATGCCTCAATAAGGGAAACCCTTAAAAATCATAAGCAGTAATACTGTTCAGATTCCAGCAGCAAAAGGTAAGAGTTTCCGGAGCAGGATTAGTTTCAACATCACCACTGAGCAAGATAGTCCTGAAGATAAACCATTGTATATGTAGCGTGTAACATGCAACGCAGGCAGTGTGAAAGTAGGTATACTGAGAGCGAAAATACTTCTTCCGAACAAAAATGATAACACCGGGTGGGATTCGTTTGAGAACTTCAACAAAGACATACAATACCGTCTTCGCAAAAAAGATACACGCGGGCGAAAATGGGCAAGAAGCATAATTGTGTTGCCACAGAGTGAACTGCAAACAACTGTATTATTACTGATATGGGTAAAACAATGGTTGAAATTGCGATGAAACAGTAACAAAATCAAAACAATTTCGAAACTTGGAGTAGAATTGAAAATGGCCTGATGGTTTTGCTCGATGGGGACAAACTTTGCACAGATACATGGAAACACCCTATTGTTGCTCGCCATTGATTTATTTCAACCAGCACCATCGTGAAGAAATCTTCTCGCTGGTCCTGGGGGACAATATATCATGGAAAGGAACATCTCGTGAAAAACTCTACGAGGAACTTGGTTGGGAATCCTTAAGCCTATGACGTTGGAGTAGACGCCTTGTTCTTTTTTACAAGATTGTCAACGATATAACCCCTGACTACACAAGATACCCCATTCCACAATTACCACAATCAATGTACTCTTTTCGTAATGCAGATGTAATTGGGCAGATAAGGGCAAGAACGACAAGTTTCAAGACAAGCTTTTATCCTGACTGTCTTTCTGAATGGAGAAAACTTGACCCAGAAATTAGGTTATCACCCTCACTGAGTATTTTTAAAACAAAACTATCGAAACTTATCCGACCCACTCCTAAACTAGTATATGGTATTCATGATCCAAAAGGTCTAGCTATTCTCACTCAGTTACGGGTAGGACTTAGCAAACTGAATTTTCATAAATTTAGGCATAACTTTAGAGATATAGTCAACCCTTTGTGTCCTGCAAATGATGGAGTAGAGGACACGGAACATTTCCTGCTGCTTTGTCATTCGTATAACGGTCCTAGATCTGATCTTCTCGATAGTGTGAATGCAATATTGCTCCCTCATGGTTTTTCGCCTCTTTCAAATGAAACTTTACTCAAATTCGTTTTGTATGGTGACGAGCGGCTAACCTTTGACACCAATAAGAAGTTACTTCAGGCAACCCTCAAATTCATTCATGCTTCAGAACGCTTTTAAATGTTCCATTGCTGCAAACTCCCATTCATTAGCACCTACCTTTTGTCAACTTTGTATTTGTAATTAGTGGTTTACTTATTTTTCTTTCTATCTTTATTTTATGTTGTGCGTTTTTATGTATTGGCCATTGGGTAGTCATGGTCTTTCGCTCCTCATGGTGTCGTACCCGTAGTGTAGTAAAGTAATTAGGGGTAGTATAGTAGAATGTAAAATTTGTATTGTAATTATTTTATATGAATAAAAAAAACAATATATCATGCCATAACTGTTATCAAAAGTCCTAAAGGAAAGTATAACGATTACACACAAGAAACTAAACATGTAGATACAAATGTAACTGAAACAAAAGAAATAGTTGTAAACATTGCAAAATTAAAACCAACACGAAGTAAACAACCTGTTTTACAGTTCCCCAGGAGAGCACCTCCACGCTCCGATTCGAGCTAACAGTTATGGCAAGCGAAGGTCACCAAAATTAGATAAACCCGGTTTAGATAAACTCATTTTTTCTGGTGAAAAACTCGGTTTTTCAGGAAAACTACGTTTATCAGGCAGAAAAACCAAGTCTCTCAGAAAAACCAAGTTTTTCTCCAGAAAAACCGAGTTTTTCAGAAAAACTCGGTTTTTCTAATTCTGGTGACTTTCGCGTCAGAAAAATTGGCCGCTCTAAGTTACACTCGCTTGTTCCGATAAACGAGAATGATTTTCGTTTTTCGGAAGTATCTTATCATCTCAAAATAACCGAATTTCTAAAAGGGGCATTCCGAACTCTCGGGATGCTTCCCCGAGAATACAAAGTTTTGCCGATTTCGGTAAAGACATGTATTTGAAGAGACCAGCTTCGAATGCCAATGGCAAGTACAATAGACTGGGAATGAAATGAAATGTGTTCACCGACTGACTGTACAGACATAGTTTACTGTACGAAACCCGTTTTATGAATATCAATGAAAACATTGTGAAATCGCACAACCTATAGCCATGAAAATACTAAGAAACTTTATCTATGTACTGCTTCAATTCATGCAGTGCAGCATTGCAGCTACAAAACTTTCTATCAACCGGGTATAAGTTTTTCTCTCATAAGAAATTCGTGGCTCCATGAGAAGTGGAGCATATTTCTGGCAAAATATCACTGGTCAATGAATGAAGAACAAATCAGGAACAGGAACCTTTCCATCATGGATATATTTGGCACTCATTGTTTGTGAGGATTTGAATACTTCCTCTTTGTCACATTTTATATCGCATTGTTGAGTTTATTCAGTCTATGGCTGAACGATTTCAATCAACGCTGATTCAAGGTCCCCTCAGTACTTTGATTATCTGCGCAAAATCACGTGTTTCTGAAAAACTAGGTTTTTCTGAAAAACTAGGTTTTTCTGAAAAACTCGGTTTTTCTGAGAAATTCATCGGTTTTCTGTAAGTCTGGTCTGGTCGGTCGGTTCATCGGAAAGGATCGGGGAAAAACTCGGTTTCTCCGAAATAGTGACATTTTAGCAGATATTTCATTTCATATTTTTCATATTTCATATCATTGAAGGAGGGTGGCCCTTCGGCAGAAGCCGTTTTTCAAGGGGCCCTCCGATAAAAACTTAATTGCGATATACAATTAAAGGTAAAGTGACACTAGAATATAAAGAACCATAATTTAAAAGCCTATTTACAATGATAGGATGTATACAATGGAAAGAAAAGGTTAACCCTTTATTGATTTCTTAAAACCATTTAGGGAGGATGCCGTTTTAGACTCAGCAGGAAGGCTATTCCATAGTTTAACTCCCCGGAAAGAAAAGCATTTTTGCCCATTTGCAGAATTTTTCTTCGGCAACCTCAGATCAGTCTCAGTGTTCCGAAGGTTGCGGGAGGAGCATGCTGAGTTTTTCGTGAAGAGGTTACACAGATATTGTGGAGCCAAATCATTGAGCGCCTTGAAGACCATCGTTTTAGACTCACTGCCAATGAGTTCTTCAATGGTCTGCCAGCCCAACTCTGCAATGAGTGGTCTGCTTGGGGTATCAAAGCTGCTATTTGTAATGATTCTAGCAGCACGATTTTGGAGCTTTTGCAGCTGGTTGATGTCTGTAGATCCAGCACAACCCCAAACAGAACAACAGTATCGAAAGTGGGGCTCAACAATACCTGTGTAAAGAGTTTTCAAGCTTGCCAGAGGCAGAAAGGATTTAGCATGTCTTAAAAAGCCGATCGCCCTGGAGACCTTTGTAGAAACTGCCTTAATTTGCTCTTTCCAATCTAAAGAGCAATCTATTTGCACTCCAAGGTACTTTGTCTTTTGAACAACTTCGAGTTCATTGTCGCGTATCTTCAGTGCCAAGGCTTCATTTCGACTTTTGAGAGAGTTGTGTTTTTGCTTGGTGGATATGAGCATTGAATGAGTTTTTGCCACATTCAACGAGAGCTTATTTTCTTGAAGCCAAGTCTCCAATTTACTGAGATCACTATTTATGGCCTCATTAAGCTGAGTCAAATCGTGAGACTGATGACAAAGACTGGTATCATCAGCGTACATAGTCACAGAGGCACCTTGGACAGCCTCAGGAAGATCATTGATATAGATGAGGAAGAGAAGAGGGCCAAGGCATGAGCCCTGTGGTACTCCTACTTCTATTTCCCCGATATCTGAATCAACACCGTTAACCCTACAGAATTTTTTGCGGTTAGATACGTAAGACTTAAACCAAGACAGCTCTCGCTGCTGGACGCCATAAAGTTCGAGCTTTTTACAGAGAATATCGTGGTCGACCGTATCAAATGCTTTTTTCAGGTCAATAAATACTAATCCAACGAGCTTACCGAGATCAAGCCCATTGTACCAGTCATCGCTCATTTTAAGCAAACAAGTAAGTGTGGAATGTAGGCGCAGAAAACCTGATTGATCAGATGTAAAGAGACCATTATCTTTCATATACAGGTACAGCTGATTGAAAACATGTTTTTCAAAGAGCTTTGAGATGCAGGCAAGACTGATATGGGGCGATAATTAGATTTTTCAGTCTATTTTTCAGAAAAGCTTGGTTTTTCTGAAAAACCCGGTTTTTCTGCAGAAAAACTCGGTTTTTCAGAAAAACTAAGTTTATCTGGCAGAGAAACTCAGTTTTTCTGAAAAACTCGGTTTTTCTGGAGAAAAACCAAGTTTTTCTCAGATAAACTCGGTTTTTCTGCAGATAAATCCGGTTTTTCTGAGAAAAACTGGGTTTATCTGATTTTGGTGACTTTCGCTTACCATAAACAGTCATAAAGGCTCCATTGTCCAAACAACAAAAGGGTTCGAACTGAAAACAATTCCAATGAATCGCAATTCCATTCACGTTCTATTCAATTCAATAACTGTTCTCTATGCTACGCAACGGTCCGAGGGGTACAGTCCTTGGGGTGCAGCAAATTGCCCCTCTCTATAGTAAAAGTCATTATGGGAGGAGAGACCATAACAACATGAGTCATTGTTTTCGCTCGATACCCCGTCCCTATGATGGGTAGGTAGGTAGGTATTTATATTTAACGTGGCTAGCCTGCGAATGTCTGAGAGACTTATTTCCAGCAGGGGCCACGGATGTTTTACCATCAGTCCGCCGCAGCTACCCGCCGCAGCTACCAGATTTCCCTCACATTGCTCTGGTCGACCCGGGCTAGAGTTACGGACAGCGACCAAACTTTCCAGCGCGGGATTTGAACCTATGACCGTTCTGACCTTTGGCTTACGAGTCAGACGCCTTAACCACTCGGCCACGCGCTCTATGATATTCCACAATGTCCAGTCCATTCCGCTTTAACAAAGTTTTAGCGGAATGACTATAGCACTTAATAGCAATCCAATTCAATGGAGAAAAACTTAGTCAAAGGTTATCTGTCTATTGGCCTCTATTGGAAGATGTGGAATTTCTACCTTGTGCTTAACTTGAGAATGTGTTGGGGACAAATGCACTTTGGTTTATACGGAGAAAATAGCCTCGGCTACCCGAGGTTTTTTTCGAAGCCGAGATATCGGCATCTTACACAAACTAATGTAATTCTTATGTTGCGTTTATGAGTATTGCAAATAGTATCACCCAGGTGTGGTTATTTTTGACTGCCGATATCTCACCTGAGGGAGCCGACATATCGGCTTGGTGAGGCTATTTTTTCTCATATAAACGCAAGCAATATAATAATAATAATAATAATAATAATAATAATAATAATAATAATAATAATAATAATAAATAATAATTTATTTAAAGTTGGCGTACAACTCTAATAGCTGTGTAAAGCTAATTAATGCCAACTATCATACATATACAAAATGTTACAATGTTCAAAAAGGATTTTAAGAAAAAAATGCAAAATAAAACCTATACCAGAAATGTATGTTTTACACAATCTACAGTCACACTCTATTGTGTAGGTTCTTAATTCTTTTTTAAAAGCAGTCAGTGATTGGGACTCTCTAACACTGTGAGGTAATGTTTGCCACAGCTTTTGACCCAAATATCTCACAGTTTCTATGCCATAAGAAGTTGTCTTGGCATTAGGAATGCCAAGAGTATTCTTATTTCGCAAGTTATATTGTACATCTCTTGCCTCAAAAATCTCACTCATGAAACTAGGATTCAGGTTCTTTTTGGTTTTGTATATTTCTATCATTAAGTACTGTAGATTGCGTTGGTGAATGGATACTGCATTATCTAATTTCAGCAAAGTTTCGTAATCAGCGTGACTGTTTTTATACACAATTCTGAGTGCTCTTTCCTGGATTTTATTTACTTTTGCATTGAGAGCCCTGTCATGGAACATCCAAATTAACGGACAATAGCTAAACTGAGATTTTATGAAACTATTCATTAGCAGACGCAGTTTATCAGGATTCATGAAAGCAGATACCCTAGCAAGGGCATGCAGTTTTTGGCTGGCTCACGTCACCCGGACGAAAGCCTGATTGATTTTGGTTGAGTAAATCACAGGAAACAAAACGAGAGTAAAGAGAGTCGTACATAAGCTTTTCTAGTATCTTTCCAAAAATTGGTAACAGAGAAATAGGACGGTAGTTACTTTTCACATTTTTTTCATTTTTCTTATGAACTGGCACCACATTTGCACACTTCCATATTTCAGGAAATACACCTTGTCTCAGACAGTTTGTGAATATTATCTTAAGAGGAGTAACTAGGAATGCATCACTTAGTTTTATCATTCTTATAGAAATCTCATCCCAGCCATGTGCTTTATTGGGATTAAGTGATCTTATAATATTCAGTATCTTTTCCTCAGAAATGTCAAAATCATTTATCATGGATGAAGCTCCTGGGGCATCTCGTGGAATTTCACTGCCAGTGTCGATCGTCGTACATTGGAGTATGAAATAATCATTGAATATCTGTGCTTTTGCACTAAAATCTGTTATGAATAACCCATTTTCTAGAAGGGGTGGTATTATCGGAATTTTCGCCTTATTAAGTAGAGTATTGATTAATGACCAGTAGGTTTTTCCGGATGTCCCTAGATTTGCCAATATTTGCCCTGTCTTGCGAAGATAATTTTTTTTGCATCCTCGATCAGTTTTGCACCGTCAGATATCATCTTTTGAATTCCTTCAAGCTTGTCGTCTGGTCGACCGTTTCTCACAAAGCTTGCATAAGCATGATTCTTTTTCCTCAGAAATTTTTTGACGTCCTGTGTTGTCCATGGTGCTTGGCGAGGTTTAATTGTTTTAACTTGGTTGGGAATGAAGTTGGAATAAATGTTTAAAAGGACTTCATTGAGTAGCTTCACCTGTGCATCGGGGCAAGTAATTTTTCCAAGCTGCTCGTGCCAACGGGACATTTCAATACTTTTCATTATATTGACAAAATTTGCCTTGTTATAATACCATATCCTGCGGCTATACGGAGAAGGCACTATGTTCGAAACAGAAAGTTTCCCATAAACAATTCGGCGATGGCATTGTTCATGTAATGATGGATGAACACCAGTATCGACAACGAGGTTGGGCTGATCAGTGAAGATTAAATCAATGCAAGATTTGGAATCACCCATGAAATGAGTGGGTTCTGAGATTAGCTGATGACGACCTAAGTCAGCAGTTATTGGTTCGAATAATCTTCCCTCATTATTTTCACTATCGTTTTGCCACCACTGTGTTGAACGGCAGTTGAAATCGCCAGTTATAATAATGCAGAACGGATTTTCAGCATGCATTTTAGATAGCATCAGCTCAAAATTCATTGTGAAATTATCAAATTCACTTTGGTCCTGACTTGGACTTCTGTAAACTACCGCATAAAAATATTTTTTCCTGTTCAATTGTATCTCACACACAACGCATTCAGGAAGAGTTACCAAATCTAAACGATGTTTTGAGGGAAGCGAATCCTTGATATACAGCCCAACACCACCTCTTTTCACATTTTGTGGATGGTTGTCTTTGTAGAACGAATAGCCATCTAGTGCTAGCCTTTCTTCATCAACAGTACTATCAAGGTGAGTTTCCACAATTCCAATTAAGTCATTGTTGTACACAGAATTATATGCCTCAATAAGGGAAACCCTTAAAAATCATAAGCAGTAATACTGTTCAGATTCCAGCAGCAAAAGGTAAGAGTTTCCGGAGCAGGATTAGTTTCAACATCACCACTGAGCAAGATAGTCCTGAAGATAAACCATTGTATATGTAGCGTGTAACATGCAACGCAGGCAGTGTGAAAGTAGGTATACTGAGAGCGAAAATACTTCTTCCGAACAAAAATGATAACACCGGGTGGGATTCGTTTGAGAACTTCAACAAAGACATACAATACCGTCTTCGCAAAAAAGATACACGCGGGCGAAAATGGGCAAGAAGCATAATTGTGTTGCCACAGAGTGAACTGCAAACAACTGTATTATTACTGATATGGGTAAAACAATGGTTGAAATTGCGATGAAACAGTAACAAAATCAAAACAATTTCGAAACTTGGAGTAGAATTGCCCGGGGGGGGGGGGGTACTTCACTATAAATTCATACGGGGGTGTGCGCCGCAAGGATTTCTGTTACGACCCAATCCCAGAAATTTGGTCCAATATTGATACCCAATCCCAGAAAATTTGTCAGATATTGATACCCAATCGAAGAAGTAACAAAAGCAATTCGACGTCAAAAGGATAAGGGATAGAGGGCTGGGAACGGTTATTTTGGTTCCAAGTGACCATTGGAACGAGGTTCTGATCTGAGGACGTTTTTCAACACAAAGATACTTGAAATCAGTTCACCTGAAACTGACCACGTGTTGCTCGAAAATTTATCCAGTTGTACTTTCATTCAACACCCATTACAGAATTTTGAGTAACCCCCAATCCCAGAAAATTCCGAGTGAAACTATACCCCAATCACAGAAATATTCCAGTAAAAGGATACCCCAATCCCAGAATTTTCAGGCCAAAAACTACCCAAAACTGGCGCACATCCCCGTCTTACCCAAAGTAATCATAATCATAATAATCATAATCATAAACTTATTTACAGTTGGTTTGTTAGTAGCTAACAACAGCTAATTTACACCAACTATCTACAAAATATACAGTATAACAGAATATATAAAACCCAAAATTAAGTGCAAATGTAGCACGTGCAGATGTTGCCATCCCAGCAACGTATTTCTTGTTTGAATTTCACGAGAGAAGTTGTCAATTTTAGGTCATCACTAAGAGCATTCCACAACAGACTCCCTCTAAAGGACAGGGAATTTATTCCGTAGCGTTGAGAACTCACCGAGGGGAGCTTGCATAGTTCCTTAGTCCGAAGGTTGTAGGGAACATCTTTCTTGACAAAGAAATCCCACATGTACTCAGGATTGAGATGGTTCATTGATTTGTAGATCTCCACCATGAGGTTTTGTAGATTCTTTTTATGTGTTGTCTTTGTATCACCCCTATCTAAAAGTTCCTCAAACGTGGATTCATAGTCTCTATGTAAAGTTCTCAGTGCGCGTTTGTGGGTCCTATTGATTTCATTGTTTGCAGCTTTGCTACAAAATAACCAGATCAGAGGGCAATAGGAAAAATTCGACATTACCACGGAGTTTAAAAGTAACTTTGACTTTTGTTCTCCTAAAAATGGTCTTAACCTTCCAAATGCATACAATTTTTGGTTGACCTTCTTACATATCTCTTTCACATGCGTTTCAAACTTCAGTGAGTTGTCAATGTTTACACCCAGAAGTTTTACATGTTCGCTTGATGGAATCAGTTGGCCGTTCATGTTAAGGCATAGTTTCTTTGCTCCCTTTAGCCCCAAAAACATTATTTGGAATTTTGAAGGATTGGCACTCATGCCGTTGTTAGTAAACCATTGCATTAATCCCTGTAGGTCATTCTCTAATCTAATCATGACTGCCTCCACATCTGTATCGCACGCGTAAATCGTCGTATCGTCAGCAAAGTTACATATCTCCGATTCCAGTTCCATATAGAACAGGTCGTTTATAAAGATGTTGAAAAGTAAAGGCCCAAGAACAGACCCCTGTGGTACCCCAATTGAGATATGCTGTGGTGAGCTATATGTGGAGCCTATTTTGACCCTTTGTGTTCGGTTTGTCAGGTAACTATAAACCAGTTTGAGAGCATTTTTCTTGAACCCAGCCTAAATTTATGAAAATTTATGAAAGTGAAGTACCCCCCCCCCCGCGGGTAGAATTGAAAATGGCCTGATGGTTTTGCTCGATGGGGACAAACTTTGCACAGATACATGGAAACACCCTATTGTTGCTCGCCATTGATTTATTTCAACCAGCACCATCGTGAAGAAATCTTCTCGCTGGTCCTGGGGGACAATATATCATGGAAAGGAACATCTCGTGAAAAACTCTACGAGGAACTTGGTTGGGAATCCCTAAGCCTACGACGTTGGAGTAGACGCCTTGTTCTTTTTTACAAGATTGTCAACGATATAACCCCTGACTACACAAGATACCCCATTCCACAATTACCACAAGCAATGTACTCTTTTCGTAATGCAGATGTAATTGGGCAGATAAGGGCAAGAACGACAAGTTTCAAGACAAGCTTTTATCCTGACTGTCTTTCTGAATGGAACAAACTTGACCCAGAAATTAGGTTATCACCCTCACTGAGTATTTTTAAAACAAAACTATCGAAACTTATCCGACCCACTCCTAAACTAGTATATGGTATTCATGATCCAAAAGGTCTAGCTATTCTCACTCAGTTACGGGTAGGACCGAGCAAACTGAATTTTCATAAATTTAGGCATAACTTTAGAGATACAGTCAACCCTTTGTGTCCTGCAAATGATGGAGTAGAGGACACGGAACATTTCCTGCTGCTTTGTCATTCGTATAACGGTCCTAGATCTGATCTTCTCGATAGTGTGAATGCAATATTGCTCCCTCATGGTTTTTCGCCTCTTTCAAATGAAACTTTACTCAAATTCGTTTTGTATGGTGACGAGCGGCTAACCTTTGACACCAATAAGAAGTTACTTCAGGCAACCCTCAAATTCATTCATGCTTCAGAACGCTTTTAAATGTTCCATTGCTGCAAACTCCCATTCACTAGCACCTACCTTTTGTCAACTTTGTATTTGTTATTAGTGGTTTACTTTTGGCAAGAATAGCATCATTTTACTGACACAAAATTGCAGATACTGCGCAAGCGCAGCCTATCATTTTCATTGTCATATTGTCAAATTTGGTGCCAAATTAATATAGCCCCAGCAAACCGAGGCTATTTTTCTCCCATATAAACAGAAGCTGAAAATAGCCTCACCAAGAAATAGCCTCGGGTAGCCGATGCTATTTTCTCCATATAAACAGAGCCTTTGGTGGACACAGCTTTCAAGGAAAACAGAGGTTGAATTGAATTGTATTGTTACAGAACGAGAGTAATGGAAATCTGATCGGCTTTCTAAACAATAGTGATGGAAATCCTATTAAATGCCAAATACAAACAGAACACCACCTGACTACTTTTATGTTGGGCGCACGAAGATCTTCCATGCTCAATTTTCAAGTGAAACCACAAGTAGCAGCGAATGGTTGTAGTTTGTAATTGTAAAAGTGAAATTGTAAACCAACCTTTGTTTTCTTCCTTGTTGTTGCTCTGTTTGTTGTGATGTTCATGTTGTCTTCTAACTCCCTCCACAAGAATGCCAGGCCCATCAACAGACCCATTCCCCAAGCCCTACCGGGAGAGTCAATAAAAATGCCTGGCGTTTGAAAATATCCTGATCCCTCAATATCAAAGCAATGATGTTGAAAACTGTCTTGTTTTATCCCCGATATGTCAAAAATAAGGTTCAGTAATTTACTCGGCTTTAATCGGTCATTCCTTCCCGTCGAAATAGGAGATTTTCTGCAGAAAGCCCCTTTCGAAAACCTGCAAAAACGAGCGAAAACAGCAAGCAAAATTTCCCTTTGTTCTGCTTCCTAGTAATACTGACTATTGGATTGGCTCATGTATTTTGTCCCTGTGGGAGAAGGGAATCCCCCTGAATAAGTTATTCACACTAGGGGGAAGACTTTTCAACCCCTCAAAACGAAAGCACGTGCTAAAGCGTGCTGAAAGTCATCGCTGTGAGGTAAACACATTAGGGATTTTTGCTTGTAATTTTAACACGCTTTTTAAGGTTTCTCAAAGGGATTCATTTAAGAAAATTGCCTACAGAATCTGAACGGAGCGATCGATTTTAGCCAAAAAAATTTCTAAAAATAATTGGACATGTTAGCTATTTAATCAGATATTGCAGAGTATCGTTTCTTATGTATTCAGGGAGCAGTAGCCTTTCAAACGCCGGGCGTTTTTTTTGACTCACCCGGTAGTACTTTGAACTTTGGTAGATGGAGTTAGAGGACAACATGAGCATCACAACAAATAGAACAACGATAAGGAAGAAAAACAAAGGCTGTTTACAATTTTACTTTCACAATTACTACAACCATTCGCTGCTCTGTGGGTGTAACAAAACATTGTTTCCAAACAACAGGCTACTGGTGCGTCTTCTGTGAACAATATGCATACTTATTTGCCTCCCAGCACCATACACGCAAAGTTAAAAACAATCCCAGGGAGGGCACTCAGCACATGGTCAGAATATTGCCAAAAGTGATATTTTTGGGTCCAAATAAAGCTAAAACTATCTTCACGATATTTTTTGACACCAAACATCGTGTAACTGATATTTCTGGGTTCGCTGGAGGCAATTCTTACCTTTACTTGCATTGTTTCAGGATATTTTATGTTCATGTACAGGTTTCTAAGTATGAATTGAGCTGATATTTTTGGGTTGAAATGAAGCTGAAGTGATATTTTTGGGTTGCCTGAAAATTTCTTGGACTGACCCCCCCGTATGCGTATGTGCTGAGTGTCCCCCCTGGGAAAACAATGATGAGCAATTATAACGAAATTTGTTGCAAGAATGTTACCAGGGCTCTCACTTTAATTAAGGAAATTTCCTTAAAATGAGGAAGGAAGTTTTTGAGGAATTGGAATTTTTGAGGAAATTTCTAGGAATTTTGAAAATTTAGAAGAATAGAGCAGTTTGAATACAGAACAAGGCAATTCATGCTTGTAAACCATTACACAAAATTTAGTCTGTATCACGTTGATTATCCATATCATAGGTCATAGACTGGCTTCAATGAGTTCTTTAGCAAGCGATAATCAGTTTTCGCCCAAAAATACAAGATCATGATAGCCTACGCTATCAGGCAAAAATGCCGCTAGATGAAAGATACAACCAAATCGTCAATGCTTTGTAAACTTTTCGATTGCGAAAGAACGACCTTAATTTTTTATTACAAAGTCCAACTTTGTAATCTAAGAGGGGACTCGATGTCAGTAAGGAAGCACGGAAGTCAGTCAGTCACGCTTGTTAATGCAATTGATTGCCGTTTTATCTCTGCTAATTGGTAGTGAAATAAAGAAAGCGCGCAGAGAGCGCGTGCGAGACACAAGTTTCCTGCGATCCTATAACAAAATTTGATGTCTGGTTATTTCATGTTGGACAGATTTGACACCATAAGATTGACAAATGGTTAAGATGTTTTCACTAATGGAAAAGCAACTTTAACCTGAATTGGCAAGAACTTGCGTCGGCTTATTTGATGTTGGACAGATTTGACACTATAAGATTGACATATGGCTATGATATTTTCACTGATAGAAAAACAACTTTAAACTGAATTAGCACGAACTTGACCTAATTAGTAACTTAATTACCTTTAAAGCACGTTGAAATTGAGCGATCTCTCTCATTGGCGTTTCTTTTGGCAAGGTCTTCGTCCTGTCATGAGGAATTAAAGGCTCCCATTAGCCATGTTTGAAGAATGAGATCATGCACGTAACTTGCTTCATGAAGTAGTGAATATCTATCTGCAGTTGCAACTATTTAATGTAGGATTTAGTTTATATCGGAATGGCAATAGCCTAGCTAGCCTACTTGAAGGAGATCAGATTTCTTGACAAGCGTCAGAATTATTTCATCGGATGTACCGAAAATAAGGATGGCAGATGATATTGCCAAATTCTTTACTTTAAGATTTGCCACTATAATAGTGCCACACCTGTTACTTGATAGAATTATATGGGTTTGTTGGTTTCCTTGACAACAGTCGTCCATATGAAGATTTCAAGCAGGAAGGGAACTTTGCCAGTAGCAATTTAATGACTTTGCAACTCTATTGATGATTTCATTAACAGCGAGAGTTTGTTAGGAACACGTAGTAATTAGCCTTAATCAGGAGAAATCCATTGGCAACTCATCAAAATTTGATAGAGATTTTATTTCGCTCCTTGTTTTGATTGTATACAAGTATATTCTTTATGGTTTGCCTAAAACCCCGTTCAGAATGCTTTCATTCTTCAATCCTGAAACATAGCTTGAGAAACCACTTATTTTTACAAAGAAAATCCTTAACCTACACTTACTTTATTTTCACTTGCGTGCTGTATCACTTTGCTCAGAAATTACTAGAGTAATGTCTAAACACTGGAAAGGCTTCAAAAAGGCTTGTTTTGAAATTATCCCGAGGGTACAGATAGTAATCAACATGAAGATTGTTATGGAACATCTAAGAAACTCGTAAGAAACTCTGTGTACTCAAAATCCGATAATTTTAACGAGTTAAGGAATCCTTAGTGTCTTATAAAAAATACGTGTAGATGTAGAGACAAAAATGGTGGAGGACACTACTGACGAATTCTTACTTTAGTCAGAAACCAGCTGCTACCTACACAGTGCAACACTTGTTCCTTGATTGCTTCGTATGACATGCGTGCCCCTCGACAACTGTCGTCCATTTTGAAGATTTCGAACAGTAAGGGAACTTTGCCAGGTCACAGAGGTCAGATTTTGGAAAATTACCTTTTGATGAGTTGGCAGCTCAATTGATGAATTCATTAACAGCCAGAGTTTGGCAGCTCATATAAATTTGATTGTTTGCCCAGATATCTCTGAATTGTTTTGATTGTGTAAAGTAACAATGCCAGTAAATACTTCAAATGCTTTATCGATTGTTTGGATTGTGTGCATAAACAATGCCTATTGTTACAACATTCCTGATTCCTTCCTCTATAGGTAGGTAGGTAGGTAGGTAGGTCTATTCCTTCCGGTTGGAGAAAGGCCCCTCCATAATGTTTTCATTCTTCAAACATAATTAAAGGCTCCCATTAGCCATGTTTGAAGAATGAGATCATGCATGTAGCTTACTTCATGTAGCAAAGAATATTTATCTGCAATTGCAACTGTTTAATGTAGGATTTGATAAGCGTCAGAATTATTACATCGGATGTATCGAAAAGCACATGATACTGACAAATTCTTTACTTTTGCCCGACAAGGTTTGCCACTGCAATAGTGCCACACCTGTTTCTTGATAGTATTACATGGC
Organism: Aurelia sp. 3 sensu Dawson et al. (2005); assembly: GCA_964020215.1. Lineage (NCBI taxonomy): Eukaryota > Metazoa > Cnidaria > Scyphozoa > Semaeostomeae > Ulmaridae > Aurelia > Aurelia sp. 3 sensu Dawson et al. (2005). Next base: position 15,007,806 of record OZ026572.1, read on the forward strand.
ACAGTGGGCCAGAGGGTGGACAAAAATAAAGAAATGAAAAAATTTAAATAATAGTTTTATCAGTGGAAATTGATATCATATGCCTCATCGAGTAAGGAAATCACAGTCAACGTTATCGAAAAAATTGCTTTCTATTAATCAATCAATTTCAAATCACAGGATGCTAACTGTTGTTGAATGCTGCCAGCCGTTAACTGTTTTCAACTTCAATTTTACCAACTGCGTCTTTGGGCACCGATTTGTCTGCAAGCGACATTTCGATAGCATCTTCATAATGTTCACTGGCAGTGATCTAAGTGTAACTGACTGCATTTCGATTGAGCACAGACTCCTGTTCAAAAATTGCGATTTTGTTCAAAGTACTTTAGAAACACGTTGCTGTACTTTGTACGCTGTGTTTTAAAGCTAAGTTCAAAATTTCGCTTGTAAACGCCAAACGTCTTCTTTGCATATTTACAAGCACTGAAGCATCCTCTAACCGTTTGACTTACATTTGGCTGCCGAGATTTGCCGTAGAAAATACAACGATGGTTATTGCCACGGCAAAATTGAGGTGTATAGGGAACAGGGCACTGCTGAATAACTTTCAGATCGATGTCCAATTCTATTCATTTTTTATGCCAAGTCTATTTCAAAACCTGTCCTTTTTTAAGAATCATTTCAGATTATAGATTTATAGTCATTAATTCTGCTTTCCTTATTATGGGTACGTATTTATCAGAAGTTTATTTGATGCATTGACTTTGGCTGTTTCAAATAAGGACTTAGAAGAATTTTCCGACAACTGCATACATAACTAAGCAAAGAAATTTTGTCCTAACGACGTTTTTCTTCGTAATTTTCCAAATTTTATAGCATTCTTTACTATTTTATGCCTTATGCGACTTATGTCCAAAAAATCGTAATCTGGCCCACTGTGATGGGTTGGTTGGTTTCCTTGACAACAGTCGTCCATATGAAGATTTCAAGCAGTAAGGGAACATTGCCAGGTCAAACTTTGCAAATAGCATTTTAATGACTTTGCAACTCTGTTGATGATTTCATTAACAGCGAGAGTTTGTTAGGCACATGTAGTAATTAGCCTTAATCAGGAGCAATCGATAGGCAACTCATCAAAATTTGATAGAGATTTTATTTCGCTCGATTGCTTTGATTGCAATGTCTAGACACTGGAAAGGCTTCAAGAAAGCCTTGTTTTGAAATCATGCCGAAGGCTCCGATAGTAATCAACATGAAGATTGTTATGGAAGATTTAAGAAACTCGTAAGAAACTCTGTGTACTCAAAATTCGATAATTTTAAGGAGTTAAGGAGCCCAAATCCTTAGTTTCTTATAAAAAATACGTGCATATGTAGGGAAAAAATGGTGAAGGATACTACTGACGAATTTTTACTTTAGTCAGAAACCAGCTGGTACCTTGACAGTGCAACACTTGTTCCTCGATAGCTTAGTATGAGTTGTTTGCCCCATGAAAACAGTCATCGATGTTGAAGATTTCTCACAGAGGTCAGATTTTGGAAAATTGCCTTTTAATGAGTTGGCAGCTCAACTGATGAATTCATTAACAGCCAGAGTTTGGCAGCTCATCTAAATTCGATTGTTGATGCAAATATCTCTAAATTGTTTTGATTGTGTAAATTAACAATGCTTATAAATGCCTCAAATGCTTTATTGATTGTTTGGATTGTTTGTAAGAATAATATGCCTATTGTTACAACATTCCTGATTCCTTCCTCTATAGGTTTATAGGTATATAGGTAGGTGTATTCCTTCCGGTTGGAGAAAAGCCCCTCCATAATGTTTTCATTCTTCAGACATAAAAAGAAACGAAAAATTTGCTCTCACCAACTGTATGCTTTGTGCAAATGTGCTGTTTTGACTGCCTCCAAGGTACTGACCCTTCAACTGACTGCGCTTGGTGCTCCGTACAGGACTGTTTTAGCACAGGGGAGCAAAGGAGAAGCTACTCAAAATCCCTGTGTTAAAATAGTCCTCTGCGGAGGACTACTTTCAGTCAGCTTCAGACGTAGTCAATCTGTAATAAATCTAAAAAACAACTTTAACCTGAATTGGCACGAACTTGACCAAATTAGCAACTTAATCACGTTTAAAGCACGTTGAAAATTGAGCGATCTCTCCCATTAGCGTTTCTTTTGGCAAGGTCTTCGTCCTGTCATGAGCAAAAAGAAACGAAAAATTTGCTCTCACCAACTATGTGCTCTGTGCAAATGTGCTGTTTTGACTGCCCTCAAGGGACTGCCCCTTCAACTGACTGCGCTTGGTGCTCCGTACAGGACTGTTTTAACACATGGGAACAAAGGAGAAACTACTCAAAATCCCTGAGTTAAAATGGTCCTTTGCGGAGGACTGCTTGCAGTCAGCTTTGGAGGTAGTCAATCTGTAATAAGTCTATCTTTGATTTTGCTTAAAGTCAACTGTAAAGGATGATGTAACCATGATGTAACCAGCCGCATAGCGGCTAGCATTCGCAGCATCACCGAAGGTAGTAGGACCCCTTCAATACAGCGACATATACAAACATCGCAGTTTAAATTGCAGAATATCCGCAAAAAATGGCGACATTGACTGGGGGAAGATACGCAACCATACTGAAGCAAAACGTCTTCATGCATATGATTCTGCATAGGGGTTGATGCGCATGGTTGGGCTGGCAGACCATTGAAGAACTCATTGGGAGTGAGTCTAAAACGATGGTCTTCAAGGCGCTCAATGATTTGGCTCCACAGTATCTGTGTAACCTCTTCACGAAAAACTCAGCATGCTCCTCCCGCAGCCTTCGGAACACTGAGACCGATTTGAGGTTGCCGAAGAAAAATTCTGCAAATGGGCAAAAATGTTTTTCTTTCCGGGGAGTTAAACTATGGAATAGCCTTCCTGCTGAGTCCAAAACGGCATCCTCCCTGAATGGTTTTAAGAAATCAATAAAGGGTTAACTTTTTCTTTCTATTGTATACATTTTATCTTTGTAAATAGGCTTTTAAATTATGGTTTTTTATATTCTAGTTTTATTTTTAATTGTATATTGTAATTAAGTTTTTATCGGAGGGCCCCTTGAAAAACGGCTTCTGCCGAAGGGCAACCCTCCTTAAAAGATTCAAATATGAAAAATATGAAATATGAAATATATATGGGGATCAAACTGCTTTTCGGGCGATTCTTGGGTCTTTGATTAGGGACAGCTTTGGTAGTAACACTCATACCCCTCTGATTTGCAGCTAAAACAGCATCAACGATCAGTTGGGGATATGATCGAATTAATTTTCATACACTCTTATGCTTGCTTAGCCCAGGACGGACTTTGTAATCATCCAAAAGGATCTTATGTTATGTGTCGACGCCACGCCTTTGATCAAAAATGGGTAAAATCACACTTTCTTGGAACACAAATAATGGGGTTTGCAAACCTAAGGAATTTTCTTGAAATCTGTGGAAATTTTCGTGATCTTTTTTTTCTATGACAACAAAACCTAAATTTAGCTTAAAGTAAATCAACCGGGTTAAAAGCAAACTAAGCTAAGGGGACTGGGTAATCTAAATATAACCTATTGCATTTGATGTTTTCGATCTATGAAAACAATAAGAAGATTAGTGGCGCCTGCCATTCTTTTGTGCTGTGTTTAGATTACGTCGCTATATCTCTGTTCATTTGCTTTAAAAAATTTACTATATACATGTGCCATTCATGGCGGGGAAAGACACAGGGTCATCTGGTCCCCACCATGAATGACACTTACAATGCAACTATTAATTTCAAGAAATATATAACAAAAACACAGAACGGAAAGAACAAAACGGCAAACAAAATCAAAACAAAAACCAAAGAAATAACAACGCCACAAGAAAACGACACAGAGAAACGTAACAGACTAAAGCCGAAAAAAGTATGCTTGCACAGGGTGAATATTGTTGGTATGCTCAGAAAATTAATGGAGCCGCCTAGTTTTTTCGATGAACGAAATTATAGCTTCCAGAATCATTCTGTTTGAGATAATGTTTAGTTTGTCATCACCAAACAACACGAGATTACTAAGTGCCTCGTAATCAAAAACTGGAAAGACCAACAGCGCAATGTCTGTAAGCTGACCAAAGAGATCTCTACGCGCATTTGCAAAAAGTGGGCAGTTCAGGAGGAAATGTTCATTATCCTCATTTCCAACACCACACACACACAAGGGACTTAGACAATCAAAGTTATGTCTAAATCGATGCTCATTAAGAGGACTAAATCCAACTCTAAGTCTTGTTAGATTTCTTATACCTATGACATTATGCGCATTGTAAACAGATCTACACGGAGGACGTATTTGTAGAAGCAATTTGCGTTTAAACTCCGCAATTGAAACAGAATTCCTGGTTTCTTCATCTAGCAGGCTCCATTCAAAGGGAGTACTTTGAAAGTACGTGTTGGAAAAACGAATTGTTCTGCTTACAGGTTGCTCATATGAACGACTTGACCTTAAACGATGTGGCACTTCTCACTGCTCAGAAGGGATTTCATTGAACAAGTAAACCGGGGACATACTTCTACGTAGGTTGAAAAACTGACACAGCCGTCGATACCATCTTCTTTGATAAAGGGTTTCCCAACCCAGTTCCTGGAGAATCCTTTGCCCACTTGTACCCTTCCATGCTCCTGATACCGCTAACGCAGCAGAGTATTGCACTTGCTCTAGCTTTTTAGTGAAGCCTTGACTCATTTCAGGATCGTACTTATGATACAAGATGTCGCCATAGTCAAGGTGAGGTCTGACATGAAGCTTATAGACTTGATCGAGCACTTCTCTACTGACGTACCTGGATAGGTATTAATGATACCAATACCCCTTCTAGCCTTAGCAATAGCTGCCTTGATATGGCTTTGGAAGTTTGATTTATCGTCAAGAATAATACCGAGGTGCTTATGTTCATTCTTCCTTAACACTTCATCATTTCCTAACATTAGAACAGGGTGGTCTGGTTTATTTCTTTTGTGATCTTCTAAGGAATTATACATGAGGCAAAGTGAGAGCCCTGAATGTTACATTGTAACTGGCGGCTTCCCCTTTTCTTGCATTTCGTCAATGTTGAAATGCTTGCCGAATATGCTTCCCTGCACTCCCAAACACCTTCAACAGGAAACTTGGCAATATTGAAAATTTTAGTCACTATAGAGAAAGCTCAGCAGCCGCAAGCAACAGTGTTTGCAGAATATTGTAAAGATTACACTTTGTCTTAGCGAGTTATGAAATAGTTGTAGAAACAAACTATTTTGTATGGGAATGGATATTTCATGGCCCCTTTGAAGGTTGGAAGTAGATTCAGTGCATTTTGAATGTTTTTGGAGAAAATTCTGTATGAATTAGTGCAAGTGAGGGTTTGGTGCTGTTACACCATTTCTGCATGGGTAGACACAGCTGCTGACTTGATTGCTTGTATTTCCAAGTTTGCTATGAACATCAGTGATAATTTTTGCTAGGAAACAATGATTCGTAAATTTGTAAGTGCCAGCTTAGGAATGATGTGCAGGTACGTATTTACAAGCACCATGGCAACCAAAGTCCTTTCAGAAGCCATAACTCAATTATTATATGGCCTTGCATATGATTATGTGTAAAAAACGTAGTGTGAAGTGACACTCTGATGCATACAAAATTAAGCCAAGTCTCAAGTCTCAATTTTTTTATACACAATCTAAAAATTTACAATTTAACAAACATATTTACATCAACGATATCATTGGAAGCATGATAGGCATGGCTACCCTAAATGATCTTTAACAAAAAACAATACAGATACTAAAGGCTATACCAAAGTACTGGTCCCTTCATAGGGAGAAACAGATCGTAGAGATCAGATAACACTTTTGCCGGATTAAAATTCAAAGTGGACAGGTTTTGGTTTAGTCTTTAGTAACATATAGATATATATTTACAATACAGTTGTGATGTTATAACAAAATTAAAGATTAAAAGAGAAGGATGAGATAAAAGATTAATGTCCCCAGGTTTGCATTGGTGGTGCTACAAAAAGCGCTCTGATGAGTGAATGAATTTTAGCATTGATTCCAAGATTTGTCTGTTTTGGTCATGAGTGCCCAAGAAGCTACTACTCTGATAAATGATTTTGTTATTTCTGATGAAAAAATCCTAAGAATAATAAGATCGCTGAATCCTAATAAAGCACATGGTTGGGATGAAATATCTGTGAGGATGATAAAATTAAGCGATGCTGCATTAGTCACTCCATTGAAAATGATATTCTCTAACTGTTTGAGGCGTGGTGTGTTCCCAGAAATATGGAAACGTGCAAACGTTGTTCCTGTGCATAAGAAACATGAGAAAAATTTAAAGGGTAACTATCGGCCAATTTCCCTTCTACCAATCTTTGGAAAAATACTTGAAAAACTCATGTACGATTCTATATACTCTCATTTGGTTTCCTATGATCTACTAAATCCAAATCAATCTGGATTTCGTCCTGGTGATTCAACGATCAACCAACTGATTTCGATAGCTCATACGATTTTCAAAGCCTTCGATTGCAATCCGCCTCTCGATGTTCGCTCTGTATACCTTGATATCTCTAAGGCTTTTGACAGGGTATGGCATGATGGTTTAATGTATAAGCTTAAACGCTGTGGTGTGTCAGGTCAACTTCTTGTTCTTATTCAAAGTTTCTTAAGGACCGAAAACAACGGACTGTTCTAAATGGAAAGAATTCCAACTGGGGAGATATTTCAGCAGGAGTACCACAGGGTTCTATTCTTGGACCCTTATTTTTCCTTGTGTACATAAACGACCTCAGTGCAGACCTGAAGTGCAATGTTAAGCTGTTTGCTGATGATACATCACTGTTCACTGTAGTTGAAGACCCCAATACGGCTGCGTGTGACATGAATCATGACTTGGACCGGATAAAACAGTGGGCTTACGATTGGAGAATGTCCTTTAATCCTGATCCATTGAAACAAGCTGTTGAAATAAGATTTACTAGGCGAAAAAGTGATATTGATCATCCAGTGATCCTATTTAATAACACGCCCGTGAAGAAGGTAGACGAACATAAACATCTTGGAATAATTCTTGATTCAAAACTGACCTTCTCTGCGCATATTAAAGCAGTCATCTCTAAAACAAGAAAGGGTATAGGTATGCTGAAATATCTCTCTAGTTATCTACCCAGACATACCCTAAATGAACTATATAAGCTTTATGTACGACCCCACCTAGATTATGGGGATGTGATTTACCATATTCCTGGAAAAATGTGTGATTTCAGTCAGAATATCACTTTGTCAAGTTTAATGGAAAAATTGGAGTCTGTTCAGTATTCTGCTGCACTAGCTGTAACGGGAACATGGCGGGGATCATCGCGAGAAAAGTTGTACGCCGAACTTGGGTGGGAATCATTAAATTTACGAAGGTGGAGCAGGCGTCTTATTTTGTTCTACAAGATTATAAATGATTTAACACCGGAATATACCAGAGCTCCAATACCACCTCTCCATCAGTCGCAGTACTGCTTTCGCAATCAGGATGTGATTGGGCGAATAAGAGCAAGAACAGAAAAATTCGAGTCCAGTTTCTATCCTAACTGCTTAAATGAATGGAATCAGCTTGACCCTGAAATTAGACTTGCACCGTCGCTCTCGACCTTTAAAACAAAGCTGCTAACCATTATTCGACCCCCTGCAAAATCAGTTTTTGGCATCCATGACCCATTAGGTCTATTTTACCTTACTCAGTTGAGAGTTGGTCTCAGCAAGTTAAACTGTCATAAATTCAATCACAATTTTAGAGATACCATAAATCCTATGTGTCCTACGAATGATGGTATTGAGGATACGGAGCACTTTTTGTTGCTCTGCCCTTCTTTCGTGATGCATCGGCGAGATCTTCTCACTAACGTCCTTTCCCTAGTACGACCATTTGGATATATTAGCCTTTCAAATAAAGATTTAATACAACTTCCACTTTTTGGCGGCAAAGATCTCACTAATGAGCTAAATAGAAAGATAATCGAGCTAACGCTGCATTATATCCACAACACAGGTCGATTTGATTAATATGATTTCAAATACGGTTTTTTTTTGCAACGGAGCCACCATGTTACCCCACCGTTACCTAGTCCCTTTTCGTATATTTTCTTTGTTTGTCAGTCGTTTCTTGTAATTATCTGTAGTGTTAAAGTCTATCTTACATTGGGCGCTACATGTGAAAGGGCAAAGAAAACTTGCCACAAGGGAGCAAATTTGATTGCTCCTTACAAAAATCTATGACGTCTAATTGGAGGTAGACTTTAAGTTCTTTTTTGTCTTTTCTTTATATGTAAATTTTTTTTTTCTATGTTAAGGCTGCGGAGTTGCCATAGATATTTGCTCTCCGTGGTATTCGTCCTTGTAGTATAGTAAAGTAGTTTGTAAGTAGCGTTAGACAAGTAACTTGTATTGTAAAATTTGATTGAATATAAAAAAAAAAGTGAAACTTTTATCACCATACAACATTATTTGCAGATGGGTTTGATTTGGCAGGTTTGAAATGTTGTGTAGTTGGAATACTTCGTTATCGGTGCCAAGGAGATCACGCCTCTAATCTTCATATGCATGGCATTGCAGCAAGAAGTGTTCAGTATCCTCAATTCCATCATTAATTAGACACATTGGGTCAACTGTGTCTCGAAAGTTATGGTTGAATTTGTGAGAATTTAGCTTACTGAGGCCTACGCGTAGTTGGGTGAGGATGGCAACACCTTTTGGATCATCATAAATTCCATAAATAGGCTTTTGGGTGGGGCGGACGAGAGAGAAAAGTCTGTTTTTGAATGAGCTTACTGTAGGTAATTCCCTGATCAGAAGCAAGACCTTCCCACCCCCCTAAGCAGTTTGGATAGAAACTTGACCCAAAGCGCTCCGTCCTTGCATTTCTTCGCCCAACTACAACCTGATTTCTGAGGGCATAATTTGACCAACGAATTCGTGGAATAGGATGTCTTGCATATTCAGGTGCAAGTTCGTCGATGAACTTAAAGAAGAGAACGAGACGCCTGCTCCACCTTCTGTCATTCAATGATTTCCAGCCAAGTTCCTCGTATATTTTGTCTCTTGAAGTACCTTTCCACGCGCCAGTCAGTGGCGGCGTGGCAGGGGGGGCAGGGGGGCCATGGCCCCCTTGAATAGGGGCGCAAATGAGAAAAAGGGGGCGCAAAAATCGTTTGTTTGTGTCATTTAATAGGAGTAATTTAATTCTCCATTCCTAACTCTCATTTTCTGCTTAAAAGTATCCCTGAAATTTTGATCTGAACTTAAAAATCTCTTTTCCATTGGCCTTTGCAAAAGATATCATAAATCGTAGCAGTTGTTAGCAGTCGTAGAAACGCAGGGGCGTATTTAAGGGGTGGCGAAGGTCGCTCAAGACCAGAAGCTCCGGGAAGGGGGGCAAGGGGGCAAAAATTGCGGGGGGGGGGTAAGGCCGATGAGCTTGGCAATTATAATGTGCATGCATGAGTATAGGTTTCTACAACCTTGCCATTTTATCGCATTTTCCCACGATCTGTACGGCATTGATTCGATTTTTTTTCTCGTGGCGAAGCCCCCAGATTACCGTTCTACGTACGCTCCACGTTTGCATATCTCATCAACATAGCTACGTACGCTCCACGTTTGCATAACTCAAGATCTTTTTCACGAACGAGGAGAAAGAAGTTTGATAGTTGGGTAGGTAGTGCGTGGTAAGAATCTTTCGGCGAAATACTGGAAAGTGACTGGGAGACTTTGGCCATAAGCATTGGCTGTTTGAAAACTGTCATAGACAAACTATTATAGAATTGTCCAAGACTTACAGTTTTTGAAGCCATGGAATTGGATTGTGAGGACCTTTCTAGGACAAAGTAGAGTATGTTTGCGCAAAAGTTTTCCTGCGGAGGTGCTTCACTTAAAATAGTTGCAAAATTGTGAAGGTTTCCCATTTGGTCTTGGTAAAGATGGTATGTAGGATAGGCACTCTAAGCCAAAGAACATTGGTGTTTAAAATTTTACGGGAGATGCTAATTTAAACAACTGTTGCATAGTGATCAACGGTTCCAATGCAGCACAGGCTAAAATATAATTGGTAGAATTGTTCTAAGCCAAAGTAAAGAGTGTATCTACAAAAAATTTTCCTGGGGGCCTTGCCCCCAGACCCCCTCAATGTATACTGAGCTTTTGAGTTTTTGCTGATCCGATGCCCCCTTTTCACAAACCATATATACTTCTATTTCTGAATCTGAGAGTACACGACAGCCGTGTGACAATCCCATTACAGAGTGGCGTGTGTTAAATTGGTGGAGATCCAAAGGTTGGACGCTTGGTCGCCGGTTGGACGTCATTTTCTAATTGTGGTACCCTACTCGTGTTATTAAACAGACTCATTTATCTTTATGTCAGCCTATAAAGGGGGCGTTGGTCGCATTTACAGCCAAAGTAGAGGGCGTGGCCCAAAAAAATTTTCCGGGGGCTCCGCCCTTGGACCCCCGCATGGCTCCCGCTTCGTACTCGTCTACTCCTCTTAGGTCGCGCTCCCAGCCACGCTCAGATTTCCGGCTAGATCCACCCCTGAAATGTGTACGTTTTTGGAAACACAGTGCATTCGAGGGGCGCCAAAATTGACTGGGCCACCCCAGCGAAACCATGGCCACGCCGCCACTGGCGCCAGTTATAGCTAAGCCAGCAGAATACTGAACGGATTCAAGTCGTTCCATCAGGTGATGTAAGGTGACTTCATGGCTAAAGTCACACACTTTCTGTGGAATATGATAAATTATGTCACCAGAGTCTCAATTGAGGGTGTTGTGGTGCCGTGTTGTAATCCACTGACTTTGCCACAGCCAGAACAGTCAGGCGGACGGGGTTCAAATCCCATCAGCACCTTTGAGCGTCATGACAAGGGGTCGCGGAATCGATTAGCGCTTAGCTCTTTCTGCGATCCCAGCGCCTGGCGCTGAATATCGCAACTTCACCTTCTCATTTCCTGAAGTGAAGATCTGAGCTGTCACATCCAAGCTTATGGATGCAAGTTTCCCTTAATTTCATTGGTGTTTGCTCAAATCTGTTTTCTACATATGTTTTAGAAAACTTGAATTTTATTGTCTTGCAGCTCGCTTCAAAGGTCTCTTGGAAGTCGGAATCATGAAACACTGTTAATGCAAAGAACTGTGGTAAGCAAATTTAGTATGATTTGCAGGCAAAACGTAGTAAGGTTTCATGGCTTTAGATGCATAACCCAATACAGCGCAAGTAGTTGCCAGTATTGCCTTTGGTGAATATAGAATAGTTTGAAGACATCTGAAAACCAATAGCTACCAAACTATTAATTGGATTTCTATCAGCTGATAATATTTAAGCAACTAACAGGTCAAATTTGTTTCAGGGTTTGGTCTATTAAAATTGATCACATTGTTTTCGAGTTACATGCAATTTTATAGAAAGGTTTCATGTTAAAATTCTTGAAAACAGATGGTTACATAATTCACGTAGGCTAAGAAATTATATAACTCCTGTGGTAGAACCAACAATGTTCTCTGGAAAACTTTCTGACTTGATGATTTTAATCCAATTTATATGACACCAAATGCAACGAAATTACACCTACAGGGTGGAAATGACTTATTGTCAGCTTTATTTATACAGGAAAAAAGATTTTGAAAAGGGATGGTCACAAAAACAACAGTAAGTGAGGTCGTAGGGGCTGACGGTTTGTGGTTTCTTGCATTTTTAAAACGGTTTTACACAGTGGCGTAGCCATGTCCCTACTTTTGGGGGGTAAAGTGTGAGCGTAGCGAGCAAAGATGGGGGAGCGAGGGCTTGCCCTTGGGAAAATTTTTTGGGTGCCACGCCCTTCAGACGCTCGGAAAACGAGGGAAACGCCCTTTTCAGTTGTATTCTGCATCGCAAACGTAACTACATTGAACACAAAATAGTCAGGATGTTTAGTTAAAATTGGATCAAGAATTTGTGCTATGGCAAGTTACTCTAAGAAAGCAGAAGAAGAAGTCTTATTCAATTACAAGCGGTCCAACATATCAAGTACCAAATACAAAATGGATTTTCTTGGCTTTACTGCAAAGTGATTTGGTGCTGGTACCCATGTCGATCGATCTTGATATTCAAGGAACTGTCTCGTATCCCTACTTTATCATTATCTAGTCAGTCTACAGCATCTTTTGCAGGAAACTTTTGCAAAAGAAATTGCTGTTCAGTGTACAGGTTCTTCAAATCATCATTCGATGAGATTTTTCCAGAGTAGTAGCAAATAAGGATCCCTACAACCAACGGCAGGCATGTACAAGCTAAGATAAATGGGGATATTGATTTGGATGGGTCCAGGGTGGCTTGGAATGCCTCTGCCAACATTGTTCAAGAATTTCTTAAGACCCCGCATTCCCTCTTAGGTACGCTACTGGAAAAAAAAGAGTGCACCCTAACTAAAAAGCAGACAAAACTTTCGGTGCCGTTTTTAAAATGGCAGCGACGATTTCTTTCAGTCGTATTTGAATTCTCGCCTAATTTCGCAATTTAGTACCATGGGCACCTGAGACAAAGGAAGTAAAAATTTAGCAATTTAGAAAGTCTCTTGTAGGCAACAGGAGAATGTCCATGTCATGCTGGGCAGATCGATTGGAAACATTTGTCAGAGGAAGAGCTGAGCCATCAAGGGCCATTGCAGAATGATGGGATTTATGGTATCGTTCACAAATTTCAACTTTGAATTCCTTTGAAAGCAACGATGCTTATGAGGCACACGGAACATGAAGGGAATGCGAGCGAAGCGAGCCGAACACTGTTGAGAAGCACACACAAAACTTCACTAGATGGTCGAAATTTCACATCACTGCGGAAGAGATGCACTGTCAATTAAAGTTAAAGAAGGTTTAAGTTGGATTAAAAAATTCTTCTAATGCTTGATACATATGAAAATGCAGACTTCGTTCAAGAAGACAAGAGGCAGCACAAGTACACATGGAGGGCAACCTGGTTCCAAGGGCCAGCTTCCTGCGTCAGTACTGACCCTAGTACCGGCCAGGTCAAATTCGCAATTTGATTGGCTATTCGATAACAAAAGGCTCACTAATTATTCCAAAGAGTTATTGCTTTGCTTTTGGCGAGAAATTGGTCAACTTTGGATCGCTGTCACGGGAAAACAGGGCAAAGGATTGAAAAAAGGATTGTTGGCATACTTAAATGCCATGTATCTGCCATAATTGACGGGGTTTGAGCCCTATCCGTCGGAAGATGTGGGAGAAATTTGCCATATTTGGTTGATTTGGGGACCATTTCTATTGGTTCCCATTCAAAAATGGTCCTATTTCAAATGGTTATTGAGAAAAATTTGTCTTATGTGTAGGACTGGTGAGGAGTTGAAAAGGGGTAACGGACCACGGAGATTTCGAATTTCGGGATTTCAAGAAAGATGGGGGTCGTTATGACGTCATAAATCGGGGTCAAAGAAAAAAAATGATTTTTTTCGATCTGACGTTACGTTTGGAGTTGATGCTCGATGATTACTGAACCGATTTAAGGACGGAAAATAGATTTCAAGAGACCGACCATCTGGGAGTCTTTTGCCGCCATTTGGGGTACGATACTGACCCCAGGGGCTTTGTGAGGAGGGTTCGAAAATGGGATAAAGTTTTGGCCCGCGCCTTTTTGCGCGCTAACTCAGTTTTGCGCCGGGCAAATGACTTCGGGATGCCAAAAATCGACGTAAAACCCCATTCTTTACCTACCTCACCTTTAATTTGCTATTTATTTTCAAAATTCGAAGAATAACGAGCCATGTCATTTTGGAAGCTGTGGTGAAAGTTCCTCAAGTTCCAACTTAGGCCCATTTTCACTCCAAAGAAATGGTGCTCGTTTTCCTATTAAATGCACTTGCTAACCTCGGATTATTGTCTAAATACCTTTAAAAGGGTTGAATAAAGGTCCTCAAAGAATTTGTTTTTAGTTTCTCGCACTATATTCTGCTGCATCGGTGGAAGAAGATCGGTCATTTTTCGTCGCATTTTCATACTTCCTCCAATTTTTTTGGACTTATTACGTGGTATGTTTTTTTATATATATTCAATCTAAAAAATTTACATGACAAATTACTTAATACACTACTTAAACTACTTTACAATACTACGACGACGATACTACGACGACGGTACCAAGAGGAGCAAAATACAGTGACTACCCCGAGGCCTTAAAAAAATAAATAAAAAGAAAAATATTTTAAACGAAAACCAAACATAACTATTACGAATGATATAGATAACAAACAAAAATAAAACGAAAAAGAAAAAAAAATAGAAATGAATAAATTTACAAAACAAAAAGGTGTTGCAAAGAAAGAATGCTTGGTGGCTGCGTGGTTTGTAGCAGAGTTTGGATAGAGCTTAATCTAAACGACCGGTTTCCTGGATGAATTTTAATGTTAGCTCGAGAATATTCCTGTCAACATCATTAGGGAGGTTTTCATCATCATACAATAAGATCTGCGCTAGAACCTCATTTGAAAATTTAGCATATCCAAGTGGTCGTAACAGTGGAAGAATTTGAGCAAGAAGGCTTTGTCGTTGAACAGCAAAAGATGGGCAAAGCAACAAAAAGTGCTCCGTATCCTCAACACCATCGTTCGTAGGGCACATTGGGTTTACAGCAATTTTTCCAGAGTTAGATCTATTGTTTTAAAGTAAAATTCTAGATAGCCACAGATAAAATTTTTGTGTGCACACTCACTCTTGTACAAAATAAAGCCAAGTACAGCTCCCCAATTTCAAGTTAAATGGAAGTCAACCTGAACTTTGTTTGTCAAATTTGTCATGATTTTGCAAGGGCTTTCTAGGTAAAATGCAGCAGATGGCTCAAATTTCTCTCAAACCATCCCTTCCCTTCTGGATTGTCAAAGCAAAATCAAGTTGATAAATTGATTATGCTGAAACCTTATAGTAAGATTATTAGGTTCTAGAGGCAAAAAAGGAGCAATCAAACTATCTATCCTGAATCAAATCCTTATGAAAGCTCCCAAGGAGAAAAGCTGAATGAATTTTTTTGTGGGAATATGTGTTTATCCAGTAAAAGGTAGTCAAGAAGTATTGATCTGAGAATTTGATTCAAACAAACACATCACTGCACCTTTCTCAGTTTAATGTAGTTATATGTTGCAGTATTCTTTATATTTTGTTATTATATATTCTTGAAAATGTGTCATATGCCGAGTTTCATTTTTACTTGATTTGAATGTTTTTGCGTCAAGCTTTCACACCCATTACACAATAAGCACTGTATTTATTGTAACTTAGTCATTAGGGTCAGACTCTCATCAGAGTGTGAAACAACTTGATTTATATAATCTTGATAACAAAGATAATTACTGAGTCAAAAATGCACACAGACTTCAGCTACAACACACTGTGGATATGAATGAATAGACAATTCCAGAAAAGCTTGCATTGGCATTGAAGTGGGGGCATTTGACCAAGACATTGATTTAATGATCAAATTTCTGAAGAATCATTGCTGATTCCATTACAGAATGCATCTTGATCAAATGCCCCCTCCAAATGCCAGCTTTCTAGAATTGTCAATTACTCTTCATCTTTAGGTTACAATGTGATTGGCTCAGCATGATTAGATAGCTTATTGTAGGAATAGATTTGTGCTTGGATCTTTCAAGCAATCTTTCTCAACTGAATTTTCAACTGAATTTCTCAACTGAATAAAAATACTGTTGATTGAGAACTCAAAAGAAAAAATATTCCATTTAGAGGTATCCCATTTTGGTTCAAAGTCTTTAAAAACAAATGTTGACTGCTTGACAGTGGCTGGCATATTGCATCTCATCAACAGTCTTTTGCATTGGTCTTTTGTCACTTAGCAACAGCAACAACCACCTTTTATCTGGTCCGGCTTTTATATATACCATTCCAAGCTGCGGCAAATTGCCGATTTCAGAACCGTAAGTCCATAGGTCTCTGTTGTAGCGACAAGTCTGCAGGGGGAGCGAAACAAGAGAATTTTGGAATGAGTCTACGAGCGAAGCGAGGAAAATTCGTGAGATGTGATTAATTTGATTTTATGTTCTGTGTCAAATAGACTTATACACAAATCAAGTTAAAGGGGTGCCTAAGTCGGATTCAAAGAAACTAATGAAGCTGCATGCCTTGCGTGGACATGATAGCAGGCCAGGCGGTACAAAGATGATACAGTGATGCACGTATGGAAGTGCGAGCGAAGCGAGCAGAAAATTTTGATACTTTTGTTGGCTAAATCGTGCCAAGATGTCATTTATTAGGTCAAGCATTTCATTCCTGTATTCTTTGTAACATTGACAATCCACGCTGCCACAAGTGTTGAAGAAAAATGCAGCTTTAGAAGAATCACAAAACTCATCTTTGGCGATGATTGGGGGGGGGGGGCGGCCGTCCCCCATGCCTCCCTTAGCTATGCTATTGGCTTTACATTGTTGGCCCTAAGAGGACAGGTTTGCTCTTTGCATTCCTTCTCAACGGTTTGCAGATTTCTTCGTTAAACATGATTCGAGAAGACAAATTGTATATTTCAAAACTGAAAATAACGCTGTGAAGAATTGTTCAATTTGATTTTACATTGAAGTGAGGATTTTGCAGTCAAGAATTGTTCAATACGATATGATTTTGGGGAAATCCCACCAATATTCTTTTTTACCAGCAGATTTTGCGTACTGGAAGTAGTTTTTCGTTTTTGGGTCACAAACATGATGAGGAGACAGTTGTCTGCAACATAGAATCGATGTGAGATTTGCAACGTGTGGAAAGATTTTATGACGGCTTCATTTGAAGTTTATTGGTTATAATGATAATTGATCTTGATGTAGTTTTAAGGATTGCATTTCAATTACATAATTCTAATTTGGAATCCGCCAGGCATGATGCTTGCTGAAAGATATGTATGTTTTATGCTGTTATATGTTTTCAACAGGCATGCTTGAAAGAAAGATCTCTCTCGCTTCGCAAGATGAGCAGTGTAAGCCAACTTACTTTCTTTCTCTCCAAGGAGTGGTGCTCAGATTAATCCTCAGTTCTGCAAGTCGTTGACTTAGGGCCTGTTTATATGAGGAAAAACACCTCACCTGCCAGACCTGGGGCTGAGAGGTGAGATTCCACCTTCCCATAGAATCCTTTGTATTTTCATTTCGCGTTTACATGACGAACGCAACACCACCGGTATGGTGAAATCCCACCTCACCAGAGGTGGGATGTCACCTGGGTGAGGTGAAATTTTTCCATATAAACGAAACACCACCGGTATGGTGAGGTAAATTGAAATTATTCGTTGATTCTTATTGGTCAGTTCGATCTGATTTCACGGAAGAGAGACTTTACTCCACATCGCCTCTCAGCCCCGGGGCTGACAGGTGAGGTGAAATATCTCATATAAACGGTGGCTGAAATTTACCTCGCCTCTCAGCCCCGGGTCTGGCAGGTGAGGCGTTTTTCCTCATATAAACAGGGCCTTAACCAATACAAAAAGGTGTAACGCTCCCTAACAGAACAGTAGATCTTTAAAGTACGACCAAAAACTACGTAGAGTTAAAACGGTTTTCGATGCCATTTCGGCTCTATTTGCTTAATGATAGAAGTTAAGGTCTCTTTCGAAAGAGGAAGAGAAGCGTAATATCCTTAAGCAGCATTTTCAAAATTTACACTTACAGAAGGGGGTTCAAATCAATCCTCAAAAAAGGCAACTCTTGGCCAACGCAGCCGCCGAGGTTGACAAATATATGGCTGAAAAGCTCTACTGTAGCTGTATCCAAATCTGTGCTCCGTTTATTTGTTAACCCAATAGGTTTTTGTCTACATACGAAGAAATGGCCATGGGTTAGCAGATTTTGGAAAATCTGGCTTTTTCAATAACGAGGGGAGCACTAAGTCGCTACAACAACAACAAATAACAGGGACTTTAATCACACTAAGATTGTATCGAGCATGAAAGATTGTCTCGAAAGAGTTTAGTCGAAATTCACTTTTTCTTTCTAAATTTTGTTGATTTCTTTCTAAGAATATTTGGTTAGATTCTAAACAATTAAATTTGGTACGCTTACAGATTTTGAAAGAACCCTTTGCAGTAGTGCAGTGTTTCTCATTTGCGAATCTAGCCGCTTGAGAGCTTAAACTCGATACATTTCATGTGCTTTTTCAAGAAATAATTGTTGTCTAAGATGCTTAACCGAATTCAAAATTCAAATAGACATTGCTTTCCTTAGGCCATCGAAACAATCAAGATTTCATTCAAAGTCAGCCAGCTGGATCTAATTGCTTTGAAATGAAACAATGTTAAAATCTTAAACAATACAACCATGATTGTTTTGATCGCCAGAGGAACGCAAGGAGAATACCTTTTCAAGGAAAGCATCAATTATCACGAGAAAGTGACTTTCGGTTAAACTCCCGTAAGATAACCTTCCATGCTCGATACAGTTTTACTATGATAAAGTCCGTGATATCCGTTGCCGTAGCGACTTGTTGCTTCCCCCGATTTTGGGGAAACCAACTTTTCTAATATCTGCTAACCCTTGACCATTTCATCGCCTATGGACAAAAATCTATTTAGTTAACAAATAAACGGAGCACATTCAAGTTGTGCAACGAAAGAGAGCAAAGAGTTATCTAGTCCGCCATGATCATGAATAACAACAACAACAACGAGCCTCAATATTTACAGCAACAGCAACAATATAACAACGTCACATCTTCCCTTCTCACTAAGAATAAACAAAAACAAACATAAAGGGTTCTTTGACTCAGTTACAGCAACAAAACAAACAGATAATAAAGAATAAACTTAAAATGATAGTCTTTGTATATATCATTGATTAACAGTAGTCCGGGCGATTGATTATGCGTCCGCTCCTGGTTTTCATGGGTTGGTATGTTTCTTGAGCTTCATAGTTTTCATAAGCCTCTGTTGTATTGCTTTGGGATGCTTCAGATGTGTCTAATTGCTCCTTTGACTCGGTCTGGGTTTCAATTTCAATTTCCGTTCGTGGTTTACATTACCAGGACTTTGTTCCTTCTTTGTTGGGGATGGGAAGTCTGGGACATCTTCATCGATGTCATCAAACGTTTCTTTGGATGTTCTCAGGAATCTTCTGTTTCTTCTTAGAATCATCCCATCCTCTCTCCTCACAATATAAGATCGTACATCGGCTTTTCTTAATACTTTTCCTTTCTTCGAACGACCAAAGCGATCTTGTTTACTTGGCTGTATGCGCACAATTTCATTTTTCTGAAGCTCTGGCAGTTCCTTGCTACCTCTGTTAAAGTCCTTGGATTGTACTTGTTTTCTTTCTTTGAGCTTTTCACTGACTCCCTTCTGTGTTTCGGGCTTTAGGAGTTGTTTCGATATGGGTAGCAAAGTTCTCATGCGACGGCCAAACATTCTTTGTGCTGGTGATGAATCCATACCTTCTGATGGTGTGTTTCTCCACTCTAGAAGTGCAAGGTAGAAATCAGTCTTTGCATCTTTCGCTTTTTTCATCAGTACCTTGGTGGTCTTAACGGCATTTTCAGCTTTTCCATTGCTTTGAGGGTATTCAGGTGAGCTAGGGGCTCTTTCAAATTCATAGGATTTTGCAAATTCGTCAAATTCGCGTGATGAGAATGGCATGTTATCACTGATCAACTTTTCAGGGATTCCAGGGGCTGAGAAGTGTCTTTTTAACTTAAGGATGACTTCTCCAGCTGTCTTGTGGTATAGCCTGTCAACTTCAAAATGATTCGAGTAGCAGTCCACTGTGCACAAGTAATCTTTGTCGTCACTCGTCAGCAGTAAAGATATCAGCGGCAATAAACTGCCAAGGGCGTGCAGGGATTTCACGGCTTATCAGTGGCTCTTTCTGCTGGTTATTTTGAAAAGTGTTGCAGGTGTCACATTTTGCAATGTAATCTGTCAAATCCTTGTGCATACCAGGCCAGTACACAACTCCACGTGCTCGTCGAAGACAGCTTTGGACCCCAGTGTGGGCTACGTGCAGCTTTTCTCCAATCTTTTTGCGAAGGTGCTCTGGTATGACTGCTCTATGCCCTTTGAATACGATTCCATCTTGGGTCGCTAATTCATCTCTGATATGAAAATATGGGTGTACCCTTGCATGTAGGCCATCTTTCTTTGCAGGCCAGCCTTCAATAATAATCTTCATGGCGTCCTTGAGTGTTTCATCTTCGGATGTAGCTTGCTGAATTTCTTTCAGTTGAGGCTCTGATATAGCTAAATGGCTAGCCATATGGGCAATTTCAGTGTCTTTTTCGGTTTCTGAGCGATCATCATTTTGAGATGGAATGTAGGCCCTTGAAAGCGTGTCGGCGAGGACCATTTCTTTCCCAGGCTTGTAGCAAATTTTGACATCATAGCTTTGAAGTCGCAAGAGTAGACGTTGTAACCTCTTTGGTGTAGAGGCAAGTGGCTTTGTGGCTATGGAGACTAAAGGTTGGTGATCAGTCCAAAGGGTGATTTCACGCCCATAGACATATTGGTGATTTTGCTCCATTCCAAAAACTTGGGCCAAGAGTTCCTTCTCAATTTGACTATATTGTTGTTCAGCTGATGTGAGTGCTCTACTGGTGTATGTGACAGGTCAGGCATCTTGTAGTAGAACAAACCCAAGGCCTTTGGAGGATGCATCCCCTTGTCCTTCAACTGGCATATTTGAGTCAAAGAATTTGAGCACAGGTACTTTTGTGACTGCATTTTTGATGTTTTGAAACGCTTCATCATGTTCACTGTTCCAATTCCAAACAGCATCCTTGTGTGTTAGTCTCCTTAGGGGCTCACATATATCAGAGAGGTTGCTCAGGAACTTTCCAAGGTATTTAACCATGTCGATTAGTCGCTGCACTCCAGAGACATCATTTGGTTTCTCCATCTCTAGAATGGCTTTGATTTTTGCAGGGTCTGCTTTGACCCCATCTGGAGTTAGAAGGTGTCCTATGGAGACTTCATCACATTTGAATTGAAGTTTGTCAGCATTGAGTTTGATACAGCGCTCTTGGCATCTCTTGAGAAGAGCGATCATGTTTTCATCGTGATTTTTCATGGCTTCTGAGTATGTTTTTCCTTTCCCTGTCACTAGTGCATCATCATCAACGGCGTAAACTCCAGTGAGGCCTTCAAGTGCTTGATCAAAGCGATGTTGGAAGTGCTCACTAGCTGGCTTGATGCCAAAAGGCATTCTGAGGAATTTCCATCTCCCCCATGGCGTGTGAAATGTTGTGAGGTCTGTTGACTCATCATCCAGTTCAATTTGCAGGTAGCCTTCCTCGAGGTTGACTTTGCTGAAGACTTTTGCATCATCCAAGTCTGGTAAGATATCCTCAATGATGGGAAGGGGATAATGGCTCCTTTTCAGGGCTTGATTTAGGTGCTGGGGGTCAATACACGCCCGCAATTTGCCATTGGGTTTCTCTGCGACAACAAGATTGGAAACCCAGTCAGTAGGCTTTGTCACTTTTGTGATAACCCCAAGCTCTTCAAGTCTGTCAAGCTCATCTTTTAGTTTACTCTTCAGGGCAAGTGGGACACGCCGGGGTGGCATGACAACTGGCTTGACTGTTTCATCAATATCTAAGTGAAGTTTTCCTGGCATGTGACCAAGACCTTCAAACACATCTGCATAATTCTTCATGATATGGTCTCTTGTAAGACCAGCTGTATGATGTGTAGCTTTGCTTAGATTTGCTTTTGGAGATGAAGAAGGTTCCTGTGCAGTAGCTTGGGAAGGAAAAGCGCCGCTGCAACTAAAGCAATCATTGCTAAAAGGCTCATCAATCTTATCATATTGTACAGTGAGTAACTGCATTTGTTGGGCAGCCTGTGAGCCTAAAAGTGGTATATAGTCACCCTTGATAATGACAAAAGGGATTTCATAGCACAGATAATTTTTGGGATTTTTGATCTGCAGTGTGCAGGTTCCAACTACAGGCAGGCTAGCTTTGCTGTAGAGGGTAAGGGGCTGGTTAGATTCTTGGATTTTTGTTCCAAGAGGGACATACTTTTCTGGTAGCACATTGCAAGATACACCAGAATCAACCTGCATTGTGATTTTCTGGTCAGATAATGTGATGTGAGCAAAAATCTTAGACTTATACTGAGATTTTGAAACTGTATGAATATGCAGATGGCCATTTGCATCATAATCAACAGAGAGAATATCATCATATGCATTAGAAACAGCATTCACATGAGGCTTAGTAGTGTAATCTCCCTTACCAGCATGTTTGCGTTGGAGGCACATGGCAGCAAAGTGGTTTCTCTTACCGCAGTGTTCACAAATCTTGCCAAATGCAGGGCAGAACTCTTTTTTCCATCCGTGTTCACCACTACAATACTTACAATCAGAAATAATGTTTCTCTTGGTTCCAAGATTATTTTGATTTCTTTTCCACTTTCCTACAGCATGAACTTCATTGTTTGAGTCTTCACTTTGTCCAGTAATCACTTTTAATTGGGCGGTTGTGGTTTCAGCTGATCGAGCAATGTCAATACATCTATTCAAAGTAAGTTTGGGTTCTTGCAAAAGCTTTTGTTGTACTTTAATATTTGAGATTCCACAAACAATTCTGTCTCGAATGAGTTCATCTCTCAAATTGCCAAAATTGCATGTGGCAGCCAGGGCACGAAGTGCAGCAGCATAAGCATCAATCGATTCATCCGGTGTTTGGTTTCGATTATTGAATTTAAATCTTTCATAAATGACGTTTGTCTCTCCTAAGCAGTAGGCATGCCATAAATCGAATATTTTGTCAATGTTTTGCTGATCAATTTCATTTTCAAATGCCAGTCCATTGTGGATATCAAGTGCATCTGGGCCAATGCAAGTTATAAAGGCAGCAACACGAAAGGGGCTGGACTGTGAAGCCAAATTGGTTACAGTTTCGTATGCAGTCCAGACTTGCCGCCATTTTGTCCAGTTTTGGGCAAGGTTCCCATGCAATTCAAGTCTTGGAGGCAATGGAACATTTGAGATGAACGCAGTTGGCTGTGCTTCAGCTATGTGGGTTGTACTTTGAGCTCCTTCATCAGGTTGAGTCATGTTGAAAATATGGTTCACACCACGCCTGATACCATGTAAAGTTGTGCAACGAAAGAGAGCAAGAGTTATCTAGTCCGCCATGATCATGAATAACAACAACAACAACAACAAGCCTCAATATTTACAGCAACAGCAACAATATAACAACGTCACAGCACAGATTTGGATGCAGCTAAAGAAGAGCTTTTTAACCATATACTTTTCAACCTCAACGGCTGCATAGGCCAAAAATTGCCTTTTTTGATGCTTGATTTCAACCCCCTTCTGCATGTTTAAATTTCGAAAATGTTTCGTAAGAATATTACGCTTCTTTTCCTCTTTCGAAAGAGACCTTAACTTTTGCTGTTAAGCAAATAGAGCCGAAATGGCATCGAAAAACGTTTTAACTCTACACAGTTTTTGGTTGTACTTTAGTGAAACTAATTTTTTTAGGGGATTCTGGGAATCCTTTGGATAACGCAAGGATTTCCGAAAACTGTGAAAGATGTACAAGGGGGTGCATGATTTGATGCAATTTATACGTGTTAGATGCATCAGCTCCCTCAAATCCCGAGGATCAATTCTTCTTCAGTTACACCAATTCTTATTCATGATTTAAATCGAGGCTTCATTTTATCCCTGTAGCCGTAGGAATTGGTTATGCATCTACAGGTGATGAGCAAGTCTGCGAAATGTTTTTGCCGCTGACCAATAGCACTATGCGCCACCACATTTAGTTGGAATCTGTAAAGCTGGGAAACACCCAGAAAAAGCGAACAATGCAGTTTAGAAGATTCCTGACCCTAGGGAATCAGCCTATTGTCATCGGGCATGGCAACTTGCACAGGTAATAAGTTCAAAATTACATGGACGAAAGCTCAATGTTGTAAAACATCAAGAAAGGCATCAAAACATTGGAATAAATATCACAGTGATAGCCAGAAAATCGAGCAAATTGAACGATTTATTGTTTGGTAAATATCTCCAAATCTAGCCGCAGCCTTTTCATCTTAAGCACTGAAAATTGTGTGTGTGTAAAAAAAAGTGTGTACATATCAACTAAGGTGGTAGGGATTTACTTTATCAAAGTCTTGAAACTTTTTAGATTTTCTGCTCACTTTATTTCCTTTGGTAGGCCGTTCGAAATCTGTGGCCCAATACACGACAGACTATTTGACCCAAATGTTGTTTGCTTGGGCCTAACATGGGCTAAGCTATTTGGATTTCTTAATGAATAATGTGAAGACCGCAATCTGAATATGTTCTGCATGAAAGGTGGGTTTAATTGTTTTACTGTTTTGAAAATTTCAGTGCAAAGGATTCTCTGGCGAGCAACAAGCATCGTGCATTTATTTGACTTCAAAAGCAAGTCGTCATACGAACTGGTATGATCACTATAGAGAAATCTTAGAGCGCGTTCTTGTATCTTTTCAATTTTCTGTAGTGATTTTGAAGATGAAAAATACCACACCAAGGGACAGTAATTAAAATTTGAATAAACAAAGCTCTGAATAAGAATCTGTTTTTCCTTAAAGCCAATAATGCCTTTAATCTTTCAAGAACATTTAATTGTGCTGCTGCTTTTTTGCAAATATTTGAAATATGTGGGTCGAAATCAAGTCTGTAATCCAACGTAACCCCCAGAAGTTTTACGGTCTCCTCAGATTTGATCATTTTACCATTTATGTTAATTTGTTCTCCAATAGTATTCGTTTGACTTTTCCTGAGGAGTATTGCATGAAAATTTTCAGGGTTTGCAATCATTTCGTTGTTTTCCAACCATGATGGGGCCACTCCTGTTTCTTTTTCCAAAGTATTTACAAGATCGGGCATGCTTTTAGAAAAATGAGCTAGTGGTCATCAGCGTAATTATGGAGCGTTGCCTGCTTTATGAAAAGAAATAAATCATTTATGTAAAAGTTGAAAAGGACAGGTCCCAGTACAGAGCCCTGGGGTACACCAGATATAACTTCTTTAAAAGAACTATATGTGTTATTTATCCTGACACATTG
Organism: Aurelia sp. 3 sensu Dawson et al. (2005); assembly: GCA_964020215.1. NCBI lineage: Eukaryota > Metazoa > Cnidaria > Scyphozoa > Semaeostomeae > Ulmaridae > Aurelia > Aurelia sp. 3 sensu Dawson et al. (2005). Next base: position 15,032,878 of record OZ026572.1, read on the forward strand.
TTTTCGTCTTTTGAGATAAGAATAGACAAGGACTAGTGCATCCTCATCAAGTCCATATGCGTGTAATTTGGCAATAAGCAAATCATGCGGGATACAATCGAATGCTTTGGAAAGATCCATAAGGATAGCACCTACGACATAGTCGTTATCTAGTTTAGACCTCCAATCTTCTACAAGACGTATCAAGACGTGTTGAGTTCCATATGCTCTTCGATAGGCCGCAATGAAAACAGAAAGCGTATTGTCTAAATGCTTGATTAGTTGCTGTTTCAAGACCTTCTCGTATATCTTAGAAAAGGAATTGAGAACACCAACTGGGCGAAAGTTCCTCTCTACTGTTCTATTTGGCTCCCCCTTATCTAAAGGGCAGACTACCGCTTTTTTGCATCATTTGGAAAGCGGGAATTTCGAATGCTACAATTTATTGCCGTGGTTAAATTGTTTGTAAGCTCATTTGCAGCTAGAGACATCAGCTTTGGGGGTATTTTATCTTCACCGGTAGATTTCCTGCCATCCAAGGATTTTAGTAGATGCGCAACTTCCTGATTTTTCTACCTCTTGAAAAGTGAAAGTGCCCAGCACTTGCTCTGGGTTTTGAATAATAGCTAGCACACTAGGGTGGTATTTATACTTATCAAGAATCAAGTGAACAATTTGGCGATCATCAGAAATCCCAATGTCTTTAGCAAGGCTAATAGGCTTCTTACCGCTAGATTTCTCTACTATATTTACATAGTGATGGTTGAAAATCTCTGCCAATTCCTAGTCATCAGTTACAATGGTATCATTTCTTACAAGAGAAATATCGCTACTCGTGAGTCCCCCTTTATTTGAAAGAAAAGGTTTAACAAGATCCCAAAATTCTTTATTAGACATGATGCCATTTTTAGTTGCTTCTTTGAAGTGGCTCTTGATAGCCTTCTTTCTCAAAGAGACACATTTATTTCGTTGCTTTTTGAAATTAGTCCTATTTTCTGCCGAAGGGTTTTTATTAAGTCTTTTTTTAAGCCTTGATCTGGTATAAATTGCCTTTTGTAACTGCTGATTCATGAAAGGGGCAGTGTTTCCCCTCTGAACTTTTGTTGAATCCGCATCATTTAAATCTTCTTTAAAGTCTATATCCTTTACATCTTGGAGGAACTTTTCAGGTTCAAACTTCTTATAACTACGATATTTGATCACTTTAGGTTTGAGACGGGGAATGTGTGTTTTCATCAAAGTTAAGACAAGGCCGTGAAAGTCACTTAGACCAGTTTCAACAACGGTCGTATTTTGAAAACATCTAGGTTTATTGGTGAGCATAACGTCAATTGAAGAGCTGTGATTTTTTGTGAAGCATGTCTTATCCTTTACCAAATTGGACAGTCCAAAAACATCGCAGGAAGAAATTAACTTAGTATACCCTGGATGCTGAATATCATGAGTGTCAATGAAAAATGAAATTGTCTCCAAGATCCAAGCAACATTCTGAACCAGGTGAGTTATTTGCGAAAACAGGGATGGCATCTACATTTCTTATCGAAGGAGTATTGGTCTTCACAAGGCTACCGGCCTAAGTATTTTGGTCTGCCGAGGTAAGCCCTCCTAGTGCTCAAAATCCTTGACATAAACGAGCGATCAAATCATTTTTGAAGAGGAGGATCCTTTGTTGTTTATTTTGGTGAATTGGAAGCCTATTCGACCCTTCTGTGCCTCAGTAGCGAAGAAATTGCAAGTTTATCAGATACCTACTTGTTGGTTTTGTGTCGATTTCAGAGCCCACCATTTTTGTTTGTTTACGATCTGGCTGCCGCAAACAATAAAGAGCAACCACAACAGCTCAAAGCGAGGTTAAAATTATACCTCCGTGATTTTTCATGTTAGCATAGAGCACTATATCTTTTTTTAAGATCCAGGCGGTCAGTATGGCTGCCTGTAAGTTGATCTTCCAAGGGGTCGAGTAATAATGGGGGCGAAGTTCTCCTTGTTTGCATGTATGTCATATTTTTGTGATGTTAATTTCGAATCTGAAGTTTTCTTAAGAATTTTTCCCTTTTTCAATCTCATTTACCGAAGTATTCTGTCCTGTCACCTCTGAGAAAATAATATTTTTTCTGCTTTCCACGTTTGTTTGCCCCATGGGTATGCTATTTATGGCTAGTTGGTCATTAAGCGAAACTAATTTTTAAAATCATATCCTATAACTGCAGCTGCAGGGTAAGCACGACTGCATCCAGAAAATATTAGTTGCTCGTCAGATTATCCTCGAGATTATCTATGGATTCAGCTACTGGCGAACCCTCAGCTCGTTGTCGTCGTTTCTCGTAGGCAATACACACGGTGGGAAGTTTAGGCCATCCACGAGTTAGTTGAAAACAGAAACTCCAGGCTTTGCACGATTAAAACTGCGCATAATGAGATAGTTTGATTTCCTCAGAGAAAAACTACGGAGGTCCAAGTGACGCTGTCTTGTTTTTGTTTTGATTTGTTCGGTAAAGCTCCATTTGAGATATGTACATGAGCCCTTTACCTCTGCTCATTGTTGTAGCTGTGAAGGTTTTGGGAGTAGTCACTCCTCCAGCTGAGACATGGAGCGTTTGTAATGATTCAAATTTCACTATTGCCTCGGTTTCGATCGATATCTGCGCGCGCATAAAGATCATTTCGCAGCCTTGCTCAGGTGATGCAAAATAACGGTCACATAATTGGTTGTGTCTTTTCGTTGCTCTAATAATCTGACGAATGAAAGATATGATAGCGATCTTAGGTATCTCGTGTTTAAAGAATGTTAAATGAAGTGAAAAAGAAATGAAATGAAGAATCTCAATCTGACAAGGGAGGAAATTTATCAAGGAAACTTGCTTATGTGGAATTTATATCATGCAGTGCCATGAGTAACTTGCTTCCCTTTATCCTACCCGTCGTTTATTTTGGTTTGGTGTTGATTGTGTTGTTCCTCATCTTTGAAATAGCAATTCTGTCCTACTTGTTAGCCATAGCTATTATCCAAACATAGGAAATTTACTAAGGTGATACTTATCAACTTTCAGGAGCCTGCTGAAGATGTTACTTTCCACAAAGCAAATCAAGCCAGAATAATTACACTTAACAGACCAAAGGCGTTAAATGCACTGAATTTATCCATGATTAGGAAGATTCATCCAAAATTAAAGGTAGGAAGGATTTTGGAAGAAAAATTAATTGGGTCTTGCGTCAGGATGTTGGTGTTCATGCCAAACAGACTAGCTTCGTTTGAAAATGATACCGGGGAATCATTAAAAGCAACCCCTGTTTGACAAATGACTTTTCCGTGAATATTAAAATGATAATATTGGGAAACATACGGCCAGGTCAATAACGTCAACAGCATAATGCCCCCCTATGCAATAAGGCCAATAGCATAATGCCCCACCATACCACATCAAGCATAATACCCCATTGCGTTAGCATAATACCCCGCCTCCGTATGGCGTATCCACCACATCAAGCATAATACTACACCACGTTAGCATAATACCCACCTCCGTATGGCGTATCCACCACACCAAGCATAATACTCCGCCTCCGTATGGCGTATCCAGCACAGTAGTGCGTATAGGTTCGCTAGCGTGATCCAGGGAGGAGCTTCAGTCTTTCAAACGGGGATTGTTTTTTATACATCCGGTGATATTGCTCTTATTCTAATGCAGATACCATAGCAGCTAACAAATTATCATCAGCATCATCATCATCATCATCATTTATTTATCTTATGTAGGCCATGAAACTAAAAAAGAAATAGCTAAGTTACAGCTAATTGAGGCCTACTTTATACAATTAAAAGATCAAGGAAAAAAATAATAAATAAATTTACAATGTATATACATGAATATAAATTACGAGATAAAAACAACTATTCTGTTAGGAACCCAACTTGCGGAATATATGTTTTACAAAGTCTGCAGTTGCATTCACCACCTTTCCAACATTTAATTCGTTTTTTAAAGATAGGAAGGGTGTTTGATTGTTTTATTTCTTGCGGCAATAGTTGCCACAATCTGCCACCAAGAAAGGCTATGGTCTCAATCCCAAAGGACGTGATTCGCACCTTTGGCACTTGAGCATCATTGCCATGTCTTAGATTGTAGTTCATATTTCGTTCCTGAAAAATGTCCTTCATGAAAGGTGGATTTAGATGGGACTTCGTTTTAAAGATTTCCGTCATTAGCAACTGCAGGTTCCGTACATGGATGGGCACCGAATTGCTCTGCTCCAGGAGATATCCAAAATCATTTCTGTGATCCTTATGCGCAATGCGCAATGCCCTTTCATGAACATGATTTATTCTATTATTCATGGTCCTATCATAAAACATCCACACAAGTGGGCAGTAGCTAAAATGAGATATAACAAACGCTCTCATTAAATGCTGCAATTTTACAGTGTCCATGTAGCAGGAGACACGGGCAAGAGCGTGTAGTTTTTGGCCAGCTTTTCTACACAAGGTCTTGACATGTTCTTTGAAAGAAAGCGATTGATCGAAAGTGATACCGAGAAGATTTTCTTCCGAACTTTCCTTCACGTAAGCATCGCCTATTTTGATTGTTGTTTCATTACCTCCCCTCGCGCCAAAAACTATTAAATGGCATTTGTCTTCATTTAGTTTCATTGAATTATTTGGGAACCACTCAGTTGTTTTAAGGGCATCATGTTCTAAATGCGCAATGACAGTTTCTATCTTTGGACCACACGCATACATAGTCGTATCGTCCGCAAAGTTGCAGACTTTGGTTTCCTCCAGGAACATGAAAAGGTCATTCAGATATATATTGAACAAAAAGGGCCCTAAGACTGAACCTTGCGGTACACCCAAGAGGGTTTCTGTCCATGTGCTGAATGAACCATTGACCTTTACCCTCTGCTTCTTGTCGATGAGATAGCTATGGATGAACAGCAAGGCAGATCTACTGAAACATTCAATTTTGCAATCAATAATTCGTGATTTATACAATCGAAGGCTTTCGATAGGTCCGTCAGGACGGTCCCAGCGACGCCTCCACTGTCTATTGACTTCTTGCAGGTTCCCACAAAATGTAGAAGTGCATGCTGTGTACCATAGCCTTCTCGAAACCCACAAAGGAGTTAGAAAGAATTATAACTAGAAACTTTATATAGAAAGCTTGCACGACAAAAAATAGTAAGATTTAACACACTAAGGCCTTTCGGGCTCATGTCTTCATCAGAGTGTGATTTCGATTAAATCTAAGATAGCAACGAGGTGCATATAACGGCTATTGTGAGGAAATTCTAGATGTGATGATTTTTTTGTATGGCACTGATATTGATTTAGAGTTTTAAAGGGCATGTCCCTCTTTGAATAGTTTTCTTCGTAATAGAAAAGAGTAGACGAGTCATTGAGTGCAAGAAAACGAATATTTTCAGAAAACGGTTTTTTAGGTTTTTCTGTCTTTTTCCGCATTCGTGAACGTGTTTTGGAAAGTTTCTAGTTGAAATTCCAGTACTCGATTCTGAAATGTGATTATTCATTCGATTGCGTACGTTTTTTGTCTGGCCAATGTAACTCATCTCGTTTCATTTTATTTTCATTTTATTTCATTTTAAAAATGTTTACCCTGGGATACAATTCAGTTAAAAAATAGATTAAGCAACTGCTTTCCAATTTTCCCAGCAAAAAAAGACGTGAAAAGCTAATGAGAAGTAGGCCTATTTACAATAATTTCTAATTACATGGCTATGAAAACGAGAAAAAGAAAAATAAAGATGACTCTTTCGATGCTGAACAGCTTTCCTTGAATATTCTCAATTCAAAGCTTTTAGTTTTGTTTTGAATGACTGAATCGAAGGGGCAAATTTCATTTCCGAGTCGAGTTTATTCCATGCCTTCGCTCCACGAAACGCAAATAATTTTTGGCCATAAGCAGTTCTCATCTTTGGCACTGCAAGATTACATTTCGTATCGCGAAGGACCCTGGTATGAACATCAGACAATTCGTGGATGATGTTACCTAGGTTTTCAGGTGCGAGTTCATTCAAAGATTTATACACCATTGTACAAGTTTCTCGATAGATTAGTTTCTCAATTGACGGCCAGCGAAGCAGCTGCAATAGAGGAGCAGCTGGAGTGTCAAAGGGACTACTTGTAACAATTCTAGCTGCTCTGTTCTGTAATTTCTGCAAGGTTTTCAGTTTAGTTGCCCCGCAGCATCCCCAAGAGCAACAATAACTGAAATGTGGTTGAACAATACTTAGATACATATTCCTTAATGTATCCCCTTGCACATAGTGTTTTGCATACTTCAAAAGTCCTATAGCTCTAGAGATCTTCTGTGTACATTTAACATTGCTCTCCCATTTTAGATTATCGTCGATCATGAGACCAAGATATTTAGTTTCCTTCACAAGATCGATATCATTTCCATTTACTTGAAGCTGAGGAATCGGTACCATAGGTGTATCAATTTTCCTCAACTTCTGCGACGATCCTATGATCATGGCCTGAGTCTTGACAACATTCAAGGAAAGCTTGTTACCCTCTAACCACTTCTCAAGGCAGGCAAGTTCAGCATTAACAACAGCATCAATCTCTTCTATATTATCGGAAGAGAACGAAATTGCTGTATCATCCGCATACATCGTTGCTTTTGCACGTTTTAGTGCAAAAGGTAGGTCATTAATGTAAATCAAAAATGGAAGCGGTCCAAGGCAAGAACCTTGAGGTACTCCTATGCTGATTTCAGTAGGATCGGAGCAGACGCCGTTGATCTTGCAGAACTGCCTGCGATTATCTAAGTTAGAGCTAAACCACTGGTTTTCAAGACCGTCGATTCCGTAATTACGCATCTTATTCAGAAGAATTTGATGGTCGACTGTATCAAAGGCTTTCTTTAGATCAATGAAAATCATGGCGGTAAATTTCCCCCTGTCAATATCTACGTACCAATCATTTGTACAGTTCAATAAACAAGAGACGACCGAATGCAAATTACGAAAACCGTACTGATCTATAAATAAGTACTTGTTAGAATCAAGATACTCGTACAGTTGATCATAAATGAGCTATTCGAATAATCTTGAAACTACTGGTAGGACAGAGATTGGTCTATAATTCGATCTATCCTCAGTTGATCCACTTTTAAAGATGGGAGCAACACGTGCTATTTTCCAGCTATCAGGAAATATTCCTGATTCAATAGACAGGTTATAGATCCTACATAGAGAATGTGAGATAATTGGAAAAGCAATTTTGATGAAATGGCTTGCAATGCCATCTGATCCAAAGCCGAATGAAGTCTTCATTTTCTTGAGAGCCTTTTCTACAGAAACAGAATAGACAGTCTTAAACTGGAAACTCGTACCTTCTTCATTGATGTCATATTCATTCGATAGTAAGTGGTTAGGCTGCTGCGGTATATCGTCACTTAGATTTTTACCTACGCTACAAAAGAAATTATTCATCGACTGAGCAATTTCGTTGTTGTCAGTTACATTGCGACCTTCCACATCAAGACAGCTAACATTTGTTGTCTTTGATCTCTTATTCAACAAAAGGTTGATCGTTTTCCATGTCTCTTTCAAATTTCCCTTGTAAAGAGCAATCTTTTTGGTAAAGTACTATCGCTTGAGCTCTTTGCCTAGATTGTTTACTTTATTCCGCACGTGTTTGTAAGAATTCATAAGAATGGAAGACTTGTTTTTAACAGCAGAAGTCTTGAGCTCGCCCCTGGAACGAGCAAGTTTTCTGAAATCAGTAGTCAACCAAGGGGTCAGCTTATCTGAAACTTTGATAGTTCGCATTGGGGCATGTTTTGCACATATTGCATGAAAGGAGGTAAACCACATTTTTACTCTGGCAAGTAACGCTGGATTTGATTTCCCAAGTGCTGTTATTTGCAGTGGTGAATGAGATGACCGGCTGGAGATACTGTTTACGTAGTTAGCGTCTTTTGTTCGAACAGTGTGAAGTTTCAGGGCTGCGATGTTGTGGTCGGACGTGTTGAGTCTCAGACTTTGCGCTTGTAAGTGTAGCCTGCGTCGCAGACCCAATTCCAAAAGGAGAAGGATAGGGTCTGCGCACAATGGAGCGATCCCGTGTTCTTTGCATAAATTATATTCAAGGATCCTCGAATGTAATTTATGCAGACTATCATGATTATGTACACAAAATGCATGTATCAATCGAGGAATTCATCGTAAGTTTCTGGAGAACATCGTAAACACTTCAGTACAAAGAATGTCGGCCTTTAGTTTTCCTCTCGCTCGCAATATGATGCACTAATTATGCATGACACTCGCTGTCTATGTGCCCAGTAAACGGAATAAATTAAAGTCACGAGAACACGAGATCGCTCCATTGTACGCAGACCCTATTCTTCTCCTTTTTGAATTGGGTCTGCGACGCAGGCTATTGTAAGTGTCGATAATGGATTTTTAGGTTGTTTGAAAGCAATGAATGCTTTTGATTTTGCGAACACTGTTTTAGTTTTTTGTCATTGGCATTTTTCAAAAATTTTTTGTTTTCTTTGAGCTCTTTTCTATTACGAAGAAAAACTATTCCAGGAGGGGCACGCCCTTTTAAACTCTTAATTAATAACAATGTCATACGACATGATCCTCACATCTAGAATTTCCTCGCAATAGCTTTCATAAACACATCGTTGCTATTTTAGATTTATTCGAAATCAGATTCTAATGAGGACACGAGTCCGAAAGGCCTCAGTGTGTTAAATCTTAGTATTTTCTGTCATCCAAGCTCTCTATTTTAAGTAGCAGGTAACATGTGCTGATATAAATGCCACTATTTAAAGTTCTTCCATGGCTGCAATGTTCTGCCAGGACAACACAGTGTACTTCGAGCCATTTTTATGACCATAGCGTTATTTTGAAATTGAGCTTTTCAATGAAATTCCATTTTACATTGATATTAGATGTGAGTTAAATCCCTCACATCAGGTTTATTTCGCAATATTTGCTATCATACCTTGCCCTCCAGCCAAGGAAACAGACACTCGGGACACTCAGTGGTATGAGTTTCTCTTGCCAGATCTGGCACTCACTCATTAAGAGAAGAGGTAAGTTATAGTCTAAGATACGGCTACAAAACTAAACATCTGGTGCCGAAAGTGTATTAATCTTCCTAAAAAAAAAACGAGCAGTATAGATTACAATTTCAAATGGTTTCAAATGTAATTCAGAAACTTCTTCACATTTCGGAAGTAAATACATGAAACTCTGCGAAGATGATGCTTGGGTATCTCCTTTTCTCGACATAGTGTATTGAAGAGGGCCTTGCTTCTCAAAGGAAATAACATGGGCGTCAGGAAGCATTTGGATTTAATTGGACTTTTGAAAATCGTCCGGTCGAAGGCTGCGGTTTTTAAGACTACAAGTAGCCGCGTTATATTCTATGCGGCTTCGTTTCACTTGATAGCCACTGGACCGCTGACCCGACAGACGCTCATTTGCCAATCGACTTGAATCCTAAAATTTAGATGGATATGAAATCAACTAAAAAATCCTTAAAGAACTTTTTTCCCACGGCTCGTAACATTCCAGAGCAGAGCTCCTAGAACAATGGCTGCGTCCAAACGGTGACGTCACCGTTTGGACATCTTAATTTCCTTCGCTTGTGGGTTTAGGGGGGGGGGAGCCCGAGAGCAGTATTTGAATATTAGTCTCGCTTGAGCAAGGGCTCTAAGATAAAGGATACAGATTTGAATGAGACAAAGCGAGTTGGCAACCTCAAGAATAGATTCCACACTGTCAACAAAGCGGACCATAATGGTTTGCTTTCTCTGTTTTGTTTGATTTGATTGAGTGCGCTCAGAGGTGTGAAATATGTTCTTCTCGAAGGTAAATCGCATTGTCCACTCGCAACCGAGAATCTTTTGTTGCACAAAATTGGTGATTGCTCCTCGCTGGTGTGCGTTAGAAGGGTAGACTGCATTACATAAGTCCCTCTAACTTACGCTTGTTGTTGTTGTTGTTGTTGTTATCGCTTCAGTTGAGGGACTTATGTCCTTACGCTTCAATACAGGGACTAATTAGGCCAAGTCCGCCGTATTCACGGCGCGTCCAATCAGATCACTACTTTCTTAATAAGGTAAGAGCACGTGCCAATTCTTAGCGTTTGATTGGCTGATTAGGAAAATGCTACTGTTTGGAGCGAAAGAAAACTGGGCCTGAGTTGAATGTGTCAGAGGGGTTCAGCAAAGAAATAACATTGATTTAGTCAGCATCTTTTGTAAATGTTCTCACTGCTTTCGCGGGCTTTGTTTGCAAAATGAAGGATCGTGCCATCGAAGCCGTGGAGGCTTGATTTAAGATGACCCTGCAACACGCTGCTATGATGAGCATGGAAAGTCGGTTTTCAGAAATGATCCTCTCTGGAAACTGTTTAATTGCTCTGCAACCAATCGAGCTATCGAAATTCTGTAAAAAGTATGGGATTGCTCATACTCTATGCAATCGAAAGACATATCTAACAAGGGGGTTTGCCTTCACGGTTTTTGAGAAGGCTCATTTCAAAATATTTTACTAGCTTCAGAATCAAACTTTTCACCAAACACACAACATGCTCACGGACACACATGCCAAATTTTAAGTCAAAGGCTTGGCCAGTTTTTCCGCAATAAAATTCTAAAGTTTGGTAGCCTACACGTTTCTTATAAGAAACTTGGATCAGGCCATAGTACTAAAAGTTTCGTCATTTTGCATGAAATTTTGTCAGTTTTAGTACTAAAAGTTTCTTAATTGGTTTCTTATTTTTGAATGCATGAATTATCAATGTAGTCGCTAACACTGCGGCAAATATGTTTCTTGACATTTAAAACATCATAAAGGAATAAACAGTGTTCTTTTATGTTGAAAACACAAATTGTTGGATAGTATTGCTCAAGAATAAAGGGTCGCCGATCTATTTGCTATAATATCCATGCTTTTAACTTTGAAAAGTTTCTTAGTACTTATAAGACATAGTACTAGAGTTTCTTGAAATTTTAGTACTAGTTTCTTATAAACCAGTTTCTCATAAAAAAACGTGTACTCGACAACAAACGCAAAAAAGTTAGTCAGTCGATACGATTGGAAAGATTCAATGAAGCACTTGCAAGCATCTTGTGTGAAAACAATTCGGCAGTCTTTCGAGACTGACAGTGTAAATCAATCTTTTTTTTCATACAAATCTTTTGTGCCTGCACGAGCTATGGAATATCTTCTTTGAGTCCCAAGGCGAAGGAAAGGAAAGAGGTTTGCAAAGCAGGGTGTGACATAAAAGGAGAGAACAGCCGCTTTGGAATCAACCCCCTGTTCTACCTTCGTGATTGCATCATGTTGCCCACTCCCAGGAGACGTCCTGCCAACATAACTAATCAGAGTCGATGTTGCCTCCTCCCTCGAAGTTGCCTCTTTAAAACTTTAACTTGTTCACGAGGCGCTATTTGGAAAGGAGGCGTTCGATTGTTCGTAAGATCTTAGTCCCTGCTTAGAATCCGTTGGGTCGTGAGTCCTTCGTATGAGTGAAATCAAAACATCAGATTATAAATGTTGAACGAATACAAGGAATCACGTCGTCAGTCTAGTAGAAGGGCGCATATGTATGTATAATTTTGCCATCAAAGTAAATATATAACTATTAATAAAAGAAAAGAAATCTAATTACAATGTCTACAATTTGAAATAATTACAGGCAAAAATTACATATCTTATTAATAACCTAATTTAAAAACACCCCATGGTAAAAGATGGCAGGGATAGCATTAAAAGGTCAATGCAACCTTGTTTCCATAATGGTCCCTCCAGGAGTGCTATTCAAAAGGAAAATGAAAGAAAAGCATTTTTGTTATTGTTGAAGGATAATTTCTGTTACAGCTTTTAGGAATTCAATAATATATATAAGGACTATTTTCTCGCTTCTGAAGATCATTAAAGAATTTGTCCTTGATCTTATGCTTGAAGCTGTTGACATTGTTTGAAGATTTGAGGTCCGACTGTAGGCTGTTCCAAATTTTGGGTCCTATATAAGAGAGACCATTTTGCCCCATGTTAGTCTTTCGGAACGGTAGATTTAGTTTGTTTTTAGATCTGCGAGTGATCCTGCCCTGGCCAACTGGTGAGAACATCTCTGACATATAGGAAGGGGCTGAATTATTAAAAAACTTGAAAACATTTGTAGCAGTGCATTGCTCAAATCTCTCTTTTGTGGGGGGCCAATTTATATCTTTGAATTCTTTGATTCCTACGTGTGCTCTATTATTCAGATTCAAGCAGAACCTGATACATTTATTTTGCGCTGTTTGAATCTTTTTGGTTAATCTTTTAGTAAGCATTGGAAACCAAGCACTGCATGCATAGTCAAAGTGTGGCTGAATCAGTGCATTTGCAAGTAACCTACGGAGAGAGAAGTCAAGAAAGTTTTGCTTTCTGTAGAGGAACCTTAGTCTGCCATTGATTTTACTCAGGGTCCTGGCTGCCATCGACTCACCAGACAGGTTCTCATCAAGAACACAGCCCAATTACGTCACTGAGGTGTATTGTTTAATCTTGATGTCACCTCTTCTGATATCCAGTTCCTTGCTGCCAGATCGTTTATTTTTCCTGCCAAAGAGTATAGACTTTGTCTTGTCCTCTCCGAAGTGAATGCTTAATTTGTTATCAACAAACCAGTCACAAAGGGAGTTAAAATTTTTATTTAGTTGCTTTTCTATCTCATTGATGTTATTATCTCTGAAAACAAGACAGGAGTCATCTGCATATAAAAGTAGATCACAGTCAACTGCCTGAGGCATATCATTGACATAAAGGAGAAAAATGAGTGGGCCAAGAATAGAGCCTTGCGGAACTCCACATGATAATTCCCCAGGTGATGAGGTCTCTTTTCCTATGTTTACAAAGAAAGTTCGGCTTGTTAGATAAGACCTAAACCAATATATGGCTGGATCGGAAAAGGCAAGGTGTTTTAATTTCTCAAGGAAAATTTCATGGTCGATGGTGTCAAACGCTTTCTGAAGATCAATTAAAATCATGCCAGTAAACATCCCTTTTTCGAACGCCTGTGTGATTTTGTCACTTAGGTATGATAAACATGTGTCCGTTGAGTGGTGAGGGCGAAAGCCAGACTGATATCGATAAAGAATTTTGTTTGTATCGAGGTATTCTAGGACCTGCTCATGGACAATTTTTTCAATTACCTTGGAAATCTGCGGCAAGAGTGAGATTGGCCTATAATTTTTTGGTTCATCTCTGCTACCCTTTTTAAAGAGTGGCTTCAATTTAGCTTGCTTGCAATCCTCTGGAAAAAGTGATAGGGAGATGGAAAGATTGCATAGCTCTGAAACTGGTTTGGCAAGTATTTGTGCACCGTCCTTAAGGAACTTGCCTGCTAGATTGTCAAGCCCCGCTGCTTTTGTGGGATTTATTCCCTCCAAAAGTTTGAGAACACTTTCCTCAGTTGCATGGTGTAGTGTAAATTTCTGCTTTCCAAGGTTGAAGTGCTTGTAATATCTTTTGATACTTTCTGCTCCAAATTTACAGGGCGGATTTGGTAACTTATTTACTAATTCTTTAGCCAAATTTGAAAAGAAATCTTTAAAGATGTTCGAATTGATTTTGTCATCGAAACAATGCTCACCATCTTTTTTTAGGCAGATCTTTGACGGTTTGTCTTGTTTGGAAGGGAGTCCCAGTGATTTTAGGCTTTTCCATAGTTCTTTAGGCTTGCCAACATTTTCATTTAGTTTTCCAACAACACAAGTTTTCTTTTTCTTCCTTATGAGAGACAAAACGTTATTTCGAGATTTTTTGAAATTGACATGGTCTATATGACTTTTTGTCCTCTTAAATTTGGACAACAGCTTGTCTCGAATCCTGATCCCTTCCAGAACTTCTTCATCCATCCATTCTTCAGTGTTGTTTCTTATGCGAATCTCTTTTAATGTGGCTATTTCATCAATGATTGAAGTAATCACTTGGATGAAATGAGAATATGCAGCATTGATATCCATAAACTCAGAATATTTCGGAAATTTGATCAATTTTAGCTTTTTCAGAAAAAGGTCTATACTGTAATTTTTCATAGAGCGGATTTTAATGTATTTGTGACTAAAGCTTTTAGTTTTAGGACTTTGCCTAGTACAGTAGATCATTTGGTGGTCAGATACGCCTAAGCTAAGGACACCGTGTTGCGAAACTTTTTGAGCCGAATTGGTGATTATATGGTCCAATAGAGTTTCAGATTTTTCAGTTATGCGCGTTGGCTCCTTGATCAGTTGAACAAGTCCATGAAGGGAGCAGAATTCTTTATAGCGCTTGGTCCCATTAGAATTACAATTTTTACTGTTTATCAGGTTAATGTTCAAATCCCCCAGGATAAAGACTTCTTGATTATCAAAATTTTCTGTTTTTGAAATGGCTAGATTGAGTTTTCTAAGGAAACCACTTGAGTCAGGTGGCCTGTAAAGGATGCCAACGAGGATTGGTTTGGATTTTGGCAAGAGTAAGTCAAAAAATATATTTTCGAGATCTGGTGAGAAATCCTCTCTTACGTTGAAGGACAGATCTTTTCTGATATAGCAAGCAACACCCCCACCTTGTCTATTTCTGTCAGATCTTTTCAGTTCATAGCCATCAATTTTAATTTCATTATCTAATATGCTTTTGTCAAGCTTTGATTCTGTAATACCAATTATTGCAGGATTTGAATTTTTGGCAATGAGGCGCAATTCATCAATTTTAGGTAATAGACTGTTTATATTAAGGTGGAGAAAGTGTAAGCCTCTTTTTTTGAATGGATTCCACATATCCTTTTCTGTTGGCTCTTGGGTGGTTGCATCACTATTTTCTGGGGGTATCTGTTGTTCCTCATCATTAGCGGAGCCGTCATCAGCAAATGGTAGCTCTTGCCAAAGGTTGACTCTGATGTTGTTCTTGCAAGACAAACAAGTGTACCCATAATCATTTTTATTCAACCTGGAGAGAGTTGTAAACTCAATATCAGATATCTGGTCACAGCTTTTCAAACGGCAAGAGCATCACCAGGAAATGTACCAACACAACAAACAACAACTAGAATACTGCAATGAAGGATATCAAGGCTTCATGTTTACAGCCTGTGTCCCAATGAACATTTGAACATTTAAAGATATGGTTTTCAAGCTTTTCCGATGTTTACACATTATGGTAAGAACCCTTCAAATGAAAACAACTTTTGAAGAAACCAATGCTGATTTTTTTAGGAATGTGGACCCTCATACAAGAAACCTTTATGAATTTTAATGGAAACAGGCTGTCTTGGAAGATGGGAAAGAACAAATAAAGGCTGTCTCTGCCAAGGTCTCAAGTGCTATTGGCTTTTTAAAGCATGCAAAGAAGTTCCTACCAAGGGTAACTCTTGAGAATCTTTACACAGGTATTGTTGAGCCGCACTTTCGATACTGTTGTTCTGTTTGGGGTTGTTGTGGTTCTCGTGAAATCAACCAGCTACAAAAGCTTCAAAACCGAGCTGCCAGGATCGTTACCAATAGCAGCTTTGACACGCCAAGCAGGCCACTCATCGAAAGGTTGGGCTGGAGAACCATTGAACAACTCATCAGCATTGAGTCAAAACAGTGGTCTTCAAGTCACTCAATGAGTTGGCTCCCCAATACCTGAGTAGCCTTTTCAAAAGAAATTCACAATGCTCCACCTGCTGCCTTCGAAATACCGAGACTGTCCTGAGGGTACCAAAGAAAACTTCTGCAAATGGGCAGAAATGCTTCTCTTCAGGGGAGCAAAATTGTGGAATAGCCTCTCGGCTGAGTCAAAGCAGGCATCGCCCCTAAACAGTTTCAAAAAGTCTGTTCAGCGATAACTGCGGGGGTGGGACCTGTGGTGGTGACGCTGGTTGCCCTGGGGTGGCGGGCCTGCTGGGGGCGTATAGCGGTCATGGTTTTGATCGCTGTTCGCTCTGGGATGTCTTGTCGCATGGGGGCGGCCAGTGCTGGCGCTGCGGGGTCTGCCTCTGCCAGTGACTCCGGATTCGTTTTCGTGTTACTCTCTTTTATTTCATTTTTAGTATGTATATGAATGATCATTTCTTGTAAATAGGATTTTAATAGTATGGTTTTCATTGTAATTAGATTAGGGTGGTTTTCTTTGGTATTCTTGTAATAATAATAAAGTTTTTAATAGAGGGCCCCTTGAAAAACGTCTTTTGCCGAAGGGCAACCCTCCTTGAATAAATGAAATGAATGAATGAATGAATGAATGAATGAATGAATGAATGAATGAATGAATGAATGAATGAATGAATGAATGAATGAATGAATGAATGATGTATATTTAGTGGTTCCCTACCGAGGGGCATTTCGTTCTTTTGAAAAAGCAAGAAATTTTTCCAGAACAAAACAATTTTACGTACTTTTGGTGGATTACTCAGAAATAGAATAAAGGTGTTCGAGATATTTTGTGATTTTTGTGTGAGTAAATTGCCCCCCTCGCGTGGTATAGGTTCTTACTGCACTCTCCAGTACCTTTAAGTAATATGATACAACACTAAATAATGTTTTCCCAGCCTGCAAAAAGTGACAAAATTTCACCAAGCTTTTAGTTGAGGAAACTTTGCGGGAAACGGACACTGCCCTCATAATTTTCCAAGTGGGAAATAGAAATTTTCGCTTGCCTTCAATTTCCTTGATATCTGTTTCCCTGAGGTTTCCCTTCAGGAACTATTGAGAACTTTCGGAATGTTTTGCTTTTTAATTTTTGGCAACCTGAGAGTAGAGTTTCTTATGAGCAGTTTCTTTGGAAGAATAATGAGCTGATACTACGCTTTGCTAAAAAGACTGGGCGAATATGAGACCAGGCAATAACAAAGTTGACACGGAGGATTTTGTGTTTTATTTCTCTACTCACATAGGATATGCGGTGCCATCAATCGAAACTCAAACTCGTCAGCGAATAACTTAAGCTATGTACATAAAAGCTTGTGAGCCATAGCCAAGCAGAGAATGCTTCCCGTGGGGAAATCGAAAATCACCAGTTCGCAACAAGGGCAAATAATCTTTCAATAGAGCCGAAGCGGATGTTTACATTTGCACGTTAGCCAATCAGATGTGACCATGACGTCACGCAAACAAAAGAATCGACGTGAGAAAGTACCCCTAACATGTAGGGGGTCGTGCACGCGACTATTAGGTAAATTCAGGAAAAAATTATATTTTTCAATTCTGTACTAATATGTTTAAATTTTCCTCGCGGGTTTTTTTCAAAGAACGCGTAAGTCCAGAGAAAACGGCATTTGAGTAAAGCCTATTATTTGGGGTCTTCATCCCTAACAAATAAGCCCTTCAAAAACGACATAAAATCATATCAATGTCTTCCCATTTTCTAAATATCACTGAACATACATTAGCAAGCGACAGCAGTTGGTTTTCAACAGTACCGAACTTCTATCACGGAGGCAGTGGCAACTCAAAACTTCGCATTTTTCATACACGAACAACATTGCATATCCTAAATCTGTGTGAAATAGTATGAAACGCGATAGATTTTCGTTTCGCTCTTAAAACCTTTGCATCTGAAGTATCTTGAAAACTTTGATCTTTACTTCTTGCTGTTATCATCCTCAAAATATCCAATCAACCTTCAAGTTTTCAAGATTGTGCCGTTGGTTAAGCCAAACGTTATGTAAAAGCTCTATACCGTCCACTACCAATTGCAGACCCGCTATCGATCTCTGAAACGCTGTAGGGCTGTATTTTGAACTTAAGAATATATGTTGCCAAAGGTATGAGAAAGCTTCGCTTGTTTCCTTTCCACTGAGAGTTGATGTTTCAGCATTTAAGAGCAAAAGATATCACATTTCAGTTTATAACACCAAAATGAAAAGTAAGGGGCAAGATGGTCAACTTCGAGAGTACAGTCCTTTTAACAGATCTACCTAGGGGTGCAATAAATCCGAGGAAACCCACCAATTCTCCCTTTAAAAACTGTAGCTTTTAGCTAAATGTTGTCTCCTGTTAATCAAAAGTTTTTTTTTAATTTCTGAATTTGGCTTCCTGTGATATTTTGGACTCTACACTTATCGTTCTTCTTGGAAACTGCTTGTAAGAAACTTGGGCTCACTAAAAAACAAATGAATGTAGTCTACCTTGCCTATCTAACTTATGCAAAAAGCAGAAGATAGAGGGAAATATGACTTTCAACATATACGTTGTTATTTCCTTGCAACCTCACTGACAGAATGGCGTTTGTTGGCCCAGTATGATACCTCAAGCAATTTGCTAGCCAAATATCTGACTTGGGTAAAGCCTTTCTGCCAAGTATGCAAAGCAATGCAGATCAAGCAAATCTCTACTAAGGAGGCAACAGAATGCTTCACCGAGTCCATACGGGTCTGGTACACTTGTGGCACTACCTTTGGTAAGGTGAGTCCCTTCAGTGGATATTTTCAGCATTTCTTCTGAATCTTGGGCGCTTTAGTAGACGTTTTAGGGATAACCAACTGCAGAGCAATCCTGCTTTACTCAACGGCCTCAACTCACGTCAGGTCAAGAGTTTTCACGCCACTCCAGATTTTGACCAATGACAGAAGAGGGCTAAGGTCAAGCTCAATAATTGATGAAAAAAATTGGAAATTGACGACACTGTTTACAAATCAAAGTTTATTTTTAAATCAAATGAAATCGACAAAGTGAATCATTAAAGTTCAGCAAAGGAAATTCAGATGTGGTGCTACTTTGAATTGATTCCCTAGGAGATGCAGCCAGGAGATGCAGAGAGCAGACGTGTTTTTGAGTTGCTCCGATGTCAGTCTTATTTTATCCATTACGTTGTTTTAAGTAAATCTTTTTGTTATTTACTTTACATGGTAGCATTTTATTTACTTCTTCTTCGACAAATCAAGAGCTTTCATTGGAATTAACTGGATATTAAAGCCAATTTGGGTGCGAACGTCTGCAGCACGTGCAAGGCAAACCGAAGGTTAGGCCCAAATTGGTCGAGATGGCAAGGGAAACAAAATCATGGGATATGGACACAGAAGTCATAACTGCAATCAACGAAATAAGAACAAAAGATAGGAAAAGGCCCTATTGCAGCACGATTACCACAAAACTTGGAAAAAAGAAAATTACTTGCACATCAAATGAGGTTGACGATGCACTCAGACGTCTCATGCAACGAAAACGGATCGAAAACCGAGGAGAAGATGGCGAGGACTCCTACTTTGTGCTTGATATCTCTGAATGGCCTGAATTACCAACTAAAAAGAATACCAATGATAAAACAAATGATACGATTGCAGTTGAAACTGTCAAGTACACTCCATTATCAGAATTTCTATCATTAAAACAACAAGTGGAATCATTGAGGAAATCAGTCGAGGAGAAAAATGAATTCACAAGGAACAGCATTAGTAGGAGTAAGGATCTGGAACTGAAGGAGGAAATCTCTCTTTTAAAAAAGGAAAACGAGTCACTAAAAAACGAGATTCGACGAAAGAATTTGGTCATTGAGAGTTTTCAGTCTGATGACACATATGCAAGCAAGGAGAGTGGAAAGCATGGTTCTTTTAATCCATTCCTGAACTAAATTTTAAGATCGTAAAGAAGAAACATGCCTGCAATGAGTCTCCGAAGCCCACATGGGAGCCTTTCATCTGTGACCGAAACAGATTTTCTCCAATTGCACCATCAGAATCGGACGAGGAGGAAATGCTACTTGGATTGCATAATACAACTAAGAATCAATCAAAACGCTACACAACGGGAAACTTTAAAGAACGGAAGAGAAAAGCAGAATTAACAGAAGAAACTACCGGTGCAACTGCACGCTCTTGGAAGCAAGCAGGAGGACTCCCACAGGACCAAAAAGTACTCAAGGAGTGGTCAGGCAAAACCAACAATGGCAGTGTTAGAAGGGAAACATTTGAATTACGACCTGCTGCTGCAAGCAATACTGTGAACAATATTCGACGAAATACTAGTCCAGCGGAAGGCAAGAAGACGAGAAGAACGGTAGAAATTGTCGGAGACTCGCTGGTAAAGGATATCCAGTCATACAAGATGAACGAAGCTGCTGGAAATACCGACGAGAGAATTTTTGTCAAGTCATTCTCTGGTGCAACGGTCGACTGTATGAATAGCCACGTTTGTCCAACTATTAAACGGGACCCAGGAAAAGTCATCCTTCATTGTGGAACCAACGATCTTCGCTCGAAGGCTACTCCAAAAAATATCGCAGAAGAGATAGTTGATTTAGGAAATTCACTGTAAAACAAACGTAAACAAGGTAATGATTTCTGGACTCGTACCTAGAGGAGACTTGTTGCATAATAAAGCTATGGAGGTAAATATATTTTTGAAGCAACTATGCATTTCCCAAGATTTTTATTACATTGACAATACAAATATACAAGCGGAGTATCATTTAAATAGAAGTAGGATTCATTTGAACAGAGAGGGGACACGTCTTCTTGCAAATAACTTTTTATATGCCCTGGGTTACTGACTAACTAGCACCAAGGTTCTTCCTAATCAGCCTACAGTACCTATATCATCTAACGCAGTTACTACTTCTCAATCAAGTGAGAGTGCACAGGATGCAGAAAGGCTTCCCTTAAACACAGAAATTTCAGCCATTCCCTTAGACTCCTCCGCAGCTAATACTCTTACAGCTGATACTCTTGCTACTGATGCCAAATCTGCATTAAAATTGCTAAGAATAAGAAACATTGGTAGGGTCATCATTGGATACCTAAATATCAATTCTGTTAGAAATAAATTTGATGCACTCAAAGAAATTGCGGCACAAAGTTTGGATGTATTGATGATTGCGGAAACAAAAATTGATGCTACTTTTCCAACAGGGCAATTTGTCATAGAAGGATTTGCAACTCCCTTTCGATTAGATAGAAATGCAAATGGCGGTGGCTTACTAGTTTATGTCCGGAGTGATATACCTTCGCGTCAGTTAAATTCTTTCAAATTTTCTGATGGCGTCGAATGCATTAGTTTCGAAATAAATTTGAGGAAAAAGAAATGGGCACTATTTAGTGTTTATCGACCACCAACTCAATCTCAGGATAATTTATTTGAAAATCTTGGTCGTGCACTCGATCACTACAGTGAAAACTATGAGAATTTTATGTTTATAGGGGATTTTAATATGACTGAAACCGAGGAACAGCTCAAAAATTTTTTGGAACTATATAGTCTCAAAAATCTTGTCAAGGAGCCAACGTGCTACAAATCTCATATGCCAAAATGTGTAGATCTTGTTTTGACAAACCGAAATAGGAGCGTGCAAAAAACCACTACTGTCGAAACTGGTCTGTCAGACTTCCATAAAATGGTTGTTACTGTCCTCAAAACTACTTTCCCCAAACAAGGACCAATTGTAATTAACTATAGAAGTTACAAAAAGTATGATGAGAATGTTTTCAAAAGTGATCTTCGACAAGAGTTACAAAAAATAGATCCATCGAATTTGAATTACAGTTCATTTGAAACTGCTTTTGACAGAGTTCTAGACAAACATGCTCCATTTAAGAAAAAATATGTCCGGGCAAATGATAAACCATTTATGACACGTGCTCTGCGTAAAGCTACCATGTTGCGTTCTAGGCTGCGTAATAAATATAACGAAGATCGAACTGCTGAAAATTGGAACAAGTTTCGCAAACAGCGAAATTCTTGTGTTAAGCTATTTCGAAAAGAAAAAAGAAATTATTACAACAACCTGGACATCTCACATATCACCGACAATGAGAAATTCTGGAAAACTGTGAAACCATTTTTCTCTGACAAATCACATTCTAATAACAAAATAGTTTTGACCGAAGGAGAAAAAATTATTTCCAACGATGTTGAAGTAGCAGAAACTATGAATGAATTTTTCGTTACCGTTACTGATTCTCTTGGAATAAACGAAAATTCCAAAAATGAAAATGCAACAGAAGGAATCTCGAACCCTGTTGAGAAAGCTGTACAAAAATTTGCGAATCATCCAAGCATTTTGAAAATTAAAGGTCACTATCAAAATGCTGGCCCCTTTGTTTTTCAAAAAGTTACCCCTGATGCCGTTGACAAAGAGATTAGGAATTTGAATCCTAAGAAAGCTACAACACACAAAAATATCCCTCCTAAAATTCTTAAATCTAATTCTGATTTGTGCGTGGAGCGTTTAACACAAATCTTTAACGATTGTGTTGACAATTCGACTTTTCCTGATGAGCTGAAGTGCGCGGATGTCACATCTCTTCCCAAGAATGGACCAACCAATACCAGGACTAACTTCAGGCCAATTAGCGTTCTGCCAACGGTCTCAAAGCTGTTTGAAAGAATAATGGACAAACAGATAGTTGCTTTTATTACGCCTTTTTTATCTTCACTTCTCTGTGGTTTTCGACAAGGTCACAGTGGTCAACATGCTCTCGTAAGGCTTTTAGAAAAATTCAAGATAAGCCTCGATAAAGGTGGTAAAGCAGGGGCAGTATTGATGGATCTCTCCAAGGCATTTGATTGTATTAGACATGATCTCTTGATTGCAAAATTGCATGCCTATGGCTTTTCTTATGAAGCATTAACACTCATTAATGATTACCTCACAAACAGACAACAGAGAGTCAAGGTAAATGGTTCCTTCAGTTCTTGGAAAGAACTAACACGAGGTGTTCCTCAGGGGTCAGTCTTAGGCCCACTGTTGTTTAACATATACATCAATGATCTCTTACTTTTCATTCAAAGCTCAGATATCTGTAATTATGCAGATGATACCACAATCTATGCTTGCGACAAGAACCTGTAAAACATAACTCGTAAGCTTGAAAATGACTGCAATGTAGCATTAGAATGGTTTGCCAACAACTTTATGAAATTAAATGCAGATAAATGTCATCTTTTGGTCATTGGGAAGAGATGTGATGATCCAGTTGCTGTTAAGATTGGAAGCGCCGAAATTGTTAATAGCTCTGAAGAGAAATTACTTGGAGTTCATATTGATAGTAAACTCTCCTTTGACCATCACGTCTCGAAACTTTGCCAAAGAGCCAGTAATAAACTTTATGCACTTGCCCGCATATCCCCGTATACGGATCATAACAAACTAAGAATCTTGATGAGGGCATTTATTACCAGTCAATTTCAATACTGCCCTTTAGTTTGGATGTTCCACAACAGGCAGCTGAACCAAAAAATCAACAAAATACAGGAAAGGGCATTGAGAATAACATATAAGAACACCGAATCGACTTTTAGTGACCTATTACAGCGGGACTGTGCAGTCACTATTCATACAAAGAACTTGCAAATACTTATGACTGAAATGTACAAAACTAGAAATGACCTAAATCCCTCATTTATGCAGGAAATTTTCTGTGAAAATATTACTCATTACAACTTGCGTAACAATAACGAATTTATTCAACCAAGAGTGAGATCAGTCAACAACGGCTCTGAAAGCGTCAGATTTAAAGGTCCGCAGCTATGGCAAACGTTACCACCAACAATACGCAATTCAGAATCCCTTCATTTCATTTTTTCATTTTTCATTTTAAATTATTTATACACGAAATCCATTCAGCTTACAAAAAAATAAAGTTTTATTAATTATATTACATCAAACAAAAATATAAAATACTGAGGGCTAATCGCATCGCTGATCTTCCAGGGAGTCGTGTTTTAACTGGCTTTCAGCTCATCAAATATGTTTTTAGTTGTTTTTTGAATTGGCACAAGGTAGGAAGTTCCCTAATTCTTATTGGGATTTCATTTCAGACCTTAAGAGCTGAATAGGAAAATCCTTTTTTGGCATACTCCAGATTATACCTCGGAATCTGAAGATGTCTGCAGAATCGCGTGTTGTAGCTGGAGTACTGGGATCTTTGTTGGAATTTGTTCCAGAGATTTTCTGGGCAGAGTCTGTTCATGATCTTATAGGCCATAAGGGCACGATCAAACATGACAAGTTGCTCAGTGCGAAGGAAATTATGTGACCATTCGTCTTTAATCCTGGACGTTTCGATTATGGAGATGGCTCTGTCCTGAAGACGCTGAAGGGATCCCTTTTTTGAATTTGAGAGGCTACCCCAAATAACATCTGCATATCGCATGTGACTTTCTACAAGAGCACGATATACATTGCTTAACTGAGATTGTGGGAGGATGTTTTTCAGCTTCTTTAAAGATGTAAGACCTCCATGAACTTTCCCTTTGACAGTTTTGAATTGTTCTTCCCAATTGAGCCCTTCGTCTACAATGACTTCAAGTGATTTGGTTTTTTTCACTCGTTTTATATCTGAGCCATTCAGTCTCAATGTTTCATGTATCTCGACTTTATTAGTTCTACGAGGGTGTCCAATTATCATATACTCCGTTTTTTGAGGATTGGCGCTTAATTTATTTAACCTCATATATTCCGAAATATGGGTCAGTTCCTCTTGAGCCTTATGAACAAGTTCTTCAACATTCATAGATGTTACGGTCACGTGAGTATCATCAGCATACATACCAGCCTTAGAAACTTTCAAACATTTTTCAAAGTCATTCAGGTAGATTATGAAGAGGAGGGGGCCAAGACAGGAACCTTTATCAGTTTAAAACAAAGATAAAGAATTGGTACGGAGAAAATTGTTCATGCAGGTTATGCCGCACATTTGTTCCCAACCTGGGCTTTCTGTAATGCACATTTTTAGATATCTGTTTTTATACTGTTTGATATTGACAATTTGTAAATATTTTATCCACCATTTTTATGTAATGTTTGTATTGTGATATTTTTAGGTTGGAATTAATTAGCTAACTACTTTTAGCTATTTTTACTATTGTCCAACTGTAAAGAAATTGATAATAATAATAGGAACGCAACGATGAGAGAGGAGCTGCGGTTGGTATCATATGCTACCCTTTCCGTCGCCACTGCCTCGGTAATGAAAGTTCAGCACCCTTTAAAACCCATCTATTGCCTTGTTAATGTTTTTTCGATGATAATTAGAAAATAGGAAGATATTGATATGAATTTACGTCGTTTTTGAAGGGCTTATTTGTTTGGGATCAAGACGCCAAGTGATAGGCCTTACTCTAAAGCCGTTTTCTCTGAATTTACGCGTTCTTTTAAAAAAACCCGCGAGGAAAATTTAAAAATATTAGTACATAGTTGAAAAATCTATTTTTTTCCTGAATTTACCCAATAGTCGCGTGCACGACCCCCTATATGTGAGGGGCACTTTCTCACGTCGATTCTTTTGTTTGTGTGACGTCATGGTCACATCTGATTGGCTAACGTGCAGATGTAAACATCCGGTTCGGCTCTATTGAAAGATTATTTGCCCTTGTTCCAGTTCGCTGGATTTTGGTGAATTCTTCATTTCTCCGCTCCCGATTGACGTTTAAACACTCCAATCAAAACAATATCGTGGGATTGCAAAAGAAAGGGAATTCGTCAATTCGATCAGTTCATCAATTCGGGAATTTATCAAGGAAACCTTTCTTTTCTGAGGGGAACTCGATTTTTTCGTCAGGGGAATAAAAATCCACACTTCGACCAGCACCGTGCAGGTCCTTCTTTTGTCTGCAACTTACCTTCGCTTGTTATTGAAACCCCCGTTTTTTGGCTAGAATTTTTATTTTGAATCCCTGTGAATTTGCAATGGAATGTTACGAGCCCTGGGAGAAAGGTCGCACTTCGAAAAACAATAGTTTTTCTTGTCCCCAGTCCCGTTTTTTTCCTACCCATCTAAATATTCATATAAGTCAATAAGCAGATTAGCGTTTGCCTGGTCAGCGGTCAAGTGGCTAATAGAATGCAAAGCCGCTACAAAGACATCGCGGCTATTTTCAATCTTGAAACCGCAACCTCAAACCGCAAAATTTTCAAAGTCAATTCAAACGTTTCCTAGCACCCATGGAAATAAGCATTGATTTGTTTTTTTTGCACTTTTTCATTTTCCCTTCAATGCTGACTAGTTTCAGCCAAAGCTTCAGAACAGCTGATTGATTTTTAAGGATCAAACTCTACCGGGCGCGCCAAATGGAGTTGAGGCGTTTGAAAAATCGTAGTGCCTAAATTAATGGATACTTTAATGGATTTAAGGGCTACTTTAAGTTATTTGAGGGTTATGGGTTGCTTAAATTTGAGGGCATTTTTGTACAAAAACAGCTTTGATGACTTTTTAAATTTTGATGCTATAAAATGTAGGAAAGACGCTTGGGTAAAGGAAATTTAAGAAACCATTTACAAATTGATGTTTGATTTCAAAACCTTTCTATTTGGCTACAAAAGTAACGTTTCCAAAGAAAATCTTAACTTGTAATCTTGGTTTCAATTTGAATTTTGGTGTTACTAACTTGCAACTTTTGTTCAACTCGTAACTGGCTAATTAGTGTAACTTGCGACTCGTTACTTGCACACTATATGCAGCTTGTATCAGGCAATAGCTTGCCAGGCACTTTTTGAAAGGTTATCACACTTTTTGAAAGCTCAGAAACAGAGTAATTGATCATAGGCCACCATCGGAAAGCAGAGGCTGTAAATGTACCAGCTAAAGTTGAATGTCTCTGAAATGAAACGAGTTCCCGAAACCATATCAGTAGGAGTAATAGTTGATAAAAATCTGCAATGGGAGGAGCAATTTAAAACTGTTAAGAACAAGATTCGTGGGGACTTACTTAAAACTGGGTTTATGTAAGATTCATAGGTAAGACCCCAAACTAAAATACCATATTGAAGGAAAGGTGAAAATAGAGAATTACAGAGGCAAATCAAAACATTTATAGGTAAAAAGTGCCTCACTTTGAAGAACATACCACAGGTTCTAGCAAGTTTTTTTGAAAGCTCAGTCAAGTGATATTTCCAGGAAAGAGTCTCATCCAAAAGAATGCCCAAAAATTTAACATAAGAGGTTATTTTGACAGGGAGGTTACCAATTTTAATGCTAACAACAGTTTCACTTGAAGAATGTTGAGGGGACTTAAAGATAATATAATAAGTTTTATCAATATTCAGTGATAATTTGTTGCCGAAATGATGCGTCTATTTAGGGTGCAATTAAGCCTGGAGTCTCCATATAGCAAGATATTTAGAAGTGCACACTGAGGTGAATCGTTAACATTGACTCCTATTTCAGACAAAAGCATCAGATAGCTTTCGAAGGAGGAGTGTTCTCTGCTGATTGAAATCTTGGCAAAGCAGTATGTAATGTTCAGTATTTTCCACCCCATCACATAGGATCTGACGTATCGCAAAATCTGTGCCGAAACTTATGCTCTCTCAAAACGCTTAATCCTACCTGGACTTGTCCAAGTCTCACTTTCTTTTATCAGTCGACTGAGACAAAAATGCGGAAAGTAAATGGTGCTGCGGGGGAAAAAGAAGGAGTTGCGGAGGGAAAGGAGAAAGGAAAGTTTCGACTTGTTTCCTTTGGCTCTCAGCAGGTGATGCCGGTGTACGGCTAGCGGTGTCTTTGATCTTAGGTCTTGACCAATCACAGCCGACAAAGGAGAGTCGCCGTAGTTTGAAACGGGGGGGGGGGGGTTGCATAAAATATTCGTCCTGAGTGTTCAGAACCGTGGTGACTGAAGCATAGGCGACATTCGTCTGAGCATGCGCCGACTTTTGGGGATGCCTTACAAAACGGTGAGTTTGCCTCGTTTCGGAGTGGCGGGAAATCTTGAATCTCTCTTGAAAGCTGACGCCATCGGCCTAAATTTTTGTGCGTCTGAGCGTCTGGCTTGAGAGAAAGATTTCCGGTTACTATTATTCATTCAAGTGTAAATTTTTATTTCCTTGCTAATACATGTTACTTCTGCATTCTCGACCAGATAAAGTATTACAATTGAAATCTACATTAGTCAACGTACACGTCTTTTTGTAAGAAATGCACACTCGTTTTTTATAAAACACAAGTCATAAGAAACAGCAGCCTCAATTGTTCGAAACTTAAGGAACCACCCTACCTGAGTTAAAAGAGCTACGAAACTTTGTAATTCGCACCCAAGAAAACCTTGACACCGTCCACTAACAAGCAATTATTTTGACATTGTTTTAATGCCAAGTGCCAATTATTTCATTACTTATTTTGAGATCTTACTAAGTTATTTGGAAACCCTATCATTTCCAACAAAACCAAGTTTCTTATAAAAATGAGTGTTTATCAGGTCAAGGCACTAGAAAGTTTCTTATTTCGAGGTGCAGATTAGTCCCGAAAATGCAATGCAAAACATCTAGCTTGAAGTGAATATGCTCGTACTTTCATATTTTTTTTTTACATTTCAACTAAAAACTTACAATACATATTACTTAATAACACTACTTACAAACTACTATACCCTACTACTACAACAATACCATTTGGAGCGAAAACTACGTCTACCTCATGGCTACAAATAACAGGAAACACGAACATAGCACTACACGTTACGACTAGAAAGACAAAGATAGCACAGGAATTACACGTTACTAAGTGCACGGGGAAAAAAAAGAGAAACGTTTACTTAGAGAGAACTTGGTGGCTTTATGGCTTATAACTGAGATCTAAATATTTCTAATCAAAACGACCAGTTTCATGAATAAATCGGAGCGTTAAAAGAAGTATATCTTTATTGAGACTAGCGGGAAAATCTTTATCACCGTACAATAAAATCCGCATTAGAATCTCGTTTGAAGGATTGGTATGTCCAAGTGGTCGTAATAAAACGGAAACACCAGCGAGAAGATCTCTACGTGGTACGTCAAAGGAATGGCAGAGCAACAAAAAGTGCTCCGTATCCTCAATGCCATCGTTGGTAGGACACATTGGGTTTATAGTATCTCTGAAGTTGTGTTTGAATTTGTGAAAATTCAGTTTACTGAGACCCACCCTAAGTTGGGTAAGATACCATAGTCCTGTTGGATCATGTATACGAAAGACAGAGTTTGGCAGGGGGCGAATTTTGGACAACAGCTTAGTCTTAAATGCAGCAATAGAAGGAGCAAGTATAATTTCTTGATCAAGCTTATTCCATTCAGATAAGCAGTGAGGATAAAAGGTGGATTGAAATCTTTCTGTCCTTGTTCTTATTCGCCCGATGGCGTCCTGCTTGCGAAGAGAGTATCGCGACTGCCGCTGTGGTGGTATTGGATCCGTAGTATATTTAGGGGCCAGATTATTTATGAACTTATAAAATAGAATAAGACGTCTGCTCCACCTACGGGAGCTTAGCGATTCCCAACCAAGCTCTGCATACAGCTTCTCTCTTGAAGTACCCTTCCATGTTCCTGTTACAGCTCGAGCAGCAGAATACTGAACGGACTCTAATTTCTCCATAAGATTTGGCAAGGTTATGTTTCCACTAAATTCACACACTTTAGCAGGGATATGGTAAATAACGTCCCCATAGTCCAGGTGGGGCCGAACATAAAGCTTATATAGTTCATTCAGCGTATGTCTGGGGAGATATTTAGAGAGATATTTCAGCAGACCAATACTTTTGCGTGATTTACTGATAGCTGCTTTAATATGCGCAGAAAAGGATAATTTTGAGTCAAGAAAAAGCCCCAAGTGTTTATGTTCATCTACTTTCTTCACAGGTGTATCGTTAAAAAGTATCACTGGGTGGTCAATTTTATTTCTTTTCCTCGAAAAAATTATTTCAACAGCTTGCTTCTGTGGATCAGGATTAAACGACATTCGCCATTGATGAGCCCATTGCTTTATCAACTCCAAGTCATGGTTCATATCATTGGCAGCTGTATTGGGGTTTTGGACGACCGTAAATAACGAGGTATCATCGGCGAAGAGTTTAACATTACACTTCAAGTTTTCAGTTAGATCATTTATGTACACAAGAAAAAACAACGGACCTAAAATAGAACCCTGTGGTACTCCAGCTGCGATATCTCCCCAAATAGAAGATTTCCCGTTCAGAACAGTTCGTTGTTTACGATCCTTTAGAAAACTTCGAATAAGATGAAGGAGTTGACCTGAAACACCACATCGTTCAAGTTTATATAGAAGACTATCATGCCATACTCTGTCAAAGGCTTTGGAAATGTCAAGATAAACAGAACGAACATCAAGCGGAGGATTACAGTCGAATGCCTTAAAGATAGTGTGCGTTATCGAGACTAGTTGATTAATTGTCGAGTCGCCTGGACGAAAACCTGATTGATTTGGATTAAGTAGCTCACACGAAACAAGGTGTGAATACAGAGAATCATATATCAACTTTTCAAGAATTTTTCCAAAAATAGGAAGAAGAGAAATTGGACGGTAGTTTTCTTTTAAATTTTTCTCATTCTTTTTATGCACTGGTACAACATTAGCACATTTCCAAATTTGGGGAAAAAGACCACACCTCAGACAGTTTGTAAATATTATCTTTAGCGGAACAACTAGTGCAGCATCACTCAATTTTATCATTCTCACAGATATTTCATCGCAGCCATGGGCTTTATTAGAATTAAGTGATCTGATAATTTTAAGTATCTTTTCATCAGAAATAACAAAATCGTTTAACAAAGGAGCAGCAACTGGACTATTTTGCTGGATTTCACTACCGGTGTCAATCGTCGTACACTGGAGTATGAAATAATCATTGAATAATTGTGCCTTTTCTGTGAAATCAGTTACAAAGAGCCCGTTCTCCAACAGTGGTGGTATTATAGGTATCTTAGCCTTGTTTAGAACGGTGTTGATTAGAGACCAATAGGTTCTGTTGGAAGTCCCAGGATTTGCTAAGGTGTTCCCTGCCTTCAGAAAATAATTTCTCTTAGCATCCTCCATCAGCCTCGAACCTTCAGTTATCATTTTTTGTATACCTTCAAGCTTGTCGTCTGGCTGACCGCTCCTCACGAAACTTCTGTAAGCATGATTCTTTTTCCTTAAAAAATTCTTAACAGTTTGAGTTACCCAAGGAGCTTGGCGTGGCCTAATCGTTTTAACCTTGTTCGGTATAAAATTTGAATAAATATTAAGTAGAACTTCATTGAGAAACTTGACTTGGTCATTAGGGCATGTGATTTTTTCGAGATGCTGTTGCCAATGAAACATTTCAATGCTTTTCATTATTGCCATAATATCTGCCTTGTCATAATACCAAACCCTACGGGTGTGGGAAGGAAGTGCTATATTTGACACAGACAATTTTCCATAAACAATTTGGTGATGACATTGCTCATGTAGCGATGGATAAACACCAGAATCAACAATGAGGTTGGGCTGATCCGTAAAAATTAAATCAATGCAAGATTTAGAATCACCCATGAAATGAGTCGGTTCAGAAATTAATTGATGAAGGCCAAGTTCTGAAACAAATGGCTCGAATAACCTTCCCTCGTTATTTTCAGTATCGTGTTCCCACCACTGTGTTGATCTGCAGTTAAAATCACCAGTTATAACAACGCAAAACGGATTTTCAGCCTGCAACTTTGAAAGCAGCAGCTCAAGTTGATGGTGAAATCATCAAACACACTCTGGTCCTGACTTGGACTTCTGTAAATTACGACAAAAAAGTACTTTTTCCTATCTAGTTGGATCTCACACACAACACATTCAGGGAGAGTCACGAGATCAGAACGATTTTGTGAAGGAAGGGATTCTTTGACATAAAGCCCAACACCACCCCTTTTCACATTTTGTGGATGGTTACTTTTGAAATAATTATAGCCGTCTAATGTCAGTCTACCATCATCAAACGTGCTATCAAGGTGGGTCTCAACTATACCGATTAGGTCATGTTTATAAACCGAATTGAACGCCTCGATCAAGGACACTCGTAAGAAATCATGCGCAGTAATACTATTTAGATTCCAAGTGCAAAAATCAAGTGTTTCAGGGCCAGGATTCATTTCTATGTCACCACTGAGCAGAATTGTCCTAAAAACCAACCATTGTGAATGAAGTGTATTGCACAGAAGGCATCCCATGTAAAAATATGCGTAAGCAAAAAGAAATTGTTTTACAGCGAAATGCTTATACCTAACAAGGCCAATGACACCGAGAGGGAGTCGCTTGAGGAGTTCTACAGTCGCATAAATTACTGTCTTCGATATGAAACTGCCCACAAGAAACTCGACTCTCGGATCACTAAAAAAGTTAGAAACTCCACCAGTAATGCGAAACATTACTTAAACTATTTGTTTCGATAGAGGTTTTTCACCTCTTCACTCGATTCTTGCAACTATCATACTACTCAGAAGAAGGTACTTAGGTAGTGTTTGATAGGGACATTGAAAAGGCTTCAAAAAACTTTGTTTTGGGATGTTCAAGGGGGCACAGGTACAGTTTAGTGAACATGAAGATTGTTATGGAACATTAAGAAACTTATCAGAAATTCAGAGCACTCCAAATATGTCGATTTTATGTAGCTTTCAGTACTAAACCCGAAT
This sequence comes from Aurelia sp. 3 sensu Dawson et al. (2005), assembly GCA_964020215.1. NCBI lineage: Eukaryota > Metazoa > Cnidaria > Scyphozoa > Semaeostomeae > Ulmaridae > Aurelia > Aurelia sp. 3 sensu Dawson et al. (2005). The sequence continues at coordinate 15,065,191 of OZ026572.1, forward strand.
TCTTAGTTTCTCAGAGAACAGCTGTGTAATTCTAATCAATTGAGCGGGGATACAATGAGATTGTTAACACTCATTTTTCAATAACAAATCAAGTGGTGTAGTCCCTAAATTTTTGCACCAGTTTTGCTCAAAGCAATTGCTCATGACTTCCCTGAATTTTAACAGTATCTTCCTTAAGAACCGAATGAATTTCAGCAAGCACTGATGTTTCTTAAAACCTATCAGATTTTAAGTACTCTGAGCTTCATAAAAGTTTCATGGAGGTTCCATAACAGTCTTCATGTTTACCATACACTTTCATCAAATAGGGTCCTCAAGATTCTTTCAGAGATTAAGAGAATGCAGTTGGGGTGCTTGTAGGGAAGAACAATAAGTTTTTCAGAGAAATATTGGAAAAGTGATTGGGAGAGATGTTCTGAGTCAAGGTTTGAGATGGTGTCCTTTAACGTATCACCCACAAACAAATACAGAATTTTCAATGGTTTCAATTTGGGGGCAGACAACAAACTTACAAATAATGAAAGTTTCTTCTTATCGGCACTGGTAAACATGAAATCAGGGGAGGCACCTTAAATCAGGTTTGAGAACTTTCCTGGGGATGCTAATTTGTGAAAAAGTTAATGCAAAGCTGTCAAAGATTATCCATTAGCACTGGCGAACATAATCAGGAAAAAAGTTCTGAGCAAAAGGAGAGCGTACCCCCTCAAAAATGTTCCAGAAAATTTCATAAATCTATCGCATTTGCTTCAACTTGGTGGCAGAGCCAAGGGGTTCGAAGGGGCAAATATACCCCCACTTTCAAAAATCTGGCTGAAATTTAAATTGAAAATTTTGATAAAAATGTCTAAGTATAGAGGGGTATCGCCCTGATTGAGGGTATTTTACATTGGTCGAATATTCCTACTGAACGAAAAAATTTTCAGAACGAAATTTACCATGAACACCTTCGTAAATTCTTCACTGTTGGTGATACAGAATATATTTGTCATTGATGATGTTGTCTTTAAGAGCGAGCTACTCGAGAACAGAGTGGTCGAGAGGGCCTAAATTTCCAATGTCGCCCTGATTGAGGGTATCCAAAATTTTACAGGGTTTCCGGTAAATTTAAGATAATTTGATGCGAAAATTAGCAGCATATCAACGAATAAAGAGTTTTTGTTGTTATCAAATATTTTTTGATTGCGTTTACTGAGTTTCGTTATCCTAAGCGAGGGGCAAATCACTTCTCAAAATAGCGTACGTGATTTTTGTGATTTTGAAATCACATGATTTTTTTTTCTGTGATTTTTGTAATTTTAGTGATTTCTAGTGATTTTTTCGTGTGATTTTTCAGTAATTTTTCAGTGATTTGTGATTTTTGGTGCTCTCTGTATGTGATTTTTCTTGTGACTTTGTGATTTTTTATGTGATTTTTTTGTGATTTCAAGGGAGGTGTACGAAAAAAAATCAGTGAATTGCCCCTCGATCCTAAGAACTGACCTTTGTTGCCGCTTTCGTTGAAAGACTTTTCAAGCACGCAGACATCAGTTTTCCTCCTTCGGTGAACTGAACGATGCTTTAATCAATTCATGATTTTAAAAGAATTTTTTTACCGTCCACTGATAGAACAAGCCTACTTTTGCACCGTAATATATGCTTTTACAGCAAATAGTAGTCACCTGCCATGCGTTGACAGTGCAGATTTCGTTCAAGAACCGGAAGACACCACAGTGCCCTCAACCAGGGCGACTTCAGGCCAATCAGACGGCGTTCAAAAAGAAGCCGGTCATGGCGGAAGCGGATGTCATGTCTCTGAAGTTACGTCAATTACTTATTCTGGGCAAGCGGAGCTTGGTGAGAGGCCATGTGTTTGTTGTAAAAAATCTAACAACGTCCAGAAACCAAGCAAAAAGAAACTTGTGCAACAAAATGTGAAAGGAAAATTGGCGGATACTTGCTGTTACATCTCAGGTGACCTTCTTTGTGCTTTTCTCCCTCTGTTTGTGGACGGAATTTTAAGAAACACAAACCAGAAAAAAACTTAGCAAATGGCTGCACCAAACTATTTATGCGAACTTTTTGGTTTTAACTAGGCCCAAATGCCTGTTATTCAGCAACAAACGCAAGAGAGTTAACATCGGTCAAAACGTGTTTACCCTCAACCAGGGCGATACCCCTCTACTTGGTTACACCCCCAGTTGTAAAACTTTAGACCTAGGCCCTTCCACAATCTTTTCTGGCTCCGTCATTTCCTCATATCCAATTCTCTGTCAGGTACGATCAAAATTAACAACTAATCAACTAAATTATCTGGCTTGGCTTGAAGACGGATCCAATGACATACATCTGACAAATTCTTTCCTGCTGCAGATTACGTCCTGGACAAGAAAACTTCATCCATTATTCAATAAAATCTCAGGCAAAATCATACCCATTGGAAATACTTTTTATCTTCCCACTAAAATCAGTTTTGACAGATTCCAAAAACAAAAGTAAAATTTTCGCTGTGAAAAGCACAGCATGCATCCCTGAAAGAAACTCAATTTTCTCTCAAGAAACTACAGACCATTATTGTATTTGGTTTTGGCAAGCTGTAGATTGCTAGTAAAGTTACTTTTGACTTCAAGTGGTCCAGAAAAGAGAAGCCCTTCCTTCCGGTCGATGCTATTTCTTAAAGCGCAAAAATGGAAAAAGAAAATATTGTTTTCAGTATGAAACACACAGCATATTCCCAAAAGAACCTTATTTTACTTTCAAAATAATACCATTAGCTACTGTATTTGCTCTTAGCCTGTGGCAAGCCGTAGTTTGGGAGTAAAGTTGAATTTAATTTTCAAGGGGTCTAGACGAGAGAAACACTTCCTTCATGGCCATGTTTCTTGTGGCTCAAAAATGCGAAAAAGAAAATATCGTTTTCAATACGAAAGCCACAGCCTGTCCCTTAAAGAAACTTATTTTCCTTTCAAGAAACTACCACATAACTACTGAATTTGCTGTTAGCCTGTGGCAAGCCGTAGTTTGGGAGTAAAGTTGAATTTAATTTCAAGGGGTCTAGACGACGAGAGAAACACTTCTTTCATGGCCATGTTTCTTGTGACTCAAAAATGCGAAAAAGAAAATACCGTTTTCAATACGAAAGCCACAGCCTGTCCCTTAAAGAAACTTATTTTCCTTTCAAGAAACTACCATATAACTACTGTATTTGCTCTTAGCCTGTGGCAAGCCGTAGTTTGGGAGTAAAGTTGAATTTAATTTGAAGGGGTCTAGACGACGAGAGAAACACTTCTTTCATGGCCATGTTTCCTGTGACTCAAAAATGCGAAAAAGAAAATATCGTTTTCAATACGAAAGCCACAGCCTGTCCATTAAAGAAACTTATTTTCCTTTCAAGAAACTACCATATAACTACTGTATTTGCTCTTAGCCTGTGGCAAGCCGTAGTTTTGGAGTAAAGTTGAATTTGCTTTCAAGGGGTCTAGACGAGAGAAACCCTTCCTTCCCGGCCATTGTTTCCTATGGCTCAAAAATGTGAAAAAGAAAATATCGTTTTCAATACGAAAGCCACAGCCTGTCCCTCAAAGAAACTTATTTTCCTTTCAAGAAACTACCACATAACTACTGAATTTGCTGTTAGCCTGTGGCAAGCCGTAGTTTGGGAGTAAAGTTGAATTTAATTTCAAGGGGTCTAGACGACGAGAGAAACACTTCTTTCATGGCCATGTTTCTTGTGACTCAAAAATGCGAAAAAGAAAATATCGTTTTCAATACGAAAGCCACAGCCTGTCCCTTAAAGAAACTTATTTTCCTTTCAAGAAACTACCATATAACTACTGTATTTGCTCTTAGCCTGTGGCAAGCCGTAGTTTGGGAGTAAAGTTGAATTTACTTTCAAGGGGTCTAGACGAGAGAAACCCTTCCTTCCCGGCCATTGTTTCTTGTGACTCAAAAATGCGAAAAAGAAAATATCGTTTTCAATTCGAAAGCCACAGCCTGTCCCTTAAAGAAACTTATTTTCCTTTCAAGAAACTACCATATAACTACTGTCTTTGCTCTTACCCTGTGGCAAGCCGTAGTTTTGGAGTAAAGCTGAATTTTGTTACTGATCGATGGAAAGTTTGATAGAAGCGAATCTCGTTTTTAGGCCAACATCAATTTTAGCTCCAATTGCCTATTAATGATGCTACACTTTTTGATATTTATCAACAAATGAAGTTGAAACTGACCTTTATGGATTGCTTGCTTTCTTCCTCAATTTTCTTTGCTTGACGCGTTTGGATCATCGATGTTGCTTGGATGAATTTTCCAGCCGCCGACACACAGCTTTCTCTTCGCATGACGATGGAATGGCGCGACCAGATTTTCAAATTGCCGCGCATGCTCAGACGATTGTTTCCTATGCTGGTGACTGATCGATGATGGCAGCCAACTCAAGAATGGAGGCTGTTGATTGAGTGAGGGAACTCCTGGGCCTCCTAGACCATAATATGAAGGATTACCAAAGGAATGCCATGATTGGGCTCTTGCATGGAAAGGATACTTTTGTAGCGCAACCAACTGGTGCTGGGAAGTCATTGGTGTACCAGTTGTTGCCACTGGCCTCGGACTTTCTCGCACATCCTGACAAAGAAATCGAAGTCACGACTCGCGATGATGGCCTTGAAGTCTGTTGTTATTATCGTATCACCCTTAATATCGCTCATCCAAGATCAAGTTAAGGACTTCAGTAAAAGGAAGCTGCATTGCCTCATCCTGCCAAGTGGCAGATTCAGCCTGAGTAAGGCGTCATACATTTTTACATCCCCTGAATGCATTCACACTCACATTCGAAACGACTAAGAATTTCAGTCAAGACTTTGTGCTATTGTCGTGGACGAGAGTCACTGCATAGTGAAATGGTAAGGGAACATCTACAAACATGTATATCTTTAATCATTTTTCAAATGGGAGGACCCTCCTCCAGTCGTTAAGTCTGAGTTAGGGAACCATCACAAATCAGAACAGTACTGTGGGATGCCTTTCTATACATACAGCTATAAGCAGAGACCATGGCGAATTTCGTCTCCATTTATAAATTTCTTATTGCAAGATGGGTAGTTTCTTATATCGGACATGATGACTGACCTGTACTAAAGGAGTCCACTTTGGAGTTGATTGTAGAGAAAAGAATTACCAGAGTCTGCAATGGTGACAAGGCTTCGGGTAAAATGGATAATGTTGATTGCAGAAAACTGTAGATCATTGACTGTTCAATTAACATCTAATAAGGGTAGTTCTAGTAGATACAGATGGAGAAAATCTGTTCATGGAGATGTTTGCAAAAGCTATGGACAGTTATCTTGCCCATTTTACCCCAATTTTACCCTAAGTGGACTCTATCTTTTATAGGACAACAATTTGCAAATAAAATATGAAAATTCTAAACTAAAAAATACCCTCAAAACTAGATTATGAGGCTAAACTTTCCACTGTGAATGTTTTCTCAAGATTTGATTATTTGTTTCTTAGGGGAGTTGAGAGCAAGAAAGCAAAGGCATTTCGATTTCAATATGGACAGTTAGCTCAACTGAGATCAATGCTAATTAAAAGAATTCCAATTGCAGCCTTGACTGCAACAGCCACAATGAGAGTTGCTAAGCTGATCATTTCAAATTTGGAATTACAACAGCCTTCATGCTATGTAGCAGTACCAGAAAGAGACAACATCCAGTATCTTTTTTATTCATCTAAACAGAAGGATCCGGTCCAAACATTTTCGTGGCTCCTTGATGAACTGAAAGCAATGGGGTCTGCTACACAAAGGGTAATTGTCTTTTGCAGAAATCGGGATCATGTACGCTTACTTTATAGATTGTTTGATAATGTATTAGGACAGCAGTACAAGGACTATCGTTCCAGACCATATGAGATGTATCACAGTGGTACAGATCAAGAAATCAAAGACTTCGCGTCAAAGCAGTTTTCCATTGAAAGGGGGATAACAAGAGTTCTGCTTGCTGCCATGGCATTTGGTATGGGTGTCAATTGCAAAGATTTGAAAACTATCATTCATTATGGGCCACCCAATGACCTGGATGACTACCTTCAGGAGAGTGGTCGTGATGGCAAACAAAGCCAAGCCATACTTGTCACCTTCCCCCACTCCACTGGCTCAAGGAGCATTTCAAAGGAAATGAAATTGTACACTAAAAACAAGGACAAATGTCGAAGGGAATTACTAATGGAACAGTTTCCAGGCACTTTTAAAAAACCTAATCCAATGCACAAGTGCTGTGATATTTGCTTGCAAAAGTGCATTTGCAATGATAATAAATGTTCATATGTTCCAAGTAAGGTTCAATCTTTGCTCAGCAGACAATTTCAATCCATTGGAAATGAAATCAATGAGGAATCAATCTATAAAGCAACCAATTTTAGTAAAGAAGATTTAGATGTACTCAGAGAGGAATTAATCCAACTTAGAGAATCTTTAGAACCAATTCTACACCATTAATTGGGATGGATTTAGCAGGTGGATTTCCAATGGCTGCAGTAGATTCTATAATGAAAAACATTTCTCAAATCAAGTCTGCCAACTATGTTTTTGAGGATTTTTGCATTTTCAGCAAAGAACTTGCATCCAACATTTTCGCAATCATCATGAAGTATACAGAAATTGACTTTGAGAAGGAACTGTTGCAAGTTGCTAGTGAACCACAAAGTAGTCAGTGTTGTGAAAGGGAATCAAATGAGTCAGATTTTTCTGCAAGTGATAGTGAATCAAACTATGTTACAAAGTTCCGTTGTAATTTGAGGACAGAATCTGACATAAGATCTTCAGATGAGGATGAGATATGAAAATTTTCTAATTCATAATGTAGAAAATCTTCGTACACATATATTTTTTATAAGAAACTAAGGTTGTGTTTGATTGGTAATTCCAAAGCTACCAAATTCTGAACATGGTAGACTTTGCAGAGACCAAAATGCTGTTCCCGATTAAACAAAAAATTCTTCAAAGCAGCAAGAATCATCTTTGGGGGTATCAGGTGGTTAATGTTGACAGCTTCAAAACAGTAAACTTGTATTGCTCATTGTAACAGCCAACATAAACAAATTCCAAAGTTTTTGTAAAATCAGCATTTTTATCACTCTATTGCTGCTACGATATTTGCTAAAATAAAAACGAATAACAGTTAGGGCTAAACAATTAGACAAACAAAACAAAACAGAACAAAACTAACAAGAATCGATGTTAAGTAAAGCGATGTTAGTTACCCGATACACTGTGATCCAGATTTCACGTTTTGTGTAATTAATGTGAAAAAATGAACTTTTTAGAATTCCACCGAATGTATTTTTCCCTTGTTCCCCATACCCTAAAGCACATAAAAACGCAAACGATTTTCAAATCAAGCAACAGTAGCCCGAGAAAACATTTTTGAAGTTAGGGCTAAATTGGGTAGTGTAAGCTTCTTGCTAGACCAGAAGAAGTCACAAAGCAGCATGAATTTTCAAATTTCCGTTTCATCGCTTGTATGTGCCCGATTTAAATGATCTTTTTTTTGTTTGGTAGATTGAACCTCGTAGAATATGAATTAAATCAGTTGATCAACGATTTTTGCTTTAGAATGTGGAAATTTTGTGAATTCATAATGGTAACCAACTATTGAAAACCAGGTCGCCTGAATTATCAAACCCGATTTCAACACTGAATACAAAAAATCTATATCTCAGAAAACTCTGAAAATCAGTTTTAAAATGGACTTCAGCCTATTGCTGACACTCTTGCCAAAGCGCTTAGCAGAGGCTCCACGTAGAAAATTTTCGCGATTTTTTTACGAAGTCAAGTGAAGAAGGGGTTTTTTGACAAATTTTGTCGACAACTGTCATAGCAATGCTGGCAACGATGGATGCTTGACAAACAACATATTCCATCATTTCAAAAACAAGAAGTAAGAAAGAACACAGGTCATTCAGTGGATTTAATTTTCGCGTTTTCTGCGTGACCAATGACACCCACCTGTTTCTCATTCATACATCAGAATAATGTGGTGAGTGTCTATTTGATTTAATGAATGAAAGTTTTAAATCCAAAAATTTGAGTATAATAGTAATGTGCAAAGTCTAATGTGTCAAATTTGATGCCACATTAAAATGCCCGTCAATATATAAAACTGGACAGCTTTCCATGAGGAAGTTGTCCGTTTTCGGAAATCTCACCTAACATCTCATTCGAGACAGACTTTGATATTCAAGCAACAAAATCTGCTCACCTAAACATTTTCTCTGGTATGTCATGACCACTGTAACACAGTGGCTCGAACAAGAACAAAGTCCTGGTGTGAACCAAACTTTAATGAAATTACTTTTTACGGACGAATTTTTCTTTTTGATCCTAGCAATAATCATTCCCTGAAATGCTCAGTGTATGCACTATAGAAATAGATTTGTGTACTTAACATGTTGATAATTCAAATGAATGAATGAATGAATGAATGAATGAATGAATGAATGAATGAATGAATGAATGAATGAATGAATGAACGAAAAACAAGTGAATGACGTTCGAAAACGCAAAAAACGCAAAAATTATATTCATGGAATGACCATTATTTCCTTCTTGCCTCTTGGTCTTGAAATGATAGAAAATGTTGTCTCACGAAGCATCCATCCTTGCCAGCATTGCAATGACAGTTGTTGACAAAATTTGTCAAAACCCCCGTCTTCACTTGACTTCGTAAAAAAATCGCGAAAATTTTCTACGTGCAGCCTCTGCTAAGCGCTTTGGCAGGAGTGTCAGCAATAGGCTGAAGTCCATTTTGAAACTGATTTTCAGAGTTTTCTGAGATATAGATTTTTTGTATTCAGTGTTGAAATCGGGTTCGATAATTCAGGCTACCTGGTTTTCAATAGTTGGTTACCATTATGAATTCACAAAATTTCCACATTCTAAAGCAAAAATCGTTGATCAACTGATTTAATTCACATTCTACGAGGTTCAATCTACCAAACAAAAAAAAGATCATTCAAATCGGGCACATACAAGCGATGAAACGGAAATTTGAAAATTCATGCTGCTTTGTGACTTCTTCTGGTCTAGCAAGAAGCTTACACTACCCAATTTAGCCCTAACTTCAAAAAATGTTTTCTCGGGCTCCTGTTGCTTGATTTGAAATTTTTTTGCGTTTTTACATGCTTCAGAGCATGGACAATAAGAAAAAAATACATTCGGTGGAATTTTGAAAAGTTCATTTTATCACAGTGACATGGCCTGGATCACAGTGCGATAATAATACTTACTGAAATACATTAGTGTCTATTATATCAGCGTTCGTAAAACAACATCCCTCACCCCATGTCCATGATCAACTCTCCAAAACAAACAAGATGAAGTCTCTTCCACGCTTCGCTACGTCGCGCCTGATTAAGCCAAGGATATATGAATACACAAAAGGTTCTTTGAAAATAAAGACGCAGCACAAAAGGCTACACAATGGAAGGAAACAATTGACACTGTACAAACAAGTTACGCAATAGTACGGGTTACAGGACATAGCACAGTCTAAGGAAACAGTTGCATTGTTAAAAAGACAAGTTTTGTCATTTTCATCTCTTCAGATGAGGATGAAATATGAAAATTTTCTAATTCATAATGTAGAAAATCTTCTTACACATATATTTTGTATAAGAAACTAAGGTTGTGTTTGATTGGTAATTCCAAAGCTACCAAATTCTGAAAATGGTAGACTTTGCAGAGACCAAAATGCTGTTCCCGATTAAACAAAAATTCTTCAAAGCAGCAAGAATCATCTTTGGGGGTATCAGGTGGTTAATGTTGACAGCTTCAAAACAGTAAACTTGTATTGCTCATTGCTTTGGGTATACCTTATATTCTACAAGCTAAGTTTGGTTTGAAATAAAAGTTATCATTTAAAAGGAGAGGGGCACATGCCCACTCATTGATTCTGCATAATAATACTTACCACTACCTTTTTCCAAACAGTTTTAGTGCTTGATTTATGGTCGTTCTCATCTAAAAGGGGTTCAGTGTCAGTGAAAGGAAACCCTAAACAATGTCCTTCCACATTTTCAGATTCTCCCTGTAGAACGTTGGATCTGAATTTCAGTTTCTTTCTAGGTTTCTCCTTCCCTTCGTTTTCAGAATTTTGCGAGGACTTTTCAATGTCACTCTCATCTCTCCCCCCCTCGTTTAATTTTTTTGCGCAGATACTTAGCCCGGACAGTTTTTCTTGTCTCAGTGAAAGAAAAGTGTTTCTCGTGTTGCTTTGACTGCGCATTTTTTATCCCGTTCATGCATTTTTTGCATACAATTTTAAATTTTGGGGATCTAAGTTTTCTCGCAGATGATCCTCAACCATTCGACAAATATTTGTTTTGGAGCCATCACCTCCCCACAATCGCAGCTTTCTGTCGCACGGGTTTTTGTATGCCTGTTTCGCGTCAGTGCCACAAACAACGGAAATGTCATCACCACTCGGTGACAAGAAATCGAATGTTTTCTTTGGTGTTGCACCAGGAGTAGTTATCATCATTTGCCTCCTTGCTGCATTCTGAAGCCTTCTTGCAACAGCTCGCAACTCATATTCATTTAGGCCCAGTTTTGGCCCAGCCTTGTTTCTAAGAATTTCTCCCGCCCTTGTTGAATTGACTCATAACATGGTTCTTTGATTTCGTTTCGCCTTCCCCCCGGTTTATTTACGATCTCTTGTTGAGGCATCATGTGACCTCGTGTGAAGGAGGCTCATGAATAATTAATGAGAAGCCAAAGGAAACAAGTCGAACTTTCCTCTCTCCTTCTCCTTCTCTGTTTCCTTCTCCATTCCCCCGCAGCACATTTTATCTCAATCGACTGATAAAGAAGAAAGTGAGACTTGAACAAGTCCAAATCCTACCCTTATCTGAATGATAAATCTAAGACCATTGAGGTCATATACTCCATAAGTTTCATATTTATCGGGTCTTTCAATTTACTAAGTCTATAGACTTACATATTGCCAATGAAGGGGAATTCCGTATCTCAGGGTCAAGATGATTCCATTCATTTATGCAAAAAGGAAAAAGAACTATTCTTAAAAGTTTTGGTTCTGTATCTTATGGCTGGAATGCAGTCATTGTGTCGCAGCGCGTACCGATTAGTTTGTTTGTCAACTTATTTTAATTCGATTCTTGCCTAGCTATACATATTTACACATATACAACTAATCTAAATCGAATCTACAAATGAATTAATAAAGGAATGAAGAACTTAATTGATAAAAGGCACATATGGGCAAGATTACATGGTAGAACTGAAGTGACAGCCATTACATTTACAGGTCAGGCCATCCCATTGTTTGATCAGATTCTTGAAGCTCTTTAAATTTTCAGCTGATTTTAATTCATTTGGCAAGCAATTCCATATTTTAGGTCCCATGGCTCTCAGGCTATTGGAACCAAAGGTTACTTGATTTGGCCGAAAATGATTCAAATTGTTCGGATTTCGCGACGAATAATTTGAAGTCCTAACACTAAAGATATCATTCATAAATGTTGGATTAAGTTTATTTAATGTTTTGAAAATCTCAATACAAAGTATTCTTTGATGAGAAACCAGCATTGTGGATCTATTTGATTTTAGAAGTAAGTCATCATAGGAGCTTACATGGTCATTATGCAGGAATCTCAGCCCACGTTCTTGTATCTTTTCGATTTTCTGTAACGATTTAGTTGACGAAAAATACAAAACCAAAGGACGGTAGTTAAAGTTCGAGTATACAAAACTTTGGACTAAGATTTCCTTCTCGGCAAAACCAATGAAAGACTTAAGTCTTTTCAAGACATTTAGTTGCGATGCAGCTTTCTTGCAAATATTTGATATATGTGGATCAAAATTCAGTTTGTAATCAAGCGCCACACCCAGTAGTTTTACGGACTCTTCGGACTGGATAGATTGTCCGAGAAAATCAAGATTTATTCCAGAAGTATCTGTCTGATCTTTTTGACAAAGAGTGCATGAAATTTGTTAGGAATAGCAATCATTTCATTTTGATCGAGCCAAGAAAGGGCGTTGCCTGCTTCCTCTTCCAAAACCTCGACAAGTTTCGGCAATGACCTAGAAAAGCAAGCTAGCGTATTATCATCAGCATAATTGTATAAAGACGCTTGCTTTATAAAAAAGAATAGATCATTTATGTAGAAATTGAAGATAATAGGCCTTAGCACTGATCCTTGTGGTACCCCTGAAACAATATGTTGGAAGGAGCTGTACACATTGTTTATCCTCACACTCTGTTTTCGCTTTTTTAGATAGGAATGGATCAATACTAATGCATTTTCATCAAAACCATATGCATGGAGCTTAGCTATAATCAGTTCATGCGGAATTGAATCAAAAGCTTTTGAGAGATCCATGAAAACGGATCCAACAAGGAAGTCATTGTCTAATTTAGATTTCCACTCTTCTACGAGTCTAATCAACACATGTTGAGTACTGTAGGCCTTTCTATAGGCTGCAATGAAAGTCGACAGTGTTTCACCTAAGAAAGGAGTAAGTTGTTCCTTGAGAATTTTTTCAAAAATCTTTGAAAATGTGTTGAGTACACTGACTGGACGATAATTTTTCTCGACAGTACGAATAGGTTCCCCTTTGTCCAAAGGACAAACCGCAGCAGTCTTTGCGTTCTGGGGAAATACAGAATTTCGAATGCTGCAATTTATGGCTCTTGTCAAAGGGGAAGCTAGTTCATCACTGGCCAGACGAACGAGTTTGTTGGGATTTGGTCCACACCAGTGGATTTTCTACCATCAAGCGTTTTTAGCTGTACCCATACATCCTTGGTAGAAACCTCGTTGAAGGAAAAGGTATGAAAAGTGCGTTCAGTGTTTTGCACTATAGCTACTATGCTTGGATGATTCTTGTACTTATCAAGAATTAACCTAACAATTTCTCGATCGTCATCAATAGAATTAGCTTCGTCAATTTTGCATGGTTTCTTTCCAGAAATATTTTCCACAATATTTATGTAATAATCATTGTAGACTTCACACAACTCAAGATCATCTGTGACAATTCTGTCGTCATTTACCAGGGAAATTTCGTTACCAGTCATGCCACCCTTATTTGAAAGAAACGGTTTTACGAGATCCCAGAAGGCTTTATTTGACATGAGACCGTCACTTGTAACTTTTTTGAAATGATTCTTAATAGCCTTTTTACGTAGAGCAATACATCGGTTTCGCTGCTTTTTGAAAGCTATTTCGTTTTCCTTTGAATGGTGTTTGTTCAACCTATTTTTTAGCCTTGTGCGAGTATAGATACCTTTTTCCAGTTCTGGGTTCATAAAGGGTGCGTTATTCCCCTCAGAAACTTTGTTTTGATAGGTGCATGTTTTTCAACTAGGTCTCGGGAAGTTTTAGTCAGATGGTCATATGATTTATCCGAATCGTGATCATCACATTCAAATTTTGCCTGCTTAACATCCTTTAAGAACTTCTCTGGGACAAACTTCTCGTAGCTTCGATACTTTATTTTTTTCGGTTGTAACCTAGGAACAGTTGATTTCATAGTTGTGACTACAAGACCATGGTAGTCACTTAGACCAGTTTCAAAAACAGACGTTTTCTGAAAAGATCTCGGTCGATTGGTAAGAATGACATCAATGGAGGAGCTGTGATTTTTGGTGAAGCAAGTCCTTGACTTGACTATGTTGGTCAGATCGAAGACGTCACAAAAGGACATCAATTTTTCAAAGCCCGGATCTGCTCTGTCGTGAGTATCGATGTTGATATCACCCATAATGATGATGTTATCATAACTATCCATTGCTCAATTTACGGAGGAAAATAAATCTGAAAGAAAAGTTTCTATATTTGAGTTTGGTGGACGGTAAATGCTGTAAATAATCCATTTCTTTTTTGCAACCGTTAATTCAGAACACAGAAGCTCCAGGGAGGGAACTTCAAATGCAGTCATACGATTGCAGATCATGCCATTCCTTGAGTATTGCAGAAGACCACCTCCAAATTCAGACCTTTCAAGGCGTATGGGGCTTTTATAATTGTTGATAAGAAACAAATCGGTCTTAAAATCGGAATTCAACTTTGTTTCTTAAACGAGCAAAATATCTGGGAGGCATCTTTCAGCAATCATTCTCAAATCTATAATTTCGTTTCGGAGACTGTTTATGTTTAAAAATCCGATAAGCAAATTTCTGGAGAATTCAATCCTTAGACTAAATAAAAGATCAATATCATTGCAGACCTGTTGTGACGCATTGCTAGAAATTGACAGGGAGGTTTCTGCATTTAATTGAGGTGAAGTAGTTTGAAAAACATCGCTATGAGGTGGCGAAAGGACTGATTGGGGTGATGCGAAAATGTTTTGCTTGGTAGGAAGGGAATTCGTAAGTGCTATGGGCTCAGGCAACTTATTATTGTCGACCACATGTGAAATTGAATTTGTCGCCATACTACTAAGTCACGTGTTATTTAAAAAATCAATGAAGTTACCAGTTAGGATGTTGTTCCCGTTGTAGTTAAGATGCAGTCCCCATCTGTGTAGATCGTTCGTACTAATGTTATCCTGGCCAATGTAGTCAATTTTGCATTGATCTAATAGCTGTTTAAGCAGAACATTTACTTCTTTCCGTTTCTGATCGAGTTCTATCGAATCGGTTCTGCGCACAATACTTGACACTGCAACTTGTTCTACCCTGTTGCTTGCATGCATTGCCAAATGAAATGTTGCATCTGGAATTATTGCTTTCAAGTAAGAAGGGGTTAAACCATTAATGATTTTATAAAATAATGTCAACCTACGGTACCATCTTCTGTCTGCAAGTGTTTCCCAACAACCCAGCTCATGGTATATCTTATCTCTCGATGTACCCCTCCACGCGTCTGTGATAGCTAACGTGGCAGATTACTGCACATATTCTAACCTGCTCATAAGATAATGCACAGAAGTGTTCCCACTAAAAGGATCATCAAGATTGGGGATGTGGTAGATCACATCTCAATAATCAAAGTGTAGCCGAACATGTAGCTTGTAAATCTGGTCCAGGGAATGCCTTGGTAGATACCTTGATAAGTATTGAATCATACCTACTCCTTTATTCGCTTTTGCAATAATTTCCCTTATGTGCGAAGAAAAATTCATTTTCTTGTCCATCAAAAGGCCCAAATGCTTATGCTCATCAACAATGGTGATGGGAGTATCTTGAAAATATATCAGGGGATGATTTTTTGGGATACTCTTTTCTTGGAAAAAAACCAACTGTGCAGCTTGTTTTGTTGGGTCTGGATTAAAGGTCATCTTCCATTGATAAGCCCAATCCTTGATAAGATTTAAGCCATAATTGATACCTTCTGCTGAAGATTGGGGATCAAAAACTGTTGAGAAAAGAAATGTATCATCCGCATTCGAACACTGGAACGCAAGCCATCTGGTAAATCAGTGATATATATGAGAAAGAGCAGTTATCCTAATATCTAACCTTGCGGGACGCCAGCGGTAATTTTTTTCCAATCAGAACGTTTCCCATTTATAACAGTTCTCTGCTGACGATCACCGAGACTGCGTTCACACGATGCCGGCACATTTTGAAAACGGTGAAAAATTCGACGGATAGGCCTCCCGTTCACACGAAAACGGCACTGTTTTTGCCGGCAAATTTTGAAAACGCTAGACTTTGAAAACGGAACATTTTGGAAACGATATTCAATGAACACTTGTAAATGATGAAAACAGAAAATTTTTCGACGCTTTTGGAACGCGACTGATCGATTCTTAAGTGTAGGTACATTTCTTTAGCAACTAAGTCTTGCAACGAGTTTCTTACCGTCAACTTTCCACCGTTTTCAAAATGTGCCGGCATCATGTGAACGCAGTCTGAGAAAACTTTTAATAATTCCAAGTAAATTACCATCACCACCAATCCTTCGAAGGTTGAATATAAGGCCATCGTGCCATACCCGATCAAATGCTTTGGGTATATCTAAGAAGACTGATCTTACATCTTGCACAGGGTTACAATCAAAGGACTTAAAAATATTATGGGTTATATTTTACGTGTCAGGAGGAAAGCGCAACTTCGTCAAGAATCGTAGAACGAGGATAACGACGACAATCATGTTTGTAATTAATTAATAATTCGACATATCCAGTGGTAAAAAGTCATGTAGGCCAAAGGCCTAAAATATTCGACTCAAATCATTATATTTCGGAGCGTTTCGAATCAACCATGATTCATTATCAACCCATGAAACTTAGAGTAAACAAGCTATTTATAATCAACACGTATCATCAAGATAGATGCAAAACACTTTAACTTATGTAATTAATTATTAAAGGACAAAAACACCGAGCAGAAAAGTCCCTGGGAAAAAATAAAAAAGACAGAGTGGAATTGACGACTGTTGAGAATTCAATGATGGCCCCGATCTCGTGCTATTAGTAAACTCTCAAAAATTAGTAAGTCAAAGTCCCTAGAGCCCCGAGCTATGATGCTGAAATCATCGAGGGAACCAGCATGACCAGTTCTACTGATGTGGTCTTTCACGGACGAAAAGCCTCCAAGTGCTCGCGGCTATCACAGCAAGGTGGCGGGATGTTTTACCAAAGTAGCTAGCACTGCAGCTAGCGTGCTGACATTTGTAAATAACCGACGAGCAACAGAGGGTAGGAATCCTATCCTTAAACGGGAATATATTACCTTTTAAAGTTACAGTTTACTATTAAAAAGAAGCTTGTGTAGGCTTTTGGACAGGACCTATCCACATATTGAGGTCAGATTCATTTTCTGACAGCCAACCAGATAGGTAATATATTCCCGAATGTTTCAATACATTTTTTGGATTGCGCGCCCATTAGCTGCTGCATAATCCCAAATTTTCCTGGTAAAATTAGGAATCGGTGAACATCTAACGTTACGTTCACCATATACTATGTGATGATGGCACAACAGATTGAGGGATGGATGAAATCCGGTTTCAGAGAATAAGTTTGGTTGATCGGTCAAAATTAGATCAATGCACGAACTGCTACTTCCTATTTCATGAGTAGGCTCGGAGATGGATTGATGCAAGCCAATGCCAGATACGACAGGCTTAAATATTATTCCTTCATCATTAGTCAAGTCATCATACCACCATAATGTTGATCTGCAATTAAAATCACCACTGATTATGGTACAGTGGGGATCTTCATCCTGTAGCTTCGTGACCATTGTTTCAAAATGCTCTAAGAAATCTTGGAATTCGTCATGATCTTGACTCGGACTACGATTTGTAACAACGAAAAACAATTTCTTGCGATCAATCATTAGCTCACAAACCAAGCACTCAAAAGTAATTCCAAATCATTACGCTCAATAATAGCAAGGGAGTCTTGATAAAAAAAGGACCAACACCTCCCCTCTTTGTATTAGCTAGATGGTCTCTCCTAATGAAAGAGTTTTTTTTATGCAAACATCTCAAAAATTAACTCAATATTTTAAATACAACTAATGTATCATCCATAGCCAAAAAAGACACAAGGTCACCGAGTTCTGGCTATGAATGGTACTTACAATTTTCAACTTGTTACTATTCAAAGAAGAAAGAAAGAAAAATAAATAAAGAAGTAAACCAAACAAAAGGGTCAACATATGTATCTCAAGATAAATGCCAGGAGTTTCTACGGAACTAGGGATATAATAATTGAAAGATCAATGGTCGAAGATAATTCCTGCAGAATTCTCCAGCATTTATCCTGAGACAGACATCGAAGAAAGAAATGTAAATAGAAAAGTAAAAGCTGCTGCTGTTTAGGATAATATATCCCTAATCAAAACGGCCCGTATCTTTGATGTAGGATATTGTAGACTCGAGAATAATGCTATCTTCTATCACGCTACCACGGGGGCTTCCATATAGAAGAAGCTTACACTGGGATCTATCATCGAGGCGTGTGAGATCGATTCCTGAGATGTCAGAGAGCTGGCCAAAGAGATTCAAACGTAGGGTGTAATACATTGGGCATTGCAGGAGGAAATGTTCGTTATCCTCATTGGCTAAACCACAATTACAGACTGGAGAGAGGCAGTCAAAGGCATGTCTAAAGCGATGCTCATTCAAGACACTAAATTGAAGACGGAGCCTAGTTAATAATCTTATATCTGAGATATACGATATACGATATGTAGATACGATACGATACGATACGATATACGATACGTAGAATTTTGAACTGGTCGAATGATTGAGAGCAATTTCTTTTTAAATTGTGCAATTGTAGTAACATTCTTAATCTCGCTGTCAAGTGGATTCAATTTGAACGGTGTGTTTCGAAAATAATTATTGGAAAAACGAACTGTTCTTGCCGCTGGTTGCTCATATGAACTTGAATTTCGCAAACTGTACGTTTATTGACGCTCCTGTGGTATTTCGTTGAAAAGATATTCAGGTGATTTGGACCTTCTTAAACAAAAGAAATGAGTCAATCTACGGTACCACCTTCTGTGATATAAGGTCTCCCGACCCAGTTCCTCATAAAGCTTCTGTCTACTTGTACCTCTCCATGTTCCAGTCACTGCTAAATGAGAGAGTATCCTTCAATGTGAAGCTTCAATGCTTGGCAGAAGTTTTCTGGCAGATCGATCGTACTATCATCGTAAATGGGTCTCTGCTAATGCAATAATATCATACTTGTTAGCTTTTATAGGCATCAATGAGAAAAACTCTGGAAAAGTCATATGCAGCTATGCTGTTTAAGTTCCGTGTGCAAGTTTAAAACAGTTAACTCAGGAGCGACATATAAGATTATGAATAAGCTAAGCCCTGAAAGCCTTTTGGGTAAATCTGAGCAAAGATCAATGCACTCAAGCTATGTAACAAGAAACTGCCGTGATCTTCAGATCCAAGACTAAATACAGAGCATGCAAATAAGGGCTTTAGATATTCGGCGCTAAAAATATTTTTTTATCAATCTAAAATTTTAAAAACAACAATTCAATACAACTACTGTGACATTTGTAACGAGGAAAGACACAAGGTCACCCGGTCCTCACTACAAATACCACTTACAATTTTCTACAAAATATTAACGGTAGCTTAAGGTGGTTGCAGGAGAAAAAACTTTCGGAATTTAAAGATTGTCAAAATAAGTTAGAGCTTTTCTCCTGCAACCACCTTATCAATAGTAGAAAAAGAAACAACAGAAAAGAAAAACAAAAAAACAAAGAAAAAAAACAAACAAACAAAAAGCAAAAACAAAGTCGAAACTGAAGTACCCCCAAAACACGCACAAACAGCCCACCCCCCACCAAACCACAAACACGAGAGCATCAGCAGAGAGAATGGAATCTATGGTACAGAGATCAACTCCGGGGAGGAAAAAAACTTAAAAAACGTCCAACTATTCCTAGACTCCCCCAGCCAACGCCCCCGCAGCAGCAGTCCGATGGGCAGAGACTGCCCATGCAAATCCCGGGAGCACCTCAGTCAAGAAAAAGGCTTAGGCTGCTGTTTTTCCAGAAAGTTTAACTGAAACGTCCAGAAGTTTTAATAAAAGAAATAGTTGCTTGTAGAATGATTCTGTTTGCAAAGGTACTTTCAGTTGGGTTCCCATCTCACACCTCTCGACAAAGGTGAACCGATTCGAACGGTAGAAAAAAACTTTCGCCCCGTAAGCATACTTAACTCTTTCTCCAAAATATACGAAAAGATCGTTAAAGAGCAGATAAGTCCCTTCCTCGAGAAATCTCTTTCGGTTTTCATTGCAGCCTACAGGAAGGCTTACGGTACGCAACACGTCCTAATTAGAATGCTTGAAGATTGGAAGACTAAACTTGACAATGATTTCACTGTTGGAGCAATATTGATGGACTTATCGAAGGCTTTCGATTGTATCCCGCATGATTTGCTCATTGCAAAACTCCACGCTCATGGTTTCAATGAAAATTCTCTTGTCTTCATTTATTCTTATCTAAAACGGCGCAGACAATCGGTTCGCATAAACAATGTTTAACGCCTTGCAGCGGAAATCACCAGAACTCACAATAGGTGCATGGATCATGCCAAACGAGGAATTGTGCTCTAACCGACAGAAAAACACAGAGAAAGGCGACGGGAAGTGTGGCAGCTTTTTGGGGTCGTATCTTATTAAAACACCACAATTTGCCAAATGTAAAATACTGTAATAAATATCATCTCTCATAAATTCTTTGCCAGGGATGGGTTTCCCCCTGGCAGAACTAACACAATTTCTAACACATTCTTTTCCAGGGATGGGTTTCCCCCTGGGAAAACCATTTCAATTTCTAACACATTCTTTTCCAGGGATGGGTTTCCCCCTGGGAAAACCATTACAATCTTTGACACATTCTTTCCCAGGGATGGGTTTCCCCCTGGGATAACTATTTCAATTTCTCACACTTTCTTTCCCAGAAGTGGGTTTCCAACTGGGTAAACTTCTTAAACTATTTCAACCACTAAAATAACATCTTAATGAAATAAAGATAGGAATCAAATGTTTTAGCCGAATTTTGCTCGTGGCCCATGGCCGGAAACCACCAAAACCTCGTTTTTACGGACCAATCAGACGGCGAATAAGTGAAGAAAACAAAAGAAACGTGTGAAGATTTTTCTAAATTTTACCTACCCTCATAAAATGGAACCAGGACAAAAAACTGCTTGAAATTTCCCGAATTTTTTTGAAGAAATCTACTCTCCATACGTTTGGGCATTCAAGTTTGGATGCCGGTCAAAATATCTCCCGATTCCAAGGAGTTATGGCACCTCAAACTCACGACCTTTGTTCGTTTTCAGCTTTTCTGAGCTTCCAGCATTCTTAGTACTCAACTCATTTCTAAGAAGTCTTCTAAAACTTACCTGAAACATCATTAATTCCCATAAAATCGATACAGTGGGACTGGGGACCTTTTCTTGCTTCGCAGATGAGCAAATCTGACATGATTTTTTTGATGTCCGAAACATGGCCTAGCTCTAAAATGTGCTAAATTGTATTTTTGAGTAAGAAATTTCAAGGGTACCCACCTCTTTTCGCTTGTTTAATGCATCCTGTAGTTCTGTGTATGTGCCAGACTGTGCTTGGTCTCCATTTGAACATTTTCTGCCATAAATAATGCAGTAAGTCGCAAGATAAATTTTACCTTCTGTGTTTCTTCGGCCAAACTTTCATCCGTGTCATCACTAATCACGACGACATGGCTTATGAAGTGATCAAGTGGTATGTAACAATTTGACACCTTCCCGCCTCTTCCCCAGGCCTCGCAGAGCGCAGCAAGTGTGGTAATTTGTGATGACACGGATGAAAGTTTTTTTACCAAACTGAATAAGTTTCTTCCTTTGCATTGACACGTTGATACACGAAGTGATTTGATATGCCAGTGATTAGTGCCATAGACTGAATTTTCTTCCAGTTTTTGAGAGATGGATCTCATGATTGAATGTTCTCACAAGCTAATGAACAAAAAAAATTGAAAGCATAACTGACAGTATACACCACTTGATGGCTAGAAATGTAGGTAGTGTAGGTGGACCACAAGTGAACTCAAAGCCATGTTGCTGTACCAACCTTTTCACAAAATCTAGCCTTCAATGTATGTGGCCTACCAGGTAATGAACTTTGTTTTTTTGACTAAAACTATCATAAATGGGAGTACCAGCTAGGAACTCCAAGAATTTCTACACTAACCTGAACAAGTTTTCTACCCTGAGGAAAGAAGCAATATCAGTAAGCATTTGTGAAAGGTTAAAAAAGAAAAGCTGGGGGAAGGGTTGGGTAAACTATGCATGAGTCAACTATGTTCTATGCTGTTATTACAAGTCCTACACAAAGGGGAGGGGTGAGTGGAATTTCGGTCTTGTAGCAAATGTGAGGCCCTTCAGGAATGAACTTGTTCTGACTTAGACATATTGCGAATGGGCGTACTAGTTCTGTACACCAAGAAGTATCAACGCTGAGTTGTCCGAACAGTAAACATTGTGCCTGTGACAATGAGGGTAGCAAAAATAAAATGCCTAAGGCTTGTGACAGATGCCAGTGTAATAGGAGATAAACGCTGCATCATCATAAAACTGAGTTTCTGGTGTAATTCTTGTAGTGTGGGAGAGATGAGTATGTTAGATAGAAAGAGTCCAACTGGCTACTACTGTGACACAGGTCTAGGATGCTACACACCCTGCTAAAACTTTACTGCAGGGATAGGCCGCCCTTCAACGCGAGGGACTATACAGACTGTACTATGCACCTCTGTGGTGCTCATCAAGAGCAAAGTAAGTTACATCACATATAATAACTTCTGTGTGCAGCTAGGTATAGACAATTCATTACAACTCACCAATATTAATCTACCTGTGACTCAAAAAATGGGGGGGGGGGTGATATTGGCATTGCAATGATGTCAGCTGTACAGGGACAAGGCTAGCCTGCGTGCAGACAATACCCCATGAAAAGGTATAGTCTGCGCAACGCCGCTCAGTCTCGTGTATTGTATGCGTCAGCATTCCCTTTCGATAGCAGTTTGAATGGCCCTTTCTCCTTAGCGTCTGCTTATTGTCTGCCGCTGGGTACTTAAAATTCCAGAGCATTGTGTTGCTAATTAAGTTGGCTTAGAAAACAAAGCGTAACCTAAGACTTAATCACATGATAGCCGTTCTCAAATCTGATTGCTTCCTCGTTTCGCGGGAAAGCAATGTTATTGGCTGTTGCAACAATACCTTCTCTTTGTTATCAAATAAATGCTGAAGCACGCACTACACAAAAGTGGACGGCGTTACGCAGACTATACCTTTTCCTTGGGTATAGTCTGCACGCAGGCTAGGACAAGGCAGGCTCTACCGAGATGCTAGGATTGAATGATTGTGCCTGATATAGAATCTAGGTCCAACTGGTATACATGCCTGTTCAACAAACGATAATTGCCAGTCGTATGTTGCCATTTGCTGTTCATTTAGTGAATAGGCCCTGCAAAGCCCCGTATTCTATAATCGCTACAGTAATACAGTCATGCGACATGTAGCAAGAACTTAAGAATATGCTGAGATATAAAATCACTGCGCCTGGCGTAAAGCAAGAATCCCCACAGAGATTTATCTCAAGCCTAACTGCATCACATACATATGTACTAGCTGAATAATAACTGAGATAGCAACAAATTTGTTAATGGGCTTAATAATAAGATTCTAAACATTTGGCTTATTTGTATATTGTAACTGTGTGCAACTGTATTTGAACGTTGTATGTTTCGAGCACTGTTGTATTGAATGTGATGGTATTTCCAATGAAACTGCATTCAATTCAAGGGGAGAAAAAAACAATTATGTTTGGGACCCGATACCTCACCTTGTTTGGTCGTTGTTTGTGTTTTGGTCCATCCTAATCGATGAATGTCAACTTTTAACCATGATGGAGTTGCTTGATTGATCCCTCGCTCGGTGAAACCAGTTGCTGAGCTAACACAGACAATACCAACGAACGGACTCGACAAGACTTAAGTGTCTTTGCTTGATAAACAGTACGGCTTGAGTGAGGATTTGTTGACTGCAAGATGGACATAAATTGTGAATAGAGCTTGCATTATGAGCACCCGCGGTTTGTTTACTCTTGTGCCACTGCATTCCATAGAGCTGGGTGGAAGAAAAATTATCCGCCACTCTCCGACTCTGGGTTTGGCGGGCAGGCAACAGCAACGGACCTTTTCTGCGAAATCCTAGCAAAGTTCAAGTCATTTTCCACGTTTTGTGCCAACATCACTTTCGTGTTGTAGTTTTTCAATATTGCTGACCTTTAGTTCGCTGACTAACTCAGTCGATTCTCTGCTAGAGGTTCAAAGCCTAAACAAAAGTTCACACGACGAACGACTTCTTCCTGTTTCCGTTAGGCCATCGTCGATCACTTCGCCATGACTACTTTGGATTGTCCTCCGTTTAAAGTCTTCAGACAAAATACTCTCCTTGGGCTCACATCACTTGGCAAAGATCTTCTTCAAGACGATATACTTGATTAAGAGCAAGTAACATACAATGGAAAATTGCTGAACTATAATAAACTTGCAACACAAACTTTGGCTTGTGAGCAGAAGACTTCCTGTGAAGGGAGAGGGCACTTTGTTCTTGGATGGAGGGCTAGGAACAAGGGGGACTGGGTCATAATCGATCTCCGCCTTGTCGTTAACCTTCCTTTACGCTAGCGTAAAGGATCGTTTACAGCAATTATCAGTCTGTTTTATCAGGGGTTCCTCAAGGATCCGTCTTGGGCCCTATTCTTTTCAACTTCTATATTAATGATTCATTTCATTTCATCAAAGAAGCATCCCTCGTCAACTACGCAGATGATAATACCCTTACATATTTTTCAAATAGTCTCCCACAACTAATTGATCTGCTAGAAACAGAGGAATGCATTGCTCTCACATGGCTCGATCGAAATGAAATGATCGCCAACCCAGAAGGATTCCACGCACCTCTCGTAAAGAAAGATCGAACGGACATCACTGGGCATAGTATTTCTATTCAAGGGAAAACTATTAAATCTGAAGCTTCGGTTAAGTTGCTTGGTGTAAATCTCGACCATCAACTAAACTTTGACCTCCACATATCTGATCTTTGCAAAAATGCAGCAACCCAACTAAATGTACTAAAGCGACTAAAGCCTTTTCTTGGTTTCGCAGAGAAAAAGGTACTCGTTCAAATCTTTGTCTTTTCTAACTTTAACTATTGCCTCTTAGTATGGTTTTTCTCGTCTCTATAGACAATATCGAAAAAATACAGGAGAGAGCATTACGTTTTCTTTATGATGACCATAATTCTTCTTATGAAGAATGACTTGGCAAATTACAACAATGCACAATGCATGTAAATAGGCTTAGATACCTTTGTATTGAGATTTTCAAAACTGTAAACCAGCTAAATCCTGAATTCATGCAAAATATTTTCGAAACAAGAGCCTCAAATCGACCTTCACGTCGTCCAAATGATTTACAGCACTACAGGCCAAACCAGACAACGTTCAGTTCAAATAGTCTCAGGTCCCTTGGGCCGCAGATTTGGAATTGTTTGCCAGACGACATAAAGTCAGCCGAAAATCTGGTCCAATTCAAAAGGCTAA
This sequence comes from Aurelia sp. 3 sensu Dawson et al. (2005), assembly GCA_964020215.1. NCBI lineage: Eukaryota > Metazoa > Cnidaria > Scyphozoa > Semaeostomeae > Ulmaridae > Aurelia > Aurelia sp. 3 sensu Dawson et al. (2005). Next base: position 15,090,257 of record OZ026572.1, read on the forward strand.
TCAAGAGCTGGGATGGGGCCACCTGCAGATGCAATGTATGCCTTCGAAATTAATCTTCCATATCGTGTATATCAAAATAATCGAATTAGACTAGTTATTTTTTTAGCTAAAGATATTTCGATTCAAAATAAAATGACACCATATAACAACAAATGACAAAGATCCTTTGAGTTCATGCTAGCAACATCATATCCGACATCCGAGACTTGACCAAGGAGATCTTGGCGCTGAGCTGTAAACTGGGGGCAGTGCAGGAGGTAATGCTCATGATCTTCCTTTCCTGTACCACAAATACAAATTGGACTCAAGCAGTCAAAATTATGTCTAAATCTATGTTCATTCAGAGGACTGAAATTAACTGGAAGCCTTGTTAGTAGTTTGATGCCCAAAATATCATAGATATTGTAAATAGGGTTTTTCTCAGGTCTAATGATGCGAAGCAATTTGCTCTTGAAAACGGCGAGAGAAGGAGAATCTTGTACTGTTTTCTCTAACAGATTCCACTCGCATACCGGGTGACCCAAAACAACTTCACGAGCGAGATCACAACAGGCTCCCTGAAATCAAATGCGATTTCCAAATGCTTTCCATCATTGTTTAGTTGAAAGGCTTAGCTATCTCTTGAGATGCTGCATGGTCATTTTGAGCAATGATTACCATCCGAAAAACCAGATTCAATGAAAATTTTGAATCCAGGATTCTTCATTTTGAGTGAAATAATCACCATCATTTTCCAGTTAACATTCTGTGAAAACTCGACATAGCGATGCATTAGAAGTCGTCTGGGGAAATTTTTGGTTTCCAAAATGAGTGACCTGAATTCTTCATTCAAATTTCACGCTCCGAAGCAAATTTTGAATTCAGGTTTTGGCACACTTTCCAAAAAATGGACAGGAAAACGAGGGAATGGTCAAAGAAATGAATGAATTTCCATATTTTTGAAACTGTTTTTTCGGACAGTACGCATATCTTAAACTGACCAAGCAACATCCCAAAAGATAGCGGAGCCTTTCAGTTGCAAGCTGACACCTTGTTTTTCTTCATAACGTTTGCTGTCAAGGCGATATAGGCGATCTAGCTCGTGAAGTTTTTTTTTTGGGTCACCCGGTATTGTGTTATGAAAATAAGAGCTGGAAAAGCGCATAGTTCTACCTACATTTTGCTCATAACAACGCGGGTTTCTTAAATTATAATCAACTGAGCGCTGTTCAGGTATCTCATTGATTTGATAATCTGGGCTTATCTACAATTGAAATCGCCTGTTAAAATCATGCAATGTGGACTTTCAGCTTTCATTTTATTGATAGTCTGTTGCAAGCGATCAATGAAGGCTTCAAACTGCTCGCTGTTTTGGCTTGGACTACCAGGGCATGGTCCCAAATAAAACTTTTTTGCGTGCTATTCTAATTTCAGTGATAATAGTTTCTGGTAATAGCTCAAGGTCAGTTCGTCTCTTGATGGGTAGCCCTTCGCGAAAAAAGAGACACACTCCGCCAGTTTTGGTATTGCTCGGATGATCATTGCGATATATTTCTTTGCTGAGCCCTTCAATATAGTTTTCATCATTTTTTACAGTTTCATCAAGCATAGACTCAGAAATAGCAATAATGTCAAATTTGTGGAGGGCATCATAAGTTTCAATAAGCGGTATCTTTATTCGATCTCTAGCACAGATGCTATTCAAGTTCCAGTGAAAGGACTTCAAACATTTATTAATTTCTGGGCCAGGATTTGGATAATGTCTCCACATGAAAGCAGCTGGCTGAATGGGCTCCACCCACCAACCTGAAAAGTCTCTAGTCCATTCCCAATAAGAAGAGTAAAAAGAATATGCAACGTTAAATGCAGAGCTTTCTGTGGGTAGGCCTTGTTGTAATTGAGGATGTTTTTACATAATTTTGGTAGCTCATTGAAAAACGAAAACGCAAGCCGTAGATAAACAATCACATGCGAATTTTGTTTGCAAAGATTCGACTGACATCTGTACTTTTCGGGGGAGTAGCTGGCACAACAGTTTCAGCGAGATGGGTCCACAAGAAGGAAACAACGAGGGATAATGGCAATGAAAGAACAGATGAACAGATGAATAAGTACATGTAGGCAAAGTACTGAAGAGCACAAAATGAAATCCCGACCACTGGTATTTCAAGGCCCTTTGGGACTTTAGCCAGAGTAACACCTATTCATAAGGCGGGCACGAAAACAGATGTAAACAACTACCGGCCTATCTCAGTGTTATCAGTTGTGTCGAGAACTTTAGGAAAGATTGTACACGACCAACTAATGGTGTGTGTGTGTGTGTGTGTGTGTGTGTGTGTGTGTGTGTGTGTATGTATGTATGTATGTATGTATGTATGTGTGTGTGTGTAACTTTATTTTGATTCAATTGTTTACGATAGCTAACAATGTATACAATATTTAGATATATACAAGTTAACTAATCCAAATCGAATTTACAAAGAAATAACAATAAACAAACTAAATATTTCCTAAAATACATATTAACTAAGGTGGTAGGGATTTACAGGCACTACATTTGCATATGGGACCATTCCATTGCTTTATCAAAGTCTTGAAACTTTTTAGATTTTCTGCTGACTTTATTTCGTTTGGTAGGCCGTTCCAAATCTGTGGCCCAATACACGACAGATTATTTGACCCACATGTTGTTTGCTTGGGCCTAACATGGGCTAAGCTATTTGGATTTCTTAATGAATAATGTGAAGACCGCAATCTGAATATGTTCTGCATGAAAGGTGGGTTTAATTGTTTTACTGTTTTGAAAATTTCAATGCAAAGGATTCTCTGGTGAGCAACAAGCATCGTGCATTTATTTGACTTCAAAAGCAAGTCGTCATACGAACTGGTATGATCATTATAGAGAAATCTTAGAGCGCGTTCTTGTATCTTTTCAATTTTCTGTAGTGATTTTGAAGATGAAAAATACCACACCAAGGGACAGTAATTAAAATTTGAATAAACAAAGCTCTGAATAAGAATCTGTTTTTCCTTAAAGCCAATAAATGCCTTTAATCTTTCAAGAACATTTAATTGTGCTGCTGCTTTTTTGCAAATATTTGAAATATGTGGGTCGAAATCAAGTCTGTAATCCAACGTAACCCCCAGAAGTTTTACGGTCTCCTCAGATTTGATCATTTTACCATTTATGTTAATTTGTTCTCCAATAGTATTCGTTTGACTTTTCCTGAGGAGTATTGCATGAAAATTTTCAGGGTTTGCAATCATTTCGTTGTTTTCCAACCATGATAAGGCCACTCCTGTTTCTTTTTCCAAAGTATTTACAAGATCGGGCATGCTTTTAGAAAAATAAGCTAGTGTATTGTCATCAGCGTAATTATGGAGCGTTGCCTGCTTTATGAAAAGAAATAAATCATTTATGTAAAAGTTGAAAAGTATAGGTCCCAGTACAGAGCCCTGGGGTACACCAGATATAACTTCTTTAAAAGAACTATATGTGTTATTTATCCTGACACATTGTTTTCGTCTTTTGAGATAAGAATAGACAAGGACTAGTGCATCCTCATCAAGTCCATATGCGTGTAATTTGGCAATAAGCAAATCATGCGGGATACAATCGAATGCTTTGGAAAGATCCATAAGGATAGCACCTACGAGATAGTCGTTATCTAGTTTAGACCTCCAATCTCCTACAAGACGTATCAAGACGTGTTGAGTTCCATATGCTCTTCGATAGGCCGCAATAAAAACAGAAAGCGTATTGTCTAAATGCTTGATTAGTTGCTGTTTCAAGACCTCCTCGTATATCTTAGAAAAGGAATTGAGAACACCAACTGGGCGAAAGTTCCTCTCTACTGTTCTATTTGGCTCCCCCTTATCTAAAGGGCAGACTGCCGCTTTTTGCATCATTTGGAAAGCGGGAATTTCGAATGCTACAATTTATTGCCGTGGTTAAATTGTTTGTAAGCTCATTTGCAGCTAGAGATACCAGCTTTGGGGGTATTTTATCTTCACCGGTAGATTTCCTGCCATCCAAGGATTTTAGTAGATGCGCAACTTCCTGATTTTCTACCTCTTGAAAAGTGAAAGTGCCCAGCACTTGCTCTGGGTTTTGAATAATAGCTAGCACACTAGGGTGGTATTTATTCTTATCAAGAATCAAGCGAACAATTTGGCGATCATCAGAAATCCCAATGTCTTTAGCAAGGCTAATAGGTTTCTTACCGCTAGATTTCTCTACTATATTTACATAGTGATGGTTGAAGATCTCTGCCAATTCCTGGTCATCAGTTACAATGGTATCATTTCTTACGAGAGAAATATCGCTACTCGTGAGTCCCCCTTTATTTGAAAGAAAAGGTTTAACAAGATCCCAAAATTCTTTATTAGACATGATGCCATTTCTAATTGCCTCTTTAAAGTGGCTCTTGATAGCCTTCTTTCTCAAAGAGACACATTTATTTCGTTGCTTTTTGAAATTAGTCCTATTTTCTGCCGAAGGGTTTTTATTAAGTCTTTTTTTAAGCCTTTATCTGGTATAAATTGCCTTTTGTAACTGCTGATTCATGAAAGGGGCAGTATTTCCCCTCTGAACTTATGTTTTTAAAGGTGCATGGCGATCCACAATTTCTCGGAAAGCAGATGAAATATTCTTGTAAAACGAATCCGCATCATTTAAATCTTCTTTGAAGTCTATATCCTTTACACCTTGGAGGAACTTTTTAGGTTCAAAGTTCTTAAATGGAGTTTCTAAAGGGACAAAACAGGCTTTGTTTGAACCAGTTTGCGTTCTAAAAGCTGCACAGTACACTGACATGTCTATTGAATGTTATAGAACCATGGTTCAAGAACTCTGATGAGGGAAAAATAAACTTGAGCACATTCCTTGATCTCAAGAAAGCATTCGATACCGTTGACCATAAAATCCTATTGTCAAAGTTGCGAGAGTATGGTGCTGAGGGTACTTGAGGGTATAATGTAAGAAGGGGAGGTGTAGGTCTCTATATGAAAGATTCATTCCCAGCAAAGAGTCGGCCAGACCTGGCGACCCTCCCTGAATGCATTGTGTGTGAAGTTCAGCTTGATAAGAAAAATACTTTTTTGTAATCCTCTACCGCAGTCCCAGTCAGAACCAAGTCGAATTCCAGGATTTCATGAATAATTTCGAACTTATGTTGTCCAGGATGTCTGGCGAAAATCCTTACTGCGTCATTATAACTGGTGATTTTAACTGCCGTTCTACAAATTGGTTTGTGTTGGATTTTACTGCAAAGGCAGAAATTTTAATGATTACTTTATACAACAGTGCACCACAATCGATACTGGTAATGAACTTCCTCCGATGTTAGTACCCAATGCTCCACTGCTCACTGGCTTTTCTATTTCTGATGAGAAGATCTTGAATGTTATTCGATCTCTAAATCCAAACAAAGCTCATGGCTGGGACGATATCTCAGTGCGAATGATAAAGATATGCGATGATGCACTCCTTCTACCCCTTAGATTAATATTTGAGTCGTGTTTGACCCAAGGTGTGTTTGTTCCCCGATGTTTGGAAACAAGCCAACGTAGTCCCCATCCATAAGAAGAGCAGTAAGACTCTTAAGAACAACTATCGTCCTATTTCTCTCCTTCCAATTTTCGGTAAATTCTAGAGAAGCTTATCTTTGACTCGCTTTATCACCACCTGAGCACAAACGGTTTATTAAACCAAAATCAGTCAGGTTTTCGTCCAGGAGACTCGACTGTTAATCAGTTACTGTCAATCGTCAATTCCATATTTACCGCATTTGACTGCAATCCAACACTTGATGTCCGTTCTGTTTATCTCGACATTTCAAAGGCCTTCGACAGGGTCTGGCACCAGGGCCAGGGTCTTATTTACAAACTACGTCAATGTGGTGTCTCTGATAAACTACTAATGTTAATGCAAAGCTTTCTCAGTGATAGAAAACAGCGTACTTTTTTAAATGGTAAGACGTCTGCGTGGGGTACTATCTCAGTTGGTGTTCCCCAGGGCTCTATCCTGGGTCCTCTTTTGTTTCTCGTTTATATTAATGACTTGACAGATGGCTTAAGGTGTAATGTGAAACTTTTTGCCGATGACACGTCGACCTTCACAGTTGTTCACGATCCATATACAGCTGCCCTCGATATGAACCATGATCTGAATCTTATTAAGCTTTGGGCGCTCAATTGGCGAATGTCCTTCAATCCTGACCCCAACAAGCAAGCAGTCGAGGTGACCTTTTCAAAAAAGAGAATTCCAATGAATCACCCGCCCATATTTTTTAATGATGTCCCTGCAAAGAACGTCCAGGAACAAAAGCACCTTGGGATCATACTAGACTCTAACTTGTCCTTTACTAGCCACATAAAGTCGATTATCTCGAAATCAAGACAATGTATAGGGATGTTGAGATTCCTCTCAAAATACTTACCTCGACACACCCTAAACGAAATGTACAAACTATATGTTCGGCCACAGTAGGATTATGGTGACGTTATATATCACATCCCTCATAAAATTTGTGAATTTAGTCATAGTATTAAATTAAAAAATCAAATGGAGAAACTTGAGGCTGTTCAATATTCTGCTGCATTAGGAGTAACTGGCGCTTGGAAGGGCACATCTCGTGAAAAAATATATGATGAGCTTGGCTGGGAGTCTCCCAACCTCCGTCGATGGCGTAGACGTCTTGTTCTCTTTTATAAGATTATCAACCATTTAACTCCGGATTACACAAGAATCCCTATACCTCAACGTCAGGCGTCAAACTACAGTCTTCGCAGGCGAGCTACAACGTGGCAAATACGTGCGAGAACTGAGAGATTCAAATCAACTTTCTACCCAAACTGCTTGTCGGAATGGGAAAAACTTGACCCTGAAATTCGAGAATCCCGCTCAGTGAATGTTTTCAAGAAACAACTAATAGGACTCATTCGTCCACCCGCTAACTCAGTATATGGCTTTCACGATCCAAAACGTTTATCTGTTTTAACGCAGCTACGCGTTGGACTCAGTAAGCTAAATTTCCACAAATTCAAACATAACTTTAGGGATACAGTAAATCCTTTGTGTCTAGTTAGTGATGGTATTGAGGATACGGAGCACTTTTTGCTGCTCTGCCGTGCTTATGATATACACAGACGTGATCTTCTCGACAGCGTAAATGCAATATTGCGTCCTCACGGCCTATCAAACCTTTCAAACAAAGAACTATTGCAAATACTCCTTCATGGCCACGAAAAGTTACCTTTTAATTCTAATACAAACATTCTTGAGGCAACGTTAAAATATATTCAGGCCTCGGAACGGTTCCAATAAGTTACTAAATCCAGCATGAGTGTTGGGTCTTTGGAGGGATAGCGCGGGTGCGTGCGGTCTTTCTGAGGATCTGATGCTTATGCTCTAATTTGCTCGTGTAAGATTTTTTTTCTCTCTTTTGTGTAAAATTGTCTCTTCTTTGTGATTAGAGTGGTGTTGCCCATCATGCCTGGGTGACAACTTGGCAGATTACCTAACCTAGGTATACTTGCTTTCTCCTTTGAAATTCCTTGTGAGGATTTACTAAAAATTGTGACGGGCAGGATAGGCAGCACCACTCTAATTAATCATTTTTGTAGCTTAATACCTTGTAACTTGTTGTAATATTTGTGTCTCCATGTTAAGTGTAAGTCTTAGGGTTGTTATGTATTCCATGCTCCCTTAGCTTTTGTATTGTAATTGTTTGTCTTTGTAAATTTTATGAGAATATAAAAAAAGGGTACTTCCCACTGCTGGTTCACTTCTTATCTGACCAATAGGGAGCAGTTCTGTTATTTTGACGGATCCACTTCCAGCAAAAGCAGCATTGAGTGTGGTATTCCGCAAGGCTTGTGTTTGGGACCCTTACTCTTCATACTATACATTAATGATTTTGAGAATTGTCTAAAATGCACGATACCAAATATGAATGCTGATGATACATGTGTGAATATCGCATCAGAAAACCTGAATGAACCTCTAACAGATTTGAAAAACGAGCTGGAAATTTTTTTTTAATTGGATGAGGATTAATAAACTTAGTTTGAATGCCAGCAATAGTGAATATATGGTTATAGGCCATAGGCGACAACTAAATAAGATAGGTAATGATTTGCCAGATCTTGTCCTCAATAATGAAGTTATCAAAAGGGTTGACAAGACAAAATACCTAGGGATCAACATCGACGAAAGCCTTAATTGGAAAGAACGGTACAAAGCTGTCAAAAATAAGCTGAAAGGGGGCATGAACTCCTTAAGAAAGCTAAAAACATCCTTCCGCAAAGGAAATTTGATCAAGTATACAAAGCTCTCTTTGAAAGCCATCTTCGCTATGGCAACATTGCTTGGAGTACTCTTTCCAACACCAAACTATCCCAATTGCAACGATTACAGACAACCGCAAAGAAGCTAATAGCGAATGCCAAGTATAAGGATGGATGGACTTGCAAATGGCTCTCTGAAAAGTCATTGATCTCCTTTGACCAAGGAGTCATGACATACAGGGTGTCCCAGAAAAATTGTGCCCCGTTTGCCTGAAGATTGCGACGAAACAACAAAAGATTCTCACTAACCTTTTCCATGATGTTGCTCTTCAGATGTTCAATTAAAGTTTGCCACCGTCCCAGAGAATATCCGTTGAAAAATGATGGAGCTTTGCCTGTTGACTGAAACCAGCGGTCGGCCATTTTATCTTACTATTTTGCAACGATAAATATCTTCATGGATCATCTGAAATAGCAGCCTCTAATGTCATAGCTCTCATGAAAATTCCAATAATCATCAGGGAGTTCAACAATTTTTTACCCCACGATCTTTGATGGAATGCAAAAATGAAGATAAGAATTCCCAAAGTAGTAAAACATCAAAGGTTTCGACAAAAATATATTTCAAGTTACATTTGTCGCCTTCCCTACATAGATTTCTTCCTTAATTTGTTACACGCAATTATTGATTTACTACCGAAGACAATGAACTAAAAGAAACGAGAGGGGCAAAGGATTTTGAATTCAGACACTACTTACACCTGCAAACAAAACGTGACTATATGTTTGTCATTACCGTTTGGTTGTTTATTATCTTGGGATCCTTGTCTTCGTTTTGACATTCAATCAAGGGTCGTGGAGTAAGAAATAGCTGAACTCTCTGATGATTACTGAAACTTTCACGAGAGCTATGAAATTGGAGGTTACTGTTTCAGCTCATCCATGAACCGTTGCAAAATAGTAATACAAAATGGCCGACGGCTGGTTTCAGTCATCAGGGAAATTTGGCCTTCTGAACGTCATAGCTCCATCATTTCTCAACAGACTTTTTTGGGGATGGTAGCAAACTTTGATTGAACATCTGAAGAGCAACATCAAGTAAAAGTATGGTGAGGACCTTTTGCCACTTTGTCGCAATCTTCAGGCAAATGGGGCACAAATTTTCTAGGACACCCTGTATAAATCTTGCATGACCTCTGTCCCGAATATCTTCGCCATAAGTTCACTGAAAGATCCATGATTTCAGAGTATAGAACCAGAAACCATGGAGATCTGCAAATTCCTAAAGTTAGGTTAGAATATGCAAAGCGAAGTTTCTACTTATCTGGTGTCAAAAACTGGAATGCTATCCCTGACAACGTTCGAGAAAGAGACTCAATCGCTCGTTTTAGAACAGGTCTTAGAGATTGTCTTTGTAACCTTTCACAGGACCCAAACACGACCCCTTGGTAGATATTCCAATAATATTCCAATTTTTTTTTCTTTTTCTCATATTATTCTATAGAAATATTGTCAATAGGTTATTAATTCGCTCAAAGGAACTCGTGTTTAAATATTGATAAAATGAAATGACATAAACCAACTTCGGCGCCCTGCGATTCCTGCACGCCACTGCACTGGTTAATTCCTACAGGCATCTGCACGCTTGATATCCTTGGTCGTTCTCAGCATTAGTCGACAAACTACAGGATGTTTTGAAAAGACGAATATAAATCTGAGATAAACAGTAGCCTTGGAAAAACAAAGGATAATGACCATAAAATAGAAAGAAACAATAGAATAGAAAGATAAATGAAAACTGTATAAAATAACAGTAATTAAAAACGCATCTATTGTGCAACATCAAGAGGAGCGGTTGAGAATGAGCTATCAGGGGAATTCTCTGTTGTTACTTTGAAAATTCAAGAAGATTGGATCAATGAGATGTAATAATAATAATAACAATAATTATAACTTTTATATAGCGCCAAAATCTCATTATCAAGCGCCAAAAAGAGGGATATGGCACAGAGAGCTGCTGAAAAATCTCCTGAGAAGTGGAGTGTATATAAGCAACTTAGAAATAAAGTAACGAAAGAAATAAAGGTTGCTGGACAGTCACATTACCACGGGTTAATTAATGAAAATAAGGACAACCCGAAGAAAATGTGGCACACTATTAATAGGGTCCTAGAAAAATCTTCAAAATCGACAATGCCTGCGAGTTTGAACATTGAGGGCAGAAAACTAACCAAAGAAGGGGATATATTGGAGGCATTGAATCACCATTTTGTCTCAGTTGGGCCGAAGCTTGCCAGTAAAATTGAACAAAATGCCAATGATGATCCTCTTAAACATATTGATAGTGAACCTAATACGATGCGGCTTACCCCTGTTGATGACAACTACGTACCAAAAGCCATTAAGCAACTAAAAAATGGCAAGGCACCAGGGCCTGACAAGATTCCGACAATGCTCATAAAGGACGCGGCGGATCTCATACGCAAACCATTGACAATGGTACTCAACCCTTCTTTGCGGAAGGGTATTTTCCCTGATGTCTGGAAACTGGCGAGGGTCACCCCTATCTTCAAATCAGGTTCTAAAAGCGAGGCTAACAACTATAGGCCTATCTCGGTGATCTCTGTGTTCTCAAGGATTCTCGAAAGAATTGTGCATGATCAAGTCTACGAATACCTCAAGGCAAACAAGGTACTAACAATGAGTCAATCAGCTTTTCAAAAACATTGTTCGACAGTAACGTCATTGATTGATAGCACTGACTACTGGTATGAGAATATTGACCACAAACAATTTAATTTAGCAATATTTCTCGATCTCAAAAAGGCTTTTGATACCGTTGACCATAAGATTCTGCTAGAAAGACTGAGGAAATACGGTATTCGAGAACTTTCTGGAGACTGGTTTCAATCATACCTAAAAAACAGAAGGCAGTACTGTGCCGCCAATGGTTATGAGTCAAGGCCTAGGACAGTTACATGTGGTATTCCCCAAGGTTCCTGTCTTGGCCCTCTTCTCTTCATAATCTACCTGAATGACTTTGAAAAATGTTTGAAAGTTTCTAAGGCTGGTATGTATGCTGATGATACTCACGTGACCGTAGCATCTATGAATGTTGAAGAACTTGTTCATAAGGCTCAAGAGGAACTGACCCATATTTCGGAATATATGAGGTTAAATAAATTAAGCGCCAATCCTCAAAAAACGGAGTATATGATAATTGGACACCCTCGTAGAACTAATAAAGTCGAGATACATGAAACATTGAGACTGAATGGCTCAGATATAAAACGAGTGAAAAAAACCAAATCACTTGGAGTCATTGTAGACGAAGGGCTTAATTGGGAAGAACAATTCAAAACTGTCAAAGGGAAAGTTCATGGAGGTCTTACATCTTTAAAGAAGCTGAAAAACATCCTCCCACAATCTCAGTTAAGCAATGTATATCGTGCTCTTGTAGAAAGTCACATGCGATATGCAGATGTTATTTGGGGTAGCCTCTCAAATTCAAAAAAGGAATCCCTTCAGCGTCTTCAGGACAGAGCCATCTCCATAATCGAAACGTCCAGGATTAAAGACGAATGGTCACATAATTTCCTTCGCACTGAGCAACTTGTCATGTTTGATCGTGCCCTTATGGCCTATAAGATCATGAACAGACTCTGCCCAGAAAATCTCTGGCACAAATTCCAACAAAGATCCCAGTACTCCAGCTGCAACACGCGATTCTGCAGAGATCTTCAGATTCCGAGGTATAATCTGGAGAAGCCAAAAAAGGATTTTCCTATTCAGCTCTTAAGGTCTGGAATGAAATCCCAATAAGAATTAGGGAACTTCCTACCTTGTGCCAATTCAAAAAACAACTAAGAACATATTTGATGAGCTGAAAGCCAGTTAAAACACGACTCCCTGGAAGATCAGCGATGCGATTAGCCCTCAGTATTTTATATTTTTGTATGATGTAATATAATTAATAAAACTTTATTTTTTTTGTAAGCTGAAGGGATTTCGTGTATAAATAATTTAAAATGAAAAAATGAAATTGAAATGAATCTATAAAATATATATTCTTTAGCGCTTAACAATACCTAAGTAAAAAAGATGTCCATATCTACATGTAAAAGGATCCAGAATCGATTACAGTTCAAAGCAATAGAAAATAAGAATGTTTTTAATCTAGATTTAAAAGTATCAATGCTCTGCGAGTCACGAATGTTGTAAGGTAACCGGTTCCATAATGTAGCAGCAGCGACTGGAAATGCTCTGTCCCCGCATGTTTTGTTTGCTGTCTTGATATTTTAATACCCTAAGCTATGATTTCCAAAAAAGAGCAATTTTGCGTCCCTTGTTACTTTCTCACTAAGAAAAACAAGAAATTTCAGACCACCTTGAGATTGCCGTGATGTTTACGCCAAAAACAAACAGGTTTCAGAAAACATGGTGCATGCCGAGCGGAAGGCCAGTTGAATTCCGCGGAAGTCGCGGAAACCGCGGAAAACGCGGAAACTATTGTTCTCTTCTACACAATAGCTTCCGCGAAGTTCACTTTTGCTGTATAATAATAATAATAATAACAATAATAATAATAATAATAATAATAATAATAATAATAATAATAATAATAATAATAATGATAATAATAATCAATTTATTTTAAGTTGGTTACAATTCTAGTTCTACATTAATCTAATGTGAACTAATTTACACCAACTATTTACAATTTTACACAAAAAGAAACCTATAATACAATACAATACAATAAAATGTCTGTAATCATTACCTACAAATTTTGCACTTGCATTTGTCTCCACTCCAATTTTTTATGTTTCTTTTGAATAAAGCAGCTGATGAAGCGCTCTTTATTAAATCAGGCATGCTGTTCCACAAGAGGCTGCCTCGAAACGTTATAGAATCAATGCCAAACATAATGCTTTTCGCTGCAGGAATTTGCAATAAATCTTTCGTCCTGAGGTCACATTTGGTGTCCTTTCTGACAAAACACTCCTGCATAAATGACGGATTAGTACAATTGAGTGTTTTGTCTATCTCAATCATAAGTACACGAAGGTTTTGGATGTGGATAGTTGTTTCATTGTTCTTTGCAAGTAAAACTTCAAATGTGGATCGATGATCGTCAAGTAGGACCCTGAGAGCTCTTTTGTGTACTCTATCTATGTTTTCATTCGCTGTTTTTCCGCAGAAAAGCCATATCAAGCGGCAGTACTTGAACGTTGATGCAACGAATGATTGGTACAATAATTTTGCTTTTTGGAGATCTAGATATCTAGCAACCCTAGCAAATGCACTCACTTTTCGATTAGTTTTCACACACAGAGCTTTGACGTGGCTTTTAAAGTTCAATTTTGAGTCAATTGTGACACCAAGTAGTTTTACCTCTTTGGAGGTGGTTATCGCTTCTCCATTAATTTCCAAAACCAAATTTTGGTTCTTTTTAAGACCTAGAAACATTACCTGAAGTTTTGTTGGATTTGCCACCATAAAATTTGAATTAAACCATTTTAGTATATTATAAAGATCAATTTCTAATTTGGCAATCATTGATTCAACATCATGGGATAACGCATAAATTGTTTTGCCATCAGCAAAGTTACAGATCTCAGAAGCCTCTATTGCATAGAAAATGTCATTGATGAAAACATTAAAAAGCAAAGGGCCTAATACAGATCCTTGCGGGACACCTGATTTAACATCGAGCCAGCTGCTGTATCTTGATTTTATCTTTACACGCTGTTTTCTTGATGTTAAGTAACTATATATCATTTGGAGGCTAGATAGGCCAAAGCCATAGGCATGAAGTTTTGCCACGAGGAGATCATAAGGTAGACAGTCGTATGCCTTTGACAAGTCTGTTAGTACCATTCCTATAAAGCCTTTGTCGTCTCGGCATTTTTTGCATCTTTCCACCAGCCTTGAGATGGCATGTTGTGTACTGTAACCTTCCCTAAAGCCACACAATAGGTTTGACAACTTTGGCTTGATGAAAGGTAGCATTTGGGAATACATTAACCTTTCATATATTTTTGATAGGGTGGACAGGACGCTTATTGGTCGAAAATTTTTCTTGCAAGTCGAATCATCTGCTTTGAAGGCTGGTGTCACATCAGACTTTTTTAGGTTACTGCTGTATGGCCGGAGTGGATTCCGCGGAAAATCGATATCGCGGAAAGCGTTGTATCGAGGCTTGCTCCTATTATAGCGTTGTATCGAGGCTTACTCCTATCTGTGCATTCCGAGGAGCGTTTCACTTTTTCGAAAAGCTAACGACATTTATCTGAACAAGCCGATCTTTGCGGATTTTTGATGGATTTTTGATGGATTTTTCTTGAAACAAAAAGTCCTTTTCCATTGGTTTACAAAGGTTTTGAGAGTGAAATGCCCCTTGGCATATTCCCGAACATAATGAAATTCAGTTTATGAACCAGTCCAAGGTCTGAATCTCCATCGTCTCTGTGTCTTCATCGTTGTCATGTCTGAATATCGGCACAGGTATCGTGCCAAAAAGGGTATAGACTGGGCTATCTATTGTTCATCGACATGGATTGACATCTAGGCCTGGGCCTAAGTTTGTACGAACACAACGGCAAACAAGCAGGAAAATAGCTGGAATAGCTGGAAAATAGCTGGAAAATAGCACGTGTTGCTCCCATCTTTAAAAGTGGATCAACCGAGGATAGATCGAATTATTGACAAATTTCCGTCCTACACTCACAGAAAAAAGGTGGTTTTCAGAGGTTCTGGCAAAGAACCCTAGGGTTCTTGAATGCCCTAAGGCTCTTCAAAGAACCTTGGGGTTCTCTAGAGTACCCTATAGGGTTCTTCGAGGGTACTCTGAAGAACCTTTAGGGTTCTTCAAGTCAAAAAGGTTCTTCAAAGAACCCTTATGACTGCAAATATCACGTGACTTACGCAAAGTGTTCGAAAATGGAATGTATTCGCGTTCTCTTTTTCTCTTGAAAACGGTTGAATTTTGAAGTTTCGTTGTTGCGGCGAAGCTTTGAAGGAAAGAAAAGAAAGAACATTGCGAAGAAGGTAAGCTTTAATGAATTTATTTCACCTTAATTGACAAAATATGATTGAGGAGTAGGATGATGCATTTTACTGGAATACAATTGTTTCATTTACTTTATTTGACATTAGGGAGAAAGTCCCGAGAAAGTTAGCTACGCGTTGCAGGTTTATGGACTTGGAAAATGCGTCTCCCACTTAGTTGAGAGCAAACTCAGCCTGGCCTCGTTTCGTTATTTCACCTTTCTGAAATTTTCCCCACAAAGAAGCATTGGGTTTTGTTCATATCGCCTCTCTTTCAAAAGATTATCTGGCCTACGAATTAGGTAACGTTGTTATGACATCGGGTACCTACAGGAAATAGGTAGGCCTAGCCTAAAGGCAACAAGAAATACTTCTATACTTGCCCTTCTGCTTGTCTAGGAAACAGTATTTTCGACCAGAACCCCAACTTGCTTGCCTTTTGTAGTAGGTCAAACTTGAGCAACATTGGGCAAGCCTTCTGATGCCCTAGGAACAATTTTCTACAATGTTTGAGTAAGAAACCGTATTGGTTGTGCGAATCAGCATGATACAGTTTCTTCGAATTTTTCGAGACTTTTCTTATGTCTTTTATCCACATCTAATTCATGTTTTGGTGATGATCAGGCCTAGATCTTTTGGATCCAAGAATTTTCAAGTCTTCCAAAGACTGTATAACAAAGATTATTTCTGAGAACCCTATTTTCCTGAACTTTCTTGTCAGGTTTTGCAACTGTGGTGATGCTATGGATATCGAATTTATCTTGCTGTTTTCAAGAAACTGACAGACTATCTAGACTTGGAAAAGAAAGAAATCAAAGTAGCTCAAGGCAAGCAAAATGATGGGACACAAAACTCACATGAAAATAGAGAAAGCTTGGAATAACAGCCACAGCTGTGAAACGTTCTGCGTTTTGAAAATTGGAACGAAATAATCGTAATCTTAGGGATTAATGACTTCTTGAAACTTAAAATGAAGACAAAACTGTTAAATTTTCTTAACAGAAATCTGAGCTTCGACGGTCAAGATGGTAAAAACGTAAGACTGATGATTTGAAGTGTGAGGTGTGATAGGTTGGACTGATGATATGAAATTGAAGAATGTAGTGATAGGGTGAAATGAAGGGATGAAGCTGCAAGACAGAATGATGAAACTGAATGATGAATGGAATGCTTAATGGAAAGAGGAAAATGAATGATGGAGAAGAATGGATAAGATAGACAATTTTTCAAGGAGCTCGACATTTCAGAAACAGTTTTGTCTTCATTAAGATAATTTTCTTCTTTTTCATGTGCAGTACAAAGGCCACCGTTAATGCTATCTCACCTGGGAGTTTTGAAGCAGTCAATACCTGAGGGGGTTGGATTATACACCCCTCCTTTTCTTCGCTGTTATACACATCTTTTATAAGA
The DNA here is from genome assembly GCA_964020215.1 of Aurelia sp. 3 sensu Dawson et al. (2005). Lineage (NCBI taxonomy): Eukaryota > Metazoa > Cnidaria > Scyphozoa > Semaeostomeae > Ulmaridae > Aurelia > Aurelia sp. 3 sensu Dawson et al. (2005). The sequence continues at coordinate 15,106,985 of OZ026572.1, forward strand.
AACCATGTAAGAAACCAGGATCAGGCCATGCTATGGATTTGCTACAAGTCTATCTTTTGGTCATAAAAACGAGAGAAAGAAATCGTTCCTATGACCAAAAGATAGACTTGTAGCAAGTCCAGCCATGCTACTAAAAGTTTCTTGATTTTACATGAAGTTTTGTCCATTTTAGTACTAAAAGTGAGGCCCCTTGGGATCTCGGGCTCCAAGTCTCCAGGGTTTATTTTAATGTGCTCCGGGCTCCCAGTGGCAAAATTGCAGTGCTCCAGGGCTCCATTGCATGCTTTTTAGAGCTCCAGGGGCTCCATCTCTTAAAATTCTAGGAAACCACTTTGGGCTCCAGGACTCCAAGCCTTCAAAATGATGTGCTCCAGAGCTCCAGCGAACCCCCTTTGGGGGCCTCAAAAGTTTTTTAATTGGTTTCTTATTTTTTGAATCCAGAATTATCAACGTGGTCGCTAACACTGCGGGCTGATATGTTTCTTGACATTTAAAACATCATATAGGATAGGAATAAACAGTGTTCTATTATGTTGAAAACACTCAAGAGTAAATGTTCAACGATGTATTTGTTATGATATCTATGCTTTAACTCTTAAAAGTTTCTTAGTACTTCTCAGACATAGTACTAGAGTTTCTTAAAATTTTTGCCATCTTAGTACCAGTTTAGCCTGCGTGCAGACTTTACTTGCCATTGTGAATGAGAGCCAAGGCCTGGCTCTCCTTCGCACTGGAAAGTAAAGTCTGCACGCAGGCTAGTACTAGTTCTTATAAGCCAGTTTCTTAAATAAAAAAACCTGTATTCAAATTTCTTCAGTTGTGATTAAAGTTCTGAAAATGTTACCAATCTACCAGAATTAAAGTAAACAATTGACCCATATGTAGGGAATTTAAGGTGAAAAAACCCACCCATATGAGCATCCAGTATCATTTAACAAGCAAGTACAGCCCTTGGGAGCTATCTGTAGTTCAATTTAAAATTTTTTGCGGTTCATAAACCTTCAGAGAGTGCTTGATAATCTGAGAATGAAATAAATTCGGATTTCAAACTTTATTTCTTGAGATTTCTTCAAGTCCCTGGATCACTGTGCCCCCCAATCAAAATTTTGTTTGCCAATGCTGACAACCAATGCCTTACTGTTTAATCAGCAAACATTGTATAACCTTTTTCAATTGTTGCAGATATTAGACTTTTTTATAATAAGAAATTTGGCTCAGGACATATTACTAAAAGCTTCTAAGTGAAATCTTGTCCATTTAATACTAAAAGGTTATTAATTGGTTTCTTATATTTTGAGTGCATGAATTATCAATGTGGTCTCTAACACTGCTGCACGCTTTTTTAAAAGAACTTGTTTGTAAGAAACTAAGTACTGAGATGGCCAAAAGTTTAAGAAACATTGGTACGATGTTTGAGATGACAATGGTACAAAATCGAAAATCAAAAATGAAACAAATTTGAAAAGATAGAAACAGGTGTGCCCCTTTGTTGCCATTTGCTGCACTTCGTTGAAAATTCCGGAAAAAAGAGTCAGGAAAAAACGCCCGGCGCGCGTTTGAAAAAGTGCCCGGCCCTGAGTATATAAGAAATGATATTTTGCAATACCTGATTGAATTCTTTTTAGAAATTTTCTTGGCTAAAATCGGTCACTCCGTTCAGATCCTGTAAGCGATTTTCTAAAATGAATCCCTTTGGGAAACATTAAAAAACATGCTAAAACTGCAAGCAAGAATCCCTAATGCTTTAACCACACAGCGCTGACTTTCAACACGCTTTAGCACGTGTTTTCCTTTTGGCGGGTTGAAAATTCTTCCCCCTAGTGTGAATAACTTATTCAGGAAATTTCCATTCTCCCATGAAGACAAAATACATGAACACATCCAAGAGTCATTATCGCAAGGAAGGAGAACAAAGAGAAATCCTTCTTGGTGTTTTCACTCGTTTTTGTAGATGTTTGAAAGGGGCTTTCTACAGAAAATCTCCTATTTCGACGGGAAGGAGTGGCCGATAGACGATTACGCTAAAGATGGCGGCGAGGAACTTTTTACCAAGATGCATTGCGTTCTATAATCGAATCCCTATAGATTCGTCAACGATTCCTAATTCAAACGCAATGCATCTTGGTAAAAAGTTCCTCGCCGCCATCTTTAGCGTAATCGTCTATTAAAGCTGGGTAAATTACTAAACCTAATTTGACATGTCGGAGATAACATAAGACAGTTTTCAATATTATTGCTTTGATATTCAGGGAGCAGGATTTTTCAAAAGTTTTTTATTGGCACACCGGGTAGTTTCCAAATCTTTGTTCATATTCGTAATCACCATGCTTGAAATAGGTTCAATAAGAATTTTGAGACAATTCTGTGTGATTTCAATTTTTGGTCATTTGTACCACTTTTTGTGCCATTTGGACCAATTTAGTGACATTATTTTTAAAACCTTCGTCCATAGTCATAATCAGCACACTCGAAATTCGTTTTGCACCAATTTAGAGATAATTCTGTGCCATTTCAACTTTAGGTCATTTGTGCCAGTTTATTTGCCATTTGGACCACTTTAGTGACCACATTTTCGAAATCCCCATCCATGTTCATAATCAGCATTCTCCAAACAGGCTTTGCACAAATTTTGAGAAAAATTATGTGCAATTTCAATATTTGGTCATTTGTGCCACTTTTTGTGCCATTTGGACAACTTTAGTGACAATATTTTCAAAATCTTCGTCCATATTCATAACCAGCACATTCGAAATAGGTTTTGCACCAACTTTGAGACAATTCTGTGTAATTTCAATATTTGGTCATTTGTGCCACTTTTTGTGCCATTTGGACCACTTTAGTGACCACATTTTCAAAATCATTGTCCATGTTCATAATGAGCACACTTGAAGTAGGCTTTGCACCAATTTTGAGACAATTCCGTGCAATTTCTATAGTTTGTCATTTGTGCCAATTTTTGAGCCATTTGGACCACTTTAGTGACAATATTTTCAAAATCTTCGTCCATATTCATAACCAGCACATTCGAAATAGATTTTATACCAAGTTTGAGATAATTCTGTGCAATTTCAATGTTTGATCATTTGTGCCATTTTTGTGCCATTTGGACAACTTTAGTGACAATATTTTCAAAATCTTCGTCCATAGTCATAATCAGCACATTCGAAATAGGTTTTGCACCAACTTTGAGATAATTCTGTGCAATTTCAATAGTTTGTCATTTGTGCCACTTTTTGTGCCATTTGGACAACTTTAGTGACAATATTTTCAAAATCTTCGTCCATAGTCATAATCAGCACATTCGAAATAGGTTTTGCACCAACTTTGAGATAATTCTGTGCAATTTCAATAGTTTGTCATTTGTGCCACTTTTTGTGCCATTTGGACAACTTTAGTGACATAATTTTCAAAATCTTCGTCCATATTCATAACCAGCACATTCGAAATAGGTTTTGCACCAACTTTGAGATAATTCTGTGCAATTTCAATAGTTTGTCATTTGTGCCACTTTTTGTGCCATTTGGACAACTTTAGTGACAATATTTTCAAAATCTTCGTCCATTTTCATAACCAGCAAATTCGAAATAGGTTTTGCACCAAGTTTGAAACAATTTTGTGCAATTTCAATATTTGGTCATTTGTGTCAGTTTTTGTCCCATTTGGACCACATTAGTGACAATTTATTTTCAAAATCTTCGCCCATTCTCGTAATCAACACTTTGAAATTTTAGGGGTTCCTTGAAGAACCTTTAGGAGTTCTTTGAAGAACCTTTAGGGGTTCTTTGAAGAACCTTTATTGGTTCCCTGAGGAACCTTTATTGTAGCACTGAAGAACCTATAGGGGTTCTCTGAAGAACCTTTATTGATTCCCTGAAGAACCTTTATAGTAGCACTGAAAAACCTTCAGGGGTTCTCTGAAGAACCTTTATTGGTTCCCTGAAGAACCTTTCTGGTAGCAATGAAGAACCTTTAGGGGTTCTCTGAAGAACCTTTATTGATTCCCTGAAGAACCTTTATGGTAGCACTGAAGAACCTTTAGGGGTTCTCTGAAGAACCTTTATTGGTTCCCTGAAGAACCTTTATGGTAGCACTGAAGAACCTTTAGGGGTTCTCTGAAGAACCTTTATTGGTTCCCGGAAGAAAATTTATAGTAGCACTGAAGAACCTTTAGGGGTTCTCTGAAGAACCTTTATTGGTTCCCGGAAGAACCTTTATAGTAGCACTGAAGAACCTTTATGGGTTCTATGAAGAACCTTTAAGGGTTCTGTGAAGTACCTTTATGGGTTCTCTGAAGAACCTTTATGGATTCTCTGAAGAACCTCTGAGGGGTTCTCTGAAGAACCTTTATTGGTTCCCTGAAGAACCTTTATAGTAGCACTGAAGAACCTTTAGGGGTTCTCTGAAGAACCTTTATGGGTTCTATGAAGAACCTTTAGGGGTTCTGTGAAGTACCTTTATGGGTTCTATGGAGTACCTTTAGGGGTTCTCTGAAGAACCTTTATGGTAGCACTGAAGAACCTTTAGGGGTTCTCTGAAGAACCTTTATTGGTTCCCGGAAGAACCTTTATAGTAGCACTGAAGAACCTTTAGGGGTTCTCTGAAGAACCTTTATTGGTTCCCGGAAGAACCTTTATGGTAGCACTGAAGAACCTTTAGGGGTTCTCTGAAGAACCTTTATTGGTTCCCGGAAGAACCTTTGTAGTAGCACTGAAGAACCTTTATGGGTTCTATGAAGAACCTTTAAGGGTTCTGTGAAGTACCTTTATGGGTTCTCTGAAGAACCTTTATGGATTCTCTGAAGAACCTCTGAGGGGTTCTCTGAAGAACCTTTATTGGTTCCCTGAAGAACCTTTATAGTAGCACTGAAGAACCTTTAGGGGTTCTCTGAAGAACCTTTATGGGTTCTATGAAGAACCTTTAGGGGTTCTGTGAAGTACCTTTATGGGTTCTATGGAGTACCTTTAGGGGTTCTCTGAAGTACCTTTATTGGTTCCCGGAAGAACCTTTGTAGTAGCACTGAAGAACCTTTATGGGCTCTATGAAGAACCTTTAAGGGTTCTGTGAAGTACCTTTATGGGTTCTCTGAAGAACCTTTATGGATTCTCTGAAGAACCTCTGAGGGGTTCTCTGAAGAACCTTTATTGGTTCCCTGAAGAATCTTTATAGTAGCACTGAAGAACCTTTAGGGGTTCTCTGAAGAACCTTTATGGGTTCTATGAAGAACCTTTAGGGGTTCTGTGAAGTACCTTTATGGGTTCTATGGAGTACCTTTAGGGGTTCTCTGAAGTACCTTTATTGGTTCTCTGAAGAACCTTTATGGATTCTCTGAAAAACCTCTGAGGGGTTCTTTGAAGTACCTTTAGGGGTTCTTTGAAGAACCATTGGTAAGGGTTCTTCGAAGAACCCCTGACTTGGGGTTCTTTGAAGAACCTTTAGGGGTTCCATATATGTATTCTGCTCAAGAACCCTAAAAGGTTCTTCGTAAGCCACCTTTTTTCTGTGAGTGTAGCAGTAGTTTCAAGGTTATTCGAAAAGCTCATCTATGATCAATTGTACGAGTATCTTGATTCTAACAAGCACTTATTTATAGATCAGTATGGTTTCCGTAACTTGCATTCGGTTGTCTCTTGTTTACTGAACTGTACAAATGATTGGTACGTAAATATTGACAGAGGGAAATTTACCGCCATGATTTTCATTGATCTAAAGAAAGCCTTTGATACAGTCGACCATCAAATTCTTCTGAATAAGATGCGTAATTACGGAATCAACGGTCTTGAACACCAGTGGTTTAGCTCATACTTAGATAATCGCAGGCAGTTCTGCAAGGTCAACGGCATCTGCTCCGATCTTGCTGAAATCAACATAGGGGTACCTCAAGGTTCTTGCCTTGGACCACTTCTATTTTTGATTTACATTAATGACCTACCTTTTGCATTAAAACGTGCAAAGGCAACGATGTATGCGGATGATACAGCAATTTCGTTTTCTTCAGATAATATAGAAGAGATTGACGCTGTTGTCAATGCTGAACTTGCCTGCCTAGAGAAATGGTTACAGGGAAACAAGCTTTCCTTGAACGTTGTCAAGACTCAGGCCATGATCATAGGATCGTCGCAAAAGTTGAGGAAGATTTAAACACCAATGGTACCGATTCCTCATTTTCAAGTAAATGGAAAGGATATCGATCTTGTGAAGGAAACTAAATATCTTGGTCTATTGATTGACGACAATCTTAAGTGGGAGAGCAATGTTGTGTGTACACAGAAGAAGATCTCCAGAGCTATAGGATTTTTCAAGTATGCAAAACACTATGTGCAAGAGGATACATTAAGGAACATGTATCTTAGCATTGTTACCACATTTCAGTTATTGTTGCTCCGTTTGGGGATGTTGCGGGGCAACTAAACTGAAAACTTTGCAGAAATTACAGAACAGAGCTGCTAGAATTGTTACGGGTAGCCCGTTTGACACTCCGGCCGCTCCTCTATTGCAGAGGCTTGGCTGGCCGTCAATTGATAAACTAATCAATCGAGAAACTTGTACAATGGTGTTCAAATCTTTGAATGACCTCGCACCTGAAAACCTAGGTAACATTTTCTCCAAGTTGTCTGATGTTCATGCCAGGGTTCTACGTAATACCAAATGCAATCTTGCTCTACCAAAAATGAGAACAGCTTATGGCCAAAAATCATTTGCGTTTCGTGGAGCCAACGCATGGAATAAACTCGACTCGGAAATGAAATTAGCCCCTTCGATTCAGTCATTTAAAAGTAAACTAAAAGCTTCGAATTGAGAACATTCAAGGAAAGCTGATCTGCATCGAATCGTATCGAATGAGTTACCTTTTTTTCCTTTTACGTTTTTATAGCTATTTAAGTATAAATTATTGTAAATAGGCTTAGATCTTATTAATTTTTTTTCCTTTGCTGGGACAATTGGAAAGCAGTTGCTACATTATTTTTTTTAACTGAATTGTAACCCAGGATAAATATTTTTAAAATGAAGAAAATGAAAAAAGTAACGTTATGGCAAAGTTTGAGTAATTGCTAAAGTGATTTCCATCGAACTGATCATTGCAGTTTCACTGAGACATACGATAAACATGATCTTTGCATATTCTATTGACTTCAATTTGCCGACTTTGCCCGGGGGGCGTTTACTCCCAAGAAATCTTGCACACCTTTCGTTAAAATCTTTATGCTTTCAATGAAAATCAATAAAAAAAATCCATGATCTTCTCGTTCTGAAAAATCTTGTGCGCTTTTCGAATGGGTAAAATACCCTTCGACTTTGAAATTTCAACTTCAACAAAGGGTTTCCGTGGAATCGCCTTTCCGTGGAATTAATTTTGGCCTTACATCCTAAGTGAATTCCGCAGAAAATTTACTTCGCGGAAGCTATTGTTTACGAGAAAACAATAGTTTCGGCGTTTTCCGCGGTTTCCGCGACTTCCGCGGAATTCACCTGGCCCGCGCGGAGCCATCAAGCAAACGTCAAACGCGTTGCAATTTACGAATTTTCCCTCCGCGCGTCACTAATTAGCCCAGAAATAGTAAAGCGTACATATCACAATGAAGCAATTTCCTTATTTAATCTTGTTAAAATGGGGACAGATTTTTTGAAAATTTGCAAGAAGAAACGTTGATAGATCTCAACTCGAGACATTTCATTTCATTTCATTTAATCTTTTTTATACATGATACTCCATCAGTCATAGTAAAAAAAAACAAAGATAAAGATAGATATACATACTGTTCTTCCAGGAGGTCATGTTTCAAGGGGTCTTCGTTGCCTTATTGGCCCAAAAAATAGTTTCTAGCCTGCTTTTTGAAAAGTGCAGCAGATTCCACATTTCTAATATTGTTTGGGATATCATTCCACACCTTGGCACCTTTGTACGAAAAGCTCTTGTTTGTTATCTCTAGCCTAGGTCTTGGTACCTGCAGGTCATTCGCTCTCCTTGTTTCATGTTTTGAAACCTGAGATCTTTTTGTGAACTTTTGCTTAAGGATTTCTGGACATTGCTCATTTAGAATTTTATGCACCATCATCGCTTGGTCAAGCTTGATTAGTTCATTTACACTTAATGTTGCAGATGGTATTCTGTCTTTAATAGGCGCGGATTGGATCAGAGTCATTGCCCTGTCCTGTAACTTTTGCAAGCTATGGAGTTTAGTTGCAGAAAGGTGACCCCATAGGAGATTACCATATCTGAGGTGACTTTCCACCAATGCCCGGTATACTTGAAAAAGTTGTGATTGAGGGAGCAATTGGCGAAGTTTTCTGATGGAATCAAGACCTCCCTTCAATTTTCCTTTTACTATCTTATACTGTTGATTCCATGACAGAGTTTCATCAATAGTTAACCCTAAATACTTCGTCTTTCTAACTCGCCTGATTTCATCCTCTCCAACCTTCAGATCACCGATTTCGGAGATCTTTGCCTAATTGCTTGCAGTTTCCTAAGAACATGAATTCGCATTTCGTTACATTTAGGCTTAACTTGTTTTGTCTTAGCCAATCTATGACCTCTTGCAACTCATTTCTTAAGTCTTCCAAAAGTTGTTAAGCGTCCTCTCCACCAAGAGTAATACTTGTGTCATCGGCATACCTATTGGGTGCGAATTTTGTAAGGGATTCCTCAAAATCGTTGGTATACAATATAAATAGAAGAGGCCCTAAACATGACCCTTGAGGAATGCCACAGGAAACCAGTCGTTTCTCGGAATTCTGGCCGTTAAGGTAGCAATACTGCTGGCGTTCTGTTAGATAGGAAGCGAACCAAAGTCTTTAGCGAACTAAAGACTAACTCATTAGTAAAAAAAGAGCGCAGGTAGGCACCAGAAGGAACGGCATTTCATTCCCCAGAAACAACAAGATATTTGAAAAGAACCCTAGAAATCCTTATCATTTTAAGAAATGTTTACACCCTTTTCGGGAAGAACTGCTCCATCTCAGACACCTAAAAAAACTTTCCATATAAGACTCAATCCAGTAGAAGGGGCATTTCGCTCCCTGAAAAGGGAAAACTCGTACGCTAAACAAAAGTTTCTTATGAGATTTATACACGAAAAATGAACCTAAGAATAAACTCTGTTTGCACTTAAAGACTTTAGATGTTTCTTAGACAATGAAATGCCCCTCGTCAGATGCCTAACCGCTTAGCATAACAATAAACATTTAGGTACCTACCAAAGCACAAACGCTCATTACGTATAGAGCAGCTTCTAAGAGTTCGAGCTTACAAAGTCCTCAGTTCTCAGAGTTTTCTTCTTCGACTTTTTGTTGCAAATCTCCAACAGAAGAATAGAAGAGGAACTTTCCGTTTTCATTTTCGCCGCTAGGTTACAGTTTATGTCCGCAAATACAAAACTAACATCACCACAGCCTTTTGCTCATTCAGATGCCTGTTTCAGTGTGCCAAGCCTTCTTCTAGTTAAGTCCAATCTGACCTTGATATCATCTAACTTTTTTCTGTTTCTGTAGCCTTGGTTCGATCTCTGAACGAGGAGAAACGCACAATAATTTGCTGTTGAACTTTCCCATCATCATCACTTATCTTTCGCTGGCCGATTCTATGGGCCCTGTCAACAGAATCAATCCCAACACCACAATCTAATTCAGTAAGGATATCTTCCACCTTTTGCATACAATCTTCAGATTCTTCATCGCCAGGAAGCTCAACATTATTAATTCTTAGACACTGCCTCCTGCTATATTGCTCCTCATTGTCGATTCTGTACTCAAGCCTATTGACTACCACCAGCGAACTTTCAAATCTTTCGATCCTATCCTCGAGACTTTAAATCTTTTTATCTAGCTCTTCTAACTTTTCTTCGAAGATTGCTTTCACTTTTTCGATTGCTTCGTCAATGAACACTCTATCAGGTAACTTGCCCAGAAAATCACGCACGGGCTTGAAAGCGGCATCAATGATTTCTTTCACTTGGGACTGGGTAACTGGCTGTTCTCCCATGCTTTGCTGTAATCTCGTTTTAGGCCGTTCGCGTGTGAAAAGCCCTTCCATTCAGCTTTCAGCTCAAACTATCTTCCAACGTACAAAATAACAACTCAAGTAAATCTACTAATTCATTACAAGTCTTTTTCAGCTTAATTCATGATCCCTGCTACATTAGCTCATTCGTTAACCCATTACTTAGCTGCCGCAGCAAAATGCACGTCCGGCAGCCATTGTGACTACGGATTGTGGAGCTAAAAATATGGAACGATACGCCTATTGATATACGAGAGGCCTCAACTCTCGGTTGCGCTTCATCCACGATACTGGTCGCTTTGATTAAAATCATTTGCAACGTCCGTACCAAGCAGCCACCAAGTCCTTTAAAGTAAATGTTCTTTTTCTTTGTAATTCTGTTTCACATTAGATGCCAGGCAGTCTTACCATCTTTCAACTTCACGGAACGACTTGTTCTCGTGACTACATGTTATTTATCTGAAGCCCTGACCAGACATCTAATGTCAAACAGAAACTAGCACATTATCCATTAGGTGTTAAATCGTGGTGTAGCTGTTTGTCAGTTTAATTTTGCGTGTTTTCTTATTGGTCATGGGGTAGTCATTATCTTTTCGCTCCCCATGGTATCGTCCTTGTAGTGTAGTATAGTAATTAGAAATTTTGTATGGTAGAAAGTAATGTTGTTATTTGTAATATTTAATATCAATAAAAAAAAACTCTCGGTTTCTTAAAAAATTGACAGCACACCTACTTGCTGATCAAAAACGGTAGCTTCAAAATACGGCCCCCGGAAGAGCAGCAATACTGACAATTTAGCCTTTGATATTGCCTTTGATATTATTTTTGTTTTTGTCTTTTCTAAGATGTTTTTAGGTAGTATTAGATGCTGAAGGGTTTATTTTCGTGTATAAATAATTATTCATATATCATATTATCTTATATCATATCATATCATATCATATCATATCATATCACATCATATCATATCATATCATATCATATCATATCATATCATATCATATCATATCATATCATATCATATCCAAGCATTTCCACTAATTGAAATTGGAAGTGCGTTAAGAAGCTTTGATTCACTTGACTGGTCGTGATGTCGCTCCTGAAGTGTTTTGACATCACTCATCTTTATGGACTTGTTTCAGTTTGGTTGCATAGTTGTTACTGGAGCCGGTAATGATAAACATCCTGCTAATTATTTGTTCCACCCATGCAATGTGGTAAATGATGTCTTATCTAATACTACGTTGGCCGTTTTACTTGCTGGAAAAGAGGCTTGAATCGAGTGTCCAAGTCTGGTAAAGTTTGGGTTGGAAAACGAAAGCACGAACCCTGTTCTCAATAGATACACTGCCGGGAATGGCAAGACGTTTCTTCAGATCTTGCAACACTTTTCAGCGAGTTAGTTATCGACCACTTTGCGCAGAGTGACCTTGCAATTTAGTTTTCACACAGACAAGGGTTATTGCTCTTTTTGCTTTGTTTTTAGTTATTTTCATTGATTGTTAGCTGACTTTTCTTTTAACTGAATGACAACGGTTGAAACAGCAAACTCTGATTTGCAAAATCGCAAAATTAAATCCTTGCATGCTCGCACTTTTAGTTTGCAACTGCTACACAAAAAATCAGTTAACAGTGAATGATATCAACGAGTAACAAGGCCAAAAGGTATATAAAACTCGATTGTGTATAAACCGAATATACAGAACTCAGTTTGATGAAATTTATCGATGATTGAATGCATGAAAAATGTCCTTAGATTCATAGAAACTTCTTAGCACAGCAAGCGGTGTTTATACTGAGAACGGGGGTCATAATTTTGTTTTCCTTCACAAAATTTACCACATTTTGAAGCTCGATCCAAACATCTTTACTACCAAGTTAAGTGGTCTATTCATTGTATGTTGCTTGCAAATGTTTATGTAATGTTGCAGGAATGGGATGAAGATAGCAACGTGCGACTTGTGATCATTAAGGGAGCAGGAAATAAAGCATTCTGTGCGGGAGGGGATGTACGAGGTATGTTATTTTGATAACATAATCATTGTCCAAACCAGATAGTTTGGAGATAGCTGCAAATTTGGACTTCCCACGCTAATGGCGTCGGAAGTGTGTATAACCCATTCGCGTCATAACAAAACATGCAGTTTTCTCTCCAATCCAGAACTCAGATTAGACAGATTTGGCGGGAAAGTATTCGTCATTCCTTTTTCAGTTCTTCAGAATCAAGGATGGTGTTGATATCAATGTGTCTTTCTGGATTACGAGACGAAAACTTTGAAGTGGTGGCCTTGTTTTGAAAGAAATTAAGTTGCAGCCTCGTCCCCAGAGTGAGTTTGCTGCTCTCCTTTGCTCCTCTTTGACACAGGAGGCCATTCTTTAATTTGATTGGCTATTTGAAAACAATAGCAAAGATGAATCATTTCTCGAAGACTTCCTAATAATTTCTGTGACAAGAATGCAATCTCGTCATTAAGCAACAACCATTACAATCTTGCTTTGTTGTTTGGAATCGAGGTTCCATAATCAGCGTTAGCTAGCCAACTGTAAATCCATAATGGCTGCTAATCTGACGTAAAAACACATTGGGAACGAGGTTAATACACAACTTCGATTAACAGCCTCGTTTTGGAAATTATTCAACATTCTTTCATATGAAATTTTGGAGGCCAAATTCGATGTTTGAGTGCTAAATCCGAATCTGGGCTCGAAATTTTCATAAGAACAATAGGAAGGAATTATGACAAATTTCCAAAATGAGGCTGCTTAATCGAAGATGTGCATTAAGATGATATGGCTGGTCGAAATTTAGATGGGACACTGTTTTCACTGGACGAAATTTTAGTTAAATGGTGGTATCTTGTGACACTTTTATTTTGGACTTTTTCTTTTGAAAGGAGCTTTGGAGGACAGTATGAATTCGGAGAAATCAGCCAGAAAGAATAAAATGAATACGTCTTTCAACTGTTTCAAAAATTTAACGTATTTAGCAGGCGCGCCTGGGATTAGTTGAAAGTTATAAGATACAATGGTAAGATGGTCTGCCTATTGCTGAAAAGTCCATATGATTTTGAAGAAAACTAACGTACATGAAAAGATAGTAGGTTTTTCAGGAAACCTTTCCGAATTTGAACCGACTTGTCTTTCCATTTCCAGCTAACGTAGATCCGAATGATCTTCCGGTTTTTTCCTATGTTCTCAAAGCCCATGTAAGCTTACATCTAGTGATAAAGGTATGTTCCATGTGATCCCGCACGTGGATATTTGGCCAAAATGAAATGTTTTCAGACATGAAATGCTATGTATGAAGACAAAGTTGAGATTCTGAGCTTTTCAATTCTTTAAACATTTCTTACACATCTGTTTTCAACAAAATTTTACAGTGGTGTGAAAATGAACAAATCTACCTGAATATGGCCAAACTCCGACATGCTGAAAATGCTTTAGCCCCCAAAATATCTACATGCAGTGTATCAAAGTTTAGAAAGTACCAACCAGAATATGATAAAATGTAGTCTGTTTTTCATTATCTTGAGCTTAGGAAATATTGAAAAAACGAATGATTTTACAACATTTTTGTGGTCATTATTTTGCCTTAAACTTAAAATATAACAAAAAGCATGAACGGAATGGTTGCATACTCATCTGAAAATACAGATCATCTATGGCAAGGTGCTAACTGGGTCAATGCTATTCTGTTCAAATTTTTTGAATAAAATGTATTTACATTTTTCCATTAGAAGTCATCACTAAAGTCTGGTAGCCCAGACCCACTATATTTACCAGATAGGAAATATTTTTGTATTGCTGAATTTGCGATAAAAACACGATTCAAATCAGCCTCTGATCTTCTGTCGTCCTTAAGCTATAGTAGAAATTCAAATGTTTGTAGAAAATGCCGAAATATGGTAGATTTTGATCCATTGTGACTCTGCTTTCCGCTCTGATGAGCGTAGAAGCTGGTTTTCAAAAATTCTCCTCTCTGGAAACTCGTTAATTGCTCTGCAACGAATTAGTCTATCGAAATTCGAAAGTTTGGTGGCCTTCTCTACGCCAAACGCAAAAAACCGTTCAGTCAATTACGACTGTCAACTGCAAAAGAATCAATGCAGCGCTTGCAAGCACGTGTGAGACAAGTGAGCATTCTTTCGAGATTGACAGTGCATATCTATCCTTTCCTTACAAATCTGTTCCACTGTGTTTCCTCTTACATGAGCTATGGAATATCATGCTTGCGTCCCAAGGCGAAGAAAAAGGAAAGAGGCTCGTAAAACTGTCCGACAGAAAATGATCAAAAAAGTTCGCCAAGGGACTCAAAGATGATCTTCCATAGCTCTTGCTAGCAAAACAGATTTGTGAGAAAAGATAGATTTGCCTGTCAGTCTCGAAAGAATGCTGACTTGTTTCACGCATGCTTGCAAGCGCGTCACTGACTTTCTCGCAGTTGCCAATCGTAATATCGACTGACCAGTTTTTTCTGGCGTTTGTTGCCGAGTACGCTACCAAACTTTAGATTTTTATTGAAGAAAACTGGCCAAGGTTTTGACTACAAATTTGGCATTTATGTCCGTGAGCATATTGCGTGTTTGATTAAAGGTTCTAGATTAGCGGAGTGGAAAATGAAGCTTTCTGAAACTAGTAAGATATTTGAACTGAGCCTTCTCCAAATCCGTGAAAACAAACAATTTTTTAAATACATTTTTCGATTGCCAAAAATATGAGAAAAATATCATACTTTTTACAGAATTTCGATCGACCGATTGGTTGCAGAGCAATTGGTAAGTTTCTAGAGAGTTGGATTTTTGAAAACCGGCTTTCCATGCTCATCAGAGCGGAAATCAGAGTCATCGTAATTTGGTCCCAGTCCTACCATGCTCCTTTAAAATTAACTTTTTTTATATACAATATAAAAGTTTACAATAATGAAGTTACCAACGACACAACTTACGAACCACTATACGACACTACAAATACGGTACCAGGAGGAGCAATATATCATGACTACCCCTTGGCATTTAATATAGATCTAAGAAATACAACTACAACTAAATACACCCTTAAATACAAAGTACTAAATATCAATATTTAAAACATAGACCTTTTTATGGTTACTATGGTCTTATGGTCTATTAACTTTTTATGGTCTCTACATCTATGTTACAATATTCTTCAAGTCATATTATAGACTGACGACGTGATTCCGTGTATTCGTTCAACATCTATAATCTGACGTTTTAGTTTCACTCATACAAAGGACTCACGACCAAACGGATTCTAAACAGGGACTAAAATCTTACGAAAAATCAGAAGAAACTTATAGTATTTTCCATCCTACGAACGTCGAAAGAAAGTTTGAGCGTCCCTTCGAAGGGCACTTCGAGCGTTGCTTCGCTTTGAGAAGTCGAACTTTGAACTACTAACCAATCAAACGCTACAAATAGGCACTTGGGTTGACCATGTTAAGAAAGTAGTGATCTGATTGGTCGCGCCGTAAACGCGGCGTACTTTGTCTAATTAGTCCCTGTATTTAAGAGTAAGGACATAAGTCCCTCGACTGAAGCGATAACAACAACAATATCGAGCGTAAGTTAGAGGGACTTATGTAATGCAGTCTAGTCATATTCTGCAAGTTCGAAAATCTCATGAATTTCCCAAAAGTCAGCATTCTTGGCCCACTGTGCAGGTACTAACGGACAATTCCGTAAAAAATCTCTTGATGTGGAAAATGCGAACGTCCACCATCTTTGGAGCATATTTTTTCGCAAAGGTGACGTCATCGTTCAGCTTTGGAGGAGCTTTCGACAAATCTGTTTTGCATAAATTAATTGGTAGTAAGTGACAGCATGCAGATATAGACTTGAAACTAAATAGTGCTATGGACTTATATTTGAATTTTCATCAACGAACGCGGAGCGTTAGTCCCATGTCACTTCAAACTGGGAAAAATTCGAACGGGACAGCCTTTGTATTATCGTGCAGTAAGGAAAGGGCTACTAATGAGGTCGTAGTTGTGAAGATATCACAAACGATTCTTTAAGCTTCATATTGTCGTCGTTGTTTTCAACTTATTTCATGTCGAACGGATAAATTGAGCTTCTAAACTAATCAAATTCGAAGATAAACTAAAACGAAATAAATACACTAAACTCGATATGGAAGCACGAAGGAAAAGAAGTTTCGTTTAATGTATGGAGGATGGATAATTACAGCCCCATCAAAAGGCCCTTAAAAAGACCACTTCGATAATTGAAGATTAAGACCCTACCCCAATCAAAGTAATCTTTGACACAAGTGCAATAGGATCTAGCAAGCAAGACACCGAGCACACGGACGGATAACAATATCACAACAGGCAGGCCCGCCACCTCGACAACGACAGGAGCCAGTCGGCCCAACTGACTGCACACCAGTGGCTGGCCGCGTGAGATTCCCCCCCCCCCCCCCCTCAAAAAGCACCACTTATGGCTCATATACATTCGTCTTGTCAGGAGTAAAATGAAAAACGTTTCAGTGTCAGTTATACTAGTTCATTTTCACATGTGCACACAATACTGATGGAATGCGCATGATAATCAATTGTTCGGATAATCATTATTGTAGCTGTATCCGTCTGTCGAATCTTTTTGCATTCCTTGATTGATTTGAATCTGCTGTCATATCGCCACAAAGGAGATATCATAAAAATTATAGTATTTTCGTTTTAGCCATTGCTGAAGCAGGTAAACGAGGAGATGATCTGACGAGGACGTTTTTTGGAGAGGAGTACAGCCTTAATTACAAAATAGGTACAGTTTTTTTACCCCCACACCGTTTTGAGCGTTTGCAGCCCACGCACAGATGCTTCAGCCAGCAACTGGCCAAGAAATTGTCAATAAAATTTTCTTGTTATGGAAACAGTGGCGGTCGAAGTTCTTCTTCATGATAACCCGAAAGTTCTTGTATTTTCTTTATGTATGTATGTATGCATGCATGGATTCATAGCGTAGGGCTCATATCTTTATAAAGGTGGATGTAAATTAGATTTATTGTTCTTTGAATTTGACTCCTTGAAAGGAACTTTGCGTACATTAGTACATTGCTTTAATTTATACGTGGAAATTCTTTGATATCTGAATTAAAAATTGCGGTATCTATCATAAGTTACAGATTTTTGCTTGCCATCATATTGCATCTTTTTTCCTCGTAGTATTTACGAAGACTTATAATAGTTTCTCGGGTATTTCATGAATTCTTTCAACAAAGATAAAAAATTGCCGTTTAAAAAAGGTTTCTATGGCAGATTTACAGCAAAGTATACTAAGTTCTCTTCAAGCAAATCAGTTCAAAGGAAATGCAAAAGAATTTTGCACCTACCTGATAAAGATTTTAAAGATGGGAGCCCTATTTATGCTTGGATGCACGCATGAATACCCAAGGTAGAGCTTATTTCAAAAGCACCCCATCATTAAGAATGGCAGGGATTTGATCAACACGTCAATTTGACCATGTTTTCGTAATGGTCCCGCCCTAGGTCTTATTAACCAGGAATATTGTCAAAGTAATAATCCTTTCCAAAACCACAAAAACTCATTCTGAAGGACTCTAAGGATGATATACCCGGTAAGCCACAAAAAGGTTCCCGCTTTTCAAAATTCATAGCATCAGGACTTCAGGATGGCCTGGGATGAATCAATATTTGATTGACAGCCAAGAGATCGAAGTATTATTGTGATTTTGCTCGCCTTCTTACAAGCACTCGCAATATTGGTAAATTCAACTTTACAAAAATTTCGTTGTTGCAGAATGACTCAAAAAGGCCTAAAATGCTTGATTAAATCACAAAGGAGTTCTCGCACAGAACAATAAAGAAGATGCAATTTTTCATGTATGAGAGATATCATCAGCACATTTATTACCGTGGGATTTGAAATCTTTAGTATCTGCTGAAAATGTATGTCTTTTAATTCTTGAGAGAGGTGATATGCCCCTGTGTATTGTTACGTATGCAGAGAATCCTTACGCTTTGATAGAACGTTTTAGGCCCTGTTTAAGTCATTTTGCAACCATGATACTTTCGTAAAGTTGAATTTCCCTACAGGGTGTCTCAAAAAATTGTTCGACGTTTGATTAAGTATTGAAAAATAAGATGTACTGGCTCATGGAAATGTAACCCTGCCCCTCATAATTTCAGAGACCGGAATCATGCAAATCGGTTAAAAATTCATTGAGTTACGAGCTCTCAAAGATAACGAATATGCAACAGCTGAAACCAGAGACCCACAGATTACTTGTAATTCAAGAAAGCTCGAACATCGAGGTAAAAAGAGGTCATTCAATGTCATACCTCTCTTTGATATCAGAGCAAATCAAATAAAACTTCTAAGGCAATTTCACCCTTACAATCATCGTCAATTTTGCATAAGATTGCCTATTTTTCATATTTCATGTTTAATTCTTTTAAGGAGGGTTGCCCTTTAACAAGTTGATTTTCAAGGGCCGTCCGATAAAATCATTAATTGCAGTATAATATAAAAGGAAAAACGCTATTAATTAAATCAAACTTTAAAACTTTATTGGCAATATCTAAAACAATATGCAATAATGTTCAAAATTTATAGTATAAGCAAGAGGATTAAGTGTCTGTTTCTGAATGGTTTTTTTGAAACTATACAGAGAGGTTGCCTGCTTTGACTCAGCTGACAGGCTATTCCATAGTTTGGCACCTCTATAAGAGGAACATTTCTGGCCATTGGATGACCTTTTCATCGGTAACCTCAAGTCGGTCCCCGTGTTACGAAGCCTATATGATGAGCACAGCGAATTTCGGGTGAAGAGGTCACAAAGATAATGTGGAGCCAGCTCATTCAGGGACTTGAAACAATCTAAAACATATCTAAATACATTAAAGGTGGCCTGAAGCGAAAAATTTTATTGTTCCAAATAAATGGCACTGTTAAATGATGAAACATCCCGTTTCAATTTTCTTGATATCTCACTTCGACATGAAGTTATGCACTAATTTAGGGGAACGACTGATGACGTCATTTTGTTTGCAAATTACTTGGATACTGTATGGACATATAGCTGTATTTTGTCTTTGGAAGGCTATGCATGCAAAGAACCTTGCAGCTTTGCTACACAAATTAAATTTGAGATGTCTAGTGAATTTATATGATGTTCAGAAAGGCATGCTATTTGAAACAGCTTTTTTTGATTCGATTTGTCTTTGGAAGCATAGTCAACTTGTATACTTTCTTGACTTTGTGCAAACAAAATGACGTCATCAACCAATCCTACAAAATAGTGGATAACTCGAAAACGAAACAAGGTATCAAAAAAATTTGAATGCAAGTTTGCATCATTCAATAGGACCATTGACTGGCATTAATAAAAATTTTCACTTCAGATCACCTTTAAAGCATTTAGAAATTAAAGTATTTAGACATTAAACGCATCTAAATTATTAGACGTTGATGTACTTGTTAACAACTGGTCATCAATTTTCTCTGCTATCATTGAAAAGCATGCTTCTATTAGGCAAATAAGAGTTTCAGAGAGGTATTGCCCATGGGTCAATGCTAATTTAAATGCTTTGATCCGGACAAGGGACAGGTTGAAAAAAATTGCTGTGAAATGCAATTCACAGATTTTGATGGCCTCCTACAAACAAGTTAGAAACAAAGTTAACAGTCTTAATGCCCATTTCCACTTCATTTGCAATTGCCCTTACTCCCTATTACGTCATTGTTGCGAACGCGCGCAATGCATGGTGGGATTTGTAGTCATGCCCGCTTGGTTTGTTGTGGTTTTGAATGGGAAGTTGAATGCGAAGAAGAACACAGCTCAGTAAGGCCAGTCAAAACATTGAAGTAATATGGAAAATGAACAGGAAACTCAAACGAATTCAACCGAAAACCAATGCCCTAGTTTTTTTCAAAATTCCAGCACGGGCACTGGTTTCCCTGAAGCAGCTGCAAGTGCAGAGAATCAACGAATAGCGGTGGATCCGGTAGTGACCCAAAGCACAGAAAATGGGCCTAACAAGAGGCGTGGAGGAAGAGGAGGGTTCACTTGCTGTGTTCCAAATTGCTTTAATAATAGTAAGAAGCACACACACCTCGCATTTTATACTTTTCCAAATGGGGACAGCAAAGAAAAGAAGGATCTCAGGAAACGCTGGATCCATTTGATCCACAGGAAGAACTTTAACCCAACCAACGGACACAGAGTATGTTCTGAACACTTTGAAGGAGGGAGAAAAACTTATATGAACAACGTTCCTACTATCACACCTAAGACTGAAAACATTGTGAAACCAAAGCCTAGGCCAACTGTCAGAGCCAGGAACCGTGATGCTCTTAGTGAAACTAATGTAAATATTGACACTTCTACTACAAGCACTGAAATAATGGAGGTGGAAAATGAATATTTCCCAAATGATGATGAAACAGTTCAGGAGGATTTTGTACTTCAAAGCAACAAAAGTTATGAAACCCCTGTTAATGACAATGATGTTCTGCAAGCTCAGATAAGAATTCTTCAAGAAGAAAATGAGAAACTTAAAGCAGAAAAGGCAAAGAATGATACAGAGATAAGATTCTTGTTGGGAAGAATTGGAAAGTTGGAATTTTCCTTTGACAGATACAAGGATGACAATAAACTTTTCAAGTTCTATACTGGCCTACCAGATTATGCAACCTTCAAGATTGTTTTTGATTCATTTGGCCTTGCAGTAGAATCTTTGATCTACCACAACTCAAATACAAATATTGAGAAACTCAAGTTATTAGAACACATAAAACGTGGGAGAAAGAGGACACTTGCTCCTGAACAGGAATTCTTTCTTGTCCTTGTAAGGTTACGACTGGGTTTGTTAGAAGAAGACCTGGCCCAGAGAGCTTCAATATCTCAACAGCATTTGACAAGAATCTGGATAACATGGTTGGACTTTTTGCATAGCCAAATGCGATCTTTTCCAATCTGGCCCTCAAGAGATACCATTGATAAAACAATGCCAACATTTTCAAGGACACCTATCCTGCAACAAGGGTGATCATTGATTGTACTGATTTCTTCATTGAAATGGCAAGCTCAGTGAGATCCCAAAGTGCAACATATTCACAGTACAAACATCATAACACTGCCAAAGCCCTCATTGGAATTACCCCAGCAGGAGCTGTCTCATTTGTTTCAGATCTATATGCAGGGAGAACTAGTGATAAACAGGCAACCATTGACTGTGGACTTCTTGATTTACTGGAAGCAAATGATTCAGTTATGGCAGACAAGGGATTTGAGATTGCAGATGATTTGCCAGCAGGTGTCTCACTGAACATCCCTCCTTTTCTCAGGGGCAAAGACCACCTATCTGTTGAGGAAGAAATTGAAACAAGAAAAATTGCATCTGTTCGCATACATGTTGAGCGTGCAATTTCACGAGTTAAAACATTTAGGATTCTAAGCACAGTTTTCCCAATCACAATGAGTTCAGAGCTGAACAAAATTTGGGTAATATGTGCATACTTGACAAATTTCTTGCCGCCATTAATAAATGATTATAGAGACTGAGACATTGACGCTATGTGTTCATAAAAACTGATTTTGTACTGAATCTAACTTTTTCATTGTTTCTTTCTGAGTTTATATGCTTGATCATGAATTGAGGCTGTGTGCACACTAAAGTTTGCATTGATGATGCACACAGAGAAAGTTTTATCTTTAATTCCATGCACAAAAAAGAAGACACAAATCAATGGAAAACAAGGAATTTGACTCAGAATTAAACAAATCTCTTAAAATTCCTTTTTCCAGTATTTTTAAGTATAATCTGTTTCTAAGAATTTCCTAGCAATTTTTGTTTACACTGGAGAGGAGTGCTAATCCTTGCCTTTCACAAATAACGTTCATCAAGTCATGCACTGTCTTGAAATCATAGCACAGATAAAAATGAAAAATGTGATTTTCTTCCTCTGGACTGCATGAAAAAAGTTTCTTTTTTGATAGTTTGTCATTTCAAAGCAATTTCATTAAATTCTGTGAAAGATCACAAGTTAAGAAGTAAACAATTTCCTTTTGCTAACTTATTTGGACCAATGAGAACAATGTGCATAAGCTTCACAAGTTCAGTTTTTCATGAGTTCTGGAAAAATATAAAGTTTATAGAATGCTGTTAATTCTGGCAACATCCTCTCATTCCACAAAGCTGTGTCTCTAAAAATTACTCTCAATGTGTAGATCATTTTGTGTATAAATGGCAGTTCTAGGATGTTGACTACCCCCTGGCACTGGTAATAGTAGAAGTGGCTGCGTTTGAGGAAAAGGCCATAATCTTTTTCTTGAAGGAAAAAATTTTTGTCCTTAGCAGCTTCCTTCAATGTAGAATCTCTCTTTGCATATGGGCACTTCACTTCAATGCAACCCACAGGAGCTCCATTTTCCACAACGATACCATCTGGGCTGCATCCAAGCCATGGGCATGAAGGGAAGACAACAAAACCACAATCCTCAATCTTCTTTCCACACAAATCTTCATGATTCTCATATTTTGAAATTGCAACTTTCTCATTGTTGATTCCCCATTTCAATGATGCAGGCATATTGTTACTTTTTCTGGATGTCTTATCAACAATGCATTTTATCAGTGAATTTGGGTATACACTTTGCCTCCGATTCATCACCTTTCCAAAAGCTGATGCCGTCAATCTTACTTTCCTTTCTTGAAACCACTGAGATTGCGTTGATTGACCCAACGTGTTCACACAAATATTGATGGCCTCTTCCTTGCTCACTTCCACAACTCTCAAGATCTTTGTTTTCAGTTCATCATTTTGAAATGCAGTGGCATCCAAATTAAAGTTCATTTGCCCAAACAATCGTACAATGATGCTGTTTTCTGCATTTGCTTCATTGTCATTTGATATTGGCTCCCTCTGCTTGGAAATCTGGCGGCTTACTGATGTTTGAAAGCTGGTGCAAGGTTCATAATTATTTGATTTGATGGCCTCACAAAATAAGGTAGCTTTCCCTGCTTTTGACAGATTCTCTGCCAGCCTTTTCAGGTCATCTGCCCCTTTTTTGTAGGCAAATGGAGGGGTAGCACAAAATGACTCCCTTACCCCAGTTACAACAGGCCTCTTCCTTTTCTTGTGTACTTCTGCCTTCTCAAACTCTAAGTCTTCAAATCTTACAGCCTTTGGCAGAGTCATGTTTGCTGAAGCTGGCACATGCCACTTCTGTGAAACTTGAGTGCATGTTAAATCATTTGGCACCACTTTAGCATCTAGGTTGACAAAGTCTAGAAGGGTGAAGAGAAGGGCTGCAACATGTTTACAACAGCCCCCTTGACCAGCCTTGCAGTTACATTTTGCATATTTCACATCACCACTTGCTTGATTGAGATGGGCGTACACATTGTAGAATGTGTTTTTCATAGAAGCGTGCACTCGTGACTTCACTAAAAAGAGTAGACACTGTCCTTTAACATTTGGCCTTACTGAGATGGAGCGGACAAACCCTTCCTTCCACAAACGATATCCAAGGCGTTTATTGCAAAATGCTTGTGGTGCTGAAATCCTTTTTGGCAATGTTGAGCCACCAATAAGCTTTTCGTCGATCTGCTCACTGGTAACCTTGGGTAGGAACTCAAGCGACTTGACCCAGCCATCGTTGCGGTTTGTGCTAGTATGGAGGTCCATGTGCATCTGGAGCTGCTCGTGACAGTCAGCTGCTTCAGAGAAACCAGTGCCCGTGCTGGAGTTTTGAGAAAAACTAGGGCATTGGTTTTCGGTTGCATTCGTGTGGTTTTCTTGTTCATTTTCCATATAATTTCGATGTTTTAACTGGCCTTAACGAGCTATGTTTTTCTTCGCATTCAACTTCCCATTCAAAACCACAACAAGCCAGGTCATTAAATATTCAAAATCCTCGTTTTCAACTTCGCAACTTGATAGTCGTTGATAACTGGTGGGCACTCAGCAACGGAACTGCGGTAAAGACAACCAGACTAGTTGGTATTTGGATGCTGCATTTTCTTCCCCTTACATTTTCAATTTCTGATTTACCTTCCATGAAATGTGTTACTGGTATGGTGGTTAAGGCCAAAGATGGATACATTTCTGTGGCCTGATACTACCATTGACGGATACTTGTTTGGTTTAGGCCAGGGTTGCCAGATTTGAATTCTGAACATAAGCCAAAATGTGCTAAAAAACAAGCCAGATGGCTGGAAAATAAGCCAAAACGGAAAAGTTAGCGCATGACGTCATTGTTTCCGTCACTGCGCATGCTCAATGGTTTCTACTGTGCATTACATCATTGGCTTTCCTCACCACGCATGCCCAAGCAAGCCAATTTTTTGAGTCTTCATGTGTTGTTGAACTAAATATGGTATCCAGGAATAGCCTAATTTCCTAAAATGGTGAATTATTTCTATCATAAACACCTAGACAATGAAACTTTTGAAAAGAAAATACGGATTTCAAAAAAGCCAAAAATAAGCCAAATTTAAGAAATAAGCCAAACTCGAATTTTCCATGCCATAAAGAGTTGAAAAAAGCCAAAATCGTGAAATTTGGCTTAAAAAAAGCCAATATGGCAACCCTGGTTTAGGCCATAAAAATAGTTTAGAAGCATTGTCGAAATTTCAATACTCTCAATCCAGATGGAGATGAAATTCCAAAGCTTTTGTCTGTTGCCATCGTCATGTGTCTTTCGTTACAGAAAAAAATCCAATTAGGTCATCAATCTTGAATACGATAGAAATGATAACAATGAGAAAGTTATTCATCGCATGCGGAAGCACGTAGAAACAAAAGGCACAATTAGCTTTTCCAATTGTTTAAATTCATACAGGTGGAACCAACGATTTTATGTGGGAAGCGCTGCATGGGGCTGCATGTTCTAAATGCTCTTTGATTTTATTCACATGAGCCAGCATCTGCTCAAAATTAGTCTAGATTTCGCAAAATAATCAATCAAATCTTTCATGTTAATATTTCCATGTCATTATTCAATGATT
Organism: Aurelia sp. 3 sensu Dawson et al. (2005); assembly: GCA_964020215.1. Taxonomy (NCBI): domain Eukaryota; kingdom Metazoa; phylum Cnidaria; class Scyphozoa; order Semaeostomeae; family Ulmaridae; genus Aurelia; species Aurelia sp. 3 sensu Dawson et al. (2005). The sequence goes on from OZ026572.1 coordinate 15,131,974, forward strand.
TGATATTTGAAAACTAAAGATATTTATAAATATTATCATTTCATATTTCGAACTTAAAAATTTGAATATCTACGTTTAATTCTTTGAAGATCTCAACTGTTTCAATACCTCTAAGAAAGTCTCATCTCGAATGTCGCATCTAAGATTTGCCCAAGAAACTTTACAAAAACTGTGAAGACTAACTTTTTGATTCTGCGCATGCCTGCTGTAGGCATTTGCTTCTGTATTTTCAAAGTGTGCTGCGCAGTAGGTCGCACTCACTGATCAGTGGTCACACTTATTTCTCTGAATGAAAACGAGGACTTTGAATATTTAATGACCTTATCGAGCGGTATGGTATCTAGACAGCTCCAACAAACCAAGCGAGCGTGACTACAAATCCCACTATGCATTGCGCGCGTTCGCAACAATGACGTAATAGGGAGTAAGGGCAATTCGCAAAGCGCATGCGATCCTTTGTTTGAAATTCGCATGCGAACGTTCGCAAATCGAATGCGAACGTTCGCAATGCGATTTTGACCTGTTCGCAATATTTGATTTCTTGCAAACGTTCGCATGCAAACCATAGTCTCGGATTGAAAGCAGCCAATCAGAAAACAACCTTAGGACGAAACAAAGAGACAAATGCGACACGCGCTTTCAAAAGGAGACAGATTTCATTGGTCGAATAAACAATCGAAATTTGTGCGAATAAGTTTGAAGTGTGTATTGAATTCGCAGGCTTTTTGAATTCGGAATTCGCAAATCGCATCCGTTTTGCGAATCGCGATTGAAGTGGAAATGGGCCTTTAACCTGACACTCAAAAGGCAATATTTCTCTGAAAAAATAACCATGCAGCAGGGCAACATGAAAGAGTCCTGGAAAACTATTAACCAACTCCTTAACAAACGTTCAAAAACAACTAATATTGAAAGTTTGAAAGATGATAAGGGAAATATCATTGTTGATAAACAAGAGATTGCGGAGACTATGAATATTATCATTATTATTATTATTATAAAATTCCTTAAAGTTGGTTTACAAAATAGCTCTAATATGAGAACTAATAAAGACCAACTATTTACAAAAACAAAATAAATTACATATTTGAATGAATAAATTTTTCTGCTCAATAGGCAAAGACCTGGCCAAAAATATAAAAGAAAAACCTAATCCTCTCCTTTCAGATGAATACAAAATCAACAAAGAGGGTAAAACCTTTAGATTTGGGGCAGTTAGTGAACAGAACATAGGCGATGCAATTAGAAAGATCAAGACTGCAAAGAGTTTTGGCCATGACAATATCTCAAGTTATTTCCTCAAGCTAGCATTACCCCTCATTTCAGGGTCCCTTGCATATCTTTTCAATATTGCCATTGAGACGAGTACATTTCCTGACTCATGGAAAATTGCTAGGGTAACACCAATCTTTAAAGAGGGAGAAAAAGTGAAAGATCTAACTGTCGTCCAATTTCTGTGCTACCGGTCATAGCAAGACTTTTTGAAAAAAGCTTGCCTTTGACCGGTTGTACCAGTACTTGGATGAAAATGGATTTCTATCACCAGACCAGTCTGGCTTCAGAGCCCTCCATTCAACTGTTACATCTTTGCTTAAATGTACAGATGATTGGTACAATGGGTTAGACACAGGTCAGATGACTGGACTTGTCTTCATTGATCTAAAAAAGAGCATTTGATACTGTTGATCATGAAATCCTCTGCAAAAAACTCTATCTTTATGGTGTTCAAGACAGAGAGCTTGCATGGCTCAAATCTTACCTGCCTAATAGGAAACAGTTTGCACGTGCAAACGGTGTAGATTCAAAAATTGAGGAAATTGATATAGGGGTGCCTCAGGGTTCTTGCCTTGGCCCTCTCCTCTTCTTAGTCTACATCAATGACCTCTCTTTGGCAATCCAGAACTCGAAAATATCCATGTATGCTGATGATACCAGTATTTACCGCTGTTCCAAAGACATACCTCAGCTATCAGGGAGATTAATGAAGATCTTGAAAAGCTAGATGAGTGGCTTATGGGCAACAAGTTGTCGCTGAATGTAGCTAAAACACATTCAATGCTAATTGCCTCTCAACAAAAACACAAATCTCTTACACATTCAGAGATAAGATTTGATCCCAAAATAAGAGAAAAGGAAATTGAGAAAATCAGCAAGGCAAAGAACTTAGGTGTTCAAATAGATGACAACCTTAATTGGAAGGAGCACATCAGGGCAGTTTCTGCTAAAGTCTCTCGTGCTGTTGGGTTTTTTAAATATTAAAAAAGTTACCTTTCAAATACAGCCGTAAAGACTCTTTATACTAGCATTGTGGAGCCCCATTTTCAATATTGCTGCTCCGTTTGGGGTTGCTGTAATGCTGCAGAAATTCAGCATTTGCAGAAACTCCTGAACAGGGCAGCTAGGATTGTCACAAATAGTAGTTTTGATGCTGCTATCAAGCCTATGTTTGAAAGTTTGGGACGGAAAACCATACAGCAGTTGATAAATACACAGTCAAAGATTGTTACTTTCAAGTCTCTTGCCCCAAAATGCCTTTGTGAACTTTTCAATGGAATAGTGCATGTTCTTCCCGCAACTTCCGCAACACTAATACTGATGTCAGGTTGCCCAAGGATAACACAGCACAGGGACAAAAAGCTTTTTCCTTTCGAGGTGCCAAGATATGGAACAGCCTCTCTACTGAGACCAAACTGGCACCCTCATTGTACCAATTCAAAAAACATTTGGGTAGGTAGGTTTCTCGGATGATCTAGGGGTCTGCCTTGCCTCTGGTTTTGGGCTTGGTCTCTGCTGAGGCGGCCTCTGGTCGATTTGGCGGGGGTCGGGCTTGGGGCTGGGGGTTGGTAGATCTCTGGGTCATCTGGGAAGCCACCCTGCCCACCCAAATAAAGAACAAAAGCAAGAGAATAGGAAAATTTCTTTTTTTTCCACTTTATCCTCTGGACGTATTGTAAATATTGCATTGTATCAAACATATCAGCTTTAATTTTCTTAGTATTTATTTTCTGTAATTATTGTATTTATTGTATTTTTTAGATGGAGAGCCCCCTGAAAACAACTTTTGTTGAAGGGTCACCCTCCTAAAGAAATTGAAAATGAAAATGAAATGAAAAAAATTGAAGACCATTGCCTTAGATTCGTCCGTAATTAGTTCGTCTACGGTATTCCATCCCAGTTCTTTGATTAAACGTCTGCTTTGGGCATCGAAGCTGCTAGTCGTTATTATCCTAGAAATTAGCACAGAGTGAGTTTTCGCAACATGTAGGGAAAGCTCGTTGCCTTGTAGCCAAGTATTCAGTTTTCTAAGATCGCTGTTAATAGCCTCATTCAGCCGAGTCAGATCGTGAGACTGGTAGCACAAACTGGTATCATCAGCATACATGGACACGTTGGACTCTTGAACTGCTTGTGGGAGATCATTGATGTAGACGAAGAAGAGAAAAGGGCCAAGACATTAACCATGTGGAACACCAACTTGTATGTCCCCAATTTCGGAATCTACCCCGTTAGCCCTACAAAATTGTTTCCGGCTCGTTAGATAGGATTTAAACGAAGAGAGTTCACGTTGTTGTACACTGTAAAACTATAGCTTTTTGCAGAGAATGTTATGATCAACGGTATAGAATGCCTTTTTAAGGTCAATGAACACCTGGACTTGCTGCAAGTCTCGCTCTTGATCAATAAACAAAGGGGATGGAAGAAGAAGAAAAGGGAAGGGAAAAGCTAAGGAGAGCAAGACTTTTGGACCACGTGTTCTGAAAACGAGACCGGTCAATATCTTGACCGGCGGGTTTCTTTCATGTTAGCGGAAGAGCCAATCAAACTTGAAGCAGGTGAATGCCAAACCTCGTTTTCGGAACGCATAGTCCACAGCCTCGCTCTCCTGTAGTCCAACCAACAAAGAAAGTCCAACCAACAATGATACAGCGCAAGCAGTGGCCCAAGGGAACACAACTAATGACAGACAAGATGGTAATGCCAATAGCTCGTCACCCTCTATTGAAAATAAAATCACAAGTGACATCAACAACAGCAGAATCTCGAAAGAGACCGAAAAAGTCAGTGAATCGAAAGATAACGAAGAATCAGTTAGCACAGGAAAGAAAAACAACAAACGTACAACAATAGTTATTAGAGATTCGATGGTTAAAAACGTGAAGGGATGGAAACTAAAACCACTGTGCAACAAGAATGAGTATGTCCATGTTTATGATTTTCCAGGTGCTACCATAAAAGATATGAAGAGCTATTCATTGCCATCCATCGAAAAGAAGCCTGACATGTTGATCCTACATTGCGGGACTAACGACCTGAAAACAAAAAAGTCAGAAGTCGAGATTTCCGAAGAAATCATAAGTTTAGCGAAATCAGTTCAGTCAGATGGCATCGATGTATTAGTATCTGGACTAATCGCCCGAGGAGATGAGCTTGAATGAAAGAGACAGAAGACAAATTTTGTCTTGAGTGATATGTGTTTTAAATCGAGCATTACCTTCGTCGATCACCCAAACATTCAAGCAGACAAGCATCTTAATAGAAGCCATTTGCACCTTAATAGATTTGGGGACAACATACTGGCGACAAACCTTTTAGAAGCATCGAGAATCTGACTCCGAACAACAACTACTAACAGGTTCCGGGAGGATGAGAGTGAGGCGATCGAAAATTTTGAGTCGAGTTTATGTTTTCACACGGACACCTCACTCTCATCCACTCTCAATATTAACTCTGTTGATAATGATATTAATGATACTGTAAGTAGAACTGAACTTGATGCTGATAATGAATCTAATGTTAATATTGTCGATGAAAGCACTGATGACGAATCAGCAACTGAAACGAACGATGTAAGTATAGCATTGAGAAATCTTCGGCTGAAGAATCGTCACGGTCTCATTATTGCGTACTTAAACATCAATTCCATCAGGAATAAAATTGACTTTCTGAGGCCTATGATTTCAGAAACTATTGACATCTTGATAATTGCAGAGACTAAAATCGACAATACTTTTCCAACCAGCCAATTCTTCATTGAGGGATTTATGAAGCCATATAGGTATGATCGTAATCAAAATGGGGGTGGCTTGTTAATATACGCCAGAGAACGGGCTCCAGTCAAGGAGCTCAAGCAATATAAAGTCCCTGCTGATATTGAATGTGGGGTCATAGAGATAAATCTTAAGAAACAAAAGTGGCTTCTTGCTACCATTTATCGTCCCCCAACCCAACCAAAACAGTACTTCTTCAAAGAAGTTGGCAAAACTCTTGATCATTATTACGAAAATCTCATTCTAATTGGTGGTTTTAACTGCGAAATAGATGATGACGTTATCGGTGATTTCGTCGACAACTACAACTTAGCTAGTCTTGTTAGAAGCCCAACTTGCTTCAAGTCCGACAATCCCCGGTGTATTGACTTAATTTTAACAAATAGGAACAGGAATTTCCAGAGTACTGTTACAATAGAAACGGGATTGTCAGACTTTCATCTTATGATTGCTACTGTCTTAGAAGGTGGATATGTTAAGAGGGGGCCTAAGATTATCACCTATAGAGATTACAGCAGATTTGGCACCATAGACTTCAGAAATCATCTGTTTTATATGATCTCACACGAATTAAGTGAGAATGGGGACTATGGTGCTTTTGAGGCGGTAGTTATGGCCGTGCTGAATGAACATGCACCTGTTAAGCGAAAATATATTCGTGCAAACGATGGGCCTTTCATGACAAAAGCTTTGCGTAAAGAAAATATGCATAGAACCAAGCTTCGTAATAGATACAACGATCATAGAACTGAGGAAAACCGCAAAGCATATAAAAAGCAGAGGAACAAATGCGTGAAATTGCTGCGGAAGGCAAAATTTGATTACTATGGGAACATCGACCTCGGGGACCTTACAGATAATCATAAGTTCTGGAAGACAGTAAAGCCACTATTTTCAGACAAGGTGCAGGTAAATTCATCTATCACTTTGCTTGAGGACGGAAAAATAGTAAGCAAAGACTCTGCAATTGCAGAAATTTTCAACAAATATTTTGCAAATATTACAGAAAGCTTAGGGATCTCTGCCAATGAATCATTATTAGTACCGACAAATGATATAGTAGATCCAATCGACAATGCCGTAATGAAATTTCAGTCACATCCAAGCATATGCAAAATCAAGGAAAATTCTACGTCTTCCGTTAGATTTGATTTTAGAGAGGTCACCACTGAAGATGTTGCTGTCCAAATCAAAAAACTTAATTCGAAAAAGGCTTCTCCGATCAATTCTATACCCGCAAGAATTCTTAAGGAAAATTCTGATGTTTTCTGTGCAGTCATTCAAAATCTGTACAGCTATGGTTTATCCAAAGGTATTTTTCCTAAAGAACTGAAGGCCGGAGATGTTAGTTCGCTGTTCAAAAAAGAGGATGCCTTTACGAAAAAGAACTATCGACCCATCACAGTTTTACCGTCAGTATCTAAAATATACGAGAGGATGATGCAAGATCAAATGTTACCGTTTGTCCCAAGCTTCTTGCCCCCACTCCTTTGCGGGTTTCGAGAGGGCTATGGTACACAGCATGCACTTCTACATTTTGTGGAAACCTGCAAGAAGTCAATAGACAGTGGAGGCGTCGCTGGGACCGTCCTGACGGACCTTTCGAAAGCCTTCGATTGTCTAAATCACGAATTATTGATTGCAAAATTGAATGCATATGGTTTCATTAGATCTGCCTTGCTGTTCATCCATAGCTATCTCACCAACAGGAAGCAGAGAGTGAAGGTCAATGGTTCATTCAGCACATGGACGGAAACCCTCTTGGGTGTACCGCAAGGTTCAGTCTTAGGACCCCTCTTGTCCAATATATATCTGAATGACCTTTTCATGTTCCTGGAGGAAACCAAAGTCTGCAACTATGCGGACGATACGACTATCTATGCGTGTGGTCCTAAGATCGAAACTGTCATTGCGCATTTAGAACATGATGCCCTTAAAATAACTGAGTGGTTCCCAAATAATTTTATGAAACTAAATGAAGACAAATGCCATTTGATGGTTTTTGGTGCGAGGGGAGGTAACGAAATCACAATCAAAATAGGTGGGGCTTGCGTGAAGGAAAGTACAGAAGAAAATCTTCTTGGTATCACTTTCGATCAATCACTTTCTTTCAAAGAACATGTCAAGACCTTGTGTAGAAAAGCCGGCCAAAAACTACATGCTCTTGCCCGTGTCTCCTGCTACATGGACACTGAAAAATTGCAGCTTCTAATGAGAGCGTTTGTTTTATCTCACTTCAGCTACTGCCCACTTGTGTGGATGTTTTATGATAGAACCATAAATCATAGAATAAATCATGTTCATGAAAGGGCATTGCGCATTGCGTATAAAGATCATGGAAATGATTTTGGTTATCTCCTGGAGCAGAGCAATTCGGTGCCCATCCATATACGGAACCTGCAGTTGCTAATGACGGAAATCTTCAAAACAAAATCCCATCTAAATCCACCTTTCATGAAGGACATTTTTCAGGAACGAAGTATGAACTATAATCTAAGACATGGCAATGATGCTCAACTTCCAAAGGTGCCAACCACGTCCTTTGGGATTGAGACCATAGCCTATCTTGGGAACAGATTGTGGCAACTATTGCCGCAAGAAATAAAACAATCAAATACCCTTCCTATTTTCAAAAAACGAATTAAATGTTGGAAAGGTGGTGAATGCAACTGCAGGCTTTGCAAAAGATATATTCCGCAAGTTGGGTTCCTAACAGGATAGTCGTTTTTATCTTGTAACATATTTATATATATAAATATATATATATATACATTGTAAAAATTTTTTTTCCTAATTTAGCTATTTTAGATATTGTAAAAATTATGTACAGTAGGCCTTAATTAGCTGTAATTTAGCTATTTGTTTTTCACCTTTTTAGCCTACTTTAAATATATTAATGATGGTGATGATGATCCTCCCCCTTTCCCTTCCCGTTTCTTCTTCGTCCTCCCTCCCGTTTGTTTTTTGATCACGAGTGAGACTTGGAGCACGCCCAATGAACACCAGACCCACAAGCTTTTCAAGATCCATTCCATTATACCAGTCATCAGTATTTTTAAGTGAGCATGTTACAGTTGAATGAAGGCGCAAAAAGCCGGATTGGCCAGATGAAAAGTGTCCATTATAATTCATCATATCATATCATATCATATCATATCATATCATATTATTATTTATGCACGAAAACAAATCCCTTCAGCTTAATTAAATAACAAAATATCTACACTAAAACTAGCCTATGATGCTGTTCTTCCAGGGGGTCGCGTTTTTTAATTAGACTGGTGTTTTCCGTCAGCTCTTCAAGTACTCCTTTAGTTCTTTCTTAAAGCGAATAATAGTCGGGAGATCTCTAATAGCAACTGGAATATCGTTCCAGACTTTAATAGCAGAATATCGATAACTCTTTTTCGCATGTTCTATGTTTAATCTAGGAATCTGAAGATCTCTACAGTTCCTTGTTGCATAGTTTGACTGCAAGGATCTTTGCTGAAATTTGTCCCAGAGGTTTTCAGGGCTTAATTTGTTCCTTATCTTATATGTCATGACCGACCTATCAAATCGAATTATATTTTCAACGCTCAGCCAGTCACATGACCAGTTATCCTTATATCTGGCGTTTTCAACCATTGATCGGGCCCTGTCCTGTAAGCGTTGGAGAGTATCAAGCTTCGTTTTTGGAAGACTGCCCCAAATTTCATTGGCATAACGTAGATGGCTCTCAACAATAGCGTAATAGACACTACACAGCTTGCTTTGGGGAATGATATTTTTTTAATTTCTTTAACGATGCAAGTCCACCACATATTTTACCCTTAACAGTATTGAAATGCTCATCCCACTTTAGGTTTTCGTCGACAGTTACACCTGGCGATTTCGTCTTTGTGACACGTTTGATAACTGAGTCATTTAACATGAGGGCATTCGAAATATTCAACGTGTTTCCTTTACGAGAATGGCCTATAATCATGTATTCTGTCTTTGCGTATTCTGTATTCATATACTGGTACAGCTGATTTGTTACTAATTTTGCAAAGAGCCTTGAGGTGATAGGCAAGACTGATATTGGTCGATAGTTAGACTTTTCAGCCTTATCTCCATCTTTGAAAGTTGGAGTAACTCTAGCAACTTTCCATGAGTCGGGAAAAGACTTGTGTCAATGGATGTATTGAACAAGAAAGCAAGCTAGTTTTCAATAAAAGGCAGCGCATGCTTCAGAAAGTAGCTAGAGATGTTGTCAGTCCCAACGCTCGTTGCTGTCTTAACCGATGCAAATGCATCCCCGATCTCTTGCACTTCAATATTCCTGAAGTGGAACGTAACTTTTAAACTTTTAAACTGCTGAAAACAACAGTTTAAAAAAGATAATCGGTGACAGACTGAATCTTTCCCTCAAAGGAGTCATATGCGCGAAAGTTAGGTTATCGAGAACCTGCCCAAATCCCATTTGGTTTGCCCTGAGACAATTGAGAATCAACAGAAACGATGGACCATGGGACTTTAGCAAAATTGCCATTCAGAGTTTTCGCACAAATATGAACTTCAGATGCTTATAACTCTATGAATTTTCAGCGGATTTGCAAGATTCTTCTGGTGTCAACAATTGATTTAAAATCTCATGAGATGGGTTACTTAACCAATTGCCCATTCAGCATATCGTTATTTTCTAGTATTTGTCAAACGTCGAACAATTTTTTGAGACAACCCTGTATATCCCAATGCTTGTAGGAAAATGAAAAAATATCGCAAAAATACTGCGAGATTTTCGCTTTTAACTAGATTTTGAATCATTCAAATCCCTGAAGCGCTCTTTGTGGTATGAATTTTCGAATGTAGGCACTTGTTTCCGGCACACCCGGTATGTAGGGACTATCATCTAGACTTAACAACTTTTAAAGAATTCGTCTTTGACCTTACTTTTGAAGATGTTGATGTTCTTTAGGTCTGACAACTATAGTGTTCAATATTTCATATTCTTGTTCTAAAATATGGAACAGAGTCTCTTCCTTATCTTTTGTTCTGAGGGTTTTCTGGTTTATTATTGTGAGCTGGTGATACCCGGAATACTCAATTTTGATTTATGCCCACTTCACACTGCAAATTAAACCAGCTTCAACAAAACCAGGTTATCAGGGCTTTCTGATTGGTCAATTCAACAAATCCAGTCATTTGATTCGTTGAAATTTGTGCTGGTTTAGATAAAGCAGGCTTAACGGTGTCAGTGTGAATGCAGTATTACTTGATAAGGAATACGAGCAGCTTCATTTAGCTAATCTTTGGTGTCATGCATATATTTGAAACTTTGCGCAGCTTCTAGGAAGCTATGAAATCGCTGTTACCATTACAAGTATTATCAATTCTCGGGCTCCTGGTCGAGCTCCTGGTAATATTATTTAACTTAAACATTCTCCTTTGTACTCCTTAGACGCTCAGTTCGAAATTATTAGTTATTTTTCAGTTTCTTTAAAGACTTTTGCTATATTTCCAGGTACCATGAAAACCCCATATATTGCTCTGTTGAATGGAATTACCATGGGCGGCGTAAGTTGTTGACGTTTTATTGTTTAACTTTTTTTCATTAAACAGTTTGTTATCGTTTTTCATGAAATGTTGCTGAGAAAAATGTTTCCTACATATCATTCAAAATCGAGAGTTAAAAAGCTTCAAACTGCAAGGTACTGAGTTAAGGGAGAGAAATGAGAAGTGTAGATAGACACAAAGTTGACAAATATTTACAAAATCAACTAGAAATGTGCACAAACTAGCTTGTATTGTTTCAATGCAAAGTGGTTGATACCTAAGTGAAGGTTAAATCATGACGAAGTGACGTCAGCAAAGATTTCTCTCGTAGTTGCTCTTCCAGTCTCCTTGAATTTGATTTCTTTTGCTATTTGGCCATAATGGGCGACACCGGGCAAGTCTGGTAAAAGTCAAAGTTTTTTGTTTGAGTGCAGGACAAAGAGATCATATTACAAAATGTGAATCGCTGTGCAGCAACGAAACATCAAGTTAGATCTGATTACCTTGTTTAACTTCTTCGATACGGAAACACCAGAGACATGAAGGGATAGGCCTTTTCACGGAAAGAAAAGCATGCTGGGAAAAAGGGAAAATTTCAAGATTTCGACACCACGCAGCTTCGAATTTCGCCAGGTTTTATCGAGGCATATTTTCGCAACAAAACCTCTCTCCTGAGCGAGAACAAAGATGGTATATATCTTTGGTGCATATCGATATAATCCTTGGACTTCAGAGATTACGAAATAGCAATATGTATTTCGATTTGCTTTCTCATAATATTTTTATATAACCAAAAAGAAACACGAGGAAGTTTCCAAACTCGCAGAATTATGCTTAGGCCCTTGCGACCAAATGCCACATTTACGCACATAATTCTGTTATCAAATGAGGAAATCTACTGAAATTCAAGGTGAAAGCACTTCATTTATCCGTGTAGTCGGATATAAATTTGCAGGGTGCTACCTAAACGTATATGAATGCAGGGAGGTCAGACAGCTCAGATCACATGGCGTCCTTCCCAATGAAAACTTCCGATTAAAGTATCTTTATAGAAACTGAGTTCAATTTTCCTACAAAGCAAAAGAAACCCTTTTACTGCTGAGTTTTGCATCCAAATGTTGTTGATAGATGTATTTTTCAACATTTCATTGATTTTTCTACTAACTGCCATTTTTGAAAAATCGTCTTTTCAGAAATTAATTTTAGCTCGTAAATCCAAGTCAGGATTAGGCCTATGACTGTTCCTGGACTAAAGCCAAAGCGATGAAAACCGAAAGCGCCCATTAAAAATATTCTGTTCTGTGAGATATTTTGGGCATTATCTCCTCATCTACTATTTAAGCGAAGCAAAACGATCTAACATGATATCTCAGTTAATGTTCTGAAAGTTGCATGTCCATGCCCTTTGGAAAAGAAAGAATTTAAGTTCTTGAATTCATCTTGATGCACTTCTGGCTCGCTGTTTGTGATTGTCTCGATCTGTTGTTTTTGTCACTGCATTGCTTCTCTGTTTTAATGTAGCAAACACAGCTGACGTGATTTAATTTCAGCAGCAAGTTGAGAATAAATGTAGCGAATGAAAGATCTACAAACCTTCACCAACTCTCTTTCCTGTAGTAGTTTCTAAGCATATCTATAAGTTCTGGCACTCCCAACTAAAAAAAAGATGGCGAAAAGGCGAAAATTTTAAGAAACTGTAGTACTCCGTTCAATTTGTGCTAAGAAATTTTTTAAGTGAAATCAAAGAGAATTGTTGTCAAGAAATATCTGGCAGTGATAGAAACCACTTCCATCCAAGAAATAAGACACAAATTAAAAAAATAGTAGTAAAAAGCTGAAATTTTCATGTGAAATTAAAGACACTTTTAGTACTGTGGCTAGTCCAAGTTTCTTAAAAAAGAACAAACGTGTAATAGTTTTGGAAACATATCAATGTAATAGACGAAATGTGTTGAAGAAGCATAAGGTACACATAAGTTTTAGAGGTAGCTTAATGTTTCATCAGGGTGTTGTGGAGGGGAGGGGGGCAAAAAATCTCGTGTAACAGAACCTATGTCATTTGACAACTGCACTCGTATCTGCACTTTTAATCATTCATTGTCTTATTTACTGCATGTGTCACATAACCTAGGTTCTGTTACACGAGATTTTTTGCCCCCCTCCCCTCCACAACACCCTGATGAAACATTAAGCTACCTCTAAAACTTATGTGTACCTTATGCTTCTTCAACACCTTTCGCCTATTACATTGATATGTTTCCAAACCTATTACACGTTTGTTCTTTTTTAAGAAACTTGGACTAGCCACAGTACTAAAAGTGTCTTTAATTTCACATGAAAATTTCAGCTTTTTACTACTATTTCTTTAATTTGTGTCTTATTTCTTGGATGGAAGTGGTTTCTATCACTGCCAGATATTTCTTGACAACAATTTTCTCACAAGTTTCTTTGATTTTACTTAAAAAATTTCTTAGCACAAATTGAACGGAGTACTACAGTTTCTTAAAATTTTCGCCATCCTAGTTAAAGTTTCTTATCAACCAGTTTCATATAAAATAGAAAATGTACGAGAAAATGACATTTAAAAAGAAGTTTGCTAAAAACCACTTTAGATTAATCAGTCAATGATTAAAATTGCAGATACGAGTGCAGTTGTCACATGACCTAGGTTTTGTTACACTAGTCTGCGTTGCAGACTACTGTTACACGTTATTTCTAAATCGATTTCGACTCGAGGTGGAATTCAAAGTTGCAACAAGAAGCCAGGAAAATATTTTACGCAGTTTATGGCATCCTAAGTCGCTGTTGATACTTGTTTCATCAAACGTACAGAATATTTCTTCTGATTTCCCTCGCTTTCCTCCGAGAGATCGTGAACATTTTTTTTTTGAGTTGGGAGTGCCAGAACTTATAAATATGCTTAGAAACTACTACAAGAAAGAGAGTTGTGAAGGTTTGTAGATCTTTCATTCTCTACATTTATTCTCAACTTGCTGCTGGAATTAAATCATGTCAGCCGTGTTTGCTACATTAAAACAGAGAAGCAATGCAGTGACAAAAACAACAGATCGAGACAATCACAAACAGCGAGCCAGAAGTGCATCAAAATGAATTCAAGAATTTAAATTCTTTCTTTTCCAAAGGCATGGACATGCAACTCTCAGAACATTAGCTGAGATATCATATTAGATCTTTTTGCTTAGCTTAAAGACCCATTGTCAACCAACAATCTTCTCTCTTGTTTATCAATAATGCTCCTGCGTAGTTACATGTTTTTCAGTGTCAGAAAATATAAATTGCGCAGCTACATAGATTCTTGCAACAGAACAACGAGAGTTCGGCATATCAACTCCAAGAAAACGTGACCAGTTTGATGATTCACCAAGCCTGTGGAACAATCAGATTTGATAATTGCTTTATCTTAGTTCACCAGGTAGAACATACTTGTAGGGGATTACAAACTTTGATAAAGAAAAGTCGTCTGTCTGGCCTAGTTTTGCTTACTCGCCAGGAACGCTAAGCTAGGCTACCTAGAGCTGATATATATCATGTAACAAAACAGAACACAATGATGATGGTGCATGAAACGTAAGCATTGACTTTTCGCTAGGCTATTGAACGATCGCAAGGCTTATTCTCTTGCCACTGCTCGTTTCAAAACAAAAGTAGTGACTGAATGCTTCGCACACAAAAGAGGTCTCTGTTTGTAAACACTAATTTGACAACACTGGTTTTGTTGGTTGACAATGGGTCTTTAAATAGTAGATGAGGAGATAATGCCCAAAACATCTCACAGAACAGAGTATTTTTAATGGGCGCTTTCGGTTTTCATCTCTTTGGCTTTAGTCCAGGAACAGTCATAGGCCTAATCCTGACTTGGATTTACGAGCTAAAATTAATTTCTGAACAGACGATTTTTCAAAAATGGCAGTTAGTAGAAAAATCAATGAAATGTTGAAAAATACATCTATCAACAACATTTGGATGCAAAAATCAGCAGTAAAAGGGTTTCTTTTGCTTTGTAGGAAAATTGAACTCAGTTTCTATAAAGATACTTTAATCGGAAGTTTTCATTGGGAAGGACGCCATGTGATCTGAGCTGTCTGACCTCCCTGCATTCATATACGTTTAGGTAGCACCCTGCAAATTTATATCCGACTACACGGATAAATTAAGTGCTTTCACCTTGAATTTCAGTAGATTTCCTCATTTGATAACAGAATTATGTGCGTAAATGTGGCGTTTGGTCGCAAGGGCCTAAGCATAATTCTGCGAGTTTGGAAGCTTCCTCGTGTTTCTTTTTGGTTATATAAAAATATTATGAGAAAGCAAATCGAAATACATATTGCTATTTCGTAATCTCTGAAGTCCAAGGATTATATCGATATGCACCAAAGATATATACCATCTTTGTTCTCGCTCAGGAGAGAGGTTTTGTTGCGAAAATATGCCTCGATAAAACCTGGCGAAATTCGAAGCTGCGTGGTGTCGAAATCTTGAAATTTTCCCTTTTTCCCAGCATGTTTTTCTTTCCGTGAAAACGTCTATTAGTAAAGGCATTGGACCATGAAATTGTGGAAATTCCATCAAGGGTATGGGAAAGACTAACTTCAAACTTTGAGTTAAAGGATTAGCGTAATTCCTTTTCTTTTCAGCAAAGCAATGTTTTATCTACCCTGAGGTCAACTTTGAAAGTTCCACTTCGAAATAAAAATGATCTATCTTTTCTCAATGTTTGAGCCGAAACCAACATCAGTCCCCTCGCTTTCATGATTTTTGACACTCAATCTTAGTTATCATGTACAGATTTCTTTTATGACCCTGATGTTTTGGCCAAACAAGCAAACGAACAAACAAGCGAATGAAATTGATGTTTCATTGTTGCGCGGAAATTCAAATCTTGGAAAAAGATGGGTTACATCAAATTGTCAAATTGTAAATTGTATTTGCAAAGTGCAAATTGCTAATTGTATTTGGCTCACATCAAATTGTAAATACTTTTTTCTGCCTCACCCGGCAGCTTCGGCATAGATATTAATGCTGGACCCATACTTTAAAGGGTGTTGGACTTTCCGTACACGGGAGGTACCGTGTGGCAACTGAGAAGACGCTATTTGCAATGCCAGAGACAGCCATCGGTAAGTCTTACTACAAATGTCCGAACAAACATCGGTAAGTTTTATCGAAAACATAATCTCTTTCCTGTTCTTTCCTGTTTATGCTCTTTCCATTTTGCAGTGGAAATCTGGGAACTTCTTCCCTCAGCTGTCTTAAGCAATGTACCCGCGTTCTTGGTACATAGCTAATGGGCCCATTCAATTTGTTCCTTTGTGATCTCAGTTCATTAGAGACAGACCAGAAGATCCATGATTTCATGACCGGCTATTCCCTCAAAAGTAAAGGAACCAACTTGTTTCAAGGCTGAAGATCCAACGTGTATTAACTCCGTATTAACCAACAGGTACAGGAGCTGCCAACATACTACCACGATTGAGACGGGGCTTTCTGACTTTCATAGAATGGTGGTAACTGTTTTGAGAACGACATATTTAAAAACTGGGCCAACGATTGTGAATTGTAGAGATTATAAGATTTTTTCTGAACAAACATTGAAACAGGATCTTAGAGCAAAGTTGGAAAGTATCCAAGCGGCAGATGTAGAATATAACCATTTTCAAAATTGTTTTCAAAAAATAATTGACAAACATGCCCCGATGAAAAAGAAATGGGCAAGGGCAAATGATGGGCCTTCATGAATCGAGCTCTTCGTAAAGCCACTATGATGCTTTCTCGATTCAAAAATAAATTTGCCAACAACGTAATTTATTTATTTAGAACAGAAAAAAGAAACTTTTACAAAAAGTTGAATGTCTCTGACATTAGTGGCAACCAAAAATTCTTGTAAACAGTTAAGCCTGTCCTCTCGGATAAAGGTCGGTCAGTTTAAAGATTTGCCGTAATTGAAGATGAAAAGATTATTTTCCAGTGACGAAGAAGTCGAAGAGGCTCTAAATAATTATTTCGTAACTGTCACTGACTCCCTGGGTGTTTCAGGGAGCAGTGGCATTATCTCTAGCACAGAATGTGCATCGGACCCTATAGAAAAGGCTCTGCTTAAACATTCCAATCACCCAAGCACAAGGATGATTCGTAATTTTGTTCAAAACGCTAACCCCTTCCAATTCCAAGAGGTGTAATTAGAACAGATAGACAATGATATTAGGAGACTCTATCCAAAAAAGGCAACAACTTGCAAAAATATACCTCCAAAAGTCGTTGAAGGTAACTCTGACGTTTGCTATTCGCTGTAACTCATTTTCAATAATTGCATTAAAAATGGTTTTGTCCCGATTCATTAAAGCTCACATATATCACGTCTCTTCATAAAATGGATGAGAAAACCAGAAAGATAAAAAAACAGACCCGTCAGTGTTTTGCCAACTGTTTCTAACGTTTTTGAGAGAATCTTGGACGGCCAGATTATTGCTTTTATGTCATCTTCTTTGTCATCACTATTTAGCAACTTTCGTAAAGGGTATAATACGGAACACGCTTTAATTCGAATGGTCGAAAAGTGGAAAGGAAGCTTAGATAATGGGGAGAACATTGGAGCAATCCTGATGAACCTCTCCTAAGCGTTCGATTGCATAAAGCATGACCTTCTTTTCACAAAACTAGATGCTTGTGAATTTAGTCGTGAAGCACTGTCTCATCAACAGTTTTGGAAACAGACAGCAGAGAGTTAAGATGAATGGATCGTTTAGTACCTACAAACAGCTTTCTCTGCAGCTTCACAAGGATCGGTTCTTGTTCCCCTGTTCTTCAACGTCTATATGTATGATTTTTTTATCTCCATTCAAGTTACTGATATCTGTAATTACGCAGATGACGTATCCATGCGATCAGAATCTTGATAGTGTTATTCGCGCCCGACAACACCTTTCTCGAGGAGTTTTGCCTCGTTTTGATGCCCCTGAACAAATGTATAGGGAAATGACCGGAAGTGAATATGTTTGACGACTTTGAATGTTTCTTACGGGAACGAGGTGTTACTTTTCCTTTTCAATTCAATTCTAAAATGTAGTGGATTTATCTAAGAAACGTTTAAAACTAAGTTTGCTTTGACTCCTTGGCAAGCTCCAACAGTTTGGACGAGAGGGGTGGTCTTATTTTGAGAGAATTTCCATTGTTTTTCGGTACAATCATTCGAACTCATTGTCTTTGGCGTCACTGGTAGCGACTCCAAGGCCATGACATTTGGAAAAAACAGTAGAGCGTAGAAATTGTTTTGAAAACGGCGTGGTCTTTGTGCTGCTTGCTTCAAGAAAGTTTTTAATTTTGAACGAAGCAATAGATCATTGCGAACAGCACCAGTTATCCATTTTACCACTAGTGAAGGGCATTATCTGAGTTTCTTGTTCAAGGTGCGTTCGCGTTTTTGCAACAAACTGGCCAGAAAGAAAGCACGACAGAAGAAGAACATCCGCTTGTTTAGGCCACATCTTCGAAAGAAGAAATTTGCATGTTTATGGATCCAAGAACTAAATTTCGTTTATGACAACAGATGTCTTTAATGGACAAATGGAGAGCACATGATAAAGAATATCTTATTTGTACTGGACAGTGAGTTTCACTTGTTGGACATATTAGTTAACTGCTCAATGAAGAGAGTTTGTAAACTTTTGAAACTTTTCTGGAAACTTCCTCTTGTTCTGGATAATAGTGGCTCCAAAAATGACAGACAGTTCTGGATAATATTGGCTCCAAAAATGACAGACAAGATACAAGGGGGATGCTGTCTATTGGAATTAAAATGGTTACTTCCGATGGACAAGTGCAATGACTGCTATTTTAATGATTTTCAGAAACTCATAAACAAGCATAGCAATAGGATCCACAAGGTAAAATGGGCACGCTGGAAGTATAATGGGATAACCAAAAATGTTGATTCACACTTTTCTCTGAACTGGTAAAAATTCAATTTTTTCTGGTGTCAAATTTAACCTTTGCTTGCCCATTTTACCTCCGCTGCAGTACAACACGATGTATTATCAGTTTTCATTTCTGCTGAGTTGGAAGGCACAAACTTTAGTGATTTAAGCATATTCTTCATGAGATGCAGCTGTTGGAAAGAGAAGTCTTTGCCATTTTTTCTTTGAATCTTATTCTTTGATATCACTTGAAATGGCATTATTTGGAATTCAGTCATTCTTATGAAATTATCCTTCCTGTTCGGTAGCTTCAAATGCCAATCGTTAATGTGCAGCAAGACGTTAGGTATAAAAGGTCTGTTATTTTAGTGATTCCTGTTACTTTTCCTTCCTGAGTGACTCTAAAAATGCCAAACAGTAATCATGGTAACTCAAAAAATTTTGACTCATGGCTTTGGTCTGGAGGGGAGAAGGGATATCAAACTTTGAAATTACTAGAAAGAGATGTCAATCAGCTTTGACCAAAGAAACATTTTGGTGGCTAGAAATGTAGTTATTCTTGTCGATTTTCATGCATCATCAACGTTTCCAAACCTCCAACCTTTCCGGATTAAATTCAGAAGAAGATTCAGGCTGTCTCAGAATTGGAAAGCATTAAAAATGTCAATTTTGTGATGATTCAATTGCTACTATGTTACCATCTTCACATCATATGAACAATATCATAAGTATCAATTATTACAGCACAGAAAAAAGTTTCGTATACTTTGCAATGGTTTCTTCAGTCAATGATTCATTTGCAACAGTGATGTTCCATCGGTTTTGCATCGGTCTTCAGGCATTGTAACAAAAGCATTCCTGCCTTCGTTGTTGTCATTTATGCTACATCACGGTCGTGCTTGATAACGATAAACTTGCTCTTTTTGAGAATCCTGATGTGGAACAAACAGAAATGTCCAGCAAATGTCTGTACTGCATAATAAATCTCATCCAGTCTCACATGGAATTTCATGTGCAAAAGAAACTGATCAAGGAAAATAACATAAATCTAGTGGCAGTAGGCTATACATTTATAGGCAACATAATAAAAGCTGAGTTTTTTTGTACAAGACAGTCTTGATAAATATTATTCCACATGCAACCTCCTACTTTAAAGCCAGAACTTCCCTATTGGTGCGAAGCTCATCAGCAATGGAGAAACTTTAGGATGCTTTGTGATTGTGTACATTTAGGTCGAACCCAGTGAAAGTTCTCAGAACGCGCAAGTCAAAGTTTTGTTATTATTCTTCTTGCCTATGAGCCGAAACGGGTACAAAAGTACTAAAAAACATCCCCGTTTCCATAAACTTCAAATAAACTTCGAATGTAGTAAATTTAGTAGGGGTCAACATCTATTTTCCGACTAAAAGGCAAACACGTTTGTGAAAAGAAGCACGTAAAGTTAACGAGGAATAAACGGTAATGGCTCTGGAGCAAAAATTGCCTTTGAAAACTGTAGGAAAATGGCAAAGGCTACAGAAAAAACCACAAACATTTTCAGAAACTAGATGCGCAAATTGAGAATTTCTGCCTTAGTTTAGAAAATATTGCACTTTGAAAAAAATTTGGGTAAATCTAGGCCAAGAAGAGTTGATTTTCTTGAAACATCGAGGCCGAGATTCCAAGAGGCCGAGACGAGAAAAGTATAACTTCAGTTGGTCAACAGTTCGTAAAAAGCGACTAAGTAGGTCAAAAAAATATCGAGGAATCCAAAATTTTAAACGAAATTCCTATGAAGCCAACGACAAACGTTAAATTTACGAAAAAGTCTGCTCACCTGCTGTGCGGCATTCCAAGTTTGTAAACAGAGTTGTCCACGGCCTTTGAAAAGTTTGATAAACCAAGAAACTTTGAGTCCAAAACTCTTAAAGAAGTTGAAAGAGCAAAGATACAGTAAAGCTCCTCGAAGTTCAATAAACAAATAGCTGCAGAGGCTATCTTTTTGCACATTGGTTGTTTAAAGGTTCTTTCAATGTATTATTAATTTGTATTTGCATGTATTTGGCTTGATTTGAAAGTGTGAAAGGCTTAGAGTAATATCGCCCCTATCAGACCACAATCGATTCCGTGTTGTGCAACGGCCTTGAATAAAATGTTAAAATTGAAAGGGAGCTTGGGCCTAGCTAATCCAAAAAGCGCGCGAAAATTGTTTGCTGATGTCATCTCTTTGATATTTCTTCATTAACGCCTGTGGCTCCTGCGATGTGAAAACAGCTTACTTGAAAAGAGGAGGCATGAATAATGAGGCATTGGGTGGCAGTAACTGGGTCGTATCGGCTAATTTTATTTTATTACAAGCAAATGAGGAATCACAATTCCTTTGATTAAATTTGTATGCTACAAGTAAGTTCATTGTTCTGAAGAATGCTTGACTTTGAATGAATGGTATTTGCAGAGTCATGTTTGGTAATCACAGTTTGGACTCTGGACTTTGAAGTGAAATGGTTGACTAGATGGGACTTTGTTGTATTCACAGATTGAATTGTTACAACTAGTCTGCCACCATTCTTGTATGGTGGCCAAACCGTTCTTCATTTGCCTGGTAACTGGCTACACTGTTTTGAATGATTTGGGTGTTGACACTTTCTTTTGCTTCTGAAAGTTTGTTCCTCAGTTAGACATATACCATTGTTTGCTGATGAGAATTTGCGCTTCATTCATGCTTCTTTATGCTTGCAAGATTACTCTTTTCTTTAATTTTGTTGTACATGAGTTGCGTCTTCCACTTAGTGATTTCTTCATTGATTTTGAAGGACTGCCTTGGTTACGCATACGCTCTTTGGGGATCGTCCCCTTTTTAATTAAATACGCAATGCTTTTTGGGGACTTCCCCTTGTAATTAACGACTTCTACATCTATTTCCAAGGACTGCCTTGGTTACGCATACGCTCTTTGGGGACTGCCCCCTTTTTAATTAATTATGCATACGTTTGTGGGGACTTCCCCTTGGAATTAACGATTTCTACATCTATTTCCAAGACTTCCTTGGTTACGCATACGCTCTTTGGGGATTTTCCCATTTGATTAATTATTCATACGCTTTTGGGGACTTCCCCTTAACAATTAACAACTTCTACATTTAATTTTTTCAAGGACTTCCTTGTTTGTATACACTTTTGGGACTTCCCTTTTTTAATCAACAATTTCATTTTCAAGGACTTCCTTGTTTGTATACACTTTTGGGACTTCCCTTTGTAATCAACAACTTCATTTTCAAGGACTTCCTTGTTGTGTATACACTTTTGGGACTTCCCTTTTTAATAAACAATTTCATTTTTCAAGGACTTCCTTGTTTTGTATACACTTTTGGGACTTCCCTTTTTAATCAAAAATTTCATTTTCAAGGACTTCCTTGTTGTGTATACACTTTTGGGACTTCCCTTTTTAATCAACAATTTCATTTTTCAAGGACTTCCTTGTTTTGTATACACTTTTTGGGACTTCCCTTTTTAAACAACAATTTCATTTTCAAGGACTTCCTTGTTTTGTATATACTTTTGGGACTTCCCTTTTTAATCAACAAGTTCATTTTCAAGGACTTCCTTGTTGTGTATACACTTTTGGGACTTCCCTTTTAATCAACAATTTCATTTTTCAAGGACGTCCTTGTTTTGTATACACTTTTGGGACTTCCCTTTTTAATCAACAATTCATTTTCAAGGACTTCCTTGTTGTGTATACACTTTTGGGACTTCCCTTTTTTAATCAGCAATTTCATTTTTCAAGGACTTCCTTGTTTTGTATTCACTTTTGGGACTTCCCTTTTTAAATTCAACAATTTCATTTTCAAGGACTTCCTTGTTTTGTATATACTTTGGGGACTTCCCCTTTACCATTAACAACTGCTACATTTCATTTTTAAGGACTTCCTTGTTTTGCGTACGCTTTGGTACTTCCCCTTACGTTTAACAACTTCTAAATATCGTTTTCAAGGACATGCTTGTTTTGTATACACATTTTGGGGACTTCCCCCTGTACATTAACAAAGGTCTAACAACCTCTACATACGTCTTGAAAGCCTAACGCCTTTGCCCTTCTCTTTTGATAAGCATTTCAAATGGTAAAGCAGGTTGCTCTTTCCAAGGACTCTTGTATAATTTACTTCTAGAGTGGCCCTTCCAAACCAAATTTTCTTACTCAGATTTGTATGTATTTCTTTCTTTGCACACACCGTTGAGGCTTCTGTGTTGACTGAGAGGTGAGCATAAGCCCAAACAAACAGCAGAAACTGTGGTAACGGGGGTCTTTCTGCTACCCTTTCTTTTGTACGAAGTGTGGTTTGGCGCTTAAACCATGTGGACAGTGCTAATTATTGGCTTTGTTGTGAGAACTATTACTAACCTGATCTCTGCTTTTCTTTGCAGGGGAAAAATTATCTACATAAATGAACTGAAAAAGTTGCATTTGCACAAATCAGCTACGATACGACCATGTTTGGGGCAGCAAGAAATCTCACAGGCTTGCTGACAAGAGTACCTGCTGCCCGATGGCTTACTGATACCTAAGAGGGAGGGAGGGAAAGGGGTTTGATAAATCAAACAGAAATATGACCTTCATTTGGAAGGCAATGAGAACTTGATTTCTAGATCCTCAGCAACATGCAGAGCACGCCTTAGAATTGCTGAAGGACTGGGAACTAACAGGAAGTATCATTGCATCGCCTTGTCGTTAAAGTACATTTACGCTGGCGTAAATGTTTCATTAACGCCTGTGGCTCCTGCGATGTGAAAACAGCTTACTTGAAAAGAGGAGGCATGAATAATGAGGCATTGGGTGGCAGTAACTGGGTCGTATCGGCTAATTTTATTTTATTACAAGCAAATGAGGAATCACAATTCCTTTGATTAAATTTGTATGCTACAAGTAAGTTCATTGTTCTGAAGAATGCTTGACTTTGAATGAATGGTATTTGCAGAGTCATGTTTGGTAATCACAGTTTGGACTCTGGACTTTGAAGTGAAATGGTTGACTAGATGGGACTTTGTTGTATTCACAGATTGAATTGTTACAACTAGTCTGCCACCATTCTTGTATGGTGGCCAAACCGCCAAGATACGCCCAAACTACCACCCTGCCTTGTTGGGACCGTAGGAAGGGATCACTCACATTATAACCCGGCCCCTTCCTACAAGACACTATTTTGGGGAGAGCTCTAATTTGTTTTATTATATTTCATTGCTGATTTCTTGAGAGCACGAAGCTTAATATATTTTAGATTGATCTGGATGCACCAGCAGACTTTATTTGCCTTCTGCAGGAGGGCAGAGACAAGACTAAATTGATATAGGGGTTTACCTGGGTCCTCAAATGAAATTTAAAACTACATTGTGGACCAACTGGGACCAAGACGCCTGCAATAAAATGATATGCTTAACCTTTCAATAGAAGTAATTAGGCCTGAACAAAGTGCCATGTGAATGAGATGATTTTGATTGTTACTAGACGATGGACTCAGCATTATTTGATTTAAACCGAATCCAATTTAGAAGAGCGCAGCCCTCATTTCATTTTGTTTTTCATTACCATTGCAATGTTGCCACAGAAAGTCTAGGTATCACATAAAATTATTTTGCTTAGCTTCCATGAATAATTTTGAAAAAAAAAAATTTTTTTTTTTTACTGAACTGATTTGAACATTTTTCAACATTTTTGATTTAATTGACATTTGTGACTGAACATGGATACTTGTGTAGAGTTTGAAACCAAGCTGCTTGCATGCCTGCAATAAATGGTGAACCCTGAAATAGAAGTGGTTATACCTGAAAAGGAGTACCCTGTGAGTGAAAATGATGTTTGGAGGATGAACTCAGTGCTACTTGACATAAACTGAATCCAATTTGGGAGTCTGAAGCCTTCGACTTTTGTTTGATTTTCATTGACAATAGCTTTATCCAAGTATATATTGTTGACATGCGTCTACATATATCATATACGTACATTCTACTTTTGTGTTAAGTTGATTTGGATAAATGACCAAAATCTGAAATTGACATTTACCTGGTAAGTCCTATTTTGATTTGTATGGGGTGGGCGCAGGGATTAATGAGCCTATATGTGGAGGGGGGGGGTAAATGCTTTTGTGTTTGCAAAATACTTCTCTTTTTTTGCACAAGGATATTTACTGAATTGAATTTGCTTTATGGATGACCTGAGCTTGCATGGATTGAGGAGCAGGAAGGTTAATATGAACTGCCCTAAGCAAGCTTTTAACTGCACTGGCAAAACAATAAACAGGGAATTGCCTTTAGCAGCAAAGCGGTGTGTATGGGTAGGGGGGGGGGGGTTAGTATGTAGGACATAACTTGAATTAAGACTTGAACCTTAGCCTCCTGCCCCACATTTTGAAAATGGTTGTGCTCCAACCATTGCAACTGTTGCTAATAGGGCTGGGCTTGTAGTTCCCGGTTGAACTTTTTACTACTTTTCAGCAAGTTCCTCAATAACTGGTCAACTTTCCATTGCTTCTTTTTGGCAGTGAACAAACTGAGGTAACAGGTGCTCCATTTCTGCTGATATTTCTCTTCTAGCATATTGCACTGGTCACAGTATTTTCCTGTTTTCACCTCTGGTTATGCAGTTGACTGAGAAGACTTTCGGCTCTTGACCCTTATGCTAAAACGCTGATAATTCTGGTTTGCACTGTGGGATTGATAACTCTTGTTTGGTTTGTAATTGCATTCCCTGTTGTTCTGTTTGTTGTGAAATTGGTCAAAAAGCAGAGCATACTGACCACTGAGCTCCTGCATTGAATTCCTTGAAATGACGACCGGAAGATTTCCATGATTCCATTGCGTTATAAATGCAAGACAACGTTCGGTACACATTCCACAGCATGCAGCTACTCTTCCCCGCAAATCGATTCTGCTGCCATTTAAACTGTTTATTGGTAAGATATACACGGGATACTTAACTTTGACAGCCAAAAACGTTCATAACGCAAGCCTTGAACACAACTTTCACTGATGTTGGCCAAATTTAGGCCTTTTCCGTAAAAATTCCAGCACATCCAACAATAATAGATGCTCTTACCATAGCCAAATCTGCATAGCTATATTACAGGTAATCCATCGCAGTAACATGATTTATCACTTGTCAGGTTCATGAGCTTGTTTGATAAATCAAACAGAAATATGACCTTCATTTGGAAGGCAATGAGAACTTGATTTCTAGATCCTCAGCAACATGCAGAGCACGCCTTAGAATTGCTGAAGGACTGGGAACTAACAGGAAGTATCATTGCATCGCCTTGTCGTTAAAGTACATTTACGCTGGCGTAAATGTTTCATTTTCGCTGTTTTGTTTTGCTCAGAAGACTTGCCATAAAGTTTTGAAGTTGACCTACCTGCAACGAAGGTGTAAGTACAATTCACATTTCCTTTGATGTTTCCACACACCATGTCTATTTTGTGTCGTTTCTCGATATCTCTTTCAGTTAACATAGAATAGTCTTCATGAATGTTTCCTCCAACTCTTCTCGTTTCATATCCAAAGAAATTTCGAGAATCGCACACAAATTGCGAGACTTAAGGCTCCTTTTGGAAGAGCACTGCAACTGACATTATGCCGCCCAGGTGTGTCCACCCTGTGAAACACTTTAGTTTTGTAGACTATTGACACATCGTGTGGTTAGAGTTGACTGAGGTCAAGGATACGAGAGTTAAAAGCGGGAGTGAAATTAACTATATTTTGAAATCATTTTCAGCCAAATTAGAATTGGTCATGTAACTTTCTGGCTTTCTAGGAAAATAAAAATACTTTGGAGAAATGTCAACGGCCTTGAAAAGATTTTGATTTGCTAAATTCATCGTTCTTCTACGGTGGTCTGATAAGGGCGATACGGCCTAATTTATGCGTTTCAGACCTGTCCGTATTTGTGTGGTTCCAGCATGACAACAAGGAAACGGATGGAATAAATCTCACTTTGAGGTTTGTAGCAAGAGTTGAGAAGCCTATTAAAGGTGAGTTCCCTTCCAGAATTTCTTTGACCTCTCCGAAAATCTTAGTTTTCTGAAAAGTGGTCTGATAAGGGCGATAGTTCTCTAGATTTTATTGGAAGTAAAATTTACTGCTCGAGGCGTGCCGCCGCATAGTCCCATCGAAGCCCAAGGAGCATGGCAGAAGAAACTGACAATGTAAGAAATGAAAATATGGACATTGGTATCGAGATCATGAAAGCAATCAATGAAATAAGGGAAAAGAAGAAAAGACTGTGCGACGATACTATCATGGCACTCCTCGAAAAGAAAAGCATCAGAGTTCAACGTAAAGGCGTGACCAGTGCCCTGAAGCGACTGGAGGAGGCCAAGCTGATAGAAAATCGAGCTAAAAATGGAGAAGACTCGTACTTTGTTCTTCACTCCAGAAAAATTGATAACGGAACCAATTTGAGGTTAATTAGCTGCAATGGTGCCGGTGAATTTACGCCGTATACTGAATTCATTAAGCTGCAGAGGACTGTCGAATCCCTCAAAATTGCTATGGAAGAGAAACTTGAGTTAAAGGGTGAACTAACGGGTGTTGATACAGAAAAGGTTTTGAGAAAAGAAATTGCCCTGTTAAAGGGATGAAAACGAAGCCTTGAGGAAAGAACTGAAGAAAAAAGAACTGATCCTACAGAGTGTTAAACATGTAGAAGCTTCGAAGCCAAAATTGCCACGGTCGATTTGGAGCGATGACGATGAACACCTTGTTTCCCCCACCATTCCAACATACTCAAAAGAAGTTAAATTTAGATACCCACAGCGAAAGCATACTGGTAAAGCAAAAAATGTGGCATCACTTACTTCACATGATGTTGGTTTTATCCACATGAATCGGTTTGGTGCGATTGGGGGTGAGGAATTGGACTTCCCTGCGTTGTCTGTGGGAGATGCGGTCGAGCCCAACGAGGCGCCATTCAGTATTTCAAAACAACCTGAGGATCGACCTGCTACTATCAGGGGAAAACAAACTGTGACAAGGAATTTGGAGCAAGGGAATATAAAGAGGAAAAGTGATGCCACAACAAGGAATGATGCAGTCCCAAAGGAATTCACTGAAATCATTGGAGACTCGATAGTCAAAGATATTAAAGGGTTTAAAGTGACAGAGGCAACTAATGGTGAAGAAAAGATAAAAGTTCAAAGCTACTCTGGAGCGACAGTTGATCATATGAATAGCCATGCTATTCCCACGATGAAACGAAACCCAAAGAAAATTATTTTGCACTGTGGCACGAACGATATCAGAAGTTCACAGTCTCCGGAGGAAATTGCAACTGAAATTCTGGATCTTGCAAGTGCTATGAAAACAAGCAAGAATACAATTTATGTCTCGAGCCTTGTGCAGCGAGGTGATCAATGGAATGGGAAGGTCACTGATGTCAACCGTCATCTTAAGGAGTTTTGCAAAGGAAACAACCTGCCATTCATCGATAACGACAATATTAAGCCTTTTTCTCATTTAAACAGAAGTAAACTTCATCTTAATCCAGAGGGGACACGTATTTTTGCAAATAACGTTTTGAAAGTACTAGGACATTACTGAGTAGAAAGTGATTCACGGCGGAATTCGGTAAATACTACGGACCCGCTTCATAACGATAACATTGATGCAAAAACTGCGCTGAAATCACTACGTTTGAAAAACTTAGGCCGACTGATGATCGGATGTCTTAATATCAACTCAGTTAGAAACAAATTAGATGCACTTTCAGAAATAAATTCTCAAAACATTGATATCCTTATGATTTCCGAAACTAAAATCGACTCTTTATTTCCAAAGCAGCGGTTTGTTATTGATGGCTACTCTGTCCCTCTCCGATTGGATAGAACCAAGGATGGTGGGGGTTTGCTAGTTTACATTCGTAATGGCATTGTCGCCCATCAACTTGACTCTTTCACGTTTGCGGAAGGGATAGACTGTATCTCTTTAGAAGTCAATTTGAATAAAAAGAAATGGGTTCTGGTTAGTGTGTATCGTCCACCAACCCAGTCAGAAGAGATTTTCCTAGATAACTTAGGAAGGGCACTTGACAAATATAGTGGAGAATTTGAGAATTTCATTATTCTTGGCGATTTTAACATGACCGTAAATGAGGGGGAATTAAAGAACTTTCTAGATTTGTATAGTCTTAAGAGCATGGTTAGAGAACCAACTTGTTTCAAGTCGGAGAACCCTAAATGTATTGACCTTATTTTGACCAACCGTGACAGAAGTGTCCACAGTACAACAAAGATCGAAACAGGGCTCTCTGATTTTCATAAGGTGATTCTTACCGTTTTAAAAACAAAATATCAGAAGATAGGTCCATCTGTCATAAACAATAGAAGTTACAAAAATTTCAACGAATCAGACTTCAAACGAGATCTTTGTGAGGCTATGAGTAATACCAACCCTACTGATTATGATTCATTTCAAGATGTATTCAACGATGTGTTAGATAAGCATGCCCCTACTAAAAAGAAATATGTACGTGCAAACCATGCCCCGTTCATGACGAGAGGTTTACGCAAAGCAATTATGTTGCGTTCTAGACTTAGAAATAAACATAACAAATCTAGGACGGCTGAGAATTGGAACAACTTTCGTAAACAACGTAACCGTTGCGTTAAGCTCTTCAGGCAAGCTAAAAAGACTACTACAGTAAGTTAGATATCAATTTGGTCACCGATAATAGGAACTTCTTGAAAACAGAGAAGCCTGCTCTGTCTGACAAATGTCAGAGCAATAACAAGATAGTTTTAGTCGAAGATGATGAGATTATATCTAATGATATTGAAGTTGCAG
Organism: Aurelia sp. 3 sensu Dawson et al. (2005); assembly: GCA_964020215.1. NCBI lineage: Eukaryota > Metazoa > Cnidaria > Scyphozoa > Semaeostomeae > Ulmaridae > Aurelia > Aurelia sp. 3 sensu Dawson et al. (2005). The sequence continues at coordinate 15,161,276 of OZ026572.1, forward strand.
AGATTTTCAATCGTTTCTTTGTAACGGTAACAGAGTCCCTTGGTATAAAAGAGAATACTGATAATATTTCAGACACTGAGGGCATATTAGATCCTATCGAAAAGTCGATACAAAAATACTGTAATCATTCCAGCATACTAAAAATTAAGAGCCACTTTTTGAATGTAGAATCATTCACTTTAAACCCTGTTTCATTAGAGGAAATGGAAACTGAAATCAAAAGGCTCAATCCCAAGAAGGCCACAACTTTCAAGAATATACCGCCAAAGATTCTTAAGAATAATTCTGATATATGTTCCGAACCTTTACGGGAAATATTTAATAATTGCATTGGAAGCTCCACTTTTCCTGATGAGCTTAAGTGTGCAGACGTATCCTCACTTCATAAACAAAAAGAAAGTACAGTTAAGAAAAACTACAGGCCAATTAGTGTTCTGCCAACTGTTTCAAAAGTCTTCGAGAGGCTTCTAGTCAAGCAAGTGGAAGAACACATAGAACCGTATGTGTCCATACTATTATGTGGATTGCGCAAAGGATATAACACTCAGCAAGCCTTAGTGGGTTTTTTTGGGAAAAACTAAACTTTGTATTGACGTAGGTGGGAAAGTTGGTGCTGTCATGATGGATCTTTCTAAGGCTTTTGACTGCCTGAGACATGATCTCCTCATAGCCAAATTGCATGCCTACGGCTTTAGTCACGATGCATTGTCTCTAATTTATAGTTACTTGCATAACAGACAACAAAGGGTCAAGGTCAATGGGTCTTTTAGCTCATGGAAGCGACTGACTTTGGGAGTGCCTCAAGGATCTGTCCTTGGACCTCTTCTCTTCAATATATATATCAACGATTTGCTTCTTTCCTTAAATAATACTGATGTATGCAATTATGCCGACGACACAACTTTATTTGCTTGTGACATTGATACTGATAATGTTGTTGCTAGGTTAGAACTAGATTCCGCCCATGCAATCAAATGGTTCTCTGACAACCATATGAAGCTCAATGAAGACAAATGTCATCTATTAACGTTTGGAAATATGAGTGGTGATTCTGTTTCGGTTAAAATTGGCAGTTATACTATTGCTAATAGTACTGAAGAAAAATTGCTAGGAGTTACCTTAGACAGCAAACTTACATTTGAGCAACATGTAGGTAATCTATGTCAAAAGGTCAGCAACAAGCTCTATGCTTTGTCACGCATTGCACACTATATGGACCAAGCTAAATTAAGGATGTTGATGACATCATTCATAAATAGCCAGTTTCAATACTGTCCTTTGGCATGGATGTTCCATAGGAGGAAACTAAATACCAAGATAAACAAACTGCACGAGCGAGCCCTTAGAATAACGTATAGAGATCAGGAGTCTAGTTTTGAAGATCTCTTAGGACATGATAGCAGTGTATCTGTTCACCAGAAGAACTTACAAGTATTAATGATAGAAATGTTCAAAACAAAGCATGGCTTAAATCCTCCTTTTATGAAAGAAATATTTTGTCCACAAACCAACCATTATAGCCTCAGAAATGATCGCAATTTTAACTTACCAAGGGTGAGATCAGTAATGTATGGCTCAGAAACTGTTCGATAAAGGGGTCCACAGTTATGGTGTACCTTTCCAGTTTCAATTAGACACTCAACTAATTTGATTGAATTTAAGACCAAAATCAAAGCTTGGAAAGGAAATGAGTGCCAATGCCAATGTAGGCTCTGCCGATATTTCATACCACTTTTAGGTTTTATATAGGTTTTAGGTTTTAGGTTTATTCAACATGATATTTTTTATCCATTCTGTTTTTGCTATTTGAATTAGTTGGCTTTTATTAGCTATACTTGTAGATATTTTTATGCATGTGTAGCTATTTTATACCTTTTTTATGCCAATATTGTAAATAAAGTGTTAATAATAATAATAATAATAATAATAATAAACACAACTGTTAAAAACCAGACGTTTCGATTATCAAATCTTCATCAGTGCTTTACAATAAAAACAGCCAAGTATTTATAGGAAACAATGTTTACATGCAATTGTTTTTTATCTAGCTTAAGCGGTTCTAAAATCGACAAGGGACTAGAATCCATGCTGTTAGAAACTAGGACACTGGACTCTACGGGGACTCCTCACAATATACACCCTCCAAGGACCTGCTTTTTGTAAAATTGCTAAATCCCTGATGGCGAGATGGAGACTCCAAAATACCTTAAAGGATCTGCTTTTCGTAAATTGCTAAATCCCTAATGGCTAGATAAAGACTCGAAAATACCCCCAAGGGACCTGCTTTTCGTAAAATAGCTAAATCCCTGATGACCAGACGGAGAATCCAAAATACCCGCCAAGGATCTGCTTTTCATAAATTGCTAAATCCCGGGCGGCCATATAGAGACCCCAAAATACCCTCCAGGATCTGCTTTTCGTAAATTGCTAAATCCCGGATGGCTTGACCGGGGGTTCCATCCCGCCACCGCGTGTATACCACCTATCTGATGTCCCAGATCAAAAAATCTCTCCGATAAATCGATAAAAGTTAAGCAATACCGCAAGCAAACATATCCAGCTCAACATCCGCTGCCCTTTCATTTAAACCGTTCGGTATGAAAGTCCCCAATTTATATTGCCAAAAGAACTTCTTGCGTCTAACCGAAAACACATCGTGAGCCCCATCTATGATTTTTACACTAACCGAAAATGCACCCTGATGACCCTCGCCGATAAAATGAGCAAAAAGTTGGCCTGCGGGACTGGTTTACCCCTGTCAAGGCTGCCATCATTGTATTTGCGGGCATATGTGCGATGATAGGACTTATAGACATTAGACCGTTGTCGAAACTTAGTCGTCGTGCTGCCAACATATTTTTTGTTGCAGATATTACATTGCAATAGATAAACCACATTTTGAGAGTTGCAATTGTATGCCCCTGAAAAGTTGGTAAAAGACCGAGATTCATTAAAGTTTCCGAAAGTGTCCCCCTCCACAACAATGGGGCAGATCTGACCGCTTCTTCTACCGTTGCACCTAAAGGTACCCTTCTCCACCTGTTCCCCTCCCGATGGCCTAAGTTTTGCCCTTACTAGAGTGTCCTTAAGATTTTTTGCTCTACGAAACGATATAAACATTTTATTCTGAAAGAGATTACGATGCTTATCATCCTCAAACAACATATTTGAACAATTACGCAAAATTTCGTGCACTTTGAAGAATGCAGGATGGTAGAGGGGTATCGCTCTGATTGAGGGTATTTTACATTGGTCGAATATTCCTGCTGAACGAAAAAATTTTCAGAACGAAATTTACTATGAACACCTTCGTAAACTCTTCACTGTTGATGATATAGAATATATTTGTCATTGATGATGCTGTCTTTAAGAGCGAGCTACTCGAGAACAGAGTGGTCGAGAGGGCCTAAATTTCCAATGTCGCCCTGATTGAGGGTATCCAAACTTTTACAGGGTTTCAGGTAAATTTAAGATAATTTGATGCGAAAATTAGCAGCATATCAACGAATAAAGAGTTGTTGTTGTTATCAAATGTTTTTTGATTGCGTTTACTGTGTTTCGTTATCCTAAGGACTGACATTTGTTGCGGCTTTCGTTTTAAGACTTTTCAAGCACGCTGACATCAGTTTTCCTCCTTCGGTGAACTGAACGATGCTTAAATCAATTCATTATTTTAAAAAAAATGTTTTTTTACGGTCCACTGATAGAACAAACCTGCTTTTGCACTGTAATATGTGCTTTTACAGCAAATAGTAGTCGCCTGCCATTCGTTGACAGTGCAGATTTCGTTCAAGAACCGGAAGATACCACAGTACCCTCAACCAGGGCAACTTTTAGGCCAATCAGACGGCATGCAAAAAGAAGCTCGTCATGGCGGAAGCGGATTTCATGTCTCTGAAGTTACGTCAATTACTTATTCTGGACAGGCGGAGCTTTGTGAGAGGCCATGTGTTTGTTGTAAAAGTTTTAACGACGTCCAGAAACCAAGCAAAAAGAAACTTGTGCAACAAAATGTGAAAGGAAAAATGGCGGATACTTGCTGTTACATCTCAGGTGACCTTCTTTGTGCTTTTTTCCCTCTGTTTGTGGACGGAATTTTAAGAAACACAAACCAGAAAAAATTTAGCAAATGGCGTCACCAAACTATTTATGCGAACTTTTTTGTTTTAACTAGGCCCAAATGACTGTTATTCAGCAACAAACGCAAGAGAGTTAACATTGGTCAAAACGTGTTTACCCTCAACCAGGGCGATACCCCTCTAGGTCAGCACGAGAGGTATGCGCGAATCATCATTGTGGTTTTGAGAGCGATCCAGGAGGTCTCTACGATCCAGCCCTTTAACCCTGTTTACTTGGCTATCAATTTCCCCCTTACTATACCCCCTCTCCAGAAGGTATGTCTCCAGTTCTCCTAGCCGTTTTGCAAAGAACCCTTCCTCTGAACAAATACGACGGAGGCGGAGAGCTTGCCCGTACGGTATGCCCCTCTTCGTATGACTCGGGTGACATGAGGAATGGTGGAGAAGTTGATGCGTATCCGTCGGTTTCGTATATAGATCAGTAACAATCCTGTCATCTTTTTAATTACCTGAACATCCAGAAAATGTATTGTCTCCTTAGAGTATTCTGCGGTGAACTTAATTGAGTGATGTGCTGAATTAAGGAGATCAATGAATTCTAACAACTTTTCTTCCCCGTGTGTCCAAACTAAAAGTACGTCATCGATGTAGCGCCACCATAACCATGGTTTTTCTACATGATGATCAAGGAGTCTTTGATCTAAAGCTGCTAGAAACAAAATTGCATATGATGGTGCACTTTTTGTTCCTATAGCTGTCCCCCTAACCTGTTGAAAAAATTCACCGTTGAACTCAAAAAAGTTGTTTTCGCACCAATTTCGTCAATTCAACTAGAGTTTCTGTTGAAACCGACTGATAACCTCTAGAATTAAGGGCTTCGCGTATGGACTCTAGCCCCTCATCATATGGTATGCTTGGGTAAAGACCCACAACGTCTACTGTACATAAAATAGCGTCCTGTGGAAGACCTTCCAAGTCATTGAGTTTCTGTAAACATGATTAGTATCCTTGATATAGGAGTTTACTTTTTTGGCCAATGGTTGCAAGTGATGATCCAAAAATTCCGAAATATTTTCCGTAAAATAACCTGGATTTGAGATGACAGGTCTTCCTGGAACACCATTTAACCTCTTATGGATTTTTGGTAGAAGATAGAAGCGTCCTAACTTGGGGTTATTAACCAAGAAATCCTCTAATGTTTTCTCATCCATGTCCCCTCGTTCTCTAATAATGCTTATAGCGTCATCGATGACCTTCTGAAGATGTTCCGAAGGATTGTTATCAAGTTTGAGATATACGTTTGAGTTCCCGAGTTGGTTACTAGCTTCCCAAATGTAGTCTTCCTTATCCTAGACTACCACCCCTAAACCTTTGTCCGCTTCTTTGATAACAATCGAACTGTCCGCCTTCAGGTTCCTTAAGGCGGCTCTCTCATCCGTGCCTAAATTGCTAAAATTACAGCCATTTGCCGATATTTTCATAATTTCACCCTCTAACCTGGAAATACCTCAATAGCCTCATCTTTGTGTCTTGGATTAAATTTGCTTTTTGGCCTAAAAGATGGGGCGTGTTATTAAAACTTCTATAATGGGGCGTGGTATTAAAAAATCTGATAATAATAATAATAATAATTGCGTTATATCTCGATATTTCACTTTGCGACAGTTGGGACGCCTGCTGACGCCATTTATTACAAAATTTTGCTTTCGCGCCAAAGCTTTCATGCAACAGAGGCCGGAAGTGACGTCAGAATTCGGGCTTGGTGTTGTCGGGCGTGTTATTGCAAGGTTGGAGAATGATCTAAGTAAAATCATTCAATGGTACTCAATGGTTTCCTGATAATTTTATGATACTGAATACAAATAAGTGTCATTTAATGGTGCTCGGGAGAAATTCTAATCAACAAGCTACAGTCAATGTAGGCAATTCTGTTGCAGAAAGAACGGAGGAGAAGTTACTAGGCGTTGTAATTGACAAACAACTAAATTTTGAGACGCACATTAGAAATTTATGTCAGAAGGCTTGAAATGAACTTTTCGCCCTCGCTCGCATTTCCAAATACACGTACTCTAATCCGACTCTGATAACCTCAAAATCTTGATGAGATTTTTTGTAATTAGTCGATTCCAATACTGTCCGTTGGCCTGGATTTTCACGGCAGGCATCTGAACAGTAAATTTGATAGAATAAATGAAAGGGTCTTGAGAATTGCATACAAGGATTACGAATCTAGTTTCAACACCTTGTAACAAAGGAATACATCTGTTACCATTCATACAAAGAATTTTCACATTTTGATGATTGAAATGAGAGAAATTTTTAGCGAGCGCAATATTACATATGATCTAAGAAATGATAATGAATTTATGCTACCAAAGCAGAAAAAGAAAAAAGTAACTTATGGCACCGAAACTATCAAATAGAGAGGTCAGCGACTTTGCCTGTCTCTCCCACAGCATATAAAGGATGCCCAGTCTGTTATTAGTCAAAAGTTAGAATGGCGCTGAATGCACATGCAGATTATGTAGGACTTTTATGCCGCAGCTTGGATTTATATGATACCATATTCTGACAACCACTCTCGTAGCAGAGCATTATAAACAGGTTAACACAGATAATGAGAGCCTTGTATTTCAACTGATAGTTTCATGTTGATCCGATGATCAGGTAATAATGCTACAAACTGTTAGAAGCTAGTGTTTACGGGAAAGTCGAAGCAATAGGGAGTAGTTTTAGAGTTAATAGGATTAAGAGTGATAGTGTCAGAAAGTCCCAGGTAACTTTGCGTGGAAGTTGCCCAGTAGAAATTTTTTCGTGTCGGCATTTCGATAAGAGTTCTGATCTATTGTTCAGGAGGTCTGTCTGGTTTTCAAACGAGATGCCTATCTTTAAAACACGGAACATGAAATGATGGATGGGAATGACGGAATGATGGAATGTAATAATGGAATGGTGGAATTGCTGTTAAATATTTTGGATTTGTACTTAAACGTTAATAGGATGTTAATTTTGCCTTGATATGCACTTTCCAGGTCGGAAAATCAAGAAATCCGCGTAAATAATTCGTTTTCGAGCACCATTCCTTGTTTTTTAAAGTAATTCCGCTTTTTCTAAAATCAGTTCGTGTTTTCCAAAATCATTCCGTGCTTCATAAATCATTCCATGTTCTGTCACCACATGCCCCTGTACCTGCTTGGGGCAAGTTGTATCACTCCGATCTTGATTTTCATTTGCAATTTACCAGAAATCTAAAGGTGCCATATTTGTGAAACAACATATGATCGATAGCCAGTGGTCAAAACACAACACATAGTGGTATAAAGTCAGGTCTGCGTTTTGCTGATACGGAGAACATTTCTTTTTTTCTGAAAAGTGTTACTCGTACAACTAGTACCAGGTCTCCCCTACTAGTTTCTTATAAAATGGAATGTCATTTTGAAACTGAGGGTCTGTGCTTCTTAAATTTGCGTTTCTTATATGCGGGACACTAATTTATATAGGCTTGTTATTAACTGTGAATATATCCATTATTTCAGGCACCGAATATGATATACATTTTTACAATCAGAAATAACTTATCTTTGACAATGTCTGGGAGCAGCCGTTCCCTTTGCCTCCCGCTATGTATGACCTTGTAAACCTCGAAAGTTTGGTTTATCTCTAACTGACTACGGGGTCACTTTTTAAAGGTGAATTTAAATTACTTCTTAGGGTTTTTTCCTGATGTTGGTGGAGGATATTTCTTACCAAAGCTAGAAGGAAATCTTGGCAAATTCTTCGCTATTACAGGTAACAATACTTCAAATATCTTTAGATTTCCGCCTTAAGGTTACGGGTAAACGTTTGTAGCACAAGATGGTTTCGCTCCCTAAAAGCCGAACTATTAACGGAATCTAGTTAAACTATAAATCATTCGATGAGAATGCGGGGATTCTAACCATATCACAATTATTAGCAAACATTTTAAATGATATTTTCCAGGCAATTTTATTGCTTAGAGGAGTTTACCACCTCCATAGCTATTTTGTACCCTTGCTTTTGGTGTAACAGATTCTGACTTACCTGAGCAGGATATGCAGATCTTCAGCTTTTAAAGTGTGTCTGGGATTTTTCAAATTCTTTCTCCCTTTGAAACTACATGCTGTCAGAAATTCGCATAGATTTTTCTGCCCTCCAACAGTTGTATTTGGCTATAAAAGACAGACCAGAACACATACGAAGAATTTGGGACATATTTTCCAAGCTCCATGTCTGTCCTGGCCATGCGCAGGTTTTCGAGCCATTCGATTGGCTCAAAGGGTACATTATTGCTTTTTCGTATCTGTACCTCGTGGATTTGTGAGTCATAAGAAAAAGGTATTTTACTCATGGGCACTGGCAAAGTGCTCATTGGGATCACATAAACCACACTAATCTGGATCAAGCCATTTCGGCTTAAAAATCTATTGGAGTCCTCAAATAATTACCCATTAAACACAACGATACAAGAACGCGCAATGCTTTTGCACAAAACCACAAGGACTTTGGGATTATCGGCGTAACAGGTCAAACGATTAGGTATGGATTTTGAAAACCGCAAACAAAATCGTTGATTAAGAAATTGTTAAAACATTCGTTTACGTAATATTTATTCCACCTTTAAGCTTCCGTTGGCTTCTAACAAGGTATCATTGTGTGCCTTGAAAGTTCGGCTAACAGAACATGAAGAAATCTAAAAATGGATATTTTTGCCCAGAAAACATTTACCTTAACCTTAAGTTATTCAGAAGTATTATCTAATGCAGTCTCATTGATTCGCTCTGATGCTTTGATCTCATGTCTTTGTTAACCACATCCTGATTGTCTCAAAATTTCCCCCTTTGAATGGATAAAGGAATGAAACTATTAGATATCGGGACTCCCCTAGTAAAAAACTGCGCTTATAAGTATTCATATTAAACTGTCCTTCCTTGTTTTCAAAATTTTTCCGCTAAAAACTTGAGATACAAGTTCTCATGAAATGCAATTTAATCGTAAATTTATTATTTTATTGTTATTATTATTATTATTATTATTGTTATTTATTTATTTATTTTTTATTAGATAATGATTATAATAGATGATAATAGATAATAATGATAAAATAATAATAGTAATGATGATAATAATAATAATGGAAACTTTTCATGATAAAATCCAACTAATTACATACAACTTAAAAACAGTAACAGAATCAGACTACTCACTACGGTGTAGGCATAGTCTGCCTGCATTCGCATAGGTGCTTCAAAATAGTTAACGAAAGTAAGGTAAGGTTCAACTTAGAAGTTCATTAGATCCACTTCCGTCCACTCCTTCGTTCTCATACAAAAGATATAATAAGACGAACGTATACAAATTTCTGTTAGCTTTGTAGAAATGTACGTTGCTGCTGTGTTGTCAATGTTTAAATCTTTCAGCAATTTGAAGAAATCCTCTGAATGTTTTGAATAGATGCCGATAGTAGTCATCACGAGATTCACAAAACAGATTTTTCGATACGAACGTTTTAGGTCACCATCATTTAAGAGATGTTCGTATTTCTTTGCCTTTCTTGTAGCATTCGCCGCCGTGTTAGATTCGTGGCCTACTGTTAGCTCAATTATAAACAGAGTGTTCATCCTGTCCACAACGAGTAGATCCGGTCGTGCAGCAGTACCAGTCACAATTTCGGGTGATAAAAACGATGGAATGTCACAGTAAAGCTTCTTGACCATTGGTTGCAAAAATGTAGCTAAATTTAACAGCACCGAGTTATGTCGCCATGTGTAGCGATTTAAACATGGTGCACAGCCAGCTACAATATGCTTTGTGGTCTGAACCTCCCTACAGAATGAACAGCTTGCACTGACGTTTATGCCCCATCTTGCTAAATTAGAAAAACAAGCAAGAGAGTTGTTCATGTATCTTATGGTAAAATTAAAGATGTTTCTAGGAAGACGATGTTGCACTTTAAACCAAAAATCTTTTGCCTTCGGGAGTGCTGTTTTCCATAACTCTGTAATTACTGTACTCTGAACCTGTAATGACTCTACCTTCGATTTTTTGTCTTCCCGGATCTTTTTTAGCGCAAGTTTTGTTGTATGGAACGAGTCATATTGGATGTTAGTCTTTTCTGATGTTGTATTATGCAGATATCGAATGTCATCATTTATGGAGTTTTTCAGACATTTACGGAAAGTCACTTGACAAAGAGTATGTTTTGTACTTGTATCAATGACTTCCTGTCCAAACTGTGCCTTAGATAATTGCAATATTTCAACTGTTCCACTTACAGGTATATCTAACCATTTTCTGAAATATCCGTGGCAAATCATGTCTAGGTTTTGCTTTATCCACGTTGCATCTATGTCTGCTATCGTGAGATCCCAACTGATTTTACTGAGAAAGTACCGATTGTATATTTGAAGCTTATTTTTTGGATGTAACGGTAATTGATGAATCAATCTGAGGATTCGATTTGTAGTGTCAAGAAGCTGCCTTTTGTGCTCACTATTGTCCATGTCAAAGTTAAACCAACGTCCGAGGTATCGAAAGCTTTCCTTTTCTTCGATGCTTTTAATCAATATATTGTCTACGTAAATGTTTGGCTTAAACTGTTTGGATTGTGTTAGAACCTTTTTCATAGCAAATGTTTGGCACTTGTCAGGTCTGATTTTCATCTTAGCCCAATTACACCACCTTGAAAAAGCATTAACGAGAGTTTGATTTTCATACTCTGTTGCTGAGATTGCAATTGCATCATCTGCGAATTGGAACCAGTTTCTCGGAGTCAACAGCTTATTTGACCTGTAGCTTAGTTGCTCGAATTCCTTTGTTTGCAGGGTACGGATGAAAGAGTTAATGCAAAGGTTAAAGAGGAGAGGGCTGAGACAGTCTCCTTGCAGTACTCGCTTTTCAATTTTAAGAAATGGTGTAGCATAGCTTCTGGTAGTGATCGTTGTTTTGAAATCTGCATACAGTGCATATACTAGTTCAATGACATGGTCAGGGATGTGATGATATTTCAACATGGTATCAATTAGTCCATGTTGTACTTCTCCAAATGCGTTTTGTAGGTCTAGCAAAGTTATTATTAAGGATCTTTGTTTACGTTTGGCATCTCTAATAATATGTGAAAGTAGTGCTGTATGTTCGAGGGTACCAGAAATCTTGGGAACAAAGCCTTTTTGGATATGATTCTCGATTAAATTGTTTGATGTTAAAAATTTGAATATGCGATTGCGAATTATGGATGTGAATATTTTTAGGCATATTGGTTGCAAAGTTATAGGGCGGAAGTTTGATGGCTCGTTTGAAGCACCTTTCTTGTGAATCAGTATTGTTGTTGCGGAGCACCAAACAGCTGGGATGTTTTTGCTATTCCAGACCTGCTTTATTATTTGCGATAAATAGGTTCGCAAGAATGGACATCTTTTCAACATAATCACAGAAATTTGGTCGAGCGGACATGGAGATTTGCTTGATTTCATTCGCCAAATAATTTTTGAAATTTCTTGGTATGACGGTGCCTCTAAGTCAAAACTTTTTTCCCCGTTCGGGAGGGTTGGCATCCATGACGGTATTGTAAATAGTTTCTTATTTTGGCATTTGAATATTTTCTTGAAATATGCTGTGCATGCTCCTACATCGAAACTTGGCAAAATATTGGTTGGTTCATCAAGGAATTTCTTCGTGTAACTCCAGAAATTCTTTTTAACCTCAAGGTCATGGTCAGTCCTTTGGTAATCTCGTTTCCCCCCTTTAGCGGGCAACATTGATCGCAACAGCTTCCCAACAAATCGAATTTCAGTGGCTAATTTTCCATCAGGATCGTTCAAAGACTTAAGGTACTTCATTGATCTCTTCAGTTTGTTTCGATTATATTGTTTATATTTCTCTTCAAATTGTTTAATTTCGTCAGATTTTTCATTTACAAGACCGCAGTTGTCTTTGAAGTAGTTGTATGCCAGATTATTCATTTCTTCGACACAATGGTCTAAGGTTTGGTCGTTGATGTTACTCGTATTCAAATTGGTTTGGAAAAACAAATTTGCACGAGACCAATCTTGCGTATTCTCGGGTAATTTCACTCCTGTTTTGATAACAGGTGAAGTTGTATTTTCTGCATCTGTCGGCTCAACCTCCTGGGTTAAGTCCTGGTTCACGACATTCTCCGATAAATCTGAAATAATTTGTTTTGCGAGTCCTTCGATTGTTTTGCATGATCGCTGATGTATTCTTAATCCCTTTTCACCCTTACAATGCTTGCCGCAACAGCAGACAATAGACGAGCTTCCATCGGTATTCAAATAATTCAAAGAACATTCAGTCAACGATGAAGTCGCATTGTTGTTATCCTCGCCATTGTTTACACGACTCTTGCAACGCCAAGAATGACGGCCTATCACTGCAAAATCCTTGCCGCAGAATGAGCAGACTGTAAAAACAATCAGCCAAACCAAGATCGTTACCTTTCGCATTTCGGCAGTGAATCTAACTAATTCTGTTGAAGTTATGAAAGAACAAATTTAAGCACCTTCCGAGTAGTAATAAAGTAAAACTTTCCCAGCATGAGAAACTTCCGTCCTCACTCACAGGAAGCCTTAATAGTAATAATAATAATAATAATAATAATAATAACAATAATAATAACAATAATAATAATATATAATAATAGATAATAGATAATAATTAATAATTGAGAAATCAGGAATATGCAATTTTGCTGATGACAATACACTGTATGCCTCTGGAGAGAACATAGGAGATGTAGCCACATGTTTAGAAGTTGATATTGAGAATGTTCTTAAATGGTTTGACTCGAATCGTATGGTGGCAAATCCTGAAAAATTTCCAGTGATGTTCCTTGGGCTACTAAAAACTGCGAATATCTGTATTGAAATTGATGATTTGGTTTTGGTTCCAAAAGACAATGTCAAACTCCTTGGCATTACTATCCACTCTGAACTGAAGTTTACGGATCATGTCAAATCCCTATGCGCCAAAACAAGTAGAAAAGTAACGGCATTTTCAAGGGTGGCAAAACTACTTGACTTTAAGAAAGCAAGGCTGCTATACAATGCTTTTATATCGTCAAGCCTAAGCTATTGTCCGTTAATTTGGATGTCTTGTGGGACAACTTCAAACAGGGCGATAAACAGGATCCACGAACGTGCTCTACGCATACTCTTCAATGATTATGAAGCCCCCTTCGAAGAGCTTCTACAAAGAAACAATGCGCAGACAGTGCACACAAAAAACCTCCATAAGCTGATGACTGAGGTCTATAAGTCTTTAAATCACCAAAATCCAGCGTTCATGTTGGATATATTCATAAGAAAGGAAGTGACTTACGACCTCAGAGTAAAAGACCTGTTAGAGCTACCTACAGCTAGAACTGTTTTAAACGGCTTAAATTCAATTGTCTTCAGAGGCAGTATCCTGTGGAACGCTATATCTGATGAGATAAAGTCTAGTCAATCTATAGCCTCGTTCAAACGTAAGATTATATCATGGAATGGAGATGATAGCAACTGTAATATCAGTAATTAGCTGAAACTGTAAATATTGTATTTTTGTAAAAGTTGGTTTTAATTAGTTGCTCTATTCTTAGAGTAAACTATGTTGTTGTACCCAACTTTAAATAAATTCTTTATTATTATCATTATTATTATACTTCATAAAAGCTACTTCAAGCCAGTAATTAAGACTACCAAAGTTTGTTAGCCTATTGATTTTACAGTGTACACGACATATACAGTCTAAGTTCCAAATGTTCATTCCGGTTGCACCACTCCCGACAGTACTTTCCTCATAATTGATTCACTGTCCATTAGCACTGTCTTCTGCATTTCTTTCACTATTCTTTCAGCCTCAGTTTCAGTTTCTATCACTTTTTGAACATTCTTCCGCAATTTTCTAATTCCTCCACCCAAACATCCAACGACTAATGGAATAACTTCAACCTTGTACCCAACCCGATTTTCCCTTGTTTCAAAGGCTAGCTGCTGATACTTATCCAATTTTTCCTTCACCTTAGCTTCAATGTTATTTTCCTGTGGGTATGCCATGTCACAAATCCATATTCTTTTTGTTTCCTTATCTTCAAGTGTTAAGTCTGGTCTTCTAGCCGAACTGCTTTGTCTCAATTTGTACTCAAAGTCCCATACTAATTTCCCTTTCATATTCTCATATACTTTTCCTTTCTCCCACTTCTCTTTGTACCACACTATGTTTTCATCGATTATTTCATACTTCTTTGCCCATGCAACAGCGAGAACCATCAATGCCTTGTTGTGACGTTGTAAATATTCTTTGCCTGCTAACATTTGGCACCCAGCTAGCAAATGATGAACTGTCTCTCTAAACGACCCACACAGTCTACACATGTCTCCTCCATCTGCTATTCCCCTTGAAACTTTCCACGATTTCGTTTCAACCATCTGTTCTTGTAAGTTCACTATTGCAGCCGTTTTCCTAGGATCCAAGTTACATTCCAGCCACATATGACACTCTGTTTCCTGCTTGCTAAACGTCTCGCTTTGAAATTGCTTTTGTTTGTATTTCTCAATCAAAAACACTTCGTTTCCTTTCTTCAAAACATCCTTGATCTTCTTCCAACTTTTCCTCCAGTTTCCAATTTGCAGTTCTCCATCCAGTTCTATACCTTCATCTTTAAACTTCAATGCGTGTCCAATCTCACTTATCATTTCCTCGGCTGCAGTTTTCAGCGAGTTGTATTCTTTTGACTTTTCCTGCTTCCATGCAACTTTTATCCATCTGCTGTCTGGTGCTGCCATATAGCAAGCCACCCTGATCTTAGTTTCCGTGTATACATTTCTTAGAGATTTTAATCCTCGTCCTCCAACTTTTCTTTTTAAATATAACCTCTCTTCACTTGACTGTCGTCCTAACATGTTGTTACTTCTGAGCTCTCGTTTTATCATCTGGTCTAGTTCTTCAAGCTCTCCTTTTGACAAGTTACATACATTCATTACGTAAGCTGCTACAGGCATCACCTTATTGTTGATTGCCCGAATCAAGTTCTTATCATAAAGCTCCGCATTCAGCAAAGTTCTTAATCTATTCTGCATCTCGGCTTTAACCCTTACCAACACTTCTTTAGCTTTGATTCCTTCTGCTTGCTCTACCCCTAGAAATTTGTAGGTATCATTTTCATCGGGGTCTAATGCCCTCATTCTTTCCTCTAGAATATTTAGTCCTTCACCTTTAACCATCCTTCCATGCTCGAATACTATTTCTGCACACTTTGATATCCCGTAGCAAGCACCTGTGTCATGACTCGCTTGGACCAACATTTCATTCACTGCTACTAGTTGTTGATGACTCTCTTGATATACCTTCAGATCATCTATGAAGAGGCTATGAGTTCTATTTACTTCTCTTTCCCCTGGCGGACCCATCCTATATCCTCTCGTTTGGGACAGTAAGATGCATAACGGTATCTATGTTAAACAGAAGCCCACTGGAGAGTAACTGTCTCCTTGTAAGAAACCACAAGAAATGTTTATCCATCTGCTGACACATTTTTTATTGTCGTCCCACACTTCCAACCTTGTCTTCCATCTTTTCATGAGCTCTTGCAATACCAACCTAATATCATTTGGAATTCCAATCCAATCAAAGACTCGTAACATCCAATCGTGATGGACGCTGTCATATGCTTTCTTGTAATCGTAGTAAGCAACTGCAAGGTTTCTGCGATGTCTTCTCACCTCTTCCATGATACAGCTGTCTATAATCAATTGGTCCACGGTACCTAAGACATCCTCGACACCACCAAGTTGGCCTTCGTCCCAAATTCCATTGTTGCACGCATGTTCTCTCATGTACTTTCCAATGATTCCTGTGTAGATCTTGTAAGATGTATTCAAGCATGTGATCGGTCTTCGCTCCTTTACGTTACTTAGCACATCAGTCTTAGGCAGCATTACTGTGCGTCCAGCAGGAAACCAGTCTGGTATTAAACTGTCATCTTCCTTGAGTTTTCGTAATGCTCTGCACAAGGCTTGCTGCGCAGTTTTAAACCTTTTCCACCAGTAATTCTGTATTCCATCAATACCAGGTGAGGACCAATTCTTTGTTTTCTTGATTACCTCTGTCAACTTCTCTTCCGTTACATCAAACTCTTTCACTTCCACTACCATTCTTTTCAGCTTTCCTGCAGCTTCATCCATCCATGGTAGGAATGGTGTGACCTTCTGATCTTCCCATATTCCTCCCCAAAAAGCAACGAGTTCATTAATATTGGGAGCCTTCCCCGTTCTTGACTTTGATTCATTGACGTTCCTGTAGAACTGTCTCTCATATTTTAGGAACAACAAGTTATTCCTCACTCTTTTTCCTTTTGCCAACATCTTTTCCAATTTCACTTTCATGTACCGCAGTTTGTCAAGCAGTTTTTCCCGCTGTATCATCAATGCCGTGGTGGTTGTTTTCTTCCCTTGTATTCTTACTTTTAGCTCCTTCAATAAATTTTTTTCCTTCCATGTTGCTCTTCGATGCTCTTTCCTGCGATGTATTTCATTACTAATCCTTGCTATCCATTGCCTCAGCTCTTTCATCTCACATTTAGTTTTTCTCTCTCGTCTGTTCCCACCCTTTGCTTTAATGTTCTGTCTCTTTTCCTTTGTTTTGATACCCAAAGTTGACGCAACTGCTTTTCCCATTGCATAAACAAAATCTGTTATTTCAGGAATGTCACTCTTTTCATCAAGATGTTTACTCAGTACTCTATTCGATCTCTTAACTAACTCATCTGGCATCTTTAGCTTTGGTAGCTTATCTCTCTCTTGTATCTCATTAAAATTACTTCTTTCTAATCTCTCCAATTCAGCTAAAAACATGTTGTCAAGTTCTTTATCTTCTTCAGTCATTTCGTTCTCGCAGCCTGCTTGCAAATCCTCCACTCCATCCTGTATCCCTTCTATAACTTCCTCTGATATATGCACTTCTTCGTTTTCATTTTCTCCTTTGTCTCTACCACTACATTCTCCGGTTCTGCAGGGCTCTAATTCCTCTTCAACACGGCCAACCGGACTCCTTTTTCATTGTTATTATTATTATTATTATTATTATTATTATTATTATTATTATTATTATTATTATTATTATTATTATTATTATTGTTGTTATTATTGAATTATCGCACACTGATAAAATGTCATTTCATTCAGCGGTAACGGCTCCTTGATATTGGTAACAGCAAGTCTCCTCAATTTTCAAGGACTTTTCTTAGGATCCATGCAGATTGCAGGATTATAGTCTTCTGCATCTCTTCAATCCTGGTCTCAATTCCCAGTTCTTCTACTCTCCTTTTGATGTCTTTTGGTGGTGTTCCTAATGCCCCAATGACTATGGGTACTACTTTTACTTTCATATTCCACAGTTTCTGGAGTTCTCTCTTTAAATCCTGGTATTTCTCAACTTTCTCTTTCTCCTTTTGCTCTATCCGGGTATCACATGGGATGGCAAAGTCAACGATAATGCAGTTGTTTGCCTCCTTCTTGATCAAAATTAAGTCTGGCCTTCTAGCTTCAATTACATGATCGGTCTGGATGGTAAAGTCCCACCGTACCTTGCAAGTATCATTTTCAACCACACTTTCTGGCTCATGGTTGTACCACTTCTCGCTTACATTTACCCCAAACTTCCTGCATATGTCCCAGTGGATTCTTCTCCCGACCCAATCATGCCTGTTCTTATACTCCTTTTGCGCCATTTTGCTGCATTCGCTGATGAGATGATTAATAGTTTCATCAACCTTACCGCACATTCTACATCTACTGTCCTCCTGTGTTTTGTCGATTTTGGCTTTGATGAGGTTCGTCCTAATGGCTTGCTCTTGAGCTGCTAGGATGAGAGTCTCGGTCTCCTTCTTAATGCCACTATTTTTCAACCATTTCCACCTTTCCTCTCCAGCAATCTCCTTAGTTTGTCTAATGAATTTGCCATGTAAGACTTTCTCCTTCCAGTTTTCCTTGCGCTCTTTTGCTCGTCGATCTTTATATTGTTTCACTGTTTCCTTCACTTCCATGTCCGATGTTTTAGCTGCAATTAACAGCCGTTCCTTGCTCTCCTGTACGTATCTCTCTAGTCCAATTTTTGATGTTTCTATCGTATCTTCAACGCTGAATAGTCCTCTACCACCTTCGTTTCGTGAAATATAAAGCCGGTCTACATTGCTTTTTGGATGGAGTGCTTTGTGCATCGTCATAAGTTTTCTAGTACGTCTATCTAAGTCTTGAATCTCTTCTTTCCTCCAGTCTAGAAATGGAGCAGAGTATCTTACCACTTAAATTTTTTTTTTTTTATATCAATATAAAATATTACAATATATGCTACCTTCTACCGTACTTTAACTACTATGCAACACTACAAGGACGATGCCAAGAGGAGCAAAAGACTATGTCTACCCCATGGCCAACACATGAAAATACACAACTAAATCAACAACTAAATAAACACCTACAAACTGGTACACATACGATACGATACTGATGGATACTGGAATCTGTTTCGCACTGAAATGGCCCATGTATTAACTTTGTCTCTAACACTTTCCTCACTCTTCGCTTATACTCTTTACTGACTCTTTCTTTCATCTCAGACGTCTTTATATCGTCTAACTCTTGAACACCAAGGTACTTGTAGCTTTCGTCTTCTTTTAAATTCCTGATCGTTCTGTCGTCTGGCAAGGTGATGCCATCAGACTCAGCAATCTTTCCTCTTTTCATGACAAGTGATGCACACTTTTCGAGGCCAAATTCCATTCCTATGTCGGAGCTGTAAATTCTGACTGTCTGTATCAATGATTCTAGGTCTTTTTGTGTCTTTCCGTACAACCTGAGATCGTCCATATACACTAAATGATTGATCTTAACTTTACTTGATGAAAACTCATACCCAGGTGCAGCCTACCTCAAGATGCTCGTAAGTGGGATCATTGATATGACAAACAACAAAGGTGATAATGCATCCCCTTGAAATATCCCTCTCTTTATTCTTACTTCTCCTAATATTTCATCTTTGCACATCATTTCCACCCTCCATGATTTCATTGTCTCGCTTAGCAGATTTCGAACATTTTGGTTTACTTTCAGGGCTGTTAGACATTCCATTAACCAAGAGTGTGGGATCATGTCATACGCCTTCCGATAATCCACCCATGCCATTGACAAATTTTTTCTTCGATGTTTTACTTCTTTCAAAATCATTTTATCTATATATAGTAGATCTCCCGTTCCTTTTGACTTTCTCCTGCATCCTTTCTGCTCTTCAGGTAATAGTTCTTGTCCCTCTAGGTATCTGTATATTTCGTCAGAGAATATGCCTGTAAGTAATTTCCACGCAAGAGGTAGACATGTTATGGGACGGTAATTGCTTGCAACTGTACCTTTGGATTTATCTTTTTGGATTAAAACTGTCCTCCCCTTTGTCATCCACAGTGGTGTTTTGCCTTCCTCTAAGCATTTTGTTAGGCTTGACGCAATCTGCGTGTGCATGGTTTTGAATTTCTTTAGCCAAAATCCTTGGACACCATCTGGTCCTGGTGCCTTCCAATTGGGAAATTTTTTCAGGATTTTCTTAACCGTGTTTTCTGTGATGTGAATCTCCTCTTGGCCACCAACTTCTTTAACTTCTTCATAAAATCCCTTCAGCCACTCAGCATCTTTCTTGTGTTTTCCCTCTTTGCTCCATATATCAGACCAGAATGTTCTAGCTTCTTCAGGATCTGGTGCTTCACTGTCCTCCCAGCCTTGGTCGTGCTGGTAGAATCTTCCTTCATTGTTACAGAATAATCTGTTCTGCTGAAATTGAGATATCCGCTGGTTGTATCTCTTTATTTTAGCCGCTTTAGCTTTAATTCTCTGGCAAATTATCTCTTTGGTTGTCTGTAGCCCTCTTTGTTTGATATTATATTTTTTCTGTAGTAGATCTTCGTGCTTTTTCTTCACTTTTCTCCTCTCTATAAGCATGTTAACTCTTGATAGATCCTTGTTTAGCACTTTTAGCTGGTTTTCCAGCCTTCTTTTCCAAAAAGGTTCCTTCTTATCATTTTTGCAAGTTTTTATACCCAAAATTTCCGTTACTAGTGCGGCTCCACAGTATATTAGGTCATTCACTTCAGTAATATCAGTTACCTTCACTTTACTGAGTACTTCATCTACTGTATTCACTGCATCTGATAATCTCTTTCTTTCTACTCCCCTTAATGCTGGCAGTCTCTTGCGTTCTTTCCCTTGAATTTCATTCAGCTGTTGCAGTATCCCTTTTTGCTTTTCATCTAATTCATTTTGATCTCTGTCTACAACAAAATCTCTCGTTCTCATTGTTTCATTTGCATTTCGATCTTCTTCATCCATATTGATTTCCGCCTCTCGTTGAGTATCTTCATCTCTCTCTTCATTGATCACAATTCCTGGACTTCTACATTCTGCATCCTCTATCAACCTTTTAATTTCCTCCAGTTCAAGATCTGTCAACCATTTCTTTTTCATTATCTGGGCTTTCTGATCTAGTAAGCGCTGTTCACTTATTTGGAACATTCCCAAGTCCTTCCATAGATCATGCATTCTTTTCCTATACCCAAATACTTTGGGATTACTTCTAAAGAAACACTCCATGACAATTCTGTTTTCTTCATAAGACCATTTCTTTCTGATCCTTCTAGCAGTAGCTGGTTGACGACCGGGCCCACGCTGCTGAGCCGTGGGACACCTGCCGGGCGAGAGAGCTTCACATGTTGTTCCACCCTCATTAACGCCGTTATTGGATAATCCATTATTTGACATTACACTCATGATGAGGTTAGTGGTGATAAGGTGACACAACCACCGGTATTAGTTTTGTGACACCATCACTAGGGGGGTTGCCAACCAAGCTGAAGGGTCCCCCCTACCCATGAGACAGACTAGCCCCCGCCGGACGCCAACCCGGAATTTCAAGGCCTCGGGGAGAGCTGACAGGTACTACACCTTGCTCAAGGGTGACCTGGAGGTAGTTGTGGCAAAGGGTAACCTCATTATCCCACGACGTCGAAACTCCACAACCGGATGCAGTTTAATGCCATGACCAGGACCAATTGTTATTATTATTATTATCATTATTATTATTATTATTATTATAATTATTGTAATGTTCTTTTTATCACAGAAAAAAGTTCCTGGTAAGTTCGTCCCGAAAGCAAGCTAGAACAACTAGCCTCAGGTTTCGAGAACCTTTCTCAATGTTCTTGCAGTTCCTAACAATGCCGTTTTCTGTATCACTTCAGTCCTGATCTTGATTCCTATCTTCTCAATGTATTGCTCTGCTTCTTTTGTGACACATCTCAATGCACCAACTACAACTGGAATGACAGTTACTTTTCGAAGGCACCATAATCTTGCAATTTCTCTTTTTAGATCTTGATACTTTTCAATTTTCTCTTGTTCCTTCTGTTTTATCCTTGTATCTCCTGGTACAGCTATGTCAATGATTAAGCACTCTTTTTCTGGTTTTAGCACGACAACAATGTCTGGTCGCCTATGCTCAATTTCGTAATCTGTTTTTATGTTAAAGTCCCACAGTACCTTAATGCTTTCATTTTCAGTAACGCCTTCTGGCTTATGATTGTACCACTGTTCAGCTCTGGGTAGGTCATACTTCTTGCAAATCTCCCAGTGAACTATCCGTGCTGCGTTGTCGTGGCGTCGCTTATATTCCTTCTGGGCTAATTTGCTACATTCACATATGATATGGCTCACTGTTTCCCCCTTCTCACCACACATTCTGCAACTCGGCGAATCTCTTGATTTGTCGATATGATGTTTAACGTAATTCGTACGTATTGCTTGTTCTTGTGCTGCCATAATTAGTGCTTCTGTTCCTTTCTTAAAGTCTCCATTTTTTAGCCACAACCATGATTTCTTCCTGTCTACTATCCCATCCGTATCTCTGAAAAACTGACCATGCATTACTTTTTCATGCCACTTGACTTCTCTTTCTTTTTTTCTTTGATATTTATTCTCTGATGGCTTAATGATGTCAGTATTCATTTCCTGTTGTTTATGCACTGCTTTTGATAATTGCTCTTGGCTGTTTTTAACATACCATCTAAGGCTATTTTCCTCTGACTGGATGGTTTCTAATACACTTTGCAATCCCCTTCCACCTCTCTGTCTTGCAACATACAATCTATCGACGTCACTTTTTGGATGTAATGCTCCATTCATCGTCATAATTTTCTGTGTCTGTCTGTCTAGTTTCTCCAGTTCCGCTTTCGTCCACTTCACTATCCCAGCCCCATATCTCATCACAGCTACTGCCCAAATATTCATTGCTGAAATGGCATTCCTGCTGTTCAAGTTTGACTTCAATATAAGTTTAATCCTTCGCTTGTATTCCTTCGTGAATCTCTCTTTCATTTCTTTCTCCTTTATCCCATCTAGTTCTACTATACCCAAGTACTTGTAACCTTCTTCGCTGACGCCTTTCATCTTCTCTCCATCCGGTAGTTCAATTCAATCACAAGTTACCATCTTTCCACGCTTCATGATAATTACACCGCACTTTTCTATACCGAATCGCATGCTAATGTCACAACTAAATCTATGCACTGTATTTACAAGTGATTCTATGTCTCTTTCACTCTGTCCAAATAGCTTTAAGTCATCCATATATAGAAGGTGATTTAATTTTGGCTGATTCTTTCCCAAACTATATCCAGCTTTCATCTTTCTCAAAATTAGTGACATTGGTATGAGACAGATAACAAATAGGAGTGGCGAAAGGCTATCTCCTTGGAATATTCCACGTTTGACGTTGACATCCCCTAATACTTTATCTCCTGCGTTCAACTGTACCTTCCATTTCGTCATACCCTCTTCAAGGACGTTCACAATGTTATCAGCTGCCCCAACCAGTTGTAGACTCTTTAGTATCCACGAGTGTGGTATCATGTCATACGCCTTTTTATAATCCACGTACGCCATAGCTAGGTTGGTGTGTCTTCTTTTACAGTTCTTAAGTACCATTCTATCAATGAGTAGTTGATCCTTCGTTCCGCGTGTCTCTTTACGACAGCCTTTCTGTTCTGATGGTAACATATCATTAGTATCTACATGCTTGTACAGCTGCTCGGACAGCATACCCGTTAGCAATTTCCACATTAGTGGTAAGCATGAAATAGGTCTGAAGTTACTCGCAGCATTTCCCTTACTTCTTTCCTTCACACATAATACCGTTCTTCCATACGTCATTCATGCTGGAACGTCTCCACGTTCGACTACCGCATTTAACTGGCAAGCAATTCTATCGTGTAATGATGACAAGTTTTTCAGCCATCAGCCTTGTACTCCGTCAGGCCCGGCTGCCTTCCAATTTGGTATTTTCCCCGTTTGCTTTCTTACATCCTGGGCATTGATTTTAACATCATCTTGTTTATTGACTCCTTTTGATTCAGTTTCGATCTCTCGTAGCCATTCGGCATCATCATTATGTTCTACTGGGTTGTCCCATATTTCACTCCAAAACGTTCTACTTTCGTCCGCATTTGGTACTGTATTCTCTTTAATTACTTCACCATTCAATTCTACAAAAACTCGCTTTTGGTTCGATGAAAACATCCTGTTTATTCTAAACTAGTTTATCCGCTTTTCATATCTGTCTGTCTTTGCTGCTTTCGCTGTTATTCTTTGCTTAAGCTCTTCCATAACAACCTTTACTCCTTTCTTCTTCACATGATGCTTTTTGAAGATCTGTTCTAGTTTCTTCATATTTTTTATTTGTCCTTTCGCATAACGATCTAATTTGCCAACAGTTCTCCTCAACTCATTAATATCCCGTTGGATCCTCCTTTTCCAAAATGGTTCTTGAGACACTTTATCCTTTCTCTGTTTCAATCCTAGCCGATGGCTCACATAGACAGCTACAGCATTTATCAGATCGTTTGTTTCTGTTACATCATTTGCCATAATATATTTCAATACCTTATTCACATTGCTAGTGATCTCCCTGAGCTTTTTCCGATCTGCTTTTCTAAAAGAGACATTTGTGATCTTTTCCTTCTTTTTAAACAATTCACAGACAATCTTTATCATTTCCAGCTGTTCTTCCGTTAATTCCGAATCAGTCAATATATCAAATTCTGATGTTGCAATTTCTGTTTCACCCTGCGTTGGTTCATTTTCATCTTCCAGTTGTCCTGGTCTCTCTTCTTCGCTGGTTTCGACATTCTCCGTATTGATTCTTTGTTCTGACAAATTACTGTCTTGTTCCTCGCTTACTTGCACTTCTTCGTTATTTCTGTTCTCAACTTTCCTCCTGATTTCCTCTAGTTCAACTTTGCTAAAGTACTCATTTGTCTTGATTACCCTGACTTGATCTAGGAGCCTTTGCGCGGATACTTCAAACAAACCTCTGTCATCCCAATTTCTTTTCATCCTCTTCATAAAACCTCTCCTATCAGGTTCACCTTCGTAGTAACATTCCATTACAACCTTGTTAAACGGCCTCCAGTTAATTCTTTCTCTTCTTCGATTGGCAGTAGCTGAATAACGACCGGGCCAGCGCTGCTCATCCACAGGGCACCTGCCGAACGAGGAACCTTCACCAATACAGGTTCCAGCCCCATTCACGTTATTATCTGAAATATTTTCTTGATTCATTTTACACTCAAAAGAGGATTGTGTTTAAAGGTGCACTACCACCAGTATTTTTATCGAGACACCATCTCTAGGGGGGTTGCCAACCAAAGCTAAAGAGTCCCCCCTACCCATGAGACAGACTTGCCCCCGCCGGACGCCAACCCGGAACTTCAAGGTCTCGGGGAGAGCTAACAGGTACACACCTTGCTCAAGGGTGACCTGGAGGTAGTTGTGGCAAAAGGTAACCTCATTATCCCACGTCGAAACTCCACAACCGGGTGCAGTTTAAAGTCATACCCAGGACATATTATTTTTATTATTATTATTGTTATTATTATTATTATTATTATTATTATTATTATTATTATTATTATTATTATTATTATTATTATTATTATTATTATTATTATTATTATTATTATTATTATGGCACACTTAATGAATTCCTGCAGAAACTACAAAGATTTATATTCGCGAAGGCACGATCGGGTCGTAGAATTCCTTGGTCAAAAAATCGAAAAAAAGAATTCAACATCAACGTTATTTGTCAACAAAATGGTAGAAACAGCTTTCCCACATATCAAAAACGCATTGCAACAGCTAAACCAAAGGAAGCCTGATATACTAGAGATAAAAGTGAACGGGAGAGAATGTGAAATTGTTGAAGTCACTGTCTGCTTTGATTTGTATATGGATACATCTTACCAAGAGAAAAGAAATAAGTATCAACCAGTGATAAATTTACTGAATCGACATGGAATTGCAACAAGTATCAGTGTTATGTGCTTTGGATCACTTGGGACCGTACGTAAGAATGTGAGAGGAAACTTGAAAAGGCTAGGACTGTCAGGGGAAGAGGCAAAAGAGACAATGAAGTGGTGCTGTGTATCAAACATGATTTGTGGTAGCATCATATGGCGAAATAGGTGCAAAAAAGTGCATGGACAGTAGGACTGCTGATTTCTGGTGATGTGCAAGGAACATATTTGGCTATAAGACGTTTATTACAGTTTGTTCTTAATTTGTCAAATCATATCCGATATTATTATTATTAATAACTCTGCTCTTATTATTATTAATAACTCGGCTCTGCCGTCTTCCTTTTTGGCTTCATGTTTTTTGCATGTGGCGTTAGGGTGGAATCCCCTATCAAGCCATTCAAGATTCAGCAATTTGCGAATCATTGAAAGGTCATATGGGAGGGCTGCGGGGTTGCCGGCTGGATTCCTCGGAGGTTTGGTCTGTGATTTATCTGGTCTCAAAGGGGAAATAATTGCTAATCAGCCAAACATTTCATTTTCTTGTTTACGCTTGGAGCCTGGATCGCGCTGGGTCTCTTGGGTCGTTGGGTTGCTCGGGGGGACTCAGGGGAGAAGGACTCAGAGTTTGGGTCCTTTGTCGTTGGGTCCTTCTGGGCGGCCTTGGCGGCCCGGGGGACCTGGTGTGCACCAGGCTTCAAGCACTTTGAACTCAAACGTGATTTTTCACTCCCACTTGAATTTAATTTCAATAGCAGTCATGTTTACTAAGGATGGGGTTCATTTTACAAAATGTAATTGTAATTTTATTTTTAAGTTAGGTTGTTTATCATGTATTATAAATTCTCGGTTGTCCTTTGGAAAGTTTGTGCTGAAGAAGATTTTTATCGAAACGTCCGAATTTTAGCAGTTGTGTTTTCTTTTTAATTTTTTCTGATAATTTTTGATGGTGGTTCCGTTTATTATATTATTATTATTATTATTATTATTATTATTATTATTATTATTATTATTATTATTATTATTATTATTATTATTATTATTATTACTATTATTATTATTATTATTATTATTATTATTATTATTATTATTATTATTATTATTATTATTATTATTATTGAATATGCTGATATTGAGGATAAAAATGTCAGATTCTCAAACCCATCGTTAATCACAGGAGATACTTGCAGGCCAGACATTGTTTTAGTCAAAGATAAGCTGCTCGTTATTGTTGAACTGACCGTTGGTTTTGAGACAAACATTGAAAAGAATGGACAAAGGAAAAGAGAAAAGAGAAAAGTATACAGACTTAATGGATACAATGAGACAAGAGTATGAAGAAGTAATTTTTGTCAATCTAACCATGGGCGCATTAGGAATTATTGGTAGAGATAGCTCTGAATTGTATTTAGCACTTTCGAAGTTATCTCATGACGCAAAGTCCATTGACTTTCTAGTGAAACGGATAATAAATGTATGCATCCGTAGTACTTATTATATTTTCTGTATAAGAGACAAAGAGTGGACAGATCCGGATCTAATGAGTTGGTAGACTGCTTGTGACTTTTACCGTCTACGTGCCATGCCTTATAGTGAGTGGTATAGTAATTCTTAACTTTTTCCTGATATTCGTTGCTTTTTATTGTATGTATAGTGGAATTTTAAAAATGAAGAAATGAAGTCTAAAAAAAATTGTTATTATTATTTCACATTTACCACAGCTTTTGATGTTAAAACTGGTTATGTAAAGTTCTTCATCAAGTGCAAGCACTTAAGATAAAGACTTGTCCTTCTCTCTTCTTCAAACTTCGTAATCATAAAACTTTTCGTAAGATCCCAGCAGTTCCTAGCAGTGCTGATTTTTGCCATATCATAAAGTCAGTTTCTCAGCAAATGAATGTAGTCTCTTTGGGATTGACCCAAGGGCCCCGATGACTATTGGTATAACGAACGTCTTCTTGTTCAGCATCCGTGAAAGCTCTACCTTTAACTCAGAATATTTACTTATTTTCTCAAACTCCCCCCCATCTATGTTATAATCCGCTGGTACTGCAATGTCAACAATGAAGCATTCATTAGTTTCTTTGTTGATCAAGAGAATATCAGGCCTCATGTGCTCAATAACTCTATCCGTTTACATATCAAAGTCCCACAAGATCTTAACTTTCTCGCTTTCCAAAACTTTATCAATTCTGTGTTGGTACCACTTATCGCTGACATCGAAACCAAACTTTTGGCATAGATTCCAATGCACATTGCTGCAAATTTTATCATGGCGGCGTTTGTACTCATTTTGAGCAAGCATCTTGCACGAGCTGATGATATGGCTCACATTTTCCTCTTTTTCCCCACATAGGCGGCACAGCGAAGATTCACTGCAAGCATATATGTGTTTTTTTATAGAATTTGTGTTTAAGGCTTGCTCCTGGGCTGCCATTAACAAACTCTCTGTCTCCCTTTTTAAATCTCCATTTTTCAGCCAAGCCCACGAGTCTTCTGTTTTTAGATCTCTGGTTTCTCTCTCAAATTGGCCATGCAGTGGCATTCCTATCAGTGCGTCCAGTTTCTCTTTCTGAATCCTTGAGCTATACTCATTTTCCCCCTCTATGTCATCAGGCTGTAATGGTACCTCATTTGCCACAAAGCTCAAAATTTCCTCTTTGCTGTTAGCAATGTACTCGTATAGGTTTCGAACTTCACTGGCCACACACTCCTCTATGCTAGTAAGCCCTCTCCCTCCGTTTTTTCTCTTCATGTACAGTCTAATTACATTTGACTTTGGATGTAGCGCGCTGTGTTCAAACATCAGCTTCCTGGTTACCCTGTCAAGTTCTCTAACTTCTTCCTTTGTCCAGTCAATCAAGCCAGCGCTGTATCGAACTACTGCCACTGCCCAACTGTTCATTACCGTGATCAAATTTGGAGAGTTCAGCTTACTTTTCAATAAGAGCTTGAGTCTTGTCAGATAAGTCTCTTTCACCTTTGCTTTCATGTCACCACTCATTATGGAATCAAGTTCTAAGATACCCAAGTATTTATAACCTCTGCTGTCAGCATCTGCAATCTCTTCATCCCTCGGCAGTTTGATTCCTGTGCTCTTCACATGTTTTCCCCTCTTCATTGTTACGAGTGCACATTTTGATATTCCCATCTCCATTATTATCATTATTATTGTTATTATTATTATTGTTATTATTATCATTATTATTATTATTATTATTATTATTATTATTATTATTATTATTATTATTAGTATTATTATTGTCATTGTTCCAGCTTATGCTCAGGCTGTTGTAATTGCCGTCATTGCTCCTGTAGGGCGAGTCAACAAATGACCAAGGGCTAACAGAAAATCTCTCTCTTAAATCTCTAACATCATCCTCAGTATTCTTGAAGTTCCTAACAAGGCAGTCTTTTGTACAGCTCCAACATCAACTGGCACTCCCAATTTTTCCATCCACCTATTGAATTCTTTTGTCACACTTCCAAGGGCACCGACAACCACAGGAACAACATGCACCTTCCTCAGTTGCCACAGCCTTCCAATTTCCCTCCGCAAGTCCTGGTATTTCTCCACTTTTTCCCTTTCCTTTTCATGTACTCTTCCATCAGCGGGCACTGCAATGTCAACAATTATACAGCTTTCTTCCTTTCTATCAATTATAACTATGTCTGGCCTCCTTGCTTCTATCACATTGTCACATTGTATATTCATGTCCCATAACAATTTTACCCCTTCATTCTCTTGCACTCCTCCTGGGTTATGTTCATGCCACTTTTCCTTATGTTCTGATCCATTTTTCTTACACAGTTCCCAATGAATTTTCTTTGCGACATTATCATGGCGCCTCATGTATTCTTTCTGAGCTAATTTCTCACATTCGTTTATTATGCGTTGCACACTTTCTCCCCTCTTTCCACACATTCTACAAAGGGGATCGTCAATACTCTTATCAATATGGTGTTTCACATAATTTGTTCTGATCGCCTGTTCCTGTGCAGCACATAACAACGCCCTTGTCTCAACCTTTAAATAACTTCTGACTAACCAATTCAGGTTTTGTCCTTGTCTACTTTCTCCGGCATTTCCCTTATGAACTGTCCATACATCCTTTTCTGCGTCCATTTTTTTAAGCTCCTGCGCATTCTGTCGTTTGAATTCACCTGTGCTGATCGTACCTTCTGTCTCAATCGTCCCTGATGTACGAATTCCCTGAATTAGTTTTTCCGCAGAACTCATTACGTATAGTCCCAAGCTATTTTCCTCTCCTCTGACACAATGCTCTACGCTTATCAAACCTCTGCCTCCTTCATGCCTCTTCAAGTACAATCTGTCCACATCACTCTTGGGATGAAAAGCACCATACATTGTCATTGTCTTTCTCGTTGCTCTGTCTAAACTTTTCAGTTCACATCCTTTCCATTCTAAGATTCCAGCTCCATATCTGAAGATAGCTACTGCCCATGTATTCATGGCTGTTATTTTGTTTCTACCATTCAACTTTGATTTAAGAATCAATCTAAGCCGTCTCTTGTATTCCTTTGTAATTTTCACTTTCATCTCATTTTCTTTGATCTTATCCAGCTCGATTATCCCTAAGTATGTATAGCCTTCCTCTTCCACTTCTTTCATTACTTCACCATCTGGGAGCTCTACCCCCTCACATCTAGCTATTTTTCCTCTCTTCAACGTAACAACACCACACTTTCTAAGACCAAACTCCATCCCAATGTCTGTGCTGAAGATGTGAACCGTGCTCACCAGTGAATCTATCTGTTCCTCATTCTTACCAAATAGCTTCATCATCCATGAAGAGAAGATGATTTAATTTGTACTCTTCCTTCCCCCATTCATAACATGCATTAACCTTCCTAAGAACTAACGACGGTGGAATCATGCTCAATACAAACAGCAAAGGTGACAGGCTGTCACCCTGAAATATCCCCCTCTTCACATCTACATCACCAAGATCTTCTCCATTAGATGTTAACGAGAGCTTCCACTGACCCATACTTCTTAGCAGAAAATTTCTCACATTCTCTGCAATCCCAAACATTTCCATACACTCACTAATCCAGCTATGGGGGACAAAGTCATAGGCTTTCTTATAATCTATCCATGCCATAGCCAGATTAGAATGTCTTCTCCTACAGTCTTTCAATACGGTCTTATCAATTAACAGTCGATCCTTTGTGCCACGACTCCCACGCCTACATCCCTTTTGTTCTTCTGGCAGAAGATTCTCTCGTTCTAAATAGGTGTATATCTCTTCTGCTATCATTCCTGTCAAGAGCTTCCACATCAAAGGGAGGCAAGTAATAGGGCGATAGTTTTCCACTGCATTCCCTTTCGCAGGGTCCTTTTGGCACAGTATTGTACGGCCATATGTCATCCATGTGGGTAAATTATCTTCACCCTCCAATATCCTATTCAGTTGGCAAGCAATTCTCATATGAAGATTACTAAGGTTTTTAATCCAATATCCTTGAATACCATCCTTCCCTGGTGCTTTCCAATTCGGGATCTTTCGACATTGTTTCTGTACACCTTCAGCACTAATCCTAACCACTTGTCGGTGTTCACCATTACTTTCATTTTTCAGGTCCTTTAACCATCTTGCCTCTCTATTATGCTCCTTTTCGATGCTCCAAATATCACCCCAAAACCTCCTACTCTCTTCAGCACCTGGCACATCACTTGACCTATTTCCACCCCCATTCAGTTCTTCAATTATTATCATTATTATTGTTGTTATTATTATTATTATTATTATTATTATTGTACTAATTCACAGTGTCGTTGTAATTTACTGGTTCACGTCCTACCAGCAGGCTACTTCCCGTAGCTTTAGCAGATAGGCTTCTACTGTTCAACTAGTCTTTTCTTGCTGTTTTCTCTTGTTTTCCTACTTTGTGTCCAAAACGTTCCTCAGAATTCTTGCTGTTCCCAGAAGACAGGTCCTTTGCACTACTTCCATCTGAACATCGCACTTCAGCAGCTCTAGGTAGCTTTTGGATCTTTTGGTCACTGAGCCTAACGCTCCGATGATAATTGGAATGATGAAAACTTTATTGACTTCACCTTTATAGACTTTGAATATCTCGTACTTTAGATCACAGTAAGCATCTTTCTTTTCCATTTCTTTTTTCTCAATTCTGGTATCGAAGGGACATGCCACGTCTATTATATAACATGTTTTTGACTTTTTCTCAATGACAACTATATCTGGCCTGTTATGTTCGATCTTAGACTCAGTCTGCATAGAGAAGTCCCATAGAATTTTAACTGCTTCATTTTCTAGTACAGCAATTGTGTTATCTACAAAGTGTTCATAATTCTTTGATCCACAAGGAAATCCAAACTTGTGGCACAGATGCCAATGTATCACGGCAGCTACTTTATCATGACGCCATTTCTTGTACTCATTTTGTGCCAGCTTTTTACACTCCGAGACAGTGTGGCTTATAGTCACATCCCTCTCCCCGCACATCCGACACATTGCAGATCCTTGCCTTTTATCTATCATAACCGATAACCAGTTTGTTCTGAGTGCTTGATCTTGAGCTGCCATAGGCATTCCTTCTGTTTCCTTTTTTAGATATCCATTGGCCAGCCACTTCCAACTTTCTTTTTCATCTTTAACATCTTTTGTCTCTTTGAAGTAAGCAGAGTGCAACGGTTTTTCGCCAAACCTTTCTTTTCTATTCTCAATGATCATTCTTTTCTTTTCCTTAGGGCTTTGTCTCTCTTTAATGATATTTTCCTTGCAAACTTCTTTCAGTAGTTGTTCTTGTTTCGTACTTATATAATATCCAAGGCTATTTTCTTCTATAGTGATACAATCCTCTATACTAATTAAGCGCCGACCACCTTCTTTCCTCTTCCAATACAATCTATCGACATCTGCTTGTGGATGCATGCACCGATATACAGTTAGCAGCTTTCGTGTTTTTCTGTCCATTTCTCGTAAGTCTTCCTTTGTCCAGTTGACAATTCCTGCGCTATATCGCACTGTTGCAACTGCCCATGAATTTATTGACTCAATTGTATTCCTTCCATTAAGACTTGCTTTTAAGATCTTTCTTACCATTCTGAAGTATTCTTTCTTGGTCATTTGTTTCATTTCTTTGTTCTTGATGTCATCACTTTGAAGAATGCCTAGATATTTATATCCCTCACTTTGCTCCAAAGATCTTATCTCTGCTCCATTTGGTAAAGCTATGCCTGAACTTTCCACAATATGGCCTCTTATCAATTTAACCATTGCACATTTTTGGATGCCGAATTCCATACCGATATCTTCACTAAAGATTCTCACCGTCTGTACAAGTGTGTCAAGCTCTTTTTCGTTTTTTGCGTATAGCTTCAGATCATCCATAAAAAGAAGGTGGTTTATCTTGCCACGGTCTTTTCCAAGCTTATATCCATCACCCATTCCATTCAACAATGCAGATAGTGGTATCAAACATAGAATAAACAAGATTGGAGATAAACTATCCCCCTGAAAAATCCCACTCCTGATATTCACCATCCCTAATCCATCTTTGCCTGTTGTCAACTCTACCTTCCAGGATTTCATAGAATTTGCTAACAGTCGTTTCACGTTTTCAGATATCTTAAACATTTGCAGGCATCGTATGATCCAGGAGTGGGGCACCATATCATATGCCTTCTTGTAGTCAATCCATGCAAGGCATAGATTTGTCATTCTTCTTTTGCAGTTCTTGATGACCATTTTATCGATCAAAAGCTGGTCTTTAGTACCCCTACTACTTCGTCTGCAACCTTTCTGTTCTTCTGGTAGCAACCTGTTCGTTTCAAGATGGTCATATATTTCTTCAGCAAATATCCCAGTCATTAACTTCCACATCATGGCAAGGCAGGTAATGGGTCGAAAATTTGAGACAAGATTCCCTTTTGAAACATCTTTGATGATAAGAGTCGTTCTACCCGCCACCATCCAATTCGGTACTTCTCCTGAATCTACGCAGTTTTGAAGATGTTTAGACATTCTTTCATGTACACTATCAAATATTTTCAACCAATACCCATGCACTTTGTCTGGGCCACACGCCATCATCATTATTATTATTATTATTATTATTATTATTATTATTATTATTATTATTATTATTATTATTATTATTATTATTATTATTATTATTATTATTATTATTATTATTATTATTATTATTGTACTCATTCACAGTGTTGTTGTAATTTACTGGTTTGCGTCCTACCAGCAGGCTACTTCCCGTAGCTTTAGCAGGTAGGCTTCTACTGTTCAACTAATCTTTTCTTGATGTTATCTCCTGTTCTTCTACTTTGTGTCCAAAACTTTCCTCAGTATTCTTGCTGATCCCAGAAGGCAGGTTCTTTGCACTACTTCCAAGTGAACATCGCACTTCAGCTGCTCTAGGTAACTTTTGAATCTTTTGGTCACTGAGCCTAACGCTCCGATGATAATTGGAATGATAAAAACTTTGTTGACTTCACTTTTATATACTTTGAATATCTCGTACTTCAGATCACCGTAAGCATCTTTCTTTTCCATTTCTTTTTTCTCAATTCTGGTATCGAAGGGACATGCCACGTCTATTATATAACATGTTTTTGACTTTTTCTCAATGACAACTATATCTGGCCTGTCATGTTCGATTTTAGACTCAGTCTGCATGGAGAAATCCCATAGAAGTTTAACTGCTTCATTTTCTAGTACAGCAATTGTGTTATCTACAAAGTGTTCATAGTTCTTTGATCCGCAAGAAAATCCAAACTTGTGACACAGATGCCAATGTATCACGGCAGCCACCTTATCATGACGCCATTTCTTGTACTCATTTTGTGCCAGCTTTTTACACTCCGAGAGAATGTGGCTTATAATTTCATCCCTCTCCCCGCACAGCCGACACATTGCAGATCCTTGTCTTTTATCTATCATAACCGATACCCAGTTTGTTCTGAGTGCTTGATCTTGGGCTGCCATGAGCATTCCTTCTGTTTCCTTTTTAAGATATCCATTGGCCAGCCACTCCCAACTTTCTTTTTCATCTTTAACGTCTTTTGTCTCTTTGAAGTAAGCAGAATGCAACGGTTTTTCCCTAAACCTTTCTTTTCTATTCTCAATGATCATTCTTTTCTTTTCCTTAGGGCTTTGTCTCTCTTTGATGATATTTTCCTTGCAAACTTCTTTCAGTAGTTGATCTTGTTTCGTGTTTATATAATATCCAAGACTATTTTCTTCAATAGTGATACAATCCTCTATACTAATTAGGCCCCGACCCCCTTCTTTCCTCTTCCAATACAATCTATCGACATCTGCTTGCGGATGCATGCACCGATACACAGTCAGCAGCTTTCGTGTTTTATTATTATTATTATTATTATTATTATTATTATTATTTTTATTATTTTTATTATTTGACTGTTTCTCACGGCTAATGTTTGATCTTGCTTTGAGCCGGTTATTTTCAATTGCTACCGGGCCACAACCAGTAGCCTAGGGTAACAACTGTCTGTTTGTCGATGTCTTCTGTGTCTTTTAACTACTGCTGGTAGTCCAAAACCTTTCTCAGTACACGGGCTGTTCCAAGTAGGCAAGTTTTCTGAAGTGGTTCGATACCTGGTGCAAAGTCTATCTTTGAAAGGTAATTCTCAAGATTTTTTGTCACAATGCCAAGAGCACCAATAACGACCGGGATAATTATGACTGTCTTCACTTCGTTCCTCCAGCACTTCAAGATCTCATATTTTAGGTCTGTGTACACTTCTATTTTTTCTTTCTCTTTTCGCTCTATTCTGGTGTCAAAAGGACACGCCACGTCTATTAACATACAGGTTCTCTTCTTTTTCTTTACAATGGCAATGTCTGGTCGGTTGTGTTCCAGCTTCTCATCAGTCTGAATCGGAAAATCCCACAATACCTTTACTTCATCGTTCTCTAGAACCCTCATCTCTTTAGTGATGACGTGCTCATAGCTTTTTTCTGTACAAGGGAATCCACATTGTTGGCACAAGCTCCAGTGCAGCATGGCAGCCACTTTATCATGTCGACATTTCTTACATTCATTCTGGGCCAGCTGTTTACATTCAGAAACTATATGCGCAACTGTTTCGTCCCTCTCTCCGCACAACCTGCATTTGTCTTGGACATCTTTCTTGTCTATGTATTATTATTATTATTATTATTATCATTATTGTTATTGTTATTATTATTATTATTGTTATTATTATTATTGTTATTATTATTATTATTATTGTTATTATTATTATTATTATTATTATTATTATTATTATTTTTATTATTATTATTATTATTATTATTCGTCTCTCTCTACTCATCGAGTCTACGAGTCGTCTACGAGTCTACTCAAACAAGCTAATGGAGACAATATTCACAGAGTATCGCGAGGAACTGCTGTTGATTGAACATCGCAAACCAGACATTCTTTTAATTGATCATGTATCACAGAAGTGCACCATTGTTGAAGTAGCTGTGTGTTATGATTTGTACTTTGATTACGCGTTTCGAGAGAAGTTGGGGCGTTACGAGAGCGTTTGCTGTCTATTACGAGGTCATGGATGGAACGTTGAATTAAAGGTTATGTGTTTTGGCTCGCATGGTTGCAGAAAGAAGGATATTTGGAGAGAACTGAGATCTTTGTCAGTTGACAAATTTGTTGCAAAGCAGATGTTACAATGGTGTTCAATATCAAATGTTATTATGGCAAATTATATTTGGAGGCACAGGGTGCGGAAGTTATTCCCATAGTCAAGGCCTACATTTAGCACTTTTGAAATTCGAGGGCATTGCTCTCTTTCTCGTTTGAGAATGAGTCAGCTAAATGTCTGCCTGTGCTTGGATAAACTCCCCCCCCCCCCCTTTGCTGAGGTATTTTCATGTGATGCTGTGTGTAGTAGCTAACATAAACCTAGTATAGCGTATTCATACGTTAACTGAGCTGTTAGCTCAGACACTAGGGCAGATACGAATGTATTATTATTATTATTATTATTATTATCAACTGAAGAAGATTTTATCATCGAAACGTATTTTATAAACAGTTGTGTTTTTATATTATTATTATTATTATTATTATTATTATTATTATTATTATTATTATTATTATTATTATTATTATTATTATTATTATTATTAAATTATTAAATTATTAAATAATTAAAACTGAACCACCATCAAAATAAACAGAAAAAGATAAATAAAAACAAGACTGTTTAAAATCAAACGTTTCGATATTCAAATCTTCATCAGTGTTTACAATCCACAGAACAGCCAAGTATTTGTACCCTAAAACTTACAAAATAACACTTCCATAAAATCGTGGTAAAATTCCCCCGAGTTCTCCCAAAAAACATACCAAACAAAACACCCAGACCACTAAAGTATTAGTTGTAAAGCCAAAACTTTCAATTTCAAAAAAATATTTTTTGTAGCCAATTCCCTTACTTTAATTTTTATGTTTGCGGCATCAGAATGGAAGCTCTTTGTACGTGAAGTCTCAAGCAAAACCAGAAGCATGTCCCCTAACGATCCTCCTGGGATTTGCTTAAATTGCTAAATCCCTAGATGGCAAGACAAGGAATTCCACCCTGACACCACGTGCACCCTGACACGAAATACGGAAGGAAGCATGCCCCAAGAGAAATCGAAAGACTTATTAAATGTAGTGACCGGATTTAGGCGGTTCCACAGGCAAACATATCCAATTCAATATCAGCCGCCCTCTCATTTAGGCCCTTGGGTGCAAATGTTCCCAATTTGTATTGCCAAAATAACTCCTTCCTTCGAAGTGAGTAAACATCTGATGCCCCATCAATGATTTTTATGCTAACCGAAAAAACACCCTGATGACCTTCGCTAAAGAAATGCCCAAAGAAACCCGCCTGTGGTACCGCTTTACCCCTGCCAAGACTGCCCTCATTGTGTTTGCGTGCATAAGTACGAAAGTATGACTTGTATACATTGAATCGTTGGCGAAATTTGGTTTTAGTGCTGCCCACATATTTTTTGTTGCAACAATCACATTGCAACAAGTAGACCACATTTTCTGAGTTGCAATGATAAGCACCAGAGGAGATTGTAAAAGATCGCGAATCATTAAGATTCCGAATAAGTGCAAAAATTTCCCCTTTCCACAATAAGTGCACAAATTTGACAGCTTCTCCGGCCGTTACATTTAAAAGTGCCCTTTTCAGCTTGTTCATCTGTTGGTTGGTAAACTTTTTCCCGAACCAGAGTATCCTTGAAATTTTTGGCCCTTCTGAACGAAACAAAAATTTTTTCCTTGAAAATTTGTTGATATTCAGTATCAACAAAAAGTGCA
This sequence comes from Aurelia sp. 3 sensu Dawson et al. (2005), assembly GCA_964020215.1. NCBI lineage: Eukaryota > Metazoa > Cnidaria > Scyphozoa > Semaeostomeae > Ulmaridae > Aurelia > Aurelia sp. 3 sensu Dawson et al. (2005). The sequence continues at coordinate 15,199,103 of OZ026572.1, forward strand.
TTAAGGCATGTTTGCAAAATTCCGTAAACCCTATGAAATGCTGGATGGTATGTTAAAACCAGGGGTATCTTCGTATCATCCCGGTTCTTTTGGTTCCGATCAAGAAGAGTATTACGATCCAAACCCCTGGCCCTATCAAATTGTCCCTGTATTTCACCCCTATTGTACCCCCGATCAAAAAGAAAATTCTCCAAATTTCCCAATCGTTTTTCAAAAAAAGAGTCTTCTGAGCAGATACGACGGATACGAAGGGCTTGCCCATAAGGAATACCCTTTTTCGTATGACCTGGATGACACGAAGAGCGATGAAGAAGCTGATGAGTATCAGTCGGTTTCGTATAAAGGTCTATGACTACTTTGTTACCCTGCCTTTATAACCTGAACATCCAGAAAATTCACCGTTTCCTTGGAATATTCAACGGTGAACTTTATGGAGTGGTGAGCGGAATTAAGAAAGTCTACAAATTCTAATAGTTTTTCCTCCCCGTGTGTCCAAACCAGAAATACATCATCAATATAACGCCACCATAACCAAGGCTTATATTGTGATTGTTCAAGAAGTTTTTCTTCCAAAGCCGCCAAAAATAAAATAGCATACGATGGTGCACATTTGGTCCCAATAGCTGTCCCCCTAATTTGCTTAAAAAAATCACCATTAAACTCGAAAAAATTATTACTTAGCACTAAATCAGCCAATTCCACTAACGTATCTGTGGAAACCGACTGATTCTCCCTAGAATTAAGAGCAGTACGCAGAGCTTCCAGTCCTTCGTCATGAGGTATACTAGGATATAGACCGACCACATCAATAGTACACAGAATAGCATCCTGAGGAATGTTCTCTACGTTGGCAAGCTTTTGTAGAAAATCGTTGGTATCTTTGACATACGAACGGACTTTTTTAGCCAGAGGCTGGAGATGATGGTCCAAAAATGCTGAAATTTTTCTGTGAAACAGCCCGAATTAGAAATAACCGGTCTCCCTGGGACACTACTGAGTCTTTTGTGGATTTTAGGTAAAAGATAGAACCTACCCAGCTTTGGATTATTAACCATAAAATATTCCAGAGTTTTCTCATCAATGTCCCCTCGCTCCTCAATGTTGCTTATTGCATCATTGATGACACGTTGTACCAGAGTTGAAGGGTCATTGTCGAGTTTCTGATAAACCCCAGGATCCATAAGCTGGTTTTTCGCCTCTAAAATATAATCCTCCCTATCCCAAACTACGACACCCGAACCCTTATCCGCTTCCTTAATAATAATTGTGTGATCCGATCTAAGATTATTTAAAGCTACTTTTTCTTCTCTAGTCAAATTACTATAATTACGACCTTCTGGTGATATTTTCATAAGCTCATCTTCTAATTTAGATAGAAATACTTCAATTGCTACGTCCTTATTCCTTGGGTTGAATTTGCTTTTGGGTCTAAACGCTGGCACTTCGGAAAAATCTTCATTTTCTTTAAAGTACCATTTAAGTCGCAACCTTCTGCCGAAATTTTCTAAATCGATCTTAACCTGTGAATATTATTATTATTATTATTATTATTATTATTATTATTATTATTGTTGTTGTTGTTAAAAAAAAAAGAAACTCAACTGCAATTTTGCTAAAAACGTCTCGATTTGAAATCTTCGTCAGTTTACCAAATTATTATTAATTAATTATTAATTATTATTATTATTATTATCATTATTATTATTATTATTATTATTATTATTATTATTACTATTATTATTATTATTATTATTATTATTATTATTATTATTACAAATATTTATATTCGCGAAGGCACGATCGGGTCGTAGAATTCCTTCTTGGTCAAAAAATCGAAAAAAAGAATTCAACATCAACGTTATTTGTCAACAAAATGGTAGAAACAGCTTTCCCACATATCAAAAACGCATTGCAACAGCTAAACCAAAGGAAGCCTGATATACTAGAGATAAAAGTGAACGGGAGAGAATGTGAAATTGTTGAAGTCACTGTCTGCTTTGATTTGTATATGGATACATCTTACCAAGAGAAAAGAAATAAGTATCAACCAGTGATAAATTTACTGAATCGACATGGAATTGCAACAAGTATCAGTGTTATGTGCTTTGGATCACTTGGGACCGTACGTAAGAATGTGAGAGGAAACTTGAAAAGGCTAGGACTGTCAGGGGAAGAGGCAAAAGAGACAATGAATCGGTGCTGTGTATCAAACATGATTTGTGGTAGCATCATATGGCGAAATAGGTGCAAAAAAGTGCATGGACAGTAGGACTGCTGATTTCTGGTGATGTACAAGGAACATATTTGGCTATAAGACGTTTATTACAGTTTATTCTTAATTTGTCAAATCATATCCGATATTATTATTATTATTATTATTATTATTATTATTATTATTATTATTATTATTATTATTATTATTATTATTATTATTATTATTATTATTATTATTATTATTATTAACTGAGGAAGATTTTTAATCGAAACGTTAGCTTTTATAAAACAGTCTTATTTTTCATATTTTCTTTTCTGTTTTTCCTGAAGGTGGTTTTAGTTTTCATATTATTATTATTATTATTATTATTATTATTATTATTATTATTATTATTATTATTATTATCATTATTATTATTATTATTATTATTATTATTATTATTATTATTATTATTATTATTATTATTATTATTATTATTATTATTATTATTATTATTATTATTATTATTTATATCTCGGCGATGATGTTATGCCGGCGTTCTTCTTGGGAGCGGGCTGCAACCAGCAGCTTTAGGTCTCAAGAGTCTTTCTCAGTATTCTTGCAGTGCCCAAAAGAGTGGCTTTCTGCAACTGCGCTGTGCTACTTTTCAAACTAATCTTCTTCATCCAGCCTTCCAAGTTCTTTGACACAATTCCTAAAGCTCCAACAATGATTGGGACAATTTCAATATTTGAGCATTTCCATATTTTCGTCAATTCTCTCTTGAGGTCTGAATAATGCTCAATTTTCTCTTGTTCTTTCTCTACAACTCGCTTGTCACCAGGAGATGCTATATCAATGATGAAACACCTTCTAGAATCCTTTTCAAAAACCAGAATGTCAGGACGGCGATGTTCAATGTAATGATCTGTCTGTATATTAAAATCCCACAGAATTCGCACGCTTTCATTCTCAATGACGCTCTCTGGTTGGTGATTGTACCATTTTTACTCCCTGAGCCAGGTCATATCCCTCACAAAGTTCGCGGTGGATGATTTTTGCAATATTGTCGTGTCTGTTCTTGTAATCTCGTTGCGCCAGTTTTTTGCATTCTGCGATTAGATGACTAACTGATTCTTCCCTTTCGCCACACATTCTGCACTTGTCACCTATGTCCTGTTTATCAATATGCTTCTTAATCCAATTTGTGCGCAGAGCTTGTTCTTGGGCAGCAAATATCATTCCTTCTGTTTCTTTTTTCAATGATCCTTTCCTTATCCAGTCCCAAGACGACTCATCCTTTATATCATCTATTTCTCTGATCAATTTTCCATGTAAACTCTTTTCTCTCCATCTTTTGTGCCTCTCCTCTCTTCTTGTCTTCTTCGTATCCTGATCGCATGTTTGCCTTGTGATCACATGCTCTTTGCTTACAGCCTGGAGAAGCAGCTCATCTGATGCACTGACATATTTTGCCAAACTTTCTACTTCAATCTGCACACAATCTTCTACACCTAGCAGGCCCCTTCCTCCTTCTTTCCTTGGAATATAGAGCCGATCAACATCACTTTGTGGATGTAACATTTTATTCATTGTGAGTATTTTTCTTGTTTTTCTGTCAATTTTCTTCAGTTCCTCCTTGGTCCAGTCTATGATTCCAGCACCATACCTTACCAGAGACACTGCTCGGGAGTTGATGGCGTCTATGGTATTTCCACTGTTCAGTTTTGAAGACGCAATTTTCTTTACTCTCTTGACGTATTCTTTCGTGATTTTGTCTTTCATCTGCTCATGTTTGATGTCATTTGCTTCAAGAATTCCTAGATATTTATATCCTGTTTCTCCATCTACTTCATCAATGCATTGTCCATCCAATATCTCTTGCCCTCCCTCGCTCACTACCTTGCCTCTCTGTAGCATTATATGTGCACACTTGCTGATACCAAATTCCATACAAATGTCTTTGCTATAGATTTGGGTGGTACTAATAAGTGCATCTGTCTCTTTCTTGTTCCTGGCATACAGCTTCAAATCATCCATATACAACAGATGATTTATTTTACCTCTGTTCTTACCAAGATCATATCCAGCTTTCTCTTTTTTCAGCAGTATAGACAGTGGCATCATACACATAACAAACAGCAATGGTGACAAACTGTCCCCTTGAAAGATTCCTCTCTTGATATCAATTTTGCATAATTTTTCGTTTCCAGATGTGAGCTCTGTATGCCATTGTTTCATGCTGTTTTTGATAACCGCTATTACGTTGTTAGCAATGTTATATATTTCCAAACATTTGACGATCTATGAATGAGGAATCATGTCGTAAGCTTTCTTATAATCTAGCCAAATCATGCTCAATGAAGTTTTCCGTCTCTTACAATTTTTCATGACCATTTTGTCAATAAGCATTTGATCTTTTGTCCCTCTGCTATTCCTTCTGCATCCTTTTTGTTCGATTGGTAACAACTGTCGTAATTCGAGATACCTATAGATCTCATCTGACAAAAGTCCTGTAAAAAGTTTCCATAACAATGGTAGGCACGTTATGGGTCTGTAATTGCTGACTTCGCTTCCTCTTTGAGGGTCCTTCATAATCAACACTGTCCTACCTCGTGTCATCCAGACCGGTACTTCTCCTTTTTCCAAGCATGTCATCATTTGTGTAGCTAGTCGTTCATGTAAACTTCTGAATGTTTTTATCCAGTAGCCCTGTACACCATCTGGACCTGGTGCTTTCCAGTTAGCCATCATAGCTATGCGTTTCTTTAGAGCATCTACAGAAATTGTCACATTGGTCTGTTGTTCTCGTTTCAGCTCTTCTTCTACGTTCTTGATCCATTCAGCTTCATCATTATGTCTATTTCCTTTTCCCAAATATTACTCCAGAACTCTTTTGTCATTTGTGCATCTGGAGCAATATTATGTACGTTGTTATTACCATTGAATTATTATTATTATTATTATTATTATTATTATTATTATTATTATTATTATTATTATTATTATTATTATTATGTTAACAAAAACCACCATCAAAAATAAACAGAAAAAAGAATATAAAAACACAACTGTTTATAAAATACGTTTCGATGATAAAATCTTCTTTATTATAATAATAATAATATTATTATTAATATTATTATTATTATTATTATTATTATTATTATTATTATTATTATTATTATTATTATTATTATTATTATTATTATTATTATTATTATTATTATTATTATTATTATTATTATTATTATTATTATTATTATGTGGCTACATAATAGGAAAAAAGCAATTGAAATAATAAAGAATGATAACAAATGGCCACAGAAGTCACCTTTTGAAATTAGACAACAGGAAACAGAGGAGTTTTATGAGAAAGAAAAGTTATTCATTTTAGAAAGAGAAAAGAGCAATGGGGGCATACTACATGCAAACTCAAATGCAGATCATAATTTGAGTGTTGACTTGTTTACAGAAGCAGAAATCGAAAGTGTAATTAAGAAACTCCCAAATGGGAAGTCTCCAGGCCTAGACGGAGTGCAGTATGAAGATGTGAAAAAGAATTTCAATATAGTAAAGAGAAATCTCGTTGATACATTTAATGTGACCTTATTAAACAGAAGAATACCAAGGGATTGGAAGCACGATCTAGTTAAGCGAATCCCAAAAGAGAACTTCCAACAAGAGGACCTCACAACTCTTAGGGACATTTCGTTATCATCGGTAGTCTACAAGATCTTTTCACGCTGCATTATCCAAAGAATTTTACCAACTATTGCACCAAAAATTAGCTTCTGGCAACGTGCTTTTATGCCTGGCCGCAACAGACAGGATTTGATATTTTGCTTAAAAACAGCTTTGGACGACTTTAGGCACCTTAGTACCAAGATCCACATTCTGTTTATTGATTTTGCAGATGCTTATGGGAGTGTAAAACATGAAGAGATAAGGAGAACACTGAGAGAATATAATATATCTGATGATTACTGTGCAATTATCGAAGACATCTATGAAAACCCATCATTTCAAGTAATGTGTGGAGATACGTTGTCCCAAACAATTACAATCACAAGGGGGACTAAAACAGGTGACCCACTGAGCGTTATAATATTCCTGATGATCATTAATAAAGTATTGCAGCCTGCCTATAACCATGCTTTGGTAACATTAAACATTGAGAATGAAAGGAAAATAAGACCCCTTCCGATTCAAGCGTACGCCGATGACATAGCAATGATAGCCTACGATTATGAAATGCTGAATGAAATGATTCAGGTATCTGAACCATTGTTCAACAGAGCCGGATTAAGAGTAAAAGCATCAAAATGCGCGTTATTCTATGAGAGAAGATCAGGAAACAATTGGTACAAAGGAAAAAGTGACAAGAAGCCTACCTTGAAAGTTCAAGGAGAAAAGATTAAAATATGCAAGAGAGATGAGGGGTACAAGTACCTAGGAAAATCTTTGACTGTAGCCGGAGAAGATGAGAAACAAATAAGAGAATTCATTGAAGATTTCAAAAATATCATTGACAAAATAGAATCTTGTTCGCTCCCAATCCCGTTGAAAATGAGTGCCTTTAACAATATGGCCTTAGCAAAGGTGCTACATCATTTTGACAATAGTAAACTAGAAGAAAAACAACTCGAAGAGATGGATTCCAAAATTAGCTGCACTGTCAAGAGAATGTTTAATCTATACCCAAAGACAACGGACAAGGTATTCTTCATAAACAGATTGCAAGGAGGATTAGGTATTAAGAAACCATCCAACGTATACAGAGCAGCACGCATTGCTCACTTAATGAAAATGTTAAATCATGATGACTCTAACATTCGACACATTGCAAGGGAATCTCTGAAGCTAGACATGAGGTCTAGGGGAGTAAAAACAATAAATGAAGAGGAGGGCTTCTTAGGGTATGAGCTGGACAACAACAGTAGGTTGATGAAAAGAAAAACATATGGGGGTAATTCAGACTGGCCAGATTTGCTTCACCATGTAAATAAAATAAAAGGGAGAGTAGTATACAAAGAGGATAAGGCTACGATTATCATTGATGGAAGAGAGATAAATCAGAGAAACCTCAAACGAGAAATTGAGAAAGAATTTGAAAAGATTGATCTATTAGGGTGTTTAGAGCTACGAATGCAAGGAAATTTTATCAAAATGGAGAACATAGAGCAGAAAATATCACACCAAATCTATTATGGATGGAAGCTGTCAGATAGTCTTGTTACATTTGTCGTACGTGCACGAATGAATCAACTTCCCTGCAATCAACTAATCAACATGTGGAACAAAGAACATGAAAAGAGATGCACATTATGCAATCATAACATTGAGTTGGTTGCTCACTTAATGAGTTCGTGCAGAAAATTTGAAGATTTGTACTCTCGGCGACACGATCGTATTGTAAGCACAGTAAGTGAGAAAATCCAAAAATCGAACCCAGCATCACATTTATTTGTAAATAAAATGGCAGAGACAGTTTTTCCAGCACTTCGAAATGAAATAAAAGAGATAAGCAGCAGAAAGCCATACATAATTGAACTGAAAGAGAATGAAAAAGAGTTTGAAATCATTGAAATTACAGTTTGTTTTGATATGTATATGGAACAATCGTATTCAGGAAAAGCAGAGAAGTATAAAGAGTTGATCAGAGTGCTTGAACAAAACGGGATCAAGGCAAAAATCAATGTGCTTTGTTTTGGATCACTTGGCTCAGTGCACAAGGAAGTAAGAACATGTTTAAAAAAATTAGGGCTGTCATATGAAGAAGCAAAATCAACGATGAAATGGTGCGGAGTCTCAAATATGATTGGTGGAAACATCATTTGGCGGGAAAGATGCAAGTTAGTACACGAAGAAAGGAACAGTGAACATTGAAGATTTACCAGACAAACATTTGACGCAGAGACTTTAATTTCGTAGCTCTCGTTAGTCAAAGCATATTAGAATATTATTATTATTATTATTATTATTATTATTATTATTATTATTATTATTATTATTATTATTATTATTATTATTATTATTATTATTATTGTTATTATTATTATTATTATTATTATTATTATTATCATTATTATTATTATTATTATCATTATCATTATCATTATTATATTTCAAATACAATAACACAAACAACAACACAGCTCGTCGTCTTCTTACCACGCGAGCACGGAGGGATTGGAGTTAAGCGCGTTTCAGATGTGTATAGGTCAACAAGGGTTGCATTTCTCATTAAGATGTTGAATCATCCCCAGTTACAGTTCAGGAACATTGCACGTCAATCCCTTAATTTAGATATGGAAAAACGGAAAGTTGCTGCAACAGATAACGATATGAATTTTCTTGGGTTTGAGATTAGTGAAGAAGGCTATTTGAACAGTCGTACCAAATTTGGGTGTCAATCAGATTGGCCAGATCTTCTGAGATATGCTAGAAAGCTAGATGTTTCCATTGACTTCAGGCAGGGAAAGGCTGAAGTAATTGTAAATGGTGAATTTTTCGATGAAGGTGCCCCACTTCAGAAGTTGCTGCTCAATCAGACAGTTAATCGAGATTTGCAAAAAGCAAAGCAATTGTCAATTCAAGGCCCCTTTCTCTGTATGACTGATGTTCAGTTGAAATCCTCCCATTCAATATTTTACAACTGGAAAGTAAGTGATTTACTGGTGAAGTTTGCAATAAAAGCACGGTTGAGTCTACTTCCAACAAACTTCACAAAGCATATATGGAATCGTGATAATGACCCTTCTTGCCCCTTTTGCCATCAGCATACGGAAAGTATCGCACATCTGATGAATGGCTGTGGAGAGTTTCACAACTTTTATAGCAGACGTCACAATCGAATTGCAGACAAAATATTTGAGATGATCTCGGGAAGTCCAAGTGGTTTTCAGTTTCATGCAAACAAGCTTGCAGAATCAATATTAACGGAATATGGTGATGAATTGCAGCGTATTGCGCATCGTAAACCTGACATCGTTATCATTGACAATCAGTCACGTAAATGCATTATCTTAGAGGTGGCTGTCTGCTACGATCTGTATTTTGAGCAAGCGCTGAACACCAAACAGGAACGGTATGAGCCGCTGTGCAGTCTGCTGCAGTCGTTGGGTTGGAATGTAGATCTGAAAGTGCTTTGCTTTGGCTCACTTGGTTGTATCAAGAAGGATGTTTGGACTGTTTTAAGATCATTGTCAGTAGATAAGTTAATTGTAAAGAACACATTACAGTGGTGCTCGGTTTCAAATCTGATTATGGCCAACTACATATGGAGACACAGGGTTAGGAAGTTATTCTTGTGAATCTTTTTTTTTTCTCGGTCCTTTCGTATGATCAGTTACATTAAGTTCTATAGTACATTGTTCACATTGGATGGCTTCTAGATCCTGTGTCTCACACAGTATATATGAACTGGATGCAGTGGATAACGCAGGCCTAGTAGACATATTTTTATGTTAACTGAGCTGTAAGCTCGGACACTAGGGCAAATACGAATTTATTATTATTATATTTCAAATACACTTCCAATACATTTTACTGAGTCATGGAAGGAGTTCTTCTTCCTTGAAACAAGCACATTGCGTTCCTCAGATATCAAGGGTTTTCCTCAAGATATTGGCTGTTCCTAATAAGGCAGACATTTGTAAGCTTGAATTTATCCGAGGAAGTCCAATGTTCTTTAAATATTCTTCAAGCTTTTTTGTTGTACAACCAAGGGCTCCAACAACGATTGGCACTACCCAGGCCTTAACGCTCCACATTCTCATGATTTCCAACTTTAATTCTTGATACTTATCAATCTTTTCCTTCTCTTTCTTTGTAATGTTTTGATCTGAAGGTACGGCAATATCAATTATTTAGCAGGTTTTGTTTGCCTTGTCAATAACCACGATGTCAGGTCTTCTTGCCTCAATTACTCTGTCTGTCTGGATAGTAACATCCCAAAGAATTTTGGTTTTCTCGTTTTCTTCTATGCTGTTGGCCTTGTGTTCATACCAGTTCTTGCTGCATTCAGATTATTATTATTATTATTATTTCTTGTGTATCTCAGCTATAAAGATGTAAGATGCTGGTTTATTCTACTGAACATCAGGTTGCTACCCACAACCTCAGATATTCAGAGCGTATCTGAGGGTCCTCGCTGTTCCAAGAAGACAGGCTTTTTGTAAGGTTCCAAAGTAGATGTTAGGATCGACCTTATCAATCCATTGATGGAAGTTCTTTGAGATGGTACCCAAAGCACCAATAACTGCAGGTATCACTGTCACTTCACTACAGTTCCAGATCCTCTTCACTTTATACTTCAGTTCCTGGTACTTGTCCACTTTCTCCCTCTCTTTTTCAACAACCCAGATGTCAAAAGGTCACGCCACGTCCACAATCTTGCATGTTCTTTTCTCCTTCTCAAAGACTACATGTTCGATCTCGAGTGTTCAAGGATCTTATCAGTTTGTATCTTCATATCCCAAAGGATTTTGACTTTTTCGTTTTCTGTTACCTTTTCTGGACGATGATCGTACCACTTTTCCGCGTGTTCTAGTTCATGAGCCTTGCATACCTGCCAATGAATAACCTGGGCAATTGTATCATGGCGCCACTTCTTGTACTGTGTCTGACAAAGGGTCTTGCACTCAGACACCAAATGGGCTACCGTTTCATCTCTCTCTCCACAGAGCCTGCACAATGGGGAGATGCTCTCTTTGTCGATGCAATGTCTAATAGACCTTGTTCTGATGGCTTGCTCTTGTGCTGCCATAATAGTTCCCTCTGTGGCTTTCTTCAAATCTCCTTTTTTCAACCAATCCAAGTCTGCTCATCCCTAAACTCAGTATTTTGAAAAACACACTATGTAGGTTTTTGCGTTTCAGGTTCTCTCTTCTGCTTTCCAATATGTCCTCTTTTGTTTTTCCAATATCAACAGTTCCTTCGTTCTTAACCACTTTGAGCATATTTTCCTCGCTTTCTGGGACATAATTATACAAGCAGTTTCTTTCAATCAATGCACAGTCTTCTACACTGATCAGTCCTCGTCCACCTTCTGCTCTTTTTAGATACAGTCTGTCCACATCACCTTTCTTGTGGAGCATACAATGCAGTGTCATCAACTTTCTTTTTTTTCTGTCCAGATCTTTTAGTTCCTTCTCAGTCCATCCAATGATTCCGGCACTGTACCTTATGACTGATACTGCTCGGGAATTGATAGCAGTTACCACATTTCTACTATTAAAGACCCATGACTGACCAGCATCCTTTGCGGGCCCCGAATACTCTTCCCCACAGCTTCCATTAATTTCTGTATACAGAAAATAGCTGTGTTCGTAATCCGTGTTAATCTTCGATTAAAATAACTTAAATGGACGACAAATTATATCAATGGCTTCCTTAGTCCATAAACAATGCATTTAAGCATGTATTTTCGCTCTGGATGGTCAGAGCTATGCAAATTGGAGGCAATAATTATAGGCCAAAGTAGACAGGAAGAAACCCAAGAAAAGGAGAGGAAATCTTGCTTATTTGCAGACAAACAGACATTGGAGACTGAATTACCTTTACGATCAAACATTAAACTCAACAAGGAATAGCATCTAAAAGCCTGAAAATCAAATTGCGAGGAAATAATGAAGGAACTGTACCTCATGTTTTGAATGAGCTGGCGCCCGTAGAAGAAAGAGATTCGTAGGCCAAAATTTACGGATCTAAACTGGTCTGTTGGTCTTCTTCGTCGAAAGATCCAAGAAACAAAGCCCCGTAGTTATTCCTTCGATGTCCACTTCAGAGCTGTGCCGATCCTGGAGCGAGATCTAGAGGTAATTCTTAATCTTCTCTGCCTTGCGATTTCATGTTTTCCGTCCAAGCAAAGAAGCCAGGAGAACGCTGCAAGTAAGCATCTTCTTACGTCCTGAACCTTCAGTACAATAACTGCGTTGTTGTTGTATCTAGTGTCAGTTCAATGGTGTTCAGGACATTATAGGTGCTTACATGCAGCATGATGAATAACCGTTTGGCGGTTGAAAGAACGGTAGACTTACTACATCGTCGTAGTTATCAATGTTGACAATTCTGTGTGGGTCTCGCTTGATGAATGATAAATTAGGTTAATTGTTATCAGTCCATCAATTTTTGTAAACAAAAACAAAGGCGCGCAAAGGCTGCTGGTCAGTCATGGGTCTTTAAGATGGGATTTCAAGATCTTCTTTACTCGCCGTACATATTCTGATCTTATTTTTTCTTTCATTTCAGTGTCTTTAATGTCATCTGCTTCCAGAATACCTAGGTATTTGTACCCGTTATCTGCATCAGTCTCCTTTATTCTGTCACCTGATGGGATCTCAATACCTTCACTGTGAATCAATTTTCCTTTCTTCATAACTAAAACTCCGCATTTACTTATACCAAACTCCATTCTTATGTCCTCACTGAAGATGCGAACTGTATTCATTAGGGTATCAAGTTGTTTCTCAGTTTTTCCGAATAATTTCAGATCAGCCATGTATAGAAGATGATTTATTGTTGGACCGGCTTTCCTAACTTCATATCCAGCTTTTACTATTCGTAGGATAAATGACATAGGAATCAAGCTGATAACAAGCAAAAGAGGGGATAGGCTTGGAAAATTCCCCGTTTTATTCTCACTTTTCCAAGACTCTCTCCTCCAGCTGTCAGCACTGTTTCCCAATTTTTCATGCTATTCTTCAGCAATATTTTGATGTTATCAGCGATTTTGAAAATATCAAGGCACTTTAAAATCCAAGATTGGGGAACCATGTCAAAAGCTTTCTTGTAATCGATCCAGCCCATTGCCAGACCGATTTTCCGTTTCCTGCAGTTGCGTATGATAGTCTTGTCAATCAACAGTTGATCTTTAGTGCCTCTTGATCGCTTTTTACAGCCTTTTTGTTCTTCTGGCAACAATCCGTTCGTGTCCAGATGTTGATAGATCTCTTCCGAGATCATGCTGGTAAACAGCTTCCACATAACTGATAAACATGTAATGGGTCTATAGTTTGTAACCTCATTTCTTTTAGCCTTGTCTTTGATAATAAGGACAGTTTTTCCTTTCGTCAGCTAGGGTGGAACAACACCCGAGGTGAGACATTCATTAAACATTGCTGACATTTGCATTTCATTTCATTTCATTTCATTTCATTTCATTTCATTTCATTTCAATATATTAAGGAGGGTTGCCCTTCACCCAATTGGGTGGTTTTCAAGGGGCCCTCCACATAAAAACTTACAATACAATAAATAATCGGTTAAAAAAACATTTAAAACTACTTACAATATATATACAAAACTAAAAAGTAAACCCTAATTTGCTATATTAAAAGAAATGTACATAAACACCAATAGACTGGGAAAACCTCTCCAACGATCGAGCAGCCAGGGCACCCACTGTCCCCGCGCCCGACCCCCGCCAAACCGACAACGGAAACCCCAAGACAGATCTCCATCGCCGATCCAGCAGCGAATCAAGCACAGAGACCGCGGGCCGCGGCCAGCCACCCAACCGCAAGAAAAGTCCCCCAGTCTATTGAATGTTCTGTTTGAAGACGGCAAAGGAGGGTGCCTGTTTGATCTCAGCTGAGAGGTTGTTCCATAGTTTTGCACCTCGATAAGAAAAACATTTCTGCCCATTTGCGGATGTTTTCCTTGGCAGCCTCAAGTCTGTTTTCGTATTTCGAAGGTTGCGAGAGCTGCAGGCGGAGTTTCTTGTGAAAAGATCGCTCATGTACTGCGGAGCAAGCCCATTAAGAGATTTATATACCATCAGTCTAGAATCCTGGTCAACAAGCTCGCGAACGGTTTTCCAACCAAGACTCTCGATGAGAGGCCTACTTGGAGCACCAAAGCTGCTGTTCGTTACAATTCTGGCGGCTCTGTTTTGAAGCTTTTGGAGCTGATCAATATCAGTAGTGCCACAACAACCCCATACAGAGCAGCAGTATCGAAAATGGGGCTCCACAATACTCGAGTACAATGTTTTCAAAGAAGCAATTGGAAGAATATTCTTTGCATGTTTTAAAAATCCGATGGCTCGTGATACTTTGGTGGATACCGTTTTAATATGTTCTTTCCAATCTAGACTATTGTCAACGTGAACACCAAGGTATTTGGTCTTATTGACAACGTCCAATTCACTACCACGAATTTTAAGATGCAATTTTTCTGCAGCATTGTTTAGAGTTCGATGCTTTGGTTTGGTTGCAATTAACATAGATTGTGTTTTAGCAACGTTTAGTGAAAGCTTATTGCCCTTCAGCCATGAGTCTAAGTGCGCAAGATCGTCATTAATAGCTTCATTCAGCTGAGAAATATCTCTTGATTTTAAGCAAAGGCTAGTATCATCAGCATACATGGATACAGTTGAACCTTGGACAGCACTAGGGAGATCATTGATGTATATCAAAAAAAGAAGTGGCCCCAGACAAGACCCTTGGGGTACTCCTATTTCAACGACCCCAGTTCTTGAATCGACCCCACCCACTCTGCAGAACTGTTTTCTGTTGGAGAGATAAGACTGAAACCAAGACAGTTCCCTTTGCTGAACACCGTAGTGTTCAAGCTTTTTGCAGAGAAGGTCGTGGTCGACTGTGTCAAATGCCTTTTTAAGATCAATGAAGACTGTACCCACCATCTGTCCAGTGTCCAACCCACTATACCAATCGTCGGTATTTTTAAGTAAGCAGGTCAATGTAGAATGAAGTTTTAAGAAGCCTGATTGACCAGGATGAATAAGTTTATTCTTAACCAGATACTCGTAAAGTTGATTAAAAACAAGTTTTTCAAAGAGCCTTGAGATGACAGGGAGAACTGAAATTGGGCGGTAGTTAGACCTTTCAGCCCTATCACCTTCCTTAAAAATTAGTGTGATGCGAGCATTTTTCCAACAGTCAGGAAACTGACTTGTCTCAAGAGAGGTGTTAAACATGAAAACTAATGCGTTTTCAATATAAGGAGTGGCTAGCTTTAAGAAATAGCTAGGTATGTTGTCACTTCCAAGGCTCTTAGATGTTTTTATCTTACCCATTGCATCTCTAATGTCCTGCACTACAATTGGTCTAAAGTTGAAGCGCTTATTATCAGGGTTCAGATTATATTTACCTGTAAGCATGGGGTTGGGGGCATCCTCAATCTTGCTAGCGAGATCCTTACCTACTGAGCAGAAATATTCATTCATAGTGTTAGAGATTTCCTGCCTATTTACAATTTCTCTTCCAGGTCCCTTCAAAAGATCTATGTTTGTGGATTTAGATCTTTTATTTACTACCTGGTTGATCGTTTTCCAAGATTCCTTCATGTTTCCTTTAGCTTGAGCAAGTCTTTCCGAAAAATACTGCCTTTTCAACTCAAAATTTTGTTTGTTTGTTTTGTTTCTAATTTGCCTATAGGAGCTCATAAGAAGCTGAGATTTGCTTTTAACAGCAGCTTTTTTAAGTTTATCCCTGCTTCGTATTAGCTGCTTTAGGCCAACATTCACCCATGGGCAGTACTTTTCAGAAACACGCAATGTCTTGATGGGAGCATGCTTGTCTATGATCAAAGAGAACAGGGTTGACCATTGTGTGACAAGCACATTAACATCATCTGTTTCACTAAATCCCCGCTCCCAACAAATGCCAGCAACATCAGCAAGGAATGCATCTTTGTCAAAGTTTTTCATAGATCTGGTTGTGACCACTTTATGGTCCTTCTTTAATGCCCCCTCAAACTTGCGGACACAAAAGACCATATAGTGATCACTCATAGAAACCTTGTGCACTCCAGATTCAATGATGTTTCTGGCAGATGTTGTAGCAATATGATCAGTGATGGAAGATGAAGTAAGTGTGACCCTGGTTGGCTCTTCAATAAGTTGGTTGCACACGAAGGGACTTAATGTTCTTGATCCAATAACCTTGTACTCCATCCGGGCCTGGTGACTTCCAGTTCGAGAGCTTATTAGCTTGTTTCCTTAATCTTTCTGTCGTTACACTAAGATTAGCTTGCTTGCTAGCAGCTTTTCCTGCTTCGTCTCGACTTTCTTAATCCAATCGGCTCCTTCATTATGTTTTACATCTTTCTCCCATATCCCTTTCCAAAAATTTCTTGATGCCTCTGCCTCAGGTATCTCATCTCCACCTCTTTCTATACCTTCTAAACGTTCAAACAATCTCTTCTGGTTATTTTCAAAGAGTCTATTTTGTTGATATTGGTCTATTCTATTCTCGTACCTTTTTATTTTGCCACTCTTTGCAGTCACCCTTTGTTATTATTATTATCATTATTATTATCATTATTATTATTATTATTATTATTATTATTATTATTATTATTATTATTATTATTATTATTATTATTATTATTCAACTCTTCTCATGGTCTTGATGATATACCAGTGGTTTGTCTATGATCAGGCCACCTCCCGTGGCTTGAGATAATAGATCTTTAGTCTTTCTTGCTAAACTGTCATTTCTTTTCTTCTAGTGTTCTATTTCGTCCTATCTGTTGTAGTCCAAAACTTTTCTAATTATTCTGGCAGTACCCAACAAACAAGCTTTCTACAGAGGATCTAATCCTGGTTTGAAATTAATCTTTTCAAGATATTTTGCAACATTCTTGGTGACTATTCCTAAAGCACCAATGACAATTGGTATTATGTATACTTTTGTTACTTCCGTGTTCCAAACTTTGAGAAGTTCATACTTCAGATCCGTATAATGCTCAAACTTTTCTTTCTCCTTCTTTTCAACTCTTGTATCGAAAGGGCATGCCACATCAATAACGTAGCATGTTTTTTCTTTCTTATCCAGCAGAACTATGTCAGGTTTGTTATGGTCAATTTTTATTTCTGTTTGAATGGAAAAGTCCCATAATAGTTTGACCTTTTCATTTTCTAAGAAGGAGAAAGAAAATAATAATAATAATAATTATTATTATTATTATTATTATTATTATTATTATTATTATTATTATTGTTATTATTATTATTATTATTATTATTATTATTATTATTATCATTATCATATTATCATCATGTCCAGATCTCCTTGTGATCAATGAGGGTGTATTATATGTTCTCGAACTGTCTGTTGGCTTCGAAACAAACATTGGAAATAACGAGGCTCATAAAAAGCAGCGCTACGAAAATCTCCTGAAAGACCTTTCATCCTCATACTTGCGTGTGGAATACATAAATCTATCGATGGGAGCAATAGGAACAATCGGCATTAACGGACACAAAGCGTTTATGAATATGTTGCATAATTTATCAACTAGTAAGCAAGAACAACTTTACCTGGAAAAGAAAATAATAACAATCTGTGTACGTTGTGCGTACTACATATTTTGTAAGAGAGACAGTGAGTGGACAAGTCCAGAACTGTTAACGTTTTAAATTCTTTTCTTTCAAGATGTGGACAAATATTATATTTCGAACGTATTAGCTGCATACTTTTCAATTTATTTTAAGGAACATTTTAATTAGAACTTGTAAATTTCCCCATCATGCCTAATTGAGAGCGATGGGTGTCATCATGTATAGTAGTATTTGTAGGGAATAAAAAGTTTCCATTATTATTATTGTGATCATTATTATTATTATTATTATTATTATTATGAAAACTAAAACCACCTTCAGGAAAAACAGAAAAGAAAATATGAAAAATATGAAAAATGAAAAGCTTTTATAAAACTTTTATGAAAAGCTTTTATAAAACAGTCTTATTTTTATGAAAAGCTTTTATAAAACAGTCTTATTTTTCATATTATTATTATTATTATTATTATTATTATTATTATTATTATTATTATTATTATTATTATTATTATTATTATTATTATTATTATTATTATTATTATTATTATTATTATTATTATTATGTTAACAAAAACCACCATCAAAAATAAACAGAAAAAAGAATATAAAAACACAACTGTTTATAAAATACGTTTCGATGATAAAATCTTCTTCAGTTAAACTAAACCAGAGGACAGCCGAGTATTTATACATGTTGAAAACCCTATTTACAAGACAATGTCTTTACAAAACCTAAGCTAAAATTATTCCAAAATGATATTGCTAACAATGAAAAAGCATTAACTCGCACAAAATTTAAAAGAAGATGTTTGAAACTGGCTCACACTGGGCCCCCCGGGGCCGCCAAGACCGCGCAGAAAGAACCACAAGACAAAGAGCCAAAGTCTCAGTGCTTTGTCTCTCGGGTCCCTCCGCACGAACTCAACGACCCGAAAGACCCAGCGCGAACCAAGTCTCAAAGTATTTTAAAGTTTTTATGACTCCCATCCCAGTAAACAACCATATTGAAATCCATGCGTGGCACCGTTTATTAATGCACTTAGGACTGGAAACTCTTCTGTTGTTGGAGTCAAGACCTTTAAGGAAAAACACCCGCCCAGTGACCCTCTAAGGATTTGCAAAACAGCTAAGAACTATTTTTAGCCAATGCTAAATCCCAGATGGCAAGGAAGGGGATTCCACCCTTCCACCATGTGCAGAAAACACAAAGCCAAAGGTTGAAGTGCCCCATCCATGCAGGTCCCAACTCTTAAATGTAACGATAGAATTTATGCCGACCCACAAGCAAACATATCGAGTTCAATGTCTGCTGCTCTTTCGTTTAGGCCAGCAGGTGAAAACGTTCCAAGTTTGTACTGCCAAAATAGCTCTTTCCTACGAAGTGAATAGACATTATCCGCCCCATCGATTATCCTAATACTGACCGAAAAATTACCCCCCATGTTGTTCATCAAAAAAGTGGCTAAAGAAACTGGCCTGTGGAACAGGCTTTCCTGTTGCCAAACTGCCCTCGTTATGTTTGCGTGCGTATGTCCTAAAATACGATTTATAAACATTGAACCTTTGTCGAAACTTGTTTTTGGTGCTGCCAATATATTTTTTATTACAGCAGTCACATTGCAACATATAAACCACACTTTCTGTATTGCAATGAAAGGGCCCCGAAAATATTTTGAATGTCCTCGAGTCATTTGCAGTGGCAAAAGTATCCCCCTCTCGTATCAAAGGACAGGTTTGGCAATTTCTTCTACCGTTACATTTAAAGGTTCCCCTTTCCACCAACTCCTCCTCCAATGGTTGCAGTTTTGCCCTAACCAAATTATCGTTTAGACTTTTTGCTTTCCTAAAAGATACAAAGATTTTGTCTTTGAAAAGATTCCTGTGTTCCGTATCCACCAAAAGGATATTCTGAGATTGCCGTAAAACTTCATAAACCCTATGCAAAGCTGGATGATATGTGAAAACTAATGGTATCCGTGTGTCATCCTTTGGTTGTTGTTGCCGAGAAAGTAAGGAAACGCGATCCAACCCCTTAACCCTGTCAACCTGTTCATCTATGTCCCCATCTATGTCAGAGGTGTTTTTAAAGAACAGTTGTATGTTGTCGCTAATACCTAATGATTTCAAACACTCCAATATCCACGAATGAGGCACCATGTCATAAGCCTTTCTGTAATCTATCCAGCCCATCGCCAGGTTCTTTTTTCTCATCCTGGCCTCTCGCAACACCAATCTGTCAATGAATAGTAAGTCTGCAGTTCCTATCGATTTTCTTTTGCAGCCTTTCTGCCCCTCCGGTAGTAGTTTCTCTTTTTCTAAGAACTCATAGACTTCATCAGTTATCAGTCCAGTCAGTAGCTTCCAAACAAGTGGTAAGCAGGTTATTGGTCTGTAATTACTTGACTCTATCCCCTTTGACTATCCTTATGAATGAGAACCGTTCTGCCTTTCATCATCCATTCAGGTGTATCTCCTTCAAGGCAATGAGTAAGATATTGTGTCAAATATGTTTGCATACTGGTAAAATTCTTCAGCCAAAATCCTTGCACCCCATCGGGACCTGGCGCCTTCCAGTTAGGGATCTTTCTATCTTCTTCACTTTTGGCTCAGTTATTTCAACCCTTTGTTGCTTTGGTATATCCCCCATTTCTTGTTTGAAATCATTCAGCCATTCTGCCTTACCGTTATGTTTTACCTCCTTTCCCCAAATGTCCGGCCAGAATTGTTTTGATTCATCAGCATCAGGTGTAGCATTTTCATTATTTTGCCCATCATCTACTATAACTAAACGGTGAGCGGTGAGATCAAACGAAAAATGCTAATCCATACGTCACTGAGATCTCCTTCTTCCTGTCCGGGTAGCACCTGCATTTACGCGTCAAAAAATCCGCGAAAATACCTAAGTTCCACAAGTCTGCTTCTTTTCGCCCAAAAACGCCAGGCAGCGAGGCCAGGAGCGAAAAAGCCTTCTTGCGGTTTCACTTGGATATCTGCAGAGCTAGCCCTGTGGACAAAATCCCTCGCCCTGTGGAAACCGCATCGTCCGCTACGAGTCTTAACAGTGAACTTTTTGCAAAAAACTTCGTTCTTCGAGTCCTTGAGAAAATAGATTGTTTTTAACCAGAGAACGTTATTGTAGCAAGATCAACTATCAACAGGCTTGTAAAAACGGAACGGATTTCCGTCCATTGGTCGAAAAACTAGACTGACCCAAAGCATGCTTGCCAGCTTTTTCAGCGAAGGAAACTATCCTCATAACTGTTTACTTTCACCGTTTTTAAAGATTTAAGTTTACTTGAAATGTATAGATAACAAAGAAGAATTTACCTGTATTATTACTATGAGTGCTGCTGAAATCCCAGTTTGAAAATATAAACCAAACAGCTTTTACTGGGCCTTTACTATGTTGCTATAGTTAGAAATTACACGACGGAGTGAATTTAAGCTTCTCCAGATCTCGTGACTGAAAGACGATAACCTAAATTATAATCTTGCATGTAACCATAGCTGTTTGCCTTACTATTGTTCAGTGTTGCTTATAAGTAATCCGAGTTTCATGTGGAACACACTAACAACCCGCGAAATTCAAACAACGTCTTTCAAAGCAAACTGTCCACTTTTCCATTTATAAATATTGTACAAGCTTCTTATATGATTCGAGTTTCTCATACAAGTTTCCCATTTGAGTCAAGTTTCTTATATTTATATGAATATGTGACGGTACCAATTCTCAACAGAATTAGGGTGAGATGTCTTAAAAGTTGTAGTTTTTATTTTGTGGGCTCTAACAACAACAAAGGATTGACCAGGAAATCGAAGAATCGTAAAAAAGAGAAAGGTGGAATAACGGCCAGTAAATAACAAAATCAGCATTAAAAGTAACGCAGAAAACCAATTCTTTCAAAGGAACCTGTTCGCTTTCCCATTAAATATTGTACAGATTTCCTTTGTTTCTTATGAGGGTACCATTTCTCAAAAGAATTAGTATGCGATGTCTTAAAAGTAGTAGTTTCTATTTTGTGGGTTCTAACAAAAGGATTGACCAGGAAATCGAAGAATCGTATAAAAGAGAACAGTGGAATACCGGAAAGTAAATAAGAAAAGTAACATTAAGAGTATCACAGAAAAACACTTCTTTCAAAGGAACCTGTTTGTTTCCCATTAAATATTGTACAAATTTTCTTTGTTTCTTATATGAATATGGGGGTACCATTTCTCAAAAGAATTAGTGTGAGGTGTCTTAATAAAAGTAGTAGTTTCTATAATGGGGGCTCTAACAGCAGTAAAGGATTGAGCAGGAAATCGAAGAATCGTATAAAAGAGAACAGTGGAATACCGGACAGTAAATAAGTAAAGTAACATTAGGAGTATCGCAGGATACTACTTCTCACAAAGCCACCTGCTCACTTTCCCATGAAATATTGTACAAGTTTCCTATCACTTCTTATATAAATATGAGGGTACCATTTCCCAATAATCAGTGCTAGGTATCTACCCAGAGGGAGGGGGGAGGGGTAACATCTGAAATCGAACCAAAAGTTCAATTTGAATGGACACAAAATTAAGTTCAACATAGCTAATTAGACTAGCCATAGTAGAAGGGGAAATAAAAGAACCTTCATTGGGAAGAAGTTTAAGAATGCAATGATTTTTTTGCATGGGTAAATACTGAAGTCACCAGTATGTACCATTCCGGAATAAATTCTGGGCACGTCAGTCTGCAAGGCGCTTTACAATTAAAAATCGTTTTGGTCACTATGACTTTTGGTCTCAGTCACATCAGTTGGATGGATATTTCAATGCCTTCATTATAGAATTAGTGTGAGGTGTCTTAATGAAAGTAGTAGTTTCTATAATGTGGGTTCTAACAGCAGTAAAGGATTGACCAGGAAATCGAAGAATCGTATAAAAGAGAACAGTGGAATACCGGACAGTAAATAAGTAAAGTAACATTAAGAGTATCGCAGGATACTACTTCTCACAAAGCCACCTGCTCACTTTCCCATGAAATATTGTACAAGTTTCCTATCACTTCTTATATAAATTTGAGGGTACCATTTCCCATTAATCAGTGCTAGGTATCTACCCAGAGGGAGGGGTGGGGGGGGGGTGGTAACATCTGAAATCGATCCAAAAGTTCAATTTGAATAGACACAAATTAGCATACCTTTAGAAAATTAAGTTCAGCATAGCTAATTAGACTAGCCATAGTAGAAGGGGAAATAAAAGAACCTTCATTGGGAAGAAGTTTAAGAATGCAATGATTTTTTTTGCATGGGTAAATACTGAAGTCACCAGTATGTACCATTCCGGAAAAAATTCTGGGCACGTCAGTCTGCAAGGCGCTTTACAATTAAAAATCGTTTTGGTCACTATGACTTTTGGTCTCAATCACATCAGTTGGATGGATAGTTCAATGCCTTCATTATAGGCTGCGCGGCACTTGATCAGCGGTAGCCGCCGCAGGCGGCCAGGCGCCGAAGGCGCCAAGCCCTCCGCAGGAGCTAGGAATTGCAAACCCCGCGCGGGTTTGGATTCCTAGTCTACTATAACTATGCGGTGAGCGGTGAGATCAAACGAAAAACGCTAATCCATACGTCACTGAGATCTCCTTCTTCTGTCCGGGTTACGCGTCAAAAAATCTGCGAAAATACCTAAGTTCCACAAGTTGGCTTCTTTTCACCCAAAAACGCCAGGCAGAGAGGCCAGGAGCAAAAAAGCCTGCTTGCGGTTTCACTCGGATATCTGCAGAGCTAGCCCTGTGGACAAAATCCCTCGCCCTGTGGAAACTGCATCGTCCGCAACGAGTCTTAAGAGTGAACGTTTTGCAAAAAACTTCGTTCTTCGAGTCCTTGAGAACATAGATTGTTTTGAACAAGAGAACGTTATTGTAGCAAGATGAACTATCAACAGGTTTGTGAAAACAGAACGGATTTCCATCCATTGGTCGAGAAACTAGACTGACCCAAAGCATGCTTGCCAACTCTTTCAGCGAAGGAAACCATCCTCATAACTGTTTACTTTCACCGTTTTTAAAGATTTAACTTTACTTGAAATCTATAGATAACAACGAAGAATTTACCTGTATCATTACTCTGCGTGCTGCTGAAATCCCAGTTCGAAAATGTAAACCAAACAGCTTTTACTGGGCCTTTACTATGTTGCTATAGTTAGAAATTACACGACGGAGTAAATTTAGCTTCTCCAGATTTCGTGACTGAAAGACGATAACCTAAATCATAATCTTTCATGTAACCACAGCTGTTTGCCTTACTATTGTTCAGTGTTGATTATCAGTTATCCGAGTTTCATGTGGAACACACTAACAACCCGCGAAATTCAAACAACGTCTTTCAAAGATAACTGTCCACTTTCCCATTAATAAATATTGTACAAGTTTCCTATATGAATCGAGTTTCTCATACAAGTTTCCCATTTGAATCAAGTTTCTTATACCGGGTGAGTCAATAAAAACGCGCGGCGTTTGAAAAAATCCTGATCCCTGAATATGAAAGCAATGATGTTCAAAACCGTCTTGTTTTATCCCCGATATGTCAAATTATGTTCAGTAATTTACCCGGCTTTAATTGGTCATTCCTTCCCGTCGAAATAGGAGATTTTCTGCAGAAAGCCCCTTTCGAAAACCTGCAAAAACAAGCGAAAACAGCAAGCAAAATTTCCCTTTGTTCTCCTTCCTAGCAATAATGACTCCTGGATGTGCTCATGTATTTTGTCCTCATGGGAGAATGGAATCCCCCTGAATAAGTTATTCACACTAGGGGGAAGACGTTTCACTCCACCAAAACAAAAGCACGCGCTAAAGCGTGCTGAATGTCATCGTTGTGAGGTAACCACATTGGGGAATTTTGCTTGTAATTTTAGCACGTTTTTTAAGGTTTCTCAAAGGGATTCATTTTAGAAAATTGCCTACAGAATCTGAACGGAGTGACCGATTTTAGCCAGGAAAATTTCTAAAAATAATTGAACATGTTATCTATTTAATCAGATATTGCAAAACATCGTTGCTTATATAGTCAGGGAGCAGTAGCCTTCCAAACGCCGGGCGTTTTTTTTGACTCACCCGGTACTTATATGATTATGTGAGGGTACCATTACTCAACAGAATTGGGGTGAGGTGTCTCGAAAGTAGTAGTTTTTATTTTGTGGACCCTAACAACAACGAAAGATTGACCAGGAAATCGAAGAATCGTAAAAAAGAGAACGGTGGAATAACGGCCAGTAAATAAAAAATTAGCATTAAAAGTAACGCAGAAAACCAATTCTTTCAAAGGAACCTGTTCGCTTTTCCATTAAATGTTGTACTGATTTCCTTTGCTTCTTATGAGGGTACCATTTCTAAAAAGAATTAGTATGCGATGTCTTAAAAGTAGTAGTTTCTATTTTGTGGGTTGTAACAACAGTAAAGGATTGACCAGGAAATCGAAGAATCGTATAAAAGAGAACAGTGGAATACCGGACAGTAAATAAGAAAAGTAACATTAAGAGTATCGCAGAATACCACGTATCTCAAAGCCACCTGCTCACTTTCCCATGAAATATTGTACAAGTTTCCTATCACTTCTTAAATAAATATGAGGGGACCAATTGCCAATAATCATTGCTAGGTATCTATCCAGAGGGAGGGGGGGGTAACATCTGAAATCGAACCAAAAGTTAAATTTGAATGGACACAAATTAGCATACCTTAAGTAAATTAAGTTAAACATAGCTAATTAGACTAGCCATAATGGAAGAGGAAATAAAAGAACCTTCATTGGGAAGAAGTTTAAGAATGCAATGCTTTTTTGCATGGGTAAATACTGAACTCCCCAATATGTACCATTCCGGACAAATTTTTGGGCACGTCAATCTACAAGTCGCTTTACAATTAAAAATCGTTTTGGTCCCTATGACTTTTGGTCTCAATCACATCAGTTGGATGGATATTTCAGTGCCTTCATTTTAGGCTGCTCGGCACTGAGGAAGTGGCGCGCGAAGCTAAAATGAAGGCACGGGCTGCACATAAACGAAGGGGGTATGCGTAAATTTGCAAGTAATGTCAGTAGATATATTAGGTACTGTTAGGGGGTTAAGGGATCTAGTTCTGTTGAAGCAAAAGATAGCGATAAGGTTCCCAAAACTAAGAGAGGTTTGAAGATAGGAAACTTGAATGTAGTTTCTCTTAGAAGGCATTTAAATGAACTACACGTAGTAATGGATAGTAATCAATTCGATATCTTGGGCCTAAATGAAACACGCTTAGACAAGGGCATTTTAGATTCCGAGGTCAGAATTGATGGTTACGACATATATAGAGGTGGCCGAAATTCGAGCGGTGGCGGCGTCGCCATTTATGTCAATCAAAATATCCCTCATTTTCAGAGGACAGATATTAGTAATACTGCTCTGGAAATTGTAGGCATTGAAGTCGAACCAAAGCATGCAAGAAATTTCATAGTTATAATTACACAAGAATCGCTCCGATAAAGAATGATCTTAGGGCAACTGAAACGACGAAGAGCCTCATTGACCATGTTTCAACTAACCGCCCTAACTATACCATTGAAGCTGGGACATTAGAAACCAGTTTTAATGATCATTACCTTGCTTTTGCCAGAAGGAAGGTAAATGCCAGGTCTCGGCTGAATAAAAAGGTCAGTTATGTCGAAACAAGGAGCCTGTCGAATTATGACAAAAACCTTTTCTTGGCTGATTTGCAGTCGATCGATTGGACAAATGTTTTGATGGCTGTACCAATGACCCTGCTCGTATGGCGGTTACCTTTTCTTGTATTTTCAGCTCTGTTTTGGATGTTCACGCTCCCTTAAAGAGCAGGAGAATTTCCAAGAAATCTACTCCCTGGATTACACCAAAAGTAAAGCAGCTGATGAGGGAGCGTGACCAGCTTAAAACAAGAGCTACAATCGATAGCACTCTTTGGCCCCGATATAAAGCATTGCGTGATAAAGTAACGTATGAACTACACAACTATGTCCAGCAATATTATCACGCAATAATTGAAGAAAACTCCAATGACCCCAAGGAGATGTGGAGGGCAATGAACAAAGTATTAAATAAGGACTCTCCATCTTCTTTCTCTGCTGTGAATTTTCAACTGAAGCATTTAATGAGCATTTTGTAACTATAGGTCCAATACATGCAAGTAATATCGAGCAAAAGCCAGACGACAACCCTTTGAAATATTTGGAAGAAAATAACGAAAACTCACCGAAATTCCAATTCAAACAGGTTGACGCCAGCTATGTCAGGAAAGCCGTCATGGGTCTAAAAAACTCAAAATCGCCTGGGCCTGACAAAATTCCCACGAAACTTCTGAAAGATGCAATTGAATATATTTGCCAACCGTTGGCAATGATATTCAACGCGTCTCTCGAGACGGGGATCTTTCCTGACATATGGAAACTAGCGCGAGTTACCCCAATATACAAGTCTGGCCAAAAGTCCAGCTTGTCAAATTACTGGCCGATATCAGTTCTTTCTGTTCTCTCTAGACTACTTGAGAAGTTGGCACATGACCAGCTCTATGATTTCTGCAGGACAAATGATTCACTCTCGAAAAATCAATTTGCTTTTCGGAAATTGCACAGCACGATAACCTCGATGCTTAATATCACGGAAACCTGGTACAAAAATATTGATGAACGCAACTAAATGTGAGCGTATTTTTGGACTTGAAAAAAGCTTTCGACACAGTCGACCATGATATTTTGCTATCGAAGTTGGCAGCACTTGGAGTCATTGAGAAAACGCATTGCTGGTTCACATCATACCTTAGAAACAGAGAACAATTCTGTCGTGTTGATGGGCAAAATTCATCCACAAAAAGCGTTAACTGTAGAGGGTGGTGTAATTTTAATTTCTATTTGATGTCTGTTATATTTTATTGTTAATTAGGTATTATAGTGTATTACATTGTAAATTAGGTTTATGAAATTCTTTTGTCCTTAGTTTAGCCTCTTTTCCTTTGTTTTATTTTAGACAGGTCAGTTTGAAAAGCATGTATATATGAAACTTATTACCTGTATAAATATTTTAAAATGAAATGAAAAATATTTTTTTTTAAAAAATAACTGTGGCATTCCTCAGGGATCGTGCTTGGGGCCCCTTCTTTTCATCGTATACGTTAACGATTTCTAACGCTGTTTGCAGGGGGCAACTCCCAATATGTACGCTGACGATACAAGCATTACTTGTTCTTCTACTGACAGTGATTCGCTGCTTAGGAATATAAATAAATAATGAGATGACTAATATCGCGGAATGGATGCAGCTAAATAAACTAAGTTTGAACGCAGACAAAAGCGAATTTATGGTCATAGGCCACTCAAGACAGCTTAATGTCCTAAATGAGCTCAGAGAAATTAAGGTCAATCATAAGAAAATAAATAGGGTTACCAATACAAAGTATCTTGGTCTTAATATAGACGAAAATCTGAGCTGGAAAGATCAGTATAAAACAGTGAAAACTAAGGTCAAAAGTGGTCTCTCTGCAATTCGGAAGCTGAAAGACATTCTTGCAGTTTATAGAGCTCTGATCGAGAGCCACTTAAGGTATGGTAACATATTATGGGGATGCATTTCTGATACGAAGCTCAGCGCTCTCCAAAGATTACAGTCAAGAGCAAAGCTTCTGATTGAAAGTGCAAAATGCAAGGATGGATGGGTCTGTGATTGGTTGCCTGTTAAAGAATTAATAAGGTACGACAGGTTAGTTATGACGCACAAGATCCTTCATGGAAACTGTCCGGACAATTTGGAAAATAGATTTATGCGGAGGTCCCAAATTTCAAGCTATTCAACAAGTAATAGCCAAAATCTCCATTTGCCTAAACCTCGATTGGAATTTACCAAAAAGAGTTTCCAATAGACCGAATTGGCTAAGGTTTGTTTTACCCATTTCAACTCATGTGACCATACCCTTGGGAAGTTTAAGTATTGTCCTACTTTTTGCACACATGGCACAACTTTGCATGACGAGAAATATGTAGGGGAAATCAAAAGATATTTTATCAAGAGATTGATCACATGACTTGAAATGGGTGTAAACAAACCTTAGTCGATTCCGTCTATTTACCGGAGCCTCGACATGGAACGAGATCCCGCAACAGTACAGAGACTTACCCTCTCTAAATTGCTTCAAAAAGGACGTTAAACAACTCCTAATTAGTTAAGGTGGGTGAGTGCGTTCGGGTCCCTGGGGCCTCGTGGTGCTTTGGGGGGTGGTGCCCGGTTGGTCCTGATTTGGTCTGTTCTAGACCGGGTTGGGGCCTGTGGGGTGCCGTCCCTCTGGGTGTTTTGGGGCCGTGGGGATCTGGATGCATTCATCTACCTTTGCGGCAATTAAAGCACGACCCCTAGGAAGGGCAGCCTTTCAGGGTTTTGAAATTTCAATTATTAATTTTCTTATTATACATTTGTATTAGCTGATAGGGCATCGTGCCTAAATATTTATATGATATGATGTGATATGATATGATATGATATGTCTTAAAAGAACAAAGCACAGCCATGTTTTTTTTTCAACTGCTCTTTGTCATTTTACTCCGAGCCCCTATGACATGCATCTTATGCCCGTAGAAAAGCCTTCTGGCCAGCAAGATATATCTTCACCAGTGCTCAGCGTCATTTTGATCCTGTGCTCAGTGGCATCAACCAATCAAATAGCGAGGCTGACCGTTGCTCGACGTCAAATGACATCATTCGATCTGTAGGAGATTGTTCTCACAAGATGGAACTGACGTGATTCAAAAGTAACTTTGAGTACATCCACTGTGATTTGATTTGATTTGATTTGATTTTAATTTCTTTAGGCACGGTGGCCACGTCAGTCAAAGGACTGATTTACAGCGGGCCGTGCAAATAAATACAAAAATTACAAAGTATACTCAACTAAAAAATCCTATTTACAAAATCTTTTTATAAACAAATTAAATTCATAAGATTTTGATGATTTGACTTCAATCGAAAGATCGTTCCATAATTTAGCACCTTTATATGAAAAGCATTTCTCGCCGAAAGCCGATTTGCCACGAGGAACGGTCAAATCTGTTTTAGTGTTGCGAAGTTCTCTCTTGCATGTACCAGACAGCCTGGCAAACATTTCTGTAAGGTAAATGGGAGCTTGGTCGTTTACCGATTTGTACACCATCTTTAAGGTTTCTGATTCGATATGTTCATTGATGGTGGGCCAACCAAGTTTTCTGATTATTGGTAGGGCAGAAGCATCATAAGCACTGTTTGTGACGATTCTTGCTGCCCTATTTTGGAGTTTTTGCAGCCTATTGATAGCATTGATGCCGGCAACTCCCCATACCGGGCAGCTGTATCTGAAGTATGGTTCCACCAAACTTCTGTACATTTTTTGTACAGTAACAATGGGCAGATACTTTTTGGAAAAACGTAACATCCCTAATCCGCGTGAAACTTTTTTCGTCACTGCTGAAATTTGTTCGTCCCAGCTCAGATGTTTGTCAACAATTACCCCAAGGTATTTGATATTTTCTACTATGGAAACATTCTCCTCGCCTACTACGAGAGAGGGCTTTGCTACTCTATCATCACTTATATCTTTCAGTCGTTTTCTGCTGCCAACTACAAGACTATGTGTCTTAGCAACATTCAGGGACAATTTATTACCTTGTAGCCAAGATTTAAGGTTACTCAGGTCATCATTGACGCAGTCGTTAATATGTGTAACCGAATCCGACGCAAACATAAGGCTTGTGTCATCAGCATACATATTAACGTCACAATGTTTCATCTGTAGATGGAGGTCATTGATATATATATGATAAATAATAGAGGCCCTAGACAGGACCCCTGCGGTACTCCACAGGTTATAGATTGTATATTCGAGATCTTCCCATTTACCTTACAACATTGCTTTCTATTAGTTAAATAAGAGCAGAACCATTTCATTTCTTTATTATGAATACCGTAAAGCTCAAGTTTTTGCAATAATATTTCATGGTTCACAGTGTCAAAAGCCTTTTTGAGGTCCACAAAGGTAACTGCAGTGTACTTACCACCCTCTAAATTCAAGTACCAATCATTAGTGCACTTAAGCAAACATGACAGAACAGAATGCAACTGTCTGTAAGCTGATTGTTTACCGAAAATGAGTTTATTCGAATCTAGGTAGTGGTACAGCTGGTCATAAATTAGTTTCTCAAAAAAGCGAGAGACAACCGGTAAAACAGAAATTGGGCGATAGTTGGAGCTTTCATCGGCATGACCATCCTTAAAAATTGGTGCAACCCTTGCTATCTTCCAACAGTCAGGGAACAGGCCCAAGGATAGAGACAAGTTAAAGAGTTGACTAAGGGGCTGAGCCAAAATCGGAATTCCTGCCTTGAGGAAAAAGCTGGAAATTCGATCTAGGCCCGACCCCTGTGAAGTCTTGAATTTATTAATTGCTTTCAATAACTCTGGGGGCTGCATTGGTGAAAATGTGAAACGAGCAGCCGTTGGATTTATGTCATGGTCTCCTTTCAATAGAGTATCTTCCTTATCAGGAATTTTTTTACTCAACTTGTCCCCAACTGAACAGAAGTACTCATTCATTGCATTGGCTATGCTTTCAGAATTCTTGATTACTGTGTCCCCCACCTTTAGGGATTGGATCTGAGTTGACTTTGATCGCTTGTTGACGAGTTTGTTGATTGTTGACCACGTCTGTTTGAGGTCACCTTCACACTCATGAAGTTTATTTGTGAAGTATTCTGTCTTTAATCGAGAATTCATATTATTAGCCTGATTTCTAACTTGTCTATAAGCATTCATTAATATTTCAGATTTTGCCTTGACCGCTGCATTCTTAATTCTGTCTCTAGTTCGAAACAGAGCCTTCAGATCAGGAGATAGCCAAGGGCTGTACTTTTCTGACACTCACCTCTCTATTGAGGGAGCGTGCTTTTCAATTACCAAAGATAGTGTCCTCATAAATTTATCTACTATCACATTGATATCGTCTGAACAAACTAAAATAGCAGACCAGTCTACGGCATCGAGATCAGCTAAGAAAGCTTCTTTATTGAAGTTTTTCAGCTGTCTTGTATGGATATGCTTATGATTATGTTTGATTCCACCTTGATACTTTCTAACAGAGTAAACGACATAATGATCACTAATGGCGGCCTTGACAACACCAGATTCCACAATATTGTTAGTGTTACTGACAGCAATATGATCTATGATCGTGGAGGTATTTTCAGTCTCCCGAGTGGGTTCAGTTATCAACTGTTTTAGTCCGAAAGATTGATATAAGTCCTTGAGACGTTTAATGTGCCCTGGAACCGGGGGTTTTGATTGATTTGTGCCTCCAGTCTTCGTGCTGAAATCACAATTGGTATCCCCTAACAGGATTATCTCCTTTCCCTCTGCTTCAAAGAAACGCAGGACTTGTTCAAGCTTATCGAAAGTTTCAAAAGGCTCGTTAGGAGGCGTATACCATGAGAGTATCATGAATGGACCAGCTCGTGGCGGAGTGATCTGTGCGCAAAGGACTTCCATATTTGACTTAGGAATATCGTTCCTAATATCAAATTTGAAAGTATCTCGACAAAAAACTGCAATCCCTCCGCCATGGCGATTTCTGTCAAGTAGCCGAAATTTGTACCCTTCAATTTTGAAAAGGTTGTCTGATAAAGTATCATCAATTTTGGTTTCATTTAGGGACAAATTACTGTTACCAAAAGTAATCAGAAATGTAAAATTCTATTGCAGGAAATCTAGCTTACGGCCTTTT
Organism: Aurelia sp. 3 sensu Dawson et al. (2005); assembly: GCA_964020215.1. Lineage (NCBI taxonomy): Eukaryota > Metazoa > Cnidaria > Scyphozoa > Semaeostomeae > Ulmaridae > Aurelia > Aurelia sp. 3 sensu Dawson et al. (2005). The sequence continues at coordinate 15,231,374 of OZ026572.1, forward strand.
TAATCGTGCTTGGCAAAGTTGTAAATCAAGAAGCTAGATAGAGGTGGATTGAAGCAAATATGAAATGTTTCAGAGCAGTTTTGGAGATAAATCCACTTTCCTGAAATCAACAAAAAAGCATTAAAAACAATTTGTGAAGCCTGCGTCGAAGGATTCATTGTGTTGATATATTTTCTGATTACAAAAACTTTGCTGAACGCTATCCTTTTTAATGGTTTTCAATAGGCAGACTACTGTTGGAGAAATTTAAATGATTCCTTAGGAGGGCGGTTTAACAAAGCAGCAACTCGCTGCTCACTAGAGCGGAAGGCCGAGTTAGCGTAAAACCCGTCTTCTGTTAATACGCAAACTTGAATATGATCTTGTGGTATAGCATTTCATATAACGGAAATCTATTTGAAGATTTGATATTTATTGACCATTATTTTTGGATTTCCTGTTTCTATTTGCAGGTCACAGACTTAAAGGTCAAGATATATTTCACGCAGGAATAGCGACACATTTTGTACTTTCTAGTCAGGTGAGACCATGGTGAATTAGTTGAACAATTTTCCTTAGATACCTGGACCAAAAAGCGTCACACGTCTGAAAATTCATTACAGTAGAAACCCGCATAACAGAACCTAGGTTTTTCTTTGGCAGCCTGAATTGGTTCTTAATTAAATGCCTGTTGTTATAAATTCCAGCCTGCAGGGTTCTTAAAGAGGTTCTTATACACAGTACTCACATTGTACACATTAATACTGCTTTCAACGCTAGAATCCAAGAGATTTTTGAGAATTACTTGAGAATTCTAGAGAACATTTTAAGGTTAGAGTTATTGTTAAAAATCTGATAGTCTTTTGTACCACTAAAGGATTATGATCAGAAAATTAAGAATTCTTTAAAGTCCTCGAGAATTCTGAAGACATGAAACCTGTTATATAAGAACCTCCCCCAGTTTCAGCCTCTTGAGATGTTCTCATTTAGGGGGATTAGAATATTGAATTTCATCCTCAAGGTTCTTATAAAAGTAGGTTCTTTTATGTGGGTTTCTACTGTACATGGAGAATACGAGAGATATTCAAATCAATCAAAGTTTGGTTCATTTTTCATTTCATTCATTTTACGTTACTTTGATATGGTAGCCCCATCAGTGGAGAGAACTGCTTTACAGGAGCCGTGTATCAAGTATACAATACATGTGCATAAGCAATGATATCTTAAAATGTCTGGTTGAATAGGTAACATGTTTGATTATTTTTAGAATGTTCCTAGCTGAAATCGGTTGCTCCATTTAGATTTTGTAAGGGATTTTCTAAAAAGACTCCGTTCGAGAAATCTTAAAAAACGTGCTAAAATTAGGAGCAAGTTTCGGTAAGCTGTTTAACTTAAAGCGATGAGTTCAGCAAGCTTTAGAACGATTCTCCCATTTGGACGGGAAGGAATGACCGACTAAACGTAATTGGACATATCGCGAATAGAACAAGACACTTTTCAATATTGTTGCTCAGGGAGCAGCACTTTCAAACGCTGGACCTTTTTATTGACTCACCCGGTATTATTATCTAAAAAAGAAATTAATCACAAATTATCTCATGTTTACAATGAAAAACATGAAAAATTAATACCGGGTTTGCCAGAATAAGTTCCGACTTTTGAGAATTCATAGGACCAAGAGTACTTCACAGATCTGAATGATTGAAATTCTAGTTAAAAGCCAAAAGATCGAAGTAGCTTTGTGATTTTACTCGCTGTCTTGCCAGTGCAAGAAGTATAGGTAAATTCAACTTTATTTCAGGGTTACAAAATGACTGAGAAAGGGCCTAAATCATTTATCAGATTGTTTGGATTCTCCTCGTACAGAATAATTCACAATGGGCGTTTCACCACTCTCAAGAGCACTAAGATTAAGATTTTCAAACAAATACCAAAGATTTTCAATCCCATGGAATGAATGTGCTGAGGATATCTCTCACCCAAGAGAAATTACATTTTCTTAATTTTTCTGTGGGAGGAGTCCTGTATAAAGATCGGTCAGTTTGAATTATTATTTTTATTATCATTATTATTGAAACACAAAATGGTAGGATAATATTGAATAAACGTTGAACGATCTACAGTACTGTGTCGCATATAAGAAACAAAAGTTTCAATTTAAGGTCTAATGAGATATAAACTTCAATTCAGGGTGAAATTTCTAAAGTTTCTTATTAGAAAAATCATGTACTATCAATTAACTAGAATCAGACACGAGCTTTATGATTGTCATACAAAACATACTTTTTACATTAAGAAAGGTTACATTTATTCCAGGAAGGTGATTTGTGCTTCATTTGCATGCAATTCTCATGTTTTCATGTGAATGGGCTGATTCAGCTGCAAAGCTGAATTTGTCATGTTTTTCAAATTTCTAATGCACACATAGTTTTTTGAATAAGAAAGATCTGCACCAGTTTCTTATAAGAGAGGATATTATTTTGATCAAGGTCTGGTGTTTCTTAAATTAATGTTTCTTATATGCGAGACACTACTTAGTACGCCTAAGACATAGTACTGGAGTTTCTTAAAATTTTGGCCATCCTAGTACTAGTTTCTTATAAACCAGTTTCGTTAAAAACATTTGTACTCTCAATATCATCCAAGTATCTAACTGTATCCAACTCCGACCTTATCCCCAGGACCTTTTGTATACTGATAATCATGATAATCATAACTTAAGTTCTTCTCATTGTCATGGCAACTGAAACAACTTACTGTAATAGCAACAGATTTCATCTGATTTAATCTCGTGATTTTAGCTGCTCGTATTAAAGTGAATCGCAGCACTAAGTTTAATGATCTGAGCTTTTACGACGGAGAGGAAAAGGAGGGGTGTAAAATCCCCCCCTACCCCCTGAGGCACTGACTGCTTCAAAGCTCCCAGGTGAGATAGGGTTAACGGTGGCATTATACTGCACATGAAAAGGAAGGAAATGATCTTAATGAAGACAAAACTGCGTCTGAAATGTTGAGCTCCTTGAAAAATTGTTTATCTTACTCGTTCTTCTGGATCATTCGTATTCCTCTTTCCATTGAGCACTCCACTCATCATTCATTTTCATCATTCTGTATTACAGTTTCATCCCTTCATTTCACCCATCACTACATTCTTCAATTTCATATCATCGGTCCATCCTACTACACCTCACTGGCCACAAGTCCTACGTTTTTACCTGTGATTGTCAAAGCTCAGATTTCTGTTGAGAAAATTTAACAGTCTTGTCTTCCTTTTAAGTTTCAAGAAGACATTCGTTCCTATAAGATTGCGATTGTTTCGTTCCAATGTTCACAACACAGAACGTTTCACAGCTTTGGCCGTTATTCCAACATTTCTCTATTTTCATGTGATGTTTGTGTCGCATCTTTTTGCTCGCCTTGAGCTTACTTTGATTTCCGTATGTCAGTTTCTTGAAAACAGCACAGTTGCAAAGCCTGACAAGAAAGTTCAGGAAAATAGGATTCTCAGAATTTGTTATATAGTCTTTGGAAGACTTAAAATTCTTGGATCAAAAGACCTAATCATCACCAAAACATGAATTAGATGTGAATAAAAGATATCAAAAAGTCTTTAAAAAACTCAAAGAAACTGTATCACGCTGATTTGCACAATCAATACAAACGGTTTCTTACTCAAACATTATTTGTTTGAAGAAAATGCTAAGGCAGCACAATGCTAATACTTAGGATTGCCTAATGTTGGTCAAGGAACTGACCTACTACGAAATGCAAGCAAGTTGGGGTTCAGGTCGAGAATACTGTTTCCAAGAGAAGCAGAAAAGCAAGTATAAAAGTATTTCTTGCTGCCTTTAGACCTATTTCATGTACCCGATATCATAACGTTACTTCAACTTATTCGTAGGCCAGACAATCTTTTGAAAGAGACGATTTGAAGAAAACCCAAAGCTTCTGAGGGAAATGTTCAGAGAGGTCAAATAGCGAAACACAGATACAATCGCGGACAAAACTCATTGGGACAGATGTTTTTTGCCTTAAAAGAGGCCTTTCCTGTATGGAAACTGCTACCTTTCACTGCTAATGCCCCCCTCCCCCCCATTGCAATGTCGGTTGCTGAAAGAAGACATACTTGTCAACTCATCGATGAAATTTTCATCAGCTTTCAACATTGCAATGGGTGGTGGGGGGATCTCAACTCGAAATTTCCTCCAAAATACAAAGTGTATCATGAGTTTTTTCCGCGATTGTCTGAAAGGGTTGAAAACTTCAGGGGCGCATAACTCTAAGACCGGTTATGACAACAAGCTGAAATTTTCAGAACTTTTTCGTCTCCACAGCCGCTACCAGGAAGTTTTGTTTTATGTTTCTACTGTAAGCCGTAAGAACAAAAACGACTCCGAAAAATTCAAGAAATCATTATTGTGTGCGGTGCAATTTGTGAGTGTTGACGCAAATAGCTGCTTCATTGCACATATGACGTAACTGCTGCAGAATGCATTGAGCCTGGAAAGATCAATGCCTTGCAATTCAGGTTTCAGATAATGTCTGGCTTGTGAATGCTTCTATTCAAACTGACCATTGTAAATATCCTATTGTCCCAGAATGAATCAAAAATAGATTTCAAAAGGAAAGTCAAGCACTCTAGCGCAACGGTACTCATAAGCACTTGCGTAGCAAAATAAATTGATAATAAATTCAGAATAACGTTCAGAGGCGAAGTTATGGACGCAAACAGTGACAGGGATGTCAAGCTTTATATTAGGATCGAAATATAGACTATTGACGGTTGCATTTAGAACGGTGGGGTCGAATGTCTACGAAGGTCACTTTTTTGATCAATAAACAGCTGATCTTGTCTTTTTTAAAGGTGACAAAGTGAGTATCGATGAAGTTTATTATTTTTTGCTGGTTAACTGTAGGCATTTTCCGTCTGGATAAAGGATAAATGCCTTGTATCACCCTTTGTTTTCATGTAGAAAATGAAACTCCTAGAAATACTACGCTGCGATGAAAGCTACGGCTGTTTTAACACGCACTGTTCAAGTGTGCTTCGATGACCTCCGTCAGCCCAAGGCTTGGCCTAAGTCAGATTTGAGAATGACGTAATCCATGTAAACAATTGTATTCAAAATTTAGATATCATAGTTAGGCTAGATGCAAATCTGCATGCATTAGAATGCAAACGTTTACGGCCTAAATTCACTGGGAGGATCCCGTTAGAAGTGGTCACCGCCCAATGATCGAGTCTCCTCCCTGTGAAAATCGCCTGTATTTCCAGTAGACCCTGTCTGATCGCTTTCTAGGGCTTAAATGTATTTGCTAATCGTGTGCCAATGTTGTTTGGAAAATATTACCTGATTAGAACGAATTTTAGGAGTGTTTTGCTTCTTTTGTACATGCACACTGAACTTAGCTGTTTTGACGTAAAATCATCAATTTTCAACAATGCTTCAAATGCCTCTTTTGGGAAAGAAAAACAAGTAAAACCACACGCAAGTCTTTATTCAACAAAGGACTTGCTTCCCACCAAATCCCAGCAAGATATTCAAACGTGCAAGCAATTTACAGCAATTTAAAATTACACCATTTTCAGACAATCGCGGACAAAACTCGTTGGGACAGATGTTTTTTGCCTTAAAAGAGGCCTTTCCTGTATGTAAACTGCTACCTTTCACTGCTAATGCCCCCCTCCCCCCATTGCAATGTCGGTTGCTGAAAGAAGACATACTTGTCAACTCATCTATGAAATTTTCATCAGCTTTCAACATTGCAATGGGGGGGGGGGGGGGTGGGGGGATCTCAACTCGAAAATTCCTCCAAAATAAAAAGTGTATCATGAGTTTTGTCCGCGATTGTAGGCTGTGGTTTCCTCTCAACTCAATGGGAGACGCGTTTTGGCAAGTCCGTGAGCCTGCAACGCGCAGCCAACTTTTTCGGGACTTTCTCCCTATTTCAGATGAAGTTAATGAAACAATTGTATTCCAGGAAAATGCATCATCCAATGCCTTAATCATATTTCATTAATTCGGATGAAATAGATTCAGTAAAGCTTACCTTTGTCGCGATATTCCTTCCTGTCTTTCCATCAAACCTTCGCCGCAGCAACGAAACTGCAACCATTCAACCGTTTTCAAGAGAAAAAGAGATCGCGAATACATTCCATTTTCGAACACTTTGCGTAAGTCACGTGATATTTGCAGTCATAAGGGTTCTTTGAAGAACCTTTTTGACTTGAAGAACCTTAGGGCTCTCCAGAATGCCTTTGAAGAACCCTATAGGGTACTCTAGAGAACCCTAAGGTTCTTTGAAGAAGCTTAGGGCATTCAAGAACCCCAGGATTCTTCGCCAGAACCTCTGAAAACCACCTTTTCTCTGTGAGTGTGAGTCAAGATGTTTTCTTAACCTTGCCAGAAGTCTCAATCGACCGGCTGCTTTCTTGTAAGATCTTTCAAAGTGCGAATTCAGATCAAGTGAACTGTTCACTTACATACCCAGGTATTTGTATTCATCGGTATTTCTTATTGCATTTGAGCCTTGGTACACCTTAAAAGGTTCTGTCTGCATGCTTATCCGTTTAGCAGTTCCAAACAGTAATGCTTCAGTTTTACCCTCCTTCATGTTGATGATCAGTTCGTTTTCCTTTAGCCAGTTTGAGATCAAATCCATATCTTCGGTAAGATTTGACTGGATACTTTTCGAGTCCTTGTCAGCGAAGTATATGACTGTATCATCTGCATATTTTACAATCCGAGAGTGCCGTATCGCATCGGTAATGTCATTAAACAATATAATGAACAATAAAGGGCCAAGTATTGACCCTTGTGGCACTCCAGAATACAGTTCCTGTTCATCAGAGACACAGTTGTTGTAACTTACGACAGCTTTTGGAGCAAACAGGTAGTCTTTGAACCAAGCATATTCTTTTCCGTCAACTCCATATTTGGGTAGCTTTTCAAGCAGCTTCGAATGACTTGTTGTGTCAAACGCTTTGCTCAGATCAATAAAAACGGCGCCTACTAATTTAGCATCATCAACGCTTATGGAAATGCGATAGAAGATTATTTTGATCTAAGTATGTGATAAGTTGACGATGAATTGCCTTTTCTATGATCTTTGAAATAACTGGCAAGATTGAAATAGGCCTGTAGTTGTCCAAGACTGAGAACGGACCAGACTTATGTACAGGGATGATCTTTGCTTTCTTCCAGTCCATTGGAAAGATTCCTGTTGTAATAGATAAGTTTATCAAGTGAGCCAGTGGAGCTGACAAAATTGCAGCAGAGTCCTTCAACAGGCAGGGTGGTAAATCATCTAGTCCAGTTGCCTTATTGCGTTGGATAGATTTTAATATTGATTTTGCGATACCTTTACTACTAAGAACAGCACTTCCATCAATACTGAGAGATGAGATATTTGCAATCTTATTTTTTTTTTACCTTAATAACGTTTCATGTACTTCTAAGATACCTGAAAGGCTGAGGTACTTTCTTAAATTTTCTCCTGTTTTCTAGCCATTGTAAATGTAACTATGATATCAATTATAGAAATTCCGTAACTTTGACATGAGTGAAAAGAGGCTAAATCCCTGAATCTAAATTATAAAGACTGACTCAGGTATATTTCATTCTCCGCAATAGCTAATAATCAAATCTATATTAAGGAAAAGAAGTAAATTATCTGATACATTAGTGAAGGTTTCTTACAAAGCCTTGAGGGAATTGATATGTATCGGCACGTGGCTTTAAATGAAGAGATTATGTATCCCTCCCTTTTTCACTAATTTTGACGTGAAGTAGTTTCCAAAAGATCAGTGTTTTGTCATATTTGCAATGCTCAGAATAATGAAAGAAAAATCACAAAAATACTTCGTCTATCAACCGAAGGTCGATTCTTTCCAATATCGCAAATTTTCCCCGCATAATAATTCAGACATGTGAAGTTTTTTTCAGTCCATCCGGTTGGTAGAGTGTCGTATACCGGGTGAGTCAAAAAAAGGTTTAGGCGTTTGGAAGGCAGTGGAATAAAAAGTATGTGACCGATATTCAAAACCAAAATGCTAATCTATCAGTCAAAGGTCAACTTAGATGAGAAACTTTTGTTTGGTAGTATCCCTCATCTTACAGACCCAGAAATTAGGAAAATGCTGGTAAAGGGCATCTTTGAGAACAAAAATTCCACATTCCATTCTGGTCCATGATTTACCTTCTATTGAAATTGGAATTCAGCATCTCAAACTGGCAATGTAAACTTCAATGCCACATAAATTATGGACCAGAATGGAATGTGGAATTCACGATTCCCATACAAACCCCTTACAAGCATTTTGATATTTGTTGGGTCTTAAAGATGTTTGATTTTACCAAACGAAATTTTGTCACCTAAGTTAGCCTTTGAGTGATAGATTAACACTTTAGTTTTGAATATCGGTCAAATACTTTTTATTCCACAGCCCTCCAAGCGCCTAAACTTTTTTTGACTCACCCGGTATAAGAATCATTGTGTTATGATATATGATAGGAATGGTGTTGCCTGCAATTGAGCTCCGTTATTCGAGGCTCCTGCTCTAGAACTGATAGTATGCCAGAAAAAGCATCTTGTATATCATTTAGCGCCCCCTGGATCCAGCAACATTGAAGTATCAACAATCATTTTACAACTACAGGTCAGATTATCGCAGAGGCCTTTGGAAAAGTGAATAAAGAAGCAAGAAGACGGAATGGAACGGAGAAAGTAGATCGACTTCTTACAACTAACCATTGTCTTAATCAGTACGAGGCTAAATATAGATAACAATGATAAATCAAAACTATCAATATTTGTCCAATTCAATCTTCAAGACAACATTACTCAACGTAGTCTTTGAAATATTGTGGTCATGCTATCTGTCGTCCTGACCGATTTCTATATCCTGTTTGCTCTTTTTGCCTTGGTTGACTGACTTGTTGGATGCTCTGCTGTCTGTTCTGGTGTATGTATTTTTTGCTTAGCTCTATAGTTTCCTTATGCGATGGTTGCTCTATCTGGACATATAATCATCATTTGATGACTCCGCCGCGTTCGTGGATAATGTTTAGCTGGAGAGATAATATCATGCGTCGACGTAGTCTCTGTCAAATATTATTATTATTATTATTATTATTATTATTATTATTATTATTATTATTATCATTATTATTATTATTATTATTATTATTATTATTATTATTATTATTATCATTATTATTATTATTATTAATAATTCTTTATTTAAAGTAGCCTAATGTAAAATAGCTAATTTAAAGCTAATTAAGGCCTACTAACGAAAAATAATCATGAGAAATAAATTTATAATAAGAAAAAAAAATAAAATACTAGTTACAAGTTCACATTAAAAACCCTAGATTTGCTACAAAGATTCGACAAAGCCTACAGTTGCACTTCTCCCCTTTCCATGTTTTTATTCGGTTTTTAAAAACAGCCAAAGAATTAGCAGTTTTTATATCATTTGGTAGCATTTGCCAAAGTTTGTGTCCTATAAAAGGTGTGGTTTCAATCCCAAAATTCGTGGTCCTTGCACTTGGTTGCAGAAGACTATTGCCACTTCTTAGGCTATAAGGCATATCATTAGTTATAAATATGTCCTTCATAAATTCAGGGTTTAAGTTTTCTTTTGTCTTATAAATTTCGACCATTAGCAACTGTAGGTTTCGTTGATGGACTGTCACTGAGTTGTCCCTTTTCAGCAGAGTTTCAAAATCAGACTCGTAGTCTCTGTATGCAATTCGCAGTGCTCTTAGGTGCATCTTATTTATCTTATTATTCAAGTTGCTATCGTGAAACATCCACACTAGAGGGCAATAGTTAAACTGGGACATAATAAACGTTTTCATTAACAAGACTATTTTTTCCGTTTCCATGTATTTTGATATCCTAGCTAACCCATGAATTTTCTGATTGGCCTTCTTACAAAGATTGCTCACATGGGGTTTGAAGGTAAGGTGTTTGTCAAGAGTTACCCCCAACAGTTTTTCCTCAGAACTTTCCTTTATTTGAGCGTTGCCAACATGCATTGAGGTATCAGTGCTAGATGTGCTGATTGTCATTAAATGGCATTTTTCTTCATTTAATCTCATGTAATTGTCTGGAATTATTTTAATTATTTTCTGCGTGTCCCTTTCCAAGCTATTAACTACATTTTGTAGTGATTTATTACATGCATACAGAGTCGTGTCGTCGGCGTAGTTACATACCTCAGTGTCAGTCAGCCCCATAAACATATCATTAATGTATATATTGAATAAAAGGGGTCCCAAGACTGATCCTTGCGGTACACCTTGTCTAACATCACTATAAGTGCTAAACGAACCATTCACTTTCACCCTTTGTTTTCTGTTAGTCAGATAATTGTGGATGAGGTCCATACATATGCAACCATACATATGCAGCTTTGCCAGAAGAAGTTCATGATTTAGGATTTAATAATCACTAAACGCAGACCTGTCACTAAACGCTGTACCAGACCAGACATGCTCTCTTGCAGCGGAAAGTTACGACTTGAATTTGCGACTATAATTGGATTTTATTTGTGTTGTTTGCCTGTTTGTTATTAAACTAGGGATAAGAAGAAGCTCGACAAGAGTTTATGCTTCTGAAAGACTCTGGAAGCACGATTTACAGCAAGGCAAGTTTCAGCAAGTTTCGAGACACGTGGGCCTAAATTTGATTCGCACGCTCCTCAAGAAACTCGTAAGAAATGGCTGAAAGCTGCGAACTAGAAGAAATGATCATCAAGGCCATACCTGAAATAAGGGAGAAGGGGCACAAGAAGCCAGCTATTAATACCATCACCAAGAGACTTGAACAGAAAAATTGCAGTTATAGTGAAGGAGAAATAAAAAAAGTTGTTGAAAGACTCATTAGACGTGGACAGGTAGAAAATCGTGGGAAAAATGGAGAAGAATCCCTTTACGTGGTGACTCCTGAAGTAATGCAAATGACCAATCCATGTCCCAATGCCAGTGCTAAATGTACCCCATACGAAGAATTTATTTTGCTTCGGACACAAGTAGAAACCCTCCTAAAGGCATCCAGGAGTAACCATGGAAACAACGTAGGCAAACAATCTGAAAAGGAAAAAGAATTGAAAGAAGAGTTATTGTTGCTGAAAAAAGAAAATGAATCACTAAAAAATGAAATTAGAAGAAAAGATCTTTTGATTAATAGCATGGAGAAAACAGAGAAACCAGACACCAGCGAATTCCAATTCCCAAAGAGACGGAATGTTGCAAAGATTGATTCGTCGATTTGCCCATGGGACTATATTTCAACGAGTAACAACAGGTTTACACCTATAGCCCCGTCACCAGAAGATGTGTCTCTAACAACAGAAATTCAAAAGCGAGACAAAGTAATTCAGCCAATGGAAAGTGCTGCGAAAATCCCAACTGGGTTAACCAGAATCAAAACATCAACAAATCAAAGCGAATCTACCCGAAGTTCTATGAATAAACGTAAGAAAATGAGATCCTGGATGAGGCCGCCAGTGCACAATTCAACCGAAATTATCGGAGATTCAATGGTGAAGCACATTCAAGGCTACAAAATGAGTGAAGCAACAAATGGCCAGGAAAAGATCTTTGTTAGGGCATTTCATGGTGCAAAAGTGGATGACATGAATAGTTATTCGGTGCCAACAACGAAGAAAAACCCAAGGAGAATTGTCATACACTGCGGTACCAACGATATAAGCAGTGGAACAGCACCAAATGAAGTGGCCGAGGAAATCGTGGATTTAGCAACAAATCTCAAAAGCCATGAAAACGAGGTATTTGTGTCAAGTATAGTCGCTAGAGGAGATCGATGGAATGAACGTGTAAGTCAAGTGAATAACGTTTTAAAGGCTAAGTGTAACAGTGAAGGATTACCATTTATTGATAACTCCAACATAGAACCGGCACATCATTTAAATCGTAGCAACCTGCATTTAAACTCTGAAGGGACACGTATGCTCGCCAATAACTTTTTGAGAGCTTTAGGCCATTATTGACTATTATGTAGAGACGGAAGAGTGCAGGCTCCAAATGATGCAATAATTAATTCAGAGGACGATAGTCATATTTCGGAAGATTTAAATAACGGGTCAAATATCTCAGGGGTAGAAGCGGCTACACCTGATACCTCTGCAGATGGAGCTATAGATGCAAAATCTTCATTGAAATTGTTAAGACTAAGAAACATTGGCCGGGTGATCGTTGGATATTTAAATATTAATTCCGTTCGCAATAAATTGGATGCGCTCAAAGAAATAGTTTCACAAAATTTAGATGTACTCATGATTGCTGAAACAAAAATTGATGCTTCCTTTCCAACGGGGCAATTCACCATAGAGGGATTTACGACTCCGTTTCGATTGTCAAGATGTCAATGTTTTCAGCTACAAGTGATTTTAGAGGCTCGATTTTATTTCGAATGGAATTTATATTAAGATAAGCCACAATTAAACCCCTTTGATTTTTTTGTTTAATATCTTTCAGTTGTGAGGAAGCATCATTGCCTTCCATTGCGGTATTGGTAACATTAGCAACTTCATCGACGGTACTTTGCGTGTTAGGTTTAGGAATATTTTTGGGATTTTGTAAAGAAAGTCAATTTCTAGATGCTCTAAATAGATTATCAGCAAATATATCGTCACCTGCTCTATTGAGATGTAACTTGCTGCTGTTGAGATGTTTGGCAGGGTTTATGTTCGAATTATCGATCAAAGTGATGCCTTCTTCCTGATACATATCTTTTAGGAGGTAGTTGACACGTACTCTCTTTGGTTCAAGATAGTCAAAGCGAGCAATCAAACCTGATATGATCACTTTTGCTCCACTGCTCCTTATTTCATTCGCAAGCGAGATTATTTCTTGAGAGATTTGTAATTCCGACTTTTTGCGATCAGAGAGGTCGTTAGTTCCAACATGGATAATAACTTGGCTAGGTCTTCGATCAAGGGATGGCTGACAATAATTCCGCATGTCTTTGATCGTAGATCCACTGAACGCATGCACATATATATTTTCATTCTCTTCACAACGTTGTTTTAATTTCCATCCAGCAATATTCTTTAATAAGGAATCTCCTAAAATGGCTGTTGTGTGGCTTTTTGACTGCTTATTTGGACTTGATGTGTGGCTGCTTGGCTGCATGCTTGATGCAAGGGGTGTTGCCTCGTTGCTCTTTTCATTCGGTGTTTCCCCTGTAGCTTCGCAATTTGTTGTGATGCTTTCAGTGGCTGCATGCGCTGTTCTGGTATCAGTGGGGATCTCTTGAATCGTTGTTTTCGAGGCAGGGACGGATTCAGGAGCTTGAGAGGCCTTTGTTTGTGAGGCCTTTTTATCCATTGTTTCGTTGACTGCATTGTTTGAGACTTCTTTCGATCTTTTCTTCTGTTTTCTCTTTCTCTTTGTCTTCTTTGCGGCTTTATTGTCATTGCCAACAATCTCGATGCTTTCATACACAATAGCTGATTTCAAAGGTGTATTCTGTTTGCTTTCAATTGATGTAGGCTCCTTTGTCTTTTCTGGGTTGTTTACTTTGCAATCTGTGGAGATCTTTTGGCCTAATTTCAATTTTAGTGAAAAATTTTCCTCTACTAGGGCAAAGTTTCTATCCCGTTCAACTTGAAGCAGACTTTGTAGCTCGACAATGGATTTAGCAAGTCGTTCAAAGCTGATATAGATATCTGCGGGTGGAGACTGCACGGATCTTTGAGATGTCTTTTCCAGAGCGTTGGCTGCTGAAATTAGTGGTCGTCGAGGTGGTGTTGGGACTCCATCAAGAAACTCGAAAAATGAATCATCAAATTTTCTTGAATTATCATCAGAGCGGGCCTCCTTGGCATTCTCGGCTCCATATGTGGCATCATTTGGCTCGCCTTCTGTTGGATCTGACATCGCTGCCATCGCTGCATACCTATCTTCATCAGACTTCGGTTTCAGTAGGCCGTGATCGATCAACTTGAGGAGCCTCGAGGCAAGCTCATATTTCTTTCCTAATATGGATTGATTTCGCTTTGAGAGTTCTGCTTTTAATTCACCAACCTTTAGTTTCTTTATTGTCGCGGCATTTAGCTCACTCATACTTATTTGATGCAATATTCATAGAAAAACAATTCAAAAATCAGGTATCTGCCGTAACGTGCGTCCACCCGTAACTTCTACACTGTACCTTATAATTCCTTGTACCTTACCTTATACTGTACACTGTACCTTATAATATACACAGGGTTTCCCAAAAAGCATGTGCGCTTTTCGAAGTTATGCCAAGAAACACATTTGGAGTAATTAATGACCACACAACTCAAGAATGTTGACCAGGTGGCGTGTCTAACGCAATATTGCTGGTTTAAAACGACTTTATCACTTTGGAAAAGCAAAATAACTGACGGACGCATGTCATGGCCTACAGCACTTGTGTTCCACTTCGCCATTTCTAGCAAACCTAGATATGTTCAATTCTCCTGGTTATCACAAATCCAGTTCATGACTGTTTGATTCACTTATGAACATCAGCAACCGAGCTAGGTTTGTTTTTTCAGTCAATTTCTTTGATAACATAAAGTAGAATAATGAATCCTCTGGTTTTTTCCCATCAAAAAAGAGAGGACATCAGGGACCCCAATTTAGAGATTATAGGGATTGAAATAACCCCTAGGCATGCTAAGAGTTACATAGTGCTTTGTTGGTACCGTCCGCCAACTGAGGGTACAGACGTTTCCACCTTTGAGGCTTTAACGAACATTATAAAAAAGTTAGACGCAGAAGGTAAGGAAATTATTCTTGTTGGTGACACAAATTGCGATTATAAAAAACCAAAGGACTGTAACACAAGGAAGCTGAAACTTATTTATTCAGAATTTCAGTTTGAACAGCTGATCAAGGATTTTACAAGGGTAGCTGCTACAACAAGCTCTAATAATGGAGAGATTAGTACATCCAAAACAATAATTGATCATTTCTCCACGAACAGGCCAAATTTTATTTCATACTCTGGCGTCATAAAACTTGGCATGACAGATCATTACATGATCTTGGGAATCAGAAAACTTAATGCCAAACTCCAGGTCACAAGGAAGCAATTTAAGACCGAATTTCGCAGCATGAGAAATTATGATAGGGAAGCTTTTCTGTTCGACCTGCAAAGCGTTGATTGGGAAATGGCTACATCCACCGCCTGCGATGACCCTAATGTAATGGCAAATAATTTCTACGATCTTTTTCACTCGATCTTAGATGTGCATGCACCGTTAAAGACACGGAAAGGAATAGCGAGGCATGCACCTTCTCCCTGGATAACTCCCCGTATCAAGAACTTGATACGTGAGAGAGACCGGGCTAAGAAGAAAGCTGAAAAAGACCGTTCAATATGGCCTGAGTACAAACGCCTAAGAAACAGGGTGACCAGTGAACTCCGAAGAGCCGTCGAAGGCCACTACCGCAGCTTGATAGATGAGAATTCCAATAACCCCAAGGAGATGTGGAAAACGATTAACAAAGTCTTAAACAAAAATCAGTGTTCCACGACTCCCAGATCCGTTATGTACGAGGGTCAACTGGTTGAAAAGCAAAAGGAAATTGCGGAAGCATTCAATAACCATTTTACCACCATAGGCCCAAAACTTGCGGAAAAAATCGAAACTAAAGAATCCGATGACCCACTAAAATACCTAATTGATGAAGGGCCTTCTACAGCCCCTCGTTTCGAATTTCATCCGGTTGATCCAAGCACTATCGAAAAAGAAATCAAAAAGTTGAAGTGCTCCAAATCTGCAGGATATGATAAAGTTTCTGTAAAGTTAGTAAGAGATGCAGCAGGAATTTTATGTAAGCCGCTAGCAGCCATATTCAACTCTTCATTTGAAATGGGTATTTTTCCTGACATGTGGAAAATAGCAAGAGTGACCTCTATTTTCAAGTCTGGTTCGAAGAACGACATGGACAATTACAGGCCTATATCCGTGTTATCTGTTTTCTCGAGGTTGCTAGAAAAACTAAGGCATGATCAAGTTTCAAATTACTTGAAGGTGCATAAGAAATTTTCAAAATGTCAACACGCATTTTTAAAGATGCATAGCACTTTAACGTCACTACTTAACGTAACAGATGCGTGGTTTTCTAACACTGACAAACGCAAAATTAACATAAGCGTATTTCTAGACCTCAAAAAGGCTTTCGATACGGTGGACCACGGTATTCTCCTCTCAAAGCTTACTAAGTACGGCGTTGTAGGGACACCTCTTCGGTGGTTCACATCGTACTTGACGAATAGAAAACAATATTGTCAGGTGAATGGCCACAAATCTATCCTAAAAACTGTTCACTGCGGTATTCCTCAGGGTTCGTGCTTGGGGCCTCTCCTCTTCATTCTGTATGTCAATGACTTTGAGCAGTGCCTCAATAAATGCACCACAAACATGTATGCGGATGACACCAGCGTAACTTGCTCTGCTGAAGATATTGACGAACTCTGCAATGATCTAAGAACTGAGGTTGACAATATTGCAGAATGGTTACGGCAGAATAAGCTCAGTCTGAACACTGATAAAACAGAATACATGGTTGTTGGTCACAAAAGACAAACTAACCGTATCCAAGGTCCATTAGAGGTAAACATAAATGGAGGACCAATCAAACGGGTCAAAAAAGTCAAATACCTTGGAATTACAGTGGACGAAAACCTTACATGGAACGAGCAATATAAAAACCTCAAAGGTAAAATTAAAAATGCTCTCTCGTCCCTGCGGAAATTAAAGAACATACTACCGCAATCAAAATTGGATCAGGTGTACAAGGCACTGCTTGAGAGTCATCTGAGATACAGTGATGAACTATGGGGCAGTTTGTCAAACACAAAGCTTGATCATCTTCAGCGTCTGCAAACTAGAGCACGAACGCTAATAGAAGGCTCTAGATTAAAGGATGGGTGGAGATGCAATTGGCTTTCAGTCCAAAACTTGATAAAATTTGACAGGGCCGTGATGATCTATAAAATAATGAATGGCCTCTGCCCGGACAAGTTAAGAGGGAGACTTGTTACCAGATCTCAAATATCTAGTTATCAAACAAGAAATCAGTTAGATATTGACACTCCAAGGCAGAACCTAGAATTCTCCAAAAACAGTTTTTTCTATTCTGGTGCAAAGACGTGGAATGAAATCCCATCAGAAATCAGAACAAGTTCCACTATCACCCTATTCAAAAGGAAACTGAAGGAATTCCTACAAAATTAGCATCCTTCCCGAAGCACGATCCCTAGGAAGACCAGCAAAGTTGTAAGATTTTATATATATGTAAATAGACATTTGTATAGTTTCTCTTTTCTTTTTTAGCTGATAGGGTTTTGTGTTTAAATATGATAAAATGAAAATGAAATTTGAGGTAGCCAATGATTTCGACTTTCTTGCTCCGTAAATCAGCAACTACTGATCAGATTTGATCAAACTCGAAGCAAGCCTCGTAACTGAAATCTCTTCTATTAAAAGTCTTAAAAACAACAAAATGGACTCATGGCTGCTCCGCAGGAGCCATCCAAAAGCAGCACACATGTTTTTTGGGAGACCCTGTAGATTGTTCCATTTAGCTCCGATCATTCACTCTAACACCAAATTATTGATTTTCGTATTCAGTTTGATGAGCTGGAACAGCGTCTGGTCAGCAATGGCATCGACAATCCAAGTGAAATTTTATCGGAATTTCATAAATCGGTATGTTGACAAATTGTAGATTGCATTTGCATGCTGCAACTTAGGAAACTTATATTCAATCCCTCTGTTGTATAATAGTTGCATTTCATTAGATACGCGAAATGAATTTCGCAAAAATGGATAAGGTCGGCTACCAACACGTGTGTTAGCCTTTGTCGCAGACCGATGCATGTTTGTGTTGATGACTTTTTTATTTTTGTATTCAATATAAAATTTTACAGAACGAAACTACTTAAGACACTACGTACGAGCTACTTTACTAAACTACGAGGACGATTCCATGGAGTGCAGGAGACCATGACAAGTCCGCAGTCATTAACATAGAGAACATGTAACTAAACTAAAATTAAATATACGGCTACGAAAAATGCACATGAACTTCACCGATAATTTCTCAGGTTCGTTTCGCTTTGCGTGTCAGGCTAACGTTGAGCAAGCAGGTCATTCACAAAACACGGTTGGGGGGGGGGTTTTCTCAGCTAAATTTCGGGTAGGGGGTGTGCCGCCCACAGTTTCAAAATGGAACCGTTGGCTGGACCAATCTTTGTTAAAATGATACCCTTGGCTAGACTAATTTCTCCATTAAAAGTACCCTGAAAGGGCGTTTTCTAGACAAAACTTGCCAAATTTTCGCATTCTCAGGACAGAATTTTTTTGAATTTGGTTTTTTTGCAGAAATTACCGAACTTTTACAGTTCTTTGACCAAAATTGCCAAAAAGCATACCCTTGCCTAGACTAAACTCGACTAAAATTGCCAAAAAGTATACCCTTGGCTAGACTGGAGATCGATCGGGATTTGGTTAATGGATTTGTGCCCAATGAGCGTAACATCCAATTCGAAACAAACTCACAAGCAAAAGAACTATAGATAAGGGGACTTGGTGAGTATAAAGTGTAAAACAAAGGTTTAGAAGTTCCTTAGTCAAACCGACCAGTTTGGTGAATGAAATTTAAAGTCAGTTCGAGAAAATGTTTATTAACGTCACTGGAAAGGTCTTTATCACCATACAATAAAAGTTGTACCAGAACGTTTTTCAAGAGAGTTTTGATTTGAACAAATGGTTGCAATACTACTGACACGCCAGCGAGAAGATCTCGTCGTTGGATGTTAAATGAAGGACAATGCAGCAAAAAGTGCTCCGTATCCTAAATACCGTCATTTGTATGGCACCTTGGGTTAATGGTGTCCTTAAAGTTGTGCTTAAACTTGTGGAAATTTAATTTACTGAGACCGACTCTTATTTGGGAAAGATACGATAAACCTAATGGGTCATGAATCCCAAAGACAGGTTTTGCAGAGGGACGAATTATCGATAAAAGCTTTGACTTAAAGGCAGCAATGGACGGTGTAGTCCTAATCTCAGGATCGAGTTTATTCCATTCAGATATGCAGTTAGGATAGAAACTAGATTGAAATTTTTCTGTTCTTGCCCTAATTAGCCCAACAACATCTTGATTGCGGAGAGAGTATTGCGACTGATGAGGTGGTGGAATCGGCACCTTTGTATACAAGGGACTGAGATTATTCATCATCTTGTAGAACAAAGTCATGCGTCTACTCCATCGACGGGAACTGAGTGACTCCCAGCCAAGCTCTGCATAGAGTTTTTCACGCGATGTTCCCCTCCATGTTCCTGTTACAGCTAGAGCAGCAGAATACTGGACAGCTTCTAGCTTTTCCATTAAATTTGGCAAAATGATGTTTCGGCGGAATTCACATACTTTAGCTGGGGTATGATAGATAACATCCCCATAGTCTAGGTGGGGACGCACATTAAAGCTTGTATAGTTCGTTGAGGGTATGTCTAGGCAAATATTTGGAGAGATATTTTAGCAAGCCAATGCCCTTTCTCGTTTTAGAGATAGCAGATTTAATGTGAACTGAAAAAGAAAGCTTCGATTCTAGGATAATACGTAGGTGTTTATGTTCCTCAACGTTCTTCACGGGTATGTTATTGAAGAGTACGATGGGATGATCCACTTCATTTTGTCCTTAGAAAGCAGTAATTCGACGGCTTGTTTTTGCGGATTATTATCATTATTGTTATTATTATTATTATTATTATTATTATTATTACTGTCTCGGGTTGTATAAGTTCTTGTCACGCAGAGCTTTCACTCTCTTTCTAGTCAGTCCAAATCCAAAAATTTAAACAGGGAGTAGGAGACTTTGGAAGGCCACTTGGGGGTATTTTGGGCACAGAAATCATTCATTGTTTCGGAACCGCTTTGTTCTTATGTAAAAACTTCTTTTCATTTCAATAGGATTTTAAAATGTTAATTTTTCTTTTATTTGTCTGGGTTTTAGAAATACATTTTAATGCAAATTTTATGTTTAGAGTATAAATACTTGGCTGTCTAGATTTGTAAATACACTGATGAAGATTTTATAATCGAAACGTCTGACATAGAACAGTTGTGTTTCTCTTCTTATTATTATTATTATTATTATTATTATTATTATTATTATTATTATTATTATTATTATTATTATTATTATTATTGATTTATTTAAAGTAGGCAACATACAAAATAGCTATAAAACAAGAGCTAACTCAGGCCTACTATCTAAAAAAGTAAAATTTGTAAAAAGAGAATAGTTATCTACAAATACATTTTTACGATGTTTTCCATATTTACAATGTTCTTTTCAACGGTATTTACAAAGTAGTAAAATAGATCAGTTCAGGAACCCAACCTGAGCCACGAAAGGTCTACAAAGTCTACGATTGCATTCTACTCCTCTCCAGACTTTGTTTCTCCGTTTAAAGCTGGAGAGGGTTTCTGACTGCTTCATATCATTGGGAAGTGCCTGCCATAATCTACACCCGCGAAACGATATCGTCTCCAAGCCATTGCACGTAGTGCGCACTTGAGGCAATAGTAGATTAAATTGTTATTATTATTATTATTATTATTATTATTATTATTATTATTATTATTATTATTATTATTATTATTATATTATTATTATTAATAATATTATTATTATTATTATCATTATTATTATTATTATTATCATTATTATTATTATTATCATTATTATGGTTCGTACTGTTACACTCAGTGTTTCACTGGAAGTTTTGCCTTTAGATCTGGTTACAACCAGTAACCTCAGGTCCAAGGCTTCTACTCATTAGTTGTTCTCTTTCTTTGAAGTCCAAGCGAAAGTCTACATTTCCAAAGTTCTTCGTAATATTCTTGCAGATCCAAGAAGCGTACTTTTCTGCAATGTCTCTATCTTGATGTTAATACCAATTTTCTTTATCCACATGTCTAATTTTTTTGAAATCATACCCAGTGCACCAACAACAATCGGGATGACTTCAGTTTTCTTCATTCCCCAAAGGGTTGCAATCTCTCGCCTGAGGTCTTGGTATTTTTCTACCTTTTCTTGTTCTTTATTCCCTACTCTCACATCATTCGGAACAGCTACGTCGATGATCTTGCATTCCTCTCCCTTCTTCTCAACAACTACAATATCAGGTCTTCGACTTTGAATTAAGTGGTCACATTGAATGGTAAAGTCCCATAGTATCTTGGCTTCTTCATTCTCTAACACACTTTGTGGCTCATGCTCATACCATTTCTTTTCTCTTCCGAATTCGTACATGCCACATAGTTCCCAATGGATAATTTGCGCGACACTGTCATGCCTTGCCTTGTATTGTTTCTGAGCAAGCTTACTACATTCGCTTACTACATAATTATTATTATTATTATTATTATTATTATTATTATTATTATTATTATTGTTATTATTATTATTATTATTATTATTATTATTATTATTATTATTATTATTATTATTATTATTTTTATTATTATTATTAATTCTTTCATTTAAAGTTGGCTAAATGCTATAGCTAAATTGCTAATTAAGGCCAACTATTTACAAAAGCAAAGAAAACAAAAAATACATGTAAGATTAAAGTGAAGATATAATTTACAACTAGAAATAACAGCAGTCAGGAAGTGCTGCGGATTGGTATTTATACCAAATGCGAAGGAGAAAGAGATGTTATACGGGAAACAATTATTAGAAATCGTGTTCTTTCTGGGAAAAGGGTTTCCTCACGTGTTCACAAGTTTCGGGACATTGTGGCTCCGTAGTAGGGATTACTCGAGAGTTCAGAAATAGATGAGAAGTTAGTTGGGGGCGGACCATATCGTGATGGAGTCAGAAAGCGCTACTATGCATGGAAGGAAAGGTCATTGGTCACTGGAGAATGGTCAAAATACTTGGGACAAGTTACGAACTTGCGCTACTTTGGTCTTTGATTACGTGCCTCCTGCTCCTCCCGTTTCAATGTTGCTTGAATGAAACGCCATTCGAGCACGTCATTTTTTTCATTTCATTTCATTTAAAATTATTTATACACGAAAAAAAAACCCTTCAGCACTTAATATAAATAACCTACTTACAAATTTAAATCTAGAAATCAAATTCCTAAAAAGCCTAAAATCCTACATTCCTAATCTGCTGTTGTTCCAGGGAGTCGTGTTTTAAAAATGAGTCTAGCCCTTTAAATGCGTTTTTAGTCTTCGTTTAAAACGATTTAAAGTCGGTAGCTCACGAATCGTGGAAGGTGTATCATTCCAGACTTTCAGCGATGCATAGTGAAAACTCTTTTTGAAAAACTCTGTCCTGCATCTAGGGATTTGAAGATCCTGAGAATTTCTCGTATTGTATGAAGAAAAACATGATCTGGGCAAGTATTTATCAAAAAGGTTTTCAGGACATAATCTGTTTACGATCTTGTAGGTCATCACGTTCCTGTCGTAACGGATAATATTTTCTACATTTAGCCAGGAACTAGACCAAAGATCTTTAATTTTTGCATTCTCTATCATTGACCATGCTCGAGATTGAAGACGTTGAAGAGCAGCTAATTTTGTTTTACACAAGCTACCCCAAATAACGTCGCCATAACGCAGATGTTATGGAAAAGTGCCTACGTCCCAGCTTATTTCGCCCAGAATTGCGTGGAGATGGTTGTTAATAAACAGTGAATTGTAGCTTGAGAAGCCATGGGTCTTTTTGCGTGAAATTTATCACCATGACGCTTGAGACGAGAAGTAACTTCTGAGCTATTTATGCTGAAATAGGCGTTGTTCGCTTATCTTGCTGAGTACTATCTTAAATGTGGGTGTGGCAGAATAGGTGGGTTATGAGCAAACATAGATTCCCCATGGAGTCCTTCAGCGAAGACAGATTGTCGGCTAAGAATATGTATAAAGCTTATTTTGCACAGGAGGATATGCCGAAAGAAGCCAATTTTGTATCTTTTTGTGTCATTGAACGAAATATGACATCAAAGGATGGCGTAAGTTGCTATGGTAGCCTTAAGAATGAAACTTTTGAAAGGAAATATGACTTTTAACGCTGGAAATTACCCCTTTTTGGTCAAAATTTTGCAGTTTTCTATTGATTCCTATTCAAAAATTACTCATTTTCAAGCGGCTGCTATCAATAATCAGAAGGACATTACAGGATGTTTTCACTCCAAAGAAATCGTGCTCGTTTTCATATTAAATGCACTTGCTAACCTCATTTTATTGCCTAAATACCTTAAAATGGGTTGAATAAAGATCTTCCAAGTGTTTGTTTTTAGTTTCTCGATTCTTCCATTTCAGAATCAGCGCGAGACGATCGGCCATTTTTCGTCTTCCATTTTCACACAAAAGCGATATCCGGCGGACGCAAACCCTATCGGACAGTACCCTCGTTCCAGAAAGAAATTTGCCTTAAAATTCCATCAAGAAAACTCTATTTTTTACGGGAATGGGTCCTCGTCCTGTGGTCCTACAGTCCTAGCCGTGGCAGACAAGGGTCTGGTTAATAGATCAGGCCTTCTCTGTGTTGTTCCAAAGAAGTCGATTTATTGCTTCGCAATTCTGATCAAGTGAACAAAGGCTATTTTATTGGCATTATATCAGCATGACAAGCAAATTCCTTTCCCACGTAAAAATAAACCTTTATTTGAATGAAGCATTCTTTGCCAACATTGTGGCAGCATCCTTCAATATTGATACGAAGAAGTTGTTGCATTCATGTTGCTATGCTACTTAATTGCAAAGTAAGGTGAATTGAGTTGTTATTGATTTGAATTGAAATCCGTCGCCCATTGACCCATTGACCCATCCATCCACCCATCCACTCTTTCAAGCTGAATTTCACTGTGCAAGAATATTAATGCTGCGCAGGCGCAGCAATAAAAAGCCTAAATTTGGATAAAATACTTTGCATAATCTGCAGTTGCAGGCATGGCATTTATGGGCTTTGATAACCCTTTTGAAAACTTGAAGGGAATCCGAGTTTTTCAGCTCTGCTGGTAGTGTCTCCCATACCTTTTTCCCCATAAATCTGACTGTATCGATTCCAAGGCAGGTTGTTTTCGCCTTTGGTAGTCGCAGTTTATCAGAACACCTTAAGTTGTAAGGCATTTCTTTTTCCTCAAAAATTTGCTTCATAAAGCTGGGATTTAGATTATATTTTGTTTTGTAGATCTCTACCATGAGCAACTGCAGGTTCCTCTTGTGAACGGTTACCGAATTATCCATTTCTAATAGTTTTTCAAAAGTAGAAACATTGTCCTTGTATGCGATTCTTAAGGCCCTTTCATGTATCCTATTTATCTTATTATTCAAATTTCTATCGTGAAACATCCATATCAGCGAGCAATAGCTAAACTGGGACATGACGAATGTTTTCATCAACAGTTTTAGTTTCTCGGGCTCCATGTAGATTGAAATGCGCGCAAGAGCATGAAGCTTTTGACTAGCTATTTTACATAGCGTTTTGACATGGTTTTTGAAACTTAATTTCTTATCAAGAGTAATGCCCAATAACTTCTCTTCGCCGCTTTCTTCAATCTGGGCTTCTCCAACATGAATATTAGCTCTTTCGTTACTAGCCCCAAAAAGAATGAAGTGACATTCATCTTCACTTAATTTCATATAGTTTTCTGGAAACCATGCTGTTAGTCGGTTTGCATCTTGCTCTAGTCTTGTTATCACATTTCTAACCTCATAATCGCATGAGTACAAGGTAGTATCGTCTGCATAGTTACATATCTCGGTTCCGTTCATCAGAAGAAATATATCGTTGATATATATATTAAATAAAAGGGGCCCTAACACCGAACCTTGTGGCACACCTAAGTTAGTATTTTTCCACGTGCTAAAGGAACCATTAATTTTGACCCTTTGCCTTCTATTCGAAAGATAGCTTTGAATAAGCGCGAGGGCACTTCTACTAAAACCATATGCATGCAATTTCGCTATTAGTAGCTCGTGATTTAGACAGTCGAATGCTTTGGAGAGATCCATTAATAGTGCACCAGCAAAGCCTCCGTTATCCATGGTTATCTTGCAGGTTTCTAGGAATTTTAGAAGTGCATGTTGCGTATTATAGCCCTTCCGAAAACCACATAGTAGAGCAGACAGAAAGCACTCGACGAAAGGCATTTCTTGCTCATACATGAGCCGCTCAAAGACCTTAGAGACTGATGACAGAACAGTAATCGGTCTAAAATTTGTCTTGCTAAAAGCATCATCTTTTTTGAAAAGTGAGGAAATATCCCCAGCTTTCAGTTCGTTAGGAAAATCGCTTTCAGAAATACATGAGTTTTAAGTGCTAACCAAGTGTGGCAACAGCAAATCAGAATTTTCTTTCAGAACTCTAGCTGGAATGCTTTCAATTGCAGATGCTTTTTTATGATCTAATCTTTCTATCTGAGTCATTATCTCCTCTGGCGAGCAAGGCAGAAATTCAAATGTTTCGGAAGGATGAAAGCTCTCTGTTATCCTCTTAATACTTGAGTGTAAACTGTACTTAATAATAGCGAGCTCAACAGGATCGTCGATACCATCGGCTGATACCACGTTTGATCCTGTTTCTCTATACCCAGTGAACTCGTTATATTTGCGAAATAATCGTTGAATATCTCTCCAACAGCTTTATCGTCGGAGACTATCTCGTCATTTTCAAGCAGAGTCACACTTGAAGTAGTTTTTACTTTACTAGAAAAGAGAGTCTTTACCGTCTTCCAGAATTTTCGATTGTCGTTAAGACTTTAAAGATCAATATTTTTATAATATTCTCGCTTGGCCTCACGGAGAAGTTTCACGCATAAATTTCTTTATTTTTTGAAAGCTGTCTTATTTTCGTCCGTTCTGTCTTTGTTATATCTATTGCGGAGATGAGTTCGATTCATAATGGCTTTTCTGAGTGCTTTCGTCATAAAGGGTCCTTCATTGGCTCTAACAGATTTCTGTTTCACCGGAGCATGCTTATTCAATACACTTAAGACTATTGCATCAAAGATATCATAGCTAATCAAAGCCTGTTGGCTTTGTCTAATTAGTCTATCTTTGAGATCTTTCCTAAAGCTGTCAATATCAAACTTACGGTAGTCCCGATAATTGATTATTTTAGGGCCTCTTTTTATGAAACCACCCTTTACAACAGTTGCAATCATGCAATGAAAGTCCGATAGCCCTGTTTCAATCGATACTGTATTTTGAAAATTAGAAATTCTGTTGGTGAGAATCAAATCAATTGTCCTAGGTCTATCGGACTTAAAGCATGTTGGTGTCTTAACGATGTTTTTAAGGTTATAGGATTCCATGAAATTGCTAATATTCTCGTCGTTCTCTTCCGTATTAAAGTCTCCCATCAAGATGAAACTTTCGAATTTTGTACTGAAGTGATCTAACGAGTTTCCTAATTCCTGGAAAAAATATCTTTCTCCTTGATTAGGAGGACGGTATATATTCGCAAGAAGCCATTTTTATTTTTGATATTTATTTCAACAAAATCACATTCTATATCGTCAGGAAGCTGATACTCCTTCAGCTCTCTAGCTGGAATTCCATTTCTTACATATACAAGGATTCCGCCCCCATGTCTATTTCTATCATAACGAAAGGGAGGATGAAAGGCATCCAATAAGAATTGACTGGTGGAAAAAGTATCGTCAAGTTTCGTTTCCGCAATGCCCAGTATGTCTATGTTGTTTGACATGATGACTTCTAAAAAGTCAAATTTATTTCTTATAGAATTTATGTTCAAATAGGCAATGATTATACTGTTGTGGTTTTTTATTCTTAGATCTTTTAAAATGGTACTTGGTTCCCCTGTCTCGCTACCATTAGCAATTTCATCGATTACTAAGTTTCCATCAGTTTCAATCGCAATTTTTTCATTATTTTCTACAACTTTAGAAACAGTAGGTTTATTCTTGCTAGGAGCCTGCGCAAGTCAGCATTTTCTATGGCTTCACAGAGATTTCCTGCCAAAATCGCATCGCCATATCGATTCAGGTGCAGTCTACTTTTATTAAGATGTTGGGCTTTATCAATATTATCATTATTTATGAAACCAATGTTCCTGGAGTTGCAAATCTCCCTCAGTTTTTCATTCACTAAGCATGCCTTTTCATTGAGGTCGTCGTTATCACCCCTTGGGCAGATTCCAGAGACGATGATGGAACTGTTGTCCTTCTTCATTGAAAGGGCCACTTTCGTAATATTTTCTGCGATTGTCTCTGCAGTCATTTTAGAACGGAGGTCGTTTGTTCCGCAGTGCAGGATGTGAAGATCCGCATTTTCTTCCACGACCGGTTTTGTGTAGTGAACCATATCACTCGTTTTTGCCCCCGAGATGGAACGCACGATAACATTTTGCCTCAAAGCTGCTCTAAGTTTCCAGCTATGGATATTTTTCACCATTGAGTCTCCAACAATAATAACTTTCTTTCGTCGGTCTTGAGGACCTTCCTTTGGACTGGAACTCTCTTGGCTGGTTTTCCCTGAGGCTCTTCCTTTCTGGGATATGAAATCTTCATATGCCGAGGCGACTTGTGCTTCTGCTACTTCTTCTTCGCTTTCTTTCCTTGAAGGCAGTTCCTTCGTTGCATTCCCTCGTTGTTTTCCTTTTGCTTGTTGTCAGTATTACCGATGTGCGTTTTGTTGTTTTTACGCTATCTTTTGTTTGGACGCTTCTTCTTTTGTGATACCTTATTGTTTTCAGCAGGGATGCTCTTTTGTGAGGCTGTGTCACTTTCAATAGCGATGCTCTCAAACACAATATTCTTATTGTTCACTGCATTGTCTTCAATTTTGGCTTGGCCACAAAAGGGCTGAGTTGTCCCTGGAGTTTGGAGCTTGAGTTTATTGTTTTCGATTTTCAGTTCACAATTTTCGATTAATAATTTCTCATTTTTGTCTCGTTCGATAGCTAAGGCATCGTGTAAGCGTCTAATATCATCTGTTAACCTGTCAGCAATGTCCAGAAATCTAAAAAACTCTGACATTTGGGCGCCGTTGTCGGGTTTGATGGGTGACGAATTGTCATGGCGGGTATCACCAAAGCCAAGGCTCAAGCTGTCCGATGAGGATGAGCATCCATTAGCGGGATCACCACAATTTTTGGAATCTCCGTCTGTAAACTTTTCCAAGTCATAAATGAAATATGATTCCTCTTCGTTAGCTGTTAACTCTATATATACTGCACCACTTTCGACGAGAAATTCCAGATGCTTTCGAACAGCATCCTGATTTAGGCCATGCTTTGCCGCAGCCACTTTCACAATATTTTCAGAACATGGACGACGTCTGTCGATTTTCCGGATTTTATTAATTGCTTCGTAGATTGCTTTTTCAAGAGTGCTTTTATCCATAGCTCATACGTGGTTGAAATTCGTAGTTGAAAGAAGTACAGCCTTGATAACTAGCAGCAACCGATCGCAGCCGATCGACACTTTGCGCGATGTTCTGCTTAGCCCACATCATGGCATAGATCATGGCAGCCTCTTAACTCATAAGGATCTGGATTAAATGGCATCCTCCAATCATGGGCCCACACAACATCGGCAAAAAGCTTGACATTACATTTCAAGTCAACAGCGAGATCGTTGATATATACAAGAAAAAACAATGGTCCTAGTATGGAGCCCTGGGGCACTCCCGCCAAAGCATCTCCCCAATTAGGGCACTGCCCGTTCAAAACAGTTCGTTGTTTTCGATCCTTAAGAAAGCTTCGTATGAGAGAAAGAAGTTGTCCTGAAACACCACATTGTTTTAGCTTATATATAAGACCATCGTGCCATACCCTGTCATATGCTTTAGAAATGTCAAGGTACACTGAGCGAACATCGAGAGGGGGATTACCCCCCCCCCCGGGGATTACAGTCAAACGCTTTAAAGATTGTGTGTGTTATGGAAATCAATTGGTTGACTGTTGAGTCGCCGGGTCGAAAACCTGATTGATTTGGGTTCAGTAGTTCACGAGAAACAAGATGTGAATATAAGGAATCGCACATAAGTGTTTCGAGTATTTTCGGTCACGAACGTTTTTTGCAAACTGATCGTTCACGGATGGTCACGAATTTTCAACGCTCCGTGTTTACGCCGATGATACTGGATCTTACAGTTTGATGCCACTCTGAGTTTCTGCAAAGAGCAATTTAGTCACTCAACATCAAGAATGGCCTTCAGAAGAGTTCGCGTGCTGCTTTTTGTTTCATTGCAGCTTGTTTTATTCACTCGCAACCTGGATTTTGTTAGGCCACTCAGCCATGAATGCTGTAGCTGTAACGCAAACATTCAGCCTGCTGCGTCCCCTGGGTTGAAAATGGCAACTCCAACTTTATTCAATACAAAAAGAAGTTTCAACAAACAACCGAGGTATTCAATTAAACGATCAAAAAGGAGAACTCTATGTTATGCAAATTCAACAGCTTCTTTCCATGTTCTTATTGCCTTGAGATTTGACATTGAAGAAAATCCTGGCCCAAAGGTGCCGTCTCCAAAATGCTCGTTGTGTAACAAGACAGTTCGATCAAATCAACAGCACTGTGTTTGCGAATTTTGCCGCCCCGTATCACACTCTGTCTGCTTGGATCTATCTTTTAAACACTCAACTCGATCTCTGATTCACACATGTGACCCCTGCTTACACAGGACTCTCCCATTCGCTAACTATGCAAAAGACCTTGATTTGAGTAGCTGTGACAGCTGTGAAAGCTTTGAACCAGACATGTTGGATGATATGGACAATGACAAGCATGTAGCCGCCCTTGAAAATAAGGCAAATCTTTTCAAATTCTTGCACCTCAACACTCAGTCTCTTGTCTCCACATTCAATGAATTCTATATCACTTTGGCTAAATACCCATTTGATGTAGTAGCGCTCTCAGAGACCTGGTTAAGGCAGAACAAAATGCTCCTTGACAATGTTACAAAAAGAGAGGGAGAAAAATGAAAGACTTCTTTGTGACAACCTCACACTGAAAACAAAGAATCTAGAGATGCAGTCTTTCATTGATAACAAGACGCACGCTGGCACAAGTCCCAAAGGAAACGACCATGCACATACCAAAAAGGCTATGGAAATCCGCACAAGTTTGATAAATGATGCAGAAAGATTCAATAGAGAGAAAATTAATGAGAACAAGGCAAGCAACGAAAGGCAAATTGCAACAGAAATCAAAACAAACCAAAACTCAAGACCTGCTGAAAAAGATCGAAACCGAACGCAAACTGCTTTAGGCAAAAACAAAGGGAGCAACAACAACAGCAAGAACAGGTCAGAACAACATCAAAGTCAAGCCTTCCAGCAAGGTACACAAACACGTAATAACACCAACAACAAAAGCACGAATAAAACAGGAAAAGATCAAGATCCAGGCAAATTAAGCAACAAAGAGAAGAAATTTAAAGTCCTTATCGTCGGTGATTCACAACTCCGTCGTGTAGATGAATCTAAGCTTTCAAATAGCCGCCGTGACGTGGAGAAGAGGTTCCAACCAGGGATGAGGATAGGACAAGCAGTGGAAAAAACCGGCAAAAGCAACAGTGATGTTATAATTGTGCACGCTGCAACAAACAATGTGGCTTCAAGCACACCGGAAAAGCTTTGTGAGGAAACTGTAAGAACACTGAAGCAAATACAAGCAAACAACCCGAAAGCAAAAGTGGCGTTCTCTTCAATTTTCAAGAGGAAGGATAACATGGCCCTGAACAACAAAGTGAAAAAGGTAAATGAACTTCTCGAAACTGAACTTGCTCTCAACGGCCTAGATATGATTGACAATTCTAATATTATGTTCAGCAACTTATGGGACGATGGCCTCCATATCAATGACGGTGGTATAAGAAAATTTTCCGGAAATATTAGCAGCTTTATAAAGTATTGTTAGGGGTGTCACAGTTCTAATAACGAAATCATTGAGTGTAGAACAGGGCCACCAAGAAAGAGAAATGGTCTAAAAATAGCGTTTTTAAACATAGTCTCCCTCAGGAAACATAGACATGAGCTAGAAATCGTGCTAAATGACCATGACATAGATATCATTGGCCTCAGTGAGACGCGGCTTGACAAGACAATAAGTGACTCTGAAGTCAGTATCAGTGGTTATAACATCTTCAGAAATGACCGCAATTTAAATGGTGGAGGTGTTGCAATTTATGTCAAAGCAAGTTTACCTGAACCAACAGTAAGGATAAAAAGTGAAAATCTGGAATTGATCTCACTTGAAATTGCACCTAAGCATGCGAAACCTTTTCTCGTTGTTTGTTGGTATAGACCTCCGACAGCAGATGAGGCCGCATTCGATAATCTTAGGGAAGTTTTGAAAAACCTAGATCAAGATGGTAAAGAAACTATCTTTGTCGGGGATACAAACTGCGATTTCAAAAATAACCAAAGCGCAAACACAAAAAAGCTGAAAGCTATTTACGAGGAGTATCAGCTGGAACAACTAATTAAAAGCTATACTCGAATAGCCACAACAACCAATGAACGTAACGAGCGAAATATCAGTAAAACGCTAATAGACCATTTCTCCACAACGAGCCCAAAATATATACTAAAAGCAGAAGTGCTAGAGTTAGGGATGGTTGACCACTTTTTGATTTACGGAATAAGAAAAGTAAATGCTTGGCGAGTCAAAGATAAGAAACAAAAACTTTTGGAGACTCGTAGTCTTAGCAAGTATGATAGGGCATTGTTTCGTAACGATCTGCAGCAGATTGATTGGGAATCCATCCTTAGCTCTTACGCTGATAATCCTGATAATATGGCTACCACTTTTCAGGAGATCTTTGAGTCAGTTTTAGATATCCATGCACCCCTGAAAAAAAGAAGAGTAGGTAGCACCTCTACTCCTTGGATAACCCCAGAAATTAGGAAATTAATGAGGGAAAGGGATGCAGCTAAGAAAGCGACGAAAACATATCCTGAAAAGTGGAACACATACAAGCATCTCCGTAACAAGGTAACACAAAAAATACGAGATGCAATACAATCACACTATCATGGATTAATTGAAGAAAATAAAGGAGATCCAAAAAGAATGTGGAAGGTTATTAACAAGGTACTATACAAGACAACACCCTCAACAGAAGTTTCGACCTTAGATGTTGAGGGGAGAACAATTACAAAAGAAAAAGATATAGCTGAAGCACTTAATCATCACTTTACCACCATAGGACCCAAACTTGCTAGCAAGTTAGAGTCCAGGTTTGATGATGATTCTCTCAAATATATCAATGCTCAGCAAAACAAAATGATGTTTGTACCTGTCGATGAAACGCATGTGCTAAATGCCATTAAGCAACTAAAAAATGGCAAAGCACCAGGACCAGATAAGATCTCCACTAAGCTAATTAAAGATGCAGCTGACTTCATTTGGAAGCCATTAACCATGGTTTTCAACTCATCATTGAAGTATGGCGTCTTCCCGGATATCTGGAAGTTAGCAAGAGTCACACCAATTTTTAAGACAGGCTCAAAAAAAGATGCAAAGAATTATAGACCCATCTCTGTCATTTCAGTCTTTTCAAGGATGTTGGAAAAAACAGTTCACGATCAGCTTATTGAATATCTCGTAAATAACAAATTATTGACGCCAAATCAATCTGCTTTTCGAAAATTATATTC
Organism: Aurelia sp. 3 sensu Dawson et al. (2005); assembly: GCA_964020215.1. NCBI lineage: Eukaryota > Metazoa > Cnidaria > Scyphozoa > Semaeostomeae > Ulmaridae > Aurelia > Aurelia sp. 3 sensu Dawson et al. (2005). Next base: position 15,264,023 of record OZ026572.1, read on the forward strand.
CACCGTAACATCCCTGATAAATGGTACTGACTACTGGTATGACAACATGGATAAAAAGCAACTCAACTTAGCCATATTTCTTGATCTGAAGAAGGCATTTGATACCGTGGATCATAGAATATTGATAAAAAAGTTAGGTGCATACGGTATCAGGGGAATCTCGGGAGCATTGTTCTCAACTTTCTTAAGTAATAGAAAACAATTTTGTTCAGTTAATGGACAAAAGTCAGGGGCTAGATTGGTAACATGTGGCATACCGCAAGGGTCGTGCTTGGGACCACTCCTATTTATCATCTATCTAAATGACTTCGAAAAATGTTTAGAGTTCTCTAGGGCTAGTATGTATGCAGATGACACGCATGTCACTTTAACATCTAACAACGTTGATGATTTGATTACAAATGCCCACAGAGAATTAAGAAACATCTCGGAATGGATGAGAGTAAACAAGCTAAGTGCCAACCCTAAAAAAACCGAATACATGATTATTGGCCATCCACGGAGAATCAATGACGTTGAAGTCTCGGAACCACTGAATCTTAATGATTCAGAAATAAAGCGTGTCGCAAAGACAAAATCACTAGGGGTTGTTGTGGATGAAGGATTAAATTGGGATAACCAACTCAGCAAAGTGAAGGGGAAGGTGAGTGGTGGTCTAAGATCACTAAGGAAACTGAAATACCTTATTCCACAATCTCAGCTTGACCATGTATACCGCGCCCTTGTTGAAAGTCATCTGCGATATGCTAATGTTATTTGGGGGAGTCTTTCAAAATCAAAAATAAATACCCTCCAACGTCTGCAGGATAGAGCACGTTCTATCATTGATAACGCCAGACAAAAGGATGGCTGGTCTCATAACTGGTTGACCGTTGAACAACTGATAAAATTCGATCGATCAGTTATGACATACAAAATAATCAACAGGCAATGTCCCGAGAGCCTTTGGGATAAATACCATCAAAGGACCCAGCTCTCCATCCACATAACAAGGAATTGCAGGGACCTTCAAATCCCAAGAAACAATCTTGAATACGTCAAGAAAGGCTTTCATTATTCGGCACTGAAAGCTTGGAACGACATTCCCATTGGCATCAGAGAGCTCCCTACACTTAGTAGGTTCAAAAAGCAACTAAAATGTTATTTCAAGAGCTGAAAGAAAACAAAAACACGACTCCCTGGAAGAGCAGCTGCTTCATAATAGGTTTTAGATAGATACACTGTAAATATATATATATTATAATGTAAAAACACAACTGTTTATAAAATACGTTTCGATGATAAAATCTTCTTCAGTTAAACTAAACCAGAGGACAGCCGAGTATTTATACATGTTGAAAACCCTATTTACAAGACAATGTCTTTACAAAACCTAAGCTAAAATTATTCCAAAATGATATTGCTAACAATGAAAAAGCATTGACTCGCACAAAATTTAAAAGAAGATGTTTGAAACTGGCTCACACTGGGCCCCCGGGGCCGCCAAGACCGCGCAAAAAGAACCACAAGACAAAGAGCTAAAGTCTCAGTGCTTTGTCTCTCGGGTCCCTCCGCACGAACTCAACGACCCGAAAGACCCAGCGCGAACCAAGTCTCAAAGTATTTTAAAGTTTTTATGACTCCCATCCCAGTAAACAACCATATTGAAATCCATGCGTGGCACCGTTTATTAATGCACTTAGGACTGGAAACTCTTCTGTTGTTGGAGTCAAGACCTTTAAGGAAGAACACCCGCCCAGTGACCCTCTAAGGATTTGCAAAACAGCTAAGAACTATTTTAGCCAATGCTAAATCCCAGATGGCAAGGAAGGGGATTCCACCCTTCCACCATGTGCAGAAAACACAAAGCCAAAGGTTGAAGTGCCCCACCCATGCAGGTCCCAACTCTTAAATGTAACGATAGAATTTATGCCGACCCACAAGCAAACATATCGAGTTCAATGTCTGCTGCTCTTTCGTTTAGGCCAGCAGGTGAAAACGTTCCAAGTTTGTACTGCCAAAACAGCTCTTTCCTTGAAGTGAATAGACATTATCCGCCCCATCGATTATCCTAATACTGACCGAAAAATTACCCCCATGTTGTTCATCAAAAAAGTGGCTAAAGAAACTAGCCTGTGGAACAGGCTTTCCTGTTGCCAAACTGCCCTCGTTATGTTTGCGTGCGTATGTCCTAAAATACGATTTATAAACATTGAACCTTTGTCGAAACTTGTTTTTGGTGCTGCCAATATATTTTTTATTACAGCAGTCAAACATTTAATTAAAAACTTATTAAATATTAAAACTTAAAACTTAAAACTTATTAAAAAAAATTTAGTTAAAAACTTTAAAATACTTTGAGACTTGGTTCGCGCTGGGTCTTTCGGGTCGTTGAGTTCTTGCGGAGGGACCCGAGAGACAAAGCACTGAGACTTTAGCTCTTTGTCTTGTGGTTCTTTCTGCGCGGTCTTCGCGGCCCCGGGGGGCCCAGTGTGAGCCAGTTTCAAACATCTTCTTTTAAATTTTGTGCGAGTTAATGCTTTTTCATTGTTAGCAATATCATTTTGGAATAATTTTAGCTTAGGTTTTGTAAAGACATTGTCTTGTAAATAGGGTTTTCAACATGTATAAATACTCGGCTGTCCTCTGGTTTAGTTTAACTGAAGGAGATTTTATCATCTAAACGTATTTTATAAACAGTTGTGTTTTTATATTCTTTTTTCTGTTTATTTTTGATGGTGGTTTTTGTTAACATATATTATAATGTATCATTGTAATTAGGCTTTTTTCTTTTGTTACTTTGTATTGCTGAAGGGATTTTGTGTTTAAATAATTTAAAATTAAAATGAAATGAAATGTTCAAATACCAGGATACGAACTCCTATATAACAACCGTGATAACATGTGGGGCGGAGGAGTCGGTTTTTATATAAAGGACACAATAAAACTTAAACGCAGGAAAGGTATCGAAAATTTAATGCCTGATCTAGAACATTTATGGGTAGAACTACCTGGGAAAAATAGAAATAGTCGGCTCTTTGTGAGTGCCATTTACCGTTCAGAAAAGCTACTTCCATTCAACGATTGGCTTGAAGAATTTGAGGATACGATTGGATACATAAAACTACCTGGGACGGTCCCATAATGATAGCAGGGGACATGAACATCGACTTACTCTCTCCAGATACAAACTGCCGTAATTACCAAGGTTTATTAAAGCAATTCAATCTCACCCAGGTGATAAAGGGTCTGACGAGAATTTCTAAAACTTCAGCTTCCTTGATTGACCACATATTAATAAGCGATTCAGAACTTGTAAAGTGCACTGATATTCTGCCCTGCCACAACAGTGATCACGACGGTCCCTACGTTCTTCTTAACGTGCGATTGCCTAAGTACGAGCCAAGATATAAGCTGATTCGGAATGAAAAGTCTTTCGATCAAGAGTCATTCGTCAAAGACGTAATATGCCTCCCTTTTAGCGTAGTCTACGGTGTCTCTGATCCTGATGAAAAATTGAGAGCAAACAATGTTAGGGTTAGGGTTAGGGTTAGGGTTAGGGTTAGGCAATATTTAATTGAGCATATTTAATGATCTTCTTCTTGACGTAATCAACAAACATGCCCCAATCAGGAGAATAAAGGTTACAAGACCACCTGCACCCTGGATGAACGATCCTGTAATAAAAAAACTGCAACATTCGCGAGACATAAGCCGCTCTGAAGCCCATCAGTCACAAAATCCATCGATATGGGACAAATTTAAAGAAACCAAGCGTGCAATAAAAAAGGCTGTAAGTAGAGCCAAGTCTACCTTTTATCGAAAGGCTTTTTCGAAAAAAAACCCGAAAGAGGTCTAGAAAATAATCCATGGCATCTTGCACCCACCAGCAAAACGCGTTAACTTCAACCCTGCTGAGCTTAATAAATATTTCGCAACTATTGCCAGTGTCACACTTAAAAAGAAGGCTATTCCAAGGAATGAAACTAGCCAGTTTATTGACAGTCTACCAGAAACTCGAAAAGATGCTAATTCTGATTGATTTCATCTTCATCGTACAAGTTATCAGAACGTCCTAAAACAATTGAAACTGTTACGCAATGACATATCGACCGGTCCCGATGAGATCCCGATTCGATTTGTAAAGATGGTAGCCGAAATCCTCTGCTCCCCCCTGACGCATATCATCAATGCATTTATAGAAATCAACAAATTTCCTACTTTTTGGAAAATTGCAAGAATCGTCCCAATTAAGGGTTGATTTAATGCAATTACAATCAATTTTAATACGGGAGAAAAGTTGGCATTCCAGTAAGGATGGTCAGCGACCAATGCTCTTGGGATGCCTTTTTCTGTTTACTTTTATTAGATCAAGATTCGTGTTTCCATCCACTGGTTTCGTACTCTGGGGAGTTTAATGTCAAGACTCTTCGATTGAAAATTGATTATGTTTTCCCATGGGCACTTTTTCCAATTTTTGCCCCTTTGGTTTTTAAGGGCAACAAGAAACTTTAGGCAGGTGGCAAATGGCTTAGTCGATTGCTTATTTGCATTCGCAAGCAGACAGCCAAGCTTAACAGACGTTTTGGAAGAGGGTCCTTTGCTGGTTTATTCTTGGTAATGGTAAAGTTGTGGTGAGAGAGTATCGTTTACAATTATCTGCCTCTTTATTGCCTAATATTTGTTCGAAAGTGGTCGCAAGATGACGGACAATGAAAATCCAACTGCGGTGACTGTATAGGAGGGCAAAATGCAAAGCCAACAAATGCACGCCTGACTTCGCTCGAGCCGTCAGTGGCTGATATAAGACAAAATTTGCAACAACTTTTAGCTCAAAGCACAATGCATAACCAACCAAGTAGTTCAGGTATTGCCGCTAATGCTAGTTTTCTCGCAGTCAAGTATTTTTTCTTCAATTTCGGCCCCACCGTTTCTCACAGTCAGTACAGCAGCATCTTCTATTTTGCGAAACCTGTTTTTGCCGTCCCAAAGCTTACAATTTTTCCTTAATTTTCAATTTTTTCCTCAATTTTTCTTCAATTTTCAAGATGTCCTCGATTTTACAACTGCCGTCTGTTGCTGCCTCTGCGTTGGGGGTACCTATAAATGTGAACTCCCAATTTTATTTGCCTCATGATACGACCCCTGGACTCAGGGGTGCTGGAGTGCTTCCTCCGGTGCCAGGTTATTTGGTAATTCGATAAAGAAAGGTTCCTTTGTAGAGTTCATTCTAATGCTTCCTTGCTATATTGGAAGGTTTCCAGGCACGGAGCCGATGGGATCTCAGCTGAATAAACTGTTGTAGGTAAATAGGGGTCTGAATTGCGCCTTATTCGTAATTTTCATCGATTGGACTGAGGCATGGGCGGTTATTTTTGTTGTTGTTCCACTGGGAAATTTACATATGAACCGATTTGGCGTTATCCCGAAGTCCACTCTCCTGGTAATAGCGACTGATAACTGATCTGTCTTTTCCACAGGAGAACAATGTTTAAAGTCGAATTTCGGATGAACATGCGAGCAGGGACTCGAAAACGCTGCACACCTATAGAACCTGGCTTTGCAGGGGGTACCCTGGGTACCAGAGCCTAATGTGGGGGAACGAGAATAAAATAAAAATAGAAAAAGGGGGAGAGAAGAAGAGGCTCTGGATCCATCAATCAGCAATCTCGTTTTCATGTGTAAAACCTGTGATCGAAGGTGATTCGAAATCACGTGTAATCATTGATCATAATCAGCATATGAATTGAATTGTGAAATCGCATCATAATCAGCATATGAATTGAATTGTGAAATCGCGCGCTTTTTAAACATTAAGCAGCACATGCCAAAATGGCAGGTTCAGAAACACCGGTGAAAATCTACAAAAGAGAGAAGTGCTGTTTTCTATGCGGATTTGACTTTAGTAATTCTGGGACTAATCCCATATATAAGGTATCACCAGAGGGTGAATATTTCAAAAAGATCAAGGAAATTTTTATTGGCTCTTTACTGGAAATACCAACGTCAGGATCCACTGTCTCGTGCAGAGGTTGCTACAACAAGGTAAACCGATTTGTCAAAACATTGGAAGAAATAAAGACTTTCAAATTATCTGTAATACGAAGAGTAGAAACTCTGCAAGCTTCCTCAAGTAGTACCAGCAGCATATTGGCGCCAGCGGTGAACAGAGTGAAACGATGTTCAAAATCGCCTCACCAAAATGGCCCTCCTATGAAAATTCTTCCTCCTATCTGTCCAAAACCTCAAATCAAGGTCACAGATGGCAAAGATAAACAGTTCCCAAGAATAAACCTCCAGAGTCAAGAAATCAGAGAGGAGCTGATAAAGCGTCCCTTTAGAGGCCTGGAGAACTTGCCATTCAAGGATTTGAATGATGAATTGTTGAGGAATGAAAACACCCAGAAAAAATCGACTGTTATATCGGTAAGCTTCAGTACGATCTATTTTCCTCTTCATATCAGACCATCTACCAATTGCAGTGGAATTATTATTGATAGTACTTAGTACTACAACTACAAATCCCTTTTTAAAGCGCAAGATAGTTCAAATATAAAGATCATCATCATCATCATCATCACCATCATCATCATCATCATCATCATCATCATTATCATCATCATCATCATCATCATCATCATCAACATCATCATTCCTTTTGATTTATTCATATATTTGTATATATAGTAGGTGAAAGCAAACAGTAGCTAAAATTACAGCTAATGAAAGGATGATTTCTTTTCAGTCACATTTTCCAAGCAGACAGAAACTCTGTTGTTCATATGACAAAATATGGGTTTGAATTTGAGCAATGTTATGCATGTAAAGCCTTTTATTGTGTGTTAAATTCAGACCCCTTGGAAAATTTGATTGCATGGAAATCAGTCTTAAGGCCTACTAATTTACATATGTTACAATTTTATTCAAACGAATGTGAAAGCTTATTACAGGAGGAGAATGCAAAGTCAATCCTATTTGAGCCTTTTGAGCCCAACTTGTAGTACAAATATGGTGCAAAGCATGCAGCTCCACTTGTCCACAATTCCAGCGCCTCATTTGCTTTAAAAAAATTGGAAGGGTTTTGCAGGTCTTCATCTCTGATAAGCTTCTATCAGCCAATCAACCAAGAGTAATAATGTGCTTACTCTAAATAGCCTTGCCTTGTCTATGCATAAAGTTTCTCTCCATTGCCCTTTTCCACTACTCTACTTTGTATATGTGCAGATTTTCTCTGTCTAAACTTCTGATGAATCTATAAAAGGTTCATTTATTTGCTTTTAGGTTGTGATCCAGTATCCATCTGTAACCCGCAATATACAAGTGAAGTCAGCCAGTGTATCTTCTATCATTGCATCACTTGCCACAGGCAATTATAATAACATAATAAAGAAAATAGCAGAGAATCAAGAGTTGTTGCCTTTCCTAAAAAAGTGGGTGCAAGATAAAATCTCTGATGAGGTTGCTTCAATAGTGAGTGTAAAACGACCAAGCACATTGTCACTAACAAGCTGTGATGACTTACTGAAATTAAAAAATGAAGACATCATCAATGAACTTAAAGAAAAGGCTCCACTGCTGCATCTGGTACTTCAGAGTGCTACTACTTCTCCCAGGAGAAGAAAGAAGATTTTTGATGGTCTTGCAAAGGACAGAAGTCAATGTTGTCTGGCAATGTCATTCAGTGTCTTAATGAGAGCAAGAAGTCCTACTCATGGTGCTTTAGCATACAGGATATCAATGATCTTACATCATAGTGGAGCAAAGAAACGGGTAATTATTTGTTTTTGCCAAAACTGGCAATATTTTTTGGATAAGACCATGAAAAATAGAAACTTAAGCTCTTTAAGAAATTTAAGAGTTTCTTCAGAATTCTCAAGAACTTTTAAGATTTGTTAAGGAGGAACATTGTGCTAATGTGTGAGCAGAGCCAATACTGTACGAAACAGCGAATTTGAAAATGAAATTCCCGCTCTATGAAGATTACACTAAAGAAGCTCTTTACTCCTAAAAACATTTTACAACTGCTCACTATCAGAAAAACAGATTTCCTCAAAATCCTCAAAATATCCACAAACATCCTCATCTGTAGAGTTCCAGTCTTCGTCATCAATTCCTTGCGTATCATCTTCAGCAATCCACAAAGGCTTGGTCGCCTGTCCACTGGCTTCATAGTTTTTGCTGACGGCAGCCCTTGCCTTCTCCAATTCAATTTTATCAATGTCTCCAAAAATATCTTGAACCATCAGCAGTATCTCACCAGCTTGTTGTAACTGGTAAACAGGTGTGCTGCTTAAAATATAGTCAACTGTGCTTATAACATTCACGTGGTTAACTATTTCCTTCATTGCATTCAAAGAGAGACCAATGAGGTACTCTCTATCTGTAAATGAAATAGGATGATTTTCCTCCAATTGCACCTTGTAATCTTTTAAAACTTCTAAAAACAGTTCCTTTTCATCATCTGCTGCATTTCGTACATTAGCCTGTTGTATGGATGACTTCTCAGTTATCCCATAATATGATTGTGACAAATGGCAGGATCCTTCACCATTGCATGAACAAGTTGACTGGCAGAATGAGCAACAATTATGTTTGACTGGTGGCTGCTTAACCTCACATGTGTCAAATTTCCCATATAAAACCTTACGAAGACATGAATCAGAATTGTTTGCATATGCCTTCATATCTGATGATGCTTTGGACATTTGTTGCCTTGAGAAGTAGAGAATAGCTCTGGCATTGCATTTATCTCGTCCTGCCCTTCCTATGCCTTGAATGTAGTCAACCACTTCTCGCGGGGAACCATAATGGATAACACACTTAATATCCCTCATATCAATCCCCATTTCTAATGATGTTGTTGCAATGACAACTCTGCAGGAGCCAGTTGTGTCTGCAAGATCATTAAGGACTCTTTGTTTGTGCTTCTCCAGTGTTTTTCTATGAAACATCCCAATGAGAAGTGAATTGGCAGTTTTATCTCTTTTTGTAGGATCATACGCATCTGACCCAAGCTCCTCTTTCAGATAAAGATAAACCTTCGAGACATTTTCAATACTTTGGCAATAAATGATAGTCTTCTCGTATTCTTTTCTTTTGTCTTTCAAGCCATCAACCACCCACTGAAGCAGTGTAGGAGATAGCTTTGTACATTTTACTTTAGCAAGGCATATGTTGATTCTGTTGGGACTAACTCTTATCATGGTAAATGATTTCATCCCAAGAGACTTCACAGTTTTTCTCTCCAAGTCCTTATCAGCAGTGGCAGTTAACGCCAGCAACTTTACATCTGGAAAGTATGTCCTCAGCAACCCAAGCTTTCCAAATGCATCACGAAATGCCTTCTTAAATCCCTTCTTTGAATTTGCTCCTGATAATTGACCCCTAAAGAAAGAACAAAATAGTTAAATGTGATGTTTGTGTCTGATGTATTGATAAACCAAACTCAAAAAGCTGGGGTACAGAAGTCATGTTTGATCATTTCTTGAGGTGAAACATGAGGTTAATTTGCTATTCATGGAATGACAAAATACTTCAAAGGGCATTGAAATTTCCAAACTTTTTATGAATTTCAACCTATTACAGGCATACCAGTGTCTTTCATCATATGGAATATGTATGAGCAAGCAACGGGTAATTGCAAAGTTGGAGGAAGCAGGGAAAAATCATGACAAGGGTATCATGGAAAGAAAGGTGAAAATTGAGCAACTTGGAGTAGAGCTAACTACATGCAAAGAACAAATGGATCAAGCTGCAGAAAGGTTATGGACAAGAAATTACAGAGAATCAGGCAAAGAAATTCCAATCACATTCATAAATGATGAGAGATCAATAGAATTCATACAACCAATCAGTAAGTCAAAGACCAGCCAGAAGGCAACATCAGTGTGTTGTAAGGCTTTGGAGACTCAAGAACAAATAAATTCTGACATCATAAGGGAGTTTGAGGCAATTGAGGTAGAATGTGACTCACACCACATACAAAAAATGGAGTCATTGATTGAAAGAAAGAGAGAAATTGAAAGAACTATGCTTGAATCTTCTTATCAGATTATAGGGGACAATTTGGATTTCTACATCAAAGTGAAACACATGACAAGTGCTAACCAGAACAGGTAGGAATGGGGAATATTTACTGTATTTTATAACTGCTGATGAACACCCTACAGTATAAAATTAGAAATTGATAACCATAACTCTAAAAATGAACCCTTGCAAGGGATATTGTCAAATCACCAAAATTCTAGCTTTCCAGCTGCTCCTTAGCAAAATTACCTGTATGTTTCATTTATTTTAGTCAAAAGTTTGTTATGGATTGCTTTCACAGATAAACTAAAAATGATGGGCTTATGATACAGGGTGGAATGTCCCCATAGACTAGAAACACTCAATGGAGCACATAAGTACTTTCAAAAAGTGTGAGGGACTTTTACAAATTTAAATTCCTGTAATGTTGGCAGGATTTTCAGAGAGTACCATCACCCAATCCTTGGGGTTCATGTTCTAAAAAGTCTACTTCTGATCTGGACACTGGTGATTAGCCCAAAGCTCAAATACTGAAGCTCATTTTGAATTCAGTAAATGGTTGATGGTTTGAATCCTGAAAGTGTGATACTAAGTTTATGTGAAAACAAACAGCAAAATAATAGTGGCACACCCAATCATTCAGATATCACAAGATGCTTGCATTATTTTCTTTTCATTGAAATTAAAACATTGATTCAAAATCTCAATTCTTGAGTATTACAATTAATAGAAGAGCACGACTCACATCTTTCCTTACTCTCCTTAACTTCCAGATCTATCCACTGGTTTAACAACTTGGCATTGCCACTAAGAGTTACTGGTCAGGATTTAGACAATCAACTGCCTCAAAGATCAGCATCATCGTTGCAAAAGGAAGAGTTTATTCCAGACAGACGCCTTCATCTCCAGCTTCTTAATGACTTAATTCCACTGGCTACCAGAGTTATTGTTGACAACCTGAAAGCATTTGGCTTATTTCAAAGCCTAGCTGTTCGACATATTCCCCACAAATACTCCAAAGAGATGTCTACAAAATCTGAAGAGGTATATATTCAAGCACAATGTAATCTTTAAAATAGATGGTACACAACAGTAAACCTTACCAATTTTTTTTCCTTCAGTCACAATGCCACTTTATCAGACCTGAGCTCTCTCAACAAGTTTTCTTAACTGTTTTGTTTCTGCAACGGTCAAATTTGTACAGCAATTCTCCTACACCACAAAGAGATTTTTGAGAAGAGACATTTGTAAATCAAAGTGTTTCATTGATTTTTTTGCTAGATCACATGAGAAAAGTGCTTCTTGGTCTATTGACAGGTTCCACTTGGTCTCATACTAAAAAATGAATCAATAGGAGGAGAGATGATTGAGATTATGCAGTCCATTCAAAGCAGTTATGTCCCTGTCACTGATCAAACCAGTAGAAATGGAAACAAGAAAAAGGTCATCCTTCAAAAGATTCTGTTTGGTGGAGACAATTTGACAGAAGAAAGAGCCCGGAACTTGCAAGGGGCAATGGCAGATGGTGGTTCAGATTATGACTGTCTTAATGGCATCATTCCTAAAAATGAAGATTGGCATGCTATTCGTTATATGTACAAGGTACTGTTTGCTATTTGAGAAATAGTTTCTCTACATAGATTAGTTAGGCTGCTCAAAAATACATCTCAGCAGGTTTGAGCCAAATGTTTGAATCTCAATTTTATAATTGCAAATTGGGTATATAAATACAGTTCATACTTATTCCACTTTGTCCTAAAACTTTTCTTTTGTATATTATATATTCTAGCTTTTCCAATTTACTTTCTATAGAATTTGTTAGATTACTGAGAGTATTATGTATGAGTTTAAAACTGCAATGCAGCACAAATATGAATTTCCAGCTGTTGAAATAATGCTGGTGCACATGTTCCCCACACTGGGATACAATATGTTACATGACTGATCTGAATTTCTTCCAGGACAGGTTTTTGTAGTTAACACAAATCTTTTCAACTGACAGTTTTGCACTGTATGACGCTGAAACATTTTTTATTTGAACTTTCCAGTTAAGTTGGCGATAAATTGAGACTCCTAGTCTTCTTGATTTTGGTATAATGTGATTATTTCTGCGCCAAGGATGTGTGGTCTTAATGAGTCAATGAATGGTCTAAGAGCTATTTGCTTCCATTTTTTCTGTGTTCTCATTCAATTTGTTTTTATTATACCAGTTTTTGTCATCTGCAACAAGAATTCTTAAGAAGAAAAAACATCATACATTCAATATGTTTCAATTTTCTAATGTGTACCTTATGACTCATGTCCTCCAAATCTCAAAAGTTATTCCAAAATGGGAATGACTGCTGTCTAAAGTAACAGTGGGTTGCTTTGACAGTTGGTTGGTCTAAACAGTTTCCATGTGCAATGCTTATATAGATTCTTCGCTTTTGCAGATACTCTATGAAGCCTTCTTCAACAAAGAATCTGTTAAAGACATTGGTACAATGACCTATAATATGAATATTGTGAGGAACACAAATGCAAGAGGCAATGTTCTAGATAAGTTCAATGAATGTAAGGAGTATGTGAATTTTGAGACAGATGCCCTTCTACTAACATTGGCAATGAAATATTTTTGTATAACCAGCATTGATACAGCTGCAGGTGAAGTAATACCTCCATCAATTTTAGAGGGCTCAAAAGAGTTGAAAACAGAGTGGCTGTACCACCATGTCAAAGAGATGATTATGCAGTACATTGTTGCTCCACAGGCTGAAGATCTGACCAGTCTTCAGAAGAACATCAGCAAAACATCTGGGCAAGGTCAGAGTCTCAAGTGCCACCACCCAGGATGTTCCAGTGAGTTCAGGTATGAAAGAGTTAGAATAAATCATGAACAGAAAGCTCATTCATTTGGTTCAGCTACTACCACTGATAAAACAGATACAGCCAAAATAACATCTGCTGGAGATGATGTATTCAATTATTGCACAGCAAGATTGAATCTAGGCCTACTAATACGTAATGCAGATGATGCAGTCAAAGAGGGGGACGGTGACAGAATAATGAGATGCTGGAAACTGTTCATGTTATTCTACAAAGCATTTGGGCATCACAAGTATGCTTATGCTGCATTCTTGTTGCAATCAAATGTTAATGCAATATTTACTCAAGCCCAAGCAGAACAATTAGTGTGGAACAGAACTGTTAACAGAAAAGGTGGCCGTGGAAAAAATATTTCATGTGACTTGAGACTTGAGCAGCTAAATTGCACAACAAAGGAGCTCTTATATAACCTTGGTGTCAACTTAGAGGAAGGATCTGCAAAGCGAGAATCCCTTGCAGTGGGATTTCTAGAAAAGATGCTAGATAGGGCACAAGCGGAATCACATACAACTTCTCCCAGTGGGCATCACAAAGCTAAAAAGAAGGAAGATGATATGAAACAGCTTGTCCAAAACTTGCTCTCAAAGAGAATCTTTGAATTCACAGATGGAAGGAAAAATGAACAATTTAGGGATTTCAACCGCAACATCCTGGCAAAACTTGATGCTTCATCATTGTCTTCATGGCTAAGTGACCATTTAAAGCAGCTTTCAAAGAAATATCCATCATGAAATTCCCATTGTTGGAGGAGAAGAAGCCTTTAGAGCTTATAATACTAATGTGGCAGTAAGTACATAGGAGCATGGTCTTTACTGGGGTCAACAAGAAAGTGTAATGAATGACTTACAATGCAGCGATATGATAAAAATAAGATTCATGAACTTAGTATGGAAAGCTTTAGGGGTAAGTTGTATATAAAGATGCACCATCTAAGAAATGAAATACCATCCTGTATCTATACCAAAAGTCTGAAACACATCCAAAACTATTCTGAAATCTATAAAATGCTGCCCATTTTCTGATCTTGACTGACAAATATCAAATATGACATTTTCAAACATGTATATTTCATAATAGAATAATGTTAAATATTGCAATGAGCAGCTTTCCAAGATGTATTACATTCTTTAATCATTTGTCAAAAATCAAAAATTTGAAATTCATAATTAGGTTCTGCATTTGAAAGCTTATGGACTTATGCATCTATGTAGAGGCTCCTTGTCACTAACCATGTTTAATTATTGCCCACTTGTGTGCTTGCTTTGTCCAGCCTTATTCTGTGTATGCTATTTTTCATACCATTGATATTTGTTATGCCAAATCATAGGGTCTACTGGGGGTAAAATGGGTAGTGTGGAAAAGAGTAGAACCTAGAGAGACCCAGAACTGATAAGGCAAAATTCACAATGTCAAGGGGGTAGTCTGACTGAGTGGTTCCAGCAAGGGGAAAACCATGAACAAAGGTTTTGGCAAAATTTATACAAAGTTTTGACCCTACCCATGGCTATGGTGAATAGGTGAAGTTGCAGTTTTAGAGCCAAACACTTGGATCGCAGAAGTAACTAAGCACTAATCAATCTGCAACCCCTTGTCATGATGCTCAAGTGGTGGGACCCTACTGGGTATCAAACCCACTCTGCCTGACTGCTCTCGATGGATACAAGGTGAGAGGATCACATCACCACACCAGAACCCATTTTACCCCAAACCTTAACTAAAGTATCTTTCCTGGCCAAAAGGTACTCAAACTTCTGCTTATGTATGAGTTATATCTTAGTACGTATCTTACCATTTTGGAATGCAGTGGGCCTCGTCTGCTGCTATCAACAAAAGTCTCTGCTGATATATCTGCGATTGCAGCATCTTTCGCCATTTCTTGCTCTTTACCCAAGCTTCGGCGCCTCCAAAAACAAGTTGAAATTTTCCTTCCAATATGTCTTCTTTGTTTATACTTTTGTCGTGAAGACAACAAGCTGTAATACCAGCAGAAACTAAAGATTTAGCCTGCTCTTCCATTAACGCGAGTAATGGCGAGATAATAATGACAATGTTTCTGTCTTTGAAACGCGAAAACTCGGCATGATGATGGGCTAGGCCCGACAATTTTTGTGCAACCAGTGGAGCAATCTGGTATGGCAGCGACTTTCCATGCCCTGTTGGCAAAATTGCGAAGGTATCTTTATTCTCGATAAAAATTGACCTGAGAATCTCTTGCTGCTGAACAGATAATGATTTTATGCGAGGAAAGTACTCTTCGATAACTTCGTTCGCTGCAACGCTCAGAGGTTCCGCCATTATCGTACAACACAAGCATTCCTTGGCAGATCATTGATTTTATTGTGATCGATCATGCCGTCAAAATGAATAGATCTTCGCGTATACCGATCATGGTATACTGAACGCTGATTGGCTAAAAACCTGTAAGTCAAAACGAGATTGCTGATTGATGGATCCAGAGCCTCTTCTTCTCTCCCCCTTTTTCTATTTTTATTTTATTCTCGTTCCCCCACATTAGGCTCTGGTACCCAGGGTATGCAGGGGGTTTCGAGGGGGTTTCGAGCTGAAAATTGAGGAGGGTTTTATGAAGAGATGAGAGGTTATACGTGGTTATGCTGTGTCCTCATATGAGGGAATTGAATCGGCAGGCTGGGAGAGTCATTCTAAGGCAACGTGGGGATGGTTTTTCCTCAGAAATTTTCTTACCAACGTTAATGCATATTTCTATGGCATAGAAGAACTGTCAAAATTGCAATAGCTTCCATTGTCTCATTGGAGGACGTTCGATCGATCGATGCGTCCCGAGGCAAACTAAGGAGTGTTGTTTCCTGAAGATGGTGGCAATTCATGTAAGATTATTGCCTTTTGTCGAAGTTTCCATTCTAGCATAGGAACATATTAAATCACGATGGGCGTTCTAAGCTAAGGTAGGAGGCGTGTACTGGAAGGTTTCTCCCAAGGGCAAAGACTTCTCACTTCAATCATCGTACGACTGGCTGAAGTTCTTGATAAAATCATTCCAAAATCGTTCGAGTCAAAGCTTTAAATGGAGGTGCAATGTTTTTTTAATTTCTTGGCAATAGTTTCTAGCACATTTAACAATCCGGATATGCTATGAAAAGATCAATCAATGCCCTTCTTATATATGAAGGCTCTGTTTTTTCCTTATTTTCACAAAACTTGAAGTGGGGAAGGTCGGACCTCGAGATCCGGGCTTGGAGGATGGTCAAGGACTTTTTTTGCAACTCTGCATGCGAGGGTGTCCTATGTTGGTGTTCCTGCAGCTGTGTTTAAGATAATGGATTTAGGGAGAGGAACTTTAAAGGCCAAATTTGACTTGAGACACCCATATAGACTGCTTCTAGTGAACGTTGAAGATAGAAACTTTTTTGGGAATGCGTTGGCGAGACCAACTTTATATCATATTGACCACTTTAAAAATTGGAATGGAAGAGCTTGTTTTTATTACCCGAAGGGGAAAAGTCACCGGATTTTGTTGTGACCTTCGATGCGGCCGGCAGCATCGGTTTTTTTTTCGCAGATTTGGTCAGTCAACTCTCTCTTTAAATTATTAGCATCAAAGAGTTGATTCCCGTTGTGATTGCGGCAAAACTCTGGGGCTATGGCCGTTGTTTGCTGTTTCGAAACGGGCTCATGCAAAAATAGGCATCTTGCCTTTTTACTTCGTGAGCCAACAATTTCTTGGCTATAACCAACAGTTTTTACATTTACGGCTACTCGTATCGAGGGTGTGACAAATCGAAGAGCTGATGCTTTGTCTCGCTTTGAGTTGAAGGAATTCTTCAGGGAGTGCCTAGGTATGAGCAGGAAACTGCTAGAAGTGCCTCAGGACTTTCTTCAACATTTTATTTTGTTCCTATCTTGGACCAAGAATGGCAATCCTTTTTATAAAAAAAAAAACTGAACGCAATCATTCGTCAGGACAAAAAAAAAACAATTCTTTAATTTTTGTGAAAAACATGGCCTGCTCCACTCGAATGGTTTCCCCTTTACCGGCGAATGAGCGGACTATCTTGAGGTTAATTCGACATCTTAGAAAATCTGGTGTTGCGTCAACAATAAAAGTTTACTTATTAGCCATTAGATCTTTACACGTTCAAGAGGTTTTTCCAGGATCCTTTACTTGGATGTCTTCGAATACCTTAGGTTTTGAAAGGTTTGCGTCGAATTATGTCTAGTTCTAGGGAACCAAAAGTGTCAATCACTCCGTTGAGTTTATATGTTATCAGAGGTCATCTGGGCTTACGCAAATTTAAGGATTCAATGCTGCGGGCAGTTTGTTGTTCGGCGTTTTTGGGTTGCTTGCGTGCATCAGAGTTCACCGCGTCGGCAGAAGTTCCCCCAATGAGTAAGTATGTGTGAATTAAAGATTTGAGCATCGATGATCTATCTTCTACAAGTTGTCTTTATAAAACTGAGGTTCTCCAAAACAGATCAATTTGACCAAGGCTGCGTAATTAATATTGCTCAGTCGGATTCCGATATTTGTCCAGTGGTAGCTCGGATGAAATATCTCGTGATAGTCCTCGTGATAGCCATCTTTTTGTGTATCCTGTTTTCAGCCTTTTGACAAAATCTAGATTAAATCTCAAGCTGCAAGCCATCTTCGGATACTCAGGTTTACCTGGATGTTGCACACTGCATTTTATTTTGCGTAGGGGCTGCTTCTAAGGCTGCTACCTTAGGCCTTCCAGATTACTTCACAAAGCAGTGGGGTGTTGGTCAAGTGCGGCTTACAAGATCTATGCTAAATTACCCGCTGAGAAATTTATGTCTGCGTCAAAATGTTTAGGCTCCACAGCTTGAATTTTTTGTCGGTGCTAGTAGCTGCTAAAGCGTCAATGTTCTTGTGTTGTTTACCTTTTGGTATTTTGGGCGAATTTGTACTGGAACCACTCCTCAGTGCATTTGTGTTTATCGATCTTTCCTCGAAAGAGGCTGACTGATAGGATGAAACAACAAAACTTTGCATTGAAATTATCGGGAAATATTGAACAATTGAGCTATTTTAATTCAATTTGATGCGATGCTATATTTTTTATTGTGTTCGCTATTTTGATTATGCCTTTTTACTTCTTCAGGGAGTGAAACGGGGCTGGGGCTGGAAAGTTTGGCAAATTGCAAAAATTGCTTATGATGAAATTTGGTTACCAGTTATTTAACTGGATTCTATTGGTTTTTTTTTTCTTTCAGCGGGTATTGCACCCATTTATGCTGAAATTTGGTTACTTGGGAGCGAGGCTGGACCAGGGCTCGGGAGTGTGGCTTGGGGCTATAGTGCCTTTGGGACAAGACATCCTTCACACACTCCCAGGTAGTTTCGCTCCCGCATCTATTTGGTTTCTTCAGCGGGTATTACACCCATTTATGCTGAAAATTGGTGGTTTAGGGAGTGAGGCTGGACCAGGGCTCAGGAGTGTGGCTTTGGGCTATAGTGCCTTTAGGATAAGTCATCCCTCACACACGCTCAGGTAGTTTCGCTCCCGCATCTTTAGGGGGCGTAGCTGGACCAGGGCTCGGGAATGTGGCTTGGGGCTATAGTGCCGTTGGGACAAGACATCCTTCACACACTCCCAGGTAGTTTCACTCCCGGATCTATTTGGTTTCTTCAGCGGGTATTACACCCATTTATGCTGAAATTTGGTTGTTTAGGGAGCGAGGCTGGACCAGGACTCGGGAGTGTGGCTTTGGGCTATAGTGCCTTTAGGATAAGTCATCCCTCACACACGCCCAGGTAGTTTCGCTCCCGCATCTTTAGGGGGCGTAGCTGGACCAGGGCTCGGGAATGTGGCTTTGGGCTATAGTGCCGTTGGGACAAGACATCCTTCACACACTCCCAGGTAGTTTCACTCCCGGATCTATTTGGTTTCTTCAGCGGGTATTACACCCATTTATGCTGAAATTTGGTTGTTTAGGGAGCGAGGCTGGACCAGGGCTCGGGAGTGTGGCTTTGGGCTATAGTGCCTTTAGGATAAGTCATCCCTCACACACTCCCAGGTAGTTTCGCTCCCGCATCTATTTGGTTTCTTCAGCGGGAATAAAACCCATTTATCCTGAAAATTGGTGGTTTAGGGAGTGAGGCTGGACCAGGGCTCGGGAGTGTGGCTTTGGGTTATAGTGCCTTTAGGATAAGTCATCCCTCACACACGCCCAGGTAGTTTCGCTCCCGCATCTTTAGGGGGCGTAGCTGGACCAGGGCTCGGGAATGTGGCTTGGGGCTATAGTGCCGTTGGGACAAGACATCCTTCACACACTCCCAGGTAGTTTCACTCCCGCATCTATTTGGTTTCTTCAGCGGGTATTACACCCATTTATGCTGAAATTTGGTTGTTTAGGGAGCGAGGCTGGACCAGGACTCGGGAGTGTGGCTTTGGGCTATAGTGCCTTTAGGATAAGTCATCCCTCACACACTCCCAGGTAGTTTCGCTCCCGCATCTATTTGGTTTCTTCAGCGGGAATAAAACCCATTTATCCTGAAAATTGGTGGTTTAGGGAGTGAGGCTGGACCAGGGCTCGGGAGTGTGGCTTTGGGTTATAGTGCCTTTAGGATAAGTCATCCCTCACACACGCCCAGGTAGTTTCGCTCCCGCATCTTTAGGGGGCGTAGCTGGACCAGGGCTCGGGAATGTGGCTTGGGGCTATAGTGCCGTTGGGACAAGACATCCTTCACACACTCCCAGGTAGTTTCACTCCCGCATCTATTTGGTTTCTTCAGCGGGTATTACACCCATTTATGCTGAAGTTTGGTTACCAGTTATTTTGCTGGTTTTTCTTTAGGGAGCGAGGCTGGACCGGGGCTCGGGAGCGTGGTTTGGGGCTACATTGCCTCTGGGATCAGACATCCCTCCCACGCTCCCAGGTAGTTTCGCTCCCGCATTTTAAGTCTATTTTATTACCAGTATCATACTGGTTTGGTTCATGCTTTTCATGTTTGTTGCTCGTGTTTTTCTTTTCGTCCTCGTTATCAATGTCGAGTTTTACTTGTGCGAAAAATATTTACATTTATGTATATATATACTTCTGTACCTTCTGTTTTTTCTTTTTTGGGGCATCTGGTTAGGCGGTGCGATCGTATTCTCTCTCATTTGGCGGCTACTTCGGGGTGGGGAAACACTTTGTGTTTGTGGGTGTTAAAACCAAGGCCTAATTTTGCTTGGTTTTGTCCGATCCCCCTCCGTGGGGTGTTCAGGGCAATGGATAATTGGGCCTAACACCCAATTTGCCCAATCAGCCCTTATGATGATGAGAGAATATGATCAGCACTGATGTCCTTTGTTGGGAAAAATAGTGCAGACTTGATTAATCTGAAGGGCTATATTTTCCAATATTTTTGTTTGAGGGAATCTCAAAATTACTTTCTGCTCTTCTTTGTTTTTTCGACCAAGTATTAAGGGTTGATTTAATGCAATTACAGTCAATTTTAATACGGGAGAAAAGTTGGCATTCCAGTAAGGATGGTCAGCGACCAATGCTCTTGGGATGCCTTTTTCTGTTTACTTTTATTAGATCAAGATTCGTTTTTTCCATCCACTGGTTTCGTACTCTGGGGAGTTTAATGTCAAGACTCTTCGATTGAAAATTGATTATGTTTTCCCATGGGCACTTTTTCCAATTTTTGCCCCTTTGGTTTTTAAGGGCAACAAGAAACTTTAGGCAGGTGGCAAATGGCTTAGTCGATTGCTAATTTGCATTCGCAAGCAGACAGCCAAGCTTAACAGACGTTTTGGAAGAGGGTCCTTTGCTGGTTTACCCACCCTCCCTCCACATTTTGGGACAGATTTCGGTAAACTAATAAGCCTTTTCTTGTGAGTCAAAACATACAGGGGTGTTAAAACCAAGGCCTAATTTTGCTTGGTTTTGTCCGATCCCCCTCCGTGGGGTGTTCAGGGCAATGGATAATTGGGCCTAACACCCAATTCGCCCAATCAGCCCTTATGATGATGAGAGAATATTATCAGCACTGAAGTCCTTTGTTGGGAAAAATAGTGCAGACTTGATTAATCTGAAGGGCTATATTTTCCAATATTTTTGTTTGAGGGAATCTCAAAATTACTTTCTGCTCTTCTTTGTTTTTTCGACCAAGTATTAACAAAGTGGTAACACCAACTGAAAAATCTCATTTTCGGCCTATTGCTATTTTACCAGCCCTTTCAAAGATTTTTGAAAGAACTATTTGCAACCAGCTCATCGAATTCATAGACAAGCGACGATTGCATAAAGATACAGTTACCGGTTTCAGGAAGGGTTTCTCGAAGGGTACGGCTTTGCTAAAGTTAAGAGATGATATTAAGAAAGCAATGAGTGCGAGTGAACTATCGATAATCGTACTCATTGATTTCTCCAAAGCGTTCGATACTATTTCGCATGACACCCTGATCAGAACGCTGCACAAATACAGTTTCTCAAGAGAATTTCTCCACTGGACGCTAAGCTACCTCAGTAGCCGCAAACAGTACGTGCAACTTGACTCTAAGAAATCTACACTTATGACAACATACTTTGGTGTTCCGCAGGGTTCCATTTTAGGCCCACTTCTGTTCAACCTGTATGTGAACGATCTTAAAGAATGCCTTCCATCAAAATCGATTCAATGATAATAAATAATAATAATAAAAGGCATTTATATTGCGCCATTTATCCCCACGGCCCAAAGGCGCATTACATAATTTACATAAAACTAATAAGGTAATATCATATAAAGTAATTACAAGGAATGCTAAAAATTATTGGTAAAAATAAAACCTAATCAAAATATTCTTTAAACAAATGTGTCTTCAGTCTACACTTAAAAGTTTCTAACGAATCCGTTGCTCTCAATGCATATGGCAGTTTGTTCCAAAGATGAGGAGAGGCACTTATAAAGGCACGATCTCCCGCTGTCACAAGCTTTGTCCTTGATGTTTCAATTTTCAAATTATCATCGGAAGATCTTGTCCGTCTTGCTGCTGTTTTTAATGTGACCAACTCAGCAAGGTATTTTGGTGCAAGATTGTTGATGCATTTGTAAGTTAATACTATGATCTTGTATTTGATCCTGTGTGTTATTGGCAACCAGTGGAGATGTTTTAACACTGGGGTTATGTGACAATGTCTGTTCGCACCGGTCAAAATCCTGGCAGCAGAATTCTGAATTGCAGATGACACTACGATCTATGAATCATGCAGACCGTCCAACATCCAAAACGCTGTAAACAAGTTGAATGATTCTCTTACAAAGTTAGAAACCTGGTCGAGCGATCATTCTCTGGTTGTCAACGCTATCAAGTTCAAGTTTTCATCTGTTCGTCTAAACAACTACATAATCGACATAATCTGAGTAACATACCAGTTTCTTTATCGATGGGTGAAAGCTTCTTGACAAAGAAAGCAACCCACGTCTACTTGGTATCTACCTAGATAAACACCTATATAAAAATAATAATAATCAATTTCTTTAAAGTTGGCTTGTACATAGCTAAGTATAGTAAAAACACTAAAATTGCTAATAAAGGCCAACTACTTAAAAATATACAATTTATAAAAAAGTATGATAAAATGGTTTGATATAAAAATAGTAGATAAAATTGTTTGATGCAAGAAATGACACAAAATGTAGATAATAAAAAGCCCAATCATAAAAATTCATAGAAATCTGACGTTTGGAATAAAATGTCGACATAGTCTGCAAGAGCATTCTTCACCGTGCCACTTTTTTTATCTTTGATTTAAACAATGAGAGAGATTCAGTATTCCTTATATCTTGAGGGAGGGAAAACCAAAGTTGAGGCCCTCTGTATCTGATGGATTCAGATCCAAAATGTACGGTCTTTATACTTGGTAATACAAATTCATTGTTATTTCTTAGGTTATAAATATTATCTCGCTCTCTGAAGATCTCATTCATAAAAGGAGGGTTCAGATTTTTCTGCGTTTTAAATATTTCTGTCATTAGGGTTTGTAAATTCTTCGTGTGGATAGTAACCGCTTTATCTCTTTCTAATGAAACGTCAAAACTAGAATCATAATCTTTGTAAGCAATTCTTAAAGCCCTTTCGTGTATCTTATTAATTTTGTTATTCAAATACCTCCTGTGGAACATCCAAGCCAACTAGCAGTATTGAAACTGGCTCATTACAAAGGCTCTCATTAAGATTCGCAGTTTGTTGGAGTTCATATATGGAGACATGCGAGAGAGTGCAAAAAGCTCATTGCCAGCTTTTTTACATAACTTGTTGATATGCGTCTCAAAAGTTAGTTTTTTATCAATCGTCACCCCTAATAACTTTTCCTCGTCGGTATTTCCAATAACGCTGCTACCCACGTTCAGGGGGCGGATGCAGCCCACGATCTTGACCGACTTACTAGCGAGCGCGAAGCGCGAGCAAATCTATGGAAACAGCGGGCGCGCAGCGCGAGCATTCTGGGGGTCCGGGGGCGGAGCCCCCGGAAAAATTTTTGTGACCACGCCCTCCAGATCGCCGGAAAACGCCCTGTTTTAAATGCCCCCATGACACGCCCTCTTATAGATTTTGAGACCTTTATAGCGTCGAATGGGCATAGCCGCCGAAAGAAGTGACGCTTAAGAACTTTACTTCGAAAAAATGGTCACCAATAGCTGTTTATCGTGCAGGTTGAGATAAAAATTGTGGATCTCTATTTGAGAATGGAAAAGATAGCAAACACAAATAAATTGTCAGACTTTTTTTCTGATCTGTGTTTAGTCTCAAGAAATCTCAAACCAAAGGCAATGTGGCCAAGAGTTTCCGCAGTTTTGGAAAGAACAGCTGAACTTCAATGATTCGAAATATCGCATAAAGATATCGAGTTAAGGAGAGGAAAATGTTGAATTATATAAATCATCGCTCATTTTGAGTCAAACCGTAGTTGAGTAACCGTAGTAGACTTAACAGTGGATAAGGTCGAATGTACGGACCTGTCATTACATTTGAAATCTCCTCTAAAAAGTCGGGTGTCCCAAAAAATTCAGGCGTTTGAAAAATCATGAATTGAATTTCACTTGACGACAGAAGGACTGAAGTATTTTTGTAATTTGTCTCACATTCCTATGAGCAACTTTTCGAAAGCCCTTTGTTGCAAAATTCTCAAAAACGCCCTGAAACGATCATCATTGCGAAGGGAATATTGTGCAGAAGACGTCTGATACCTGTGAAAAAATATAATTTTGTGCTATTATGTATAAAGAAGTTTCCTTACGATGTGACGAAGTGTTTCTGGGATTGTTGAAATGATAAGAAAACTGTCACAAGTGATCATCTGTCATAGAGGTCATCAGTCAAATAAGAACACCTTAGCTGATCACCATAGCTAATTTTTCAGTAGTAAATGTAACCAATGCAACATGACAAATGTAACAAACTGCATTTGATCCATGGATTGATCTGCTAATGACAAAATGAGTCAGACATTCACTGAAATATTCTTCTCAGAGTGCCCTTGGCCACATTTAATCAATCATTTTGCTATTCAATGCAATCTTCAAAGTTTGTACCAGAGAACTTTTACTGGTGCACATCCCCATATTATTTCATGGTGAAGTACTTTCCTCAGGCTCATCATCTAGAGGGGTTAAACAACATATACAGCACAGAGTATTATGAGTCTTTTGTTGATAACTATAATTTTTATTTGAAATTTATCAGTCAAATGGAGGCTGACATTGCGTGGCTGAAGGTTATTTTTGGGAAGAATATCTATGAAAGAATCCATTTCTTTGGGGTGTTGTCAGTTCAAATGAATAATTGCAAGTAAGTGTGAAGTTTTATATTCTTTTCTTCTCCTTCACAACCTCTGATTTGTTGATTTCAGCCACAGTCAGATATAAAATTATCCTTACATCCTTTAGTTTGAAATGTCGTGCTCTGATCAGTATCAGTCAAAAATTGTTCAGTGTGTTTGCTTTTCAAAGCAATCTTAAAATCTGGTACAGTGAGAAGTCTTTCACCATTTTCAAATCAAATACTGGATGAGTCAATGACATCATAGTCACAGACATCCATTGTGCAAAATCAGAATCATTGCAAAGAAATCTTCTTCCTTCAATTTCAGCAGGACATTCTTGACAACTTACATCTCCAGACATGTGCCAATTAAGCATGTGTTTAGGAAATTGGATACCTTTTCAACTAATGAGGGCAGACCAATCATAACTTTCCTCCAGTTTTGGTAGCCCACAGGGCAGGGTTTGATATTTCAATGATCACTTGAATTTCCCTAGTGAAAACTTGCTAACAAGCATGAAAGTTTTTACAATGATAATAAATAAAAGATTCTGTTTCTAAAGTTGAAATTACTTGAAATAAATCTCAACGAAAGAACAGAGAATCCATGGAATTATGAGCGACACATTCTACCCCTACCAATTTAACCCTTACTTTAGTTTTCATAACATAAACATTGGCCTGAGGGAGGTATACCGACTGGCCCTGCAAAGTGCAAAGTGAAGTTGCTTGGCCTATATCGTTATTTGTTGGTTTACTGCAAGGACGTTTCCTAAGTGTGAGTGAAGGCTCTTCTGTACAAATTTTTAACAAGTAGGTATAAAGAATGCATGAATTTATAAGAAAAACAAAATAAGCTCACCCTGCAGGAATAATTCTCTCCTTTTCCAACTTGAAACGATATGAAAACCCCGCCATTTATGAGGATGCAAGTTTGAATATGAGGCCAGCTCGCTGCAAGTTTTCTCGTGGGTTACAGACTTCTTGACCGTCTTCCAAAGCTGTTTGACCGACTTACAAACACCCTGTGATCTTGGCAAAATCCTCAAAAACAATGCTTTTTTCATGACCGCGCATCTTGTGATGCAATTTTGACCGCCTTACCAATCGCATTCACCCATTTTATTGTTTCACATACAAAACAAAACAATCGCGTAGGAAAGTATTGCATAAGCAACACAAGCGCTCCAGAAGACACAGATTGAATTGAATTTTGTTTTGCGTGCAAACGACTACGAGGCATATCCAGCATGGCTGAGCAGCAAACCGAATACGGCAGTCATCAGGGGCTTCGAAACTTCGACGAGGGCATGAATCAACGAAATTAGCTGGCGCATTAAGTCTATGCAACACTACTGACACTAAGCAAAAACTAGGAACGCTCTTAGTATTCTCGTTCTTCCTTAAGATAAATGACTTCCCACATTTTTCTTGAGAATCTGACCGACTTCTGCAAGTCTCGTAAGTCGGTCTGGATCCGCCCCTGCACGTTAACAGTAACATCTTGATTTGAACTTTTCCCTAGTACCATGAAATGACATTTGTCGGTGTTTAATTTCATAAAGTTATCTGTAAACCACTGGCTAATTACAGTCGAATCATTTTCCAAGCTCCAGATTACATTGTCAATATTCTTGTGGCATGCACATATGGTTGTATCATCTGCATAGTTGCAGATATCAGTTTCCTGAATGGAGAGCAACAGATCATTTATGTAAATGTTAAAGAAAAGAGGGCTGGTCAAATCACTTGCAAGAAATCATATCAAGCTGCTACGGAAAACTCTCGGTCTTGAAAAAAACTAAAAAATTTCACAACGTTTAAGCTGAGAAAGCAACTTGCAGAATGCTTAATATTATCAAAGATTGACTTTAACGATCATGTCTATTCGCTCTTGACTATTGCACAAGTCAACAAATTGCAACGATTGCAGAAGGCAGCTGCGAGTTTTGTTTTCGGCAAATATGTCTCCACCAAAGATATCCTAAAATTGAGCTGGCTTCCCGTAGAAGAGAGACGGGCGTTCAACTGCATGAAGCTTACATACAAAGCTATTCACTATGAAAACTGGCCAACTATCAATCAAATAGAAACCAAAACGACAGGACGCATGCTCCGTAGTAGTAATGAATTAAAACTTATGTCCTCGATGATAAAAGGAACGTTTCAGGATCAAGCCAGCAAACAATTCAACAGACTGCCATCTACTGTTCGACACGAAACAACTCTACCCTTGTTCTGTAATAGCCTACGGAAACATCTTTTTAAGCAAGCTAACGAACGACTTGCCAATTAATTTTCATGCTGAATCTTTTAATTTAATAACTATTCATTTTAGCGTTTTTACATTTCTTTCATTTTCAATTTTACTATTCCTTTAATACAATTGTAAACATAGGGAACAAAACCTTTTAAGCTAGAGTTGAAGAGCCACACTTTAGTTGTGGATATGCTCATAAAATCCATGTATTTATGTATGTATGTATGTATGTATGTATGTGTGTATGTATGTATGTATGTATGTATGTATGTATGTATGTATGTATGTATGTATGTATGTGTGTATGTATGTACAGGGTGTCTCAAAAAAATTGTTCGACGTTTGATTAAATATTGAAAAATAAAGACAACATGAACAGGTTCGTGGAAAGATAACCCTGTTCCTAAGATTTTGAAATAATTTTAGAGACTAAAAACGCGCAAATCGGTTGAAAATTCACTGAGTTACGAGCTCTCGAAGATCAAAAATATGCGATAGCTGAAACCAGAGACCCCCCAGATTACTTCTATTGCAAAAAGCTCAAAGACGGAGGTAAGAGAGCGTATCCAATGTCATACCTCTCGTTGATATCAGAGCAAACCAAATACGACTTCTAAAGTAAATTGTTTCTTGCGATCATTCTTAAAATTCCTTAACATTGCATAGGTCCAAAACAGCGGTTCAAAACAAAATCGGCGGGAGACTGAATCTGTTTCCTCAAAGCATCCATATGCTTGACAGTTAGGTTACCGAATACCTGTTTGAATCCCACTTGGCTCGCCCTGAAACAATTGAGAAATAACAGAAACGACGGCCTATGGGACTTTTACCAAAAATGCCATTTCGAGTCCTCTGGATTCAGCTGTCGCACAAACTTGAACTTCAAAAGCTTGTAACTCCATGAATTTTTATCGGATTTGCAAGATTCTTGTGTCAAAAATTAATTTAAAATCTCAGGACAAGGGTGACTTGACCAAAGGTCCATTCAGCGTATCGTTATTTTTTAGTATTTAATCAAACGTCAAACAATTTTTTTGAGACACCCGGTATGTATGTATGCAAAAATGGGGAGAAGAGAAATCGGACAATAGTTTCCTTTCACATTTTTCTCATTTTTCTTATGAACTGGTACTACATTTGCATATTTCCATATTTCGGGAAATAAACCACGCCTCAGAAAATTCGTGAATATTATCTTTAGTTGAGTAATCAATGCAGCATCGCTTGATTTTATCATTCTTACAGATATTTCATCGCAACCATGAGCTTTAGTAGGATTTAGCGATCTTATGATATTCAGAATTGTTTCCTCGGAAATGGCAAAATCACTGATCAAAGTAGAACTTCCTGCAGTATCATGTGGTATTTCACTGCCAGTGTCGATCGTCGTACATTGGAGAATGAAATAGTCATTGAATAACTGTGCTTTTTCAGTAAAATCCGTTATGAATAACCCATTCTCAAAAAGTGGCGGTATAATGGGAATCTTCGCCTTATTCAGGAGCTGGATTGGTTTAAATCATACTTACGGGATCGTAAGTAATGCTGTAAAGTTAATGGACATACATCAAAAATAGCAAACGTGAACTGCGGCGTACCGCAAGGATCGTGCCTCGGTCCACTACTTTTTTTGATATACATAATTGATTTGCCCTGTGCGTTGCAAAGCACAAAAATGACCATGTATGCTGACGACACAAGCATTTCGTACTCATCAAAATCTTTAGCCGAGATAAATGAGGCAGTCAATTCAGACCTTAAGAAGCTTCAGATTTGGTTGGGAGGTAATAAACTCTCCCTTAACGTAGCCAAAACGCAAAGCATGATCTTCGGTTCCTTGAGTAATTTGAAAAAACATCATGTGGACAATGGAGATCCTAAGATCAATCACCATATAACCGAGGACAACCTAGACATGGTTGGATCTAATGAGTATCTTGGCGTTTAGATTGATTCAGAACTTAAGTGGAGAGAACAAATAACTTTTGCTTTAGGTAAGATATTCAGAGCAATGGGCATGCTTAAATATGCTAAAAAATATCTTCTACTAGCAATAGTAAAAACATGTATTCAAGTATAGTTGAGCCGCATTTCAGAAACTGCTGCTCGGTTTGGGGTTGTTGTTGAGAAACCCTGCTTGATAAGCTGCAAAGCTGCAAAACCGTGCCGCAAGAACCGTTACCAACAGCTCTTATGATGCATCATCTCTTCCTTTAATTGGAAGACAAGGGTGGTTGACTATTAAAGAAATGATCGAATTTGAAACTGCAACTACAGTTTACAAGTCTCTCCATGGATTAGCTCCTGACTATATGCAGCTAATGTTTACAGAATTGTCGGAAAACACTTCACGGTCGCTCCGAAATACCGACACAGATCTTAGAATACCTCGCTTTGCAACCTCTTACGGGCATCGTAGCTTCTCATATCGAGGTGTGACCGTGTGGAATAAACTAAGCACTGAAATAAAAATGCCCCTTCACTGGCTACTTTCAAACATTTGCTGAAACAATCTTTGAAAAATCAAAGGGTGTGAAAGTGAAAGTTCTTGTACAGCATCAAACTTTTTCTTTTCCGGAATACATTGTATATTAATTTTCGTTTATTTTTGTAATTAAATTGTAAGTAGGTTAGCATAGGTTTTTTTAGACAGGGTACATTGTAAATCAGTTTATTATGTATTACCCTGTATAAATAAATAAAAATTAATCAAATCAATCAATCAATCAATCTGCCTATCTATCCATCTATCTACCTATCAATCAAAGCAGTTTCCCAGGTGTGTGGGCCTTTTTGTTACCAAAAGTTTCCTACGTGTTTCTTATATCTTTAATGACGGAAGTGTAGGGATCTTTCAGCTTTATCAAAACTTCTCCCAAATTAAGATCTCAAAATAAGTAAAAAACATAATTTGCAGTCAAAATGATGCTCAAACAGTTGCTATTTCTGCACAGTCTCCGAACACTTTTGGGTGACCTGGGAAAATTAACACTGCAATTACAAAGATTCTTCAGCTTTTAAATTCAGGCAGGGTTTTTCCGTAACTTTCAAAAAACTGAGCTTTCCATTTCTCATAAGTTGTTTCTCATAAAAGATACGTGTATTATTCTTTTACAATTCTGAACAAGAGATCGGTAGACTTGTGAACTGCAGAAGCAACCTTCCCGCGGAGCAACACATACCTGGCTAAATGTATTCATAGGGACACTATGAGGGACGCAACGACTACTGCAGTGAGATTAAATTCTGCATTTTAAGTCAGGGGAGTATAAGTTCCATTCAAAGGATACGAATTTCTGTGAGAAAACAAAGAAATTTCTAGAGGATTTCGAGGATTTCTCGAGAAACCAACATGATTATTGTCATTATTTTACAAGATTTCCATGAAGACGTCTGACTTCAACATCCAGTGCTGGACGTTGTTTGTGTCCAGAATCTTTTGCAGTCATATTGTTGATCATGTGAGACATAGTCTTTCAATCCTTTGCCAAACATGATGTTTTACCCAGGATCTGATTGACAGTAATATGTATCAACAAAATTTCCTCACGAAAGACCGCGTACCTGCTATAAAGTTCACGCTAACCTTCAATCACATGAGAAACAAGGCAGCCGGTAAACATGGTTTGTGTGCCAAGACTCCCAACCGCTGTAGCTCGGGAGGTGGATGCTTTTTCTCCTTTGATTCCCACATTCAATTACGATGCAGTCACTGCCCCAAATATTATCAGAAAGTTATATTTCTTGGTGAAAGCTGAAGCATGGTATTTACAAACCATGCGTAGGCCAATATTACGCAAGGAACTCAGATATCAGTTCCTACAACCAAGGTCATTTTTACAGTCAAAAGTTTCTTACGAGTTTCTTAAATTCCTAATGCCGTAACTGTCGATTCAATAAGCATGTAGAAACACTATGCGACAAAACAAAGAGAAAAATCAGTGCTTTGAGGAGGTCAAATATTTATCTCTCAAGAGTACAGGCAATGAAACTGTGCAACACAGTAATCATCTCAAGCTATTGCCCATTAGTGTGGATGTTTTGTGGCAAAGATGCCAACCATAAGATAAACCGTACCCACGAGCGTGCGTTAAGAATACTACACAATGATTACGACTCTTCCTTTAATACACTTTTGGAGAAAAGTGACACTGTTACGATCCATATTAAAAATCTCCAAAAACTGATGCTAGAAGTCTATAGGTCAATGAACCATCTAAATCCATCATATATCTAGCGCCTTCATGAAAGGAAGGAGATTCGGTATGATCTCAGAACTAAGCATCTGTGCAAATTGCCAATTACGAGGACGATAAAATTTGGCATGGAATCACTCTCATTCAGAGGAAGTTTATTGTGGAATAATTTTGATGATGAAATAAAGGAGCTACCAACAGTTGCAAGCAATACAAAGATCAAAACCTGGGCAGGTGAAGCATGTAATTGCAAAATTTGTAAATAGCCTACCCATTACATTGTGTAGCTTTTATATATTTCTTAGACATACTTGTAAATTATATTGTAAATAGTTGGTATTGATTAGTTTTTCTTTGAACTACGTTACACCAACTGTAAAGAATGTTTATGATTTGATTTGATTTGATTTGATTTGTTATTTCAAATGCTTTCAAAGTACTTATTAGGATCCCAAGGAATGTGTGACAAGAATTCGCACCCAAAACAATATATAATCAATGGTTAATGTGAGGTGCACTGTTAAAACTCTACTTGTGACAGTTACAAAATAACAAACATCTTAATCGCAAGGATCCTCCCTAGAGTCCTGGTAAAGGTCCTCCTTAGTCTTCCGGGTCCTCCTTGAGATCCTCTTCCGGGTCCTCCCTAGAGTCCTCTTCCGGGTCCTCCTTAGAGTCATCCTCCGGGCCCTCTTCCAGTTCCTCTTCTGGGTCCGGGTCCTGGTCCTGGTCCTGGTCCTGGTCCTGGTCCTGGTCCTGGTCCTGGTCCTGGTCCTGGTCCTGGCCTCTTTTCCGGTATGCCGACTTTTGGGGACTTTTAGTGAATTTAGCATCATAAGCATTAATCTTACTTGGAACGAGAGAATAACCTTAAGTTCCCATTATTTTGGAGAAACGTAGCCGAAAAATGACACCCATTTTCAAGAAACAAATTACCTTAGGCCCATCTCCATTTAAGATAAATTTTCATGCATTAATTGATAATGCCAGAGAAAACAAAGTTAATAAATCAATACGCATAATGCTTACCACTGCTCGTTCCCCTTTACGTTAATGTGTTGCGAGTACAAAACGTATCGATGACTTCCTTCGGCTTCGCCGCCATTGCTTCTGTCCTCTCATTCCATCTCAAAACCAATGCATTGCATCGTGGGAAGGACTGCATATCCTCCTTGGAGTTTGCCGACGCAATTTAAAGCTTGAATTCTTCTTTTACGTTTGACAAGATATGGTGGCAAAAGCAGTTTAATTTTTGCCGCTGTGTTTGCTTGTACACCTACATATACTTTACGATGCATATTCCTTTGATTTTATCCCTGTGTTTATTCTTTTCGAACAGAGCATTGATGGAAGTCATGTGTTCTCTCTCAACGAAGTAAAGGAGAAGATAGATAGGTAAGTCAAGATATTTCATCTGAAACAGCGCACGATAAGAAATTATTGCAATATTTGATTGACTGCGGGTTAGTTTATGACTTAACATTTTCAGATAAGAATCATACTCCCTCACTTGAACACTGTTCATAGTACAGATGAATTCTTTTTGTTAGTATTCTAGCTTTGAACAGGCCACGTATGTTATAAAAGTTATATCAACTGAAGTCACCTGAAAACACCCAATGTAACAGTTCACTTGAATTTTCCCAGAATTCTTAAGTTCCCAATCTGTCACAGGTTGTCACACCTTAGTTGTGAAGCAGCACCTTGAAAATATCTACAGATGGAATTTGCTCATAAAATAGTTTAATTTGCGAATGGGCTTTTGTTACGACATGACACATTTCTACATGGTCACAAAGAAATTTTGTTCGTAATTTGATAAACGTTATTTTTTATCTATAAGCCATCTAGAAATTTTCATAACAGGTTACTAAATACACTATTTAACCTTCTTTACAATACTACGATGACGAACCAAGAGGAGCAAAAAACTATGATAAATCCGAGGCCTTAAGAAATCAAAACGGATGTTTAGCAATTCTTTCAAATTCTCAGTCAATGGCATGTAAGCAATAGCGTGCTCATATATTGGCACTTGTATTGAAAAAATTTGAAAAAGAATTTGAAATATTTTGAAAATGTACTAGTTAGCCTAGTAGATCTGATTGGCAGTTCGTTATGACTGGCATTATGTACAGACCCCAACCCCGATCCTATAGGTTAAAATGAGGGGCACTTTACATGGGAAAGTCGTGCCCGTCTGAAATTTCAAATGGGCTTGAAATTTTGCAGTGTCTGCTATTTTGCGTTTCGTTTACATGGAATTTCAGACCGGTCTGAAATTATGCTAGTATCTCAGTACGCATGCGGTGAATGGAATTGTGACAATCATTTCTATGGTGACAATGGTTTTCAACACAAGATATTTTTGGAGTTGATAATCAACTGTACGTTTGTACTGCGTTACAAATCTATGTTGGTTTCATGGTTCAAATACTGCTTCAGAACCTGAAATTAAAACAGGAGACTGACCTGCTTCAGTTGTTATTCTTAGCTTGTTTCAGCACAGTAAATTATTGTGGCTTTAGTTTCTTGCATCCTCTCTACAGAAAAACAAGCAGACGAACAAACAATGAAACTGGCTACCAATGGTACACCCCCCAGTAACGACCCCGCCGGAACTTGAAAATACAGCGGGGCAATTACGAAAACATACATTTTCAGCGGGGATTAGAAATATCATGACGGGGAAATGAAACTTAGGCTATCATCTATAATGGAACTTGCATAATTTTGACGGGGAAGCAAAATTTTCAACGGGGAAACAACAAAAACAAGGCGGGGAAGTGTTTGAACCCAAAACTTAGCGGGGAAACAATGTTTTAGCGGGGTCGTTACTGGGGGGTGTAATGGTGCAATTATCACCTCTGCAGTTATATTCTATATTCGCAACTTTCATTTAGCCTCGGGCTGAAAAAAATCTGTTTACGCGAGAGTCGACCTGAGTGTTCAGATCGGTCTGAAAGACCGTTTTTAACGAACCCAGACCGGCACGAGTTTCATTTCGCCTCTGCTCATGCAAGGGCTTTGACTAGAGGGGTGTCGCCCTGATTGAGGCTATTTTACGTTGGTCGAATATTCCTGCCGAACGAAAAAATTTTCAGAACGAAACTTACCATGAACTTCTTCGTTAACTCTTCACTGTTGTTGATATAAAATATATTTGTCATTGGTGATGTTGTCTTTAAGAGCGAGCTACTCGAGAACATAGTTGTCGAATGGGCCTAAATTTCCAACGTCGCCCTGGTTGAGGGTATCCAAACTTTCAAATGGTTTCAGGTAAATTCAAGATAACTTGATGCGAAAATTAGCAGCATATCAACCATTAAAGAGTTTTTGTCGTTATCAAACGTTTTCTGGTTGCGTTTGCTGTGTTTCGTTATCCTAAACACTGACCTTTGCTGCCGCTTTCATTCAAAGACTATTCAAGCAAGCTGACATCAAGTTTTCCATTTCGGTGAACTGAGCGATGCTTAAATCAATTCATGATTTAGGATAAATGTCTTTTATAGTCCACTGATAGGACAAACCTGTTTTTGCACCATAATATGTCCTTTTACAGTAAATAGTAGTCACCTGTCATGCGTTGGCAGTGCAGATTTTGTTCAAAAACTGGAAGATACCACAGTACCCTCAACTAGGGCGACTTTAGGCCAATCAGACGGCGTGCAAAAAGAAGCCTGTCATGGCGGAAGCAGATGTTATATCTCTGAAGTTGCGTGAAGTGCTTATTCTGGACAAGCGAAGCTTGGCGAGAGGCCATTTGTTTGTTATGAAAGTTTTAACAACGTCGAGAAACCAATCAAAAAGAAAATTGTGCGACAAATTGTGAAAGAAAAAATGGCGGATACTTACAGTTACATCTCAGGTGAGCTTCTTTGTGCACTTGTCCCTCTGTTTGTGGACGGAATTTTAAGAAACACAAACAAGAAAAAATTTAGCAATTGGAGTCACCAAAATATTTTCGCGTGCTTTTTTGTTATAACTAGGCCCAAACTCAGCAACAATCTGACAGTTAAAATCTGTCAAAACGCGTTTACCCTCAACAAGGGCGACACCCCTCTAGACACCGAAATGAACTCGTGCCGATCTGAAACTAAGTGGCCAGGTGAATTCCGCGGAAGTCGCGGAAACCGTGGAAAACGCGGAAACTATTCATTTCATTTTTCATTTCATTTAAAATTATTTATACACGAAAAAAAACCCTTCAGCAATTAATATAAAAAACCTACTTACAAATTTAAATCTAGAAATCAAATTCCTAAAAATCCTAAAATCCTACATTCCTAATCTGCTGTTGTTCCAGGGAGTCGTGTTTTAAAAATGAGTCTAGCCCTTTAAATGCGTTTTTAGTCTTTGTTTAAAACGATTTAAAGTCGGTAGCTCACGAATCGTGGAAGGTGTATCATTCCAGACTTTCAGCGATGCATAGTGAAAACTCTTTTTGAAAAACTCTGTCCTGCATCTAGGGATTTGAAGATCCTGAGAATTTCTCGTATTGTATGAAGAAAAACATGATCTGGGCAAGTATTTATCAAAAAGGTTTTCAGGACATAATCTGTTTACGATCTTGTAGGTCATCACGTTCCTGTCATAACGGATAATATTTTCTACATTTAGCCAGGAACTAGACCAAAGATCTTTAATTTTTGCATTCTCTATTATTGACCATGCTCGGGATTGAAGACGTTGAAGAACAGCTAATTTTGTTTTACACAAGCTACCCCAAATAACGTCGCCATAACGCAGATGACTCTCGACAAGAGCATAATACACACTGCAAAGCTGAGATTGTGGTAAAATATTTTTCAGTCGTTTTAGAGCTGAAAGACCAGCACTCATTTTGCCCTTTACACGCCTGTATTGCTCATCCCAGGTAAGGCTTTCGTCAATAATGATGCCAAGGGATTTCGCTTGACCAACCTTTTTTATATCAGAACCATCCAGCGTTAGAACCTCTGGAAGGTCAAGACTCCAAGTCTTGAGTGGGTGTCCTATTACCATGAATTCAGTTTTTTGGGATTAGGACTTAGTTTATTCACTCTCATCCACTCTGAGATATTGAGAAGCTCCCGGTGTGCATCGTCGACCAATTTTACTGAATTACTAGAAGCAATTGTCAAACTAGTGTCATCAGCATAGATGCTAGCTCGTGAGAATTGCAAGCACTCTTCAAGGTCATTCAGATAAATGATGAAAAGAAGAGGGCCTAGGCATGACCCTTGTGGTATGCCACAGGTAACCTTTTTAGCTTTTGAATGCAAACCATTTAGGGAGCAAAATTGTTTTCTGTTTGTTAGGTAGGATTCAAACCAATCCCCAGACTTGCCTCTCATCCCATATGCGTGCAATTTTTTCATTAATACGCTATGGTCGACTGTGTCGAAAGCTTTCTTTAGGTCAAGAAATACAGTAAGGTTGACTTTGCTGTGATCTATGCTCTCATACCAATAGTCAGTGCTGCCAATCAGCGAGGTTATTGTGGAGTAATGCTTGCGAAAAGCTGCTTGGTTACTCGTTAGTCGTTTGTTTGTTTTGAGAAATTCAAACAGCTGGTCGTGGGTAAGCCGCTCTAACATCCTCGAGAACACAGAAATTACAGATATGGGCCGGTAATTGTTTGTATCACTTTTAGGGCCCGATTTGTAAATAGGGGTGACCCTCGCTAGTTTCCAAATATCTGGAAAGATGCCATTCATAAGTGATGCGTTATAAATCAGCATGAGAGGATAAGCGATGGAACTGGCCGCGTCTTTTACCAACGTTATCGTTACTTTATCGGGACCGGATGCTTTTCCTTTCTCTAGCCGATTTATTGCATTCAAGACATATTCCTCATCTACCGTTTGAAAAAGCATTTCTCTGTTTTCTGGGATGATATGCTTCAGGCAGTCATCATCAGATTTGGAACTAATCTGTTTTGCAAGATTAGGTCCAACTGAAACAAAGTGACGGTTAAGAGCCTCAAGCATATCATGTATCATGTTCTTTTGTCAAAGTTTTGCCTTCACTTTCAATGGCGGAGAGGTTTGTGGATTTAACATCTTTATCCAAGACCAGATTTATTGTCTTCCACATTTTTTTCGGGTCCCCATTACTTTCATTGATTAAATTTTTAAAGTGATCCTGAATAGAATTTCTGATTTCTTTTGTTACTCTATTACGTTGCTTGGTATAGAGAGACCACATTTCAGGATTCTGAGTTGCCATTTTCTTCAGCCTATCCCGGGTTGCCATTGATTTCCTAATAATCGGGGTAAGCCAGGGTGCAAACTCGGACCGAACTCTTCTCCTTTTTATTGTTTTCTCGTAAACAATAGCTTCCGCGAAATTCACTTTAGCTGTATGGCCGAAGTGAATTCTGCGGAAAATCAATATCGCGGAAAGCTTTGTATCGAAGCTTACTCATATTAGTCTGCATATTCCTAGGGGCACTTCACTTTTTCGAAAAGCTAACGACGTTCATCTGAACAAATTGATTTTTGCGGATTTTGATGGATATTTCTCGAAACAAAAAGTCCTTTTCCGAAGGTCTAGGAAAGTTTTTGGGAGTGAAACGCCCCTCGGCGTACTCCAGAGCATAATGAATTTCAAATTATGTACTACAAGTCTAAGTAGCCTCTCAATCGTCACTTCGTTTCGATATTAGTACAGGTATCCACGTGCCGTGCCAAAATGGGTGATTTTTATTTTTCACAGGGTTAATTGTAAAGCAGGTTTCCATTAACTCTGAATAGCTTCTCTGTATGCTCAAGAGGATTTCCGATGAAGTCAGTAAGCAGCCTTCCTTTTTCATAAATGGCACACAGATAGAAACCGTTGAAAGGACTAAATACCTCGGCGTCCAGTTGCACTGTGATCCAGAGCATCGAATTTAACCAACATTTGAAGTTTTAGATTTCTGCTTGATTTTGCGCTTGAGACATGCACCGTAACCTAGGGGTTCATGTGCTGCAAAAATTTTCAAGATCAGTCAACCGAAAGCGAAGGTATTGATTTTTGAAGTTGGGCCTAAATCAGATCTTTGTTTACATGGCCGGCAGAGGCACGGCACTGTTTTGACAGCAAATTACAATTCCTTGTATCTAGGCTCAGACTTCACCGATCTTTTTCAATTTAGTCTCATTCTGATCCTCTAAATGTGTCTTTTATGGCAATGTAAAGCAAGCTAAGATATTTTGCCTTTTTAGGACCGTTTTCAGACCATTTCACAATGATACTTTTCGAAAAAATTCTTGTCTTCAAAAATCACTTGTAGAATTAAAAGCTAAAGACAAAAAGGGTATGTTTCGCTATGCTCTTCAAAATAATTTCAACAATTAGAAACGCCTGTCTAACAAGTTTCTACCAAAGGGCTGGTGCCAATTCGAACCAAAAAATCTTTATGACTATTGTCATTTCACAAGTTTTTAATTTGACATCTAAGATTTTTGCATATAATAGCCACTAAACTTTAACTAACAGACATCCAGTGAAGGGACAAAAGGTGACCAAACCTTACGCACATGTTAAAACAATATAATGACTAACATTTGATACACTTTGCAAGGCTTATTTGTTAAAATTCTTGCAAAATTGAAAAATTATGAATATTTCTAGGGACACATGGCTGCAAAATACCATTTTGGTCTTAAAAATGTTTGACTCGAGGCTTTAGCAGGCTTAAAGGACAAGTAAATGGCATACTTTTGACTCTGCATCGGTTTAAAACAAATGCAACGCTTTCCGTTTCACTTTATCTAAATTTTCGTCACGAAATGTGCAAAAATGTTAAAATCATGTACAAAACTTGTAAAATTCAATTTTTTGTTACAATTTTTTGGAGGCGAATTGGCACCAGCCCTTTGGTAGAAACTTGTTAGAAAGGTGTTTCTAATTGTTGAAATTATTTTGAAGAGCATAGCGAAACATACTTTTTTTGTCTTTAGCTTTCAATTTTAGAATTGATTTTTGAAGACAAGAATTTTTTTGAAAAGTACCGTTGAGAAATGGTCTAAAAACGGTCCTAAAAAGGCAAGATATTTGAGTATGCTGAACATTGCCTCAAAGAACACATTTAGAGGATCAGAATGAGACTAAAATTAAAAATATCGGTGAAATATGAGCCTAGATACAAGGAATTGTAATTTGCTGTAAAAACAGTGTCATGCCTCTTCCGTTCATATAAACAAAGACCTGATTTAGGCCCAACTTTAAAATTCAATATCTTCGCTTTCGGTTGACTGATCTTGAAAATTTTTGCAGCGTATTAACCCCTAGGTCATGGTTCATGTCAAAGTCTAAAATTTTATAAGGATTTGGAACTTTATTTTTTGGCTTAAATTTGATAAAAAGGGCCTAATGGATCACAGTGAGTTGGACTGTCATCTTGTCTGGGATGAGCATATAAAGTGTGTGAGAACCAAAGTCTCACGAGCCTTAGGCTTTCTGAAATATGCAAAGAAATTTCTCCCACAGGACACGCTCAGTAAAATGTACAGAGGAATTGTTGAACCCCACATTCGTTATTGTTGCTCAGTATGGGGATGTTGCGACAAAACTCAAATTGATATCCTCCAAAGACTGCAAAATCGAGCTGCCAGAATTGTTATGAATAGCAGCTATCATGCCTCTGGAGCTGGTCTGATTAAAAGGCTGGGATGGCCAACAATCTCGGACATTATTCAAGGTGAAACAGCGACCATGATGTTTAAGTCAAAAAATAGTCTTGTGCCTGAATATCTTTCCGAGCTATTTGTAAAGAACTCAGCTCTTAACACAATGAGACTGATAGAGAAATACTGATAGAGAAATACTGAAGCCGACTTGCGTGTTCCTCTCTTTAAAACGGCAAATGGGCAGAAGTCAATTTCATTCCGTGGGCCTAAGGTTTGGAACCAATTAAGCTCTGATGTCAGACTTGCACCCTCCCTTTTTACCTTCAAAAGGAGGCTAAAGGAAGTCATAGAGGGTTGATAGTCTTTTTTATGTATTTCCATTTGAAATTTTTCTTTTTTCTTTTTGTAATCAACGATTGTAAATTAGGTTTTAAATTTGTAAATTATATTTATTTTTGCACGGCCCCCTGCAAAGCAATCTATGCAGATTGACGGGGCTACCGTGGTTAAAAAAATGAAAATGAAATGAAATATAAATACGTTTAAAATGCATTGAAAAAATGAAATAGACTTCGCCATTGTTCATCGTCATGGATTAACATCTAGGCCTGGGCCTAAGTCGGTACGGACGGTAAAACAAGCAACGCAGTGGCAATAGTTAATCTTTTTTTGGAAGTTAAGGT
This sequence comes from Aurelia sp. 3 sensu Dawson et al. (2005), assembly GCA_964020215.1. Classification (NCBI taxonomy): domain Eukaryota; kingdom Metazoa; phylum Cnidaria; class Scyphozoa; order Semaeostomeae; family Ulmaridae; genus Aurelia; species Aurelia sp. 3 sensu Dawson et al. (2005). The sequence goes on from OZ026572.1 coordinate 15,304,364, forward strand.
GATTTCCATCGTACTGATCATCGCAATCTCACCGAGACATATGATAAACTTGATATTTGCATATTTATTGACTATTGTACACCTTTCGCAAAAACCTTCCTGTTTTCAAGAAAAAGCAATTAGAAATCCATGATCTTTTTGTGCTGAAAAATCTCGTGCACTTTTCCAATAGGTGAAACGACCCTTGACGTTGAAATTTCAACTCAAAGCCAAAATTTTCCGTGGAATCGCGGAATCGCCTTTCCGCGGAATTCACTTAGGCCTGACATCCAAAGTGAATTCCGCGGAAAATACATTTTGCGGAAGCCATTGTTTACGAGAAAACAATAGTTTCCGCGGTTTCCGCGACTTCCGCGGAGTTCACCTGGCCGAAACTCAGATCGGTCTGAGTTTGCTCATGTAAAAAGGCCCCTAAATGTGAACAGTTTACAGTTCTTGGTCTCTGGAGCGCCATCCCTTTCTCAATTACCCATATTGTATGGTAGGTAGTCATTAAGCATAGCAAGACTACCAAAAGACAACATTTAGCAGAATAATCTGATCTGAAAGGTATTAAGACACTTTTTTAGTTAAAAGAAAGGATATAATTGCAAAAATGTCGTTCAACCGCAATTCTAGAGTAATATTAACCAACCATTCAAAAGATGAAAGATTAGCTCTGGAAGCTCCTAGGTAGGTGCCAATGCAAAAATCAAACATAGACAAACATACATACATACATACATACACACATACATACATACATACATACATACATACATACTTATTTATTTATTTATTTATTATTTGGTAAAGCAGGTTTATGTCAATGTCAATGTCAACTTGCAGCTGATGCCCGGAGGGGGTACTTAGTATATTTGTCCGACGGGGATGTGCCGTTTTTCAGGGTATCGTTTTCGCCTATTTTTCAAGAACAGCGTATCAAAAGAAGGCAAATTTTCTGGAGCAGGTTGTCAAAGCACTTCGAAAGGGGAAATTTTGTTACAACGGGTTATTATTTAGTCAAATTGTTGTGTTTTTGAGTATACTTTTCACCGATTTGTTCTAGTACAGGGTATCATTTTGAAGGACAAAATTCTGGAGCAGGATGAAAAAATTTTTTTTCGTGGGCACATCCCCGTACAAATTTAGGTCAAGTACCCCCCCCCCCCCCGCCCGGGAGCTGATGGGGACCTCATTTTTGCGAGTTTTAAGATTAATGCTAATACAGTTTAAGAATAAAAACAGTTGAAAATACTTAAAATCCAATCGTTTGTTCAAAGGCTGTCCTGTGCCCTTAGCGAATGTTGTTTTTTGCAACTGTTATCTAAATTTCCCGATAGATCTCTTGAAATAGTCGATTGTCAGTTCTTTATGGTCTTCTTTCAGGAGATTCCACGGTAATGTTCCTCTATAGCGAATCGAGTTTCTCCCTGCATCAGTTTTTTACTCAGGGACATTAAACTTTGTGCCACTCCCAAGGTGACGATTAGTGTTTTTACGTTTATCTATTAGATCACAAATCCGATCAGGCAATTTCTCTTTAGTGTGAATTTTGCATGATGATCAATAGTTTTCTTTTATAAAGATATGGTATTGTATCCCTTTTAGCTTATCGTAATACATCCTCATCAGCATTGCCACTTGCAATTTCTTGAAAAAGACTCTCACTGCATGATTCCCGTTCAGCCAAACAAGGGCAGATTTTGTAATACAATAGCATCAGTCGGTTTGGTTCACACCTCAATTCAAAGCGATTAGCGAATGCAGACAAAAGAAATTCTCTCAAGCAGAAATTCCAAAACAAACGAAGCCGCAAAGTTGCCCTGGAACCATTACGGCAAACTCTCGTTTGGTGCGGGCGAAGGGAGGTTTCTAAGAGAAGGTATGCGCTTATAAAGAAAGAAGGGGGGTAAATCTAGAGTTCTGTCTCGAGGATTTTGTTTATTTGATTCAGGAGCTGAGGAGTGACTGCGTACATCTGAGCAATAAATATGCAAAAATTGTAATGCCCTCTGCTTGGTGTCTGAATCAAATAAACAAAATCCGCGAGACAGAACTTTAGATTAACCCTTCTTCTTTCGTTATAAGCACATACCTTCTCTTAAAAATCTCCCTTCGCCCGCACCAAACGAGAGTTTGCCGTACTGGTTTCAGGATAACTTTGCGGCTTCGTTTGTTCTGGAATTTCTGCTTGAGAGAATTTCTTTTGTCTGCATTCGCTAATCGCTTTGAATTGAGGTGTGAACCAAAGCGACTAATGCTATTGTATTACAAAATCTGCCCTTGTTGTTCAGCCAAGCATTAGGTAACTAATGAAATTATAGTTTTGAAATAGATCTCCTTCAGAAAAGCCTTTTGGAGATAACTTCACACTCTTTAATCGTTTTAACTTTGCCTTAAATTATTTGGATATCTTTTAAATTTTTCCGTAACGACACATGCACCTCATCAATGGAATTGCCCGTGCAGTAGGCTGTGGTATATCATCTGCATACAACTCTATTTCGCCCTGAGATGTGCCTTACAACTCTATCTTCGACAACTGTTGCAAACAGTCGTGGGCCTAGCAGCGATCTTTGTTGAACACCATGAGTGATACCTTGCAATTCTGATTTTTCCTCGTTGACTTCAGTAAATTGTTGTCGGCTACTGAAATAGTTGTTTATCCACTCAGTGACGTCGTTTGCTAGCCCTGCTCCCTGTAACTTTAACTGATGGAATGATCCTTCGTATCAAAGCCTTACGGAAGTCAACTAGTGCTATGCCAACAAATTTACCTCACGTCATTGTTTACGGTCGTTCAAGATTCTAGTTCTGCTGCCAATGACATGAACCACGACTTAGAGTTGATAAGACAGTGGGCTTATGACTGGGGGATGTCATTTAATCCTGATCCGCAAAATCAAGCTGTGGAACTCATAAAGGGAAAAGATTAAAAATTCTTTTTAACAACACACCAGTGATGAAAGTCGAGGAACATAAACATTTGAGAATTATTCTAGATTCTAACTTGTCTTTCATTTCATTTCATTTTCATTTTCATTTATTTAAACAGGATAAAACTACAACTATATATACATAAATTGCTTTACAAGCTGCCCTGTACAAAGAAAAAAGATAAAACATTAAACAATTTACAATATACAAGGTAGAAAAATAAATTAAAAGTAGTTTAAAAGTTCATGACCAGCAGGAATAAAAAGGGGACCTTTATGTTCTGGAGTTTTCGAGACAGGATTTGAATTGTTTGAATTTTTTTTGTTAATTTTGATTTTGCGTCAAGGCCGTTCCATGGTTTTGCCCCTGTAAAAGAAAAGCAATTTTGGCCACATGTTGTTGGTAGAAACGGGACACGTAGATCGGTTTCTGTATTTCGAAGTTCTGGGAATATGGATGGGTTGGGGAGTATTGATAGTCACCCGGGAGAAAATGCTTTTCGCATATTCGTTCGCTTTTTGATGGATGCCAGCCTTTCCTACGCATAGCTTGGATCCACTTTTTCAATAAATCCTCGTTATCATGGGGGAACCTAGGGAAAAGGCAAGCTAGTAAGGATTTTGAAAAAGCATTTTAGCCTCATGTGATTATATTCGCAACATTGAACGGAAACTGAACCAAATCTGGATGCTTCATCGTCACACATCGACAAAGAAACGATGATATGGTATGGCCTAGCCAGCAAGCCGGCACAGCACAACTCTCACCTGTGGAACGCTATATTCTTCTCTCCTTCACCAAGATCTTTCTTCAGCCTCCACCTGTTCTCACAACCGTATGCAGCACAAGATATCACCATCTTCCTTCTTTTCCTTCACTCGAAACGCGTCAAAATTTTAACCAACGAGGAAACTTTAAATGATCGAGACTCAAGTGTTTACGAAAAAATTTCCCGCGTCTTCTGCCAACCTGAGGCTACCATTTTGATTCCCCATAGTGGCGCCGCGTCACGTGACCAACCACGCATTCTAGTCCTTCTATTTCTATGGTGTTTGCATTACGAAATTGATTCCCCCATGCAGCGTATCCGTGAAGTTTAAACCTCCAGTAAATCTTTTGGCGGCGCCACTGCAACGCCAATTTATCTTCAATGACATTGCAAAATCAATACAAATTTGATAAACATTTCATTTGATTGTCCCTTTCGTTGCAGCATCTTCTCAGCAACATCACTGCAGGAAATAATCACGCGGATGCAAGATGACGGTTCACATTGGGCTAAAAAGCAACTTGAGGTAATAAGCCAAATTCGTACCTGTTTCAAACACTTTCACTGTCCTTCATGCAATAAAAAAGCTGAACGATAAAGTATATAGAACGATAAATTTTACGTACTAGGTTGCTTTCATTAAGCTCTGGGTCTGCTGCTCTTCCCGCGATCGCTCGCGCTGTTGACTCCCCTTTTTGCACGCTCTGATGGCTGGAGCTCAACCATTAAAAAGTTCTTGCAGAACTTGCAGCTTCCCTCGACAGAAAAGTATCTCTAAAAATCAATGTATTTTGGAATTACTGGTTAGAAGTTACGAATTCAGCCTGACATGTTTGACCTTGTCGTCTCAGACTGCACTTTGAAAATCCGAAAGCCAAAGTAATTTTGGAGATGTAAATAAGTAAGAACTTACCCAGTTTTAATTCACTGAGACCAAGCAATACTGAATAAACAAAATTCCACTTGTCCAATCCTGGACAAAACGGACTCCCATCGATAAAATGAAACTGTCTTCACAACACAAGTTTGACCAACACAACATTGATCGCACTCTCAATAAGTTGACGAAGAAGAAATGTACATCAATTCCGAAATCTGAGAGGAAATGGCGCGAAATAATCTTGTCTTCAGTCTCCAAAAATAGAAAGTGTTTCCATAACAAACTTTGTTCTTGTTTTTAGAGCAGTCACTTTCAGTTAATTGTAATAAAATGATGAAATGATAAAATGATTGATGATAAAATTTATTTTGATCCTTGAATCAGGCGTACACTTATTTCTTTAAAAGAAATTGTTTATAAGAAACTCATTTCATTTTCATTTATTATTATTTAGACACAATACCCTATCAGCATAACAAAGTAAATATAAATATTATTAATATCAAGAAAAAATAAAGCTGCTCTTCCAAGGGGTTGTGTTTGTGTCCCTCTACCTCAAGAACTCCCTCAATCTTACTTTGAAGTAGCTCAATGAGGCAGAGTCTCTTATTTGCTTTGGGATCTCGTTCCAGGCACTTGCTCCCTGGTATCCAAATGACATTTTGCAGTACTCAAGACGAAGCCGAGTGTCACAAATGGTCGGTTTTGGGCCTCACCATATGTGATTCCGAATTCTTTTCGTTTACATTCCAATGGTTTATTTCTTATATTTCGTTGCACAGACAGCTATGAAACACAAAACGTGCAACGCAACACCATCTAGAAAATCAAGGTTCCTGGTGGCCTAAATACAAAATTGTTTCTTCAAAACAACCAACAAACGAATATCATACGATCTGCTCTCGTATCTACTGTTTCCAACAGTCAAACGTCCAGTTTCTTTCTGCACAACATCTCTTCTTTTCTTTCTTCTCTCCTTGTGTCTCCTCGTGTCTCCTCCATTTTCCCAACAAAAAAACTTTCTTTTTAAGTTCACACCTCCTAGTTGTTTACGCCACGGTCCATCGCCCAGATCCCGTACGTCATACGTCGTCATGTCCCGGATGTGATTCAGGTCCCGGATGTGATTCTCCGGATGTGATTCTCCTCTTGGGGGGGGGGGGTCTGATTTGTGAATTTAATCACAAGGTGTGGCACCGAGGAATTTCGAAATCATCGATTTTTCTGGTGTTATATCTCGAAATATTCGACCTAGGAGTGAATCTATTTTTGAGGTTCTCTGCGCAGAGTCCATTGTTTATCTTGCATGTAGTAATTAGCCTGTCATATTTTATTAGATTGCGTACATCGAGCCAATCGCATACCCAGCCATCTTTGTGCCTTGCGCATTCAATTAGTCTGCGTGCCCTGTTTTGCAGCCTCTGTAGGGGTTTCAGTTTTGTGTTTGACAGACATCCCCAAAAGACACTGCAATATCTCAGATGGCTTTCAATTGATGCTCGATAAACAGTTGCCAATTGTTTCTGGGAGAGGATGTTTTTGAGTTTAAACATCGCCCCTAAACCGTTTTTATCTTTCGCTTTACGGTTTTGAGTTGTTCTTCCCAATTCATGCTTTCGTCTATTATGACACCAAGATATTTTGTTTTTTGAGCTATCCATAATTTTTGATCTTCTACTTCGAGGTCAGGGAAATCTTTGGCTTTGTTCAGTTGTTTTGGATGCCCTATCAACATAAATTCGCTTTTTTCAGCATTTAAGCTAAGTTTGTTTTGCCTCATCCAGGATGAAACAAGATCAAGTTCACGCATAAGAAATGCTCATGTCATCCGCGTACATATTTTGTTTAGATTTTTTCAAACATTTTTCAAAACCATTCATATAAATGATGAAAAGTAAGGGACCCAAACACGACCCCTGTAGTATTCCACACTGTACTAAATGCTTGTTTGACGATTTGCCTTCTACATAGCAATACTGCTCTCTCCCGGCAAGGTTTGAACTGAACCAACCGTATGCAAGATCGGTGACTCCATAGGCTGATAGCTTCGACAACAGAACATCATGGTGGACGGTATCAAAGGCTTTTTTAGATCTGAAAGTACGCTTAAATTCTCAACTCTTAAACTCAACTCTCAGATCGCAAAAAAAGTAAGAAACTCCAGTATTGGGAAAATATGACTTAAGAAGCTGTTTATATCGATAAAAGTTGTTAACATAGTTTTACTTTATTTTCACTTGTTTCCTGCATCATATTACTTATGAGATACTTGAGTAATGTCTAAACATTGGAAAAGCTTCAAAAAATATTGTTTCGAAATGTTCTCGGAGGAACAAGAGGTAAACACGAAGAGTGTTCTGGAACTCATAAGAAACTCCGAGTACTCAAAATCTGAGAATTTTCAGAAACTTTCAGTACTGGCTCAATATCTTATCAAAAGATACGTGTACACTGATTCTCTCTGATTAAGAAGCCATCCATATGAATGCTCGGTTTTTCGAAAATTCAAAAACTTTTGCAATTAAAAGCCTCCTAAACAAGAGAATTTTTGAAGTGGGGCTGATATTTGAAGAACTTATCCTTGAATGAATCAAGACATTACTCAAGTGCCTTGTAGGTATTTTGATACAGGAAACAAGTGAAAATAAAGTAAAACTATGTTAACAACTTTTATCGATATAAACAGTTTCTTAAGTTATATTTTCCCAATACTGGAGTTTCTTAATTTTTTTGGCGATCTGAGAGTTGAGTTTCTTATAAGCAGTTTCTTATAAAGAAATAAATGTACGCCTGATTCAAGGATCAAAATACATTTTATCATCAAGTTCCTTACAATTAACTGAAAGTGACTGCTCTAAAAACAAGAACGAAGTTTGTTATGGAAACACTTTCTATTTTTGGAAACTGGAGACAAGATTATTTCGAGCCATTTCCTCTTGGATTTCGGAATTGATGTACATTTCTCCTTCGTCAACTCATTGTGAGAGTGCGATCAATGTTGTGTTGGTCAAACTTGTGTTGTGAAGACAGTTTCATTTTATCGATGGGAGTTCGTTTTGTCCAGGACTGGACAAGTGGAATTTTGTTTATTCAGTATTGCTTGGTCTCAGCATGATGGTCTCAGTGAATAAAAACTGGGTAAGTTTTTCGGTTTGGAATGAAATCAATCAGCTTGATAAAACAAAAAAGACCAGCGGTGAAGTACCGATCAGCTCATTTAAAATGGTCTCAGATCTTTGCTATCAGGAAATCACCCATCATATGAACAAATCAATTGAAAACTGTGAATTTCCGGACAAATTAAAGAAGGCTGATGTCTCGCCTATCTTTAAAAATGATGATTGAACTAACAAGAAGAACTACAGGCCAATAAGTGTACTTTCTGCACTCTCAAAAGTATTCGAGAGACAAATCTCACAACAGATGACTCCTTTTGCAAAGACAAAGATTTCTATGCTACTTTGTGGCTTCAGAGAGGAGCACAGTGCTCAACATGCCCTCTTTAGATTAATTGAAAGATGTCGCAAATGCTTGGATTATGGGGGCGTCGTTGGTATGGTACTTATGGATCTGTCTAAGGCTTTTGATTGCCTACCTTATGATCTCCTGATAGCAAAGTTAGAGGCCTATGGCTTCGGCATGAAATGCCTCAGATTTATAAATAGCTACCTCTCCGGTAGAAAACAACGAATGAAAATTGGATCGACCTTCACCGACTGGCTCGATATTGTATCAGGTGTGCCCAAGGTTCTGTTCTGGGTCCTTTGCTATTTAACATTTACGTCAATGATTTGATTTACTTCATCCAAAATACTGAGATTTGCAATTTTGCAGACGACAATACCATTTACTCTTGTGGCACTAATTTGGATGGAATTATCATTGACCTGGAAGAGGATCTATGTCAAGCGCTAGAATGGTTTGAATCAAACAGGCTGGTGGCCAATCCATTCAAATTCCAGATGATGCTCCTTGGTACCAAACGTAGTGATAAAATATGCATGGAGATAAATGGAGCCACTGTATGCCCATCAGCCAGTGTAAAACTTCTAGGGATTACAATCGATGCTGGTCTTAAATTTGACCAACATGTCAAAACCCTGTGCCAAAACGTGAATAAAAATGTGACAGCATTTTCTAGGGTAGCTAAACTGCTAGATCTAGACAAGGCAAAATTGCTATACAACTCCTTTCTGCTGTCAAATTTCAACTACTGTCCTCTAATTTGGATTTTCTGTGGAAAGCGATGTAATAAGGAGATAAACCGAGTGCATAAACGTGCACTACGTGCACTGCTTGGTGATTATGAATCCACTTTTGAATGCCTCCTCACCAAGAACAATGAAATAGCAATCCACACGAAAAATTTACAGAAATTAATGACAGAGATATATAAATCATTAAATCATGAAAGTCCATCATTTATGGGAGAATTTTTCGTGCAGAGGGAACTGACGTATGATCTACGAATCAAAAACACGCTACAAATTCCGCCTACCAAAACGATATCTTTTGGCATAAATTCTTTAGCCTTCCGAGGAAGCATCCTCTGGAATGCCATGCCTGATACAATAAAGAGTGCTGAAAACGTATTCAGATTTAAGAAAGGCATAAAAGCCTGGAATGGAGACAAATGTAGCTGTAATATATGTAAATAAGTAGATCTATATTTCAATTTTTCTTTTTCTTGTATGTAAATAGTTGGTATTAATTAGTTTGTACATAATTAATTATGTATATTAACTATTTCCCTACCAACTGTAAATAAAGAGATTATTATTATTATTATTATTATTATTATTATTATTATTATTATTATTATTATTATTATTATTATTATTATTATTATTATTATTATTGTCCTATGTTCACTCGGCGGTGATGTTGATTGCCGGTTATCTGCTGGATAGCAGGCCAAATCCCTCGGCTTTAGGTATCCAGTACATCCAGTACATTATTATTATTATTATTATTATTATTATTATTATTATTATTATTATTATTATTATTATAATTGTTGTGAAGATGGCGATGGAGGACAGACGGGCCTAACGGTGCGTCTGTCTTAAGTTTAAAAATTCCAAGTAATCCGTCGTAACTGCCGTCGTTAATGCTGTTATTCACTACATCAAGTTCATATTCATGATTGTCAAGCTAAAAAGAGCAATTAAATCAGCCATCAGAGGAGGAAAGATCTTTTTTGTTGGAACCAAGTTTGATTCAAATTTCGATTGCGAGGAAATCTATGATGATATCAGGTTATTGAATGGAGACGAGTGGAAAGCTTTTGAGGACAGGGAACGAAATTTCAGAGCGCTTTTTGCTTCGAAGCGGACTAACCATGGGGACTTTATTTGTCGTGGAATTATTGGTGACTGGATTAAAGTTGCAAAGATATTATCGGGGATACTTTACCAAAACAAACAGTTTTTGGCCAAGAAAGTGAATGGGACGCAGTGGAGCGTAAGCTTTTTGAAATTTGTTTGTCGTAGTTTGCGACTATTCCCGAGGGACGACAATTATTGCATCAACGACGCTGTGGATAGAATTGAGTACATAAGTAAACAATTGAAATATATTAACAACACAATTATACCGTTCTTTTCGTCAAAAAGGAGAGGGAATGACAATAGAAACGAGGTATCAAAGGAGAAGCTGACCTGTTTGTGGCTACAGCGAAGGAAGAAAGCGATTTCTGTAATAAGGAACAACGGCTTTTGGCCTAACATCGAGAATGCTGATATTTCAGTGCAAAGGACTGAAGATTATTACGCTCAGTCAAGCAAATTTGCGGATTGTAATGGCTTTGAAGGAGCTGTACCTGTATTCTTTGATCGTGGGGAGGCACTGGCCTCTGTGAATTATGGTCATTTTTTCAGCTATGATGAGATTGAATCAACTGTGAAAGGCTGCCCCAGTGGGAAAAGCTGTGGTGCCGATGGGGTTACTTACGAGGACATGAAGGAAATGTTTAGTGAAAATGGATATGCATTTGTAAATATCTTGAACGTTGTGCTTATAAATTTGCGAATACCAACTTCGTGGAAAAAGTCGGTTGTCCAGCGAATCCCCAAGAAGAATTTTGATATCAATGATTTGTCAACGCTTAGGGATGTATCTCTTTTACCCACTTGTTACAAGGTGTTTTCGAAAGCAATCTGTAAACGAATCACCCCGCACATATCTAATGAGATTGCTTTTTGGCAGCGTGCTTTCCTGCCAGATCGTGACAGACAGGAATTGATTTTCAGTTTGAAAGCCGCAATGGATGATTTCAGACATTTAAGTACAAAGTTTTGTGCAGTTTTCGTGGATTTTGCAGATGCATTTGGAAGCATTGAGCATAATTTCCTTTTTGAAACTCTCCGGGAATTTGACATTCCTTTGATTTATTGTTGTTTGGTCGAAGATCTTTACCGTTACTCTTCGTTTTCTGTGATTTGTGGGTATGAATTGAGTAGAGAGTTCAATATAATCAGAGGAACAAAGACAGGTGACCCTTTGAGTGCACTTTTATTCATATTGGTGATTGATAGAGTATGCAAGCCTATGGTAAGAGAGGCTGTTATCAGACGGGGTATTGAAGATGAAGGAAGGATTAATCCATTGCCTTTGCAAGCTTTTGCGGATGATGTTGTTGTTGTCAATTATGACGCCACGATTATAAATGAGATGTTTGATATCGGACAAGTTGACATGGGGAGAGCAGGTTTAGAAGTGAAACCGAGTAAATGTGCAGTAATGTATGCAAGGAAGTCTGGCAATAACTGGTACAAAGGCAAGGCAGATAAAAAGCCAGCTGTGTCAATTCAAGGAAATGCCATTGAAGTTTATCCCCGTGATAAGTGTTATAAGTATCTTGGAAAGTCTCTCTCACTTTCAGGCGAAGATGCTGTGCAGGTGTATGAAGTTATAGAAAGTTATAAAGATTTATTGGAGAAAATAACAAGCTGCAAATTGCCTCTCGCTCTAAAAGCTAGTGCTTTAAATAACTTGGCTCTCGCGAAGATTCTCCACCATTTTTACAATACAAGATTTACAGAGGAGCAGTTAGAGTTGATGGATAAGTCCTTGGTGAAGGCAGCTCGAAATATGTATGATTTGTATGAAACAACAACACAGCTCGTCGTCTTCTTACCACGCGAGCACGGAGGGATTGGAGTTAAGCGCGTTTCAGATGTGTATAGGTCAACAAGGGTTGCATTTCTCATTAAGATGTTGAATCATCCCCAGTTACAGTTCAGGAACATTGCACGTCAATCCCTTAATTTAGATATGGAAAAACGGAAAGTTGCTGCAACAGATAACGATATGAATTTTCTTGGGTTTGAGATTAGTGAAGACGGCTATTTGAACAGTCGTACCAAATCTGGGTGTCAATCAGATTGGCCAGATCTTCTGAGATATGCTAGAAAGCTAGATCATTGACTTCAGGCAGGGAAAGGCTGGAGTAATTGTAAATGGTGAATTTTTCGATGAAGGTGCCCCACTTCAGAAGTTGCTGTTCAATCAGACAGTTAATCGAGATTTGCAAAAAGCAAAGCAATTGTCAATTCAAGGCCCCTTTCTCTGTATGACTGATGTTCAGTTGAAATCCTCCCATTCAATATTTTACAACTGGAAAGTAAGTGATTTACTGGTGAAGTTTGCAATAAAAGCACGGTTGAGTCTACTTCCAACAAACTTCACAAAGCATGTATGGAATCGTGATAATGACCCTTCTTGCCCCTTTTGCTATCAGCATACGGAAAGTATCGCACATCTGATGAATGGCTGTGGAGAGTTTCACAACTTTTATAGCAGACGTCACAATCGAATTGCAGACGAAATATTTGAGATGATCTCGGGAAGTCTAAGTGGTTTTCAGTTTCATGCAAACAAGCTTGCAGAATCAATATTAACGGAATATGGTGATGAATTGCAGCGTATTACGCATCGTAAACCTGACATCGTTCTCATTGACAATCAGTCACGTAAATGCATTATCTTAGAGGTGGCTGTCTGCTACGATCTGTATTTTGAGCAAGCGCTGAACACCAAACAGGAACGGTATGAGCCGCTTTGCAGTCTGCTGCAGTCGTTGGGTTGGAATGTAGATTTGAAAGTGCTTTGCTTTGGCTCACTTGGTTGTATCAAGAAGGATGTTTGGACTGTTTTAAGATCACTGTCAGTAGATAAGTTAATTGTAAAGAACACATTACAGTGGTGCTCGGTTTCAAATCTGATTATGGCCAACTACATATGGAGACAAAGGGTTAGGAAGTTATTCTTGTGAATCTTTTTTTTTCTCGGTCCTTTCGTATGATCAGTTACATTAAGTTCTATATTACATTGTTCACATTGGATGGCTTCTAGATGCTGTGTCTCACACAGTATATATGAACTGGATGTGGTGGATAACGCAGGCCTAGTAGACATATTTTTATGTTAACTGAGCTGTAAGCTCGGACACTAGGGCAAAAACAGGGTGCACGTGGAGTAAAGACGTGTTTTTCGACGCTCTGAAAAGATGTAGCTGAATCGTCGAAATGTGTGTGCTTCGTTGGTTGATTTAGTGTGACTTTGGTTATGATGTGATTATGAATTGGTTATAGTTTCATGTACTATATGAGTTTTGAACAGTAATAGATTTTTGTGGTTGTGATTCATGAGCGGAATTCCCAACGCGTACGTACGGCCTAACACGAGATCGCTTTGTGCAACAATGGCAACTGTTGTTGAAATCAAAAATATCATTGACGATGCATTAAATCCTATAAAGTCAGATATTGGAAAGCTTCTGAAGCTTGAAGAAAGATTTAATGCTCAAGACCAAGCTATTAGAAGTTTGGAGGCACGAATTGAACTCTTAGAAAGTCTGGAAAGTCGTATTGATGAATTTGAAAGCCTCCAAAACCGCGTTGCCGCTCTCGAGAGTGAATTGGCAGTAGTCGAGAAACTTGACAGGAGAATAGAAGAAGTCGAGCAGTATGGACGGCGCGTGTGTCTCCGCTTCGACAACATTCAGGTTTCTGCTAACCGTGATAAAGAGGACTGTGTCAAAATCATTGTCAACATCCTTAACGAGACTAAGTGTGGGGTTGGAAAGGCAGCCATTGATCGCGCTCACCGAATTGGCCCTACAAAGACAAAGGATGGCATCACCACACAGCAAATTATTGTGAGGTTCAAGTCCTTCACTGAACGTACTAAAGTATACAGATGCCGTAAAGAGATTACAAGTGATGTCAAAATTAGGCTTGACCTTACAAAAAGCAGGCTGAGTACCTTGATTGCTGCGAATGATTTTGCAAAGGTTTCCGATGATGTTGAATTGCATTCGCCGATATTAATTGCAGATTGGCAGCTAGACTTTCAAACGAAAAAATAGTGTATTTTGATTCAATGTGTGCGCTGAAAGATAAAATAGCAAAGATGCAGAATGTACCTGATGAAAACATCTGAATGTCTGTATTGCTTTCCTTTAGAGACATTTATGGAACAGAAAACCTGTGCTTGGCAGTACTAACTGAACCTTGTTGTCACTTTTGTGGTTTGTTTGTTAGGGAGCCCCCTTTCGTATCTATGTGCCATTTTCAGAGTTTTTTTTTTAGCAAATCTTGGTTCACAGCAGAGTAAGGAGCGAGGCTTAATCCCGAGTTATCAGTTTCAACTCTATTGTAAATTTCAATTTCAGCTCTTTGCTCTGGTGTGAATCCAAGCTTTAATTACTTCATTCTTTTTCGAAACGCAGGATTGATACATCATCCCCTTTTTATACCAACAGGCCGATTTAGAAACAGAAACCCCAGGGCACCAAGGCTGTATTTAGGTCTCTTTTCCTTTAAATTCTCCTGCGCAGAAAAATACGCGCGGAGAAAATGTGCGGAGAAAGGCTTATTTATTTATCCGCGTAGAAACTCTGAAATCGCGCTAAATTAACTTGGTAAACAACTCATATGTATAAAAAAACCTCTATTTTTCTGTACACTTGGGCATTAGATAGAATGCTTTCTCTCTCACCTCTGAATGAGCATTGTTATTGCGAGCCTTGTTTAAATATCATTTTGAGAGATCCTTGCTACGCTTTTTCGAGGTCCCTTGCGAACTATTACCAGGTTGAAATAGTACGGGATTCTCTCTCAGGAATTACAACTATTATCTTCTCAATAAATCAATTATCACAACTTGACTCCCCAAAACCCTCAAGACACATGCATCCAAACTCACATGCACTCAGCGTTATTTTTTGATAGATTTTGTCTTACATTTGTGTTTCTTTGTTTTGTGTATCGTGCAGTAACTAGTTTATGTTTTTTTCTGGGACTTACTTTTGACTGTTGCAACATGACTTATTGCCTGTTAGGGTCAGCAGCGAGAGGATTTTCTTTTGATGATGCCGGTTGAGATCAACCAGTGGCGAGCGACAATAGGGTGTTTTTATCCATCAATGCAGCTATCACTCCCAGTAAGCAAAACTATTAGGCCTGTTTCAATGCTTACTCAAGTCCTAAAGTTGTACTGGTTTTGCTGCTGTTTCATTGCAACTTCAATCCTTGTTCTGCCATTTGCATTAACAGCACAGTTTCTTGCAGTGCACACTGTGGTAACCCAGCTACGTTTCTTGCCTTTGTTTGCCCGTCTGCATCAACTTGCGAAGAGAATAATTTACACGACTGTGGAACTCCTGAAACGAATCCCACTTGCTCTCATTGGTCTCGTTCGTTTTAAGAATTCTGCTGTCAGGCGGTTTCTTTTTCTGTATTCCTATTTTTACATCGGGTGTTTAACATGCTACACACTTCATGCGCAATGGTTGGTTTTTAGGACAATTTTGCTCAGTGGTGATATTGAAACTAATCCTGGTCCTGAAACGCTTGATTTTTGCACATGGAACCTAAATAGTATTGCTGCACACGATTTTTTAAGAGTTTCTCTGATGGAAGCATATAATTCGGTATATAATTATGACTTAATTGGGATTGTAGAAACTCACCTCGACAGCACCATTGATGAAGAAAGACTGGCACTAGATGGCTACTCGTTCCATAAAGATAACCATCCCCAAAATGTCAAAAGAGGTGGCGTTGGACTATACGTTAAGGATTCCCTTCCTTCCAAAAATCGTCCAGACTTGGTGACTCTCCCTGAGTGCGTTGTATGCGAGATCCAATTAAAAAGGAAAAAATACTTTTTTGTGGTAGTTTATAGGAGTCCCAGTCAGAACCAGGGTGAGTTTGATAATTTTTCACTCAATTTTGAGCTGTTGTTATCCAAAATCCACGCAGAAAATCCTTTCTGCGTTGTTGTCACTGGTGATTTTAACTGTCGGTCAACACAATGGTGGGCGAAAGACATTGAGAACAGTGAGGGAAAAGAATTTGAGCCATTGACGTCTGACCTTGGGCTTCATCAATTAATTTCAGAACCAACTCATTTGATGGGTGGTTCTAAGTCCTGTATTGATTTGATTTTCACTGATCAGCCTAACCTTGTCGTGGAATCCGGAGTTCATCCGTCATTGCATGAGCAATGTCATCACCAAATTGTTTATGGAAAAGTGTCTGTTTCGAGTATACCAGTATCTCCGTACACTCGTAGGATTTGGCATTATGACAAGGCAGATTTTGTAGCAATTAGGAAAAGTATTGCAATGTTTCGTTGGCGCGAGCATCTTGAAAACTTGACATGCCCTAATGAACAGGTTAAATTACTTAATGAAGTCCTCTTAAACATTTATACTAATGTCATACCTAATGAGGTTAAGACGATTAGGCCCCGTCAAGCACCCTGGATAACACAGACTATTAAAAATTTTTTGAGGAAAAAGAATCATGCCTATAAAAATTTTGTGAGGAATGGTCGACCAGAAAACAAATTTGAAGGAATTCAAAGGATGGTAAGTGAAGGTTCAAAATTGATAGAGGATGCAAAACGGAATTACTTACTGAAGGCTGGGAACACTTTAGCCAATCCTGGGACTGCCAGAAAAACATATTGGTCCTTAATTAACACCGTTCTGAACAAGGCCAAAATTCCTATAATACCGCCCCTCTTAGAGAATAATTTATTCATAACAGATTTCACTGAAAAGGCACAGATATTCAATGAATATTTTATACTTCAGTGTACTACAATTGATACAGGCAGTCAGATCCCACAACATGTTCCAGTAACAACTACATTGATTGATGAATTTACCATTTCTGAAGAAAAGATACTAAATATAATCAGATCACTTAACATCAATAAAGCACATGGCTGGGATGAAATATCTGTGAGGATGATAAAACTAAGTGATGCTGCATTGATTGTACCGTTGAAAATAATATTTTCAAATTGCTTGAGGAATGGATCTTTTCCTGAAATATGGAAACATGCAAATGTAGTGCCAGTTCATAAGAAAAATGAGAAAAATCTCAAAGGGAATTATCGTCCGATTTCTCTCCTTCCAATTTTTGGGAAAATACTTGAAAAACTAGTATACGATTCATTATACACTCACTTGGTTTCCTGTGAGCTATTGAATCCAAATCAATCAGGTTTTCGTCCCGGTGATTCTACTATCAACCAATTAATCTCTATAACGCATACAATTTTTAAGGCCTTCGATTGTAATCCCCCCCTCGATGTTCGCTCAGTTTATCTTGATCTTTCTAAGGCATTTGACAGGGTATGGCATGATGGTCTAATTTACAAACTTAAGCGGTGTGGTGTCTCAGGGCAACTTCTTTCCCTCGTTGAAAGCTTTCTGAAGAATCGGAAACAGCGAACTGTGCTGAATGGTCAGTGTTCTGGTTGGGGAGATATTTCAGCCGGAGTGCCACAGGGTTCCATTTTAGGTCCCTTATCCTTCCTTGTTTACAGAAATGATCTAACCGTAGACTTGAAGTGTAATGTTAAGCTTTTTGCTGATGATACATCGCTTTTTACGATCGTGCAAGATCCAAATACAGCTGCCAGCGATTTGAATCACGACTTGGAGTTGATAAAAAAGTGGGCTCATGATTGGAGGATGTCATTCAATCCTGATGAGCGAAAGCAAGCTGTTGAAGTAATATTTTCAAGGAAAAACAAGGCAGTTGATCATCCAGTAATCGTCTTTAATAACACAGCTGTGAAGGTAGTAGATGAACATAAGCACCTGGGAATGTTCCTTGACTCAAAACTCTCGTTCTCCACTCATATCAAAGAAGCTATCTCTAAAACAAGGAAGGGCATTGGCATGCTGAAGTATCTCTCCAAATATCTGCCCAGGCATACCTTAAACGAATTATACAAGCTGTATGTTCGACCACATTTAGATTATGGGGATGTCATTTACCACAGTCCTGCAAAAGTATGCGAATTTAGTCATAGCGTCATTTTGCCGAACCAAATGGAAAGGTTAGAATCCGTTCAATATTCTGCTGCTCTAGCAGTATCCGGCGCATGGAGGGGGACATCACGAGAGAAGGTATACGCTGAGCTTGGTTGGGAATCGCTAAGTCTACGAAGGTGGAGTAGACGACTTACTCTGTTTTACAAATTCATAAATAATCTGACTCCTGGGTATACTAAGGATCCAATCCCACCACTTCAGCAGTCGCAATATTCCTTTCGCAACCAGGATGTGGTCGGACGAATAGTGACAAGGACAGAAAAATTTCAATCTAGTTTTTATCCAAATTGCTTAACTGAATGGAACAATCTGGATCCCGAGATTAGACTTGCACCCTCAGTTGCTGTTTTTAAGAAAAAGCTACTCGCGATAATCCGCCCCCCTGCAAAACCCGTTTTTGGTATTCACGACCCAATCGGCCTATCCCATCTTACTCAACTTAGGGTTGGTCTCAGTAAACTGAACTTGCATAAATTCCAACACAATTTCAGGGATACCTTAGATCCAATGTGCCCTTCGAATGATGGCATTGAGGATACTGAACACTTCTTGTTGCTCTGCCCCTCGTTTGATTTGCAACGAAGAGATCTTCTCGCTGGAGTTTCGGCAATATTACGACCATTCGGACATAACAACCTTTCAAATAAGGTCATGATGCAATATTTATTGTATGGCAATAAAGACCTATCTATTGATCTTAACAGAAAGATCCTCGAGTTGACTTTAGCTTTCATCCACAACACCGGTCGGTTTGATTGAAGTCATTTTCATCTTTGTTATACGCCAAGTAACCATCAAGTCCCTCTACCTTCTTTTTCGTCTTCAGTTTGTTCTTTCATTTAGAGTAGCTACGTTGCATTATTTTATCTAATGGAAATGAACGATTGCGGAAAAGACAGTGGTATAATATTCCAACAAAAACCCTGGCTTTCTGCATTTAATCCATCGATCAAATTGCCATAATTCGGTAGGAAGCAGGGAAATTGCTCTGTAACTCCTTTCCCACAGTCTTTATGCCGCAAACGTTCATTGTAATTTATTTAGGTTGTAGTTAGCGTATAGTGATTAGTTTGCAAGTATTCTTTGTTTTCTTTTTGTGCATTGTCCTAGTAGTGTTCACTGTTTTTTGTTATATGTAAGAACATGGGGTAGCCATGCCATTTTGCTCCTCACGTTATTGTCCCTGTAGTGTTGTGCAGTTGTATAGTATTAATATGTAGAGTAGGTAAACATGTATTGTAAGAATTTTATATGGATGATAAAAAAAAAACACTAGGGCAAATACGAATTTATTATTATTATTATTATTATTATTATTATTATTATTATTATTATTATTATTATTATTATTATTATTATTATTATTATTATTATTATTATTATTATTATTATTATCATTATTAGATCTTACGCACGCAAACATAACGAGGGATCACTGGACAGGGGTAAATTAATCCCACAAGCAAACTTTTTTAGTCATTTCTTTGAGGGGAATCACAATGGTAAGTTTGAGGTTAGGGTTAAAATGATCGATGGGGCTGATAATGTTTTTTCATTACGACGTAAGGAATTATTTTGGCAATACAGACTGGGAACTTTTCTTCCCAAGGGTTTGAATGAACGGGCTGCAGATGTGGAACTCGATATGTTTGCGTGTGGCATGGCCTAATTCCTGCCATTGTATCTGGTTTCTCTGGGGGGTTCGGTTGGCAGTGCTCTGCTGTCTTCCTATTTGGCTTCATGTTTTTTTGCATGTGGCGTTAGGGTGGAATTCCCTATCAAGCCATTCAAGATTCAGCAATTTGCGAATCATTGAAAGGTCAAGTGGGAGGGCCGTGGGGTTGCCGGCTGCATCCCTTGGAGGTTTGCTCTGTGATCTATTTGATCCCACGGGGTAAAAGGACATACGGGAGGGTCATATGGGAGGGAACATTTGCTGATGTGCCAGTTACTTCATTTCTTGTTTACGCTGAAGAAAGTTTGAATTTAAAACGTGATTTTAATTCCCACTGGGTCTTAAATTTGGGGTCAGTCATGTTTACTAAGAATAGGGTTCTTTGTAATGAAATGTAATTTTAGTTTATTTTTAACTGTATTGAAGTTGTTTACCACGGAGTATAAATCCTCGGTTGTCCAATTAGAAAAGTATTGCTGACGAAGATTTTTAATCGAAACGTACAGAGTTTTAACAGTTGTGTTTCTTTTTATTTTCTTTTTCTGTTAATTTTTGATGATGGTTTTGTTTCTTATATTATTATTATTATTATTATTATTATTATTATTATTATTATTATTATTATTATTATTATTATTATTATTATTATTATTATTATTATTATTATTATTATTATTATTATTATTATTATTATTATTATTATTATTAAGTTCTTACTTATTTACATCTCCAAAATTACTTTGGCTTTCGGATTTTCTAAGTCCAGTCTGAGACGACAAGGTCAACCATGTCAGGCTGACTTCATAACTTCTAACCTGTAATTCCAAAATACATTGATCTTTAGAGATACTTTTCTGTCGAGGGAAGTTGCAAGTTCTGCAAGAACTTTTTAATGGTTTACATAGACCCAACCATCAGGACGCGCAAAAAGGGGAGTCAACAGCGAAAGATCACCCGAAGAGCAGCAGACGCAGAGCTTAATGAAAGCAACCAAGTATGTAAAATTTCTCGTTCTATATGGTAGCAAAGAATTTTGAGTTTGGCGAAAGCATATTTTCGTCGCGAGGAAAAAACGAGGGTGTGGTTTTCTCCACTGCTAACCCCTCCCTCCGCCATTATCACCAGATGACGCCATAGAAATAAAGCTCTCTGATTGGCTGGTCAATTAAGATACGTCATATGTAAACAAACCAGAGCTTCTATTGTTTGCAAAATTTGCCTCTGTTTTTCAAGACCATTTAGCGAGATTTTACGGAGAGTCTTTCCCCGGGGGGTGACATAACATGTTGAGGATACGGGTATGTGCCGCCCATATGGATGGGATTTTGGGTCCAAATCTCTCTAAACAAGGTTCTCTTTTTCGTCACATTTCCCTTACTATGGCTGGGTTTTCCAGAAATTGGCAAAAAATTGTCAAAAAATTGGTAGTTTTCCGCCAAAATTCATCATAAAAGTGGGTATGATAGCAACTGCCAGTAATTAGAAGAGGGTAGCTTTCTGAAAACCGGGCGGCAGACCTCCGTCCATCCGCAAGTCATGTACCCCCCCCCCCCGGCAGTCTTCCTCGAAAAAATTCCCCATTTAATCCGAACGGAAAGACAGATTTCAATCAGAAAGAATTCTAAAATCTATTGAATGTTTCGGCTGTTGAAGTTGGTATTCAAGTCTGTTATTGCATTGATAGTCCGGAAACAACACCCTTTTTAAGCGGCTTGCGTTTTTCCAATTCACCCGTAGAATTGTCTATAAAGGCATCTTAGAAATTTTGTGCATGCACTGAAAACTGATATTTACCTTCTGTTAAATTCGATAGTGTGTCACCTCATCACGTTTTCGCCGATATGAGGCAATTTTTTTGTTTTCGCCGATATGAGGCAAGAATAGTGGTAGCAATCAGCTTTTTTGAGGACCGTTGTGACCAGGGAGCGCCGAAGGCGCGGGAGGGGAAACGGCCAGTGGAGCGCATAGACCGATGTGTGATGCACATCCAAACGAGGCAGCGGCAGAATTTGACTTGAAACACGCGGGAAAAAGCAGGAAGAAGCAGCAGAGTTGTACTCGGATAACTCATCTTATTGGCAATCATGACATACGTGAGTAATTTATGCTGATTTTGATCGATTACTCGAAGGTCAATTTACGTTTTGAGGGTCCTTGCAAGGTTATACGACTATCCAAACTATTCATTTGAAGAT
Source organism: Aurelia sp. 3 sensu Dawson et al. (2005) (assembly GCA_964020215.1). Classification (NCBI taxonomy): domain Eukaryota; kingdom Metazoa; phylum Cnidaria; class Scyphozoa; order Semaeostomeae; family Ulmaridae; genus Aurelia; species Aurelia sp. 3 sensu Dawson et al. (2005). The sequence goes on from OZ026572.1 coordinate 15,326,162, forward strand.
GTTTTGTTTGGGCAGGCCAAAAACGTCAGAACTGTTTATCACAGCTACACCTCGGCGGCATCTCAATTTCTTCGTACCAAAATAAACCCAAACGCTAATTCAGATAAATTCTTATGCTAAAATCATACAGTAAGCTGTCTGGAAAAGGATTTCGTTACATTTTGTTACATATCGGAGTTTCAGAGCTTTGAATTTGCTTCGAGTATTTTGCACCTTCAGGTCAGGCCTATGCTATAAGCAAAATCGCGGTTGACTGTGTTGGCCTTCCATTTCTGCAAAATTCACAATCACCCGTTGAATTTCTGTTTTGATTTTATTCAGCGACACTGTTTTCTGTTTGACAAAAGTAAGCCTTGCCCATTTTTTTTATACTTTTCTGTTTCAAGCAGATTTGTTTGCGGTAGTTCACTTTCTGGACTTGCGTTTTCCTGTTGAAATATTAGGCCAACTCGTTGCTCACAACAGACAATGCGATGGTGGCTTTCAATTTTCTGCTAGGTTGCCAGTTACCCGTTGAATTTCTCATTTGATTTCATTCAGTGAAACCCTTATCTGTTTGTATCAGCTAAAAGTTTCATTTTATTTTTTACACTTTTCTGTTTAAAGCAGATTAATTTTGGGCTGTTTTGACTTTGGATCTTCTTGTTGACAATCTCGCCTGACCTTGATAAATGGCCTTCCATTTTCTGCAAAATTTACCATTACCTGTTGAATGTTTGGTTTGATTCCATTCAGTGAAGGTCTTGTCTGTTTACAAAGCTGATCTTTGGACTTTATTTGCTACTTTTTGTTTTCAAGGTGATTTGTTTGGAAAGGCTCAACTTGTGGTCTTGTGGTTTGCTATTGAAATGTTAGGCCAAATCACTGATCACAACAACATTAAGGTGCCTTTCCCTTTTCTACAAAGTTCATTGTTACCCATTGAGTTTCTTGCTTACTGTCACTCCGCAAACCCCTAATCTGTCTGATGATGGTAAAAATATTATTTATTACACTAACGCTAATGCAATGGTGGCCTTCAATTTTCTGAAGAAAAGTCACACCTACTTTTTGCCCTGTGATTCAAATCAATGTAGCAATTTGAAACAATGATAAAGACTTAGAAGGCTGATTTACATAGCAATAACAATTTTACAATAATTGTATGTTTTCATCCTTTTTATCACAAACTCAAACGGAGTACCACATAATGGCTGCATATGAATTTTCACAGCCCCTCATGTTTTTCATGTATATTTCAGTTTGAAGAATCTTGATACTATTGCACCCACCCAGAACTTAAATATCTTGCAATATACAGTAAAATGTTAGTTTTTGTATTTTGGTTGCAGTATGTACAAAGGTAGATCAAGTTCTCACTTCCCTGCGGTCATGAGTAGTCAATGTTGTAAAAAACAGTGTGAAATAATTCTCTTCATTTTGTTGCAGGGGAAGGATCCATTTGCTATTGAGGATTGCATATTTCTTGCAGAAGGTGTGTTAATGTGATGACAGCAAAGTGACCAATTTCATTGCAAACAATTCTAGCTATGTTTTAAAAGAGCTTTCAGCACAGATAAAGTCCACATGGACACCATTTGAGCATTTAGCATGAAATAATTCCCTGTCCAACATGGAAGATTTAATGGAAGATCAAAGATTTTAGGTTTTTGAAATTAAGAAGCTATGTAGACACACTTGGGAGCTATGAGACACCAAAAGTCAAAGTCAACACAATTTCATGCAGATGACTTATTGCATAATTTTAGACCAAAAAGTTTTATCTGGCTTGTTTATCATTCAATAAACCACAATTTGTTTCTTATTAGTTTTTAATTTAACCTTAGTGATGCACTTTTTGTTTAAAAACTGCATCTCATAACCTAAAAGCAAAAAGAGTTTCTTAACCTTGAATTGACTTCTAATTGCTTCCAAATAGTTTCTCAATTTTTGGAGAAGGCTTTTTATTGATGTTTATTCTATATAAGGTGTTTCATATAAAAATGACCATCAGTTCAAAAATCTTTTTAGTGTATCAAATCTTTCAAGTGTATCAATTCCATACCATGCACCAATAGATGATTGCACTAAAGATGGTGGTCAGGAATCTTTTACCATGATGCTTTGTATCACATTGAATTCTTATTGATTTGATCATCTGATTTCTTCAAGACCTCAAAGGATCTTGGTTCAAAATTTGTTGATGCCATCTTTACCGCACCCATCTGTTGGAGGGGATTCTGATGAATGAATTCTTGTTATCTGCTTATACATCCTCATCTTCAAAAAGCAATGTTCCGTATGTGAAGTTTTATTACCAATTTACCACTCACTATGAGAAGCAGCGTGGCTGTGGTGTTGGTGGTACTTGGCAATGCAACAACACTAACCTCTCTTTTGAAAAAGCAGAAAAACAAAAAATTGAAACCAAAGAGAAAGTACCTTGCATAGAGCCCTTGGAACCAATTATCTAATGGACAAATTGTGTACTCAAAAAGTCCCTTTGCAACCCTCTGTCAATTTTCAAAGTTTCCAAATTTTACTAGCACAAAATATGAATACAATTGTGGTCTCACAGAAGATTGTCAAATGAATTTGACTCCTATAATGTTTGTAAGAATATGAATAAAAAATATTTTTCTGTCTTCATTTTATGAATCACAGGCCTAATTATAACAATGAAAATTTACATAAAGGAATAAAGAAGAACACATTCAAAAGTCAAGTAACACATCTCAGCAGTCACAGAGACTATGCCATAACTTTTGCCCAAAATAAAACTAATTCAGAAACTTTCAGTAGGATTGAAATCATCCTTCCAATTTAGAGTGCTTTGGCACATTGGACTACTCAAAAATTTCATGCAAAAAGTTAGATACAGTAGCATGATGACAACACTTGCCTACAAAAAAGCTTTTTCAGTACAAATTGAAACAAATATCAAGTCTTTCTATGACAGAGATTGTCATATCTAATGGAATTTCACTCAGCTTGTTTCATCAGCAAACAATTGTTCAACTGGAAGTTTCTCCCTATATGAAGAAGGCATAATATTTCACTAGCTTATATCAATGTGAACATGACATCATTGAAGTTACTGTACAGAAGACCTAATCAAGTCTGCAATGCAACCCATGTCAATTGTCATTATGCTCAAAGTGGTGCTAGGGGCTGTAATGTGAAATCTATGCCAGTTGTGGATAACACCACTGCACAACAGTGCTCTCAAGCAGGTCCTCTTTTTACAGAGCCAGGACTTGGGGGCAATCAATCGTTGTCAGAACTTGGGGGCAATCAACTTTTTGAATCAGTAAATTAATGTTTTATTTGTTCCGTGTTTGGCTTCCTCTCTCCTTTGTTTCACTGAAAATTGATTTCATCAAAAGTATTGTATCAATTCTTGTTGAGACGAATTGTTTTGCTATTAACCAGTTGATTTCTTGTTGTAAGACTCCGTGTCTCTCACAAATTTCTGTCGCAAACTTAGGCCAAATTGGCATTTCGTTGATAAACAAAGCATGCCACACAGTCACAGGAATAATCATTGAATTCTTCTGTTCCTTCGGTGAAAATAACTCAAACGACTGCTTTATTCAAAGCTAACATTCTTTTAACCCTCGAACAACGAACTATCGTGCTGCTTCCCTCTGCAAAACCAGCAGTAGCTGCAAAAATTTAGCACTTCCTCTTCCCAGCAAACACCAACACTTTGCAATTGCAGGTCGCCATTAATCGCAGCCTCGTTTTCGAATTTTGCATCATACATCGGAAATCAATTGAATGGCCGTTTCGCCTCCCGCGCCTTCGGCGCTCCCTGGTTGTGACCTTTTATGGTACGCTGATGATTCATCGAGTGGGACCCTCGTAGGCAGATTACCCATTGGCTCCTGTCGTGCCCTTTGATTTTTACCACTGGACATACAATTGTTCAAGATTTGGCCGCCCCTCGTTATCATTGCATTACAGCGTAGGCCATGGGCAGTGAACTCGTTTCGTTCAAGTTCCTTGGACCCAACCTGAAGACTACTTTCTGTCAACATAAAAAGAAAGAAGATACCTTTCTTATCACTTTTCCACTTTTTCGCGGTTGCATAGACCCGCAGTTTGCTGAAAAACAAGCATTTTGTCCTCTTGTTTTGCCAATGGGAAAGCCTTTGTTAACCGCCATTTTAAGCTTCGATTTTGGCACATAGTAAAATGCGGACTAACATCCGAAAGAGGCAACGTACAGATTTTGCATTGATATGAAAAAAGAGGCTAACCGGTTCCGGGAACTCGGGAGTCAGGCAAGATTTCCAAGATCAACATACAAATAGAATACCTAGGGATTAACAAAGGTGCTCTCTAGGTGTAGAGAGCACCTAGGGATTAGCAAAGCAGGTCAAAAGATAAAGTCTAACTCCTCGTCCATAGCGGACCACATTTCTAAATTTGGCCACAAAGCATCTTTTGATGACTTTGAAATTATTAGCAAAACAGACAATCATTTTGACCTTCTTATTCACGAGAGTCTTTTAATAAAACGAGACACGCCCTCTTTGAACTCCCAAACGTCATCTATTCCCATGGTCTTATTCTGATTTTGCCTTATTAGGTCTTGTTTTTCATCTCGCATTTTAGTACTTGTTTTTTTCTTCTTTGTTTTGTTGTTTATTTTACCTTATTAGGTATCTCTCCTCTCCCGCATGCCGTGTTTCGTTTTAGTTTAAAAGGCCCTCGTGCACATGTTTTCTTTGCTGAAGATGACTCAAGCCAGAGTCGAAACGTACTGAATTATGTTATAACAACTGGACTGTCACATTTTCTTTAATTATGGATTTTCTACTGGATTGTCAAATTATTTTGTAATGGATTTTCAACTGGATTGTCAAAAATTATTTCTGTAATGTAACTGGATTGTCAAAGTCTTTTCAAAGTCCCACCACAAAATTTCTTTTCTGATCGTCGTCTTTATCCTGCGACAAATAGAATACCACGTAATTTTTACAAGAAGCTGCTTATAGGAAACTCAACTCTCACATAGCCAAAATATTAAGAGACACCAGTACTGGGAAAATATAACTTAAATACTCTTTACTTTTTCAAAGGCAGTCCCTGACATATTTTTACTTTATTTTCACTTGCTTCCTCCTGTTTCATGTTACTTATTACTAGTAAAATGCTTGATTTATATCTAAACACTGGAAAGGCTTCAATAAAAACATTGTTTTGAAGTGCTCACGAGGGCACAGGAAGTAAGCATGAGAAATGTTATGGAACCTTTAAGAATCTCGTAAAAAAAACTCCCAAGTAATGAAATTCAAATAATTTAAAAAACTTCTAATGTGGGGCCAAATTATTAGCCTTTTACTAAAAAATCTGTAATTCAGCATTCATCCATGGAACAACACAATAACCAAGTCGCAACCAATTCAACCCCCCCCCCACTTCATTCGAAGAACTCCCCATGCCGACACGGCAGCCGACATCATGGCATCCTATTCAAATATTTGCCGAGGAGAAGCTTCTCGATGCAGAAGGTCGCAGAAGTTGACAGCTTCTAATAAGCTTTGCTCTTGCTAAACCTCGCTAAAAACACGATCTACTTATGTTAATTGCAACCAAACTTAAGCACCGAACTCTAAAAAATGCTGCTGAAAAGTTGAACTGGACGTTGGCGTATGAATCATTTGCCATGATTAGAATACTTACAAGTTTTATAATATAACAAATAGATACAATACAATATATAACGTTAAAAACGTAAATGAATGCGCCCGTAATTCCAGTGGCAGGGATATCATTAAAAGGTCAAACTGATTTTAGAGGTGCTGGTGCAATGAAAAGCGTAAGAAAAGAAAATACTGAAATTAGATAGAAGAATACACGTTCACAATAGTCTAGATAGGAAAGAACATATTCAAACGATATCGACCAAGGTATCCAGAGCTATCAAATTTTAATGCTTTCGAAGAATATCCTCCCGACTACTTCCTTTAAATCATTGTACTCGAGTATTTTGGAGCCCCATTTTCGATACTGTTGTCCTGTATAGGGTTGATGTGGCACAACTGATATTGATCAGATCCAAAAGCTTCAAAACGGAGCTGCCAGAATTGTAACGAGTAGCAGCTTCTGATGCCCCAAGTAGACCATTCGTTGAGAGTCTTCGTGGGAAAACCGTTCCTGAGCTTCTCGGCGGAAACTCTAAGTCGATGGTCTAAAAGTCTGTTAATGGGCTTGCTCCACATTACGTGAGCAATTTTTCACAAGGCAGTCCGCTTGCAGCTCTCGTGGCCTTCGAAATATGGCAAAAAATTTGAGGTTACGAAAAAAAGCATCCACCAGTGGATAGAAATATTTGTCATATCGAAGTGCATAGACCTGTGGAGAAGCCTCCCATCTGAGACTAAGCAGGCATCCTCCATTAGTGTATTCAGATATAATATGTAATGGACTGGGGGTTTTCTAGCGGTCGGGTGGCTGCGGTTCCCGTTGTTTCTGGCTTGATCTCTGCTGGATCGGGGATGGAGATTTGTTTTCAGATCTCCGTTGTCAGTTTTGTGGAGAACGTGTACACGTATTGTAAGAAACTGCTAATAAGAAACTCAACTCTCACATTGCAAAGAATTACTAAAACTCCAGTACTGGGAAATTATAACTTGAGAAACTATTTATTTTCACAAAGGGTATCCCTACCATATTTTAATTAATTTTCACTTCTTAACAGAAGATAGACCTGGTATTACAACTTGGAAGGCACTCTAATAAAGTCTAAACATTGAAAAAAGACTTTATTTTGGATGTTCAGGTGGGAACAGGTTGTGAACATAGAAAATCTTATTGAAAGTTCAAGAAACTCGTAAGAAACTCTGAGCACTGAAAATCTGATACTTTTAAGAAACTTTCAGTACTGATCCAAATTCTTAGTTTCTTATAAAAAAATACGTGAATGGGAGCGGGAGCTGCGCTGGTTACTGGATCGATGGAAAATTTCCCAGTCTATTGGTTTTGTGCATTTTCTTTTTTTGATAATAAAGCTTGATGATGATAAATTTAGTTGTACAAATATGTTGTAATTAATTCTTTCATGCTTTTATATTTTCTCCATATTTTGTTAGTTTTATGGGGAGGACCCTTTGAAAATCAGCCCCTAGGCTGCGGGTTCCACATCCTCAATGAATTGAAATTTGGAAAATAATCCTTGTTTTTGCAAACGCTGACACATCATTTGGGAACACCCGATCCAAAATCAATCTTTGACCACAAGTACAACGAAGCCTTTTATTTATGTTCTCCTTTTGATTCATTTTCACCAGGTTCTTGAGGTCCTGGAACAGTCCAGCCTCTTTTTCGCATCAGTGCAAAATCTTTATGTAGCCTCTCTCAGATCTTTGTCCGCATTTTACTATGCACTACAATCGAAGCTCAGAATGGCGGTGAATAAAGGATTTTCCACTGGCAGAACGAGATGAGAAAATGCTTGTTTTTCAACAAACTGCGGGTCTATGCAACCGCGAACAAGGGGGAAAGTGATCAGAAAGGTATCTTCTTTCGTTTTATGTTATCAGAAAGTAGTCTCCAGGTTGGGTCCAACGAACTTTTTTTGGAGCCTTCTATCACTGGACTGCCCATGGCCTATAAGGCTTTCGCTAGTTTTCGCTGGTCTCTAGCTTGAAGCTTAATTCACACTTCAAGCTTTTTCTGGAGTCTAGGGTAGGCATCACTTCAAAGTTTTTGTTTATGCGTTTTGTTTCTTTCCAAATAATCTCAAACTTCGGAGACGTAGCAAAAAGTGTTTTAGATGTCATCTTTTCTGGTAACTAAAACAGGCCTTCCTTTTCCTACTCCTTGGAAAAATGAATCTATTTTTTAAACCAGCAGAGTAAGAAAATAGAACAGGGTGAATTGTTAAAATATTGAGAAAATCATACCCAGATATTTCTTTTTAATAAAGTAAGGAATCTTTGCTTTTTGTCACAAGCAGCCCGTTTCCACAACGATATAATTCCTGTGTCTGTATGCGATATTCTATTAGAAAGCGATGATCGAATTTGATAGTAACGATCAAATAAGTCGTTAGACAACGGTTATGAGACTGGAGGAAGAAACAAGGCTATTTTTCAAATTTTAGAATGTGTTTGATTGATACCAATTCCGAAAACGGTAGACTTGGAAGACTCGGAATTTGTGTTTGATACCAAATTCCGAAAACGGCAGGTTTGGCAGGTTTGGAAGGCCTGCCGAATCTTCTGCTCCAACAGGTGGAAGGTTTGGCAGACTGTGAAGAGATTCCTTAAAGAGACTTTGAAGAGATTGTCGTTTTCGAATTCTCGTTTTGTTTGTGAAACTCTGAAATCGAGGCGAATTTGCTCGTGCTGCTTTAAGTCAGGTCAATCTTTGTTTGTTTTTTTGTAACCTAGATATTTTAGCATATAGCTCAAATCCTTACTGGCAGGGGCGGATCCAGATATTTGAGTGACCGATGCAATTGAGGGGGTCTGGGGGCAAAGCCCCCAGGAAATTTTTGGGTGACCACGCCCTTTAGACTCTCAGAAAACATAGGCAACGCCCTTTTTACAATTTTTTTGGCTGGAAGACCTTGCTTTGAAGGCTACTTCAGGCAATAGGATATGAACATGTACCTCTAATCAGAGCTATTCAAGCCAGTGCTTTTCGAAGTGTTGTTTACATCTTGGCCTAGACTGGCCAAATTGCGTTGTTTACTGATTTGGTATTGCCAGAAAAATTCCCCTCCGCGGACTGATTTACCAGTCAACCACAATTTGGTCTTCTAAACACGTTGAAGAAGAGTTTAGGTCCACTGCACTTTTCATTCAGACCAGAGGAAGCGAGACAACCAAACAGCGGACAACAATAATGATAGTAGGGCAATCTATTGCTCAATGTTAACCTTTGGACTGCATCGGTCAACCGGTGCAAAACGCTGATTTTTCTCCACTTAGGGGTCTGGGGACCGATGCATTTTGGCTATCCTTTGTTGAGAAGAAAGGAGCTGTCAAAGCTGCTATGATTGACACCGATGCACTCATCAAAGTGATTACGCAAGGTTCTCCTGTTTATGCGTTAGCTTTTGTTGCCTTTGTCGAGACGCGCGTCACACATTTTGAATAGGGGAATAGAATAATCATGGGATTTACCGTAGCTGTTTGGAGGACACTTTATTCTTTTGGATAATGGGTCTAATTGTCGGCCATGGCTTTTGTACCTGAGTCTGAGGTTGCGAGGTTGCTACGTAGAAGTAGTGGCAACAAGAGAAGAGGGCATTTGGAAAGTTGAAATGATTTGCGTCTGATAAAAAATCTTGTGCACAGACTTCTATATCATCGATCATGTGGGACTGACCGATGCATTTGCATCGGTTGCATCGGTCTGGATCCGCCCCTGCTTACTGGTTGCTGAAAGCACGCGGAAATCATCCAATTTCACGGTAGTCAGCCAATCAAATAGCCCCTTTCTAACCACGTGATACGAAATTGGCCCTGCGCAGTGAATTCTTGAGTACCCTCACGACAGTTGAAGTGGCTACTAAGTTACAATAATTACATGGAATTTTCTTTGATAAATCAGTAGAAGGGATGCCCCTCTACAGTTTTTAGCGTGCTTGTTATAATATCTCATTTGGAGCCGAAATTACAGTCATTTTCCAGTCGAAGAATATTGACATTCGTTCAAACATCGATAAAATTCGCTGCAAATGAGATATAAGGATAAAAATCTCAGCGATTATGGATATTGCCCGAAGCAATAACCCAAGCACCGTCCCTTCAATTACTTCTCAAAATCGCAGGTGATTTTCAACGATTTCTGCCAGAAATGTGATCTGGGCCTAGACTTCTTACCGATTAAAACTCATTCGTTGACCCCAAAAGGGCTCAGTTTGTATTCTTGAGCTAAGTGATTCACTTACCAACGACTCAATGATCTATTTGGCTTCATTTTCCATTTAGATGCCTCCAAATTTCGTTTGAATCATCCAGCCTTGAGCAACTTCTTGCAAATTTTTCTGGTTCCGTATTTTCTCTGCAAGCCCGAGCGATCTCCTCAAAAAAGTCGCATCGATAGGCTTTGTGCTAGAGATGATTTGATTCGATACAGTTCATACACTCGTAAATAGATATGGCACGCCTGATTTTGCTCAGTTCATTCAAATGGAAACAAAAAGGATAAACATTTTTGGCTGTTTGGTTCACCAATGAATAGATCTTACACAAAACAAAAAAACTAAATGTGTAAGTGTGTTTTAAATAATGGTTGTGAACAACAAGGTATGAAATTACCAAAGTATAATTTAGGGTACAACTCACGGGATCAATTAAGGTCGCTGGTGATAAGCGCTAGTGAAAGGAAACTAAATGTTTTGTTATGTTGAAAGTTTACCGCAGTTAACCTTGTTTATCATATCATATCATATCATCATCATATCACATAAATATTTAGGCACGATGCCCTATCAGCTGCTACAAAAGTATAATAAGAATTAATAACAGAAATCTCAAAACCCTAAAAGGCTGCTCTTCCTAGGGGTCGTGCTTTAATTGCCGCCAAGGTAGATGAATGCATCAAGATCCCCACGGCCCCACAACACCCAGAGGGACAGCACCCCGCAGGCCCCAACCCGGTCCAGAACAGACCAAATCAGGACCAACCAGGCACCATCCTCCAAAGCACCACGAGGCCCCAAGGACCCTAACGCACTCACCCACCTTAGCTCCTTAGGAGTTGTTTAACTTCCTTTTTGAAGCAATTTAGAGAGGGTAAGTCTCTGTACTGTTGCGGGATCTCGTTCCATGTCGAGGCTCCGGTAAATTGGAAACTCTTTTTGGTAAATTCCAATCGAGGTTTAGGCAAATGCAGATTTTGGCTATTCCTTGTTGAATAGCTTGAAATTTGGGACCTCCGCATAAATTTATTTTGCAAATTGTCCGGACAGTTTCCATGAAGAATCTTGTGTGTCATAACTAACCTATCGTACCTTATTAATTCTTTAACAGGCAGCCAGTCACAGACCCATCCATCCTTGTATTTTGCATTTTCAATCAGAAACTTTGCTCTTGACTGTAGTCTCTGGAGAGCGGTGAGCTTCGTATCAGAAATGCATCCCCATAATATGTTACCATACCTTAAGTGGCTCTCGATCAAAGCTCTATAAACTGCAGTTAGCTTTGACTGAGGGAGAATATCTTTCAGCTTCCGAATTGCAGAAAGACCACTTTTGACCTTAGTTTTAACTGTTTTATATTGATCTTTCCAGCTCAGATTTTCGTCTATATTGAGACCAAGATACTTTGTTTTGGTAACCCTATTTATTTTCTTATGGTTGACCTCAATTTCTCTGAGCTCATTTAGGACATTATGCTGTCTTGAGTGGCCTACGACCATAAATTCGCTTTTGTCTGCGTTCAAACTTAGTTTATTTAGCCGCATCCATTCTGCCATATTAGTCATCTCATTATTTATATTCCTAAGCAGAGAATCGCTGTCAGTAGAAGAACAAGTAATGCTTGTATCATCAGCGTACATGTTGGGAGTTGCCCCCTGTAAACAACGTTCGAAATCGTTAACGTATATGATGAAAAGAAGGGGCCCCAAGCACGATCCCTGAGGAATGCCACAGTTTACGCTTTTTGTGGATGAATTTTGCCCATCAACACGACAGAATTGTTCTCTGTTTCTAAGGTATGATGTGAACCAGCAATGTGATTTCTCAATGACTCCAAGCGCTGACAACTTCGATAGCAAAATATCATGGTCGACTGTGTCGAAAGCTTTTTTCAAGTCCAAAAATACGCTCACATTTAGTTTGCGTTCATCAATATTTTTGTACCAGGTTTCCGTGATCTTAAGCATCGAGGTTATCGTGCTGTGCAATTTCCGAAAAGCGACTTGATTTTTCGAGAACGAATCATTTGTCCTACAAAAATCATAGAGCTGGTCATGCGCCAACTTCTCAAGTAGTCGAGAGAGAACAGAAAGAACTGATATCGGCCTGTAATTCGACAAGTTGGACTTTTGGCCAGACTTGTATATTGGGGTAACGAGCGCCAGTTTCCATATGTCAGGAAAGATCCCTGTCTCGAGAGACGCGTTGAATATCATTGCCAACGGTTGGCAAATATATTCAATTGCATCTTTCAGAAGTTTCGTGGGAATTTTGTCTGGCCCAGGCGATTTTGAGTTTTTTAGACCCATGACGGCTTTCCTGACATAGCTGGCGTCAACCTGTTTGAATTGAAATTTCGGTGAGTTTTCGTTATTTTCCTCCAAATATTTCAAAGGGTTATCGTCTGGCTTTTGCTCGATATTACTTGCAAGTTTTGGACCTATCGTTACAAAATGCTCATTAAATGCTTCAGTGATTTCGTTTGGACGGTCCAGTCTTTGGCCTTGGAAATTCACAGCAGAGAAAGAAGATGGAGAGTCCTTATTTAATACTTTGTTTATTGACCTCCACATCTCCTTGGGGTCATTGGAGTTTTCTTCAATTATTGCTTGATAATATTGCTGAACACAGTTGCGTAGTTCATACGTTACTTTATTACGCAATGCTTTATATCGGGACCAAAGAGTGCTATCGTTTAGAGCTCTTGTTTTAAGTTGGTCACGCTCCCTCGTCAGCTGCTTTACCTGTGGTGTAATCCATGGAGTAGATTTCTTGGAAATTCTCCTGCACTTTAAGGGAGCGTGAACATCCAAAACAGAGCTGAAAATACAAGAAAAGGTATCCGCCATACGAGCAGGGTCATTGGTACAGCCTTTCGTCATACGAGCATGGTCAATGAGGCTTTTCGTCGTTTACATTTAACTTATTGACTCGTGAATAGATTTGACACATTTCTTGCACAAACTTTTTGTTGCTTTGTTGTTTTGTGTAAGATCAATTCTTTGGTGAAAAACAGCCAAAAATTGTTTTATCCTTTTTGTTTCCATTTGAATGAATTGAGCAAAATCAGGCAATGCCATATCTATTTACGAGTGTATGAACTGTATCGAATCGCATTATCTGTAACACAAAGCCTATCGATGCGACGTCTTTGAGGAGATTGCTGGCGCTGGCAGAGAAGATATGGAACAAGACAAATTTGCAAGAATTTGCTCAAGACTGGATGTTTTAAACGAAATTTGGAGACATCTAAGTGGAAAATGAAGGCAAATAGATCATTGAGTCGTTGGTAAGTGAATCGTTTAGCTCAAGAATACAAACTAAGCCCTTTTGGAGTCAACGAATGAGTTTTAATCCGTAAGAAGTTAAGGCCCAGATCACAATTCTGACAGAAATCGTTGAAAATCACCTGCGATTTTGAGATGTAATTGAAGGTACAGTGCTTGGGTTATTGCTTCGGGCAATATCCATAATCGCTGAGATTTTTCTCCTTATATCTCATTTACAGCGAATTTTATCAATGTTTGAACGAATGTCAATATTCTTTGACTGGAAAATGACTGTAATTTCGGCTCCAAATGAGATATTATAACAAGCACGCTAAAAACTGTAGAGGGGCATCCCTTCTACTGATTTATCAAAGAAAATTCCATGTAATTTTTGTAACTTAGTAGCCATTTCAACTTTTGTGAGGGTACTCAAGAATTCACTTCGAACGGCCAATTTGGTATCGCGTGGTTAGAAAGGGGCTATTTGATTGGCTGACTACCGTGAAATTGGATGATTTCCGCGTGCTTCAGCAACCAGTAAGGATTTGAGCTTTATGCTACCTATTTTTAATTGTATTAACTTATTCTAGGTGTCGTTCGTAGTGGGAACTCGATGAACTAGTGTCCTGTCTCGCTACAGACGACATGTTTTTCATTTACTCTAGTTGAAATATACGTTAGTTGTATATTTAATACCTTAGCATGATAAAGAAATCCTTGTTGCTAAGCACTTCCTTGGTCAGAGACCTTATGACTAAAAGGGATCGAATGAAGGAGGTAGCTACGAAGAATCGTCTCCTTTTGCCAAACTATAAAGGGCCACGTAATCAATGTACATATACGTTACGGAAGGCAATTCAGGATCATTATCATGGATTGATTGAAGAGACAAAAGATGATACTAGGAAACTGTGGAAAACCATTAACAAGGTGTTGAACAAGGACTCGGCCTGTAAATCTATTTCCAGTTTAAATATAATTGGTAAAGTAGTGACTGGAGGGGGTGAATTGACTGAGGCTTTGAATCAGCATTTTGTTGACATCAAGTAACAACCCTCTTAAACACATCAAATCGAACGATTCAGCTACCTTGATCTTAAAATCAGTAACTAATTCTCAGGTCCTGAAGAGCTTAAAACAACTCAAAAATGTCAAAGCATGTGGGCCAGATAAAATACCTTCAACCTTGGTAAAAGATGCAGCTCGTTTCATTTCATACCCATTGACTCTTATTCATAGTTCGTCCATGAAAGATGGAATATTCCCCGATCTTTGGAAAATAGCTAGGGTTGCAGCAATATTGAAGTCTGGGAAAAGATGTGATAGCAATATCTACAGACTAATCTCAGTGCTTTCAATTTTCCTGAGAGTATTGAAAGAAATTTTGCATGGTCAATTACACGAGTGTCTCAAAGCAAATGGTATATTTACTAATAACCAATCTGCATTTCGGAATCTCTATTCCACGATTATGTCCTTGATAAATGGTACTGAACATTGGCTTGAAAATTGCTGATAATTGGAAGCTGAATATGACAGTAGTTCTGGATTTGAAAAAAAGCCTTTGATACGGTTGATCACATGGTATCAAAGGAAAGAAAGAGTGGCTCAAGTCACACTTAAGCGGACGAAAGCAGTTTTGCTCTGTAAATGGTCAAAGGTCAAAGACCGAGGAAGTTCTGTGTGGCATTCCTCAGGGGTCTTGCTTAGGCCCCCTCCTTTTCATTGTGTACCTCAATGACTTTGGGGGTTGTGTGGACTCCTCCAAAATAAACATGTATGCCGATGATACACACACAACAATTGCATCTAATGACATAAAAGAGCTCGTACGCATGACAAAGGAAGAGCTGTTAAATATCAGTGACCGGTTTAGAGTAAATAAACTAAGTACAAACCCGAAAAGACTAAATTTATGGTTATTGGTCATCAAGGAAGAATAAATTAAATTGATAACCCCCCTCCGCTCGAACTCAACAATTCCGAAATAAAACGTGTGGAAAAAACCAAGTCTCTTGGTGTCATTATCTATGAAGTGCTGAAATGGAAGAATCAACATAAATCACTGACAGAAAAGTTAGCAGGTGGTTTATCATCTTTAAAAAACTTGAAGACGTTTTTCCCCAATCAAAGTTATGTGATGTAGATCATGCTCTCTTCGAGAGTCACCTACGCTACGGAAACATAGTGTGGGGTAGCATCTCTTCATTCGAACTTCAAGCACTTCAACGTTTCCAAAACAGGGCCCTATCAATTATAGAGCGTGCAAGATTTAAGGATCCATCGCCTAAAAATGGCTAAGTGTTGTGAATCTTGTTCATTTTAATCGCTGTGTTATGGTATAAAAGATTGTAAACAAACAATGCCTTGAAAGCTTATGGAATATGTTCCAACAGAGATCTTCTATATCAAATTATAACACGACGAATTATACCGGGTGAGTCAATAAAAACGCCCGTAGTTTGAAAAAATCCTGCTGCCTGAATATCAGAGCAATGATGTCGAAAACTGTGTTGTTTTGTCCCTGATATGTCACATTAGGTTCACTAATTTACCCGGCTTTAGTCGATCATTCCTTCCCGTCGAAATAGGAGATTTTCTGCAGAAAGCCCTTTTCAAAAACCTGCAGAAACGAGTGAAAACACCAAGCAAAATTTCCCTTTGTTCTTTATCCTAGCAATGATGACTCTTGGATGTGTTCATGGATTTTCTCCTCATGGGAGAATGGAATCCCTCTGTATAACTTATTCACACAAGAGGGAAGACTTTTCAACCCGCCAAGATGAAAGCACGTGCTAAAGTGTGCTGAAAGTCATCGCTGTGAGGTTAACACATTAGGGATTCTTGCTTGTAAATTTGGCATGTTTTTTACGGTTTCTCAAAGGGATTCATTTTAGAAAATCGCTTACAGAATCTGAACGGAGTGACTGATTTTAGCCAGGAAAAAGTCTAAAAATAATTAAACATATTAGCTATTCATCCAGATACTGCAATATATCATTGCTTATATATTCAGGAAGCAGTATCCTTTGAAACGCCGGACGTTTTTTTTTTACTCACCCGGTAGAGATCTCCATATTCCCAAGCTAAACCTTGAATTAACTAAGAAAGGATTTCATTACTCGGGCATTAAGGCTTGGAATGATATTCCAGTTAATATCAGAGAACTGCCATCATTACGCCTGTTTAAAATACATCTGAAAGGCATTTGATGAGCCTTGATAATTAATTGAAACCCCCTCAAGAACGACTTCCAGGAAGATCAGGCTAATTTAGCTAAAATGTTTATTTTCTTATTTTTTAAATATACTGAAGGGGTATCGTTGTAAAGAGAATTGTTTTTACAAAGGCACCAGACTCGTCGTCATATTTTACAACTAACTGGAAAGCTCGTTTTGCCAGGATGAATCTGAAAGCTATCGTTTGAAGAATTTATTGGGCACTATGTTTCCGTCTCTGCGAAGTCTACCGTTTTCAGAATTTGGTAGGTTTGGAATCATCAATCAAACACTCCCTAAGACGCGAAAAGTGCGGAATTTTAACCAATCCAAAGGTCAAAAATTATTCAATCGATGTTTGAATTTATCATCATTTATATGAAGAATCTATCGATATTGAGTGTCTCTTGAAAAATTCCATTTCTTTTTCAGATAATCCAGAAAATGGTAAGAATCCTACGTTTTGTCCAAATCAGAACAAGAAATAGCAGGGAAGAAGTTCAAGTATCAGATGTCTCCTCGGGGGGGGGGGGGTAACTTAATAGTTTTGAGATGCTTGAACGTGCCATTATTCAGGGGTACTTTTTTCTAAAGATGCGGAATTATGGGCAGCATTTTCAGAAGTTTCTGCGGAATTATGGGTACCATTTTGAGAAACTTTCGAAATTTTGGGAATCATTCTGAATATATAATGCAGTGGGACCAGAAAGGTTGCTCTTCAACCAACTGTATAGATTCTACCCGCTTTACGCCATCAAGTACCCAAAGATATTGATTTCAATCACTGATTTCTGTTTAAACCAGAAGAGGAGACTCAACCACAACTGAAAAGTCATCAGATGTGTCATAACTCCCAAAATCAAGTGAAAGCATCCTAATCTTGAAAATCTCCGACTTTGGGTTATATTTTCTCCTAAGAACTAAGAAAATATAAAAAAGGGGTATCTTTATCAGCTGAACTTGAAAAATAGAAAGTACTTAGAGACCAAAAATTACCTTTGCACCCCAGGCCTGGTGGCACCCAAGGGGTAACTTCAATAGGCGCGTGAGGGGGCGTGCCATTTCGACGTCTGAAGTCACACATTAAATTTATATATTTTTGCGAAAGCGATACCCCAAAATTTACAGGCCACTCAAATATATACCCTAAACTTGTAACAACAATCCAAAATTTTCGGCAAGTATTTGAAATTTGATCAAAATCAGTATCCTGAAGAGTTATCTTTCTAAAATGAGACCCCAAAATCTATATGTATTTGTGATTTTACCAAAA
The DNA here is from genome assembly GCA_964020215.1 of Aurelia sp. 3 sensu Dawson et al. (2005). Taxonomy (NCBI): domain Eukaryota; kingdom Metazoa; phylum Cnidaria; class Scyphozoa; order Semaeostomeae; family Ulmaridae; genus Aurelia; species Aurelia sp. 3 sensu Dawson et al. (2005). The sequence goes on from OZ026572.1 coordinate 15,343,784, forward strand.
ATGACACCCCAAAATTGATTCTCTGTCTGACAAAAGCACCCCAAAAAATGGCACATCCCGTACCGGAATATATGGTAGTTTCCCCCCTCCCCGGGAATGGCATCCAAAATTTTGGCTGGGGACGTTAAGTGATAACATGTGCTTGTAACTTTACCCTAACTTTATACCCCAAAATTTTGATGGTATTTCAAAATATGCTCCAAAAACTGGAAGAACCTATTTTCTAAAATAAAAGTTATTTTGAAGTTCTGAATCGTGAGGCAATGTGTTTGCTTCAGTGAGCCATTCAATGTCCTGATTTAAAATAAAATGAGCAGAATCAATCCTTATTCTTCACTGAGGGCATATTAGATCCTATCGAAAAGTCGGTGCTGAAATAATCTAATCATCCCTGCAAATTAAGAATTAAGAGCCACTTTATGAATGAGACTCGTTCACTTTCAACCCTGTTTCATTCGAGGAAATGGAAACTGAAATTAAAAGGCTCAAGCCCAAGAAGGCCACAACCTGCAAGGATGTACCGGCAAAGATTCTCAAGAATAATTCTGATATAGAGTACCATCGCCCTGAATCGGCACCTTGCGCGTTCTCCGAGATTTAGAGTTGTTTACAAACTTTTAAAAATGGAACGGTCTGGGACTAGTATATGAAAATAAAGCGCGAGAATGCTAGACCTATGGGTAGCTCGAAATACCAATGACGAGCTAAATGAAGTCAGTGAGCAGAGACTGGCTGATCAAGTACGACAGATTAAGATCAAGAAGTGGCTAGAGAATGTAGAACAGGAGGAAATAGCCCCAAGAGTAAGAAATGAACGTCAGGAGACTGACCATAATCCTGCAGATGGATCAAATAGAAACACAACACCTGAGATCCAGGAAGAAATCAGGGACCAAAACAACGCCCCACCTGAAGAGGATCCCATTGTATCCCCTGATCTAGAGCTACATGAAGAGATCAGCCCGGAGCTCATTGCTCTCCGGGACAGGATCCTAGAGATAATGCTTATAGAAGAGAGAGTAGGATTACCATCATTAAAATCTTGTAATAGAGCAAAGCTGAGAGCAGAGGTTGCAAATGTCAATGAAGCCGCCAAGAGGATCGAAACTCACAACATCACAGAACTGAATTCTTTACTGTACGCTGTAGCATATGTCACCACAGAAAGAATGGGAATGTTGAGGAAGAGGAAAGAAAGAAGGACCGAAGAACCATTCTGGAAGAGGAGGATTAAGCGGAGTATTGAAACATGGAGGAAAGATCTCAGCAAGATCGAAGAAATCCGACGAGGGAACATGAGATTGAAACAAAGAGAGAGAGAACGATTGAATAGAAGATACCACCTTGAGGAGAATGGCACTTTGTACGTTTCAGACATGTTGAAGCAAAAGATCAAGGCTGGTGCAATTAAGATCAAGAGATATGATGAGAGATGCCAACAGTTCAAACAAAATCAACAGTTTCAGACTAACCAGAAACGTTTTTATGAGACCCTGGATGGAAAGAAAAGAGAAGGGAAAGAACAACCTAACCCAACTGAAGCAACCACCTTCTGGAGAAAGATATGGTCAGAAGAGGTCAGTCACAATGAGCAGGCTTCTTGGCTAGAGCAAGTTGAGCAGGAGTTCAGTTCAGTAGAGATGCAAGAGGATATCAACATCACCATGGAGGATATTAGAACGGGAGTTAGTAAGATGGCAAATTGGAAGGCAGCTGGCCCTGACCTAGTCCAAGGCTACTGGTTTAAGAAACTGCCAGGATTACACCCTAGATTGCAACTATACCTTCAAGAATGTGTGCACCAAGAAAATGTGCCAGAGTGGAAGGTCAAAGGAAGGACAGTGCCCATTCAGAAGGACCCAACGAAGGGCACCGAGGCTAGCGACTACCGTCCTATTGCATGCTTGCCCATTATGTAGAAGTTACTGACTGGAATCATGAGCGAAAAGCTGTACCAGCACTTAGAGGGAAATGGACTGCTAGCAGATGAGCAGAAAGGTTGCAGGAAAGGATGGCGAGGAATGAAAGATCAGCTGCTGGTAGACAAGGCAATCCTAAAGAACTGCCGGAGAAGGTTGACAAACTTGTCAATGGCTTGGATAGACTACAAGAAAGCATATGACATGGTGCCACATTCATGGATACTAAAATGCCTGGAGATGGTTGGTGGAGCCAAGAATATGATTACTGTAATCAGAAATAGCATGGTGAACTGGAAGACAGTATTAACATCTGAAGGGACAGATCTTGGGCAAGTCGAAATTAGAAGAGGTATATTTCAAGGAGACTCTTTATCGCCATTGCTATTTGTTCTCATCATGCTGCCACTGACCCTAGTACTACGAAAGATGAAAGCTGGATACAGATTTGCAAAGGAAATGAAGCCTGTCAACCATCTACTGTTCATGGACGATCTGAAATTGTATGGAGCCAGCAAATACCAACTAGACTCACTCGTACAAGCGGTAAGGATTTTCTCGCAAGACATCAGGATGTCTTTTGGGCTAGACAAGTGTGCAGTCATAGAAATGAGAAGAGGAAAACAAGTAGGCAGCAGTGGGATAGACTTACCAGACGATCAACATATCAGAGAACTTGAAGAGGAAGGTTACAAATACCTTGGCATCCTGCAGTTGGATAAGACGCTTAACAACAAGATGAAGGGCAAGATAACATCAGAGTATGTGAGGAGAGTAAATAAGCTATGCAGATCCAAACTGAATGGAGGAAATATGATCAATGGCATCAACGCATGGGCTGTGAGTGTAATACGTTACAGTGCAGGTATTGTGGATTGGACAGTGGAAGAGCTGGTCACCATGGATAGAAGAACTAGGAAAATTTTGGCAATGAATGGATGTATGCATACCAGAAGCAATGTTGCGAGATTGTACCTGCCAAGGAAGGAAGGAGGAAGAGGGCTGATAAGCATTGAGGAGTGTGTAAACAAGGAGAGTAAGTCCTTGCATGGCTATCTTAGAGAGACCACAGAATGGATGCTACAAGCTGCTTTGAAGGAGAAGTTGTTAAATGAACAAGAGACTCTCCAGGACTACCAGAATAGGAGGCATGAGGAGAAAATCAGGAACTGGAAGGAGAAAGACCTGCATGGAGAGTTTGTGCGTCAAACGGCAGATGTAGCTGGAGAAGATTCCTGGAGATGGCTTAGGAATGGTTTTTTGAAGAAGGAGACGGAACGTTTGATCCTAGCTGCTCAAGAACAAGCTTTAAGAACAAACTCGATCAGGCACAGCATAGATAAGACTTCAGAGACACCTCTGTGTCGATTGTGTGGAGACTCGACTGAAACTGTAAGACACATCATCAGTGGATGCAAGAAGCTGGCCCAGAGAGAGTACAGAAAACGCCATGACAAGGTGGCCCTGCGGGTGCACTGGGAGATTTGCAGAAAGAACGGAATAGAATGTACCGACAAGTGGTATGACCATCAGCCATTGGCAGTCGCAGAGAATAGAGATGTACGAATTACGTGGGACATGACAGTTTACACAGATAAGAAGCTGAATCATAATCGACCGGATGTTACTCTGGTACGGAAAGATTCTCAGGAATGGACACTGATTGACATAGCTGTACCAGCGGACCAGAACGTCATCAATGCTGAGGAAGAGAAAGTGGCTAGACATCAAGAACTAGCTTTTGAAATTAAGAGAATCCACAGAGCATCGAAAGTGATAGTGATACCAATCGTGATTGGTGCACTTGGAACAGTCTCAAAGAATGCAAAGACCTGGCATGGGAAGCTATACATTCCTGACATCGTTGGAAGTGCACAGTTGTCGGCCATCCTTGGAACAGCTCTCATATTGCGGAAAGTTCTGTGTTTCTAAGCTGCGGGAAGTGGCTGAGACAAGAAAAACAGGACCCAGAAGAACATCGAAGAACTGGAGAGAATGACACAATAATAATAATAAAAATAATAATAATAATAATAATAATAATAATAATAATAATAATAATAATAATAATAATAATAATAATAATAATGAACGAGAGAATGTAGAAGAAAATGTTGAAGTTATAGATGGAACAATATTACCTGAGAGCGTACAGTTAGAAGTAGAATTGGAGGAGGAAGGCATCACCGCTGAAGAAGAAAGAGTATTGGGACGAATAAAAGAAAAATTGGAGCATCCAGAAAGATTAGAAGCTCAAAACTTACGTTATGTAGACAGGAAGAAATTGCGAGAAACGTCAACGATAGTAAATAGTGTTATCAATAGAGTTAAAACTAAGAACATCACAGAGACGAATGTGCTAGTACTGGCTGGGGCGAATGTTGTTGCTGATCTAATGAATATCAAGAAAAAGAAGGCATCCAGAGATAAAGATCCTTGGTGGAAGAAGAGAATAACCGGAAAAATACGAGAGTTACGAAAGGATATCAGCAAATTGGACCAATGGAACAGAAAATCGTTAAAAAGTGAACATAGCAAGAAAAGGCTGGAACAACTTTACCATGTCAAAAGAAAGGGGATTCTGGTGGTTATTGAAGAGCTTAAGCAAAGGGTGAAGGCTAAGGCAGCTAAGATAAAGAAATATGAGGAAAGAAACAATCAGTTTCTGCAAAATAGGCTCTTCCAAACAAACAGAAAGAGATTATTTGAAAAAATCGATTGAAAAGAAAGGAATTACGAGATCAAACCAGATGCAGAGGAGAGTAAAACATTCTGGAGTAACATTTGGGGTGTAGAGAAGAAGCACAATGAAGATGCAGAATGGCTCAAAGATCTAGAAGGAAATTATTGTAACATTCCACAACAACAGAGTTTCCAAATCGACCAGGAAAAAATTAAAAAACAGCTATCTAAACTACCAAAATGGAAGGCGTGTGGCCCAGACAAAGTGCATGGGTACTGGTTAAAAATATTTGATAGTGTACATGAAAGAATGTCTAAACATCTTCAAGAATGCGTAGATACAGGAGAAGTACCGAGGTGGATGGTGGCGGGTAGAACGACTCTTATCATCAAAGATGTGTCAAAAGGGAGTCTTGTCTCAAACTTCCGACCCATTACCTGCCTTGCCATGATGTGGAAGTTGATGACTGGGATATTTGCTGAAGAAATATATGACCATCTTGAAACGAACAAGTTGCTACCAGAAGAACAGAAAGGTTGCAGACGAAATAGTAGGGGTACTAAAGACCAGCTTTTGATCGATAAAATGGTCATCAATTGCTAAAGCATATCATAAAAATAAAAATATATGTGCATGCGTACATTGTGGCAGTATGCTTCAATGTTGGTCTAAATCTGATAGAATGAGGGTGTTATTTCTAAGTTGCCATGTGACATAATTGGGGTTATCAATATCTCGTTTAGCATGCTCTTTCATTGCCCAATATGTTTGTGGCAGGCTAATGCCTTTTCCTTTTGTTTTTGTGCTTTGATATTGAACTAATTTCAGAACAATTAAAAATAAACAATAACATGAGCAACAATAATATAAACAATTCCGACTTCAAAGTTTGTAGCCAAGTAATGTTTTTCAAACAATGACTATGACACTTTAGCAACAAGTTCTCAGGAATTGGATATAGGCTGATCATTACTTCATAAAATATGTGCATATTGTACATGAATTGTCCAAAAATTTGCATTTACATCCATTTCTGAACAAACTTAAAAGAGTAAGAGAGTTACCTATTTCTTTGTCTTGACTTGAAGCATGAGAAATCTCTTTTCAGCCAGTCTTTATGAATGGAGTCTGATTCTTCTGACACATTCTAAAACGCCTTTCTGAAAGGCAGGAGATGTGCAAAAGTTATTTGAACACATCTGGGCAGAACCATGTAAAGTGCACAAGTAGTTAATCCAATTTACTATGTTTGCATCCCTTATTTAAGTACAACAATGTATAAAACTGGTAAAGAACAATACAGTTGTAAAATCTTTCACCGCAAGGTGCATTCTATGTCAAATTCACTCCTTATGTAACTCAACTGAGAGGAAATCAATTTTCAGTTTACATGTTTTAATGGAATTTTTGTGGTTACATTGTAGCCTCTACTTCCACTTCAACTTAACAGCCCTCTGCCAACAGTGCTTGAATTTGATAATTCTATTTCCTTAATCATAGCCACTGAAAAGAGTTATTTCCTTTCAACAGTCTAATGTAGTTCAATATCTAGCAATGTAAGGGTTATCCCTCCTGATGTTGATGCCAAATATCTATAACCTTTCTGCTCTGTGCGATTTTGTTTCCTTTAAAGATAGTGCCATTTGTGTGTTCATAGTAACATAACCTTTTTGTGCCTCCCCCTGCCCTTTAAGGACTTCCCAACAAGGGGAAGGTCAGATCATAATGATTCAACTGGATACAAGTAACATTAATCTCCAAACAAACTGAAGGACCTGAGCTTTTTGACAGTCAACTAGCCTATACATAAAACAAAATGAAACATCAGTAAATTACAGCAAGTATTACTTGAAAACTTTATCCGTGGCTAAGTGTATGGGACATGATGAACAAAAGTACATCAATGTGTGTGGTCTTACAGATATACAATACAGTTGACATGCAGTTTAATGCTGCTGGCCTACTACTACTGGCCTGGCAAGAAGAGTGTAAGCTCCACTCTTTTCATTAATCTTCGTCCCCCTTGGTCACAAACATCACTATTTGCAACATATAATTCCCACGTTTAACAAAAATTTATTGGCTCCTACAAGTAGGGCTAATTTTCATCATTGGCGAGATAGAAGAGGAAAGGGTGCACAGTGGGCCAAAATGGTGATTTTGCAGACATTCGTGGACATCTCAAGGGAACTAAATGTTACAGGGGCAGTTGGCAGCTCATTTTGACGTATGAGAGGGATAAATCAAATGGTTCACAGAACAGCTTTAAAACTTTATATTCAGGGGGGTTAATACTATAATCAGGGCCTAATACTCTATATTTACACTCTGAGCCCAGAACCCCCGTTACACTTCCCGGTCTCAAGAAAATCAGCATTAGTGATTGATGGATCTTTTCAATGTATTCGGTTGGAACAATGGATAGAGTTGAATGTTTCACCATATTTTGGGGATTGGGACCCATATTATGGGGACTGGGACACATTTTCTAATTTTGGGAATTCTAACTAAAAATCTCCTTTCTGGTACATTCCAGTATAAAAAAGCTATGTAGAAGTTTCTTATGCACATGATATTACCTAGGGGATACTCAATAATTAAAATTTCTCTAGTGTTCTCACAAAAATATGCATTGTCTAAATATCTTTACCTGGAACACCCCAAATTTCCTTAAAAATACCTTTCCCCCCTGTTTATTTGATTTTGCCGAGGGGAAACAAAATGAAACCTTCAAAAATAAAATTTTCATAAGCTGCTCTTTCAGAAAATGTATTGGTGTCATGTTTCTCCTCGTACTTTTCAAAATATTCTCGATGAAAGTCAAATTTTGCCCTCTGAAGAAGATAACAGATCTGACAAGTTGTCTGAAGAAAATTATTGCAGCTGTACAAGTAGACCAGACAAAGAATTTTTGTCTTGCTTTTCAATAAACCGTGACTATCTACGACTTGGTTATAGCTATCAAACATTCTGCAACCCATTTTTCTGGCCGAAAATCATTTATCCGCATTCTTTGCCACTAGAAAGCTGGGTGTGACATTTTGAAAGATTTTGTTCAATCTTCTCAGATTCAAATATCTATAACTCTGTGATAACACAAGATAAATGAAAACTTTAAAAGGCACGCTTAAGCCCAGTTGTTCGGTTTTCTAAAACTGCATAACAATTTGCATTTTTGAGAACTTCAAAATTTCCGAATGTCTGCCTCTAGCCCACTGTGGGGTGTAGGCCTAGGCTAGACCAATTGATGATAGAACAACCAATAAATCAACAAAAACAAGTCAAAAGGTCTTGCCTTGAGATAAACGTACTGCTTACCTGTGTTGTCAACACTGAAACAGGGATCTTAAGTTAGCTTGTCATCTTCTGCTTATCTCTAGTAGAGTTGCTAGCTGTTTTCATACCACAACCCTCGCGCCAAAGTGAAGAAGTACAAAAGAAACAAAAGAAAACGCGCCAAACCTACCTGCAAACGAGGCTACACATTTAGCCTCATTCATAAACTAGGGTTAGGGTCAGGGTTAGGGTTAGGGTTATTTTCCTGGAAATCTTCCCTCAAAATGCTCAAAATACTTTCTAATTGAATTATTTCGATCCAATACTATCAATCTACACCCAAACAGCTTTCAAATGGTGTGTACTTTTTTTTGATAAAGACCTGTTTCTGAAAGGCCTGGATGAATGTGATCGATCAAAATGCGTAAAAACACATAATTCAATTTTTCACCTGTCAAATTTTCTAATTGAATAATTTCAATCAAATATCATTAATCTAAACCAAAAGAGCTTTCAAATGGTGCATAGCTTTTATAAAAACCCGCTTCTGAAAGGCCTGAAAATCATCTCTCAAAATACGCAAAAACCAATCTTTTCAAATTTTCATTCGCGAAATTTTCTAATTTAATAATTTGGATCAAATATCGTTAATCTACAGCAAAAGAGCTTTCAAATAGTGTATAACTTTTATAAAAACCCGTTTCTGAAAGGCCTGCAAATCATCTCTCAAAATACGCAAAAACCAATCTTTTCAAATTTTCATTCGCGAAATTTTCTAATTTAATAGTTTGGATCAAATATCGTTATTCTACAGCAAAAGAGCTTTCAAATGGTGTATAACTTTTATAAAAACCCGTTTCTGAAAGGCCTGAAAATCATCTCTCAAAATACGCAAAAACCAATCTTTTCAAATTTTCATTCGCGAAATTATCTAATTTAATAGTTTGGATCAAATATCGTTATTCTACAGCAAAAGAGCTTTCAAATGGTGTATAACTTTTATAAAAACCCGTTTCTGAAAGGCCTGAAAATCATCTCTCAAAATACGCAAAAACCAATCTTTTCAAATTTTCATTCGCGAAATTTTCTAATTTAATAATTTGGATCAAATATCGTTAATCTACAGCAAAAGAGCTTTCAAATGGTGTATAACTTTTATAAAAACCCGTTTCTGAAAGGCCTGCAAATCATCTCTCAAAATACGCAAAAACCAATCTTTTCAAATTTTCATTCGCGAAATTTTCTAATTTAATAGTTTGGATCAAATATCGTTATTCTACAGCAAAAGAGCTTTCAAATGGTGTATAACTTTCATAAAAACCCGTTTCTGAAAGGCCTGAAAATCATCTCTCAAAATACGCAAAAACCAATCTTTTCAAATTTTCATTCGCGAAATTTTCTAATTTAATAATTTGGATCAAATATCGTTAATCTACAGCAAAAGAGCTTTCAAATGGTGTATAACTTTTATAAAAACCCGTTTCTGAAAGGCCTGAAAATCATCTCTCAAAATACGCAAAAACCAATCTTTTCAAATTTTCATTCGCGAAATTTTCTAATTTAATAATTTGGATCAAATATCGTTATTCTACAGCAAAAGAGCTTTCAAATGGTGTATAACTTTTATAAAAACCCGTTTCTGAAAGGCCTGAAAATCATCTCTCAAAATACGCAAAAACCAACTTTTCAAATTTTCATGCGTGAAATTTTCTAATTTGATAACTTTGGATCAAATATCGTTATTCTACAGCAAAAGAGCTTTCAAATGGTGTATGACTTTTATGAAAACCCGTTTCTGAAAGGCCTGAAAATCATCTCTCAAAATACGCAAAAACCAACTTTTCAAATTCTCATTCGTGAAATTTTCTAATTTAATACTTTGGATCAAATATCGTTAATTTACAGCAAAAGAGCTTTCAAATGGTGTATAACTTTTATAAAAACTCGTTTCTGAAAGGCCTGAAAATCATCTCTCAAAATACGCAAAAACCAATCTTTTCAAATTTTCATTCGCGAAATTTTCTAATTTAATAGTTTGGATCAAATATCGTTATTCTACAGCAAAAGAGCTTTCAAATGGTGTATAACTTTTATAAAAACCCGTTTCTGAAAGGACTGAAAATCATCTCTCAAAATACGCAAAAACCAATCTTTTCAAATTTTCATTCGCGAAATTTTCTAATTTAATAATTTGGATCAAATATCGTTAATCTACAGCAAAAGAGCTTTCAAATGGTGTATAACTTTTATAAAAACCCGTTTCTGAAAGGCCTGCAAATCATCTCTCAAAATACGCAAAAACCAATCTTTTCAAATTTTCATTCGCGAAATTTTCTAATTTAATAGTTTGGATCAAATATCGTTATTCTACAGCAAAAGAGCTTTCAAATGGTGTATAACTTTTATAAAAACCCGTTTCTGAAAGGCCTGAAAATCATCTCTCAAAATACGCAAAAACCAATCTTTTCAAATTTTCATTCGCGAAATTTTCTAATTTAATAGTTTGGATCAAATATCGTTAATCTACAGCAAAGGAGCTTTCAAATGGTGTATAACTTTTATAAAAACCCGTTTCTGAAAGGCCTGAAAATCATCTCTCAAAATACGCAAAAACCAATCTTTTCAAATTTTCATGCGTGAAATTTTCTAATTTGATACTTTGGATCAAATATCATTAATCTACGCCAAAAGAGCTTTCAAATGGTGTATGACTTTTATGAAAACCCGTTTCTGAAAGGCCTGAAAATCATCTCTCAAAATACGCAAAAACCAACTTTTCAAATTCTCATTCGTGAAATTTTCTAATTTAATACTTTGGATCAAATATCGTTAATTAACAGCAAAAGAGCTTTCAAATGGTGTATAACTTTTATAAAAACTCGTTTCTGAAAGGCCTGAAAATCATCTCTCAAAATACGCAAAAACCAATCTTTTCAAATTTTCATTCGCGAAATTTTCTAATTCAATAGTTTGGATCAAATATCATTAATCCACAGCAAAAGAGCTTTCAAATGGTGTATAACTTTTATAAAAACCTAGAAAAAATAGGTCAACATTCTTTCAGACAAGCAATCTTAATTGGTGACCTAAACATAGACTTACTTAAATGCAACAACAGTAAGCACAAAAGCGTTAAAACATATTTGGAACTTCTCGTCTCTCGTGGCTTCTTGCCTCAAACTGTACTACCTTCTAGAGTCACTAGTAATAGTGGACTGACGGAGCTCGGTCTTGGCAACATGTCCAGGGTAAAGAGCGTCGACGTTCGAGATTCGTCAGAATTTCGGTGAAAATCTTGAAGGTGATCCCCCGGATTTGCCTTGTTGGTCTTTTACGAAACAAGACGCAAACAATATCCGGGGGACTTTTCACCGAAAATCTGACAAATATTGAACGTCGGCGCTCTTTGCCCCGGACATGCTGCCAAGACCGATCTTCGTCAGACTTCAAACCGCTGTGGAGATATGTTTCATTTCGCGTTTGTTCACATCATTTCACGGAGGAAAGTGAGAACAAATGCATTGAGTACAAAGTTTAACATTTTTATGCAAAGAACTGGGCGTTTGATGCAAAGTTCGCAGAGATGGAATTGGAGCGAGGACAAAACTGTTGTTAGATCTTTGGAGGTAAACAAACTTCATTCCTTGTTACTTATAATACTTACAATACAACACAACAAACACAGGCAACAATGTTGCGTCATTGTAGTACAACAACTGCAACAGGACCAATGTTGCCATGGCAGGATGTTGCGATGATGCTGAAGCAAGAAGAAAGACACAGAGATAAACAGTCAACCATTCTACGGTACGAACTTCAATTTACCTCGATTAAAAGAACAAGTAGTGTTACTTATTTTGCAGTTAGGAAAACAACGCAGCACAGCATAATAAATTGCCTCAGTTATAGCTAGGCCCCACAATATACGCTATTGGGCCTCCTGTGGATGGGTTAGAATGTTTGAAGAAGTTTTGTCTCAAATATGTAAAATCCAATATCTCAATTTTTGACAGCACCAATTTCATAATTTCTTGATTTCGACCCAATAACATGAATTCTCGTCACAAGAGCTTTCAAACTATATATAGCACGATGGCGAACCTGTACGCACTACTGTGGTGGATACGCCGTACAGAGGCGGGGTATTATGCTTACGTGGTGGGGCATTATGCTCCGCCTCTGTATGGCGTATCCACCACATCAAGCATAATACCCCGCCTCTGTATGGTGTATCCACCACAGTAATGCGTATATGTTCGCTATCGTGTATAGCCTTAATGAAATGCTTAGTGAGAGGGGTTAGAATGTTTGAAGAAATGTTGTCAGAAACGGGTTTTTATAAGCGTTATACACCATTTGAAAACTCTTTTGCTGTAGATTAATGATATTTGATCCAAAGTTATCAAATTAGAAAATTTCACGCATGAAAATTTGAAAAGTTGGTTTTTGCGTATTTTGAGAGATGATTTTCAGGCCTTTCAGAAACGGGGTTTTATAAGAGTTATACACCATTTGAAAGCTCTTTTGCTGTAGAATAACGATATTTGATCCAAAGTTATCAAATTAGAAAATTTCACGCATGAAAATTTGAAAAGTTGGTTTTTGCGTATTTTGAGAGATGATTTTCAGGCCTTTCAGAAACGGGTTTTTATAAAAGTTATACACCATTTGAAAGCTCTTTTGCTGTAGAATAACGATATTTGATCCAAATTATTAAATTAGAAAATTTCGCGAATGAAGATTTGAAAAGATTGGTATTTGCGTATTTTGAGAGATGATTTTCAGGCCTTTCAGAAACGGGTTTTTATAAAAGTTATACACCATTTGAAAGCTCTTTTGCTGCAGAATAACGATATTTGATCCAAACTATTAAATTAGAAAATTTCGCGAATGAAAATTTGAAAAGATTGGTTTTTGCGTATTTTGAGAGATGATTTGCAGGCCTTTCAGAAACGGGTTTCTATAAAAGTTATACACCATTTGAAAGCTCTTTTGCTGTAGATTAACGATATTTGATCCAAATTATTAAATTAGAAAATTTCGCGAATGAAAATTTGAAAAGATTGGTTTTTGCGTATTTTGAGAGATGATTTTCAGGCCTTTCAGAAACGGGTTTTTATAAAAGTTATACACCATTTGAAAGCTCTTTTGCTGTAGAATAACGATATTTGATCCAAATTATTAAATTAGAAAATTTCGCGAATGAAGATTTGAAAAGATTGGTATTTGCGTATTTTGAGAGATGATTTTCAGGCCTTTCAGAAACGGGTTTTTATAAAAGTTATACACCATTTGAAAGCTCTTTTGCTGCAGAATAACGATATTTGATCCAAACTATTAAATTAGAAAATTTCGCGAATGAAAATTTGAAAAGATTGGTTTTTGCGTATTTTGAGAGATGATTTGCAGGCCTTTCAGAAACGGGTTTCTATAAAAGTTATACACCATTTGAAAGCTCTTTTGCTGTAGATTAACGATATTTGATCCAAATTATTAAATTAGAAAATTTCGCGAATGAAAATTTGAAAAGATTGGTTTTTGCGTATTTTGAGAGATGATTTTCAGGCCTTTCAGAAACGGGTTTTTATAAAAGTTATACACCATTTGAAAGCTCTTTTGCTGTAGAATAACGATATTTGATCCAAACTATTAAATTAGAAAATTTCGGGAATGAAAATTTGAAAAGATTGGTTTTTGCGTATTTTGAGAGATGATTTTCAGGCCTTTCAGAAACGGGTTTTTATAAAAGTTATACACCATTTGAAAGCTCTTTTGCTGTAGAATAACGATATTTGATCCAAACTATTAAATTAGAAAATTTCGCGAATGAAAATTTGAAAAGATTGGTTTTTGCGTATTTTGAGAGATGATTTGCAGGCCTTTCAGAAACGGGTTTTTATAAAAGTTATACACCATTTGAAAGCTCTTTTGCTGTAGATTAACGATATTTGATCCAAATTATTAAATTAGAAAATTTCGCGAATGAAAATTTGAAAAGATTGTTTTTTGCGTATTTTGAGAGATGATTTTCAGGCCTTTCAGAAACGGGTTTTTATAAAAGTTATACACCATTTGAAAGCTCTTTTGCTGTAGAATAACGATATTTGATCCAAACTATTAAATTAGAAAATTTCGCGAATGAAAATTTGAAAAGATTGGTTTTTGCGTATTTTGAGAGATGATTTGCAGGCCTTTCAGAAACGGGTTTTTATAAAAGTTATACACCATTTGAAAGCTCTTTTGCTGTAGATTAACGATATTTGATCCAAATTATTAAATTAGAAAATTTCGCGAATGAAAATTTGAAAAGATTGGTTTTTGCGTATTTTGAGAGATGATTTTCAGGCCTTTCAGAAACGGGTTTTTATAAAAGTTATACACCATTTGAAAGCTCTTTTGCTGTAGAATAACGATATTTGATCCAAACTATTGAATTAGAAAATTTCGCGAATGAAAATTTGAAAAGATTGGTTTTTGCGTATTTTGAGAGATGATTTTCAGGCCTTTCAGAAACGGGTTTTTATAAAAGTTATACACCATTTGAAAGCTCTTTTGCTGTAGAATAACGATATTTGATCCAAACTATTAAATTAGAAAATTTCGCGAATGAAAATTTGAAAAGATTGGTTTTTGCGTATTTTGAGAGATGATTTGCAGGCCTTTCAGAAACGGGTTTTTATAAAAGTTATACACCATTTGAAAGCTCTTTTGCTGTAGATTAACGATATTTGATCCAAATTATTAAATTAGAAAATTTCGCGAATGAAAATTTGAAAAGATTGGTTTTTGCGTATTTTGAGAGATGATTTTCAGGCCTTTCAGAAGCGGGTTTTTATAAAAGCTATACACCATTTGAAAGCTCTTTTGGTTTAGATTAATGATATTTGATTGAAATTATTCAATTAGAAAATTTGACAGGTGAAAAATTGAATTATGTGTTTTTACGCATTTTGATCGATCACATTCATCCAGGCCTTTCAGAAACAGGTCTTTATCAAAAAAAAGTACACACCATTTGAAAGCTGTTTGGGTGTAGATTGATAGTATTGGATCGAAATAATTCAATTAGAAAGTATTTTGAGCATTTTGAGGGAAGATTTCCAGGAAAATAACCCTAACCCTAACCCTGACCCTAACCCTAGTTTATGAATGAGGCTAAATGTGTAGCCTCGTTTGCAGGTAGGTTTGGCGCGTTTTCTTTTGTTTCTTTTGTACTTCTTCACTTTGGCGCGAGGGTTGTGGTATGAAAACAGCTAGCAACTCTACTAGAGATAAGCAGAAGATGACAAGCTAACTTAAGATCCCTGTTTCAGTGTTGACAACACAGGTAAGCAGTACGTTTATCTCAAGGCAAGACCTTTTGACTTGTTTTTGTTGATTTATTGGTTGTTCTATCATCAATTGGTCTAGCCTAGGCCTACACCCTTTCCTCTTCTATCTCGCCAATGATGAAAATTAGCCCTACTTGTAGGAGCCAATAAATTTTTGTTAAACGTGGGAATTATATGTTGCAAATAGTGATGTTTGTGACCAAGGGGGACGAAGATTAATGAAAAGAGTGGAGCTTACACTCTTCTTGCCAGGCCAGTAGTAGTAGGCCAGCAGCATTAAACTGCATGTCAACTGTATTGTATATCTGTAAGACCACACACATTGATGTACTTTTGTTCATCATGTCCCATACACTTAGCCACGGATAAAGTTTTCAAGTAATACTTGCTGTAATTTACTGATGTTTCATTTTGTTTTATGTATAGGCTAGTTGACTGTCAAAAAGCTCAGGTCCTTCAGTTTGTTTGGAGATTAATGTTACTTGTATCCAGTTGAATCATTATGATCTGACCTTCCCCTTGTTGGGAAGTCCTTAAAGGGCAGGGGGAGGCACAAAAAGGTTATGTTACTATGAACACACAAATGGCACTATCTTTAAAGGAAACAAAATCGCACAGAGCAGAAAGGTTATAGATATTTGGCATCAACATCAGGAGGGATAACCCTTACATTGCTAGATATTGAACTACATTAGACTGTTGAAAGGAAATAACTCTTTTCAGTGGCTATGATTAAGGAAATAGAATTATCAAATTCAAGCACTGTTGGCAGAGGGCTGTTAAGTTGAAGTGGAAGTAGAGGCTACAATGTAACCACAAAAATTCCATTAAAACATGTAAACTGAAAATTGATTTCCTCTCAGTTGAGTTACATAAGGAGTGAATTTGACATAGAATGCACCTTGCGGTGAAAGATTTTACAACTGTATTGTTCTTTACCAGTTTTATACATTGTTGTACTTAAATAAGGGATGCAAACATAGTAAATTGGATTAACTACTTGTGCACTTTACATGGTTCTGCCCAGATGTGTTCAAATAACTTTTGCACATCTCCTGCCTTTCAGAAAGGCGTTTTAGAATGTGTCAGAAGAATCAGACTCCATTCATAAAGACTGGCTGAAAAGAGATTTCTCATGCTTCAAGTCAAGACAAAGAAATAGGTAACTCTCTTACTCTTTTAAGTTTGTTCAGAAATGGATGTAAATGCAAATTTTTGGACAATTCATGTACAATATGCACATATTTTATGAAGTAATGATCAGCCTATATCCAATTCCTGAGAACTTGTTGCTAAAGTGTCATAGCCATTGTTTGAAAAACACTACTTGGCTACAAACTTTGAAGTCCGAATTGTTTATATTATTGTTGTTTATTTTACTGTTTATTTTTAATTGTTCTGAAATTAGTTCAATATCAAAGCACAAAAACAGAAGGAAAAGGCATTAGCCTGCCACAAACATATTGGGCAATGAAAGAGCATGCTAAACGAGATATTGATAACCCCAAGTATGTCGCAGGGCAACTTAGAAACAACACCCTCATTCTATCAGATTTAGACCAACTTTGAAGCATACTGCCTCAATGTACGCATGCACATATGTGTTTTAGTTTTATGATATGCTTTAGCAATGCCAATTAGAGAGAAAGTCATAATGAAATTTATTTGTTTTTGTTTTTCAATTTGCTTTGAATGGGCTTTTCAGGATTTCTAGCTACTGAAAGCTAATTTGGGCCCAGTTTGCATTCCGCATCCAGGCATTGGACCCCCAGTTTAACATCCCTTCTGAAGGAGGGTAAGGTGAGGTCAGGCCTCTGTGGTCAGCCGTCCGGAAATCTATTGGGGGGATCTATTGTGGGGGCACGGTAGTCAACTTTCATTTCCGTTTTATCTTTAAGATATTCATTTGCAATACAAACATTGTTGGGACTTCATTGTTAATGTTTATTCTCAATATCTTTCAAAGATTATCTTTTTGGATACACATATATTGTGGGGACATGATAGTTAAACTTCAATCCCGTTTTCTCTTGAAGAGATTCATTGGCAATACTCACATTGTGGGGACTTCATTATTAATGTTTATTCTCAATATCTTTCAAAGATTATCTTTTTTGATGCACATATATTGTGGGGACATGATAGTTAAACTTCAATCCCGTTTTCTCTTGAAGAGATTCATTGGCAATACTCACATTGTGGGGACTTCACTATTGATGTATATTCTCAATATCTTTCAAAGATTATCTTTTTTGATACACATATATTGTGGGGACATGATAGTTAAAATTCATTCCCATTTTCTCTTGAAGAGATTCATTGGCAATACACACATTGTGGGGACTTCATTATTGATTTTTATTCTCAATATCTTTCAAAGATTATCTTTTTGGATACACATATATTGTGGGGACATGATAGTTAAATGTCATTCCCGTTTTATCTTCAAGAGATTCAATGCCAATACACACATTCTGGGGACTTCACTAGTAATGTTTATGCTCAATATCTTTCAAAGATGATCTTTTTTGATACATATATATTGTGGGGACATGATAGTTAAACTTCAATCCTGTTTTCTCTTGAAGAGATTCATTGGCAATACTCACATTGTGGGGACTTCACTATTGATGTATATTCTCAATATCTTTCAAAGATTATCTTTTTTGATCCACATATATTGTGGGGACATGATAGTTAAAATTCATTCCCATTTTCTCTTGAAGAGATTCATTGGCAATACACACATTGTGGGGACTTCATTATTGATATTTATTCTCAATATCTTTCAAAGATTATCTTTTTTGATACACATATGTTATGGGGACATGATAGTTAAATTTCACTCCCGTTTTCTTTTGAAGAGATTCATTGGCAATACACACATTGTGGGGACTTCATTATTGATGTATATTCTCAATATCTTTCAAATATTATCTTTTTTGATACACATACATTGTGGGGACATGATAATTAAATTTCACTCCCGTTTTCTCTTGAAGAGATTCATTGGCAATACACACATTGTGGGGAC
Organism: Aurelia sp. 3 sensu Dawson et al. (2005); assembly: GCA_964020215.1. Classification (NCBI taxonomy): domain Eukaryota; kingdom Metazoa; phylum Cnidaria; class Scyphozoa; order Semaeostomeae; family Ulmaridae; genus Aurelia; species Aurelia sp. 3 sensu Dawson et al. (2005). The sequence continues at coordinate 15,362,027 of OZ026572.1, forward strand.
TTCATTATTAATGTATATTTTCAATATCTTTCAAAGATTATCTTTTTTGATACATACATATTGTGGGGACATGATAATTAAATTTCACTCCCGTTTTCTCTTGAAGAGATTCATTGGCAATACACACATTGTGGGGACTTCATTAGTAATGTTTATCTTCAAGAAAGATGATCTTTTTCGATACACATATATTGTGGGGACATGATAATTAAATTTCATTCCCGTTTTCTTTTGAAGAGAATCATTGGCAATACACACATTGTGGGGACGTAATTATTGATGTTTATTCTCAATATCTTTCCAATATAATTTTTTTGATACACATATATTGTAGGGATATGATAGTTAAATTTCATTCCCGTTTTATCTTCAAGAGATTCATTGGCAATACACACATTGTGGGGACTTCATTATTGATGTTTATTCTTAATATCTTTTAAAGATTATTTTTTTGATACACATACATTGTGGGGACATGATAATTAAATTTCACTCCCGTTTTCTCTTGAAGAGATTCATTGGCAATACACACATTGTGGGGATTTCATTAGTAATGTTTATCTTCAAGAAGGATGATCTTTTTCGATACACATATATTGTGGGGACATGATAGTTAAATTTCATTCCCGTTTTATCTTCAAGAGATTCATTGGCAATACACACATTGTGGGGACTTCATTATTGATGTTTATTCTCAATATCTTTTAAAGATTATTTTTTTGATACACATATATTGTGGGAACATGATAGTTCAAATTCATTCCCATTTTCTCTTGAAGAGATTCATTGGCAATACACACATTGTGGGGACTTCATTATTGATGTATATTCTTAATATCTTTCAAAGATTATCTTTTTTGATACACATACATTGTGGGGACATGATATTTAAATTTCATTCCTGTTTTCTCTTCAAGAGATTCATTGGCAATACACACATTGTTTGGACTTCATTATTGATGTTTATTCTCAACATCTTTCCAATATAATTTTTTGATACACATATGTTATGGGGACATGATAGTTAAATTTCACTCCCGTTTTCTTTTTAAGAGATTCATTGGCAATACACACATTGTGGGGACTTCATTATTGATGTATATTCTCAATATCTTTCAAATATTATCTTTTTTGATACACATACATTGTGGGGACATGATAATTAAATTTCACTCCCGTTTTCTCTTGAAGAGATTCATTGGCAATACACACATTGTGGGGACTTCATTAGTAATGTTTATCTTCAAGAAAGATGATCTTTTTCGATACACATATATTGTGGGGACATGATTGTTAAATTTAATTCCCGTTTAATCTTTAAGAGATTCATTGGCAATGCACACATTGTGGGGACTTAATTATTGATGTTTATTCTCAATATCTTTCAAAGATTATTTCGTTGATACACATATATTGTGGGAACATGATAGTTAAATGTCATTCCCGTTTTATCTTCAAGAGATTCAATGCCAATACACACATTGTGGGGACTTCACTAGTAATGTTTATGCTCAATATCTTTCAAAGATTATCTTTTTCGATACATATATATTGTGGGGACATGATAGTTAAATTTCTATGTTTCTTTGCCTATATTTCATCGTTAAAGCGCATTCCACTTCTATGTCCAAGACATACTTTGAATATAAATCCAAAAAGTTGAGACTTGATTGTTAAATCTAATGTTAGTTTTTTGTTGAACACTTTCTTCGTGTATAAACGCAGCTGCTCCAACATGCAAGTTAATTTTCATCCTACTTCTATTTGCGAGGTATGTTCTATACCTACAAACACGAGTTGCAGCGAAATTCAAGTTAAATTTAATTCCACTTCTAAATCCTTAAGATACTTTGGCCATATCTGATATTTTTCGAAGTTCATTGTTAAATCTCTTTTTGGTTTTTCCAAGGTATGCTTTCGATATAATGCAAACTGTGGCGACTTCATCGCATGATTTAATTTCACTTCTACTTCAAAGAGTTGTTTCCCCTGTAAACCGAAACTTTCGTGAGTTCATCGCTCAAATTCTTCTGTCTCGAAGATATGCTTTTCCTACAAATGGCTCAGACTCCATCATTAGATTTTGTTCCACCTCTACTTTGAAGATTGGCTGTGCCTATTATAAGAAATTGTAGGGTCTTGATCAACAACTTTCATTCCACCCCTATTTCGAAGACATGATTTGCACACAAACACAAATTTTGACGAATTTATCCTTGAATATCAGCTTAGCTCTCATTCAAAGTATGCTACGCTTGCAGACACATATTCTGGCGACTTCATTACTACATTTGGTGCTGGTTTATAATTATATGAAAGAGGTTTTTTGCCCATAATACAAATTGTTTCTACTTCATCGTTAAAGGTCATTCTAGCTCTATCTCGACAATTTCCTTTATCTATGGACACAAATTATTGGATTTCCTTATTAAATCTCATTGCAGATCTCATTCAAAAACATGCTTGGCCTATGAACACATATTGTGGTGACTTTATTGTTACATTTGGTTCTACTTCTATTTCAAAGGGTTGCTCCGCCTAGAAACATTTGTGGCGCTTTACTGTTGACCTTTATTTCGTTTCTTTTTCCAAGAGAGGCTTTAGCTGTAAACAGAAGCTGTTGGAACTTTATTGTTACGGTTTGTTATGCCTCTACTTTAAAGACATGCTCTGCCTATAGGCGCAAATTCTGATGACTCATCATTAAATTTCAATTTTCTTCTATTTCCAATGATTCCTTTTTGCCTATAAACACTAATTGTTGGCCGATACAATTAACTCTCACATTAGTTTTATTTCAAAGACAAACTGGGCTATATACTCATATTGTGGCAACTTTATCGTCATTTCCTTGAAGTATTATTTGAGAGAGATCCTTTGACCATAAACACAAATTGTCGCATTTTCATTGCTAAATTTCAGTTTTATTTGCACGACATGATTTCACTATAAACTGAAATTGTTGGAACTTCCTTTTTAAATCTCATTTTAGTTCTATTTTGAAGATGAGCGTAACCTATGAAAACATATTGCGGAAAATCCATTGTTGCATGCTGCTTTAGTTCTATTTGAAAGAGTTCTTTTTCTATAAACGCAAATTGTAGTGACTTTATTGTTAGATTTCATTCTACTTCTATTTCCAAGATGTGATTTGATTATAATAAGTAGAAATTGCTGGAGCTTCATTGTTAAATCTCAGTTTAGTTCTATTTCGAAATATTCTTTGCATGGATAGAAATTGTGGCGATTTCATTGTCAAAGTTCATTCAACTTTTATGGTGAAGATATTATTTGCCTATAAACAGAAATTTTTGCGGCTTGATCGTTAAATTTCATCCTAGTTCTTCTTTGAACACTTGCTTTGTCTATAAACGCAACTGTTGGAACGTTCTCGTTAAATTTCACTTCCATTTCTGTTTGTTAGACTCTTTTTGCCGTCAAGCACAAATTGTGATGATGTCATTCTTAAATTTCATTCTGCTTCTATTTCTAAGATATTCGTTGCCCATAAACACAAATTATGGCGATTTCATCGTTAAAGTTCATTTAACTTCTATTTCCAAGACATACTTTGCCTATGAACACAAAATAATGAGCCTTGATCGTTAAATTTCATTCCATCTATTTTGTCAAGACTTTCTTTGGCTTGAAACGTAACTGTTGGAAAATTCTAGTTGAATTCCATTCCACTTCTATTTGCGAGATATGCTCAATGCCTAAAATCACAAATTGTGGTAACTTTATTGCTAAGTTTAATTCCACTTCTGTTTCCAAAAGATACATTAGCCATAAAAGATATATGTTGTTTCCAGTTCATTGTTAACCCTGTTGTGGTTGGGCTATTTGATAGTCCTATTTTGGTTTGGGGGGGGGGCAAAAAGCCCCCTACTGAACTCTTGACTGGTAATATACAGAGCGACCAAATTTGGTGTGCTAATAGCCTCAGGCATGAACTTTCTGTGAATATAAAAATTAACCTAAGAATGGCCGTCATTTTTGCTCACGTCAGCATGTTCCTTTGTGTGGTCAAGAAAAGCGGTAGAATTGGCCAAAATCAGGAAAATCACGATAAAGTTACATTTGGAGCACATGTTGCATCCAAACATGATAATTGTGATAGGATGCATCAAATAACACTACACTACGGAAGAAATGTGCAATATATTCAACTTAGGCTCTTTTTTTCGCGATGATTGAGATCTGAGAATTTGCGATTTTTCCAGGGTCAGTCCCAGAAAATTGTCTCCCGCTCCCTCATTTTCAAAATATTTCAATGAAACTTTTCGAGAAAGTTGCACAATAAGTAGTTGCAAAACGTCAAGAAGTTTTATCTCTATAAATGTCTTCCTGGCAGAGTTATTTAAAAGAGTCTACTAGGGGCCGGCGGTCAAATTTGTCCCCCAACCAAAATAGGCTTAAATCTCATTTAACTTCTTTTTCCATGTTATGCTTTACATGTAAACGCAATTTGTGGCTACTTAATCTCAAAATTTCATTTTACATCTAATACGATTAGGTGCTTTGCCTGCAAAGAGACACTTATGTGAGTTATTCGTTAACCTTTGGGACTTCCTTTTTAAATTTCACTCCACCTTTACTACAAATACTTGCCTTGCAGTAAATCCCTGCATATAAGAACCAACCAAAATAAGAACCTAGAGGCTGTTTTTCCTAAATTATGCACCTTGCAATTAAGAACCTGATTCAGTTTGATGAAACATAGGTTTTTATGGTAGGGGTAGCAAAGTTGATTTTTGACTATGATTACCCGGTTAATGTTGGTCCCATTTGGCTGTTAAATGTTGATTATCCTCTCCAATTAGTTTTAATGTCCATGTGAACCCTTCTGAAACAAATAACAGGGCTGAACATCTTTTTTAAGACTCTGAACGGCTTGCACGAGTCACCCTTCAAATAAGAACCTCTATGCCCTGATATTAGTAATTAGTGTCTTTGAAATAAGAACCTATTTCAGCCTGGCTCTCAAAAAAGTTAGTTGTTATAGGCGGGGATTTCTATGCGGGGATTTACTGTACATAGGAGTTGTGGAACATGATCAATAACTTTCATTTCACTTCTACTTTGAAGATGTGCTTTGCATATCAACTAAAGTCTGGTGTTTTCATCCTTAAATCCCAGTTTAGCTCTCATTCAAAATATGCTTGGCCTATAAACACACATTGTGGCGACTTCATGCTTACATTTGGTTCTACTTCTATTTCAAAGGGTTGCTTTTTGCATAAACATAAACTGTGACGCATCATTGTTAAATTTTATTTCACTTCTATTTCCAAGAAAGGCTTTGGCTTTAAACAGAAATTGTGGAGACTTTATTGTTAAAGTTAATTCTGTTTGTACTTCGAAGACATGCTCTGCCTATAGACGCAAATTGGGTGACCTTATCGTTAAATCTCTATTTACTTCTATTTTGAAGCTTTCCTTTGCCTATGAACACTAATTGTTGGACGCAATAATTAACTCAAACGTTAGTTTTATTTCGAAGATATATTGAGGCATAAAGACATATTGTGGCAAATTCATTGTCACTTCTGCTTCAAGTGTTATTTGAAAGGGACCTTTTGACCATAAACACAAATTGTGTCGACTTCATTTTTAAATTTCAGTTTCATTTGCAAGACATGATTTTACTATAAACAGAAGTCGTTGGAACTTAATAATTAAATCTCATTTTATCTCTATTTTGAAGATATGCTTGTCCTAGGAGCACATGTTGTGGGGAATTCACCATTGCATTTGGTTTTAGTTCTATTTGAAAGAGCTCCAAAACGCAAATTGCAGCTACTTCATTGTTGAATTTCATTCACTTCTATTTCCAAGACGTGAATTGATTATAAGCAGAAATTACTGGAACTTCACTGTTAAATCTCATTGTAGTTCTGCTTCGAAATATGCTTTACCACAAACAGAAATTGTGGTGATTTCGTCGTTGCCGTTCATTCCATTCCTATGTTCCAGATATTCTTTGCTATGTCGAAGACATACTTTGTCCATAAACACAACTGTTGGAACATTTCTAGTTATTCCAATTCTGTTTATGAGACATGCTTTGCCTTCAAATACAGATCGTAGTGCATCATTCTTAAATTTCATTTCACTTTTTTTGAAGATATGCTATGTTTGTATACTATAATTTTATCATTTAAGTTCATTCCACCTCCATGTCAAAGACATTCTTTTCCTATGATCACAATCTGTAAATAATCGTTAAGTCTCATGTTAGTTTTATATCGAAGATATGCTCGACCTGTGAACATATAATGTAGTGACTTGTAAGAATAGGTTGTTGTTCTATTTCAAAGGGCTGTCTTGCCCATAAACATTAACGTTGGCTACACCATGCTTAAATTTAACTCCACTGCTGTATCAAAGACATGCTTTGTTTTTACAAACAAATTGTTGGTACTTCATTGTTAAAGCTCATTCTAGTTCTATGTCGAAGATTTTCGTGGCCTATAAACACAAATGATGGTGACTTCATCTTTGCATTTTATTCCAGTTGCAGTCCATAGACATTCTTTGACTATAAACGCAAATAGTCGGGCTTTCATCGTCGAAATTTGTTCCAATTCTATGTTGAAGATATGCATTTGCTATAAACATGAATTGTGGCAATGTCATCATTGAATTTCTTTTGAGTTCTATTTCGAAGACATTCTTTGTCCTTAAACTGACATTGCTAAGACTTCCTAACTTAATTTCATTCCACTGTGATTTCGAAGGCATGCTTTACCAGTCAACAGAAAGTGTTGGGAATTCTATGGCAAAGGTCATTGCAGTTCCATTTTTAAGATGTGCTTTGCTTATTGGCAAAAATCATAGGACTTCGTTGTTAAATTTTATTCCGGGACTTTTTCTATATCAAAGACTTTCTTTATCTATTAGTAAATCGATGCGACTTCTTATTTAGCTCATAAAAGCAAATTGCAGCAAATTGATAGTTAAATTTCATTACGGTTTTTTGAAGATTTGATTTGCCTATAAACGAAAATTGTTGGGCCATCATAGTAACATTTCACTTTACTTCTATGTCAAGGATATGCTTTGCCTATGAACACGAACTGTGGTGACCTCATTCCAGTTCTATTTCAAAGACATTCTTGCCTATAAACACAGCTTTTGTAGTTATATGTAGTTATTTCAGTTCAGTTCTATTTTCAAGACATGCTTTGCTTAGAAACACAAACTGTTGAAACTTTATAGTTAGATTTAATCCCACTTCTATTTCTGAGACATGCTTTGCCAACAAACACTAATTGTTGGGACTCCTTCACCATATTTATTTTAGTTCTATTTCGAAGATATGGTTTGCCTATAAACACAAATGGAGGCGACTTCACTGTTAAATTTCATTCTAGTTCTATTTTGATGGCATTCTTCGCCCTATGAGAACAAATTGTGGCGACTTAATTGGCTTCATGGTTAAGTGTCATTAGAGTTTCTTGGGAAGATATGCTTTGTCTTTAGAGAACGTGTTTGGGGATCCCATAACTAAATCTCATTTTGATTTGACTCCGTAGATAAGCTTAGTGTGCATTTTAACTGTTGCGACATAATGGTTAAATGTCATTCCAGTTCTATTTTAAAGACATTCTTTGTTATAATCTAAAATCATGGGGTTTTAGTAGTTAAATTTTACTCCAGGTTTATTTCGCACGTACAATTTTTCTATAAACAGCAAAATTGTTTGTAGTAAAGAGTGAATTTTATTGAAAATTCCTTTGTGAAGATTTACTGTGCCTTTGTTCGGACTTTATCGTTGAATTTTATTCTAGTTCTATCTTTAAGATATGCTTTGCCTAGAAGCACAGATTGTGGTGACTTCTTTGTCAAATTTCAATTCTAGCTCAATGTAGAGGATATGCTTTGCGTGTGAAAGCAAATTGTAGCGACTTAATGATTAAAGTTCATTAGTTTCTTTTTGAAGATATGCTGTGTTAATAGAGAAAGATTGTGGGGATCTCATATCTAAATCTCACTTTGGTTCAATTTCAATGGTATGCTATCCGTATAAGCAAAATCTGTGATGACAAAATGGTTGAATTTAATTCTTGCTCTATTTTGAAGACATTCTTTGCCTATAAACCCGAAACATGGGCACTTACTAGTTAAGTTTCATTCCAGGCCTATTTCGCACACAGCTTTTCTATAAATGGACATTGTTAATAGCCAGTGGTTAAATTTCATTGCAAATTCTTTTCGAAGACATATGTCGCATAATTGTTGGGTCCTCAAAGTTAAATTTCATTCCTTTGACATCAGCCGCTCTAAACAGAGGATGAAAAGGAAAAATAATCATTTTGTGTATAATTGGTCCCACAGCGTCTGTGATGAATTTTCTGACATGAACTTACATTGTCCCCACAATGTACATATACATTCCATATACCCGCTTTGTGGGGACATTGCCAGAATAGGGCAGAAATGGTCAAAAATGAAATTTAAAGCAATGTTAAGGAAGGTACGTTGTGGGGACAAGATTTTTGTCCCCACAATGTTGACAGTCCCCACAACGTGGGTGTGTAAACCGTAACATGTCCTCACAACGTAGGTCATGTGGGTACATACATACATACATACATACATACATACATACATACATACATACATACATACATACATACATACATACATACATACATACATACATACATACATACATACATACATACATACATACATACATACATACATACATACATACATACATACATACATACATACATACATACATACATACATACATACGCATTCGCATCCACCACGGTAGGCGCATAGGTTCGCTAGCGTGAGTAAGGGAACTTTGCCGGGTCACAGAGGTTAGATTTTGGAAAATTACCTTTTAATGAGTTGGCAGCTTAATTGATGAATTCAATAACAGCCAGAGTTTGGCAGCTCACCTAAATTTGATTGTTGGCCCAAATATCTCCGAATTGTTTCGATTGTGTAAATTAACAATGTCTATAAATACTTCAAATGATTCATCGATTGTTTGGATTGTGTGCATAAATAATGCCTATTGTTACAACATTCTTGATTCCTTCCTCTATAGGTATATAGGTATATAGGTATATAGGTCTATTCCTTCCGGTCGGAGAAAAAGCCCCTCCATACTGTTTTCATTCTTCAAACATAATTAAAGGCTCCCATTAGCCATGTTTGAAGAATGAGATCATGCACCTAGCGTGCTTCATAAAGTGATATTTATTTGCAACTGCAACTTTATAATGCAGGATTTAGTAGGCAGTAGGCAGGGGATGGCAATAGCCTAATAATGAGCTCACTTGAAGGAGACCAGATTTCTTGATAAGAATCAGAATTATTACATTGGGTGTACCGAAAATAAGGATGGCTGATGATATCGACAAATTCCTGACATTATCCAAACAAGACTTGCCATTGTAATAGTACCACACCTGTTTCTTGATAGTATTGCATGGGTTGGTTGGTTCCCTTGACAACAGTCGTTGATACGAACATATTGTTTCGATTTCGAAACGTATGTATGTATGTATGTATTTATGTATGTATGTATGTATGTATGTATGTATGTATGTATGTATGTATGTGTGTATGTATTTATGTATGTATGTATGTATGTATGTATGTATGTATGTATGTATGTGTGTATGTATGTATGTATGTATGTATGTATGTATGTATGTATGTATGTATGTATGTATGTGTGTATGTGTGTATGTATGTATGTGTGTATGTATGTATGTAAAATTTGCTATTGAAAAACATAAAAAGGACTAAAAGATCATACAAAACTTAAAGGAAAAAAAGAAGAATCTACTTACAATTGTATACTATAATAAAAATTTTAAAGGCAAAAAGATAGATTAAAAACACCCCCTGTTTAAAAATGGCAGGGATGGCATTAAAAGGTCAATGCAACCTTGTTTCCATAATGGCCCCCCCCAGAGGTGTCAATGAAAGAAAAATTTTCACAAAAAAACAGAAAAAAAACAATGTTTATTGCTGAAAAGTTGACACTAAAGTTGCATTTTTGATATTTTGATGGATAATTTCTGTTTTGCTTTTAGAAATTTAATGATATATATATATGGGCTATTGTCTCGATTCCGAAGATCATTAAAGAATTTCTCCTTGATCTTATGCTTGAAGCTGTTGACATTATTAATAGATTTTAGGCCCGATTGTAGGCTGTTCCAAATTCTGGGTCCTATATAGGAGAGACCATTTTGCTTTCTAAATGGTAGATTAGTCTTTCGAAATGGTGGATTTAGTCTATTTTCAGATCTTCGAGTGATCCGGCCCTGGCAAACTGGTGAGAACATCTCCGACACATAGGAAGGGGCTGAATTATCAAAAAACTTGAAAACATTTGTAGCAGTGCATTGTTCAAATCTCTCTTTTGCAGGGAGCCAATTTATATCTTTGAATTCTTTGATTCCTACATGTGCTCTATTATTCAGATTCAAACAGATTTATTTTGAGCTACTTGAATCTTTTTGGTTAACCTTTTATTTAGAATTGGAAACCAAGCATTGCATGCATAGTCAAAGTGTGGCTGAATCAGTGCATTTGCAAGTAACCTACGGAGAGAGAAATCAAGAAAGTTTTGTTTTCTACAGAGGAACCTTAGTCTGCCATTGATTTTACTCAGGGTCCTGGTTGCCATTGACTCACCAGACACGCTCTCATCCAGGACACAACCCTCTTTATGTCACCTCTTCTGATGTCAAGCTTCTTGCTGCTTCTTGCTGCCGTAACAGTATCGAAATCGGCCTAATAGGTTTGCTCCGGGGACATGATCTTTGAGTGCACAAACGGAAACACCCCATTGTTGCTCGACATCGATTGATCTCAACCGGCATCGTCGTGCAGAAACCGTCCCGCTGGTTCCCTAGGGCAATACGCAACAATGCAGCCACCACTGCCACATCCAACAACACATAACAGGAGGCGAAACCTAAACGAAAAATCACAAATACAAAAGACTCTACTCTACGATTTCCATTGGCTTATGTGTCAACGCGGGAAAGCGTGGGATTTTCTTTGTTCGCAATTTTTGCCTATTTGTATTTGTTTCTAAATTGAACATAACTTAGTAAGGAAAGTTAAGTAATTCAAAATTTGTGACTATTGAGACTTTGTTCACGAAGGTAAAGTGCATTCTTTTACCTGGATCAGATATTTTAGATATCGAACAATAAAGAGTGGGGATCTTAGATATTGTTTTCATCGTTGCTTTGTCAATAAATGTGTTTGCAAGGATGGATAGATAGTCCAATAGACCTTTTAGCTATTCTACAAAAGAGCCTGGATCGAGCGATATTTTTATACATTTTGATGCGCAAGGTTCCATTGAATGGCGTTGGAGCTTCGATCACCATTGTGCATATTCGAAAATTCGACAAATTGTGATGAAATATCGTTCGATCTACATTCTTCTTCAGAATAGCTAAAAGGTCTATTCAAGTAACAAATTTGTATAAAAATTCGAGGTAAACAAATGTATCGAGTTCAAAGGGGCCTCTAGAAACCATCCCCCAATCCAACCGCAAAAGCGAACCCACAACAAACAAAATATTTAGGGAAGAGACCAAATAAAAGCCAACCCCAACACAAAATGACATGAAGAGCCAAACCCACATTCAAAACATTGGAAAAAAAATTGCATGCAAATAAGGTAATATACCAACGTAGCTGCAAAAAATTTTTAATATGAATGTTTGTCACTTTTGATCGATAGCAAGGAAAGTCTTTGGGCTCAAATTAAATTTATGGAGGTTTCTTCAGAAAAGTACAAGAAAAAGAAAATTTGGAGGGGGAGGAACAAACCTGGCAGCTATTTTGATATAGACGTCTTATCTAAGCAACAAATATTAAACACAAAACTGGCAAATTTCGACCGTGAACCAAAAAATAAGATAAAACAATTGAACAAGTAAGAATGAATTCAAGTGGTCCCTTCCTCTTACGTGTATTCCTTCCGGTTGGAGCAAAAGCCAATGCATAATGTTCTCATTCTTCAAACATAGAAAGTCCCTCCATAATGTTTTCATTCTTCAAACATAAAAAGCCCCTCCATAATGTTTTCATTCTTCAAACATAAAAAGCCCCTCCATAATGTTTTCATCCTTCAAACATAGAACGCTACACCTAAACAGAATAGCGTGGATTTTTTATTTTTCTTTCTTATTTTCATGTAGTCGCCACTTTCGATGTGCATTGCAATGCGTCAGTTGGAGTATGGTGCGAAAATGTCATTGAAAGATGTACTGAAGATGGAATATAGAATCAGTCAGCAATTCATGGTAATCTTATAACGCCTGCTCCGGAAGTCATGCTTTGTCAAACAAAGTGCCATTTTGCCAGATTTTGCTTTTTGGCTAGTAAAGTCGAACTCGTATAAAACCATCTGAGCTTTTGTTTTGGTCGACCATGAGCGATAGTGAAAACGAAATTCAGTTGTGCCGAACCAGTGAATATAAAATGTGAGAAGAATTTAAACACGCAGTTAACGTTTGCGTCCAACTTTCGTTAAGCCTGGTTTACACTAGGTCTTTGGGGTCTTCAATGACTCTGAGTCTGTAGGGTCTTTCTGAACGACCCTGGCGACCCAAAAGACTTATTGTGGGCCAAGCTTTAGCAGCGAATTTCCCCGCAATGTGTAGGCAATGTTTAATAAAGACGAGAATTTCGCGCTAATCAGCCAACGCCATCACAAGTTTTTAACCTGACGAGACAAGATCGATCGTATGAAGTCAATCTAATAATGTTGAAACTTTGTCATTGTTTAGCCGCTACTCCGGTACCCTACGAGAATGTGATACAGAAAACAAGTGACAATAAAGTCAAAGTCAAAGTATGCTCAGCATTTCCTCAACTAAAGTAAATAGATAAATTTGTTTCTTACAAAGAAACAAATATACATCTCGCTTTTTATTATGAGACCATGGAATAGCATATTTCGCCACTTTCAATGTTTTAATAGCACTATTTTAATCGAAAGTGCTGGAACAGTGCCTTGCATGATTTTCAAAAACCTTTACTAATCGATCTTTCCAGATAGAAGCTCTGATCAATACGAGGTAAACCCTTGAATTTATTCCCAGAGAAAGGCTGCTTGAAGAGCATTCGCCTGTGGAAGCAAGCTTAGGGTGGTTTCATCTTGACTTTTCTAGTATTTGGTTTTTTTTTTAAATTGAAGTCTCCTTTATTGATTTGAGAGGAGCAGCATTTTCTACATTTTCGTCTTTTCTCTTCCGTGTGACCCATATCTTCATTGTTCCAAAATAGGAAGGTACTGACTTCTATGAAGGAATTAGAGCAGGTATGAGATCTGTTATCATTCATCTGTGCAACTTTGTCTTTATTCATTTAGTCTTCTAAATCTAATGGAACTTATTAGTAAGCCTGTTTGATTTACTTCCGAAATCTTTTCGTCAACAAATCATTATCAGTCTCATGTTCAGTCATTTGGAAAGGTGCTAAGAGTTTTTCAAATTTTTTTGCGATTCGGTAGATTTTATTTCGAGTATTTTGGAAGGTGCGGTAATTTGGGTCTACTGGGATTTTGTTATGAATTGCGTTGTGCAAGAATTAACAATGGCTCTTAAATCGAAGCAAAAATGGAAATAATATTGGAAGAAAATGTAGGTATACATCGAAAACAGCATTACGTACACTTTTTCTGTGCCTGTTTTAGTGGTTTCAGCGCAAGACGCAAGGATTCACTTCTTTTGACTTTATTTCGAAGGAAACTTTGTTTACATTTCCGTTTTCAAGAATGGGCCTAGGCTTTGCAATGCGCGCTGATGGTGGTACGATTTATTTTTATTTTTTCACTGTGCAAGTTTCAACTCTTTGGCAGGGAAACTCTGAAAATTATTCAAACTTAAAATTAAAGAACAGTAACAAGTTTGTGACGGTGATCTATTTATTTCGAAAAATGCCCATTTTAGACCCAAATTACCCCCACCCTACCCTATGAAATGACGACTGTATCGTGTAAACGGGGCCTGAGACCTTATTTTGAGTCAATCTAAAAAGTTTGTTGCCGATTATGGTACAGCGAAGACAAGCTAAATAAAGGCTCCTAGAATAGCACCAGCAATTTCAAAACAAGAAGCCACAAAGCATGATAAATTGCGGTTATTTGAGTATCAATGACCTTAAAGCAGGGAGATATAGACGGGAGAGGAAACGCGCATTGCACTGCGCGAGCGAGCTGATATGCGACCTCCTTCGCAGCGCACAGCAAGCTTTGCTGTGGAAGCAAGATGGAAGTGGACATGTTTTTCGAAGAGAGGATTTCGCTTTGAGATCGAATTTCACAAGGTTAGTACCATTTGAATCTTATGCAAATTGGTTTATACCAACTCGGTAGTACATTTTGCAAAATTTAGCCAGTTCTAAACAATTTATCAATACCAGTTTGTCAGCTATGAATGATCTACTTCAGCGGCAACTTAGGCCAAGAAAATGTTTTTGTCACAACAAAGCACGGAAATCCTTGATTACTGTTACGCCCAAGGATGCCCATGCAAGTGCTTGTTATATTTCATTGAGGAATTCATAGATTCTAAGCCTGTGTAAAAATTTTTCTGAAACATTATGAGACTACTGGAAAATAAGGTTATTTCCATTAGGTACTCAGTTTCCCTGGATTTCTTCATACTACCCCATGCTTCCTGGGTCGGTGACGAGCATTCACTACTGTTTACTGCGTTAGGAAAGGTACTCTTGGGACAGTTACTTACTTACAGGGGCAAAGTTGTCAAGAAAACACTTATGGCACAGGTGGGACACTTTCTTTTGAAGTATGAGAAAAGGACATATTGTGGCCTGTAGACATTTAGAGGTTTTTACCTCTAGGTGCTTAGAAATTTTCAAAGGTTAAATGATTGTCGGCAAGTTAGACCTACCCACATTGAAGAACAAGCAACAACATAAGTTTCAGGTTTTTTCGTCCATTATAGTAATTTTTTGCAAGAAACTTTAGTCTGGACTTGGTAGGCAGTTTCTTAGATTTAGGGCCATTTTGCTGCCAAAAGTTTCATATGCATTTCTTATTTTGTCAATGGCTACAATAGCTACTGTAAGTGTAGTGCATCAACCATTTACTAGAAGCTGAAGTATCGAACAAATATTCCTACATTTAACATGAGAACTGTAATGTGTCTCTTTGCAGGTTTTGGAGGGAACTTCAGAAACAAGACACAAGTAAAAGATTCTCCTCAGATTAGCACTGATGGACTGTAATTTGATTTGAAAAACATTCTACTGCTTATCTACTGCTTAGCTCTTAAATAATGATACATGAAAAAGAGCAAATTAAATTAGATTGACTTCCTTTCATTAGATTGACTTCCTTGGTGTCTGATGAAATACATAAACTGAATGATACTGTATCTCAAATTAGGTGTCATATGATATTTGCACCACACAAAGTTACCCATGCAAAATGCTTCACTTATTTTTATCCATGTTAATTCTCACCTGACATCTAATTTGTTAATGACTTTAAAGAAGGTTTCAGAAATAATTGTTTGGCACAGTGCTATAATCCATTGAGTTTGCAGCAAGGATCGTTTGGCAGGCAGCGTTGAGCCACATCATTTGAGCATCATAACAGGAGGTCAAAACTAAATTAGGACTTCTCAACTTCTGTGATGCCTGCCAGCAGCACCAATCTTTTTTCAGTTGGATTGACAGTGTTTACATCCATCAGCTGTTCTTTATCTACAGCACAGTCATTCAAAACTTTTCAATCTGAGTCAGGTTCGCGACAGTTCAAAATTTTCAATAAAATTTCAGTGACTATTTTCTGGCACAATTGTGCTGTTTCAACCTTGTTATTCTTAATTTTCTGCCACCATTTTGCAACTTTGCAACATCTGCATTTTGCAACTTTGCAACACTTTGCAACACTTCCATAAGAAATTCAGATGAGCTGCAAGTTCTAAAGTCCTTTAATTCTTAAAGTGCCACTGAAGTGTATTAGTGAAATTTTTGGTAATGCGATTTTATTAATGATTTTGAAAGAACAAGAGCTGCTGAATCGAATGGTGTAATTATTCTCCTATATTGTTTCTATAAATATCTTTTTAAAGCCCTAAAGTGCCAATTCTGAAGCCTTTTTGTGCGAATAAAATTGCGCGGCCAAACAGGAATTTGTGGAATTTGTGACGTAGTCTGATTTATTGCGCGCCATGAAGTGGTATGTTTACAGCTGTGATTCAACCAAGAGGTCGCACGAAGCCTCTGGCAAACTGTTTAAAGGCCTTATGCAGCCAAATTTTCGACTTTGATTTTTTACTATATTCATAATATTCAAACTTTACTGATTTCATTGATACCAAATTTTACTCAATATCATTGCGGAAAGGGTACGAAATTCCGTTTTGAAATTCTTTCTCAACGCGACATTAGGCCTTCGCGCGTGACGTTACAACTATGACCACAAACACGACGCGAAGTTCTTGCCAATGAAACCAACGCACGTGGAGCTCACGAGGATTGCTTCACAATGTCAGATACCGATGGCAGTGAGTTTCAAATGTCTTCTGATGACAAGCTAGACTCAGAAGATGAGGCTAGATCCAACAGCGACCATGGAGTTGTCCAACTGGCAGACGCGCCGGGAAGGGGGGCAAGGGGGGGCGGTCGCCCCCCCCCAATGTTCTCCAGGACCACTTTTCTAATTCATCTAATTCCGGCGTAAAAATTGCAAGGGGGGGGGGTAAGGTCGATGATCTTGGCAGTTCTAATGTGTATGAGTGTAGGCTTCTACAATCTTGCCATTTTAATTGCATTTTCCCGCGATCTGTACGGCATTGACTCGAATTTTTTTCTCCTGGTGAAGCCCCAGACCCCCGTTCTACGTACGCTCAGAGTTTGCTTGTGGATCTCATCAACATAGCTTGTGGAGGACGTAAGTCGAGATGTGAGAAAGAAGTTGGGTAGCCGAGTATAGATAAGGTAGTGCATGCGATGGCAATTCGGCGAAATGCTGGAAAGTGACTGGGAGACTTGTTCTTAGCCAGCTTTTCTTAGCCAGATAAGTCTAAGACTTGTCTGGGAGACTTGTTCTTAGCCAGATAAGTCAGCTTTTTGAAAACTATACCAGACAAACTATCATAGAATTGTCCAAGACTTTGTCCAAGGCATCCTTCAGGGCATCTTTTAAGGAAATTTGACTAGTGGGCCAACATGACCCAGTCCGGAGCAAAAGGAGATGGTAAATCAACCCAAGCATACAATGTAACCATGTGCTATTCAGGGGTCATCCTACGGAACTAACTGCCTATTTTTCATTTCGTTTCTAAATATTTTTTTGTCTTTCCTCAAAACACCTTCCATACAAATTATCCAATAAATTTGAAGCGCACTCGATAGAAAATGAAGAACTTTGTGGACATGCGAGCGAAGCGAGCAGAAAAATTTTGGTTTATGTTGCTCAGATCGGCTTAAAATGGGTTAAAAAGAGACCTGAATTGCCTATTACCCAACTACTGGTTTCTCGAAGGAGATTTTGTGGAATTCTAAGATTGGGCGATCTGAGAAGTACAGTCCTCTCCCTACTCTCGAATTGCAGCCACACTATGTGCGAAGTTCCGTTATCATTGTATTTTCAGCATAGTGAAACAAACTTGGTTCATTATGGGAAAGTTTGTGAAGCAAGCAGCTTTCCTAATATATGATTTTCTGTTGTATTATTTTCGGAAATTTTCTGATGACGGAAACCTTCGAGTGAAATATCCCAAAACTAAGGTGCTGGATAGAACTGCCAGTTTTGTCATTTCAAACTGTCCATATCTAGAAGGTACAGGCAAAGGGGAGGCAAAGTTACAGTTTCAGAGGTAGAGAAGCAAGACTTAATCAAATCCGCGACCCTTTGTCGTGGCGCTCAGGTAGTGAGGCTTGAACCCTGCGCAGAGGGACTGCTCTGGCTGCAAAGCCAGATTATTATTATTATTATTATTATTATTATTATTATTATTATTATTATTATTATTATTATTATTATTATTATTATTATTATTATTATTATTATAATTATTAGTCGAAGAACGTTGTTTATGCAGCAGAGTGCGAAAAGCATAACTTGCTCTATGTTGGCTTTACGTCGACGACATTGAGCCAGCGTTTCAACAAACATCGGAGTGACGCGAAGCACGACCCAACAGCGACGGAATTGAGCAAACATTTTTACGACAGTAACTCGTGCAGCTTTGATAGGGACTTACGTGTGCACGTCTTGGAAATTGTTGAAGGGGGCATTGATGCTCTCATGCACAGAGAGAGTCAATGGATGTCCAGGCTTGGAACTCACGAACCAATGGGCCTAAATAGTAGCTGTAATGAACTAGGACGGATTCATTGCAAATTATTTAGCAAAACGAAATTAAAGTGTATTTCATAACGCCACATTATTAGAAACTTAAATTCTATAACTCAGCAGAACGTTTAACTCTTCTTCTATAATAGAACGTTACATTCTCTCGTTGAACGTTTATTAACTATTCGATTTAAAGAACACACGTATTTAGTGACTGAAGAAGATCTACGTAAGATCGAAAATTTTCACACAAGCAGTCTTGTTTTTATTCGTTATTATTATTATTATTATTATTATTATTATTATTATTATTATTATTATTATTATTATTATT
Source organism: Aurelia sp. 3 sensu Dawson et al. (2005) (assembly GCA_964020215.1). Taxonomy (NCBI): domain Eukaryota; kingdom Metazoa; phylum Cnidaria; class Scyphozoa; order Semaeostomeae; family Ulmaridae; genus Aurelia; species Aurelia sp. 3 sensu Dawson et al. (2005). The sequence continues at coordinate 15,380,695 of OZ026572.1, forward strand.
ATTATTATTATTATTATTATTATTATTATTAGTATTATTATTATTAACACTTTATTTACAATGTTGGAATAAAAAAGGTATCAAATAGCTACACATGCATAAAAAATATTTACAAGTATAGCTAATAAAAGCCAACTAATTCAAATAGTAAAAACAGAATGGATGAAAATATCAAACCTAAAACCCTATATAAAACCTAAAAGTGGTATAAAATTTCGGCAGAGCCTACATTGGCATTGGCACTCATTTCCTTTCCAAGCTTTGATTTTGGTCTTAAATTCAATCAAGTTAGTTGAGTGTCTAATTGAAACTGGAAGTGTACACCATAACTGTGGACCCCTATATCGAACAGTTTCTGAGCCATACATTACTGATCTCACTCTTGGTAAGTTAAAATCGATTGGTCCACTTCGCTACAACACCTTCTGCCCATGTTGGTAAAAGAAAGAAGACCTAGCGAAGACTCCTTTTTAAATTTTAACAGATTAGTCTATCTAATAGGTCAAGAATGTAAACACACAAAGGTCCATCAGGGTCATCTGGGGCATATCTAAGGTTGAGCATCTATGTCTTTCAAATTTCATCAATGGCAGAACTGTTTGGTGCTTGACAATAAAGGGTTGAAATGATAATGGAAAGTGAATGAAAAGGGCCCAAACTACTGGGCCAAAAATGGTGATTTTTACTTAACTACTGGGCCAGGAAGGGGGCCTACTGGGCCAATGGCCCACTAGTTGCAATGTTAAAAAATGCCCTGGCATTCTTTGAGGCCATGGAAACTAGATTGCGAGGACCGTTCTAGGACAAAGTAGTGTGTGTTTGCGCAAAAATTTTCCTGCGGAGAAGATTCATTGAAAATAGTTACAAAATTGTGAAAGTTTCCCATTTGGTCTTTGTAAAGATGGCATGTAGGATAGGCATTCTAAGCCAAAAAATATCATGTTTAAAAATTTTACCGGAGATGCTAAATTTGGATAAATGTTGCGAAGTGATCAAAAATTCCAATGCAGCACAGGCTAATATGTGATCGGTTCGGTAGAGGTGTTTTAAGCCAAAGTAAAGAGTGTATCCACAAAAATTTTCCTGGGGGCTTTGCCCCCAGACCCCCTCAACTTCCGCCTTGAAGTTTCTGCTGAGCTTTGAGGTTTCTGCTGAGCCCGACGCCCGCTTTTTAACAAGCTGTATATACTTCATATTTCTGAACCAGAGTGATCAAGATAGCCCTTTGACGATTCCATTACAAAGTGGTGCGTGTTAAGTTGGTCGCAGAAATCTTTGGAGATCAAAAGGTTGGACGCTTGGTCGCAGGTTGGACGGTCAGGCATGTTTTTCTAAAATAGTATCCTACTCGTACTATTCAACAGACTTATTCATCTTTACGTCAATCTATAAAAGGGGCGTTGGTCGCATTTATAGCCAAAGTAGAGGGCGTGGTCCAAGAAAAATTTTCTGGGGCTCCGGCCCCGCTTTGCCCCACCAATTAAATATCCTGGCGGCGCCACTGCCAACTGGGAGCTAAGGCTATGAAGCTATACCAAGACGAACCATTGGCAATAAGTCGGCTTATAGGCCAAGAATGACAGACAGCATACCCATATTGCCACCCTCGAGTCCAGATATATGATAACATACTTTCTTCTGCAGAGAATGAATTTTCCCCTTTACACCTGCAATTTCAGTATTTGGATCAGTGAAGTCAGTTTCACACCATGCTTTCCGCACTAACGATAAAGGTCAAGTCAAACTATTCTACTCTCCTGATCCTGCACTAAACAAACTGCATATTTTGTGAAAATTCACGCAAACCTTGAATATGTATCAACAAGCTTAGAAAGGAAGGAAAGCGGCCGTGACCTAGAACGACTCTTACCTTTGGCTGTTCAACTCAACGCTCAATCAGAGTTGCACTGCCTTCTCTTCTGCGTTTGTAGCATCTAGGGTAGCGTGGAAGTAATTTGGTCCAAGAGCAAATTTGGGTCTCTTTCCTTTTTTTCGTTAAAACAGTCGTAAGTTAGGAATTTGATTCATACGGTAGCTCATCGAACGATGAAGTCCATTCTTTCATTCAGGAGCTGTATCCGTGGTGTCGAAGAACCATTGGATAATTCCCAGTGCTTCAATTTCGAGACTTTCCCCGGCATGAGCTTTGATAATAATTTGACGCGTTAGTAAAGCCTTCCAATCACCACGCCACCGCTACGATTTATTTTTGTTGACAAATCATTACGGATCTCAAGTTCAATCATTTGGAAAGGTGTCAAAGTTTTTTCATGATTCTTGCGATTCAATAGATTTTATTTCGATAAGTTTGCAAGGTGGGAGCGATTTGGGTCCACTGGGGCTTTATTCAACGAGTCGGGCTGTGTAAGAATTGATATTCATTTCATGGCTCTCACATCAAAACAAACATGAAGAAGATGTTGAAACTGAATGAATAAATCGAAAACAGTGTTTGCAGGTACGCTTCCGAGCACAATAAACGCAAGGAGTTGTTTCTCTTAACTTACACTTGAGGTAAAAACTTTGTTTACATTTACATGTTGTCAAGAATTGGGCCCTCGGCGTTACAAATGCTGATTTTCTCGAACATACCCAAATTTCCCGCCGATAGTTTGAAATGAGGACAGTAAAAATTGCAAAACATTGTTCAAACTCTAGCTTCGAGAACGGGAATAAGTTCCCAAGAACGACCGGTGATTCAATGTATGTAAAACGAAAAAAAGATCGCCAACATTTGCTACGAATCCGTAAAGGTATTCTGTTTATTTAGAAAGATGCCCTTTTAGGCCCAATGGTCGATTGTGACGAACAAATCCGAACAAATCTAACCCAATAAATATATGTGTAGATTGAATGTTTTCATTTGGGAATGTGTGGACGGATACATCTTTTATAAATTGTGTATTCTTGCAGCTTTCTCCATTTGGTGCTCCAGCGACAAATGACCTCCCACGCGAAGTGTTTCTCATACTTTCTGAAGCAGTGGCCATTGCTTGCACAGTGTTTCCAATGCGCGCTGTATCGTCGGTCATAATTGTGACGTCACATTTGTCAGTTCAATGTCGCGTTGAAATAGCGAAATCACTCAACTTTGACACACAATTTCTTAAACTTAAACTCATAATTTCCATCTCAAACTTTCACAAAGTTTTTATGACACTATGAACATCATCAAAAAGTCGAGGACCAAAATTTGGCTGCATAAGGCCTTTAAAAAGCAGAATATGTCAGTTTTCTTGTGACTTTAGCAACGCCAGCCATGTGAGATATTGTCACCCACTCGCTATTTCTCCGGAGAACTTCCATAACACCAGCAGAAGCGTTGAGAAGTTGGTTCAAGCAGGATCTTCGATTGGCATCGGTAGTTAGGCCTAGGCCCAGCTAAAGCAACAAGACTCGTTCACCAAGCCTGTCTCTGCTGCAGAGATTTGATTTAGTTTGTACACTTATTGACTTACTGACGAAACTGAACTGCTGACATGCCGTAAGATCAACATAGTATCAACGTCTGGAAGCTGAGAGGATGGTGTGACGATTGGAGAAAAAATCCCGATTTCATTCCTTCAGGTGGGTGCAAATTTGCTATGTTGACGGGATTGACAATTGTTTCGGGTTTAGTATTGTAGGCCCTTCTCTTTATTATGAGGGACAGGGCATTTAAGTGCATTTTGAGAAGTGAAAGCGCAGTGGAAGGTCATCACTTAGTTGGTCCCTTGCCCCAAATTCTGAGAACTGTTCCTTCGTTTATTTATGGGCCTAGCTCTGTCCCTACCCATAGAATAAGAAAAGTGCTCTTTACCTTGGGAACTGGTGGGGAACTGCTTTGTTACCATTTATATGATGCCTATTATCTGAATACTCAAACTTGCAAAAAAGGATGTTTGTTCATTGAGCTATGAATTCTTATTTGAAATTTCAGGTAAAAAGGTCAAGTCAACTCAGATTAAGCAGATGTAGAAATTGCATGGCATGCACCATTACCATGAATTACATATGATATTGGTTGTTCAATAATTTCCAGGACATATACAGGGATGATTTCAAATGGAGGTGGTCTGACTGCCATTGCTGCTTTCAGTTAGAGAAACATTTACAGATCATTTGATAAAGCCTCTATCCCTACCTTCGACCCAAATGCTGCAAAGTCTATCCCTACCTTCAACCCAAATGGTGTTCATACCAGTCTTGGATCATTAGATATCCAAGCAATGATGTGCCTGTTGTTTTATCACCCACCAATCCAATACCAACCCCTTGTTTATTTATCATTTATGGGGTATGGTGCTACCATTTATCAAGTAAGAGTACCAAGGAAATAAAATCTTTGAATCAAACTTTCTTTTTCTGTTCCTATATCATGTACATGGTGCCAAAATAATATACATATTTGCTATAAGGCATTATGAATTTTAACCAGTGATGAAAGTTTCTTAAAGTCATTATACTTTGATTACTTGAGTTTCCATGTCTACCCACTGTGCCTTCATGAAGATTTTAAAACAATGTTTTTGCATCCTTTTCACAGTTGAGACATTAGGGTCTGCTGGGAGTAAAATGGGCAAGTTTGGGGTAAAATGGATAGGGTAAAATCTGGATAAATTTTGGGTAAACTTTTTCAGAAATGCCGTTCAAACCCGGGGGGGGGGGGGTACTTCACTATGGGTAAGACGGGGATGTGCGCCAGTTTTGGGTAGTTTTTGGCCTGAAAATTCTGGGATTGGAAAATTCTGGGATTCTGGGATTTCCTTTTACTGGAAAATTTCTGTGATTGGGGTGTACTTTCACTCGGAATTTTCTGGGATTGGGGTTTACTGTTACACATACTCAAATTCTTTATAAATTTTCGAGCAATACGTGGTCAGTTTCTGGTGAACTGATTTCAAGTATTTTTGTGTTGAAAAACGTCCTCAGATCAGAACCTTGTTCCAATGGCCACTTAGAACCAAAATACTCGCTCCTAACCCTCAATCCCTTATCCCCTTGACGTCGGAATTGTTTTTGTTACTTCTTCGATTGGGTATCAATATATGACATGTATTCTGGGATTGGGTATCAATATCGGACCAAATTTCTGGGATTGGGTCGTAACAAAAATCCTTGCGGCGCACACCCCCGTATGAATTTATAGTGAAGTACCCCCCACCGGGCGTTCAAACTACCCTCCTTGACATTGTGGGTGTTGATTAATCGGTTCCAGATCTACTCTTTACCAGCAATCAACATTTACCCATTTACCCCCCCCCCCCCCCCAGCCTACCCATTTTACCTTAGAAGACCCTACTCAAGCATCTTCAGAGTAATATGACACAAGAAAACAAGTAAAAATGAAGTAAAAATATGTAAAGGACTCTCCTTATTAGGATAAATAGTTTATGTTATATTTTCCCAGTACTGGAGTTTTCTTAATATTTTTGAAATCTTGGAGTTGGGTTTTGTATCCGGGTGATTTCTTGTAAAGAATATAATGTTCATTTCTCTTAGTTGTATCCAGAAGATGTGACAAACACTGCGCTTGATTTTCTACATTCTTGAGGAGAGAATTTATGATGATGCCCCCAACATTTTTTTATTTGGAAGCAAGCTCAGCAAGAAAATAACAGAAAATAAGGCATTTAGTAATTGCCACATTGATCATTGCTATGTTCTAAAGTACTTGCAAGTTTTAAGAAATGTCAAAGTAGGGCACGACTTGTACACTGGCGACTTGCACATGTAGTTAAATATACCTGATAAACAGTGAAAACAAAATAATCCTTGCTTGATGATATCAATATCCCTGTTAGGAACTCTTCGGTTCAGTTCAGACAGAGCCAAATTTTGTTCATAGGCCGTGTTAGATGCAAATATACAGATACTTTTCATGAGAAACTACAACTCGTAAAGAATTAAATTTCATAGCCCTCTAAATTTGGAAATTGCATGCTGTGGTCCTCTGGTTGAAATATCAAACATCTTTAAGGATCTGTTATTTGGAGTTTGGTTTTCCTGAATCGTTCAAAGCTTATAATCTTGATACGTATCATGTACATTTCATAGATGCAAAATAATTTACTGCAATTATACAGCTGGGTCCTAAAGTCTGAGTTAGTTTTTCTCATTTAATAAAACCATCACCAAACTTGCTATAATTTGGTAATCAGATATTTAGGGTATATGGAACACCATTACATCAAAAATAACTCTGTTTCAGAATACTTCATGATATGGGAAGCCTTCAAATATTTTTGTTCCACATCACTTCCTTTCACTCTTCTTAGATCCATTCTCAACATTTTATGAAACTTAAAGGAGAACTGAAACGCAAAACTGTTTTTTGATATTTTGTAGAATCAGATGCGCAGAATTCAAATCAAAAAGATTTTTTCGATTATTCAAAACCGTTTTCGAAATATAACGCGTTAAAGTTGCGAGGCGAACAATTTTCCGACCACCACCGATTGTCCCCGAGCAATTACGAAAGCACTGGAATTGCGTTGACGTCACAAAATCCATGTTTGCAAATCCGCATTCCTGACTGCAGTATGATGCAGTATCGTTGGCTTCATTGCAACGCACTATTTGCCGTTTTCAACTGAATTTTGCATGAAATAACATCATTTTAACCTCAGGAAAGGACTGAGGCTCCAGTAACATGTTTTATCGCGAGATCTGCATGGTTATTCGAAGATTCAGCACATAAACAAGCCTTCACCACGATGCGGAGTGATGTCAGAGGGCCTTGCAGTTCAGATCGAGAAGGATGATAAGCACATTAACAGAACAGGATAACACAGTGAGGTACTAGATTTTACAATTCATTTATTTTTTAAACGAATTTTAACAATGTCGACCTAAAAAGCAGCAAGTGAAAGACTATCACGACAAAGGATGCGAGAATTGAAGCCAAGCCAAACCATCGATACTGAAACAGGAGACGAGTGCCAACTCGAATTGATTAGGCTGAATGCAAATAGAATTTGACTGTTGTCATTCATTACTTGGTGTAAAAGATTCAAGAAAAGCAACTTCGCTGCATGGTTTCCAAATGTTTTGCCTGATTTCATGTTTCTATATTCCTTTGATAAAACGTACAAGAAACCCGTAAAAGTGCGTATGAAAATGGTAACTATAGGGCCTTCTATGTGTTATTGAATATGTGAATATTGTTTCAGTTTTTCTTTATTTCATGTTGGTTAGTTAGTTATTTTTGGTTGTCTGATATGATCCTGCTTCTCATCATAATGCTGCCATAACTCATACCTGCTTGCAAAGAAAATGAATAAAATACGTGTGGGACCCCAAACTGCACCTCTCACATGCGAGAACACTAATTCTGGAAACATGCTCGAGAAGTTTTATAAGAATTGTAGATATACAGGCTCGTCGGATGTGGATGGGTTGGGGGGGCTTCAGCCCCCAATAATTTGCTGCAGTTGTAAGTGAAAAAGGCTGTGAAAGCCAAGGTTGTGGGAATAAAGATTGGAATTCATATATATTTGATGGAGCTACTAGAATCTATCAAAGATGCAATATGTTTTGATGTCATACAACTCAAAATTTCGAAATTGTCGTGGAAAGACTCCTATCATTCGTGGTCCTTTGCTTCTGCCAATGACAGATTTTCCAAAAATAGGGCGTTTTCCAACGATCTAAAGGGCTTGGTCTTAAAAAGTTTTCTCGGGGGCAAACCCCCGGACCCCTAATTTTACTCGCTTTACTGGCGCCTCACTTCAGCCCCCTCCCCAATATGAATTTCCTTCCGATGGGCCTGGATATATGGTCAGTTTTACTAAGGATTTACATTCATGCCTTGCCATCCTTGTTTTGTACTTTCCAGATATGTGGCTGAATGTTCAACAGTTTTGGAAATCAACAGTGTGGTCGCTTGGCGAAGACTACTTGGGAAACCCCTACAAGAGACTACTTCCTGTTTGCTGGCTACAGTGTTCAAGTTGCCAAGATCACAGAATAACAAGATTTGAATTTGTCGGACAAGCTGCAAATATTTTTTTAGATAAACTTTCACTGCATGAATCGTACCTATACATGTCTGGTACGTTTTATTTAGTTTTATACACGTATACTGCTTATGAGAAACTCAGCTCTGCCAAAAAATTAGACATTCCAGCAGTGTGAAAAGTAAACCTTGCTTCAAAATTTTCACGAGGGGGCAGGTAGTAAATAAGATGATTGTTATGGAACCTTCAAGGAACTTGTTAGAAACTCGGAGTGGTCAAAATCTGATACTTTTAAGAAACTTTCAGTACTGGCCCAAATTCTTAGTTTCTTATAAGGAAGGTAACGTCTAACTTCAAGAAACTTCCAGCAAAAGTTTTAGTTTCCTATTATAAAAGTATGTGGATGTAAATCTGATGCAGATGCCTTGAGACTTATTTTACTGATAATTTCCTTTCCTCGCATCTTCCAAGGGCCTCTCAAAGGAGACTGGATCCAGTAGTTGTAAAGGATGCCTCCACTCCCCCTTCTCCATTTTTGGATTATGAAATTAGTAATTACTGAGTTACAATTTAAGGAAATTTTATGAAATAGTTTCTTTGCCTAAGAATTTGCTCCTTTGACTGTGCAACGACGGCCCCTCGCCCGGAGTACACTTCCTCTCCTTTTGCCTGGGAATTTCGTTACGGGGATGAGAAATCAAATTTAAATAGGAATTGCATTTAGTCTTATTATTTAACCAAAACTGAGTCCCTTCATATAAAATACTTCGAAATTTTTTTGGAGGCAGGCGGGATGGGCTCCGTGGTCTGAGGGCTGGCCTGGGGTTTGGTCGCTTCGGGCTTCAAACCGACTGAGGGGATTTCGGGGAATTCAAATAAACGGCGATTCTCCCTTGGGGGGGTCAGATAAGTAGACATTTTCACTAATCTGAATCAAAATTAAAATATTATTGCCCGAAAATCATTTAAATATCACCAAAGTTTCAGGTTGCAGTGCGTGGGATCGTTGTTGTGATATTCAGACATGGATTTTGTGACGTCAGACGTAATTGAGTCACGAATGATCCCGACAATGAACGAAAACGGGCGACTCGTTGACGTCATTTTCGGCGCAGTAAAACTGGAATTGCGTCAAAACGCATTTTCATTTCTTACCGAAACGTTTTAATTCAAATTCCTCGCATCATTTTCTGCAACATATCAAAAAATAGTTTTGCATTTCAGTTCTCCTTTAAGCACACAAAATGTTACTTATTTTGCTGCAGATGCTTCATGTTATCCTTGAGGCCAAGAGACTGATAGCGGACTCAGACTTTTGGACCAAACTGTATCTGTAGAATTTGTTGCAACCATTCACCGGTGAAAAAGATAGACCTAACCAAATTATCTTCCATTATACAATACAAAATAACATGAACAGCAAAGTTCCAGTTGATTGTCCAATGTTTTATGCCGTAAATTTTTTACTTTCCAGTTTTTGGCACAGTATTTTCTTGATTCATGTTGCAAAGCCATTTTGACGAGAAATTCTGATCCAGTTGCAGTCAACCATGCTTCAAGCAGATTCATTGAACCTGAAATACCAATAAATAACAAAGTTAGCTCTGAATTTGCTCAACGACTGGCAGTCAACTGCAACAAAGGCAAAACTTCATGTCTCCACTTTGGCTACAAACTTTTTTATGAGAATATTGTTTATAAGAATATACAGGCTCAGAATCATCCAATTTTTAGGAATATTGTAAAAATATTGCTCAGCCTAAGCTTGCATATTTGTTTCTCATTTTTCAGTTGCCTGTTTTGGGATGTTCATAGCAGAGAATCGCATGACTTGACTGGATGTATCTTGGTCCTTCGCAAAGCATGGTTTCTATTCCTGATATTAACTATGTTGCCCTGAAACCATATCAAATTTGAAAAAATAAGAATGATTTAAATTCGTAATACATTCATTATATTCAGGCCCAAAAATGAGAAAATCTTCAGAATATCGAAACTAGTCAAACTTATAGAAAGAGTGTAACTTGCTTGCTGGCAGTGCAAAGCTTGATTTTTTTAGCTGCAACAACAGCGGAGTTTACGAACTGTAAAAACCGTAAAGGGTTTGTAAAAAACTCATAGTTTAGTAGTTGCATATGATCCGAGGCTCGCTTTCCCATTGCTAGTAACACTCGATTCAGTAAGTCTTTCAAACAAAAGCTGATATATCTGATCCCCTCCCGCTGCGGTCTATTAAGGCTCCAGTTTATTACTCTGGTCTGGCGTGAACACTGAAGAAAATGACCCAGCACAAGACACGAAGAGAAACTAATAATATGCATTCAAGCACAAATTCTCACCATGTAAATGTAGAAGCTCTCCCTGATCTCCAAACAAGCAGTAATTGATGCTTTCAATCCCGCCCTCAGCACTTCTTGTTCGCGACGAGATGGCCTAAATCGTCGTCAACACCACGGCGGCTTTCAAACAGATTTGAACGGACCACAGCACTCCACCAAACTCATTCTTTGTCACATCGTGGTCCCTTGTTGCTACAGAGGCAATTGCAATCCAATTTCTCTCTGAAATCGCGACAAATAATGCAATAATCTTCACTTTTCCTCAAAGCACATTGTCACCTCGCTACCTTCCAAGCAGTTGTTTACTGTGTATGTATCAATTGGATGAATTGAATGAAACGCTTTGTAAATCAGACTACGTCACTCACCCCAGGCTCTTCTCACAAGACCATGGGGTAAAAACACCCCAAAAAGTGGCATTTCCCGGCAGCAAAATGAAAAAATATTTACGGCAATCGATTCTACGATGTTTCTTCCATCAGAAACCATCTAAGTTTGATTTTGTCCAAAAGCATTTCAGTGGCACTTTAATGGAAGCTTCAACAGTTAAATGCCAAGAATTCCTTGATCCTGTCTTATTATTGGTGCAGGGTTTCTGATGCTTTTAGAAACTCTTGAGAGCTTTGAAGAAAAATAAAACCACAAGGAAAAGGAGGTTCTGGGCTAAACTTCGTGCAGGGGTCCCCAGGATCAACTCCCTTGGTAAGTTAACTAGTAAATGGAGGATCAGAGAGAGACAATGGATCTTTGTTTACTGAGAAGACTTGCAAGGAAGGGAGAATATGTAGCATGTGAGATGTTACTCCAAGTTGGCACCAGTAAAGTGCACAAATCTTAATTCATGTGATACAGTCCCACCTTCAAAAAACCTATTTTTACCTCAGCCTATTCTTAATCCTTTATTACTACTGTTTTCCAACTGCTCAAGAATAATTCAGGTTCAAATGCAAAAACAAAAATTGCAGCTACAAAAATTTAAGGCCTGGGTTTCTTATTAAGTAGTTTCTTAAAGGAAGGACTTTACTGAACTTCATTCAATATTTCAAACTTAAATATTTATAAAGTATAGTCTGTTTTACATGTATTGGTTGAATGGTTCTAATTCAACTGTTTCATTGTAAATTTCTGGCAGTTTTAAGTCTTTGAGCATAAAGTTCCAATGAACAGCTTGTTGACCATGAGGGCAATATTCAGAAACCAACTTTGCCCAAAGGATATCCACTGGAATGCATCAATTTGGTCTCATGCTGCAATATTTTGAGAATTCAACTGCCGCACCCGCATCTTTCTCAATACATGGTCTGTCAAAAGACAAAAATGATTTTAAACTTCATTCAACAAAGGATGGTTGTCTCAAAAATATTTGGTTAGATGATGTCATTTCGATTCATTACAAAGTCTGGCCAGTCCATTGGTCAGTAAGTTTCCAAATTCTAATGATTTGACTTTGATGAAGAAGCAATATGACCTTTGAAGAAGTTCATCAGCCCCTTGGCAAGTGGATGCACTACACTGAGCCACTACAGTAAGAACCCACAAAATAGAAACCAGTTTTTTTCAAAACAGCCTGTTATAGTTTCTTATTAAAAGGGCATTTATCAAGGAAAGATGCTGAAAAGTTTCTTATAATATGGTTAAGAAACCTCCAATGATTTCAAGTTAAATATCTTTACATACACACATGAGTATGCTGCATATACACTGCTGCACATCATAAACTGAGATTTAAGATTAAATCAGAAATGGTAGTTCACCAAATTTGTATCCTGATGCAAGCTTCTGCATGAATTTGTGCACTTGAAAATGACCTCATCACAAATTGTTCAACCACGATGATGTTATATATTTAGGCTAAGAGTCCCTCCTGTGCTAAGAGTGTTTTCTTGAGAACTGTACCCCTGTAACTGTCCCAAAGGAACTGTCCCAAGAGCACTTTCCTAACATAGTAAACAGTAGTGAATGCTTGTCACCGACCCATGAAGCATAGGGTTCAAGTTGAAGTATGAAGGGAGTATGAAGAAATCCAGGGAAACTGAGTACCACATGGAAATAACCTTATTTTCCAGTAGTCTCATAATGTCTCAGAAAAATTTTTACACAGGCTTAGAGTCTATGAAATATAACAAGCACTTGCATGGGCATCCATGGGCGTAACAGTAATCAAGGATTTCCGTGCTTTGTTGTGACAAAAACATTTTCTTGGCCTAAGTTGCAGCTGAAGTAGATCATTCATAACTGAAAAAGTGGCGTGCTAAATTGTTTAGATTTGGCTAAATTTGTAAAATGCACTACCGAGAAGATAGGTGACATTCGTCTGAGCATGCGCCGCGACCTTCAGGGATGTCTTTGTAGTTGTGCTGTGGCGGGAAATTTTGAGCTGACGTGATTGTTTGTTTTCGCCGGGCCTGGCTTGAAAAGTTACTTGTGAAAAAGTTCGCAGTGAAGGGAAAGGTATGTGAAATTATCGAATTCATGTTTTTAGTCATAAAACGGAAAGTTACTTCATTGCTTGCTGTTATCCTTTCCCGTCTATCTTGTGCTCGTTGATTTATGAGTTAATGCAATGTTCCGTGTGGCATATAGGCCTCCATGGTCGATATGAATGATTTTGCTACGAAACAGTTTAACAAGGATGAAAATGAACGATAAAAGATTTAGAAGTGATGCTGTTTTATCTGTGATAGAGTGAAGCAGACCCTGAACAAAGGGTTTAACATGCACCTGTGCCAGGTCACAATATTGAAATCTGTGTTCAGCTTTTCACAAGTGAAGTGGACTTGCCAAGCCAGATCGTTTGAGCAAGTCAGCAATTTCACCAGCTGACCAGCAAAGTAATTCAACACAAAAAACGACAGAAAGTTGATACTTACTATTCCAGTGTAAAATTACAACTTATTGAGTACGCTAATAAATCCTTTTCATTTATTCATTGTTAATGCACTTTGATACACCTACTTTCTATAAGAAATGAAGGATACCCCCTATGCACAGATTATTGGGCAAGAACATAGAATGCGTATTTCATGAGAAACATGGTTCTTGGGTTTGTTGCCATCAATTTTAGGCCAGTTCAAAGCAGCTTCAAAACATTTTGAATTTGGATTGATCTTTAAAGATAGAAGCTGCAAAGAAAAAAATTCCTTTAGTTTTTGTAGTCCAGGATTCAGGAATCACTGTTCCTTGAATTTTGCAAGATAAGTCCTAAAGTTTAAAAACTTTAAAAAATCGAATTGTGCTACAGAATCCTTACAAGGCACTGCCACATGTAGGGCAAATCTGCTATTTCTAAATCCTGCAAAGTTTGACATCATTGTGATCAGTTCTTAGACTTATCCTGAGTCGTAGTTTCGCTATTTGCCTAACTGATATACCGCTACAACTACGACTCATGATCTAACTGTGTATTGAAACGATTGCATTTAGAAAGCCTCATTTTCATATCGAGGTCACTGTCCTGAAAAATTTGTGCAATGGTTACCAGGATACAAAGCAGATCGTAAGATCATTCAAAGATGGCAGCTCGAAGCAGCGACAGCCCAACCAAAGGAGACTGAGATTTCACAAGGATCTTGACTGTGATCTTGAAAAGTTCTTGAAAACTTGCGGAAAAATCCTGTTCTGTTCAGATGTTCATCCTCAGATGTATCGTATTTGTATCAAATTTGAAACATCGGTTTCTGGCACTACAATGGTCTCTTTCCGTTGCACGACCATGACACGTCTCAAAAGAAATCAGTTTTTCATTCATTGACTTGAGCGAATTTAAATACATGTAATTTTTGAATAACCAAGAATTTGCGCCAGTACTGAAAGTTTCTTAACATTATCAGATTTTCAGTACTTACTTAGAGTTGCTTACGAGTTTCTTAAAGGTTCCATAACATTCTCTTATGTTCCCTACTGAACTTTCCGAAACAAAGGTTTTTGAAGCCATGCCAATGTTTAGACTCTATTCAAGTTACCTTCCAAGTAATTATTTCATGGGAAAGAAGTGAAAATAGAGTAAAATATGTCAGGGATTTCCTTTGTTAAAAATGAATAGTTCTTAAGTTATCTTTTCCCACTACTGGAATTTCTTAATTTTTTGGCGATCTGAGAGTTGATTTTCTTGTAAGCGGTTTCTTATAAAAAAGGAGAACGTGGTACGTGTATTGATTATCACGATTTGAACATTGACAAGAAACACTCGGCCGACTCGGCCATTTATCTAATTGACTTTCAACTTCTTTTGAGGCTGCAGAATGCTCTCAACTTTCACTTGAGGTCTTATTGCTCTTCGAAATAAACCACTGGCAAGTTTCACAAATTATTTTGCAAGGACTTCATGAAGCAGGAATGAGGGGACATTCCCGATTTTTAAGATTCAACTTGAACTTGACAAGAGTACAAAAATATTGTTTGCAGAGATGGACTGCAGTATGGGCTTTTCAATTGTGAGTTTTTAAATTTAACTCAAAAACAAAGGCTCAGCAAATATTTTCCAGCAATTTTCCTTGATTTGGCTTTTAAAAGTTTTAAAAGTTAATAGATGAATTTACATTATATTTTCCATATCATAAGCAAAGACTACATGGCATACATGTATGAGTTATGTCAAAAAGAAAAATGACATAATAACACTACTCATGTGTTTGAAGAAAATTCATGTGAAAGAATGAAAATCACTTACTTGAGAGCAATGTACCACTCAACACGTTTTTAAGAGTTATTTCATAAAAACATTGACACATTATTAACCCTCATGCAATGGAGCTGGGCTTAGCAATTGGATGGTCTGTTACCATTGTCAAGCAAAATTTTGAATTACCACTGACCTATGCTCAAACCATGTACGACCATGTGGTCAGCCACTATTTCATAGTCATATGTTTTTCCAGGGATCAAAATGTCCTGGATGAAATTTCATCAATACCGAAAAATTGGGAGGAAACGGTCATGTGCAATTCCACATTTGTCACTGTAGAATTTCTATCATACATTTCACTATTTGATTCTTTGTATGTAACATGTAAGTATTGTCAATATTTACAGAAGCTGTAATCTTAGGCCAAAGGTAATATACATAAACGATATAACGTGGCAACGCCACACAACGTTTTTACAGATTTACATCTCGTAGGGTAGCAAGGGTGATGCCACCATGAGAGTCCACCACCAGAGTTCTCAGGAGCTCAAACCATGCATTCCAAAAGAAAAAAATAAAAAGTCAAGCGAGACTGAGCAAAAAGAAAGGAAAAGTTTAACAGTTTAGAAAAAAGGTAATGCAATTTATTAATGAATTTGATCCTTGATTTTGACATAAAATGTAAAAACAATGAGACTTAAATTTTTGAATGGAGGAAATCAGTGGCGTGGCCAGGGGAGGGTATGAGAGGCAATTGCCCTCCCACTTTTCAAAAATTGGGAAAAATTGTAACTGAAAAATGCAATAAAAATGTCTGGGTATATTTACCTTTTTGCTCCCTCCCCAGTCTGAAAATTTTTTAGTTTTACCCTCCCATTAATTTTTGTCTGGCCACGCTGCTGGAGGAAATATTAAATGGTAGTGTTATTTTATACAATTTGTGTTTTACTTTTTAATTTTGAAAGAAGATTCGAAGGTACAATTCTGATAAATCAGCCAGGAAACCTCAAAAACTACTTTCACGTGATAAATTGGTGTCTTTCAATCTCAGAAAATTAAAGCAATTCATAGTTTATTCTTTTAGGGACTGTTGAATGTTGATTTTTATTAGACAAAGTGCTAAGATCTTCCTTTGAAGAATATCATGCAGCAAAAATGAAAACAAGTCAAAATTGAATATTTTCAAGGTCACTTACATGCTCCTACTTCTCAGCAACTTGGGTTTCCTGGTCAAGTTATCTAAGTTCGTAGATTCTCCTTCGAATCTTCTTTCAAAGGTAACACAAAGTGCATCAAATAACGACATTTAGCCGATATTTCTGCCAGTCAAAACATTATCCCATCCAGATCTCTGCCAGCGATGTCATGAATTTTGTTCCCTTCAAAATAAGTCCACCATTTCGAAGTTTTCATCTCGTAAAGTCAGAAAAATATTGATATATCAACTCAACTTTGGATTCTGGTGATCAGACAAAGAAATGACGAATATTTTCCCGCCAAACCAGTTTGATTTGAGGTCTCGGTTGGACAGAAAACCTTTTGTTTTGTTACGAGGCAAACAGGCAATAGGACATTTACGATGCCATTTTGCAGTTGCTGTTCGAAGCTTCTTTGAGTTCAAAATGCTCCGGAAGGAAAGCGAAGCAGAATGTAGAATGTAATTCTAGTTTCCTAGGCTACACCAAGTTGTTGCACATACAAATCTTTCCTCTCCTCGCACAACATTTCAACAAATAGCGTTTTGAAACTTTTACTTTGACACGACGTCGATTTGCCACAGCTTTGCGATGATTTGAACCGCCATTCTTCCATAAAATCAAACGCAAAAGACGGGGGCTCACTCTGCAGCTTCATCAGCAAAAATTTCGCTCTTAGCCAATCAAATTGCAGCATTGCTGTAATAATAATCATCATTTTGCGACAAAAAGTTGTCGCAATCTTTCATCTCAATCAACAGTTAGATTATAAGACTAATCAGTTCTAACATGTTTTGGCCCATTAAAGAAAATGCCTATGCAAGATATTGTTTGTTTGCTTAGTCTACAGCAAGAAGCCTGGAAAAATGTGTAATTCTAAGGTGCAAGCATGGTATATCAATTTAAAGGCAAAACAAAGAATAGCATATGCAGTTGAAAATCCTTGAGAAAAGACCCTTTCAGAAAAATTTGCAAAGATCATTTACTTTTGAATGTACGGTGTTCTTTCAACTCAGCTGTCATGTTTTGCCCTATTAGGCACATTTCTTTGCAGGATATTGAAACAAGGTGGCCAAGTAGTTTCAATTGTTGTCACATTATCACACAATTTTTGGTGTTAAGTCTATTTCTAAATAGATCAGATTGAAATGGCTTTCATTGACATGAAAGAAGAAGTCAATGATGAGACTTGAATATTTTTTTATGAAAGTAAATAATATTCAAACTGCAAAGCAAGAGCTATAAGAAACTGAGGACGGATATTTGACAAAAATGTACTGCTAGTTCTCTCTTTACACTGTTAGAAGTGTTCTGGTAGCCTTTCTGGGTTCAAGGCAATTAGAATCAACACCACTGGAAACTCTCTTCCCTGTACATTCCTGCTCTGTTGAACAAGGCAGGGTCCGCGGAGCAAAGTGAGCAGGGTGGGCTATAGCCCTAGCCCACCCACTTTTTTTGCAACAAATGGCTTTCTTTTCATTCAAAATTTGGAAAAAAGTAGCACTTAGTTGGCTGGAAAAGAAGCTGAAATTGAAACCGTTAAAAACGATTAAAGACCGTTATAGACCGTTAAAGCAATCCTATGGGCGTGGTCCTGCAAACTTTTTCCGGGGTCCTGGCAAAGGTTATAAATTTACTGCACTACTTCTTTACTACTCTACTCCTAAATGTCTACTCGCTTCCTACTGGTCTTGCCATCCATCTTTTCTTTGTTTCGCTTGGCTATTTCTTTTCCTCTCTCAATGTGCTCCATTTCCTCTTGTTACACTTCTTCTTCCTTTCATCCTCATCAATGTCCTTGTCTCAACCGTCTTCCACAAGATTCCTGCTATAGCTTGCAAGACAATTCGCATCACAAAAGAGGCACGTCTTTTCTTTGAACTGTTTACTAAAGTTACAAAGTGAGAAGCAATAAGTGTTAAAGAGAGCAGACTACTTTAATTCAAACTCAAGAAGTCACAGAGACTTTAAGAATTCCACAATGTATGAACTAATTCTTCTTGAGGAAATTTGAAAGATGTGAATTATCCAGACTCTTGCCTGACATGGCAAGACTGTATCACAGTAGCATATGCCAATTAAGTATCTCAAACTCGTCCCCGTCTGATCCTTTTTAGAAGCAATCCATTGTTTAATAATAAGAATCTGGTTTATAAGAAAATAGCTGTGGTGGCACCAACAGAAGAGGGCTAAAGAGGAATAGAGCCCCCTGTTAGAAGAATCTAATCTCATTGAGGGAGGAAATTTCGGTTTCCTGTTTAGTTGGTGTTTTCTTTAGATAATCACGTTCTTCTCGAAGGGGAAAGATAAGTTCCTTCGAATCTTTGTGCAAACCCTGCGAGTTTCAACCCTTCCTACTGATACAAAACCAAGTAATTCAGAAATTGAGGGTTGTAGAATAATCATTCATATCTTTCTCTATCCATTGGTATAAGTTTCATTTTGAATCAATCCGGTTATAATTGGTTACAAGATATTTGTTTAATTGGTAGTTTCTTCAGATAATCACGTTCTTCTCTAAGGGGAAAGATAAGTTCCTTAGAATCTTTGTGCAAACCCCTGTGAGTTGCAACCCCTCCTACTGATACAAAACCAAGTAATTCAGAAATTGAAGGTTGTTGAATAATTATTCATATTTTTCTGCATCCATTGGTATAAGTTTCATTTTGAATCAATCCGGTTATAATTGGTTACAAGATATTTGTTTAGTTGGTAGTTTCTTCAGAAAATCGCTTTCTTCCCGAAGGGGAAAGATAAGTTCCTTCGAATCTTTGTGGAAACCCCTGCGAGTTTCAACCCCTCCTACTCATACAATGCCAAGTAATTCAGAAATTGAAGGTTGTTGAATAATTATTCATATTTTTCTTCATCCATTGGTATAAGTTTCATTTTGAATCAATCCGGTTATAATTGGTTACAAGATATTTGTTTAGTTGGTAGTTTCTTCAGAAAATCGCTTTCTTCCCGAAGGGGAAAGATAAGTTCCTTCGAATCTTTGTGGAAACCCCTGCGAGTTTCAACCCCTCCTACTCATACAATACCAAGTAATTCAGAAATTGAAGGTTGTTGAATAATTATTCATATTTTTCTTCATCCATTGGTATAAGTTTCATTTTAAATCAATCCGGTTATAATTGGTTACAAGATATTTGTTTAATTGGTAGTTTCTTCAGATAATCACGTTCTTCTCTAAGGGGAAAGATAAGTTCCTTAGAATCTTTGTGCAAACCCCTGTGAGTTGCAACCCCTCCTACTGATACAAAACCAAGTAATTCAGAAATTGAAGGTTGTAGAATAATTATTCGTATCTTTCTGCATCCATTGGTATCAGTTTCATTTTGAATCAATCCGGTTATAATTGGTTACAAGATATTTGTTTAGTTGGTAGTTTCTTCAGATAATCACGTTCTTCTCGAAGGGGAAAGATGAACTCCTTCGAATCTTTGTGCAAATCCCTGCGAGTTTCAACCCTTCCTACTCCTACAAAACCAAGTAATTCAGAAATTGAGGGTTGTAGAATAATTATTCATATCTTTCTCTATCCATTGGTGTAAGTTTCATTTTGAATCAATCCGGTTATAATTGTTTAGTTGGTAGTTTCTTCAGATAATCACGTTCTTCCCGAAGGGGAAAGATAAGTTCCTTCGAATCTTTGTGCAAATCCCTGCGAGTTTCAACCCCTCCTACTCATACAAAACCAAGTAATTCAGAAATTGAGGGTTGTAGAATAATTATTCATATTTTTCTGCATCCATTGGTATAAGTTTCATTTTGAATCAATCCGGTTATAATTGGTTACAAGATATTTGTTTAGTTGGTAGTTTCTTTAGTTTCTTTAGAGATTTGTTTAGTTGGCGTTCTTCTCGAAGGGGAAAGATAAGTTCCTTCGAATTATTGTGGAAACCCCTGCGAGTTTCAACCCCTCCTACTCATACAAAACCAAGTAATTCAGAAATTGAAAGTTGTAGAATAATTATTCACATTTTTCTGCATCCATTGGTATAAGTTTCATTACGAATCAATCCGGTTATAATGGGTCACAAAGCATTTTAGTTTGTAGATCTTGTTCTTCGTGCCTTTCTTCGAAAGAAATCATGGAATCTTGAAATCGTTGTCGAAATTGCCCCTGAACTTTTAACCCTGGCCATGCATTGAAAACCAAGTAAACTACAAAAATAAGTTGAAAAAGCGAATATTTGAAGTTTTCTGCATTCAACTGTGTTGGTTTCATAATGATTCAAAACCAAATTTCGTTGCTGCAGTAGATTTTTTGGTGGATAGTTTCTTGTTCTTCGCGTCTTTCTTCGACAGAAGAAAATGGAATCGTGAAATCGTTGTCGAAATTGCCCCTGAACTTTCAACCCTAGCCATTCATTGAAAACCAAGCAAACTACAAAAATAAGTTGAAAAGGCGAATATTTGAAGTTTTCTGCATTCAACTGTGTTGGTTTCATTATGATTCAAAACCAAATTTCGTTGCTGCAGTAGATTTTTTGGTGGATAGTTTCTTGTTCTTCGCGTCTTTCTTCGACAGAAGAAAATGGAATCTTGAAATCATTGTCGAAATTGCCCCTGAACTTTCAACCCTAGCCATTCATTGAAAACCAAGCAAACTACAAAAATAAGTTGAAAAGGCGAATATTTGAAGTTTTCTGCATTCAACTGTGTTGGTTTCATTATGATTCAAAACCTAAATTCGCTGCTGCAGTAGATTTTTTGGTTGTTAGTTTCTTGATCTTCGCGTCTTTCTTCGACAGAAGAAAATGGAATCATGAAATCGTCGTCGAAATTGCACCTGAACTTTTAACCCTAGCCATTCATTGAAAACCAAGCAAACTACAAAAATAAGTTGAAAAGGCGAATATTTGAAGTTTTCTGCATTCAACTGTGTTGGTTTCATTATGATTCAAAACCTAAATTCGCTGCTGAAGTAGATTTTTTGGTTGTTAGTTTCTTGATCTTCGCGTCTTTCTTCGACAGAAGAAAATGGAATCATGAAATCGTTGTCGAAATTGCCCCTGAACTTTCAACCCTAGCCATTCATTGAAAACCAAGTAAACTACAAAAATAAGTTGAAAAGGCGAATATTTGAAGTTTTCTGCATTCAACTGTGTTGGTTTCATCATGATTCAAAACCTAATTTCGTTGCTGCAGTAGATTTTTTGGTGGATAGTTTCTTGTTCTTCGCGTCTTTCTTCGACAGAAGAAATGGAATCTTGAAATCGTTGTCGAAATTGCCCCTGAACTTTTAACCCTAGCCATTCATTGAAAACCAAGCAAACTACAAAAATAAGTTGAAAAGGCGAATATTTGAAGTTTTCTGCATTCAACTGTGTTGGTTTCATTATTATTCAAAACCTAATTTTGTTGCTGCAGTAGATTTTTTGGTGGATAGTTTCTCGTTCTTCGCCTCTTTCTCCGACAGAAGAAAATGGAATCTTGAAATCGCTGTCGAAATTGCCCCTGAACTTTTAATCCTGGCCATTCACTGAAAACCAAACAAAAATAAGTTGAAAAGGCGAATATTTGAAGTTTTCTGAATTAAACTGTGTAGGTTTCATTATGATTCAAAACCTAAATTAGTTGCTAGTAGTGAATTTTTCAAGTGCATGTTGGTCTGCACTCTGTAGTTGACGTTAGTCCGAAGTAGATTTTCTCTCTGCAACAACAGCTTCCATTTATTCATGGCTTTGTCGTGAGGGATATATACGGTGCTAAAACAATAAAGGAACTTACTGTAATTTGATTTCATTTTGTGTGTGGCTTGATGTCTTTGTTTTATTGATTGGTCCATTGTTTATCTTGGAGCTTCATTTCCTGCTTCCATCACTTCTGCAACTTTCCTCGAAAAGTGAGATCTCGTGGTCCTGCGCAGAATCTTGCGCAATGCGCCAAAAACGAATGTCGCCTATCTTACTACCGAGTTAATAGAAACCAACTTGCATAGCTTGCAAATGGTACTAACCTTGTGAAATTCTAACTCAAAGCGAAATCTTCTCTTCGAAAAACATGTCCACTTCCATCTTGCTTCCACAGCAAAGCTCGCTGTGCGCTGCGAAGGAGGTAGCATATCAGCTCGCTCGCGCATTGCAATGCGCCTTTCCTCTCCCGTCTATCCACTGACTTCATATTAATTCCAGTCGTTGGAATTTTCCAAGCAGGCGGGATTTCAAGCGTTTCGAACCCGCAACTTTATGTTTAGTTTTAAAGTGTGTTTCTCTGTAAACAATGACATGTTCGTCCGCTTAGAAAATTACGTTGACTAGGAATTAGCCTATAAAGTCCTCCTTTCCAGGTGATTTAAAAGCATTACTGGAGACTGCAATATGTAATATTTGCCCGATTTGGCACTCAAATAGATCACTTTATTTTCATTTTCAATTTGTTTTGAGTGAGCTTGTCAGGATTTCTAGCTACTGAAAGCTAATTTAGGCCCACTGTGCATGCCGCATCCAGGCATGGAAACCCTAGTTTAACGTCGCTTCCGAGGGACGACGAGGTGAGTTGTGAGGTCAGGCCTCCGAGGTCACCCATCCGGAGTTTGACCTCACTAGACCGAAGCCACTCGGCCACTCACCCCGCATAAACGCAGCATGACTTTGTAACATAAACGTAATGCTCAAATGTTTGAAATAATTTGAGGTGGTGTTGAGACCAACCTTGTGTTATCTTGAACTGTGAAATGATTACTTTGCAGTACTGGTCGACAAAGATCACAATCCATCCTGGCTTCCAAAAAATGTTGCTAACATTGATGACCATGAAATCGACTCTTATTTCCAAACTCTGACACCAGATCGTGAACTTGTGTTACCGTAGTGAAATTTAAATGGACATTACATCGTATCTTGTATTGAGAATGATATTTAGAATAGTAATTTTACGAAAAATTTCATTTGGTTGTTTTCTTCCATTGTTTCTTTATCTGTCCTTGCGTGTGGACTCTCCTTTGTCACTTCTCCAGTTTTGCAAGGAGCGATTTCAACTACTGCGGGATATGCTAAGTTTGCAATGGCGGCTAGAACAGAAAGCAAAGGAATAAACTTAGCGCGCTCTTTATTCTCTTCCTTTGTCTTGACTAGTGCCTTGGTTAAACCACACAGCTACAATGTTGCTGAATATATTCTACCATCAGCCCGTCAAACCAAGCATGGAACTGGGTTTTGTGTAAAAAGAACGCCTACGTCAACTACTTTGGAATCGGCCAGGTTAGCCGCGAAAGGTGCATTCAAATGGAATTAAACGCTATAACCATTCGTGTTAACAAGACCTGAACCATAATCGTGTTGACAAGACCAAGAGACGATATTTAGTAGGGTAAGGCGGGGTAAAGTGAACTACGGGGTAAAGTGAACTACTCAGAACATTCACGCTTTGCTCAAAACGTAGAAACGCTATGATAAAGCATGATTTATGACGGATGCTTGATTATATATGCTGACAGAAAATTAAAAAATTTTTCCTGAAGGGTTATTTCTGTTGTTGCGAAAAATCCCCTAATCCGAGGTAGTGAAAACAACTTTGGAAAATTGCAGTTTTACTCTCTTTTTACTCTCTTTAGCCCCTCTTTTTTTAGTCTTGATTTTTGACTCCAAAACGAAATCATTTCCGGAAATTTTTTATTGATTAAAAGCTCACACCATGTGGCTCCTTTTTCCAGAAAAAAGATAACCAAGAAAGACTTTCTAGTCCGCTAGCATGGCATTTTGAAAGGCCCACCGTCCAGTCGAGATTTTGCCTCGACCGGGGTAAAGTGAACTACCTGCATTGCATGCATGAAACTGGAGTTTTGATGCATTCCAAGCTTCCTTCATGTGAGAAAGCGTAGCCTTTCCCAGATTTTTCCAACTTAAACCAATTTCTGCGTATTTCAGCGTAATATGACTAATGTAGGGCGTCTTTTTCAGGCTTGCAAAGAATCCTATTTCAGCACCAAATGTTAACACTTCAGAACTAATAGCAACTGATCTAATTGGAATTCTTTACTTAAAGAGTCCCTTCTCTGTGTAAAATTTTATATTCATAAACTTGATTCAACTTCAGGGTTGAAAATGAAATTGAAAAAAATCCTAATTTCCGCAAAGGGGTATCTTGGGGGAGAGTTTCTTGCGACAATCATAGACAAAATAGCTTGGACAAATTCAGAACTTAAGCTCTGCCGTTGAAGATGCCCCTCTCCCCCTTATTCAATGTTGGCGATACGTTAAGGAGGGTCTCTGAGTTTTCAACATCCATTTAGGGGGGAACGGGGGGAATGATGCTCAACAGGTCAAGGTATCTGAAGGTGACTTTGTCTCATAATTATGTCCCTGATTGGAGTTTCTGTAAGGTTCATGACAATCTTTATGTTCACTAATTGTACCCTGGTGAATTTTTCAAAACGAAGTTATTTGAAGCCTTTGCGATGTTTAGACATCACTCAAGTACATGCCAAGAAACCGAGATGGTATCACCAGAGCAAGAGCCCGCAAAATTTCATTGAGCCCCACTGGCACTTAAATTTCTGAAAATTTCTATCCACCGTCGGCACCTCCACAACTTTTATGTCATGTTTTCAGAGAATATGGTTTCATTTTAAGCTAACCTGAAAGGTCCTTAAAAATTGTTTGCTTCAATCGCTGTCAGCACTCTGACAGTATTTGCCCCCCCCCTTCCCCCGAGAATTTCATCTCTGGCTCTATCTCTGCCGAGAAATATGATGGTGGAAACGGGTGAAAGAAAGTAGAATATGTTGAGGATTTCTTTTTTAAAAATTAATCGTTTCTCGTATGTTTTCCCAGTTTCTTAATTTTTTGACGATCTGTGAGTTGAGTTTCAATAAGTATAAATATACATGTAGTTCTATGCTGGTTTTTACCAGGCTGATCATTCATTGGAATATTCTATATAAAAATATGAAAAAGCACGACTCTGGCAAGAGTATTTTAGTCAAGAAATGCCACAGGTTAGAGCACATGATAAAACATCAAGAAGGATCGGAATGTCTCCTTCACTTTTGATTCATGTATGAATATTTCGACTTGCCAATTCCAAAGGTTCTTCTGGCGTGTCAAAAATCTTTGCTCGGCCCTGTTTGAGCTATTTTCCACTTAGAAATACATAGATTGATCTCCAAAGCAGTTCAAAGTCGATAAAACAACTGAGTTTTGACCATCACTGTTCTAGTTCACTTTACCCCGTTTTGCGGGGTGAAGTGAACTACCCGACTGCTTGCCAAAACCAAGCTGATGCGTGGAAACGCCAATCATTAAAAATTAAAAACATGCATCAATATTTGAGCAAAGGCCACAATGTCACTTTAACGCAAGCAGTTTTGATATTTTCATCGAAATAAAAATTTAGTTCTACAAAAACCTACAAAATAGTTCACTTTACCCCGTCTTACCCTAATAGATCTTTGTTGGTACGTGTCCGTTTAATAAAACTCTGAGCTAGCGATATTTTTGTGTAACTACTTTCTACTTTTGCCGAAGTAAGCATCCATTCCTAATCCGAAAAATACTAATGCAACTCCAATCCACTGTCTGGAAATTAGTGAGTTTCCAAAGAACAATACCGAAAATAAAATTGTGAAAAACTTCCGTGTTGTTGTTGCGATAGAGCATGGCAATGGTCCAAAGTTTGATACAGTCATGAAGATGAAGTTCTAAAAGAAGACAAAAAGAAACAATGAAGACATTGCTAAAACGAAGACTGAATTCAATCCCGGGGGGGGGGGGGTAACTACCATACAGGAAGGTACGGGATGTGCTATTTTTTGGGGTGCTTTTTTCACAAGTAGTCATAAATTTTGGGGTGTCATTTTAGAAAAATAACTCTTTAGGGCATTGTTTTTGATCAAATTTCCCTTACTTGGTTAAAATTTTGGATGGCTCTCACAATTTTAGGATATACATTTTCATTGGCCTGTAAATTTAGGGGTATTGTTTTCATGAAAATTTATAAATTTAAGGGGGCGATTTCAGACGTCAAATGGCACACCCCCGTCACCCGCCTATTGAAGTTACCCCCTCCCCAGGAATTCAATAAATTGGATCTGAATTGACGGTTTAATTTCACTTAATTTTATTTTCATTCATTCATTTCATAATACTTAGACACGTTAAAAGTTTCAGTATAAAGCTATAAATACTGTTTTCCTAACTGATGTATTAAAACAAACTTAATAGTTATAATATAACAAAGTACAAAGAAAAGAAAACGAGACAAAGGAAAACATTAGCTCTGGCTGAGTGCACTGATATCGTTTTCTGATAGCTGTCTCAAAGCGCTGAGGTTGGGTGCCATTTTAGCTTCCCTGCACAAGCTGTTCCAAAGTATGGCCCCTCGATACGAGAACAACTTTTAACCAGCGCTAGTTTTTAAAGGTGGCAATTTTAGATCTATATCAGTTGAACGTAGTGCAAGACCGTTTCAGAAATTTTGCATGTTTATGGATCCAAGAACAAAATTTCGTTTATGACAGCAGATGTCTTCAAAGGTAGAATATCCCCCAATTTTTGCAAAACATTCATCTTTTTTGTAAAAATTTAGAATGCATCTAACTTATAGAGAATTTATCGTAGTTTTCAAATATATATATAGAATGGTAGTGCTAAACAAGGGATAAAATCACAATTTAAAATTGTTTGTAGGGCATCCCATCAAAATATTGCAAAATTTGTTAGCAACGTTTTTAGCAACGACTTGTGATGTTTGAAAAGTAACTTTTCCACTCTCATATGGGATCCAGACACCCTTCCCCTACCCACAGAGAAGCCTTCATTCAAAACGAGGCTTGCAAGCCTCCTTTGAGTTCTATTGCTCCAAACATTTAACTCAATAAAGTTCTGCTTCAAAGCACAAGCATTTGCAGATCTCACAGTCACACGAAATACAAGGGATGGTCGAGGAAAAGTCTTCTCACTTTTTGCTGCTCGTACAAGTTGATTTGCCAGTTCAAATAGAGAAAACAAGGTCAAAGAAGCATCCTAAGAGAGTGTTTAGAGGCCATGTCATGTCGAAGTCTCACAAGAAGGCTGAAATAAGATGGAAAAGAAGTGACTTAGGCCATCATCCAGCTTGTCACAAAGCAAAAACCAAGGCCCTGGGATTCATCATCTCAGTCAATTCAGAGCGTACGGTAGCAATACAAGCTGCCAAAATTTATTCCCAACACCACAAACATCAATCTTTAAAGGAAATAACGTTCAGGAAGATTTTTGAAGATGAACTATGAGATGAATCATAATTCATCTCTTGCTGTAAAGACGAATCATAATTCATCTCTTGCTGTAAAGCAGCCAAGAAGGGTTTCACTTTTTTGCAGTCACACAAGAATGAAAAGCTGATAAAATGTCTTCAAACCAAGACTCCAAGAATTAAATGATTCTTTCCACAAAATGATGTGGAAAAGAATCCCCAATGCAACTTATATGGGAAGAGATCTTTTTGTGTTTAGGATGTATTATGCTGTTGGAAGCTTTAATATATTTGTGCATCATCGCTGAGATACTAAAGAAATGAAATGGATCAAGGAAAATATAAAACAGTACGCTTTGAGAAAACCTGATCAATCTAAGTTATAAATCTCTGAGTACATAGCAAAGGATTTGTCAAAACTAGCCAGAAAGAAGCTGAGAAGCAAAAAAGCATACATGACAAATTCACAGAAAAAGAGGGACTGACATGCAGCACGGCCAACTTTTTAGAGTGTGCAACTGTTTGCTCAACTTTAAAGTGCGTTTTATCAAAATGTGATTTCCCATTACTGAAATCATCTTAAATGTTTTCTTCGACTTTTATTCTTTGATATCACTTGAAATGGCATTATTTGGAATTCAATCATTGTTATGAAATAATCCTTCCTGTTCTGGCTGATTCAAATGCCAATCGTTAATGTGCAGCAAGACGTTAGGTATAAAAGGTCTGTTATTTTTAGTGATTCCTGTTACTTTTCCTTCCTGAGTGACTCTAAAAATGACAAAAAGTAATAATGATAACTCAAAAAATTTTGACACATGGCTTTGGTGTGGAGGGGGAAGGGACATAAAACTTTGAAATTACTAGAAAGAGATATCAATCAGCTCTGACCAAAGAAAATTTTTGGTGGCTAGACGTTCTTGTTGATTTCCATGCATTATCGACGTTTCCAAACCTCTAACCTTTGCGGATTAAATTCATAGGAAGATTCAGGCTGTCTCAGAATTTGAAGGCATTGAAAATTTCAATTTTGTGATGATTCAATTGTTACTATGTTACCATCTTCATATCACATGAACAAAATCATCAATATCAATTACTACAGCACAGTAAAAAGTTTCTTATACGTTGTAATGGTTTCTTCATTCAATGATTAATTTGCAACATTGATGTTCCATCGGTTTTGCATCAGTCTTCAGGCATTGTAACAACAAGCATTCCTGTCTTCGTTGTTGTCATTTATGCTACACCAGGGTCGTGCTTGATAACGATAAACTTGCTCTTTTTGAGAATCCTGCAGTAGAACAAACAGAAATGTCCAGCAAATGTCTGCGCTGCATAATTCATCTGATCCAGTCTCACATTGAATTTCATGTGCAAAAGAAACTGATGAAGGACAATAACACAAATCTAGTGGCAGCGGGCTTCGCATTTATAGGCAACGTGATAAAAGCTGATGAGTTTTTCGCATAAGACAGTCTTGATAAATATTATTCCACATGTAACCTCCTATTTCAAAGCCAGAACTTCCCTATTGGTGCGAAATTCATCAGCAACGGAGAAACAGTATGATGCTATTATTGTTCTTGCCTTTGAGCCGAAACGGCTAGCAACGTACTCAAAAATAATCCCGTTCTCCATAAACTTGAAATAAACTGCGAATGTAGTAAATGTAGTAGGTGTCAACATCTGTTTTCCGACTAAAAAGCAAACACGTTTGTGAAGGGAAGCACATGAAGTTGACGAGGAACAAACGGTCATGGCTCTGGAGCAACAATTGCCTTTGAAATCTGTGGGAAAATGGTAAAGGCTACAGCAAAACCGCGAATATTTCTAGAAACTAGATCCGTACAGCTATTGCGTTATATCTCCAAATTGAGGATTTTTGCCTTAGATTAGGTAAATGTAGACCAAGGAAAGTTGATTTTCTCGAAACATCGAGACCAAGTTTAAGACGAGGAAAATATAACTTTATTTGGTCAACAGTTCGTAAAAGCCACTAAGTAGGTCAAAAAATGTCGAGGAATCTAAAACTTTAAACGAAATTACTATGAAGCCAGTGACAAACGTTAAATTTACGAAAAATTCTGCTCACCTGCTGTGCTGCATCCCAAGTTTGTAAACAGAGTTGTCCACGGCCTTTGAAAAGTTCGATAAACCAAGAAACTTTGAGTCGAAAACTCTTACAGAAGTTGAAAGAGCGAAGCTACAGCTATTGTGTTATATCTCGATATTTCACTTTGCGACACTTGGGACGCCTGCTGACGCCATTCATTAAAAAATTTTACTTTCGCGACACAGCTTTCATGCAACAGAGGCCAGAAGTGACGTCAGGATTCAGGCTTGGTGTTGTCGGACTTGAAGATGAGGTTCCGCTATGTTCTGCTGTCGCAGTATGTCGATGTTCATCGTTTTTAAGGCTCTGTTAAATTCATTCAAATTCAAATTGAATTTAATAAAAAAGGTGTCGTGGCGCAGTGGTGTAATTCTCTGACTTTGCAGCCAGAGTAGTCAGCGGAGTGGGTTCGAAACCCGGTAGAGCCCCACCACTTGAGCGTCACGACTCGGGATCCCGGACTCGATTAGTGCTTAGCTACTTCTGCGATCCCAGCGCTTGGCGCTAAAAACCGCAACTTCACCTTCACTATTCACTTTACCATTAAGATGTTTCATGTCGGCACGCCTAATTATTTCAGAGACTACGACGTGGCAGTTGGGTAGCGACTGTTGAATCATGTCGATGAGAGATTTAATTCCACTCACCATTTGGTTTGATGATAAACCATAATTTCAAAACAAGCCAATGACAGCCTTAGAAACTGACTTTGTGGACGTTATTTTCGACTGGCAGAAAACTGCAATTTTGGAAGAGGAAATATCACCAAAATGAGCACTACCGGGTGAGCCAGAAAAATTCTTTACTTTTGAAAATTCATAACAGCAAAAGGATTTCACAGATTTAAATGATTCCAATTCTGGTTAGAAGCCAAAAGGTATTTTTGTGAATTTTCTCCTTGTCTCACGAGCACTACAAATATAGGTAAATTCAACTTGACAAAAATTTCATGGTTGCAAACTGATTGCAAAATGGCCTAAAACATCGATCAAAGCATAAATGACCCCTCGCACAGAATAATGAAAGAAATGCAGCTTCTCGTGGGCGAGAGATATCCTCCGCACATTAATTGCCATGGGATTGAAAATCTCCCGCATTTGTTTGAAAATCGATGTCTTATAACACTTGAGGGATGTGAACCACCCATTGCCTATTGTTCGGTGTGAATAGAGTCCTTACGATTTGATCAATGTTTTAGGCCCCTTTTACGTCATTTTGCAACCATGAACTTTTTATAAAATTGAATTTACCAATACTTCTAGTGCTGGTAGGACAGCGAGGAAAATCACAAAAATACTTGAATCTTTCAACTTTTTAGAATTTGAATGATTCAAATCTGTGAAGTAGTCTTGGTGCTATGAATTTTCAAAAGTGGGAAGTTCTTTATGGCTCACCCGGTAGAGGAGCAAAACGTAATGAAATTATCATCATCATCATCATCATCATTAATTTATTTAAAGTAGGCTAAAAAGGTGAAAAACAAATAGCTAAATTACAGCCAATTAAGGCCTACTGTACATAATTTTTACAATATCTAAAATAGCTAAATTAGGAAAAAAAAATTTTTACAATGTATATATATATATATATAAATATGTTACAAGATAAAAACGACTATCCTGTTAGGAACCCAACTTGCGGAATATATCTTTTGCAAAGTCTGCAGTTGCATTCACCACCTTTCCAACATTTAATTCGTTTTTTGAAAATAGGAAGGGTATTTGATTGTTTTATTTCTTGCGGCAATAGTTGCCACAATCTGTTCCCAAGATAGGCTATGGTCTCAATCCCAAAGGACGTGGTTCGCACCTTTGGAAGTTGAGCATCATTGCCATGTCTTAGATTATAGTTCATACTTCGTTCCTGAAAAATGTCCTTCATGAAAGGTGGATTTAGATGGGATTTTGTTTTGAAGATTTCCGTCATTAGCAACTGCAGGTTCCGTATATGGATGGGCACCGAATTGCTCTGCTCCAGGAGATAACCAGAATCATTTCCATGATCTTTATACGCAATGCGCAATGCCCTTTCATGAACATGATTTAAGATTACATGAAGATTACATGAAACTTTGGTCAGGTATGTATTTTGACAGATCCAACCAGACAAAAGTAGATGAAAATGATATTTTAGAGTACTTTAAGAGATATGAGTCATTTCAGGACGTCGCTCACAAGGTGCTCCTTCTCG
Source organism: Aurelia sp. 3 sensu Dawson et al. (2005) (assembly GCA_964020215.1). Classification (NCBI taxonomy): domain Eukaryota; kingdom Metazoa; phylum Cnidaria; class Scyphozoa; order Semaeostomeae; family Ulmaridae; genus Aurelia; species Aurelia sp. 3 sensu Dawson et al. (2005). The sequence goes on from OZ026572.1 coordinate 15,412,278, forward strand.
AACAAGGATAAGTAAAACCTAAATCAATGAGTAACATGATAGCTCCGTTAATTCTGTCGACCCCGAAAAGCAATTTTTATTTAGACACGAGCAGTCTATGAGCATCTTTGTTGTCAAGAAGGTTCTAATGCAACTTTCCTGCTCGCGTTTGCAGCATTCCTGTACCTACAACAATTTGGCAATTCTTTCTCATTTGTCAAAGTGACAACAGGGGAGTAGCTCGGGAGCACATAGTATCGCGAGCCGGACCCGCCAAAAATGGCCTTCCCCGGCTGATGGAGCTTTCAGTGAGTTGACACGATAGCTTTTGATACTATTTCGACAAGTAATTGCACTAATAGAAACATGCCTCTCGACTGGTGGAGGAGCTTCTGACGACTAATGGAGGTTCCATCGACTGGAGGAGCTACTGACGACTAATGGGCGTTTCATCGACTGGAGGAGCTACTGACGACTAACGGAGGTTTCATCGACTGGGGGACCTTTCGACTGGTGGAAGGTTTTCAGCTAATGGTACGCCCATGATCCTTTGCGTCAATATTTTCATGCATGCATGGCGCCAAGAAGCCAGGGGGTACTTTGTATACTTTGTAATTTGGTTCTTGGACGTGCCATCGGGAAGGGTATCGATTTTAACGATCGTGGTGTAAAATATTTTATTTAAGGAACAAAGAATTTGAGCTAGCACTTAAAGTTTCTTATAATCATCAGATTTTGAATACTCTGAGTTTCTTATGTGTGTCTTAGGGGTTCCATAACGATCCTCATGAACACTACCCGTGCCCCTTGAACATTTCAAAATATTTTTCCAGTGTTTAGATTTTGATCAAGCACCTTCCGATTCCGAATAAACTTATGCAATGATGCAAAAAAAAAGAACAATTTGCTTGGGATTTCTGTCAGGCTCTATGGGGGTAAGAACGGAGGGCTGGGGATAAAATGGGCAGTGTTGATTGATTGCTGGAAAACGGTAGACACGCCTATGGAACGCCGTTTCCACAAAAATGACATAAACTATGTTTATGTTACATAAACATAGTTTATGTGCACAGATAACCATTAAGGACTTTCATCGCAAATTGTATATGCACAAAAATTACTTTGGGATTCCTGCTTCATTTACATCACAGTCTTTTAAAGGCTATGTTTACATGAAATAGCTATCCTGAAAAGAATATTTATCTCACTGAATAAAACTGACGTTCGTGAGGACGTTCCTTCGTAAGGATCTTCGAGTTTGTTCGTTTTTATGCATTGTGTTGTACATTCTATAAGTGATGGGCTCTGTTGATGAATTAAGTACTGACAGCGTCAAAGATATCATTGACCATGTTCGAAAAAGCAAGCGAAAAAGACCCGATAAAGATTCCATTTGTCGTGAAGCAGAATTACGCCATGGCCTAGACAAGAATTCGGTTGCTCGTATGCTCGACAGGTTGACTCTCGAAAACAAATTATACGTAAAGGAATCTTATTTTGTAAATGAAAGTCAAGTAAATGAAAAAGATCAGCTCTCGGATATTGTTTTGCTTGAAGAGACTAAACTTACGGAAGTCGATGATAAACAAACCACTGTGGAATGCAATGGATCGAAAGCACGCTTGTCTCCCTCCCATCCAGTCAACCCAGCCAGGATCACGAAAGATGACTCCATCCATGCGGACAGCAATATTTTCCAAACAGCTGGTGATTTAGCCAGGTCGGTCATCGATCTCAATCAACTACTTGGTAAAGAACGCGATTTAAATCTTCGTCTTTTAGAGGAAAACTTCAACTTAAAGTCAATTTTAGGCCTAAACAACAACAGGCTTCAGGAAACTATCAATGAACAATCATTTAACACCTTGGACAATGAATCAGAACTTGATGAATCCCCAAAGATCGTATATGAAAACATTCAGGTAAAGAATAACAATGGAAATGATAAAAATTGTACGAAGACAAACAAAAATAATCGTAAAAGAAACAATAAAAGAAGAAATAAGAAAGCCAGATCGTCTGCTCAAGTTGATTTGACCCGAGATGGAAGTCCCTCTGGAGATCAAAATAATCAAAATGCAGGCTCGAATGCAGGTATTACTTTGAATGCTGATGCACAAATTTCTGCCGAGAGTAGTGTGAAAAAGCAACAGCCCAATGCTAATTCTTTGGCTGATGGTTACTCTCCAGTGAATGAAAACAGCCAACAGCCCAGTGCTAATTCATCGCCTGATGACTCCTCTCCTGTGATTGAAACCAGCCAACCCTCCACAAGTGGCACATCGTGTGAACATAGCAAAAGCAAAGTCCCTAACAAGGAAAATGTTCCCGCAGTTGGGGAAAACCAACCCTCAACTAGCAATATCTTGAATGAAAATACCAAAAGCCACAATAAGAAAACGAAACATGGGGGAAAAAGCCCGGCCAAAAGACAGAAACGCTCTGCAGTCATACTTGGTGATTCGCTTGTTAAAAATATTCATGCTTGGGAGCTGAAATAAATAAATTGGAATAAATTGGAGAAAACAACAACATATATGTGAAATGCTTCAATGGTGCCAATATCAAAGATATGCACAGCTATGCAAAGCCCACCATTGAGAGGAAACCTAATTTGATAATCCTCCACATTGCCACAAATGATCTAGCCCAAAGGAGGAACGAAGCAGAAAAATCAGCAGTCCAGATTGCACATGAAATAACTGAGCTGGCCAACGAGATGAGAGTGGATGACACAGAAGTGGTTATTTCTGGCCTGGTACCTCGAGGTGATGATTTTGAGACAAAACGTAAGAGAGTGAATTTGATATTAGCGGACTTATGTTCCGAAAATGATTACGCGTTCATAGAACACACAAATATCGATGCGTCAAAGCATCTAAATCAAAGTCTAATTCATCTGAATAGGACTGGTGCAAATTTGTTTCAAAGTAACTTAATCCGTGCCCTTCGTTATTTACTAGATCGTCCTATTGACAGAGAGGGTGCATGCTTGACTCCTGCGCAGCAGGCTCCTCCAACAGCTATCTCACACAGCTCCTCTGAAAACCAGGGGTCAGGTCTTGGACACAGGAAAGGCATGGTGATCGCGTCTTTGAATGTGAATAGCCTTTTACTTCACATTGACGAGATCCGTACCCTCGTAAAGGATCTTGGGATACACATTTTGGCAATCAATGAAACAAAACTTGATGAAAATATTCACGATGATCTTGTCAGTATTGAGGGTTATACCATTAGAAGACGTGATCGCAACCGCCAGGTGGTGGGGTAGCTATTTACATAAGGGACTCTATTTATGATAAATGTAAACTCCGTAATGATCTCCCCGTATCATCTTTGGAGACCATATGTGTGGAAATCAAGCCAGTGCGAGTCGCCCCTTTCTTCATTTTGGCCTGGTATCGCCCCCCTGATGCATCTCCCGACACTTTTGATGAAATTGAAAAAAACTTAAAATTTCTAGACAATGAGGACAAAGAAATCATTCTTTTGGGAGATACAAATTGCGATATCTTGCCTAATTTGAGGAAAGGGGATTGTGCTGGAGCCTGTGCTAACCTTCCTACACACTCGTCTAGATTGTTGGAAGTCTATGATCTTTTTGGATTTCAGCAGCTAATCGACAGAGGTACCAGGGAAACTTTAACATCCAACACCCTCATAGACCATATTGCGACTACAAATAAATCAAATGTAGTCACGTCTGGGGTGCATGAAGCAAGCATCAGTGATCACTATATGGTGTACTGTGTTAGAAAATTTCGTGGAGCTTCCAGAAGGCAGCATAAAAACATTTCTACGAGGCAACTCAAAAATTTCAACTCTGCTGACTTTATAAACGGTCTGCTTTCAATTGACTGGAATGGCATTGTCAATAACAACGATGATGTTAACCTTATCGTTGAACAGTGGACCTCTTCGTTCTCACTCATTCTTGAGAAACATGCGCCACTTCGCGAAAGACGTGTCTCAGAAAAGTTCTGTCCTTGGCTCACGAAGGATCTTAAGCTTACGTCTGCTGCTAGAGATAAGCTGAAAAAACAAGCGGTTCGCTCAAACTCTAAAATATTGATGCAAGCACATCGGCAAATGCGCAACAAAGTTAACAAACTTAACACAGAGTCCAAGCGTGAGTATTTTTCAAATAAGATTGCTTCGCATAAGGGAGACCTTAAAAACACATGGAAGACCATTAATCTTGTTTTGAACAAAAAATCAAAAACCACGCAAATAGCATCTCTTGATGTTGATGGAAAGCAGGTTTGCGACAATAAAGCTATTGCAGAATCAATGAATGATTTTTTCTGCAATATTGGCAAAAACCTCAGTGACAAACTGCCACAGACAGAAAACCCCCTTCTTGAAAGTAGGTTCTCTGTTAACGAGCATAATTTGCGGTTTGAATTTCAAGCTGTAAATATTGCTCAGGTAGAGAAGGTCTTTGGAAAATTCAAAAAGTCCTTGGGTTTTGGCACTGATGGTATTGCCAATCATTTCTTGAAAATTGCGCTTCCTGTCATCGGTGAATCACTTTGCAACATTTTCAATCTTTCTATAGCAACTGGTGTATTCCCAGATTGTTGGAAAATTGCTAGAGTTGCCCCCATCTTTAAAAGTGGTCAATCTGATGATCGATCAAATTATAGGCCGATTTCAGTGCTTCCTTTCTTGTCTAGGGTATTTGAAAAGTTGGTTTTCAACCAGCTTTATGAGTATCTAGATAAAAACAAGCTCATATACTATAAACAGTATGGGTTTAGGTTCTTACACTCCGCTGTCACTTGTCTGCTGAAGTCTACAAATGATTGGTATGTTAATATGGACAAAGGTAGATTCACTGCTACAGTATTTATTGACTTGAAAAAGGCATTCGATACTGTAGATCACGATATTCTACTGCAAAAGTTAGAAAAGTATGGAGTGATTGGCCTTGAACATACCTGGTTTTCCTCATACCTGAAAAACAGGTGGCAGCTTTGTAGAGTGAATGGGGTAGCCTCAAATATGGAAGAAATAAAATGTGGAGTTCCTCAAGGCTCTTGCCTTGGGCCCCTTTTATTCCTCATATACATAAATGATCTGCCATTTGCTCTTAAAAACAGTGAAGTAACGATGTATGCCGATGATACCAGTATATCATATTCTTCTAAGAATATCGACGAGCTTAATGAAACCCTTAACAGTGATCTAGACTCTTTGAAACAGTGGCTTGAAGGTAATAAGTTGTCTCTCAATGTAATCAAAACACAAACAATGGTTATAGGCTCTAGGCCTAATATCAAGAAGATATCAGATAAATTAGTACCGACCCCGTCTTTCGCCAATGGCAACTCGCATATTGATGTTGTAGATAATGCGAAATACTTGGGAGTACAACTTGATAAACATCTTGTGTGGGATGAGCATACTAAGGCTTTACGTTCAAAGATTTCTCGCTCTTTGGGATTCCTAAAATATGCTAAGAAATTGCTTCCAAAGCATACCCTGAGTCAGATGTATAGAGGTATCGTTGAGCCCCATTTTCGCTACTGTTGCTCTGTGTGGGGTAGCTGTGGAGAATCTCGCCTTTTGATGCTACAAAAGTTACAAAATCGTGCTACGAGAATAGTTACCAACAGTAGCTATGATGCAGCAGCAGCAAACTTGATTAAAGAGCTCAAATGGCCGACAGTCCACGACATGATCAAACAAGAGACGACTATCATTGTTTTCAAATCAATAAGTGGTCTCGCGCCCACTTACCTCTCTACTTTATTCACGAGAAACTCGACACGGGAAATTGTAAATTTGAGAAATCGTGAGACTGACTTACTTGCTCCACGAATGAAAACAAGTAATGGCCAAAAAGCATTTTCGTTCCGTGGAGCAAAGGTTTGGAATGAATTAAAACATGAGGTCAAGCTAGCCCCCTCTCTGTCTACTGTTAAATGTAAATAGATTTTAATTTTTCATTTATTCTAATTTAACATTGTAAATATTCTTTTTTATTTTAGTAGCATTGTAATTAGGTTTTTTCCACGGCCCCCTGAAAAGCAGCCACTCTTGGTTGATGGGGCCACCGTGTATAAAAAATTTAAAATGAAAATGAAAAATAAACATAGTTTATGTCATTTTTGTGCAAACGGCGTTCCATACCCGTCACTGATTAAACAACATCCTATTGCTACCCCCGGGGGGGGGGGTACTTGGATACAAAACGACGGGAGTATAAACACCTTCGATAGTTTTTGTGAGCCGGCTTTAGAAAAAAGTGGCCAAAAAGGATACCCGGCATTAGAATTTTGGAATGGCCCAAAACCACATTTCTATAGATAATGTTCTGTAGACAGGAATAAGCAGAAATGCTGAATGATTGCCTCAAAAATCATTCTTCAAATTATTAATATTTGCAATACACTCAACAGTATCTCCACCACACTTTCAAGAAAGATGGCCATTTCCTGGTTTCCCATCATTCTTTCATGAAACACAACAGTGTCATAAGGAACTTCATTGGGAAAATAGGGAATTATCAGAAGCTCTGTTGGGTTGGCGAAAAAGTTACCGGTTTTAGAAAAAATATTAAATTCAGGCTACCGGCTTTAGATCTTATCTGTAAAAAAGATACCCGGCCTTAGAATAAATCGCTGAAAATGATACCCGGAAAGACGTGCACATCCCATCAGCAAAATATACTAAGTACCCCCGCCGGATTTCAAGCCATCACAATTTCAACCTAGCCACTTTACTCCAAATTTACCCATTTACCCAGTAGACACTATCAAATAATATTATCCCAGTACTGGAGCTTCTTATTTTGTTGGTGTTCTGAGAATAGAGTTTCCACCCGAGTTTCTTACAAGCAGTTTCTTATGAAAAATAATGGTATAAATGTTCACGATTTTGATCTAAACAACGGTATTCTATTTCACATTTTGTTCTAAAGAGCAAGTAAATAGACCATTTTTGGAAGAATAGCATAACATGACATTTTCGAAAAATTAATGAAGGTTCTGGTATACACTTTCAAACATAAGATCCTTTTGGATGATTACAAAGTCCGTCCTGAGCAAAACAAGCATAAGAATATCTGATTATTGATTTCTTCATAACCCCAAATGATCGTTGATTCTGCTTTTTACTACAGTCAGAGAGATGAGTGTTGCTGCTAAAGTCGCCTTCAATGGAAAATCGAGCGCCTAGTATAAGGACAAGAATCGCCACAAGGTCAAAGGCAATATTTTGGTCTTTATGTCAAACGAGAATGATACGCAAAAATCAAAAGTCATTACCCCTAGTTTGCTTATAGTTCGTGCACAAAACTATTGGTGCATCTGTGTCAAATGAGATGTCATATGAGATTTACGATAACGCAAAATTACTTATGCAGAACCCTACAGAACGTTTCAGTTGTTGCTATTCACGGGCATCTAATTTGAGACAAGCAGTCACGAAGATTCCTCTGTGCAGAATGATATGCATGAAGATGTTTTGGTTCAGTGTGATCACGTCCCTTCCCCCAGTCCATGGCGCCATTGCTTGCTGGGATTCTGCACCTTTCGTCTCAACTTCACCTGCAATGATTGCATCCGTTGCTGTGTAGGAGGGGGGTCCTTCTACCTTTGGTTATGCTGCAAATGCTAGCCTCTGTGCAGGCCGCCGGTTACATCATCCTCTAAAGTTGAGTTATTTGCATAATGAGTACTATCAATAAGTGGCTAATATTCGTTCGTTCTAGAAAACGATTGTTTTGACATAATTAAGCTGCTAATGAAGTCAAGAACGTGCCAATTCTGGGTGAATTTGTTGCTGTGCCAGGGTAAACATCCTAGTAATTTATCCATCTTATGGTGTCAAATCTGTCTAACATGAAATAAGCCGACGTCAAATGTTGCTATAGGATCGCGGGAAACTTCTGTCTTGTATGCGCTTTATGTGCGCTTTCTTTATTTCAGTGCCAATTAGCAGAGATAAAACGTTAATCAATTGCTTTAACGAGCGTGACGGAAGTGGGTTACTTACTTTCTTTCTTTCTGACTGACATCGAAGCCCCTTCTTAGATTACAAAGTGGACTTTGTAATCAAAAATTGGCACAGGTAACGGGTATTTTTTTGAAGCTTGGGTGGCATGCCACTCCCCAACTCCAAATCTGTTAAACTGCCGCCTACCCCCTGGGTGCGTAAGGAGTCCACAACATTGAGCAAAGTCTATTTGAAATTTACCATTGTCACTGAGCTCTTCTACTGCATTTTTTCTTTTCGCACCATGTGAGCATGATAAAATTCACGTAAAGGATCATGGGTGTACCATTAGCTGAAAACCTTCCACCAGTTGAAAGGTCCTCCAGTCGATAAAACATCCGTTAGTCGTCAGTAGCTCCTCCAGTCGATGAAACCTCCGTCAGTCGTCGCTCCAGTCGATGAAGCCCCCATCAGTCGTCGAAAGCTCCTCCAGTCGATGAAACCTCCGTTGGTCGTCAATAGCTCCTTCAGTCGATGGAACCTCCGTTAGTCGTCAATGGCTCCTCCAGTCGATGGAACCTCCATTTGTCGTCAGTAGATCCTCCAGTCGATGGAACATCCACGTTTGGAACCTCCACTCCAATTCGTACACCACGATCGTTAAAATCGATACCCTTCCCGATGGCACGTCCAAGAACCAAATTATACAAAGTACCCCCTGGCTTCTTGGCGCCATGCATGCATGAAAATATTGATGCAAAGGATCATGGGCGCACCATTAGCTGAAAACCTTCCACCAGTCGAAAGGTCCCCCAGTCGATGAAACGTTCATTAGTCGTCAGTAGCTCCTCCAGTCGATGGAACCTCCATTAGTCGTCAGTAGCTCCTCAAGTCGATGGAACCTCCATTAGTCGATGATAACTTCTCCACCAGTCGAATGGTATGTTTCTATTAGTGCAATTACTTGTCGAAATAGTATCAAAAGCTATCGTGTCAACCCACTGAAAGCTCCATCAGCCGGGGAAGGCCATTTTTGGCGGGTCCGGCTCGCCATACTATCTGTTAGACGTGTTACAAAATATATTTGGGCTCCTTTTAGAAATTATGAAACCCACCAACATACCAAAATTAAGAGTAGGTAAAGAGCAAAATGTCTTTAAGAACGTACGTAGCTCTTAGCTCAAAATTGGTAGAGAGCTTCAAAGAGGCCTAGCAAGCTGTCTTTCAAGGGTTTCTAGCAGTTACAAGTAGTCATGAAACTGTTTGGTAAAAACGAAACTTTAAAACCGATTAGGTTAAAAGATGAGGGAACAGTTATTGTGCAGTCCCTGTGCTTTGAGCAAAACTGGAACATTCTCTCGGTCATAAGGACCCTTTACTCTACAGTTGCTCATTGTTTAAATCTATTCTCAAAATCCATTCTTTAGATACAACTCCACCCTAAATAGGTTAGTAAAAGCTCTTTTCATGGAAATTTCTATCAACTCTGTTACTTAAGTCCTAAGTTTTATGGTTTTGTATAGATGAAAAATTCTTGTTTTGCTAGAAGGACTCTATGCTCCTGCAGTATTCTTGCGCTTATAAAATGAGCTCTTAAGATTCTATGAAGTCAGAAGAAAGTCTTAACATTGATTTACTGTTGATAACATTAATGAGTACTTTAAGATCGCTCCAGCAAGAGGCCTGATAATTTTACATTTCAAGGACTACCGGTTGTCCCTAAAAAAAGTTCCGACGTTTGATGGAACACAGAGAAAAAGTTTTTGAGCCAAACACCTTCTTTTTACGCTAGCTACATGCTTGACATTTCAACTTAAACTTTGGCACATCGTGCCAAGAAATTAGTAATCTGAAAATGGAATTATGAGCTCTAACACTTTATTTTCATGCTCAAGACAAAAGCAGAGAGATTTGTACGGCGTTCTGCCTCATGGTGGTAAGAGGGACTCCCTCAAAGACCAACAAAAACACTGAATTGACGATGCGTTTATTATGTTTGGCCATTTTCTAAAGTACTACCAAAAACTATGTGGAGTAAAAACGTTTTTCGATGCCATTTCGGCTCTATTTGCTTAATAGTAAAAGCTAAGGTCTCTTTCGAAATAGGAAGAGAAGCGTAATATTTTTCCGAAACATTTCGAAATTTAAACATGCAGAAGGGGTTGAAATCAAGCCTCAAAGAAGACAACTTTTTGCCTACGCAGCCGTTGCGGTTGAAAAGTATATGGTTAAAAAGTTCTACCCTAGCTGTATCGAAATCTGTGCTCCGTTTATTTGTTAATACAGTAGACTTTCGTCTACATATGAAGAAATGGCCAAGGGTTAGCAGAATTTGGAAAATCTGGTTTTCTCAATAACGGGGGAAGCAGCAAGTCGCTACAATAACAAACAAGAAGGACTTTATCACAGTGAAACTGTATCGAGCATGAATAATTATCTCAAGGAAATTGAACCGAAAGTGACTTCTTCATGCTAAGAGTTGTTAATTTCTTTGAAAGAATATTTTTTTCATTTCTTAAATAATTAAATTTGGTAAGATGACAATTTTGAAAAGAACCTTTTCAGGTTTCTTTGCAGTGGCGCAGTGTTTCTCGTCTGCCGATCTAGCCACTTGAGAGATCGATGCATTTACGTAATTTTTGTCTAAAGTACTAAAATGAATGGCTCAAAATTGGAATAAAATATTTTTTGGAAGGAAGCAGCAATGAATACGAAAAATGACTTGCGGTTAAACTCCCCTTTTGAGATAATTTTTCATGCAAGATACAGTTTCAATGTGATAAAGTCCTCCTTATTTGTTGTTGTAGTGGCTTGCTGCTTCCCCCGTTATTGAGAAAACCAGATTTTGCAAAATCTGCCAACCCTTGGCCATTTCTTCGTTCGTACATGAAAATCTATTGAGTTAAAAAATAAACGGAGCACAGATTTGGATACAGCTAGAGTAGAGCTTTTTAACCATATACTTTTCAACATAGACGGCTGCGTAGGCCAAAAGTTGCCTTTTTTGAGGCTTGATTTCAACCCCCTTCTGCATGTTTTAATTTGGAAAATGTTTCATGAAAATATTGCGCTTCTCCTCTTCATTCGAAAGAGACCTTAGCTTTTACTACTAAGCAAATAGAGCCGAAATGGCATCGAAAAACGTTTTTACTCTACATAGTTTTGGTCGTACTTTAGCCAAAGGGTGCAGAAATTCTTCTGTTTACAAGATAAAACGTGGCATTGTAAATGAAGGGAACTTAGCTTTTTATGCTGTTTGATAGTGTGGAATTTCACCCGCTCGAAAAAATTTCGTTGACTGTCTCGGAACAAACAATTTGCTGATATTATCTGGGAATTTCAAACGGGAGTTTTACTGTTTTACGGTTTCGTTTCTATAAAGGACAAGTCCAGGGTTGTCATAATTGTTGATTATTCAAGAGATACACAAAAAACAACACAAGAATATTGCAACCAGGCACATAAAAATTTGGATCAGAACGAGTTTGTGAACGACCTTTTAGGGGTTGACTGGAGAGGTATCGTACGAAATTCAGACGATATAAACGTCGTTGTTAACAACTGGACAAAACTTTTCTCACCCATCCTTGAAAAACATGCCCCGACACGTAACAGGCGTGTTTCTGATAAATTCTGTCCTTGGCTGACTAACGATTTCAAACATATGTGCAAGGCAAGGAATAAGTTAAAAAACAAGCTATTCGTACGAAGTCCGAAATATTGATGCAGTCCTATAGACATGTACGTAATCAAGTTAATAAACTAAATGGGGAACTTAAGCGCGAGTATTTCACTAACAAAATTGCTCCCTGCGAAGGGGACCCTAAAAAACACATGGAAGACCATCAATAACGTTTTAAACAAGAAATCCAAAACCACCAACATTTCGTCCATAAATGTCGAAGAGAAACACATCTCTACCAGTGCTGGCGTAGCTGAATCTATGAATGATTTCTTCTGTACCATAGGAGAGACACTTAGTAAAATTCCAAGAGCAAATAACCCTCTTCTTGAGAATGATTACGAGGTAAATCAACAAAAATCTATGTTTACTTTCCACGTTATTGACACCCCTCAGTTAGGAAATTTTTTTGGCAAATTGAAAACATCAAAGGGATGTGGGAATGATGGTATTGCTAGCTGTTTTCTAAAAATTGCACTTCCGGTTATTTCAGAATTTCTTCGTGATATTTTCAATATTTCAATTGCTACTGGTTGCTTTCCAGATAACTGGAAAATCGCCAGAGTAGCACCCATTTTTAAAAGTGGCCAACCTGATGATCGATCTAATTACCGACCTATATCAGTTCTGCCTGTTTTAGCTAGGGTCTTTGAAAAACTTATTCATAACCAATTATACGATGATTTGCACACAAACAAACATCTGTTTTCAAACAAATCTGGCTTCAGAGCTCTTCATTCTGTTGTCACGTGCTTTCTTAACAACACAGATGACTGGTATGTGAGCATGGACGATGGAAAATACACTGCAAATATTTTTATTGATCTCAAAAAAACATTTGATACTGTGGATCATGACATTGTACTCGCTAAGCTGAGGAAATATGGCGTTAACAACCCAGAACTTACTTGGTTTACTAAAAGAAAGCAATTTTGCAAGGTTACCGGGATATGTTCCAAAACTAAAGATATTCACTGTGGTGTGCCCCAGGGTTCTCGTCTTGGCCCTCTTTCGTTTCTCATTTATATCAATGATCTTCTGTTCGCACTCCAATTAGTTCTTATTCCTCTTCGAGTTTAGTAGACATAGACCAAACTCTAAATAGTGAATTGAATGATTTGAAGTTATGGTTGCAAGGTAATAAACTCTCTAAAAACTCAAGCAATGGTTGTAGGCTCCCAGCCCAAAATTAAGAAAATTACTGACAAAATTGTTGACCATCCACAGCTTTTCATTGGTGGCTGTCAAGTTAAAAATGTAGACTGGAAAAAATACTTTGGTGTAATAATCCATAGGAATTTAGATTGGGAAGAGCACATTAGCAATGTCCGTACCAAAGTTTCTCGTGCAATTGGGTTTCTGAAATATTGCAGGAAATTTTTAACTCGAAACACACTGAGTAAAATGTATCGGGGTATTGTCGAGCCACATTTTCGGTTCCGTTTTTTTTTTCTATATTCATCTAAAATTTTACAATACATTTTACATCTACATCCTACTATACTTTCTAATTACTATACAAACTATACAAACACTACAGGGACAGGACCACAAGGAGCAAAGGACAATGACTACCCTGTGGCCATTAACATAAAGACACGCAAATAATAACTAAATAAATACCGACAAAACGCTAAATATACGATTAATTACTCGAATCCGTTTCACATTGGATGTCAGGCCAGCATAGGAGAATGTGCTGAACAACAGGAACCCCGAAAGAGAGAACAACAGCAATAGCAATTGCTATCGCCACTGATCCTCCTCCAGGCCCCCACCCCTCAACACACCGCGCAAATACTTTTGGTTAGCATGGATAAGTTCCCATATTTTGCTTCGGTTCCGTTGTTCGGTATGGGGAAGCTGTGGAGTGACCAAGCTAGACTACATTACTTCTTAAGTCCCTCTAACTTTCGCTCGTTGTTGTTGTTATTATTGCTTCAGTTGAGGGACTTACGTCCTTTCGCTTCAATACAGGGAATAATTAGGCCAAGTCCGCCACGTTCACGGCGCGACCAATCAGATCACTACTTTCTTAATATGGTCAACCCACGTGCCTATTTGCAGCGTTTGATAGGTTATTAGTTCAATGTTCGACTTCTCGAAGCGAAGCGACACTCGAAGTGACCTTCGAAGGGACGTTCGAATTTTCTTTCGACGTTCGTAGAATGGAAGATGTTCTAAGTTTCTTCTGATTTTCCATAAGATTTTAGTCCCTGTTGACAGAGCGGAAACGATGCACGCCTGCGCACTAAAAGTTCGAAAATCGAAGGATGGAAGGCAACAAGTCACGCCGTCGAAAGTCTGATCAATACATAAAAATAAATGTTTTCAATCCTAAAATGCTTCTTTGCGGCAATTTATGTGCGGAAAATATTGATAACATGGTACACATCTTCTTCAGTTTTCTTTCGTCTTTCTTTTAACAGCAAAAACATTCATGTAAACAAAATTTATCATGCTAAAATAAGGGGATGAAATGGTTGGTCACATCACCGCAGCAACAATTTCGAAAGTATTCATGTCACCACAAAAGTCCCAAAGATAAGGCCGTTTTGCAGTTGATAAGGAATTTATTCCTTCAACTTAAACTTTGGGGATGCCTCCACCATATATCAAGAGTTCCCGTAAATCCAAGGTTGTTCTTGCTCGCAACACCAAGACAAAATTGAAATTTCATTAATTCTGAAACTTTTCAACGCTCTCGAAATTCTGAAACGCTGTTAATTCACAACACCGACCAGAGTTTGTCGACATTGCTTGAAATTACTTACCAATGAATGAATTCTTGTTCGAAATTGTTGCAAAAGCTGGTTTATCCTCCAAATACAAGAGTTTTTGTCACAAACTGACCATCATTTGTGCTGAAGAGTGGCGATACTTACAGCAAATCCAGAATTCTTGCCTAAAATTACTTCTTTGATGTTTGTAGTCGCTGGGATAGTACAAATCGTGACCACAACTCGACTGACGTATAAAGCATTTAATGATGATGTAAAAGATGCAATCTGAGTATTTAAAATCAAAAGCATGAAGCCTCCAGAAATGAATCGGCTTCTCCACATCTTCTACTTCACAACGCAATCGAAAAGTTGCAAGAATTGGCCCAGTTATCTGAGGTGACATTGCATTCGAATTTCGAACAACAGAAGTTGACAATTTCCAGATTCACAAAGGTTTCTCATTATTTTCATAAAAGTTTTTGAAAGCAGCCTTTTAGACAAATACTTTCAAAATGAATGAAATTTGTAGCAGTTGAAATAACAGATGGATGTATTTCATATATTTCATATTATATTTCATATTTTAAACATATTTATACAGGGTACAAATTCAATAAGGATATTGTTTTACAATTTGGCCCTGTTAAAATTAAAGTACCTAATAAACTATTTACAAATAAATTAATAGATAAAAATATATACATCTGGCGACAATAAGCAATATACAAAATTAAAGATTTTCGTACCCAACTGTCTCAACTTTGATTTAAAAGAGTATACCGAGGAGGCCTCTTTGATATCATTGTTAAACTTGTTCCACACTTTGGTACCACGGTAAGAGAATGCCTTTTGGCCACTTACTGTTCGCATTAACGGTACTGCAAGATCATTTTTGGTGTTTCTTAGCTCTCGTGTGTGGAAATCTGATAGTCTAACGAATAGGTCACTAAGGTACTGTGGTGCAAGATCGTTTAGAGATTTATACATCATTGTAGATGTCTCTTTCATAAGCATTTCTTTGACGGACAACCAGCCAAGTTCTTCGCGTAATGGCACAGAAGGTGGATCATAAGAACTACCCGTAACGATACGAGCAGCCCTGTTTTGTAGCTTTTGTAGAGACTCTATTCTCGTAATACCACTACAGCCCCAAACGGAGCAAGAAGAGAAAAGCATGTCAAGAAGCATGTCAAGAAGAGAAAAGCATTTTCATCTAGGCCTATAATGTATTTGCGATTACCACCTACTCAGAAATTAGGAAATGTTCTTGAAAAATTAAGAGAATGGAACGAAACCACTGTACTAACTATCAAGCTTCCTCAAAAGTACTCGTAAGTCTGCCAAGTTGCAGTTTTGAATGAAATCTCGCATGCTTAAGTTTTATGTTTTCCTGATGTTAAACTATTGAATATCTTTCAACGGATGATCACAACCATCCTCAATGTTTCAAGCTGAATCCACTTGGGCCACGTTCTGCAGGGGATAAGAGGGGAAACTGCTTTCATGCTGAGACCATATAACAGGAAAGCATTTTGAAAGGGTTGGCTAGTGTCATGGATTTATGATTGACGTAATAGTTGTTGTTGTAGTTGTTAGCTGCAGGAGTAGTTGCAAAGAAGTAGGCCTAAAGTGGAGGCGTGTCTTCAGGCTAATATGTTGTGTTACCGTAGACCGTAGGTGTTTGCTAGGCCAGGGGCCATTACATAATATGATATGGTGTCAGGTGTAAAGTTTACAGAGTTTGGTTACATATGAATCGATGGCTACATCACAGTTAAAACCGCCAACTGGCTTGCAGTTAACAGGAAATCTCAGTGAAAACTGGAGGAAGTTCAAACAGCGTTTTAAAATTTACAGTGTTGCATCAGGTTTGAATGAAAAAGCAGAAGAAATACAAGTCGCTTCATTACTTCATCTGGTCGGTGAAGAAGCTCTTGAGGTAATTAATACTTATCAGTTCATGGCAGAAGACGACAAGAAGAAAATAAAACCAGTTTGTGAGCAGTTTGAAGCTTATTGCAGTCCTAGAAAGAATGTTACGTATGAACGCTATAAATTTTTCACACATGTTCAGGGATCAAAATCTATTGATGTTTACATAACTGAGCTGAAAGGTTGATCCAAACAATGTGAATTTGGTGATCTTTGCGATAGTTTAATCAGAGACAGAATTGTTTGTGGTATACAGTCAAATTATTTAAGAGAACGACTACTTCGTGAGCCTGAGTTAAGTCTCACTAAAGCAATAGATATCTGCAGAGCATCTGAAGTGTCAAAAACCCAGGCTCAGTATCTTAATGATGCTAGCAAAGTGCTTGAAGAGAAGGTTGATTTTGTGCAGAAACAAAATAAATCCAGGCAAAATTGTTACAATTGTGGGACTGTACACAGAAAAAATCAGTGTCCAGCTTTTGGAAAAGATTGTCATGCTTGTGGTAAACCAAATCATTTCAAATCAGTTTGTAAATCCAAACCCAAAGATAAAAGTAACCCACCCAAAAAGTCAAAGGGGAATAGAGGTCATAGATCTAAAGTTCATTATGTTGATGAACGTTCTACAGATGAAAGTGAAGAAATGTTTATTGGCGCAATTAATAATGAGGGCAAAGCTTCACAATGGAATGCTAACATAACCATAAATGGAAAAATAACCAGTTTCAAGATAGACACAGGGGCTCAATGTAATGTAATATCACAAAAGCTCTTTGATGAAATCAGAAGATCAGAAATAATAGTAAAATCAAGATCAAGATTATTTGCATACAATAATGAGAATATTCCAATTAAAGGGAAAGTAGAGCTACTTGCGGAATACAAAAGTAAATATTATGTGATCAATTTCAAGGTAGTAGATATGAATGTGCCTCCGGTACTAGGATTACCAACATGTGAATCTTTAAACCTTGTACAAAGAGTAATGACAGTTGGAAATGATCAGAGTTCTACTAAGGAAATGAAATTAAATGATCAAAATAAGATACTCAGAGAATTCAGTGATGTATTTGATGGTTTAGGGAGAATAGGAGAGCACCACATTGTTACTGATCAGTCAGTTCCACCAACAATTCACCCTGCAAGAAGAGTACCTTTTGCACTTAAAGGCAGACTTCAAGAAACTCTTGAACAGCTTGCGCAAAAAGGAGTCATTTCAAAAGTCACAGGTCCAACAGACTGGGTAAATTCATTGGTTATAATTGAAAAGAAAGATGGAAGTTTAAGACTTTGTCTTGACCCAAGAGATCTTAACACTGCTATTAAGAGAGAACATTATCAAGTACCTACAGCAGAAGAAATAACCAGTAATTTAGCTGGTGCAAAGTATTTTTCCACATTAGATGCCAAAGATGGATTCTGGCAAGTAGAGCTTGATAAGAAAACTTCTGATTTGTGTACTTTCAATACACCATTTGGGCGCTATAAATTCCTGCGTATGCCATTTGGAATTTTATCTGCAGCTGAAGTTTTTCAGAAGAAAATGATTGAAGCATTTGAGGATATTGAAGGAGTACAAATTATTTATGATGACATATTAGTCACTGGCAAAACAGTAGAAGAACATGATGAAACACTGCGAAAAGTTTTACAACGTGCAAGAGAGAGAAGAATGAAGTTTAACAAAAAGAAAATGAAATTTAGAATCACAGAAGTTAAATATATTGGAGATGTGATCACAGCAGATGGGTTAAAGCCTGATGATTCAAAGATAAAAGCAATTTGTGATTTTAAAACCCCAGCAAACAAGCAAAATGTTATGCGTTTGCTTGGCATGGTTAATTATTTAGGAAAGTACATTCCTAACATGGCAACAATTACAAAACCACTGAGAGATTTGCTTAAAGAGAACATTGTATGGCAGTGGGGACATATCCAAGAAGAAGCTTTGAAGCAAATAAAAACAGTGCTTACTAGCCAACCAATCTTAAAGTTTTACGATGCATCTAAGCCATGCAAAATTTCAGTTGATGCTTCAAAATCAGGACTGGGTGCTGTACTCTTACAAGATGATAATCCTATAGCATATGCATCCAGATCATTAACAGAGTCACAACAGAGATGGGCACAAATAGAGAAAGAAATGTATGCTGTTGTATTTGGTTGTGAAAGATTTAACCAATTTATATATGGGAAACATACAATCATCGAGACTGACCATAAACCACTGCAATCAATTATAAAGAAACCCCTGTCTCAAGCTCCAACAAGAATTCAGTTTGCCAACGATTTGGAAAGATTGCAAACTGAATTCGAAGAATATAAACGATTCTCACATGGCGAAATCCTCGATCTCAAAGCCAAAATAGCGATCAGGCCCAACAGCCCCACCCAACCTCCAAGGCAAAACCCCAACAGTGACAAAATCAAGGAAGCGCTCCTAACATCCCTTCAAGAGCGAATTATTTCATTAGAGAGGCAACTCTATGACAAACAGAAAATTATTGAGAAACTCTTAGATGGGCCTAAATTTCAAGCTTCGCCTAATCAGGAACCTAATACAAAGGAACACGATAGCCAAAGAATTACAACAAAGAATAACAACAAAAAGAATGAAACTGCCATTGTAATCGAAGAATTAGACAATGGAGCTGACCAAGGTCGAAAGCCACAAGGGAACCACCTCAACGTGCCAACACCACCACAACACAGCAGCACAAAAGGAGGTAAAAAAGATAATAGTCAAAAGACGCAAGTCTCAAATAGTCAAATATCCAGAGACCAGCAAAAACAGATAAAATCATGCAAAAATCGTTTTGCTGTTCTATCAATTGATGATAAAGACCAAAATGAAATGCAGCCTGCTCCCAGAAGCGGAAAAAAGGCAAAAAACTCCGTTCAACAAAAACAAAGGGAACAATCAAAGCCCGTTGAAAAGAGCAAAGCAACTGAGCAAGAGAAGGATGGCTCCAATTCAAAGACAAATTCACAGAAGAAGGAAAATAAGCGTAAACAAAACAAAACGAAACAAAACGAAAACGCGCCAAAGGAAAACACTCACAATGATGCCGTAAATTGGCCCACTGCAAACGTAACTGAGAAGGAAGGGGAAGATGTCATTATATTGAACAGTACCTGCGATGACAGCAGTAGTGGAGAAGGCCAGAAAAAGAGAGTCTTCGTTTTGGGAGATTCTATAATTAACGGCAATGAGGAAAAAGGCCTCTCAAAGAAGAATAATGACAGGCTACGGAAATGTCCTGGAGATTCCACAGAAGATTTACTTGATCATGTGAAACCAGTTGCAAGGAAAAAGCCTGATCTAATTGTCATTCATTTTGGCACAAATGATACGACCTCCGGAAAAGACACCAAGGAAAATGTTCAAAAAGCTATCGACACCATAAAAGAGGAATCGCCCAGCACAGAAATTGCTATTTCTCTGTGTACAATAAGAAAGGATCGACATGGTATTGGCAGGAAAGTGGAATCGTGCAACAAAATTCTGAGAGATGCTGCCTTCCGGAACAATACCTACGTTATTGACAATAAGAGCATTGATGAATCTTGCTTGGGAATGAAGAGACTGCAGTTAAACCGCAAAGGTACATCTTTCTTAGCAAATAATCTCAAGAATTTCATAGATGATATTTGACTCCATGACAATGTAAAACAGAAGTCTTCCACCCCTTTAGAGAGCGTTCCTAGTAATGTAACTCGACTTAATGAACAAATTCTAAATGGCGGTTTGGTCAAACTAGGCTCCAAAAAAGGCATGATTATTGCTTCAATGAACGTGAATAGTCTCCTCCCTCATTTAGATGAGATCGAGCTTTTGTTGAAGGATAATGGCATACATTTTCTCTCCCTAAATGAAACCAAAATTGATGATACTTTATCAGACAACCTTTTCAAAACTGAAGGGTACAAATTTCGGCGACTTGACAGAAATCGCCATGGCGGAGGGATTGCAGTTTTTTGTCGAGATACTTTCAAATTTGATATTAGGAACGATATTCCTAAGTCAAATATGGAAGTCCTTTCCCACAGATCACTCCACCACGAGCTGGTCCATTCATGATACTCTCATGGTATAGGCCTTCTAACGAACCTTTTGAAACTTTCGATAAGCTTGAACAAGTCCTGCGTTTCTTTGAAGCAGAGGGAAAGGAGATAATCCTGTTAGGGGATACCAATTGTGATTTTAGCACGAAGACTGGAGGCACAAATCAATTAAAATCCCCGGTTCCAGGGCACATTAAACGTCTCAAGGACTTATATCAATCTTTCGGACTAAAAAAGTTGATAATTGAACCCACTCGGGAGACTGAAAATACCTCCACGATCATAGATCATATTGCTGTCAGTAACACTAACAATATTGTGGAATCTGGTGTTGTCAAGGCCGCCATTAGTGATCATTATGTCGTTTACTCTGTTAGAAAGTATCAAGGTGGAATCAAACATAATCATAAGCATATCCATACAAGACAGCTGAAGAGCTTCAATAAAGAAGCTTTCTTAGCTGATCTCGATGCCGTAGACTGGTCTGCTATTTTAGTTTGTTCAGACGATATCAATGTGATAGTAGATAAATTTATGAGGACACTATCTTTGGTAATTGAAAAGCACGCTCCCTCAATAGAGAGGTGAGTGTCAGAAAAGTACAGCCCTTGGCTATCTCCTGATCTGAAGGCTCTGTTTCGAACTAGAGACAGAATTAAGAATGCAGCGGTCAAGGCAAAATCTGAAATATTAATGAATGCTTATAGACAAGTTAGAAATCAGGCTAATAATATGAATTCTCGATTAAAGACAGAATACTTCACAAATAAACTTCATGAGTGTGAAGGTGACCTCAAACAGACGTGGTCAACAATCAACAAACTCGTCAACAAGCGATCAAAGTCAACTCAGATCCAATCCCTAAAGGTGGGGGACACAGTAATCAAGAATTCTGAAAGCATAGCCAATGCAATGAATGAGTACTTCTGTTCAGTTGGGGACAAGTTGAGTAAAAAAATTCCTGATAAGGAAAATACTCTATTGAAAGGAGACCATGACATAAATCCAACGGCTGCTCGTTTCACATTTTCACCAATGCAGCCCCCAGAGTTATTGAAAGCAATTAATAAATTCAAGACTTCACAGGGGTCGGGCCTAGATCGAATTTCCAGCTTTTTCCTCAAGGCAGGAATGTCGATTTTGGCTCAGCCCCTTAGTCAACTCTTTAACTTGTCTCTATCCTTGGGCCTGTTCCCTGACTGTTGGAAGATAGAAAGGGTTGCACTAATTTTTAAGGATGGTCCTGCCGATGAAAGCTCCAACTATCGCCCAATTTCTGTTTTACCGGTTGTCTCTCGCTTTTTTGAGAAATTAATTTATGACCAGCTGTACCACTACCTAGGTTCGAATAAACTCATTTTCGGTAAACAATCAGCTTTCAGACAGTTGCATTCTGTTCTGTCGTGTTTGCTTAAGTGCACTAATGATTGGTACTTGAATTTAGAGGGTGGTAAGTACACTGCAGTTACCTTTGTGGACCTCAAAAAGGCTTTTGACACTGTGAACCATGAAATATTATTGCAAAAACTTGAGCTTTACGGTATTCATAATAAAGAAATGAAATGGTTCTGCTCTTATTTAACTCATAGAAAGCAATGTTGTAAGGTAAATGGGAAGATCTCGAATATACAATCTATAACCTGTGGAGTACCGCAGGGGTCCTGTCTAGGGCCTCTGTTATTTATCATATATCAATGACCTCCATCTACAGATGAAACATTGTGACGTTCATATGTATGCTGATGACACAAGCCTTATGTTTGCGTCGGATTCGGTTACACATATTAACGACTGCGTCAATGATGACCTGAGTAACCTTAAATCTTGGCTACAAGGTAATAAATTGTCCCTGAATGTTGCTAAGACACATAGTCTTGTAGTTGGCAGCAGAAAACGACTGAAAGATATAAGTGATGATAGAGTAGCAAAGCCCTCTTTCGTAGTAGGCGAGGAGAATGTTTCCATAGTAGAAAATATCAAATACCTTGGGGTAATTGTTGACAAACATCTGAGCTGGGACGAACAAATTTCAGCTGTGACGAAAAAAGTTTCACGCGGATTAGGGATGTTACGTTTTTCCAAAAAGTATCTGCCCATTGCTACTGTACAAAAAATGTACAGAAGTTTGGTGGAACCATACTTCAGATACAGCTGCCCGGTATGGGGAGTTGCCGGCATCAATGCTATCAATAGGCTGCAAAAACTCCAAAATAGAGCAGCAAGAATCGTCACAAACAGTGCTTATGATGCTTCTGCCCTACCCATAATCAGAAAACTTGGTTGGCTCACCATCAATGAACTTATCGAATCAGAAACCTTAAAGTTTCAGGTCAGTTTGAAAAACATTTATTTATAAATGAAACTTATACCTGTATAAAGATTTTAAAATGAAATTCTTTTTTTAAATGAAAGATGGTGTACAAATCGGTAAACGACCAAGCTCCCATTTACCTTACAGAAATGTCTGCCAGGCTGTCTGATAC
Organism: Aurelia sp. 3 sensu Dawson et al. (2005); assembly: GCA_964020215.1. Lineage (NCBI taxonomy): Eukaryota > Metazoa > Cnidaria > Scyphozoa > Semaeostomeae > Ulmaridae > Aurelia > Aurelia sp. 3 sensu Dawson et al. (2005). The sequence goes on from OZ026572.1 coordinate 15,435,086, forward strand.
ATGCAAGAGAGAACTTCGCAACACTAAAACAGATTTGACCGTTCCTCGTCGCAAATCGGCTTTCGGCCAGAAATGCTTTTCATATAAAGGTGCTAAATCATGGAACGATCTTTCGATTGAAGTCAAATCATCAAAATCTTATGAAATATTCAAAAAACGTATCAACAATGCCAACACCGAATGCTGAGTCTCTCTTTCATGTTATAGTTAGCATCATTTAATTTTTTTATAAAAAGATTTTGTAAATAGGGTTTTTTAGTTATGTATACTTTGTAATTTTTGTATTCATTTGCACGGCCCACTGTAAATCAGTCCTTTGACTGACGTGGCCACAGTGCCTAAAGAAATTAAAATCAAATCAAATCAAATCAAATCAAAGTCTCCTGTTACGACTTCAAAGGTACGATATTGATCTCCAATACAGGCCAGGAAAAGAATTAGTAATTGCAGATGCTTTATCTAGAGCATATGTTTCAACAAGATATCCAGAGGATAAAGAATTAGATGATGAAATTGACTTTCATGTTCATTCTATAATTTCAAGTGTTCCAATCAGTAAGTCTAAATTTGATGCATTTAAAGCTGCTACAGCTGCAGACAGAGCACTTCAAGAATTAAGCAAGACAATTAGAAATGGATGGCCAGAGTTAAGAGAGCAGGTTCCTAATGAAATAAAGAATTTCTGGAATTACAGAGATGAAATCCATGAGATAGATGGAGTTTTATTCAAAGGGTAGAAAATAATTGTTCCTGAAAGTCTTAAACAAAGCATGTTGTCCCTTATACATGAAGTTCATTTAGGTGTGCAGAAAAGTTTATATACAGCAAGGCAAAGTTTATTTTGGCCAGGAATGACACAAGAAGTGAAGGGTATGGTAGAAAACTGTCCAACATGCCTTAAATATAGGAGGAAACAGCAGAAAGAACCTCTTATGCCTTTCCAAGTACCAGAGTTACCATGGCAGAGAATAGCTGCTGATCTGTTTCATTTAGGATCTGAAGAATATCTTTTAGTGATAGATTATTATTCAAAGTATGTTGAGCTAGCACATCTAAGTCAGGATGCAACAAGTCCAGCAAAAATTATAAAGCACCTTAAATCTATCATGGCAAGACAAGGAATTCCACAAGAACTAATATCAGACAATGGACCACAATTTATTAGTAAGAAATTTGAGAATTTCTCAAAGACATGGGAATTTGATCATGATACAAGTAGTCCAAAATTTGCTTCAAGTAATGGACAAGTTGAAAGAGCTGTACAAACAGTAAAGAGTGTGCTCAGAAAAGCAGTTGACAACAAAAGAGATCCTTATCTAGCTTTATTAGAATACAGAAATACCCCAATAGATAATGTCATAGGGTCACCTGCTGAATTATCATTTCAAAGGAAATTAAGGACAAAATTACTTTGCAAAAAGTCATTGCTAAAGCCAAGATTGCAAAGTAAAGACACAAGAAATAAACTGATAGTGAGACAACAGAAACAGAAATTCTACCATGATAAAAATGCAAAACCTTTGAAAGAACTTGACGTTGGAGATACAGTCAGGTTAAGGAGAGAAAAAGAGTGGATTCCAGCTAAGGTAGTAGAGAAAGACAAACATCCAAGATCTTATCATGTAACTACAGAACAAGGAACTACCTACAGAAGAAACAGGCGGGACATTGTCAAAACAAATGAGGATCCAGTTGTTATAAAGGAACATTTAAATTTTGAAAATGAGATGTTAGATTCAGAGAGACCAGAGTGTCAGAGTGAAAAGGTTCAAGTCAGAATTTCTCCATCAAGAATACCAGTTCCTGAATATAGGACAAGAAGTGGACGTTTGGTTAAGAAACCCATACGCTATGGACAAAACTCTTGAACATTAGTTTAGAGTATTGAGTTATTTAAGACACTCCCAGAACACTATTCTCAAGGAGGGGGATGTCATGAATTTATGATTGACGTAATAGTTGTTGTAGTAGTTGTTAGCTGCAGGAGTAGTTGCAAAGAAGTAGGCCTAAAGTGGAGGCGTGTCTTCAGGCTGATATGTTGTTTTACCGTAGACCGTAGGTGTTTGTTAGGCCAGGGGCCATTACATAATATGACAGCTAGCAATAAAAAGCCACTGCAAAGCCACTAATGGCGATGAAATGCGTTAATAGAGGCCAAAAAATCAGGACTCCTTCTTAGGCCTATTTACCTTCTAGTCTATTCTGGAAGTTAAGAAAATTGATTGAAATTGTCTATCGTATGGTGCCTTCAGAGCCAAAGAACTGAGGAAAAGAAGAAAAAGAGAGAGAAGGGGGCTCTACCTCTGGAACAATTCATACGGTACCTCGTTCCTGTGAGGTGATCATTTCCTGAAACAAACAGGATAGGAATATGTCTGTGATATCTTTCTATCCAGCTCCTAAAGCAGGGACATTGGTGTTGATTATTTCAGAACATTTCAAAACTTCTATCCTCTGTTCCTACCCAGGGCCGCCGAGAGCTTTGGGAGGCCCAGGGGCAAAACTGGGGATTGAGGCCCCCTGCGAGAGAAGCGAGCAGAAAATTTTCCCTATCACGCCACTTAGATTGACTTAAAATGTATTTCAGAGCATTTCTTGCAGTCAAGATGTTAACAATCTTCAGGTATGAGGCCCCTTAGACCCTCAGGCCCTGGGGCAAATTGCCCCTTCCTGCCCCCCTCTCGGTGGCCCTGTTCCTACCTCCATCCTCACTCCTCAGGTGCTTATATTTTTGTCCCTGTTCTTTGGCTCTCGATAATATTGGTTGGGAACACAGACAAATCAAGTTAAATGGTTAAAACTACAACTGCTGCTGAAGTGTCTTGGCAAGAAAACGATGACCATAAATGTCTGAGAAGCATTAAGAAACTTTTAAAGTTAAAAGCATGAATATCGTTAAACCTTTGCTGCTTTTTAAGTAATATTGACTAACCATTTGTGTTTTCAAAATGATAGAACACTGTTTATTTCTATATGATGTTTAAATGTCAAAAAAATATATGCAGCAGTTTTAGCAACCACATTGATAATTCTGCATTCAAAAAATAAGAAATCAATTAAGAAACTTTTAGTATGGACAAAAAATTTCATGTTGAATTAAGAAACTTTTAGTACTATGGCCTGATTCTAGTGTCTCATAAAAATGTGTAATTTTAATAATAAGCTCACGCTTTATGAACCTCGTTTTCTCCATTCATTTTTTCATTTAACATTCTTTAAAGTTGGTTATTTACAATAGCTACAATCATATCAATACAAAGCAACTAATTCAAACCAACTACAAACTAAATAATTACATAATATAAAGTATAATATAATATCCTACTTACAACATACTTTGCAGCTGCAGTTTGCCCCCTTCCATGTTTTTATTTTCTTTTTGAAAGCTGCCACATTTTCACATATCTTTATATCGTCACTTAGGGCATTCCAAAGAATGCTCCCACTGAAAGTCACAGAGTTTAGTCCAAAGGTATGGGTTTTTATTTGAGGCAATTTTACCAAATTTTTGATCCTCAGATTGTATTCAACTTGTTTTTGCTGAAAAAATCCCAAAGGTAGGATGGATTCCGCGAATTCAGAGTTTTGAATACCTCTACCGTTAGTTTTTGAAGATTTTTTATATGAATTGTTGTATCTGCCTCTCTCATTAGAGACATGTCAAACGATGCATCATAATCCTTATGGCGCACCCGGAGTGCACGTTTGTGTTCTATTTATATCTCTTTGTTTGCAGCTTTGGAAGAAAACATCCAAATGAATGGGCAATAATTGAAGTTGGCCAAAACTGTTGTATTACATAAGAGTTTAGCCTGTGTATCATCAAGATAATGCCTGAGTCTTGAGAAGGCACTCACTTTTTTGTTTACTTTTCCACACAGTTCTAGGATATGCTTGTCAAACTTCATTTTAGAATCAATCGTTACTCCCAAGAGTTTGACTTGTTGGCATTGATTGATGATCTGATCATCAATACTTAGACACATTTGCTGATCACTGTTCAGCCCAAGGAACATGAGCTGGAATTTTTCAGGGTTTGCTACCATTCCGTTTTCGGTAAACCATTGTAAAATTGAGCTCAGGACATTTTCCAAGTAATGTATCACTTCTTCAAGGGTCTTACTCCTTGCATAGATCGTACCATCATCTGCAAAGTTGCAGATTTCTGATTGTACGTCAATTAGGGACAGGTCATTGATAAAGATGTTGAATAGCATCGGTCCAAGGACGGATCCTTGCGGTACTCCTATCTTGATTTAACCAAGGTAGAGTAGGAAGAGCTGTAGGAAGAGCCCACTTTAACTCTTTGGCTACGGCCTGTCAAGTAGCTATACATAAATTTGAGGCTGTTCCTGTCGAATCCATGGACCTCCAATTTGGCTATCAACAAATCGTGCCGGATGCAATCATAGGCCTTGGAAAGATCCATTAATGCAGTACCAACAATCCCCGAGGCATCGAGGCATTTTCGCCATGATTCGATTACTCTGAGCAGTGCATCTTGCGTACTACACCCTTTTCTGAATGCTGATAAGAGATTTGATAATTTATTCTCAAGAAAGAGATTTATTTGGGAACCAATCAACCTTTCAAAGATTTTTTATATTGCTGGTAGCACACTGATAGGTCTATAATTTGATCTCTCTGTTTGCACTCCTCTCTTATAGCCCGCAAAGACATCGGCTACCTTCAGGTTGCCAGGAAAGCTGCAATTATGATTGCTGCATTCATACAGTCTGTTAAGTACGGGACTAAAATGTCTTTGTTATTTTTTAATATTTTCACAGGTATATTTCCGCTGTTTGATTTGCTTGGATCGATTGCATCTATTTGATCCATCACTTTCCATGGGTAGACATGCGAAAATTGAAACTTATCTGTTTGCGGTACAGATGCTTTAATTGCCTTGATGCCTGGGTGATTCTTGTACTTTTCTACGGCATTTTTGTTACCATTATATCAAGGTCACCTGTATAATTATCCTCAGGAGCACTCAGTCCTAAAGAGTAGGTGATATTTAAGAAATATATATTGAAACTTTCTGCAATTTCAGTGTCATCAGTAATGATTTTTCATCCTCAATGAGAATGATTTTGTCACTAATTGGATTGACTTTTGAGAACATTGGTTTGACCATTTTCCAAAATTTTCTGTCATTATCAATCGATTTTGGTGAGATACCTTTATAATAATCTCTTTTGGCGTTTTTGTTCATTTTTACAATCAATTTTTTTTGTTTCTTATATCGTCTAAAGTCCTCCTCCTTCTTAGTTTTGTTGGCTTTCCTTTTCAGATTAGTTCGCAACATTATTTCCTTGTGCAGTTCCTTGTTAACATGTTGTTTATCATTACCTCTCACAATTTTTGTTTTCATCGGAGCATGTTTGTCTAGTGTCTCAACAATAACCTTGTTTAATTCGCTGTATTCGACCGGACTATTTATACGCAGATTAGCATCCAGTTCTACATTAAACTGTTCTTCGGAGAAATTCTTATATTGTCGATACTTGATCTTTTTGGGGGGTAATTTAGTATATGTGGATTTCAGTATAGTGTAGATCAAATGATGATGATCACTATATAGACTTATTACATGAGCCCTTGTTTTCGCTCCATTTACCCCAACGATACCCCAACAATACCCATTCCGCTTCAACGAAGGACTCATAATCAAACATACATTATTTTGAGACTAACTTCTGCGAGGGCGCTCCTGTGGGCGAAAAGGTGGAATCCAGAATGGGACGAGTTAAAAGCCGGAATGCCTGGAATTCGACAATCCATTGGAAGCAGTGCACTTGCTACATTCATCATAGTTTCATTCTTTGAGGGACTAACTGCATAAACAAAGTTTTACCGTCATCCAATTCAATGGACGAAGCAGAAATATGGACTGAAGTAAAAAGCGTTTTTGGCCAAACGAAAACATGATGTCGACGATCACAACACAGCAAACTGTGTTACTTTTGTCAAAGAAACTGAACTGCTGCTGCTGCTTTGGTCTTTGGTTACTAACGTTGATTATCAGGTAAGTGAAATGGTATCCTTCAGTATCTCTCTCTTTCATAGGTACTGCCTTTGGGACTTGTCGGTATCAGGAACTATTGCCTATTGGGCCTAAATTCATTCAAAGAAATAATGAAGAATCACCGCATTCACGAACAAGGATAGCCTGTTGCCAAGACCCTGTACAGTATACTGGCAGATACCCGCATAAAAGAACCTATTTTTGTAAGAACCTTGAGGCTGAAATTCAATATTTCAAACCCCTAAATAAGAACCTCGCAGAGGTTCTTACTGTATATAACAGGTCTCATGTCTTCAGAATTCCTCAGAACTTTCAGGAATTCTTGACATTCCGATCAGAATTCTTCAGTGGCACGTAAGACCAACAGATTTTTAACAGTAATCCTAACCAAAATTTGACCTCGAGGATTCTCAAGGAATTCTCAAAAAGTTGACATTCCATTTAGATTTCTTGTGCTTAGAACAGTAGTATGCAAGGTGAGTACTGTAAATACAGTAAGAACCTCTTTAAGAACCTTGCAGGCTGGAATTTAGAATAACAGCCACTGGATTAAGACCCTGTTCATGCTGCTCAAGAAAAGCCTATGTTCTTTTATATGGGTTTCTACTGTAATGGGCTGCATGGCACGCTAAAATAAGGGGTGAACATATGTAGTTGGAGGGGAAACTTGCAGAGAGGTGCCAAATGTAATTAATGTTTGGACTTTATTCTTCCTGTGAAAAATAGGCGATTGTCCCTATCCCCCTTGATTCAAACCTGCCACTGGCAAGATCACTAAGGCCTAATGTTGCTTTAATATGTAATGTTGCCTTATCAAGAACAGACTTGAAGTAATCTAGGTACCAATTTCTTATGAAGAAACAACATATACAGTATGTCATCCTATTGCATAATTTACCATTTTAACAGGTTTCTGTATTTCAATGAAGTATGTGGATGAAGTTCAAGGCTCAAGATCTCTGAACTGTTAATGTGCAGCAGAGGCAAAGACTCTTTGAAAGGGAAGAAAATAAAGAAAATGCTTCATTAGTTCAATATAGAAAAAAATTAAAATGGTTTCACATAATATCAAACCTTGTTACTATACTTTGTCTACTGGGGTAGAATGGATTACAGTATTACCCCACCAATTAGAAACTCATTTTTTTAAACCAGGCTGCTTGGTTTCTTGTAAATGGAGAAAAAAAAGATAAAACAGGCTGAATAATTTCTTATGATTACAGCAAGAAACTCATCAAATGTGCATCAAAAGAAACCATAAAATTTGTTTTTATGTAAGTTACATTAAACCAAATGTTTGACAGTGACTATTCAAATTCAGTTACTGTAACTTTAAATTGACAATGCCCTCCTATGTAAAGTGCGGACAGAGACATAATAAGCTAGACATATAATAAGTTGTCTATTATGAAATGCTTGAAAAAGACTTTCCAATCAAAATTATTTTTAAGAAACAAAATTTAAAATTTCAGGCTGATTGGTTTCTTATATCAGGGTAGATGTTGGGCCATCTGGCAGGCTGCAGTTTCTTATAAATCAGTTTCTACAGTAAGTGATAGGTAAATGGGCAAGACAAAAATGTGAACAAATTTTGTAAGGCTTTAGATACAAATTTTGTGTCTGTTAGGGTCATCAATTTTCAATTTTTGTAGTTTTGATGGCACTTGGCCTTGATGGGGTGAAGGGGTCTTACCCTGAGGCTGTTAAGGAAATGAAAAATAGTATGGAAATCTCTTCAAGGGAATTCTTCGGAAAAGGTGTAAATATACTGAAAAATAATGCAAAATGCAGACAGTTTTACCATACATTAAACCTGAAAACCTTAAATTGATGATCCCTCTTTGAAATAATGAATGTTGAATGATCCATCCATGATCTACCATTTCTTGGCAATCAACCCTTACCCATTTTACCCCCCCCCCCCAGTCCTGAAATACTTGATTAACGAAAAGTTCTTATGGGATTATATATTTAATTGTTGGACACTTGCAATGTTTAATTTTCATCATCAATGTTGAAACAGGAAGAAGAGTATAGGGAGTAGTTTTGTTACGTAGTCCTAGAATCAAACGCGCACACCAGCGTCAGCACACTCCACACACTTCAGTCACCGATTGACACAACCATTGACACAACCATTGACAGTCAAGGTAAAGTCCTTTTAATTCAACTGCAAATTGTCAAAAGAAAGCCTTTTCAAGGATACATAACCAATTGAAGTGGGGTTGGAGGATAGAAAATCAATTTGATAATTACTTGATGTGCTGATCATGATCAATGTTCCTTATGACTTTCAAGGTAAGATTTTTCAAAATTTCTCCGAATATTCCTTGATCATTTCTTGATGTACCAAATTTTATGGTCTGATGTAAACACACTTTATGTTTCTGTTAAAAGAATCTGTCTGTTTGTCAAAAGAATAAGGTCAACTCTTTAAAACCAGTTGTGGTACTATACCTTGGGGTTGAGAAACAATCTTACAGTTGCAGATATCTGCAGCTTTAACTTTAAACCAAAGTTTTTCAAAGTATTTACCAACTGAAAATTGTAGAGTTCTGAACTTGTAATGAAAGGCTTTTGTAAACAAATTGCTCTCAAACTGAAGAAACTTGGTACCAACCCTAAACCTAACTTTCTTGCAAACAATCAGCTCCAACTGGCAAATACATCCTGATGGTTGGTGAACTTGAACTGGTTTTCTTACTAGATCTACTTTAAGCCTAAATAAATTTCACAAACCATGCCATGTCAATGAGATTACCAGGAGTACACACTCTTGAGCCTCGCCAATAAGCTGATCTCGCGGCACTTGCTCCAGCGTAAGACTTTAGAGAGGACAAACGTCACGAGTTATTAGCTGATAAGATTTGCTTTGATTTATCGGCCCTATTCGGCCATGAGGAACGCTCTCCATCCATTTCATGCTGACCAAACTTTCAAAATGGCACCTCTGCAGCGAAGCAAAGCACAGCAAATTTTGCCTAGGAGCAAGTTCATCCCAAAATCTTCGTCTTGCATCAACTTCATGCGCTCCATGCCTCCCAAAACTGTGCAGTTCACCTAAAATTCTTTCTCCACAGCTTCAACATTTTGTCGGCCATCTTCACGTCTCGCCCGCTCAGTGTCATGTCACTCAAGTGTCTTGAAGACAGCGGACCAAAACAAGCTTTTGGTCAATGTTTTGCGATCATTACGTAATTTGACCGTTACAGAAATGTTCAACCAATCAAATCACGCAAAGGTGAAAAAGAAGCAATCGGATTGGCCGCTCAAGAAGTTGAGCGAAATTCAAATATTAGTCTCAAAATGATGTATGGAAGATTATGAGGCTAAGTTTTAGCGGAATGACTATAACAGTAAATAAAAATTCAATTCAATGGAGCAAAATAAGTTTTAGCGGAATGACTATAACAGTAAATAAAAATTCAATTCAATGGATCAAAACTTAGCCGAAAGTCATCAGTCTGATCACTATACCCAGTTTCAAATAACTGACTCTTCAAGAATGAGTGCTTCTTGTTTGTAAGTATAAGGTCAACACAACGACTATTTTCAGTCTTATAACACGTTGGATTATGTATTAGGTTATAAAGACTATAATCTTCCATAAGAGGAGTAATTTTCGGATCCTTTGGTTCCATGTTAAAATCGCCTAGTATGACAATATTTTCACACGATTTTAAGTAATTGTCAATTAATTTGGATATCTCACTATTGAATAATGCTGGATCTTGGTTTGGTGGTTTGTAGATTGGCAGTAACAACCATTTTTGTTTTCTGATATTCAGCTCGATAAGGATAACTTGAATTTCTTTTGATATATTTTCTTTATTTAGCTCTTTGCTGATAATTCCCTCTTTTAGGTAGACAAGGAGTCCATCACTATTTGCGGTAACATCAAGTCTGTATGGCTGTTTGAAACCCTCGATTAAAAATTTTCAAATTATACATTAACCTTTTTGGTGCCTGTGTGAGAGCCATTAAAGTTCAGGATAATAGTTATCCCTATTATTTCCTAATAGTTTGAAAGTAGGGCTAAATAGCAAGGGCATGTGACAATGGCTGGGAAATAATTCAAACTACGCATCTTTTGAAATTAATCAATCAGGTCCAGGATGGGCTGCAAATTCCTCCGATGTCAAGACAATATTGCACGCAAATACTTCTAATGAGTTCCGTAAATTTTGAAACTCTGATGCTGCAAGTCCATGGTGATCCATGTCATGTCATTGGCCCTAAAATTTGACCATACAAAGCAACATAAAACCATACTTGCTGCGCAATGTGGCATCTATCAAAGCAATCCGAAAATTATCAGCCTTTTTAAAATGCAAAAGGCTCGTACCAAAGCCTGCCATGTGCGGAAATATTTCGTTCATAATCGTGCCTGATATGCGAAAGCTAGTAGATTCATTGGAAAAATATGAAAGGTCGTAAAAAGTAGAATGGTCATTGGTACGAAGTTTCTTGATATCGTTTTATAATATTTCTTAATTTTTGGGCAGAATGTAAGGTCCCTTTCCCGTCTCATCATGACAACCATCTGTTTCAACTATATTTCAACAGCTACAAATTTCATTCATTTTGAAAATATTTGTTTACTTGACTGCTTTCAAAAACTTTTATGAAAATAATGATGAAACCTTTGCGAAACTGGAAATTGTCAACTTCTGTTGTTCGAAATTCGAATGCAATGTCACCTCAGATAACTGGACCAATCTCCTTATGAAATTCTTGCAACTTTTCGATCGTGTTGTAAAGTAGGAGATGTGGAGAAGCCGATTCATTTCTGGAGGCTTCATGCTTTTGATTTTAAATACTCAGATTGCATCTTTTACATCATTATTAAGTGCTTTATACGTCAGTCGAGTTGTGGTCACGATTTGGACTATCTCCAGCGACTACAAACATCAAAGAAGTAATTTTAGGCAAGAATTCTGGATTTGCTGTAAATATCGCCAATCTTCAGCACAAACGATGGTCAGTTTCTGACAAAAACTCTTGTATTGGGAGGATAAACCAATTTTGCAACTAGTTCGCACAAGAATTCATTCATTGGTAAGTAATTTCAAGCAATGTCGACAAACTCTGGGCGGTGCTGTAACTTAAAATCGTTGCAGGATTTCAAGAGCGCTGACAAGTTTTGGAATTAATGAAATTTCAATTTTGTCTCGGTGTTGCGAGCAGAAACAACCTTGGATTTACGGGAACTCTTAATATATGGTGGAGGCATCCCCAAAAGTTAAGTTGAAAGAATAAAATTCCTTATCAACTGCAAAACGGCCTTATCTTTGGGACTTTTGTGGTGACATGAATAATTTCGAAATTGTTGCTGCGGTGATGTGACCAACCATTTCATCCCCTCATTTTAGCATGAGAAATTTTGTTTACATGAATGTTTTTGCTGTTTAAAGAAAGACGAAAGAAAACTGAACAAGATGTGTACCATTTTATCAATATTTTCCGTGCATAAATTGCCGTAAGTAAGCATTTTAGGATCGAAAATTTAATCTGTTTTTCTCGATCAGACTTTCGACGGCATGAGTTGTTGCCTTCCATCTTTCGATTTTGGAAACTTTTAGTGCGCAGGCGCGCATCGTTTCCGCTCTGTCGTCCCTGTTTACAATCCTTTTGGTCGTGAGTCCTTTGTATGAGTGAAATTAAAACATCAGATTATAAATGTTGAACGAATACGAGGAATCACGTCGTCAGTCTATGATCAAGCTGCAAACCCTTCAAAAGTTGCAAAATCGAGCGGCTAGAATCGTTACGAAGAGAACATAGGTGAAAAATGCAAAACCGGAAACGCTCTTCCTTCCCGTCCTGGCGCAAAATGGCGTCCGCACCTGCAGGCTACGGCTGCGCAGTTGATGGCCCGATCTCGCGTGCGCCCGCCATTGAGCGCAATTAAAACATTTCAATCGACATGGCAGGCCCTCAGCGAAGGAAAAGCAGTGTCGGGGCGCCGAGATTCATCAGAGAAGATGCAAATTTATGTCAAAGAAAAACCCTGGAAATGACGGGAATTTGGCACGAAGAAAGGTTTTAGAAAAATTTGGTTTGCAGAAAAGCTGGCCCCTGCCCCGAAAAAAGGCTTGGTGCTGTAAAGTTAAAGAATGCAACGAAAATGGCAAGCCAGGTGAGTTTCCCAGGAAAACTTGCAAAGTTTGCCAAAAATTGTCTTGGTTTGTGCAAATGACGACCTGAAGAAATTTCTACAGGATGGCTCCTTTGACGTCAAATGCACATTAGCTATCATCTGCTGCAATTTGCAGAGTACCAATGTCCATAGAGAGTTTACACACGTTAAATGTCGATTTCCATGTCGTCTTTGCCCTTCGTCATCTCTTTCAAACATCCCATACAAATATTCAATGTCGACTATTTCAAGCCTTCGACACCTTGTCCACAACTTATCTGCCTTTACGTCAAAAAAGAAAAAAATCCCTACCCTGCTCCAAAAGCAGACTGGTATTTTTGCAAAATGAATGTATCAATGTTTGGTGGTCTGCATTACGATTCTTTGGGAAAACTTGCAAAGTACTGTTTTTTTACAATTTAAAATTTGGCTCTCTGGGCCATTACTTAGGCCCATTATGTATATGTTGTTGATGATGGAATCACAAGAATACAGGCCCAAGGATAGGCTGGTTTATGCAACATAGTTAAATAAACTTTATACTTAACAAGAGAGGAGGGTTACTAGATTCATTTTTGCATCAAGTATGTGTAGTTATTTCATATTTGAAAATTTGTAAAATTTCTCACCATGATCACTGCACAAGGTCCTGGTAATCCATGCACTACACCTGTTGTCTATTCTCTTAAAAAAATGGAGGATCATTCATGCAGTAGCAACCATTCTACCTTGGAAACTTACACGTTGTGAAAACTTTTTGGTTGTCTCAAGTCACAATACTTAAGTTTTCTGACAAAGAGATCCTTTCTTTTTTATCAAATGAGCATTGACTTGGCAGTTCATAGAACTTTAGGCTAGCAAGTATCAGAGAGGCAGTGTAAACACTTTGCTTTTGTGCTACAAATTTCTTAACTCCTCTATGGGATATTTTTTTTGATATTTTGAATATTAGATGAATTATGAAATCAGTCCTGCACAGTCACTAAGTACTGTAATTAGAATTAGAATTTCAATTTAGAATTTCCAAGCTGTGCCAGGTACAAAATTGAATTTTTCATCAATTCTTTGCAGGCTTATCATCACCAGGATTGTCTCTTTGAATGGACCCTATGGACTTTGACAGCTAAGTAGATTTGACAATCAATTTATCTCTATGTTCTTTGGAGCATTTCAACATTGTTGTTATTGAAGTTGAAAGACAAACTCCAGACTATTCCAAAAAGAAGTAAAAAGGAAAGTCTATGATTCATCTTTATTCATGTAACAAATATTTGTTGGTTTATTATTATCAACTGCATAAAAAATAAATGCCTGCTTTTTATTTTGTTTACTCTGAATTTGAAACAACTGGAAATTGTAGATTCTGTATAAATTTTGCGAAGAGTGATACTCATGATGGATAAAGTAGAGATATGCCCCCTTTACTCTTATTTGTTAACCCTATTCCTGTAGGGGGGGGATTTTTCCCCATCCTCAAAGCTTTTTCAGTTTTGATATGCAAGGCAATTTTTTATTAATAAATCCTTATAGATATATGACTAAAATTTATCGGTCCTCATTATTATGGTTAGAAAAAAAAACAATTTGGGACAGGTGACTTAATATGACGTCATCACTCAAGTGACCCAATTTTTGGGGAAAAAATTGCTTTGATTCCGTTGCGTTGTATAGCATTCAAAAGCTAATAGAAAGAGGACTAAGAAAAGCTAGAAAGTTAGCCTCAGCAGCTGTCTTTACAGGAGTTAACTCCATTTTTATCACGTGTGACTGAATCATGAGGCCATTGTATACATGCGATGATGTGGTTAAAAATGAGGCAAAGTCCACATAGTACTAATATTTCAACTACATGCGACGTGATTTCATCAATAACCTTGCCATTATCGAAACATTTATTGAATTACAGCATGATTTATTGTGGGGAAAAATCCCCCCCCCCCCCTATGTGGTCGAAGAAGTATACATCGTGCGAGAGGTAGAAAAATTGACATACAACAATTCAGTTTCTTGAGGCCTTCATAAACATAACTTAACCATTTTGTGCATACTTCCCCACAGATGAGTTTTACTGAACTAAACTATTTACACTTTCTACAAAGGTTAAAAGAAATATTAGTGTTTACCCAGTAACTAATGTAAACATCACACATTCCATATATGGAGGGGAAAAAGTATTATTTGTTAGTGTTACGGATTATCGAAATGGCGGGTGGAGAGTAGTAATTTCTTCCTAGGGAAAACGTTTTGGTATATATCATTTCTGCAATGCACTTTCACCGTGGGAAAGCGCGAACATCAAAGAAGCGAAAAAGAGTCTAAAACGTAAACGAGGTTCGTACTACTACAGTCTCCCCCTTCAACATAAAAAAATCGAAGATTTTTTTCCGTTTTTTTTTTTGTAATGTTGTTGTTGTTACATACTCTACTCTTGTTACTACCAAGACGGGCTTGTAACCAAGATTGTTTAGTATTGTAAACTTGCATGAACTTATCAAGGTTCAAAGAAATGACATATGTACCACCACTCACAGCACCATCCATCTGTAAATACGGCATGTTTTAACCAGACCTCTGAGTTTACCATGCCGAGCCAAAATGTCCCTAGAAGGTGGATACTGCAAATAAACGTACTTACAGGCCTCAGACGCGATGGATGAGTGAGAAGGCAAAGATAACAAATACTTTCCAAATTCCATTGCTACCTGTGCTAATTCGCTATGAGGTGATGACACACGTGCCCTTTCTGCATTTGACCCCTCATCGATACCCTCGGATTGCGTTGCAGATTCGATGTCGATGCGGAGATCGGTTGGGTCCGGTTCTGGAGCGACTACTATCTTCTCAATATTGACCGGATTAGGGTGATCTTGCCCTGTAGCTAAATTACGTAACTTGAGCAAGTCTGCACGACCATTTGGATGTCCAGTGACTAAAAACGGGCCTTCGAAGTTTCTTATGAAACGCGTTGCTAATCCTCTTTGATTAGGCGAATGATCTTTGCGCATGTAAACTATCTTTCCATCAGGAATCGTTAATATGCGCGTGTTTGAATCATAATAATCGCGTTGATAGCGGCGCAGATCTGCTTTTATGCGACCAAACTCTTTGTGTGCTTCAGCTAGTCTCTTGGTCAAATGCTGCGCATAAACTTCTGCTGGCAAAGGATGAGCTGGAAGTTCTAATGAGACCGTTTCTGGAGATTTAGCTTCGCGACCAAATACTAGAAAGAATGGTGTAATGTCTTGAGTACCTGCAATGGGCGAGACATTATGTGAATAGACTGCTGGTTGCAAATATTCTTCCCATTTTTCCTGCTTATGCTCACAGTAAATACCTAATGCAGCATTTAGAAAACGATGTACCCTTTCAGTTGCACCATTAGTTCTTGGGCGAAAAGATGAAGTGAAAACCTGTTTTATGGAAAGCAGCTTTACGAGGCAGTGGAGAAGAGCGTTCATCCATTCACCACCTCGATCAGACTGCAAGACCACAGGGAACCCAAAGGGTAAAAATACCTCGTGAAAGAGAACTTTAGCAGCTGTTGGTGCCGTTTTATCTGGAACTGGAATAGCCCTTAAAAAGTTGGAATAGGGACATACAGCTGTAAGAATCCACTTGTTCTGAGAAGGCGATAAAGGTAGTTCTCCGACATAATCAACACCCAGCGTATGAAAAGGATGTTGGAAGAGGCGAACGACCATAGGACCATGCGCAGGTTTGGTGGTCTTAAAGCGAATACAGTCCGGACAACGACGAATCCAATTTCGGACATGTTTTGCTAGATTACGCCAATAGAAATCTCGAGAAAGTTTACTGTATGTCGCGTCACGGCCACGGTGCATGCCCATGGGACTATCATGGTAGGCCTGTAAAAGATGGCGTTGAAGAGCAATATCTGATGGTACATAGGTGCGCAGATGGTGAGGATCATCCATGAACTCATCTGAGTACATTAGAAGACCGTCAACCAATTTGGTACGTTTAGCATTAGTAATAACCCAGTTACGTTGTTGACGTGATAAGCTTGAAAGCACAGATGTATTCTGGGATGAAGCTAAATAGTTGTAAAGGTGTGACAACCATGGATCAGCTAACTGCTTCTGTAAGAACTCAGCACGAGAGAAGTTGAGTGGATGTGAAACAGAGACTGCTGCATTTGAGCATCTAGTTAACGGCGTATGCAAGATCTTAGCTGCAGGTTGAGGCTGTGTGTTAGCTAAAGAGCTGTTAGGAACAGATTCCTGAGAAAGAATGTCATGACTGTGCTCAGAAACACTACAAGCGAGACATAAAGTTTGGAAATTTCTGTCAAGAACAAGCTTGGTTCTGGTAGGCTGAAGAGTTTCCAAATCAAATCCTACGAGGATAGCTAGCAGTGCTAAAACTGAGACTGGTGGGTCCACTGAATCTTCCCCTAAAGTTCCAGGGTGAACAAGGGGTGCTCTGCTAAGTGTGTCTGGGACGACATTACACTTACCTGGTGTGTGCTCTATGATGAAATCAAATTCTGCCATTGCTAGACACCAACGAGCTAGCTTGGACTGGGAGGGAGCAATAGAACTTAGCCACTTAAGATTTGCATGATCTGTTATGATCTTAATTTGCCTGCCTAGCACATACGGCCTAAATTGTTCCAAAGCCCATTTAACTGCAAAAAGTTCTTGGTGCATTGTTGGCCACCTAGATTCTGTGACTGTAAAAGAACGAGATGCATAGCGTACAGGCCTAAGTTGACCATTCACGTTTTGTGCAAGCATAGCCCCGCAACCAATTTTACTTGCATCGGTGTGTATCTCAAAAGGAGCGTTCCAATTTGGGTGGTATAACATGACTTTGGAAGAAATGATTGCTTGCTTTAGATCTTGAAATTCTTTTTCGTGCTCTTCTGACCAGGAAAATTTTACTTCTTTTCGTAAAAATGACCTTAAGTTTGCAGACCGTAGGGATAAATTTGGCACGTAGTCCCGAAAGTAACCGACTAGGCCTAAAAACCGTTTTATTCCAGAAGCATTTTTCGGTGTCGGCATATCTGAAATTGCTTTTGTTCCTTTGTCCACTGGAAATCGACCTTGTGGTGTAATGCGATGGCCTAAAACATCCAGATTTTGGGAGAAGAAATAGCACTTGGATGGCTTGAAGTGAACACCAAATTTTACAGCAGTTTCAAACATTTTGGCATACTGAGATAATGCAGCTTGTTGTGATTTAGACCAAATGATACAATCATCGATATAGATTATCAGCCACTTGTAGAGAAACTCTGAAAAAACTGTATTTAGAATTCTTTGAAATGTTTGCGGAGCCGTTTTCAAACCATAGGGCATACGAGTGAAGAAATGATGGCCTAAATGTGTGGTAAAAGTTGTCTTTTCGACATGCTCTGGATTTACCAAAATTTGCCAATAACCTGAGGCCAAATCTAGTTTTCCAAAATACTTACCTCCACTGATTGCATCTAAAATATTGGAAACAGAAGGAATAGGATATCCATCCCCTTTGGTTATGGCATTTAAACCCCTGTAATCTACAACAAAACGTGGTGGTTGTGGTTTGCCCTTTTCTAACGGTTTCCGAACAAGAATACATGGTGAACCCCAAGCTGATTTGCTTTCCTTGACAATACCTAGCTTAATCATGCGTTCTAACTCAGCTCTGATGGCACAAAGTTCCGACGGACTTTTACGATAAGGTAACTTATGAACTGGTGGCGAGTCTCCTGTGTCTATGTTATGGTGAAAACCTCTAATGGGAGTAAGTGGAGCCCCCGAAAGGTAAAAAGCATGTGGAAACTTCTTTAACAGTTGCTTGAAGTTTGTCATAATCTCTGGATGAATATGAGAGTACAGTTCAGAATCAAGCTCCAAAGCTTTGCAGATTTGAACGAAATATTGCTCCGAAAAAGGATCTAACGTAGGAGGAGTAGACGGTGGAAAGGCATCAGGATGCAAGACAGAAGGGTCAGGAAGAAATGGAGAGAGAATCGAGGAATCCTGAGAAGACGAAGAAGAATTTGTTGTTGGAGCAACTTTAGCTGGCGATGGAGCAGAAGATTGAGATGTCTGTGATGTGGCAAGTGCAAACCAACTGTCTGCAAGGAGCTCTGATGTGTATTGAACAGCACTGTCAAACCCAAGAGTGTCTGAAGGCGTAGCTGAGCGAATGACTCCCAAAGAAGCGTTGATTGGCAATGAAACATTATCCTGCGTGGAATAGATAACGACATTAGTGAAAAATGTCTCTTGCAAAGCTGGTAAAGCAAAGACAGAAGCGTTATCTGACGACATGGAAGCAAGAACAGGCTGAAAAGACTCAGGTGGTTCTGAAGAACTGCTAGAGTTACACTTGGGTTGATTATGATCGGAGGAAGGTGGAACAATCCCCAACTGTGGCGAAGAAACAACCTTGGAAAGGTCTATAGGCCCACTTAGGACAGAAAGCCCCGGAGAAATTGTACCCCCTTCAAGCCAATGAGAGCCCCTGAAAAGGCACGATCCCAAAATAGAAGCCGTAAAAATCAAGCACAAGGGAACAATGTTGAAGCCTTTTTGCAACATAACAGACTGAGTCACACGATGTAAAAATGGAGCCGTTGTAAGGAGGCATGTGACTTGCGGCTCAGATGCATCTGTGGGCGCAGGAGCTTGCGACGGGAACAACGATGGATACAGCGTAAAAGGGTTTGCATCCTTACATGAGATGGTAAAACCTAACGATGGGTGACTAAAATGCACGCGTAGCTTTGCATGATCCGTGATGGCACTTGTTTTACTCAAATGGTTCTGACCGAACAAAATAGGCCAGGTTAAGCCTGGAACAACAAGCATTGAAAAGATAGATGGTCTACCGTTCTCCCATGTCACCGGTATTTGCACAATTCCTATCGCATTTAGATCTGTGGCTGCGCTAGCTGCTGTGACGGGAAGTGGTGTAGAAAGTTTAGTAAAAGTCATTTCAGGACAGTTTTGCAACACCAAATCCGCATGTTCTTTACTCACAAGCGAAAGTGAACAGCAGCTATCCAACAAAAGGGGCAAAGAGACACCGGCACTTGTAACTGGTGTCCAGAGAATGTTTTTGTTCGCAAGGTCCAGCTCCGAAATTTGAGGTGAATTTGAAGCCACTGTTGTAATAGCAGGCCATGAAAATGATGGAGCTTGCGATTTGTTGGAAACAGTAGTTGCTATCGTTTCCATGCGCTCAGTTAAAGATTCAACTTTATCTAAAAGAGTAGAAACCTGTGCCGTCGAAACATGACTATTTCTTTGCGGAACATTACGATTGGCGGAATTCGACGACTTGTTAAAATACTGTGGTCTACTAGTTCTACTTGGCGGCTCAGAATTGGCATGAACAAGTTGTTTACATCCAACTCTGTTACAAGTCAAACACTTATGTTGGCGACCATGCTGACACTTGTTATTTTGCAACTCACAATTTGCTTTAGGATATCGATTAAAAGCATAACACACTTGAGAAGGTGGACTACTTCGCTCAAAATTGCTATTTGGCCTATTAGGCGGAACTTTACTCCTGGAAGAAGTGTCAGGAGAAAAACCAGATTCCTGGTAAGAAGGAGGCTTGTCGGGCCTATCCCTCTGTGCGTCGGACCTAAAACGTGTGTTATGATAAGATTTATCAGCATACAAGGCTGCAGGTTTGTCCACAGATTTGCTAAAACTAGAATCAGATGTAAGAGAGTCCGATTTAACTATAGATTGGTCTTCATATCTTGCTGCAGCGTGAATAACTTCTTGCAAACAAGTAAAGGCAAATTGACGACTTACCAGATTTCTACTTATGTCAGCTTTCAATTTGATGCTGAACGCATAAATAAGTTCTAGATCGTTGCCATCCGGCGTATGATGGATCTTTGGAATTAAGAGTTCGAGTTCGTGTTGCACTTCACAAAAGCGGTGTGCAAAATCAGCGACAGTTTCATTTGGCTGCTGTTTCATCGTATAATAAATCGACAAAAGTTCTCGTATTCGTTGGTCCTTTGGTTTTCCACGTTTTATCTGTAAA
The DNA here is from genome assembly GCA_964020215.1 of Aurelia sp. 3 sensu Dawson et al. (2005). Taxonomy (NCBI): domain Eukaryota; kingdom Metazoa; phylum Cnidaria; class Scyphozoa; order Semaeostomeae; family Ulmaridae; genus Aurelia; species Aurelia sp. 3 sensu Dawson et al. (2005). Next base: position 15,455,275 of record OZ026572.1, read on the forward strand.
AATTTGACACACTCGTCATATACGTGTTCGTAGTCATCTGATGACGCTTTCGACCAGTCATCTTGAAGATATTTCGATTCAGCTTCAATAAGTGCATCGTAGGCGCGAGGATCTTTTTGACATTGTTGTTTCAAATAAGTTAGCCAATGTTTGACTGGAATGGCAGAAGCCCGAAAAATACCATGTAACTGCAGGAGCAATCGATCCAAATTTTCCCGTCCTGTATACTCAGGGAGTTGAATGTTAGGCAAACGTAAAGCATCGGAGGACTTCGGTGGCAAGTCTATAAATCTTCGTGAAATTGATTCGACAGTTTGCGTAAGTGATTGCAATTGTCCGTGTGTAGCATGTAGGAGTTCAGCATTAAAATACTGCTGATCTTTGACGACATTGGCCAAGTCATGAATGAGGGCCGTTGGATCGTGACCAGCAGGAAGATCTTGTACTTCATTTTGGAGACCTTGATTGGGCGGAGGATCTGGATCTGCATCAGGCTCCGACATATTTAAAAACTTGCTATGTAAAGATGAATTATAAATCCAGGCGTAAAAAAGGACGGAAGCAACGGGTCCTTCACCATTTCTGTGGTCGAAGAAGTATACATCGTGCGAGAGGTAGAAAAATTGACATACAACAATTCAGTTTCTTGAGGCCTTCATAAACATAACTTAACCATTTTGTGCATACTTCCCCACAGATGAGTTTTACTGAACTAAACTATTTACACTTTCTACGAAGGTTAAAAGAAATATTAGTGTTTACCCAGTAACTAATGTAAACATCACACATTCCATATATGGAGCGGAAAAAGTATTATTTGTTAGTGTTACGGATTATCGAAATGGCGGGTGGAGAGTAGTAATTTCTTCCTAGGGAAAACGTTTTGGTATATATCATTTCTGCAATGCACTTTCAGCGTGGGAAAGCGCGAACATCAAAGAAGCGAAAAAGAGTCTAAAACGTAAACGAGGTTCGTACTACTACACCTACAGGAAGCTACCGATTGACCCTACAGTAACAGGGTTAAGAATCATGCCTTCAACATTTTGCAACTTCAAAATTCAGTATTTAATCAAACATTTCTGCATCACAATTGGAATTTAGGAGCACAAATTTAGTTTTTGATGCTACCTGGATAAATTTATAATGCAGAGCCTGCCTTGCTTATGCAAAGGGAGGGGTGCTTAAGGTGTGAATACACAATTACACTAATGGCAGCGGCAAGAAAATTTTTATGAAGATATATAGCACGCTTTAATAAAATCATTGTAGAAATGTTGTGGATTTGTACTTAGAAACTGGTACATTGTGATAAAAAGTTCCTTGCAGCCATCATTAGCGTAATTATCTGCTCGGCTTTGGAGGGTGCTAAGGGTGGCAGCTGGGTTCGCAAAAATAGACCTTTTAACTATTCTGAAAAGAATCAGAATCAAAGGAAGACTATTTACGTCAGTAAATGTTTGTTAACGCCCAAGTCTCCCTTAGAGTTTGCATCCCCCAATGGAAACACCCTAGAACCCAGTCCTCTGTCATCAGCGCAGTTCGACAGCATGGTCTGTGATGGAGAGTGCTGTCCAGTTTTAAATCGTGTTTAAAACTCAGAAAAAGTATCAGTTTTTCGAACTTATTGTGAAGACTATGGTTGAAAATAGCTATTCTGTTTAAATTAAAAGAAGCTGGTGAGATTTTTCGAAACAATGACCTGGCAACGGCGAGAAAGAATTGCCTCATTGACACTGCTGAGATGTTGGCCTACAGAAATGGTGGTCAACTCAAGTCAACGAACAAAGTGGTCCAACTGGAGGTCCTTTGTCCGCATGTTCACAGCAAAGAGACTCTCCACCCGGCATCATTGCTCACTGAATGAATGTATCTGCCATTGCAGTTTAAGTCAACGAAAGAAACTGTATCCAATACGTTGAAAATCAACCTTAAACCCGAAGTTAAATCGTCATTGTACCGCGAAGCCAATTTTAACATTCCCTTGCAGGAGGGCGTGGTTTGTCGATGACAATCGAGGCGTCGATGCAAAGACTTACGCTCTTGATGCTTCCACCGTCTTACTCAGTTCATTGAAGTGGAACTTTTCAGTTCAGTCAACACAAAGTGTGAATCATGGAATTAAACACCGTAGATCTAGCTCTACTTTAGAGACAGTTTGCAGCCGTTCACTTTGATTAGTATCGTTGCTGCACACTGGACCAGAGAGAATATATAATCAAAACATGAGTTGAAATAGATCACCAGTACACGGAGGAAACACATGAGAATTATCCTGATTCACATTGCATGGGAGCAGAAAATAAAACTATTTTTGGAATAATTTGTCAACAACTTTGCAAGCGAAAATCATTGCACAGCACTCACTAACAGTTATCACAAGTATCGATCTGTCATGTGCTAGGGTTTGCCAAACAAGCTGGACACAAACCAACTAAAAAAAAGGCAATTGGAATGGTAAAATGTTAGAAAAGAGTTTTGTTATTGGTCAAATCAACTACATGCAGGAGTGGTACAGACACCTTTTGGCTCCATCATTAGCAATCGTTTGATTATTTGAAGGATAAATCATTTTGAATCATCACATAGCAAGTCACAAAGTGAACAGGCAAACAGGAAAAAGCCAGGCCTTACTATGTGAAAACACTGGTGGTCAACTGTAGTCTATGCCCAATGGCTGGAATTTTTACAGGATTGTGAGTTTACCATGAATGAAAGGAGCAGATTGAGAAGAAACAAGCCCAAACTTTACTGGAAACTTTGCCAGACTTGCTGAAGAACAGGGCTACGCAACCAAATAGTTGTCCAACAATTAACTTATCAGCATTGAGGCACAGAAAATAGTCAATGACAATGATATCAAGGCTGCAATTGATAAACATTGGGTGCAATACGGATATGGGTATGGTGGCAAGTAGACCTGATGTTCCATCACGTATTGAACCCATTAACTCAATTTTGATTATTATTGGGGGTCTCAAGGTGCTGATTATTATTGGGGGTCTCACATTTTATCATGTGATCTTCAAAACCAATAAGGGCACCCAGTACTTAGCCTAAATGAGTGCCATTTTGCAGGTGCAACAACATGAAACATAAGGGAAATATTACCCCGATGTTAAAAGAAAAGGGGGCATAAACCCCAGGTAATGGGTGATGAGGGGAATATCACCCCATGCTCATAAAGGAGATGTAGACCCTAGATGATAGATTGAGAAAGATCGCCCCGTGATCAGAAAGAAGAAAATCCCCCAGGAAGCATATTGCAAGTATCCTCAAAGGTGGTCCACCCCCCTCATTTGTTTTTTGCAGGTACATGAAACTCACATCAACTAGCCCTATAACCTTTAAGGGCAAACTGACATCTTGCTTGTCACAGGTGTGCACTTAAGGATCATACAAAGACTCCTCAGGTGCTGTTCAATGTACTCTTTTCAACAACCCCTACACATTTCACTTGGTAATACATGCTCGATAGCACAGTGTGTAAGCCACACTTCACCCCATCCCTCTTCATTTATTTCCTTGCAGGTACAAACTAATATATGCCAAATGTCTTTTGACCAGTTCAAATGGAGACCATCTTGCCCCTTCAAAAACCCCCACCCCTTTTGCTATGTTTCCTTTTGCCTTCTTTGCAGCTTCAATAGATCCTGAATGTTATGCCCCAACTTTGAGAAAAAATTTAATTGCAGGAGAACATAATTTGAGATGACAGGGATACAAGAAGGTTAATAAATGTCTGCTAGATAAATGTTACCCCCCCCCCTTTCCACCATCCTCCTGTGTCCTTTGTTTTTCTTGCAGGTACAAACTACGATCAATATTCTCAATGAATGTTTACCAACACTAACATTTGCATGCAGGAAGGGCAAAGGGATTGGCATAAGTCATTGGAGTTAAAAGCAAAAAGGAACATACAAAACTCTCAGTTGCTGGTCAATTTGTCCCAACTTCAACAATCCCCCCCATATCTTTGTGTTTGCATTTCTTGCCTTCCTTTGCAGGATCACTTTATCTTAAACATGATACCCCAACTTGCCGCATAAATAACATTTGATAGAGAAGGTCTCATGACCTATCAGGAACACAAGAAGGTCAAACACGCTTGAGAGAACAACGTACGACCCCTGTTCACCACACTCCCTCTTAACTTGTTCTCGTGCAGTTAGAACCTAACATCATATGCCCCGTAACTTAGGGGCTACACAAATATTAACATTGATTGAAGGTAGAGAAGCTGCAAGAAGGACAAATGCATTCGAAAGATGGTGTTATCGCCAAATACTAAAAGTTAGCAGGATAAACAAAATTACCAACAAGAGATATTTGACAGAGCAAAAAAATAAATAAATATAAAAAAAACCATGTCTATTAAAGCAGATCGCTCGACGTAAATCGTCATTCTTTGGCCATATTGCAAGGAGCCCAAACCAAAATTTGTTTGTCGCATCATTGAAGGATTTATAAATGGCAAAAGAGCACAGAGTAGACCTCGGAGAACGTGGGTAGAGGACATCAAAAAGTGGTCCAGCATCAGAGAATATGGACAGTTGAAAGGAAGAACAGAACAGAGAACAGTGGAGATCCATGATAGGCAACCTTCGGTCTTACGAGGACGCTACATAGATAGACAGATAGATAGATAGAAAGAAAGAAATTTGCAAGTCATGCTAGTAGATGCAAGCAACAAGAAACAAAAAAATACTCCTAATGAGTTAACCAAGTTTTCTCCACTGCACTGTCTCTCAGCCCGCTTCTTTCAGATCCACATTGACATGTTTTAGTATAAGAGCGATCAAAATTTGTTGGTTTCAGCCCAAATGAGCTGAAATGGTTAGATAACTTAGTCTGCATAAACCTAGGAACCGGGGGCACTGGGGACATGCGCCCCCAAGATGTTGCTATAACAAAGAAGTGCCCCTTTTTAAATTTTAGTACTCAGGCCTTTTCGTTTGACGCGTGCGATCGCACTCGCACACGCTGGCACACGCGCAGATTCATGTACGAGTGCGTTTTGTCGCACGCGCAAAGCGATCTTTTAGTGGGGTCATCAGGCAAGAATAGAACGTGAGCTGGCCACTTCGATATTGTCATTGAAGTGGAGATAAACATGAATTTTGTTTCAACAAAGCCAAGTCATGAGAGGACGACGTTTCAAGGAACAATCCAGATGACCTTGCCGTTAAAGGGAATGTGCAATGGTAAATAGGCATCTCTATAAATAGAACAAAGAAGATGCGCAAACACAGCATGGTTTCTTTAGCTATGGATTATTAACAACACGTGTGGGCCATCAATTTCAATGGACTATTTTTAGATTTTTCTGCTCTGTGCAAATGCAGGCTTTTAGCCCTGCACAAACCCTTTAAGTTACCACTTGAAATCATCATAAGCCGTGGTTACTAATGAATGAGAAGAAACCAGACCACTTCAATAAGCAAAGACTGCTACAACATTATTAATTGCATGTGGAATTGTGACAACAAATGTCCGCGTTTTATTGCAAACTAATACGTTTGTCCATATCTAGGGCGGAAAGTTTCTTAAAGTTTAAGTACGGAAGTTTCGAATTCTCATTTTTCTTGTTATTGAAATCTCTTGAGCTTCTTCATATACTTCATTGCCAGTTGTACGAAACCATGCCTTTTCTAGACATCAATCGAGAAAATTTGAGTAACGAAGTGCAACTAATATGTGGCAGCTTTATCGAGACTACGTGTTCTTTAGGAATGATTGCCTCTGCAGGTTTCTAACGTGGAGAAGCAAAGATTATAGTGAGGATTTGATGTAAATGCTTGTCGTAAAAAACTAGATTTGGGTGAAGGGGCAAGAAAGTAAGGGCCAAGCTACAAATTGATTAGCAAATTAATTTTTGGCAGGTTTCGCTACTGTCAGATGGATGCTTATAGCTGGCTGGGACTGATTATACCGAGATTGTATGAAAGAGAAACCGAGCTGTTTCATTTCAGACGAAAGGGGCCTAAATTTACTTCATCGAAAACTCTCTTTGACAGAGTCAATCTCAGGGATGGAGGCTATCTCAAGAATGCTCCTTTAATCCAGGAATGACCCTGATGATGTGATACTTAATTCCCAATTGACCTTCACACTCAAACTAGATGTCGGAAATGTAGGTGACCTAACTTCTTGACCTTTCCAGAAATTAAAGCAAAACAGTCTCATTGAACAATTCTTAGAAAACAACAAAGCATCTTCGAGAAGCAAAGAAAGTCTCAGAAACCAAGTCAGATCATATTTGAAATCACAGAACTTTCGCAACAAATTTCATTCTCCTTTGCCGTGCATGAAGCTGGTTACAAGATAGCCCAATTGAAATCGAATGATATAAGGGCGAAAGGTGACCTTACTTACCCAAGTTTTTTGGGTTTCATGGAATTCAAACTTGAGCAGAATTAAAAAATCTTTATACTGACGTGTTCAATTTATGGTTGAAAAGGCCTAAATTATGATTCTTTGTATACGTTGAAACATAGTTGAAATGGAACAACCGTGACAATTTTCACATATTTCCAGCGTGTGCGATCGCACGCGCAAAGTGATCTACGAATGCAAAATGCCACACGCGTACCATATTTCTCACGAAAAGGCCTGAGTACTGCCCTTTGATTCCTGAGGAAACGTATTCTTGAACTGTCATATCCTCACCCTAAAGTTGAGATGCTTCCTATATCCTTCTTAGTCTGGACACAAAGCTGTACTCCCATATTCCAAACGTTAGAGCAAATGCAATACAAGAGATTGATCACTGATACATTTGTCTCTCTGCACTCTTGATTTATTGAATTAGCAGATGATGTTGCCAAGGAGTGGACCAAATTTAGCAGGTTCAAACCAGCATATCAAGATATTATGGCGAGTTGTCACATTCTGTCATCACTTTGAACACAACTCGTTCAACCCTATATGCCCATTACTGTCCCATGATCCAATGGTTGGCATCTAGTTAAAATAGTCAGATCCACAAATGCTCAAAAACAGGTTGCTGTGGCATCATTGCCCAGCAGGCGCATCAAGAATAGCATCTGCACAGAAACCCAACTTGACTGTCTGTCAAGGCTCTTGGTTTATGTATTAGAAGTTATTACGAAAAATACACATGCACTTCACCTGAGACAGCTGGAATTAGCCCAAAAGTTTGGCCAGGACCAACATTGTAAATCAGTTTATCTTTAGCGACCTGCTTCTGCAGTTTCATTCATTGAATTGATACAAAAAATCAATGTACTGACTTCGCAGCAATTATTAGAACAGAGCTGTCACACAGGTACTCATTTGTTGCTAATATACACAGATTCAAGCATAGTAATTTGCAATCCTTGCAACCACACTCTATGAAAATTATCCGCACAGCAGAAATCGTCCCAGTCAGATCAACAGTCAAACAAACAAACAACCAGAATCTGTTGCCAATCTATAGTGCAATGAATGATATATACCCCTTCACGGTAGTTATTACGATTATCATAACTTTTACTCCCCAGAATTAACAGGGACTATCAAAATGTTGTGTGGTGTCTCAATTATTAGGTCACTTTCTCATCTCTGGTCTACCCACCCAACTATCTGGTAGGCTCAAGATGTTTTCAGATAGGGAAATATACCACACGTAATATGAGGGAAATACTACCCTCCTATGTTTTAAAAGGGGAAATAATACCCCAAGTGATGTGATGACGGGAAAGATTACCCATGTTTTAAAAGGGGAAATAATACCCCAGGGGAAATAATACCCCAGGGGAAATAATACCCCAGGTGACGTACTGAAGGCAATACTTTACTGCAAGGGAAAGATTACCCCAAGTTGCATGAGAGTAAGAGTATCCTACTTTGTTTTGCAGTTTGTCATTTTGTTGATAGTTTGTTTAAGTTTCAATTTCGATACGATCCCAAAAGCTGCCACATTTTGTAGAATTTTTGAATGTGCACAATAGTGATCGAAGCTCTAATTCCACATTATCAAACCTCGCATATAAAAATATATAAAAATAACGCTCAATCCAGACCCTTTTGTAGAATAGCTAAAACAAACGTCTATGAAATATTTCAGGAAGATTGTGGCTACAAGTTATCAGGCCAACCAAAAAAGATACTTTAAACTTTTATTTTCGTTTTAATGAAAATCTGGTGGCAAGATTGAGAATAACAAGAAAGTCGAATGTTAATCTCTTTCATAAACATCTTGCTCAAATATAACTAATTTAGATTACAAACTGTGAGTAAATTCAGGTAGATTGTAAGCTTGGAAATTGGTTGATAGCTGCATCAACAGACCTAGACTGCTGACTTTGCTAAGCACATACAGTGTTTCCGTTCCAAAGGACATGTGCATGAGTGAGCTTCAACAGAGAGTGCATGACATGGTAATCATTTGCAAACCAATCAAATCTTTTTCGATAATGCATGTTTCTCTTAAGAATTTAAGTGTGCTTAAGATCACTTCTGTACAGAAGGCAAAAGCTACGAGTTTGATAACAGATTTGAGCAAACGTTCTTTGAAATTCTGGAGGTGTTGGACTTTTGTCATGGCAGTTCCTGAGTGATACATTCAGATGAGATGAGATGGATGTGACCTGCAGAGCAGGACCTGTTTCAAACACCATTTCCAAAGTTCTGCTTCATTTGTCGCTAGAAACTTGATCCATAGGTAATTATTGCACTTGACTGCTGGAAGAATTGTGGAAGGGAAAGTCTTCCCTAGGCGTATCTTTCATGGCCATGGTCTGGCCTAACTCTGCACAAACAAACACCACGTCCACCAACATGGCCAAGGCTTAGATTCTTCTGCTTGCAATTATCCTCATTGTCAGGGCAAAGGAAAGAAATGCTAGCATGATTTTAAACAGATTCTCCAACTTAAAATAGTTTCCACGACGGGCATAAGGGCTGTGAAGCGCTCCATAATGATCATCCATTTCTCGCAACTTTAGGCCACACTCCAAGCGGAAACTTGACAGGGTTTGGAAATATGGCCTCGTTTTCGTTTTGCATTTTTTATCCTTGTTTACGAAGAGCAGTTTTGATACCCCTTCTATAGGTTTGATACAAAGTTTGAATTTGCCTACTGTAAGTGACATCATTAAAAGTGAAACCAAAACCACAGTGCTTAAATCGCTAAACGGTCTCGTCCCGGACTACCTTTCCAGCTTGTTCGAACAAAAGTCGACTCGAAATGTCAGGGAACTGAGAAATACCGAAACTGATCTTTCGATACCTTTACGAAAAACTAGCAATGGGCAACGGGCTATATCTTTTCGTGGACCAAAGCTTTGGAATAACGTTGAACTTGATGTTAAACAGGCACCAACTCTTGCCGCCTTTAAGAGAAGAATCAAATCGTCGTAATCTGAAACCGTTTTATGCCACGACCCCCTGAAAAGCAGCTCTCATGGACTGATGGGGCTACCGTGCCTAAATAAATAAAAATGAAATGAAAAAAAAACGAAAAGAGATTACACCGTTGCGAATGGCATGTAGTCCTTTTTTGAATGTTTTTCTCTCTTAATCTGTGAAACTACATATTTCAATATGCTAAGAAGTGCGAAATGACGTCATTTTATATGACGTCACTTCACGTTGACGTGAATGAGGCTACCAAGGGCGTTGATATTATACCACTCACATTGCTAGCCTCCTTATCGCGCCTTCGCACACTCGTACAAAATACAAAATGGCGACGATATAAGGCTTACCTTACGAAGATTCATCAACCAATTTATGAAAGTTGGAGGCATCAAAACTTGGAAAGAACTAACGATTGGTGTTCAGCAGTTGGTAAGGTTGCTTTTTAACGATGATTCTATCAACCCCGGACTTTTCCTTTAACTAAGAATAGTTTTCAATTCTTTATTCGACGTGCCATATTATGCAACAGTTCATTTTCCGGCTTCGTGAAGCTCGAATTGAGTGGTAAAAAGTACTAACTTATAATGTTCCCCAAGACCAGTTGGATGTGATTTTTCAGACCTTGCTTTGAATGATCTCTATAAGTCTTGCTCGTCGTCAAAGGAAAGCCTAGTTCACACAAGGTCTTCTGAGGCGTTAGAGTCGTGCAGAAAGACCCGAAAGACAAAGGATTCAAACTCCGAGTCTTTGTCTTTTTGGTCTTTCTGCACGACCTTAACGACCCAAACGACCTACTGTGAATCCGGCTTAAGGTGTGAACCCAGTGTTGCTCATCCGGAGATTCCCCCTTCACCGCGACGATGAAGGAAGGCATACAGTCTCTCTGGTTTTGCCTTGAACATGAACATTAAGTGTTAGAGCTCATAACTCCATTTTTAGATTACTAATGTCTTCATATGATATGCCAAATTGTAAGTTGAAATGTCTAGCATGTAACTAGAATGATTAGAAATTGCCCGGTTCAAAAGTTTTTTCTCTGCGTTTAATAAGACACCGGAACTTTTTTGGGACACCCGGTATTGTGCTCACATAGTTTCTTTAACATCTCACATAGCAACAGCACCAACAATACAGTCTTCAACCCGGGGGGGGGTGGTACTTCACTATGGGTAAGACGGGGATGTGCGCCAGTTTTGGGTAGTTTTTGGCCTGAAAATTCTGGGATTGGAGTATCCTTTTACAGGAAAATTTCTGTGATTGGGGTGTACTTTCACTCGGAATTTTCTGGGATTGGGGTTTACTGTTATACATACTGAAATTCTTTATAAATTTTCGAGCAATACGTGGTCAGTTTCAGGTGAACTGATTTCAAGTATTTTTGTGTTGAAAAACGTCCTCAGATCAGAACCTTGTTCCAATGGCCACTTAGAACCAAAATACTCGCTCCTAGCCCTCAATCCCTTATCCCCTTGACGTCGGAATTGTTTTTGTTACTTCTTCGATTGGGTATCAATATATGACATATATTCTGGGATTGGGTATCAATATCGGACCAAATTTCTGGGATTGGGTCGTAACAAAAATCCTTGCGGCGCACACCCCCGTATGAATTTATAATGAAGTACCCCCCCCCCCCCGGGGTCTTCAATCAACTTGCATTGTCTTGCAGACAACATACCAAGTGAAGATCCAGTCACAGCCTAAATACTTTTGGCTCATTTGATCCAAGGATTCATTGGCTCGCCAACTACTGCTAACATTGCCCATTTATAGCTCATGAACAAAGCGTCATAGAATCATGGAGAAAAAAGGACCTAGAAATTCAATGTTTTCTCCTCTGAACGGCAATCCCCCTAACACTTGAAAAAGGAAAGACGATTTCTCGTATCGAATTTAGTTTAAATGGTGAAAAATGGCAGTTATCTGCGGCTCAAAAAAACATGTCCTTATGAAAACAAGAAGCCGAACGGCTTGAACACGGTAGCAACAATTTGAAAGTTGCCTACATTCCACAATGGCAACAAATATGGATACATTTAGGAAGGGGATATCTGGTTGAAGTGTTTCCATTGAAATCCAACCAATGTAATTTACACGTATTTTTGTATAAGAAACCAAGAATTTGGGCCAGTATTGAAAGTTTCTAAAAATTACCAGATCTCGAGTATTCAGAGTTTCTTATGAGTTTTTTAAAGGCTTTTTACGATTTTGTTGACTACCTGTGCCCTCCTGAAAATGTCAAAACAACGTTTATTAAAGAAACATCGCTCAAGTACCTTGTGAGTAACATGAGACAAGAAACAAGTCAAAATAGAATACAAATATGTCAAAGATTTTCTTTCTCGAAACAATTAGTTTCTTAAGTTGTATCGCAACGGTGGAGTTTCTTAATTTTTTGGTGATATGAGAGTTGAGTTTCTTCTAAGCAGTTTCTTATAAAAAAATACGTGTATGCTTACGTTTTGAAAATTTAAAGCTGAAATTTTACTCTCAAGGTCTTCTTCGCAACAGTCGAAAATACTTTTCCTTACCAAACAAAAAATATTTCCGGATTGTATCCAACCTGGCGAGGGGTTAAAATTCACGCTATTCGATGATCTGCGCAGTATTCATCATAAATATCATAAATAAGAAGTTCAATATTGTTGTGATTAGGTGGGGCCCCCTTCCAAGAATCTGCTCTCCACTGGCAATAAATCAAAAACAGTCTGACAAACCACGGTTGAGTCTCTTATGCAGGCAATGGCAAGCATTTGGGAATTTCCATCATAAAGCAAAAGGATTAAGATGTCTTTGGTTCGTCACTCTCATTGAGGTCATCTCCATTGAAAACCCGAGGCAAACCGCGGGATGACACAATTGCTTACGCAGCACGGGAAAGTCCTATTTCTGATTTTGAGGGTGTTTCAAACAATGTATGCAACTTCCTTGCTACCGTGACCAAAGTTTTGTTTTCAAAAATGATTTATATCTTTCCAACAAACCTTCTCGAAGTGAAAAAATAATCAAACGTTTTTGCCGAGTTCTGCCAGTGGCCCAGGGTCAAAACCTTCACAATCTCATTTTCACGGACCAATCAAACAGCGAATAAGCGAGGAAGACAAAAATAACCCGCGAAGATTTTACTAACTATTACCTAACTCGAAATGCAACCAGGTCCAAAGTTTGACGCAACATGAAATAGTTTACAAAAGAGCCACAGTTTGTGGATATGTACAATGAGGTATCAAGCAAAAGTTTGTCACCCTCCTGGTTTATGATTTAGAAATGTGATCACGTCAGATCCTTAAAAGTTGAAACATAAAATAAGCTGTAGCTAAAAAAAATCAAATTTCTGAAAATCCAACGGTAGAATTATTGAAAAGTTGCAAAAGATTCTTTTAAGCCATTCATTTAGAAGAAATAGGTCATAAAATTTTACATCCACCGGATTTTACGCCAACTGAAAGATCTGCAACCTACTGTACTTCCTATTAAACAAGACATTTGCCTTTTAATATCTAGGAAGCAGTAACCGTTAAAACGGTTACCAGATCTTTACTAAATCCGAAGAGACCTGTCAAATTATTGCAAGGAAAAAAAGAATACGCATACCTGTCCAAGTGCACTCATTAATGAAAATCCAATGATATTCTTGATGATAAAGGGATAGTTGAGACAGAAGTCAATAAATTTCCATAATTCTCCGGTGAAAATAATAGCTGGAAAGAAAATTGGAAATTTTTCACATGACAGAAATAATTTCCTTGATTCCTTCTAATATTACTAGGAAAATTTGGTCTTAGGGTATCTCTTGTTGTGAGAGTGTTGAATATGACGAAGCTCATCTACAATACAATGACTAAAACTGTTTATCATTTCAGTGACCAAAGTTTCATTTCCAAGAAACTGAATGTTTCAATCAGCATGCTCTGATACTGATATTTTTTTTTTTGGGGGGGGGGGGGTTCGAAACGCAATTGTTTTTGTTCCTACACCACTTTAATTTTCATTAATTTTTTCATTTAATTTTCTTTGCAATCAAAACATTCAATATCAAATCAAACCCTTTCACAAATCAAAACATATGGTATCAATTTACAATTACGAAAACCTTACAAATAAACTCTACAGCCCTATAAAACTTAGCCTTATCAAGCCTGGGGGGGGGCTGAATCAGCCCCCCAGCGGTTTTTCTTCTGTAGATTTTTATCAAGTGCACTTGCAACGCTGAATCTTTCTGACTTCTAGTTTCTATCCTTGTCACGATCCAAAATTAATTTTTAGAAAAAAATCAAATTCATTCCAGGGGGTAAACGCGATCAGTGTTCACGCGATGTATGTGTAAAATTTTGAATATGAAATGATGAAAAGAAGGGAATGCATACTAATTTTGATACTCTATCCAACAAATTAGCTATTTTTATTATTTGAACGTTTGTAATTGGTACTACGCAAGCCCACATTCTTTGCATTCCAGCGCGATGAAGTCATCACTTTTTATTAATTTTTCTTCACACAGCAAATGCTATTTAGACATAGAATACAAAGAAATCGGACCGATGTCCGCAATGCTTTTCGTTTTCTCACAATCAACGATTGAAAATTTTTAGTACTGAATCCTATTAACTTTGAAAATTGAACAATGTGACGTCATGGAGAGGTCACATAACATATCTAAAAATAGATTTCATGTTTGGGTTCACCACATGATGTTCCATACACATGCAATCTTTTAAGGCTCGAGGTTGTTCAGAACAGAAATGAATTGAGGGGGCTGAATCAGCCCCCAGGTCTTCCTAGAGCATCAAATACCCTAGGCCTGATAGGGTTAAGGGATTTCCTCTTGCCAACTCTTCTTATACTATTAAAATTATTTAGTTTCAGCACTGCTGGCAGGTCTGCATTTTGATGCATAGTAAAAATTTTGAAAATAGCCGTAAACAACGGATTCATCATACTAAACCAATAAACGCAACAAAATACCGTAATCTGTATAAAGAAGTAAGTAAATAAGTAAGTAAGTAAGTAAGTAAGTAAGTGAGTAAGTAAGTAAGTAAGTAAGTAAGTAAGTAAGTAAGTAAGTAAGTAAGTAAGTAAGTAAGTAAGTAAGTAAGTAAGTAAGTAAGTAAGTAAGTAAAAATTTGCCATAAAAAAGAACAAAAAAAAACCAAAAAGTCATAAAAAAACACTAAAGGAAAAATAAAGAATCTAATTACAAATGCACACTATAATAAAAATTTCAAAGGCTAAATATACATTAAAAACATCCCCAGTTTAAAAATGGCAGGGATGGCATTAAAAGGTCAATACAACCTTGTTTCCATAATGGTCCCCCCAGAGGTGTCTATGAAAGAAAAGTTTACACAAACGAAACAGAAAAACAATGTTTATTGTTGAAAAGTTGGCAGTTATGCTGCATTTTTTATATTGTTGACGGATAAATTCTGTTAAAGCTTTTAGAAATTTAATAATATATATAAGGGCTATTTTCTCGGTTCTGAAGATCATTAAAGAATTTATCCTTGATCTTATGCTAGAAGCTGTTGACATTATCAGAAGATTTTAGGCCTGACTGCAAACTATTCCAAATTTTGGGTCCTATATAGGAGAGATCATTCTGCCCCGCGTTAGTCTTTCGAAATGGTAGATTTAGTCTATTTTTAGATCTTCGAGTGATCCGGCCCTGGCAAACTGGTGAGAACATCTCGACTCATCAGCATGGTCGAAATACCCTAAATCAACTGGATCCCAGCTTCTACTAAAAATGCTCCTTGATCTCTCTTTAAGAAGCGTTTCAGAGAAATGGAACCAGTCTGCCTCTTGTGACCTCGCGAAATTTGGCGTGTGGCGGTACGGTGGAATTCCTTATCAGGCTATCTGGGATTCAGCTATTGCTAATAAAAGTTTTAGCAGCATGTGAATCTTTCGGAGGGTCACTTGGGGAAAACGGCAGAGTTGCTAGCGCAGCCTCTAAGGATTCAGTAGAACTTTGAAACGCCTCCACTCCCTTCCCAAAGTTACGAGTGACAAACAGATTTAAAGAGGCATCTAATTTCATTGTTTTTAATTGTAAATATGGCATTTTCATGTAAACAACCTAATGTGTATAAATTCTCGGCTGCCCAGTAAAGTTTTAGTCTGATGAAGACTTTTAAATCGAAACGTTAAGGAAAATAAAACAGTTTTATTTCTTTTAATAACAATAACAACAATAATGATAATAATAATAATTATAATATCGGATGATTTGACAAATTAAGAACAAACTGTAATAAACGTCTTATAGCCAAATATGGTCCTTGCACATCACCAGAAATCAGCAGTCCTACTGTCCATACATTTTTCGCACCTATTTCGCCATATGATGCTACCACAAATCATGTTTGATACACAGCACCACTTCATTGTCTCTTTTGCCTCTTCCCCTGACAGTCCTAGCCTTTTCAAGTTTCCTCTCACATTCTTATGTACGGTCCCAAGTGATCCAAAGCACATAACACTGATACTTGTTGCAATTCCATGTCGATTCAGTAAATTCATACAGTCAATATAACCACCTATTATGAAAACAGCAGAAACAATGGATAGCACATGTCATCCGGAGAGAGAACAACCACCCCTGCAAGATGTTAACCTTCCACACAAATAGGATCAAAAGAAGAGGCCGAAAAGTACCTTCCATAATAGAAAGAACCATCTCGTCAAGCAAAAAAAGCAAAGGTCAATTCTTGTCTGACTGCTTGAAGAAAAGTAACTCTTGATGAAAGATCAACTGTAATAACAGTCAATGATTGCCAATTGCTTCCAAATTGGAAGCGGCTAACTCTAATTATTATTATTATTATTATTATTATTATTATTATTATTATTATTATTATTATTATTATTATTATTATTATTATTATCAATGGTTGATACTTATTTCTTTTCTCTTGATAAGATGTATCCATATAGAAATCAAAGCAGACAGTGACTTCAACAATTTCACATTCTCTCCCGTTCACTTTTATCTCTACTATATCATCAGGATTCCTTTGGTTTAGCTGTTGCAATGCGTTTTTGATATGTGGGAAAGCTGTTTCTACCATTTTGTTGACAAATAACGCTGATGTTGAATTCTTTTTTTTCGGATTTTTTGACCAAGGAATTCTACGAACCGATCGTGCCTTAGCGAATATAAATCTTTGTAGTTTCTGCAGGAATTCATTAAGCGTGCCATTGATTCAGTCCTTTCATTGCACATTGAGCATCTTCTATCGTGATCCTTATTCCACATATGAATTAGCTGGTTACAAGGGATTTGATTCATACGTGCACGTAGAATAAACTTGACTAAGCTGTCAGACAGCTTCCATCCGTAATAAACTTGATGCGAAATCTTTTTGTCTATATTCTCCATTCCTATAAATTTTCAAAAATCAACCATCCTTGCAATTGGGCAGAAATCTGCCTTAAGTCAGGCAAAATTTTCGTAAACAATGGAGCTTTTGTCGGGGAGTCTCCAAAATTATTCCTTTCTCTACACCGATGAGGGAAGCGCAACATTAGCTACATTTCTATCTGCACACAATTCCACAGCAACAAAAGCATCAGACATCATTCAGTTAGTTAAACAAAGCTCAACAAAATTTTGCTGAAATATCACCACATACAGTTATTTCAACAGGAAAGTTATTGAACTCCGTTTACAAATCATTGACTGATCTTTGTCTGGAGCTATGAAACTGTTACATTGCTTATCTTGAACAAGACTAGTAAGTAGTGTTTATTCCTACAATGAAGTGATATGAATCAAAACAGTATTTCTAGGAGGGTTCTACCAATCTCAAATGCCCTTGATGGATTATGCTGCCACATTCTACTATTAGGCTCTTTTAGCAGCAAGACGCGGACGTCTTTGAAAACGCAGCTACTTTTTTTATGTTTTTAGAGCATTCTAATTTTCCAGCCTTTTCCCCCTAAAAAGCTGCTAACAGACAGACAAATTCCATAAGAACAGCTTGCATTCTCGCATTTCCATCATTTGTGAATATGCTCACATTGCACTTTGCTTCCCTTCTCGACGTCCTATTTTTGCAGTGCGGCCTTCAAAGTATACTTTTCGGGTTGTCAGTTTCAGAATAGAATGTACAATAAGTCTCTCGAGAATCGCCAAGGTTTTGAACTTGATTTCACCTTGTAATTTACATCCTCGAACAAAAGAATTATGCTGGCGTCTTCTTGACTCGCGTTCTCTTGCTATTCTTCCAAGGCTGTGCGATGTTTCGGGCTTTTTCGGAACGAGACGACCGTAGAGAGAGCAGAAGGGTTAATCATCCCAGCGCATTTTCTTTTATTTTTTAAAACCATACATACATTTTTCTCCGTGTTAAGCTCTTGCAGATCTAATTTTAGAGTCGAGATGGTGCTTTGGAATGTTTATGTTAAATTTCTGTCATAGTGAAGCATGGAGTTTTGCGAACATTTTCCTTCATCTTCAAGATGCTGTAATTTCGTCATTTTTCGAGATTCAAAGTTTGCTCTTTCTGGAATTGTGCCTTTATCATCGAGAAATGGCAAGCTGCAAAAATTTTTAAAAAATTCGATCACAAATTTTACACGTTTAGCTTTTCGCGAAGGATGGCCAAACTGAACAAAAATGACCCATCAGTCAAAAATCACGGCATCTGATTGGTGGAGAAGCGAGTGCAAGGACACGTGACCCTTCGCGCTCTCGTCCAATTAGGATATGAGCCCTTTGTTTCCAAAGGGACAACCGAGAATTTATATTCTACATTATAAACAACCTAAAATAAAAGTAAAGTACAATTACATTTTACGAAGAGAACCCCATCCTTACTAAACATGACTGCTATTGAAATTAAAACCAAGTGGGAATGAAAATTCACGTTTGAGCTCAAAATGTTTGAAGCCTGGTCCACACCAGGTACCACGGGCCGCCAAGGCCGCCCAAAAAGACCCGAGGACAAAGGACCCAAACTCTGAGTCTCTGTCCCCTGAGTCCCTCCGAGCCACCCAACCACCCAAGAGACCCAGTGCGACCCAGGCCCCAATCGTAAACAAGAAAATGAAATTCTTTGGCTGATTAGCAATTATTCACCCTTTGAGACCAGATAAATCACGGACCAAACCTCCAAGGAATCCAGCAGGCAACCCCGCAGCCCTCCTATATGACCTTTCAACGATTCGCAAATTGCTGAATCTTGAATGGCTTGATAGGGAATTCCACCCTAACGCCACATGCAAAAAACATGAAGCCAAACAGGAAGACGGCAGAGTACCGCCAACCGAACTCCCCAGAGACACCAGATTCAATGGCAGGAGTTAGGCCAAGCCACACGCAAACATATCGAGTTCCACATCTGCAAACATATCGCTTTCAAGGTGCATTGACTTGATATTGACAAACAGAGGGAGGAACTTTCAACAAACAACGGCTGTTGAAACTGGATTATCAGATTTTCACAAAATGGTCGTTACAGTTTTGAAAGCTTCTTTTGATAAGCAAAAACCAAACGTAGTTAACTACAGAGACTATAGAAACTTTCAAGAAGAAGTATTTCGACAGGATCTTCAGAAACAAATTGCTGACCTTGATGTACAACGCTTGACTTATACATCTTTTCAGGGTGCCTTTGGACATGTCTTAGATAACCATGCACCGATGAAAAAGAGGTACATTCGTGCGAATGACAGCCCATTTATGAACCGAACTCTTCACAAGGCTTTCATGCGACGCACGAGACTAAAGAATAAGTATAATAAGAATAGAACAGCTGAAAACTGGGATGCTTTCCGCAGACAGCGCAAAGGTTGCGTTAAATTATCCCGTAAGGCAAAAAGAGATTTTTACTATCAAACTGACATCTCAGCAGTTACAGACAACAAAAAATTTTGGATAACAGTCAAACCTTTTATTTCGGATAAGAGCTCATCAAAATCACGAATAACGTTGGTGGAAGGAGGGAAAATTGTGTCGAATGAGTCTGACGTAGCTGAAACGTTTAATAACTTTTTTGTCACAATCACTGATTCTCTTGGAATTATCGAAAATGAAAATATTATTCTTGCTTCTGAAGATATCAGTGACCCCATCGATCAAATAGTGTTAAAATTTTCGAGGCACCCAAGTATTCAAAAATTCGTTCATTCAATGAAAACAATGGTTGTTTCTCATTTGAAAAGGTTTCCATTGAAAATATCAAAAATGGGATTAGTGAGCTAAACCCCTCTAAAGCAACCACTACCAAGAGTATCCCTCCAAAGTTGTTAAAATCCGAATCAGAAATAGTTTCTGCACCCTTGCAAATCATATTTAATGACTCAATAGAACATTCTTCCTTTCCTGATGAATTGAAATTAGCCGATGTATCTTCTTTTTTTAAAAAGGAGGTCAAAACCTTCAAGGGTAATTACAGACCTATCAGTGTGCTCCCGACAGTGTCAAAGGTATTTGAAAGGCTCATGGGTACTCAAACATCAGCATATATGTCTCAGTATTTACCATCTCTGCTTTGCGGATTTCGTAAGGGCTACAATGCACAACATGCATTGATACGGGCAATTGAAAAATGGAGAACGTGCCTCGACAAGGGTGGAAAAGTTGGAGCTATATTCATGGACCTTTCAAAGGCCTTTGACTGTATTCGACATGACTTGCTGATTGCTAAGTTACATGCGTACGGATTTAGCCGTGAAGCTTCATTGCTTGTCAACAGCTATCTGGAAAATCAGCAACAAAGAGTAAAAATCAATGGTTCTTTCAGTAACCATAAGCATGATCAGGTTGGTGTTCCGCAAGGATCCGTCCTTGGACCTCTCCTTTTCAATATCTACATCAATGACCTTCTGTTATCGATTCAAGAGACAGATATATGTAACTATGCCGATGATACAACCATTTATACGTGCGATATGCGTTTCGAAAATGTAATCTCCATGTTAGAAAATGACTCCAAAATTATAATTGAATGGTTTGGAAATAATTACATGAAACTTAGCAAAGACAAATGCCACTTTATGATTTTTGGTGAAAGAAAGAATCAAGATGTCGTCATAAATATTGGCAACTGTACCGTTGATAATTCACAAGAAGAGAAACTTTTAGGGGTGTTGATTGATTCAAATCTCAACTTTGAAAAGCATGTAAGCAATATTTGTAAAAAGGCTGCCAAAAAACTATTTGCCTTGTCACGCATGTCCGCATATCTTGGAACTGATAAATTAAGACTTTTGATGAGAGCATTCGTAACTAGCCAGTTTCAGTACTGTCCTTTGGTATGGATGTTCCATAGCAGGAAAATGAATAACAAGATCAACAGATTGCATGAAAGAGCCTTACGAATAGCTTATAAAGACTATACTTCCAGCTTTGTATCATTATTAGAAAAAGATAGATCTGTAACAATACATCAGAAAAATGTGCAATTGCTAATGACTGAAAAGTTCAAAACTAAAAATAATTTAAACCCCAGTTTTATGGATGAAATTTTCCTGAAAAGAAGTGTCACATATAATTTGAGAAATGCCAATACATTTTTACTTCCTATGGTACATACAGTTAATTATGGTACTGAATCAGTCCGATACAAAGGGCAGCGTATTTGGCACTCTCTTCCACAGGAAATTAAGGATTCTTCTTCTGTGCAACAATTCAAGAATAAAATCAAATATTGGAACAATGAAGGCTGCGACTGCAGACTTTGCAGGCAGTATATTCCTCGGCTCGGCTTTTTATAGTTTTTATAGTTTTACACCATTTTTAATATGAACTTTGTAAATTGATATGAACTTTGTGAATTTTGTAATTTTATCGACTTATTTTTCTTGTATATATTCATGTAGCATTGTATTAATTTGTTGGCTTGAATTAGCTTTTTTAATTATATATAGCTATGTAAGTTGCCAACGTAAAACAAATTGATAATAATAATGAATTGCAGTTATATCTCCCCAAAAAGTTTTTGAAAGATCTATTTCCGTCCGAATTTTCAAAGGTATCCCCTTCCGTTATGACGTTGCATATCTGGCAACTTTTCCTGCCATTGCACCTGTACGTACCCCTAGCCAAAGGAGGTCCACCAACACTCGGTAATTTAGCTCTAACGAGTTCATCTTTGAGACTTTTGGCCTTCCGAAATGACAAAAATATATTGTTTTGGAACACTTCTTTGTGTTCATCATCTACCAAAAGGAGTTTTGAATTATCTTTTAAAATCTCATAGATTTTGTCAAGAGCTGGATGATACTTAAGTACCAGAGGTATTCTCTTGTCATCCTTAGTTTTTGGTTGCCCATCCAAAAGACTTAAACGATCGCGGTTGCGGACTTTCCTGATTTGTTCAAGAACCTCATTCATTCATTTCATTTTCATTTCATTCATTTTAAAATATTTATACTGGTATAAGTTTCATTAACATGTTTTTCAAACTGACCTGTTTAAAATTAGAAAAAAAATTAAAGGAAAAGAGACTAAGCTAAGAACAAAAGAAATTTATACACCTAATTTACAATATAATACAATGGATATGAAAGAGAATCATAAATTAAAGTTGTACCGCCCTCCATAGTCGTTCCTTGAAAGCTTTCAGAGAAGGTGCTAATTTTGCTTCTCTTTCTAAACTGTTCCAAAGTTTTACACCGCGATATGAAAAAGCCTTTTGGCCATTGGCAGTTTTTAATAACGGTAACCTAAGATCAGTTTCTGTTGAGCGCATAGATCGTTCTCTATCATCTGAATACTTAGTAAATAGATTTTTCATGTAGACAAGGCTAGCGAATTCAAAAACTTGTATGTTAGCGTGGCGGTTTCTTTTCTTATAAGATTACTGATAGTCGGCCAGCCAAGATTCTGAATTAGTGGAGCAGCAGAAGCATCGTATGAGCTATTTGTTACGATTCTTGCAGCTCTGTTTTGGAATTTTTGCAAGGCGTTAATCTTTGATTCACTACAGCAGCCCCAGACGGAGCAACAGTAACTCAACTGGGGCTCGACAATGCCTCGGTAAATTTTGTTGAGCACATCAGATGGAAGATATTCCTTAGAATACTTAATAAGTCCAAGGGCTCGATTAGCCTTGGTCTTGATAGTACCGACATGTTTGTCCCAGTTTAGTTGACTATCTACTTGAACACCTAAGTATTTTGTATTCTCACCATTCTCACCATAGCTCCTGTTCAACAGCCACCCCTTAAGTTCCCCTACCCTCTCAATGAAAAATCGATCATCAGAACAAATCCGCCAAATCCGCAAGGCCTGGCTATAGGGTATACCCTTTTTAGTATGACCAGGATGGCATGAGGTAAGGAGTTGGTGAGTATCCGTTGGGTTAGTAAACAAATCCGTGTTTAATCGATCGCCCTCCCTCATTACCTGAACATCGAGAAAATTTATCTTCTCCCTTGACCAATTTGCAGTGAATTCTATCGAGGGGTGTGCTTGGTTAAGGAAGTCTAAAAATCGATCCAATTTCTCTTCACCGATCAAGAAAATATCATCGATGTACCGCCACCATAACCAAGGTCTATCCTGAGCTTGAGACAATAATTTTTCTTCCAATGCCGCCATGAAACGAATCGCATAAGATGGAGCGCATTTTGTACCTATGGCTGTGCCCCTCAACTGATGATAAAATTCACCATCAAACTCGAAAAAATTGTCCTTAAGAACAACGCGCGCCAGTTCCATTAGAGAATCAACGGAAATACTTGTATCTTCTCGATGTTCAAGAACTGCCTCCAAAGCTTCAAGCCCTTTCTCGTGTGGAATACTAGTCAGTATAGCAATTTGTAAAAAGACGAGTGCATGACAACGCCACAACATATAAATACGATGAGTAAAGCAAAGGGAAAAAACTCTACAAGATGCATATTAAAAAGGACATTTTCAAACTTAACACAATTTCTGGGCCAATCCTGAAAAGGGCGTCATAGTAGCCTGCCATGACTTATCATTATGGACTAGTAGGTTTAGTGTCAATATCAAAATAGATCAACGTCAGCAATTTTACAATGCCATTGCTCTAAATTCTTATGGGGAGGGTGGGGAGGGGTTTCTGATCAACAAACAAGCTATCGACGTGTGACCTTTAGACTCTTGAACGGACTATTTATACTGTCACTGTTGCACGTGGATAAACACAACTTAAAATCACTGGCACGCATCTCTATGCGACTTATTGTAACCCACAAAAGACTCGACTCTTTTTCTCTCTCTTGGGACTATATAAATTCAGTTATTTTCTTATTTATTTCATTCAACCGAAAATAACTACATTTATTTAGTATCTAGTTACAGTTACTTGAAAAAGTCTTTCATAACAGTAGTACTAGTCAGTACAGCAATTTGTATTTGTAACAAGGGGGCCAAACTCCGAGCAATAAAATTAATAACATCAAAGACCTAAGTTCAAAGAGACTGACAGAAGCGAGTGAATATTGTCCTTTACATAACCATCCTTAATTTTTTCTGATTTCGATCTACCGTGTCTCTTGAATAGCCGATCCCTGACTCCATTGTTCGCTGCAGCGGAGGCGCCACCTGATCGAAGGCTATGGAGTGAAAAATCAGATACGTTCTCCTTGCCTATTTTCATAAGGATCGCCTTTAATTGTTCTCGCATAGTCGTATAACTAATGGGCTTGTTGGCACTCCGATACTTGTATTCATTAGCTGACTTTAGGTGAGACAATTGACGAAAAATATAATCCTCATCACTAAAGATCTTGGTCTTTTCCAAATAGAGTTTCAATATTAATACTGGTTAAAGGGTCCGATCCTGTCTTAGCAATATACAGTTTAAATCCATCTCTGTATACGTCAGTCTTGCTTCTCTCTACAAACAATGTCATATGGGTCTCCTAGAAGGACACATTGCCTTTCTTTAAGGCAGAAACTTCGCTGAATCGGAGAAATCCAACAAAACTCAAAATAATGAAACAGAGATTCCTCAGCTCCAACAGGGACCCTTCAAGACCATTGCACAATTCGAAAATTTTTTGTAAGTCATCTACTGACATAGGCCGTTTCTTGTTCGTTGTTTTCGAACTGATACGCTTAGCGGCCTCCAGAATGTTAGTGCAAAGACTCGATTCACAAGGGTCTTTCCAATTACCAAGGTTATGAAAAAATTTCATAGCATAGAAAGTGTTCTTTATAACTGCGAATGACTCTCCATTTTGAATCAAATTTACCAAATACAATGCTACATGAAGATCTTTAGTGGGCAGTGACTTTACTTCGGAGAAACTTTCAGTCCACGAATGCCATTTTTTAAACGCTAAAAAGTAATTCTTTACAGTAGTTGGTGCTCTTGACTGGGTGAGAATTTCTGGAATATTCTCTGCTAAATTTTTCAGAGTTTGGTCACATACACCGGCTTTAACTGTATTCTTTATTGTTGCTAAAAGTAAACACAAGAGAAAAAAGAAGAATTAAATTCATAATCAACCAAACTACTGTAACATAGTGCTAGAGCGTCAATAATTTGGTCCAGTGAATGACAGTCTATATCATATCTGAATACCTGTAGCCCTCCATACTTCCTCACAGAGGCTCAGCGTACGCCAATCTTGCTCAAATCGTAGTCCTGTCCGATCTGGGAGGGAGTGTAATGGACTCAAAAAATACACATGTCTGAACGCCAGCGATCCTGCGGAGGCACAGCATTCTTCGCTTTGTGCAATTGCAGTCCTCTCCAATTCAGGCAGAGGCTAATGAATTGAATGTTTCTATCGTGTGTGAATATCTGCAACCCTCTCGACTTCCCACCAGAGGTTCAGAATACTTTACCTTATGTCAATGTAGCCCTCTCCAACCTGGGCAGAGGCTAAATGAATTGAAATGTCTTCCTTGTGTGAATACCTGCAACCCACCAGAGGTTCAGCGTACTTCACCTTCATTAAGTGCAGCCTGTTGTCCTTTCTCAGTGGCTCAGCGTATTCTGCAAACTGGAGAATTCATTAGATTAGTCTGAAGTTCTCGATACAAAGTTCAAACTCTCAAGATTCCAAGATCTCAGAGACAGGATTCGTTAATGAATCTTTAACGCAACGAAGGAGCCCCTAAAGAAATCAGTGATTCAATTTTTTCACCCTGTGCTTCCAGATATAATTCGCTCCAATAATATTAGATATCGAGCACCAAGCTAACAATTCCTTTGTTTTTGCTTTTCCAAATCCAATATCCCTCAATCGTTCATAAACGCCATCTTTGATACAGCCAAGTGCACCAAAATACAGAACATGAAGAGAAGGTTTCCAACCATTTTCACGAAGAACGTCACATAGTTCCTGGTAGCGATCACACTTCGCTGGAAACGAAAATCCAAAGTAGAGATCAAAACACACTGTAACTTCTGCTATGATAATATCTCGTGAAGTTTCATCCATTATCACAATGTCCGGTTTCCGATGTTGAAGCACGGTCAGCTCTTCTTTATTCTCCGGCAACAAAGTTTCTAATAACTTGTTAGTATAAACCTTCTTCCTTGCACTTGATATCAACTTTACTTCATCGAAAAGTTTCCCAACAATCAGATCGTGACGGCGACTGTAGAAATTGTGAAATTCCTTGCATCCATTGAACAAATGAGCAACACTCTAAGTGTGGCCAAAACAAAACGGGCAACACGGATCATTTGTTCTGTTCCAAATATGAGTTGTGAAATTTGTTGGGAGTAAGCTTAAACGCGCTTTGATAGCAAAACGGACCAAATCATCACTTACGTTCCAGTTGTAAAATATAGAATGCGACGCTTTTATCTGAATGTCATTTAGTCCAAGAAAAGGACCTTGGATACGAAGTTCTTTGCTCTTCTGGAGATCTCTGTCTATGGTCACCACCCTCCCCATAAGAATTTAGAGCAATGGCATTGTCAAATTGCTGACGTTGATCTATTTTGATATTGACACTAATATGGTGATGTGAAAAAGTCTATTCCGAAGTTTAGGGGTTGCGTCCAGAGTTAAATCATTGTGAGTTATTTCTGCTTTTCCGTTTCTGAAAATCACTTTGACGCCCAACTTACGAGCATATCATAGCATGTCTGGCCAGTCTGACTGGCACCCGAATCGCGTTCTTGCATTCAAAAAGCCATTAGCATTCAAGTCATAACCAAGAAAGTTATCGCTATTCTCTGACAGTGGCACTCCTCTTTTAACAATATCTAACCTCAAAGACTCACGAGCCATATTTCTGAACTGTGGCACATCATGATTCAACATCTTGACTAAAAATGCCAGTCTTGTAGTCCGATAGACATCGGACACTCTTCAGGAAATCATTATTTTGATCGAGCATTAGCTCGATCCTTGGTAAATCAATCAAATCTATTTGATGTGGAGGAGATTACAGATATCGTAAGGCAGTGCCCCAGAGGGAAATCGTGTGGTATCGATGGAGTGTATTACGAAGATCTTCGAAATTGTAATCGTGATGAAGAAATTGTAAATATTATGAATGTTTGTTTGGTTAATCAACGTGTCTCGGCGTTTTGAAAACATTGTGTGATTAGCAGGATTCCCAAGAAGAATTTTAACCCCGATGACCTTTCGACCCTCCGAGATATATCATTGTTGCCAGTGTCATACAAGGTGTTTTCTAAAGCTCTGTGCAACAGATTGCTTCCCTTTGTTTCGGATAAAGTAGCTTTTTGGCAACGTGCATTTCTCAGTAAACGTGACAGGCAAGATTTGATTTTCACCTTAAAAACAGCGTTTGATGATTTTCGACATAAGAGCTCGAAAATGGTGTCAGTATTCATTGATTTTGCAGATGCTTTGGCAGTGTAGAGCATGAGTTCATCTTTGAAACCCTTGAGTCATTCGATATACCCTTGATATATTGTGCATTGATTGAGGACATTTACCGTTATTCGTCCTTCGCGGTAATTTGTGGACGTGAGCTCAGTGAACTGTTTTATATAATACATGGTACCAAAACTGGGGACCCTCTCAGTGCCCTCATTTTCATTCTGGTGATTGATGTTGTATGTCGGCCTATGTATAGAAGAGCTTTAGATGAAATGAACATTTTGAACGATGAGATCATTAATCCATTACCGGTACAGGCATTTGCAGACGATATTAACACTACCCATCATGACGCTAAGCTTATTCAAAAGATGTTCGATGTCAGCGAAGAAGTCAGTATTCAGTCAGGACTCGAAGTTAAACCCGAGAAATGTGCTGTTCTCTACGCACGACGCTCTGGTAATAATTGGTACAAAGGAAAAAATGACGTCACTCCGGTAATTACTGTTCAGGGAAATGTTCTTGAGACGCATGATCGCAACTATTCGTACAAGTATTTAGGAAAATCTCTGTCGTTGTCAGGTGAAGACAGTGCTCAAGTTGAAGAATTTATTAAAACGTATCTCGATTTAGTGAAGAAAATCTCGGATTCCAGTTTAAAGCAAGCGCTTTGAATAACATGGCCCTAGCCAAAATCCTCCATCATTTTTATAATACACGACTATCGGAAGAACAACTTGAGGACATTGACAAGACAGTTACTAAGACTGTCAGAGAAATGTATCCATTATACACTACTACAACCAATCTTGTGATTTATTTACCTCGGGAGTATGGTGGTATTGGAGTGAAAAGAGTGCCCGATGTCTATCGGACTACAAGACTGGCATTTTAAATAATAATAATAATAATAATAATAATAATAAAAATAATAAAAATAATAATAATAATAATGATAATAATAATAATAATAATAATGATAATAATAATAATAATAATAATAATAATAATAATAATAATAATAATAATAATAATAATAATAATAATAATAATAATAATAAAAGCGAACTAAACCATCTTTCAAAGCCAAACAGAAAATAAAATATAAAAACAAACACTGTTGGATTACGTAAACGTTTCGATTAAAATCTTCATCAGTATAAAAAACTTTACATGGCAGCCGAGCATTTATAGACATTACGTTGTTTACACCTAAAATTATTTACATGATGATAATGCTAAATTTACAATTGGTCTATCTGAAAAATCTTATAACAAACAATAGAATTTTTGCTGCTTTGCACAAGTTAAAATATTTTCTAGTGTCCTTTGTGAGTTAGAAAAGGGACTGGGAGCTCTTAAACTTATACTGGAAACTTTTCTACTCCCCCAAGTGACCCTCCGATATATTCGCATACTGCTTAACTCTTCTTTTAGCAGTAGCTGAATCCCAGATGATTATACAAAAAACTTTTTTCCTTTGTGAATTTGAGAAAGACTGGAAGCTCCTTGAACTCATACTGGATCTTTTTAGGTTACACTGGCAACCTTGCAGCTACCCCCAAGTGACCCCCCGAGAGAACAGCACACTGCTTAACTCTTCTTTTAGCAATAGCTGAATCCCACGAGAAGCCACAAAGGGCAAACACAAAACAGACGCCAGTATAACCTCTTGGGACAATCAGATACAATGGTAGAATCTAAGCCGTTCCGCATGCAAACACGTCTAATTCTACATCTGCAGCTCTTTCATTGAGACCCTTTGGCGCAAAAGTTTCAAGTCGATATTGCCAAAACAACTCCCTCCTACGAAGCGAAAAAACATCATCAGCCCCATCTATGATTTTGATCCCAACCCGAAAATTTCCGTTGTATCCGTTTTCAAAAAAATGACTGAAAAAACTTGCCTGTGGGACAGGTTTCCCCTTGTCAAGAGAGTTTTCGTTGTGTTTGCGTGCATATGTTCTAAAATAGGATTTGTAAACATTGAACCTTTGCCGAAATTTCGTCTTAGTACTCCCGACATACTTCATGTTGCATGACTCACATTGCAATAGATAAACCACATGATCAGAGTTGCAATCAAATCGCCCCGAGAAGTTTTTGAAAGACCTCGTAGAGTCAGAATTTTGAAACGTATCCCCCTCCTTCATCAAAGGGCAAATTTGGCAACTCCTTCTACCATTGCACCTGAAAGTACCTTTTTCCATCAACTCTTCATCGATACTTGGCAGCTTAGCTCGCACGAGTTTGTCTTTCAAGCTTTTTGCCCTCCTAAACGTTACAAATATTTTGTCCTTAAAAACTTCCTTGTGTTCCATGTCTACCAATAACACATTTTGGTTTTCGCGAAGGATTTCATAAACTTTGTGCATGGCTGGGTGATAAGTTAGCACTAAAGGTATTTTCATATCATCTTTTTCCTTGGGCCTGGCATCCAATAAAGTAGCACGATTTTTGTCCCGCACCCGGTCAATTTGGCTGTCAACTTCGTTACCACTGTAGCCCCTTTCTAGAAGCCAAGATTTTAATTCTCCCACCCTATTTTGGAAAAACTGTTCCTCTGAGCAAATACGACGAATTCGAAGGGCCTGGCTATATGGAATTCCCTTTTTTGTGTGGTTAGGATGACATGAAGCTCGATGCAAGAGTTGATGGGTATCCGTAGGTTTTGTAAACAAATCCGTTACAAGTTTGTTACTCTGTTTGATGACTTGAACATCAAGAAAATTAACCTTTTCTGTAGACCATTCAGCAGTAAACTTTATTGATTCGTGCGCTCCATTTAAAAAGTTCACAAATTCCCTTAGTTTTTCTTCCCCATGCTGCCAAATTATAAAAACGTCATCTATGTATCTCCACCAATAATAATAATAATAATAATAATAATAATAATAATAATAATAATAATAATAATAATATGATGAAAACTAAACCGCCTTTCAACAAAAAAGAGAAAATGAAATATAAAAATGAGACTGTTTTTAAAACTGACGTTTCGATTAAAAAATCTTCTTCAGAGATTAATAATAATAATAATAACAATAATAATAATAATAACAATAATAATAATAATAATAATAATAATAATAATAATAATAATAATAATAATAATGATAATAATAATAATGAACCAGAAGAAGTTGTTGAGGATGATCATCACAAGATCTTATGGGATTTTACCATACAAACAGATCGTGAAATTACAGCCAGGAGACCCAACATAGTTGTGATTAACAAAGATACAAAGAGTTGTCACATAATTGACGTAGCAATACCAGGAGACGCAAGGATTATAACAAAGCAAGAGGAGAAGAAAGAGAAATATCAGGATATAGCCAGAGAAATTCGCTCATTATGGAAAGTTAAGGCCAAAGTTATTCCAATCGTTATAGGAGCACTCGGAACCATACCACAAAGCTTGAATGGATACCTAAAAGAGATTGGAGTTACAACGAGAGTAGAACTGTTGCAAAAATCAGCACTATTTGGAACTGCCAGGACACTTAGAATGGTTCTTGAAACCTAAGGAACTTGTTGGACACGGTTTCAAGGCATATTCCGGTTAGATTCATTAGGGACTATCACTAACTGTGGACATCAGCAATAATAATAATAATGGAAACTTTCATGATAAATTCGGACTGAAATACATACAATTTAAAGATACGCTAATCAGACCAAACTACTCTCTATGATATAGGCATAGTATGGCTGCATACACAAAGGTGTCTCTAAAGGTTCTATGGTAAAATAATTTGTAAAAACAGTTAAAAGTCCATGAGCTCAGGGTCAGTCCAATCTTTCATTCTCATGCAGATGATGTAATACGAAGACCGTATACAAATCTCAATCAACTTAGAAGCAATGTATTTTACAGCAGTGTCATCAACTTTCAGTTCTTGCAACATTTTAAAGAACTGATCTGATTCTCTTGAATATATTCCAACAGTTGTCATTACAAGATTAATAAACTTAATTTTCTTATAGACGCGTTTCAAGGTACCGTCTCTTAAAAGGTGTTCGTATTTCTCCTTTTTTCTTTTCTCATTCTTCTCTGTATTTGTTTCATGACCTACTGTTAGTTCAACGACGTAGAGGTTGTTCTTTTTATCAATTGCCAGAAGATCAGGCCTTGAGCTTGAACCAGTTACTATTTCAGGTGACGAGTAGGAAGGGAGATCGCAGTAAAGTTTCTTTACAATCGGCTCAATAAACTTTGCTAGATTTAACAACACTGAGTTGTGTCTCCAAGTATAACGATCCAAGCACGGTGTACATCCAGCCACAATGTGCTTTGTCGTTTGAATTTCTCGACAGAAAATACAATTGGGGCTTGTGTTTATGCCCCATCGCGCTAGGTTAGATAGGCAGGCTAGGGAGTTGTAATAATAATAATAATAATAATAATAATAATAATGATAATAATAATAATAATAATAATAATAATAATAATAATAATAATAATAATAATAATAGGAGGAAGATTTTAAATCGAAACGTCTGGCAAAATTACAGTTGTGTTTTCTTATTTTATTTTTCTGTTCTTTTTAGATGGTGCTTTTAGTTTCTTTAATAATAATAATACATTCGTATCTGCCCTAGTGCCTGAGCTAACAGCTCAGTTAACGTATGAATACGCTATACTAGGTTTATGTTAGCTACTACACACAGTATCACATGAAAATACCTCAGCAAAGGGGGGGGGGGAGTTTATCCAAGCACAGGCAGACATTTAGCTGACTAATTTCAAACGGAAAGAGAGCAATGCCTTCGAATTTCAAAAGTGCTAAATGTAGGCCTAGACTATGGGAATAACTTCCGCACCCTGTGCCTCCAAATATAATTTGCCATAACAACATTTGATATTGAACACCATTGTAACATCTGCTTTGCAACTAATTTGTCAACTGACAAAGATCTCAGTTCTCTCCAAATATCCTTCTTTATGCAACCAAGCGCGCCAAAACACATAACCTTTAATTCAACGTTCCATCCATGACCTCGTAACAGACAGCAAACGTTCTCGTAACGCCCAAACTTCTCTCGAAACGCGTAATCAAAGTACAAATCATAACACACAGCTACTTCGACAATGGTGCACTTCTGTGATACATGATCAATCAAAATAATGTCTGGTTTGCGATGTTCAATCAACAGCAGTTCCTCGCGATACTCTGTGAATATTGTCCCCATTAGCTTGTTTGAGTAGACTCGTAGACGACGGTTACTCTGAGAAATAACATCTTCTACTTTATCAGCGATTCGATTGTGGCGACGATTATAAAAATTTCGAAATTCATGACAACCATTCATCAGATGCGCCATACTTTCGGTATAATTTCGGCAAAAGGGGCATAAAGGATCATGTTCACGGTTCCAAATATGCAGCGTAAAGTTAGTTGGAAGGAGGCTAAGTCGTGCTTTTATGCTGAATTTCACTAACAAGTCGTTTATTTTCCAGTTGTAGAAAATGGAATGTGATGACTTCAAATGAATGCCATCCATACCGAAAAAGCACCCCTGAATTGACAATTCTTTTGCCTTAATCAAATCATGTTTAACTGTGTAATGAAATAGAATCTTTTGTAGCGATGAAGCGTCGTCGTGAAACTTTCCATCAATGATTACACCTGCTTTCCCATCTCTGAAAACGATGGAGATATCTAGTTTCCTTGCATAGCGCAACTACTCAGGCCAGTCAGACTGACAACCAAAGTTTGTTTTATTATTCAAATATCCATCAACTGTGACTTAGTAACCAAGAAAGTTCTTTTCATCACTCGATTCTGCTACCCCCCCTCCTTAACATGTCAAGACTTAGAGACTGACGTGCACTGTTTCTAAAATGATCTTCCTCATGATTCAACATTTTTAGGAGAAACGCAATTCGTGTCGTCCGGTATACAGCAGATACACGTTTAATTCCTATTCCTCCGTCCTCGCGTGGTAGGCAAATAATGAGCTGCGTAGTTGAACTGTATAAATCGTACAAATTTCGAACTGTTTGTGTTTGAGCCTTATCCAATTCTTCGAGCTGTTCCTCGGTAAACCTTGTATTGTTAAAATGATGCAATATTTTAGCAAGAGCCATGTTATTGAAAGCACTTGCCTTCAGCGAAAGTGGCAACTTACATTTTGAGATTTTGTCCAGCAACTCTTTATAATTTTCTAATATTTGATTGACCTGCTTCGGATCCTCTCCAGATGACGACAATGACTTTCCCAAGTATTTATATGGCTTATTGCGCCCACAAACAGCTAATTCATGTGACTGTACTTTCACTTTTGGTTTTATGTCCGATTTACCCTTGTACCAATTATTACCCGACCTTCTAGCGTATAAAACAGCGAATTTCTCGGGTTTTACTTCCAAACCAGCCTGGGCCATCATTTCTTCCCCGGCATCAAAGATTAGTTGAGAAATTTCTGAGTTATACTGTACGACAACAATATCATCAGCAAACGCTTGCAGGGGTATGGGATTGACCATTCTTTCATTCTGAATGGCCATACAACTTATAGCAGTAGCAACCATTGGTTTACACACTCTGTCTATGACCATGATAAATAATAAAGCACTTAACGGATCCCCTGTTTTGGTTCCTCTAATCAGAGGCGTACGCAGCACTTGAAAAGGCCCAGCCAGGTGTAGCCCCAGAAAAATGTTTAGTGACCACGCCCTTCAGATGCTCGGAAAATGAGGGAAACGTCCTTTTTAGTTATATTTTGCATTTCATGCACGTTATGGTACAGACTCTTCAAATCGTTTTTATGAGATTGTTTCAACAATGGCAGCAAACAGGGATCCCTATAGGCAGCCGAGCCAGCCGCATGTTCAAGCTGAGATAACAAGGGATATTGAAATGAGTGGGTCTGGGGGCAAGACATCCGGAAAAATTTTGAAGATATGCATTCTACTTTGGCTTAAAATGCCTCTTCCAGCAGTGTTCAAGCATTTCTTAGAAACCAAAACCTTCCTACCAATTCTTGAAAAAACCATTCTCTACTTGCTTTTGAAGAATCTCAGAGACCACTTCTTGACAGATCTGCCCGATCGGCCCGATCCCCCCCCTCCCCCAACCAATTTTATTACATTTTTGTGCGCATCTCGAGGACCACCTTTTTGAGAATTCCCCCCCTTGGGTACGCCACTGCCTCTAATGATGTTGAATGACTTGCTTAGTTGGACACCACATATCACTGAGAAAGATGAATGCCTGTAAATATCTTCAATCAGGCAACAATATTTCAAAGGGATGCTGAAGTTTTCCAGGGTTTCGAAAATGAATTTGTGATTGACACTACCAAAGGCGTCAGCAAAATCGATGAAAACAACAGTAAGTTTAGTGCTCAGATGTCGAAAATCATCAATGGCTGCTTTCAATGTGAAAATCAGTTCTTGTCTATCTCTCTGGCACAAAAAGGCTCTTTGCCAAAGCGCAATTTCGTTCATTATGTAGATAGTGATCCTGCCACACAAAGCTTTTGACAATATTTTATAACATGTTGGCAGAAGAGAAATATCCCTAAGTGTTGACAAATCAGTTTCCACGAAAGATTTTTTCGGGATACGTTGGATTATACAGCATTTCCATAAAGAAGACACCCGTTGATTTAGGAGCATGACATTCAAGACATTAACAAATGTGTGCCCATAATCCAAGAAATATTGCTTCAAGTCTTCATAGAACACCCCATCAGATCCACAACTCTTCCGTTTGGGACAAGAATTAACGATCGACTCAGTTTCATCCATACCAAAGTAATCTCCCTGGGTTACAGTACCTGCGGCCATTGATCGGTCGAAGAAACTTGGCTCAACTTCCTCAAAACCATGCCTTACAGTGCATTTACTTGATTCCTGATAATATTTTTCATTTCTCTCCACTGAAATGTTAGCTTGGACACTGACCGGCCACAATCCATCGTTTTTTATGATGGAAATAGCTTTCTTACGTTTTTCAAACCAAAGATTAATTAGCTTTTCTTTAGATACCTCATTTGTTGGACCGTTGTTGTTTGTTCTCAAGGAAAAGAAAGGCCTTATTGTTTCTTTAATATATTTCAGTTGCTTTTCAATATACGATATATCATTAACCACGCTTCGTACGCCATAGTTATCATCTCTTGGGAACTGTCTCAATATACGGTAAACATATTTTAGAAATTTCTCACTCCAATGCTCCCCGGACAGCTTTTTGTCGAGAAAGGTATTATTTTCGTAAAAGCTTCCATTCAAGATTTTACTAACTTTAAACCAAGCTTCGACATGTCCTTTGCAAACAAAATCTCCATGATTTATTCTCTTGGACGCTATCTGCGCCCTAAATTGCTTCTCCTTCACCTCGAATGCTTCCCACTCTTCTGAATCCAAGACTCTGACCTCACTGCAGAAATCGTAATCAAAATGACAGTCCAGCTTGGTGCCAACAAAATGGATCTTTTCAGTGTTGATAGCTGCTTTAAATGCTCTCTTTAACTTCCTGATCATTCGAAAGGTACTGGTGTAGTAGTCTAACAGCTTTTACGACGGCAGTTACGACGGATTATGTGTCAACAGTAACTTCAGGCAGACCACGCCATTAGGCCTGTCTGTCCTCCATCTTGCCAACAACGATAATAATAATAATAATGATAATAATAATAATAATAATAATAATAATAATAATAATAATAATAATAATAATAATAATAATAATAATAATAAAAATAATAGTATGGGTGCTGAAGAAGATTTTTATCGAAACGTCCGAATTTTAACAGTTGTGTTTTCTTCTTATTATTATTATTATTATTATTATTATTATTATTATTATTATTATTATTATTATCATTATTATTATTATTCAAATGCAAGGAAATTTTATAGCAATGGAACACATTGATAAAAAGATATCACACCAAATATATTATGGCTGGAAATTGTCAGATAGTCTGGTAAAATTCACACTAAGAGCACGTATGAACCAGCTTCCGTGCAACCAGGTTATCCATATGTGGAACAAAGATCATGAAAAAAATTGTACTCTCTGCAACTACCGTTGTGAATCAGTGGCTCATTTAATGAACTCATGTCGTAAGTTCAGTGACCTATACTCTAGAAGGCACGATCGAGTAGTAGATGCCATACATATGAGAATAGAGAAATTAGACCCTAGTTGGAAAATTTTTGCAAACAAAATGGCGGAAACAATATTTCCTGAGCTCAGAGAAGAACTACGCACAATCAGTCATAGAAAACCAGATCTGATAATGGTCGATACTAGACAGAAAGGTTGCAAGATTATCGAAGTTACAGTTTGCTTTGACATGTACATGGAGCAATCATATAGGGGGAAACTAAACAAGTATCATGACCTAAAGCGGCTTTGGCACAAGCAGGATACTCCACTGATTATTATGTGATGTGTTTTGGATCATTAGGATGTGTGCATAAAGATGTTAGAGGAAATCTGCGGAAGCTTGGACTGACTCACGAAGACACGAAAGCCACGATGAAATGGTGTGGAGTTTCGAACATGATTAATAGCAATATCGTCTGGAAGAATCGCTGTAAACAAGTTCACAAACAGTGAAAAGGTTTCATCTGGACGGTGCTAGGCACATATTTGACGAAGAGACACCAACCTTTGTTTCGTTTAAAGTCAAATCATACGAGAATTTATTATTATTATTATTATTATTATTATTATTATTATTATTATCATTATTATTATTATTATTATTATTATTATTATTATTATTATTATTATTATTATTATTATTATTATTATTATTATTATTATTATTATTATTATTATTATTATTATTATTATTATTATAACTGTATCTCTGATAAGATATGGAGCAGGCATAATAGAATGGACGAAAGAAGACACGAGACAGATGGACCGCAAAACCAGAAAACTATTTACCATGCATAGAAGTATGCATCCGCAGTCAGACGTTGATCGGCTTTATTGGAAGAGAAATGAAGGAAGAAGAGGTTTGCAGAGAATTGAAGAAGTTGTCGAGATAGAGAAAGCGAGTCTGGGATTTTATTTACACCAAGCAGCCGAATTTATGTTGAAGGAAATAGTGCAAGAAGGACTCTTCAGAGATTCTACAGATCCAGTTGATAAAAAACGGGAATTGGTCGACAAACGCAAATTACAGTTAGAGGAAAAGAAACTACATTCTGTGTTCTTCAGGGAGACCAAGGGTGTTAGAGATGAAAAAGATACTTGGTTATGGCTAAAGAAAGGAGTGTTGAAAAAGGAAACTGAGGGATTAATATTAGCAGCTCAAGAGCAAGCATTAAGACTCAACTGGGTAAAAAGGATGATAGACAAAGAAGAATGTTCACCCAGATGCCGAATGTGCGATAGAGAAAATGAGGCAGTATCACATATTGTATCCGAATGTACACAATTGGCTCAGAACGAGTACAAGAAATGTCGTCATGACAAAATTGCTGCTATTATTCACTGGCATTTTTGCAAGAAATTTGGCTTCAGTTGCTGCGGAAAAAGCTACGAGCACTTTGTAGAAAAGGATACAAGGATTTTAGAAAACGAAGATGCTAAGATTCTACGGGACTTCTCAATACAGACGGAAGGAAAGCTAGAGCACAACAAACCAGATGTTGTTTTACTACACAAAAGCAAGAAAGTCTGTTTTGTCCTGGATGTGGCATGTCCGTTTGATACGAGAGTCATAAAAAAGGAGAAAGAAAAGATTGAATTTTATGCCGACCTGACATACGAAATTCTCAAATGCTGGAAACATGAAGTTGAAAAAGTTGTCATTCTGCCCATTTTCATAGGGGCTTTAGGCACAGTTACAGGGAATATAAGGAGAAATCTTGAAAAGTTAGGAATAAATCTGAGTGTGGATGTAGTACAGAAAACTTGTTTGCTTGGAACGGCTCGTATACTTCGAAAAGTCCTTGATATGCAATGAAGTGAGATAAATAGGAAAACGAAGACAGAGAAGAGAAGATTGAATTGATCTGGACAAAAGGAAGACAGCTTGTCATCTTAGGCCACAGGAGGTGGCTTGATGAAAAGACTGAACAATCCGGTGAAAACATCTAACACCGTGTGAAAATTACAATAATAATAATAATAATAATAATAATAATAATAATAATAATAATAATAATAATAATAATAATAATAATAATAATAATAATAATAATAATAATAATAATAATAATAATAAAAATAATAATAATAATAATAACAATAATAATAATAATAATAATAATAATAATAATTATAATAATAATAATAATAATAATAATTTGTCCTTCAATATCAGGCAAGTTCTTCCTTTAGTCATCCACGATGGTACTTTCCCCGTTGTCAGACATTCATCAAGTCGCATTGATATAGTTTCGTGGAGGTTTGTGAATTCTCTCAGCCAATACCCATGAACGAGATCTGGTCCAGATGCTTTCCACTTTGCTACTTTTTTCAAGTGTTTTTGTACCCTTGCTTTCGTGATATTAAAGTCTTCCTGTGTGTCAACATTTTCTGTGTGGTTTTGCACTTGCTTTATCCACTGTGCTTTATCATTATGTTTGGTTTCTTTTCCCCAAATCTCCCCCCAAAAAAGTTTGCTTTCTTCAGCATTCGGTGTTATGTTATCACTTTTCTCCTTTCCCTCGAGAATATCAAATAATCGTTTTTGGTTTGTTTGAAAAAGACGATTTTGCATGAACTGGTTATTGCGTTCCTCATACTTTCTTATTTTTGCAGCCGTTGCTTTCACTCTTTGCTTGAGCTCTTCGATCACTGTCTCAAGTCCCTTTTTTCTTACATGATATGTTTGCTCTAGTCTATTTTTTACACCTTCTTTCCCTAATTTTCCCCGTTTCCATTGATCTAGCTTACTTAGATATACTATGAGCATTTTGTGGAAACAAAGATGAAAGTCCTTGAAAACGATGAAGTTAAGCTGTTATGGGATTTTTCTATACAAACTGAAAAGAGAATAGAGCATAACAAGCCAGATATTGTGGTCCTAGATAAGAAGCAGAAGTTGTGCCTCATCATTGATGTTGCATGCCCGTTCGACACCAGAATCAAGAAAAAAGAGCAAGAAAAGATAGAATACTACAATGACTTGAAATACGAAATTTTGAAATGTTGGAACAAAGAAGTAGATAAAGTCATGATCCTACCAATCGTCATAGGGGCTTTGGGAAGTGTGACAAATAATGTAAGAAAAAACCTTGACAAGGTAGACCTGCACCTGGGGGTTGATGCCATTCAAAAGACATGTCTTCTAGGGGCAGCGCGAATTCTACGAAAGGTCCTCGATACAAAGTAAAGAACAAAGGAGTACTGTACAGAAGGACAATAATAAGAAGAAGGACAGAAGTGCTTCCCATCCTAGACCACGGGTAGTGGTTCGATGAGAAACATAATTTAGACAATTAGCCGGTTGTTAGATCAATACCGTGTAAAAGCAGAAAAATAAT
Organism: Aurelia sp. 3 sensu Dawson et al. (2005); assembly: GCA_964020215.1. Classification (NCBI taxonomy): domain Eukaryota; kingdom Metazoa; phylum Cnidaria; class Scyphozoa; order Semaeostomeae; family Ulmaridae; genus Aurelia; species Aurelia sp. 3 sensu Dawson et al. (2005). The sequence goes on from OZ026572.1 coordinate 15,494,843, forward strand.
AATAATAATAATAATAATAATAATAATAATAATAATAATAATAATAATAATAAAAATAATAATCTTCTCAGCGTTGAAGATACGATAGAAACATCAAAATTGGACTAGAGAGATACGTACAGGAGAGCAAGGAACGGCTGTTGAGTGCAGCTAAAACATCGGACATGGAAGTGAAGGAAACAGTGAAACAATATAAAGATCGACGAGCAAAAGAGCGCAAGGAAAACTGGAAGGAGAAAGTCTTACATGGCCAATACAATAGACAAACTGAGGAGATTGCTGGAGAGGAAAGGTGGAAATGGTTGAAAAATGGTGGCATTAAGAGGGAGACCGAGACTCTCATCCTAGCAGCTCAAGAGCAAGCCATTAGGACGAACCTCATCAAAGCCAAAATCGACAAAACACAGGAGGACAGTAGATGTAGAATGTGCGGTAAGGTTGATGAAACTATTAATCATCTCATCAGCGAATGCAGCAAAATGGCGCAAAAGGACTATAAGAACAGACATGATTGGGTCGGGAGAAGAATCCACTGGGACATATGCAGGAAGTTTGGGGGTAAATGTAAGCGAGAAATGGTACAACCATGAGCCAGAAAGTGTGGTTGAAAATGATACTTGCAAGGTACTGTGGGACTTTACCATCCAGACCGATCATGTAATTGAAGCTAGAAGGCCAGACTTAATTTTGATCAAGAAGGAGGAAAACAACTGCATTATCGTTGACTTTGCCATCCCATATGATACCCGGATAGAGCAAAAGGAGAAAGAGAAAGTTGAGAAATACCAGGATTTAAAGAGAGAACTCCAGAAACTGTGGAATATGAAAGTAAAAGTAGTACACATAGTCATTGGGGCATTAGGAACACCACCAAAAGACATCAAAAGGAGAGTAGAAGAACTGGGAATTGAGACCAGGATTGAAGAGATGCAGAAGACTGTAATCCTGCAATCTGCACGGATCGTAAGAAAAGTCCTTGAAAATTGAGGAGACTTGCTGTTACCAATATCAAGGAGCCGTTACCGCTGAATGAAATGACATTTTATCAGTGTGCGATAATTCAATAATAATAATAATAATAATAATGATAATAATAATAATAATAATAATAATAATAATAATAATAATAATAATAATAATAATAATAATAATAATAATAATATAAAAACAAACACTGTTGGATTACGTAAACGTTTCGATTAAAATCTTCATCAGTATCATAATTAATAATAATAATAATAATAATAATAATAATAATAATAATAATAATAATAATAATAATAATAATAATACAAAGAGAAAACAAGACTTGTTTGTTTGAAAATTTTCGATCTAACGTAGATCTTCATCAGTCAAATAATGTTCGAAGAAGTGCTCTACAATCTAACGCTATCAAATACGAATGTAAACTTCCATTAATGAAAGAGTCTAAAGTTCCTATAATGAAAAAGAGAATGGAGTACGATTAATGTGACGAAAGTGGATCAAACTGCTAAATACGTTTATATAATTTGTAATATGTCTTACCGAGCTCATTAAGACCAGAGTTTAGGCCGTTTGGCTCTTTGCAGTCTAACCGCGATATCCATAAGTTTTCAAAGTGTTCAAGTTTGTCCCTATCTCCCTCTAATCTTTGTAAAATGTGCACTTTCAAATCTTTTTCGAAGCTGCATGAATCACTCTCGTGAAAATGTTTGCCCAGTTCTGTGGCATCCGGGTCATTTTTCGCGTCACTTCGGTGCTTGTTAAATCTCTGACTCAATGTTGTAGAGGTGTATCCGACGTAGATCAGTTTATGTTTGGTACATTCAGCGGCATATATTACGTTTTTGCTGTTGCAAGATCCACCGTCAATATGACATGTTTTACCAGTCCTTGCATTCGTTATTTCATTTTTTTGTCCCATGTGGGTGCATAGTTTGCACGGACGCCCTCTTTTCTTTGTTTTTTCTAATGTACAGCGAACGGAAAAACCGGCCTTTGCGTTCTCTTTTGGCTTTGTTCGAACGAGATGGTTATGTAAGTTCGGATTTCTACGATATGAAACTATTGGAGGTTCTGGAAACACCTTTTGGAGATCTGGATGTTCAATGACCATGAAATTGTAGTGTCTATGTAAAATCTTGGAGAGTCCCTTAAACTTTTGGTGCCAGGTGATTACTAGAGGAACTCTGTTGTCCTTATTTTGTTCAACGACTCTCGGCTTTAAAAGACAGTTGCGATCACGTGTTTCTACTTCGGTTGCAATCTTTGTAAGTGTGTCTTTGTAAGTGTGTGTTTACTGTCTAAACATAAACTGATCTACGTCGGATACACCTCTACAACATTGAGTCAGAGATTTAACAAGCACCGAAGTGACGCGAAAAATGACCCGGATGCCACAGAACTGGGCAAACATTTTCACGAGAGTGATTCATGCAGCTTCGAAAAAGATTTGAAAGTGCACATTTTACAAAGATTAGAGGGAGATAGGGACAAACTTGAACACTTTGAACACACTTACAAAGATTGCAACCGAAGTAGAAACACGTGATCGCAACTGTCTTTTAAAGCCGAGAGTCGTTGAACAAAATAAGGACAACAGAGTTCCTCTAGTAATCACCTGGCACCAAAAGTTTAAGGGACTCTCCAAGATTTTACATAGACACTACAATTTCATGGTCATTGAACATCCAGATCTCCAAAAGGTGTTTCCAGAACCTCCAATAGTTTCATATCGTAGAAATCCGAACTTACATAACCATCTCGTTCGAACAAAGCCAAAAGAGAACGCAAAGGCCGGTTTTTCCGTTCGCTGTACATTAGAAAAAACAAAGAAAAGAGGGCGTCCGTGCAAACTATGCACCCACATGGGACAAAAAAATGAAATAACGAATGCAAGGACTGGTAAAACATGTCATATTGACGGTGGATCTTGCAACAGCAAAAACGTAATATATGCCGCTGAATGTACCAAACATAAACTGATCTACGTCGGATACACCTCTACAACATTGAGTCAGAGATTTAACAAGCACCGAAGTGACGCGAAAAATGACCCGGATGCCACAGAACTGGGCAAACATTTTCACGAGAGTGATTCATGCAGCTTCGAAAAAGATTTGAAAGTGCACATTTTACAAAGATTAGAGGGAGATAGGGACAAACTTGAACACTTTGAAAACTTATGGATATCGCGGTTAGACTGCAAAGAGCCAAACGGCCTAAACTCTGGTCTTAATGAGCTCGGTAAGACATATTACAAATTATATAAACATATTTAGCAGTTTGATCCACTTTCGTCACATTAATCGTACTCCATTCTCTTTTTCATTATAGGAACTTTAGACTCTTTCATTAATGGAAGTTTACATTCGTATTTGATAGCGTTAGATTGTAGAGCACTTCTTCGAACATTATTTGACTGATGAAGATCTACGTTAGATCGAAAATTTTCAAACAAACAAGTCTTGTTTTCTCTTTGTATCATCTACTTTAAACAAGAATAATCAATCTTACTTGACGTAATAATAATAATAATAATAATAATAATAATAATAATAATAATAATAATAATAATAATAATAATAATAATAATAATAATAATAATAATAATAATAAAATAAAATAATGGTATATCAAAAACAGTGAAGAAATCATGTTAAAGAAAGTAGAGGCAATGGGAATGGTGAATGTGAAGGCCACTGTAAAGCCAAGTGAATATAAGAGAAACAAGAACCAGGGAAATGTATAAGTTGTCCACAGTATTAATAAGATTCATGACAGGGAGTATGAGCAACTGGAAGACTACACTGTCTCTAAGTCATAGTCAAGGTATAATTAAGACCAGATCAATAAGCATTAAAAGTGGTATCTTTCAAGGAGACTCGTTATCGCCACTTCTGTTCTGCCTGTCATTAGCACCACTCAGCACTTTGCTCAACAACACTGGATATGGGTATGAAGAAGGAGGTAAGAGAATTAGCCATTTGTTCTGTATGGACGATCCGAAGACCTATGAGAAAAACGATAATCAACAGGAAGGGCTGCTCAAGACAATCAAGACCTTCAGCGACGATGTCTGCATGCAGTTCGGCCTTGCAAAATGTGCCAAAGCCACATTCAAGAGGGGCAAGCTCACACAAACTACAAACATTACAGTAGACACTAATGCCACAATAAAGGAGTTAGAACAGGAAGGTGCTTACAAATATCTAGGGATCAATGAGGGTGATGGCATACAGCATGCCACCATGAAAGAACAAATTAGAAAAGAATGCTACAGGAGAGTAAGACTGGTAACAAAAAGTGAACTCAACGGATCAAACGAGATAGAAGCAATCAACGCACTTGCTGTACCTGTATTTACATATAGTGTCAACATCGTAAACTGGCAGATGAGTGAAATAAGAAAGCTGGATACAAAGACAAGGAAACTGTTAACTATGGAGAGGATGAACCATCCAAAAGCTGATGTGGAAAGAATATACCTACCAAGAGAAGGTGGTGGACGGGGTCTCACGCAGCTCGAACTCGTGTTCAAAACAACCACTGTGGGGCTAAACGCGTACCTGGAACAAACAGAAGATCCCCTTCTCAAACTTGTGTACCGGCATGAAAACAGCAAGAAGCTTTATTCTGTCGCAAAAGATGCCAGAAAATTTAAAGGAGAGTTCAAAGTACCAGACACAACTAGAATACAACAAGAAAGAGTCACTTTATTTGCTAAGACAGTAAAGCAGGAGACAAAGAAGAAGGCACATGAGAAGATGAGGCAGATATGGGAAGGAAAGCCAATGCATGGCCAGTACCCAACTAGGGTGAATAAGTCAGATGTTGAAGTAGAACAGACTCACAAATGGCTGAAGAGTCCTGGACTTAAAGGGGAAACTGAGGGATTAATAATTGCTGCACAGGATCAAAGCTTAGCAACAAGATCATGCTACAATAAGATCATCAAAGACAGCACTGACCCCAAGTGTAGAATGTGCAATGAATTCGCGGAGACTATTGACCATATTGTAGCCGGCTGTCCAGTACTCGCAAACACGGAAGATATACAGCGACATGACAAGGCAGCAGGCAGGAGCGGACCCAGGAATTTCGTTGAGGGGTGCTGAGATGAACTGACGGGGTCTGGAGGCGAAGCCCCCAGAAAATTTTTTGGGAGCCCCACCCCTACTTTGCCGGAAACGATGACCACACCCTTTTGTGGCTACAAAAACCAATTTTTTACGCAAAAAAATCCACTAATCAACCCTGTGATTTGATACTTTTGTCACCATCAACATAGAGTGGCTAGTTGGGAAATAAATCCATCAATCATGTTCATACATTACTTTTCGATATCGATTGTTTGACTGTGGTGAAAGAAGCAAAGTTTTCAAAGTTTGTCCTGAAAGGCATTCACCTATCCACTTCTTGTTCTTCAGCCTAAGGCTACCTACTTGGCATGCTTTTTTGGTACTTTGATAATTAATATTATGAGAAATTGATGAACAAAGCTGTCTCCTTTTTTGATTTAACATACTACCATGAACGTATGCAAAACAGTCACAAGAATCTTCCTTTTCTGTCTTGACCTTCCTCTCAAATAGCGACAAATTCTATTTTGAGCTGAAATTTGCTGTCTTTCCTGGCGCTTTCTCCTCCTGAGTGAAATAAGTTTCAAATTTGATGCACGGAGAAAACGATTAATTTCAAGAGACACATTGCCTCGTGAAATGGATTCCCCAAAGCTGATTTCCTTCCACCATTCTGCTTTGCCTGAATCTGAATTACAAATTACAACATCCACTATGCATGCGAACCTATCGCATGCGAGCATGCGAACGTATCAGCAAACCCAGGTTCGCCCCAAGTTTGTGTTTTATGCTACGCTCGCTGTCATGTATGCCAAAGGCAATGTAAACAAAGCTGGGTCGAGCCTGGGTTAGTTCTAGTTGGTGCAGTTGAATGGTTGAACCCCAATATTCCACCTTTGACCTTTGGTCACTAATTGAAATTGAATGACTCTTGTCGCCATTCAGTATGTTTCTTTGTTCAATTTGAATCGGAACTTTCAATCACATACGAAAATTGTTTTTGTGATCAACTGCCAATAGACAAATACACATCGCCCATAGCAACAGAGTAGATTAAGAAGGCCTTTGACCTTTGGTCCCGGCAAGCGCTCGTCTGTCGCCTGCAGGTCAAACGTCAATTCCATGAAAAGTTCTAATTCAACTCGATCAGAAATGTGGCTTTTACTGCAAATAAGGATAATATCAAGTATTTAGAATTTCAGCCAAAAAGGCTTATTTATGCAGTACATACACCTGAAATTCTCCTGCTCTTGTCTTCTTCGTGGCCGGGAACTTATAACAACACACTTTACTAACGGTTAGGCCCAAATCTTTAAACTTGGTGAAAGCTTCCGTCTATTTCTTGCTTCTACTGTCCAACAAACTTCGCATTCTTTCTAAATGTACCTCTTGCAGAGGGACGGCCTAAACGTTTCTTCTTATCGCAAGGTATGATACTAATTGTGAGTAGAGCTTTTAGCGCGGCAAGAACAACGTCCTCCTGAATTGCTTCACATGGAAAGTTTGGTCCGTCGAGCATCCCTCGAGCAGCTTCTGGATCAAAGTCAGAGCTCTTTGATCAAGCCGAACACCCCTCAAACACGGTTTTGACTGGCTTAGCCTTGAAAATTTGAATCTCGGATGCTCCCGCTAAAACTGAGCATCCATCAATCTTTGATGCTATTGGTCAAGCATCTGATCATGTGAGCTGAGGGATGCTCAGTGCGACAGGGAAACTGCGCTGAAAGAAACTGCGGACCACCCTGCAATAAAGTACAGACTCGCAGAATGCATAACAAATCCCCAGATTACGTTGTGTTTTGGACATTGAATGGACCAATTCAAAAACTGAGCCCGAGAGAACGTTAACAAACTCCTGTTTGGATTCGGCGATGAGTTTAGAGTCGAAGAGATGTGGTAGTGTCCAGGGGGCAGGGGTGTAGGGGCTGCCTTATCACTTCACCTATTCAAAAAACTATGATTTTCAGTGCTTCATCTAAATCAGATTATTATCCAGGAAAAGCACATATTTGGATTTTTGAGGGGTGCTTCAGCACCCGTAGCGCCCCCTGGATCCGCCCCTGGCAGGATACCTACATTGGAGAATATGCAAACATTACCATTTTCCAACTGCAGATAAGTGGTATGAGCACAAAGCCGAGAAAGTGACTGAAAATGAAGCTGCCACTATATTATGGGACATGCCTGTAAACACAGACAAAGAGATAAAAGCTAACAGACCTGACATAATTATCAAAGACAAGATAGAAAAGAAATGCGTTATGATTGACATGAGTATACCATCTGAAAGAAATGTATCGATTAAAGAAGTAGAGAAGCTGTCCAAGTACAAAGATCTTGAAATCGAAGTAACAAAAATGTGGGAAATGAAGACATCGACAGTTCCAATTGTAGTGGGAGCACTTGGACTCATCAAGAGAGGCCTTGAGAAGTACGTTAGTCAAATTCCTGGCCACATACGGATTGAAGAATTGCAGAAGATTGCTCTTCTCGGAAGCGCCCACATCCTTAGAAGAACGTTGTCCATCATGTGAACCCTGCTGTTGCCTTAGGGACATGGACTGACCTCGGCACAGTGGCGAGTACTGTACTGCATTAAAAGCAAAGAACTAATGATAATAATAATAATATTAGAAATGAAAGATTTCACAGCTGATGATATACGCATGGCAATAAAGAATTCAAATAATTGGATATCGCCAGGGCTAGATAAGATTCCAAATTTCTGGCTTAAGAACATCGAAGAGCTGCACTCGGACATGGCAAGAGAATATACCATCATGATCAAAGAACCAAATAGCTGCCCAGAATGGTCAACACGAGGATTAACATTCCTGATTCCTAAATCTAATGATACAAATGAGTCTAAAAACTATCGACCAATAACTTGCTTGCCAACCATGTACAAAACGTTAACCTCAATTATTACAGATAGGATATACCTTTACCTAGAGGAAAATAGATTACTGCCCAATGAGCAAAAAGGGTGCAAGAGAGGCTCATATGGTTGCAAAGATCAGCTGCTAGTAAATAAAATGATAATGGAGGACTGCAAAACAAGAAAGAAGAATCTGACAACATCATGGATTGACTACAGGAAGGCATTCGACAGTGTGCCACACAGTTGGATTGTAAAGGCATTGGATCTTTACAAAGTACCTCCAGAGATCGTTAACTTTATGAAAGTGAACATGTAGAATTGGAAAACAGCATTCGTTCTAAGACATGCTACTGGCACCCTGACGTCTCGACTGATAGAAATAAATAGTGGCATATTTCAAGGCGACTCATTATCCCCACTTCTTGTTTGCTTGGCACTGGCCCCCCTAAGCAACTTACTCAATGATACCAATTGCGGATATGATATCCAAGGAAAAAAGATCAACCATCTCTTCTATATGGACGCTTTGAAGACATTTGGTAGAAACAACCAACAACAAGAGCTTAATTTCCATTTCTCCGTCATCACTGCCCTCAGAAGAATTGTGAGAAAAAGGGGTTTGCATCTGAGCGGGAGCGAATCATTCATCAGAAAAACTATGCTAATAACTAACTAACGTGCTAATAAGATACGATACTGGTGTAAATGGGGTTTTGGAAGTGCGACAGTGGCAAGAGTGGAAAACCCTGTATAGTAAAAACGGCTAGGAAGGGGGCATGGCCGACAAATCAGCTATACAACCTGCCTAGCTACGCCCAAACTCTATACTCAGTAGAGTTTTACCATACTTAATGGTAGAAAGATATGAAACCTACAACTCTATACTTAATAGAGTTTCCTACCCTCTATACTTAATAGAGTATACCATGCTCAGTATGGTACGGGTTCAAACAACCTAACACCTTATGCTACCAAACTCAATGTTAGCGAAAATAAGGTAGCATGTTTGTGTGCACACTTAGAATATGAGAAGTGTCGGCCATGCCCACCCTAGCTTAAGTTTCTTTCAGAGTGAATTTCTTCAAAATTTTATGTTTGATACAATGTCGAATGGGATTGAGAGTACCAGGGGTACACTCAGCGCCAGTGAGTCGCATTTCGGATTTACAATGCATAAGTGTAGAGTTTTAATTACGCGATACCCAAGTTTATAAAAACTACCTGAAAACCAAAACTACGATGAGGGATAAATGAAGGATGAGCGGTTGGTAGCAGAAGTCCAGATGATGTAATGAGAGTGCATAGCCTCTACAGGATCCAGGGAGAGGTGGGAGGGTTTTTCTTTTGGCATTTTGAAATTGTTGAGTACTCCGGCTTCCCCCTTCGGGTTTTATAGAGTTTCCCTTATGCCTATGAGATTGATTGTGATTGGTTGATATTTCTGAGCATCATGTGATAACTATGCATTCTACTGCAGTATAATCAATTCGACGGTCGTAACAGGATAAGATATTGAAGGGGGCTTTCAAACCTATTTTGGTTTTGGCACATCCCTGTGAGAAAAACCTAGATCAAAGATTGCCTACCATTCCTTCATTAGGTGGTATGAAAGGAGTAAAGAGAGCGTTGCCAGATTAAATTTCTTTGCTTTCTCGATAAGGAACAAAGTTTGCCAAAACCTAAATCACGTGTACGCAGCTAGTTGTTTTATTGGGTCGTGATGTGGTGGTTACTTAGTTACGATGTACAATGCCTGCCAAAAGTCTTGGAACACCTCTGCTAATTTTGCCTTGTTTTGCGATTTCCCCCTCTCCCCCTTAGAACAATGTTGTTTTGTGGTCAGAAAATCGGGATGTCAGGACGATGCGCGACTCTGCTGGAATGCTAGGACAATAACCTTCGAAATCAACATTGTATCGGGGGCGAGGGGGTATTTGAACCTGATAATTATGGTTAGAAGTGCGGATTATGAAGAAACGGCCTACGTGTTCCAAGGACTTTTGGCAGGCACTGTAGCTCTCATTTTTTAATTTCCAGGATAGGAAATCTGCCAAATATTTGTGCTTTATGGCTGGTTGTTATTGCCAAGATCTGTATAACATAGCTTTCCTCGTTGTTCTTCTATTCTGTGAGCTTTGAGGGAAAGAGCATTACCAGACCATTTTCTCATAATAGCCTCTTAGCGATATTACCTTTGCCGACATCCGAAATCATGCGATCGATTATGAGGTGGGTGAATTTTACGCAAAATGTTTCCCCATATTCCTTCTAAATCGCACGAAATCTTTTTCTCCGGCGTTGCGTTTCGCTCCTCCGTTGCAGGGGCTATGTGTTTCCTACTAGGTCACGTAGAAATATCAATTAACCACGTTCATACACTGATATGAACAACAATTAATTTCCATTTCTCCGTCATCACTGCCCTCAGAAGAATTGTGAGAAAAAGGGGTTTGCATCTGAGCGGGAGCGAATCATTCATCAGAAAAACTATGCTAATAACTAACTAACGTGCTAATAAGATACGATACTGGTGTAAATGGGGTTTTGGAAGTGCGACAGTGGCAAGAGTGGAAAACCCTGCATAGTAAAAACGGCTAGGAAGGGGGCATGGCCGACAAATCAGCTATACAACCTGCCTAGCTACGCCTAAACTCTATACTCAGTAGAGTTTTACCATACTCAATGGTAGAAAGATATGAAACCTACAACTCTATACTTAATAGAGATACTTAATAGAGTATACCATGCTCAGTATGGTACGGGTTCAAACAACCTAACACCTTATGCTACCATACTAAATGTTAGCGAAAATAAGGTGGCATGTTTGTGTGCACACTTAGAATATGAGAAGTGTCGGCCATGCCCACCCTAGCTTAAGTTTCTTTCAGAGTGAATTTCTGCAAAATTTTATGTTTGATACAATGTCGAATGGGATTGAGAGTATCAGGGGTACACTCAGCGCCACTATCGCGTCTCCAGCGATACCCCATGAGACGAAAGCGCAAGCTTAATTAAGGAGATTTGACCAAGTCTTTAGATGCATTTATCAGTACAGATTCCGGTGTCCTGATGTACCTCTCAAAGCAATCTGATGTCCACCTTCCCAAAGTTTTTATTAGCCATGGTGGAAAGTTTTTTGCAGCTGCAGTAGTTGCAGCTCCTATTCGGAAACTATGACCTGCATAGTCCATCAGTTCGTATCCTCCTCTTTTAAGTAAATTTCTGATTTCTTTTGTGAAGATGTCGCGACATAGCGGTTTTCCATCTTGGAATTGAAATAAAGGGCCCTGCGCTGGGCGACAAGAAACAATGTATTCATGGAGTGCCTTCACCGCACATATGTGTGATCCCGTCTGTCCCAAAGTGAGGCAGACCCCTTTCCGAAATGGATCTGTCTTGGAACATTTTAGGCCTATCCGGACAGCAGTAGGAGATATTATCGAAGGGACGAATGTGACATCGCCTGAGCACAGGTTGTAGGCCGGATGAAACTGCTGACTCGTGGTGAATTCACTTATGCGTAGAAAACCAAAGAAAGCAAGGCAGATGGCAGCCCATAATATTTTGCGGTTCCAATCGGGGAATTTTTGGCTGTGCAGGAGCGCATAAAATAACTCCAAGTGCACCAATGAAATTGGTAGCCTCGTTCTCATTTCTTGGCCTTGGTATCGCTTTATTCCTCTCAAAATGTATTGGAGTCGAACAAATTTGTGAAGTTTTAGGTCAAAACCGTGTTTAAGATGCAAATGTTTAATAGCTGAAAGATAACCTTTAATGGTGCAATGTTTGACTGACTTTGCAAGGAAAACCGCGAAATAGCAGATCGTAAGTTCATTGGCAGGAAATAGTGGTTGTACTTCATGTATCTTGAAACCGTGACAGAAGTTGAGAAGTTGTTTTTCCGCGCTCAGGTAGCATTTTTTGTGTTTTCTGCAAGAGAACATTGTGTAAACTTTTGTAAATCAGGGTTCAGAGAAGCAAAGGATCCTTCGGCAATGGTATTGGAGCTGGTTCCGCCTAAGGAGCCAAGGTTTGGAATCGTTCTGCCTGAAAACGAGAAAGAGAGTCAGCAATTTCATTCGTTGCCCCAGGCAAGTGCTTTACTTTTAAATAAAAATTGTACCTTAATGTAATAAATGTTAACTCACGAACGAGTGACATTATACTATTACACTTTGACCGCTTTCGATTTATTATTTCAACAACTGACGCATTATCACAATGAAAAAGGATTCTTTTTGCCGACCAGCAATGACCCCAGATGCGACAAGCAACTACAATAGCGTACAATTCCTGCCAATTTATGCTTATGCCTTCTGCCCCAAGAGTTTGGTGTTCTTCCCATTTGCACTGAAACCACTGCTTCCCATGGATACCCCCATAACCGATGGTACCTGAAGCATCAGTGAATAAGTGGAGTGACGTAGATGTATCCCATGTTGCGTTCAAAAAGAACTGCTTACCGTTCCAATGCTCAACAAAATTTTGCCACATGTTAATGTTCCCATAGAAAGCCTTATTTAGTCTTATATGATGGTGGGGCTTGCTTATTCCAATGGTTAGATTTATTATACGTTGTAAGAAGGCCCTCCCCGGGGGAACAACTTTGCAAGCAAAATTTAGAGACCCTATGAGCGACTGGAGCTCTTTTAGGGTAGCCTTTCGACGAGTAGACCACATTTTTAGTTCCTCTTGAAGACGCAAGACTTTGTCTTCTGGTAAGCTTGCCTGCATTAAGACTGAATCCAACGTTATACCCAAGAACTCGAGCTTAGTAGTTGGACCTTGCGTTTTTCCAGCTGATAATGGAATATTTAAACCCTTGAAAGTGAGGAGCATGCTAGACAGGCTGATCCTTCCCTCTAGTGGTAGATCATCCCCGGGGGTTGGTGGCTCCATTATTAGAAAATCGTCCAAGAAATGGGTAACAAAGGAGATACCGCATTCGTTGAGGAGAATCCACTCTAGGCCCTCCAACAACTGGTTGAATAAATACGGCGCACTCCTGAGTCCAAAAGGCAGGACTTTGTCAAAATAATACTACCCGTCCCATTTCATACCCAGGAGCTCCCAGTCTTCGGGAAGAACTGGAAAAAGTCGAAATGCTGATTCAATGTCTGTTTTAGCCATCAAGGTACCCTTTCCTAGGGCCTGAATTGACGAGATAGCTTGATCTGTTGTGCTATACTGCAAAGAAAACTCTTCCTTGTTTATTCCAGAATTGATAGAATCACCCGATTTTGGGTATGAAAGATGGAAAATTGTGCGAAACTTTTCGGAATTCTTTTTTGGTATTATACCAAGTGGGGAAATCTGCAAATTTGGAAATGGTGGCTCACTGAAGGGGCCGGCTGTCCTTCCTAATTCAACTTCCTTTGAAAGATTTTTGGCAACCTTCTCCTGATTTTGTCGGGCAGAAGGTAAATTACGCGGCATAGTCGGATTGCGTTCTCCTTCGTAGCCTATGCGTGCCCCTTCCCGCAAGTCCTTGCATAGTTTTTGGACAAAAGGTGGGGAAGGGTGGCCTGATAGCTCATGCTCTAACCTATCTACATTTATACTGCAGCAAACACCTCCCAGATTATCAAGTTTACCATTTCGGTGGGGGGAGACTGTACTCCAGGCCTTGGTCTAACGGCAGTTGAGGACCCTTGGGTAGGATGGTCTGTGGCTTTTTGGCCACTCCTTGGGCATCTAAAACCGGGATGGGATTCACTACATCCTGCCCTGTTGCATCGGTGGGCGTAGAGGCAAGGGTACCTTGGGCAGGGAAGGCCTTTGTTATAGCTGTTGCACGTTCCGTCCCTCGGTGCGACAGCCGAATCTGATCCTGCAAATAAAGAGGGTCCATTGGAAAAAAGAGCATAATCAGCCTCCAATTGAGACTGGCTTACTGTAAATATACGTGTCCAAAGCTGCTGATCAATGAGAGCCCAGCTTAGTGATCTATCATTTGCTGCTTTATGCCGAAACTTATTGTCATAAATATACCAGCCGAAAGACTTATGATACTTCGCAGCATAACGAATCAAATCTAAATAGCAGATTAATTCCCGCGCTCGAGCAGGATATTTATCTACAATCACCAGCAAGGAGGAAAAATCTTTTTGCGTGTTTGTTTACATTTTTGCGTGTTTGTTTACATTTTAGTGGGGCCAATCATGAGGCTCTTATTTTACACGTGACTTTGTGGTGCATTTGTAGCTAATGGCTCATGCCTTGGTCCCCCGTTATTTTTAATCTATATTAATGACCTCCCGCGTGCTCTGCATAATTGTAAAGTGACCATGTATGCAGATGACACTAGTCTTTCATTTGCATCAAATAACATCGATGATCTAAACCAATTTATGAACGAAGATCTAGATTGTTTAAAAGATTGGCTTCAGGGAAACAAACTGTCTTTAAACGTCCTTAAGACTCACGCAATGGTAGTTGGATCCCGTCCAAAGCTCAAGAGGATTTCCGAAGAAGTCAGTGAGCAGCCTTCCTTTTTCATAAATGGCATACAGATAGAAACCGTCGAGAGGACTAAATACCTCGGTGTTCAGTTGGATTGTCATCTTGTTTGGGATGAGCATATAAAGGGTATGAGAAACAAAGTCTCTCGAGCTTTAGGCTTTCTGAAATATGCAAAGAAATTTCTCCAACAGGGAACGCTCAGTAAAATGTACAGAGGAATTGTTGAGCCCCACTTTCGTTATTGTTGCTCAGTATGGGGATGTTGCGGCAAAATTAGAAAATTAAACGAGCCTTACCTGTAAGGTGAAGTTTGATTGGAATTCTTCTCTGGCATCAACAGGAACGTAGGAGTCACATGAGAAAGCGAGAAGCGAGCGCATGCGTTGCCAGTCATCCTTTAACGCGAAGTGATTGCAGGACAAAAGGAATTTAGAGAACGCAGGAGTCACATTGGGCGGGCAATATACCCGGGCGGGCATGTGACTCCTACGTTCCTGTTGATGCCAGAGAAGAATTCCAATCAAACTTCACCTTACAGGTAAGGCTCGTTTAATTTTCTAATTCTTCTCTGTCATCAACTACGTCACTACGTAGTCACATGAGATTTTAAAGCCCTGCAAGCACGAGCTCAGGCAGCGAAACGCGATCCAAAAGGAATATTAGAAAAAAAAAAACATTTCTGAAGAACGTAACAATATATCAACCAATAAGCAGATCTAAATCCTTAATTATTTCTTATTTTCGAATACGAAGTCTCCAAAATTTTGAGAATTAATTTCACGTTCATAATGTTTTGCAACTGTTCTTTCATTTGACCAACCAGCACTTTTAATGATTTCTGATAAATTCATGCCTGCTTGTTTTGTTGCAGATGTTGATGCTGCCCTGCAGCTGTGCGCACTGAAAATGTCTGTGTCTATACCAGCATCGCTTAATGTTGCTTTGACCCATCTTGCAATCGTGTCCTTGGATACTGGGTTATGGGGCTTATGAAAGCTTATGAACAGTGCCGAATGTTCCCCTCTGAGCACTTTTGTACGTTCTAAACTAGAAGTAACTACAAGTTATCAACTGCTCGCACTCCTTCATATTTGTGAACTCAGATAAAGCCACACTAAATTTGTAAATGAAATTTCTGCTGTCCCCTTGAAGTGGAATTGTTCGTTCCATTATTCCGTATTCCATGTTTTATGAAGGTAAAGGAGGGTATTGAACGAAGGTTCAACAGATTATTGCTTATTGTGTTGACTTAATCCTGTTGAAAATGTGATTGCATGTAAACACTGAATGACGTCGATATCATTGTTGTGCAGCATTTGTGAATGTTTCGTATCGATACCACACGCCGCTCAGGGTCAGGGCTCATACCATGCTCATACCAAGCCAAGCTTCGTTTCGTTGAGTGAAGTTGAATCATTGAACAAATCCGTCTTACAGTTATTTACGCCGTGTTTGGTATCTTAATCTTTTTATGGCCAAACGAAGTAGCGAAATGTGTCGATGGAAGATCTGAAAGTAGTGTGAAGGTGCACAAACTTATTGCCTGTGTCTCATGAAACGTAAGGGAAGTTCAATTTAGTCGCCCCTTCTCTGGGATAGGCCCGACCGCCATCACAGTATCTTGGCAGACAGAAGAATATCATGACTATTGATCATTGTTCACGAAGACAAACACGTACACAATCGAACTGTAGTGACAAAGGAAATGTGGCCAGCGAATCTTTCAATTTAAACTAACCAGCGGTAATAGATAATCAGAAGTAACAAAGCAATACAATAAACATATGCGTGGACATCACAGAAGGTTGGCTGGATCACTATAGTAATCTCGCTCCTTCGTCGCTCGCAATAATGGGACAATGTCTTTACAATGCATAGCTTCGGCTCCTCGGGGTAATGAAGCAGTTCTAGTGGTGCCTGGTGTTTACCTGGTTTTGTTGTTTTCAATGGCTTGTGTATTGTTATACGCATCCTATCAGAAAGTGACTGTATCATATTGATATCTATTGTATGAATAGTTTGACAACGTTGTCCTGTTACCAGGCAAAGGAGCGTTACTGCTTTGTAGGATAAATTTTTTAAACTGACATTCTCAAGGGCTGGAAAAGTCTTGAAATAAGTAAAAACTTTATTTACGTCCCAAATGAAACTGTATTTTGGCAACGACGGTCTCAATTCAAAAATTCCTTTCAAAAATCTACGAATCAAGGGGTGTTCCCCAATAAGTAATCCATTTTCTTGAAATATTATGGAAGACAGAGACGATCTAGCGGTGTTAATAGCACTATAGCCAAGCCCATTTCTATACAACATGGTTAGAAATTCAATGACTTGTTCTACCTTGGGGCACAAAACTGAAACTTTATTTTCCGTACAATAGGTGTTCCATCGTTTTAAGTAAGACTGGTACTGTTTTTGAGTACCTGGACGCCAAGAAGATAAAATGATTTTTTGTGCATCCTTGGATAAGTTTGTAGAACTTAATTTTTGGCAGACAAGAGGCAAACAATCATCTGTAGCTTTTTGAATAGAGTGTGCTTCATCTCTGGCCTGTTCGGCAGTAGCAGCACATTCTGACTGACATTCAGTATTATTGGTGGTTTCAGCATCAGTTTCTTTGCCCGAGGGAACCATGGCTGTGTTGGCCAATTTGGAAGGACACATATTCCCTTTGCATTGTCGTCCTGAATCTTCCTCAAGACTCTTGGTATCATGCTAAAAGGGGGAAATGCATAAATTTTGTAAGTAGACCAATCGATAGTGAATGCATCTACTGCAAATGCCTCAGGATCTGGCTTAAATGATAAAAAACACGGAAACTGTCTGTTCATCCTTGTTGCAAAAAGATCAATGTTTGGATAGAAGTCAAGTTGTTTTAAACACGAATGGAGAAGCTTTGGTTGCAACTGCCACTCCGTAGAAGTATTTTCTTTTTTCCTTGATGCACTGTCTGCCTCAATGTTATCCTTCCCGGGAATGTGTGCTAATGTTAGCCAAATATTTCGCCCAATGCACCACTCCCAGATTTCTTTGCACATATCATTACACTTTTTGGAGTGGCTTGTGCCCATGTTATTTAGCACAGAGACTGTAGTCGTGTTATCTGACAAAACTTTGATGTGAGTTTCGTGAAATTCTTTTGCAAACGTTTGTAACCCAAATAATACTGCTTTCATTTCGAGATAATTTATGCTATTTTCTTTTTCAGAAAGATACCATATTCCCCCTGCAGTCATTTCATTATAAAATGCGCCCCAGCCTTCTAAGGACGCGTCGGTTTTGATCACATGCACCGGATTTTCACGTGTAAGTGGTTTGAACGCCAAACTTATATTGCGTATCCACCATTCTAACTCTAATTTGGCAGATGGGGAAGGGCTCATAAAGCTCTCAAAATCACCCTTATTCATCTTCAAAGCTTCTGTTTTTTCCTTCTCTAGCTGACGGTAATAAAGCGGCCCATAAAGAATGCCGGGGAAACAAGAGACCATAGTGCCGAGTGCTTTCGCGCAACTTCTAATGGTCGGCTTCTTTTTGCTGAGCAATTTTGACAAACAGCCAACACTGATTCAATCTTTTGCTGGGTGGGTTTTGCTGTCATAGTCTTGGAATTTAAAATGAAACCCAACATCTTAATCTCTTGAGACGGTATGAAAGATGATTTTTCCGGGTGAACAATAAATCCTAATGCCAACAATAGTTTGGTAGCCCTAATGACGTTCGACAAGCAATCATTAAAATTTTCACCCTGAAGGTATAGGTCGTCTATGTACGCAGTTGCTATAATACCCTCTTTGTGTAATTCCGTCAAAGCCGGTTTCAATAATTTCGTAAACACCCGTGGGCAACAGGCTAATCCGTTTGGGAGTGCCTTATATTCCAGCAAATTGTCATTGAATTCAAATCGAAAATATTTTCTGTGCTCCGATGCGACTTCTACGCTATAATAAGCGTCTTTTATGTCTAATGACGCCATGAAGCAGTTACGTTCCATCAAACTAGTAATTGTATGCAAAGTTTCCATTTTGAAATGATGATAGGTTACGTGTTCATTAAATTGTTTCAAGTTCAAAATCATACGATAAGAACCATCGGGTTTGGGTGTCAAAAATATTGGTGATATGACTTGTCCCTTTTCAGGTCTTGCAATTTCGAGAACCTCTTTTTTCATTAGTTTTTGAATTTCAGTGTTTAGAATCTGCTCCTCCGAAGCACTAAATTTTCTATCCCGGTGGGATATACAAGGAGGACTGTTCAACTCCACTTTTACCCCTGACACATATGATAAAATTTCAGGGTCCTTTGTTATGTGTTGCCAAGCTTTTATGTGGCTTTTTATTCGACCGGCTTTAAAGTTATCACACTGATATGTAAGAAATGGCAATAACGTTGGAAGAAATTCTTGAAATTCACTTACATGTAACTTGCTCAAGGTTTCTAGAATTTCTTTTGCGGTCGGAAACTGTGTCGTTGCTGTTGTTGGCCTCTGGGCTGGAATGTCTGGCCCCACTGCTTTTTCCTTACAGATGGGTGGCGATGGCCCTGCCATAAAAAATCACGCCTGGGGCTGTAGCCAAAGCCAAACTGAGGGTTTGAACCCAGAAGGTTTGATTTAAAATGGTGTTCTCTCCCTTTATTGGGAGTAGGCTTGAAGGCCTTTGTGATTTTATTTGTTTCTTCGACATCTTTTATTTGTTTTCCTATATCCTCGCCAAATAAGTACGGCGAATGCGCAATTTCTGTAGACGACGAACATAGAGTCTGATACTCAGGTTTTAGTGCATTTTTCATTGTAAGGCGCCTTTGATTTGAGAGGTCGCCGATAAGATGTCCGAGCAAAGCGATTGAATCATAGGACATCGAAATCTGATTGTTAATTTCACTTTTGTCGACAAAGTTTTTAGCATTTTTCAGCATAAAATCTGCCATTTGCAGAGTAATGCAGCCCACTTTTGTTAGTGTCTGCTGCATGTTGCTCAAACGAAGATCAGCTTGTTTCTTGTCCCATTTCAAATTTTCCCAAGCCCCTTTGTTCACTTTTACAGAGTGGAGCTTTTTACAATTTTTTGGTCGCTTGTATTTCTCGACAATGCTTTTGATTTTTTCAGTTTTTAGTTGTTTTCCCCAGCGGTTTTCAACAAATTCCGCTAATTTTTCATTTACATTGTCGCTGACTTCATCAGCTACGTCGAAGCCTTCGGCTATTTCCTTAAGGAATTCATTGTTCTTATATTCATCTGATTTTCCTTGCTCATCTTTATCCAGCTCAATATCATCGTTAGCATGGATACTTATCGTGTCATCATCACCTTTTTCATCGTCTCGAGTAGATTTAGCCGGTGGCTCAGACGAGTTTTGTTCTTTACCCGTGGCGCCCCGTTTTCTTTCATTTGAAGGGCCAGGTTTTGAGCTTTGATCTGATGTCGAAAGCATGCCTTGTCCTGTGGACTCGATATGCCCGGTGGACACATTAATACTTGACCCGGTGGGCCCTGTTGCAATATTCCCGGTGGGTACATTCATGGCTGGTACGGTGGACATTGTTTCAGCATGCCCGGTGGGCCGGTTAAAGGAGCTCTCAACCAGCTTTTGTAATAAAATTGTCATAGCCCCCATATTAGAATTGATTTCGACTAACGTTTCATTTAAGTCAGGTTTTTCTGGCTCATCGCCAGGCGTGTTTTCAAATGGCTCAGTCTGTTCGTTGTCGCTTGACATCTTTATCTTAAATAAAAAACACGGAACAATTTGAAAACGTGTTACTGCAGTCGCCCTGCTGTTAACTGTTCTAGATAATGTAAATAACCAGTTTTAACGAAAGTAAAATGCAAAAGTTTCTTACCGTTTGTCTTTAAAACCAGGAGCGATTTTCTTCACGTGCGGATGACCGACAAGATGCCACGCAATGAGACTGGCAACGCATGCGCTCGCTTCTCGCTTTCTCATGTGACTACGTAGTGACGTAGTTGGTGACAGAGAAGAACTCAAATTGATGCCCTCCAAAGACTGCAAAATCGAGCTGCCAGAATTGTTACGAATAGCAGCTATCATGTTTCAGCAACTGGTCTGATTAAAAAGCTGGGGTGGCCAACAATCTCGGACATTATTCTAAGTGAAACAGCGACCATAATGTTTAAGTCAACAAATAGTCTTGCGCCTGAATATCTTTCCGAGCTGTTTGTAAAGAACTCAGCGCTTAACACAATGAGACTTAGAAATACCGAAGCTGACTTGCGTGTTCCTCTCTTCAAAACGGCAAATGGGCAGAAGTCAATATCATTTCGTGGGCCTAAGCTGTGGAATCAATTAAGCTCTGATGTCAGACTTGCACCCTCCCTTTCTACCTTCAAAAGGAGGTTTAAAGACGTAGTGGAGGGTTAAAGATCTTTTTTATGTACATTCATTTGATTTTTTTTTCGTTTTTTTAAACACAATTGTAAATTAATTAGGATTAGGTTTTAAATTTGGAAATTATATGTATTTTTGCACGGCCCCCTGTAAAGCAATCAATGCAGATTGACGGGGCTACCGTGGATAAAAAATAAAAAATGAAAAAAATGAAATGAAATGAAAAAATGGCGTCGTATGAGCACAGAAGCTGTGGCGTGGGGCATTTGGAGGAAAATAATACTCCATATTTAGGCCCGAAGGCACATTAATTTCAAGAATTTTCAAAAGCTTTGAATCAGACAAGAAAGACTAGCATCTTTTCTAAAATTTTTGCCAAAACCTAAAATGATGAAATTTGAAAGTTTGAAAATATCGCAATTTGCTTTTTAAGGGTTTTTGCAGCCTTCCACTCTGCCTAACAAGGCCTACTTGACAGATGATGCTGTGTTTCCTTGATAAAGATTTGTTTCTACGCACAGTTTTCAACGCAACGGAAACTAATATAATAAAGATACTTTTCAATTACTTTTACTTCATTTAACAGCACAAGCACAATTGTACTGGAAGGCCCAAAGTTTCCTTGCCTGTTAGATTCTAAATCACAGATCGTTGTTGAGATACGTGAAATTGCCTATGTGATTCTTCTTCGTTTTGAGTTATATTTTGCAGTTTGCTTCATTCGAAACAATCAGATGGAAAAGAAACGAAGGGAATAAAAAAGCATCAATGCACGAGGGATAACTGTGAAACGTAGAGCTTTCTCTACTCTACTCGCAAGTATCTCTAAAATCAAATATATCCAGAAATTACTGAATTACTTTGCAAGGCATTTAAAATTCTGCTTGACCTCTGGGTGACCTCATCCTCTCATCAGATTGGCCTTAGTCAGAAAACCGAAAGCAAAAGCAATTTGAAGAGGTAAATAAGTAATAACTTACCCTGTTTTCATTCACTTAGACCAAGCAATACTGAATAAACAAAGCTCCACTTGTTTAATCCTGAACAGAGCAAATTCTCAGCGATAAAATGAAACTGTTTTCACTTGCGATGTTTGACCAACACAGCCTTGGCTGTTCTCTCACAATAAGCTGACGAATGTGAAATGTACATCGATTCCAAAATCTAGGAAGAAATGGCGCGAAAACAATCTTGTCGCCAGTCTCCTAAAATAGAAGATGTTTCCATAACAAACTTCATTCTATCTTTTTTACCGCAGTCATTTTCAGTTCATAACTAGGAAACTGACGAGTAAATGTATTTGATTGTCGATGTTATGATTAGACATTGCTGAAGTAAATTGGAAGCTTTTCTAACTAAAATAGATAAGCTCTTGACATCTCCAAACTTCGCCCATTAAGATATGAGAATTCTAGAATTAGAAACACACATGCAGTTCCAAACTTCAGCACTCTACAAGCATTTTTTTTTATCAGCTAAGAATTTGGACCAATAGTAGAAGTTTCTTATAACTATCAGATTTTGAATACTCAAGAGCTGCCATGGCAATTTTCATTTTTACTAACTGTGCTCTGGTGAATAGTTCAAACAACGTTTTTTATGCTTTTTCAACGTTTATGTATTCACTCAGGTACTGTAATATGATAAAGTAAACAACTGAAAATGAAGCAAGAATATGTCAAAGATTTCCTTTGTCAAAAATAGATACTTCCTTAATTTACATTTTGCCTGTACGTGGTTTCTTAATTTTTGGCGATGTGAGAGTTGAGTTTCTAATCATAAGCAATTTCTTATAAAAAGATGTATCCTTACAAGCAACGGAATTGTTTCTGGAAAGGATCTTGTGTCTTCTTGAAAAGGGACTGATTTTTCGAGATTTTAGTCAGCATTGAACCAATTCAATTGTAGAAAACACCCCCCTACGAAACCTGTTCCTTAGAAAATATTCAAGCATTCAAGTTTCTTATTTTTTGTGTAATCTGAGGAATTGGTTTCTTATAAAGCCAGAACTTTTTATTCTTATCAAATAAATTTGTGTATTTCATTACATATAAACATTTTTGGAGACTGGAAACAAGATTGTTTTCGCGCCATTTCTTCCTAGATTTTGGAATCGATGTACATTTCACATTCGTCAACTTATTGTGAGAGCACAGTCAAGGCTGTGTTGGTCAAATGGCAAGTGAAAACAGTTTCATTTTATCGCTGAGAATTTACTCTGTTCAGAATTAAACAAGTGGAACTTTGTTTATTCAGTATTGCTTGGTCTAAGTGAATGAAAACAGGGTAAGTTATTACTCATTTACCTCTTCAAATTGCTTTGGCTTTCGGTTTTCTGACTAAGGCCAATCTGATGAGAGGATGAGGTCAACCAGAGGTCAAGCAGAATTTTAAACGCCTTGCAAAGTAATTCAGTAATTTCTGGATATATTTGATTTTAGAGATACTTGCGAGTAGAGTAGAGAAAGCTCTACGTTTCACAGTTATCCCTCGTGCCTTGATGCTTTTTTTATTCCCTTCGTTTCATTTCCATCGGATTGTTTCTAATGTAGCAAACTGCAAAATAAAACTCAAAACGAAGAAGAATCACATAGGCAATCTCACGTATTTCAACAACGATCTGTGATTTAGATTCTAACAGGCAAGGAAAATTTGGGTCTTCCAGTACAATTGTGCTTGTGTTGTTAAGTGAAGAAAAAAAAGTAGTTGAAAAGTATTTTCATAACATTAGTTTCCGTTGCGCTGAAAACTGTGCTGTAGAATAGAAACAAATTCTTATCAAGGAAACATAGCATCATCTGTCAAGTAGGCCTTGTTAGGCAGAATGGAGGGCGGCAAAAATCGTTTAAAAGCTAGCTGCGATATTTTTGAGCTTTCAAATTTCATCATTTTAGGCTTTGGCAAAAATTTTAGGAAAATATCAGTCTTTCTTGTCTGATTCGAAGTTTTTGAAAACTCTCGAAAAATTAATGTGCTTCCGGGCCTAAATATGGAGTATGGTTTTGCTCCAAATGCCCCACGCCACATCTTCTGTGTTCATACGACGCCATTAGCTACAAATCTACCACAAAGTCACGTGAAATGTAGGAGCCTTGTGATTGGCTCCCAAGAAAAACGTAAACAAACACGCGCAAAATATAAACAAACACGCATAAAATGTAAACAAACACGCAAAAGCCAAAAGATTTTTCCTCCTTGCTACCATCACCTTCATATACAGTGTAAAAGCATTAGTCCAGTCAGAAACAGTTTCTATCTTCTTTTTGGCTGCTCGTGAGACTAACTTCAACTCTGAATTTGAACCAACAGTAATAGAAAGGGCGCCATCGCCAACTTCACAGGAAATCTTATGCATATTTTCAGGTAAAAGTTTTTCAATGTCAAAAAACTCACCTCTTTGAATAGCTTGAATGTACGATGACGGGATCTCAGGTGTAAAACCGCCATCAACATTAAATCTGGTTGAACCTGGTTGGGTTGGAGGGCTTGAAAATGCGAAACCCAATCTCTCAAATGTAAACAAGTCTGGAAGTGTTCCGGGTAATCCAGTAGAATTTTCTGTAGGCTGTGCGCTGTTTGCAGAAGGCTGGATGCTGTTCGTAGGCTGTCCACTTTTTGCAGGCTCTGGATTAGCATTTTTGATCATTGCCTTGAGCTCAACCATTGCTTCAGCAAGGCTTGTTTGCACAATTGTTTGAATTGCTGTTATTTGGCTTGTTGTCAAAGCAGAGCTGGGTTCGTTGATGTTGGCTGTAGTTTTCGAGACATTTGGTGCCTCAGAAGCCTGATCAGATGCCATGTTTGCCACAGAGTCTGCCACAGCCGAACTAGCTGTGCTGGCTTGTGTTGTAATTCGAGCGCTTCTTCTCGGATTTGATACTCTTTTTTCTTTTGGCATTTTGAAATTGCTGAGTACTCCGGCTTTCCCCTTCGGGTTTTATAGAGTTTCCCTTATGCCTATGAGATTGATTGTGATTGGTTGATATTTCTGAGCATCATGTGATAACTATGCATTCTACTGCAGTATAATCAATTCGACGGTCGTGACGGGATAAGATATTGAAGGGGGCTTTCAAACCTATTTTGGTTTTGGCACATCCCTGTGAGAAAAACCTAGATCAAAGATTGCCTACCATTCCTTCATTAGGTGGTATGAAAGGAGTAAAGAGAGCGTTGCCAGATTAAATTTCTTTGCTTTCTCGATAAGGAACAAAGTTTGCCAAAACCTAAATCACGTGTACGCAGCTAGTTGTTTTATTGGGTCGTGATGTGGTGGTTACTTAGTTACGATGTAGCTCTCATTTTTGAATTTCCAGGATAGGAAATCTGCCAAATATTTGTGCTTTATGGCTGGTTGTTATTGCCAAGATCTGTATAACATAGCTTTCCTCGTTGTTCTTCTATTCTGTGAGCTTTGAGGGAAAGAGCATTACCAGACCATTTTCTCATAATAGCCTCTTAGCGATATTACCTTTGCCGACATCCGAAATCATGCGATCGATTATGAGGTGGGTGAATTTTACGCAAAATGTTTCCCCATATTCCTTCTAAATCGCACGAAATCTTTTTCTCCGGCGTTGCGTTTCGCTCCTCCGTTGCAGGGGCTATGTGTTTCCTACTAGGTCACGTAGAAATATCAATTAAACACGTTCATACGCTGATATGAACAACAAGCCTACTTCAAACAGTTAAAAGATTCAGTGATGACATCAATATGAAATTTGGGCTAGATAAATGTGCAACAGCAGAATTCAAGCGAGGTAAATGGACAAAAACGACACCAATCATTCTTGACGAAGAAACAGCCATCAAAGAGCTGCAGCAAGAGGATAGCTATAAATACCTTGGAATCAATGAAGCTGAAGGTATTCAACATGCAAAGATGAAAGAAAAGATAAGAAAGGATAGCATACAGCTCAAATCTTTCAAATCTTAAAAAAGGTGGGTGTGAAATTGTATCAAATGTTTCCATGAATTGAATGACTTCAAAGAATATTTAGGTAACTTGCTGTAAATCTGCCGTGGAAATTCCTTAATATCTTGATTATTTTCAAAATGGCGGCATTTGGATCATTTTTGTAAAAATCCATCAAAAATTTTGAGAAAATTAAGATCATCGTAACCCTTAGATTACTTGAGGAAAATGGATACAATCTTCAAGAAAACCATAGTTTATGGAGGTCTACAATATGATTGCAAGCAGAAATTTCTAGCTCTTCTGGTTAGGGATTTAGAAATTTGATGACGTCACAACCTTGAAATCAATAAATGCCGCCATTTCAAAGCTAATCACGATATCAAAAAATTGCCACGGCAGATTTACAGCAAATTGCCCAAAGATCCTTTCAAGCACTTTGATTCAAAGAAAAACGTAAAAGAATTTTACACCCGTCTTTTAAAAGATTTGAGCTCTATGCTAGAAAGGTTTATTAGAGGAGAGTTAGGCTGATACTCAAGAGTGAACTCAACGCAGTTAATCGTATTGCAGCCATCAACTCGCTTGCTATCCCTGTCATCACATATAGTATGAATATAATCAATTGGCAAATTAATGATATCAAGAAGCTGGACACTAAGACAAGGCAATTTTTAACAATGTATGGTATGCACCACCCGAAAGCAGATGTAGATCGACTTTACCTACCAAGAAACGAAGGAGGGAGAGGACTGATACAAATAGAGCTGACTTACAAGATAACAACTGCTGGTCTCGAAAAATACTTGAGAGAAAGCAAGGACAGAATGATCAAACTGGTCTTAGAGCACGAGAAGAAAAGGAAGTTGTATTCTGTTACGAAGGAAGCTGCTAAATTTCGTCAAGAGCTAGGAATCGACCAAACAGAGCACAAGGAAACAGATAGTGTCACGAAGAAGGCCAAAAAAGTGAAGGAACTAGTAAAAAAACAAGGAAAGGAACAGATACAAATAAGATGGGAACAGAAGCTGTTGCACGGTCAGTACCTGAAAAGAGTAAAGAGACCAGACATTGATGAAACGGAAACACGAAAGTGGTTGAAAAGCTCAGGACTAAAATCAGAAACAGAAGGCCTAATCATAGCGGCACAAGACCAAAGTTTAATGACGAAACAATATCAAAGTGAAATAATAAAAAATGGTGCGAACCCCAAATGTCGACTGTGCAATAAGTATAATGAAACTATTGATCACATTGTAAGTGGATGCCCAGTGCTAGCAAAATCAGAATTCATGCAGAGGCATGACCAAGCTGCATCATACATGCACTGGAAGGTTTGTAAGGAATTTGGTCTACCTGCAGCGGATACATGGTATAATCACAACCCAGAAACCGTCATCAGCAACGGTCAAGTTACCTTAATATGGGATATGCAAGTACCTACACATAAAGAAATAAAGGCTAATAAACCGGACATCATTATCAAAGACCACGTCAACAAAACGTCCCAACTGATTGATATGACAATACCATCGGACAGAAATGTATCGATAAAAGAAGTCGGAAAAAATTTTCAAAGTACAAGGACCTAGAAATTGAAATAAGTAAAATGTGGAAAATGAAAGCAATTACAATTCCTGTTGTTATAGGTGCACTTGGAGTTATAAAGAAAGGAATGAGATCAAACATTGAAAAGATACCGGGCAAAATAAGCTTAGAAGAACTACAAAAGATCACATTGC
This sequence comes from Aurelia sp. 3 sensu Dawson et al. (2005), assembly GCA_964020215.1. Classification (NCBI taxonomy): domain Eukaryota; kingdom Metazoa; phylum Cnidaria; class Scyphozoa; order Semaeostomeae; family Ulmaridae; genus Aurelia; species Aurelia sp. 3 sensu Dawson et al. (2005). The sequence goes on from OZ026572.1 coordinate 15,522,254, forward strand.
TTGGGACTGCTCATATCCTCAGAAAAGTTCTGTCAATTGACCTATGAGACCTTGTTTGTCCTAAGAACTATGGATTAGATCTGGATCTACGAGAAGAAAAACAAAGACTTTAAGAGACATAATAACAATAATAATAATAAAAACAATAATAATGATAATAATAATAATAATTAAGACAGGAACAATACCTTTCAGCAGAATCGATTATTTCAATCAAATCAAAAACGGTTATTTGAGAAGCTAGAAGGTTATGAGAAACAAGATGATATAACACCAGATTCCGAGGAAAGTAATATCTTCTGGAGTAACATATGGGACCAAGGCACCAAGCACAACGAAAAAGCAAAGTGGCTGGAAGATGTAAAAGAAAAATATAAGAGAATAGACCAACAGGATGAATTTTCTATCTCAAAAGACATCCTTACAGCTCAATTGAAGAAAATGCCTAAATGGAAAGCGTGTGGACCAGATGGTGTGCATGGTTATTGGTTAAAAGAATTCAGCAGTCTCCATGAAAGACTCGCAGTGCAACTTGATGTATGCTTAAGTGCAGGAGATGTACCAGTATGGATGACGAAAGGCCGGACGAGTTTGATATTGAAAGACAAGAACAAAGGAAACATAGTGACGAACTTTCGACCTATTACATGTTTGCCAATGGTATGGAAGCTGTTGACAGGAATAATATCGGAGAAAATTTATTATCACCTAGAGAGTAAACATCTACTTCCAGAAGAGCAAAAGGGATGCCGAAAGGGAAGCCGTGGCACAAAAGATCAGCTTCTGATTGACAAAATGGTAATGAAGAACTGCAAGAGCAGGTTAACCAATCTATGCCTTGCTTGGATTGATTACAAGAAGGCATATGATATGATTCCTCATTCTTGGTTGATTCAATGTATGCAGATGTTTAAGATTTCAGATAAGGTGATAGCATTATTAGGGAAGTCAATGGAGAACTGGAGGGTTGAGCTGACCTCAGGAAACGACAAGCTTGGGGAAGTAAACATTCGAAGAGGAATCTTTCAAGGCGACACATTATCTCCTTTGTTATTCATTTTGGCATTGATCCCCTTGTCTACTTTGCTTAATGGGTTAGATCATGGGTATAGAATGGGAAAGAACAGAGGAAAGATCAATCATCTCCTATTTATGGATGATTTAAAATTGTATGGTCGTAATATGCAAGAGCTAGATTCGTTAGTTCAGAGTGTCCGAATTTTCAGTGCCGACATCGGGATGGCTTTTGGAATTGAAAAATGTGCAGCAGTGAAGATCACAAGAGGAAAAGTTGTTGAAAGTGAAGGTATCGAGTTACCAAATGGAGACACGATAAAAGGGTTGGAAGAGAATGATGGCTACAAGTATTTAGGTATTCTGGAGTGTGATAAGATCAAGAACAGTGAAATGAAGGAGAAAATAAAGAAGGAATACTTCAGAAGAGTGAAACTTATCTTGAAGTCGAAGTTGAATGCCGGAAATGTGGTCATGGCCGTTAACAGCAGAGGAGTGTCTCTTGTGCGTTATTGTGCTGGTATTGTTGAGTGGACAAAAGCAGAGTTGCAGGAAATGGATCGTAAAACAAGAAAGATATTCACCATGAACAGATCTTTGCACCCGCGATCAGATGTGGACAGACTGTACATCAAGAGAACAGAAGGTGGACGGGGGTTGCAATGTCTGGAAGAAGTGGTGAAGTTGGAAGAGCTCAGTCTGGCATTCTATCTAAGTAAGAAAGACGAAAAATTGTTGAAGGAAGTTGTAAAAGAAGGTCTTTTTCGGGAGATAGAAAACCCTAAGGAGCGAAAGAGAAAAAACACAGCAGAAAGAAGACAGCGGTATGAGGAAAAAGTATTACATGGGCAGTTTGAGAGGGCAACAAAGGAAGTCAAAGATCAGAAGGGGAGTTGGCTGTGGCTAAATAAAGGATATCTAAAAAAGGAAACCGAGGGGCTCATTATTGCTGCTCAGGATCAGGCGTTGAGGACAAACTGGATAAGGAGAAATATTGACAAAGAGAACATATCAGCAAAATGCAGATTGTGTGGCGAGAATGATGAGACAATTGCACATGTTTTGTCAGAATGCAAACAACTTGCTCAAAATGAATACAAAAAAGTGAGGCATGACAAAATAGCTGCAGCAATACACTGGCACCTTTCCAAGAAGTTCGGATTTCAGTGTGGGGAAAAAAGTTACCAGCATTTTGTTAGTAAAGATAATAGTGTCCTTGAGAATGATGAAGTGAAAATTCTTTGGGACTTCAGTATCCAGACGGAACAGAAAATTGAGCACAACAGGCCTGACATAACTATTTTTGACAAAAAAGAAAAGCGGTGTTATGTAATAGACGTTGCGTGTCCATTTGATACGAGAATACAGAAGAAGGAAAAGGAAAAAGTTGATGCCTATACAGATCTTAAATATGAAATTCTAAAAGTCTGGAGAGGGGATGTGAAGAAAGTCATCATATTGCCAGTTATAATTGGTGCATTAGGCTCGGTGACAGAAAGACTCCAGGAGGAACTAGAAAAGTTTGGTTACAGAAATGGACTTGAAACCATCCAGAAAACATGTTTACTGGGATCTGCAAGAATAGTCAGGAAAGTGCTGGACACTCCAGGAATTGACTGAACAGAAGCAAGGAAGAAACTTAGATGGACCACTCACTATCTTAGGCTCTGAGACAGAGCTTGATAGTGTTTTAATCCAGTATTTAGTGCTGTGTACAATCGCAATAATAATAATAATAATAATAATAATAAATAATAATAATAATAATAATAAATAATAATAATAATGATGATAATAATAATGATAATGATGATGATAATAAAAATAATAATAATAATAATAATAATAATAATAATAATAATAATAATAATAACAATAATAATAATAATAATAATAATAATAATAATAATAATAATAATAATAATAATAATAATAATAAAGATGGCGACGAGCGGGGCGGATGCATCAATATCCGCTCTTGCTGAAGATGCAAGTATCTTCACTGATATCGAAACAAATACCAGTTTGAGACACAGGCGTAAACGACGAAACAACGCAAGAATTCAAGATGGATCCAACATGAATTCAAGCACAAGAACAGAGCAAGAAATTGGATCCCACCATCAACTTCACTGTCTGGCGAGATACAAAACGGCACACAGCGAAGTATTAACACCAAAAAAAGGATGAAATGGACTAGAGAAATGAATACTGAAATAATTAAAGGCCATTTCAAAGCTCTGATAACAGTTCCCGACACTTATTCCAAAGGTTTGTTTGAATGCTTTGAAGGAAAATTTTCAAATTTGCATGTCACGGCCCAGCGATTAACCGACCAAAAGCGTGCCATCCTAGAAAGGGCCTACGGGAAGGTAAAAGGAAAACTCCGTGGAGGATGGTTGTCTAGGGAGGAAGTAGAAGCCATAGAGGCTGAGGCTAAGATATTATACGACGACGATGAATCAAATCAAAACAAAAGCGAGGAAATACTTTCCGAGAATGTTGAAAACTTGTCTGCAGAAAACCCGGATGAAATTTAAGAGCCAGAATCGGACGAGACCAGGGCCATAATCACAAAAATCAAGATTGAATTTGAGAAGACTAAAATAACTGGCTTTGATAACCGTAAAAGATTTCGAAAACCTCCCAAAAAAAGTTTAAAAAAACTCAGAGAAAGTATAACAAAAATAAACAATGTATTAAAACAAGGCCATATTACAGTCAACGATTTTACTGAACAAAATAGTCTTTTGTATGCTGCTTCAGTAATTGCTATAGAAATTGCGGGTTTAACAAAAGAGTGCCTAACAATGAAACAACGTAGAAATGAGAAAAGAAAAGACACATGGGAGAACAAAATCAAAAGAAAGATTGAATTACTCAGATCTGATATAAGCAAAATAGAGCAAATGTGCAACAGTCCCAAGACACCTACAATACCTGCCAAAAGTCTTGGAACACCTCTGCAAATTTTGCCTTGTTTTGCGATTTCCCCCTCTCCCCCTCAGAACAATGTTGTGTTGTGGTCAAAAAATGGGCATGATAGGACGATCCGCGACTCTGCTGGAATGCTGGGACAATAACCTTCGAAATCAACATTGTTTCGGGGGCGAGGGGGTATTTGAACCTGATGGCTATGGTTAGAAATGCGGATTATGAAGAAATGGCCTAAGTGTTCCAGGGACTTTTGGCAGGCATTGTAGAATACAAAGAAACAATGCCGAAATGAAGAGAAAATACAAACTTTATAGTGATACAAAGAGAAAGGAAACCTCAGAGAGATTAAAACAAAGGCTCTCAGCGTTAAGTCATAGGCTAAAAAGATTCCAAACACGCCAGAAACAATTTCACAAAAACTATACCTTTGAGAATGATCCCCAGAGATGCTACAAAGAACTAAGAGGAGCACAATTTGAAGTTGACGATCCGCCAAAAAAAGAAGACATTGAAAACTTTTGGAAACCAATCTATGAAACAAGTAAATCGCACAATACAACACCCCAATGGATTAAGGATCACGAAAATCATGTGAAAGCATCTCAAATCGAGGAACAAGGGCAACCAAAATGGGACCAGAAAAACATAACAGAAACCTTGAAAACATTGCAGGACTGGAAGGGGCCTGGGCCGGATCAAATTCAGGCGTTTTGGTGGAAAAACTTCACGTTCTCGCACGATCAATTAACTGAATACTACGCCAAGTTCTTAGAAAATCCTGAATCATGCCCTGACTGGTTTACTAAGGGAAGGACAACTTTGATACCAAAATCGAGGGAATATAGAAATTCAAAGAATTACCGCCCAATTACGTGCCTTCCAATTGTTTACAAGATCTTCTCTAAGTTGATTGGAAAAGAGTTAATGCAACACATCAAAAAGTATGAAATTATACCAGAAGAACAAAAAGGGGCCGCTGAGAACACACTAGGGTGCTTAGACCAACTACTCATTGATTCAATGATAACGGAAGATGAAAAACAGTTAAAGAAAAACTTATCTACAGCGTGGATTGACTATGCAAAAGCATATGACTCGATACCGCATTCGTGGATATTGCACTGTCTTAAAACATACAACTTTAGTCATCATCTCATTAACTACATCGGAACATCAATGAAACAATGGAAAACCGTATTATTTCTACATCATAAAAACGGAACAGTGCAGTCTGATGACATAAAAATAAATTCTGGAATATTGCAAGGGGACTGCCCCGCTGGCATCTTGTTTGTTTGGCTCTTGCCCCACTCTCATGGTTGATAAATAGAACAGGCCTTGGATACAAAATAGGTAAAGGCAAGGAGAAAAACAATGTAATTTCGCACTTACTTTTTATGGATGACCTAAAACTATATGCGAGTAACGATAACCAATTAAAAACTCTTTTGGAAACTGTAAAAACATTCAGCAAAAAATATTGGAATGGCATTCGGATTAGAAAAATGCGCTAAGATGACGATTATTAAAGGAAAGAAAACAAGCACAGAAAACATAACGCTAACATCAAATGAAACGATTAAAGAGTTACAAAATTCGCAATTCTACAAATACCTTGGAGTAGAAGAAGCCCAAACAATATGCCACACAGAGACAAAAAATCGCCTAAGTTCTGAATATTTTGGACGTCTAAAGGAAGTTTTGAAGTCAGAATTGAACAGTGCAAACAAGATACAAGCGATAAACACATGGGTGGTACCTTCAATATCATATGGATTCGGAGTAGTAAACTGGTCGAAAACAGAATTATCAGAAATAGATCGAAAGACTCGAAATCAATTAAAGAATCACCATCTACTCCACAACAAGTCCAACGTAGAAAGGCTTTATATACCACGTCCTTTAGGTGGAAGAGGGTTACTAAGCATAGTAAAACAGTACCAGGAACAAATCATAAATCTGGTTCACTATCTCCGAAATAGAAATTCCCGATTCAATGAACTACTGCTAAAATGGGATACGCAGAGAAAGGCGAAGTCGCTACAAAAGAAAGCACAGGAATTTGCAGCTGAGATGAAAATAGACCTTGATAATCTAATGAGTAGAACAAAAGAGCAATGCAAAGCAAAAATAAAAAACGCGATGGTGGATGAAAGTATGAAACAGCTGAGCGAAATGCCACTTCACGGACAGCATCAAAGATTGATAGAAAAAGATTTCGTAGATAAAGATTTATCTGCTAAATGGTTGAAAGATTCCCGGTTAAAGGGCAACACAGAAAGCATGGTGTTTGCTATACAGGATCAGGCGATTAAAACAAGGTACATCGAGAAGAATATTTATCACACAAGGGAAGATGATACATGTAGACTATGTAATGAATACAAAGAAACAATACACCACGTGGTTAGTGGATGTCCAAAATATGCAAATACCATGTACCTAAGGAGACACAACAATGTTGCGAAATACATTTACAATAAGATATGTGAGGAAAATGGTCTACCATCAATAAATCAATGGTACGACGTAGAGCCACAACCGGTTGTCGAAAATAGCGAAATCAAAGTACTATGGGATTTCACGATCCAAACAGATAAAGAAATAACGGCGATTAGACCCGATATTGTATTCATGAACAAAAAAGACAAAACCGCTTTGTTAATAGACATTGCAGTACCAAGAGATGACAACATTGTTGATAAGCGTATCGAGAAAGTGGAGAAGTACCAAAATCTTGCTATCGAGTTGAAAGCATTATGGCAACTCAAAGAAATTGCAATAGTCCCTATCGTTGTTGGAAGTACAGGGGTCGTTGACAAAACGTTTGCGAAATACATTGAAAAGATACCAGGAAAGATCAATATCTTCGAGATACAAAAGATAACATTATTGGGAACGTGCTACGCAGTAAGAAGATTCTTAATGAACTAGTGAAACCATGGAATTAGTGAAGACTGGGACTCAATGCAAACAAACAGTGATACCTTACCCCATTTCTGGGGTGGAAACACTTGAAGACAGAACTCGTCGTAAATAAGAAAGACATGAGAAAAAAAAAATAATAATAATAATAATAATAATAATAATAATAATAACAATAATAATGGAAACTTTTCATGATAAAATCCAACTAATTACATACAACTTAAAAACAGTAACAGAATCAGACTACTCACTACGGTGTAGGCATAGTCTGCCTGCATTCGCATAGGTGCTTCAAAATAGTTAACAAAAGTAAGGTAAGGTTCAACTTAGAAGTTCATTAGATCCACTTCCGTCCACTCTTTCGTTCTCATACAAAAGATATAATAAGACGAACGTATACAAATTTCTGTTAGCTTTGTAGAAATGTACGTTGCTGCTGTGTTGTCAATGTTTAAATCTTTCAGCAATTTGAAGAAATCCTCTGAATGTTTTGAATAGATGCCGATAGTAGTCATCACGAGATTCACAAAACAGATTTTTCGATACGAACGTTTTAGGTCACCATCATTTAAGAGATGTTCGTATTTCTTTGCCTTTCTTGTAGCATTCGCCGCCGTGTTAGATTCGTGGCCTACTGTTAGCTCAATTATAAACAGAGTGTTCATCCTGTCCACAACGAGTAGATCCGGTCGTGCAGCAGTACCAGTCACAATTTCGGGTGATAAAAACGATGGAATGTCACAGTAAAGCTTCTTGACCATTGGTTGCAAAAATTTAGCTAAATTTAACAGCACCGAGTTATGTCGCCATGTGTAGCGATTTAAACATGATGCATAGCCAGCTACAATATGCTTTGTGGTCTGAACCTCCCTACAGAATGAACAGCTTGCACTGACGTTTATGCCCCATCTTGCTAAATTAGAAAAACAAGCAAGAGAGTTGTTCATGTATCTTATGGTAAAATTAAAGATGTTTCTAGGAAGACGATGTTGCACTTTAAACCAAAAATCTTTTGCCTTCGGGAGTGCTGTTTTCCATAACTCTGTAATTACTGTACTCTGAACCTGCAATGACTCTACCTTCGATTTTTTGTCTTCCCGGATCTTTTTTAGCGCAAGTTTTGTTGTATGGAACGAGTCATATTGGATGTTAGTCTTTTCTGATGTTGCATTATGCAGATATCGAATGTCATCATTTATGGAGTTTTTCAGACATTTACGGAAAGTCACTTGACAAAGAGTAATAATAATAATAATGATAATAATGATAATAATAATGATAATAATAATAATAATAATAATAATAATAATAATAATAATAATAATAATAATCCCCTACATCCCCTACATGTATAACGCCCTACATCCGAGGGATAGTGTAGCGAGACTGTATTTGCCCAGGAAAGAGGGAGGAAGGGAATTAATGTCGGTGGAAGATTGCGCAGAGTTGGCGATTTTTGGGTTGGAAAACTACATTCAGAAGTCAAATGAAAGGTTAATAACAAGTGCAAGAAGAGATCTTGAAGATGAAGAATTAGGTACAGAAAAGGAATTCAAGGCACAGAGAAAGGAAGATAGAAAATTGCAATTAGAGGCCAAGGCATTGCATGGGCAGCACTTTGGACAAACAAAGGAATTTAGTGATACTGAATCGTGGAGATGGTTAAGAGAAGGGGAACTCAAGAAGGAGACAGAAGGCATTATCATGGCTGCACAAACCCAATCATTAAGAACAAATGTACTGAAAGCAAAGATTGACAAAAGCACTTCCGATGCCACTTGTAGAGTCTGTAAACAGGCAGAAGAGACGGTAGATCATATTGTCAGCGGGTATTCAAAGTTTGCTCAGAAAGAGTACAAAAGACGACATGACTGTGTAGCGCGTGTACTGCACTGGGACTTATGTCGAATGTATGACATACAAACTGCACAAAAATGGTATGAGCACCAGCCTGAAGGAGTTGTGGAGAAGGAAAATGTAAAGATATTGTGGGACTTCAATATACAGACCGATAACGAAATTCAAGCAAGAATACCAGACATAGTAATCCACGAAAAGAGTAATAAGAGCTGCTATGTTATTGATGTCGCCATTCCAGGTGATGCAAGAGTTCCACAGAAAGAAGCTGAGAAGATTGAAAAGTACAGTGATTTAAGGAGAGAATTGCAAAAACTCTGGAAAGTCAAAGCAAAAGTTGTTCCCATCGTAGTTGGTGCTCTTGGGACGGTGTCTAAAAGTTTGACTGGCTACCGTAACGAAATTGGAGTATCAACCAAGATCCAAGTGATTCAAAAATCTGCTTTGCTCGGCACCGCAAGAATTCTGAGAAAAGTTCTAGAGATCTAAGGCCATGGGTCATGACTTGATCTTTGGAAGTCGCAAGAACGTCCAGTGAACATATCATCATAACCACTGTGAAGAAAGCAACATAATAATAATGATAATAATAATAATAAAAAGAAAGACTGTTTAAAATCATACGTTTCGATATTAAATCTTCATCAGTGCTTACTATCCACTGAACAGCCAAGTATTTAGACGCTAAAACCTACAAAATAACATTTCCATAAAATGATGATAAAATTCCCCCGAGCCCCCTTTAAAAACATGCCAGACAAAACACCCAGACCACTAAAGTAAACACCTAGACCACTATAGTATTTATTGTAAGCGAGAACTTTCCATTTGAAAAAAGACATTTTGCAGCCAGTCCTCTTATCTTATGTTTGTGACCTCGGAATGGAAGCTCCTTGTATGCTAAGTCTCAAGCCAAGCAAGAAGCATGCCTCCTAACGATCCTCCTGGGATTTGCTTAACTTGCTAAATCCCTAGATGGCAAGACAGAGAATTCCAACCTGACACCACGGGCACCACAACACGAAATACGGAAGGAAGCATGCCCCAAGAGAAAGCCATAAACTTGTTAAAATGTAATGACCGGATTTAGGCGGCTCCACAGTCAAACATATCCAATTCAATATCAGCCGCTCTCTCATTTAGGCCATTGGGTGCAAATGTTCCCAATTTGTATTGCCAAAATAACTCCTTCCTTCGAAGTGAGGAAACATCCGAAGCCCCATCAATGATTTGTATGCTAACCGAAAAAACACCCTGATGGCCTTCACTGAAAAAATGCCCAAAGAAACCCGCCTGTGGTACCGCCTTACCCCTGCCAAGACTGCCCTCATTGTATTTGCGTGCGTAAGTACGAAAGTATGACTTGTATACATTAAATCTTTGCCGAAATTTGGTCTTAGTGTTGCCCACATATTTTTTGTTGCAGCAATCACATTGCAATTAGTAGACAACATTCTCCGAGTTGCAATGGTAAGCACCAGAGGAGATCGTAAAAGATCGAGAGTCATTAAAATTCCGAAATGTCTCCCCTTCAACAATGAGTGCACAGATTTGACAGCTTCTCCGGCCATTACATTTAAAAGTGCCTTTTTCAGCTTGTTCATTAGTTGGTTGGTAAACTTTGGCCCGAACCAGAGTAACCTTGAAATTTAATAATAAATTCTCGTATGATTTGACTTTAAACGACGCTAAAGTTGGTGTCTCTTCGTCAAATATGTGCCTAGCACCGTCCAGATGAAACCTTTTCACTGTTTGTGAACTTGTTTACAGCGATTCTTCCAGATAATATTGCTACTAATCATGTTCGAAACTCCACACCATTTCATCGTGGCTTTCGTGTCTTCGTGAGTCAGTCCAAGCTTCCGCAGATTTCCTCTAACATCTTTATGCACATATCCTAATGATCCAAAACACATCACATAATAATCAGTGGAGTATCCTGCTTGTGCCAAAGCCGCCTTTAGGTCATGATACTTGTTTAGTTTCCCCCTATATGATTGTTCCACGTACATGTCAAAGCAAACTGTAACTTCGATAATCTTGCAACCTTTCTGTCTAGTATCGACCATTATCAGATCTGGTTTTCTACGACTGATTGTGCGTAGTTCTTCTCTGAGCTCAGGAAATATTGTTTCCGCCATTTTGTTTGCAAAAATTTTCCAACTAGGGTCTAATTTCTCTATTCTCAAATGTATGGCATCTACTACTCGATCGTGCCTTCTAGAGTATAGGTCGCTGAACTTACGACATGAGTTCATTAAATGAGCCAATGATTCACAACGGTAGTTGAAGAGAGTACAACTTTTTTCATGATCCTTGTTCCACATATGGACAACCTGGTTGCACGGAAGCTGGTTCATACGTGCTCTTAATGTGAATTTTACCAGACTATCTGACAATTTCCAGCCATAATATATTTGGTGTGATATTTTTTTATCAATGTGTTCCATTGCTATAAAATTTCCTTGGATTTGAAGCTGCAAACAATGGTTTATGTCTGACTTTCTTAGCTCATTTTCAATCTCTTGTCTTAATTTCTTCTTTGGAATCTCTCTGTCATTGATGATTACATCGGCAATCTCATTCTTAAATATTATTGATCCTTGAAGCTTGCGTACGTGGAACAACAAGTCAGGCCAGTCAGAGCTACCCCCATATGTTTTTGTTTTAGCTAGCCTGTGGTTTTCATCTAAGGAGTATCCCAGGAAATTTCTCTCTGCATCTGTTACGCTGACTCCCCTTGATTTCATGTCCAATTTTAGTGATTCTCTAGCGATATATCTAATGTTTTCTTCTTCATGATTCAACATTTTCATTAGGTTGGATATGCGTGCTGCTCTATAAACATGAGAAGGTCTCTTAATCCCTAGACCCCCATTCAATCTGTCAACAAAGAATACTCTATCGCTACTCTTTGGATATAACTGAAATAGTCTTTTTACCGTTGAGATCACCGCATCATCCAAGTCATCCAATTGCTTTTCGTTTAATAGTGTTATCGAAATGATGTGAAATTTTTGCTAGTGCCATATTGTTTAAAGCACTCAACTTCAATGACAAAGGCAATGTACATTCTTCGATCTTCCCTACGAGCTCCTTATAATCTGCAATGAAATTCTCTATCTGCTTGACATCTTCGCCGGCAACATTGAGTGATTTTCCTAGGTAATTATAAGACTCGTCCCTTTTCAAAGTTGCTATCGTTTCACCTTGTACCTTAATTGATGGTCTTTGATCATTTTCCCCTTGTACCAATAATAATAATAATAATAATAATAATAATAATAATAATAATAATAATAATAATAATAATAATAATAATAATAATAATAATATAATAATAATAATAATAATAATAATTAATTTGATCACGAGATCAATGAGGAATTGGAATGTGGATTTGACATCATGTGGTGAATTCTTGGGAAAGGTTAACATCAGGAGAGGGATTTTCCAAGGAAACAGTCTTTCACCTCTTTTATTTGTGATCAGTATGATCCCCCTCACAGAGATATTAAGGAATGTCCAAACGGGTTACACTCTGAAGTGTGGACTAAAGCTAAATCACTTGCTATTCATGGATGATCTTAAGATCTATGGGAAGAGTGAACGTGAAATCAATGGATTGGTCTCTACGGTAGAAATATTTTCAAACAACATAGGCATGGAATTTGGGGCCAAGAAGTGTGGCACACTTATTTTAAAGCGAGGAATGGTGGTGAAAACAGAAGGTTTAGAATTGCCTAGTGGTGACAAAATTAAGGAAGTTGAAGATGGAGGCTACAAATACCTTGGAATTACAGAGTTTGATAAAATCAAGGATAGTGAGATGAAAGAATGTTTCAGGAAAGAATACGTACGTAGAACAAAAGCTATCATGAAAAGTAGACTACATGGAAGGAATAAAATCATGGCAATGAACACATGGGCAGTGTCCTTAATGACATACGGGGCAGGTATCATTAAGTGGAATGTTGCCAAGCTTGATGAGATGGACCGAAAGACTCGGAAAATTATGACTATGAATAAGGAGTTTCACCCCAAGAGTGACGTTGATCGGTTATGCGTAACGCGAAGTAAAGGTGGTAGGGGGCTGATAGGTTGCAAGGGCTGTGTTGTCACGGAAGAAAATAGCCTTGGTTGGTATGTAAGAAACCATGATGAACCATTGCTCATTGCAGTTAAGGATAGCAACACGATACCACTTTGCCAAGAGTCAATGAAACCAAACGAGTTAAAAAACTTAAACAAAAAGAAAGGATTAACACCTGGAAAGACAAGGCGATGCATGGTCAATACCTCAGAGAAATGGAGGGCAAAGACAAAGCTAACACCTGGCGATGGCTACAGAAAAGTGACTTGAAGGGCCCTACTGAAGCATTGATTTTCAGTGCACTAGAGCAAGCTCTCCGAACAAATTACACCAAATTCAAAATAGATAAAACCATCGACTCCCCATTTTGCAGAATGTGTGGCAATAAAAATGAAACAGTTTCACATATTATAAGTGAATGCAGCATGTTGGCGCAGAGGGAATGCAAACGGAGGCATGATAATGTTGCCAAGTATGTACATTGGCGCATCTGTGAAAAGTATGAACTGGACAGAGCCAACAAATGGTATGAGCACAAGCCAGATGGGGCCATTGAGAATGCCAACCATACGATTTTGTGGGATGTCATGATTCAGTGTGACAAAGAGATTGAGGCCCGCCGACCGGACATTGTTGTAGTAGACAAGCAAAGAAGAGAAGTTAAAATCATAGATGTTGCGAAACCTGGAGATGTTAGAGTATGTGAGAAGGAGCTAGAAAAGATCGATAAGTACAAACCATTAAAGGATGAGATTGCACGTTTGTGGGAAATGCAGAAAGTGACTATAATTCCGATTGTAGTCGGAGCGCTAGGAGCAATCACAAATCGGTTTGGGAAATTTATGCAGGAGATTGGGATAGACATTCGAATTGAGCATGTGCAGAAAACAGCTCTACTTGGGACAGCAAGATTATTGCAGCGCAGCAGCGCGAAGCGCCTGCGTAGCGGCAATATAAACTCGACATATAGTCAAATCATGGGCGATCTGGTTGGCTGGCTGGTTGGCTGGCTGGTTGGCTGGTTGGCGACTGGCTGGCTGGCTATGTGGCTGGCACATTGATTTCAATTCAATTGAGTTCAATCCAGTTCAATCACAGATCAGTGAATTCAACCATGATTCCAGGGAAGCGCTGGAGAAACTGGCAAAACTTTCAAGGCAAGAAGAGACTTCGTTCACTCGGGTAAGTATCGCATCAGTCGTTTTGCTTACGTGCAATTATGAGAGGATTTCTTTTTGTCCTCTCAGTTGTTTAAACTATTCACAGAATTAGTTTAGCATTTTTTTGTTTGCTTCTGGACGGGACAGGAAAGGAAGCAGGCCTAGAACTTCATATTATTTATTTGCCGAATGCCAAGGGCATGGATCCCGGTACAATGTTTAAATGTTAGACGGCGAAGTGTTTGGATTACTTCCTGTTGTTCATTGAGTTCCTTACGGTAAAAACATGGTTAAATACGACATTTAGATCACGACAGAAAGGATGAGGTCATGTTTGCCTTTCAGATGACTGTATTTCAAATTAACATAACAAAACAGTCGGTATGAACGAATAAAAGGAATTATCCAGCTGTGGTCATATTTCAGTGATGATGTAATGCAACTCAAAGAACGATAATAAATGTAAACAAAACATTGTTCAGTTCAGTGACTTCATTATTCGGCACAATGGCAAGAAACTCCTGGCACTTTAGATTAATATCTGGTTTCAAAGCAAGATCCTCTCTTAAAACTTGCACCAGAGATGACAAAGATGACCTACTTTGCATCTGACTGAACAGAATTTTAATTTATTTTCATCAATGGATTTGTCTTAACATGCAAAAGATCCTGATATTAGAAATATTCCTGATGCCATGTTGATGCCATGTTTGGCATAATTGTCAATTATTGGTTTGGTTACAAAGAGTGTCAAAATGTTCTGACCTGCTGATCCATGACACTGTCTGGAATACCTCCTACATATGATCTTTCACACTGAAAGTTGGTCACGTTTTTCTTCTGTTTCAGGGCTGAAAGACAGACTGGCAGCAAGTGAAATTCCTGTAAAGAGCAGCATTGGATTGAGAGTGACATTCAGCGAGGGGCAATTCACTGATTTTTTTTCGTACACCTCCCTTGAAATCACAAAAAATCACATACAAAATCACAAAATCACAAGAAAAATCACAAACAGAAAGCACCAAAAATCACAAATCACTGAAAAATTACTGGAAATTCACACGAAAAAATCATTAGAAATCACTAAAATCACAAAAAATCACAGAAAAAAAAATCATGTGATTTCAAAATCACAAAAATCACGTACGCTATTTTGAGAAGTGATTTGCCCCTCGACATTCAGTGTTGATTTTCGCCTAATAAAAGAGCCTATCAATCGTGTGAGGCACCACCCAGAGCAGTTTAAAGCTGTAAAGCCCAAAGGAACTTTAAACATGAATAACAACTGTTTATGACTGAAAATTGCAATTTAATGCTTTGGTTGACAGCAATATTTGATTGAGTATGATCAGTGTTCTATTCATGCTAAGCCATCTCGTAATTATCAAGAAGTTGTCTTTTTCTCGTCGTTTCCAACTCTGGATTGGTTTCACAAAGGATTTACAGTCAGCGATGTGGAATTTCAAAACGTAGATCTCGATGAGTTAGGCCTGTTCCTGATGTTGACGGCCAGTAAAGAATCGTTACAGTCTAACGATGTCTTAAAGTTTTGCCCAACAAGAAAGAGCAAGGGACGAACACCAACCCTCACTGCATCTGGCATAAATAAGAAACCAGAAAAACGATGGTCAGGATGGACAAAGAGTAACTGTAAACCAGAAAGCTCACAAGCAATAAAGGAACTAGTCACGTATGCGTTACGTATCAGCTTACTAGCAACCCTTCAGAATCACATCTACACATTTGATAGAAAGCTCTACCAGCAATTGAGAGGTGGAGCCATTGGAGTAGGTATTGCAGGCGATGTGGCTTTGCTGTTTATGGTTTGGTGGGATCGAGAATTAAAACAAAGGCTCCAAAGCAAAGGCATTTCCCTCCAAATGTATTCACGCTATGTCGACGATATCAATTTGGTAGCCAAGGCCATACCAAACAAAACAGATGAACAAAATGATAAAGTGACAATGCAACATATCAAAGAAATAGCCAATGAGATACACACAAGCATAAAAGTAACCATTGACTATCCATCAAACCATTCAAACAACAGAATGCCAGTTTTGGATCTTGAGCAATGGATTGAAAATATTCAAGTTAACAACAAAGAAAAGCACCAAATCCTGTTCTCTCACTACATGAAGCCAATGTCAAGCAAACACCTAATCAAGAATAGCTCAGCACTGTCACCTCAAACCAGAATAAGTATTCTAGTGGCCGATCTAGTTAGGATAATGAGGAACGTATCGTCCCAATGCCAGAATGACGAAAGGAGGCAGCATATCCAACATTTCGTGCAAAGAATGCAATACTCGGGATACAATCAGCAACAACGTGTGCAAGTTTACAAAAGGGCCAAAAGAAAGTTTGACAATATCATTGAAAAAGATAGGAAGGGAGAATGTCCAATGTATAGAAGCAAGTCTTGGGAGCGTGGCAGAAGGGACAGAGAGAAAGCAGAAAAGAAGAAAACATGGTATGCAAAAGGCGGATTCGAAACAGTTCTTTTCGTAGACTCAACACCAAATAGCGAATTAGCAAAACAATGCCAAAAAGCACTAAGAGAAGCGGAATTGAAAATTCGTGTTGTAGAAAGAGCTGGACAGTCCATAAAACAAGCCCTTGTAAGATCTAATCCACTAAACGAGAACAGCTGCAAACAAGATGATTGTAAAACATGCCAACTGAACCCGAAAGCGAACTGCAAATCAAGAGACATAGTGTACAGAATAACTTGCGTTGGATCACACGAGGAGCACTGCGGAGAATCGTATGTAGGAGAGTCATCTCGAAGCTTAGGAGAAAGAATCAACGAACACATGCACGGATATGAGAAGGAAGACAAAAACTTGATGCTATTCAAGCATATAAAAGAGAAGCATGGTGGTGTACGGCAGGAACTGAAAATAGAGAAACTAGCGACATTTCCTGGTGACGCAATGTTACGTCAAGTCACAGAAGCAGTTTTTATCAATGAAACTACACCAGCTTTAAACTCTAAAGAGGAATGGGGAAATACCAACGTCCCCAGACCAAGATACAACTACAACAACGTATTTTGTGATAATAGTTAGACGTTCTAATTCGTCGTTCGCCAAATTGATTAACTGAAGATCGAATACGATATGAAACTGAAATGGGGTCGAAGAATCGAATTCAATCAGTCGCTGAAGAGGCCTCAGGGGTGAGGCGAAAGCTCCGGCCAACAACATAAAAAAAGCGCAATGGAGTGGAAAAGAAAATAATGGCAAGTAGACATAATTTAAACTTTATAAATAGTATAGGATACCACACTCGGGATCAAATAAGGATTCTATCGAATTCGATACAAACCAGATGAAATAATAATAATAATAATAATAATAATAATAATAATAATACTAATAATGATGATGATAATAATAATAATAATAATATTTGAACTAAAAGACCACCATCCGGAATAAAAACAGAAAATAAAATATAAAAACACAACTGTTTTTTCAAAAACGTTTCGATTGAAAAATCTTCGTCAGTTTAACTATACCTAGGACAGTCGAGCAACTTAATATCCACCTAATTTGCATTACAAAAGCTGTTAACTGTTTATCAAAAATTCATTTACAATAGCAAGGCATGTAAAAAGATTACTAATTCAAATGAAAAGAAGGCAGAGCGGCGCAGCGAGACAAACAAACAAACACAAAATGTTTTAATGTTTGTCCATTTGTCCCACCACGCCGCGCTACCCCTCCCCCCACCAGAAACCTCACCTACAAAGATAAAATCCTTTGAAAATTAAATCCCCTTCCTCTTCTTTTACCCTTACCAGTCGGTACCTTTGGGACTGGAAACTTTCCGCTAATCTTATGGGAGCCCAGAATAACCGACAACAGCATCCAACCAATGACCCTCCAAGGATTTGCAAAACAGCTAAAAACTATTATAGCCACTGCTAAATCCCGGATGGCAAGATAGGGAATTCCACCCTACCACCATGTTTTCAAACAAAGACAAAGGTCGGAGTGCCACGCCAGAAAAACCAAACTCCAAAGTGCAAAGGCAGAATTCATGCCACCCCACACGCAAACATATCGAGCTCAACATCCGCTGCCCTTTCATTTAGGCCTGCAGGCGCAAACGTCCCAAGTTTGTATTGCCAAAATAACTCCTTCCTACGAAGTGAAAAGACATCCTCTGCTTTATCGATGATTTTGATGGTAATAGAAAAATTGCCCCCGTGTTTTTCGTCGAAAATATGACTGAAAAAACTGGCTTGTGGAACAGGTTTACCTGTTCCAAGACTGCCCTCGGTATGTTTGCGTGCGTATGTCCTGAAATACGATTTATAAACATTAAATCTTTGCCTAAATTTGTTTTTTGTGCTGCCTACATACTTTTTGTTACAAAAGCTACATTGCAACATATAAACCACACTTTCTGTGTTGCAATGAAGAGGCCCTGAAAATATTTTAAATGTCCTAGAATCATTTGCATCTTTAAACGTATCCCCCTCTCGTATCAGAGGACAGATTTGACAACTCTTTCTGCCATTACACCTAGATGTCCCCTTCTCCACCAACTCCTCCTCTAACGGCTGAAGCTTTGCCCGTACCAGATTATCCTTAAGACTTTTAGCCTTCCTGAAAGATATAAAAATTTTATCCCTAAAAACTGCTCTATGCCCCTCATCTACACAAAGTATATTTTCAGACTGGCGTAAAATTTCGTAGACCTTATGCAAAGCTGGATGGTATGTTAACACCAATGGTATGTTAATAATAATGGTATGTTAATAATGATAATAATAATAATAATAATAATAATAATAATAATAATAATAATAATAATAATAATAATAATAATAATGATAATAATAATAATAATAATAATAATAATAATAACAATAATAATAATGGTATTAATAATAATAATGGTGGTGGTGGTAATGAAAACATGTCAACCCTAAAAGTAACAAGTTACATAAAATACTTTATACAAGATAAAAATTTTGTATATGCCACTCTCCAAAATGGGCATGACAAAATACATTTTACCGCTGTTAAAGTCCACAACCTTACATCATATCAACAAGTCCTTTAAAATACTAGGAGATCTGGATCTAGCCAGTCTTTGTCCTTCTTGCAAAAAAGATAGTATGTTGATCGAATACAAATATTGATTGCTGTTCTAAATACGTTTGTTGCATTTACTTTTGGAACTCCAATACTTGTTAATGTATTTAGTAGATTTTGTCCAGAATCGTTTTACCGATTAGTCCCAGAGCGCTCATACTCAGATTGACGAAAGTAGCGTTTTCGTATCTGGCATGCAAGTCTTGAAGCGTTTCATCATAGCTGGTTTGTTTTCTTTCACTGTTCTCCTTTACTTTTGTTATGAATCCACATGTTAATTCAACGACGACGATATTTTCCTTGCGGTGTACTAATATCAAATCAGGCCTTTTTAATGATCTTGTTACTGATGTTGGACAAGCATACCCTGGAAGATCAGCATATATCTGAACATCTTTAAGCCTACAACTGCTTTTGTGATGTTGGCGAGGATGGAATTATGACGCCATGTGTAACGCCCTTGTTGCAGATTTACTTTACAGCCCGAGACGACATGCATTAGAGACTGGGCATTACTGTTACAAGCCAAGCAAATGTCGCTTGATGCTTTCCCCCACATGGTCATGTTTTTAAGTGTCGGCAGGGTATTGTTCAGATATCGTACTGTGAAGTTGTAAATGTTAGATGGTAGGATGTCTCTGGTCTGTGTCCAAAGATTGTTGAATATATCTGAGCAATTGTGACCACATCAGTTTAACTATGTATCCTTGGTATTCTAGTTCATCTGAAATTCTTGTTATTTGCTGAGATCTAACAGCTTTTGTTACTTCATGATAATAACAATAATAATAATAATAATAATAATAATAATAATAATAATAATAATAATAATAATAATAATAATATAATAATAATAATAATAACTCGGATCTCGGAACTCGGACTGCAACTCGGATCATGTTGTTTACTTGTTGCAGTGTGAGTCTTGCAACAAGAAATATGGTGGAAGTACAAAGACCAAATTTCGGCAAAGGTTTAATGTTTACAAATCTTATTTTAGAACATACGCACGCAAATACAGCGAAAACTCTCTCGATAAAGGGAAACCAGTTCCACAAGCAAGTTTTTTCAATCACTTTTTTGAAGACGGACACAATGGCAGTTTCCGGGTCGGGATTAAAATCATAGATGGGGCAGATGATGTGTTTTCACTGCGTAGGAAGGAGTTGTTTTGGCAATATCGACTTCAAACATTTTCACCCAAGGGTTTAAATGAAAGAGCTGCAGATGTGGAACTAGACGTATTTGCGTGCGGAGGAACAGCTTAGATTCTGCCAATGCATCTAAAGGTCTCTAGAGGTTGCTCTGGTTTAAAGAATTAGTATCAGGCCATCTGGGATTCAGTTGTTGCTAAAAGAAGAGTTAAGCATCATGCGAATATTCGGAGGGTCACTTTAGAGAAAACTGAGTTGCCAGGGCAGCCTCAATGGTATCAAAGAAATCAGAATTAGTATTAGATCTTTTGGGAGTTAGCTGTTGCTAAAAGAAGAGTTAAGCATCATGCGAATCTTTCGGATGGTCTTTTGGGGGTAAATGCAGAGCTGCCAAGACAGCCTCAAAGGAATAAGTTAAGCTTTCAAACGCTTTCAATCCATTCTCAAGTGATCAGGGGCAAAGGGACAACGTAAATTGGAATATTTTTAATTTGTAAATAGACTTGTCATGTATATTTTTATCTGTAAACAATCTGGAAACAACTTGTATAAATTCTCGGCTGTCCCAGTGAAGTTTTACTCCAAAGAAGATTTTTAATCGAAACGTTAGCTTTTAAAAACAGTCTTATTTTTATTATAATAATAATATTAATAATAATAATAATAATAATAATAATAATAATAATAATAATAATAATAATAATAATAATAATAATGATAATTATACCGGGTGAGCCAGAAAAAAGTTCCCACTTTTGAAAATTCATAACACCAACGCTACTTCACAGATTTGAATCATTCAAATTCTAGTTAGAAGCCGAAAGATCAAAGTATTTTTGTGATTTTTCTCGCTGTCCTACCAGCACTACAAATATAGGTAAATTCGACTTTACAAAAATTTCATGGTTGATTGATTACTGAAAAATGGCCAAAAACATCGATCAATTCATAAATGACCTCTCGCACACAATGATGAAGGAAATGCAACTTCTCATGGGTGAGAGATATCCTCTAGGCATTAATTTCCTTGGCATTGAAAATCATTCGTATTTGTTTGAAAATTGATGTCTTATAACTCTTGAGGGAGGTAAAACACCCATGGCCTATTGTTCGATTTGAATAGAATCCTTAAGATTTGATCAATGTTTTAGGCCCTTTTTCCGTGATTTTGCAACCATGAAATTTTTATAAAGTTGAATTTACCAATATTTGTAGTGCTGGTAGGACAGCGAAAAAAATCACAAAAATACTTTGATCTTTCGACTTTTAACTACAATTTGTATGATTCAAATCCGTGTAGTAGTCTTGGTGTTATGAATTTTCAAAAGTGGGAACTTTTTTCTGGCTCACCCGGTAGTAATAATAATAATAATAATAATAATAATAATAATAATAATAATAATAATAATAATAATAATAATAATAATAATAATAATGATGATGATAATAATAATAATAATAATAATAATAATAATAAAATATAAGAAACTAAACCATCAGCAAAAATTAACAGAAAATGAAAAGAAAAAGAAACAACTGTTAAAAACCCATTACGTTTCGATTAAAATCTTCGTCAGCAATACTTTTCCAATACGACAACCGAGGATTTATACTCCGTGGTAAACAATTTCAATACAGTTTAAAATGTTAACGTTAAATTTAGAAATATGTCAAAGATTTCCTTTCTCGAAACAATTAGTTTCTTAATTTATGTCCCAGCAGTGGAGTTTCTTAATTTTTATCTGATATGAGAGTTGAGTTTCTTGTAAGCAGTTTCTTATAAAAAATACGTGCATGCTTACGTGTATGATAAGGTCATTTTCAATTGCTCAGCGTATAACTTCAACGAGGTTGAAAAGAAAGTTCTCTCGCGCGGTCTTAAGCGTATGCCCTGAGAAATTGAAATATTGCGAATTTTGACGCCGTTTGCTGACCACTTCACCAAAGAACCGTCCCAATGCTGATGAAAAGCTTGATTTTGACTTTGTGAGGACAAAGCTAAAAGTACTGCCCTTTCCGCTTTTCATGGTTATGATTCTGCGCATTTTCCATTGAATATTATTAGCAAAGCTGAGTTATTAAGAGAGCGCGTGGCCGAGTGGTTAAGGCGTCTGACTCGTAATGCAAAGGTCAGAACGACCGTAGGTTCAAATCCCGCGCTGGAGAGTTTGGTCGCTGTCCGTAACTCTAGTCCGGGTCGACCAGAGCCATGTGAGGGAAATGTGGTAGCTGCGGCGGGTAGCTGCGGCGGACTGATGGTAAAACATCCGTGGCCCCTGCTGGAAATAAGTCTCTCAGACTTTCGCAGGCTAGCCACGTTTACTAGTTTAGTAGGCCTTAATTAGCAGTAATGTTGCTGTTTTAAAACTTTTTAGCCTACTGTAAATAAATTAATGATGATGATGATGATGAACTATAAATACCTACCTACCTATTGGCCCTGAAGAATCCTTTCTAAGAATAGAATTATTTTTATTCTCAGACCTGATAAGGGAAATGGGGTGGTTATCCTTGATCCTGTGAATTATATCACTAAAGTCGAATCCCTCCTCTCGGATGCTTCCAAATTTAAGAAATTCGGAACTGAAATTTTGGACCTATGCCTGAAACGTGAAAATAAACTCATAAGGTTTCTTAGGGACACGTTGCTCAAGAAAAAGATCATCACAGAAAATACGTATAATAGCCTGTACCAAAATGGTAGCTCCTCCGGTGTTTTGTATGACCTCCCAAAGGTTCACAAGTCGGACAGTCCAGCTACGGCCATCTTATCAGCCATAGCAGCACATAACTATAAACTAGCTAAATTATTTGTCCCTATCTTACAGCCATATGCTAGCAATGAATTCACAGTCAAGGATTCCTTTTCGTTTGCTTCAGAAATTACACCTTTTACAGACAACAAAAGATATTACTATCTTAAGATTTGCGACCTTGATGTCTGCTTATATTTGAAGCTTGAACGTAAATGCTTTGGGCACGAAATCCCTTATCTGGGTGTCCTATCATCATTCACAGTCCGCCTTTTAAGCTGCGTCAGTTGATTTCAATACCATTTCAACCGACATTGTCGAGCAATGGTCCAACGCTTTGACAAATAATCAAACTGGAATGTTGTTTTGCAGCAGATCTGCTTTAACTCGCGTAGTTGCAGTGCCGGGCCTAACAGAACGATTTTCTTCGATTTTCTGGAGAAGAGCGACCTGGCCATGATCTTGCATTTCCTTGCGGTAGGAGCGTACGAAGGTGAGTGTAGGCCAAAAGACAAATTTCAATTTTTGCACGGTTAGAAATCAACATTTTCCTTCACCAGTTCTTTGAAAGGACACAGCAACTTTGTAGAGATGCTGCCGTCCTTTTAAAACATATCAAACTTTACAGTTGAAATTTCAGCATTATCTATCACTCAAATTCGTTCGCTTCTACTTCGCTTGGAATTCTGCCCTTGGGTGCTTCCCCAACGGTAGTAAGTCCTTTCGAGTTCGATGATCCTGGAAAGCTGGAAGCTTGCTTCATCAATCGAACTGCAAGCAAACTTGTTACAAAACAACGAAAATGTTTGTTCTGAACGTTCCAGATGTCCGCAAGCAAATGAGACAGTGCCTTTCGCGTTGGCTGTGTGTTTTGCGTCCTTTGAACGTAAGCCAGCATTTTGCAGTTTACCCATTGTTTATCTATTGTTAAGCCTCACCAATGTTCAGCCATCCGCGCTATAGCCCGAGTTTGCTTTCAGTGCATTTTAAAGATTTGCATGCTGCTCCGCAGAGCAAATCAATAATAAGCTCATAATGGCCAGTTTTGATGTCTCCAATTGGTTTACTAAAATTCCACTTAATGAAATTATGGATCTGTGTATTGACCTCATTTTTCATGAATATGATTCTTTTGACTTTATAGACTATATTTTTAAACGTACGGAGTTAAAAAAGTACTTAGTTTGGCAGTTAAAGAGAATCATTCATCTTAAATGGGAACCTTTATGATGCGAAAGTTTGAATTTGATGTGTCTTGGTCTTACATTTGGTTGCAGCGCTTTAATTTGCTGTTGCAGTTATGGGACCACAAGGAAGTCTTTCACACTACTGATTTTGCTTTTAAATCAGTTACTACTTGTGCAATCATCGCCTGCAAGGGCTCAATAAAAAGCTCTTGAAAAGCAAAATTGACTCCATGCATAGTTTCACATCTTGTGACTGAGAACAAAGAGCTGCTCACCTTGCTATTCTCACGACTTCTAAATTCAGTAGATTTCCAACTTGAAATTGTGTGGTTTCTCATCAAAGTGTGTAGCTTATTAACGATAAAATCTGGTGATTCTTGAAGAGACTGCAGTGAACAGGCAGACACACTCAGTATGCTCATCAGCTAAATTCAAATGTAAGATAGACAAGAGATTCCAGAGCCACTTACTTGAGCCAAGAACAAGGAAAGACCACGCGTTAACAGCTTGCATCATGTGATGAGGACTTGTTTTTGCTTTTGCTCTCATGGTTTCTTGGCAAGCGCCAGTTAAGCCATCCAATGTTAGTGAGACAATCTGTCAATGAACGAAAAGATCATTTTCATTTCATTTCATTTTTAATTCATTAAACAGGGTAAAAGCTTCAATAACTAAAATTACTGCTTTACAGCTTGCCCTGTCAACTAAACAAAAAGACTATTGAAAAAAAACCCTATTTACAATTTTATGTCGCAGCGAACGTATAAGAAAATATAGAGTAAAAGTAAAAGAAATACAGAGTCAATTTTGCGTGACAGCTTTCTTAAAAGCAGAAAAGCTACTCGTAGTTTTGGCTTCGGATCCTAATTTGTTCCAAAGTTTTGCTCCCCTGAATGAAAAGCTCTTTTGTCCAAAGGATGTTCTCAACAGCGGAAGGTTCAAATCCAGTTTGGAATTGCGTAATTCCTTGTCGCATTTATCAGAGACCCTAGTAAACAGACCTTGTAGATATTCAGGTACTTCATTGTGCAATGTCTTGTGAACAATCTTAGTTGTTTCAAATTCAGTCATTTGCTGAATATTTAGCCAGCCAAGTTGTTTGATTAGCGGTAATGCGGAGGCGTCATAGGCACTATTTGTGACTATCCTGGCTGCCCTGTTTTGCAGCTTTTGCAATTTTTGATGAGCCGTAGTGCCACAGTTACCCCAGACAGGTAAACAATACCTGAAGTAAGGCTCCACAAGTCTCTTACACATCCTTTGAATGGTGGATAATGAGAGGTATTTTTGAGGCTCACGACTGGAGGATGTCGTTTAATCCTGATCTGCAAAAGCAAGCTGTTGAAATAATATTTTCAAGGAAAAGAAATAAAATTGACCATCCAGGGATTCTTTTTAACAACACACCTGTGAAGAAAGTAGACGAGCACAAGCATTCAGGGCTTGTTCTTGATTCTAAATTGTCATTTTCTGCTCATATCAAAGCAGCAATCACAAAATCACGCAGGGGTATCGGTCTGCTGAGATATCTCTCGAAATATCTCCCGAGACATACACTGGACGAATTATATAAACTCTACGTTCGACCTCACCTGGACAATGGTGACGTTATTTACCACATTCCTGCTAAAGTATGTGAATTTAGTGGCAATGTAACTTTGCCAAGTCTCATGGAGAAGTTGGAGTCTGTTCAGTATTCTGCTGGTCTAGCTGTATCTGGAGCAAGGAAGGGAACGTCGAGAGAGCAGCTGTATGCAGAGCTTGGCTGGGAATCGCTATCCTCTCGTAGGTGGAGCAGACGCCTTATATTATTTTACAAGTTTATAAATAATCTGACTCCTCCATACACCACCGTTCCTATACCACCACAACCTCAGTCTCGATACTCTCTTCGCAAACAGGATGCCGTCGGGCGAACAAGGAGGAGAACAGAAAAATTTAAATCCAGCTTCTATCCTCACTGCTTATCTGAATGGAATAAGCTTGGTCCGGAGGTCAGACTTTTGCCTTCTATTGCTGCTTTTAAAACAAAGCTGCTATCTAAAATTCGCCCCCTCCCAAAATCTGTCTTCCGAATACACGATCCAACAGGGCTAGCGTATCTTACCCAACTTAGGATTGGTCTCAGTAAGTTGAATTATCACAAATTCAAACACAATTTCAGAGATACTATTAATCCAATGTGCCCCACCAACGATGGCATCGAGGATACGGAACACTTCTTGTTGCTCTGCCCTTCTTTTGAAGCACCACGTAGAGATCTTCTCGCTGGAGTTTCTGCCTTGCTACGACCACTTGGACATACCAATCTTTCAAACGAGTTTCTAATGCAGATCTTATTGTATGATGATAAAGATTTTACTAATGGCCTTAATAAAGATATACTTTTGTTAACTCTATGCTTTATCCATAAAACTGGTCGGTTTGATTAGGAATTGGTAACTTTGCAATTCAACCACCAACGTCCCTTTTAATGTAAATGGTTTATCTTCGTTTTGTTATCAGTTACGATTAGTATGTGTGCTCTCTTTGTCTTTCATGTCGTTACGCATAGTGCTATGTTCGTGTTTTCTGTTTTATGTTGCCATGAGGTAGTCGTAGTTTTTCGCTCCAAATGGTATTGTATTAGTAGTAGGGTATAGTATTTTGTAAGTAGTGTAGTTAAGTAATATGTTTTGCAACTTTTTAGATTGAATGTAGAAAAAAAGTATTTTTTTGAGTATTTCAGCATTCCTAAACCTCGAGAAATTTTATTGGTAATAACACTTAAATGCTCATCCCATAGCAAGTGCTGATCAATCTGAACACATAAATATTTAGTGTGTTTAACCATAGATATAGGCTCCTCTCCTATTTTCAGGGCTGGCTCTGGGTTTTCAGACATGCCGATCTTTCTGAGTCTATTTCGGCTACCGATTAGCATGCTCTGTGTTTTTGCTACATTTAGCGATAGCTTATTACTCTCCAACCAGTTCTTAAAGTGCCTATCAGGTCGAAAAAAATTTTTTCTACAAATCTAACCAAATTACAGAGCCTTCATTATTGAAGTAGTTGATTAAATTCGTAGAAGAAATTGAAGCTAAGGATGTGTATGACGAACTTTCAACACTCTCACAAACTTAAAGCTGTTATATGCCCTTGAAAGAAGGGTTCAAAGATGCCCCACTCTGCTCGGCGTTGCGCAACATGGGAGTCTGGGCCGAACGAATTCGTGACGTATACTCCGGAAGGATTCTTGCTTTCGAACACAAAGGCCGTACAGTCTGCAGCAAACACAAACACAAGTCAACAGGCAGTGTGCAAGCGAACCTTGTAAAAACGCAACTAACCTCATCTAATTGAGGACAGACTCGGGAGCATTGAAAAAGGATGTTGGAAACGAAAGTCTGGTGAGCTTTCAGGAAGAAATTGAAGGGCTTGTAGGTGCAGTTTGTACGGCAGTCACAGATGGCGAAGCTGATATCGATTAGGCCGTTCATGGGAAAACCCCTGCCGATGAGAACTGGTCGAGAAACTACTACCGGAGGAATGAGGAAATACATGGATACAAAATTCTAGTGAGGCGACTCAATTGTACATTCTCAGTTGGATCTTGGTGAGTAACAGTATGAACCAAATTGACTCTCAGCTGCTCAGCTCAGAAGTTCATTATAGCCTGACAGACTTTTTGCGCAATTGTGGGGCTAAGCCCACGTACCACCGACGAAAACAAAAGTATCTTTTCAGCACAAATTCGTACTGGCAAATTTTTGATAGGGCTGAAACGTTTTCTGTGTAAGATGTGTGTATAGAAAAATCTTCTGTGGAATATGTAAACATGGACATTTGATTACTACTTACAAGATTTGCAATTTCAACTTTCATCTGATTAAGGAAACATCAGGTAAATTTCACAGTGTATGCATCTTTGTTGTAAGAAACTGCTAATAAGAAACTCAACCCCAGATTGCCAAAACAATTAGGCAAGACCAATACTGGGAAATCATGACTTGAAGTATTTATTTTGACAAGGGAAATCCTTGAGGTCTTTTACTCTGTTTTCACCCATTTCCTGTCGCATATTACTTGTTTACCTGTCTCATAGTGTCACAATTATCTAGGATCCTATTTCAATCCAAGTCATCTTTTCTATTAAAATATATGGCGAAAAAAACATTTTATCCTTACAGGCATCATGTGGGTCTTCACAACTTGTTACACCATTTTTTGCAGGTTCTTCAAAGAAGTTTCTTGGCCATGGGTGGCTTGGCAACGAACGTATCCCATTACCAGCATGTGCATACAACTGGATAAGGAATGGGTTTCCAGGCACAGAGCTGAAGAGTTTGGAAGATGATGGTTGATTGGTAATACAGGTATAAACAATTAAATGAAGGAAAATACAAGTACTTCGATATGTATCGAATAACACAGAATGTTTCAAACATAGCCCTCTATCAAGCTATGCTCTGAACACTGTGCTTAATTCATTTAATATCAAAGTACTTATATTTCACTAAAGTCAGTTGTTTATCTTTGTATGCACCACATCCAACAAGAAGAACTTTTGATGATTTGAAGTATTTGCTGTAGATCTAGATACTAAAAGATTCAAATGAGAAAACAAAAATTAGGCTTCCTTTCCTAGAGCAGACTTTGCTAATAAATTAATGGTTTGAAAAGCCCTAGAAGTGTGCTTGCTTCCGTGTGTATTAAATCTTGTATATACTTCTTCCTAATGTTATCTTAATACATTGTATTTCACAATACGAATTTCATACAAATTCAGTTTCTAAATTCATTTATACAGGTATTTACACATATTCTATTGATGGTAAATATTTCAAGATGCTCTAATGTGACATCCTACGGAAGAGGCTTTGCTCATGTTTGTATTGTTTTCTTGCTCAAGAATTCTGAAGAATGATTCTGAAATTTTTTGATGTCTTATGAATTCCTGTTTTCCTTCGTTAACAACTGTTTACAGCTTCTGCAGCCAAGTGAATGAGAGGCAGCATCTTGCTACAAGGAATGATAGGAGACAGTATTATGTTTTGTCATAAACTCACAAGTTTAGATTGGACACCACATTTGAGAAACATCTTTAAACATCAGATCAAGTTTCATCTACAGAAGGACCTCATATTACAGCAAATCTACATATTTTGTGAATTGGGCTAAGGGTCCAGAGGAATTACATACTCTCATATGTCAAGGATAAGGTGCTCAGGTTACTCTCTTGGTTGTAAAATTTGTGCAAGAATCATATTTTTGGATCATTCATTTTTCAGTGCTTTGGTTCCTAAAAGACCGGATTTTTGTGGGTTTCAAGTGTGAGAAAAAGCAGAAAATGTAAAAGAAAACTTAATTGCAAACAAAGTTGAAATCAAGCAACATTACTGAAATCACACAAATCATTTGTTCAAAATCAAAATACTCAAATATCTAAATAGAGAACATAAGATCTACAGGGCACTTTTCCATCAATTTAAGATGCAGATTTAATAATTGTTGGATATAGTATATAGCAAAAGAGATATTTTTGGGTGCAGTTTTACACTAAAAATCATTATTTTGAGTTGATACGGAGTACCCTAGCCATGGCAATCCTACTCTAAAAAATATTAGAAAACCCCCTGGGTCTGGGATGTAGGAAGCATCTCAAACTTGGGGGCATGACGCTTCAAGTTCAAGGGCACGTTTTCCTCAAGAAAAGAGGCAATTTTTGAATAAAAAGGCATGTCCCCCAGTCGCCCCTGATTTCTACTTCTATGCCTTGGGCTAAGAGATTTACAAGACTTCAGAATATTCTATGCCATGCTTGGGCAACACCACAAACCTAGGGAACACTCATTGCTGCCCTCCACCCAAGGGGAGGGGGTTATTTTATGGCATGGATGATATTAATATATGATAAGACTGCAATTTGATTGGAACATTATTCAAACTTACAGCTGGTTCAAAGTTTACATTGCTGGCATCATCATATTCGTCAAATATTCCCTCCAACTCCCCACATTCCTCTTCTACTTGGACTGATTCAGCCTTCCCTCCCTTTTCAAGGCTGGTGATGGCTCAGGGCAGGTATCACGGCCCCAAATAGGAGGAGAAAGGCAAACTAAAAGTCGTTTCTGTTGCTGGAAAGTCGATAAAATTCATGTTTCCATCATCATGGTCTCAGCGTCGAGCAAAACTAAGAATAACTCACCATTTATCAGTGATATCGCAGCCATTTCTGTTCCTTATTCCAACAGACTCCACTGGCGTTGGCATTCTGAAGAACGAAACACGGCAACTATGGCTACATCTCCTCTTCCTAGAGCATTTACCAACTTTCCAAAAAACTAGGCAGTGTACAGATCTCTCGAAATCTTCAGCTCCAATACGTTGGCTACAGACGGCAAAATGTTTTGAGGATGGACTGTAGGCCCGTTTCAAGTCACAAAGTAACTCAAGTAGCTTTCTTCGCAGCTTGGCAATCGAGTTGTCACTATTCCAATAAGAAATTCTCTCCGTATTCCTTGCTTTTAGTGTTATTACAATCGAACACAACACATTTGTCCAATATCTTCGGAATTGGGTTTCGCGTTTTGCAAAATTCTTTCACATCATCTGGCCTGATGCCCTCATGACACGACATGACAACAAAACTTTCGTTCCGGAGTGCACGTCACAAGCTCCTCGCCCCATGCCTTTTTCATGGCATGCAACATTTCGTTCATTTGGCGGTACAGGGGCAGCGAAATAGCCTTGCCATGGGGCTAATTCAAACGAAAGAACATTTTTTTTGAAGAAAAAACGTAATAATAGACATTTCTCTAATATTTTAAAGTTTATACTCAAATTTTTTGAAATGACCTGATAGGCACTTTAAGGTGATCCAAGTCTTCATTGACTGAATCATTAATATTTGTAACCGAGTCCGACGAGTAGGAGATGCTGGTGTCGTCTGCATACATATTAACTTCTCCAAACTTTAGTGAGAGAGGAAGATCATTAATATATATCAGAAATAATAAAGGATCAAGGCAAGAACCTTGGGGAACCCCGTACTTAATTGACTCCATGCTGGAAACGTGCCCATTAACCTTGCAACACTGCTTACGATTTTGCAAGTAAGATTTGAACCAATTCAACTCTTTCCCGCAACTCCATAAACACCTAGCTTTCTTATCAATATTTGGTGATCAACAGTGTCAAAAGCCTTCTTTAAGTCAATGAAGGTGACAGAAGTATATTGTCCCTTATCGAGGTTCAGATACCAATCGTTTGTACATCTTACTAAACAGGTAGGCACGGAATGAAATTTCCGAAATCCTGACTGTTTTGAAAACAGACGGCGGTGCCATATCAATACCACAACCAAATTTATTCATGATGCAATCATAGTCTATCTATGATGCAACTAATGAAGTTGGTTATAAAACCATGGTTGTTGGGGAGACGAATTGCTGACCTTACTGCTCTCTATCTTTGTATTTCAGCTTTGCTGTGAGCGAATTTCTGAATCAACGGCGAATGAAAGAATCAACGTTGAGACTCACGTTGTAATGCGCGTCGTCGTTGTTTTTTCCTTCTCTTATTCTCAACAATCAGCCTGATTTGTATATTACGTCGTTGAAAATCGTAGTCCAAAATATTCGGCCGAAAAGGCCTAGGCCACAACGCCATTTTTTCTATTAATAAGACGTCAAATAAAGCTCGGTATTAAAAGCCTCAGATGCTTCCGAGCAAGTCAGTCTCAGGTTGAGAGAGAGAGATACAAAAACTCATAAAAAACACATTCTTTAAACGTTTCGGCCGAAGCCTTCATCAGTATGACTTTTCAGAATTAGAAGGAGCATACATATAGATTTCGAATTTTATAAACAATGTAAGACAATAGCCTAAGCGGGATCCTACTTATTACGATGCGTATTAAAAATGTGCTAAGTAGCGGGTAATGACAAAAGCGGCAGGAGAAAGATAAAGAAACCGCAGAGTAAAGAAATGCTGAAGTCGGTGGCAGTGTCTGTCTCGCAGGAGTAAGAAAAAACATCTTATTTTCTCATTTTTGTTAATTCATTGACGTTAGACAGGTGTAAATACCTATAACTAAATTTACAAACAAATCTATTAAACAGAACTAAACTAACAAGCGAAACAAAAGAATAAAGTCTAAATTAGGTACTGTGAGACGTGGGGTTTACGTTTGTGCTAATTTCGTTTCTTTAATCATGTATATAGTCAGAGCAAATGTCAAGAGATCTTGGACTACTTCTTTATTGATGAAAATGTATTGAAAGAGGTTATTTGGTTTCAGTGGTTTACAACTTGGAAACTGTTTCATTACTTTGTGACAGCATACGTAGATAGTCGTGTCATCAGCATAATTGCAAATCTCAGTCCCTTCCACCAAAAAGAAAAGGTCGTTTATAAATACATTAAATAAGAGGGGCCCCAAAACTGAGCCTTGCGGTACACCCTTGATTCATTGCCATCAATTACAAAATATCTTCAATTACGAAATATCTAAATTAACAAACCAGAAGTAGCTCTCCAATCCCAAACTCTTGACTTGTCGACATCTTCTTTTTCTGCAGAGAGGAAGACAGAAAATAAAGATAAGCCTGCGCTATGTTTGTCTCATACTGAACGCACCCTCATATCAGAGAGCAAAATATATCAGGGATGCATTTGCCAAGGTCAAAACAGCAAAGAGTTTTGGGACTGACAACATCTCTAGCTACTTTCTGAAACTTGCATTGCCTTTCATTGAAAACTCGCTTGCTTTCTTGTTTAATACATCCATTGAAACAAGTCAGTTTCCTGACTCATGGAAGGTAGCTAGAGTCACTCCAATTTTTAAAAATGGAGTAAAGACTGATCAGTCTAACTATCGACCAATATCAGTCTTACCAGTCATCTCAAGGCTCTTTGAAAAAACTTGTGACCAACCAGTTGTACCAACATATGGACAAAAACGGTCAATTTTCCAATGACCAATCAGGTTTTTTGCATCTTCGGTCCACTGTAACTTGTTTACTTAAAAATACTGATGATTGGTACAATGGGTTAGATCTCGGTAAGCTTGTGGGCTAGTATTCATTGACCTTAAAAAGGCATTTGATACTGTTGATCATGATGTTCTCTGCAAAAAGCTTGCCGACTATGGTGTCCAACACCGAGAACTTTCTTAGTTTAAATCTTACCTTACCAACCGTAAACAGTTCTGTAGGGTTAATGGTGTTGACTCAGACTCTAGGGATATAGAAGTTGGTGTGCCACAAGGCTCATGTCTTGGTCCCTTACTTTTCCTGATCTATATCAATGATCTCCCACAAGCTGTCCGAGATTCCACAGTGTCCATGTTTGCTGATGATACCAGTATATGCCAGCAGTCTAATGATTTGACTCAGAGTTTCTACTTTTGAGTGTCCCACTATCGAAATCATTTGTTCGGAATCAATGGTTTGCAAAAAGAGATGGGCTATTTTTAGCATCTACCGACCACTGGATGCTGCCAATCTGGAAGTATTCTTCTCAGAACTATCTTCTTCTTTAAATTCAGCATTGGATAAATATGATGATGTTTTGATTTTGGGCGATATAAACATTGATACTCACGATAATCATCACCCAGGATATACAAAGTTGACTTCTTTCTGTGACGTTTTTGGACTATCCAATTTAGTAAAGGATAAAACCTGTTTCACAAAGAATCATTGTTCATCAATTGACGTCATGCTCACGAATAAACCCAGATGTTTTCAAAATACGTCAGTTTTTGAAACTGGTCGGAGTGATTTTCATGGTCTGGTCTTAACTGTAATGAAAATACACATACCTCGCCTAAAACCTAAGATTATTAAGTGCCGTAGCTACAAAAAGTTTGACTCAGAAAAATTTTTGCAAGATGTGAGGAATACTGACTTCAAAGCAGATGCTAATGGTGCTGATCTGTCTTATACGAATCTTTCATCTGCTTTCCAAAAAACTTGTCGACAAACATGCT
Organism: Aurelia sp. 3 sensu Dawson et al. (2005); assembly: GCA_964020215.1. Classification (NCBI taxonomy): domain Eukaryota; kingdom Metazoa; phylum Cnidaria; class Scyphozoa; order Semaeostomeae; family Ulmaridae; genus Aurelia; species Aurelia sp. 3 sensu Dawson et al. (2005). The sequence goes on from OZ026572.1 coordinate 15,556,421, forward strand.
CCTTTAAAAACTAAAATTCGGAGAGGGAATACTGCCCCGTTTATGAATCAACCATTGCAGAAGGAAATTTACACTAGATCAACGCTCAAAAAAAGACTTAATAAAAACCCTACACAAGAAAATGGAAGGAAATTCAAAAAGCAGCGTAACAAATGTGTTTCTCTAAGAAAGAAAGCCATGAAAACCCATTTTAAAGAAGCGACTAAAAATGGTACACTTTCTAATAAAGAATTTTGAGATCTCGCAAAACCTTTTCTTTCAAATAAAGGGGGACTTATAAGTAGTGATATTTCTCTTGTGAAAAACGACATGGTCATAACGAACGACCAGGAACTGACAGAGATCTTCAACGATCACTATGTAAACATAGTAGAGAAATCTAGCGGTAAGAAGCCCGCTAACCTTGCTAATGGTACTGGAATTTCTGATGACCGCCAAATTGTTCGATTAATTCTAGACAAGTATAAAAACCATCCTAGCGTCCTAGCTATCATTCAAAATCCAGAAAAAGTATTGAACACCTTTTCGTTTCATGAAATAAGCAATCAAGAAGTTATGGAACTATTAAAATCCCTGGATGGTAGAAAATCTACTGGTGAGGATCAAATACCGCCGAAGCTCGTATTTCTAGCTTCTAATGAACTCTCAGCCGCATTAACTACGGCAAAAAACTGTAGCATTCGAAATTCTAGATTTCCAGACGATGCAAAAAAGGCAGCGGTCTGCCCTTTAGATAAAGGGGAACCAAATCGGACTGTGGAAAGAAATTTCCGTCCAGTTAGTGTTCTTAATACCTTTTCTAAAATACATGAAAAAGTCCTGAAGAAGCAATTGACTCAACACTTAGATAACACACTTTCTGTTTTCATAGCGGCCTATAGACGAGCATATAGCACCCAGCATGTCTTAATACGGCTGATAGAAGACTGGAGGTCTAACCTTGACAACGACTACCTCGTAGGAGCAGTCCTGATGAATCTTTCCAAAGCGTTTGATTGCATTCCACATGACTTGCTTATTGCCAAACTAAATGCATATGGTTTCGATGAGGATGCACTTGTCCTGACCTATTCGTATCTCAAACGACGAAAACAAAGCGTTCGGATAAATAATACATACAGTTCTTTTCAAGAGGTCATATCCGGTGTACCCCAAGGATCTGTGCTAGGCCCAATCCTGTTCAATTTTTATATAAACGACTTATTCCTTTTCATAAAACATGCAACTCTCTATAATTATGCTGATGACAATACTCTCGCTTATTTCTCCAAAAGCATGCCTGATCTTATCAATATTTTGGAAAAAGAAACCGGAGTTGCTCTAAACTGGTTAGAACAAAATGAAATGATAGCCAACCCTGAAAAATTCCATGCTTTATTACTCAGAAAAAACCAAACAAATACCAGTGGAGAACAGATTAACATTAACGGTAAAATGATCAAATCTGAGGAGACTGTGAAACTTTTAGGAGTAACTTTGGATTATAGACTTGATTTTGACCCACATATTTCGAATCTTTGCAAAAAATTTGCAACACAATTAAATGTACTCAAAAGATTAAAGACTTTTATTGGGTTTCAGGAGAAAAAGATCCTTGTTCAGAGTTTCGTATATTCAAATTTCGATTATTGTCCCTTGGTTTGGTATTTCTCATCTTCCAAATCTTTGCAGAAGATAGAGAAATTACAAGAACGCGCCCTAAGGTTCCTCTATAATGATCATACAAGTTCGTATAATGATTTGCTTTTGAGATCGAGTAAATGCACGATGCAAGTTGCTCGCCAAAGACTCCTTTGCATAGAAATATTCAAAACACTGAATCATTTGAATCCACCATTTATGCAGAGCATTTTTGAATTACGCTCTTCAACTTATTCTTTAAGAAATGCAAATAATTTGGCCCATTTTAGGCCTAATCAAACAACTTTTGGGTCCAAAAGTCTCAAGTCCTTTGGGCCGCAGATTTGGAACGGCTTACCTAGTGAACTGAAATCAGCAGAAAATCTAAAAAGTTTCAAGGTTCTGATAAAAAATGGGACGGTCCCAACTGCAAATGTAGCGTCTGTTCTTGCCTACCAACTACTGTGTAAATTTAGAAAATCTTTATTTTGTTTCTTTACTTTGCATATTCGATCTTGATTAGTTGACTCGTATATATTTTAGAATGAATATATTGTTGGCTATTGTACATATATATATAGATCGAATTGAAATAAATTTACAACAACAACTGACTGAGGCTATTAACAACGATCTTAGGCAACTAGACACTTGGCTCCAAGGCAACAAACTTTCCCTTAATGTTGCAAAAACTCATGCCATGCTTGTTTGCACCAAACAGAAACACGCCACTCTCAAAAGTCGGCATGAAGACTTGAAATTGAAAATTCGTGAAAATGAACTGCCAGTCGTTGAAAAAACGAGATACCTTGGTGTACGAATTGACTGCTCTTTGGACTGGAAAGAACAAATCAAGGCGGTCTTTGCCAAGGTTTCCAGGGCAGTAGGCTTTTTGAAGCATGCCAAATCATCCCTACCAAGAGAATCGCTGAAAACTCTCTACACGGGTATTGTGGAGCCCCACTTTCGATACTGTTGCTCTGTTTGGGGATGCGCAGGTTCAACTGAAATTAATCAGTTGCAAAAACTTCAGAATCGCGCTGCAAGAATTGTAACAAACAGCAGCTACGGCACCCCAGGCAGACCACTTATCGAAAGGCTGGGTTGGAAGACCATTCAGGAACTCATTAAAATTTGATTCTGGAACAATGGTCTTCAAATCCCTCAATGGGTTGGCTCCGCAGTACTTGAGTAGCCTTTTCACAAGAAACTCAGCATGCTCCTCCCGTATTCTCCGCAATACAAAAACGGACCTGAGGTTACCTTTGAAAAAAACAGCAAACGGTGAAAAATGTTTTTCTTTCAGAGGAGCGCAGTCATGGAATAGCCTCTCAGCTGAGTCAAAGCAAGCACCCACCGTTAGCTTATTTAAGCAGACGATATAGGGCTTCTTCCTTTTTTATATATATTTTAAATGGACATTAGATATTGTAAATAGATTTTTAGATTGTTAATTAGGCTTAGGTTTTTAGAAAGTTTCATGTTAGTCATTTTTGTAATTTAGTTTAGTTTTAATTCATGGGAGGGCCCCTTGAAAATCAGCACTTCTGCTGAAGGGCTACCCTCCCCGTTAGATAAATAAATCAAATCAAATCAAATCAAATCAAATCAAATCAAATCAAATCAAATCAAATCAAATCAAATCAAATCAAATCAAATAGAGAAACAGCAAGACTTATGCATAAGCTTTCACTGTAAAATTTACAGATCATTCCATATCACACTTAGCAGTAAATTCATGTATCTACAACCCTTCTGCGATCCCAGCTGGACACTTCGTATATTTCAAAATTGCTTTGGCAAAATTGCTGTGTGCACCCTTCACGTGCAGCTAGATTAGAACATTTTTCCATGGGCACATCCTAGCTATTTTAACATTCAAAGAGCCTCCTCCCCCTGCCCTGTGGACCTAATGAAGTGACCTGGTTGACTGGTTATAACATAGAGCAAAGAATTTCCTGTTTAGTGTACCTCAAAACCATACAAAAACAGCAACTTTTTAGGTGACTGTTTGCAGTTGAATTACTTCGAAAAGTTTGGTTCTGTGAGAACGCTCTGAGCGCTTTAAGCACCCGGCATTTCATTCCGGAATCTAAGTCATTAAATTCTCGCCGTACGCTCTTTTTAGTGCGCGACTAGTTTCAACAGACGACAAAAATAGGGTATTTCAAACCCTCGTAAGCGCGAATTCGTCACAAACAATCGTAAAACATCATTTAGCAGCATATTTTTAATGACTTATGAAAAAATGTTTTGGCTTCCTGACACCTTGAATAGCTTGATGTCAAAAGGGTATAGAATTACTGGCAGCTCAGATACGATTACACATCGCTGTCACATGAAACGTTGTCAACATATTTCTGGTGCAATAAAAGAAATGATGATAATTTCTGATAGTACTAGGATTAACAGAGACCGGATGGGCCACAATGAAAGCTCCCTTTTGACAGCACCTATGACGAAAATATGTGCCAAAAAGCAAAATCAACTTTTGAATGACCTTTCGACAACTTACAGTATAAGGCAAGTTGGGATATACAGCAACTGAAAGCATCTGCAGGGGTCCCAATTGAGCTTTTCTGAAAAAAGATTACACGATTGTGGCATTACGATTCGTCACAAATCCAACTTCGGCAATTCATTTTCAAGTGCGAAAAATATAGTTGCAGGGTGCCTCAAAAAATTGTTCGACGTTTGATTAAATACTAAGAAATAACGATATGCTGACTGGGCACTTGGTCAAGTAACCCTTTTCCTGAAATTCTAAATTAATTTTTGACACCAGAATCTTGCAAATCAGCTAAAAATTCATGGAGTTACAAGCGTTTGAAGTTTAAGTTTGTGCGAAAGCTGAAACCAGAGGCCTCGTAATGTCATTTCTGCTAAAAATCTTATAGGCAATCGTTTCTGTTATTTCTCAATCGCTTCAGGGCTAAGCAAATGAGATTTGAACAGGTTTTCGACAACCTAACTTTCAAGCATATGGATGCTTTGAGGAAACAGAATCAGTCTCTCGTTGACTATGTTTTGAGCCACTGTTTTTGGACATATGCAATGTTAAGCAAATTTTGACAATGATCGCAAGGACTAGATTACTTTAAACGTCCTACTTGGTTTGCTCTGATATCAACGAGAGGTATGACATTGGATAAGCTTCTTTTACCTCGGTCTTCGAGCTTTTTGCATCACAAGTAATTCGGAGGTCTCTGGTTTCAGCTATTGCATATTTATCATCCTTGAAAGCTCGCAAGTCAGTGAATTTTCAGCCGATTTTCAAGATTCAGGTCTCTAAAAATATTTCATAATCTTAGGAACATAGTTTTCTGCCAATGAGTCTGTTCATGTTTTCGCTATTTTTCAATATCTAATCAAACGTCGAACAATTTTTTGAGACACCATGTACGTACAAAACATAAGATGCTACTGAAGATATTTTCTTGTTTGTCTTTTTCCGGTACAATGGTCATCTCTTTATACCCTCTCCAATTATTCTCGTCTAGGAATATATTCACATTAAAGGTCAGATAAAGGCATTTTATATTTGCAACTTTAAACTACGGGGATTCCGATGGCAATAATACCTTTCATCTTTAGGATGCAAGAGGGTGGATTTGGGGGTTTTGAAAAAGGGCACTTCTTCAGAAAACCGCGTGATGATAGAGGCCTGGAACTAGCTAAGTCGTGACGTGGAATGAGTAATGAGAAATCAATCAAATGAGCGGCCTAAGGCGCTGCGAGAAAGCAGTAACCACGAAGATTGCACGCGGCGTGTCAACTGGATCCCACTCTGCAATGGAAGCACAAAAACATCATTTGGTGGATTATTTGATCTGTAAATAGCCGGATGAAACCATAGTAATGATCAAACAGTTGACCATTGTGCTAATTGCAAGGACTACCAGAAGAACACACCTTGATCTCTTCAGGGTTTGATTGTTATTATCAGGATTCATTCTCCTCGTTGGGCTTACAAGTGCCTGTCGAAGGTACAATTGCATGGCTTCATGAATGATCTTTAAATACAAATTCTATTGCACGAGGCAGGGAATACACAGGCCACCTAAGAAGTTCGCAAATAGAGTCATCGAAGAAAAGGAAAAAATTATAATTACAAAAAGAACGCTCTATTAACTGTCTATGAGTGTCATCACTTGGCCTAGTCCTGACATGGCAATTTCCCCGCTGTCATCATCTTCGATTCTTCGGTGAGTGCATCATTCGATTTTATCTACAATTTCATTTCCAGCACGCCGAAGAAGGTGCTCTGGAAGCTAGCTAATGCACTTGTAGCAGCGAATGAATTTTCAAAGTCGTTAGGATCGAAGTATTTTGTGCAGACCCCCGATGTTTTCGTTGTTGCAATTCTTGTACGTGTTCTCTCTCCAAGCCAGTCCACAGTTCACTTCTGCGACAAGTCTTGAGATGAAAAGTGACAAGCTAGAACTTCTCTCATTAAGGATTAAGCCAAAAAATGCGAAATCTTTTATTTTCGTCTGTTGGTATCGACCACCAACGTCTGTGGTGGATGATGCTGCTTTCGAAAATCTGAGAGAAATTCTAGCGAAACTGGATAAGGAAGAAAAGGAAATAATTTTAGTTGGGGACACAAACTGTGATATAATGGATCACAAAAACGCTAACACCAAAAAACTTAAGCTTGTCTATTCTGAATATCAATTGGAACAGTTAATAAAGAGCTATACAAGAGTTGCCGTAACAACAACTGAGCAAGGTGATAAGAGAGTAAGTAAATCACTCATAGACCATTTCTCTACCTCGAACTCAAAATTCATTCTAAAGGCAGATGTCTTAGAAACGGGGATGGTTGACCATTATATGGTGTATGGGGTTAGGAAAGTTAATGCCTGGCGATTGAAAAAAGAACATGCAAAGCCAAAGTTAGTTGAATCAAGAAATATGAAACAATATGATAAGGCCCTCTTTCTGAACGACCTACAACAAATAGACTGGAAAACCATCCTTGACCCTCTTTCCAATGATCCATCTGGTATGGCGAACACATTTCAGGAAATTTTTGAGTCAATCTTGAACGTTCACGCTCCAATAAAAAGGAGAAGAGTTCGGTCCGAGTTTGCACCCTGGCTTACCCCGATTATTAGGAAATCAATGGCAACCCGGGATAGGCTGAAGAAAAGGGCAACTCAGAATCCCGAAATGTGGTCTCTCTATACCAAGCAACGTAATAGAGTAACAAAAGAAATCAGAAATTCTATTCAGGATCACTATAAAAATTTAATCAATGAAAGTAATGGGGACCCGAAAAAAATGTGGAAGACAATAAATCGGGTCTTGGATAAAGATGTTAAATCCACAAACCTCTCCGCCATTGAAAGTGAAGGCAAAACTTTGACAAAAGAACATGATATGCTTGAGGCTCTTAACCGTCACTTTGTTTCAGTTGGACCTAATCTTGCAAAACAGATTAGTTCCAAATCTGATGATGACTGCCTGAAGCATATCATCCCAGAAAACAGAGAAATGCTTTTTCAAACGGTAGATGAGGAATATGTCTTGAATGCAATAAATCGGCTAGAGAAAGGAAAAGCATCCGGTCCCGATAAAGTAACGACAACGTTGGTAAAAGACGCGGCCAGTTCCATCGCTTATCCTCTCATGCTGATTTATAACGCATCACTTATGAATGGCATCTTTCCAGATATTTGGAAACTAGCGAGGGTCACCCCTATTTACAAATCGGGCCCTAAAAGTGATACAAACAATTACCGGCCCATATCTGTAATTTCTGTGTTCTCGAGGATGTTAGAGCGGCTTACCCACGACCAGCTGTTTGAATTTCTCAAAACAAACAAACGACTAACGAGTAACCAAGCAGCTTTTTGCAAGCATTACTCCACAATAACCTCGCTGATTGGCAGCACTGACTATTGGTATGAGAGCATAGATCACAGCAAAGTCAACCTTACTGTATTTCTTGACCTAAAGAAAGCTTTCGACACGGTCGACCATAGCGTATTAATGAAAAAATTACGCGCGTATGGGGTGAGAGGCAAATCTGGGGATTGGTTTGAATCCTACCTAACAAACAGAAAACAATTTTGCTCTCTAAATGGTTTGCATTCAAAAGCTAAAAAGGTTACCTGTGGCATACCACAAGGGTCATGCCTAGGCCCTCTTCTTTTCATCATTTATTTGAATGACCTTGAAGAGTGCTTGCAATTCTCACGAGCTAGCATCTATGCTGATGACACTAGTTTGACAATTGCTTCTAGTAATTCAGTAAAATTGGTCGACGATGCACACCGGGAGCTTCTCAATATCTCAGAGTGGATGAGAGTGAATAAACTAAGTCCTAATCCCAAAAAAACTGAATTCATGGTAATAGGACACCCACTCAAGACTAGGAGTCTTGACCTTCCAGAGGTTCTAACGCTGGATGGTTCTGATATAAAAAAGGTTGGTCAAGCGAAATCCCTTGGCATCATTATTGACGAAAGCCTTACCTGGGATGAGCAATACAGGCGTGTAAAGGGCAAAATGAGTGCTGGTCTTTCAGCACTAAAACGACTGAAAAATATTTTACCACAATCTCAGCTTTGCAGTGTGTATTATGCCCTTGTCGAGAGTCATCTGCGTTATGGCGACGTTATTTGGGGTAGCTTGTGTAATACAAAATTAGCTGCTCTTCAACGTCTTCAATCTCGAGCATGGTCAATAATAGAGAATGCAAAAATTAAAGATCTTTGGTCTAGTTCCTGGCTAAATGTAGAAAATATTATCCGTTATGACAGGAACGTGATGACCTACAAGATCGTAAACAGATTATGTCCTGAAAACCTTTTTGATAAATACTTGCCCAGATCATGTTTTTCTTCATACAATACGAGAAATTCTCAGGATCTTCAAATCCCTAGATGCAGGACAGAGTTTTTCAAAAAGAGTTTTCACTATGCATCGCTGAAAGTCTGGAATGATACACCTTCCACGATTCGTGAGCTACCGACTTTAAATCGTTTTAAACAAAGACTAAAAACGCATTTAAAGGGCTAGACTCATTTTTAAAACACGACTCCCTGGAACAACAGCAGATTAGGAATGTAGGATTTTAGGCTCTTTAGGAATTTGATTTCTAGATTTAAATTTGTAAGTAGGTTTTTATATTAAGTGCTGAAGGGTTTTTTTCGTGTATAAATAATTTTAAATGAAATGAAAAAAATGAAATGTCTGTCCGTGCCAAAGTTCGGAATAATGTGCATGTATATTCTTCTCTGCACAAGCTGACTGGCCACAACCATAAACTACCCACTTTTTCGGCGTTTTGGTTTGAGATAGTTAAAATAAGTAGTCGTTTCGAACTTTCGTAGCTTGACTGTCAGTGAGTGCAAACAAACTCCTACATTCTCTCGCAGCTTTGCAATGACTCAATCAACTCATTCCACGTCACGCTTCTGCTAGTTCCAGGCTCTTTTGCTTCCGCGGTTTTTTGAAAAATTTGACTGAAAAAAGGAATTCGAGCGGCAATTTCGATAAGTTCCGGAACTCACTCGAAATTTCGTTTGAAATTTTGAAATCTCCAGGCTGCAAATGGTAGGAGCCAATAAAAATGTCTTTTGCCTTTATCTGACCTTTAAAGAACATACGTTGTACGATGACTTCATGCCTTGAAGAATAGGAAAGAATAAAGGGTAGCATTCGGTAGAACGGATCGTCTTAAATCGTTTAGCAACCTCGTTCATATGTCAGCAGATTTTGATCCACAACATACGATGTAGAAAATCCAGAAAAAATTGGAGAAAGTATGAAAATTTGACGACACATGACCGACACATGACCGACACATGACCGATGCTCTTCCGCCCATGCAGCAGTAAATAATGCGGGAAACTAAAAACAAATAGTTTGAGGCCATTTACTTAACTCATATGAAGGTACTCAGACAACAATTCGTGTGTAGCAAATGCGTTTACTATGAAAATAAGCACGATTTCTTTGAAGCGAAAATGGGACTAAGTTGAAAAAATTAGGAAACTTTCACCACAGCTTCCAAAATGAAATGGCTCGTTATTCTTCAAATTTTGGAAATAGCAAATGAAGCTTGAAATAGGTAAAGACCGTGGTTTTACTTCAAATTTTGGAGAATTGGAACAAATTTCGAAAACAACGAAATTCCTGTTTTTAAGCTATTTTGAAGGGAAAAAAGAATTTATTACAATAACCTAGACATCTCACTTATCACTGACAATAAGAAATTCTGGAAGACTGTAAAACCTTTTTTCTCTGACAAATTACAATCTAAGAGCAAAATAGTTTTGATTGGAGATGAAACCATCATTTCCAACGATGTAGAAGTAGCAGAAACTATGAATGAATTTTTCGTTACTGTAACGGAAGCCCTTGGCATAAATGAAAACTCTAATTACGAAAATGCTACTGAAAGAATCATAGATCCTGTTGATGAGGCTCTACACAAATTTTCGAATCACCTTAGCATTCTAAAAATTAACAAGAGATATTGCTATCTGAAGATTTGCGTTCTATCAGATTATCGTTTATGATAAAGGAGGCATATAGAAGGATTCATGAATGCTATTTTGCGAGAATATTTTACTCACATTAAAAATTGGCAGCGTAGACATTTGTCACATACTGCCGAGTTGCACAGAAAGCGGGGGTTGGAATGCAAAGTGAAGTGATGATGAATTTTTGGGCAAAAAGTGAATTTAAGACTGGCCATTAAAGCATATCAGTAAATTTATCGTTACTCTTTGTGCCATCGTTAACTAGATTTATTGACGAGATTGGGTTAAGGACATATGCCTGCAATGGATTCAAAAGGGAGTACTGAATTTGGATCTTATTGTTCCTTTATTCCATGTTTCGTGACCCTGTTGGAGACACAGTGGGCACAGATACGGAAGTCAAGGGAAAATCGAATTCTTAGCCCATTCTTAGACAATTCAAATTTCATCAAAATTTCTGCAAGCTGAATAGATTCTATGGACTCTTTTTTGAAAGGCGAGCACATACGTCTTTCCAATATCTCATCCTGAAACGTCCAGGAGGAACAGGCTAACTTTCAGTACAGAAGAATCCATGCCAATATTTGGGATCTGAAATCCTTCATTAAATCAATATTTGGGGCTTTCAATAATGGCATAACCAGGTAAGGGGTACCATGACTATGGGGGTACTGACTATATTCGGGTATCAGAAGAAGGTAGTCTCTCTACACCTCGTTGTTAAAACGTGTCAAAGGGGTGTATGGTGTTGGAACTGGTCATTGCTCTGTCCAAGTTTTTTTCTGTTTCTGAGTATACATTCCACCGATGTTTTCCAGATTCAGCAATCGTTGTGAGGGAAAACTTCTGTTGGTGGGTAAAAAATTTTTTGGTGGACTGGACACATCCGTAGACTTGCCCCAAATCTATTTTGTCATCTGTAATAAGTCTATCTGAAAGTTACAAACGAAATTTTCCCTTTCCCAATTTTTTTGATCGATTAGATAGACTGGGGGCAAGTCTAATACATCCCAGAACAAATTTAGATGTAATACCTCCCCCTCCCCATGGGGGCATAAGAATAATTCAAAGGTTGGGGTCCATAAATTCGAAAAATGGGAGGATCTTATCCTGGGTGCCAGAGCCTCAAAAAATAAACAAACAAAGAATTTTTGAGGCTCTGGAACCCAGGTCATGAGGATCATGGTGACCCATTTGATCAGTAGAACGACCCCATTGTTCATGTGTTTATATAGACAACAGTATCTTGGGTCTCCAAATATTAGACTCGATATTTAGGTTTCAAGAAAAGAAATACTGGCATAGACCTTAAAATCCCTATATTGAAAGTCAGGGAGCACCCCTTTGAGCTAAGATGAGGAGAAATTGAAAAAATTCTTTGTATCACTCAGAACCTGGCAACTGTTAATTGTCAAATGTGTTTTGATAACACAGACGGTTTCTTGCACTTAAAAGCTAGGATTTTCTTTTAGCAATTCCAACTGTTTGAAGTCAAATTCCTTCCCTTGACTTCCTCCTGAATCCATAATCGTGCCATTGTGAAGATAAAGGCAGTGTCAACAGTTTATTGTGTCGAATTAATGCAGATTGAAAATGTAATTGGACGTAAACATTGAAGTACGTCATTACAGTATTGTGCAGCTGAAAGGATTTGAACGTTGCTCTTGGGTTGCATGAAGGCAGCCACTCGATCTTGTAGTTCTTTGCTTGATGATTCGTCTCTTCTCCGTTTCAAAGCCAAACAAAATAATGAATGTATCCATAGAAAGAAGTAACTCAAGTAGAGAGCTGCACAAACTTACTGCCTGCTTGTCATGAATCATTGAGAAAGTTCGACTGACTGCCACTACTCGACCCAAGGCTGCTCGCCATCATATGATCTGGGATATGTCACTTTGCGTGTTCAGTGTTTGTCTCGATGCAGACAATCAAGCATGTTAGAAACAATGGCAATGCTTGCTGACATCGTCACGAAACTGCGTACGCATATGAAAAAACGCATTATTTACAAGTTGTGTCTGTTTGGCGTCTCGCCGTTTGCAAATTGAGCATAAGCCAGCATAAGTGCAATTTACTATTGTTTAGTCATTGTTTACTTTCATCGATGTTCGGCTATCCGCGCTATAGTCCGAGTTTGTTTGGGAACCGAATTGAAAGATTTGCATGCCCTTGGCAACGCAAATCAAAGATCACTATCATAATGCTGGTTCCTTTTATTGTCAGAAAGTTACTCCTGATGCTGTTGACAACGAGGTTCGGAACCTAAATCCCAAGAAAGCAACAACGCACAAAAATATTCCTCCTAAAATTCTTCAATCCAATTCTGATGTATGTGTAGAGCCCTTAACGAAAATATTTAATGACTCCATAGCAAATTCGTCCTTTCCTGATAAACTAAAGTGCGCGGATGTCACATCTCTTCCCAAGAATGGACCAACCAACTCTCGGACTAACTTTAGGCCAATTAGCGTTCTGCCTACGGTTTCAAAGCTTTTTGAACGAATAATGGATAAACAGGTAGTTTCTTATATTACACCCTTTTTATCGTCACTTCTCTGTGGATTTAGAAAAGGTTACAGTACCCAGCATACTCTCGTAAGGCTCTTAGGAAAATTCAAAATTAGTCTTGATGAAGGTGGAAAGGCAGGGGCTGTATTGATGGATCTCTCCAAGGCATTTGACTGTATTAGACATGATCTTTTACTTGCAAAATTGCATGCCTATGGTTTCTCTTGAGAAGCATTAATAATAATCAATGATTACCTCACAAATAGACAACAAAGAGTAAATGTAAATGGGTCATTCAGTTCTTGGAAAAGCGTCACACGCGGTGTTCCTCAGGGGTCAGTATTAGGGCCTCTGCTTTTCGACATCTATATACATGATCTTTTACTCTTTATCCAAAACTTGGATATATGTAATTATGCAGATAATACTACAATCTATGCCTGTGATAAGAACCAGGACAATATTTCTCATAGGCTTGAAACTGACTGTAGTGTAGCCTTAGAATGGTTTGCCGACAACTTTATGAAATTGAATGCAGATAAATGCCATCTTTTGGTTCTTGGGCAGAGATGTGATGATCATGTTACTGTTCGGATTGGACATGCTGATGTTGTAAATAGCTCTGAAGAGAAGCTACTTGGAGTTCAAATTGATAGCAGACCTTCCTTCAATAATCATGTTTCCAAACTGTGCCAAAGGCGAGCAATAAACTGTATGCACTCGCCCGCACATCCCCATACATGGATAAGAGCAAACTAAGAACCGTCATGAGGGCATTCATTACCAGTCAGTTTCAATACTGTCCTTTAATTTGGATGTTTCACAGCAGACAGCTCAACCAAAAAATCAACAAAATACAGGAAAGAGCATTAAGAATTACCTACAAAGATACAGAATCTACATTTAGTGAGCTATTACTGAAGGACAGTGCAGATACTATTCATACAAAGAACCTGCAAATACTGATGACTGAGATGTACAAAACTAGAAATGGTCTGAACCCTTCATTTATGCAGGAAATCTTCTGTGATAATACAACTTACTACAATTTGCGTAACAATAACGATTTTTTTCAACCAAGAGTGAGATCTGTCAATAACGGGACAGAAAGCGTCCGATTCAAAGGTCCACAGCTATGGCAAATGTTACCACCAACAATACGAAATTCAGAGTCCATTTGCCAGTTTAAAACAAAGATAAAAAGACGGAACGGAGAAAATTGTCCATGCAAGTTATGCCGCGTCTTTATTCCGAACTTGGGCCTTTTATGATACATATTTTTAGATATTGATTTTATGCTGTATAAATTTTGACGACTTGTAAATATTTTATCCACTATTTTTTTATGTAATATCCATATTTTGTATTTTCAACGTTGGAATTGATTAGCTTATTACTTTTAGCTGTATTTTTAATGTAATCCAACGATAAAGAAATTGATAACAATAATAATTGGCATCCCAAAGCAGTCGCCCGGTGCAAAACGGAGTTACCGCGCAAAATGGCGCGAGCCAAAAGTTTATCCAATTTTTAAAGTGCCCGCGCGGAGCCCCTGGGGGTGGTAACAAACATCAAATTGCTTTATAAGACTCGCAAATGAGTTGTCTCTTGTAATTTTTTTCCGTTTTGAAATTGGTTGAGAAACCATCGCGTAAGAAACTCAAACGCAACCTTGAGTCGGAGAATTAAAAATTGTTTTCTTTGGTCCCCTCCTATGACGTCAAGTCTATCAACAATATACCTCCCAATATATGAGTGAAATGTTCACAAGAAATTCACAAGATGCAACGAGGCAGCTACGCAATACAAACACTGACATAAAGCTGCCAAAGAAAAGGACATGTAATGGGCAGAAGCCATTTTCGTTGAGAATTCTGTTCTTTGGAATAGCCTAGATACCGAAGCTAAGCAGGCAGCCTCTTTGAATCGATTCAAATCTTTGATTCAACGTTTCCGTTTTCATATTGATTTTATATTGAATTGACAGTTCGGTTTTCTACCTTGTATAGTAGACGAGTTGTAACAATTTTTTCCTTTTTTCTGCTATTTTAGATGCATGGCCCCTTGTAAACCACCTTTGCTGAAAGTGCTACGATGCTTAAATAATTGATGTAAAGACGATATGATATGAATGATATGAGATGATATGATATATGATATGATATGATATGTCATAACGACACCCCTTTCTTGCCTTCGTTGATTACCCTTTTCCAACCTCTCACCTTGTCTACGAATAAGAATAAAAATTTAATCAATGAAAGTAATGGGGACCCGAAAAAAATGTGGAAGACAATAAATCGGGCCTTGGATAAAGATGTTAAATCCACAAACCTCTCCGCCATTGAAAGTGAAGGCAAAATTTTGACAAAAGAACATGATATGCTTGAGGCTCTTAACCGTCACTTTGTTTCAGTTGGACCTAATCTTGCAAAACAGATTAGTTCCAAATCTGATGATGACTGCCTGAAGCATATCATCCCAGAAAACAGAGAAATGCTTTTTCAAACGGTAGATGAGGAATATGTCTTGAATGCAATAAATCGGCTAGAGAAAGGAAAAGCATCCGGTCCCGATAAAGTAACGATAACGTTGGTAAAAGACGCGGCCAGTTCCATCGCTTATCCTCTCATGCTGATTTATAACGCATCACTTATGAATGGCATCTTTCCAGATATTTGGAAACTAGCGAGGGTCACCCCTATTTACAAATCGGGCCCTAAAAGTGATACAAACAATTACCGGCCCATATCTGTAATTTCTGTGTTCTCGAGGATGTTAGAGCGGCTTACCCACGACCAGCTGTTTGAATTTCTCAAAACAAACAAACGACTAACGAGTAACCAAGCAGCTTTTCGCAAGCATTACTCCACAATAACCTCGCTGATTGGCAGCACTGACTATTGGTATGAGAGCATAGATCACAGCAAAGTCAACCTTACTGTATTTCTTGACCTAAAGAAAGCTTTCGACACGGTCGACCATAGCGTATTAATGAAAAAATTACGCGCGTATGGGGTGAGAGGCAAATCTGGGGATTGGTTTGAATCCTACCTAACAAACAGAAAACAATTTTGCTCTCTAAATGGTTTGCATTCAAAAGCTAAAAAGGTTACCTGTGGCATACCACAAGGGTCATGCCTAGGCCCTCTTCTTTTCATCATTTATTTGAATGACCTTGAAGAGTGCTTGCAATTCTCACGACCTAGCATCTATGCTGATGACACTAGTTTGACAATTGCTTCTAGTAATAATAATATAATAATAATTGCTTTATTTAACGTTGGCTTCTCGTCTAGCTAATTACATAGCTAATTAATGCCAACCAAACTTAAATACACGTTGTTGATAAATCTATCTACAAAGAGGATATCAGTTACATCATAAAAACCCTAAATTCACAACAAATCGTTTGCATAATCTACAGTTGCAATCAAACTGATGGTTTTTAATGCCTTTTTTGAAGCTGTTCAGTGTCTGGGACTCTTTTAAGGAAGATGGCATTGTATGCCATATCTTCGCTCCAAGAAAACGTGCATTTTCAAGACCATACCATGTCGTGTTTGGTTTTGGTGCCAAAATATTTCTGCCACCACGAAGGGTATATGGAGTATCTTTCTCTACAAAAATTTGATTCATGAATCTTGGATTAAGATTCCTTTGAGTTTTAAAAATTTCAGTAGCAAGCAACTGTAAATTTTTGTGGTGAATGGACACTGTATTTGCTTTCGTTAATAATTCCTCGAAATTTGAACAACTATCCTTGGATGCGATTCTCAAAGCTCTCTCGTGGATTTTGTTTATTTTCTTATTAACCGACCTATCATGAAACATCCAGACAAGTGGACAGTAGCTAAACTGAGAAATAACGAAAGCGTTCATCATAACCCTCAGTTTCTCAACATCCACATAGTCTGAAATACGTGCAAGTGCATGCAGCTTCTGTCCAGCTTTTTTACAAAGTGTGTTTACGTGGTTCTTGAAATCTAGCTTCTTATCCAGCGTTACACCAAGAAGTTTTTCTTCAACAGATTCTGTTATTGTAGTTGCACCAATCTGCACTGATACGTCAGTATTTTTCTCCCCAAAAATCAAAAGATGACATTTGTCAGGATTCAGTTTCATACTGTTATCAAGAAACCACTTAGAGAGCTTCTGAGCATCTGTTTCAAGGCTAGATACAATATGTTCTAGTTCATGACCGCACACATAGATAGTCGTATCATCAGCATAATTGCAAATCTCAGTCTCTTCCACCAAAAAGAAAAGGTCGTTTATGAATACATTAAATAAAAGGGGCCCCAAAACAGAGCCTTGCGGTACACCCTTAATTGATTCCTGCCAGGAACTGAATGACCCATTGATCTTAACTCGCTGTTTCCTATTCGAAAGATAGTCATAAACCAGTTTTAGGGCAGATCTACTGAAACCATAAGCTTCAAGCTTTGCAATGAGTAGTTCGTGGTTCAGACAATCAAACGCCTTCGAAAGGTCCATTAATATTGCACCTGCGAGCCCTTTCCTATCTAGGAAAGATCTGCATTTTTCAATCAATCTAAGGAGTGCATGTTGGGTGTTATAGCCTTTACGATACGCACAAAGATAACGTCGACCAATTCAGTAAAATTGGTCGACGATGCACACCGGGAGCTTCTCAATATCTCAGAGTGGATGAGAGTGAATAAACTAAGTCCTAATCCCAAAAAAACTGAATTCATGGTAATAGGACACCCACTCAAGACTAGGAGTCTTGACCTTCCAGAGGTTCTAACGCTGGATGGTTCTGATATAAAAAAGGTTGGTCAAGCGAAATCCCTTGGCATCATTATTGACGAAAGCCTTACCTGGGATGAGCAATACAGGCGTGTAAAGGGCAAAATGAGTGCTGGTCTTTCAGCTCTAAAACGACTGAAAAATATTTTACCACAATCTCAGCTTTGCAGTGTGTATTATGCTCTTGTCGAGAGTCATCTGCGTTATGGCGACGTTATTTGGGGTAGCTTGTGTAAAACAAAATTAGCTGCTCTTCAACGTCTTCAATCTCGAGCATGGTCAATAATAGAGAATGCAAAAGTTAAAGATCTTTGGTCTAGTTCCTGGCTAAATGTAGAAAATATTATCCGTTATGACAGGAACGTGATGACCTACAAGATCGTAAACAGATTATGTCCTGAAAACCTTTTTGATAAATACTTGCCCAGATCATGTTTTTCTTCATACAATACGAGAAATTCTCAGGATCTTCAAATCCCTAGATGCAGGACAGAGTTTTTCAAAAAGAGTTTTCACTATGCATCGCTGAAAGTCTGGAATGATACACCTTCCACGATTCGTGAGCTACCGACTTTAAATCGTTTTAAACAAAGACTAAAAACGCATTTAAAGGGCTAGACTCATTTTTAAAACACGACTCCCTGGAACAACAGCAGATTAGGAATGTAGGATTTTAGGCTTTTTAGGAATTTGATTTCTAGATTTAAATTTGTAAGTAGGTTTTTTATATTAAGTGCTGAAGGGTTTTTTTCGTGTATAAATAATTTTAAATGAAAATGAAATGAAATGAATCAGCCACAAAATCTTTTATTGGCATTTGAATTTTGACGATTTTTGTACGGGAATTAATAGGAATGGTTCCAAAAATGACCAAATATGGTTCATATCTCCAACATGCACCGACGGATAGGGCTCAAACATGATCAATTGGGGCAGCACACGTGTGTCTTTTTAAGTATACCCACAACCCGTTTTTCAATCCTTTGTCCCGTTTTCCCGTGACAGCGTTCCAAAGTTGACCAATTTCTCACCAAAGCCAAGCAATGACTCTTTGGAATAATTAGTGATCCTTTTGTTATCGAATAGCCAATTCTCTTTTTCTTCATTTTCATTTAAAATTATTTATATACGAAATCCCTTCAGCTAAGTTAAATGCTACAAAAAAAGTTTTATCAATTAACATCATATACAGGAACAAATATGCTGAGGGCTAATGGCATTGCTGACCGTCCCGGGAGTCGTGTTTAATTGGCTTTCAGCTCATCAAATACGTTTTTAGTTGTTTTTTGAATTGGCACAAGGTAGGAAGCTCCCTGATGCTTTTTGGGATTTCATTCCAGCCCTTAAGGGCTGAAAAGGAAAATCCCTTTAGGAGTACCATAGAGTACCATCGCCCTGGATCGGCACCCTAGCGCAGGGGCGGATCCAGCCCACTATCTTGATCGACTTACTAGCGAGCGCGAAGCGCGAGCAAGGTTATGGAAGCAGCTAGCGCGAAGCGCGAGGGGTCCGAGGGTCCGGGGGCGGAGCCCCCGGAAAAATTTTTGGGACCACGCCCTCCAGATCGCCGGAAAACGCCCTGTTTTAAATGCCTCCATGACACGCCCTCTTATGGATTTTGAGACCTTTATAGCGTCGAATGGGCATCGAAAACAAGGACAGATTTCGTTTTGAGCCAATCAGTGAGTTTGTTTACATCTGCAAGATTGACCAATCACACTACGTAATCTAACATCACGTGATACACTGTGATTTTACGGGAAATCAGAAGCTGTGGGGATGAATATGAAAATACCCTCCCCCGAAAACCGACGATGTGCAAGTGGATTTTTGACCAAACATAAATATTTTGACATTTTCTGTTAGACTACAAGCTTGCCGAAAATTCTACCGCCTCGGATTTTGATATTCAACTTAGATCGAGAGAAATCTCTCTTCAAATAACGCCTTAAAATCAGGTTAGCGCCCAACGTTTCAGGTTCAATAGAAAGATATTTCTTCACCGACTACTTCCATCCTTTGCACAAATGGCTACAAACATTGATTCGAAAACAACATGAAACTTATCCCAATGAAATTTTCGGTGTTGCACAGCTTTCAAAAGGGGCACTATCTGCTATGATACGGAGCGCAATATCATCTTCTGTAGAAGAGATCTTCTGTATTGAGGCTATATTCTCAATTTAACGAAATTTATGTATTTATCATCTTCTGTAGCACTACAATCACATTCTAAAGGGCTAAGTTCTGACGCAACTCAACAAGAAACTTCCAGTAATGTCCAAAACAAAATGCAAGTTAGAAGGTACTCACCAATTCTTCATTTCTGTGACAAAGGCTGGTTAAGTGGAATAATCCATAGGTTGCATGTGAACAAACGAACTAAGCCAGAATAATTGATTATTTCCACTGGTTTGAGAAGCACAGTCCTCACTGCACTACAGCGTTGATGAAACGTCTACTCCTCTCAAATTCTGAGCTAAAAATGGTGCAAGACTGATCACGTCTCAAAAAGTAGCGTTAGTTGGCATAAACAAGTCGATTTCTTGTCATTAGATAATTATTTGTCGGTTTATTGAGGGAAAAGTTGGGAAATAGACAACATGATTAGGATAGATTCTGATGAAGGGGTCAGGTCAAGTGAAATGTACAACTCAATTATTCTCCGGTACTGTTGTCTATTTCTCAAACTGTTATATCGAAAAACTGCGAAATAATTATCTAAGGATCTGAAATCGACTTGTTTATGCAAACTAATGCTACTTTTTGAGACGTGATTAGTCTTGCACCATTTTAGCTCAGAATTTGAGAGGAGTAGACGTTTCATCAACGCTGTAGTGCAGTGAAGACTGTGGTGTTCAAACTTGTGGAAATAATCAATTTTCTGTCTTAGTTGGTTTATTCGCATACAACCTATGGTTTCTTGGACTCATCCAATGTTGGTGCATCATAGAAAATGGAGAATTGGTGAGTACTTTGTGACTCACACTTTGTTTGTGACATTATTGGTAGAGTTTCTTGTTGAAATTGCCTCAGAACTTGGCCCTAGAGACGGTGATTGTAGTGCTTCAGAAAGCGATACCGCTCTCGATGGCGTAGAAGAAACTGCCCCTATTGAAAGCTGTGTAACTCCAAAAATTTCATGGAGATAGTTTCATGTTGTCTACGAATCAATGTTTGTTGCCTTTGTGCAAAATATGGAAGTAGTTGGTGAAGAAATATCTTTCTGTTGAACCTGAGACATTGGACGCTAACCTGATTTTAAGGCATTATTTGAACAGAGATTTCTCTCGATTTAAGTTGAATATCAATATCCGAGGCGGTAGAATTTTCGGCAAGCTTGTAGTCTAACAGAATATGTAAAAACATTTATGGTTGGTCAAAAATCCACTTGCACGTCGTCGGTTTTTGGGAAAGGGTATTTTTGTATTTATCCCCACAGCTTCTGATTTCCCGCAAAATCACAGTGTATCACGTGATCTTAGATTACGTAGTGTGATTGGTTAATCTCACAGATGTAAACAAACTCGCTGATTGGCTCAGAACAAAATCTGTCCTTGTTGGCATCGAAAGAAGTGACGCTTAAGAATTTTACTTTGAAAAAATGGTCACCAATAGCTTTACGGTACAAGTAGAGAAAAAATTGTGGATCTCTATTTGAGAACTGAAAAGATAGCAAACACGAATAACTTGTCAGAATTTTTATCTCATCTGTGTCTCGTCTCAAGATGTCTCAGGAGAGGAAAATGTTGAATTATAAAAATCATCGATCATTTTGAGATAAACGGTAGTGGAGTCATAGAGACTTAACAGTGGATAAGGTTGAATGTACGAACACGTCATTACATTTGAAATCTCCTCTAAAAAGTCGGATGTACCAAAAAATTCAGGTGTTTGAAAAATCATGAATTGAATTTCACTTGACGACAGAAGGACTGAAGTACTTTTGTAACTTGTCTCACATTCCTATGAGCAACTTTTCGAAAGTCCTTTGATGCATAATTCTCAAAAACGCCCTGAAAGCCCTGAAACGATCATCAGTGCGAAGGGAATGTTGTGCAGAAGACGTCTGATAAGGCTGATACCTGTGAAAAAATATACTTTTGTGCTGTTATGTATAAAGAACTTTCCTTATGATGTGATCAAGTGTCTCGAGTAAGTTTTTTGTTAATTCAGATACTGTACATGGTATTTTCTTCAATTCGAATTTACAAATATTTTTGGTATTCATGAAATATGACAGATATTTTGAACAAGTTTTGGTCTTTCGGCTATCAAACAGAATTCATTCCATTCCACTGTGAACTTTCAAATGCCAGTACATCCAGCATCATATTTAAAAAACTCACCAATCTGCAAAAACTGGGATTGTTGAAAAGATAAGAAAACTGTCACAATTGATCATCTGTCATAGAGGTCCTCAGCCAAATAAGAACACCGTAGTTGATCACCATAGCTAATTTTTCAAGTAGTAAATATAACCAATGCAACATGACAAATGTAACAAACTACATGTGATCGATGGATTGATCTGCTAATGACAAAATGAGTAAGACATTCACAGAAATATTCTTCTCAGAGTGCCCTTTGACCATGATATTTCATCAATCATTTTGCTATTCAATGCAATCTTCAAAGTTTGTACCAGAGAACTTTTATTGGTGCACATCCCCATATGATTGCACGGTGAAGTACTTTCCTGAGGCTCATCATCTAGAGGGGTTAAAAAACATATACAGCACAGAATACTATGGGTCTTTCGTTGACAACTATAATTTTCATTTGAAATTTATCAGTCAAATAGAGGTTGAGATTGTGCCGCTGTAGGTTATTTTTGGCAAAAGAATATCTATGAAAAAATCCATTTCTTTGGGGTGTTGTAAGTTTTATGTTCTTTTCTTCTCCTTCACAAACTCTGATGATTGTTGATTTCAGCTACAGTCAGATATAAAATTATCCTTACATCCTTTAGCTATTATTGAAATTTCATGTTCTGATCAGTATCAGTCAAAAAAGTTCCAGTGTGTTTGCTTTTCAAAGCAATCTTAAAATCTGGTACAATGAGAAGTCTTTCACCATTTTCAAATCAAACACTGGATGAGTCAATGACATCATAGTCACAATGACATCCATTGTGCAAAATCAGAATCAGTGCAAAGAAATCTGCATTCCCTCACTTTCAGCAGGAAACTCTTGACAACTTACATCTCCAGACATGTGCCAATTAAGCCTGTGTTTAGGAAACTGGATACCCTTTCAACTAATGAGGGCAGACCAATTAAATTTTCCTCCTGTTCTGGCAGCCTACAGGGCAGGGTTTGATAAATTCAATGATCATTTGAATTTCCCTAGTGAAAACTTGTTAACAAGCATGACAGTTTTAATCAAATTATGAAATAAATCTAAGAACATAACTAGAAATTTTGTGAATTACTTCTTTACAATGATATTAATAAATAAAAGATTCTGTTTCTAAAGTTGAAATTACTTGGAAATAAATCTCAGCGACAGAAAAGAGAATCCATGGAATTATGAGCGACACATTCTACCCCTACCAATCTAACCCTTGCTTTAGTTTTCATGACATAAACATTGGCCTAGCTAGCCCAGGAAGGTATACCGACTGGCTCTGCAAAGTGCTAAGTGAAGTTGCTTGGCCTATCGTTATTTGTTGGTTTACTGCTAGGACGTTCCCTAAGTGTGAGTGAAGGCTCTTCTACACATATTTTTAACAAGTAGGTATAAAGAATGCATAAATCTAAAAGAAAAACAAAATAAGCTCACCCTTGCAGGAATAATTCTCTCCTCTTCCAACGTGAAACGGTATGAAAAGCCCGCCATTTATGAGGAAGCAAGTTTGAATATGAGGCCAGCTAACTGCAAGTATTCACGTGGTTTTGACAGACTTCTTGACCGTCTTCCAAAGCTGTTTGACCGACTTACAAACACCCTGTGCTCTTGGCAAAATCCTCAAAAATAATGCTTTTTCATGACCGCGCATGTTATGATGTAATTTTGACCGCCTTACCAATCGTATTCGCCCATTTAATTGTTTCACATACGAAACAAAACAATCGCGTAGGAAAATATTGCATAAGCAACGCAACGCAGGCGCTCTTCAATGTCCAAAAGACACACAGATTGAATTGAATTTTGTTTTGCGTGAAAACGACTACGAGGCATATTCAGCATGGCTGAGCAGCAAACCAAATACGGCAGTCATCAGGGGCGTCAAGGCTTCAACGAGGGCATGGATCAACGAAATTAGCTGGCGCATGAAGTCTATGCAACACTACTGACATCAAGCAAAAATTAGGAACATTTTTATTATTCTCGTTCTTCCTTAAGATAAATGATTTCCCACTTTTTTCTTGAAAATCTGACCAACTTCTGCAAGTCTCGTAAGTCGGTCTGGATCTGCCCCTGCTAGCGCGTTCTCCGAGATTAAGGCATGTTTGCAAACTTTAAAAATGGAACTGTCTGGGACTAGTAAGTGAGAACAAAACGCGAAAATTGTTTCTTGACGCCATATTCTTGCTCTCTGACTGTTCTTGCTTGTTTCCTTGGCTTTGTTTACAAGCTACGAAGAAGTTTTCAATGTACCTGAAAAGTGACGGTAAGTGCTCGTTCATTTCTCCATTTGTTTTTCCAAGCAGCGTTTTTGTAATGATTCATTTTCATTGATAAAATACTGGCAAAGGTCAAATGACTTCTTTCAGTAGTTTTTTCTGCCCCCTTGAATGAAATATTCGAAAATTTCTTCAATTAATCGATTTCCATTTTTTTCTGGGGGTTTCTATTCCAAAGCGAGTGGATTGGCTAAAAATCGCCCTGAACCGGCATAGTGTGTGAATATGGTCTCCTGTTGTGGATAGTGACCTCCCCCCTTTCCGCTGGACGACGTTGTGAATAAAAACAGGTGGCAAATAGTATTTTGATTCTAGGAACACATTTCTAACTTGATGACCTTTCGTGGAGTTGGAAGAGGAGCATTCTTGGAATAACGTAATGACGGTAGTATGTATGACAGGTTACAAATGGGGAGGAACGAAAAGCTTTAATTTTGCATCCGATCAAAGTGCAATGAATATTAGTTACATAGGGGATGGGACCCTAGAAAATAGTTGTTTTGACAGTATAGTACAATTTTCATTCGGGATAGCTAATTGTGGTATAACGAGGGGTGCCGGTTCAAGGCGATAAAACTCATTAAGGACGATTTTTACCGTCGCTCCTTTAAGTTCTGGCTGTACTTCAAAAAGTGGGAAGATTAAGTTGATGAAGTGGCACAGTAAACACCATGAACTGGAGATTTCCCATTCAGTGCATTCGAAGAAATTCCCAGTAAAGAAACACCGTCTGTCTTCTTAGATCT
Organism: Aurelia sp. 3 sensu Dawson et al. (2005); assembly: GCA_964020215.1. Lineage (NCBI taxonomy): Eukaryota > Metazoa > Cnidaria > Scyphozoa > Semaeostomeae > Ulmaridae > Aurelia > Aurelia sp. 3 sensu Dawson et al. (2005). The sequence continues at coordinate 15,581,195 of OZ026572.1, forward strand.
TTCCAAGGCATTTGACAGGGTCTGGCGCGAGGGCTTACTTTACAAATTAGAATGCAATGGTATCACTGGAAACCTTTTGGCTTTAATTCAAGATTACCTAGCAAATCGAAAACAACGTGTAGTACTGAATGGAAAGGATTCCGAATGGGCAACAATTTCCGCTGGTGTGCCACAAGGGTCAATATTAGGCGCATTATTTTTCCTTGTTTACATCAATGACCTTGTTGATAATGTAAATTGTGATATCAAGATGTTTGCTGACGATACATCCTTATTCTCTCGTGTAGATGATCCAGTAAGAAGTGCATTAAAGTCAAACGAGGATTTGGACACAGTAAAATTATGGGCGTGGCAATGGAAAATGGACTTTAATGCTGACAAAACTGAAGAAGTCATATTCTCTTGCAAGAGGCTCAGACCCAACGACCCACCTTTACTGTTAGGAAATGATGAAGTCGCACAAAAAATGGAACATAAGCACTTAGGAGTGATACTTGATTCCAAATTAGATTTTCAAAGCCATACCAGGCAGGGAATTTTAAAAGCAAGAAGAGGCATTGGTATGATAAGATACCTGTCGAAATACGTATCCAGCAATGTGCTTGATCAGATTTATAAGCTTTACGTGAGGCCTCATTTAGATTATGGTGACATAATATATCATCGATACGATCCTGAAATGCAATCTCATTTTACACAAGTACTTGAGCAAACTCAATATTCTGCAGCTCTAGCTGTGACCGGTGCATGGAGAGGTACAAGTAGGCAGAGACTTTACAACGAATTAGGTTGGGAAAGTCTATATGATAGGAGATGGTATCGACGCTTGTGCCACTTTTTTGTCCTGAAGAAACAGCGCTCACCTAATTATCTGGCTACTGAGATTCCAAATGAACGCCAGCTAACATATAATCTTCGAAATCCACGCGTTTATGACCAAAATATTGGACGGACCAATCGCTTTGCTAATACCTATTTCCAAAACAGTTTTATGGAATGGAGTAAGCCTGACAATGAGGTTAAACAATCCGTATCAATTGCTCAGTTTAAGAACAAACTGCTTTCCACTATAAGACCAGTGGGAAACTCTATATATATAATGTTCACGACATTATAGGTGTTAGATATTCAACTAAACCACGTTTGCAATTTAGCGCACTAAACGAGCACAAATTCAGACATAATTTTGATTGTTTAAGCCCTGTTTGCATTTGTGGAACAGCAAAAGAAGATAATGAACATTTCCTCCCGCACTGCCCATTGTATGACATAATGCGTTGCGATCTCCTTGGCCAACTCTCAGAAATTCCTGGTTTTGACATTTCTCATCATGATTCAAAATCCTTATGCACACTGCTTCTATATGGATCTCCATCATTGAATGTAATTGCCAACAGAATAATCATGGAAGCTACGATATCCTTTATCAAAGAAACAAAACGATTTGAATGAATACAGCTACCCCAATATTTAGTTTTCGTCCTGTTAGTTCTTGTTATTTGTTTGTTTGTTTTCGTCATTTGTTTCTTCGTTGTACTTTCCCCTTTGCTTCGTTGTTTTTCATTTCTTTTTTAGTTTGTTCCTTGTCCTTTTGTTTCGCTAGAGTGACAAAGTAGTCAAATATATTGTTGTAAGTGCCATTGATAGAGGGAGCTCGATGACATTGTGTCCTTTTCCTCTATGAATGGCGCCATATGAAGTAGTTGTTGCCTAGCTTTAATATTTTATTTGCATATAAAAGAAAAAAAACTGAAGAATCTTCTGATGGCACATTGTTGTACTAAGTCCCCATCATAACGCTCATAATAGATGATTTATCTGAAAGGAGCCAGCCAATTCAGGGCGATGGTACTCTACTCCAGATTATACCTCGGAATCTGAAGATCTCTGCAGAATCGCGTGTTGTAGCTGGAGTACTGGGATCTTCGTTGGAATTTGCTTCAGAGATTTTCTGGGCAGAGTCTGTTTATGATCTCATAGGCCATAACGGCACAATCAAACATGACAAGTTGCTCAGTGCGAAGGAAATTATGCGACCATTTGTCTTTAAACCTGGACGTTTCAAATTGAGAATCTGATTGCAAATTTGACCTGACCGGTACCAGGTTTGTACTGACGTAGGAAACTGGCCCTTGGAACCAGGTTGATCGTTTAGGTATTCTAAGAAATCATACCAGCAAAGCGAAGCTTAATACTTACGTCTTTGTACAGGAAAACTGCCACTCCTGAGACAATCAACAAAACGCATAAGTATTTCACTAATGGATATCTTTTCTTTGCGAACAGTGCACCAAGAACCATGACTAAGGAAGAGATGAAGAAAATTGATATGTTGCTGTTCAACCAATCTCTTGCATGAAAGAAAATTGCGCAACGAAGAACTTGATTACAAGCTAGTTCTTTCCCATATGAACTCAAGTGTCTCTCAACTGACAGAAAATAATGGGCTTGAAGTTTCAATCTGAACCAAAGAAATACCTGGAAGCCCTGAATGAAATAAGAACCAATTTAAGAACCTGAACAGCCTTATCTGCTACTAAATAAGAACCTAATCAGGCTGAGTTGCAAAATTGTAGGTTCTTGTACGCGGGTTTTTCCTTTAGATGACATTTTATCGATTTACAGTCCTAAACAATGAGGAATTACATATCATGTAAGTGAAAAGTACAGGTTTTCACGGAAGCGTGACCACAGCAGTGATTAAATCAGGAAACAGTATATTTACTTACTGACCAGGTATTGGCTTGCAAGACTTCCCTAGTACCTGAAACATAAGAAAGGACTGTCGTAACTTTGACTTTGCTGCTGACAAAATTTAAAAGAGAAACAAGATTCATCAAATAATCACAAAGATCCGATGTCAGAATAACAACAGAGTGACTCGTTGGATAACAACAACAACAACAACAACAACAACAACAATAATAATAATAATAATAATAATAATAATAATAATAATAATGATAATAATAATAATATGTGACTGAAGAAGATTTTACATCGAAACGTTTGATATAGAACAGTTGTGTTTTTCGTAATTTTCTTTCTGTTTTATTTTGGTGATGGTTTGAGTTAGATAACAATAATAATAATAATAATAATAATAATAATAATAATAATAATAATAATAATAATAATAATAATAATAATAATAATAATAATAATAATAATAATAACTGACAATACCTGACAATACCTGACAATACCTGCCTGACAATACTCGGGATTAATGAGAAAGTTACCAGCTTTTTAAAGAATTCGATGAAATCCTGGGAAGTGGAATTGAAATTTGGAAATGAATCATTAGGAAATGTGAAAATCCGTAGGGGAATATTTCAGGGAGATTCGCTGTCTCCATTGCTTTTCGTGATCGCACTGATACCTTTAACTTACATTTTGCGAAAGTCTAGACCTGGATATGAGTTTGCTAAGAACGGAGAGAAAATAAACCATCTACTATACATGGATGACCTTAAGTTGTATGCCAGAAATGAAAGAGACCTTGATTCTCTTATTCAGTCAGTGAGGGTCTTTAGCAAGGACATTGGTATGCAGTTTGGGGTGAAAAAATGTGCAGTGTTGATTATGAAGAGGGGTCGACAGATTAAATCAGATGGAGTAAAGATACCAGGAAGTAATGTCATCAGGTCACTTCAGGAGAATGATGGGTACAAATATTTAGGGGTGCTGCAGAATGATGAGGTGATGGAAAAAAGAGATGAAAGAGATGGTCACAAAGGAGTACAAGAGAAGGGTTAGAAAGGTGCTTGAAACCAAATTAAATGGAGGTAATATCATAAAGGCTATTAACACATGGGCGATTCCAGTACTGAGATACTCTGTTCCTTTTTTGAAGTGGAGAAAGACAGAGTTACAAGAACTAGATCGAAGAACAAGAAAACTTCTTACAATGCATAACGCACACCACCCTAAGAGCAATGTTGAGAGGATCTACATACCGAGAAAGGAAGGAGGTAGAGGCTTGTTAAATGTAGAAGATACCGTAAACACAGCCATTTTGGGCTTGGAAGAATATGTTGTTGACAGCACTGAACGAATATTATCAGCAGCGAGAAACATCGAGGAAGTTACTGAAACAGCGAAAGGCTTCAAGAAAAGAATGAAGAATGAAAGAAAAAACAGCTGGAAGGAGAAAGAATTACATGGTCAGTATTTGAGACAAACCGAAGAAGTGGCAGGTCCTGAACGCTGGTTGTGGTTGAGAGATGGAAATTTGAAAAGGGAGACTGAATCATTAATAATCCGCTCAGGAACAAGCTATCAGAACTAATGTAATAAAAGCAAAGATCGATAAGACCCAGATCGACAGCAAATGCAGAATGTGTGGAAAAGTGGACGAAAGTATCAACCATGTACTTAGTGAGTGTAGTAAATTAGTTCAAAAAGAATACAAGAGCAGACATGACTGGGTGGGTAAGAGAGTGCATTGGGATGTAAGCAAAGTCTGTGGATTTAAGGTAAAGGATAAATGGTATGAACATGAGCCTGAGGCTGTCATGGTGAATAATAACTATAGAATTTTATGGGATTTCTCCATAGAGACTGACTATACTATCGAAGCAAGAAGACCAGATATGATTGTGGAGGATAGAAGGAACAGTCATTGCAAGATCATTGACTTTGCAGTTCCGTATGACAATAGAGTTGACAACAAGGAAGCTGAGAAGATCGAAAAGTACCAAGATTTAGCCAGAGAGATAAAGAGACTGTGGAACACGCAAGTGAAAATCATCCCAGTTGTAGTTGGTGCCCTTGGTACCACGCCAAGGCAACCTCGTCCCCAGGGCCTTTTGTCATATTGGGACGGAGACGAAAAGGCCCTGGCATCGGCTGGTCACCTACGCAATCTGATTGGCTGTTGCCTTTCACATAAATTATATATAATTCAAATCAATCACTTACCGGTTTGTTGTTGTGAAAGTCAAAATCACTTCCATTGATCGAAGTTTCGAAATTCATTTCTTTCAAAATTAAGAATAATCCAACCTCGCCCCCAGGGCCTTTTGTCATATTGGGACGGAGACGTCACAATATGACAAGAGGCCCTTGGGACGAGGTTGAAAACGAAGCCTTGCAATTCCTTGGGCTGGCAAAATTCGTTGTCAAACTTCCTGCGGCATTTTAGTACATTTGTTTTGATAAGGAAACTTCCCTGAGACTGAATGAAAGTAATTCGAAGATAACATTTTTATTATGACCGAAGAATAATCCTTTGTAGAGACAATTCAAGTAACTCTCGACTCGAAATGTATTTGAAATCTGGTCAAATGGCAAGCTTCCCTGGAGTCATTGAGAAAATATGGAGAACTTACAAACCATCAGTTGATCTTCAATGATCGAATTCAGAGGAGTAACGACCAACACAATGTTGCTTGTCGTCTTCGTTGGAAGGATATCGGGGAGAAGCTGGAAGAGGAGGGACTTCCTATAACCACTTGGCAAAACTGCGATTACATCTGAGCCATCGATCAGACTTTCAAAACACGGCACCTGCTTTGGCTTTAGACAAAAACATTGATCGTGATTCGATAGTGCGATTGACAACCTTTGGAAAACTGACAGAAACTTTGGCTGTATGCTGCTACCTGTCCCCGCCATACGCCATAGTACAGCGGGTATAGCAGCAGTGTAGTTGTGGCCTAAAATCTTGCATATATTATAATTTCTATAATTTATGACACCCACTGAGAGAGGGTGTTTTGATGGTCATGTGACCAGCCGATGCCAGGGCCTTTTCGTCTCCGTCCCAATATGACAAAAGGCCCTGGGGACGAGGTTGACGCCAAGGCTGCTACCGAAGAGACTGAAAGACATCGGAATAGAGCCCGTATTGTGGACTTGTAGAAAAGTGCCATCCTTTGTTCTGCAAGGATCCTAAGAAAAGTCCTTGAGGTTTGAGGAGACTCGTTGTCACCAAACCTCAAGGGAACATCTCTGCTAAGTATATTAGCATGTATTAACCAATGATAATAATAATAATAATAATAATAATAATAATAATAATAATAATAATAATAATAACAATAATAATAATAATAACAATAATAATAATAATAATAATTATTATTATTATTATTATTATTGATCTATTTAAAGTAGGCGTATAATTGATAGCATAAAATAAAAGCTAATTCAAGCCTACTACAAAGTAAAATTGATTCAAAATAAAAGAAAGAAAGAAAAATAGCTTCATATATATCTAACATAAAGAATAATCCGGTATAATACATATATACAGATTTTTACAATGTTTTTACAGAAATTTTTTAGTATTTACAATGCAACGCATTTATCCTTTTAAGAACCCAACCTGAGCCACGAAAGGTCTACACAGTCTACAGTTGCATCCCTCTCCTTTCCAGGTTTTTATTCTCCTTTTAAAGGTGGAGAGGGAATCTGATTGTTTCATGTCATTGGGAAGTGCCTGCCATAATCTACTCCCCAGAAACGAGACCGTCTCTAGGCCATAGCACGTAGTGCGCGCTTGTGGCAGCAGCAGATTATGGCAGCTTCTTAACCCGTACGTACTGTGCTTTTCAACAAAGATCTCCTTCATGAAAGTAGGATTGAGTTCCCATTTTGTTTTATAAATTTCTGTCATCAGCAACTGCAAATTTCTTATGTGGATTGTGACCGCATTGTCTCTGAGTAACATTGTGTCAAAATCTGATCTCATATCTTTGTAAGTTATCCGCAATGCCCGTTCGTGAATACGATTGACTTTGTTATCAAGTGTTCTATTGCAGAACATCCAAACAAGAGGACAGTAGTTGAACTGGGACAAGATGAATGCCCTCATTATTCTCTTTAGTTGTTCAGTGTCAAGAAAGTGAGAGATTCTCGAGAGAGCATGTAGCTTTTGCCCAGCCTTCTTGCAAATGGAGCTTACTTGCTGTTTAAGGCATAACTTTTTGTCTAGAATCACTCCAAGCAACTTTTCTTCGTTGCTCTCTTTTATCCTCACACTTCCGATATTTAAAGAAATATCATTACTTTTATCTCCAAAGATCATCAGATGGCATTTGTCCTCGTTCAACTTCATACAGTTGTTCGGAAACCATTCTGCAATTTTACGGGCATCACTCTCTAATGTTTCAATGATACTTTCAACATTGTTGTCACAAGCATAGATAGTCGTATCATCTGCATAGTTACATATTTCAGCATCATTCACAAACATGAAGAGATCATTGAGGTATATGTTAAACAGAAGAGGTCCCAAGACCGAACCCTGTGGCACACCTATCGTTGTTTCTCTCCATGTGCTGAAGGATCCATTCATCTTCACCCGCTGCTTCCTCTCATTGAGATAGCTATGGATCAACCGCAATGCACTCGTACTGAAACCGTAAGCACTTAATTTTGCAATCAAAAGCTCATGATTTAAGCAATCAAAAGCCTTTGAGAGATCCATGAGCAGTGCTCCAGCAACACCCCCTTTGTCTAAGGTCTTTTTGCAGGTTTCTATGAGTCGTAAAAGTGCATGTTGGGTTCCATAGCCCTCTCGAAATCCACACAGAAGAGGAGAGAGGAAGCTAAGGGCATGAGATTTTATTTGACTCTCCAAGACTCTCTCGTAAATTTTGGACACAGACGATAAAACCGTGATAGGTCTATAATTTTTCTTGATAAAAGCATCAAGACTTTTGAACAGGGACGAGACCTCACCAGCTTTCAGTTCCTTTGGAATAATAATAATAATGATAATAATAATAATAATAATAATAATAATAATGATAATAATGATAATAATAATAATAATAATAATAATATCTAACTCAAACCATCACCAAAATAAAACAGAGAGAAAATTACGAAAAACACAACTGTTCTATATCAAACGTTTCGATGTAAAATCTTCTTCAGTGTATTTACAAATCCAGACAGCCAAGTATTTATACTCTAAACCTAAAATTTGCATAAAAATGTATTTCTAAAACCCAGACAAATAAAAGAAAATTATCATTTTAAAATCCTATTGAAATAAAAAGAAGTTTTTTACATAAGAACAATGCGGTTTCGAAACAAGGAATTATTTTCATGCACAAGATTCCCCCAAGTGGCCTTCCAAAGTTTCTTCCTCCCTGTTTTCTTTTATGAATTTGGACTGACTAGAAAGGGAGTAAAAGTTCTGCATGACAAGAACTTATACAACCCGAAACAGAAGGCAAGGAGTGTCAGCCAGTGACCCTCCAAGGATTTGCTTAAGTTGCTAAATCCAGGATAGCTCGATGGGGGAATTGCTCTCTCGGGTTGTATAAGTTCTTGTCACGCAGAGCTTTTACTCCCTTTCTAGTCAGTCCAAATTCATAAAAGAAAACAGGGAGGAAGAAACTTTGGAAAGCCACTTGGGGGAATCTTGTGCATGAAAATAATTCCTTGTTTCGAAACCGCTTTGTTCTTATGTAAAAAACTTCTTTTTATTTCAATAGGATTTTAAAATGATAATTTTCTTTTATTTGTCTGGGTTTTAGAAATACAATTTTATGCAAATTTTAGGTTTAGAGTATAAATACTTGGCTGTCTGGATTAATAATAATGATGATAATAATAATAATAATAATAATAATAATAATGATAATAATAATAATAATAATAATAATAATAACTGATGAAGATTTTAATCGAAACGTTTACGTAATCCAACAGTGTTTGTTTTTATATTTTATTTTCTGTTTAGCTTTGAAAGATGGTTTAGTTCGCTTTGATAATAATAATAATAATAATAATAATAATAATAATAATAATAATAATAATAATAATAATAATAATAATAATAATAATAATAATAATAATAATAAAAATGGAAACTTTTTATTCCCTACAAATACTACTATACATGATGACACCCATCACTCTCAATTAGGCATGATGGGGAAATTTACAAGTTCTAATTAAAATGTTCCTTAAAATAAATTGAAAAGTATGCAGCTAATACGTTCGAAATATAATATTTGTCCACATCTTGAAAGACAAGAATTTAAAACGTTAACAGTTCTGGACTTGTCCACTCACTGTCTCTCTTACAAAATATGTAGTACGTACAACGTACACAGATTGTTATTATTTTCTTTTCCACGTAAAGTTGTTCTTGCTTACTAGTTGATAAATTATGCAACATATTCATAAACGCTTTGTGTCCGTTAATGCCGATTGTTCCTATTGCTCCCATCGATAGATTTATGTATTCCACACGCAAGTATGAGGATGAAAGGTCTTTCAGGAGATTTTCGTAGCGCTGCTTTTTATGAGCCTCGTTATTTCCAATGTTTGTTTCGAAGCCAACAGCCACTTCGAGAACATATAATACACCCTCATTGATCACAAGGAGATCTGGACGCTTGCTTTTTCCAGTGATAACAGCTGATGGTCTGAAGCCTGGAATGTCATCAGCATAGACTTTAACATTCCTTATTCCTGTTAAGAAGTTGCCAATCGTCAAGAGGACAGAGTTGTGACGCCAAGTATATCTTTTCCCTTCAAGCATGGATTTACAACCAGAGACGACGTGAAGAAGAGATTGTGGGAGTTGGCAGAAGTTACACAACTCGCTTTCGACTCTGCCCCAAAATTTCATATTTTTCTTTGTAGGCAAGCCATTATTCAAGTAACGTACAGAGAAGTTGAAGATGTTCTTCGGTAGAAGTTTCTGTGCCTCACTCCAAATGCTTGTTATTTTATTTGTAGTGTGCTCAAGAATAGCCTTCAGTATAAGGCCTTGTGATGACAATTCATGTGTGATCCTGTGGACTTTCTTCATTCTATTTTCTTTGATTACCTCCTTCCCATTAGCGTATGTGTCATATTGCACATTTTTATCACGACTAGTTACTTTATGTAGTGATTGTATGTCTCCATTCGGGGACTTCTTTAAACATTTCCTAAGCGAAACTTGGCACTGGGAAAATTTCGTAGACAGGTCAATAATTCCTAGCCCGCATTTTTTCTTTCGTAAGACTAATTATATCCAATGTTCCACTGATTGGTATTTCAAGCCATACTCTAATGTACCTGTGCGCTAGTGAGTCTAGATTTTGTTTGACCCACGTGATGTCTAAGTCGGCAATTGTCAAGTCCCAAGACACAGCATGGTGAAAATTCGTCTCAGAAACCGCTGACCACGCAAATCCATCAGTCTGAGAGCTTGGTTTCAAATTTCGCGAGGCAGCGGGCCTAAATGGATTGGAATTATTACATAAACATTTAGGAATTATCCTAGACTCTAAGCTTTCTTTCTCTGTTCATATCAAATCTGCTATTTCTAAAACAAGAAAGGGCATTGGTTTGCTGAAATATCTCTCCAGTTATCTGCCAAGGCATACCCTGAATGAGTTGTATAAACTCTATGTTCGACCCCACCTGGACTATGGTGATGTTATTTATCACATTCCTGCTAAATTGTGTAATTTCAGTCAAAATATCATTCTACCAAACTTAATGGAAAAACTTGAGTCTGTTCAGTATTCTGCTGCTTTGGCTGTTACCGGCACATGGAGAGGAACATCTCGGGAGAAGTTGTACACAGAGCTTGGTTGGGAGTCCCTGAGTTCCAGAAGATGGAGTAGACGTCTTACCTTGTTTTACAAGTTTGTAAACAATCTTAGTCCTGGGTATACAGTAGATCCAATTCCCCCTCTTCACCAGTCGCAGTACTGCCTTCGCAACCAGGATGTCATTGGGCGTTTGAATGCAAGGACAGAAAAATTCAAGTCGACTTTCTATCCAAATTGTTTATCCGAATGGAATAAGCTTGAGCCTGAACTGAGAGGTGCACCTTCTATTGCTGTTTTTAAGAAGAAACTCTTGTCAATAATCCGTCCTCCTGCAAAATCTGTTTATGGAATTCACGATCCTAAAGGATTGTCCCATCTTACTCAACTTAGGGTTGGTCTTAGCAAGTTAAATTTCCACAAATTCAAGCATAATTTTAGAGATACCATAAACCCGATGTGCCCAACAAGCGATGGTATTGAGGATACGGAGCACTTTTTGTTGTTCTGCCCCTCTTTTGATGCTCAACGACAAGATCTTCTCGCTGGAATGGTTGAATTATTACGACCATTTGTGCAAATCACCGATCTCTCAAATGACGCTTTGACACAGCTTTTATTATATGGTGATCAAGACCTTTCTTATGACCTGAATAAAAATATACTCGAATTGACCTTACGTTTCATTCGCGAAACTGGTCGCTTTGACTAAAATCATTCAACCCTCAGCTATGCACAAAGCAACCACCACGTCGTTAACGTAAATGTCCTTTTACTTTGTAAATTCTGTTTCACATCAGATGTCAGGAATTTGAAATTACTTCAAAGAACGTAAACTTATCGCAACCCTGACTTTACATCTGATGTGGAACCGAATCTAGTTTAGTAGATATTAAATTGTCCGTAGTGTTTGTTGTATTTAGGTTAGCATTGCGTGTCTTTTCATATTGGCCATGGGGTAGTCATTGTCGTTCGCTCCCCATGGTATCGTCCCCGTAGTATTGTATAGTAATTAGATCCGTATAGTAGAATGTAAGATTTGTTGTATTACTTTTAATGAATAAAAAAAAAAAAAATGGATTGGACAGCGGCTTTTGCATTCCAGCGTGAGCACGTGCGCACGCACATAAATCAACTGATGAATTCAGATGCTGGAAAGGTTGGACAAGATGGAGAAATCATGATCGACTAAATTTTAGCATTAAAAATAATTATTTAAAGACTTCTTGTGGTCATGGAATAACGGCCTAAATCACATGCAACTTCCGATTGGCAAAAGAGTAAATTTCTCAAAAACTACACCGTGCCACATCACGATCTTTCCAGGAGTTCTTCCCAAGGATTTCAGGAACATCGCCTATCAGGTGGGTTTTCACTGTTTTTTGCGTTGGAAAGTTATTTCAGGTTTTGTGGACACTACTCTAGGACCATGTTAGCCAAGTAGCAGAGGGAGCCATTTCTGCCATATCGTTTTTCCATCGAAATACTCCAGCTGGAAGTCTGGCATTTGTTTGGGTTGGTAGAACTGCTTTTTGACATGGAATATCCAAAAGCTTATGTTCGTAAGTGGTCGACAAGGTAGGTACATTGTTATTTATCAAAGTGCAGTCTAAAATGGTTCAACACTCGTCAGCTGAAATCGCCAATTTTCAGGTGTTTATTACTCCAAATCGGCACCGTGCCACACCACCAAACTTTGCTAATGCACTTACAAGTGCTTCAACAACAGTATGGCAGTGTCGGTATGTCCACTGTTTTTTGCGTTCAACGTCAATATTCGTCTTTTTTAGGGAAGGTTTTGTTTACATTGACAACGATTTGGGGAAGGAAAAGCTTTGTCCTTGAACAATCACTGACAGGACAAGAACCACGTGTCATGTGTCACAAGAAGCAAATACTTCAGCCCTGATATATCGAGAGCTAAGCGAGTTTCGCACTTAAAAGTCATAAGATTTGCAAATATTTACTTCAGAGTTTTGTCTGACAGAGAATGCAAGGAGTAACAAATTAATGAATTAAAGGTCAGAAATTTAGCCAATTCCTCTTTGATGTTACAGCCTTGTGCCCACAGTAGGGTCAAGGTAGAATCGCCTATGCATCCGCTGGGTAAATTTTGCATATGCCAAGAGATAATCTATAGTACATAGATTACAAGACTTCAAGATTTGAAGCTTTGTGTACACCGGCGTACAGCAAAATGCGAGGTCCTGTCTACCATAAAAATATGATGGAAACCACCACGATTGCATGCAGTCTGGCCATGCGCTAGTTATTTGTTGCATTTCTGAGAACAATGAGTCATGTTAGTTTTTAATTCCACTTTAAATGAAGAAAGCCAGGAATGCAGGAGAGGGGGCATGGAGCTGATTGTCCCTTCTGCCCTCATAAAAATGACCTGAACATGTTATTTCCTATTGTTTTGCCTTGTGCAACTATTGGTATCCATGACAAGGTATTAATCTGAAATATAGTGACAAGTGTTTGCAAAATGGTGTATTGTTTTTGTCTTGCAGATATATGCACCTTCGATGCATACTACATATACGAATGAGATTTCACTTGCACTGGCTCAAAATATCCTTGGCCCATCCAACTTCACTAGCTTTGATGATTTATACATAGATGCCAACGAGACTTGAAAGCAGCACTGGAATACGCAGCATATATAACCATTGCAAACAAGGTTTCAGTGCTGCAGGAAGCATTTTAAACATGGGAACATGGCACCACAGGGACCCTAGGAAGTTGTATAGCCCCACCCCCCCCCCAATGATAAAGAGGCCTTCCTCTTTAGCCTCCCTTGTGATTGTGAAGCTATGACATAATGCTTTAACAGAGAGAGATCAAAAGCAAGGGGGGGTGGAGTTATACAACTTCCTGGGGTCCCAGTGATGACACTGCAAGGGAGTTTTTCATTAAGCTGAAGGGACACTTCTTAAAAAGGGCACCATTATGAATATTGTAAAATCTTAGATGGGGCATGTGCCCCCCTCCCAATGATCCATGGCTCCTACATTTCTGAGAAGCTGGAAAGAAAGAACATTTCAGGAACATTTTCACAACATTTGCAGAACTATCCAGTATTATTGCAGGATATTTTCTTATGCTAGTTAAGTATTTTTAAATTCTGAAAGGTGTTCTCAAGTTTCATTCAATGAATTTGTCTGTTTTTATTTGTGCATTTACCTGTCTGTTTTTATATGTTCAAAGTTAGTTCTGTTAATGGAAAAGAGATATTTTAGAATGATGCAGGGTCACCAGGAAAGAGTGTTTGGCCTACATGATCGAACTGGGCATATTTCACGAGCTGTATTCAACAATATTATTAATCCTAAAAGAAAAATGCACCTTAAATTTCAAGGGCAAGAATTTCTGTTGCAAAATCAAAAATATTTCCACCACCAGGTCTCTGTTAATGCTTTTGATTCCACTTTGTTCATTCACATCACGAATAAAGCAAGCAGACTGAGCCAAGTTGTCTTTATTTTGAAACCACTTTGTGAGGACATATTTCAAATGAAACTAAAGGCACTTCTAGGGAATCAAGAAACTCTAGTAGACTTGATCACAATGGGCAATTTTGGGAGTTTGGGTATGTTTTAGTTCTCTTCTGGCATTGAACAGAGTTTCAGCGAAGTTTAGATTAATTGGTAGACTCTCGATTGCAAAAGTAAACAACCAAATTCTTAACTGTTCTCAAAAGCACCGTGGGACTTGGGTAGTAAGTCTGGTACTGCAGCCTTTCCAGTATGACACTTTGCCTCTGCCGATTTCCTCGATATATCAACTTGCAGAAAATTAAAGTCTCTACTTGAAACCGAGTGTGCGTGCGCATAAAAAACGAAAAATAGCTATGCTCCAAGACACTTAGAATAGAGAATAGAGAAGAATCTTGTTCTTCGGATGAAGTGGTAGCTTACTTATTGCTTCCAGCAGCAGATTAGTTGTCTCCAGTAACTTTTTCTTATGCTCTTCGTTGTCCATTTTAAAGTTAAAACTTCTACCAAGGTAAGTGAATGAGTCAGTGGATAAAACAGGAGGGATTCGCTGGTTTGAGACAAACACCTTTGGGCTAACTTGACTACAATTTGTATTGACTTTCATCATGCCGAATGCTTTACATTTGTCTGGCCTCGCTTAATAATAATAATGATAATAATAATAATGATAATAATAATAATAATAATAATAATAATAACAATAAACTGTTGCACCGTACCTTCTGTCACCCTGGTCACACTAAGAAGGGAATTCCTTACAGCCAAGCATTGAGAAAAAGGAGAATTTGTTCGGAGGATCGATTTTTTGATAGGCGGGTGGGAGAACTTAAGGGGTGGCTGGTAAATAGGGGGTACAAGGAGGGAGAGGTCGATCAACAAATTGAAAGAGTTCGTTCTTGTGATCGCGTAGGCCTCTTAAACAGACAAAATAAGGACCAGAAGGACGGTAGGATACCGTTAGTGCTTACATACCACCCAGCCCTTAATAAGGTTTATGATATCCTAAGAGAAAGTTCAAATGTCCTTTCGGTTGATCAAAAACACAAAGAGTTGTGTCAAAACAAAGTTTTTTTATCGTTTCGTAGGGCCAAAAATCTTAAGGACCAACTAGTGAGGGCAAAATTACCCGTTTCAGATGATGAGAGTCTGTCGGTTAAGGGCTATTATAAATGCAATGGCAGGGAAAGTTGTCAGATCTGCGGTTTAATCCAGGAGGGGGACAGTTTCCAAAATTCTGACGAGAACAGATCTTTTACCATCTATTCGGGGAAGTACAACTGTAACTCAGAAAATATTGTTTATTTGTTGCAGTGCGAATGCTGCCACAAGAAATATGTGGGTAGCACTAAAACCAAATTTAGGCAGAGGTTTAACGTTTATAAATCATATTTCAGGTCGTACGCGCGCAAACATAATGAAGGGACGCTGGACAGGGGGAAACTGATTCCACAAGCGAATTTTTTTAGTCATTTTTTCGAATCACACCATCGCGGAAAATTTGATGTTACTATCAAAATAATTGATGGGGCAGAAAATGTATTTTCATTGCGACGAAAAGAACTTTTTTGGCAATATCGATTGGGAATATTTTTACCAAGGGACTTAATGAACGGGCTGCGGATGTTGAGCTGGACATGTTTGCGTGCGGGATGGCCTGAATCTTGCTATTGCATTTATTTCCTGAAGATTGTGGTGGGCGTGGCTGTGCGGCCATCTCCTTTGATTTCGTGTTATGTTACGCGGGCTATTCTTGATTCAGCCTTGAGCGAATCGTAGAAGGGCCATCGGAGAGGTCCGCGCGGTTTCCCAATGAGTCTTGTTGTTTTTTGCCTTCTCAGAGTTTCAAGCCTCTCCGGGGACATTGACCAAACATGTTTGCAATAATCTAAAAAATATAAATTTTGTTCTCTCGATGTGCAGAAAAACATGCACTTTTTCTTTAAGCTTACTTTTTTACTCTCACCGGGCATGGTAATCTTTTGTTGACACTTGCAAAATTCAGTTTTAAGCCTTTATTTTCATGTAGCTTGGATCTTTTTATCTTGTAAAATATCTATAAATACTCGGTTGCTCGCATGAAAAGTTATTCCTGATGAAGATTTTATCGAAACGTTGAAGCTTTTAACAGTGTTGTTTTTTATTTTAATATTAATGATAATAATAATAATAATAATAATAATAATAATAATAATAATAATAATAATAATAATAATAATAATAATAATAATAATAATAATAATAATAATAATAATTAAAACTGAACCACCATCAAAATAAACAGAAAAAGATAAATAAAAACAAGACTGTTTAAAAACAAACGTTTCGATATTCAAATCTTCATCAGTGTTTACAATCCACAGAACAGCCAAGTATTTATACCCTAAAACTTACAAAATAACACTTCCATAAAATCGTGGTAAAATTCCCCCGAGTCCCCCCTAAAAAAACATACCAAACAAAACTCCCAGACCACTAAAGTATTAGTTGTATAGCCAAAACTTTCAATTTCAAAAAAATATTTTTTTTGTAGCCAACTCCCAAACTCCCTTACTTTAATTTTTATGTTTGCGGCATCAGAATGGAAGCTCTTTGTACGTGAAGTCTCAAGCCAAACCAGAAGCATGCCCCCAAACGATCCTCCTGGGATTTGCTTAAATTGCTAAATCCCTAGATGGCAAGACAAGGAATTCCACCCTGACACCACGTGCACCCTGACACGAAATACGGAAGGAAGCATGCCCCAAGAGAAAGCGAAAGACTTATTAAAATGTAGTGACCGGATTTAGGCGGTTCCACAGGCAAACATATCCAATTCAATATCAGCCGCCCTCTCATTTAGGCCCTTGGGTGCAAATGTTCCCAATTTGTATTGCCAAAATAACTCCTTCCTTCGAAGTGAGTAAACATCTGAAGCCCCATCAATGATTTTTATGCTAACCGAAAAAACACCCTGATGACCTTCGCTAAAGAAATGCCCAAAGAAACCCGCCTGTGGTACCGCTTTACCTCTGCCAAGACTGCCCTCATTGTGTTTGCGTGCATAAGTACGAAAGTATGACTTGTATACATTGAATCGTTGGCGAAATTTGGTTTTAGTGCTGCCCACATATTTTTTGTTGCAGCAATCACATTGCAACAAGTAGACCACATTTTCTGAGTTGCAATGATAAGCACCAGAGGAGATTGTAAAAGATCGCGAGTCATTAAAATTCCGAAATGTCCCCCCTTCCACAATAAGTGCACAAATTTGACAGCTTCTCCGGCCATTACATTTAAAAGTGCCCTTTTCAGCTTGTTCATCTGTTGGTTGGTAAACTTTGGCCCGAACCAGAGTATCCTTGAAATTTTTGGCCCTTCTGAACGAAACAAAAATTTTTTCCTTGAAAAGTTGTTGATGTTCAGTATCAACAAAAAGTGCATTAAGGCATGTTTGCAAAATTCCGTAAACCCTATGAAATGCTGGATGGTATGTTAAAACCAGGGGTATCTTCGTATCATCCCGGTTCTTTTGGTTCCGATCAAGAAGAGTATTACGATCCAAACCCCTGGCCCTATCAAACTGTCCCTGTATTTCACCCCTATTGTACCCCCAATCAAAAAGAAAATTCTCCAAATTTCCCAATCGTTTTTCAAAAAAAGAGTCTTCTGAGCAGATACGACGGATACGAAGGGCTTGCCCATAAGGAATACCCTTTTTCGTATGACCTGGATGACACGAAGAGCGATGAAGAAGCTGATGAGTATCAGTCGGTTTCGTATAAAGGTCTATGACTACTTTGTTACCCTGCTTTATAACCTGAACATCCAGAAAATTCACCGTTTCCTTGGAATATTCAACGGTGAACTTTATGGAGTGGTGAGCGGAATTAAGAAAGTCTACAAATTCTAATAGTTTTTCCTCCCCGTGTGTCCAAACCAGAAATACATCATCAATATAACGCCACCATAACCAAGGCTTATATTGTGATTGTTCAAGAAGTTTTTCTTCCAAAGCCGCCAAAAATAAAATAGCATACGATGGTGCACATTTGGTCCCAATAGCTGTCCCCCTAATTTGCTTAAAAAAATCACCATTAAACTCGAAAAAATTATTACTTAGCACTAAATCAGCCAATTCCACTAACGTATCTGTGGAAACCGACTGATTCTCCCTAGAATTAAGAGCAGTACGCAGAGCTTCCAGTCCTTCGTCATGAGGTATACTAGGATATAGTATATAGGATATAGTATACTAGAATGATAATAATAATAATACGATCCTAAATTATTCTGCACCCAAGCAAATGGCAAAGACCTACTGCTTAGTTCAAATACAGAATGTTTGTTGGTTTACAGTTACTGTTAATAAACGCTATAGCACATACGGTGAATGAATTTATCACTGAGTATCAAACATGAAAAGGATCACAATTGATGTGAGCTTAAAAAAGCAGACCAAATGAACAGCAGACCAAAACGGAAGATGAAATGGAAAGAAATCAGTGATTCAATTTTTTCACCCTGTGCTTCCAGATATAATTCGCTCCAATGATATTAGAAATCGAGCACCAAGCTAACAGTTCCTTAACTTTTGCTTTTCCAAATCCAATATTCCTCAATCGTTCATAGACGTCCTCTTTGATACACCCAAGCGCACCAAACACAGAACATGAAGAGAAGGTTTCCAACCATTTTAACGAAGAACGTCACACAGTTCCTGGTAGCGATCACACTTCGCTGGAAACGAAGATCCAAAGTAGAGATCAAAACACACTGTAACTTCTGCTATGATGATATCTCGTGAAGTTTCATCCATTATCACAATGTCCGGTTTCCGATGTTGAAGAACGGTCAACTCTTCTTTATTCTCCGGCAACAAAGTTTCTAATAACTTGTTTGTATAAACCTTCTTCTTTGCACTTGATATCAACTTCATTTCATCGAAAAGTTTCCCAACAATCCGATCGTGACGGCGACTGTAGAAATTGTGAAATTCCTTGCATCCATTGAACAAATGAGCAACACTCTCAGTGTGACCAAAACAAAACGGGCAACACGGATCATTTGCTCTGTTCCGAATATGAGTTGTAAAATTTGTTGGGAGTAAGCTTAAACGCGCTTTGATAGCAAAACGGACCAAATCATCACTTATGTTCCAGTTGTAAAATATAGAATGCGACGCTTTTATCTGAATGTCATTTAGTCCAAGAAAAGGACCTTGGATACTAAGTTCTTTGCTCTTCTGGAGATCTCTATCTATGGTGATGCGAAAAAGTCTATTCTGAAGTTTAGGGGTTTCGTCCAGAGTTAAATCGTTGTGAGTTATTTCTGCTTTTCCGTTTCTGAAAATCACTTTGACACCCAACTTACGAGCATATCGTAGCATGTCTGGCCAGTCTGACTGGCACCCGAATCGCGTTCTTGCATTCAAAAAGCCATTAGCATTCAAGTCATAACCAAGAAAGTTATCGTTATTCTCTGACAGTGGCACTCCTCTTTTAACCATATCTAACCTCAAAGACTCACGAGCCATATTTCTGAACTGTGGCACATCATGATTCAACATCTTGACTAAAAATGCCAGTCTTGTAGTCCGATAGACATCGGACACTCTTTTCACTCCAATACCACCATACTCCCGAGGTAAATAAATCACAAGATTGGTTGTAGTAGTGTATAATGCATACATTTCTCTGACAGCCTTAGTAACTGACTTGTCAATATCCCCAAGTTGTTCTTCCGATAGTCGTGTATTATAAAAATGATGGAGGAATTTGGCTAGGGCCATGTTATTCAAAGCGCTTGCTTTAAGTGCCAAAGGTAAACTGGAATCCGAGATTTTCTTCACTAAATCGAGATACGTTTTAATAAATTCTTCAACTTGAGCACTGTCTTCACCTGACAAAGACAGAGATTTTCCTAAATACTTGTACGAATAGTTGCGATCATGCGTCTCAAGAACATTTCCCTGAACAGTAATTACCGGAGTGAAGTCATTTTTTCCTTTCTACCAATTATTACCAGAGCGTCGTGCGTAGAGAACAGCATAATTCTCAGGTTTAACTTCGAGTCCTGACTGAATACTGACTTCTTCGCTGACATCGAACATCGTTTGAATAAGCTTAGCATCATGATGGGTAGTGTTAATATCGTCTGCAAATGCCTGTACCGGTAATGGATTAATGATCTCATCGTTCAAAATGTTCATTTCATCTAAAGCTCTTCTATACACAGGCCGACATTCAACATCAATCACCAGAATGAAAATGAGGGCACTAAGAGGGTCCCAGTTTTGGTACCACGTATTATATAAAACAGTTCACTAAGCTCACATCCACAAATTACCGCGAAGGACGAATAACGGTAAATGTCCTCAATCAATGCACAATATATCAAGGGAATATCGAATGACTCATTATTATTATTGCAAAATGGAGGGCGGTCGTGCCTAATGGCGCTCCGCCCGACATTTCTGTTTTGATTTAATAATCCGTCGTAACTGCCGCCGTTAATGCTGTTGGTGATATAGTTGGATTGTTTATGTTATGATTGAGAAATTGAAACGAGTATACAAAGCAGCAATTCGCAGTGGAAAGATATGTTTCGTTGGAAAGAAATTATCTGCAGGTTTTGATTACAACTTTGATTGTTATTTGCGAGTCCTTGATGAAGCTGAGTGGTCAAGTTTTGAGGAAAAAGAATCCCAGTTTCGTGCACAGATTGCTTCTAGACGCTTAAATCATGGGGATTTCATTTGTAAGGGAAACATTAGTCTTTGGATGCGGGTTCATAAAATCCTCCATGGCATATTTTACAAAAACCAGGACTTCCAGTTTGTGCAACCAAATGGTCGCCATTGGAGCGTGGCACTGCAGCGCCACGCAGCACGCGTTGTCAAGACGTATCCAAGAAACGATGAATACTCTATTCAAAGTGCGAACAATACCCTTGACTACATAAAGAATCAATTGGAGTTTATCAAAACAACAATAGGCCCTTTCTTCAGCATTAAAAACACTGCAGCGAACGATTCGAACAAAGTTTCTAAGGAAAAGCTGGTTGATTTGTGGTTGAACAGACGTAAGAAGGCCATCGCTGTCATAAGAAATAATGGCTGTTGGCCTGCAACCGTATTTGCCCGTTCTACTGTTTCACAGAACGAAAATTATTTCAAGTCATCTCCGAAATGTGCAATTCGCAGTGACTTCATACCATCAGGAAATCATTATTTTGATCGAGCATTAGCTCGATCCTTGGTAAATCAATCAAATCTATTTGATGTGGAGGAGATTACAGATATCGTAAGGCAGTGCCCCAGAGGGAAATCGTGTGGTATCGATGGAGTGTATTACGAAGATCTTCGAAATTGTAATCGTGATGAGGAAATTGTAAATATTATGAATGTTTGTTTGGTTAATCAACGTGTCTCGGCGTTTTGGAAACATTGTGTGATTAGCAGGATTCCCAAGAAGAATTTTAACCCCGATGACCTTTCGACCTTCCGAGATATATCATTGTTGCCAGTGTCATACAAGGTGTTTTCTAAAGCTTTGTGCAACAGATTGCTTCCCTTTGTTTTGGATAAAGTAGCTTTTTGGCAACGTGCATTTCTCAGTAAACGTGACAGGCAAGATTTGATTTTCACCTTAAAAACAGCGTTTGATGATTTTCGACATAAGAGCTCGAAAATGGTATCAGTATTCATTGATTTTGCAGATGCTTTTGGCAGTGTAGAGCATGAGTTAATAATAATAATAATAATAATAATAATAATAATAATAATAATAATAATAATAATAATAATAATAATAATAATAATAATAATAATAATAATGGAAACTTTTCATTGAATATATCCTAGTACATATGTTTCTAAAATGCTATAAAAAAGTAAAAAGACTCTATTTATGCCTATTCAATACAACCACTCTCTAAATAAGTAGGCATGGCTGAATTGCATACACAGTATGAAATCTAGAGTTAATGCGCGTAAAAATGAAAGTTTGATTCAAAATTCCATAAGTTCAGGTGATGACCAGTCCTTATCTCTCATACAAAATATGTAGTACGATGTTCTGATGCAGATACATGTAACTTTAACTGCTGTGTATTTGATCAAAGAACTGTCAATTTTGAGAGTGTTCAGCATTGTGAAAAATGATCTTGTATCTTTAGAGAAGACGCCTCCGGTTGTCATTACCAGGTTAATGAACTCAATGCTCTTATATGTCCTACATAATGCTTCATCATGAAGTAATTGACTGTATTTCTCTGCTTTACGCTTTGCGTTAGATTCAGCGTTCGATTCGTGACCAACAGTTAGTTCTATGATGTACATCCTATTACTTTTATCAATTACAATCATATCAGGTCTTAGACTAGGTCCAGTGATGATGTCTGGAGTTGAGAATCTTCCAGGTAAGTCAACGAAAGTCTTCTTGACGAATGGTTGTAACACGTTTGCCAGGTTTAAGAGAACTGAATTGTGACGCCATGTGTATCTGTCTAAGCAAGACGAGCAGCCAGAGAGAACGTGCTTCGTTGTTTGAACATGTCTACATTGACTGCAACTGGCTGTAAGACTCTTACCCCATCTGAATAAATTGGAGAGCGAGGGCAGAGTGTCATTCATATAGCGAACTGTATAATTGTAGATGTTACGTGGCAGCATATGCTGGGCCTTGAACCAGTACTCCCGAGCAGAAGGCAATGCGCAGTTCCATAGCTCTTTAACTACTGAGCCTTGCACTTGAAAGTTTTTTACAGTGTTTTCTTTTTGAGATCTTATGCTTTTTAGTGCCTCTTTAGCTGTCGAAAATGTATCGTATTGGATATTTTTCTCTGATGTACCCTTGAAGAGATTATGTATGTCTGGATTCGGTGACTTTTTCAGACACTGTCTAATTGTTATTTGGCAAAGGGTGAATTTAGAGCTGATATCTAGAAGTTCCATCCCAAATTTTGTTTTCGAGAGTTGTAATATTTCAACTGTTCCGGCAGCGGGGATGTTTAACCATCTGCGGAAATAGTTGTGACATAATAGATCGAGGTTTTGTTTGATCCAAGTAATATCTATATCGGCAATCGTTAGGTTCCAGCATAACTTTGGAATCAGATAATTACTATACAGCCAAAAGCTTATTCTTGGGGTGCAACGGTAGTTTGTGGATTATGTCCAACTTATTTTCAAGTGTCTCACGGAGTTCCTTTTTGTGTTCACTGTTATCCATGGAAAAGCTAAACCATCGACCTAAGTACTTAAAGCTTTCGTTTTCTTCTACTGCGTTGATAGGTTTATTGTTCACATATATTTTAGGTTTATATTGCTTCACAAGTGTTTTGAACTTTTTCATGGCAAAAGAATGACACTTGTCTGGTCGTATTGTCATTTTAGCCTAATTACACAATCTACAGAACGCATTCACTAGAGTTTGGTTTTCAAATTCTGTGGCAGAGACTGCAACTGCATCGTCTGCAAACTGTAACCAATGCCTTGGCATTAGAAGTTTGCTTGATCTGTAGCTTAACTGTTCGAACTCCTTCGTTTTGATGGACTGTATAAAGGAATTCATGCATAAGTTGAACAATAAGGGGCTCAAGCAGTCACCTTGTAAGACTCCTTTCTCAATTCGTAGGAAGAGGGTTGCGTAATCTTTTGTTGTTATACTGGTGTGAAAACCGTCACATAAATTCTTGACGATTGAAGTAAAGGAGTCTGGTACGTGATGATATTTCAAGATGGTATGAATCAGATTATGTTGTACCTCTCCAAACGCATTTTTAAGGTCCAAGAGAGTGATGACAATGGACTTCTGTTTTAGTTTTGCATCGCGGATCAAATGTGCAAGTAAAGCTGTATGCTCAAAAGTGCCAGACATTTTTGGAACAAAGCCCTTTTGTATGCAGCATTCGATGTAGTTATTGTTCTTTACAAATTCAAATAAACGATTTCGAAGCACTGAAGTGAACACTTTTAAACAGATTGGCTGGAGTGTGATTGGCCTAAAATTTCCTGGATCATTAGCTACCCTTTTTTATGGATTAAAATTGTTGTAGCTGCTTTCCAAGCACAAGGAATCTGCTTAATAATAATAATAATAATAATAATAATAATAATAATAATAATAATAATAATAATAATAATAATAATAATAATAATAATAATAATAATAATAATAATAATAATAATAATCTTAATAATAATAATAATAATAATAATAATAATAATAATAATAATAATAATAATAATAATAATAATAATAATAATAATAATAATAATAATAATAATAATAATAATAATAATAATAATGATAATAATAATAACTCCCTGAGACCAAGAAATACCGGGTTGGCGTCCGGCGGGGGCTAGTCTGTCTCATGGGTAGGGGGGACTCTTCAGCTTTGGTCGGCAACCCCCCTAGAGATGGTGTCTCAATAAAAATACTGGTGGTGGTGCAACCTTAAAATCACTATCCTCGAAAGAGTGCAAATGTCAAATATTAGTCATGAAGAAAACGGCGCAAATGAGTATGGAATCAATGAGGAAGTGGTCTCGCCCGGCAGGTGCCCTGCGGACCAGCAGCGTAGGCCCGGTCGTAATCCAACTACTGCTAGAACCAGACGAAAAAAGTGGACACGGGTTGAAAATGAAGTAGCGATGGAATGTTATCTTAGAAGCGAACCTGAGAAAAGAGGATACAGGAAAAGAGTTGGTGAATTGTGGAGGCAGAAAGACATGGTGGAGATCTCAGAACAACGATTAATGGACCAGATAAGGCAAATAAAAAAGAAGGGGTGGCTATCACAATTGGAAATTGAGAGGATCAAGAGAAGAATTGCAGAAAAAGAAGTTGGCGGAGAAAGTGCTGTAAATGATGTAATTGTAGAAGTAAATGTATGCACTGATGGAAACATACCAGAGCTAAATCAACAGTTTGACAATGATAACCCCGCTGTGAATGCAGAAAGTGCACACCAGGTAGATGAAGGAACTATAAGAGCTGAACAATTTGAAGATGAATTATTTACTGAAAGTGAAAAGGCAACTGTTGAAAGATTGAAAATTATCATGAATGAAAAACAGAGAAAACCATTATCATCACTCAAGAAAATAAATAAGGAACAGATCTTGAAGGAAGTGAAGGAAGTAAATGAAGTACTTGAAAAGGTGCGTACGGATACCATCACAACAACAAATGACCTAATGTATGCGGCCGCTGTGATTGTCAGCGAGAATCTGGGCTTGACAAGAGAGCCAATCAAGGTGAAAAAAGAGCCATGGTGGAAAAGACGATTGACAAATCAAATTGAACAAATGAGGAAAGATCTAAGTAGAATTGAAAGACTAAAATCTGGCCATCCTATTGAATACAGGTATAAAGATGATTTGCAAAGGACATACTGGTTAAAAGAGAAAGGATTGAATCATGTGAAGGAAGAATTCAAACAAAGAGTCAAGGCAAAGGCAGCAAAGATAAAGCGGTACGACGAAAGAATAAAACAGTTTCGAGAAAATCAGTTGTTCCGTACAGACCAGAGTAGATTTTATAAAGAGCTGAATGGTGATAATGGAAGAGGAGAGAGCCCCGATAAAGAGGAAGCAAAAAATTTCTGGAGCAGCATTTGGAGCCAAGAAACTAAACATAATGAGTCAGCTGAATGGATCAGTGACATAAAAGAACAATTAAGTTCGCAACAGCAAGATGATGTAGTGATAACAGCAGATAAGGTTGCGAAAATGTTAGGTAAAATGCCAAATTGGAAGTCCCCAGGTCCTGACTTTGTACAAGGATTCTGGCTGAAGAACTATACCAGTTTACATGGAAGGATGACAGAACAGTTGAGTAAATGTTTGCAAGAAGGAGATGTACCAAACTGGATGACAGAAGGAAGAACGGTGCTGATAATGAAAGACAATAGTGCCAATAATTATAGACCAATTACATGCTTGCCGTTAATGTGGAAGCTCCTAACAGGGTTGATAGCTGAAGAAATGTACGAGTTCCTTGAGGAAAAAGATCTGCTGCCACAAGAACAGAAAGGTGGACGGAAGAAGTGCCGAGGAACTGCTGACCAGTTGTATATTGACCAGATGGTACTGAAGGAAGTGAAACGTAGGAAGAGAAATGTTGCCATGGCATGGGTGGATTACAAAAAGGCCTATGATATGGTTCCACATTCGTGGTTGGAGGAATGCTTTAGGATTTTTGGCATCGCAAGTAATGTTAATGACCTCATTGTAAATAGCATGAAAAAATGGAAAACAGACTTAACATTTTGTGGCAAGAGTCTAGGGAAAATAAATATAAAGAGAGGCATATTTCAGGGAGATTCACTATCACCACTTCTTTTCATTATTGCCCTTATTCCAATGTCAATGATCTTGAGAAAAGTAACATATGCTTATGAGTTCAAGAGTTGAGTGAAATTGAATCATCTATTGTTTATGGATGACCTCAAGTTATACGCAAAGAGTGAAACAGGATTAGACTCGTTGGTACAGACAGTTCATATGTTTAGTAATGACATTGGAATGGAATTTGGTGTGGAGAAATGTGCAGTGATGGTGATAAGGAGGGGGAAGTTGGCAAGATCAGATGACATCACTTTACCTGATGAGAGTGTGATTAAAGGATTAGCAGAGGGGGATGCTTACAAGTATCTAGGTGTTTTAGAAGCAGAGGAAGTCAAACAAGAGCAGACGAAGAATATACTGAAAAAGGAATATAAGAGACGGATTAGAAAGGTTCTGCAGTCTAAACTAAATGGTGGAAACATGATCAAAGATATCAATACTTGGGCTGTATCTCTTCTAAGACACTCTGCACCATTTGTTAATTGGACAAAAGAAGAGGTAAGGGAGATGGATAGAATGACAAGGAAGACAATGACTATGAACGGAGCATTGCATCCAAGAGACAGCGTTTGTCGTTTATATCTACCAAGGAAACAGGGAGGCAGAGGACTGATTGGAGTAGAAGACTGTGTGGAGCTTGCCATTTTGGGATTGAAAAACTATGTCAACGAAAGTCAAGATAAATTGATAGAAGGAGCCAGGGGAAGTGAAATAATAGAACAAGAGAGTACTGAAACAATGAAAAGGAAAATGGTAGAAGCAAGGATGTCCGAGTGGAAAGAAAAACTACTACATGGACAATATCTTCGAGAAACAGAAGACGTAAAAAGTATTGACACGTGGCTATGGCTAAGAGAGGGACATTGAAAAAAGAAACAGAGAGTTTATCAACAGCAGCCCAAGACCAAGCATTGCGAACGAATATCATCAAGGCGAAGATAGATAAGACCAGTGACTGCAGCTTGTGTAGGCTGTGTAAGGAGGCAGATGAAACAGTGACTCATATTGCTAGTCAATGCAGTAAACTAGCGCAGCTGGAGTACAAGGCAAGGCATGACAAGGTTGCCCAAGCTTTGCATTGGGAACTTTGTAGGAAAAACGACTTACAACATGAAAAGAATTGGTACGAACACAATCCACAAAGCGTAGTTGAAAACGATAAATGTAAGATATTATGGGACTTTACAATCCAAACGGATCATTACATAACAGCAAGGAGACCAGACATCGTAGTAGTAAATAAGAACGATAAAACCTGCCTTCTCATCAGGGAGCTAAACACGGGAGAGGAATCGCGCATTGAGTTGCATTCTGCGATGTGATATGCGCCTCCTTCGCAGCGGATCGCGCACTTCGCAGTGAAACCAAGATGGAAACTGAAGTTTGGACGGATAAGTGCATCGCGTTTTTGGATTGAATTTCTACAACAGTGGTAAGCATTTTAGGCTAGTTTAGACATTCATGTGACTTTTAAATGTTTTATCTTTGGATAGCGAGAATCGTTTAGCCGTTAGAAAGCATGAATTAGCTGCAGCGGCTAAGTTTCTTCAGCGGGAGCTTAGGCCACTTCAACCTCTTTGTCACGCTCCAAGCACGCACTCGTAAAAATTTCACTCTGCCCTACCCCGCCCAACTTTGAGCAATCGAAGATGCTTTTGGATGACTATTGGCAATAAATCAAGCGAAAAATTTTTCTGAGATAGTATGAGACTCGCGAGATATTTTAGTTTTCTTTCGGGGTACTTGCACCGGTTCTGCTTTAGGCCCATTCTCGCGCTTCAACGACTTTCAGAGACGGCAACCGATTCGAAACTTTCGCAATTTCGAGTTATTTCGATCAAT
This sequence comes from Aurelia sp. 3 sensu Dawson et al. (2005), assembly GCA_964020215.1. Lineage (NCBI taxonomy): Eukaryota > Metazoa > Cnidaria > Scyphozoa > Semaeostomeae > Ulmaridae > Aurelia > Aurelia sp. 3 sensu Dawson et al. (2005). The sequence goes on from OZ026572.1 coordinate 15,609,382, forward strand.
CGAATGGGATTCGAACGGTTTATGAAATAGTGAGGAAAGTTGAAATCCTGTGAAACCTTAAATGAATATATTTCAAATCCATCTGTGTCTTCTTCTTGGTCGTTCTCCACAGCAAAGATTCCGTTGCTAGGCAAGCCTAATTATAATTGCTCCGTTGCTACGTCAATGGAAACGAGGTCACATATCACATCGCAGACAGCGCCAGCAGGCGTTTCCTTGGCCTGCTTCTCATTGACGTAGCGTGCCCTGGAGATAAAAGAGTGAAAGAAAAGGAAGATGAAAAAATCGTTAAATATCAGGACTTAGCCAGAGAACTCAGTAAGATATGGAATATGGAAGTGAAAATTATTCCAGTCGTAATTGGAGTGTTGGGAACGATACCAATTCGGTTAAAAAACAACTTGAAGGAAATTGGAATTCCTGTAAAGACATCGCAAATCCAGAAATCAGTGTTATTGGGAACAGCAAGAATTTTGAGGAAGGTTCTTGAAGTCTGAGGATACTTGTTGTAACTAGACATTCAAGAGTGACTCCAATATAGGAACTGTATATTGTGCGTAATTTCAATAATGATAATAATAATAATAATAATAATAATAATAATAATAATAATGATAATAATAATGATAATAATAATAATAATAATTATAATTAATTATAATATATAATTATAATAATAATAATAACATGTCCTGGGTATGACTTTAAACTGCATCCGGTTGTGGAGTTTCGACGTGGGCGAATGAGGTTACCCTTTGCCACAACTACCTCCAGGTCACCCTTGAGCAAGGTGTAGCACCTGTAAGCTCTCCCCGAGGCCATGAAGTACCGGGTTGGCGTCCGGCGGGGGCTAGTCTGTCTCATGGGTGGGGGGGACTCTTCAGCCTTGGTTGGCAACCCCCCTAGTGATGGTGTCACGTTAAAATAAAAACACCCGAGGGAAGGAAAACCCGGATAAAACCATCCTCATTTTGAGTGTAAATGCCTAATGATAATTCATCAAACAACAACGTGAATGGTACTGGAATCAACAATGATGAAGGTGCCTCGTTCGGCAGGTGTCCTGTGGACGAGCAGCGCAGGCCCGGTCGTCATCAAGCAACTGCCAGACAGAAATGGAGTAAGACTATCAATAGACTGGTAATGTATTGTAAATTGAAAAGTGAGCCTAACAGAAGAGGATATCGAAAGAGAATGATGGAAATATGGAGAGACAAAGGGGTGTTCGACATCAGCGAACAGAGATTGATGGATCAGGCACGAGCGATTGTAGTTAATCAATGGTTAACAGATGTAGAGCTTGAAGAAATTAGAAGGGAAATCGAAAGAGAAAATACTTACGTAACAGTGGATATGAATGACCAGGAAGAAAGGACACAGCTTCAAGGGGAACAAGAAACACGAGCAGAAGCACAAAGTGACAGAGAAGATAGGACGGGGAACGACAATGATAGTATTGAGGGATTTGATCTTCGGGAAGATGTTATGTTGAGCGAGGAAGAGACGGAACAGCTGACTACCATACGGACTTTTTATGTGGAAAAGAAGCAACCACCAAAGGTAACATTCAAAACGGTGAATAAGAAGAACATACAAAGAGAAATAAAAAAGCTGGAAAATCTTATCAAAAAGGTCATTACACCCACCATAACCGAAACAAACAGATTTATCATTGCGTTGATATGGTATGTAGCCTATAAAATGGGCCTGAAAGAAAGAGAGCAAAGACCAAAGAAAGATCCTTGGTGGAAGAGACGCATTAACAACGATATCAAACAATTGAGGACAGCTGTTAGTAAACTTGAGAGGAGACAGAATAATGAAATGCACAGCAACAGAAGAATGGAATATATCAATAATAAGTACAGGGTTAAAGAAAAAGGCGTTAGTGTAGTGATAGAGGAATTGAAGCAAAGGGTAGTGGCGAAAGCTGCAAAGATTAAGAGGTATGAAGCCAGAAATGAACAACAGCGTCAAAACAGATTATTTGAAGTAGATCAAGGGCGGTTATATCAGGAACTAGATAGAAAAGTTAGAAATGAAAGTCTGATCCCAGATGCAGATGAAGCAAGAAGATTCTGGGGTTCAATATGGGAAAATCCAGTTGAGCACAACACCCAGGCTGAGTGGCTAAAGGACATCAAAGAGGAGATGACAGGATTAAACCATCAACAAGAAGACATAGAAATTGAAGAAGGAAAGGTGAAGGAACAGCTAAAGAAAATTCCAAACTGGAAGGCCCCAGGGCCTGATGGAGTGCAGGGCTTCTGGATCAAGAACTTGAATGGACTCCACAACCGAATCGCAGAGCAACTCAATGAAATAATGAGAACTGGTGTTGTACCGACATGGATGACAACAGGTAAGACACTTTTGTGTGTGAAAGACACTAGCAAAAGTAATGCTGCAGACAATTATAGACCGATATCATGCTTACCACTTATGTGGAAAGTTTTGACGGGAATTGTTGCAGATCAGATTTACACATACATGGAAGAGAGAGAGTTATTCCCAGATGAGCAAAAGGGGTGTAAGAAGAAGGCAAGGGGCACAAAAGATCAGCTACTTATCGATAAGACCATTATAAAGAGTTGTAAAAGAAGACATACGAATCTCTCCATTGCTTGGATTGACTATCGTAAAGCTTACGATATGGTGCCACATTCGTGGATAATAGAATGTCTTAACATGATTGGAGTTGCAGACAACCTCAAGGAGCTAATTAGAAGAAGCATGCCTAGGTGGAAAACGATATTAACAGCAGGGAAACAAGAATTAGGTGAAGTAAGCATTCAGAGAGGAATCTTCCAGGGTGACTGCCTGTCCCCGCTACTCTTTGTGATTTGTCTTTTGCCAATGTCGATGATACTCAGAAAGTGTAAGGCTGGATATCAACTTGAAAGGGGAAAAACGAAAATAAATCACCTCCTTTTCATGGACGATTTGAAGTTGTTTGCAAAGGATGAAAATGAGATCGATTCACTGGTAAGAACGGTGAATGTTTTTAGTGAGGACATAGGTATGATGTTTGGAGTCCAGAAGTGCGGAGTGGTCGTAATGAAAAGAGGAAAAGTTGTCAACAGCGATGGTATACAGCTACCAAACGGTGAATCAATTAAAAGTGTCGACGAAGAAGGATATAAGTATCTTGGCATACTAGAGATAGATGAGATTATGAATCAAACTATGAAAGAGCTTGTACAAAAAGAATACCTACGACGGTTGAAAAAGATTCTTAAATCAAGACTGAATGGAAAGAATATAATCATTGCAATAAATACGTGGGCTGTGTCATTGCTGAGGTACGGTGCAGGGTTGATAAATTGGACCAAGAACGAACTGCAAGAACTTGATAGAAAAACAAGAAAGAAACTGACCATGTATGGAGCGTTCCACCCTGAAAGCAATGTGAACAGACTGTATTTAACAAGGCAGGAAGGAGGGAGGGGTTTGATTGGAGCTGAAGAGACTGTACGAAGTGAGGAGAACAGTCTTGGATGGTATGTGATGAACAACGCCCACGAAATAATGAGATCAATTGAAAAGGAAGGAATACTGAGATCAAATGAAATCAAAGATCCCAAAGTATGGAAACGGCAGAATAAAGAACAGCATAAGAACGGGTGGATGGATAAACCGCTGCATGGGCAAACAGCTGCTGCTACAAAAGATCTAATGGATAAGGATAAGAACTGGAATTGGTTGAAACATGCAGGATTAAAGAAAGAAACAGAGAGCACTATATTTGCAGCGCAAGAGCAAGCAGTGGGAACGAATTCTGTAAAGAACATCATTTACAAAGAAAATTTATCAAAAGAATGTAGACTATGTGGAAAAGCAGATGAAACGATAGCGCACATAGTATCTGAGTGTCAACAGCTAGCGCAAGTACAATATAAAGGCTGGAGACATGACAAAGTAGCCCAAATTGTCCACTGGAAGTTATGTCAAAAACTAGGTTTAGATTATGGAGATAGATGGTACAACCATAAAGTAGAGAATGTTATTGTGACAGAAGACATTAGGTTATTGTGGGATTTTCCCATACAGACAGATCATCGACTGGAGCATAACCGACCAGACATTGTTTTTGAAAATAAAAAGGATCGATCGTGTTTGCTGATTGACATATCCTGTCCCTTCGATACCAGGATCGAAAGAAAAGAAAAGGAAAAAATTGAGGTCTATCAAGACTTGAAGAGAGAGATTAAGAGGCTCTGGAATGTAAGAGAAGTTAAGATTGTACCAATAATCATTGGAGCTCTGGGTACGATTGGAAAGAACTTTGAAAACTGGTTGAAGAAGATTGAAATAGAATGCAGCACAGAACTTTTACAGAAAGCTTGCCTGTTAGGAACTGCAAAGATAGTAAGAAAAGTACTGGATACCTAAAGCCAAGGGATTTGGCCTGCTATCCAGAAGTCAACCGGCAGTCAACATCACCGCCGAGTGAACAATGAACAATAATAATAATAATAATGATGGTGATAATAATAATAATAATAATAATAATAATAATAATAATAGTAACAATAATAATAATATATGGAAAGAGCTTGAGAGAATTAGACTCACCAGTTGAAACAACCCGGATATACAGTAAGGACATTGGTATGGAATTTGGAATCTCCAAACGTGCAATGTTAGAAATGAAACGCGGTAAAGTAGTGGACAGTAATGGAATAGACTTACCTTCGGGAGAGACAATTAAGGCACTAGAGAGCAATGATGGGTACAAATACTTAGGTATAATACAATGCGATGCAACAAAGAATACGGAAATGAAAGAAATGTTGTCAAAGGAATATTTTAGGCGCATCAGGAAGATTTTAAAGTTGAGTCTTAATGCAGGGAATACGATCAAAGCGATAAATTCCAGGGCAGTTTCTATAATTAGATATGGGGCTGGAATCGTAGACTGGCGAAAAGCAGAATTACAACAAATGGATAGAAAAACCCGTAAATTGCTAACAATATATAGAAGCATGCACCCCCAAGGAGATGTAGACCGGACCTATTTGAAACGCAAGAAAGGCGGACGAGGATAAATAAGTGTTGAAGAATGTGTGATGCTTGAGAAGACGAGCCTGGGTTTCTACATCAATGGAAAGGAAGAGCTGTTACTGCAAGAGGTGGTGAAAGAAGATATTATGTCTGAAAATGAGAATCCCAAAACTGTGAAAGAAAGACTACGAAGAACACGAGAAGAGAGATATTACAGCAAGCCACTCCACTCAGTTTTTTTAAGGGAAACACAAGAAGTAAGGGACGAGGCCAACAGTTGGCTATGGGTTCAGAAAGGGTATGTGAAGAAGGAAACAGAAGGACTGATCATGGTTGCACAGGATAAAGCAATTAGGACGAATTGGATAAGACACAACATTGACAAAGAAGACATTTCGCCGTCGTGTAGGTTATGTGGGGAAAGAGATGAGACTGTCAGCCATATGGTATCAGAATGTAAAGAGTTGGCTCAGAACGATTATAAAAAAGCAAGGCGTGACAAAGTTGCTGCTATCTTGCACTGGCAGATGTGCCAGAAATATGGATTTCCCACCGCTGCAAAGAGCTACGAACATTTCGTAGATAAAGAAATGTCTGTCTTAGAAAATGAAAAGGTCAAACTATTATGGGACTTTTCCATTCAAACAGAAATAAAAATTGAGCACAACAAACCTGACATAGTTCTGCTGGATAAGAAAGAAAAAACATGTTACGTTATTGATGTGGCATGCCCTTTCGATACAAGAGTTGAAAAGAAGGAGAACGAAAAGTTTGAGCATTATACAGATCTGAAGTATGAACTTCTCAAAGTTTGGAACACGGAAGTAACAAAAGTATACATAATAATAATAATAATAATAATAATAATAATAATAATAATAATAATAATAATAATAATAATGATAATAATAATAATAATAATAATAATAACAATAATAATAATAATAATAATAATAATAATAATAATAATAATAATAATAATAATAATAATAATAATAATAAATAATTTATTTAAATGTGGCGTACAACTCTAATAGCTGTGTAAAGCTAATTAATGCCAACTATCATACATACACAAAATGTTACAATGTTCAAAAAGGATTTTAAAGAAAAAATGCTAAATAAAACCTATACCAGAAATGTATGTTTTACACAATCTACAGTCACACTCTATTGTGTAGGTTCTTAATTCTTTTTTTAAAAGCAGTCAGTGATTGGGACTCTCTAACACTGTGAGGTAATGTTTGCCACAGCTTTTGACCCAAATATCTCACAGTTTCTATGCCATAAGAAGTTGTCTTGGCATTAGGAATGCCAAGAGTATTCTTATTTCGCAAGTTATATTGTACATCTCTTGCCTCAAAAATCTCACTCATGAAACTAGGATTCAGGTTCTTTTTGGTTTTGTATATTTCTATCATTAAGTACTGTAGATTGCGTTGGTGAATGGATACTGCATTATCTAATTTCAGCAAAGTTTCGTAATCAGCGTGACTGTTTTTATACACAATTCTGAGTGCTCTTTCCTGGATTTTATTTACTTTTGCATTGAGAGCCCTGTAATGGAACATCCAAATTAACGGACAATAGCTAAACTGAGATTTTATGAAACTACTCATTAGCAGACGCAGTTTATCAGGATTCATGAAAGCAGATACCCTAGCAAGGGCATGCAGTTTTTGGCTGGCTCTTTTGCATAAATTTGAGACATGACTTTTAAAATTCAAATTTTTATCTATTGTCACCCCTAGTAACTTTTCTTCAGAGCTTTCTTTAACAATAGCCTCACCTACTGTGATCTTAATATCATCTTGGCTTGTCCCAAAAGTTAACAGATGGCACTTCCCTTCATTCAATTTCATAAAGTTTTCAGGAAACCATTTTGATAAAACAAGAGCATCAGTTTCTAACCGTTCCAAAACGCTATCTAATTGACAGTCAGCTGCAACGATAGTTGTATCATCAGCAAAGTTACATACTGCCGTATCCATTACCGAAAGAAATAAGTCATTGATGTAAATATTAAAAAGAAGAGGTCCAAGAACTGATCCCTGCGGTACACCTGCAAAGGTCTCTCGCCAAGTGCTGAATGAACCATTTACTTTGACCCTTTGTTTCCTACCAGTCAGGTAACTATAAATCATCAGCAGAGCTTTGTTGCAAAATCCATAAGCACTTAGTTTCGCAATTAGCAGCTCATGGTCTATGCAATCAAACGCTTTTGAAAGATCCATCAGCAAAGCTCCAACGACTCCTTTCGTGTCTAGGGAATTTTTACAGGTATCCATTAATCTCAATAGCGCATGCTGTGTGTTGAAACCTTTCCGAAAACCACATAAGTAGGGAACCAAAATTGTATCCGCATAGCCAATCATCTGGGCATATAGAAGTCGCTCAAAGACCTTTGATAATGCGGACAAAACTGTGATAGGACGATAGTTTCGCTTTCTTGTGGCTTCATCATTTTTAAATAGCGACGTTATGTCTCCTAATTTGAGATCTTCAGGAAACGTTTTCTGGAGTAATGAATTGTTACAAGTTTCCATTAAAAATGGTGCAAATATGTCTTGATTTTCTTTTAGTATCCGTGCAGGAATACTTTTAACTGTGGATGCCTTTTTTGGGTTCAGATTCGATAATTCATCAATGACTGCCTTCATTGTAACTGGTTGGAAGTCAAAGGATGAGTCTTGTTTCACCTTGTCCTTAATCTTTTGAATGCTGGGATGATATTTATACTTTTCAACAGCAATTTCAACGGGGTCCAGCAAGTGGTTTGTCGGAACAAGTATGCACTCACCAGGGGCAATATCCATTGTCTTTGTAATATTGGTGAAAAATTCATTAAAGATCTCAGCTATTTCACTGTCATTCGTAATTATCTTTTCATTCTCAACGAGTGTGATACTCGAAGAGGTTTGTACCTTGTCAGTGAAAAGTGGCTTCACAGTTTTCCAAAACTTTTTATTGTCAGTGACAGAGTTCATATCAAGGTTTCCATAATAAGATGCTTTTGCCTGACGCAAAATTTTCACACACTTGTTTCGCTGTTTTTTAAAAGCTTTCCAGTTTTCTGAGGTGTTATACCTGTTCAATCTATTACGTAACTGTGTGCGGAGCATAATTGCCTTTCTTAATGTTTTAGTCATGAAAGGTGCATCGTTTGCACGCAAATATTTTTGTTTCAAAGGTACATGGTTATTCAGCACTTCTTCGGCTACAGAATTGAAATTTTCGAATACTGAGCATTCAGCGTTGCTCTTAGCTAAGAGTGCCCTCACATGAGCAAACTCAGACCGGTCTGAGTTTCAGATCGGTTTGAAACTCATTTCGCTCTACGGTCAAAGCCCTTAGCGCGCTCACATGACACAGGCGAAATGAAACTCAGGTCGACCTGAAACTCATTTCGCTTTCTCAGGTCGGTCTGAGTTTTCAGGTCGACCTGAAATTTTCATGTGAGCAGAAAAATTTTTCATTTCGGGGCGAAATGACTTTTCAAAGCACGTGTGATTGACATTCCAGGCGTTCCTTTGGCAATCAAAACAATAAAGATTTCATTCAAAGTCACCCAGCTGGATCTAAATGCTATGAATCAATGCCAATATCTTCCACAAAACAATCAAAATTGTTCTATTAGCGGGAGGAAAGCACGCATTGTTTGAATTCTCAAACCGGTCTGAAACTGTTCATGTGAGGGGGAACCAAATTAGCAAACAAGGCCAATACTCAAACCGATCTGAAACTCAGATCGGTTTGAGTTTTCTCATGTGATGGTAGTCTAAGTAGCGTTTAAGGTCATTACGAAACTTTATAGGATCAAACTTACTGTAGTCTCGGTATGTAACAATTCTTGGACCTTTTTTAAGAAAACCACTCTTCAATGCTGTTAGTATCATTAAATGAAAATCCGACAATCCCACCTCTATTGTCGTAGTATTTTGAAAACCAGACGTTTTGTTCGTTAGAAACATATCAATCGAAGAGGGGTTATCAGTAGATTTATAACAAGTAGGACTTTTTATCAAGTTTCTCAACCCATAAACATCAATGAAATTGCTAATTTCACAATTTGTTTCTTCCGAATTTAAATCTCCAACAATGACAAAGTTTTCGTATCGAGGAGAAAGTTGGTCCAGCACTTTTCCCATCTCTTCAAAGAAAAGCTTCTCGCATTGAGAAGGAGGGCGATAGGCACTTATCAGTGCCCACTTTTTCTTGCCCACATTGATTTCAGTTAGTATACATTCAATTGAATTGGTAACATTTACCTCCTTTATTTCATTTGCTGGAACTTTATCTCTGACATACACCAGGATCCCTCCACCATTTGAGTTTCTATCACAACGGAAAGGTTTTTTGAAACCATCAATTAAGAACTGACTTGTGGGGAAGGATTCATCTAATTTAGTTTCCGAAATTACCAAGATATCAACGTTTTTAGCAACCAGAAATTTAAGACCCTCAATTTTATTTCGGATTGAGTTTATATTCAGATGTGCCACAATCAAGCCTCTTTTATTCTTGTGCCTAATAGCCGATAGTTTGGTAGGGGCATTTATTTCTTCAGTATCGGAATTAGCAATTTCATGGGAATCTTGATTTTCTAAAATAGAAGAAATGTACTTAGCTCTATGTCTATCATATCGAGTTCCATCATCACATCAGTGTGCTTTGAGATATTTCGTGAAATTATTGGCAAGGAGTACCGTGCCCATTCTGTTCAGGTGCAATGAACTTCCATTCAGATGTTTTGCTTCATCGATGTTTTCGTGTTCAATGAAATCTAGATCGTTTGTTTCGCACTGGGTTTTTAATTCTTTATTCACAGCTTTAGCTTTCTCATTTAACGTTGAATTATCACCTCGAGATATGATAGCTGACACAACAACTTCATCCTCTCCGTTTCTTAAGATGACTGCCAAGTCACTAATTTCATTTGCAATAGCTTGAGCTGGTTTGTTGGTTCCTAGTGAGTTTGTCCCAACATGAAGGATGACAACGTCAGGGTTTCTTTTCATCGGTGGTTTTGAATAATCTACCATGTCTTCTGCATTGGCTCCGCTGAAGGATTTAACGTAAACATTTTGCCCATTTCGCAAAGATCCTTTCAACTTTCTGCCATCCAAGTGCTTTACCATAGAATCACCAATAATAAGAATACATAATACCAATTGTCATTGGTGCTTTAGGAATAGTCACCAAGAATGTTGCAAAATATCTTGAAAAGATTAATTTCAAACCAGGATTAGATCCTCTGCAGAAAGCTTGTTTGTTGGGTACTGCCAGAATAATTAGAAAAGTTTTGGACTACAACAGATAGAACGAAATAGAACACTAGAAGAAAAGAAATGACAGTTTAGCAAGAAAGACTAAAGATCTATTATCTCAAGCCACGGGAGGTGGCCTGATCATAGACAAACCACATAATAATAATAATAATAATAATGATGATGATAATAATAATAATAATAATAATAATAATAATAATAATAATAATAATATTTTGCTCACAAGAAACTACCAGGCTAATATCCTACACAATGGAGTAGACCCCAAATGTAGACTCTGCGATGAGAATATTTAGACCATCGACCACATTATTTCTGGATGCTCTAAACTTGCTGCAACAGAGTACGTAACTAGACATGGCAGAATAGGCCAGTATTTGCATTGGAACATTTGTTGTCATTACGAAATCCCGCACCCTACGAACTGGTATGAACATCACCCACAGCCAGTTACGGAAGGAGATAATATCACCATTCTCTGGGATTTTACAATCCATACAGACAGGCAGATTAATGCGAATAGACCTGATATTGTTATCAAAGATCTGAAACAAAAAACCTGCTTCCTGATAGATATGTCTGTGCCAGCTGATCGAAACATCTCGGTGAAAGAATACGAAAAGTTAGCAAAGTACAAGGGCTTAGAAATAGAGATAAGCAGGATGTGGCAGCTAAGAACAATCACATTGCCAATAGTAGTTGGAGCATTAGGAATGTTAAAGAAAGGATCCAGTGACTTTATTGATCAAATCCCGGGAAAATCGAACATCTGTGAAGTTCAAAAAATTGCACTAACATCGACAGCCCATCTCTTGAGGAAATTCCTTTCAATGTAGTTATCGATTTGCGGAACCATCAAAAGATTATGATACTTGGTCAACTTTCCAGAAGGACTGTCATGACATAGTTGCTAGCCTTAAGTCTCTGGTAGTGACTCGGCTAGTAACTAAACATTACCTAAAATCAACGCTAAAACTTCAATTCATAATAATAATAATAAGCATAGCAATAAGCATAATGATAATAGAAAATAAGCATTCATCTCAATGATTGTTTGGAAGCAGGTAGTGTACCTAACTGGATGGTTGAAGGAAAGACAACGTTACTTGTGAAAGACAACATGAAAGGAACAGATGCTGCAAATTATAGACCCATAGCTTGTTTAAATCTTTTGTGGAAAGTTTTGAGAGGAATTTTTGCGGAGAAAGCGTACAAACACCTTGACGACAACAGTTTACTAACTGATGAGCAAAAAGGGTGCAAAAAGAATACTAGAGGAACAAAGGATCACCTAATACTTGACAAAGAAATTTTGAGAAACTGTAGGCGGAGGCTAACCAATCTATCTATGGGCTGGCTAGATTTCAAAAAAGCATATGATATGGTTCCACATTCGTGGATCATTTCATATATTTATTCATATTTCATTTGTTTAGGGAGGGTTGCCCTTCAACCGAAGTTGTTTTTCAAGGGGCCCTCCAATAAAAGAAAAAAAAGAAAACTAATTACAATATACAATTAAAATGCCAAAAAATAAGAACCCATAATATTAAAAACCTATTTATAACCATATGATGTTTACAATAAAAAGGAAATAATCAACCCTGTATTGATTTTTTGAAACTACCCAGGGAGGATGCCGTCTTAGACTCAGCAGGAAGGATATTCCATAGTTTAGCTCCCCGGAGAGAAAAGCATTTTTGTACATTTGCTGATCTTTTCTTTGGCAACCTCAAATCAGTCTCAGTGTTCCAAAGACTGCGGGAGGAGCATGCTGAGTTTTTGATAAAGAGATTACACAAGTATTGAGGAGCCAAATCATTGAGCGACTTGAAGACCATTGTTTTGGACTCATTTCCAATGAGTTCTTCAACGGTCTTCCAGCCCAACTCCGTAATAAGTGGTCTGCTTGGGGTATCAAAGCTGCTGTTTGTTATGATCCTAGCAGCACGATTTTGAAGTTTTTGCAACTGGTTGATGTCTGTAGACCCAGCACAACCCCAGACAGAACAACAATATCGAAAGTGGGGCTCGAAAATACCTGTGTAAAGAGTTTTCAAACTTGCAATAGGTAGAAAGGATTTAGCATGTCTTAAAAAGCCGATCGCCCTGGAGACCTTGGTAGAAACAGCCTTGACTTGCTCTTTCCAATCTAAATTGCAGTCGATCTGCACTCCAAGGTACTTTGTCTTTTGAACTACCTCGAGCTCATTTTCGCGTATCTTCAGTTCCAAAGCTTCATTTCGACTTCTAAGAGAGCTGCCTTTCTGCTTGGTGGATATGAGCATTGAATGAGTTTTTGCCACATTCAATGAAAGCTTATTGCCATTCAGCCACGTCTCCAGTTTCTTGAGATCGCTATTAATAGCCTCATTCAGCTGAGTCAAATCGTGAGACTGATGACAGAGACTCGTGTCATCGGCATACATAGTCACAGAGGAATCTTGGACGGCCTGGGGAAGGTCATTGATATAAATGAGGAATAGAAGACGGCCCAGGCATGAACCCTGTGGGACTCCCACTTCTATTTCCGCAACATTTGAATCAACACCATTAACCCTACAGAATTGTTTGCGGTTGGAAAGGTAAGACCTAAACCAAGACAACTCGCGCTGCTGAACTCCATATAGCTCGAGCTTTTTGCAGAGAATATCATGGTCGACCGTATCAAATGCCTTTTTAGGTCAATAAATACCAATCCCACAAGCTTACTGAGATCAAGCCCGTTGTACGAGTCATCACTCATTTTAAGCAAACAAGTTAGTGTGGAATGTAGCCGCAAAAACCCTGATTGGTCAGATGTAAAGAGACTATTTTCTTTCATATAGTGGTACAGCTGGTTGACAACAAGCTTTTCGAAGAGCTTTGAGATGACAGGCAAGACTGACATGGGACGATAATTGGATTTTTCAGTCTTATCTCCCTCTTTGAAAATCGGAGTAATTCTAGCTACTTTCCATGAATCTGGGAACTGGCTAGTTTCAATGGATGTGTTAAACAGGAAAGCCAGAGAGTTTTCAATGTAGGGCAAAGCAAGCTTCAAAAAGTAACTAGAGATATTGTCAACCCCAAAGCTCTTTGTTGTTTTAGCCTTGACAAATGCATCCCTGATATCTTTCAACTCAATGGTCTTGAAGTTAAACTTGGCCTTGTCTTTGTTAACTACAAATTCACCAGAAAGAAGAGGGTTAGCGGCAAGTTGTATTTTATCCGCTAGATCCCTACCCATTGTGCAAAAGAAATTGTTCATTGCATTAGAAACATCCCTTTTGTTCCGAGTTTCAGTACCAGATTCTTTGAGACAATCAATGCTACTTGACTTTGATCTCTTGTTGAGAAGTTCATTCATTGCTTTCCAAGATTCTTTCATATTACCTTTACATGCAGAAATCCTATTGGTTTAATGCTGTTTCTTCCACTAAACATTAAGTGCATTGACCCTATTACGGATCTGTCTGTAAGAATCCATAAGGATTGGGGATTTACCTTTGACTGCTGATTTTTTTAGTGTGTCTCTTGTCCGCATCAAATCCCTAAGATCCTTGTCAATCCAGGGGCAATATTTCTCGGAAACCCTCATTTCAATCAAAGGCGCATGTTTTTCAATAATCAAAGAAAACATTTCAGACCAGTAGTTGACGAGCAAATTGATATCATCGGTTTCAGTAAGAATTTGCTCCCAACATATCCCAGAAACATCGGCAAGGAATGCTTCCTCATTAAAATTTTTCATTTTTCGAGTCTTTATCTTTTTATGACCTTTTTCAACTGCTCCATTGAATTTCCGAATGCAGTAAACCATGTAGTGATCACTCAAGGAAACCTCAAGCACTCCTGATTTGATAATGTTTCTGGGACATGTTGTAGCAACATGATCAATGACTGTTGCAGTGTCAAGAGTGACCCTTGTTGGTTCCTCTATGAGCTGTCTGAAGCTGAAAAGCTCATACAAACTAGAAATGTGTTTTGCGTAGTTATCCGGTGCCTGATCAGTTGATTTCTTGGCAAGGTCACAATTTGTGTCTCCGAAGAGAATGATTTCTTTGCCCTCCTTGTCAAGGAAAGCAAGTGCTTTTTCCAGCTTATTAAAGGAATCAACTGGATCATTTGGTGGTCTATACCAAGCAACAAGAAGAAAGGGTTTGCTTTTGGGTGGAGATATCTCAACACAGAGAAGTTCTAGTCCCTCTGAAGGCACATCGAGCCTGGGTGTCATTTTTATGGAGTCTCTAACATAAAGTGATACACCACCTCCATTACAAGTCCTGTCAAGACGCTGTTGTTGATACCCTGAAATTTCAGTCAGCTCTTTTGGCACAGAACCGTCGAGCTTAGTTTCATTTAGGACAAGAATATGAATTCCCTTGTCATTTAAAAGCAACTTAATTTCATCATGGTGACTGCGCAGACCGTTGATATTCAGGGATGCAATTGCCATACCCCTCTGAAAACCAAGAGGCCGATGAGACCCAGTAGGCTCAGTATCACGATCACCGGCATGCTCCCCTGATGGTTCACAAGTAGCATCCAACTCATTGTTTACTTCACAACACTTCGTTTCATTAATTCAAAAACGAAGTGCACGTAGAAGATTACCTTCAAGTAAAGAATCTCCTACTTTATTTAAATGTAAACGACTACGGTTAAGATGTTTCCTTGGGTCGATATTATCATGTTCAATAAATGCATAATCATTCTCTGAGCAAAAGTCAGCAAGAACGAAATTGACTTTTCTTCTTTTTTCTTCATAATCATCACCACGTGCAACTAAGCCTGAGATTATAACCTCAATGTTGTTTTCTTTTATTTCATTGGCCAATTCGATTATTTCTTGAGCGATTTGTACTTCTGATTTATCTTCCTCTCCTCTCCTCGAAGGTAGGTCATTGGTACCAACATGTAAAACGATGAGATTCGGTTTCTTTTCGATTGTCGGTATGGTGTAACTATGCATATCTCTTATCGTAGCACCGCTAAACTTCTTCACATGAACAATTCCGTTATTTCCAATTTTTTCCTTTAGTTCCCATCCATTAATGTTTTTAATCATAGAATCGCCAATTATCACTGCTGAACGTTTGTTTGCAGTCCTGGCTTTTCCTTTCGTGGCGGCAGCAAACGAGGTTAGATCTTCGTCTTTCTTTCCCGAAGAGCATATCTTTTTCTTGGAATCCAAGACCGAATTGTTGTTGGTTTCTTCTCTTTTCGATTCGCTACCACTGGTCACGTGAGTATTGCTTCCGCTTCTACTTTCATTTCGAACAGTTTCATTCACGCCTCTGTCGTTGCTATCGCTACAACTACCAATGACATTATTTGTAGCTTTTAATTTTTCACATTCAGTAACTTTGCCAACATTGCTTTGAAGCTTGCTTCTCGTTTCCCGATTTTTGGCAGCACCGACATCTAAACTCGCCTGGGACTTCTGTTTCTTTTGCTCTTTGCTTTTTGTTTGGACGTTTCTTTTTCATTTGCATTGCTTGCTGGTTCTTGGAATTTTCACTTCCAGTAACAATGTCCGCATTGTTCAAAGGTTGGCTTGACGCATTCTTGTTAGGGTGGCAGTCCTCTGAGATCACTATGGTCTGGGTGCTAACAGAAACTTCCCTTGGGGAATTCTTGTTGACATCTAGCTTCAGCTGATAATTTTCCAATTTTAATTCACAGTTTTCTGAAATTAATTTTTCAATTTTATCCTGGCCATTGGAAATTTTCGTTTGTAAATCCCGATTATCATTGGTGAGTTTCTCAACCAGATGCAGAAACTGCATAAAGTCGAATCTCTCTGAAAGGTTTGGTGTCGTATCTGGCGTATCGTTCTCAGCAGCTCTTTGAATATCTTCAGAAGTAAGTATCTTTTCGAGACCAGAATTATCATCCGAAGATGAATCAATTTCTGAGGAAATGCCGTCATTACTGGTAAGCTTGTCCGCATCGAAGTAGTAGGAATCTTCGCCTTTTGAGGTACGCTCTATATAAACCACACCATTTGTTACCAGCAGCGAGAGATGTTTTTGAATTTGATCCGGAGCTAGGCCACTCTGGTTCGCAGCAACTTTGATGATATTTCCAACATGGGGCCTTTGCCTATCCTTTGTCCTGATTTTATCGATTGCTTCATGAATCGCTTTCGCAAAGATGCTGTCTTCCATGGTCCTAGTTTACCGGAATCCTTGTTTAAATCATTTAATTGATAGCTCCCAAAATTGCGACGGATGCTCAGGCGTGCAGCAGCTCTCAATTGAGGTCCTCAAAATGTTTGGCATCGCAGACAACCTGGTTAAACTAGTATCAGCCAGTATGTCAGATTGGAAGACATGCATCTATGCTAATAATACGTTGTTAGGGAGAGTAAAGATGCCGCGTGGAATTTTTCAAGGTGATTCCTTTTCGCCACTGTTGTTTGTGTTGGCATTAACCCCAATTTCAATAGCTTTGAAAGATACCAATATGGGATACAGCTTAGCTAAGGGAGGTCCGGTGATAAACCACATCCTTTTCATGGATGACATCAAGTTGTTCGGGAAGACAGAAAATGAGATCGATTCACTTATACAGACCGTCAGAATTTTCAGTCAAGATATCAAAATGGAATTTGGAGTAAACAAATGTGCTGTGTTGACAATGAAGAGAGGCAGGAAAATAGAAAGCAATGGTGTGCTTTTACCATCTGGAGATAAACTTGGTGACCCTGCAGGAGGTGGATATAAGTACCTGGGAATTTTGGAAAATGACAAGATCTTGACCAGGGAAATGAAAGAACACGTGACGGCATTACATAAGAAAAGATTGAAGTTGCTGCTTAAAACAAAGCTTAATGCACGAAACTTAATCACAGCCATTAACTCATGGGCAGTGGCTGTAGTAAGATACAGTGCCGGCTTCCTTGACTGGACAAAAGAAGAAACAGATATGCTGGACAGAAAGACAAGGAAAGCGTTGACAATGAATGGCGGTAAACACCCGAAAGCGGAT
Source organism: Aurelia sp. 3 sensu Dawson et al. (2005) (assembly GCA_964020215.1). Lineage (NCBI taxonomy): Eukaryota > Metazoa > Cnidaria > Scyphozoa > Semaeostomeae > Ulmaridae > Aurelia > Aurelia sp. 3 sensu Dawson et al. (2005). The sequence continues at coordinate 15,626,649 of OZ026572.1, forward strand.
GTAGATCGTCTGTATCTCAGGAGAAAAGTTGGAGGAAGAGGACTTATAAGTGTCGCTAAATGTGTAGAATTGGAGAGATTGAATCTTGAACAGTACTTAAGAAGTAGTGAAGAGGAGGTATTCAATTTTATCAGTGCCCAGAGGGGACTCGTTGCTGATGCAACTGAGACAAAACAAAGCTACAAGTTAAGGGTTGAGAGGGAAACGCTTGCTGCAATTGAGAATAAACCGCTTCATGGTCAATTTGAGAGAGATATAAAGGAGTGTAAGAATAAAGATTTATCCTGGATGTGGCTAGCAAAAGGAGACCTGATGAAGATTTTAATCGAAACGTTTTTATGCTACCCGACAGTGTTTGTTTTTATAATAATAATAATAATAATAATAATAATAATAATAATAATAATAATAATAATAATAATAATAATAATAATAATAATAATAATAATAATGATGATGATGATGATGATAATAATAATAATAATAATAATAATAATAATAATGTGTGGTTTTTTTTCCGACCTATGCCACATATAGCCAGGGATGAAGGGCAAAGGCCTGTTCATAACATTGTTCAGGTTGCAATTTTGTATAATTTTTTCAAACTTTAATCTTTTCATTCAAAAATCTAAAGGAAGTTAAAGTACAAGATAAAATTTTAATAATACTGTTATACTACAAACAAGTTTAAAAGTAATAGTTAAAATTTTCTACAGCAACATATTAGGTAGATCCCAAAACATTGTTCACTTACAGTGCAAGGTCAATGTGGGAAAGGTCCTAGACCAAAGCTTTGCGAGAACACCAGGTACTTAGTAAAAATACAAAAGTTCTGGGGTCACCCAGTCCTTATTCCTCATGCAGAAGATGTAGTAGGATGCACGTAGTGCACTTTCCATACATTTACTTATAAGTCTCGTGTAGTTGATGTTATTCTTCTTTGCAAACCTTGTCAGTCCATCAATATTATTCGTAACAAATCCTAAGGTTGTGATTTCAATGAAAATTATTTCAAACTTGTTACAGTGAATTAGAGAATCGTCCTTTAGTTCCTTGTATCTTCGTTTTCTATATTCTCTTGACTTGATCGAATTTGTTTCGAAACACACTGTGAGTTCCATTACTATCATTTTGTCGTGATCCACCAAGACAACATCAGGTCTCATTGTTCTGAAACACATAGCTGGATTTCTGTAGCCATCAATATCCACAAAAAGATTGATAGCATGACCAACAAGCGGTGCCAGATAGTGAGCTATTGTCAACAGAACCGAATTGTGCCTCCAGGTATATCTGCCTTGCGTCAGAGCAGCAGAACAGTAATAATAATAATAATAATAATAATAATAATAATAATAATAATAATAATAATAGCAAAAAAAATGATAATAATAATAATAATAATAATAATAATAATAATAATAATAATAATAATAATAATAATAATAATAATAATAATAATAATTTTGGTGATGGTTTGAGTTAATCATTTTGTAAGTCAAATACAGCGTATTATTGATGGCTATGCTAAACGATACCAAATCTATCAATATTTGGTGATTTTAACTTAGATACTTCAAATGCTACACTATCTTCACTTATTGAAAACAATGGCCTTTACAGCATGATAAAAACCCCGACGTGTTTTAAATCGCAGGAAGGCAGATGCATCGACCTGATGCTCACAAATATGAAACACCATTTCTTTGCAAGCCAGACATTCGAGACTGGTTTCAGTGACTTTCATCATATGATATATACCATCCTTTAGACACAGTATGTTAAATTACCCCCGCAGAAGGTTAACTATAGAGATTATCGAAACTTCAATGAAGAGTGTTTCCGATCATGCTTAGTACAGAAACTGAGCGCTAACCGACCATGTGACCTAGAACAATTTGAGAATATCTTTGATGCCACCTTATCTAAGCATGCTCCATATAAATCAGTTCTTATTAGGGGAAACAACAAACCGCATACAACGAAACCACTGCGAAAGGAAATTATGAAACGAACTCGACTTAAGAATAAAGCTAGTAGAACAAAAACTGAAGAAGATCTACAAAAATATCGAAAGCAAAGAAATCTGGTCGTCAAGTTAAATAAAAGGGCAAAACGTGCCTATTACAATAACTTGGACCTGTTAAGGGTTGGAAAGGGGGATACGTTCTGGAAAACCTTCAAGCCATTGTTTTCAGATAAGGAAGGCAATAGAAAGATCATACTGGTAGAGAATGGAGAAATACTGTCGGACGACAAACAAATAAGTGAGTGCTTCAATGAATACTTCATAAATATAACAGACACTCTCAACATCGTAGCACATGATATTGTAATAGACGTTAACACATCTGAAGATCCTGTATTAAAAGCCATTAGCAAATACACTCAACATCCCAGTATTCTACTTATAAGAGAGCACGTTGCCTCTCGCGATGTCTTCGAATTTACCCCCGTAGATTCATTAGCTGTATTAAATGAAATTAATGCGCTGAATACTGGGAAAAAGAGCAGTGGACCAGTACCGGCAAGCATGCTTAAATGTGCATCAGGAGTTTGCTACGAGGAGATTACGCGACATGTGAATAAATCATTTGAACTTAATACCTTTCCCAGTAACCTAAAAAAGTCTGATGTGACACCAGCCTTCAAAGCAGATCATTCGACTTGCAAGAAAAATTTTCGACCAATGAGCGTCCTGTCCACCCTATCAAAAATATATGAAAGGTTAATGTATTCCCAAATGCTACCTTTCATCAAGCCAAAGTTGTCAAACCTACTGTGTGGCTTTAGGGAAGGTTACAGTACACAACATGCCCTCTTAAGGCTGGTGGAAAGATGCAAAAAATGCCTAGACGACAAAGGCGTTATAGGAATGGTACTAACAGACTTGTCAAAGGCATACGACTGTCTCCCGTATGATCTCCTCGTGGCAAAACTTCATGCCTATGGCTTTGGCCTATCTAGCCTCCAAATGATATATAGTTACTTAACATCAAGAAAACAGCGTGTAAAGATAAAATCAACATACAGCAGCTGGCTCGATGTTAAATCAGGTGTCCCGCAAGGATCTGTATTAGGCCCTTTGCTTTTTAATGTTTTCATCAATGACATTTTCTATGCAATAGAGGCTTCTGAGATCTGTAACTTTGCTGATGGCAAAACAATTTATGCGTTATCCCATGATGTTGAATCAATGATTGCCAAATTAGAAATTGATCTTTATAATATACTAAAATGGTTTAATTCAAATTTTATGGTGGCAAATCCAACAAAACTTCAGGTAATGTTTCTAGGTCTTAAAAAGAACCAAAATTTGGTTTTGGAAATTAATGGAGAAGCGATAGCCGCCTCCAAAGAGGTAAAACTACTTGGTCTCACAATTGACTCAAAATTGAACTTTAAAAGCCACGTCAAAGCTCTGTGTGTGAAAACTAATCGAAAAGTGAGTGCATTTGCTAGGGTTGCTAGATATCTAGATCTCCAAAAAGCAAAATTATAGTACCAATCATTCGTTGCATCAACGTTCAAGTACTGCCCCTTGATATGGCTTTTCTGCGGAAAAACAGCGAATGAAAACATAGATAGAGTACACAAAAGAGCTCTCAGGGTCCTACTTGACGATCATGAATCCACATTTGAAGTTTTACTTGCAAAGAACAATGAAACAACTATCCACATCCAAAACCTTCGTGTACTTATATATATATAATTGCAGTCACGCGGTTACAACATGAAAGTTTCATGTAGTTTCTGCTTCTGCAGCTCTGCACACTATATCAGAAATTTTTCTCCAAGCTGTGCGATCTTCTGCTTGCAACCTTATCTGTTCAAAATCTTTCTTGCTCTTGATAGTTGATATTGGAAATGACCTTTCCATTGATCTCGCTCTTGTGATATCTTTGTTTAATGTTGTTACGAGAGTTTCTCGAGGTCTGCCTCTGAACCTTTTTTCTGATCCTTCAAAGTAGAATTTCATCGCTTTTACTGCTGGTGTCTCATCAGATAAACGTAATATGTGACCAAACAATCGCCATCTTCCTTTCAGGATGTCAATTGAAATTGGTCGCTCTTCACATCTTTTATACAAATTTTGATTGGAAATCTTGTCAGGACATTTTTTTCCTATTAGCTGTCTCAGTTGCTGTCTGTGAAAAGCATCAAGGCCTTTTGTCTCTTTTTGTGTCAGTCCCCAAGTTGAGCTGTTATACATCAATACTGGTTTTACAAGTGTTCTGTAAAGCTTGAGGCGAAGTTTTTCGCGGATATGATCTTTTCTGATCCAGATGTGATTTAATCTATTCATGGATGCTATGGACAATTGTTTTCTTCTTTGTATATCTGCTGTATCTCCCAAGAGAGAACCAAGCTTTTTAACTGTCCTCCATTGCTCTGTGTTTCTTTCTCCTCGAAAAATTTCTGTTTGCTCCGTTTTGCTGTCGTTTACTTTCAAATTATCTCTTAGGAGAATCTCTCCAATCTTTTCTGTGATGGTCTTCTTCTCCTCTTCACTTATCGTAAGGAAATCAGCGTCATCAGCATATATAGCTTCCTGGGGTAAAAAGGTTGGAGACCTATTACCACTTCCTTCAACATCATCACTATCCATTTCTTGTCTAAAATTCCTTACTTTTCGAAGTGTTTCTTCAAAATAGATGTCAAACAGTACACCACTGAGTGCATCACCTTGTGGTGACCCCATATTGCTACTGAAAGGCACCGTCTCAGCGTTGTTTATCCTTACGTCCAGAGTCGTGTTGCTTAATAACAACTGAATCATTCTTACTTCATCTTCATCAAGGAACTTCTTTACAATGCCAATGAGCTGTTCACGTAGGATTGTATCAAAAGCGCTGCTCATGTCTATGCCAATGATGTAAACTTTAATTTGTGAGGTTTGTGTCTTTGCAATAATCCATTTGTATGCCCACACTATGTCTGATGTACTGCGGTTTGGTCGATATGCTGCTTGTGAATCTCCTAAGAATTGTTCTACCTTAGGTTGAATGCGACGTAGAACTATATTTGACAAGATCTTTCTTAGTATTGGGAGTAATATCACTGGTCGCAAGTTGGTAACAGGTCCTTTGGTTTTACCAGGCTTTTGCAAGGACACAAGTATGCCTTCACCCAATTCTAGTTCTATTTCTTTTTCAAAGGCTTCATTGAGGGTTTCTTTGATGGCTTCAAACAGAGTCAAGGGGCCATATTTTACCATTTCGGCAGATACATTATCAATCCCAGGAGTCTTATTGTTATTCAGTTTATCAATGCCGGCTGTTACTTCTTCTATTGATATTTCTCTATTCTTCGTGTACTTATGATTGAGATATAAAAAACACTCAATTGTACTAATCCGTCATTTATGCAGGAGTGTTTTGTCAGAAAGGACACCAAATATGACCTCAGGACGAAAGATTTATTGCAAATTCCTGCAGCGAAAAGCATTATGTTTGGCATTGATTCTATAACGTTTCGAGGCAGCCTCTTATGGAACAGCATGCCTGATTTAATAAAGAGCGCTTCATCAGCTGCTATATTCAAAAGAAACATAAAAAATTGGAGTGGAGACAAATGCAAGTGCAAAATTTGTAAATAATGATTACAGATATTTTATTGTATTGTATTATAGGTTTCTTTTTGTGTAAAATTGTAAATAGTTGGTGTAAATTAGTTCACATTAGATTAATGTAGAACTAGAATTGTAACCAACTTAAAATAAATTGATTATGATTATTATTATTATTATTATTATTATTATTATTATTATTATTATTATTATTATTATTATTATTATTATTATAGTTAGATAACAACAACAATAATAATAATAATAATAATAATAATAATAATAATAATGATAATAATAATAATAATAATAATAATAATAATAATAATAAGAATGGAAACTTTCATTCAAAACAATTTAAAATACAATAAAAGATAAAACCTAGTCTATCCAGCCAACTCTCCAAAATTGGGCATTGGTTGCATACTCACACAGTTCAAAAGTAAGATCAATAATGTCCTTATATACTACCATTAAAAGCTTAAAAGTTCGGGGGATGTCCATTCTTTATTTCTTAGACAAAATATATAGTACGATGATCTTATACAAATATTTGTTATTCGCTTAGTGAGGAACAGAATTTCATTCTCTGGTACCCTTATAGAACGTAGGGGTTCGAAAAAGTTTCTGCTGTCTTTCTCTATGAAACCGCAAGCACCCATGGACACATTAACATAACGAACGTCATCATATTTCGGTAGTAAGTTTGACTTCAACGTTTTGTATTTGTCGCGTTTTCTTTTGCTGTTTCCCTCCATATTTGTTTCAAAACCAATGGTAAGTTCTATGATGGTGACGACTTTCTGCTGAACGACAACAATGTCAGGCCTTTCATTATTACCTATTACGATGCATGGGGATGCAAAGGATGGTATATCCGCGTATACATTCTTGCAGAATCTAGACAATGTATTCGCTATGTAACTGAGGACGGAGTCATGTCGCCATGTGTATCTCCCTTCGTCAAGAGAACTCTTGCACCCTGCAACCACGTGACCCAGAGTTTGGTTGTGGTGGCACAGCTGACATGCCTTGTTCTCTGAGTGACCCCACATAAACATGTTACTCATATTTGGCAGTGTATTGTTCAAGTATCTGATGGTAAAATTATAAATTTTTTTCGGCAACCCTTTTTGTACTGACGTCCAAGCGGCTTTAGTATTTGCTAAGATAGAGTCCCAAACATGACGAATTACGAATAATAATAATAATAATAAGAAGAATAATGGAAACTTTTCATGATAATATCAATCTAAATTACATACTACTTAAAAACAAAATTTGAGATAAAAGATATCAAGTTACAAAGATATTAACAGAAATCAAACTACTCTCTTCGGTTGAGGCATAGTCTGCCTGCATTCGCCTAGGTGCTTGAAAATAATTAACAAAGAGTAAGGTAATGTTCAACTTAGAAGTTCATTAGATCCTGCTCTGTCCACTCCTTTGTTCTCATACAAAAAATATAATAAGACGAGCGTCTACAAATTTCTGTTAGCTTTGTAGAAATGTACGTTGCTGCAGTGTTGTCAATGTTCAAATCTTTGAGCATTTTGAAAATTCCTCTAAATGTTTGGAATAGATGCCGATAGCAGTCATCACGAGATTCACAAAACAGATTTTTCGATGCGAACGTTTCAGGTCACTATCATTCAAAAGATGTTCGTATTTCTTTGCCTTTCTTGTAGCATTTGCCACCGTGTTAGATTCGTGGCCTACTGTTAACTCAATTATATACAAATTGTTCATTCTGTCTACAACTAGTAGATCCGGTCGTGCAGCAGTACCAGTCACGATTTCAGGTGACAAAAACGATGGAATGTCACAGTAAAGCTTCTTGACAATTGGTTGCAAAAAGTTAGCTAAGTTTAACAGCACCGAGTTATGTCGCCATGTGTAGCGATTTAAACATGACGCACAGCCAGCTACAATATGCTTTGTGGTCTGAACCTCCCTACAGAATGTACAGCTTGCACTGACGTTTATGCCCCATCTTGCTAAGTTAGAAAAACAAGCAAGAGAGTTGTTCATATATCTTATGGTAAAGTTAAAGATGTTTCTAGGAAGACGATGTTGCACTTCCTGATGGAAAATTAGGCTCTGAAATCCGATTTGTTGGGAAGCTGTTGCGATCAATGTTGCCCGCCAAAGGGGGGAAACGAGATTACCGAGGTACTGACCATGACTTCGAGATTAAAAGAATTTCTGGAGTTCACGAAGAAATTTCTTGATGAACCAGCCAATATTTTGCCAAGTTTTGATGTAGGAGCATGCACAGCATATTTCAAGAAAATATTCAAATGCCAAAATAAGAAACTATTTACAATACCGTCATGGATGCCAAACCTTTCAAACGGGGATAAAAATTTTGACTTGGAGGCACCGTCATACCAAGGAGTTTCAAAAATTATTTGGCGAATGAAATCAAGCAAATCTCCATGTCCGCTTGACCAAATTGTCTTTGAAATAGTTGTATGCCCGATTATTCATTTCTTCAACGCAATGGTCTAAGTTCTGGTCGTTGATGTTACTCGTATTCAAATTGGTTTGGAAAAATAAATTTGTACGAGACCAATCTTGCGTATTATCGGGTAATTTCACTCCTGTTTTGATCACAGGTGAAGTTGTATTTTCAACATCGGTCGGTTCAACCTCCAGGGTTAAGTGCTCGTTCACTGTATTCTCCGATAAATCTGAAATAATTTGTTTTGCGAGTCCTCCGATTGTTTTGCATGATCGCTGATGTATTCTTAATCCCTTTTCACCTTTACAATGCTTGCCGCAACAGCAGACAAAAGATGAGCTTCCATCGGTATTCAAATAATTCAAAGAGCATTCAGTCAACGATGAAGTCGCATTGTTGTTATCCTCGCCATTGTTTACACGACTCTTGCAACGCCAAGAATGACGGCCTATCACTGCAAAATCCTTGCCGCACAATGAGCAGACTGTAAAAACAATCAGCCAAGCCAGGATCGTTACCTTTTTCATTGCGGCAGTGAATCTAACTAATTCTGTTGAAGTTATGAAGAACAAATTTAAGCACCTTCCGAGTAGTAATAAAGTAAAACTTTCCCAGCATGAGAAACGTCCGTCCTCAATCATAGGAAGCCTAATAATGGCAAATGATAATAACAATAATAATAATAATAATGATAATGATAATAGGGAGATAATAATAATATATGGATGATAGGGATGATAATGATAATAATAATAATAATAAAAATAATAATAATAAAAATAATAATAATAAAAATAATAATAATAATAAAAACAATAATAATAATAATAATAATAATAATAATAATAATAATAATAATAATAATAATAATAATAATAATAATAATAATAATAATAACTGTAAGTAAAGATTCTTTCGTCTTGATTGTCTAAGTGTAATAGATTCAAGAAAAACAAGAACTTTTCAGTGAAATATTTCGATCTTATGTAGATCTTCTTCAGTCACAATGTGAGTAAATTACAAGAGTGTACTATAACAATAAAGGGAAGAATTATAAATTCGATTTAAGAGTTCTAAAGATTTCCGTGGAATTCTTGATTCTAATAATCTGGCGTCGATTGCTGATAAGGAATTGGATAAGCACATAAGAACATAAAACCAGAAATAAGAAATAATTACAAGGAAATGCTATTACAATATCAAAAACTTGGAAATAGTTTATAATGCGTTTTTGCTAGTTCACCCATGGTGCTGTTCATTCCATGAGGTACTTTTGTGTCCAGTCTAGTGATCCATTTGTCCTCAAAGTTACCTAAGTCGGTTTCATTTCCTTCCACTTGCTGCAAAATGTGCACTTTCAAATTCCGATCGAAATTACAGTCTTGACTGTTGAAAAAGTGTCTTCCGAGTTCCGTTGCAGAGGGATCATTCTTCGAATCACTCCTATGCTTGTTAAATCTTTGGCTGACTGACGTCGAGGTATAACCAACGTAAAGAATGTTATGTTTATTGCACTCTGCTGCGTAGATTACGTTTTTGCTTTGACAGATACCTCCAGAAATTTTTGAAGCTTTTCCTGTAATTGTATTGCTTATTGTATTCGTTTGCCCCATATGTGGACATAATTTGCAAGGACGTCCTCGTTTTTTGGTACCTTCTTGGGTGCATCTTATGCTCTCTGCAAATTGCTTTGGCTCCCTTGTTTCTGATCTTACTAATTTCGAGCGGATATTTGGGTTACGACGATAAGCAATCATGGGGGCATTTGAAAAGATATTGTATCTGAATGCTCACAGTTAGCCCAAAATGATTACAAGAAGTGCAGACATGACAAAATTGCCGCAATAATCCATTGGAACTATTGCAAGAAATTTGTTTTTGCATGCACGGAGAAATACTATGAGCATTTTGTGGAAACAAAGATGAAAGTCCTTGAAAACGATGAAGTTAAGCTGTTATGGGATTTTTCTATACAAACTGAAAAGAGAATAGAGCATAACAAGCCAGATATTGTGGTCCTAGATAAGAAGCAGAAGTTGTGCCTCATCATTGATGTTGCATGCCCGTTCGACACCAGAATCAAGAAAAAAGAGCAAGAAAAGATAGAATACTACAATGACTTGAAATACGAAATTTTGAAATGTTGGAACAAAGAAGTAGATAAAGTCATGATCCTACCAATCGTCATAGGGGCTTTGGGAAGTGTGACAAATAATGTAAGAAAAAACCTTGACAAGGTAGACCTGCACCTGGGGGTTGATGCCATTCAAAAAACATGTATTCTAGGGACAGCGCGAATTCTACGAAAGGTCCTCGATACAAAGTAAAGAACAAAGGAGTACTGTACAGAAGGACAATAATAAGAAGAAGGACAGAAGTGCTTCCCATCCTAGACCACGGGTAGTGGTTCGATGAGAAACATAATTTAGACAATTAGCCGGTAGTTAGATCAATACCGTGTAAAAGCAGAATAATAATAATAATAATAATAATGGAAACTTTTCATTGAATATATATCCTAGTACATATGTTTCTAAAATGCTACAAGGAAGTAAAAAAGACTCTATTTATGCCTATTCAATACAACCACCCTCTATATAACTAGGCATGGCTGAATTGCATACACAGTATGAAATCTAGAGTTAATGCGCGTAAAAAGGAAAGTTTGTTTCAAAATTCCATAAGTTCAGGTGAGAACCAGTCCTTATCTCTCATACAGAATATGTAGTACGATGTTCTGATGCAGATACATGTCACTTTAACTGCTGTGTATTTGATCAAAGAACTGTCTATTTTGAGAGTGTTCAGCATTGTGAAAAATGATCTTGTGCCTTAGAGAAGACGCCTCCGGTTGTCATTACAAGGTTAATGAAATCAATGCTCTTATACGTACTACATAATGCTTCATCATGAAGTAATTGACTGTATTTCTCTGCTTTACGCTTTGCGTTTGATTCAGCGTTCGATTCGTGACTAACAGTTAGTTCTATGATGTACATCCAATTACTTTTATCAATTACGGTCATGTCAGGTCTTAGACTAGGTCCGGTGATGATGTCTGGAGTTGAGAATCTTCCAGGTAAGTCAACGAAAATCTTCTTGACGAATGGTTGTAACACGTTTGCCAGGTTTAAGAGAACTGAATTGTGACGCCATGTGTATCTGTCTAAGCAAGATGAGCAGCCAGAGAGAATGTGCTTCGTTGTTTGGACGTGTCTACAGAGACTGCAACTGGCTGTAAGACTCTTACCCCATCTGAATAAATTGGAGAGCGAGGGCAGAGTGTCATTCATATAGCGTACTGTGTAGTTGTAGATGTTACGTGGCAGCATATGCTGGGCCTTGAATCAGTACTCGCGAGCAGAAGGCCATGCGCAGTTCCATAGCTCTTTAACTACTGAGCCTTGCACTTAAAAGTTTTTTACAGTGTTTTCTTTTTGAGATCTTATGCTCTTTAGTGCCTCTTTAGCTGTCGAAAATGTATCGTATTGGATATTTTTCTCTGATGTACCCTTGAAGAGAATATGTATGTCTGGATTCGGTGACTTTTTCAGACACTGTCTAATTGCTATTTGGCAAAGGGTGAATTTAGAGCTGATATCTAGAAGTTCCATCCCAAATTTTGTTTTCGAGAGTTGTAAAATTACAACTGTTCCGGCAGCAGGGATGTTTAACCATCTGCGGAAATAGTTGTGAAATAATAGATCGAGATTACGTTTGATCCAAGTAATATCTAGATCAGCAATCGTTAGGTTCCAGCATAACTTTGGAATCAGATAGTTACTATACAGCCAAAGCTTATTCTTGGGGTGCAAGGGTAGTTTGTGGATTATTGCCAACATATTTTCAAGTGTCTCACGGAGTTCCTTTTTGTGCTCACTGTTATTCATGGAAAAGCTAAACCATCGACCTAAATACTTAAAGCTCTCGTTTTCTTCTATTGCGCTGATAGGTTTATTATTCACATATATCTTAGGTTTATATTGCTTCACTAGAGTTTTGCACTTTTTCATGGCAAAAGAATGACACTTGTCTGGTCGTCTTGTCATTTTAGCCCAATTACACCATCTGCAGAACGCATTCACTAGAGTCTGGTTTTCAAATTCTGTGGCAGAGACTGCAACTGCATCGTCTGCAAACAGTAACCAATGCCTTGGCATTAGAAGTTTGCTTGATCCGTAGCTTAACTGTTCGAACTCCCTCGTTTTGATGGACTGGATAAAGGAATTCATGCATAAGTTGAACAATAAGGACAATAATTAATATAATAATAATATTAATAATAATAATAATAATAATAATAATAATAATAATAATAATAATAATAATAATAATAATAATAATAATAATAATAATAATAATAATAATGCAAATAGTTGGAAATAGTTGTGAAATAATAGATCGAGATTACGTTTGATCCAAGTAATATCTAGATCAGCAATCGTTAGGTTCCAGCATAACTTTGGAATCAGATAGTTACTATACAGCCAAAGCTTATTCTTGGGGTGCAAGGGTAGTTTGTGGATTATTGCCAACATATTTTCAAGTGTCTCACGGAGTTCCTTTTTGTGCTCACTGTTATTCATGGAAAAGCTAAACCATCGACCTAAATACTTAAAGCTCTCGTTTTCTTCTATTGCGCTGATAGGTTTATTATTCACATATATCTTAGGTTTATATTGCTTCACTAGAGTTTTGCACTTTTTCATGGCAAAAGAATGACACTTGTCTGGTCGTCTTGTCATTTTAGCCCAATTACACCATCTGCAGAACGCATTCACTAGAGTCTGGTTTTCAAATTCTGTGGCAGAGACTGCAACTGCATCGTCTGCAAACAGTAACCAATGCCTTGGCATTAGAAGTTTGCTTGATCCGTAGCTTAACTGTTCGAACTCCCTCGTTTTGATGGACTGGATAAAGGAATTCATGCATAAGTTGAACAATAAGGACAATAATTAATATAATAATAATATTAATAATAATAATAATAATAATAATAATAATAATAATAATAATAATAATAATAATAATAATAATAATAATAATAATAATAATAATAATAATGCAAACAGGCCCGATATAGTGATTAAAGACAAGAAAGAAAACAAATGTATTTTCATTGATATGTCTGTGCCATCTGAACGGAATGTCGCTAATAAAGAAACAGAAAAACTGTCAAAGTACAAAGACCTGGAAATAGAAATAAACAAAATGTGGAACATGAAAACGACTACTGTCCCTGTTATCGTTGGAGCCCTTGGCCTTATCAGAAAGCGAATGAATGATCACGTGTCAAAGATCCCTGGAAGGATCTGCATCGAAGAAATCCAGAAGATTGTCTTGCTAGGAACATCACACATCCTGAGGAGAGCTCTATTTATAACCTGAGAAAAGACTGGACTTAAAGCCTCAGGACCATGGTTTGGTCTTGGCCTCGAATAGAAACGCACAAAAACTGAAAGACACAATGACAGTAATAATAATAATAATAATAATAATAATAATAATAATAATAATAATAATAATAATAATAATAATAATAATAATAATAATAATAATAATAATAATAATAATAATAATAATAATAATAATAGGTTTATTATTCACATTCGATGAGATTCAAGGACGGATGGTATCGCATGTCGTTGAGAATGAACCTCCGGATGATGCAGAAAGGGCAAGAACTGAGGAGGAAGAACTACCAAACAATGTCAATTTAGAGGAGATTCAAGGACAGAATGACGTTGAGAATGAGCCTCCGGATGACGTAGAAAGATCAAGAACTCAGGGTGAAGAACTGCCAAACAGTATGAATTTCGAGGAGCTTCAAAGACAATTGATATCAGATGACTTTGAGAATCAACCTCCGGATCTTATGGAAAGGTCAAGAACTCACGGTGAAACGAGCAGTCAGGAAGAAGAGGTTAGCAATGTCGATTTTCCTTTTGATTTAGATGATAACGGACGAATTTGTGGACGCTTTGAAAATGATAAAGTTATAAATCTTTCTAAACGTGCATTAAGTGAAGCAGAGGTATCAGTTTTATCTAAAAGGCTAAAGTTTGTAAGTACACCAAAGGAACTAGATTATTCTCAAATTAAAATAGATTTAGAAAATTTCGGGAGAAGATTACGGCTTAAATGGTGGTTTAAGGATGAAGAAGAAGATTTTTCAGAAATTCCTGTTTTCAGACTACGCAGTAAGTTTAATCCTAGGCATAAGGACGTAGCTATTGAGGTTTATCTTTCTAAGATCGAGGATGAAATTATGAAATTATGAGCAGTTGGTAAGAATTTTAGTAATCTTACAAGGGAAGAAATATCAGCTTTGAATGGTCTCAAGTCTGACAGAACGATCGTTATCAAGGAAGCCGATAAAGGGTCAGGAGTAGTTGTCTGGGACCGAGAAGACTATATCAGAGAAGCAGAGGATCAACTGGGTGACCCTGACGTGTATTTGCCCCTTGATAACGATCCTTCTGACATTCTGCATAATGTCATCAATCAGGCAATGGGTAGAATTAGACAACGAGGGGATGTTGACGATAAAACTTTGGAATATTTAATGGTCAATAACCCAAAGCTTGGTAGATTCTACCTGTTGCCTAAGATACACAAAAGGCTTAATAGTGTCCCCGGAAGGCCTGTTATTTCTAATTCGGGTTTCCACACAGAGAATTTTTCGGAATTTTTGGATTTTCATTTACAACCCCTGGCTAAAAGTGTCCGCTCCTATATCAAGGACACAAATCATTTCTTGCAAAAGATACAGTCCTTAGGTAACCTTCCAGAGGATGCCATTTTGCGTACGATTGATGTGGTTGCACTTTATCCTAGCATACCCCACAATGAGGGATTGGGAGTGTTACGAAAAGCCCTTGATTCTAGAGCAGATCGGTCGGTGTCTACAGATTCTTCAATGGATTTAGCAGAAGTAGTTCTTACGAATAATATGTTTGAGTTTAATGGGAGATTTTACCACCAAATAAGGGGTACAGCAATTGGTACTAAATGTGCGCCACCGTACTCTATTCTTTTTCTTGCGGACTTGGAAGAAAAACTTCTGCATTCTTACGATTTTAAGCCTAGTGTATGGTGGCGTTATATTGATGACGTATTTTTGATTTGGACGCATGGTGAAGAAGAGCTTCAAAAGTTTGTCGACTATTTGAATGCATCTCACCATTCGATCAAATTTACCGCAGAATGGTCTAAGGAAAGCATCAATTTGTTAGATACAAGGGTTATTAAGAAAGACAACACTCTTGTCACGGATTTATACACAAAACCAACGGACACCCATCAGCTCCTCCATCGTTCCTCCTGCCATCCTTATCATACTAAAAAAGGTATACCTTATGGTCAAGCTCTTCGCATTCGGCGCATTTGTTCAGAGGATTCTTCGTTTAAGGAACATTTGGCTAGTTTAAAGTCTTGGCTTATGGACCGGGGATATAAGGGTGGGGAGATCGACACACAGTTGGAGAGGGTCAAAGGTTTGCAAAGGGATACTCTTTTGAATAGGGAATCAAAATCCAAAGATGGCACGAAGGATACCCCTTGTCCTTACTTTTCATCCTGCACTCAATGAGGTTCATGAGATTTTGCGGAAATGTGAAAACATCCTTCTTGTGGATCGTGAGCATCGCAGGGTTTTTTCGGGAAAACTTTTTGTTTCGTTTAGAAGGGCCAACAACTTTAAAGATACCTTGGTTCGGGCAAAATTACAACCGGAAAATGAGGAGCTGGTGGAAAAAGGTACACATAAGTGCAATGGTAGAAGGTGCCAAATATGCCCGATGATGCAAGAGGGGTCCATGTTTTATAATGCAGATGATTCTCGGTTTTTTAGGAACTTTTCGGGGGCGTATGACTGCAACTCGGTGAATGTGGTCTACTTGCTGCAATGCACATGTTGCAATAAAAAGTATGTAGGCAGTACGAAGACTAAATTTCGCCAGAGATTTAACGTCTATAAATCGTATTTTCGGACATACAAACAAAAGCGTCTAAGTGGTAATCTTCATACGGGTAAGCCTGTCTCACAGGCAAGCTATTTCTCTCACTTTTTTGAACAAGATCATCGGGGTGAATTTTCTGTAAAAATAAGCATCATCGATGGTGCAGGTGACGTGTATTCGCTTCGCAGAAAGGAGCTTTTTTGGCAATATAAATTGGGTGTATTTTCCCCTAAGGGCCTAAATGAAAGGGTGGCAGATATCGAATTGGATTTGTTTGCTTGTGGGAGCGCTTAATCCTTCTACCTTTGCACTTATATCCCGAGGGAGTGGAAGGAGATGCTGGCCGGTTAACTTCGTGCATTTTGCACGTGGTGTAGGGGTGGAATTCCCCATCGGGCTATTCGGGATTTAGCAAATTAAGCAAATCCTTGGAGGGTTACTGGCTGGCGTCTCTTTTTCTGTTCCCTTGGAAATTAGGATTCTGCTACGGAGGACACTCTCAATCCCATGTGGGTAAAGAAACCAAAAAGATAGGCTGTATTATTATTATTGTAACTCTATGGTTTGGAAGGTGTAGTATTTTATTCTTGTTTTTATCCTAAGGCCTGGTCCGCGCTGGGTCTTTTGGGTCTGTTGGGGTCGTGCGGGGGGACCCGAGAGACAGAGACTTAAACTCCAGTTCTTTGTCTTTCGGGTTTTTTTGCGCTGCCCTGGTGGCCCGGGGGACCCAGTGTGAATCAGGCCTAGGTTTCTGTTAATTTTGTTTACGTTGTAATGTATTTTATGTTCATAATTCGAGTTGTATCAAGGGTATTCTAATTTTGATTTTATGGAAATTTTATGTTAATTTTAATTTTGTTTACAACGTATAAAACCTGGCTTGTCCCCAATTGTAAGTAAACTGACGAAGATTTCAAATCGAAACGTTTTTGCAAAATTGCAGTTGTGTTTCTTTATTTTAATTTTCTGTTATTTTTAGATGGTGCTTTTTGTTTCTTTATAATGATAATAATAATAATAATAATAATAATAATAATAATAATAATAATAATAATAATAATAATAATAATAATAATAATAATAAAAATAATAATAATAATAATAATAATAATAATAATAATAACAACAACAATAATAATAATAATAATAATAATAATAATAATAATAATAATAATAATAATAATAATAATAAAACCTCGAGTGAAATGCGAGTGAAAGCCTCGCACAGAAAGATTACAAGAAAAGACATGACAAATTAGGTCTACATATTCATTCGCTACTCTGTTGCAAATATGATATTGAATGCAGCAAGAACTGGTATGAACACAAGGCCAACAGCATAGAAGAAAACGAGAAAACCAAAATTCTTTGGGATGTTACTATCCACACAGACAGAGTAATTGAGGCAAGAAGACCTGAAATCATGGTTATTGACAAGGCAAACAAAACCTGCCAAATAATTGATATTGCCGTACCTTCAGATCAAAACATTACAAAAAAAGCGAAGGAAAAGATTGATAAGTGTCAAGAATTAAAGTTGGAAATCATGAGAATGTGGAGCGTTAAGGCCTGGGTAGTGCCAATCGTCGTTGGAGCCCTTGGTTGTACAACAAAAAAGCTTGAAGAATATTTAAAGAACATTGGACTTCCTCGGATAAATTCAAGCTTACAAATGTCTGCCTTATTAGGAACAGCCAATATCTTGAGGAAAACCCTTGATATCTGAGGCACGCAATGTGCTTGTTTCAAGGAAGAAGAACTCCTTCCATGACTCAGTAAAATGTATTGGAAGTGTATTTGGAATGAAATAATAATGATAATAATAATAATAATAATAATAATAATAATAATAACAACAATAATAATAATAATAATAATAATAATACTAATAATGATAATGATAATGGAAACTTTCATTCAAAACAATTTAAAATACAATAAAAGCTAAAACCTAGTCTATCCAGCCAACTCTCCAAAATTGGGCATTGGTTGCATACTCACACAGTTCAAAAGTAAGATCTATAATGTCCTTATATACTACCATTAAAAGCTTAAAAGTTCGGGGGATGTCCATTCTTTGTTTCTTAGACAAAATATATAGTACGATGATCTTATACAAATATTTGTTATTCGCTTAGTGAGGAACAGAATTTCATTCTCTGGTACCCTTATAGAACGTAAAAGTTCGAAAAAGTTTCTGCTGTCTTTCTCTATGAAACCGCAAGCACCCATGGACACATTAACATAGCGAACGTCATCATATTTCGGTAGTAAGTTTGACTTCAACGTTTTGTATTTGTCGCGTTTTCTTTTGCTGTTTCCCTCCATATTTGTTTCAAAACCAATGGTAAGTTCTATGATGGTGACGACTTTCTGCTGAACGACAACAATATCAGGCCTTTCATTATTACCTGTTACGATGCATGGGGATGCAAAGGATGGTATATCCGCATATACATTCTTGCAGAATCTAGACAACGTATTTGCTATGTAACTGAGGACGGAGTCATGTCGCCATGTGTATCTCCCTTGGTCAAGAGAACTTTTGCACCCTGCAACCACGTGACCCAGAGTTTGGTTGTAGTGGCACAGCTGACATGCCTTGTTCTCTGAGTGACCCCACATAAACATGTTACTCATATTTGGCAGTGTATTGTTCAAGTATCTGATGGTAAAATTATAAATGTTTTTCGGCAAACTTTTTTGTACTGAGGTCCAAGCGGTTTTTGTACTTGCTAAGATAGAGTCCCAAACATGACGAATTACTAGTCCTTGTGTTGTGAGATTTTCTTTTATTTTGTTAGTGATGTCATTTCTGATGGATTTAATGACATTCTTTGTACTATTAAGGGTGTCATACTGCTTACTTTTATCACTGGAAACTTGCACCAAGTGATTTATGTCGTGATAGCGAGAATTTTTCAGGCACTGTCTCATGACTACTTGGCACTGTTTGAATTTAGTGCTAATGTCCATAATGTTAAGACCAAATTGACTATTTGTCAGCATGACGATGGATAATGTCCCGGATGCAGGGATTTCTAACCATCTACGAAGGTAGTTATGAGCAAGAGTGTCCAAATTGTTGATAATCCACGTTTGGTCGATATCAGCTATTGACAAATGCCACGACAGTTTGCTCATTAGATATTGAGAATACAGCCATACCTTATTTTTTGGATGAAGACGTAGACTGTTGATCCTGTCCATGATTTGTGTTGTAATTAGTAATAACTTATCTTTATGTTTTTGATTGTCCATCTCAAAATTGAACCACCTTCCAAGGTATTTAAAACTTTCTCCTTCTTCAAGGGATCTGATGATGTTTCCGTTGGCATAGACTTTAGGCTTGGATTGTACTGATTTAGACCCTCTCTTACAAATACCGAATGACATGCATTTATCCGTTCTCATTATCATGTGTGACCAGTTGCACCATCGTGTGAACATATTCAAGAGGACTTGATTTTCGTACTCATTAGATGTAACTGCTACGGCGTCATCAGCAAACTGGAACCAGTTTTTTGGGTTTAAAATTTTGTGGTAGACATAACCCATTTGTTTAAGTTCATCGCTCTTTTCCAGGCTCTGAATAAAGGTGTTAAAGATCATATTGAATAAGAGAGGGCTAAGACAGTCACCTTGTAAGACACCCTTTTCGAACTTTATCGCTGGAGTTATGTAATCTTTAGTTGCAACTGATGTTGTGAATCCATCGTAGATGTCTACAATAATGTCGATTATATATTGCGGTACATGATGGTACTCAAGAGTGCTTACAATAAGTCGATGATCAACCTCGCCAAAGGCATTCTTAAGATCGAGCAATGTTACATCTATAGACTTTTGGTTTTTCTTAGCGTGTCGCAACAAGTAAGCAAGTTGTGATGTATGCTCAAATGTTCCTGATACCTTTGGAGTAAAGCCCTTTTGAATGTTGCACTCAATGAAATCATTTGCTTTCAAAAACTGGAATATTCTGTTTCGTATAAGAGATGCATAAACCTTCAAGAAAACACATTGTAAAGTGATCGGCCTGAAATTTTGAGGATCATCATGCGGGCCTTTTTTATGGATTAAGACTGTTATTGCTCGCTTCCAACCAACAGGTGACTGTTTACTTTCCCAGGCAGTTCTAATGATTTCCAGCAAATATGTACGTAAATAAGGACATCGCTTCAGTGTGATTATAGAAATCTGATCAAGGGGGCAGGCAGCACTTGCTGTTTTCATTCCCCAATTATTTTATTCACTTCTGCATAAGTTGGTGCGTTACGATTGAAATCAATTTTTGGATTGTCATAGCTTGGCATCCAATCGGGCTTGGTAAAGTTAACAGGAGATCTCTTTTTCTTGAACAATTTACTGAAATATTCGAAACAAGTTGCTTTCGTAAATGATGGCAGCAACTCAGTGACTTTTTCAAGTTGATTTTTAGCATATTTCCAATAATTTTGCTCGATTGTCTTGTCATGGTCAAAAGATACAGGTAGAGTCTCCTCACTACCCCTGACTTGGTTAATTTTGTTCCTCAAAAGTTTGCTTACATATCGGATTTCATCACAAGTGCTCGTGTCGCTTGACTTTTTGAGATTTTTCAGAGAGGATTTTAGCTGGTTTTTGCCGTAGTTGCGATATTTATCGACCAATTCACTTGTTTCGTCATTGTTTTGAACGGAGCCATACTCTTTTTCAAAATAATCGTATATTGTTGTTGAGAACTGTTTGCACGCTTCCTCAAGACCATTAGAGATTGCTTGCAACGGTAGATTTGCTTGGAAAAATTCATTTGCAGCCCTCCATTGGGATTCAGATTTGGGAAGTTTAATGCCTTTTTTTACCTTTGTATCAGGAGAATTACTTATTTCCTCAGTGTCAGTGACTTCATCCACTTGAGACATAGCTGTTTCAATTTCCTGGGCTATATTTGATAAAAGATCTTTGTTGAAGCCAGTTATCGCACGGCACGTCCTTTGATGCCTCTTGAGACCGCCATGCGTTTTAGTTTCTTTGCCACAAACACATTTTATTGTTCTGCTGTTGACTGGAGAACAATTCTGAAGGTCTGCTTGTTCTAACGATACATTTGAATGGTTGCTATTGACGACTGATTCGTTCTGCTTGTTGCGTTCCTTGCATCTCCAAGTGTGTCTTCCCAAAGATTTGAAATCCTTGTTGCAAAAATGGCACGTAATGCAAAGGATAAGCCAGATAAATGAAATTCTTTTCCCCATTCCTGTTCAGTAAGTCAAAGTGATTACACCAACTGCAAAAATAAGGTTTCTGTGTGAAGAGAGTTGACGATTAAATCCAAATGCTCAGCACCAGACGATAAAGTACCGTCTCGCTCGTGAGCTCGTGATAATAAATAATAATAATAATAATAATAATAATAATAATAATAATAATAATAATGATAATAATAATAATAATAATAATAATAATAAAAGAAAAAAAAATAGCCTGAAGAAAATAGCTGAAGAAAATAGCCTAGGATGGTATATCAACAATAGCCCTGAGCAGCTACTTCAACTGACGAAAGATTCGAAAGTTATCGAGACAGAGACCTGCATAGAGCCACATGAATTTAAGAAGGTGGCTATGGATGAGTTAAGAAATGCGTGGAGAGAGAAGAAAGTGTATGGTCAATTTGTTAGAGAGATCACTGATGATGTAGATGAGACTAAATCTTGGAATTGGGTAAGGCAATCAGATCTTAAACCTGGGACAGTGTCATTGATTTTTTCCGCTCAAGAACAAGCATTAAGAACTAACTATTCGAAATTCCACATTGATAAAACATCTGAATCACCGCTTTGTAGATTATGTGGGGCCAAAGGTGAAAGCATTTCTCACCTCGTTAGCGAATGTAGTAAGCTTGCTCAGAAACAATACAAGGCAAGGCATGACAGTGTTGCGCAAATTATTCATTGGGAACTATGTGGTATATATGGATTCAAAAGAGAAAAGAAATGGTACGAGCATGAGCCACAAAGTGTGTTAGAGAATGAAGAAGCCAAGATACTATGGGACTTTACCATTCAATGTGACCACTTAATTCAAAGCCGAAGACCTGATATTGTAGTTGTTGAGAAGGAAAAAAAGGAATGCAAGATCATCGACATAGCTGTTCCGAATGATGTGCGAGAAGGGAATAAAGAGCAAGAAAAGGTAGAAAAATACCAAGACCTCAGGCGAGAGATTGCAGCCCTTTGGGGAATGAAGAAAACTGAAGTCATCCCGATTGTTATTGGTGCTCTGGGCATGATTTCAAAAAAATTAGACATGTGGATAAAGAAAATTGGCGTTAACATCAAAACAGAGGCATTGCAGAAAAGTACGCTTCTTGGAACTGCAAGAATATTGCGAAGAACTTTGGCAATGTAGTCTTTCGCTTGGACTTCAAAGAAAGAGAAGAACTAATGAGAAGAACCCTTAGACCTGAGGTTACTGGTTGTAACCAGATCTAAAGGACAAAACTACCAGTGTAACACTGAGTGTAATAGTACGAACCATAGTAATAATAATAATAATAATAATAATAATAATAATAATAATAATAATAATAATAATAATAATAATAATAATAATAATAATAATGACTAAACATTACCTGAAATCAACGCTAAAAATTCAATTCATAATAATAATAATAATGACAGAAGAGATTGCACCAGATGACAGAGTGATTAAATCCATTCATGAAGAAAATGGTTACAGATATCTTGGCATTTTGCAATCTGACCAAGTACTGTGCAATCAAATGAAAGTAAAGGTGAGAGCTGAATACTTAAGAAGGGAGAAGAAAGTGCTAAAATCAAAGCTAAATGGAAGAAACATGATATCTGCCATTAATACTTGGGCAGTGCCATTGATTCGATACTCTGCACCTTTCCTTGAATGGCGAAGAGATGAAATAAAAGAAATGGATAGGACTACAAGAAAAATAATGAACATGTATAACGCCCTACATCCAAGGGATAGCGTAGCGAGACTGTATTTGCCCAGGAAAGAGAAGGGAAGAGGACTAATGTCGGTAGAAGATTGCGTAGAGTTGGCGATTTTGGGGTTGGAAAACTACATTCAGAAGTCAAATGAAAGGTTAATAACCAGTGCAAGAAGAGATCTTGAAGATGAAGAATTAGGTACAGAAAAGGAATTCAAGGCACAGAGAAAGGAAGATAGAAAATCGGAATTAGAGGCCAAGGCATTGCATGGGCAGCACTTTCGACAAACAAAGGAATTTAGTGATACAGAAGGGGAACTCAAGAAGGAGACAGAAGGCCTTATCATGGCTGCACAAACCCAATCATTAAGAACAAATGCAGTGAAAGCAAAGATTGACAAAAGCACTTCCGATGCCACGTGTAGAGTCTGTAAACAAGCAGAAGGGACGGTAGATCATATTGTCAGTGGATGTTCAAAGTTTGCTCAGAAAGAGTACAAAAGACGGCATGACTGTGTGGCGCGTGCACTGCACTGGGACTTATGTCGAATGTATGACATACAAACTGCACAAAAATGGTATGAGCACCAGCCTGAAGGAGTTGTGGAGAAGGAAAATGTAAATATATTGTGGGACTTCAATATACAGACTGATAACGAAATTCAAGCAAGAAGACCAGACATAGTAATCCACGACAAGAGTAATAAGAGCTGCTATATTATTGATGTCGCCATTCCAGGTGATGCAAGAGTTCCACAGAAAGAAGCTGAGAAGATTGAAAAGTACAGTGATGTAAGGAGAGAATTGCAAAACTCTGGAAAGTCAAAGCAAAAGTTGTTCCGATCGTAGTTGGTGCTCTTGGGACGGTGTCTAAAAGTTTGACTGGCTACCGGAAGGAAATTAAAGTGTCAACCAACATCCAAGTGATTCAAAAATCTGCTTTGCTCGGCACCGCAAGAATTCTGAGAAAAGTTCTAGAGATCTAAGGCCATGGGTCATGACTTGATCTTTGGAAGTCGCAAGAACGTCCAGTGAACATATCATCAATAACCACTGTGAAGAAAGCAACATAATAATAATAAGTTTTTTCCCCCACTGCTTTTAAAAATGGTTCTTTGCTCAGCTCAACTCTATATAGCTATACAAACTGTTTACCTCAATCTCAACGCAATCCTCAACACTGATTAAGCCCCTGCTGTCAAGTTTGTAGGAAATAACACAAGAAATAAACGAGCTTCACTTAGTAGATCTCCATTTTCCAACTCTCGTGCTCGTGCTCAGGCGCATGCCCAACAGAATACTAAAACGAGGCTAATAACGTCACATCTTTCCACCAACAAAAGAAATAAACAAAAAGAACAGAAATATAACAAAAATTAATTGTCTTTAAAGCTTGCTAATTAGTTATTGTGTCCAGCAAGGTAGTCCGGCCGTATTACTCTTCTACCACTTCTTGTTGTCACAGGTCGGTAAAAGTTTAATTGCCTGTGATCAAATCTTATTTCAGCAGGTCTGGCGGCCACAGTCTCTGCATCGACACCATCAGGTCGTACTTGAAATGGCTCTTGCGGAACAAGTGGTTGGCGGTCTTCAGGTTGGCGGTCTTCAGGATTTTCGGTCGTCGCTTTTTGTTCCTTTGTGGGGAAGACAATTGAATCTTCTTCATCGACATTGAATGGCTCATTGGTATGGCGTAGAAACTTTCGATTTCGTCTGAAGATCCTTCCATCTTTTGTTTTTACATTATAAGATCTTACACCGACTTGCTCTATGACGCAGCCTTTGGTCCACCGGCCTGTTCTGTCATTATTCCCTGGCTTGATCCGCACCACATCATCCTTCCTCAATGGGTTTAGCTCCTCTGTGCCTCTGTTATAATACCTTGACTGAATCTGTTTCCTCGTGCGACGTTTCTCTTGAACACCTGTGACGACCTTTGGTTGAAGGAGCTTCTTGGACATGGGAAGCTGAGTTTTGGCTCTTCTGCTGAACATACGCTGGGAAGGAGAGCTGTCCATCCCCTCAGAAGGCGTATTTCGCCATTCAAGCAGCATGAGATAGAAGTCGTTGCCAGATTCAGCAGCTTTTTTCATTAGCCTCTTTGCAGTTTTGACTCCATTTTCTGCTTTACCATTACTTTGAGCATACTCTGGCAACCTTGGCTCGGTCGTAAACTCATATTCCTTGGCGAAATCCTGGAATTCTTTGGACGAGAAAGGTACATTGTCACTCATAAGCGTATCTGGTATGCCATGCGTAGAAAAGTGCCTTTTAAGCTTCTTCTTGACTTCCCCAGCAGTCTTTTGGAACAGGCGATCTATCTCGAAGTAGTTGGAGTAGCAATCCACAGTACAGAGAAGATCTTTATTGTTGACTGTAAAAATGTCGGCTGCTATGATTTGCCAGGGGCGGCTTGGGATTTCACGTGGAATGAGGGGTTCTTTGGCCTGGTTGTTTTGGAATGTGTTGCAGATTGCACATTTGGAGATGAAGTCGGTCAGATCTTTGTTCATGCCTGGCCAATAGACTGCTTCTCTTGCTCTTCTGAGGCAACTCTGTATTCCTGTGAGCGCAACATGTAGCTTCTCTCGGATCTTTTGGCGTAGTGATTTTGGGATAATTGCTCGTTGACCCTTGAATATAACATCATCTTGTGTTGCTAGCTCATCTCTAACTGAGAAGTAGGGATAATACATTGAGGTAGTTTCTCTTTGTTCTCTGGCCATCCTTTCAAAATTGTTTCCTTCAACGATTGCAGGGTGGTGTCACATGTGGTTTCTCTTTGGATTTCTTTCAGTTGTGGCTCGGAGATCGGGAGATGATTTATCATATGGATAGTTTCCACTTCTTCTTCGGTTTCTGACTTCTGTCTCTTACTTGTTGGCAGGCATGCTCGAGAGAGTGTATCTGCCAAAACCATCTCCTTTCCAGGTTTATAGCAGATTTTGACAAGGAAGGATTGCAATCTTAATAATAGCCTTTGCAGTCTCTTTGGGGCAGAGGCGAGGGGCTTGCTAATGATTGAGACAAGTGGCTTGTGATCCGTCCAAAGTGTAATCTCTCTGCCATATATGTAGGTATGGTGGTGTTCTACTCCAAATACAATGGCTTTCCACCTTTCCAACTCAGCCTTGAGCTTGGCTTTGAGTGCGATGGGGACCCTGCATGGTGGCATGACAACGGGAGTTTGTGCCTCATCAATGTCTAAGTGCAACTTGCCAGGCATGTGACCAAGTCCTTGAAAGACAGACCCAAAGCGATTTTCTATATCTGCTGCACTGAGTGGAGCCTCTGCGGTGGCTGACATGACTGTTTCTGGAACAGCACCTTATTGTGTTTGCTGAGATGGGCTGCTTGAAGCAATACTGCTAGAGCTGATACTATCTACATTTGCATCAAAAATGTTAGCATAATTTACAGTCAATAAGCCCATCTTCTGCGCAGCATTAGCTCCTAATAGTGGTACATAGTCCCCTTTCACAACAATAAATCTCACAGTGTACTCAGTCTGTGTCTTGGGGTTTGCTACCTTAAGTTTACAAATACCTCTTATAGGTAATAATGCTTTACTGTACAGGCGCAACGAGTGATCAGAGTTTTCCACTGTAGTGCCAGTAGGGACTAAGTGTTCTGGAAGAACATTACAGGTGGCACCTGAGTCAAGTTGAAAAGAAATCTGCCTGCCTTTTATAAACATAGAGGGAAATGTTTTGTTCTTAGGAGGGGACTGGGACACAGAATTGATTTCCAAATTGTTTTGGGGTGAAATTTCAACAATGAGAATTTCTTCATCACTAGAAGTTGTTTCCTCTTTCACTGCAAGTATCTTTGCTTTAGAAAATGTATCTCTCTTACCTGGTGATTTCTGCATACTGCACCTCTCAACAAAATGGTTTCTCTTACCACAACCAGAACAAAATTTACCATAGGCTGGGCAAGACTCTTTGTTCCTCTTATGACTACGTCCACAGAATTTGCAGTCTGTAATAAAACCTCTTGTATCAGCTCCAGTGGGTCTTCTTGGGTTACTTTGTTTTCCAACATAATTTGCCATAAGATCATGATTATCAACTTGGCCTGCCATTGCTTTCACTTGAGCAGTAGTTGTTTCTGTTGCCCTGCATAAGTCAATGCATCTAGATAATGATAGCTTTGGTTCCTGCAGTAGCTTACGTCTCACAGCATTATTGTGAATTCCACATACAATTCGGTCACGTATCAGCTCATCATTCAGGGCTCCAAATGCACAGGTTGCTGCAAGGGCACGCAAAGAAGCAGCATCATTTCATTTTTCATTTTTTTCATTTTATTCTTATTTATACACAATACCCTATCAGCATAACAAAGTAAATATAAATGTTGATAATATCATGAAAAAATAAAGCTGCTCTTCCAAGGGGTTGTGTTTGTGTCCCTCTACCTCAAGAACTCCCTCAGTCTTACTTTGAAGGAGCTCAATGAGGCAGAGTCTCATATTTGCTTTGGGATCTCGTTCTCGCTCCCTGGTATCCAAAAGACTTTTTGCAGTACTCAAGACGAAGCCGAGGAATTTCGAAATCATCAATTTTTCTTGTGTTATATTTCGAAATATTCGACCTAGGAGTGAATTTATTTTTGAGGTTCTCTGTGCAGAGTCCATTTTTTATCTTGTATGTAGTAATTAGCTGGTCATATTTTATTAGATTGCGTACATCGAGCCAATCGCATACCCAGCCATCTTTGTGCTTTGCGCATTCAATTAGTCTGTGTGCCCTGTTTTGCAGCCTCTGTAGGGATTCCAGTTTTGTGTTTGACAGACATCCCCAAATGACACTGCAATATCTCAGATGGCTTTCAATTAATGCTCGATAAACAGTTGCCAATTGTTTCTGGGAGAGGACGTTTTTGAGTTTAAACATCGCCCCTGATCCGTTTTTTATCTTTCGCTTTATGGTTTTGAGTTGTTCTTCCCAATTCATACTTTCGTCTATTATGACACCAAGATATTTTGTTTTTTGAGCTCTGCATAATTTTTGATCTTCTACTTCGAGGTCAGGGAAATCTTTGGCTTTGTTCAGTTGTTTTGGATGCCCTATCAACATAAATTCGCTTTTTTCAGCATTTAGGCTAAGTTTGTTTTGCCTCATCCAGGATGAAACAAGATCAAGTTCGCCCTTTATCTCATTAAAAAGCTCGTTGATCTCATTGGAGGCATAAGAAATGCTCGTGTCATCCGCGTACATATTTGGTTTAGACTTTTTCAAACATTTTTCAAAATCGTTCATATAAATGATGAAAAGTAAGGGACCCAAACACGACCCCTGTGGTATTCCACACTGTACTAAACGCTTGTTTGACGATTTACCTTCTACATAACAGTACTGCTCTCTCCCGCAGTATAGCATAAGTTTCAATTGATTCTGTAGGTTCTTGATTACGATTATTAAATTTATAACGCTCGTAAATTACATTTGTTTCACCAATACAGTGGGCATTCCACAATGCAAAAATTCTCTCAATGTTTTGACGTTCACCCTCATCCTGGTACGGAAGTGAATTGTGTATATTGAGAGCTTCCGGTCCTATGCAGGTGATAAAAGCAGCCACTCGAAAATTGTCAGGCTTAGATTCGTTACAGTTTCATAAGCATCATATATTTGTTTCCACTGCTTCCAATTCTCTGATAAATTGCCTCCTAAGTGTAGTCTCGGTGGTAATGGTACATTGGATATAAACGATGATGATGTTGCTCCATTTCCTTCTGAGGAAGCATTAGGCCCAGCAGCATCTGGATCCGGATCGGTCATCTCTTCGAATTGAGACACAAGATCGTATGAACAACAACAAGAAAAATCGACAAGTAAGTCTTCACTTGTTACACATGAAAGATGGGTCTTTCACTCTGACACCATGTCAAGTTTGTAGGAAATAACACAAGAAATAAACGAGCTTCACTTAGTAGTTCTCCATTTTCCAACTCTCGTGCTCCATCACAACAGAACTCAGGCGCATGCCCAACAGAATACTAAAACGAGGCTAATAACGTCACACCTGCCACCGTCTGCTCTTTTGTAATAGAGTCTGTCAACATACGCCTGCGGCTGCAATGCTCTATATATTGTTAGCAACTTTCTGGTTTTCCTATCGACGGCTTTCAGCTCATCTACCCACCAGTTAATTATTCCTGCACCGTATCTAATAACTGATACAGACCTGGCATTAATTGCTTGGATGATGTTTCCATCATTCAGCTTGGATTTCAGTATTGATCTAACCCGCCTGATATATTCCCTCTTCAGTTCCTCCTTCATTTCTTCGTGTTTTACGTTGTCGACCTCTAAAATTCCTAAATATTTGTACCCCTCCTCTTCAAAACCTTTCACAATTTCATTACCTGGCATAACAATACCATCAGAATTCACAATCTTTCCTCTCTTCATGATCAAGATCGCACATTTGCTGATTCCAAATTCCATTCTAATGTCATCGCTAAATACTCTTACTGTGTTGACAAGTGTATCGATTTGGTTTTCATTTTTGCCATATAATTTCAGGTCATCCATAAATGGTAGATGATTTATCCTCACTTTTTCTCTCAGATCATACCCTGCTTTAACATCTCTCAAAATCAAAGATAATGGAATTAGGGCCAATACAAAAAGCAGAGGAGACAAGCTGTCTCCCTGAAATATCCCTCTCTTTATCCTAACTTCTCCAAAGATATTTTTGCTCGATGTTAAGTCCGTTCTCCAAGTATCCATACTGTTTCCCAGTAAAGATATCATATTGCTTGGCACTCCAAACATATTCATGCATTTCAACAACCATGTATGCGGTATCAAATCATATGCTCTGTAGTCAATCCAAGCCATTCCTAACCCACATAAACGCTTCTTGCAACTTCTCATTACCATCTTATCGATTAACAATTGATCTTTGTACCTCTTGATTTCCTTCTGCAGCCTTTTTGTTCATCCACGAGCAGTCCTTTTTCGTCAAGGTGTTCATACATAGAATCTGCAAGGACTGAGGTCAACAGCTTCCACATTAGAGGTAGGCATGTTATTGGTCTAAAGTTGCTTACTATAGGCCCCTTTTCCGCATCCTTCATTATTAAACTCGTTTTTCCTCTGGTCATCCACCCTGGCACATTGTACGTAACCAAACATTCTTGGAGATGTTGAGCGATCCTGTCTATACATGAAGTGAAATCCTTGAGCCAGTAACCCTGCAGTCCATCAGGTCCCGGTGACTTCCAATTGCGTACTTTACTGAGCTGTACCCGAACTTTTCCAGAATCTATCAATATATCTTGCTTCTCTACATTCCTTAGCTTTTTCTCCAGCTTTGTAAGCCATTCTGCATCGACGTTGTGATTGGCTGGCTTACTCCATATTCCACTCCAAAATTCTAAACAATCTCCAGCGTTAGGTGCTTCTTCGTTATTGCTGTGGACTGTGTGTGTGTGTGATCTTATTTCAATTCGAACATTACATTCTAGTTTCTAATTACAAAATAAAAAGAAACTAATCTAATTCGAATACAAAAAATACCAAATTAAATAGAAATGCAAATAGACGAATATTAGATATACATTCTAAGAAACTAAATAAATTCCAAAAAACCCCAACCCCCCCCCCCCCCCCCCCTGATTCGAGTATGCAGAGAGAACTGACTTTTTACTAGTTGATGCGAAAATTCGCTTCAAGCATATCTATCAGGGATCTTCATATCTACACACATTACAATTGCACTGAATGCCAGACCATTGCTTTATCAATCGTTTGAATATATTAACAGTCTCCGAGGATTTGATCTCATTCGGTAAACTATTCCACACCTTGGGACCCAAAGATCTAAGACTGTGTGTACCAAATGTTACTTGGTTAGGTCTATGATGATGTATGTCATGGGGATTTCTCGAAGAACGATTTGGATTGCAAACTGATTTGAAATGAAAGATGTCCTGCATAAAAGTAGGATTTTGTTTTTTCATAGTCTTGTGAATTTCAATGCACAAACTTCGTAGACGAGAGACATGCATAAAGTTTTTGCCTGCCCTACGAAGAAGATCTTCATAGGAACTATCATTGTCTTTGTAAAGAAATCTCAATGCTCTCTCTTGCATTTTTTCAACTTTTTGCGCCGATTTAGCTGATGAAAAATGCCAAACCAAAGGACAATAATTAGAATTTGAATATATAAAACTTTCAACAAGAGTTTTTCTTTCTTCTAAACCAATGAAGGATTTCAATCTTTTCAGGACATTTAATTGTGTTGCTGCTTTCTTACACAAATCAGCAATATGGGGGTCAAAATTTCACCTATTGTCAAGTTTGATACCCAATAGTTTGACATTAGTTTTTGATTGGATGTTGTGGTCCTTCAGTTTGATTGGTACGCCACTAGTGTCCGATCGGTCTTTCTTAACTATCAAAGCATTGAATTTTTCAGGGTTTGTTATCATCTCGTTACTTTCAAGCCAATCTAAAGCGACATTTGATTCTTCTTCTAAGATTTTTACAAGATCTGGCAATGTCTTAGCGAAATACACTAAAGAATTCTCATCTGCATAGTTGTAGACTTCTGCTTTCTTGACAAATAAAAGAAGGTCATTTATGTAGAAATTGAAAAGAATTGGGCTTAATATGGAGCCTTGGGGAACACCAGATACTATATTTTGAAAACTGCTGTACGTATTGTTGATTCTAACACTCTGCTGACATCGTTTTAGGTAGGAATAGATCAAGGCTAAGGAAATTTCATCAAAACCATACGCAGAGAGCTTTGCAATTAACAGATCATGAGGTATACAGTCAAACGCTTTGGACAAGTCCATCAAAACTGCACCCACAATGTAGTGATTATCCAAGTTAGATTTCCAATTTTCAATTAGTCTTATCAAAACATGTTGTGTGCTATACAATACATGATATGCATATTGACGTCACAAAACATTTGCCGCCATGTTGAGTGTCAAAATCGTGGCCAAAATGGCGGCTGCGAGCTGCGAGCCTTCGGGCACTCCTGCTTCTGGCAAGAATATTACATACTCAAAGTCAAGATTTTTTGTTAGAAATTAGCCCAGGCGAAAGCTGAGGTTTCATAGTGCCAGCTCTTGTAAAATTTTTCCACTAATGTACCACAACAGTAACGCGACTGATAAAATGAAATCAAGCATGCGGCCTAAGGTTTTTTCCGGACCCCAGAAATTCACGCCAAACCGGATCAATCTGCGAAGTGCGCGCAGGTCTGGGTATGAAACAAACGATGGCCTAACAAATTTCAACTGTGCTTCTGCCACATTCAGCCTGGAAAACACTTCCAAAGCCAGTGGTTGCAAAGATACATTGCCTCAAAGTGTAGTGCACAAGTTTCATGGAATTCGAAAGGGACCATACACGAGATTTTCGTGAGGCTGAGAGCTCTCCCGTTTTCAATACTGGTCGCAATTACATATCCATATGGTTTCTCAGGTAGGCCACGCTGTTTTCAAAGTTTTTTGTCTTTATCATTGGGTATTACTAACTGACGATCCTTCAAAATTAGTCGTTTCTACCCTAAATATTTCCCACCGATAAAAATCACGAATAAAGAATGCATTTTCCTTTTTATGCATTTTTAAGAATGCATAAATTCATTTTTATTTCATTTCCTTCGCAGGAGAAAAAAGATGGCGATCTTTCTTCGATGCACGACTTTGCCACAGATAAAAAGCGCCGAGAAGTTTCCGCTTGAGCTGTATGTACCCTCGAGAATGGTTGCAAGAATTTATAGTTTCAAGTGCCTTCTCCTTCCTTGCTTTAATTCTGAGATGAAAATAGCTGGCTTTGCTGGTGGATTGCCAGGATTGCCCCTACAGTATGTGTGCTTCTCATAGAAGTGGTGCTTCTGCAGTGCCACTCCCAGAGAAGCTTGGCAATTTTAGAGTTTGACTGCAGTGGAAAAGGCTCAGTAGGCACAAGAAAACTATTTATATACAACATTTTGTACGAAATGGAACTTTGTTTCATCTCAGCAATTTACAAATTGGTACCACATTAAAAGAGACATTCTTTGAAGAAACACATTCCAAATTATGCTTCCATGCATTTTATTGTGAATTCCTAATAAAGATTGCTGTGTTGAAGCTGTGCATTTACAATGTATTCGTCATTCATTGGAATTTTCTTTTCATTAAAGAACTGGAACACAGTTTTTCTTGTGGCTGTTTAATATAGCTTTGCCATGGTACAACTACTTTGGAGCACAGTTTTAACAGAATCCTTTCTCAAAATACAATTTTGTATCTATGTTTCACAAAAAATGTTCAGAGGGAACTGTGATAATTGCCTCAAATTAATAAGTGCAAAAAAGGTTTCTTCATTGATTTTAATTTTCAGATAGCTAAATAAATGAAATATGAAAATGCATGAAATATGCATGAGTCATCATATAGTTTCTAATACTGCTGAAGATAAGTTTCTTTACATTTAGGGGGTGATCATTTTTAATCCTGGGTACCAGGGCAGATGATTTTTGGAAGGGGCATGAAACTTTTTCCTCTATTTTGTGGGGGCACGAAAATGCTAAAGAGCAATTCTTATGAGGTACGAAACTATTTAGCTTGAAAAAATTTTGGATCAAGTCATTGATCTAAGATTTGAAAGAAAATTAACAGACACCTGGAAATGATGAATCACTTGAGTGGTATGAAAATCACCTGGGACAACGTGGTATCTTTCCATAGATCCATTTTTTGCACAGAGACTTCTGGATGGGGTACTGAGAACATTTTGCTAAAAGATGGTGAGATGCAAAAACTATTTCTATGTTCAAGATGGGGCATGAAATTTTCTCTAATCGTGCAAAATTATCCCCTGCCCTGGTACCCAGGATTGAAAGTGACCACTCCCTTAAAGCGTCATTGCGCTACTGCTTTCAAAGCATAACAAGCTAGTTAGCATTACTCACAAATAAGGGAATGACATATTTGCCATAATATACTTGAATTTATGTTTTAAAAGTTTCTTATAAACTCCGATATAATACTAGAGTTTCTTATGGTTTGGTCATCTTAGTATTGATTTCTTATAAACCAGTTTCTTACAAAAAAATGCCAACGAACCTGTCTTTTATTTGTGAAATCTTCATGTTTGCCTTAGTCAAGTGGCACAACTGATTCACACAGGTTGCACAGTGCTGCACACACCACTATCATGTCATCAATTACATTTTCATCAACACCAGACTTGCTCATAAGAAGCTTGATTGGGATAGTGCTCTGGAAGATAGTGAACTTGTTTCGTAACAGGCCAATCACTCTTTCAACATGAATTCTCACATGTGCCAGCTCCCTTGACCAGTCCACTTCCTTCTGTGACAGCTGTGGCTTTCCCTTTGTGAATGCCGGGACTTTCAGTTCTGCCATGTAATAGTTTACAGAATCTTCTACAGTGAATCCTCTGTCAGCAAGCACTACATCTCCAGGGAGCAAATTACTAAGAACACCACAATCTTCAGTAATGTAAACATCTGATGATCTACCCCCATATGCTTTTGAGATGAAAATTATGGTGCCTTGGGGGGAGATGCCCACCAGAAATTTAGCAGTATTGTGGTGTTTGTACTGTGACCATGTCTGGGCTCTTGCAAGTAGATCCTGAGGTCTCTCAGTAAATACTTCAAAACAATCAATGATCACAGCACACTTGGCAAAATGCTCCCTGAAAGCTGTAGGCATTGTTTTTCTGAGGACAGCCCTATCAGGCCAAAAAATTAGGGCAGAGAGGCGTTTTGACAGAACTAGAATCCATTTGTAGAAGATTCTGCAAACTGTACTTTGGTTTACTTGAAATCTATAGGCCAGGTACTGCTCACAGAGGTTAAGACGCAATCGCATGAGGACAAGGAGAAATTCTTGGAAATTACTGAGTTTCCTGTTGTGATGATCTGTTATGAATTGTTCCACCAAGCCAAGAACTTTGACCATAACTTGGTAAGAAGGAAGACCTGTAAGAAATGCCACTTTCTTATCATCATTTTCAAAGGAGGCTTGGCTCAAAGAAACAGCAGACAAAGAATCTTTCAGTGCCAGTGTCTCAGATCTTAGGGAAAGGTTGTCAGCATGAAGAGCAGAAATCTGTTGCCTAAGCACAGTGTTCTCAGACTCCAACCTCTGCTTTTCCTCTTCTGACTTCCTTGTGTACTCAAGAAGTGCTTCCTGATCCATACTGCTAAATCTATCAGCCAAGGGCTCTGCAATGGTAGACTGCACATTCTTTGCTCCCTGGACATCTGCTCCTAACTTGTTGAATTTCTTTTGCTTTATGTGGCGAGCTGTCTCGAATCTTCGCAACTTGTTTTCCAACCTTCTCTTATCTGGAGACTTGGTACAGGGGAAGATGGAGGGTACATAATCTGGGTGCAGAGGATCATCATTTCTCTGGCCCAGAACGTAAGAAACCCAGTCTTTAGGTCTTGCTTGACTGCAAAATTTTATGGGGGAACTTATCGAAGAAAAACCCATGTCACAAGTACTTTCAATGCTCAACAAATCGAGGAAAAAAATATTTGTTTAGGCCTACCTGTGACAAAGTGGCTGCCACAAATCCATGCACTGTCAATGTCATGGGAGCTGTCAACCTTTGAAACCGATATCCAGCACCTCCGTCTTTCGGCATCTTTTGGAAAACGATGAAATTTTAGTGGGTCATCTTTTCGCCATTTATTTCTGCAATCTGGAACTTTGCAGGACTTTCCCATATTTACATTGGCGCAGAAATGTCTTGAATTTGCCCGCCAAAATGCTTGGTTCGTGCAAGGCCCTTCACTGGAGACTTTCGACCGATTCCCGAAGCGAAGATTTTGCCCCTAGTTTTTTCGCCCCTCGGCCGTAGACTCAAAGACTGGATAAAATAAAATCTGCACTTATTATCTGTTTTAGCAACGAAAAAGACTATGACAACAGCAGAATGTTACGTAAACTGTTCAATTTAATCATTGTTGACACCTGTTGAGCCCCTAAATCGTTGCAACGAGCAAATTTTTGACGATATCAAATTGCTCCGAGCTTGCGTCCGCCATTTTGGCCACGATTTTGACACTCAACATGGCGGCAAAAGTTTTGTGACGTCAATATGCATATCATGTATTCTCTATAAGTTGCTATAAAAATTTAAAAGAAGTGGACGCCGTCAATGATTTCATACAGTCTCTTTTGATTTGTTTCGAAAATTCTATTCTGCTTATACTGTTCAGTTCTATCCTCGTATCTCTTTACCTCGTGTTGGATGGCCTTCATTCTTTGTTTTAACTCTTCTATCACTACGTTTATCCCCTTCTTCTTAACATGATATTTCCTCTCTAATTCATACTTAAGGTCAACATTCGCTAATTCACCTCGCATCCACTGCTCAACAGGACCAAGATCTTTCCTTATACCTGACATTTCCGGAGCCTTCTTTTCCATAATGGTTCCTTTGCCTTCCCATTTTTATTCCTTTTCATGCCTACTTTCAATTATACCACTCTTCCAGCCGCAAGTAATAAATTGTTCATATCTGTTATATCTTTTGTTGGTATGTATCTCAATATCCCATTTACTTTTGCTGCATGTTGCTTCAATATCTTACGGTCAACATTTCTAAGACTATCGGGGGGTGCATTGCCTTATTGTCTCTCCTCCAGTACTAATTTCACAAGATCTATATCCTCCTCGAAAACTCCCTCCCTTCTCAACGTATCACAAAGATCTTTTTTTTATGCAAATATAAAAGTTTACAATGATTTCTACATCTAACTATACGTACCTAATTACTATACAACACTACAGGTACGATACCATGGGGAGCGAAAGACAATGACTACCCCATGGCCAATATAAAAAGACATGCAGCGTTCAACTAACTACGACTAAACTACAAACGATTGAAAACTAATGGATAACGTACTAGATTCTGTTCCACACCAGACGTCAGGTCAAGGTTGCGATGAGTGGAAACGATGTCGCAAGCACAGTTCATTTCGGCTCATTTGTTGCAGTAGATAAAGGGCCCGGACGTCTGATGTGGAAAAGAATTTACAATGAAAAATAATGTGTTAAGTTAAGGGACTTGGTGGTTGCATAGTTCTCAGGTTGCAAGAATCTCAATCAAAACGACCAGTTCCATGGATAAACGTTAAAGTCAATTCTAGTATGCTTCTATTCAAGTTATTAGAAAGGTCGTTATCGCCATATAACAAGAGCTGGGTCAAAGCATCATTTGAGAGATCGGCAATTTGTACGAGTGGTCGTAATAATTCAGCAATTCCAGCGAGAAGATCTTGTCGTTGAACATCAATGAAGGGCAGAGCAACAAAAAGTGCTCCGTATCCTCAATCCCATCGCTTGTTGGGCACATTGGGTTTACGGTTGTATTTTCGTACTTCACAGCTCTGAGCTCTCCGGTTCAAACGGCTCCAAAACGCACGCCAATGCCAAAAACCCAGAAAACACAGCAATAACACAACTGGTTTCCAGCATAAAGCATGGTTTGCTAAAAGTCAAATTATCACAATTAGCAAAAACAGAAACTCAGTAAATCAAAGACAAAATACGAGAGAATACAAAACTATCAGCCTAATCTACCCGACACAAGATATTATAAACACAATAGTTGAAAAAGTCAGTAACGTTCGTGAATAACAGCAAATCGATACCATAATGTTCGCATGCAAAACTACAATATTCTGCAATAATAAGTCAATTAATAAAAGTCAATAACTGCACACTCACAGACTGTTTGTTCTTGTCTACGATGGCCTAACCAACCTCTAACACAGCTCGACGAACCACCAAGTTCTTTAACACAGCTTGCAGTCTTGCAGTTTCTCAATAACCTGCTCTTCGCATTTGCAGTGCCTTTTATAAGATGTGATAAACAATAGTCCCAAAGGGTAAAGAAAAGCTTCTAATGATTCCCTTGAGTACAAAAGGCAGGTCATGGTAGGTCAAAAGGTCAAAGTCTACTTTTCAACCATTCAATTCTAAACTTTGCACAATACATCCGGCCCCAAACGTTTTCTTTGCTAGAGAACAGTTTCTTTCATCCTTCTAATCAGTGCAAAGTTCGTCATCATTTATATCGTTTTCACTTGCTTCCAACAAACAAAGTTTATCCACTGGACGTACCAATTCCGACTGAGAGGTTTTAACTTTCGCTGATCTCACGAGACCATCTCTTCCTTGATGTACAGTCAATACTCTACCTAAGCGCCAAGCTCCTCTTGGTAGTGGCTTGTCAACAATGAGAACTATGTCATTTTCTTGAATGTTTCTTTTCGGTGTGAACCATTTTTGTCGCTGTTGTAGCGTCGGGAGATATTCTCTAACCCATCTTTTCCAGAAGAGATCCGCCAAATATTGTATCTGCCTCCATCTTCTCTTGCAATAGCTATCTGCTTTGGAGAATATTCCTGGTGGGTAAGACTCATTTGATTTCAACATTAACAGGTGATTCGGAGTCAATGCATTTGCATCTCTTGGGTCATCCGAGACTCTTGTTAAAGGTCTCCCATTTACAATTGACTCGATCTCACACATGAGTGTCTGCAAACCTTCGTCATCCAAAATTTGTTCCCTCAACACCATTGTCATGACACGCCGAATTGTACGGATTAAGCGCTCCCATGCACCTCCCATGTGTGAAGCAGATGGTGGATTAAACTGCCAACTCACTTCGTTTTGAAGAAGAAACTCATGAATTTTCTCTTGATTCCATTGACGAATTAACTGCTTCAGCTCACTTTCAGCGCTTGTAAAATTTGTACCATTGTCTGATCTGATTTCCTTGGGTCTACCACGACGGGCCATGAATCGTCTTAATGCGTTGATAAATGAATCAGTGTCTAAACTATGTGCCACCTCAACATGAACAGCACGAATGATGAGACACGTAAATATAACACCATACCTTTTGACTCTGCTGCGGGCTCTCTTTACGTAAAACGGTCCAAAGTAATCAACACCAGCGTACGTGAATGGTGGCTCTCCAGGAGTTATTCTGCTTTGTGGTAGATCTGCCATCTTCTGCTGCATAGGTTGCTGAAGATGCCTTCTGCATTTGAAACATTCACTGATGATTCGACGAACTGAGGCACGTGCATTAACCATCCAAAATCGTTCTCTAATCAATGACAATACATACTCCTTTCCAAGATGACCAGATAGATGATGATAGTATCTAATGATCAGGTCGGCCACATGATTTCGCTTTGGAAGAATCACAGGATGTTTCATGTCACTTGTCTCGGTTTGCAAATGCTTCAGTCGTCCACCAACACACAGCAGACCATTCATCACTACAGGGTCTAGATTGAGGAGACTGCTTCGCTTCTTTAACTGCTTCTCTCCAGATTTCAATGTGTCGATTTCGTCTTTGTAGGAATTCATTTGAACGCATGATATGATGGCATGTTCTGCTTTCGTGAGTTCTTCTACGGTCAACTTTCCTTTCGGAACTGAGTTTGATACGGCCACTGGTATCTTCGACTTCAGGATGAGCCAGTGCTTAAATCTCAACATCCATGAAACAGCCTTTTTCAGCATAATCCAAGAAGAAAATTTCGAGAAAATCAATTCATTCATACCAATACCATGTGACTTCTCCACCATAACACTGTGTGACTGTGCGCTTTTCTTTAATTCAGCATCATCATCCTCTACTTTGAAATCTTCTGTGCATTCAACTGGCCACGTTTCATCGCTTTGCCATAAGAAAGATGGTCCATTGATCCACCTTGAATCACCAGTGAGATCTTTCACAGGAACGCCTCTTGATGCGTCATCAGCTGGGTTCATCTTCGTCTGTACATAATTCCACTGAGAAGGATCTGATCCATCTTTGATCACAGCAATACGGTTGGCAACGAACGTCTGAAAACGCTTGTTCTCATTATTGATGTACTTGATCACAGCTGTGCTATCTGTCCAAAATACAGATCTGTCCACTCGAATTTCCAACTCTCGCTTTAACATCCGGTCCAGTTTGACTGCAACTGTAGCTGCAGACAGCTCAAGTCTGGGGATCGTCATGGGCTTTAGTGGTGCTAATCTGGACTTACCAATCGCAAAGGAACAATGAATTTTACCTTCATGATTAACTGTCCTTACATATGATACAGCTCCAAATCCATCTTCTGAGGCGTCAGAAAAATGATGCAACTCCACTGTTTTAACTTCACCAAAATTCTCTGGCTTAAAACACCTCTGAACTTTCAGCTCGGCAAGTTTTGGCAGCTCTTTGATCCAGTTGCTCCAACGGCTAACAGCAGTGCAAGGAATTTCATCGTCCCAACCAAGCTTTTCACGACACAAATTTTGCAAGATGATTTTGGCTGTAAGAATGAATGGTGATACCATACCAAGAGGGTCATATATTGAAGATATGAAGCTGAGAATTCCTCGTTTCGTTGCTTCTCTCGCCGGGATATTCACATTGTACTGAAAGCAATCGTTTGCGACATTCCACTGAACTCCCAACGCTCGTTCCACAGGTAGGATGTCTCTTTCAAAGTCGATCTTCTTCAATTCTTTCGAACGGTCTTCTTCAGGAATTGCGTCTATGACTTCTCGTTTATTACTGATCCATTTCGTCAGATTAAAACCACCAAGTGATAAGAGCTTCTTGAGATCTTTGTAAATACCAACAGCATCGTCGCTATTCTTTACAGACTTTAAAAGGTCATCAACGTAGAAGTTCTTCTTTACTGTAGAAACTATGTTACCTTTGAAGTGGTCCTTGTGGTCTTCTGCTGTCTTCTGAAGAGCAAATGTAGCGCAGCTTGGGGACCAAATGCCACCAAATAGATGAACCATCATTTGTCTCTCTTCTGGTTCCTTTGTAAGATCACCATTTGGAAACCATAGAAATCTCAATGCACCAACATCATTTTCGTCTACCCGCACCTGATGAAACATAGCTTCCACGTCAGCAATCAGGGCAACATTTTCTTGCCGGAATCTCAGAAGGACACCAACTAACGAATTTGTAAGGTCTGGACCTTGCATCACGTGCTCATTCAGTGATTTACCATTGAACTTCGCAGCACAGTCAAACACCACACGAGTTTTTTCTGGCTTCTTTGGATTGATTACATTATGATGAGGTAAGTACCATACCTTTCCATTGTTTTGGCAAAGCTGCTCCACTGGAACTGTTCTTGAATAACCCTTCATTTGCAAATCGTCTATGAATTCTGCATACTTGGTGTGAAGGTCACTATTCCTTGAAAGTTTTCTTCTCAGATACGTCAGTCGACTTTCTGCAACACTACGATTGTTGGGAAGGCAAGGCTGGGGATTCTTCCAGGGAATTGCTAACACATAATGTCCATCGTATAGTTTTGCCGACTCTTCAAAAATCTTCAGTGCCTTCTTGTCATTTGCAGACATCAGTTTCTTGTCATCAGAGATGCAATCGTCAAACTCATGGTTGAAATATTTTCGCAGTTGCTCACTCAGGAGATCACTGGTCTGATTTGTGCTTGCCATACAACATTGTGCAGCTGCTGCTTCAGTCTGCCCCAAAGGTCCATTGAGTGTCCATCCAAATTTGGTTCTTACTGCAAAGGGTCCTCCGTTCTCTCCTCTTCGTATTTCTTCAGGCTGCAAAGCTTCTGGTATGTTGACACCAATCAAGAGATTCACTGTGCAGTCTTCAAGTTTTGTTGGAAGTACCAGGTCATTCAGATAAGGCCATGATTTTACATCTTCTTGAGTTGCTACTGCATCCTTGGAGATGTTCAACTTCTCGACAACGAAAGCTTGTGGTACATCAATTGATACTGTATTGTCCAGGTCCATGATTTCAAGACTAGCGACTGCACTGTCACAATTCGTCATAACATTGCTGATTGTTGCCAACGAAATCTGACATTTCTTTGTTTTAACACCAAGCTTCATCAAAAGATCTTCTGAGCAAAATGATGTTGTGGAACCATTGTCTAAAAGAGCATAGGTAATAACTTCATTGGTCTCACCTTTACCTCTGACTTTAACTGGAACAATTGACAAACTCTTGCGGTGACATCCGGCCCCAGTTTCACTCAATGTACCAACAAACGGCCTTTGATCACCAGATCCGGAAGAAATCGCTGACTGATTTGTACTCGTTGTTTTTAGTTGTTGATTCCTTTTCATCTCGAAAGCAACAATTGCTTCATGCAGTGCTGACATGTGCTTTCTTCTCACGCTGCATCCTGGAATATTGCATGACT
The DNA here is from genome assembly GCA_964020215.1 of Aurelia sp. 3 sensu Dawson et al. (2005). Lineage (NCBI taxonomy): Eukaryota > Metazoa > Cnidaria > Scyphozoa > Semaeostomeae > Ulmaridae > Aurelia > Aurelia sp. 3 sensu Dawson et al. (2005). The sequence goes on from OZ026572.1 coordinate 15,668,804, forward strand.
TCTTCTTCTTACATCCAGCAGAGAAATGGGTAGTCGACAAACAGTTATCACACAATTTCTTCTGGCGTATAAAGTTAAGTTGCTCCTCACCTAATTTCTTTTTGAACATCTCACAAGCCTCAAGTTTGTGATCTCCTTCACAGAAATAGCATTTGAAACGAGTCTCACCATTTGAAATAGCTTTTGCATCACCACCACCTTGTGCTCCTTTCGTCTGAATACTGTAGTTCATGTTTCGTTGGCCTGTAACTCTGTTCCCCTCAGTGGCTGTTGCTGACTTCTTGTCCTTCATTCCACTATCTCTTTTTCCACCATCCATGATTCCACCAAAAACGGGGTCATTCTTCTCTACAGCCACTTTTCTTACCAACTTGCGCACGTCTTCAATGTTTGGTTCCCTCCATTCTTCTCGGATATCTTGCACCTTTGACTGCCATCTTGCTCTGATATATCCTGGACAGCGTTCCAATATTCTCACCAATTTGTCTTCGTTGTTTACTTGATTAAGCCTTCCAGTTGCTCTCAGCGTTATCTCGCAGTTTTGAAGGTCGTCCGCCAAATCCATAAGTGCTTCTCTATCATTGGGTTTGATTGGTGGGCCATTTGATACCTTGTTGATCCAAGAATTAGACACCTTGTACTTGCTACCAAATCTCTCCTCTAGAAGTCGCTTAGCTTCCTTGTATCCTTCTTCTCGGTTCAGGAGTACACAGCTCTCAATCACCTTCTTTGCCTTGCCACTGCAATACTGTATAAGTAGCTGTAAGCGTCTGCCATTGTCATCTGTATCCTGCTCAACCTGATTCTCAAAGGACTTCATGAAAATATAATATCGTAAAGGATTACCATCAAAATGAATAAGCTCAGATTTAGGTAGCATACTTGCATCGGTCAGTTTCTTCATCGTCGCTAAATACTCATTTCCATACACTGATGAAACAGATGGACTGAGGGGCTGCCTTTCTGTTCTGTGTGATGACTTTGCGGTGAAATCATTGATTTGCTTGCCATCCATCAGGGGTTGAGGAACAGCGGGGTCAGGCTGGGTAAAAGGGCTGGGTCGCTGGAAGGGGGTAGGGTTACAGGGAACTGGGGAGGAGAGTGGGAATTGAAGGGGTTGGGTTCTTCCTCGTTGATTCTGTATCCATGATGAGCCAACAGGCAACTTTGCTGGTACCTGCCACGATGCAAACTGATGATCTGACAATCCTGATGTGTTAAATCCAATGTGCTTTTCTGCTTCAGAATTCTTGTAAATCTGCTGCTGAGGAAATCCATTGTCTTGATAGGAGAGGGGAGGGGTACAAGGTTTCTGGGCAGGGAATGAGGGATAAAAGGTTGGGGCAGTAGGATCGGGGAAGGAAGGGGTTCTTCTTGCGTTGTCACTTCCATAAGAATACACCAATTTTGTGCTGCCATGAGATTTCACCATTTTACTGCTTGGATTCTCCATTCCAACTGTCTGACGGCATTGGTCTTGAAGAGAATCAGCATCATAATCACCATAAAATCTTGCCGACTGACTTGTCTTCTGCTTTTCTTTTGACACTGGATGGTTCAATAACCTCTGTGAATGATCCACTGATCTCATTGATTGACTGATAACACCACTGACAACTGACACTTGGGGGCTGGATCGAGCAACTGATTGCATTGATTGATTGATGACATCACTGACAACTGACACTGGACAACTGGATCGAGCAACTGATTGCATTGATTGATTGATGACATCACTGACAACTGAATCTGGGGGACTGAATCGAGCACCTGATCTCAAATGGCTTGCAGATTTCACCAACAAACTGACACTGTGATCTGTGTTGAAAATTGAAGGAGTAATGTGGCCATCGGTTTTCAATATCTCATCCATCACCTTCTCTTCAGCTTCCAATTTCGTCAATTCTTCGTGCAACTGAAATTCTTCCCTCAACTGATTCAACTTCATTTCTTGATACGCAAGACTTTGTCTCCTTGCCAACAAACTCTCCTCTGTTATCAAATTTGCCTTTCTTGTTGCATTCTGCAGCATCTTCTTTCCTAGGGCTGATTTAACACTGGATATACTCAATGATTTTGAACATTTGGAGACACTTGAATGTTTAGAATGAGACGTTTGACTTACCGAGTCATGAGGCTGGATATCCTGCATTTCTGAGTCACCAAAATGACGCAGTCGCTGTCTCGTGCTGAGAAAACGTCCTTCTCCTTCACTGAAATATGCACAGCATTCGTCAATGTCATCTTCATCACTTAGCATTGCTTTGAATGAATCGCAGGCTTTCTGAAAGGCAATGAACACTGCTTCGAGTTTCTCTTCTAAGTGGGTCAAAGATTCACCATCTCCAGGACCATGACACACCAAAGCTGCTGATACCTCCTTCACAGTGTTCGTCAACGCTCGCTTGGCACTTGCCCTTTCCCGCTTCAGTCGAATCATCCGCTCATGGTCAACTGCATCCCAATCAATTCTGATATTCGGCTGTCTACTTCTCGTGAGTCTTTCATCACGCTTGAATGACATCAATTCATTTGGGGGCTCTTCTGAAGGCTCATAGTCATCCATCCTGTAGGCCACACACTGCTTGGAAAGTCTCAAACTGATGTATTTTCGTACTTCACAGCTCTGAGCTCTCCGGTTCAAACGGCTCCAAAACGCACGCCAATGCCAAAAACCCAGAAAACACAGCAATAACACAACTGGTTTCCAGCATAAAGCATGGTTTGCTAAAAGTCAAATTATCACAATTAGCAAAAACAGAAACTCAGTAAATCAAAGACAAAATACGAGAGAATACAAAACTATCAGCCTAATCTACCCGACACAAGATATTATAAACACAATAGTTGAAAAAGTCAGTAACGTTCGTGAATAACAGCAAATCGATACCATAATGTTCGCATGCAAAACTACAATATTCTGCAATAATAAGTCAATTAATAAAAGTCAATAACTGCACACTCACAGACTGTTTGTTCTTGTCTACGATGGCCTAACCAACCTCTAACACAGCTCGACGAACCAACAAGTTCTTTAACACAGCTTGCAGTCTTGCAGTTTCTCAATAACCTGCTCTTCGCATTTGCAGTGCCTTTTATAAGATGTGATAAACAATAGTCCCAAAGGGTAAAGAAAAGCTTCTAATGATTCCCTTGAGTACAAAAGGCAGGTCATGGTAGGTCAAAAGGTCAAAGTCTACTTTTCAACCATTCAATTCTAAACTTTGCACAATACAACGGTATCCCTAAAATTATGCTTGAATTTGTGGAAATTCAATTTGCGGAGACCAACCCTGAGTTGAGTAAGACAGGACAATCCTTTTGGATCGTGAATTCCAAAGACAGATTTCGCAGGGGGGCGGACTATCGAGAAAAGCTTTTTCTTGAAAACAGCAACAGAAGGTGCATGTCTTAATTCAGGCTCAAGCTTATTCCATTCAGATAAACAGTTTGGATAGAAGCTAGACTTGAATTTTTCTGTCCTCGCCTTTAATCTCCCAATGACATCCTGGTTACGAAGACGGTACTGTGACTGGTGAAGAGGGGGAATTGGATCTACTGTATACTCCGGGCTAAGATTGTTTACAAACTTATAGAACAAAGTGAGGCGTCTACTCCATCTTCGGGAACTTAGTGACTCCCAACCAAGGTCTGTGTACAGCTTCTCTCGAGATATTCCCCTCCATGTTCCTGTTACAGCCAAAGCAGCAGAATACTGAACAGACTCCAGCTTTTCCATTAAATTTGGTAAAACGAAATTTCCACTGAAGTCACATACTTTACCAGGAATATGATAAATAACATCGCCATAGTCCATGTGGGGTCGAACATAGAGCTTATATATTTCGTTTAGAATATGCCTGGGCAGGTATTTGGAGAGATATTTCAGCAAACCAATACCCTTCCTTGCCTTAGAGATAGCTGACTTGATGTGAGCTGAGAAGGATAGTTTTGAGTCCAGGATAATTCCTAAATGTTTACGCTCATCTACTTTCTTCACAGGTATGTCATTAAAAAGGATCACAGTATGATCAATTTCAGATTTCTTCATTGAAAATTTTAATTCAACGGCTTGTTTCTGCGGATCAGGATTAAATGACATCCTCCAAATGTAAGCCCACTGACTTATCAAGTCCAAGTCATGGTTCATATCATTGGCTGCTGTATTGGGGTCTTCTACCACTGTGAACAATGATGTATCATCAGCAAATAACTTAACATTGCACTTCAGGCCTACGGCTAGATCATTTATATAAACAAGGAAAAATAATGGTCCCAGAATAGAGCCCTGAGGCACCCCTGCTGAAATATCTCCCCAAGTAGAACTCTGTCCATTCAGCACAGTTCTCTGCTTTCGATCCTTAAGAAAACTTTGGATTAGAAGAAGAAGTTGTCCCGATACACCACATCGTTTTAATTTATAGATTAGACCATCGTGCCACACCCTACCAAAGGCTTTAGAAATGTCAAGATACACAGAACGGACATCAAGGGGAGGATTACAGTCTAAAGCTTTAAATATGGTGTGTGTTATGGAGAGTAACTGGATGACTGTCGAGTCTCCTGGAGGAAAACCTGATTGATTTGGGTTAAGCAGCTCATGTGATTCTAGGTGCGAGTATAGAGAGTCGTATATGACTTTTTCAAGTATTTTCCCAAAAATTGGTAACAGAGAAATAGGACGGTAATTCCCTTTCAGATTTTTCTCATTTTTCTTATGAACCGGTACTACATCTGCATATTTCCATATTTCAGGAAATAAGCCACGCCTCAAACAATTTGTGAAAATTATTTTAAGTGGAAGAACTAATGAGACATCGCTGAACTTTATCATCCTCACAGATATTTCATCCCAGCCATGTGCTTTATTTGGGTTAAGTGATCTTATGATGTTAAGTATATTTTCCTCACAGACGGCAAAGTCACTTATCAGAGTGGTAGTACCTTGTGGAATTTCACTACCTGTGTCGATGGTCGTGCATTGAAGTATAAAATAGTCATTAAAAATCTGTGCCTTTTCCGTTAAGTCCGTCACAAACAGCCCATTTTCTAGAAGAGGTGGGATCATGGGAATCTTAACTTTCTTTAGAACGGTGTTTATCAAAGTCCAATAGTTTTTGCTGCTGGTCCCAGGATTAGCCAAAGTATTCCCTGCCTTAAGGAAATAGTTCCGCTTGGCTTCTTCAATCAGTCTCGCGCCTTCAGATATAATCTTTTGCATACCTTCAAGCTTATCGACTGGCCTACCATTCCTCACGAAACTTTTATATGCACGATTCTTTTTCCTGAGAAAGTTTTTGATGGCTTGTGTTATCCAGGGTGCTTCGCCAGGCCTAATTGTTTTTACTTTATTTGGAATGAAGTTAGAGTAAATATTCAAAAGGACTTTATTGAGTAGTTTTACCTGTTCATTAGGACAAGTGATGTTACCAAGATGTTCTTGCCAAGCAAACATTTCGATGCATTTCCTAATGGCTATACAGTCTGCCTTGTCATAGTACCAAATTTTACGGGTGTAGGGAGGGAGTGCTATATTTGAAACAGATAATTTACCGTAAACTATTTGATGGTGGCACTGGTCATGCAGAGACGGGTGAACGCCAGACTCAATAATGAGGTTAGGTTGATCAGTAAATATCAGGTCAATGCAGGATTTAGAGTCACCCATCAAATGGGTTGGCTCTGATATCAACTGATGAAGACCATTGTCAGCTGTCATTGGCTCGAATAGTCTTCCTTCGTTATTTTCAATATCATTTTCCCACCACTGAGTTGATCTACAGTTGAAATCACCAGTAATGATAACACAGAAAGGATTTTCGGCATGCATTTTGGATAACATCAACTCAAAGTTTATTGTAAAGTTATCAAACTCCTCAGTACCCTGACTTGGGCTTCTATAAATAACGGAATAGAAGTACTTTTTCCCGTTTAAATGAATTTCATACACAATACATTCAGGAAGAGTCACCAGGTCAGAACGATTTTCTGAAGGAAGGGAATCTTTGATATATAACCCGACACCACCCCTTTTCACATTTTGAGGATGGTTACTTTTGATAAACGTGTAGCCATTTAGTGCCAGCTTTTCTTCATCAACGGTGCTGTCAAGGTGGGTTTCAACAATGCCAATAAGATCATGATTGTAAACTGAGTTGTAAGCCTCCATAAGAGAGACCCGTAAAAATCATACGCGGTAATGCTATTTAGATTCCAGGTACAGAAATCAAGTGTTTCAGGGCCTGGGTTTATTTCTAGATCACCACATAGCAAGAGTGTCTTAAAGGGGCCTGGTCAACCAACATCCCTTGCGCTCTTCAGCTGTTGCTGATCTGTAATAAAACGAAGTGGCAACCCCATTGTAGACAACGAATGATTGGCAAAACGTCTGGCTTGTCCGCCTTGCTCGCGCACGATCCGACTTCAAATCCCGTCCAGGATGAATGGCTTTTAATTTTTTTTGTCTTCAAGTGACTGCTAAGAGACAATCTTAGATATATGAAAATGAGAAACCGTTGGTGTCACATTATCCGAGAATATCACCGTTTCAAGGAAATACACAGCAAACTAATTTGAAAGAGTAAGAAACTACAATCCCCTTACATGAGGTTAAAAATAGTTTATAAAAACAGTAGCAACTTGCTGGTTAGTCCTTCCAGCCTTCAAGGATGTCAACTGGATACTGTATTGAGCAGCCATGCGCCATCTTTTCTGCCTGGCAGAAACTCTAAATCACAGGGAAACAAGGAAGAAAAGCAGCGCATTGCATTGATGTTGACCAGGGCCCTTTAAAAACCAACCACTGCGTATGAAGTATGTAGCATGTCCTACACCCAATGTAAAAATATGTATACAGGAAAAGAAATTGCCTCACAGCTGCATGCTTATAGCGAACAAGACCAATGAGACCGAAAGGGACTCGTTTGAACAGTTCTAAAGACGTGTACAGTACCGCCTTTGCAAGGTGATGTACGAGGGCGAACAAAGGCAAAAAACAAGACTGATTTGTCCCAGAGTGCACTGCAAGAAACTGCATTGTTAGTGTGAGGGGCAGAACAAAAATTGAAATTGCGATGAAACAATAAAACCAAAATAACTTGAGGGTCTGAAAAAGAATTGAAAGTGGCTTGACACTTTTCTTCGGTGGGGACGAGTTTTGTATGGATACACGGAAACACCCTATTGTTGCTCGCCATTGATTGATTTCAACCGGCATCATCGTAATGAAATCCTCTCGCTGGTCCTGAGAGGATGCAACCACCATTGCAACCACCATTGATAAATTCAAAACAGAACAACATAAAACATACGAAACTAAAGAAATTACAAACTAAACGAATTTGACGATAGTTACAATGAACACAAACTGTTACACATTCGGAAAGTAATAGATTCAGCAGCATTCTGGTGACGGATACTGCTCGTGCGCTCTTTGTTCTCAATGGGGTTTTGTGAGGTATTCGAGTGTTTCATTTGTTTGAATATCTACAAGAAGAAAAGCAGAAGTTTTGCTTTTGCGGTTTTGCATTATTATCACAGGAAAGTGGTTTAAGAAGTTCTTTTGTTGGTCTTGGTTCACACCAGGTCCCTCGAGCCGCCAGAGCCGCGCAAAAAGACCCAAAAGGTAAATGACCCTGAGTCTTTGTCCCCTGGGTCCTCTCGCACGAACCGAAAACCCAAACGACCCAGCGCGAGCCAGCCTTCAAAATATAACTTTAGGATGTTTGTCAGGAAGTTGACTCAATAAAAACACTGATGCCTCGGGGATTGGCGCATGATTTTACCGTCAAACAAGTTTTGTAAAGTTTTGTGTTTTACAAAGATCTTGCACAGATAACTCATTCCCAACACTGTTATCAGTTTCAGCTGCTGTTTCATTTTCTTTAGTTTCATCTGTTGTTTCAAGCTCTATTCTTCGGGCGGTATCCTCACTACCACTTGATTCTCTGACATCAGCTTCCATATGATCACTTTCCGTATTTCTCTGTATCTCTTCTAGCTCTATTTCGGATAACCATCCATTTTTTCTCATTGCTCTTGCTTGATCAGCCAGTCGCTGTTTACTCATCTCAATAACACCAAACTCTTTCCATATGCTAAGCATCCTTTTCCCGTAGCCTCTCTTGGTTGGCTCACTCCTATAAAAACATCTCATCACAATCTTGTTAACTTCTTAGTCTTGTTAATGGCTGAGTAAAGGTACGCTGGAGAAGGAGACAGAGGGGATGTTAATGGCAGCCCAAGATCACGCGTTGAGGACGAATGCTATAAAGAGCCGCATAGATAAACAAGATGTTTCACCTCTTTGCAGAATGTGTGGAAAACGAGAAGAGTCTATTGCGCATATAGTGGCTGAATGTGAAAAATTGGCCCAGAACCAGTACAAGAACTGGCGGCATGATAGAGTTGGGAAAGTAATTCACTGGGAGCTTTCCAAGAAATATGGGTTCGATTGTACAGAGAAATGGTATGATCATATTCCAGAAGGCGTGTTAGAGAATGAAAAGTCAAAGATCTTATGGGATTTTAGAATTGAAACGGATCAGCAGTTGAATCACAACTGACCTGACATCGTAATACACGATAAAGAGAAAAATTAATGCAAAATCATTGACGTTTCATGCCCGTTTGATGGAAGAGTGATCGAAAGAGAAGAGGAGAAGAGGGAAAAGTACGAAGATCTTAGAAGGAAAGTGGCAAAACTATGGAATGTCAGGAAAGTGGTGATAATACCAATCATCATTGGAGCTCTTGGTACGCTGAGCAAAAACTTTAAGAGACATGTTGAGCAACTTGAAATGGGACAGATGACATCTTTATTACAAAAGACTTGTGTACTTGGCACGGCGAAGATAATTAGAAGGACTCTGGACACCTAAGATTGAGGGATTCAATCCGCTGCCCAGAAAAAGTCAATGCCTTGGGGGCGGATCCCGCTCCCTGTTTATCCCTTCTGTTATTTGAGATATGGCAACCTAATTTGGTAAGAAGATTGTTCATTACATAGACAATGAATTTTTGAAACAGCAACTCAATTAGTGATGTTGTCGTTGTTGCTGGAGTCTGATTATCAATATGATGTCATATGACGTCATTGAAATGAAAGCATATCAAAAGGTTGCAAAACTTGACGTTTCGTAAAGTAATTGCTCAATCTGTTATTTATCAATGACATTGGTGAAAAAGTGATATCGTCACGGATCCGACTTTTTGCGGATGACTGTTTGTTATATGGAGAGGTTAACTGTACGCAAGACAAAGATTATCTCCAAGCAGACCTAGATGCCCTGCAAAAGTGGACGGAAAGCTGGCAAATGCGCTTTAATGCCACAAAATGCAACCTTCTTCCTATGCATAGGAAAGGAGATCAGAACATCAATTCATACAATCTGAACAACCACATATTGGAAGCAGTTGAGCACAACCTTTATCTTGGAGAAGAACTTCAAGGAAATCTCAAGTGGGACCATCATGTTGGCAATGTTACAGCAAAAGCCAACAGAGCGCTTGGTTTTATACGAGGAAACCTATATATGTGCCCACCGGAAATCAAAACAACAGCATATTATACACTTGTACCACCCCACTTAGAGTACGCTGCTGCAGCCTGAGATCCTCACCAGGTCAAGGATATTCAAAAATCAGAAGCAGTACGACGGCGTGCAGCCTGATTTGTTACCAGCAACAGGGGCAGAATCCCTGGATCCATGACGAAAATCCTTGATGATCTCCACTGGAGCTCCTTAGAGAAGAGGAGGAAAATTCAGAGGCTCACCATCCTCCACAAAGCCTATAAAAAGGAGATCGCTATCCCTATCCCTGAATACATCAAGATACAAGAAAGAAGTACACGTCGTAGTAGTTTCAGCATTGAAGGAGAGGCACTGAGATACATACAGCCTATTGCCAAGAGAGACTACTACAAGTTCAGCTTCCTGCCAAGAACCATTACTGAGTGGAACAGCCTTCCACCTGACGTCAAAGAACACCAAAAAGTTGACTCATTCAGACAAGCTGTTAAACAGCACATTGGATAAACAAAACCATTGTTTTCGTTGTCCTCTAAAACTACTGGAAGAGTGTTATCTTTGTTGTCACGGCATGTGGTACGTCCATGTTGAATGCTTACTTTATTTTCTATTTCATCTTATTTTTTGTCCGTCTTGGTACAGTGATAGTTAATCCGTTCAGGCTCTGGAAATTGGATATGCCAGCATACATTGCCTCGTCCTCAATGGACAAATTCCACCCTTCCTTTTCGTTCTCTTTTCTACTCAAGAAACATAGCATATGCTTGCAGACTCAATAGCAAGATCCTTATCAGTGTGATGCCTCGCAGCGGCTTTACTGATTACTCGGATAGATGTAGCTGTAGAATTGAATACATTGATCAAAATACATATTCATTCAAAGTTTATACTTAATTGGGCAAACTAAACAAGATACAAAGCATGTTTTTCTCATAGTGTGGCACGAAATCTTGGTTTCTATGGAGACATGGCTAAAAATATAATGTCGAAATTTTTACAGTATTATTGCTGTATGATACAAAGTTAAGCTTACCAAGTCTCAGAGGTCTGCTGTAAACACAGAAACATGTATAAACAGAAACGTAAGAGGGGACGGGGCGCGCCCCCTCCCAAGTCAGATAGGTTTAGCCCGAAACTCTAGAATGGCTCTCCGATTTTATAATTTCTGCATCTGAGTTAGGCTTTCTGCTATGAAGAGATTGGTACTTCATTCAAATCGGTGCAGAATTCATGGCAGCACATTCCTGCAAAAGCCACCACATTTTCTCCTTTTGGGGCCGTAGCGATGCCTTCAATCATAAAATATGATACTGCTGAAAGATCTTTGATGAATTACATTGGTCAGACCAGAAAATACGACGCTGCTTGGTGTAGGCTCAATGAAAAACAGAGAAAGATTTATCCTTGACAAGTTATCAGAAGAAGAGGATTTATTTATCCTTGACTTTTGATTTGTAATCAGGAGAAGGTATGATCCCAGATTAAAGAGTTGAAGCCTAGTGCGCTAGAATATCCTAACACGAAAAATTCTAAAAACAAAATAATCAAACGAATTTGTTCCATTAAGGTTCGGTTAACGTTTATAGCACAAAATTACCAAAATATTCTAAGAGACAAATTGTTTGTGGAAGAGTCCGAAGAGTGTAGGGATTCTAGCCATATCAAAATGATGACTAGCAAATATGGTAAATAATACTTTCCAGGAAAATTTAGTGCTGAACAGAGCTTACCACCTTCAAAGGGTATTTTGTACCTTGTGTTTAAAACGTAATCCAAATTATTTCAACAGGCAACGCAGATCCTGAGCTACCAAAGACTGCCTCAGATTCTCCTTCTTCCTTTGAAGATATACGTTTTCAGAAAGCTGCATATAATTCATCTGCCCTTTCAAAGTTGTATTTGGATATGAAGACGGACCACAGGACATAATAAGACATCATGTCAAAATACTTCAAGTATGCCTTCAGCAACAGCCTCCCTGAGATATTTCTAAAAAAAATAACAAAAGATTCACTTTACATCGTCGTAGCCCATTTGAAGAATCGGAGTAACCCTCTGTCCATATAGTTCCAATTTTCTGATCTCTACCTAAAGAGATTATTTTAGGGGCAGAAACTTTCGCGGGCAGAAGCTTTCGCGATTTTCGCGTTTTTCGGCCTTTTCGCGAAAGTTTCTGCCAAGGCATAACCTAAAGTCAAAATTTGCGAAAGATTTTGCTAGCGACATTACAGAAAATTCTCGACTCGCGATAGTTTTTTCTATCCAATTTTTTCGTTTATTCAATATTATTATTATCAATTTGTTTTACGTTGGCAACTTACATAGCTATATATAATTAAAAAAGCTAATTCAAGCCAACAAATTAATACAATGCTACATGAATATATACAAGAAACATAAGTCGATAAAATTACAAAATTCAAAAAGTTCATATCAATTTACAAAGTTCATATTAAAAATGGTGTAAAACTATAAAAACTATAAAAAGCCGAGCCGAGGAATATACTGCCTGCAAAGTCTGCAGTCGCAGCCTTCATTGTTGCAATATTTGATTTTATTCTTGAATTGTTGCACAGAAGAAGAATCCTTAATTTCCTGTGGAAGAGAGTGCCAAATACGCTGCCCTCTGTATCGGGCTGATTCAGTACCATAATTAACTGTATGTACCATAGGAAGTAAAAATGTATTGGCATTTCTCAAATTATATGTGACACTTCTTTTCAGAAAAATTTCATCCATAAAACTGGGGTTTAAATTATTTGTAGTTTTGAACATTTCAGTCATTAGCAATTGCACATTTTTCTGGTGTATTGTTACAGATCTATCTTGTTCTAATAATGATACAAAGCTGGAAGTATAGTCTTTATAAGCTATTCGTAAGGCTCTTTCATGCAGTCTGTTAATCTTGTTATTCATTTTTCTGCTATGGAACATCCATACCAAAGGACAGTACTGAAACTGGCTAGTTACGAATGCTCTCATCAAAAGCCCCAATTTATCAGTTCCAAGATATGTGGACATGCGTGACAAGGCAAATAGTTTGTTGGCAGCCTTTTTACAAATATTGCTTACATGCTTTTCAAAGTTGAGATTTGAATCAATCAACACCCCTAAAAGTTTCTCCTCTTGTGAATTATCAACGGTACAGTTGCCAATATTTATGACGACATCTTGATTTGTTCTTTCACCAAAAATCATAAAGTGGCATTTGTCTTCCTTAAGTTTCATGTAATTATTTCCAAACCATTCAATTATAATTTTGGAGTCATTTTCTAACATGGAGATTACATTTTCGAGACGCATATCGCACGTATAAATGGTTGTATCATCGGCATAGTTACATATATCTGTCTCTTGAATCGATAACAGAAGGTCATTGATGTAGATATCGAAAAAGAGAGGTCCAAGGACGGATCCTTGCGGAACACCAAGCTGAACATGCTTATAGTTACTGAAAGAACCATTGATTTTTACTCTTTGTTGCCGATTTTCCAGATAGCTGTAGACAAGCAATAAAGCTTCACGGCTAAATCCGTACTCATGTAACTTAGCAATCAGCAAGTCATGTCGAATACAGTCAAAGGCCTTTGAAAGGTCCATGAATATAGCTCCAACTTTTCCACCCTCGTCGAGGCACGTTCTCCATTTTTCAATTGCCCGTATCAATGCATGTTGTGTATTGTAGCCCTTACGAAATCCGCAAAGCAGAGATGATAAATACTGAGACATATATGCTGATATTTGAGTACCCATGAGCCTTTCAAATACCTTTGACACTGTTGGGAGCACACTGATAGGTCTGTAATTACCCTTGAAGGTTTTGACCTCCTTTTTAAAAAGAGAAGATACATCGGCTAATTTCAATTCATCAGGAAAGGAAGACTGTTCTATTGAGTTATTAAATATGATTTGCAAGGGTGCAGAAACTATTTCTGATTTGGATTTTAACAACTTTGGAGGGATACTCTTGGTAGTGGTTGCTTTAGAGGGGTTTAGCTCACTAATCCCATTTTTGATATTTTCAATGGAAACCTTTTCAAATGAGAAACAACCATTGTTTTCATTGAATGAACGAATTTTTGAATACTTGGGTGCCTCGAAAATTTTAACACTATTTGATCGATGGGGTCACTGATATCTTCAGAGGCAAGAATAATATTTTCATTTTCGATAATTCAAAGAGAATCAGTGATTGTGACAAAAAAGTTATTAAACGTTTCAGCTACATCAGACTCACTCGACACAATTTTCCCTTCTTCCACCAACGTTATTCGTGATTTTGATGAGCTCTTATCCGAAATAAAAGGTTTGACTGTTTTCCAAAATTTTTTGTTGTCTGTAACTGCTGAGATGTCAATTTGATTATAAAAATCTCTTTTTGCCTTACGGGATAATTTAACGCAAAGATTGCGCTGTCTGCGGAAAGCATCCCAGTTTTCAGCTGTTCTATTCTTATTATACTTATTCCTTAGCCTCGTGCGTCGCATGAAAGCCTTGTGAAGAGTTCGGTTCATAAATGGGCTGTCATTCGCACGAATGCACCTCTTTTTCATCGGTGCATGGTTATCTAAGACATGTCCAAAGGCACCCTGAAAAGATGTATAAGTCAAGCGTTGTACATCAAGGTCAGCAATTTGTTTCTGAAGATCCTGTCGAAATACTTCTTCTTGAAAGTTTCTATAGTCTCTGTAGTTAACTACGTTTGGTTTTTGCTTATCAAAAGAAGCTTTCAAAACTGTAACGACCATTTTTTGAAAATCTGATAATCCAGTTTCAACAGCCGTTGTTTGTTGAAAGTTCCTCCCTCTGTTTGTCAATATCAAGTTAATGCACCTTGGGTTACCGGACTTGAAACACGTAGGCTCTCTAACTAGGTTCTTAAGGTCGAAAAGATTCATAAAGTGGTTTATCTCCTGATCCGTTTCAACTGCATTAAAGTCACCAACGAGGATAAAATTTTCATATTTTTCGCTATAATGGTCTATTGCTTTGCCTAGCTCATCAAAGAAGTAAGTCTAAAGTTTTCGCGTTCCTTAATTCAAGTTTTTGCGTTGCTGTTCCTTAATCACCCCGATTTTTAGTCTCTTAGGCTATAAAGCCTTGTAAATTGTCTATGGGTGACCGTGACCGTGACTATGGTTAGTACTGAAAATGAATAGAAAATTATGTTTTCCCTCTAACCTTTCTTCAGTTGGGAAAGTTTTTTCACGCGAAAATGCATCTTTTTTTCTCGATCGCGAAAGTTTTTGTTGCGAAATTTGCCGGAAAACACGTCATTCGCGAAAGTTTATGCCCGTAATTTCGCGATTTTTTCTTCTCGCGAAACTTTCTGCCCGCGAAAGTTTCTTCTCCTAAAGTAGAAGAAACAGACTGATTACATGAGTCTCAGTTTTTTAAATTGAATTGGATAATGTTTATGGCTTCGAACTGAGACTTATGAAAAGGCAGCTGCAAAAATATCCGCATTCAGATCGCTACCTTCTTAATAAGGTCACACCATGTGCCTATTCTTAGCGTCTGATTGGCTGATTAGGAAGAATGCTGATGTTGGAGCGAAAGCAGACTACGACTGAGTAGAGGGTGTCGCGGGTTTGGCAGAGAAATAAAGCGGGCTTTGCAAGTATTCTCTGTCTTCGTACTCTCTTTGCAAGATGGAAGATCGTCTCATGGAGCCACATTTAATGTGCAATAGACCATCTCGACAATTAACGAAGGAGTCTGCACTGCATGCTGAAACGGCTGGCTTGGCATCTGCTGCATCTGTCCGGGAACAAAAGGGGGTTCGGGGACATGGGATGTGCTGGTAAACCTAGAACAGGGGGTTAGGATGATAGGAAACGAGGGTCATTGGATAAGGTTGGGGAATTTGCTGAATGATGGAGCACACTGGATTGGGTATGAGGTGTGAGGTCTTGGGGTACTTGACTGCATGATTTCTGAATGCGCTCCTTGGCTTGAATAATCTTCTTTTCCTGCAACGACATCATTACCAAGAATTCATTCTGCAATTTTTCGTAGTCTTCCTTTGCTTCCGCCAATGCCCTTGCTGCCATTTCTCGTCCATTCTCATCTCTTGTTGTCTCCATGATCGACAACTTTCCGCTCATGTACGCTAAAATTTGCTTAAGACAACATGATACAGCCAATAAATCGCCTTGGCCTTCTGACTCCGACGCTGCTATGTTCCTCTCAAGTTCATCACGAATTTTTCGAATGATAAACAACTTCGACTTTCCATCTGTGTTTTCAACCAGCATGTCCCTCAGTTTGTCGTAGTTCATTTTGTAGAGTTTTGTCTCTGTTGACACCTGTAGCTCCTCTATTCCTTCCATTTCTGTATGAGCTCAACTCTGTCCTTAGATCAAAACTCTTCCAATGATGTCACGACGAACTTCAGAATTAGTACATCACAAAAGCCAGGTCTACAATCAGTTACAAAATTGTTGAGCCAACCCCAGACTTCCAGTTTTTTTGCCCCTGTTTCCCCCTCCCCCCCCAATAATGTTGTAGTACCACAAAAAGTTGCCGAATCACGCGTGTCATCTCGACCAGGTAATTTTTTCAAAACAACATTGACATGGGGGGAAGGGGGGACGAAAATGTCATTTTTTCAAAGGTGGCTCAACAACTTTGTAACTGATTGTCTGATAATGCAGCACCTTTTAATGGATGTAAATCAAAACCATTTTCTTTAAACACTGTGAAATTAACTGTATTTGCAATACATTGGTAGATAAATGCCTCAGAGTTTTTTGGAAATTCTAGAAGCTTATGAAGCCTCGCAGCGTCCCTTTGAAAATATGCCTACTTTCGACAGTTTTTCGTAATGTGCCTACTTGTTTAGGCCTTGCAATAATCAGGTTCGACGAAGAGGTATTGCACAATAATTATTTTTGTTAGCAAGGGAGAGTTTAATCAACTTTTTGAATTGCTAACATTGCCTTGTTTAATGAAAGTGGTGGAGCTGCATAGATTTCTGTTAGTTTAGGGTAATTCTCTGGAATCTGCCTGTTTTTGTCACGATGACAGGGTCATACGGAAATGATAATTATCTGCTAGGAAAACTGGTTTCGTGAAGCTTTACTGATGTATGTTCATATGCAACAGCTATCAAATAGATACCGTGTCTGCGATAGCCTCTGTCTGGCTGTAAACTTACAGGAGTTCGGTTGTGCAAAATTCGCCATTACACAAAAAGAAAAAAATGATTCTCGAACGAAATTACAAATTCTTTAGCGGAAATTCATGATACATTCAGAATCGAACGTCTCTTCGCACAATCATTCCCATAAACGAAACAATGTTATTCCCATAAACGAAACAATGTTGTGCCGTACTGTATTTGTGTCTTTCAAAGGAATCATTTCACTTGAGCAGGCGCGGGAAATTTGAAAAATCGACATTTACATTTCAAAGGGCATACGTCACTCCTTTGAAAATCAATCATAATTCTTTTGGGAAAGGACAAAAGCCCTATAACAAATCACTTCTTATTGGTCCACTCAGCCCACAGTGATTTGAAAGCATAAATAACCAAATAAAGATAATGACGTCACCGAGTTAGGGGTTGAGATTGAGAACAATTCTCACCAACAATTCCCACTTTTTAAAGTTCCTTCAAAACGGCCAAAAGCCTCCATAAAAGGTCAATAAAGTCAACCAAAATGTAGCAAAGGCCTGTGAGTAGACATGTGCGAAGTTTTAAGCAAAAAGCTGGCACTTTTTTTATATCAATATAAAATATTACAATATATGCTACATTCTACTATACTTTAACTACTATGCAACACTACAAGGACGATGCCGAGAGGAGCAAAAGACTATGTCTACCCCATGGCCAACACATGAAAATACACAACTAAGTCAACAACTAAATAAACACCTATAAAATGGTACACATACGATACGATACTGATGGATACTGGAATCTGTTTCGCATTGGCATGCAAGTTCATCGACGGAGGCGCCGGATGCCGAACAACACTGTTCAAGACATTGCGCCTTTAAGTTGTCGGGGTTTATGGATCACAACATCGTAGATGCTAAAAACAAAGTTTGAACTTATGTGTAGATGAATTTCAAACCTTAAATCCAATGCGAAACAGACTTAAACAACGGGAAAGAAACAAATAAAAGAAGGAAAAGAGACTTTGCGATTGGGGGGGGGGGGTATAGCAGCTGCTTCAAGCCACTTCAATTGAACAGGCCTGTTTGATGAATGAAAGTTAGGGTTAATTTGAGTACGTTTTTATTAACATCAATAGAAAAGTCTTTATCACCATACAATAAAATTTGGATCAGCGCGTTATTTGGAAGGCTGTTTATTCGAACATATGGTTGCAATAATTCCGAAACTCCAGCGAGAAGATCTCGTCGTTGAATGTCAAATGAAGGGCAGAGCAACAAGAAGTGCTCCGTATCCTCAATGCCATCGTTCGTTGGGCACATTGGGTCAATGGTATCTCGGAAATTATGCCTGAATTTGTGAAATTTTAATTTATTGAGACCGACCCTTATTTGGGTAAGATACGGTCATTTTCATTTCATTTCATTTTAAATTTTTTATACACGGTGGCCCCATCAACCAAGAGTGGCTGCTTTTCAGGGGGCCGTGGAAAAAACCTAATTACAATGCTACTAAAATAAAAAGAATATTTACAATGTTAAATTAGAATAAATGAAACATTAAAATCTATTTACATTTCAGTCTACATTTAAAAGTAGACACAGAGGGGGCTAGCTTGACCTCATGTTTTAATTCATTCCAAACCTTTGCTCCACGGAACGAAAATGCTTTTTGGCCATTACTTGTTTTCATTCGTGGAGCAAGTAAGTCAGTCTCACGATTTCTCAAATTTACAACCTCCCGTGTCGAGTTTCTCGTGAATAAATTAGAGAGGTAAGTGGTTGCGAGACCACTTATTGATTTGAAAACAATGGTAGTCGTCTCTTGTTTGATCATGTCGTGGACTGTCGGCCATTTCAGCTCTTTAATCAAGTTTGCTGCTGGTGCATCATAGCTACTGTTGGTAACTATTCTCGCAGCACGATTTTGTAACTTTTGTCGCATCAAAAGGCGAGATTCTCCACAGCTACCCCACACAGAGCAACAGTAGCGAAAATGGGGCTCAACGATACCTCTATACATCTGACTCAGGGTATGCTTTGGAAGCAATTTCTTAGCATATTTTAGGAATCCCAAAGAGCGAGAAATCTTTGAACGTAAAGCCTTAGTATACTCATCCCACACAAGATGTTTATCAAGTTGTACTCCCAAGTATTTCGCATTATCTACAACATCAATATGCGAGTTGCCAATGGCGAAAGATGGGGTCGGTACTAATTTATCTGATATCTTCTTGATGTTAGGCCTAGAGCCTATAACCATTGCTTGTGTTTTGATTACATTGAGAGACAACTTATTACCTTCAAGCCACTGTTTCAAAGAGTCTAGATCACTGTTAGGGGTTTCATTAAGCTCGTCGATATTCTTAGAAGAATATGATATACTGGTATCATCGGCATATATCGTTACTTCACTGTTTTTAAGAGCAAATGGCAGATCATTTATGTATATGAGGAATAAAAGGGGCCCAAGGCAAGAGCCTTGAGGAACTCCACATTTTATTTCTTCCATATTTGAGGCTATCCCATTCACTCAACAAAGCTGCCGCCTGTTTTTCAGGTATGAGGAAAACCAGGTATGTTCAAGGCCAATCACTCCATACTTTTCTAACTTTTGGAGTAGAATATCGTGATCTACAGTATCGAATGCCTTTTTCAAGTCAATAAATACTGTAGCAGTGAATCTACCTTTGTCCATATTAACATACCAATCATTTGTAGACTTCAGCAGACAAGTGACAGCGGAGTGTAAGGACCTAAACCCAGACTGTTTATAGTATATGAGCTTGTTTTTATCTAGATACTCATAAAGCTGGTTAAAAACCAACTTTTCAAATACCCTAGACAAGAAAGGAAGCACTGAAATCGGCCTATAATTTGATCGATCATCAGATTGACCACTTTTAAAGATGGGGGCAACTCTAGAAATTTTCCAACAATCTGGGAATACACCAGTTGCCATAGAAAGATTGAAAATGTTGCAAAGTGATTCACCGATGACAGGAAGCGCAATTTTCAAGAAATGATTGGCAATACCATCAGTGCCAAAACCCAAGGACTTTTTGAATTTTCCAAAGACCTTCTCTACCTGAGCAATATTTACAGCTTGAAATTCAAACCGCAATTCAAATTAGATTCTAAGTTTTCCATTAAATTTGATAAACTGATGGTTTGACTGAATTCACATACTTTATCTGGTATGTGATAGATAACATCCCCATAGTCCAGAAATAGATCATCCAGTGATCCGGTAAGCCTATCGGGTCATGAATACCAAATACAGATTTTGCAGGGGGGCAAATTATTGACAAAAGCTTAATCTTAAAAACAGCAACAGACGGTGCAAGCCTGATTTCTGGATCGAGCTTGTTCCATTCAGATATGCAGTTAGGATGATAAAAGCCAGATTGAAATTGTTCGGTTCTTGCCCTCATCCGCCAAACGACACCCTGGTTGCGAAGACAGTAATTTGACTGATGAGGTTGTGGGATTGGCTCCTTTGCGTACAGGGGTGTGAGATTATTCATAATCTTGTAGAACAAAGTAAGGCGTCTACTCCATCTTCGGGAGCTCAGCGACTCCCAGCCAAGCTCAATGTGTTGTGGCGCCGTGGTGTAATCCTCTGACATTGCAGCCAGAACCGTCAGGCGGAGTGGGTTCGAGTCCCGGTAGGGCCCCACCACTTGAGCGTCATGACAAGGGGTCGCGGACTCGATTAGGTCTACTCTATTTCTGCGATCCCAGCGCTTGGCGCTGAAAAACGCAACTTCACCTTCACTTCACCTTCAATGTACGGCTTTTCGCGTGATGTTCCCTTCCAAGTTCCTGTTACTGCACGGGCAGCAGAATACTGAACAGATTCTAATTCTTCCATTAAATTTGATAAACTGATGGTTTGACTGAATTCACATACTTTATCTGGTATGTGATAGATAACATCCCCATAGTCCAGAAATAGATCATCCAGTGATTCTCTTTAACAACATACCCGTAAAAAAGTAAATGAACATAAAGATGAAAGCTGGCACTCATTTGATGTAAAATGACAAATAGGTTAACAATTCCCACTTTAAACACTACTAAATGACTTCAATTAGTTTTCTAAGGCACCAAAAGTGAGCAATGTCGCTGTGATGTGATTCCTAAAAGTTTAGCTTTGATGTGCAAAGTATTGTTCGTTTTTGGTCATAAATAGGAGTCTCCCCTCCCACTCACATCAAAGCCTATGTTCTTGTGATAAAGAAGGTATGTTTACCCTTGCAAAGAAGCACAAAATGGAATGAGCAATGTTAATGAGAAATGTACTGAGCACTGAGCATTGTGGCGAGCGACGATGACGTAATTCACCATGAAGACGAACTGCATCATGCACACAAACTGCTCGCACCCTGTTGCCATCTTCAGTGCGTTCGAGTTGCCAGGGTATGATGAAGGTTTGATAGTATCGAAAAGCGTTATGATTACGTTCTATCATGATTTGAACGAAAGGAAAACGAACTTTAAATATTCACTATTTCAGACAATTAGAACATTTCTTGCAAAATCGCGGAAAAACGCGAAATGCAAAAATCACGTAAAAAATTTCCAGTTGATGAAACTCCTTAAGCCCAATGATTATAACAACTTTGTATCTATAACATTCTGCAAGCAAAATTGTGCGTCATTGCTTTCATCACCTTTCTTGAAAACTGGAGTTAAAGTTGCGAGCCTTTCAGACAATCAGTTCCAAAACTGTTGAGCCAACCCCAGATTTTCAGTTTTTTGCCCCTGTTTCCCCCGCCCCCAAAGTCAATGTTGTAGTACCACAAAAAGTTGCCGAATCACGCGTGTCTTCTCGACCTGGTACTTTTTTCAAAACAACATTGACATGGGGGAAAGGGGGACGAAAATGTCCTTTTTTTCCAGGTTAGCTCAACAATTTTGTACAGTAGTGTCCCGCATATAAGAAGCAACATTTTCAATTTCAGGTCTGATATGTTTCTTATAAAATGAGATATAAATTTCCAATCAGGGTGAAGTTTGTTAAGTTTCTCATCAGAAAAATTATGTTCTATCAATGAACTACTCAGACACAAGTTGTGTGATTCATATAAAACACATTATTCTGATTTGCATTTGTAAATTTTCACAACCACGAAAAGCTACAATTGTTCAATGAAGGTGCTTTTGCTTCATCTGCATGCGAAATTATTGTTTTCGTTTGAATAGCTGTACAGTATGATTCAACTGCAAAACGAATTTGTCATAGTTTTAAAATTTCTAACACATACATAGTTTTTGAATAAGAAACAAGCCTTTTTCAGACCTGCACCAGTTTCTTATAAGATGGGGTATTATTTCAAAAATAAAGGTCTGGTATTTCTTAAATTCATGTTTCTTATATGCGGGACACTACTGTAACTGATTGTAGGCCTGCAGAGGGAGTCAAAATACCCTCTGCTACCAAAATGTCAGACCAAGACCCTGCAAAGTAATTAAAAACTTTTGCGGTGGAAGCACTTATCAATGTTCGTTTATGCTGAATGTTATCGACTACCGACTAGTTCAAAAATCACGATTATATAAAGATCGCTTACTAAACAAAAGCTGTTCATCCTACTTGGACGGGGGTAATCTCGGAATGTTTCCAGATCGTGTCTTTCTGCAACTTTAAATTTCAAAAAAATTATTGATGATAAATTTACGCTCCTCACAGTGGCATTAATGAAATCTCGAAACTTCAGAAGCTTCAAAACAGAGCAGCTAGGATCATCACTAATAGCAGTTTTGATGCCCCTAGCAAACCACTGATCCAGAATATAAGTTGGAAAACAGTCAATGATTTGATTAAACACGAAAGCAGGACAATGGCAAATAAGTCTATCAGCAATACAGCTCCCAAATATATAAGTGAAATCGACGTGTCCGAAGGAAAGCGCAACTTGGTTATGAATCTCAGGACGAACAAAAAGACAACAATCATTGTTATTCATTCTATTCATTCGACATATCCAGTGGTTAAATAGGCAAAGGCCTAAAGTTCAAATTATATGACTCAAATCATTTTTAGTGTTCAAATTTTCTAGAACGTTTCGAATCAACACGATTCATTATGAACTCATGAAAACTAAGAGTAAACAAGGTATTTATAATCATGTGGTATTCTCAAGATAGATGCAAAACACTTATAAATTATGTAATGTAGTTATCAAAGGAGAAAAACGCCGAGAAGAAATTTACCTTGGGAAAACTAAAAAAGACAGAGTGGAATTGACGACTGTTGGGAATTCAATGATGGCCGATCTCGTGCTATTAGTAAACTCTCAAAAATAAGTAAGTCACACTCCCTAGAGGCCTTAGCTATGATGTTGAAATCATCGAGAGAACCAGCGTGCCCAGTCCTATTGATATGATCTTTCACGGAAGAAAAGCTTCCAACAATGGGTTTCCCTTGTTTGTTAAAACTAAGGTGCTCGCGGCTGCGGACGGCCAGGTGGCGGGATGTCTTACCAAAGTAGCTAGCACTGCAGCTAGCGCACTGAAATTTGTAAGTAACCGACGAGCAACAGAGGATAGGGTTCCTACCTCTGTTGCTCGCCGGTTATTTACAAATTTCAGTGCGCTAGCTGCAGTGCTAGCTACTTTGGTAAGACATCCCGCCACCTCGCCGTCCGCAGCCGCAAGCGCCTTAGTGTTAACAAACAAGGGAAACCCATTGTTGGAAGCTTTTTTTCCGTGAAAGATCATATCAATAGGACTGGGCACGCTGGTTCTCTCGATGATTTCAACATCATAGCTAAGGCCTCTAGGGAGTTTGACTTACTTATTTTTGAGAGTTTACTAATAGCACGAGATCGGCCATCATTGAATTCCCAACAGTCGTCAATTCCACTCTGTCTTTTTTAGTTTTCCCAAGGTATATTTCTTCTCGGCGTTTTTCTCCTTTGATAACTACATTACATAATTTATAAGTGTTTTGCATCTATCCTGAGAATACCACATGATTATAAATAGCTTGTTTACTCTTAGTTTTCATGAGTTGATAATGAATCGTGTTGATTCGAAAAGTTCTAGAAAATTTGAACACTAAAAATGATTTGAGTCTTATAATTTGAACTTTAGGCCTTTGCCTATTTAACCACTGGATATGTCGAATGAATAGAATGAATAACAATGATTGTCGTCTTTTTGCTCGTCCTGAGATATATAAGTGAATGTTCACAAGAGATTCACAAGATGCAACAAGGCAGCTACGCAATACAAACAATGACATAAAGCTGCCAAAGAAAAGGGCATGTAATGGGCAGAAGCCATTTTCGTTTGGAGGTGCTAAACTTTGGAAAAGTCTAGATACCGAAGCTAAGCAGGCAACCTCTTTGAATCGATTCAAATCTTTGATTTAAACATTTCCGTTTTGATTTTATATTGATTTGACAGTTCGGTTTTCCACTTTGTACAGTAGACGAGTTGTAACAATTTTTTCTTTTTTGACTGGTATTTTAGATGCATGGCCCCTTGTAAACAAGCTTTGCTGAAAGCGCTACCATGCTTAGATAATTGATGATGTGATGTGATATTAGTTGGTATATCATAAGAGCTCTATCAAACCCCCGGCGGCCTCTTCAATTTCTGACATTCTAGAGGAGAGCTTAATAGAGAGAGGGCTGATCACAGAGGGGGGCTTATTCACAAAATCAGATGACAAGGACATATATGACAGCTTTTCAGTTCCTTTGCCCCATATTTAGCAAATTCAATATACAATTGGACGAGTCAAAAACATAAATTCGACACAGTTTTGTCCCAAACCAGGTCAGAATGAACATACAGACTTGTTTAGCTAAAGAAACTCAAAGTCTTTGGTAAATTCTGGAATCTGATATAAGTGGGGGAGCTTAATAGAGAGGGTGCTTAGTTATAATTTTGGCTCAGAGGGGATGGACTTACTAAAGAGAGAGGCTTGATAGAGAGGGGGATAAATAGAGCTTTTACGGTAACAGCACTCTCCGGGTTGGAATCCTTGAGAAACTGGCACTCCCACGCAGGGTTATCGGGCCTACCAGATATTCAGTAGACCACTGTGAAATCCCCCTCAACAATAAGATCCGTTGACAAAGAATTTACAAGCAAAGTACCTGAGTTGGGTAGTTGATATACTGAAGTGCTGTGTTACTTGCAAGCATCGCACCAAGATAACAAAGTGCACACAGAAAATACATCACTCTTGAAGTTTCATCCTTACTATCTTTATGATACAGCTTTATAACTGAAAAGAAATTGTAGATGCAGTTGCAAATATTGATAAGTGACGAATGAACTGCTTGAAGTATCGAGAAATTAAAAAACAAAATTATACGCTTTTTTATGTGAGACTCATCTGAATATGAAACGCCAGACAGCGATAATAACCCAAAGTACAAACCAGATCAATGCAAAGCTGTATCGTCTGCATTACGAAGAAAGCTAATCAAAGGGCTGTGGACCTGTTAAAACTGTTGTATAAGGAAAACACCTTACATGAAAAACCAAACGTTGATAGGCGAGGTTCCACCTTTTCACATAATCCTTAGTTTAGTTCGGTTCAGTTTCATTCATCTTAAAATTCCACAACATACAAACTCAGTTAAATAAACAATTAAAACAGGTTCTAAATACAAAAAAACAGTCAACATAAAAAGGTATTACTGCAATAACTTGACATTTGTACGAAGAGGAATTTCTTAAAGGAGGAGCTCTCTCGATAGGTAAACTAATCGAGGAGAAAGCACCCCTGTACTAAAATCCTATTTTCCATGTTCAAAAAGTTTCATTAAGTGTTCAAAAAGTTTCATTCGCACGCTAGCAAACCTATACGCACTACTGTGGTGGATACGCCATACAGAGGCGGGATATTATGCTTGATGTGGTGCATACGCCATACAGAGGCGGGGTACTATGCTAACGTGGTGGGGTATTATGCTTGATGTGGTGGATACACCATACAGAGGCGGCGCGTAATCCCCACCACGTAAGTATAATACCCCGCCTCTGTATGGCGTATCCACCACATCAAGCATAATACCCCACCACGTTACCATAATACCCCGCCTCTGTATGGCACATCCCCCACAGTAGTGCTTATAGGTTTGCTAGCGTGATTTAATGTTCAAAAAGTTTCATTCAGTGTTCAAAAACTCTCATTCAATGTTCAAAAACTCTCATTCACTGTTCAAAAAAATTGCATTCAGTGTTCAAAAAATTTGCATTCAGTATTCAAAACTTACATTCAGCGTTAAAAAAGTTGCATTCAATATGTAAAAGGTTCATTCAATGTTCAAAAATTCATTGATTGTTCAAAAAGATCATTCAATGTTCAAAAGGTTCATTCAATGTTCAAAAAGTTCATTCAAAGCTCAAAAGTTTCATTCAATGTTCAAAAAGTCTACTCAATATTCAAACCATTTTTTCATTGATCAGAAAGCGCTTTAGTTGCTCAAAAGTTTGTTCAGTGTACGGCACCTAAAGCCTTTTGTCACTTACTCCACGCTGTCTCGCCATAATTCTAAAAGACCTCTCACACCAATCAGAAGTCTGGCTGTCCCTCTCCAATGGTCTTGGGGACTGATGAATACCAGTTACAAAATACGAAACTGGATGGGTCAGGCGAACGAAATTTATAAAATTTATTCAACAATCAACCTACTTCACGAAAAAGAATGGAAGACCAGATTTCATCGGCAGTAGCAGTAACCTCGGGGGCACACTCATGGCTGCAGGAAGCAGACTGTTTAAAATGATCTATTTTCTGTCTTTCCACTAGACATTATTGTGTTTAATCAAAGCATTCTTCTTGCAGAGCTGTTATGCAGCAAGCAAAATAAACGTGTTTTGTTAAGTAAATATGAAGTTAGCTGCAATGAGGAAAAGCAACCAAAACAAGGCAGTTGTTCAACGAATTGCTAATCTTGGAGACTGCTGCATGAGGCAAGATGATTGTTAGATCAAATGAAGCAGAATAGATGGAAGTCGTAAGAATCTTGTGAATGATATCGAAAAGACATTGGTTGGGAATTGAAAGCATCAAACTTGAGTCTACCATGATTGAAGGGTTGTGACATCATTCTTGCCAAGGTGAGCACACGATTGTATTTAAAGGCAAGGTTACCTTGAAAAAGTAGAATAAACCTGAGCAAAAAGATGCAGCTCCGTGGATATTCTTTGAACAAATTAAGATTTGAGTTTGCAATAATTCAGTCGCTACCACGATCGCAGCAACCATACCTTTTTTGATTTATATTCAATTTAGTCCGGATTCTTGGGTTTCCTTTCATATTTGAAAACTCAAAGCTTTCCAGCACAAAATGATGCTATGCCGGTCAACAAAGTACATGGAATAGCGTTTTACAAAATGATTTTTTAAATTAAGATGCTTGATTGTTTTCGGTTGATTTCCTTCTCACAGCTAACTCCGTGCTTACTTGTCAAAACACGTCTATGTTGCTTTGCTTTTCACGTTTTTGTTTCTTCCTTCTTTGCGTGATCAATAAAGGATTTTTGGCCGTAAAACTATCAGTTTCCAGTCCCCGAAATGCCGCATGCAGCTAAACTGTTTGGAGGTCGAATAACCAACAGTCAAATTCGACGCCAGTTTGTATTCGGCGATCGGGATACTTTCGCTAAGGGAGCGTACCAGCCAAATCCTACAAATTAAAATTGATAAACATTCGGGTAATACTTGATGTAAGCATTCTAGAAGAAATTCGGATGCAAAAAAAGGCAAGATATTTAGCACACTGAGGCCTTTCTGACTTGTGTCTTCATCAGAGTGTGACTTACAAAACTAAACTGATTCTAAAATTACGTTATTGGTATATAGACTTGGACCTGATTGATAGATGGATTAATAAATTTCCGAAGACAAATATATATATAGAGAGTGCGTATGGTTACTAGTTAAGTGTTGCATGTCCGGCTTTTATCAACTTTGTCTTGATGTAAGCAATGGAACCTAACTTGGAACCCATAAATCTTCCAATTTCACGCCTATCAGCTCATGGCGTTGCTGCATTTCCGTCACATGACCGAAAATAAGCTCTTGGAGACGAATTTTTGAGTACCTTTACGAAAATCAAAATGGACGTTCGATAAAAAAAGATACAGAGCTGGTTTTGTCACGAGTCGATTCTACAGGCCCTACTCCATATTTTACACTTTGCATTTGGTTAAAATCTTATCATGGATCTGCTACATCGAATTTCCTCCGAAAATAGGCCTATATTCAAATATCGTTTGGAAAAGCGACAAATAAGGCAAGGCAATAAGGTCCTATAAGGAAAGGCAAGAATTTTGTGAAGATAGGCCATCTAAATGTCAATGGACTGACTGAAAAGTTTGCAGATATCCAGATTCTACTTCAAGACCATGATCTAGATATCCTATCATAACAGAAACATATCCTAGAATAACAGAAACACATTTGACAGGTGAAACAGAGGATGAAAACCTCATGATTGAAGGATATACTTTGATAAGAAGAGAAAGAACTGGAAAAGAAACAGTGCATGGCCCAAAAGGGTATTGTGGCTGCCTAGTGTATGTGAAGCAAACAATTAAGATGGTTCCAATGAATGAAAAATTTGAAGATTACATGGAAGCCATATGGTTAGAGATCTGCATTCATTCACAGAGAATGATGATAGGCACTCTATATAGGCATCCAAAAGACCTTGAATCTTACAAAAAGCTAGACAAAGTCTTGGAAATCATTCCAACAAGAAGAAAAAATCCTACCCTAATTGGAGATTTGAACTCTGAGTTAAGCAAGAAAGGGGGGCCAGACTGAGGAAAAGGTGTTAGGGAAAGGATAGTCAACATTATAAAAAGTCAAAATCTACACAACATAATGAAAAGGACCTATAGCCAAAAGACTCGGACCTTAATTGACCTTTTCATAACAAGCAAGAAGGACCAGATTCAAGAGTCAGGAGCTATACATTTGGGTATTTCTAACCATGGTCTAATTTATGGTGTCTATAAAATGTTGGTTGAAAAAGAGAAGCCAGTTTTCAAAAAATAGGTAAACCTACCAATGATTCGCGAAGAAACGCTGCAACAATTGCTAATCAGTGAGTGCAACGGCGTAATTGTTTTTGAAATTAATTGTAAGACATGTATATCACCTACTACCACACCACCAAACCTACATTGGCTCTCTGTTTACCTACCATCATCAGGGTGGCTTTGAGTTTGAGGTATTGTTGACATGTTTTTCTTTATAATTTTCACCAGAGAGACATCTGGATAAGATGGTCCTGTAATTTGGTGTTTGATACTTTACAAGGCAATGTCTGTGATGCAATGAAAGACTACTTCGTTATAAATGCTCATGGGAAAAATACTAGAAATGACCAACATCTCGTTAAGTTGCCTCAAGTGAAAACAGAATTTGGACGCAAAGGTTTTTATTATCTGGCAGGTAAAGAATTTAATGACTTGCCACTAAGTG
Source organism: Aurelia sp. 3 sensu Dawson et al. (2005) (assembly GCA_964020215.1). Classification (NCBI taxonomy): domain Eukaryota; kingdom Metazoa; phylum Cnidaria; class Scyphozoa; order Semaeostomeae; family Ulmaridae; genus Aurelia; species Aurelia sp. 3 sensu Dawson et al. (2005). The sequence goes on from OZ026572.1 coordinate 15,697,922, forward strand.
CCAGAAAGATTGAATCCAGACTTCTTTTCAGACGATTTTTAGCAAATCATTTTATATGACGTAAAATTATTTTACCTGTGGATTGAACTGTATTGGACTCCTGTAATTAGTTTTTTTAGATCTTTAATTTATCATGCTCTTAAATCATTAATTTATTAAGTATCAGGACCCTAATGATAACAGTATATAATGCACTGATAGGTCATCCTGTTAAAACATTCGATTATCATTATTATTATTATTATTATTATTATTATTATTATTATTATTATTATTATTATTATTATTATTATTATTATTATTATTATTTTAATGCAAGTGTCACGACGAACAGTTTCATTTTTATTAACTCTCAGGATGCTCAGGATGACATGATAAAAAGACGACAAATCCAGTAGAAAAATTGACAATCCAGTGATTACGACATATCCAAGTTAGTGACAATCCAGTAGTTACATTATTAAATAAATTAAGACATGATCAATTATTTAGAACGTTTCGGCACTCAAACTCGTGCCATCCTCAGCTAATAAATCAAAATACACGTGCTGTTTATATAGCACTGATTATAAAACCTGTTTAACTGGTCAGTCAAGACAACTTAGAAAAACAAGTGAGTGGCAAACAAGCCAAATACCTCAAGGATCAGAACAAAACGAGGGGTATTGATGAGTTTTGAGCGTTAAGGGACGGTCTGTCACGCAAAATTAATAAACTCTCAAAAATCAATAGATCATATTCATTGTTGGCCTTCTCCAGAATAGTAAAATTTTCTAAATTCGCACAATGGCCTGTTTGTTTAATGTGTTCACTTATGGCCGAAGGTGATGTCTTGATAGGCTGACCTTTTTTACCTATTCCCAAATGTTCCCTACTTCTAATTAACAAGTGGCGAGATGTTTTACCTATGTAACAGGCCTGGCAGCCTGAGCACGAATACTTATAAACCACATGGGAGCAAACATTCTTAGGAATACGATCCTTAAATGGGAAAAAGTTTTCAATACGTCTTCCTGATCGAAAAACAACTCGAAAGTCTACGCAGGGATAAGCTTTGCGTAACAATCTGGAAATCTTGCGCCTAAGTTGAAGGCTGATTTGACCTAAATAGGGCATATAAAAGCACAAGGGCATTTTCTGGACCGTAGTAGACTTAGGCCTAGGGTCAAATTGTTTATTCAAAAACCTCTTAATAAAACGGTCAACTAAATATTTAGGGTAACAATTATCGTGCAATACTTCTTTAATAAATAATAATTGCTTATGAAAGCTAATGTAAGTAGAGCATATATGAAAAGCACGATACACCAAGACCGTAATAAGATTGGTCTTGTAATTGCTTGGTGTCAAACTGCCAAAGTCCGTATAGAGCCCAGTGAATGTTTTCTTACGAAATAAATCAGTAGCGAAAGCGGAACCGTCCCAAGTGACCAAAACATCCAAGAAGGGTAGCGAGTTTTCTTCTTCAATTTCAAAAGTAAATTTAATATTCACATGCTGTCCGTTAAGATACGCCAGAAACTTTTCAACATGCTCTACTTTTTCAAATAAACAGTAAGTATCATCAACATATCTACGGTATAATATCGGCTTGAATTCAGAGGGGCAATTCGCCATAAATTTAGTTTCAAGAAGTGACATGAAAATATTTGCTAATGTAGGCCCCAGTGGAGATCCCATTGCCACTCCATCTATTTGATCATATAACCGTCCATTGAACAAAAAATGATTCTCTTTTACAGCTAATTGCAACAATTTTCGAAGCTGTTCCTTATTAAACGAACAATCATTATAAACATAAGTATCACTGTTTTCAAATACCAAATTAACTGCATAATCAATAGTTTCATCCAAAGGAATATTAGTAAACAAACTACTGACATCAAAGCTAGCCATATATAATTTAGTATCACTCTTAAAGTTGGTAATTTCCTTGACAAATGAGAAGGTATTATAGACGGAATACTGGTTGATACTAAAAGGTTGAAAAATGGGGACGAGAAATTTAGCCAGCCTGTAATTGTAGGTTCCTATTGCTGACATTATTGGCCTAGCCGGGCAGTTTTCTTTGTGCCAATAATGTCAGCAATAGGCCAATAATGTCAGCAATAGGATAGCAATAGAATATCGCAATAGAATAGCATATAGCAATAGAATAGCGATCGCAATAGCGATAGCGATAGCAATAGAATAGCAATAGCGATAGCAATAGAATAGCAATAGGATAGCAATAGAATAGCAATAGGCCTTTAGGCCAATAATGTCAGCAATAGGAACCTACAATTACAGGCTGGCTAAATTTCTCGTCCCCATTTTTCAACCTTTTAGTATCAACCAGTATTCCGTCTATAATACCTTCTCATTTGTCAAGGAAATTACCAACTTTAAGAGTGATACTAAATTATATATGGCTAGCTTTGATGTCAGTAGTTTGTTTACTAATATTCCTTTGGATGAAACTATTGATTATGCAGTTAATTTGGTATTTGAAAACAGTGATACTTATGTTTATAATGATTGTTCGTTTAATAAGGAACAGCTTCGAAAATTGTTGCGATTAGCTGTAAAAGAGAATCATTTTTTGTTCAATGGACGGTTATATGATCAAATAGATGGAGTGGCAATGGGATCTCCACTGGGGCCTACATTAGCAAATATTTTCATGTCACTTCTTGAAACTAAATTTATGGCGAATTGCCCCTCTGAATTCAAGCCGATATTATACCGTAGATATGTTGATGATACTTATTGTTTATTTGAAAAAGTAGAGCATGTTGAAAAGTTTCTGGCGTATCTTAACGGACAGCATGTGAATATTAAATTTACTTTTGAAATTGAAGAAGAAAACTCGCTACCCTTCTTGGATGTTTTGGTCACTTGGGACGGTTCCGCTTTCGCTACTGATTTATTTCGTAAGAAAACATTCACTGGGCTCTATACGGACTTTGGCAGTTTGACACCAAGCAATTACAAGACCAATCTTATTACGGTCTTGGTGTATCGTGCTTTTCATATATGCTCTGCTTACATTAGCTTTCATAAGCAATTATTATTTATTAAAGAAGTATTGCACGATAATTGTTACCCTAAATATTTAGTTGACCGTTTTATTAAGAGGTTTTTGAATAAACAATTTGACCCTAGGCCTAAGTCTACTACGGTCCAGAAAATGCCCTTGTGCTTTCATATGCCCTATTTAGGTCAAATCAGCCTTCAACTTAGGCGCAAGATTTCCAGATTATTACGCAAAGCTTACCCCTGCGTAGACTTTCGAGTTGTTTTTCGATCAGGAAGACGTATTGAAAACTTTTTCCCATTTAAGGATCGTATTCCTAAGAATGTTTGCTCCCATGTGGTTTATAAGTATTCGTGCTCAGGCTGCCAGGCCTGTTACATAGGTAAAACATCTCGCCACTTGTTAATTAGAAGTAGGGAACATTTGGGAATAGGTAAAAAAGGTCAGCCTATCAAGACATCACCTTCGGCCATAAGTGAACACATTAAACAAACAGGCCATTGTGCGAATTTAGAAAATTTTACTATTCTGGAGAAGGCCAACAATGAATATGATCTATTGATTTTTGAGAGTTTATTAATTTTGCGTGACAGACCGTCCCTTAACGCTCAAAACTCATCAATACCCCTCGTTTTGTTCTGATCCCTGAGGTATTTGGCTTGTTTGCCACTCACTTGTTTTTCTAAGTTGTCTTGACTGACCAGTTAAACAGGTTTTATAATCAGTGCTATATAAACAGCACGTGTATTTTGATTTATTAGCTGAGGATGGCACGAGTTTGAGTGCCGAAACGTTCTAAATAATTGATCATGTCTTAATTTATTTAATAATGTAACTACTGGATTGTCACTAACTTGGATATGTCGTAATCACTGGATTGTCAATTTTTCTACTGGATTTGTCGTCTTTTTATCATGTCATCCTGAGCATCCTGAGAGTTAATAAAAATGAAACTGTTCGTCGTGACACTTGCATTAAAATTTTTATTCTGGCTGCGATTCCCAAAACATATTCCAATTATTATTATTATTATTATTATTATTATTATTATTATTATTATTATTATTATCCTTAGAGAAAGCTCAAATGTCCTTTTGGTTGATCAAAAACACAAAGAGTTGTTTCAAAACAAAGTTTTTTTATCGTTTCGTAGGGCCAAAAATCTTAAGGACCAACTAGTGAGGGCAAAATTACCCGTTTCAGTTGATGAGAGTCTGTCGGTTAAGGGCTGTTATAAATGCAATGGCAGGAAAAGTTGTCAGATCTGCGGTTTAATCCAGGAGGGGGACAGTTTCCAAAATTCTGACGAGAACAGATCTTTTACCATCTATTCGGGGAAGTACAACTGTAACTCAGAAAATGTTGTTTATTTGTTGCAGTGCGAATGCTGCCACAAGAAATATGTGGGTAGCACTAAAACCAAATTTAGGCAGAGGTTTAACGTTTATAAATCATATTTCAGGTCGTACGCGCGCAAACATAATGAAGGGACGCTGGACAGGGGGAAACCGATTCCACAAGCGAATTTTTTTAGTCATTTTTTTGAATCACACCATCGCGGAAAATTTGATGTTACTATCAAAATAATTGATGGGGCAGAAAATGTATTTTCATTGCGACGAAAAGAACTTTTTTGGCAATATCGATTGGGAACATTTTTGCCAAGGGGACTTAATGAACGGGCTGCGGATGTTGAGCTGGACATGTTTGCGTGCGGGATGGCCTGAATCTTGCTATTGCATTTATTTCCTGAAGATCGTGGTGGGCGTGGCTGTGCGGCCATCTCCTTTGATTTCGTGTTATGTTACGCGGGCTATTCTTGATTCAGCCTTGAGCGAATCGTAGAAGGGCCATCGGAGAGGTCCGCGCGGTTACCCAATGAGTCTTGTTGTTTTTTGCCTTCTCGGAGTTTCAAGCCTCTCCGGGGACATTGACCAAAGATGTTTACAATAATCTAAAAAATATAAATTTTGTTCTCTCGAGGTGCAGCAAAACATGCACTTTTTCTTTAAGCTTACTTTTTTACTCTCACCGGGCATGGTAATCTTTTGTTGACACTTGCAAAATTAAGTTTTAAGCCTTTATTTTTATGTAGCTTGGATCTTTTTATCTTGTAAAATATCTATAAATACTCGGTTGCTCGCATGAAAAGTTATTCCTGATGAAGATTTTATCGAAACGTTGAAGCTTTTAACAGTGTTGTTTTCTATTATTATTATTATTATTATTATTATTATTGTTATTATTATTATTATTATAAATTTGGCAACTTCTTGTGAGAGCATTTTGCATCACAAGGTCTAGCAGTCTTGCATCACAAGGTCTAGAATGATAGACAACCAGTCATAGAGATTCAAGGAGAAAAGATTGAAACATATAAGAGATCGCAGGCATACAAATATCTTGGTAAATCTCTCAGCATTTGTGGTGAAGACCCAAAGCAAGTTGAAGCCTTTATCGAAGAATTCAAAGAAACTTTGAATAAGATTGACGCTAGCTCCCTTCCAATCCCTCTAAAACTGAGTGCGTTTAACAACATGGCTCTAGCCAAAATATTACGTCACTTTGACAACACAAGAATAGAGGAACAACAACTAGGAGAGATGGACAGTAAAGTTAGCTGTGTCGTAAGAAATATGTTTGGGTTGTACCCTAAAACAACCGATAAAGTGTTTTTCATTGGCAGGCTACAAGGGGGTCTTGGCATAAAAAAGCCATCCAACGTTTACAGAGCTACACGAATCTCAAATCTAGTCAACATGCTAAACCACGAAGAAGAAAATATAAGGTATATAGCAAGAGAATCGTTAAGTTTGGATATGAGAGCGCGGGGTGTAAGAGCTACAAACGGTGAAAAGAACTTTTTAGGCTATGAATTAGATGATAACGACATACTGGTGAAAAACAAAACTTACGGTGGAAATTCAGATTGGCCAGACCTTCTTTTTCAAGTGAATAAGTTGAAAGGGTGTGTCATATACGAGGATAATTTGGCGAAAGTTGTTGTCAATGGAAAAAAACTTAGTCATAAAAATCTGAAGCAAGAGATCGAGGGAGAATTGGAAAAACTTGATGTAGCAAAGTGCTCAGAACTCAGGTTTCAAGGGAAATTCATAGGAATGGATGCCATTGATCGGAAAATATCACATCAAATATACTACGGTTGGAAGCTTTCAGATAGTTTAGTAAAATTTGTGTTACGAGCAAGGATGAACCAAATACCCTGCAACCAGCTGATCAATTTTTGGAATAAAGATCACGACAAAAAATGCTCGTTGTGCAACCATCACACAGAGTCGGTAGCCCATTTAATGAACTCTTGCAACAGATTTAAAGATCTTTACTCAAAACGACACGATAGGATAGTAGAAGCCATCTATCAAAAGATTCATCGGTACAGTGAAACGTCAGTCAAGTTTGTTAACAGGATTGCAGAAACAGCATTTCCAAATTTACGAACTGAACTGCAGCAAATCAATAACCGGAAGCCTGATTTGCTAGAGATAAAGTCTAACGAAAAAGAATGCGAGATCATAGAAGTAACTGTATGCTTCGATTTCTACATGTCAGAGTCATATGAAAGTAAAGCTAGGAAGTACCAACAACTCAAAAAAATATTGAATCGGAATGGGATAAAGACAAATATAAGAATATTGTGCTTTGGATCGCTTGGAACTGTTCACCAAGACGCAAGAAAGAACTTAAGAGGATTAGGACTGTCGAGTGAGGAGGCAAAGTCTACAATGAAATGGTGCAGTGTATCTAATATGATATGTGGAAACATGATATGGCGAAACCGATGCAAATGGATTCACGGACAGACTGGAATTTGATGTTATGAGTATGCTGGACAAACATTTGACGTTGAGACATCTTAGTTAGCTCTCGTTAGTCAAATCATATCAGAATTTATTACTATTACTATTATTATTATCATTATTATTATTATTATTATTATTATTGTTTTCCACACCATGCCGGTTTGTTGTTCAGCTACCCATTATTATTCAGCTACCTCATTATTATTATTATTATTATTATTATTATTATTATTATTATTATTATTATTATTATTATTATTATTATTATTATTATTATTATTATTATTATTTGTCTTTTTCACAGGAGTGTTCTTATTTCCTGGTTCATTTGCCACGATAGCGGACCACACCCAGTGGTCTTTGGTATCTTGACATCACTTCTTTCCTTGGTCTTTACTTTATATCCAATACTTTACGTATTATTCTCGCTGTTCCAAGCAAACATGGTCTCTGTAACATCTCTACCGTAACATCCAATTCTAACTTTTCCAGCCATTTATCAAAATTCTTTGTCACTGTCCCTAATGCTCCAATAACTACTGGTATAACGTCCACCTTTTTCATTTTCCATATTCTTGCAATTTCATACTTCAGGTCACTGTAATTTGTGCATTTTTCTTCTTCTTTCTTTTCAATACGAGTGTCGAATGGGCAAGATGGGTCTATTAATTTACAACTTTTATTTTTCTTTTTAATCACTGTAATATCAGGTCTATTATGCTCCAACTGTTTATCAGTCTGTAAAGGGAAGTCCCATAAAATCTTGCAATCCTCTGATTCAAGTACTCTATCCGGCTGATGCATGTACCATTTCTCGGCCTTTTCAAACCCCCACTTTTGGCACAGTTTCCAGTGAATTACCTTGGCTACATTGTCATGCCTCAAATTCTTATACTCCTTCTGTGCTAGCTTCGGACATTCTGAGACAATGTGTGCCACTGTCTCATCTTCCGTGCCACACATTCGACATAATGGAGACACATCTTCTCCATACACTACTTTCCTCATGTTATTTGTGCATACTGCCTGATCTTGAGCTGCTATGATTGTGCTCTCTGTCTCTTTTTTCAAATATCCTTTCTTTAACCAATCCCATGATCTACCTCCTCTAATATCATCGGTCCCTTTTCTAAACTGCCCGTGTAGTGTCTTCTCTTTATACGCAGTTTCGTGTTCCTTTTGTACTTCGTCTTTTCCTTTTCCACATTTGTTGACCCCAAATGCATCATTCCTGTTCACTGCTGTTAGTAGCTCCTCCTTTGAATTCTGTAGATATTTCTCCAAACTGTCAATTTCTATTCTTACGCAATCTTCTACTCCAATTAAACCTCGTCCTCCTTCAGCTCGCCTCAAATACATTCTATCTACATCTGCTTTTGGATGGTGTGCTCCATACATCGTTAACATTTTCCTAGTTTTTCTGTCTAATGCTTGCAACTCGGCCTTTGTCCATCCTATGATACCGGCTCCGTATCTAATGATTGATACTGCCCTTGAGTTGATAGCTGATATGATATTTCCACCGTTTAGTTTCGACTTTAATATTTTTCTGAGCCTTCGAACATACTCTTTGCTTACTTGATCTTTCATCTCCTCATGTTTAATTCCATCCGCCTCCAAGATCCCCAAATACTTGTAACCACTTCCTTCCTCGATACATTTCATCATCTTTCCATTAGGCAAATCAATTCCTTCTCTTGTGACAACCTTTCCTCTCTTCATTATTAAGACAGCGCACTTCGACAATCCAAATTCCATTTTTATATCATCTGAGAATATCCTCACTGAATTTACTAAGCTATCTATTTGTTCCTCATTTTTTGCAAACAGCTTGAGATTATTATTATTATTATTATTATTATTATTATTATTATTATTATTATTATTATTATTATTATTATTATTATTATTATTATTATTATTATTATTATTATTATTATTATTATTATGAATTGAATTTTTAGCGTTGATTTCAGGTAATGTTTAGTTACTAGCCGAGTCACTACCAGAGACTTAAGGCTAGCAACTATGTCATGACAGTCCTTCTGGAAAGTTGACCAAGTGTCATAATCTTTTGATGGTTCCGCAAATCGATAACTACATTGAAAGGAATTTCCTCAAGAGATGGGCTGTCGATGTTAGTGCAATTTTTTGAACTTCACAGATGTTCGATTTTCCCGGGATTTGATCAATAAAGTCACTGGATCCTTTCTTTAACATTCCTAATGCTCCAACTACTATTGGCAATGTGATTGTTCTTAGCTGCCACATCCTGCTTATCTCTATTTCTAAGTCCTTGTACTTTGCTAACTTTTCGTATTCTTTCACCGAGATGTTTCGATCAGCTGGCACAGACATATCTATCAGGAAGCAGGTTTTTTGTTTCAGATCTTTGATAACAATATCAGGTCTATTCGCATTAATCTGCCTGTCTGTATGGATTGTAAAATCCCAGAGAATGGTGACATTATCTCCTTCCGTAACTGGCTGTGGGTGATGTTCATACCAGTTCGTAGGGTGCGGGATTTCTTAATGATAACAAATGTTCCAATGCAAATACTGGCCTATTCTGTCATGTCTAGTTACGTACTCAGTTGCAGCAAGTTTAGAGCATCCAGAAATAATGTGGTCGATGGTCTCAATGTTCTCATCGCAGAGTCTACATTTGGGGTCTACTCCATTGTGTAGGATATTAGCCTGGTAGTTTCTTGTGAGCAAACATTGATCTTGTGCCGCTAATAGAAAGCCTTCGGTTTCTGCTTTCAGTCCTGAGCTGCATAGCCACTGATGCGTTTTCGCCTGGTCTACATATGCTTCCTTGGTACGTTTAGGGTATTGGCCATGAAGTGGTTTTTCCTGCCAGTGGTTCAACATTCGTTTTAGAATTTCTTGCTTAGCTTTTCCTTTGCTACTTTTCGCTGCTTCCGTTGGTATTATGGCATCTACGTTGTCACTATCTTCTAAGTTTAGTTCTCTTCTGTATCGCTGTGCCTCTTTTGTAACTGAGTGGAGTTTCTTATTTCTTTCATGTTGGTTTACTAACTGTATCATCCAGTCGTAGTTATTTTGGATGTAAGTATCGAGTCCTATGGTAGTGGTCTTGTAAGACATTTCTAGTTGGATAAGGCCCCTACCGCCCTCTTTCCGTGGGAGATAGACTCTATCAATATCAGCTTTTGGGTGATGCATTCTATTTGCTGTCATCAATTTCCTTGTCTTAGTGTCCATGCGTTGGAGGTCATTTAAGTTCCAGTTGATGATGTTAAAACTGTACTGCACCACTGGTACAGCTAGTGAGTTGATGGCTTGAATCCTATTACGGGAATTCAGTTCTGTTTTCATAATCGATCTTATTCTCCGATAGTACTCTTTTCTGATCTTCTCTTTCATGGCATTGTGTTGGATCCCCTTACCTTCGTTGACTCCCAGGTAGTTGTATGCCCCTTCTTGATCCAAATCTTTGATTTTAGTGTTATCATTCAATGTAATGGATGTTGTTGAAGTAAGTCTACCTCGTTTAAAAGTGGCTTTAGCGCACTTGTCCAGACCAAATTCCATGTTGATATCATCACTGAACCTTTTCACAGTTGCTAGTAGCCCCTCCAGGTCACCATCATTTTTTGCATAAAGTTTAAGATCATCCATGTAGAAGAGATGTGTGATGGTTGTATCAAAGATCTTATAACCATATTTTGTGTTGTTTAATTCACTGGACAAAGGTACGAGAGCTAAGCAAAACAATAGTGGGGACAAAGAGTCCCCTTGAAATATTCCACGGTCAATCTTGATGTTACCGGATGTTTCGGTGCCGTTGTTATGATTAAGAATGAGTTTGGTACTCCACATGCTCATGCATTGGTGAAGAAAACCTTTTATAATTGGCGAAATTTTGTACATATCTAAAGCCTTCTCGATCCATGGATGTGCTAAGATTACGGTTTTTGGAGGAACAGTTTTCAAGTAACATACGATTAACGAGGAGTTGATCTTTGCAGCCATAGGAATTTCTTCGGCAGCCTTTCTGCTCTAACGGTAAGATGTTATGCTTATCGAGGAAACGGTATATTCTTTCTGTCAAGATTGATGTCAATAACTTGTACATCGTTGTCAGGCATGTAATTGGCCTGTAATTCTTTGGATTCCTAGTTTCGCTACTTTTTGGTAGTACATAGGTTGCCCCCTGCATCAGCCATTCTGGTGTATTTTCTGGATTTCTCATAATCTCACAAAATGACTTGGTTAGTTGCTTGTGTGCGGATGTTAGGGAATTTAACCAGAAATTTGGTACCTTGTCATGCCCCGGCGATTTCCATTTATGAGCCTTAGCTAAGGCTTGGTTTAATTCTTTGGTTGTGATATCCTCCCAGTCCTGTTCTTCTATGGCCCTCGTTCTTGTTTCTTCCCTTGTGATCCATTCAGCGTTCTCATTAAAACCTTTTTTGTTGCTCCAGATATTTTTCCAAAACATTTCTACCTCTTGCATTTCAGGTGGGTCTTTAATTTCTATAGTTTCTTTTCCCAATTGCCTATAGAATTTCTTATTATTATTATTATTATTATTATTATTATTATTATTATTATTATTATTATTATTATTATTATTATTATTATTATTATTGAATTATCGCACACTGATAAAATGTCATTTCATTCAGCGGTAACGGTTAATTGATATTGGTAACAGCAAGTCTCCTCAATTTTCAAGGACTTTTCTTAGGATCCGTGCAGATTGCAGGATTACAGTCTTCTGCATCTCTTCAATCCTGGTCTCAATTCCCAGTTCTTCTACTCTCCTTTTGATGTCTTTTGGTGGTGTTCCTAATGCCCCAATGACTATGGGTACTACTTTTACTTTCATATTCCACAGTTTCTGGAGTTCTCTCTTTAAATCCTGGTATTTCTCAACTTTCTCTTTCTCCTTTTGCTCTATCCGGGTATCATATGGGATGGCAAAGTCAACGATAATGCAGTTGTTTTCCTCCTTCTTGATCAAAATTAAGTCTGGCCTTCTAGCTTCAATTACATGGTCGGTCTGGATGGTAAAGTCCCACAGTACCTTGCAAGTATCATTTTCAACCACACTTTCTGGCTCATGGTTGTACCACTTCTCGCTTACATTTACCCCAAACTTCCTGCATATGTCCCAGTGGATTCTTCTCCCGACCCAATCATGTCTGTTCTTATACTCCTTTTGCGCCATTTTGCTGCATTCGCTGATGAGATGATTAATAGTTTCATCAACCTTACCGCACATTCTACATCTACTGTCCTCCTGCGTTTTGTCGATTTTGGCTTTGATGAGGTTCGTCCTAATGGCTTGCTCTTGAGCTGCTAGGATGAGAGTCTCGGTCTCCCTCTTAATGCCACTATTTTTCAACCATTTCCACCTTTCCTCTCCAGCAATCCCCTCAGTTTGTCTAATGAATTGGCCATGTAAGACTTTCTCCTTCCAGTTTTCTTTGCGCTCCTTTGCTAGTCGATCTTTATATTGTTTCACTGTTTCCTTCACTTCCATGTCCGATGTTTTAGCTGCACTCAACAGCCGTTCCTTGCTCTCCTGTACGTATCTCTCTAGTCCAATTTTTGATGTTTCTATCGTATCTTCAACGCTGAGAAGTCCTCTACCACCTTCGTTTCGTGAAATATACAGCCGGTCTACATTGCTTTTTGGATGGAGTGCTTTGTGCATCGTCATAAGTTTCCTAGTACGTCTATCTAATTCTTGAATCTCTTCTTTCCTCCAGTCTAGAAAGGGAGCAGAGTATCTTACCACTGAAACAGCCCATGTATTAATTGCTTTAATGACGTTGTTTCCATTTAACTTTGTCTCTAACACTTTCCTCACTCTTCTCTTATACTCTTTACTGACTCTTTCTTTCATCTCAGACGTCTTTATATCATCTAACTCTTGAACACCAAGGTACTTGTAGCTTTCGTCTTCTTTTAAATTCCTGATCGTTCTGTCGTCTGGCAAGGTAATTCCATCAGACTCAGCAATCTTTCCTCTTTTCATGACAAGTGATGCACACTTTTCGAGGCCAAATTCCATTTCTATGTCGGAGCTGTAAATTCTGACTGTCTGTATCAATGATTCTAGGTCTTTTTGTGTCTTTCCGTACAACTTGAGATCGTCCATATACAGTAAATGATTGATCTTAACCTTGCTTGATGAAAACTCATACCCAGGTGCAGCCTTCCTCAAGATGCTCGTAAGTGGGATCATTGATATGACAAACAACAAAGGTGATAATGCATCCCCTTGAAATATCCCTCTCTTTATTCTTACTTCTCCTAATATTTCATCTTTGCACATCATTTCCACCCTCCATGATTTCATTGTCTCGCTTAGCAGATTTCGAACATTTTGGTTTACTTTCAGGGCTGTTAGACATTCCATTAACCAAGAGTGTGGGATCATGTCATACGCCTTCCGATAATCCACCCATGCCATTGACAAATTTTTTCTTCCATGTTTTACTTCTTTCAAAATCATTTTATCTATATATAGTAGATCTCCCGTTCCTTTTGACTTTCTCCTGCATCCTTTCTGCTCTTCAGGTAATAGTTCTTGTCCCTCTAGGTATCTGTATATTTCGTCAGAGAATATGCCTGTAAGTAATTTCCACGCAAGAGGTAGACATGTTATGGGACGGTAATTGCTTGCAACTGTACCTTTGGATTTATCTTTTTGGATTAAAACTGTCCTCCCCTTTGTCATCCACAGTGGTGTTTTGCCTTCCTCTAAGCATTTTGTTAGACTTGACGCAAGCTGCGTGTGCATGCTTTTGAATTTCTTTAGCCAAAATCCTTGGACACCATCTGGTCCTGGTGCCTTCCAATTGGGAAATTTTTTCAGGATTTTCTTAACCGTGTTTTCTGTGATGTGAATCTCCTCTTGGCCACCAACTTCTTTAACTTCTTCATAAAATCCCTTCAGCCACTCAGCATCTTTCTTGTGTTTTCGCTCTTTGCTCCAGATATCAGACCAGAATATTCTAGCTTCTTCAGGATCTGGTGTTTCACTGTCCTCCCAGCCTTGGTCGTTGTTTAGTTGCTGGTAGAATCTTCCTTCATTGTTACAGAATAATCTGTTCTGCTGAAATTGAGATATCCGCTGGTTGTATCTCTTTATTTTAGCTGCTTTAGCTTTAATTCTCTGGCAAATTATCTCTTTGGTTGTCTGTAGCCCTCTTTGTTTGATATTATATTTTTTCTGTAGTAGATCTTCGTGCTTTTTCTTCACTTTTCTCCTCTCTATAAGCATGTTAACTCTTGATAAATCCTTGTTTAGCACTTTTAGCTGGTTTTCCAGCCTTCTTTTCCAAAAAGGTTCCTTCTTATCATTTTTGCAAGTTTTTATACCCAAAATTTCTGTTACTAGTGCGGCTCCACAGTATATTAGGTCATTCACTTCAGTAATATCAGTTACCTTCACTTTACTGAGTACTTCATCTACTGTATTCACTGCATCTGATAATCTCTTTCTTTCTACTCCCCTTAATGCTGGCAGTCTCTTGCGTTCTTTCCCTTGAATTTCATTCAGCTGTTGCAGTATCCCTTTTTGCTTTTCATCTAATTCATTTTGATCTCTGTCTACAACAAAATCTCTCGTTCTCATTGTTTCATTTGCATTTCGATCTTCTTCATCCATATTGATTTCCGCCTCTCGTTGAGTATCTTCATCTCTATCTTCATTGATCACGATTCCTGGACTTCCACATTCTGCATCCTCTATCAACTTTTTAATTTCCTCCAGTTCAAGATCTGTCAACCATTTCTTTTTCATTATCTGGGCTTTCTGATCTAGTAAGCGCTGTTCAGTTATTTGGAACATTCCCAAGTCCTTCCATAGATCATGCATTCTTTTCCTATACCCAAATACTTTGGGATTACTTCTAAAGAAACACTCCATGACAATTCTGTTTTCTTCATAAGACCATTTCTTTCTGATCCTTCTAGCAGTAGCTGGTTGACGACCGGGCCCACGCTGCTGAGCCGTGGGACACCTGCCGGGCGAGAGAGCTTCACATGTTGCTCCACCCTCATTAACGCCGTTATTGGATAATCCATTATTTGACATTACACTCATGATGAGGTTAGTGGTGATAAGGTGACACAACCACCGGTATTAGTTTTGTGACACCATCACTAGGGGGGTTGCCAACCAAGGCTGAAGGGTCCCCCCTACCCATGAGACAGACTAGCCCCCGCCGGACGTCAACCCGGAATTTCAAGGCCTCGGGGAGAGCTGACAGGTACTACACCTTGCTCAAGGGTGACCTGGAGGTAGTTGTGGCAAAGGGTAACCTCATTATCCCACGTCGAAACTCCACAACCGGATGCAGTTTAATGTCATGACCAGGACCATTATTATTATTATTATTATTATTATTATTATTATTATTATTATTATTATTATTATTATTTTTATAAATTTGGCAACTTCTTGTGAGAGCATTTTGCATCACAAGGTCTAGCAGTCTTTCACCACTCAAAACAAAAATTATTTCAGTTTGGATTGCTTGGAAAAAAGGCAGAACCATTTTCAAGATTTCATTGCCATCATAACCTAGCCTGTGTGAGACTTGACCAATTTCTTTTCAGAAAAGTTTCCTCCATCCAGAAACCTTTCTTAAAAAGGAAACCAGTCAAGTCTGCACATAAGCATCAAACACAAGCCCTATGTATATATATATGATTTAATGGCAACCAAACCATTTTGTTGTTGAGAGCAGACTTGTTGAAAATCCAGAATTAGCCGTTCACTTCAAAAATAGAGAATTCTTATGATAACAACAATGTGCACAAAAATAGTCCATAAAAGTCAATTAATGATATATAGCATCAAGCCCTTGCACTAGGCAAATTCTACTTTAGATTAACCAAAATACAGCCATTCAGCCATACATCATACCATCATTGTAAGCGGAATGTGGCAGACATGTAGCGGCGTGGCCAGATAAAAATTAGTGGGAGGGTAAAACTTAAAAATTTTCAGACTATAGTGGGTTAGCAGATTATTTTTATTGCATTTTATCAATTACAAGTTTTGCCAATCATTGAAAAGTGGGAGGGCAATTGCTCCCTCATACCCTCTCCTGGCGACGCCACTGCAGACATGATTATTTATTATCAAAACATAAAATTCAAGGAATAAATTTGTGACCTTGAGATAAACAAGAAGTTAATTTAGATATCAGGAGGCACCATTTGTCTTCAGAAAACTCAACTCTCTTAATTCATCTACCATATGCAATCTTTTCACAAGGAACGTGGATCAGCAGTGCTAAAAACACATCTGCAGTGAACATTACTCAAGAATAGTCATAGTTGATTAACCTATTGTCAATCACAGCAAGCTTCAAAATTTTGTCATTGAAAAGCTCCTTATTCCAGGTGCTCTAATTTTTGGCCACCTCTTGTAAACAGGTTTCTCATGAAAGAAAAGATGTGTTAAAAGTACAAATGTCCTTCAGCAGTTTGTAACTTTAACTTCATTGAATCCATCTGTAAATGGCATCACTACAGTTGTGTCCCACATACAAATTTAAGAAGCACATGCAGCAAGATTATAGTTTATATTTTCAGCATTCGATATTGTCAAACTGTATCTATTTAAAATTAAAACAAGACTTTTGCAGGGATACTTGTTGCTTTTCTTGGAACTGAAAATTTACAAATACAAATGAAAATAGTGTGTTTTGCATAGAGCAATGTGTCTGAGTAGTTCATTGATATCACATGATTTTTGTAATAAGGAACTTCTACCATAATGTGAAGTTTATATCTAACTTTATACGAAACAAATCAGCCCTTAAATTGAAAAGGTAATGTTTCTTATATGCGGGACACCACTGTATTTCCAAGCAACTCAAGACCGTTTCAATGAAGCATATGACAACAGCATTGAAAACTATCATCACAAATCATCAGGCAGGTGCAAACGTGCCAACACATGCATCACTCAGCCATGATTATTAGTATGTCATTGCATATTTGCTTGCTTGAAAAAAGAGCTGTTAGGCAACCATTAGTGTGAAATTGGAGAAAACTGGAATCCATGGTGCTGTTGATTGTATCCATGGTTCTTGAACTATCACATTTACCTAGAAAAGAAACGCAGGTACAGGCACTATTTTGAAATAGACTACTAGATTTGTTGTATACTTTAGCATATTGATGTTTACAAAGTCAGGATGGAACGAGATACAGTATATGGCCTCATGGCAGAATAAATACAAAATTTACAGTCCTTGGAAGATATTTAAACAAACAATATTCATAAGAGAGAACTATGAACAAACTGAATCAGACTGGATCCAGAAGAAACTTTACCTTGTAAACCTGTTACTCATAAACTTGAGCAGAGGAGGCAAGGATTAAATTATCTTTTATCTTTTCTCAGCCAATAGAGTTGTGTTAGCCAGCTGGGGCAGCCTGCACAGTGTTTAAAGAAAGAGAGCGAGGGGGGAGACAGCTTCGTGCAGGCCCTTCCATGTTTTATAAAATTTTTAGGCCCTTTTTTACAACACGCGGCAGTGAAAACTAGTAGTTGTGGCAAAACATAACAACTTCATTTGCCTATAGATAGAAATCTAGAAAGTGCCATGTTAATTCAGGCAAGAAATGACCCTCACAACTATCATAAATCAAAGAAAATGTCTTTTGATCCTTCCCTCCTTCCTACCTACCAGTGCGTACGACCCCGGAGGAGTACGACTCACCTGAGCCATAGTCACAAGATCTGAGCTCACCTGCAGGCTTGTTGTGTGCCCACACCAAAAACAAGATTTGCAGGAAATATCTAATATATTTCTACCTTGAAAATAGTCAAATGAATCAAATGGTGCAGAATAAAGCGTACAAACCTCAAATATCGTTCCATATTCCTGAAATGAGTAAGGTTTCCTTTGTTATTTCTGAGGATTTACACCGTCTCGCAGCAAATTGAGACCTGCCAATATGGCCGCCATGATGGTCGCTCTTCTGCTGACTCATTTTCTGAACAACAGCAGATTCGTGATCACGTGATATCTCTTTCACTAAAATGATTGGCCAGTTTCGAATATTGCCGCTGCGCAAAGCATTATGGTTGGTGGAAAACGAGGCTAAATTGACAACACGAAATTTTCCCCAACACAACCTCATTGATTCCGCTTCGCGAATCAAAAGTAAAGAACTTTGAAGAAATCGATTTAGCAGCTTTCAACAAGCATTTGGAATATGCGCCTTGGTCAGTATGTTCAGTTTTTGAAGAAATTTATGACCATGTATGGGCATGGGAAAAATTGTACAAAGACATAGTTGACAAGCATATACCTACAAGACAAGTGAAGTTCAGAAAAAGATCACTTCCCTGGGTAACTAGAGATATCCGTAAATTAATTAATCAAAGGTACAAGGCACTAGAAAAGTTTAGGAAGACAAAGGAAACTGATGACTGGAACAGCTATAAAACTCTACGTAGCAGAGTTAGAAAAGAGATCAGAAAAGCAGAAGCTAATCATTGGATCAACTGTATGTCTGAGGCCAAAGATCACAAACAGTTCTGGAAACTGTACAAAGATATGACAAACATGAACAAAAAACAAGGAATAGGAGTAATTCAGGTTCAAGACAAAGTTGCACACACTGACAAAGAAAGAGCAGAAGTCCTCAATGAATTCTTCGTCAGCATAGGGAAAGATCTAGAAAAGAATTTCTCAGGTAAAGATCCAGAAAGTGATCACAGCTTCATTAATAGAGTTACACCATCTTTTGATAGAATACATCTATGCCTGCCAAATGCCATTGAGATGAAATGTGGCAGACTTAATCCAAATAAAGCATGTGGAACTGATAATGTCACAACCAGAGAATTAAAGCTTTGACAACAGTCAAATTGTGTAAACATAAGTTCGATTGCAAACAAAGCCTTGGAAACAAGAACGTACCAAGGTAAATGGAAGGTTTCAAGAGTGAATGCAGCTTTCAAGAAAGGTGTCTTTAAAGACAGGGGTAACTACAGGCCGTTATCTCTGTTGAGCGTACCAAGCGAGCTGGTTGAGGATGTCATTGGTAAAGGCATAGATAAAAACATTGCGGAAATAGAAACTATGACTTCCAATCAATGGGGTTACAAAAAAGGTATAACTTCTGAGACCTTACTCCTCTTCTAGACAGAGAAGTGGAAATCTGCTCTAGATGACAAGAAAGTAATAGGTGCACTGTTCATAGACTTTATAAAAGAATTTTACACTGTTTGTCATAGCATACAGAATCACAAGCTTCATGCTATGGGTGTATCAGGGGCAATAAATGAGCTTTTGATGGATTACTTAAAACGACAGGAGCCAGTATGTCGAAGTGAATGGAGAAAAATCAAAACTAAGAGCAGCAGACATAGTGGTCCCACAAGGGTCGATATTAGGACCACGCATACTTGCTATTTATGTCAATGACTTTCCGACAGCGGTTCAGGTAGGGGAACTACATACGTACGCAAATGACACAATTGCATTTGTAATAGCTAACACAGTTGACGAGGCAATTCATTACCTGAACATCATTGCAGATGACATCAACAGTTGGTGTTCCAAGAATAGGCTCACAATACATGGTGAAAAGTTAGAGGCAATGCTTATCACCAGAACACAAATTTGTGGTCCATTATTACCCATTACAACTGGGGAGCAAGTAATCAAATATGTTGAAACAACAAAATGTTTAGGAGTCATCACAGACAACCATTTGAAATGGCAACATCAGATTGATGCTGTCTGCAAATCATATGCGGCAAAAGTAAAGAAACTTAGAAGCTTAGAATTTCTACCATCGAGAATTATAACAAGGAATAAGTGAAAGATGTTTCTTTGTGTAACTTTCAAAAATCCTTGACGAGTTAAAGCTATTTGCTACAAGATAGGAATCAAATGTTTTAGCCGATTTCTGTTCCATGCCCTTGGCCGGAAACCTCAAAAGCCTCATTTTACACGGACCAGTCAGACGGCGAATAAGCAAAGAAGACAAAGGAAACTTGTGAAGATTTTTCTAAATTTTACCTTCCTTCATAAAACGAAACCAGGACAAAAACTGCTGGAAATTGCCCGAAATCTTTTCAAGAAATCTACTCGCCAGATGTCTACCTATTCTGTTTAATATTTCTATTTTATCTTTTCTACACATGGTAGGCCCTCAGTCGAGGACTGATTTACAGGGGGCCATGCTAAAATATACAAAAAAATATTCTATCAACTTAACGTTACAAACGTTACAAAATCAAACTAATCAATAATGTAATTACAACCTTTAAAAGAAACTTCATAATTAAAAAACGAAAAGGAAGGTGTCATTGATTCTTCCGGCACAGATGATCATTTTATGGCTTTCATAAAATGTTATAAAGTTGACGTATTTTTAGTCTTTTTAGAAAAACAATTCCAAACTTTCGTAACCTGGTAAGAGAACCATCTCTGTCCTGTGGTCGTTCTTAGAAAAGGACTCTTAGGCCATAATCCGAATTTCTGAGAGACCGTGTTGGAGAGACGTTGACTCTAGTAAACATGTCACTCATATAGGACGGTGCATAATCATTCAGGGATTTGTAAACAATCCTAGCAGATTCAAGATCAATTACTTCCCTTACTGTGGACCATCCAAGTGCACGAATGACTGGAAGTGGCGACACCTACTTGAAATCAAATAAGTTGTCTCTCAACGTGGCCAAGGCACAAAATTTCCTCATAGGAGGTGGAAAGTTGAACGAAATTGAAAATTCTGAAACGCAAAATTACAAATAGTTGGTGAAAAACCAGTTTCCACAGTTAATCACATAAAATACCTGGGGATTGAAGCTGACAAATTTCTAAGTTGGGATGATCACATTTCCGTTGTGACTAAAAAGATTTCAAAAGGAATTGGAATGTTACGCTATGCGAAAAGACATCTTCCCTTAACTACGATTCAATCAATGTACCGAAGTCTCATTGAGCCATATTTCCGATCCTGCAGTTCTGTGTGGGGAGTCTGTAGTAGCACCCTCGGTACCACCGCGTTAAATAGACTACAGAAACTACAAAACCGTGCCGCAAGGATTGCTACAAGCAGACCTTATGATGCGTCTTCGCAACAACTCCTGAAGAAGCTAGGGTGGCTAACAGTCAAAGAGCATATTGATACGAAAACTGCTAGGATGGTGTACAGGTCGATTAACAAGGAAGCTCCCAGTTACCTTACAGCTCTGTTCGATAGGTTGTCAGATATTAGTGAAGAGAGCTTCGTAATACTAAAAAAGATCTCAAGCTGCCTCGCCTTAAAACTTCCAGTGATCCACGGTGCTTTGCTTACAGAGGGGCACAGTTATGAACAACCTTCGCGCTGAAGCAAAGATAGCACCCACTTTGAGTCGATTAAAAGCTGCTTATAAAAACAGCAAGTAATGTTCTCGCTTAATTCGTTCATACATAGTTTTTTCCTTTTCTACCTTCATTCTTGCATGAAGAATTGCTATGATTAGAAATATTAAGTTTATTGTATTTTAACAGGGTAGTTTGGAATTCAGTATGTATTTAAGCTGCAACTAAACCCTGTATGAGGAAGATAATTCAATCACAATCAAGCGTCGAATGGGCTGTTAGTGATCAATTTTGCAGCTCGATTTTTGCAGTTTTTGCAACCTTCCTATAATCGATACTCCAGCATTACCCCCAAACCGGGCAGCAGTATCTGAAATAGGGCTCTACCAAGCTTCTATGCATGGTTTTGATAGTAGCGGGTGGAAGATATTGTTTCTGGGGTCCTGGAGGAGAAATCGTAAATAAGCAGGAAATCTCCAACACTATGAATGATTATTTCTGCTCAGTAGGTAAGGATCTCGCTAGCAAGATTGAAGATGCCCCTAACCCCATGCTTACAGGTGAATATAATCTCAACCCTGATAATAGGCGCTTCAATTTTAGGCCAATTGTAGCTCAGGACATCAGAGATGCCATTGGTAAGATAAAATCATCTAAGAGCCATGGAAGTGACAACATATCTAGCTACTTCTTAAAGTTAACTACCCCTTACATTGAAAACTCTTTAGTTTTCATGTTTAATACTTCTCTTGAAACAAGTCAGTTTCCTGATTCTTGGCAAAATGCTCGGATTACACCAATTTTCAAGGATGGGGATAGGGCTGAGAAGTCTAATTACTGCCCAATTTCAGTTCTTCCCGTCATACCAAGACTCTTCGAAAAACTCGTGTTTAACCAATTACACCAATATCTGGTTAGATATAACCTTATTCATCCTGGTCAATCTGGATTTTTAAAACTCCATTCTACACTGACCTGTTTACTTAAAAACACTGACGATTGGTATAGTGGGTTGGACACTGGACAGATGGTGGGTACAGTATTCATTGATCTTAAAAAAGCGTTTGACACTGTAGATCACGACCTTCTCTGCAAAAAGTTAGAGCACTATGGTGTTCAACAAAGGGAGCTTTCTTGGTTTCAATCTTATCTTTCCAACAGAAAACGTACTGCAGAGTGGGTGGAGTCGATTCTGAAACTGGGGAAGTGGAAGTAGGAGTTCCACAAGGGTCATGTCTTGGACCACTTCTTTTTTTTCTATAACAAATAAAAGAGTTAAAATACAACCAACTAAACAACTTAAATCTATCTACTGTTGAGATGGAGGCGAAAAACATAACGTTATCAAGTCGCCTCCAAGCTCAACAGTTCAAATCTATCAACTAAATTACAAGAAAATTATAAGTTACATTACTTGCAGAACGGTACTTAAACGAAACAATACTATACAAACAAGATGAAGATTTACATACATCCTTGTAGTCAAAGGCCATGTTTTAGGGGCTACTCCGCTCCCCACCCCAACCGGAGAGCAGAGCCACCCCAAAACATCCGATACAGAGGACAATGACAAAGTTATCGAAATCGTTTTGTAAGCTTGGCGAATTTAGCTGTGCATTTCAATATCATTTCATTCGCTTTCTCATTATAAGCTTTGCTACCAAAAAGAAGCAGATCACATAAGTGGTCATCAGGAAGCTGGGAAATGTCATTGCCAACTATATCAGATACTTCATCAAGCAGGATCTTCCAATGAGCTCTGTAGAGATGGCAGTGCAGGAAATAATGGATTGTTGATTCGACCCCAACATTACATTTACAATTAGGGCTTTCACAAGCAAAATTGTGATCAAATCTGTGTTCGTTTAAATCCAAAAAGTGAACACAAAGTCTTGTCAAAAGAGCTGACTCATAGCTGTTGGTTAATCCATGCAATGACTTCATGACCTTTTTTCTATTTAGGATCTTGTGAATTGTTTCCCAGTACGCTTTTACACCCCTTGAAGGGTCACACAGTTTCTGGCCTAAATCACAAAAATACCGTTCCTTTGCTTGTTCAATGGTCCTTGTTGTTTCATTTCGAACAGCCTTGGCCCTGTCACGATCACTTGTGTTTCTGCCATTTTTAAGAAACTTTCGGTGAACCCTGTGTTTCCGACGGATAGCCTCCTTGACAACATCTGTTATCCAGGGAGGATCCTTTGGATTACAGCGGATTTCGAAATTGGGAATGTGAGAGGAACACAAGCTAAGAAACTTTTTTGTAAATATATCTGTTGCTTCAGTGCAGTTGCAACCTCTAAATTCATTTTCCCAGTTAATTTGAAGCATATCCGATTTTAATGACTCGACGTTAGCTTGATCATATTTCCACACACGTCGTTTAAAAGGGGGTGGCGATGGAATATTTAGATTAACCGACCCGTGAATTATGTCATGGTGGCAGCTTTCAAATAGAGAAGGGTGGGTGCCAGAATTCAAGAGTAAATTTGGTTGGTCAGTAAATATCAAGTCGATGCAGCTCTCAGAATTTTCGAGAAAATGTGTTGGCTTGTCAATCAGTTGGCTGAGATCAAGGCTATCTGTTAGTTCGTTCAATTCAATGCCTTCTGCATTTTCATCACCATCAGCCCACCATTTGATAGATTTGCAATTAAAATCCCCAGTGATAACTAAACAATGGGGCTTGGTATCTTTGATCTTGGTAACCATTGTCTCAAAGCCATCTAAAAAGTCACCAAACTCTTGGGAAGTTTGACTCGGCGATCGATACAAAACAACAAGGAACATTTTCTTTCTGCCACTCGTTATTTCAGCAACAACACATTCGCTTATTGTTTGGAGGTCAATTCTTTGTTTGATCGGCATATTTTCTTTGTAGTAAAGGCAGACCCTCCACGCTTTCCATTTGTAGCGTGTATGGTATGTAGACACGCTGAGTTATTGACGTAGGTCATTAGGGACTTTCAAAGGACTTTCTGTTAGCATGTGTCATTAAAATGTATTAGTGATAATTGATGTTTCCTGTTGACTATACATTTCGGTAATCACATGTTGTTTGCTTGTCAGTTCGTGGATCGTTGAGATAGAAACAAGACGCTCAAACAGTAGTGTGTTTCTAGCGAGAGTTAGGCCCTTGGGCCTTGCTTCCTCTACTCTCTCACTCTCCAATGGAAAGAACCCCAATCGTTACACTTGGTGACAGAGGGGGCATGGAGACAACGAGGTGCGATTTGCAGTATATTGCGATCGAAACTTGCCGTGTTATTGTGACGAAAGAAAGGATGTGATTTAGAGCGCACGAAGAACGAGAAAAATGAACTGACGGAAATGAAGAACGAGAGTCATAAATGTGGGAATGAGCAAGAGGATTTACGAGTTTATTATGTATACATTTTGTTGACAATTCCTGATGATCAAAAATTTGGCGCGAACGGAAGATGAATTACAGACTATTAAGCTGAGCAGCGGTGAATGATCTTGGATCTTTGGTTGATGTGTTATTGTTTCACAGAAAAAGTGGCATCCGATTGCTAGACTGTTGCGAGGACACATGACTTTGCATGGTGAATTACAAGTGATGTTTCATAGTGGCTAAGGCAACGAGAAAAGCATTTTTGGAGACACTGATTACTGATAACGGGATGATAAACTTTGATATGATGATTTGAGACTTTCAACAAAACTCAGAGCTCAAGTGTTTGCTTCTTTGCCATTGCTTCCGAGCTTTTCATGGTTGTCAAACTTTATTATTTTTTTAGACAGGAAAAAGAGAGAACTCGTCGTGTTTGTTGCAAATTAAAAGGGAGGGGATGGTGTAGCGTGTATGGTATGTAGACACGCTGAGTTATTGACGTAGGTCATTAGGGACTTTCAAAGGACTTTCTGTTAGCATGTGTCATTAAAATGTATTAGTGATAATTGATGTTTCCTGTTGACTATACATTCAGGTAATCACATGTTGTTTGCTTGTCAGTTCGTGGATCGTTGAGATAGAAACAAGACGCTCAAACAGTAGTGTGTTTCTAGCGAGAGTTAGGCCCTTGGGCCTTGCTTCCTCTACTCTCTCACTCTCCAATGGAAAGAACCCCAATCGTTACACATTACTAGGGTGATCGCTACGAAAGACGTCATTACTAAATCCCTCGAGGCGTATGGCTTCGTTACTGATACAATTATTCAAATACGTCTCAGACAAAGCAATCAGGTCAAAATTGACAACGGAGTTGTATGCTTGGATAAGTGGTATTTTACAGATTCTCTTGATAGAATGCTATTCAAATTCCAGTGACAAAATTTGAGAGGACTTTGCATCATCGGTCCCGGATTGGGATGTACGTCCCCACTTTTTGACAAAAGAAGTCTGTAAAACAATTCAAATTCAGTGTTACTATTACTGTAAACATCTATTGTCAAAAAGCAGCACGTTACAATCACTTTCATATCGATCACTCTTACCAATTTGTGAACCGAAATAAACAACAACAACACATTCTACAAAATCTGAAAGTAACGATTAAAAGTAAATAAAGGGTCATCTTAACGATAGAGAATATTCTTACAGACAAAGCCAACAAATCCACTTTGAAATACATCCCAAGACGAGGGGGCAAATTAGATACCATGCTTGCTAAAATAAACGAGGTGACGAGGCACAAAGGGAAAATTAATACGAATGTGCATAGGATACACAGAACTTTTAAGATTGGCCAAATAAACTCTAATAGAGAAACTAACGAAGTTGTGACCTTCCAAATGATGTGACTGTACAATCCTATTCCTGCCCGCCATTCAATTAGTCCAATTGGCATTCAAATGCTCTGAAACCTGCTTGAAGAAGTTTAAACCAATGAACTACCACTGCGCAATTTATGATCTGGGCCTCCAAATGACAAAAAAACAGACATGTAAAAACGGACATACAAAAAAACAGACATATAAAACGAAAATAGGAAACACAAAGAAGAGTCAGAAACCGTCTCCACTGCATTCAACGGGAGAAGAAGTCATGTGGCCACTGGAGAACGCAACGATAGAAGGTTTGTTGAGTTGATTAGTTAGAGTTCTTCCATGACATCATTAAATTCGCGCATACAGCTGAAGTAATGAGCGTGTCCATTCTGATCAATCACACAAAGTCGACAGTTGACATCTGCACAAACATAACATCCAGCCCCAGCCATTCCTTCATTCTTGATAACATCCTCAGCATCATTTAACAACTTCAAACGCTGCTTTGTCAGGTCCAATCGAATCCTAATCTTGGCTGATCTTCCTATTTCTCTGGCACGATAGATCATCGTCCGTGCTGACCATGTTGTTAGTTTCACAATAACAGTTTGCCGTTTTTGGCCATGATCATCCTTCTTCACGGGACCAATTCTGTGTGCTCTATCGTAAGCTGAGTCGGGGAGAGTGACTCCTCGATTTGCAACAACTGCTTTAACCTTCTCCAATACAGAATCAGCGTTTTCATCCTCGACGACTGGAATACCAATAAAGCGCAAACATAGCCTTCTGCCGTACTGCTCCAGGTCATCTATGTGGCGGTTTTATTGGTCTAGGGCATTTTCCATGAATGAAATATATCCTTCCATTTTCTAAATTTTTTCATTAATTTTCTCGCTTTTGTCATCTTGCTCTTTGAGTTTGCCCTCCACATGAGTTTGTAGTTCAGAGATCTTCGAGTCGATATGCTCTGCAGTTGCTAGTTTCGAAATCGAATTTTGAATAGGCAACAGGAGCCGCTTGACTAGGCCTTCAATTTCATCCATGTTTGAGAGCGTGCTCGACTTTGACCGTGTTGTTGAAGACATTATATCTGTTTACAAACGTAAATAACAATCCTTTCATTCACTCATTCGTTTATATCATATCATTACAAATTGATAAACCTATTCGTACGACTCGTAGTAGCCAGATAAAGTATTTAAGACATAATTTCAGCGCTGACTCGAGAACACACGTCCGCCATTGCGGATGTCATGTGCCTTTCAACCGCCTTGCGCCATGCGCCTTGCGGATGTCATGGACCACTTCTCTTCTTGATCTACATCAATGATCTCCCAAGTGCTGTCCAGAGTTTAACCGTGTCCATGTATGCTGATGACACTAGCCTTTGCTTAAAGTCAAAAGATATTTCTCAGCTGAAAGAGGCAATTAATGTCGATTTTAAGCACTTAGACTCATGGTTGAAAGGCAACAAACTTTCGCCAAATGTTGCTAAAACACAATCTATGTTAATCGCGACCAAACCGAAGCACCGAACAATGCAACAGAAAAACTGAACTTAGAAATTCGTGGCAGAGAACTGGACGTTGTCAAGAAGACCAAATATCTTGGTGTTCAAGTTGACAACAGTCTAGATTGGAAAGAACATATTAAAGCTGTATCTAGCAAAGTATCCAGAGCTATTAGATTTCTAAAACACGAAAGGAATATTCTCCCAATGGCTTCTTTGAAAACTTTGTACTCAGGTATTGTGGAGCCCCATTTTCGATACTGCTGTTCTGTATGGGGTTGTTGTGGCACCACTAATATCGAGCTGCTAGAATTGTAACGAATAGCAGCTATGATTCCCCGAGTGGACCACTGATTGGGAGCCTTGGTTGGAAGACCATTCGTGAGCTTGTCAATGAAGAGTCCCGATCAGTGATCTACAAGTCGCTCAATGGGCTTGCTCCACAATACATGCGCAATCTTTTCTTTTCGCGCAGCTAAACTTTGGAATAGCCTCCCAGCTGAGACCAAACAGGCATCCTCTATAAATGTTTTTAAACATTGTTTAATTTCTCCATCCTCGCTTCTATTACATAGAAAGGGCTTGAAGCAAAGAAATCGAGTTTGTGACAACACAACATCAAGAAAACCATGAATATCAGAATAGGCGAGAGGTAATTACAATCTGCGGTCTAACTATTACATTTCTACGTTCATCTGAAAAGGAAAAGACAGGTTAGTTTAAGTGGGGGTTAGGAAGTGCAACTGCGGCAGTCAGAGAGACCTTGCTCGATACACCATGTCCGAAAGTTGGTACTTTCCTCGCCAGGGTAATCATAGACTATATGGTCTGCTACTTTCCATTCTGGGTACTCACAGACAGTCTACTACTTTCCCTCTTGAGGTACTCCTAACACCTCGTTCTCTGAGAGTACTGAGAAGCCACAAGCAGGTACTTTCCTCGTCAGGTGATCCCCGCGACCTACTACTTTCCCTCTCGAGGTACTTTGTTTACTGTTAAGGTCTATCAAACAGCCCTATGAAATTAAACCTGGAGCCGATGGAGAAGGTTTTTAACATCCTTCCGCCATAGTTACACTCGTGTAACCCCAAACGGTGACAGATGAGACTGATCTCGTTATGAATTTCGTTGTACATTGCTAAATTCGAGCAGTTTGAAGCCTGTCAGAGTCGTTAATCAAGCTTGTAGAGACTTGACTTAGGGCTGCACTTCTGAAAGGGCTGGCCTTCTGATTAATTAATATAGGAAACAATTAATAGAATACTATAAAATACTATAGCAAAATACGAGAATGATTTCGTAATGGCCTCTCAACTCAAATTCTCCCAGCACTGGAATTTCTTAACTTTGGCGATTGGAAAATTACATTTTTTGAATTTCTAATGAATTCAAGGGTGATAATTCCACATATCTAATGAATATCTGGCCATATTTTGGATATTTATAATATATTTCCTGTGATTCCTCTTCTTTTGCCAAGCTTTCTCCGCAACAGAACATATAATTCTGCAAATTGTCTGAAAAAGATACCCATTCCGCAACTCTTTGAAAAATGACCCTTTCCAATGACCCGTCCCCTTCTCGCAAAATACTAAATACGCTGAAGTCTGTTCACTGTCTGTTCCCTTGATAATATTTTGGTTGTCGTTCTAAACCCTAATTTGATACAAGTAGCTACTAGCCCTATTGTGGGCTAATTTGCTCTTTATGCTCCCTGGTTTCTATGGGAGGGGGAGTACCTCGCTGTGACCACACTGGGGCTGTATCTGGACTGTTATGGAATGGCCTATTTGAACAGTTAAACGCCACATGATTTTAAGAATGTCGAGAACTTTCATGGATATTAGAAAAGTTTAGCCCGCCATGTGTATCAGTTTGGCCGATTTTGAAAATCACCATCAATTCTTTGCTAGACATGAAAAGAAAATACTACCGGGTGTCTTAGAAAAAAGTACCCTCTTTTGACTGGGAATAGGAACGAAACGATAAGATATCATTACTCTCCGAGTGGACAGCTAAATTTATCAATCTTCAACTTAGATCCACATACCTGGCATTTAAAAATTGGCCAGCAAACACAGGAGATACAAGCTTGCAAAGTCAAAATTTACAGTGCACCCAAAACCAGAGGTTTTGTAAAAGGGCCTAGCCATGATTTGCCATCACAGGCATGTTGCACAGGAATTTCGACTTTGACCATTAGCTTTCTCCATTGAAAAGAATTATACCTTGAAATGCTTCAATTGTTCTACAAATTGTTATTCCTTTGAGGAATCAATCCGTGCATTGCATTCCACTCCAAGTGTCAAAGAAGAAGAAAAGGAACACATGCATGCTCATTTGGGAGATGTTGCACGACTTCATCATTCTTACCACATTTTTGTTATATTTGCTTAATCAGGGCGATTTCCATGAGTCTTTTTTATTTTTTTTCAAAAGTGAAAAACTGAAAGTTAAAGTTTACAGGTGCTTTGGAAAAGATCCATAACACAAATCATGGCTAGGCCCTTTAACAAAGCCTCTGGTTTTGGGTGCATTGTAAATTTTGCCTTTGCAAGTTTGTATCTCTGGTGTTTGGTGCACGATTCTTAAATGCAAGGTATGTGAATCTAAGTGGAAGATTGATAAATTTAGCTGTCCACTCGGAGAGTAATTATATCTTATCGTTTCGTTCCTATTTCCAATCAAAAGGGGGTACTTTTTTTTGAGACACCCGGTACTTAAACGTTGTTGTAACATTTGTTCTTGTAACATTTGTTGTTGGTCTTGTTGCTACTATAAAATGTCGTTATGTCTCTCGATTTTCTTGTGCTGCAGGCGACATGTACAGATATTTTAGTTGCTTTATGCAGATTTTCGTGAATATTTGCCAACTAGTAAGAACACCCTAAAGTACAAAACAATATCGGAATCAAGATAAGAACATACCCATACTAAATATGGAATTCGACGCACCCATATGAGCGTTACTTCCAGTATGGCTCAACGAGGTACCCCTCCCCCCTGCGTACTTTTTGATAATAAAGTATTAAATACACAGGTTGCATTAGTAGCACTATGAGTTCGTGTTATTCCGCCAAACAGCCAGAATAGCATGTAAAACATCTCTGCCATCCACTGCCCAATTGTATTCGGGTTGCCTTCATGCAATCAGATCTCATTTCACAGCGACTTTCCTCCCCTTTTGGCTGCAATCGATGGGAAACCTATAAAGATCTTAGACATGAGCTAACACCCATCTTTTCCTACGCCGCTTACTCTTTAAATTCTTGAAAGACGGGTGTTTACTCATTAAATTCTTCTGCAAGCTGTTCGACTTTCGAGCGCGAATTTCGAGTTCGAAGCCCAGATGCTTGTACAGAGGATAATTGGAAAGCAAATTGGCGATGACTACCCCTTGTTTTAGCATTAATTATTTTTTTATTTCTAAAATTGACTTCAACTAATTGTATTGCAGTTTGTCAAGGAATAAATGAGCTTCATTTTGATGTATGATAAAGTTCATTTGGAGCTTGGTGTGCTGCGTTAGAGAGCAATGGAAAGCCATAGTTCGGGATTTGCCTTTGGAAAACTTTCACTCCTTGTTCTATATTAAACAGAAGTACTGTACACAACACTGCAAACCGTTAATCGGCGTTATGTGACGTAATATATTTATCGAGTAGGAGTGGTTGCCTTGACTTCCAAATTCGAATAAGTGGTCAGTCTGATGATCGATCTAATTACAGGCCGATTTCAGTGCTCCCTTTCTTGGCTAGGGTATTTGAAAAATTGGTTTTAACCAGCTTTATGAGTATCTTGATAAAAACAAGCTCATATACTATAAACAGTCTGGGCTTAGGTCCTTACACACCGCTGTCGCTTGTCTGCTGAAGTCTATAAATGACTGGTATGTTAATATAGACAAAGGTAGATTCACTGCTACGGTATTTATTGACTTGAAAAAGGCATTCGATACTGTAGATCACGATATTCTACTCCAAAAGTTAGAAAAGTATGGAGTGATTGGCCTTGAACATACCTGGTTTTCCTCATACCTGAAAAACAGGCGGCAGCTTTGTAGAGTGAATGGGATAGCCTCAAATATGGAAGAAATAAAATGTGGAGTTCCTCAAGGCTCTTGCCTTGGTCCCCTTTTATTCCTCATATACATTAATGATCTGCCGTTTTCTCTAGAAAACAGTAAAGTAACGATGTATGCCGATGATACCAGTATATCATATTCTTCTAAGAAACTTAAGACTCCTTGAAACAGTGGCTTGAAGGTAATAAGCTGTCTCTGAATGTAATCAAAACACAAGCAATGGTTATAGGGTCTAGGCCTAATATCAAAAAGGGGTCAAGAAGATATCAGACAAATCAGTACCGACCCCGTCTTTAGCCATTGGAGGCTCGCATATTGATGTTGTAGATAATGCGAAATATTTGGGAGTACAACTTGATAATCATCTTGTGTGGGATGAGCATACTGAGGCTTTACGCTCAAAGATATCTCGCTCTTTGGGTTTCCTAAAATATGCTAAGAAAATGCTTCCAAAGCACATCCTTAGTCAGATGTATAGAGGTATCGTTGAGCCCCATTTTCGATACTGTTGTTCTGTGTGGGGTAGCTGTGGAGACTCTCGCCTGTTAATGCTACAAAAGTTACAAAATCGTGCTGCGAGAATAGTTACTAACAGTTGCTATGATGCACCAGCAGCAAACTTGATAAAAGAGCTCAAATGGCCGACAGTCCACGACATGAGGTCCGGTCTTTAGAAGTACTGTGTCTCCGATGTGAAATGCTTTCTTCGTTTCGAGCGGTACTTGGAACCATAATTCTTCTTCTGCTTCTGTTGTGCTTTCTTCAATTTCTCAATTACGATCTTTCGTGAATCATCTTGCCTCTTCTTTAAATCTTGTAAATATTTCGCAGGACCGTGCGTTGGCTTTGGTTGTGGATCCTCTATCTCTGTACCTAATGGTAATCTGACGTCTCGGCCGGCCATATAACAGTTCGAAAGGTGTTGCACCGGTAGAAGATTGCTTGCTCACTCGGTATGCCAAAAGAGCGTGAGGAAGTTGTTCGTCCCAATCATCTTTATCGTTGCTAACTTTCATTCTCAGTAGGGCCTTTAATACGCCGTTGAATCTTTCACAGAGTCCGTCAGTTTGTGGGTGATACGGTGTAGTGCGTCGTTTCTCGATTCCAAACAATTTGCATATACTTGCAAACAAATGTGATTCAAAATTCCTTCCTTGATCGGTGAGCAAAATAGATGGCATTCCATGTCTTGCAAAAATCTGTTCCAGGGCTCGAACAACTGTTTCAGCTTCTTGATTGGGCAGTGCTTCAGCTTCAGCATATTTGGTGTAATAATCAATTACAGTCAGAATCTACTTGTTACCTTGTCTTGTCGTTTTTAAGGGACCGATAAGATCACCTCCAATCATGTAAAAGGGAATCGGCTGAATTTCAATTGACTTCAAAGGGCTGCGCGGTCGAGGAACAGTTTTGTTTTTGCACAAATTTCACAACTTTTACAAAATTCTTCGACATCTTTGTGAAATCCTGGCCAGTAAAATTTTCTTTGCGGCATTTCAAAACTCTTGTGGATACCGAAATGGCCGATTTGCGTGAGAACTTCTTGTATCACCTTAGTACAGATATATCTGGGCACAACAACTTGAAGGCGTTTGATGTTGTTAGAATCAATCCACTCTCGGCACAGGACGCCATTTTCTAGAACCAATGAACCAAAGTTATTGTATAGGGCCGAAAGTGTTTCGGTGCAATCTTTTGGTCGATCGTCAGGTCTCCTTCCTGCGTGTATCCAATCTTTGACAATTGAAATGTCTTCATCTAGATCTTGCAGTTCTTGAAATTCTTCGGTGGACCATGTGGATACTTTAATTCCTTGAACAGGTGCACGTGAAAGGGCGTCTACATGTTGCATCATTGTGCCTGGTCGATGCTCAACTGCATAGTCGTACTCTTCCAACTTTAATATCCAACGGGCTAGCTTGCCATTGGGGTGTTTCATTGCTTTTAAAAACTGAAGAGCTCTGTGATCCGTGAATACTGTGACATGTCTGCCGTAGACGTATGGGTGGAAATATTGTAATGCCCAAACGACGGCAAATGCTTCCTTTTCTGTTGTGGTCCAGTTCTTCTCTGAACCTGAAAAAGCTTTGGATGCGAATGAGATTACCCTTTCTGTACCATTCTCATCTTTCTGGGTTAAAACAACTCCTATGCCAACATCACTGGCATCAGTATACAATACATAGTCTTTGTCTGTGTCTGGAAATCCTAGAATTGGTGAGGAAATCAATTGCTCTTTCAAACTTTCAAAGGAATTTTGACAGCTCTGGTTCCAGTCGAATTTGACATCTTTCAGCAACAGACGGTGCAAAGGATACGCAATATCGCTAAATCCAGATATAAAGCGTCGATAATACGAAATCATTCCGATGAATCTCCTCAGCTCTGTTAGATCTTTTGTCTTTTGGAACTGGGTACTCTTTAATTGCTTTGACTTTCTCAGGGTCTGGGGCTAGGCCAGTATCAGCAATTTGAAATCCGAGGAATTTTACGCTTGTTTGTCCAAAATGACATTTCGATGGTTTCAGCTTCAGTCCAGCATTTTGGATGGCGTTGAGTACTTCTTTTAAACTATTCAAATGCTCCTCGAAATTGTGACCAACAATTAGGACGTCATCTAAATAGACAAGGCATTTGTTTGGTAGTAGACCTTGTAAAACATTTGACATCAGTCTTTGGTACTGCATTACAGAGTCCAAAGGGCAAGCGCTTGAAATGGAAGATGCTACCCCCGGGAATGACAAAAGCTGTTTTCTTCTCCTGGCTCGACTCTTCCATTGGCACTTGCCAGTAGCCCGATGCTAAGTTGAGAGTGATGAAATACTTGTGACCTGATAACGTGTCAACTAAGTCATTGACTTGGGGCAAAGGGAACGCATCTTTAATCGTTACTTCATTGAGCTTGCGAAAGTCGATACAAAATCTCCAGGAGCCAGGGGCGGATCTAGGTTTGAAGTTTGGGGAGGGCCACGAAGAACGAAATATGGGGGTCTGGCGGCGTAGCCCCCGGGAAATTGTTTCGCGGCCACGCCCTTCACACTCTCGGAAAACGTGGGAAACGCCCACTTTACTTCATTTTAGATCATTAAGCTCATCACTTAATCTTCATTCCTCCTTAACATACCAACTGGCAATTTTCTACAATACCTACCGGGCCATCAGTTTGGAAAGGAAGAGACCATCAAAGAAATGTTTATCATAAGCACCGGTTCGGGAATGTGTATCGCGGAATTAAGCTGCACAACCATATAAATGAAAATTTGGCATATAAAATCAAGCTGTTCTCAAATCCATGATTCAAAGAAATTTCAAAGTTACGTGAAAATCCCGTGAAATTTCCCATGGTAAGTTACCTCATTGGAGTAAGCAATCAAAATTCTCTTCGCTTAATATGTTACCTTCTAGGTATTCAAAAATGTGTTCTCCCTCCAGTGACATTAAAGTGACTTATCAACATTTCATAACTATCACAACAGAAGACACAAGTCTTTATCATAAGTCTTTATCAGAATGAAATTTATCATAAAATAAACTTCAACGCCAAAGTTCACTGGAAGATCCTGAATCACCGATATTGTGACAAAGTGAATGAAACAAATAAGTTTCAGTCTCGAACTCACGCAATGAAATTTCGTTTAGAATTCAGATTCGTACATTTTTCGAACCTCTGGATCAACAATAAATTACTTCGTGAGTTAGTTAGATGGGCTTGTAGTTAGCCGAACTATCGTGCAGCTGTGCTATGGTTATTTGTAGGTTGCTTTAGGAAGGAAAGGGTTAAAACTTATTATTTTATCGATAAAAGACAATGGTTTTAACGAGAACGCTTACAATTTGGGGGGCCATGGCCCCCGAGCCCCTCACTAAATCCGCGCCTGCCAGGAGCCATCTTTCTTTTTAACTAACACGACTGGGCTTGCCCACGGTGATTTGCTTGGTTCGATGACATCATTCTGCAGCATTTCTTGTACTTGTTCTTCGACGACAGGCTTCAAAGAATTCGTAAGACGGCGTGGTAGCTGTTTAATTGGAGCAGCATCTCCTGTTTCAATTTTATGCTCTGCTTGAGAAGTAAGACCAATTAGGCCGTGGGCTGTAGTTTGCGAAACCCTTCGAAACAGATTTCCGTTGTCCAAGTTCGGGAACTAGCCAGTTTCTTCAGCTTTCCATCAATGAACATATGCTTGATAAGAATCCAGGTGGCCCCAAGCTGAAAACTTGCTCAACAGCATGAAATTGACAGCTAAAGTTTCTTCCTCGACCGCTGTAACTTAGGCCAATGGCGCCATTTTACAGGACCTTCTTTGCTTGTTTTAATTTTACGGACCAGCGAACAATTAATATTTTAGGCCTGAAATTGCGACACATCCTGAAAGTATTGTTTGCGAACTCCATATTGACAGGAAAAAATACTTTTTCGTTGTCATGTATAGAAGTCCTAGTCAAAATCAGCAAGAATTTGACAATTTCATGATTAATTTTGAACAAATGTTATCTAAAATTTCTGCCGAGGAGCCATATGCTGTCATTATTACTGGAGATTTCAACTGTCGCTCTCGTCAGTGGTGGGAAGGAGACAACGAAAATGACGAGGGGAAACAACTTGAGGCGCTAACGTCAGACCTTGGATTACATCAGTTGGTAACTGGACCGACCCATATGATTGGCCAATCAAAATCTTGCATTGACTTGATCTCAACTGACCAACCTAACCTGTTTATTGAGTCTGGTATTCACCCTTCCCTTCATGAGCAATGCCATCATCAGATTATCCACACTAAACTGTCTGTCAGAAATCTTGCCCCACCCCCATACACTCGCAAACTATGGTTTTACGATAGGGCAGATTCTCTTTCTATTCGGAAAAGTGTCGAAATGTTTCATTGGCAAGAGGTTTTTGAGGAGGTAACCCACCCCAATGAGCAAGTTAAGGTTCTTAACGAAGTGCTCTTGAATATCTGTTCAAATTTCATACCAAACGAGCTAAAAAAAATAAAGCCCCATCAGGTGCAATGGATCACTCCAAGCATAAAAAGTTTCTTAAGAAAGAAAAATCGAGCTTTTAAATCATTCATTAGAAAGGGTCAACCAGACGATATGCTTGAAGGTATTCAAAACATGATAGCTCGAGGTTCAAAGCTTGTGGAAGATGCTAAATATAAGTATTTCTTTAATATCGGTCGTAAATTATCGGAGCCTTCAACTGGCACAAAAATGTACTGGTCTTTGGTCAATAAGATCCTCAACAAGGCTAAGATACCGGAAATACCTAGCCTGCGTGCAGACTCTACTGATTTCTTTTCAGAGAGGTCCTCCTCCAGTAGAGTCTGCGCATCGGCGACCAAACCCTTGTTCTGAGCCACGGGCGATTCCCTCTCCTGAGAAACCAAGTCACTGAATTGGATTCAATAGAGCGACCTATAGAGTGGGAAGGCATAACACCCACACACAATAAGGTTTCTTCGCCCAGCTTTGTCTATGGAAGCGCTAATTAAATACCTGCAGACTCCAACAAAGACAGGGACGCTCATGAAAGAAAGGGAATATGTATCAGCCAATCAGGAAAGGTTCCACGTTTCTCATGAACTGAGAACAAGGATTTGGTCGCTGATGCGCAGACTCTACAGGAGGAGAACCTGTCTGAATAGGGATCAGTAGAGTCTGCACGCAGGCTAGAAATACCCCCTCTCCTGGAAAATGATATCTTTGTGCTAGATTTTGCTTCAAAGGCTCAAATATTTAATGATTATTTTATTCTTCAATGCACAACATTAGATACAGGCAGTGAAATTCCTAGTGACATACCTGTGACCGCAACCCAACTTCGAGAATTTCTCATCTCCGATGATAAAATACTAAAGATCATTCGCAATCTTAATCAGAACAAAGCACACGGATGGGATGAAATTTCAGTGCGAATGATAAAACTATGTGACGAGTCTTTAATAATACCGTTGAGATTAATTTTCGAAAATTGTTTGCGTCATGGCATCTTCCCTGAGATGTGGAAACGAGCAAATGTTGTACCAGTTCATAAGAAAAATGAGAAAAATTTGAAAGAAAATTATCGACCCATCTCTCTCCTTCCAATTTTTAGCAAAATTTTGGAGAAGCTTATCTATGAGTCCCTGTATTCACACTTAGAGAGGGAGAATTTCTTAAACCCCAATCAATCAGGCTTCCGTCCGGGCGATTCAACAATGAATCAGCTGCTTTCCATAACTCATTCAATCTTTGAAGCATTTGATTGCAATCCTTCACTAGAAGTTCGTTCCGTCTATCTTGATATCTCCAAGGCCTTTGACAGGGTCTGGCATGAGGGTCGTATCTTTAAGCTTAAAAGATGTGGCGTTTCGGGAAATCTGTTGTTACTCCTCAAAAGTTTCTTGTCAGATAGAAAGCAGAGGACTGTTTTGAATGGTCAAGCTTCCACCTGGGGAAATGTTTCAGCTGGTGTGCCGCAAGGATCGATTTTGGGCCCTTATCTTTTCTTGATTTACATAAACGATCTGACAAACAATTTGAAATGTAGCGTGAAACTGTTTGCAGATGACACATCACTCTTTACGGCCGTAGAAGATCCTAACATAGCTGCTAGGGACATGAACCATGACCTGGAGCATATTACATTATGGGCACACGACTGGAGAATGTCCTTCAATCCGGACCCCCGAAAGCAAGCTGTTGAATTAATCTTCTCAAAGAAAAAATTGAAAACTAATCATCCAATGATCCTCTTTAATGCGTCACCCGTTTCGACAGTTGATCAACATAAACATTTAGGCATAATACTAGATTCTAAGCTTTCGTTCTCAGCGCATATACAAGAAGCCATAAGCAAGTCAAGAAAAGCGATTGGAATGCTGACGTTCATGTCCAGATATCTACCTAGAAATACACTGAATGAGTTATATAAATTGTATGTACGACCTCATCTAGATTACGGCGATGTAATTTATCATATACCACAGGGAATGGATGGTTCTGAAAATTACATGATGGAAAAACTTGAATCTGTTCAATATTCTGCTGCCCTAGCAGTGACAGGAACTTGGAGAGGAACATCTCGGGAAAGGTTGTACAATGAACTTGGATGGGAATCGTTGAGCTCAAGGAGATGGAGTAGACGCCTTATTCTTCTTTATAAATTCATGAATAATTTGACCCCTGATTACACAAGGGACCCAATTCCACCCCTGCATGGAAATAACTACCCATTTCGGAATCCGCCAGTAGTAGGGCAAATAAGGGCAAGAACTGAAAAATTTAAATCTAGTTTCTACCCTCACTCTTTGACTGAATGGAATAAACTTGATCCCGAAATAAGAGAATCCTCCTCTGTTAGCGTCCTAAAGAAGAAATTATTTTCTCAAATTAGACCTCCTGCTAATTCCGTATATGGCATTCATAATCCGAAAGGGATTGCATATGTAACTCAGTTTAGGATGTGGCTAAGCAAAGTCAATTTCCACAAATTCAAATATCATTTTAAAGATACAATCAATCCAATGTGCCCAGTTAACGATGGCATAGAAGATACGGAACACTTTTTGCTGCTCTGCAATTCTTTCAGACAGCAGAGATGCAGTCTTCTCGCTGGTGTCAACGATGTACTCAGAGCTTGTGGACATCCTGAGAGTGCAGATATCAATATGTTGCAACTTCTTCTGTACGGAAATAAAAATTTGCCCTTGGAAGCCAATAAAATGATCTTAAATTTAACTATTAAGTACATTTCTGAGACAGAACGCTTAGGTTGAAAGTTATTGCAATCCCTGAAAAGAGCACCCAAATCCCTTCTGTATGTGTCTGTTTTCAGTAATTATGTAATGTCTGAAGGAAGCTTGCAACCAAATAATAGACTTTTTACACTACCTTTCATGATTCCAAACTTTTTCAATCTCCACTCGCAATTATTTGGTTGCAAGAATCCTTAACTTGTAGTTGTAGTTCTGTGTCTTTTTCTTTATGTTATGACCCCTGGGTAGACAAAATGTTTTGCTCCTTGGGGTATCGTCTCCGTAGTAGGGTAGCGTTAGGTATAGGTATAGTAGTAATCATGTATTGTAAATTTTTAATGGAATATGTATATAAAAAAAACAATTAATATTCCAGACTGTGTTCAGTAGTCTGACAATTATCGCAGCGGCCTAGTAACGATCACGTCCCGTAGCAACGCGTTTGTTGTTACGAAAATGGCGGACGAAGACGAAGGTGAATCGGCGAGTGATCCTTTAAACATCACGATTACTTCATGGATTTTGAATTCAAAGAAACAAAGGACACTCGGTGATGTGGAGAGGGGCCCTTTGAAGAGTTTATGCCAATTTTTACATTCCTGCATGAAGTGAGTATACACATCAAACAATAACACAACTTGAATGGCCTAACCTCAAAACCAGAAAATTTGGAACAGATGAAATTTAGAAAATCTGTTCGTATTTGCCTCAATTTTGGTGACATATCACAAGACTAAGTGTAAATACTAAACCAATATTCAACCACTAGCAACCGCGTTGTGTGATAACAAATAGAGAGAAATCCAGAGAGAAATCAGTCTTTTTAATTTAACACTCAAACTTTTGTCCTAAATCACCCTTGTTCACTTGACTCAACAAACAGCATTCTGTGTTGCTTCTCGTCAGAAAGACGCAAAAATATATGAAATTGTTGCTGTCATTATCTTCAATATACTGTACTAGTCCTCATTACTAAGGATCGACTCCTCATCCTCTGCTTCCTCTACCACCACCTCTGCAGGTTCAACCAAATCAGCATGGTCATCATCATCACATTCTGCATCAATTTCTCTCAAATTTTGACAGTTGCTTGTGCATGAGCACATACTTGTGCATGCAAGGTCTGCCTTCTTGCATGCACAACGCTTTGTTGAGCAGCCAGATTTGCAACCACAACTGACATTCTCCAGAACTCCTTCAGGTGCAGGGGGCAAGGTCATCCATACAACATTCACATTTCCATCAACTACACTCCATCCAAAGTCAGTTATGCTTGGAATTGCCATAATTGGCTCAAGAGCTAGCCTCCAAATACAGACTTGAAAGACCACCCTTTTCACATGCTGCCCCAAGACATTTCTTGTACAAGGCATGCTATCATCATCAAACTGCCCTAATTTGAATTGGTTATATCTAGCAAGGTTGACTTCATCAACACTTGGTTGGCTGTAAAGATGGCAAACA
This sequence comes from Aurelia sp. 3 sensu Dawson et al. (2005), assembly GCA_964020215.1. Classification (NCBI taxonomy): domain Eukaryota; kingdom Metazoa; phylum Cnidaria; class Scyphozoa; order Semaeostomeae; family Ulmaridae; genus Aurelia; species Aurelia sp. 3 sensu Dawson et al. (2005). The sequence goes on from OZ026572.1 coordinate 15,738,620, forward strand.
TACTTTTCCAGTTGTGCAAATATTTCATTCTCAACTTGATAGGAAGTCCCAAGCTGCTTGAACATTGTTACAAAATCTGGATTGTTCTCTAAGAAGGTGAATGCTTTGGTTTTTCCTTTTCCATAAAAAGCACTGGTACTGTCACACCCTGAAAATAAAAAATATTGTTTCACTTTGTCAGTTCTGCATTCATTCCCTAATCTTGTTTTGCTAGGAAAGACTTGCTGTATATAACAAGTATAAATAGCGTAACTTGAAAAGACTCACACAGGAAGCAGGTAATGGTTCACAGAAAATAAACTATACAAACAATCAATTAGAGTACTTGGTGAAAGCAAAGTAAATCAAAGTGACCTAAACTCTGAACTAGGACTTGGCAACCTTTATTTTCCATTTTTTGATTGATTGGATTTTTTTCATGTGTGAAAGCACTTTCCTAGCTGAGCCTTATTTTCACACATCTGCATTTTCTGAGCAGGCAGAATTTTACTGTTTGAGTTGAAAAGAAAGTTTAGGGCTCAGTGACCTTTCATTGTGCAAAATTCTAAATGATCACTTGCAAAATAATACCGGTACATGTGGAAATATGGCTCAACAGTATGAATGGTTATTTTTAATGGTGTGAGCCAGCATGGGTAAAGTAGATGCTACTTTGATTTTACCTGTAAAAGCATGAAAACTAATCAATGCAGCACTGAGATCAGGACCCAGGCTTTCGTAGATAGACTGTATGCTGAACATTCTCCTGCTGTTTCCAATCCCAGTGCCAAAATATAAATCAGCTGCTACTGCATGTTTATGGCCAACCATCAGTATTAAGACATCTGTATCAGGACTCTTAATGACAACACTCTCTTGGCTTAAAGATGCGTGAAATGCATGGAGTAAAAGACGGGTATCAGCTTCCTCATGATCACAATACAACGCATGAACCTCTTCTACAACAACTTCATCTTGTGAGGTTGGGAAAAACTTGTGGCAGTATTTCCCATTTGTGACATAGAGGGTTATTCCTTGCAGAATTTCATTGAGGTTTGCCATTTGAGTTGAATACAGGAATATGAATTCAACAGGAGCTTCCTTGTTCCTTCCTACAGCAAGAAACTTCTTGAACTGCTTGGGTACTCTCTGTTTTGAGCCCAAGATCTTTATGACAGTAGATCCACCAACAGCTCGCTTATTTCTCTCAAGGTTCTTTATGCTGACATCTGGATAGCGGTTACAAACAAAATCAAAGGATGGTAAGAGGAAATTTGTCAGTTTTTCTTGTCTTTAGCAAATACCCAGTGATATGAAAATGAAATTAAGGAACTAAAAGGTTTATTCAAGGCAGAAGAGTCAAGAAGCCAAGATATGGTCCAGAGGGTTTTTGGATTTTATTGGATTGTTCTGGGATATCTTTCAAAATGGTTAACAGTATAAACTTGTTCTGGAAGGTCTGACTTTTTTGTTTCCATTCAAAGACTGTAATCATTTCCTTTTTAGTAGCTTTTTATGCTCCCTTTCCCGCAGTTCTGATGAATCTTTGAAACTCAACCACTGTTGTGTTACGGTATGTGCTTTTAAAGAAACTGCTTATAAGTTTAAACCCAATTCTCAGATTGCCAAAAATGGCATATAGATAGGTACCTTATTCTTTTTCCCAAACCAAGCAGAATCCTTGTGGCATATAATACAGCGAACTGGGAGGCCATATCGGTTTCTTTTCGATATAGTATCAGCTCTGCTCCCATTTTCCCGCATTTGTTGAGGACACCGAGGACTGCCCCTTTTGTCTGAACCTTTTGTTTTGTTGGCAATGTTCAAAGCAGACCTACAGCCAAGGAACCTCTTACCATGCGCGAGAATCTCTTTGTTTCTTTGCTAATCCTTGTGGATTGTGGTTGGGTTCTCCACCCACATTCTTTCCACAGACCAAACATGCTTTCTGCGCATGATCACAGGTTTCCTTTTTGGGGGATGACCGTTGCTTTGAACATTGTTGATTCGTATCCCCAACAAGCATTATCGACAGTCTTGTCATCTTCTTCTCAGGAACGTATTCCTGGGCTTGATCGGCACTAAGGGCTGCAGCTCTGCCCTCACTTGCATCACCTTCAATAAATTGAAAAGGCCAATCTTTCGCTTTCTTCTCCTCTGCTCTCCTTATCTTTTCAACATCACAAAACTTCTTATAGCAGGCCTTGTGATATGGCCAACGAAGTTGAAATTCTGCATGGCTACTCAAGTAATCTGCCAGCAATTTATCTTCAAAGAGTTCGTACGATTTTCGTGCAACATCGCCTTCTTTTCCTTTAATATCCGCCCATCTTCTCCTGCAACTAAGAAACTTTTTGATCCTTTGTTTTGTTATTTCACTTAAACAGTCTTTAATACCTTCAAAACGTAAGAAACACGAAGTAATCTTGATGTTTAAAGGATCACTCGCCGATTCACCTTCGTCTTCGTCCGCCATTTTCGTAACAACAAACGCGTTGCTACGGGACATGATCGTTGCTAGGCCGCTGCGATAATTGTCAGACTGCAGAACACAGTCTGGAATATTAATTGTTCGCTGGTCCGTAACATTATAATAAGCAAGGAAGGTCTTGTAAAATGGCGCCATTGGCCTAAGTTACAGCGGTCGAGGAAGAAACTTTAGCTGTCAATTTCATGCTGTTGAGCAGGTTTTCAGCTTGGGACCACCTGGATTCATAACAAGCATATGTTCATGGATGGAAAGCTGAAGAAACTGGCTAGTTCCCTGACTTGGACAACGGAAAGTAAAGCTACAGCTTACAGCACACGGCCTAAATCTCTGATAAATTTGTTGCAAATATTCCTTGGTATTCTTTCAGTGCACTGCTCATTTGTTCTCTTTCTTCTGGCTTGAGATTTTCCAGATCGAAGTGCAGCTCAGGCTGTTCAAAGAAATCGTTAGAATTAGCATTACCCCCTGAATCTAAAACTGGCTCGTTCATTTCGATGTCAACTTGTTGCAGACAGCCTACGCTTGTGCCTTTATACAATTTCACTGCGTCAACCCCCGGGTTGATTTGAATGGGGACAGTTTGTTCTTTGGGCTTCAAAAGAACACTGGCGACCAAAACTCCTTTTTCCGCTAAATCAAAATTGGGCTCTAAAATATGGAGTGCCAAATGCCAAAAAAATCAGTTTTTGTATGCTGACACAATATTTCAATGGGCAAAATTACATTTGCATGGCCAATTGTATATTTCAAAGGGTAAACTATATTTGCATGGGCAAAATTATATTTACGTGGGCAAATTTATATTCCTATGGGCAAAATAACATTTCTATGGTCAAATTTATATTTGCATGGGCAAAATTTTATTTCCATGGCCAAATTACAATTCAATTCAATAAAATATATTTCCATGGGCAAGTTTGAATACAATTCAGTAAAAATATTTTCATGGGCAAATTTCAATTAATTTCAATAACATATATTTTCATGGGCAAATTTCAATTCAATTCAGTAAAATATATTTCCATACTGGAATGCGCTGGAATGGCAATGGCAATGGCAACTGCAGCCACCAAAAGGAACGCAACCATAACTATAACGCCTGGAAAACCTCAAAACCCAAAACGATACAAAAACCAAGAAGATGATAACCCAATTAAAAATCTGGCGAGTTGCGTAAATAGCAATGGATGTGATGGTGCTAAATCACGACCGAAGCCATTCGAGAACAAATACGATACAGAGTATCTATCAAAAGAGATGGCAGAAATGAAAGGGATGTTCAGAGGCCTAGCTATCCAATCGAACAAGCTAGAGAAGCTAGAAATTATCGAAGAAATGGTAAGAGAAAACAACAAGAGCCTGAAGGAAGCACAGACAGAAATCAGAAAGGTCAAGGAAGAGAATGCCATGCTGAGAGAGAAAGTTACCAGTTTAGAGGAGAAGGTCGCCATTTTAGATTCACAGTTAGGCGGGGAAAAATTTGAAAAGTTGGAAAGTAGAGTAATTGACATTCAAGCGAGATCGATGAGGGATAACCTGGTGTTCTTTAATGTGGAAGAAACAGAAAATGAACAAACAAATACTGAAGATCTGGTACACGGAATCATCAAAGATAAAATGGGGATCGAAGAAAATGTCGAGTTCGAGAGAGTTCACCGAATGGGTGCCACATGGAAAAGATCTAGAGAAAGGAGAATCAGGCCCATAGTTGCCAAATTCTCTAGTCACAAAATGAATGAGAAAATGAAATTTGCAGCGAAAAATCTGGCCGCAACTAACATAGGAGTGTCAGAGCAATTCCCTCCAGAAATTGAAGCCAAACGTAAAGAACTTTGGCCAGCCTACAAACAAGCTAAAAGGGAAGGAAAAAAAGCAAAAATTGTTGTGGGTAAACTTTATGTTGATAGCCAATTAGTTATTTTGAAGAAAACTGAAATGGCTCCTGCTCGTGAAAGACCCGCCCCAGCTGAAACCGGAACAAGTCATTCCAACGGAAACAGCCAGGTGTCATGGAGGTGTAGAAAGATTAGGGACGTCATGGAGGTGTAGAAAGATTCAACACTGATAAAGCAAACTTAATCAATAATGGTAACATCCAAATTTTATTCCTAAATGTCAACGGGCTCCGCAGTAAAACAAGACTTCCGGAATTTCTTCAAATGATAAAAGATTATCATATTATTGCCTTTGTAGAATCAAAAACCGATGATTTTGATAACTTTAACTTACCAGGATTTGAGTTTACACATATGAAGAATAGAAAAAGGAACAAACGAGTGAGGTCCGGAGGCATTTTCATTGCAATAAAAGATAGTATTAAGGATAACTTTGAAATTGATTTGAACTTGGGCTCTGAAATAATTATCCGGTTAAAAGAAAAGAAGGAAGTATTAAAAGCAAAAAACAAAATGGCTCTTGGGTTTGTTTATGTCCCCCCAATTGTTTCATTTTACTATGACGATGAAACTTCGAAAACATAGAGAAAGATATCTGTATGTTAAAATCACAAAAATTTGCCATCTTATTGGTTGGAGATTTTAATGCAAGAACTAGGACATTGGATGATTTCATTGAATTAGATGACACACTGTTGGAACAAGTAACAATTAGTGCTGATCAAATTTCAACTGAAACTAATGAGAACTTGATAAAACTAAAAAACGCGAAAATACCATTGAAACGAAGTTCTCAAGATTGTGCTAAAAACTCACATGGTGATAAACTGATAGACCTATGCTGTAACTGTGATATATTTATAATGAATGGCCGTATTGGGGCTGATAAAGACATTGGTAGAACCACTTGCCAGGATAAATCTTTAATTGATTATGTAATTGGTACCCCTGATGTACTTTGTTCATGTAATGATCTAAGGGTAGAGGATTTTAACCCACTTTTTTCAGATGTTCATAATCCAATTTCAATTTCTCTGCATAGAATTCCTGGAAATGAAAAAGTTTTAAACATAGAAGAAGTCGATATAGAGTATTTAACTGAAAATATTGACAAGAGAACCAGTTTGTCACAAAATTGGAATTAAGATAATATCAAAATTTTAAACAACCATCTAAATGATGAAAAATTAATACATTTAGCAGACAAATTGAATTCACACGAAATGGACAAAAAGAATCTAGATAAAACTTGTGATATAATAAACTCCTCGGTCGATACTATTAGTGATATGTTAAATGACAGTGGCAAAAAAACGTTTTCAAAGAGAATGCAGAATCGCAGAAATACTAGCCAAAAACTTTGGTTTGGAAAGGAGTGCAGATTTAAACGTAAAAAGTTCTTAAAGTGCCAATGGGCTTACCTTAAAGAAAATAACCCACAAAAGAGGAATCAAATGAATAGTGCTAAGAAGGCATATAAACAAGCAATAAATAAATTCAAAAACAAGGAACTAAAAAAATTTAATAACAAACTAAGAAACTTAAAAGACAATAATCCACGTCAATTTTGGTCACTAATCAAAGATAAAAACAAGGAATCATAAAAAGAAATTGAAATGAATACGTTGATTGAGCATTTTAGAATGCTAAACAAGGGAAATGATGATAATCGACCCAATTTGTTAGATGTGCAAATAGAAGGCAATGAACACCTAGATGCTCCAGTTACAAAAGAGGAGGTTAGGAAAATCACAGCTAAACTTAAAAATAACAAATCTCCTGGTATTGATGGAATAGTAAATGAATATATTAAATACGGCATTGACAAAATAGCAAACGTTCTTATTGCAATTTTTAATCTTGTTCTTAAAGCTGGTATTTTTCCAAAATCATGGCTAACTGGAATTATTAAACCGAACTATAAAAATAAAGGATCAAAATCAGATGCAAATAATTATCGAGGAATAACATTAGTAAGTTGTCTTGGAAAAGTATTTTCTGGTCTATTGAACAAAAGACTTTCTGATTTCTTGGAACAAAATGGAGTACTTAATGAAAGTCAAGTAGGTTTTCGCAGTGGATATTCAACAGTTGATCATATATTTAATCTGAATTTAATTATCAATAAATTTCTTTCAGATGGTAAAAAATTATACTGTGCATGTGTTGATTATGAGAAAGCGTTTGATACTGTTTGGAGAAAAGGACTCTGGTTTAAACTACTGAATCAGGGAATTAAAGGTCGTTGTGTTAAGGTTGTGGTAAATATGTACGATGGAATAAAGTCACTTGTAGAAAAAGATGGAAAGTTAAGTGAAATTTTTCCATGTAACATGGGAGTCAGACAAGGTGAGAACCTTTCTCCCCTAATCTTTGCTGTTTTTCTGAACGATCTGCAAAGCTCGTTTTCAAATTTTGGCAACGAAGGCCTCGTTTTTAATTTAGATGACCAGCAAGTGCTGAGATTACATGCTTTGTTATATGCAGACGATACAGTATTATTTGCAAACTCAGCAGAAAGTCTACAAAAATCGCTGAATATTTTGTCAAGATATAGTCGCTTATGGAAACTAAAGGTAAATGTAAGTGAAACAAAAATCGTGATATTTTCTAAAAATGGTAAGTGGTAAGAAACATAACTTTACTTACAATGAAGAAACAGTTGATATAGTTAATGAATTTAAATATCTTGGGATAATATTTAAGAATAATGGAAGATTTTTAAGTGCAATTAAACTGATTAAAGCACAGGCTAATAAAGCAATGCGATATATTATCTCCAGAGCCAGAGCTAAAAATATGCCTATAGATATACAACTAAAATTATTTGATACATTGGTAATACCGATTATGACATACGGACCAGAAGTTTGGGGATTTGAACATTTGAATATGTTGGATCAGCTAGAACTTCAATTCTTGAAATTAGTGATGAACGTCCGCAGATCTACCCCGAAATATATGATATACGGTGAATTGGGGAGACTACCCGTATCCATTACAATTCAGTTGACAATGGCTGGATTTTGGGGGAAAATGCTAACTGGATAGCAAGAAAAATTATCGTACAAACTGTATCAGATGTTACTCGGTGACTGGGTAAATGTAAAATGGATTAGCAAAATTAAAAATATCCTTGATGAATCGGGGCTGTCATATATATGGTATATGCAATATGTACATTGTGCAGTTAATCTAATGGAAATTCTTAAAGTCAATTTTAAAGATCAGTTTCTTCAACAATGGAATAGCGAAATGTAGGTATCGAATAAAGGAAAAATGTACTCAATGCTTAAGAAAGGTTTTGAAATGGAAAACTATCTCAAGACATTACCCTCTAATCTTTCGCAATTCCTTTGCTGGTTTAGAACTGCGAATCACAGCCTACCAGTTGAAATTGGAAGATGGTCAAACATTGATCATCACTTACGCAAATGCGACATGTGTACTGCTAGTGAGGTTGGGGATGAATACCATACCTTACTAAAATGTTCAGCATTTACAAATATTGCACATTTATACATACCTCAATATTTTTCAAAGTATCCTTCTAAGTTCAAATTTGACGTTTTGATGTCAAAAAATAGGCAGAATAAACTTGTTGCAAATATAGCAAAATTTATAAGAGAAATTTTTAGATTTCGTAAAAGGATGCAAACACCTCCTGTAAAGTAATATAATTCCATTGTTGCAGTTCCTATCCGCTTGCTGATGTTATGTTATGTTGTAATTTTACTCTTTCGATTCAGAAAATAAATTGTAATATTTTACTTATGTTTAAATGGGGCTCTCGTTTTGCCACTGGTGGCGCATGGAGTCCCATCAAGTTTATTATTTTTCTTTTTATGTTAGTTTCACATACCTCAATTGGAGGTGTGTGTTAATTTTTAGATTATGATGATGATGATGATGATGATGATGATGATGATGATGATGATGATGATGATGATGATGATGATGATATATTCGTTTGACATCAAAGATTTCCATTCATCTTTGCTTATCAACGAAATTGACGCCCCGGTGTCGAAAATGCACAGTTTGTTTGCTCCATTGATTTTGGCCTCAACTAACAAGGTTTTCCTTTTGTGGGCGGGCGAAGCAGCAGATAACCTAACCCTTGAATCTTTTTGTGTCGTGTTTTTGATATTTTGACTTGTGCTTTGACCTGCACTTTGACCTTGACCGACAGCCTCTGTTGATGTTTCCAATTCTGTGTGACAAAATTTTGAAATGTGGCCTTTAAGACCGCAACGATAACAGGTAGGAGGGGGTCGAGTTTGACTGGTGCTACCTGAAACATTGGGATCTCGGTGTTGATTTTTAGTGAAAAAATCTCGGGCAACGTGACCTGGTTTATGGCAAAGATAACAGGTTTTCTCGGAGCTAACATTACTACGTCTAAACTCATTAAATTTGGAGAAGTTAATATGTATGCAGACGATACCAGCATCTCCTACTCCTCGGACTCGGTTACAAATATTAATGATTCAGTCAATGAAGACTTGGATCACCTTAAGAACTGGTTGGAGGGTAATAAGCTATCGCTAAATGTAGCAAAAACACAGAGCATGCTAATCGGTAGCCGAACTAGACTCAAAAAGATCGGCATGTCTGAAAACCCTGAGCCAGCCCTGAAAATAGGAGAGGAGCCTATCTCTATGGTTAAGCACACTAAATATTTAGGTGTTCAGATCGATCAGCACTTACTATGGGATGAGCATTATAGGAGAGGAGCCTATCTCTATGAGTATTATTACCAAAAAAATTTCTCGGGGTTTAGGAATGCTGAAATACTCAAAAAAATACCTCCAATTATCCACCATTCAAAGAATGTGTAAGAGTCTTGTAGAGCCTTACTTCAGGTATTGTTTACCTGTCTGGGGTAATTGTGGTACTACGGCTCTTCAAAAAGTGCAAAAGCTGCAAAACAGAGCAGCCAGGATAGTCACAAATAGTCCCTATGACGCCTCCGCATTACCGCTAATTAAACAACTTGGCTGGCTAAATATTCAACAAATGATTGAGTTTGAAACAACTAAGATTGTTCACAAGACATTGCACAATGAAGTACCTGAATATCTACAAGGTCTGTTTACTAGGGTCTCTGATAAATGCGTCAGGGAATTACGCAATTCCAAACTAGATTTGAACCTTCCGCTGTTGAAAACATCCTTTGGACAAAAGAGCTTTTCATTCAGGGGAGCAAAGCTTTGGAACAAATTAGGATCCGAAGCCAAAACTACGAGTAGCTTTTCTGCTTTTAAGAAAGCTGTCACGCAAAGTTGACTCCATATATTCTTTTACTTTTACTCTATTTTTTTTTTTCTTATACGTTAGCTGCGACATAAAATTGTAAATAGGTTTTTTTTTTCAATATTATTTTGTTTAGTTGACAGGGCAAGCTGTAAAGCAGTAATTTTAGTTATTGAAGTTTTTACCCTGTATAAAGAATTAAAAATGAAATGAAATGAACGTCGGACACTGTTTAGCGACGTGTCCAAACCAATTACAGTTAAAACATGTTTTAGACGCAAAACTCGAATTTTAAGCTCCGATTGGAGTGCGGTTTTGTCTATTTGCGCTCCCTGCTTCAGCTCGTAAGATTTCGATAGTCGAATTGGCGGCTTCAAATCTTCGTGCTATCAAAACTGCATCCTCTAAGGTGCCTGGCGGTTCTTGCAAAAGTTTGTTTTACGTCGGACGATCTTTCATGCCAAGTATAAACTGGTCTACTAGTCTGTTTGTATATTCTTCTCCTTGAAACCCACATTTGGCTCCAAACTCTCTAAGAGCAACAGCAAATGAATCAACTGATTCTCCGGGTTCTTGGGTTCTTCGATGAAAATTATGTCTCTTCTCAGTCAATGTCTGATTTCTTTCGAACAACGACTTCAGTTGTTTAATCCAGTTCTTATAAGCATTGTCTCCTTCTACAAATTCGATCGATTCAGCTAAACGAAACGCGTCTTCGCTGAGGTTAAAAAGTAGAGCCAGTCTCTGTTTATTTTGATCCGTCAGTTCAACAGCCTCAAAATAAAGGTTTGATGTCTTCACAAACAAATCAAAATCGTCTCCAATCTTGTACTTTTCTGGTCTTCTAAACAACGAAAGCGAACGGTTTTGCTCAGGAGGAACCTGGGCGGTTGGGCCAGCTGCAGGATTATCGTCTGGCATTTCGAAGTTATATTTACACTTTGCTTAAATATCTACATCATCTACAAATGCGTGCATCGTCTTTAAATTCAAGTCCTTGTTCTTTGTGTCTTTCTCTCCTTGCTCTTTACGTTCGTCTCTTGAGTCCGAGTTTGTGGTTGCGTTCGTCCTGGCAGGATCGCCAAAAATGTGACGAAGCGCGCACTGTAGGCAGTTACAACTCAAAGTAAACACGTAAATTCTGTTTTCTGTTCTCCGCTTCGCATTATCATCCAGCAACCTAACGTATAACTTCTTGTTCAACCTATTTCACTTAACGTCATTTCACTTAATGTTCTTTTTCGTTCTCCTCGCAACTCACCTAATAACATAAACAAATTAGTCTCGTTCCAGACGTCTCTCCCAATCTGTCTAAATTTATTTTTATCTTACACCTTCACATAGCTTTAATTTTTTCATTTATTCTAGTTTTACACACTCACAAAAAAGGTGGTTTTCAGAGCTTCTGGCAAAGAACCCTAGGGTTCTTGGATGCCCTAAGGCCCGTTTTATAAGTCGTGCCGAGCCGCGCCGAACCAAGTGAATTTCGATCAATTTTGCCTGGTTCGGCACGGCGCGACGCTTATAAAACCAACCTGACACTTGGTTCGACTAATTCGAACCATACGCCAAAGGCCTCTCGACTGGGTCGACCCGGTGCGACTTATCAAACCAATTTCAGTCGCGCCGTGCCGCACCATACTCACACGCGCATAAGGGAACTGTAATTATTTCAATAATGTCAATAGCATATGAAATTAAAATGAAAATTTTCTTAAGTCAGTATTGTGCGCATTCGTCATTATGGTTCGGCACAGCACAGCACGGCAAAAGTTTTGTTCTTATAAAACAGAAGAGTGGCTTCAGGGAAACAAACTGTCTTTAAACGTCCTTAAGACTCACGCAATGGTAGTTGGATCCCGTCCAAAGCTCAAGAGGATTTCCGAAGAAGTCAGTAAGCAGCCGTCCTTTTTCATAAATGGCACACAGATAGAAACTGTCGAGAGGACTAAATACCTCGGTGTTCAGTTGGATTGTCATCTTGTTTGGGATGAGCATATAAAGGGTATGAGAAACAAAGTCTCTCGAGCTTTAGGCTTTCTGAAATATGCAAAGAAATTTCTCCAACAGGGAACGCTCAGTAAAATGTACAGAGGAATTGTTGAGCCCCACTTTCGTTATTGTTGCTCAGTATGGGGATGTTGCGGCAAAACTCAAATTGATGCCCTCCAAAGACTGCAAAATCGAGCTGCCAGAATTGTTACGAATAGCAGCTATCATGTTTCAGCAACTGGTCTGATTAAAAAGCTGGGGTGGCCAACAATCTCGGACATTATTCTAAGTGAAACAGCGACCATAATGTTTAAGTCAACAAATAGTCTTGCGCCTGAATATCTTTCCGAGCTGTTTGTAAAGAACTCAGCGCTTAACACAATGAGACTTAGAAATACCGAAGCTGACTTGCGTGTTCCTCTCTTCAAAACGGCAAATGGGCAGAAGTCAATATCATTTCGTGGGCCTAAGCTGTGGAATCAATTAAGCTCTGATGTCAGACTTGCACCCTCCCTTTCTACCTTCAAAAGGAGGTTTAAAGACGTAGTGGAGGGTTAAAGATCTTTTTTATGTACATTCATTTGATTTTTTTTTTTTTTTTCGTTTTTGTAAACACAATCGTAAATTAATTAGGATTAGGTTTTAAATTTGGAAATTATATGTATTTTTGCACGGCCCCCTGTAAAGCAATCAATGCAGATTGACGGGGCTACCGTGGATAAAAAATAAAAAATGAAATGAAATGAAAATGAGTCGCTCCAAGTCGAACCTCAGTCGAACTCAAATTTCTATGGTTCGGCGCGGCGCGGCACGACTTATAAAACGGGCCTAAGGTTCTTCAAAGAACCTTAGGGTTCTCTAGAGTACCCTATGGGGTTCTTCAAAGGTATTCTGAAGAACCCTGAAGGTTCTTCAAGTCAAAAAGGTTCTTCAAAGGACCCTTATGACTGCAAATATCACGTGACTTACGCAGGGTGTTCGAAAATGGAATGTATTCGCGATTTCTTTTTGTCTTGAAAACGGTTGAATGATTGAAGTTTCGTTGCTGCGGCGAAGGTTTGAAGAAAAGACAGGAAGCAATATGGCGAAAAAGTAAGCTTTTCTGAATTTATTTTACCCGAATAAACAAAATATGATTAAGCAACAGGATGATGCATTTTCCTGGAATACAGTTGTTTCATTAACTTTATCTGAAATAGGAAGAAAGTCCCGAGAAAGTTAGCTACGCGTTACAGGCGCACGGACATGCCAAAACGCGTCTCCCAATGAGTTTAGAGGAAACTACAGCCTAGCTGTGTTTCGTTATTTCGCCTTTCTGGAAGTTTCCCTACAAAGAAGCATTGGGTTTTGTTCAAATCGCCTCTTTCAAAGGATCATCGGGCCTACGAATCAGTTGAAGTAACGTTATGATGTCGGGTAGACATGAAATAGGTCTAAAGGCAGCAAGAAATACTTCTATACTTGCTTTTCTGCTTGTCTTGGAAACAGTATTCTCGACCTGAACCCCAACTTGCTTGCACTTCGTAGTAGGTCAATTCTTTGACCAACATTAGGCAAGCCTAAGCATTAGCATTGTGCTGCCTTAGCATTTTCTTCAAACAAATAATGTTTGAGTAAGAAACCGTTTGTATTGGTTGTGCAAATCAGCGTGATACAGTTTCTTCGAATTTTTGCAAGGCTTTTCTGATATCTTTTATTCATAACATAGGTTATTTCCGAGAACCCTATTTTCCTGAACTTTCTTGTCACGTTTTGCAACCGTAGTGATGCCATGGATATAGAATTTATCTTGCTGTTTTCAAGAAATTGACAGACAGAAATCAAAGTAAGCTCAAGGCGAGCAAAAAGATGCGACACAAACATCACCGGAATATAGAGAAATGTTGGCCAAAGCTGTGAAACGTTCTTTGTTCTGAAGATTGGAAAAAAACAATCGTAATCTTATAGGGATGAATGTCTTCTTGAAACTTAAAATGAAGACAAGACTGTTAAATTTTCTCTACAGAAATCTGAGCTTTAACAATCAAAGTGGCAAAAACGCTGGACTTGTGGCAAGTGAGGTGTAGTAGGATGGACGGATGATATGAAATTGAAGAATGTAATGATGGGTGAAATGAAGGGATGAAGCTGTGAGGCAGAATGATGAAACTGAATGATGAGTGGAGTGCTCAATGGAAAGAGGAATATGAATGATTGAGAAGAACGAGTACGATAAACAATTTTTCAAGGAGCTCAACATTTCAGACGCAGTGTTGTCTTCATTAAGATCACTTCCTTCTTTTTCATGTACAGTATAATGCCACCGTTAACCCTATCTCACCTGGGAGCTTTGAAGCAGTCATTGCCTAAGAGGGGGGGGGGATTTTACACCCCTCCTTTTCTTCTCCGTCGTAATAGCTCAGATCATTAAACTTAGTGCTGCGATTCACTTTAATACGAGCAGCTAAAATCACGAGATTAAATCAGATGAAATCTGTTGCTATTACAGTAAGTTGTTTCAGTTGCCATGACAATGAGAAGAACTTAAGTTTTGATTATCATGATTATCAGTATACGAAGGGTCCTGGGGATAAGGTCGGAGTTGGATATAGTTAGATACTTGGATGATACTGAGATTACAAATGTTTTTAAAGAAACTGGTTTATAAGAGACTACACGTTTTTATAAGAAACTGGTTTATAACAAACTAGTACTAAGATGGCCAAAATTTTAAGAAACTCCAGTACTATGTCTTAAAAGTACTAAGAAACTTTTCAAAGTTAAAAGCATGGATATCATAGCAAATACAGTAGTGTCTCGCATATAAGAAATATCAATTTAAGAAACACCAGACCTTGATCAAAATGATATCCTCTCTTATAAGAAACTGGTGCAGATGTTTCTTATTCAAAAAACTGTGTGTGCATTAGAAATTTGAAAAACATGACAAATTCAGCTTTGCAGTTAAATCAGCCCATTCACATGAAAACATGAGAATTGCATGCAAATGAAGCACAAATCACCTTCCTGGAATAAATGTAACTTTTCTTAATGTAAAAAGTATGTTTTGTATGACAATCATAAAGCTCGTGTCTGATTCTAGTTCATTGATAGTACATGATTTTTCTAATAAGAAACTTTAGAAATTTCACCCTGAATTTAAGTTGACATCTCATTAGACCTCAAATTGAAAATTTTGTTTCTTATGTGCGAGACACTACTGTAGATCGTTGATCGTTTATTCTTGAGCAATATTATCCTACCATTTTGTGTTTTCAGATAACAGAACAGTTTATTTACGATGTTTTAAATGTCAAAAAACATATCTGCTGCAGTGTTAGCGACCACATTTATATTTCTGCATTCAAAAAAGAAGAAACCAATCAAGAAGCTTTTAGTACTAAAAAACGGACAAAATTTCATATGAAATTAAGAAACTTTTAGTACCATGGCCTGATCTAAGTTTCTTATAAAAACGTTTTTATACTAAGATGAGTATGATTTTAAGAAATTCTAGTACTATGTCTGAGAAGTATTAAGAAACCTTTTTAAAAGTGAAACTCTAGTACTATATCTGAGAAATAATAACAAGCTTTTTAAAAGTTATGGACAATGAAGCAAATATATTGTTGAACCTTTATTCTGGAGTAATATTAACTAACCATTTGTGTTTTGAACATAAGAGAACAGTATCCTAAATGCTGTTTTGAATGTCAAGAAACATATCTGCAGCAGTGTTAGAGACAACATTGATAATTCATGCATTCAAAAATAAGAAACCAATTAAGAAACCTTCAGAATTAAAAGAAAATTCCATGTTAAATCAAGAAACTTTTGGTGATATGGTCTGAGTCAAGTTTCTTATTGTAAAAATGTGTGATATCTTCAACAACTGAGAAAAGTTCTACAATGTTTACGGACTGAACAGTAAACATCGGTTATAGCCGCGGTACTGTAAAATCCTTAAAAATTTCATCATTCGATGAAGTAATGATATGAAAGCAAAGAAGCGGAATCTTGGAATATTTATTTCCATATTTCAGCAATGGCAAACGAAAATTTGGAGGAGGGGGGACAGTGATCCAAGGACTGGAAGAAATCCCAAGGAATAAAGCTTGAAATCCAAATTTATTCATTCTCAGATTATCAAGCACTCTCTGAAAGTTTATGAATCGCAAAATTTTTTGAAGATTGGACTACAGATAGTCCCGGGAGGGGGGCGGGGGCGGGGTGGACAGTACTTGCTTGTTGAGTGATATTGGCCGTGCCGCTTATATGGACGGGATTTTGGGTATAGCTTTTTCAGAATTTTTATCACAACTGAAGAAATTTGAATAGAGCTTGTATCTTCAAATGGACAAAATTCATAGCCAAAGTTTCATGCAAAATTCATGCAAATAGGGAAGAAATTCTTGAAAAATTCTGCCCAAAAAATGAGTCTTTTTGTCAAAGTCCAGATTCACGTCGAGTTACAGTCACAGTCAATTTTGAGATAATTCCGTGCAATTTCAATATTTGGTCATTTGTACCACTTTTTGTGCCATTCCGACCACTCTAGTGACAACATTTTCAAAATCTTCGTCCATTTCGTAATCAGCACACTCAAAATAGGTTTTGCATCAATTTTGAGATAATTCTGTGCAATTTCAATCTTAGGTCATTTGTGCCAATTCTTGTGCCATTTGGATCACTTTAGTGACAATGTTTTCAAATCTTCGTCCATATTCAAAATCAGCACACTCAAAATAGGTTTTGCACAAATTTTGAGATAATTCCGTGCAAATTTCAATATTTGGTCATTTGTGCCACATTTTGCGCCATTTGGAGCACTTTAGTGACAACATTTTCAACATCTTCGTCCATATTCATAATCAGGACACTCGAAATAGGCTTTGTGCAAATTTTGAGATAATTCTGTGCAATTTAAAGTGTAGGTCATCTGTGCCACTTTTTGTGCCATTTGGACCACTTCAGTGACAATATTAAAATCTTCGCCCATATTCATAATCAACGTACTTGAAATAGGCTCAGCACCAATTTTGAGACAATTCTGTGCAATTTCTATTTTAGGTCATTTGTGCCACTTTTTGTACCATTTGGCCGGCTTTAGAGACAATATTTTCACATGGTTCTCTAACGCACTTTAGGAATTCTTTGAAGAACCTTCACGGGTTCTCTGAAGAACCTTCATGGGTTCTCTGAAGAACCTTCATGGGTTCTCTGAAGAACCTTTATTACTTCTCTGAAGAACCATCATGGGTTCTCTGAAGAACCTTTAAGGGTTCTCTGAAGTACCTTTATTGGTTCTCTGAAGAACCTTCTTGGGTTCTCTGAAGAACCTTCATGGGTTCTATGAAGTATCTTTAGGGGTTCTCTGAAGTACCTTTAGGCGTTCTTTGAAGAACCTTTAGGGGTTCTCTGAAGTACCTTTATTGGTTCTCTGAAGGACTTTCATGGGTTCTCTGAAGAACCCTCACGTTTCTCTGAAGAACCTTCATGGGTTCTCTGAAAAACCTTTATGGGTTCTCTGAAGAACCTTCATGGGTTCTCTGATGTATCTTTATTGGTTCTCTGAAGTACCTTTATTGGTGCTCTGAAGAACCTTCATGGGTTATCTGAAGAGCCTTTATTGGTTCTCTGAAGAACCTTTATTGGTTCTCTGAAAAACCTCCAGAGGTTCTTTGAAGAACCTTCATGGGTTCTCTGAAAAACCTCCAGGGGTTCTCTGAAGTACCTTTATGGGTTCTATGAAGTACCTTTAGGGGTTCTCTGAAGTACCTTTAGGAGTTCTTTGAAGAACCTTTAGGGGTTCTCTGAAGTACCTTTGTTGGTTCTCTAAATAACCTTCATGGGTTGTCTGAAGACCCTCTAGGGGTTCTTTAGGGGTTCTTTGAAGAACCATTGGTAGGGGTTCTTTGAAGAACCCCTGAGTTGGGGTTCTTTCATCATCATCATCATCATCATCATCATCATCATTAATTTATTTACAGTAGGCTAAAAAGTTTTAAAATAGCAACATTACTGCTAATTAAGGCCTACTACTTAACTTAAAATTAAAAGAAAATATATTACAAATCGTTTAAAAAAAATTTAATTATAACATATCGTATCATGTTAGGTACCCAACCTGTGGTATATATGTTTTGCAAAGTCTACAATGGCAGTTCTCGCCCTTCCAACATTTAATATGGTTTTTGAAAATAGGAAGTGTGCTTGCTTGTTTGACTATATTTGGTAAAGTCGACCAAAGTCTATTTCCAAGGAATGATATAGTCTCAATTCCATGTGATGTTGTACGAACTTTTGGAATCAGCGAGTCGTTACCGTGCCTTAGATTGTAACCAGTATTGCGCTCAGTGAAAATATCCTTCATAAAAGGAGGACTTAAGCCAGACTTTGTTTTATAAATTTCGGTCATAAGCAACTGTAGATTCTTTACGTGAATAGATACCAAATTCCTTTGCCCCAGAAGAGACTCAAAATCTGTTTGATAGTCTTTATACGCAAAACGCAATGCTCTTTCATGGATATGATTTATTCTATGATTTAAAGTTCGATCATAGAACATCCAAACAAGGGGGCAGTAGCCAAAGTGAGATAAGACAAACGCTTGCATCACCTGCTTCAACTTTTCCGTGTCCATGTAGCAGGATATTCTGGCGAGGGCATGAAGTTTTTGACTGGCCTCCTTGCAAAGAGCTCTGACATGCTGTTTAAAGCTCAATGTTTGATCAAAAATTATCCCTAGGAGCTTCTCCTCTCTGCTTTCTTTCACGCTAGCCTCTCCTATTTTGACGGAGACTTCGTTGCTCTTTCCACCAAAAATCATCAAATGACATTTATCTTCATTCAACTTCATACGATTGTTTGGAAACCATTCACTTATCACGAGAGCGTCATTCTCTAATTTTGCGAGAACATTCTCGACGTTAGGACCACATGTATAAATTGTTGTGTCGTCCGCGTAATTACAGACTTCAGTCTCTTCCAGGAACAGAAACAAGTCATTCAGATATATGTTAAACAAAAGGGGCCCCAGGACTGAACCTTGTGGTACACCCAGAGAGGTTTTTGTCCACGTACTGAACGAACCATTCACCTTTACCCTCTGCTTCCTGTTATCGAGATAGCTATACACGAACAGCAAGGCAGATCTACTGAAACCATACGCATTCAATTTTGCGATTAGTAATTCGTGATCTAGACAATCGAAGGCCTTCGAAAGGTCTGTCAAAACAGCCCCTGCAATCCCCCCACTGTCTATCGACTTGTAACAGGTTTCTATAAGACGTAGAAGTGCATGCTGTGTGCCATAGCCCTCTCTTTGAAGAACCTTTAAGGGGTTCCATATATGTATTCTGCTCAAGAACCCTAAAAGGCTCTTCGTAAGCCACCTTTTTTCTGTGAGTGCATTGTAAATATTCTTTTTTTTTAAATTATTTATTGTAGTATTGTAAGTAGGTTTTGCCACGGCCCCCTGAAAAGCAGCCACTCTTGGCTGATGGGGCCACCGTGTTTAAAGAATTTAAAATGAAAATGAAATGAATGAAATGAAATAAGAAATGGCAGACCTGGTGGAGGTTAGTATGAAGACAATGCTGCTTTGTTTTACAATACCAGAGTTAGATACACAAAGAAACAACAATTATTCTTTGAAAAAGGTAAGTGATAATCTTTAACTTCATTCTGAAATAAACTAATCATTGAGTAAAGCCGGTTTCATACTGTATACTGCTGTATTCCGGACAAAAATGACATCTGCTATTTAGCCACTTGGGCTTCCTGTGGCTCAATTATGCTACTTGTTCTTCTTTTCCGTCTCAGATTGAATCTTGAAGTCTTTTGAAGCATCTTGTCTTGAAGAGTCCTTCTGCCCTGCAAAATCTGTGCGAGGGCCAGTGCTGAGATAGAGCTTTTGGATGAATTTGCAACACACATTTATTCTTCATGTAGCAAAACTTTTCCCCGATAGTGAGTCAGTGGAGTCTCTCAAACATCCAAACTGCGAGGGCAGAGCAAGTGAGAAGCTGCTGGCATGAATTCTTGCTTGATTTGCCAAGTTCCTTTTAAAATTGCTTTGAAATTTTCTCTTCGATATGATCTTGTTTTAGTTGACGAATGCAAACTCTAATAATGATAGGCGTAGAGCGCGTATCGTCATGTTATAGATTTATGTTATGAATTTTGGCGTCCTGTGATTGGTTTATCCAGGTGACGCTTGTTTAGGCTAACTCTGTTGGGAGAAGGGGTTATCTTTGTTCTTGGTGGTTTGACCAGAGATAAACACCATAATGTTTGAAAAGGGGACAACACTGATCTCCTAACACTGCACGTCCGTCTGTTCATGAACAGAAAAGTGGATGCCGACTGCTTGAGTGACTGCTAAATGCTTTTTCCCCGAGGGGGTCTTTTCAAACTAAGTAAAGGGCATCCCCGTTACACTAGGCAGTGTCACAGGGGCCATCTACTGGATTATTTTTTAAATCCTCTTATTCCACTAAGGTGCGAGATGCAGTCTTAGTCATCGCAACCTGATTTACATTGACCAAAAATCTCCCACGCAACCTTGAAAGGCGCGATAATTTTCTCCTTTTCCTTGGACACTGATCTGTACTGAACTCTTTGCAAGACTCTTGCGATCTTTTTTTAGAAGGGTTTTCCCTCGACCGTGGCGGGATATGTATGACAAAACTTGCGGTGGTGAAATTAACCCTACGAAAGTTTCACTTTAGTGCTGCATCATAATGTTTTTAGGTGTTTGATTTCTAAGACTGTTTTGTTTTTAGGTACTTTTCTTTTATTTCTATAGATAGGATTTTTTGGTTAGTTGTATTCATTGTAAATAGTTGTTAGCGGTTTTTACCTTGTTTAGTTTTTGTAAGTTTTTATATGGAGGGCCCCTTGTAAATCAACCAGTTGGTTGAAGGGTCTCCCTCCCTAATAAATTTAAATATGAAAAAAGATAATATGGGGTAGAGTACCATCGCCCTGAATCGGCACCGTAGCGCGTTCTAAGAGATTTTAGGCTTGTTTACAAACTTTTAAAAAAGGAACGGTCTGTGACTAGTAATGAAAATAAAGCGCGAAAATGGTTTGCTAATTCCATATTCTTGCTCTCTGACTGTTCTTGCTTGTTTCCTTGGCTTTGTTTACATGCTACGAAGAAGTTTTCAACGTACCTGAAAAGTGACGGTAAGCGTTCGTTCATTTCTTTGTTTTGATTCGTTTTCATTGATAAAATACTGGCAAAGGCAAATAACTTGCTTCAATATTTTGTTCTGCCCCTTTGAATGAAATATTTGAAAATTCCTTCAAGTTGTCAATTTCCATTTTTGTTCAGGGGGTTTCTATTCCAAAGCGAGTGGATTGGCTAAAAATCGCCCTGAACCGGCCCAAGTGTGTGAAAATGGTCTCGTGTTGTGAATAGTGACCTCCCCCGTTCGGCTGGACGACTTTATGAATAAAGCGGGTGGTACATAATAATTTGATTCTAGGAACACATTTCTGACTTGGTGACCTTTCATGGAGGTGGAAGAAGAGAATTCTTGGAATAACGTAATGACGGTGGTATGTAAGAGATGTTAAAACTGAGGAGGTACGAAAAGCTTTAATTTTCCATCCCATCAAAATGCAATGAATATTAATTACAAAGGGGATGTGACCCTAGGAAATAGCTGTTTTGACAGTATAGTACAATTTTCTTTCGGGATAGCTGATTGCGGTAAAATGAGGGGTGCCGGTTCAGGGTGACATAATTCATTTAGGCCGATTTTTACCGTTGCTCCTTTAGGTTCTGGCTGTACTTTAAAAAGTGGGAAGATCAAGTTGATGAAGTGATACAGTAAGTACTATGAACTGATGAATCTTCTGATGGCAAATTATTGTTTTAAGTCCCTATCATAACGCTTATAACAGGTGATTTATCTGTGAGGTGCCGATTCAGGGCGATGGTACTCTAGTCATTGTCTTTCGCTCCCCATGGTATCGTACCTGCAGTGTTGTATAGTAATTAGAAAGGTATCGTTAAACGTAAAACACATTATAAAGTTTTATATTTGAATAAAAAAGATAATGTTTTGCATAACGAGGAATGCCAATACTCCTGGAGATCATTTTCGTGAGTCCATCTGAGTTCCTGATCCACTTGAACTCCGAGGTATTTAACATCACTTACAAGTTTGACACCTTCAGAACCTATTCTAAACTGCGGCTTAGCGGCGTCAGGACTATCTATCTTGCGTAGCTTTTTGTTGGTTCCAATTAACATTTCTTCTTTTTTTGAAACGTTTATCGTCTTTTTTTTGCCCTCTAGCCAACCCTTCAAAGCTGTTAAATCACCGTTACTGGCTTGATTCATTGCATCAATGTAATCAAAAGAATAATATAAACAAGTGTCATCAGTGTACATTAACACATTTGATTTTTCGAGATAATTTGGGAGATCGTTGATGTACACTAAGAAGAGAAGTGTTCCTAGGCATGACTCTTGTGGTACACAACAATTTACGACCTCTGTTTTAGAAACCTTACCATTTACCTTGCAGTATTGATGCCTATTTCAAGATAAGACTTAAACCTAATAAAGTTCCTTCCCTTCTAGACCGTAAAAATTTAGTTTTGCCAACAAAATTTCGTTATCTACCGTGTCAAAAGCCTTTTTGAGATCAATAAAAAGGGCAGCCGTGTATTCACCCCTATCAATGTTCATGTACTAATCATTCGTGCATCTAAGAAGATGCGTTAAGACCGAGTGAACGCTCCAAAAACCAGACTGCTTACAGAATATCAGTCTATCGAAATAGGAGTACAACTAGAGTTTTTCAAACAAACGGGAAATGACCGGAAGACATGACATGGGTCTATAATTCAATGTGTCATCCTTGGGACCATTTCTATGGATAGCGGCTACTCTAGTGATTTTCCTGCAGTCTGGAAAGCGACGAAGGAGCGAGTATTTCGATGCCAACCTTGAGAAAGAAGACAAAGATAAAATCTGTACCATAGCCATTGGATGTCTTAAAGTCTTTGCATACTTTTATCACATTGTCGGGGTTCACAGGTACAAATGCAAATTTGTCAACGTCTTTCTCACGCTCACCATTATTGCCTGCCAAAAGAGGATTCCCTTTGTTAGGGTAAGGTCCTTTCCCACACAATAGAAAAACTGATTCATCAAGTCCGCTATTTTGGTTGGATCAGAAATGAATCGATTACCCTCTCTGATGGTCGAGATTTCCGTTGTCTTAGACCTCTTGTTTACCAACTGGTTAATGGCTTTCCAGGTCTCTTTGACGTTGCCTTTGTTTGAATCAATTTTTGAGGAGAAATGTTCCCTATTCAACTTTCGGTTCAAGTTGTTTGCTTTACAGCGCATTTGTTTGTAGGTATTCATGAGAAGCTGTGACAGTGTCCGTACAGTTCTCTTGTTCCTTGCCCTAAGACGCTGCTTCAGTTCCGGAGCAGTCCAAGGACTGAAGCGCTCCGTAACTCTACGCTCTCTAAGGGGGCCATTCTTCTCAATTACAGTAAATCCCTGAACATAAGAACCTACTGTTTTGAGAGCCAAGCTGAAATAGGTTCTTATTTTAAAGACTAATTTCAAGGTATAAAGGTTCTTACTTGAAGGGTGCCTTTGGGAATCTTTACAAAAGATGTTCAGTCCCGTTTTCGCACAGTTCTTTATGGAATCAATAACTAACTGGGGAGGAGATTCAAACGTTAACAACCACCTGGGTCAAAAATTATCTAAATAACGACAATCAGAAATCAACCTTGCTACCCCTGCAATAAGAACCTATCTTTCATCAAACTGAAACAGGTTCTTTATTACAAGGTGCATAATTTAGGAAAAACAGCCTCTAGGCAAGGGTGTTAGGACACGGATGTTTTGATTGATTATTCGTTTACCTTGTTTTGATCCCTGTGTCTTGTTTTGTTGTCTTGTTTTCTGTTCTGTTTCGTTTTCAACTGAGCGGGTAGGTCCAACCGCTCTCAAGTTGTTCGAATAGAGCTCCCTTGTATTTCTGTGTCTTAGTGCGCCTTCGCACAAGATAGGTTTTAAAACCGAAAAGCCACAACAGGAAAATCTTATGGGAGGGTATCCACCGCAAAACTCTCACAAAGCCTTTTCGTCCAATGCGCAACACTTTTTGATGACGTCTGCGCGGGCAAACGTCATCAGTCATGTGACAAGTTTTAGATTCTGAATTCGGTTTTCAGGAGGTTTCAACTGGTGGAGGATTTCAGTGCGGGAATTCGAAGTGTATGAGATGTTCTTACATGTCTGAGATGTTCTTACCAGTTGGCCAGAGCCGAATAACTCGAAGGTCCAAAAACAAATTGAATCAACCTTTCCGAAAGACTAACATAGGGCAAAATTGTCTTTCATATCTCGGACCTAAAATATGGAACAATCTACCATCAAATCTAAAATCGGCAACAAACATCAACAGTTTTAAACATAAGATTAAAGATAAATTCTTTAACGATCTCCAAAGACTAGATGATAGCCCCTACGTATATTATTGACAACCTAAAATCAGCCTACGTAAAGGTTTTAGTCAACATTTTTCGATTTTTTTTTTTTTTTTGACACAAGATTCACTTTTCCGCAACAAATTTTCTTTTTGATAATACCTCCGGAAGGACCATTATGGAAACAAGGTCATATTGACCTTTTTAATGCTATCCTTGCCATCTTAACCTGGGGTGTTTTTAAACTTAATTTTTAAATTCTTTGCCTGTAAATATTATATTTGCTGTAATTAGAAAACTTTCTTTTTAGTAATTTATATTGTACTTTAGATTTTTAGTTTGGCAAAAACATACATACATACATACATACATACATACGTAAGTGGTATCCATATCCAACGCATGATAGGCGCAACAGGTTTCGGCTTTGATGGTTAGATAAACATGGAGAATTTGACGAAATATGAGTTTGCTAGCTTGCAAGCAGCGAGAGCCATATCATTCACTACCTACGACCATGTTCACAACCAAATTGCTAAACTGCGACATGCTTTGGCCTTGCCAGTTTGAAACAGGACCTAGTCACCAAGCCAGTTTGATACAAGGTTCAACGAAGCAAGAGCTTTTGTCTTCCATCGAATCGTGTAGGCCAGGCTCAGGCAGAAATCGTAAGTCACGCTTTTCTTTATCAAAGCAAAGGCCAAAGTATGAAGAGCAGAGTGTGAACAGCGTTTTATGTATTTTTCCATAAGAAACTGCTCATTTGACCGGTGATGAAAGTTTCCTAGATTATCAGATTTTTACGGCGCAGAGTGCTCTTCAGAATATTTCCTAACGCACATTATCAAGCAGTTTTATTTATTCCATTTTTAAGGCAGATTTCCACTCAGTAGAATCTTCCGAGCGGACTGGAAATCTTTTGTTTACGAGAGAAACTGTCGCTTTGAATTTGAATCTGAAGCACATTCCACTCATAATTATAACTTTCATTCAGTACTTGAACATTGTACAAACAAAGGCGTGGCTTGCAGTCAAATCAGCACAGCTGTGGTTTTGCAAGATGGAAACCCCCTGAAATGTTGTGAGCGGAAGTGGTTTCGCTATTGTCTTTTCTCCTCCGCTCAACCGTCACTGTGAAGCCAAAATGTGTTGCGCATTCGACGATGGAAAACAATAGAAGTTTGCGGTGGTTACCCACCCATAAGATTTTCCTGTTGAGGCTTTTCGGTTTTAAAACCTATCTTGTGCGAAGGCGCACTAAGACACAGAAATACAAGGGAGCTCTATTGGAACAACTTGAGAGCGGTTGGGCCTATGAGGCTCAGTTGAAAACGAAACAGAACAGAAAACAAGACAACAAAACAAGACACAGGGATCAAAACAAGGTAAACAAATAATCAATCAAAACATCCGTGTCCTAACACCCTTGCTCTAGGTTCTTATTTTGGTAGGTTCTTATATGCGGGGATTTACTGTATATCTGACAGGGTGCGAGACCATTGACCAACAGCACTGTCCAAATTATCTGAGTTATAAACTATTGCAGAACAATCAACGGATGCTAAGTCACGAAGTAAACGGTCCTTATCAAAATTTTTCATCTGCCTTGACGTTATTGCCCTGTGTTTTGCACTCAAAGAGCCTTAAAATTTTCTACAAACGTATACAAAGTAATGATCATTAATACAAATCTTAAGGACTCCAGATTCAACAACATTAAAGGGGCTGCTGACTGCAATGTGATCAATTATGGAAGAGTCATCCAGGTCAAGATGCCGGTTAACATATCTCACGGTTTCGTGGAGATATAGCGGATCCAGTCGACCAAATCGGATGAATATTGTCGATGCTTGGGTACCCAGCTTTACGTCAGGTTACAAAGCCTCTTGACAAAACCACCTTCCAATTTTATAACTTAATTCGCACCATGAAAGCTTGTGCCATGAATGCAAAATGTGGCATTATACAGAGATTCCCAAAAGCACTGCCACATGACCTGAAATGCGAAAACAAACCTTAGCGAATCCTGTCAGTTTAGATAAAAGTCGCAGAGGCATTGAATTTTGTGCAAAAGAAACTGTGCTGGAAAAACAATAGTAAGAACAATTGGAACCGCAGATATTTGGCGGTTTGGGATCATTCTTACAACAATCACTGTTGTTATTACTATTGTCTCTCGTCCAGAATTTCTATTGTTTAAGGTTTGATGCCACGTCGCTTTTGGAGAGCGATATAGTCTCTATTGTCTCTCGTCCAGAATTTCTATTGTCTAAGGTTCGATGCCACGTCGCTTTTGGAGAGCGATATAGTTTGATGCCTCCTAGAAGGCAATAACTCCTAGGAGCCATGAGATATTTAAGCCGGCATCCAGACTTGGATACCCAAACATCTGCCGAGTAGATTCCTTCAAAAACATTCGGGAAATTTCCTGCAGTTTTTTGTCCTGGTTGCATTTTATGAATGAAGGTAAAATTTAGAAAAATCTTCACACTTTTCTTCTGTCTTCTTCCTTCTTCGCCGTCTGATTAGTCCATTAAAATGAGGCTTTGAAGGTTTCCAATCATGGGCCACGAGCAAAAATCGGCTAAAGCATTTGATTCCTATCTTATTTGCTACGAAGAAAGGTATTGGCCCTACCTTCATCCACTGCAGAATGCAATTATTCCGTTTCAAATCGGCTTCATTTGCAGTAGCAAGGTAGCACATTCACAAAAAAAAAACACAATTTCCACTATTCTCCGCCGAAAATCGCCATCAACTTTGGTAAAACTGTTAACTTGGTTAAAATGGGGAAAATTGGAATTGAAACAAGGAGGCAAGCACAGCACTGTGAATTGTTCATTTTACATAACATAACGATTATGATTACTAATTACCTGCAGAAGCAAATACGGCATTAACAATGCATTGAAAGCATACCAATGTCATGGGATATGAGAACCTTTCTTTGTCTGGGCCATATGACACTCTTGTTCTATGGGGAAAGAAACAGATACTTTCAGTAAAGATAGAGTAAGGGTCTTCAAAACGAAAGAGAAAACTACAGTGAAAGGCTCTGCGTCAGACCATGTTTTATTGTTTTATGTCCTATGTTATTCGACTATACGACTAGCTTCAGCTAGTTAAATTTCCACCGATTCAAGCACAATTTCAAGGATACAGTAAACCCAATGTGCCCAAAAAGCAATGACATTAAGGACAGAGACCACTTTTTGTTCCTCTGCCCTTCTTTTGGTGTTCAAGGACAACATCTCGCTGGAACTGTTGAATTATTATGCCCAACTGACCAAATCACCAATCTTTCAAATGATGCTCTGACACAACATTTATCATATGGTGAAGACCTTAACAGAAACATACTCGAACTGACTTTCAGTTTCATCGACGAAACTGGTCGGTTTGATTAAGATCTTTTGAAACTGCAGTTACGCAGTAATCAACCACCACGTCTCTCACATTAATTTTCTTGTTCTTTATAAATTGTGCTTCGCATTAAACGTCAGGCACATCACCAAAAATAACAAGAGGAGTTATGCTCGTGACATTATTCAATTCATCACAACCCTGACCTGACACATGCCGGGAGAGTCAAAAAATTTCTATATATCAATATCAATATCAATGTTTAAAGCTGGCATTTACAGTAGTATTGAGGTAATACTAATTCAAACCAACTATTCATAAACATAATATACAAAGTAGAAAGATAATGTTTTTATTCAGCGACATGTTTTACATGTGCATCTATCTGCTGTCCAGTCTTTGATCCTCTTATTAAAACGCGACAGTGTTTGTCATTGTCTGATACTGTCATCAAGAGTGTTCCATAGGAAACTACCTCGAAAAGACAGTGAATCGAGTCCAAAGCCAAGTGTTGTTTTTTTATATCCATATAAAATATTACTACAAGGCAGCATTCTACTATACTTTAAATAACTATGCAACACTACAGAACGATGCCATGGCAGCAAAAATAAATGTCAACACCACGGCCATAACATAAAGAAATGGAACCAGACTAACAACTACGATACAATTTGCTGATTAAGTCACTTACAAAAATACTACACGGTTCTACTACAATATCTAAGACAAAGACAAAAGAAAACTAAATAAAATAAAAAAAATTAAAGTTGAAAACAATGGTTACAAAACAACGCTACGATTGGGTGGCTTATGGAAGGGTCTGGTATAAGACTTCAATCGAATCGACCAGTTTTATGTATAAAATTTGATTTAAGTTCAAGGCTATGCCTATTCACGGAGTCAGGAAAATCTTTATCACCATACAATAACAGTTGCAACAAAAAATCATTTGCAAGATCTACATATCCAAGTGGTCGTGGCACTGATCCAGCCCCATTTTGACTATGCATGCAGTGCTTGGTATCCATTGCTAAATAAAAGATTAACCAAAAAGATTCAAACAGCTCAAAATAAATGTATCAGGTTCTGCCTGAATTTGAATAATAGAGCGCATATAGGAATCAAAGAATTTAAAGACATAAACTGGCTCCCCTCGAAAGAGAGATTTGAACAATGCACTACTACAAAGGTTTTCAAATTTTTGATAATTCAGCTCCATCCCATATGTCCGAAATATTCTCACCAGCTGGCCAGATCCGGGTCACTCGAAGATCTAAAAACAAACTCGATAAACCCTTTCGAAAGAGTAACAAAGGACAAAATGGTATCTCCTACCTAGGACCTAAAATCTGGAACTCTCTAAACTCAGACCTAAAATCGGTCAAGAATGTCAACGGCTTCAAGCATAAGATCAAGGACAAATTCTTTAAAGACCTCCATACTCAGGAAATTAGTCCCTATATGTTTTATTAGGATTCTAAAAGCTGTAACAAAACAGTCTATCAACAATCTTGAAAATGCAACATTTCTCTTATTACCTTTCGAGATAACTTTTTTTTTGTCGAACATTCTTTTCTTTCAAAGACACCTCTGGAGGGAAACAAAGTCGCACTGACCTTTTAATGCTATCCCTGCCATTTCAAACTGGGGTGTTTTAAATAGATTTTTAGCTTTTACATCTTAATTTCTGTAACCATTGTAATTAGACTTTTCTTCTATTTTATTAGATAATTAGTTTTAAACTTTTCTTTAGATGGCGAATTTTACATACATACATACATACATACATACATACATACATACATACATACATACATACATACATACATACATACATACATACATACATACATACATACATACATACATACATACATAATGCAAAGATTCCAGCGAGGAGGCCCCGTCTATGTACATCAAAATAAGGGCAGAGCAACAAGAAGTGTTCCGTATCTTCAATGCCATCATTTGTTGGACACATGAGCCAAGTGTTTTAATTCCCATAAAAGGGCAGGTTTCACGCGATTCATGGACTTGTAAATTTCTGTCATCAGTTTCTGTAAATTTCTTATATGTATACTATTGCTGCCACTTCGAGCGAGGAATGTTTCAAATGATGATTCGTAGTCTTTAAAGAGGATCCGAAGGGCACGTTTATGGGTAAGGTCAATTTCATTACTTGCACCTTTCTTGCAGAACAGCCATATCAAAGGGTAATAATTGAAATTCGACAAAATTACAGCATTACAAACTGTAAATGAATGCTCTCTGGAGATAAAATCATTCAACCTTGCTAACGCACTGACTGACCTTTTTATTGACTTTGGAACATAACGATTCAATGTGTTTGTTAAATGTTAATTTGCTGTCAGTTTCCACTCCTAGAAGTTTAACGTCATCTGCTGAAGGTTATTTGTTTTCCTCGATGTTAAGACGCACAATGCCTGCCAAAAGTCTTGGAACACCTCTGCTAATTTTGCCTTGTTTTGCGATTTCCCCCTCTCCCCTTTAGAACAATGTTGTTTTGTGGTCAGAAAATCGGGATGTCAGGACGATGCGCGACTCTGCTGGAATGGTAGGACAATAACCTTCGAAATCAACATTGTATCGGGGGCGACGGGGTATTTGAACCTGATAATTATGGTTAGAAGTGCGGATTATGAAGAAACGGCCTACGTGTTCCAAGGACTTTTGGCAGGCATTGTCTGAATTTTATTTTGAGAACAGTGATTTAGAAAAAGACAATGTGATGCATCCAAGGGTTTTTTATGGTGCTGATTTCATTGGTCATAACTAAAATTTCATATTCCACATTTGTGACGTAATAATTGACAATTTTCCGTATTTTCATTGATTTTAGTCTGATGCTTCGCTTAGAATCCTTCAAATAATCAATCTATCCAGCTTGCTACACTTGAATAGGATATGAATGATAGATTACTAGTTTATGTATCTATCTCCTAAAGAAAACCCCAACGTTACATCTTTTCATGGCCTTATAATGGGTGGATTTGTCAAACATGAAAACGAGGCTACAACTTATCTTGCTGCCCTTTGGTGATCCTAAGTCACTTTGACGGACCTCTCTTCCTGCACTATTGGTTATAAACATGATGAAATATTCTAGTACAGTTAAGAACAGTTAGTACAGTTATTGTTAGTGACATTTTTCGCAATGCAATCATTCAAAATTGTTGACAGACACTGGGACAGACACAGATCATGATAATCTAAACGTGACCCTGTTAAACATGGTGAGACGAGCCTTCGGTGTGTTCCTTCGGCGTTAATAACAATAACAATAACAACAACCTAATTCTCCATTTCGGAGCAGTTACCAGTTACAAGATAATTTGACCGTGAGGAATATCTACGAGGTCATTATTCTTACGATCTTTGTTTAAAATTTCCACGTAACGTTGTCAACAAAAGGCAATTTACATGCTCAGCTAATCATTTCCAATGCCTTTCAATTTAAGCACTGCAAGTAGACAATAGGAGACGCAACGTTACCAAGTCAAAACAATAACTATAGAATTTACGAAGTGCTCGGCTCAAAAATGTTGGAAATCGACCGGCAAGTGTAAAACGCAGGTTTGCAGGTTGGTAAAACGCAGGCTTGCAGGTTGGTAAAACGCAGGTTTCAGGCCAAAGGGCCCTGGCTAGAGGCTAGGAGCCTTCAGTTAGAAGCCAACTTTAAATGATTTTCTAGAACAATAGACTAAACTGAGCTCATGCAAATTCTCTCTCTGAATGACTATCACAGAAAGCGAAAGTGGGTGTTGGTTATTGTTTCAAAAAGACGATTTATGAAATATGATTTATGTAAGTGTTATTTTATTTTTCAAAGTTCTTCCTTTTCAAACTTGATCATGAGGTATCAAAACTGAGGTCGCATCAGTCTTCAGCAACAAAATTCAGGAACTAGATGCTTGCTTTAGGCCATTTATGTTGCAAATACAGTTTAGTTTCTAAGGAATTTCTTGAATTCTGATGCTCCAAATGTACGTAGAAGAATCATCTCATTCCTGCACAGGTGGCGGAGAATGGTTTAGTAAGGTTTCTATATTTATAAAACATGCAACTTTTGCAATTGGCCACATGATGTTGTTCTAAATAAAGGACAGCAAATGTGGCGATTAAACTGAAGTGGAAGGGAGGAGTGACAAAAGAAAGGAGACACGATTCTCTGGCAAGTAAGATTAGATTTTATTTTAGTAAACCATTCTTTTATTTACTTTTTGTTTCTTGCTAAAACATAGGTGTCCAGATTTATAAAACATGAAACTTTTGCAATTTCGGCCCAGAAAACGCAAAATTCTGCGTGATTTCTTGTCTAACAAACACCAGATCCTGGAACTACTTCTTATCAATAACTTCTCTTACATCAATTTATCATATTTCATTTAGCTCTTTCTATCACATTAACTTACGGCTTAGGTTTTTACCACTGATTTTCGTAAATCTGTAAATTGTTCTTTCAACGCAGAACAAAAAACTATTTAAATTGAATCGTGTTTAATATCATATCATGTGTACGTAAGTGTATCATTTTCAAAAAAGTTCTCTATTCAACAGTATCATTCTTTAAATGGTGGCATACCCAGGGCCGCCGAGAGTTTTTCGAGGCCAGGGGACAAAACTGCGAGGCCCCTGCGAGTGAAGCGAGCAGAAAATATTTTCCATCACACCCTTGAGATTGGCTTAAAATGCATTTCAGAGCATTTTGCAGTCAAAAAATATCAAAATTTCTTCAATTTTGAGGCCCTTAGACCCCAAGGCCCTGGGATAAACTAAACTTCCCAACCTGCCCTCGTCTCGATTGCCCTGGGCATAGCCCCACTTGAAATGAAGCCCTGTAACGTGTATGACCACTTTTGACTTGAGTATAGATTGCAAGAAGAGAGATAATAGAGAAATACGATCATTGGTTCATAACTAAATCAAATATGCATGCATATTCCAAATCAATTTTTTCATTTGTTCAAGGCGAAGTCAGGGACTGTACTGATTTACCGCAAAAAGGTTTCTACCAGGCCATCCAAGGGGTATGTCATTCTTCAAGAAATCATTACATTTTGGTGAAAACCTCCCTGCTTTGTTGCAAGATACTATAAATTTTGTTCCCACTACAAATAGAGTATGCATCAAGTGATTCACCAATCGTCGCCTAGTAAGTATCAGTGTTTGGATGTCTAAATCCTGTACGTTACGTTGAGCTTAGATTGTAGTTGCACCAAGGGTGTTAGGACACGGATGCTTCAATTGATTATTTATTTACCTTGTTTTGATCCCTGTGTCTTGTTTTATTGTCTTGTTTACTGTTCTGTTTCGTCTTCAACTGAGCGTGCTTAGGCCCAACCCCTCTCAAGTTGTTCGAATACAGCTCCCTTGTACTTCTGTGTCTTAGTGCGCCTTCGCATAGGATAGGTTTTAAAACCGAAAAGCTACAACATTTTCGGTTTTAAAACCTATCCTGTGCGAAGGCGCACTAAGACACAGAAGTACAAGGGAGCTGTATTCGAACAACTTGAGAGGGGTTGGGCCTAAGCAAGCTCAGTTGAAGACGAAACAGAACAGAAAACAAGACAACAAAACAAGACACAGGGATCAAAACAAGGCAAATAAATAATCAATTGAAGCATCCGTGTCCTAACACCCTTGGTTGCACTCTCTATTCAAATAAGTGTACTTAGATAAAACTAGACCGCAAATTTGAGTTTATAATTTCTTCTGTAGTTCGTAACAACTGACCGTGTCCACACCACCCTAAAGTTACCTTGTAGGTATTTGTAGGTATTTGTAGAAGAAAGACAATCAACAATGCAGGTGTTTTTGAAAAAAAACTCGGATCAAATAGTTAGAATGGGCCGCCACTGCTAGACATGGTAGTAGATTCTCAAATTCTCAAGGATCCCTTCAAAATTGACCCCCGATCGCAGTTGTTGTGAACCCAGACAATGGTACTAGGGAAAATTGGGTAGTGAATTGAATGTAAAATTATTTACCACCACCTGCCAACACTTGCAATAAACTTGGCATTTGAAGAGTGCACTGTCACATAAAATGACAAAAATTTTGCGACTTTTCTTCGATTTATCTATTGATTGATTAAACCACATGAAGGAAAGGATTGAACGCAGTACCAATATCAGCAACTCCTACCAAGGATGTTAGGATACGGATGTTTTGATTATTTGTTTACCTTGTTTTGATCCCTGTGTCTTGTTTTGTTGTCTTGTTTTCTGTTCTGTTTCGTAACTGAGCGTGGTTAGGCCCAACAGCTCTCCAAGTTGTTCGAATAGAGCTCCCTTGTATTTCTGTGTCTTAGTGCGCCTTCGCACAAGATAGACTTTAAAACCGAAAACCTATCTTGTGCGAAGGCGCACTAAGACACAGAAATACAAGGGAGCTATATTCGAACAACTTGAGAGCGGTTGGGCCTAGGCACGCTGAGTTGAAGACGAAACAGAACAGAAAACAAGACAACAAAACAAGACACGGGGATCAAAATAAGGTAAACAAATAATCAATCAAAACATCCGTGTCCTAACACCCTTGCTCCTACTAGACTCTGCCATCATTTCAATATCAAAACTGAAAACGTTCTCCACTTTCTTACGCAGAGGAGCATGCCATGTCAAACAAAATCAGTTTTCAGCAAATTAGTAGGAAATTCTAGAATAGTAAGCAAGGAACTCTAGGAGTTTGATCATAGATCTTCCAAGCCGTCTGGTGTGCTTTCTTGTTTTGAAGATGACATTGAGCATGAGAATATTCGATCTTGCTTACTGAACAGCCATACACAGCTAGTACCAAATATCACAGAACTACTTTAAATTCCGCGACAAGAAGATTTTTATGCGCAGGTGTTAAGCGCTCTTTTATGTCCTGGTCAATATGAAACATTGATGGAGAGAGAGACGATACTTTCTCGTGAAGACACTTCTGTTTCGGGTGGTAATAAACATTTTCTGCCGTCATCGCTATTCTTATAGTGTGTGTACCTGGTTTTCTATACACGCGTCGCTCCCTTCTAGTTAATGCAATGTCATACGGTATTGGAGGAACAATTTTGAACTTAACATCGTCTTTAGAACGAAATTTCTCCCCACAGCCATAGCATGTCCTTGCCTTAGTTGTTTCCAAAAACACTACTTTCAGTTTTTCATCATCAGGAGAGCTTGTCAGCTGTGCATTAGGATTACCATAATCCTGAATATTACGACGCTGTGGGGGCTTCCTTACTCTTTTACCCCTGTCATTTTTCTTTTGCCCAGCTCTTTCTGGAATTGTTCCCTCAGTCTGTCTTGAAAGATTTGGTGCCCATTTTTTCACAAGTTCACAAACAAATCCTGCAAGGTGTGCAACCGATATGGCATGTTTGCAGAGGGAATGAAATTTGAATCTAGGACAATCACATTTTACAGTTTTGTTCGAATTCGAAAATTTCACAGCATGAGGTAAAGCAGGGTTTGAATCAGATCGAACGATATAGGTTTCAGAGTCCCATGGGCTTTTAATCACAGCCTTATCAGCCAAAATGGAAACGGCGCCCCGCCAGTCAATTTCATAGTTTTTGCTAAGACCAGTCATTGAAAAATCCATCAGTACTGGAAAAGTACTGGGGCCTGCAACATTATTTATGGTTGCATCCCTTTGTGTAGTTTGATCCAGAAGAAAGTTGGCGGATGACTGTTCTCTGTTCTCCGACCAGCTGTCCGCAACAGTGCGAGGGGCCCTTGCAATATTGAATTGAGCTATTTTCCGCTCTCTTTCTTGCTCGCTAAATTTTGACCATTGATGGGCCGGCACAAAGAATTTTTCAAAATTCGGAGCGAGTTTGTACTGCCCTACACCTATGACTGCTCTGTTTGCATTTCTTGTGTATTCATCCAAAAATTCTTTATAGATTCCTACCGCCTCAGACAAACTGCATGTTTTTGATGGTCGCCCTGATTTTTCGGAAACCGCTTTATGTTCTTTTATTTTGTTCTTTAAACGGAAGTTTATTGACTCAGTAGTGTTGTTGTAGAAGAAGTCGTCAGAAAGCCCAGCTGCTCTGCGTTTACATAATATCATGCCGTTTCTCATGTCTTCTTCTATATGAGTTTTAAAGTATTTCGAGAAATGTGGGGATTTCAAACTATCGCATGCTTTTTCTAGCTTGTCCCATTTTAGGTAGCACAAGTAACACAAATCATCAAACTCTTTCTCCGTTTCACTGTCAATTAGACCTTTTGTTTGTCGCGCTTCGGAACCAAATATATCAGCAAGAATAGTTTTCTTTACATCTTTTTTTAAATGATGCATGGTAGAAAATTTTCGGAGAATATCGTCTTCGACGTGCTTTTTGCAAAAAAGATTAGTAGCAAAGAGAAGATGCTTCCCTATACCATTTGTGAGGGCTTTGTCCCGATCACTCCCTATGAAAAGGATGGATTTAAGATCGTTCTTACATGCTATCATAGTCTGTGCAAAGAAGCTAAATACAGATGCGTCCTGGTCGACGTGAAATAACGCAGGTCCGGGAAAGGTTGGATGTTCATTGTTGCTTGTATTAAGTAATTTTAGATTCTTGTAGCTCGTAGTTGTTACAAAAAAGTTTCCAATGCCGTACGTGGTGTCAACGCAGAAGGGTGTGCAATTTTCGTGTTCAGTGCAGAAACAAGAAATGTTTTGCATTGTTTGCGCATTTGAAACAACAAACCTAATAGATGGCGTCAACTGCAAGCAATGAACATTGTCAGGCATACTGTGAGCTTTGTCTAGCAGTTCCGAAATCTCATCAGTTTCTCCTCTCTGTCGCATTGTTTTGCGCATGTAACGTATCTGGTCTACACTTCTTGGAATGTCTGATGCAGCATATATCCTTCCTAAACCACCAACCTCTTGAGAAACTTTATCAAAAACAGAGAGGGGACCCCTAACTGTGTTAGTTAGGTTTGTGTTCAAGCGCCTTTTGGTACTAGCTGTGGTTGGCAAAAATTTTTTGTTAGTTTTGGAATTTCCGTGCTTTTTTGGACTTACCTGATGCTCCTTGCCTGTAAAAAAGTAATCTATGATGATAAGATTCTGTTGCTCATTCAAACTGTCAAAAGCAATAATAGAATTTCTCCTGAAATCGGAGTACTTCAAATGACGGTAGTAAGTCGTTTGGAAAAGGTACTGGTTGCCATGCAGTTTTGGGCGCTGCTTCTTAGACCTGGGTAATGCTACATTGCTGATGACCTTCCCATCTACGATAGTTACTATCCGTCCGGAACTACCACAATTTCTCCAACTACCAAGGTCGTCACTCTTCCAATCGTCAGTACAGTCAAGTTCTAAAGTGTCAATTAGAAAGGAGCAATTTTCCTGTGGGGCCAGGGGTCTAGCAGTACAAACTTTTTTGGACTTACGATGTAAAACCAACTCAACAAGCTCCTGACTTCGCCAAGTACCCTTCCCCCTTCGTAAATATGGCAGCCTGCGGTCATTGTTGAAATATCCCGTCTCTTCGTTCTCATGTGCAGTCATACTGCTGACCTCATTTTCCATTGATTCACTGCCCTCGTCGCTTTTGCCGTCACAAGCCTCATGGATGTCACTTGCATCGCCTTCCAGGGAAGATACAGCCATGGATTTTGCTTTTGAATGAAGGACATGGTCTGCCTTATCCAACACGTACTCCATCTTTGACAGAATGCTTTCATCAGATAAAGATTCCTGTGAAAAGAAATTCCATTCGTGATTTTTCTTGAAGTAAAGCAATAAGCAGATGCAGAAAGAAGCATTAGTAAGTACCCACTTCAATTGCTAAATGCATATAAAAACAGGGTTGAATCGCTTAAAAATATCCCGTATTTCCATGTCGTGTTGATATTGCAGTTTTAATGACAAGAAAATATTTTGCTGCATGGAACGTTGGCTTAAAATTTTTCAAATCGCTAATTTCTAGAAATGCTTGATTCACAAAACACAAATGACAGGGTGTGTTTGATTGGTGATTCCAAACCTGCCAAACTACTGAAGAAACAGTTCACTCATTATTTCATTCATTCATTCACTGTCGTAGATGAAAGTTAGTATGCAATTTCCATGTGTGAAAAATTTTTACCTCAGTAGTAAGATCAGTGTTCTGCTCTTCAAAGGACTTCCTCTCCTCGTCTGGCAAATGGTCACTGGCCCTTTGTTTCTTTGCAGCGTCTATGGAAACAATGAGGTCATTTTCATGACGTTATACGACATGTGTGCGCCAAAGTTGGCTTTGGAGAAGATTCCTGCATGTATGATGAAGTTTGAGCTATACACACTACAACCATAATATCATGTTTTCTCATCTTGCCGCAAAAATGTTGTCATCCGAACAGTTTTATCGATCAAATCTTTGCAAAAATTCCTGTTCTGTGAGAAGCAAATGTATAATGTTGCTTGCAATAGGCTCATTTCTGATTTCAGCATTTTGCAACGTCATGCAAAGAAATGCAGGAAAGAACTTTTACCTATTTGCAGGAAATTAGCTTCATTGCAACCACTACTCTACTTGTGCTGGGTCAGTTTTAAATTTACTAACTTATACATAAAATTCGTTTTAAATCTGGCGGAAAATACTCAATTGTTCGGGCGTAAAGGCAATTTCAATTTCAATTTCATGTATATTCTTGTTGAGGAGATGAAGTGCTGACTCTATTGTTTTAGCCGATTGTGATTCAGCTTTGTTGAGAGCGAATCAACGGTGGGGCTCACAATGTCATGCGCATTTTTGGTATTGTCTTCTCCTCTTGTTCTTAACGGACAAGCTAATTTGCATATTACGTCATTGACATAAATCGCTGCTACGCATGCGATCTGGAGCCCTTTTTGGGGGATTCCTCGAGACTCGCAACTTACCCTGCTCGTATCCCCCAACAGTAATATGATATGATGCTAAAATAATGCAAAAAGTGAAAGAGCGTGTGAAATCTAATGCACGTGCTGCATCCGAATCATTGGAGCTCTTATTCAGGCTACATGGTATTATTCTATGGTAATGTAATGATTATGCAATAACAACGCAAAAAGACTGTGATTGGCATTGTAGGATTAGGGATAATCGATTTCAGTATGATTTTGACAATGTAAAATGTTCTTCAATTTTGTGGCTTGGCCCTGCCTAAAATATTTGAACAACAATCAATTTCAATTTTTCAAAACAAAATTTCATTTTTCTTAACTCCTTCTTTTGGATATTCCATGGTATTGGAAAGAAAATACCTTTCTGTGCTGCTAGGAATCTCTTTCTCTTTCTTGTTTTAGGCATTGGAAATTCCTCCTCTTCCTCAGGATTGGCGCACAGATCATCGTCATCATCATCCGGTGCTATTGGCGAATACCGATTCTGTAGCCTGATGGGGACCGAGCCTTCAACTGGGGACGATGTCAGTCGCTTTGCATGCTTTGTATGGCTGGTTCTCTTCATGGGCGTGGTGGGATCTTTCCTGACACCTGAAAAACAAACGGCATTAGTAGTGCAAATTGTCTATGAAGTCGGCTAGCTGACACCTTACTGTTTAGAGGGATTTATTATGTTAGTTCAAGTATGCAGACTAACCTTGATGGTGCAATTGTGCATCTATGAGAGCGTCATAATGTTCCCCATATTTCAAGAGATCCAGCACGGCTCTGCAAGGCTCACCTCTGCGTGCCGGAGGAATTGGCTC
Source organism: Aurelia sp. 3 sensu Dawson et al. (2005) (assembly GCA_964020215.1). NCBI lineage: Eukaryota > Metazoa > Cnidaria > Scyphozoa > Semaeostomeae > Ulmaridae > Aurelia > Aurelia sp. 3 sensu Dawson et al. (2005). The sequence goes on from OZ026572.1 coordinate 15,777,733, forward strand.
TGTATATAAAACATACTGATTGTGATTCTCTGACAACTCAAAAATCCGGATCTCCACCCCGAGACAATTGGCGAGAGCATATACTATGAGATCATGGGTATCTCTGCTGTACATCTTATCATAGACATATTTTTCCAAGTCCCGCACAACGTCCACATCCTCGTAATTGACATGGTCGTGGTAATATTGGAGGTTGCTTAAGATCTCAAATTTCATCATCTCTAGCAAACCAGGTACGCTTGGGCAGGCAAGAACTTTTGAATGTGCCAAGGAAGCTCGAACCGAATGAACGAGACAATGTCCATCTCCAGGCTGACGCAGCACTGTCCTTTCCGCAACGGAATAAACATGTTGCCGACCATCATTTTCCATTAGTTGACTGAAAATTAAGAAGTACAACATATGTAATATGTGCATTGTAGGCACTAATTTTTCTTGATTATATGAACTGTTGCAAAGAGACATCCTCAGTCATTATCGAAATACTGCCATTTTCCTCAAGCATGATGTCAGAGTGACGTCATGGATGTAATAAAGAAATGTAATAAAGCCTTCTAGTAAAGGGAGAAGTATCTTCCAAGTAATGTGTTACGGAACATCGGTGAATTAAAGTCAAGCTTTGCGAGGGATTGCCTCGTTGAAAGAAATATTTTGAGAGGATCTGTCATCCCAGTACTTGAGTTACGTCTAAGGCGATCTGAAGGTTGTGTATTGTTAAAATAATTCACAAATTCAGTACATTGAAATTGACCATTTCAAAAATCCTCGATTCATCCAATACAGGGACCGCAGAATTATGATCAATAGGAAACTTGAAGGAGTCCTCAAATATGGGTACTAATATTTTTTACAAATGAATTATGAACAGGTAGGATAGCTGCTCATAAAAACAGAATGCTTAAAAACAACAAAAAAATATGTCTTGAAAATTATTTGGACAGTTAGACCTCCCCTCCCCCCAGCTTTGCGGTCCCTGCATCCCGGCATATAAAGGAAGGAATTTGATATAGGAACAGAGGAATAGGGATGCCGTCATGTCTCTGTTAGAAATCGGTCTTGATGAAACGAAAGCAAAGCTTGAAAGAAACCGTTGTACATTGTTAACAAAACTTACAATTTTGGTTCACGACTTTCACTTGAAAAATATTCTTCGTCACTTGATCCAATGGCAATGGGGTTGCCGTATTCACCAGCGCGTAACCTGAATGTAGGGAAAATAAATACGTAATTGTTTCACCAATATGCAGCGCTTGGTATCGTAATAGTTCATGGACAATGCTTTCTAAAGTGAGCTTCGGGGGGGGGGGGGGGGTGACATGAACCAACTAAGATTTTTAATTTTCTTCTGTGAACATAGAATTTGATGTTGAGGTATTCTTATCTCTAATTTCTTCATTTTTCACTTCAGAATAGCTTTGATATGCACATTCCTTGTAGGAAGTTGTGCTTCACGAGCTATATGAGCTTGAATCATACCTTCAGATTACAAAATAAATGACCATTAATTTGAAAGTTGATCAAGTGCTAGTGCTTCAGTTGCTTACTGATGTCACATGAACATCCATAGGAACCTATACTTTTGGAACAGCAAGCAATACTCTTTTGCCAAAAATATGGTGCAGAACAAAGAGCTATTTCTCAAAACGTTTCATGGCGCCTACGTAAATTGCTATAACGTAAGTTGCAGGCACAAGCAATAATGTCTTTTTAGTCAAGGTTTGCCTTTAAGAAGTAACTGCAACCTGTTAGTAGATGAAACTTACTTCTCACACGAAATCTTTGATTGAGCCATTCTTTTGTCAGATCGGGATGATCACTTGAGATGTCGCTAGATTTCTTGTCTTGTCTTGGCACAGCGTGCAGAAGATGAATCTGGTAGTTCAGACGCTTAACTGGCAAGCGGCACGGAATTATATACTGTAGCAGTAGCTAAAAATATCGCATCACGTGATTTTACAGAATTTATAGACGCAGGCATGACTAACGTTTTTTTGGAAATGAGAACCATAGTTTCCATGCCTTTTTCTTCCTTTTTTTGTAACAACTGCATTTTCTTTGCACGGTCTAGAGCACGCGGTACAAAGCAGCCGCCTTGCAGAAATTACATTTCTTAAATTCTGCCGCGCTGCGTCATTTTCTCTCCGAAAAATACTTTTAGCCTAACCCCATCCACCTCACTATGGCTTGACATTGGGACATTCATTGCCTTTTGCCTTTGATAGGCGCTCAGCTTAAACCCTAGCAAACGCCAAGGGCGATTTTGGTAGAAATGCTACACGATATTGCTAGCAGAGCAGGAAAGGAAGTAACCCATACGATAATATAGAAAACATATGCTTTGTTGATGTTGTGCTAATTCTCGCAATTTTCTTGCCTGAAAAGCAGATTTCTATCAATAAAGCTAAAATATTCAAAATGAAAAACAATCGTATTCAAATAGGGTTGAGTACCTGATCAATAATCCCCCAGACTTGCTGCAAGTCTATTCCGAGTTCTAGCAATAAGGAATGATTACTTCTGTGGGAGAGTAAGCCATGAAGGGGACGTTGCAAAGGAGAGCTTGCACTTGTTTTTCCTTCACAGCGTCCTCTTTGTGGCGGGTGCCCCCCATAGAAGTAATTGGGGTGATTGACCACGGAACAGATTCGGAGCACTCCTTGAAAGAAATTGAGGACTTATCTCTTCATGGTAAGGGTAAACGAGTTAAACAGAGCTTTCATGGTAGTTAAAGTTTTTTTTACGAAACCGAGCTATGCATTTCATCAGACAAATTCATTATGGTACCACAATGTTGTTCATGAATAATCCCTTTCGGGTCTCGGTTGTTTTTGCTGAGGGGAACACGTGCTTGCATCGCCCAGTTCATGTGATCTGATTAGTCTCATGGTATCTGATTTGTCGCTGAGAAAAAGTTGCACACGTTGCATGAAACTACGCACATTTATGCGATGCATTTTGTTTTTCTGTGCTTGCTAAACTCCTTTTGTCAGATAGTGGTGCCTTGCCAATGTGTGTGTTCTAAGGAAGAAGGCGTGGTGCAGCAAAATTTAATTAGATTGTTGTAAGATTTTTGCCTAGAAATGCTCCGACGGCTTCTATGTGACACACATAGAGGAATGTCGTTAGTTTGATGGAAAGTTTTTTATGTGAATGTGACTCACATTGGAAAACGTCATACCTACCACAACGTTAACAAGGATTTGTAAGTGAGGATGCAGTTGCAGATCCATTCATTCTTTGAAGAAACAGTATGTGTTCACACTCTACCGTAAAATAAAATCTACAAATTTGACATCATTTTGAATGCGATGTTTGGGAATTATGTTATTGGTTGTTCTGAGATCTTACTAAAATTAATTTGGAAGCCCGATAGATTAACTCTACGTTTTGGCCATCAACATGTAAGAAACACGTAAGAAATTTTTGGTGCCAAAATTTATGAAGCTGTCTACCTTGGTTTCTTTTAAAGAATGAGTGTAAGTCGACTGTCTCAGTGTTCAGTCTGAAAAGAAATTGGTCATTCGTTCCCGTGGAGAGCCTCTATTGCCAAAGTTGAGTCCGGCTGTTTCTGCGCAGGCGAGTCATATGGTCACAAGACACTTGGATTTAGGTTGAAACTACGTCGCTGGTTTTTCTTTGAAATGAGCAACTTCGGCCACTTTCTTTACATTGAATAAGAAGTATGCTTATCAAGGAGCTTAAATGTTGGGGTTAGATATATTTTCCTAACACCTTGAAAATGAGTAGCTGTCTGATGGTTTGGTCGGAATTGCTTTTTCACAGGCGTTATGCCCTTTTGGTAATTCTGAGCGCTTACGAAGGCTTGCCTCATTATTTAGTCTTCACGTCGGACTTATATTACTTACGAGGCTATCATTTTGACAAAGGAAATCCTGAACAGATTTTCAGTACATTTTCACTTGTCTCTTATATCATATTACTCGGAATATACTTGAGTAGTGTCAACATTGGAAAGCCTTCAAAAACGGGTAGTGAACATCAAAATTGTTTTGGAACCTTTTAAGAAACTCGCAAGAAACTCTAAGTACTCAAAATATGATAATTTTAAAGAAACTTTCAGTACTGGCCTAATTGTTAGTTTCTTATACAAATTGTGTGTATCTTCGCTGAAAGGGTGATTTATTACATTCCCCTGCCTTTAGTTTTGTATGCCTGCGGAACTGCCAGTAGCCTTGCTAATTGTGTGAATCAAAAAAGGCGTGCTTTAGGACAAATCTAATTAGGCCCTAGCCTTGTAAACTTCTGACGGCTTCTTTGTGACACATTTAGAGGAATGTTGGTAACAATATTGACAGGAATAACTTTTTACGAGAAAGTGACTCAGTCTGGAAAGAACGTTAAACGAACCATTGTCAAAATTTGTATGCGAAATAGAGGTTAGCAACCAATGCATTGGCTTCGGTGAAAAGAAAGTCCCCTTCGCAACTATGGCATGGCAAAAAGCGAGGGGCAAATCACTTCTTAAAATCTCGTACGCTCTCAAAAGTAAAAAACTCCATAAAAATCCATAATAACTCCGCAAAAATCCTTTTGTCCTGAAGAAATCTTGTGCACATCTTCGAATGAGTGAAATGCCCCTCGCTTGACGTGCTGAAGTTTCGCAAGTCTCGTTTTTTGAGTTCTCAATCCTTCGGAAGAGTTTCATATCATAAGGCTTTATTATAAAATTCTTAGTGTTTCCTTCTAAATGTTTTCAGAGAAGTTTCTTGAGACAATGCCTTCTTTCGATACACCAAAGTACCTTCCAAGGAATATACCACAAGAAAAGAAACAATATAAATGTCGTTATCAATGTTTTCCTTATTCATATAGAACAATAGGGACGATCTATCCCCCAAAAGCTGATCCTTTGTTTCCACCATTCCAATACACCATTTGCATAATGAGGAAGTCGTGACACAGTGGCTTTTGAATATGTAGGCCGTTAGCCTCTAGCCAGGGCCCTTTGGCCTGAAACCTGCGTTTTACCAACCTGCAAGCCTGCGTTTTACCAACCTGCAAACCTGCGTTTTACACTTGCCGGAAATCGACAGGTTACAGGCACAGTTAACGTTTTTGAAATCGTTCAAACATCCCACAACGTTTGGCAAAGTGGCCCTAACTCATGTGAGAGGTGTACCATGACTGGGGTGTACCAATTCTTGCACTTTCGAGTTGATTGGACAAAGTAATATGGAGAAAATTGAGAAAGCCTACAGTTAACGCTTTTTTCAAAATATGAATTTAGACCATATCCAATTTCATTCTGCATTTATCGTAAAGTGTGGACATTGCCGACGATCCTCCCTCGATCACGAAAGAACCAGCATAAGTTTTGGTTAATTCGGAAACTATCGATGATGTACAGCGACTGGGCACATAATATTTTATGTTACGTCGTGAATTATGGAGAAAATGGGAATTACTTTTCGTAAAGTGTGATTGTAAACTGTGATTCCTTTGCGAAATGGGAGCACTCAGTCCTCTGCGGAGCAGTCAGTACAGAAGGGGCCAGGCACGGCCGGCATGGCCTGTGAACTTTTGTCACTATATAAAAGTATTCATGCTTCCTGGGCATAAGATTCTTTAACACACGGCATGTAATACTGTAAAAGTTGCCTGAAAAACGTTTATTTGATAGCTCTGTGACCAGTTTCTGCCGTTTTTCGTTGTGCTTCCTTGACTCCAAAGTCCGTTCTGCGGCACTGCTTTAAAGTAGATTTGATTGCCAATTATGACGTCATCAGCAAAAAATACGGCTTTTTGGTGGTCACAAACGAAGTCAGGACCATCGAAAACCTTAGGATGCGTGAAGTTTCTATTCCTGTACAGCATGGTTATCGAAATAAAATTCAGACAATGCCTGCCAAAAGTCTTGGAACACCTCTGCTAATTTTGCCTTGTTTTGCGATTTCCCCCTCTCCCCCTTAGAACAATGTTGTTTTGTGGTCAGAAAATCGGGATGTCAGGACGATGCGCGACTCTGCTGGAATGGTAGGACAATAACCTTCGAAATCAACATTGTATCGGGGGCGACGGGGTATTTGAACCTGATAATTATGGTTAGAAGTGCGGATTATGAAGAAACGGCCTACGTGTTCCAAGGACTTTTGGCAGGCATTGTCTGAATTTTATTTTGAGAACAGTGATTTAGAAAAAGACAATGTGATGCATCCAAGGGTTTTTGATGGTGCTGATTTCATTGGTCATAACTAAAATTTCATATTCCACATTTGTGACGTCATAATTGACAATTTTCCGTATTTTCATTGATTTTAGTCTGATGCTTCGCTTAGAATCCTTCAAATAATCAATCTATCCAGCTTGCTACACTTGAATAGGATATGAATGATAGATTACTAGTTTATGTATCTATCTCCTAAAGAAAACCCCAACGTTACATCTTTTCATGGCCTTATAATGGGTGGATTTGTCAAACATGAAAACGAGGCTACAACTTATCTTGCTGCCCTTTGGTGATCCTAAGTCACTTTGACGGACCTCTCTTCCTGCACTATTGGTTATAAACATGATGAAATATTCTAGTACAGTTAAGAACAGTTAGTACAGTTATTGTTAGTGACATTTTTCGCAATGCAATCATTCAAAATTGTTGACAGACACTGGGACAGACACAGATCATGATAATCTAAACGTGACCCTGTTAAACATGGTGAGACGAGCCTTCGGTGTGTTCCTTCGGCGTTAATAACAATAACAATAACAACAACCTAATTCTCCATTTCGGAGCAGTTACCAGTTACAAGATAATTTGACCGTGAGGAATATCTACGAGGTCATTATTCTTACGATCTTTGTTTAAAATTTCCACGTAACGTTGTCAACAAAAGGCAATTTACATGCTCAGCTAATCATTTCCAATGCCTTTCAATTTAAGCACTGCAAGTAGACAATAGGAGACGCAACGTTACCAAGTCAAAACAATAACTATAGAATTTACGAAGTGCTCGGCTCAAAAATGTTGGAAATCGACAGGTTACAGGCACAGTTAACGTTTTTGAAATCGTTCAAACATCCCACAACGTTTGGCAAAGTGGCCCTAACTCATGTGAGAGGTGTACCATGACTGGGGTGTACCAATTCTTGCACTTTCGAGTTGATTGGACAAAGTAATATGGAGAAAATTGAGAAAGCCTACAGTTAACGCTTTTTTCAAAATATGAATTTAGACCATATCCAATTTCATTCTGCATTTATCGTAAAGTGTGGACATTGCCGACGATCCTCCCTCGATCACGAAAGAACCAGCATAAGTTTTGGTTAATTCGGAAACTATCGATGATGTACAGCGACTGGGCACATAATATTTTATGTTACGTCGTGAATTATGGAGAAAATGGGAATTATTTTTCGTAAAGTGTGATTGTAAACTGTGATTCCTTTGCGAAATGGGAGCACTCAGTCCTCTGCGGAGCAGTCAGTACAGAAGGGGCCAGGCACGGCCGGCATGGCCTGTGAACTTTTGTCACTATATAAAAGTATTCATGCTTCCTGGGCATAAGATTCTTTAACACACGGCATGTAATACTGTAAAAGTTGCCTGAAAAACGTTTATTTGATAGCTCTGTGACCAGTTTCTGCCGTTTTTCGTTGTGCTTCCTTGACTCCAAAGTCCGTTCTGCGGCACTGCTTTAAAGTAGATTTGATTGCCAATTATGACGTCATCAGCAAAAAATACGGCTTTTTGGTGGTCACAAACGAAGTCAGGACCATCGAAAACCTTAGGATGCGTGAAGTTTCTATTCCTGTACAGCATGGTTATCGAAATAAAATTCAGACAATGCCTGCCAAAAGTCTTGGAACACCTCTGCTAATTTTGCCTTGTTTTGCGATTTCCCCCTCTCCCCCTTAGAACAATGTTGTTTTGTGGTCAGAAAATCGGGATGTCAGGACGATGCGCGACTCTGCTGGAATGGTAGGACAATAACCTTCGAAATCAACATTGTATCGGGGGCGACGGGGTATTTGAACCTGATAATTATGGTTAGAAGTGCGGATTATGAAGAAACGGCCTACGTGTTCCAAGGACTTTTGGCAGGCATTGCAGCTTTTTTCCCCGTTCAATACTTCAGTCCAAGAAACATTATCTGGATTTTTTGGGTTAGCAACCTTTCGATAGCTTTTGATATCAATGGATATCAAGTTGGTAAAGGAGGTCAAATACCTTGGTGTTCAGGTTGACCATCAACTTAAATGGATATCTCAATTCGCCTTAACAACTAATAAGATCTCTAGATGTATTGGTATGCCTCATTATGCCAAGCAGTACCTCCAAATATCAACTGTCAAGACTATGTACAAGAGTTAAGTGGAGCCGTATTTCAGATATTGTTGTTCTGTCTAGGGAAATGCTGGGGTGACTGTCATTGAAAAATTGCAGAAACTCCAAAATCGTGCTGCAAAGCTCGTTACCAACAGTCCATTTGATGCGACCGCCGCTTTACCAGTTATTCGTGCGCTTCAATGGCCCACTGTTAGGGGACCTATTGATTTTGAATCTCAGAAAATGGTTTTCAGATCCCTAAAAGGAGACACGCCTTCTTACATGAATGACATGTTCACGAGAGTCAACAATTGTACTGCTCGTTCTCTTAGGAATGCTGAAGTCAACCTCAGGTTGCCATTGTTAAGCTCAGCAGGAGGACAAAAATGCTTCTCGTACCGAGGCGCCAAGCTTTGGAACAGCCTTGGTACTGAGGTTAGAAATTCTTCAACCCTGAGAGCCTTCAAGAAAGAGGTGCAAAAATGAACACTGAAGTCTTTTCGTTTCTCCTCTGTTGATTTATGACAAACTGAACAATTTTATAATTTCAGTTTAGTTCCTTAAACAGGTTTTACTGTAAATAATTAATCATTGTAAGTTTTTAGCATGGCCCGCTGTAAAACAGTTATCAGCTAACTGAGGGTCTACCATGGGTAACCAATATAAAATCAAATAAATCAAAATCAATTTGAACCATTCAAGTAACTTACTGAGATCATTCTCCGAATCGGCCACTACTTCTTGTAGATCATGTCCACAAGAGTATAAGGTGTTATCATCTGCAAAATTGCATATTTCAGAGTCAAGGTCAATGAGACAGAGGTCATTTATGAAGATGTTAAAGAGCAAGGAACCCAGGACCGATCCTTGTGGGACCCCAACTTTGGCTTTTATTGCGGCACTTCTATGTGAGCCAATTTGTACCCTTTGATGACGGCTATCCACATAACTGTACATTAGGAGAAGGCTTTCCATAAGCTTCCAATTTTGAAATAAGGAGGTCATGAGGTAGATAGTCATATGCCTTGGATAAATCCATTAAAATAGTCCCTAATATGCCTGACGCGTCAAGACATTTCCTCAATTTTTCTAACAATCGTATCAAAGCATGTTGTGTACTAAAACCTTCCCTAAAAACACAGACTTTTGAGAGTTAAATCATAAAATTACGAGCTGATTTGTTCTTTTAGAATTCTTTCATAGATTTCAGAAACAGCAGGTAAGACGCTTATAGGTCTAAAGTTTCCCTTAAAAGTTGAATCACCTTTTTTGAAAAGAGGGCTAAGATCAGCTTCCTTCAGTTCATTAGGAAACTTACAATCATAGACATCAGATCTGATACAGTCAGTTAGGTAGGGGCAACTATTTCTCTCGTTGCTTTCAATAAACTGGTTGGAATATTCCCACTACTGGATTTACTATGGTCTAGTAGATCTATCTGCTTCATGACCTCAGTTGGGTTTACACGAGAGAATTCAAAGATGGTATAATTCATTCTTACATGCGTTTAATCACCATGATACTGGAGTGATCTTCATCAGAGGTTTAACGGTCTTCCAGAATTTTTTCTCATTGTCTATTATTTTCGACTGGATCGACATAAAATGTTGCTGTTTAGCCTTAACATTCAATTTGACGACAACATTCCTTTGATCCTCATATTTTCTTACATCTTCATCTCGTTTGCTCCTGTTTGCAATTCTTTTCAAAGTAGATCTTGATTCATTTCTTGGGAAGCGAAGCTTGATAACAAATTGTAGAGCCAAAACGACGAAAAATATAGTCATGAATAATGAATCATTTGAAACATGTTTATATTTTTCTTCGTTTTGGCTCTACAATAAGTCGATCTTCTTGTTATAGCCCTCCGTAATTCTTTATTTACGTGTGATTTATTATTAGCCCTGACCATCTTTGTTTTAGTGGGGGCATTTGCTTCAAATGTTTTCATGAAGATTGACTCAAAGTTTTCACACGCAGATGGATCAGCCGAGACGAGGTTTTGCCTCAGCTCATCTTCAAAGTGCACTTGAGACCAGTTCTTGCACCAGGTGAGTCAAAAAAAACGCCCGGCGTTTGAAAGGCTACTGCTCCCTGAATATATAAGCAATGATATTTTGCAATATTTGATTAAATAGCGAACATGTTCAATGTTCATCCTCAACAAGGCTAAGATACCGGAAATACTCGTGGAAAATGATATCTTTGTGCTAGATTTTGCTTCAAAGGCTCAAACATTTAATGATTATTTTATTCTTCAATGTACAACATTAGATACTGACAGTGAAATTCCTAGTGACATACCTGTGACCGCAACCCAACTTCGAGAATTTCTCATCTCCGATGATAAAATACTAAAGATCATTCGCAATCTTACTCCGAACAAAGCACACGGATGGGATGCAATTTCAGTGCGAATGATAAAACTATGTGACGAGTCTTAAATAATACCGTTGAGATTAATTTTCGAAAATTGTTTGCGTCATGGCATCTTCCCTGAGACGTGGAAACGAGCAAATGTTGTACGAGTTCACAAGAAAAATGAGAAAATTTTGAAAAAAATTATCGCCCCATCCCTCTCCTTCCAATTTTAGCTAAATTTTGGAGAAGCTTATCTACGAGTCCCTGTATTGACACTTAGAGAGGGAGAATTTCTTAAACCACAATCAATCAGGCTTCTGTCCGGGTGATTCAACAATAAATCAGCTGCTTTCCATAACTCATTCAATCTTTGAAGCATTTGACTGCAATCCTTCACTAGAAGTTCGTTCCGTCTATCTTGATATCTCCAAGGCCTTTGACAGGGTCTGGCATGAGGGTCTTATCTATAAGCTTAAAATATGTGGCGTTTCGGGAAATCTATTGTTACTTCTCAAAAGTTTCTTGTCAGATAGAAAGCAGAGGACTGTTTTGAATGGTCAAGCTTCCACCTGGGGAAATGTTTCAGCTGGTGTGCCGCAAGGATCGATTTTGCGCCCTTTGCTTTTCTTGATTTACATAAACGATCTGAAAAACAATTTGAAATGAAGTGTGAAACTGTTTGCAGATGACACATCGCTCTTTACGGCCGTAGAAGATCCTAACATAGCTGCTAGCGACATGAACCATGACCTGGATCATATTGCATTATGGGCATACGACTGGGGAAAGTCCTTCAATCCGGACCCCGAAAGCAAGCTGTTGAATTAATCTTTTCAAAGAAAAAATCGAAAACTCATCATCCCATGATCCTCTTTAATGCGTCACGCGTTTCGACAGTTGATCAACATAAACATTTAGGCATAATACTAGATTCTAAGCTTTCGCTCTCAGCTCATATACAAGCAGCCATAAACAAGTCAAGAAAAGCGATTGGTATGCTGAAGTTCATGTCCAGATATCTACCTAGAAATACACTGAATGAGTTATATAAATTATATTTACGACCTCATCTAGATTACGGGCGATGTAATTTATCATATACCACAGGGAATGGATGGTTCTGAAAATTACGTGATGGAAAAACTTGAATCTGTTCAATATTCTGCTGCCCTAGCAGTGACAGGAACTTGAAGAGAAACATCTCGGGAAGGGCTGTACAATGAACTTGGATGGGAATCGTTGAGCTCAAGGAGATGGAGTAGACGCCTTATTCTTCTTTATAAATTCATCAATAATTTGCCCCTGATTACACAAGGGACCCTATTCCACCCCTGCATGGAAATAACTACCCTTTTCGGAATCCGCCAGTAGTAGGGCAAATACAGTAAAAACCCGCGTATAAGAACCTACAATTTTGCAAGTCAGCCTGATTAGGTTCTTATGTATTGAGTAATTAGTACGAAATAAGGCTGTTCAGGTTCTTAAATTGGTTCTTATTTCATTCAGGGCTTCCAGGTATTACTTTTGTTCAGATTGAAATTTCAAGCCCATTATTTACTGTCAGTTGAGAGACATTTACTGTCAGCTGAGTTCATAAGGCCTTATTCAAAACATCAGTACCTGGAAGAATCAGAAATTTTCAGAATACAATGAAAAGCTTTCAAAGCATCTTTAGAGCTCTTTGCAATTTGCACATATGGCAGAATCAGTACATATAGGCTCAATGACAAAGCAACAAAGGTTTGATTTAGATTGATGATCTCCACAAATAAGAACCTATTTCAAATTTCAGGCTGAATGGGTTCTTATATATTGGGGGTCTAATTTCAGAATTTTCAGCCTGTAGGTTCTTAATCACTAGGTTCTTATACGCGGGTTTTTACTGTAAGGGCAAGAACTGAAAAATTTAAATCTAGTTTCTACCCTCACTCTTTGACTGAATGGAATAAACTTGATCCCGAAATAAGAGAATCCTCCTCTGTTAGCGTCCTAAAGAAGAAATTATTTTCTCAATTCTGTATATGGTATTCATAATCCAAAAGGGATTGCATGTTTTAACTCAGTTAAGGATGGGGCTAAGCAAACTCAATTTCCACAAATTCAAATATCATTTTAAAGATACAATCAATCCAATGTGCCCAGTTAACGATGGCATAGAAGATACGGAACACTTTTTGCTGCTCTGCAATTCTTTCAGACAGCAGAGATGCAGTCTTCTTGCTGATGTCAACGATGTACTCAGAGCTTGTGGACATCCTGAGAGTGCAGATATCAATATGTTGCAACTTCTTCTGTACGGAAACAAAAATTTGCCCTTGGAAGCCAATAAAATGATCTTAAATTTAACTATTAAGTACATTTCTGAGACAGAACGCTTAGGTTGAAAGTTATTGCAATCCCTGAAAAGAGCACCCAAATCCCTTCTGTATGTGTCTGTTTTCAGTAATTATGTAATGTCTGAAGGAAGCTTGCAACCAAATAATAGACTTTTTACACTACCTTTCATGATTCCAAACTTTTTCAATCTCCACTCGCAATTATTTGGTTGCAAGAATCCTTAACTTGTAGTTGTAGCTCTGTGTCTTTTTCTTTATGTTATGACCCCTGGGTAGACAAAATGTTTTGCTCCTTGAGGTATCGTCTCCGTAGTAGGGTAGCGTTAGGTATAGGTATAGTAGTAACCATGTATTGTAAATCTTTAATGGAATATAAAAAAAGAACATGTTCAATTATTTTTAGAGATTTTCCTGGCTAAAATCGGTCACACCGTTCAGATTCTGTAGGCAATTTTCCAAAATGAGTCCCTTTGAGAAACCTTTAAAAACGTACTAAAATTACAAGCAAAAGTCCCTGATGTGTTTACCTCAAAGCGATGACTTTCAGCACGCTTTAGCACGTGCTTTCATTTTTGGGTGGTTGAAAAGTCTTCCCCCGAGTGTGAATAACCTATTCAGGGGGATTCCATTCTCCCATGAGGACAAAATAGATGAGCACATCCAAGAGTTATTATTGCTAGGAAGGAGAAGACAGAGACATTTTGCTTGCTGTTTTCGCTCGTTTTTGCAGGTTTCTGAAAGGGGCTTTCTGCAGAATATCTCCTACTTAGACGGGAAGGAATGACCGATTAATGCCGGGTAAATTACTGAACCTAATTTGACAAATCGGGAATAAAACAAGACAGTTTTCAACATCATTGCTTTGATATTCAGGGATCGCAATCCGATGATTTTTCTGCAAAGATAACGCCAAGTTTCACTTTAAGACAATTGAGCTAAAAGACATCAGGGATGCATTTGCCAAGGTTAAAACAGCAAAGAGCTTTGGGATTGACAATATCTATCTACTATAACTAAGCGGTGAGCGGTGAGATCAAACGAAAAACGCTAATCCATACGTCACTGAGATCTCCTTCTTCCCGTCCGGGTAGCCCCTGCATTTACGCGTCAAAAAATCCGCGAAAATACCTAAGTTCCACAAGTCTACTTCTTTTCACCCAAAAACGCCAGGCAGCGAGGCCAGGAGCAAAAAAGCCTTCTTGCGGTTTCACTTAGATATCTGCAGAGCTAGCCCTGTGGACAAAATCCCTCGCCCTGTGGAAACCGCATCGTCCGCTACGAGTCTTAACAGTGAACTTTTTGCAAAAAACTTCGTTTTCGAGTCCTTGAGAACATAGATTGTTTTGAACAAGAGAACGTTATTGTAGCAAGATCAACTATCAACAGGCTTGTGAAAACAGAACGGATTTCCGTCCATTGGTCGAAAAACTAGACTGACCAAAAGCATGCTTGCCAGCTCTTCCAGCGAAGGAAACTATCCTTATAACTGTTTACTTTCACCGTTTTTAAAGATTTAGGTTTACTTGAAATCTATAGATAACAACGAAGAATTTACCTGTATTATTACTCTGAGTGCTGCTGAAATCCCAGTTCGAAAATATAAACCAAACAGCTTTTACTGGGCCTTTACTATGTTGCTATACTTAGAAATTACACGACGGAGTGAATTTAGCTTCTCCAGATTTCGTGACTGAAAGTCGATACCCTAAATCATAATCTTGTATGTAACCATAGCTATTTGCCTTACTTTTGTTCAGAGTTGCTTATAAGTAATCTGAGTTTCATGTGGAACACACTAACAACCCGCGAAATTCAAACCACGTCTTTCAAAGCAAACTGTCCACTTTCCCATTAATAAATATTGTACAAGCTTCTTATATGAATCGAGTTTCTCATACAAGTTTCCCATTTGAGTCAAGTTTCTTATATTTATGTGATTATGTGAGGGTACCAATTCTCAACAGAATTAGGGTGAGGTGTCTTAAAAGTAGTAGTTTTTATTTTGTGGGCTCTAACAACAACAAAGGATTGACCAGGAAGTCGAAGAATCGTAAAATTTATTATTATTATTATTAATTATCTATTTAAAGTAGGCTAGGAAAACAGAATAGCTAAATTACAGCTAATTAAAGCCTACTATTTACAATATACATTATTAACAATAAAACTATCAAAAACATAAATATATTACAGGATAAAAGATGCTAAAAAGGAACTATCCTGTTAGAAACCCAACTTTCGGGATATACACTTTGCAAAGCCTACAGTTGCATTTTCCACCATTCCAACATCTAATTTGTTTTTTGAAGATGGGAAGGCTGTTTGATTGTTTTATTTCTTGCGGTAAAATCTGCCACAGTTTATTTCTAAGGTAAGCAATGGACTCAACTCCAAATGATGTTGTTCGTACCTTTGGCAGTTGAGCGTCATCGCCATGCCTTAGACTGTAACCAATATTTCGTTGCATGAAAATTTCCTTCATGGATGGTGGATTCAGACCGCATTTTGTTTTATAAATTTCGGTCATGAGCAACCGTAGATTCCTTACATGGATTGGCACCGACTTAGATTGCTCCAAGAGAAAACCAAAATCGTTCTCGTAATCTTTGTATGCAATGCGCAATGCCCTTTCATGAATAAGATTTATTCTATGATTCAAAGTTCTATCATAGAACATCCAAACAAGCGGACAGTAGCTGAAATGAGACAAAACGAAAGCCCTCATTAACCACTGGAGTTTTTCTGTGTCCATGTATCGTGATATTCGAGCAAGAGCATGGAGCTTTTGGCTGGCCTTTTTACAAAGAGCCTTGACGTGTTGCTTGAAAGAAAGTGATTGATCAAACGTTATACCGAGAAGATTCTCCTCTGTGCTTTCTTTCACGCAGGCCTCGCCTATTTTGATTGTTGTTTCATTACTCCCCTTCGCACCAAAAATTATAAAGTGGCATTTGTCTTCATTTAGTTTCATGCAGTTGTTTGGAAACCATTCAGTTATCTTAAGGGCATCATTCTCTAAATGCATTATGACATTTTCAATGTTAGGACCACACGCATAAATAGTTGTGTCGTGGGAATAATTACAGATTTCGGTCTCCTCCAGGAACATAAGAAGGTCATTCAAGTATATGTTAAACAAAAGGGGCCTCAAGACCGAACCTTGTGGTACTCCCAGGACGGTTTCTGTCCATGTGCTGAATGAACCATTGACCTTTACCCGCTGCTCCTGTCGGTGAGATAGCTATGGATAAACAGCAAGGCAGATCTACTGAAGCCATATGCATTCAATTTTGCAATCAATAGTTCATGATTTAGACAATCAAAGGCCTTCGAAAGGTCTGTCAAGACAGCCCCTGCGACGCCCCTGTTGTCCATTGTCTTCTTGCAGGCTTCCACAAAACGTAGCAATGCATGCTGTGTACCATAGCCCTCTCGAAATCCACAAAGGAGTGATGATAGGAAACTTTGGACGAAAGGTAGCATTTGATCTTGCACCAATCTTTCATAAATTTTTGATACCGATGGTAAAACTGTAATTGGTCGGTAGTTCTTTTTCGTAAAGGCATCCTCCTTTTTGAAGAGCGAGCTTATATCTCCTGCTTTCAATTCTTTGGGAAAAGTACTCTTGGATAAACCAGAGTTGAACAAATTCCGTATGGCAACAGAAAATACGTCAGAGTTTTCCATTAAAATTTTTGCAGGTATGCAGTCAGCTGGAGAGGCTTTTCTCGGATTAAGTTGCCTGATCTTTATAGCAACCTCTTCGGGGGTTACCTTTCTGAATTCAAATTTGTCTGAAAACTTCATAGTGTTTTTGATTTTGCAAATACTTGGATGAGCTTCGTATTTCTTAACAGATTTGTCAATTGGATCTAGTATATCACTTGTTGGTAACAACAGTGAGTCATTTACAGTGATCCCTAAACTATCTGTGATGTTTGCGAAATACTGGTTGAAAATTTCTGCAATTTGAGAGTCCTGATTTACCATTTTTCCGTCTTCAATCAAAGAGATGGAAGAATTTACTTGCACTTTGTCTGAGAACAGTGGCTTTACAGTCTTCCAAAACTTATGATTATCGGTAAGCTTACCAAGGTCGATGTTCCTATAGTAGTCAAACTTGGCCCTACGCAATAATTTCACGCATTTGTTCCTCTGCTTTTTGAAGGCCTTTAGATTTGCCTCGGTTCGATCATTATTATACTTATTGCGCAGTCTAGTTCTATGCATGTTTTCTTTGCGCAGGGCTTTAGTCATGAAAGGCCCATCGTTTGCACGAATATATTTTTTCTTAACGGGTGTGTGTTCATTCAGCACGGTCATGACCACAGCTTTAAAAGCACCATAGTCCTCATTCCCACCCAGCTCTGATGAGAGCATATGAATGAGATGAGTCCTGAAGTCCACGGCACTAAATCGGCTGTAGTCCCTATAGGAGATTATCTTGGGCCCCCTCTTTACATGTCCGCCTTTTAAAACGGTGACAATCATGGTATGGAAGTCGGACAGTCCTGTTTCTATTGTTGTTGTAGCCTGAAAACTCGACTTCGTATTTGTTAAAATCAAGTCAATACATCGAGGACTGTCGGACTTGAAACAAGTTGGGCTCCTAACAAGACTAGCTAACTCGTAACTGTCGACGAAATCATGGATGACGTCATCCCCAATTTCGCAGTTAAAATCCCCTGTCAAAATGAAATTTTCATATTGCCTACAATGGTGATCGAGCATTTTACTGATCTCGTCAAAGAAATACTGGTTCGTTTGAGAAGGGGGACGATAAATGGCAACGAGAAGCCATTTTTTATTTTTCAGATTTATCTCTATCATTCCACATTCAAGATCGTTAGGAGCTTTGTATTGTATGAGAGCCTTTATAGGTGCACGCTCCCTCACATAAATCAACAAACCACCCCCATTTTGATTTCGATCATATCTGAAGGGCTTCATATATCCCTCAATCACAAACTGGCTTGTAGGAAAGGTATTATCGATTTTAGTCTCTGCTATTATCAAAACATCAATACTTTCTGATATCATCGGTCTCAGAAAGTCAGTTTTGTTCCTAATAGAACTGATGTTTAAATATGCGATTATGAGACCATTGCGATTTTTTATTCGAACATTTTTCAATGCTGTATTTACCTCCTGTATTTATCATCCTGCTCATTGGCTGACTCGCCATCAACGATTTCCTCGGCAATACCATTGACATCATCGATACTAGCAGCAATGTTAACAAAGTTAAGAGTGTGGATATCGTTATCAGAAATGTTAGAAAAACTGTTAGAGGATGTGTCTGAGGAATCTATTATGAAAGAGTTTCGAGTATCTATTTCTATGCTCATCTCAGACTCATCCTCTTGATACCTTCTTGTAACTGTTGGGCTAGGCTTAAGTCAGATCCTCGATGCTTTTAATAAATTTTCGGCTAAAATCTCGTCTCCAAATCTATTTAGATGTAATCGACTTCTGTTCAGGTGCTTCTCTGCCTCGATGTTTGGATGATCTATGTAAGTGATACTTCCTTCGAAGCACTTATCCCGCAGGACAAAATTAGTCCTCTGTCTTTTCTGCTCGAGTATATCACCTCTCGTGATCAAACCTGAGACACATACATCAATCCTATTGGATCCTATTGATTTGGCCAAAGCGACAATTTCTGAAGCGATCATAACTTCTGATTTGCCGGTTTGTTGAGATCGTTTGTCCCACAATGTATGATAATGGTGTCCGGTTTCTTTTCAACGAGTGGTAAGGAGTAGCTTGCCATGTCCTTAATAGTGGCTCCCGGGAAGTCGTAAACGTAGATATGCTCGTTTTTCTCGCACTGTTCTTTTAGTTTCCATGCTTTGACGTTTTTGAGCATAGAATCTCCTACAACTATCGTTTTACGTTGTTTGTTTAGGTCAGTGCTTCTGGGTCTTGGCGAAGATTGGTTTTCGGCTTCTTTATTGTCTTTCTTACCCATGCCAATTTTGCTTGTTGCCTTATTGTCTTCAATATCTTCAATATCGCCCTTCTTTTGTTCGTCGACTTCGATTGTACTTTGTGCGATGGCTTGTGATGGTCCCTTGATAGCATTTTTCTTCTTCTTACTTTTCTCCTTTTTACCTTGTTTTTCCCTTTGAGCTTTTATTTGGCTACTAACTTCAGACTCAGTTATGTCTTCATACACAATAGATGTTTTGTTTTTCACTGTCACATTTTCCTTAGATGACATAAAATCTGTTTCTTTTTCACTTTGGTTTGATTTTTCCACGCGGCATTCTAGAGACTTCTCCGAGGTGCATCCTTTTGTCGCAACCGATTTGAGTGTCTCCATCAATTTTTCAATAACCCTTTGTTTATGATCTACCTGTTTTTCCATTGAAAGTATCCTATCCTCGAGGCTTTTAATAAAAATTTTTTCGTAATCTAGGGGGGCCCTAGTGGGGTATGGGGTGGTCGGAGATTTGCTCGCATCCGATGTTGAGAGACTTGACACCAAAGCCTTCAATGAGAGAATCTCATCATGAACAGATTTACCAAAGTAAGTAATTTCATCTGCAACTCGACAATGATGGCCAATCTCATCCGTTGTCGTCTGTTTTTCATCGGTAGTGTTGGCTTGGACACTCATCCCCATCTCTGTTTCCGTCTGTTTTTCATCGGTCGATTTGGATTGGACGTCAGGCTGGGGCAAGGGAACATTGTGCATAAAGTTGACGAGAGACTTTGTCAGTTCAAATCTTTGCTTGTAATCAATGTCAAGCGAACCCTCATTGTTGCATAATATTCCCTTGCTCAATAGCTCTTCGATAAGCGAGTGCGAATCGACTGCGCTTAGGCCCAATTGTGTTTCGAAATCACGCATAATTTGATCCTTTTCTAGTTTCTTTTTCTTTACTCGTTTGATATTGTTGATAACATCCATTATAAATCGCAGCTGTATATCACGTTTAGTGGTCATTCTGCCAAAATTCAATTGAAATTATCTTCAAACAAGTAGAAATTCGAGGATATCTTCAAGACACGTCTGACTCCACGAACCAAACAACAACAACAAAAAAGAGAACGGTGGAATAACGGCCAGTAAATAACAAAATTAGCATTAAAAGTAACGCAGAAAGCCAATTCTTTCAAAGGAACCTGTTCGCTTTCCCATTAAATATTGTACAGATTTCCTTTGTTTCTTATAAGAGTACAATTTCTCAAAAGAATTAGTATGCGGTGTCTTAAAAGTAGTAGTTTCTATTTTGTGGGTTCTAACAAAAGGATTGACCAGGAAATCGAAGAATCGTATAAAAGAGAACAGTGGAATACCGGAAAGTAAATAAGAAAAGTAACATTAAGAGTATCGCAGAAAACCACTTCTTTAAAAGGAACCTGTTTGTTTCCAATTAAATATTGTACAAATTTTCTTTGTTTCTTATATGAATATGGGGGTACCATTTCTCAAAAGAATTAGTGTGAGGTGTCTTAATAAAAGTAGTAGTTTCTCATTTCACATTTCACATTTTCACATTTTCACATTTTCACGCTCGTATCATATTTTCACCAATGCAGCCCCCAGAGTTATTGAAAGCAATTAATAAATTCAAGACTTCACAGGGGTCGGGCCTAGATCGAATTTCCAGCTTTTTCCTCAAGGCAGGAATGCCGATTTTGGCTCAGCCCCTTAGTCAACTCTTTAACTTGTCTCTATCCTTGGGCCTGTACCCTGACTGTTGGAAGATAGCAAGGGTTGTACCAATTTTTAAGGATGGTCCTGCCGATGAAAGCTCCAACTATCGCCCAATTTCTGTTTTACCGGTTGTCTCTCGCTTTTTTGAGAAACTAATTTATGACCAGCTGTACCACTACCTAGATTCGAATAAACTCATTTTCGGTAAACAATCAGCTTACAGACAGTTGCATTCTGTTCTGTAGTGTTTGCTTAAGTGCACTAATGATTGGTACTTGAATTTAGAGGGTGGTAAGTACACTGCAGTTACCTTTATGGACCTCAAAAAGGCTTTTGACACTGTGAACCATGAAATATTATTGCAAAAACTTGAGCTTTACGGTATTCGTAATAAAGAAATGAAATGCACCCCTGTAAAACCAGGGATGCCGTTTAAGAAATAAAATGCACATGTGGAGAAAATTACATAGGAGAAACAGCACGCAGTTTGGGCGAAAGATGCAATGAGCACATAAAGAAACTCGAAAGAAAGGAAAGCACGTCTGTATTTCACCAACACATAATTGAAAAACACAGTGGAACGGAGCAATCACTTTCCACACAACTCTTAGGAACATGCCCAAATGACGCAATGTTGAGACAGGTAACGGAAGCAAGCTGCCGATGGGCAGCGAAATATTTGAGGTAATGATGTTTAGTTTTGACGTTATTGTTAAGTTATTGCATGTTTCTTAAAGAGAATGGTCACCAAAACAAGATTACCAAACTACAACTTGTCGTACAAGACACGGGATTTACTGAAAGACTTTGGAAACAAAATCTCACAACGTAAAGAAATGAAATGGTTCTGCTCTTATTTAACTAATAGAAAGCAATGTTGTAAGGTAAGTGGGAAGATCTCGAATATAGAATCTATAACCTGTGGAGTACTGCAGGGGTCCTGTCTAGGGCCTCTGTTATCTATCATATATATCAATGACCTCCATCTACAGATGAAACATTGTGACGTTAATATGTATGCTGATGACACAAGCCTTATGTTTGCGTCGGATTCGGTTACACATATTAACGACTGCGTCAATGATGACCTGAGTAACCTTAAATCTTGGCTACAAGGTAATAAATTGTCCCTGAATGTTGCTAAGACACATAGTCTTGTAGTTGGCAGCAGAAAACGACTGAAAGATATCAGTGATGATAGAGTAGCAAAGCCCTCTTTCGTAGTAGGCGAGGAGAATGTTTCCATAGTAGAAAATATCAAATACCTTGGGGGTAATTGTTGACAAACATCTGAGCTGGGACGAACAAATTTCAGCAGTGACGAAAAAAGTTTCACGCGGATTAGGGATGTTACGTTTTTCCAAAAAGTATCTGCCTATTGTTACTGTACAAAAAATGTACAGAAGTTTGGTGGAACCATACTTCAGATACAGCTGCCCGGTATGGGGAGTTGCCGGCATCAATGCTATCAATAGGCTGCAAAAACTCCAAAATAGGGCAGCAAGAATCGTCACAAACAGTGCTTATGATGCTTCTGCCCTACCCATAATCAGAAAACTTGGTTGGCCCACCATCAATGAACTTATCGAATCAGAAACCTTAAAGATGGTGTACAAATCGGTAAACGACCAAGCTCCCATTTACCTTACAGAAATGTTTGCCAGGCTGTCTGATACATGCAAGAGAGAACTTCGCAACACTAAAACAGATTTGACCGTTCCTCGTCGCAAATCGGCTTTCGGCCAGAAATGCTTTTCATATAAAGGTGCTAAATTATGGAACGATCTTTCGATTGAAGTCAAATCATCAAAATCTTATGAAATATTCAAAAAACGTATCAACAATGCCAACACCGAATGCTGAGTCTCTCTTTCATGTTAGAGTTAGCATCATTTAATTTGTTTATAAAAAGATTTTGTAAATAGGGTTTTTTAGTTATGTATACTTTGTAATTTTTGTATTTATTTGCACGGCCCACTGCAAATCAGTCCTTTGACTGACGTGGCCACCGTGCCTAAAGAAACTAAAATCAAATCAAATCAAATCAAATCAAATCAAATCAAATCTATAATGCGGGTACTAACAGCAGTAAAGGATTGACCAGGAAATCGAAGAATCGTATAAAAGAGAACAGTGGAATACCGGACAGTAAATAAGTAAAGTAACATTAAGAGTATCGCCGGATACTACTTCTCACAAAGCCACCTGCTCACTTTCCCATGAAATATTGTACAAGTTTCCTATCACTTCTTATATAAATATGAGGGTACCATTTCCCAATAATCATTGCTAGGTATCTACCCAGAGGGAGAGGGGGGGGGGGTTAACATCTGAAATCGAACCAAAAGTTCAATTTGAATGGACACAAAATTAAGTTCAACATAGCTAATTAGACTAGCCATAGTAGAAGGGGAAATAAAAGAACCTTCATTGGGAAGAAGTTTAAGAATGCAATGATTTTTATTGCATGGGTAAATACTGAAGTCACCAGTATGTACCATTCCGGAAAAAATTCTGGGCACGTCAGTCTGCAAGGCGCTTTTCAATTAAAAATCGTTTTGGTCACTATGACTTTTGGTCTCAATCACATCAGTTGGATGGATATTTCAATGCCTTCATTATAGGCTGCTCGGCACTGAGGAAGTGGCGCGCTAAGCGCGCCAGTTGATCAGTGGTAGCCGCCGCAGGCGGCCAGGCGCCGAGCCCTCCGCAGGAGCTAGGAATTGCAAACCAGCGCGCAGCGCGGGTTTGGATTCCTAGTCTCTAGCTACTTTATGAAGCTTGCTTTGCTATATATTGAAACTTCCCTAGCTTTCTTGTTCAACATATCCATTGAAACTAGCCAGTTTCCAGATTCTTGGAAAGTAGCTAGAATTACTCCGATTTTCAAAGATGGAGATAGGGCGGAAAAATCTAATTATCGCCCCTTATCAGTCTTGCCTGTCATCTCAAAGCTCTTTGAAAAACTTGTTTTCAACCAGTTGTACCAGTATATGAAAGAAAATGGTCTCTTTACATCTGACCAATCAGGTTTCTTGCGCCTTCATTCCACACTAACATGTTTGCTTAAAATGAGCGATGACTGGTACAACGGGCTTGATCTAGGTAAGCTCGTGGGATTAGTATTTATTGACCTGAAAAAGGCATTTGATACGGTCGACCATGATATTCTCTGTAAAAAGCTCGAACTTTATGGTGTTCAACAGCGAGAGCTGTCTTGGTGTAGGTCTTACCTATCGAACCGCAAACAATTTTGTAGGGTTAATGGCGTTGATTCGGATGTCGGGGAAATAGAAGTGGGAGTCCCACAGGGTTCATGCCTTGGCCCGCTTCTCTTCCTCATCTATATCAATGATCTTCCTCAGACTGTTCAAGGTTCATCTGTGACTATGTATGCTGATGACACCAGTCTTTGTCATCAGTCTCACGATTTGACTCAGTTGAATGAGGCTATAAATAGCGATCTCACGAAGCTTGAGACTTGGCTCCAAGGCACTAAGCATTCGTTGAATGTGGCAAAAACTCATTCAATGCTCATTTCCACCAAGCAGAAACACAACTCTCTCAAAAGTCGAAGTGAAGCCTTGGAACTGAAAATACGTGACAATGAACTCGAAGTAGTTCAAAAGACAAATTACCTTGGAGTGCAAATCGATTGCTCTTTAGATTGGAAAGAGCAAATTAAGGCAGTTTCTACCAAAGTCTCCAGGGCGATCGGCTTTTTGAGACATGCTAAATCCTTTCTGCCTATGACAAGTCTGAAAACTCTCTACACAGGTATTGTTGAGCCCCACTTTCGATACTGTTGCTCTGTCTGGGGCTGTGCTGGTTCTACAGAAATCAGCCAGCTGCAAAAGCTCCAAAATCGTGCTGCTAGAATCATTACAAATAGCAGCTTTGATACCCCAAGCAGACCACTTATTGTGGAGTTGGGCTGGAAGACCATTGAAGAACTCATTGGTAATGAGTCTAAAACAATGGTCTTCAAGTCACTCAATGATTTGGCTCCGCAATACCTGTGCAATCTCTCCACCAGAAACTCAGCATGCGCCTCCCGCAACCTCCGGAACACTGAGACTGATTTAAGGTTGCCAAAGAAAAATTCAGCAAATGGGCAAAATGCTTCTCTTTCCGGGGAGCTAAACTATGGAATAGCCTTCCTGCTGAGTCTAAGACGGCATCCTCCCTAAATGGTTTTAAGAAATCAATAAAGGGTTAACTTTTTCTTTCCACTGTAAATACTGTATTATTGTAAATAGGCTTTTAAATTATGGTTTTTATATTCTAGCTTTATTATTAACTGTTTATTGTAATTAAGTTTTTATCGGAGGGCCCCTTGAAAAACGGCTTCGGCCGAAGGGCAACCCTCCTTAAAAGGTTCAAATATGAAAATATGAAATATCAGGATTTTCTCAAACGCCGGGCGTTTTTATTGACTCACCCGGTAGTCTCAATAGGTAACTTTTTTCGGGGGAATTTAATAAAAGTTGTCTTCAAGTTAGTGCAGATCATGTGATGATGATCGCTAAATCAAGTTTCAAATGATTTGGATTGCATAAAGGGGTGCTTACGATTTGTAAATGTTAAGTCGTGCAACGGCCCCTGAAGGACTTAAAACATGTTGGATGTTCGATCATGTTACATAAACCATGATCATTAATCAAGGATGACAAAGCTATGTCATCTGGCTCTAGACTGAAGTCTCCAAGGACCACTATATTGTCATTTCTGGAATGCTGATCTAACAACTTAGACATTTGTTCTACAAAACATCTTGAATTTTTTTGAGGAGTCTTATAGATGGCGAGTACCAACCACCTTTGTTTTCTGACATCAACTTCAAATGGTACCACCTGAATATCAAGTTGAGTACCAGTGACATTAAGCTGTTTTGAAAAGAGGCTAGCTCTAACATAAACTAATAGTCCACCGCTATTTCCGGAAACATCGAGTCAATAAGGACTTTTAAAGCCATCTATTAAGAACTGGCTAGTGGGGAAGGATGAATTAATCTTTATTTCAGATATTACCAGAATATCAACGTAGTCGCCCATTATCCTTGAGAAATCTTTAGATTTATCAACGGAGTTAATATTGATGTAGCTAATCACGACGTTTCTTGGGTATTTAAGGCGGAAGCTTTCAGTTCATCGAAACAGTTAACCTCGTTTTCAACATCGGAAGGTAAACTTGATGTACCACAGAGCCTCAATAGGGCATCCTTATCCTGGATTGTTTGATGAGAAACAATACCTTCGCTATTATCATCCTGCTATTATACATATCATATGAAATTTCGTCGCATAATGTTCAATTAACGATATCATCAGTTCACAAACCCCTCAAAAACTTAATAAAATTGTTTGCTAAGTAAGAGTTTCTTTTCTCATTCAAATATAGTTTCTTACGGCTGAGACAAGACACATCCAAGTTTGTCTTATCAATCACTGAAATATCTTGAGCCTTCGCAATCTCCTTAATTTTTCTGTTTACTTCAGAAACGCTCACCTTCTTATCCACGGCTTGTTTGTCCTTTCTCATAACTGCAAATGAGAGGACGATCATAAAATCCGGGGAATCTCGCTTTACATCCTCAATCATGGTGTTGAAATTTTTTTCTGTATCAATTTGATAACTCCTTTCTAGATCGTTCGTTCCAGCGTGAATGATTATGCTATCTGGCTTTTTTCCTCGTAACCGGTTTAAGATAACAATATCTCTTGTCGTTGCTCCAGAGTGAGGCTTTATTTTGACGTTGTGATCTTTCTGCATTCCTTCTTCATAAATCCCATTTAGCATCGAATCACCGATTAATCTCCCCAATGAATGGAATGACACCCCCTAAAGGGAACCCATACCAGGAAGTTGGGCGTTCGTGCATCAGCCTTGACCAAGCAGCTCCCCGTGGGGTCTAAAGGCAAGCAACCAGCGGGAGGCCATCACATTCACAATGCCTCCTCTCCTTATATTGCATAGCAAAAGGACAACCTTGAGAGGGGGTTCTCACCACATTTTCCTCCAAAGGAGTGCCTACCCCCAGCCCCAAGCCAGAGGCTTTGCCGCCCTTTACCCTTTACTGCCTGGTGAAAACCAGTCTTTTATGGTCGGTGACTGAAACAGGAAAGTTATTTCCCGCCACAGAGCGCGCCAAAACGCGACCACCCACACCGCCCAGAAAAGACCCGCCAAATCACACCTGGCTGCTACCCAAACGCCGTAAGGAATATGTACCCCTGAGAACCACGTAATCCAGAGTTTTAATATGAACAGATGAAGGTATAAGAGACAGGATTTCAAAGTTAAGAGGAGATAGCTAGCCCAGCGGCCAGACATATACTGATGTAATGGTGCCAACACGGCGATGCAGTATGCACCATGGCCAGAGGCCAAAACTAAATGGATTAGCATCACCCACCCAGTGGTGAAATACAAACCTTGGCCTAACAGCCAGAATAAAAAATGGTGTAACTGCACCAGCCCAGTGGTGCAATACTAAAGCTGACCAAGCAGCCAGAAATACAATAATATAACTGAACCAACCCAGTGGGGTACAATACGGATGCTGAGCCGGCAGCCAGAAATACAATGATGTAACTGCACCAACCCAATGGTGCAATACAATCGCTGGGTGGGCCAGAAAAGTAAAAATGAACTACTGGCAGCAACTCGGTGGTGACCAGAACACAATGATGTGCAGGCACCAACTATGTGGTGCAGTAAAAACAAAGGGCAGGTGGTCCCAAATAAGCTGGAAGGCAGGCACCGAACTGGTAGTGACCAGATAATGAGAACACAGGGTTGTCCTTTTGGTGCTGTAAATGCCACAGCCACATGGCCCCATCCAACAAATGATGTTGCCAACCCAGTGGTGACAACAACAAAAGGAGAAAACAAAAATCCCCATGGTGGGCAACCCGAAATATACGTATTATGAATAGAAATGAATCAAGATAACACCACAATTCAAGGTATAGAGCGAAAAACTTGAAAGCAATTAACAACATACAGCGTAAAATTGTGAACAACACGTGAACGAACTACTAAGGTCCTTTGGCTACTGTGTGCCAGCTTTGAAAGGCTGATACCTGGCTAATAAACCTTATTCCAAAATCTATGAATTTTGTGTATATGACAAAGAAAGAGGTCTCACACAGTGTAGCAATGGATAATTTAAACTACAGACTATCCCAAAGTAGCAGCAGTTGCTAAGCAGGTTGATGCCACCTGCAACTGCTGCTGTGGTAAACGAAGATAAACCTTATAAGCGTCACTTGACCAGCGACCTAGAGCTTTAATGAAGTACTCAGGGAAGTTCAGAGTTGCTGCCGTAGTTGCTGCTTCCACATGAAAACTGTGCAAGGTGTGAAGGTGTTGTGGCGCAGTGGTGTAATCCTCTGACATTGCAGCCAGAATAGTCAGGCGGAGTGGGTTCGAGTCCCGGTAGGGCCCCACCACTTGAGCGTCATGACAAGGGGTCGCGGACTCGATTAGGTCTGCTCTATTTCTGCGATCCCAGCGCTTGGCGCTGAAAAACGCAACTTCACCTTCACCTTCACTTAATGCAATAATCGAGAGTTCTCTCAAAAGGAAAGCCAAATGTCGATCCCTGCAGCTGCCCTGCCTCAGTAATGCGACAACTGCTGCATTATCGCATCGAAAGAGTACGCGCTTCCACTCCCACTCGTGACCCCAAATCGAGGCTGCTAGAACAATTGGAACCAACTCCTTTATTGCAATATTCAAGGAGCCAGTCCCAGTTGGCCACTTGCCTGCAAACCATTCTAACCTGTTAATGGCTGCAAAGCCAATGGATCCTGCTGCATCAGACGTAACAGAAAAGTCTGGTGCATTTTCCCACTTTGGACGGTGGAACAGGCTCCTACCATTCCACAACTTTACAATAGTGTACCACCATTTGATGTCATCCCGTTCCCAAAGCGATAGTTTGACAAAATGGTGGAGTTCTGATACTGTCTTAGCACGATCAATCAATCTCCGTAAAAATGGACGCCCAAGGACGACAGCCTGACAGCAATGTTGCAACAGCCCAATAAGGGATAAAAGATCCCTCTTTGTCCCCGTTTTACGATCTCTCCATGTATCTAAAGCTGAATGAATCTGGGTGAGTTTTTCACAGGGTAACCTAAGTTCCTGTTTCTCTGAGTCCAGAATAAAGCCCAAATACGTGATCGTAGTGGATGGACCCTCCGGTTTTTCTGGGGCAATAGGGACACCCAAACTTTCGGCTAATGATAGACAATTGTGTAGATCTGCTTCACAAACTGCTGACTGTGGTGGGCCAGCAATGAGAAAATCATCCAAGTAATGCTGAATATTTTGGACCCCACCAATTCGTTTGAAAATTGACTGCAGTACGTCTGCAAAACATGTAAAAATTCGAGGCCCAGACCTCAATCCAAATGGAATAGCTAGATCCAAGTAAAATTGTCTCTTCCAGCGCATCCCCAAAAGCCACCGATCCTCAAGTCGAACAGGCAAAAGCCGGTAAGCTCGCTTCAAGTCAAATTTTGCTAGCAAAGTCCCTTTGCCTAATTTGATAACTAAATCAATTGCTTCTGTGATACCAGCATATGACACTTCAGCCTCTGCGGCTGGGATTAGGTCATTGACACTCGCATCCCTAGGAAAAGACAGGTCTGTGATTAACCGAAATTTCCCAGGCGCGGCTTTTGGGATTACTCCAAAACGATTTAATTGCAAAGGTGTCAAAGGAGCTTCTTTAAAGGGACCTGCAATGGAGCCAAACTTAATCTCTTCCACAAGATAATTGTCATTAATCAAAGGTTGATCATAGGCTGTTAGGCAGTTGCGGGTAGCTGATACGGGTGTGCCTTGGTTAACGCCCAGATTAAACCCATACCGGATACCCATTAAAACCCATTCAGAGTCTGAAAGATGAAGATTCTCCAGGTACATTTTCCACATGTAAAAATTTAAAGGTGAAATACAAGCTGGTAATTGTAGATCAGGCAAAGTGTTAGTTGTAACGGATAGTCATTTATAGTTCTTTTCTTGGGTGGCGGAGACGGTGAGCGCTCCTTTGACTCTCGTTTCTTGCCGCTATCTTTCGAGGTGACCACCGAGGGTGCAGAGCAGTCTCCCTTTTTGTGGGTTCCAAAGCATACAGAACAGACATGAGCATACCGACACGTGGGGAAACTACAACCGTTGCCGTTCCACTTGAAGCATGGCAATTGCTTGGCCTTGGAGGCATCCTTCTCTTTACCACTCTGAGCACCTCTCGAGAGCACCGTTGTCATCCATAAGGTGGGGAGAACTTCCCCCCAGTTCATGGTCGTATTCTCCACAGCTTGTTTTCGGAAAGCTGTATCATACTCCAACCACCCCACACCCTGCACATCAACAGTGTGCGGTGGCCAGGAGAAGAAAATATGCAATCAAATTCTGTAATTGTTCTCGCCTCTCTTTTGCAACTATGCCAGCATAGACGGCCCACGCCTCCGCCCAATCAACAAAGCTACTGATTGATGCCAGATCAGACTTCATTAATTTTGACAGAAACTTGAGTGAAAACTAATTGATTCCAAACAACTTGCTGCATGCTTACATCCCGGAGTTTACCGCCAAACCGAGGCAATCCAAAAAGGGGGGCTGAATGCCCCTGCACAGCAACCGAGCTCATTCTTTTGGGTGAATTAACTCCACTTAAATTGACATTTAATTGGTATTTATTGCAATTCTTTTACGCGTTTTCTTTGCCGCATGTTTTGATCTGATGCTGCTCGACTGTTTTTGCTGTTGTTTTGCATCTTTATTCTCTGTATTTGCATTCTTTTCAAAGCTATTTGCGTCGAGTTCTTTTGCGTTTTCCCAATCTTTTGTTCTTACTGTTTCTTCTTCAATGATCTTAGTAGAGGGCGCATGATGTTTGCTTCCATAAGGAATTGTGTAGACTTCTGACAAAGGCTTCACGGTCTTTACCCATTCGGGTAGTTGGGAATTGGAGTGGGGCTTTTTTGCCTGCTTGCCACGTCCACCTTGATCGATAAGATTTCTCCGTAGGTACGTTTGAAATCCTCGAAATAACTTTGAATTCGATCAAAATCCTTCATGGTGATACGATCATCTATTGGCCACGGGTCTGTTTGAGTGAAGCGGCTTTCAGAATCATCTTCTATGCAGATATTTTTATCGCATTTTTGGTATGATAGTTTGCCATTGACCGTAGAGGAAAAGATCTTCTTCTGTTTAATTGCCTCCTCAAGGGCCTCGCTGGTTGTTGCATTACTCAATCCATATTTAGCCTGGCCTAACTCTGATACATTTTCGAAATACCGCTATTACGTTTGCTTTTGAGATTCTCGGTAGCCTACAAAACAATTTCCACATTGCTTTCCATTGTTTAAAAACGACTTTGACCACATATTTTCAGAGCTCACTTGAACACGTCTTATCTCCGACCTCACCGACGCGCATCGTTTGTTAAAAGCGGTTAAAAGGTTTGGCGGGCTGTGGAATAAGCAGTCTGTGAGACATTTATGCCACATCTGTGACACATTGTGTACCTTGTTCCCGTCTTTTGTTTGTTGCATCGCAGCGTGTCTTCTATTGTACCGGGTGTCCCAAAAAAAGTATACAGATTTGATCGATCCTAGCGATAAGAATATAGCGTGAATCAATTCGAGATTATTTTAAAAACATACCTCGATAGCTAACTTGAACTTAGATACCTCGATTGTTGATACTGGTACGTTGAGAGCTAAGATGTTAATTTTCAAAGGACAAATTTGTTTCCACCTCCAAGCGGGAGCTTTGACGTTTGGGCCTAAGCAAATTCTTGATCAGGGGAAAAACTAAAGACGGCGCAGCAGATGTGTTTTACAAAATAAAATCCATGTGAGACCTATCGTCAAGGGAGCTCCCAAATCAGCTATATTAATCTCAATATCGACAATTTACCTTAAAACATCTGTTAAAAATATTGATGCATAATTAAGATGCTTCTAAATGACAAGGGGATTCATATTCTTGCCCTAAATGAAACTAAGCTAGATGCTTCTGTTCCAAAAGAGCTTACGGAAATTTCCGGTTTTCAGGAAAAGCGCCTTGACAGGACCTGCAATGGTGGCGGTGTTGCTCTTTACGTAAGAGACTCTATTACAATGACACCGAGGGATGATGTGCCCTCTGATGGACTAGAACTTCTCTGTGTTGAAATTTCCCCACCAAAAAGCAAGCCCTTTCTTGTCGTTGCCTGGTATAGACCTCCAAGTGGCCTTGTTGACTCCTTTAATATGCTGGAAAAAGCTCTTGCTTACCTTGACAAGGAGGGCAAAGAAATTATTCTCCTTGGAGACACAAATTGTGATCTTGCCAAAAAGTCAACTGATCAGACATTGGATAACAACGCAAAGCACATTTCTACTTTGTATGAGCTTTTCAGCTTCAAACAGCTTATTGAGGAACCAACAAGAGTCACTCTTGACACGGCAACAGTCATTGATCATGTAGCTACAACATGTCCCAGAAACATCGTGAAATCAGGAGTGCATGAGGTTTCCCTGAGTGATCATTATATGGTTTACTGCATTCGGAAATTTAATGGTGCAGTAGAAAAAGGTCACAAAACAATTAAGACTCGCAAAATGAAAAATTTTAATGATGAAGCATTCCTTGCTGATGTTTCTGGGATATGTTGGGAACAAATGCTTACTGAAAGTGATGATATCAACGTGCTTGTCAACTATTGGTCTGAAATGTTTTCTTTGATCATTGAAAAACATGCCCCTTTGAGTGAAATGCGGGTCTCTGAAAAGTATTGTCCATGGATCAACAAAGATCTTAGGGATTTGATGCGTACAAGAGACAAACTAAAAAAGTCAGCAGTCAAAGGTAAATCCCCAATCCTTATGGACTCTTATAGACAGATCCGTAATAAGGTCAATGCCCTTAATGTTCAACTGAAGAAGCAGCATTATACCAATAGGATCGCTGCATGTAAAGGTAACATGAAAGAGTCTTGGAAAACAATTAATGAACTTCTCAACAAGAGATCAAAGTCAAGTAGCATTGATTGTCTCAAAGAATCTGGCATTGAAACGCGGAATAAAAAGGACGTTTCTAATGCAATGAACAATTTCTTTTGCACTATAGGTAGGGAACTAGCAGATAAAATACAACCTGCCATTAATCCCCTTCTATCAGGTGAATATGAGGTTAATAAAGATAAGGCCAAGTTCCACTTTAAGACAGTTGAGCTAAAAGATATCAGGGATGCGTTTGCTAAGGTTAAAACAGCAAAGAGCTTTGGAATTGACAGTATTTCTAGCTACTTTATGAAGCTTGCTTTGCCATATATTGAAAACTCTCTGGCTTTCTTGTTTAACACATCCATTGAAACTAGCCAGTTCCCAGATTCATGGAAAGTAGCTAGAATTACTCCGATTTTCAAAGATGGAGATAAGACTGAAAAATCTAATTATCGCCCCATATCAGTCTTGCCTGTCATCTCAAAGCTCTTTGAAAAACTTGTTTTCAACCAGCTGTACCTGTATATGAAAGATAATGGTCTCTTTACATCTGATCAATCAGGTTTTCTGCGCCTACATTCCACACTTACTTGTTTGCTTAAAATGAGCGATGACTGGTACAATGGGCTTGATCTCGGTAAGCTCGTTGGATTAGTATTTATTGACCTGAAAAAAGCATTTGATACGGTCGACCACGATATTCTCTGTAAAAAGCTCGAACTTTATGGCGTCCAGCAGCGAGAGCTGTCTTGGTTTAAGTCTTACTTATCTAACCGCAAACAATTCTGTAGGGTTAACGGTGTTGATTCAGATATCGGGGAAATAGAAGTAGGAGTACCACAGGGCTCATGCCTTGGCCCTCTTCTTTTCCTCATCTATATCAATGATCTTCCTGAGGCTGTCCAAGGTGCCTCTGTGACTATGTACGCTGATGATACCAGTCTTTGTCATCAGTCTCACGATTTGACTCAGCTTAATGAGGCTATAAATAGTGATCTCAGTAAATTGGAGACTTGGCTTCAAGGAAATAAGCTCTCGTTGAATGTGGCAAAAACTCATTCAATGCTCATATCCACCAAGCAAAAACACAACTCTCTCAAAAGTCGAAATGAAGCCTTGGCACTGAAGATACGCGACAATGAACTCGAAGTTGTTCAAAAGACAAAGTACCTTGGAGTGCACATAGATTGCTCTTTAGATTGGAAAGAGCAAATTAAGGCAGTTTCTACAAAGGTCTCCAGGGCGATCGGCTTTTTAAGACATGCTAAATCCTTTCTGCCTCTGGCAAGCTTGAAAACTCTTTACACAGGTATTGTTGAGCCCCACTTTCGATACTGTTGTTCTGTCTGGGGTTGTGCTGGATCTACAGACATCAACCAGCTGCAAAAGCTCCAAAATCGTGCTGCTAGAATCATTACAAATAGCAGCTTTGATTCCCCAAGCAGACCACTCATTGCAGAGTTGGGCTGGCAGACCATTGAAGAACTCATTGGCAGTGAGTCTAAAACGATGGTCTTCAAGGCGCTCAATGATTTGGCTCCACAATATCTGTGTAACCTCTTCACGAAAAACTCAGCATGCTCCTCCCGCAACCTTCGGAACACTGAGACTGATCTGAGGTTGCCGAAGAAAAATTCTGCAAATGGGCAAAAATGCTTTTCTTTCCGGGGAGTTAAACTATGGAATAGCCTTCCTGCTGAGTCTAAAACGGCATCCTCCCTAAATGGTTTTAAGAAATCAATAAAGGGTTAACCTTTTCTTTCTATTGTATATATTTTATCATTGTAAATAGGCTTTTAAATTATGGTTTTTTATATTCTGGTGTCACTTTATTTTTAATTGTATATTGTAATTAAGTTTTTATCGGAGGGCCCCTTGAAAAACGGCTTCTGCCGAAGGGCCACCCTCCTTAAATGATATGAAATGAAATGAAAATGAAAAATGCATGTTTTGATTTTTTTATGATTGGCGTTTCCACCCATCAGCGTGTTTTTGGCAAGCAGTTGGGTAGTTCACTTTACCCCGCAAAACGGGGTAAAGTGAACTAGTAGAGTGATGGTCAAAACTCGGTTGTTTTGTCGACTTTGAACTGCTTTGGAGATCAATCTCCATCAATCTATGTATTTCTAAGTGGAAAATAGTTCAGACAGGGCCGAGCAAAGATTTTTGACGCTCCAGGAGAACCTTTGGAATTAGCAAGTCAAAATATTCATGTATGAAGCAAAAGTGAAGGAGACATTCCGATCTTTCTTGATGTTTATCATGTGCTCTAACATTGACTACAACACCTTTGCCAGAGTCGTGCTTTTTCATGTTTTCACACAGAATTTTCCAATGAATGATCAGCCTGGTAAAAACCAGCAGAGAACTTCATGTATATAGAAACTCAGCTCACAGATCGTCAAAAATTAAGAAACTCCAGTACTGGGAAAACATAAAAGAAACGATTAAGTTTTAAAAAAGAAATCCTTAACATATTTTACTTTCTTTCACCTGTTTCGTTCATCATATTTCTCGGCAGAGATGGCGCCAGAGATGAAATTCTCGGGGGGGGGGGCAAATACTGTCAGAGTGCTGACAGCGATTGAAGCAAAAAATTTTTAAGGACCTTTCAGGTTGGCTTAAAATGCAACCAAATTCTCTGAAAACATGACATAGAAGTTTTGCAGGTGCCGACAGTGGATAGAAATTTTCAGAAATCTAAGTGCCAGTGGGGCTCAATGAAATTGCCGGGGGCTCTTGCCCCCAAGCACCCCCGCTGGTGATATCACCTCGGTCTCTATGCATGTACGCTTCAAATAACGTCGTTTTGAAAAATTCACAAGGGTGCAATTAGTGAACATGAAGATTGTCATGCACCCTTACAGAAACTCCAATCAGGGACATAGATTATCAGACAAAGTCATTTTTTCAGATATTTTGACCTTTTGAGCATCATTGCCCCCCCCTCGTTCCCCCTCAATAAATGTTGAAAACTCACAGACCCTCCTTGACACATCACCAACATTGAATATAGGGAGAGGGGCATCTTCATCGTCAGATCTTTAATTCTGAATTTGTCCAAGTTATTTTATCTATGATTGTCGTAAGAGACTCTCCCCAAAGATACCCCTTTGCGGAGATTAGGATTCTTTTCAATTTCATAACAAAAACTGAAATTGAATCAATTTTACGAATATAAAATTTTACGCAGAGAAGGGACTCTTTAAGTAAGAAATTCCCATTAGATGAGTTGCTATTGCTTCTGAAGTGTTAACATTTAGTGCTGAAATATGATTCTTTGCAAGCCAGACAAAGAAGCCCTACATTAGTCATATTAAGTTGAAAAACGCAGAAATTGGTTTAATTTGAGAAAATCTGGGAAAGGCTACGCTTTCTCACATGAAGGAAGCTTGGAATGCATCAAAACACAAGTTTCATGCATGCAATGCAGGTAGTTCACTTTACCCCGGTCAAGGCAAAATCTCCACTGAAAGCAGGGTCTTTCAAAATGCCATGCTAGCGAACTAGAAAGCCTTTATTGGTTATCTTTTTTCTGGAAAAAGGAACCACATGGTGTGAGCTTTTGATCAACAAAAAAATCTCCGAAAATAATTTCGTTTTGGAGTCAAAAATCAAGACTGAAAAAGAGGGGCTAAACCCAAAAATGCAATTTTCCAAAGTTGTTTTCACTACCCCGGATTAGGGGATTTTTTGCAACAACAGAAATAACCCTTCAGCAAAAATATTTTGATTTTCTGTCAGCATTTATAATCAAGCATCTGTCATAAGTTATGTTTTATCATAGCGTTTCTACGTTCGGAGCAAAGCGTGAATGTTCTGAGTAGTTCACTTTACCCCGTACTTCAACAAGGGCAGATTTTGTAATACAATAGCATCAGTCGCTTTGGTTCACACCTCAATTCAAAGCGATTAGCGAATGCAGACAAAAGAAATTCCCTCAAGCAGAAACTGAAAACAAACGAGGCCGCAAAGTTGTCCTGAAACCAGTACGGCAAAGTCTAGTTTGATGGCCCGCCGTCGTACTTTGCTTTCATAACGATTACGAAAGGAATGAGAAACTCTGCTCAGTCCTGCTCTATAACGTTCCTTGCCTAATAAACCCCATCCTTTCAAGGCATACATATAGATATGCCCATTCTATTTATTCTATTTGACTCCCTAAGAGTTAGAGTCTGGTACCTGGGGTAACATTTATTGAACTACAATAATGTCGATCTTGATGTTCATATAATCATACCACGCTCGATTAGTGTGTTTAATTCTGGAGTCTTTACGGTACAGTAAAAGAAGCAAATGCTATCATTCTTAGCATTGACAACTGACTCAATGGATGAGGTCCTTCTATAGAAATTCTGCTCGAATTCAAGCCGTGTTCCGTAAGTAGCCTTGGAGATGAAATGGTCTTCCTGGGGAAGAGGACTTAATGGGATAGTGACGTTATATTATCTGTGTTTGCCTTTTTATTTCTGTAATGCACAGTTCTTGATAAAACCGTGTTTTTAAAGGATTGCACTACAGTGTAGAAATACTTTTAACAGGAAAGGCAAAGGTTGATACTTTCCTATTCAAAGATATCTAAAGTTATGCATCAACCAAGTTTTTTGGCATATCAAATTCATCCGCTTGCCAAGTAAAGGTTGTAAAAACTTTTCGGATCTTTGTAAAAGAATTCACTACAACCAATGGGTGAAAGGTCTTAAAGGAAAACTCAAGTAGGATCTACTACTTCGAAGCATATACTAAGTAAAAAACCAATGCAGTCTTTGTAACATTTACCTATTTACATGCCTCTTCCCGCTGTGCTTGCTACATTTCCAAACTCGACAGAAACTTTTCATGCCGATTTTTTGTTGTTCTTTACTTTCATTTTATTGGTAATTTCTTATATTTCATACCTTAGCTGTCCTTTAAATTGCAACATTTCGTGCGCAAAATGTGCTACAATCACTACAGTCGTATGATTTTTTTTCTGTAGATATTCTACTATGTCACTTTCATGAACCCCTTAGTTCTCCTTTTACTTCCTCTATCTCAGAAAGCGGTCCCTGGGAAGCAGAATTCTAAGTGCCATCTACCTCAGAAACTTAACTATCGCAACGTTTTTGATATTTCTTCTCATGCTGCACTCACTGTGAATTGAATCATTTCCATTTCCTTCGGTCCTCCTCTTATAATAGCTTTAAAATGACTCTCTTCACTCAGTTTCAGAGGGATTATATTCTGCGAGTTGTCAGCTGCGAGTTGGTTTTTACTCATATTTTGTGAGTTGCGAGTTGCAAGTTGGTTTTCCACCATATCATTTCATTCTATACTTTTGCTCTAATTTTAAATTCTAGCCGAAGTTTCTTATGATTTTCTTGCATGAATTTCTACTTCCCTGAATGAAGAAATGTCCAAAATACTTTTGTCTGTTCAAGGGGTCTTCAATGTACTTAAAGGTCAGATAAAGGCAAAATACTGTTTTATTGATTTCTACCATTTACAGTCTGGAGATTTCAAAATTTCAAACGAAATTTCGATATGAGTTCCGGAACTTATCGAAATTGCCGCTCGAATTCCTTTTTTCAGTCAAATTTTTCAAAAAAACCGCGCAAGCAAAAGAGCCTGGAACTAGCAGAGGCGTGACGTGGAATGAGTCGATTGAGTCAATGCAAAGCTGCGAGAGAATGTAGGAGTCTGTTTGCACTCACTGACAGTCAAGTCAGGAAAGTTCGAAAGTTCTCAAATCAAAACGCCGAGAAAGTGGGTAGTTTATGGTTGTGGCTAGTCAGCTTGTGCAGAGAAGAATGTACATGCATATTATTCTGTACTTTGGCACGGACAGACGTGTTGCAGCAGTGAGCTGAGCTGTGGACTGGCTTGGAGAGTGAACACGTACAAGAATTGCAACAATGAAAACATCGGGGGTCTGCACCAAATATTTCAATCCTAGCGACTTTGAACATTCATTGGCTGCTACAAGTGATTTAGCTAGCTTCCAGAGCACCTTCTTCGGCGTGAGGAAAATGAAATTGTAGTTAAAATTGAAAGATATACTCATCGAATCGCAGATGCAGACAGCGGGAAAATTGCCATGTCATGACTAGGCCCAGTGATAGTCTCTTACCATAGACCGATAAGAGAGCGTTCTTTCTGCAAATATAGTTCTCCTTTTCTTCGATGACTCTATTTGCGAACTTCTTAGGTGGCCTGTGTATTTCCTACCTCGTACAATATAATTTGTATTTAAAGATCATTCGTGAAGCCATGCAAATGTACCTTCGACAGGCGCTTGTAAGCCCAACGAGGAGAATGAATCCTGATAAAAACAATCTAACCCTGAGGGGATCAAGGTGTGTTCTTCTGGTAGCCTTTGCAATTAACACAATAGTCAACTGTTTGATCATTACTATGGTTTCATTCGGCTATTCACAGATCAAATAATCCTCCAAATGATGTTTTTGTAGTTTGATCCCAAAACGCTGCACTCAATAACTAATGTTATTGCTAGTCACAGATCAAATAATCCTCCAAATGATGTTTTTGTGTGCTTCCATTGCAGAGTGGGATCAAGTTGACACGCCGCGTGCGATCTTCGTCGTTACTGCTTTCTCTCAGCGCCTTGGGCCTCTCAAGTGATGAATTTCTCATTACTCATTCCACGTCACGACTTAGCTACTTCCAGGCCTCTACCACCACGCGGTTTTTTGAAGAAGTGCCCTTTTTCAAAACCCCCAAACCCATCCTTTTGCATCCCAAAGATAAAAAATATCATTGCCATCGGATTCCCCATAGTTTAAAGTTACAAATACAAAAAAATTGCATTTGCCTTTATCTGACCTTTAAGAAGATTTCTCTCAAACGGTGTCAAAACATTTGTCAACATCAGGCAAAACCATAGGCATTTGAGACATGGGTCTTGGAGGGCTGCATCATACCTATTCTAGCAAACTTTATCGCATTTCAGGCTCACTTTGGGCAAGATCCATTCTAAGCCCTTCCCCCCAAGTACTGAGCATACCCAACATAAGTGGAGGAAACCCCTTTTCTGATCTGAGATCTCAAAATTCTTTCTAAATAGATATTAGTAAAAAGAAGAAATACGTATCAAAGTAAAAGATTCCTGAAGGGTGCACCTCAGTCCCGTTCTGCTCCCAGTCGTATTGTACATGAAATCTATATACTAAGATGCGTCATAGGAATGACCCGAAACCTTTCGTCTTCCCGTTGTTTCCCCTCTCAGCACTGTAAACAGCATAACTAAGAAACCGCCTCCCTCCCACGGAAAGTAACCCTCCCAGCTTTTGCTCCGAAGTCTGAAGTGGGTACGAATGGCATTATTTCCTCTTTCTGCGATATGGGGGCTGGGGTACATCCATTTTTATCCAAGGTTCAACTCCCAAGGGAATGATCTTTGCACATATCCTCATTGCCGGACTTTCAGTGTGTTGGATCTTTATCGTACTCCCGTCCCTTCATTTAACGAAAAATCTAAAAAAAGTGGCAAGGCTTACTTAGATCGCTTTCCTCCTCCAACTAAGATAGCTCAGGCACCAGAGGAAGCATCAAGGAAGGTTTGACTGGGGTCATGAATGAGAGGGGAAGCTAATTCTGAGCGAAATGGGACCGAAAAAGGTCTCCAAATCTAAGGCCATATTTCCTCTACCGATCTGGATTATATACTTTTTAGCATTGAAATTTTGAAAGAAGGCATTCAAATAGGGTGAATGCATTCCGTTCGTCTGACGCAGGACCAAGGTAATGAATTCCTGGAAATGAGAAATCTGAGCGGGAACGATACGGACGTCTTCTATCACAGAGAGCTTCAAAGGGGATGCAATGAGAGGGCAAGTTTTCCTGGGGGCATTGAGCTAAAAAGAGACAGTAGCTCATGTCTCCTCTAACTTTTATTGGATTGGTAAGGCTACTTTTTCCGACCAAGACAGGCGGTTGGAGGTTTAAGAGGATCGCCGATCTCTTCCATACCTAAGTGAGCCCTCACGAGGGCTAGAATTGGAGAGGAAGTTTTTTGAAGGGAATTGGGTTGAATGGAAACAAAAGCCACCTATCTTCTCAGGAGATCGCTTCGAGCTAAAGTATCATATGAACGTGTTCTATCACAGAGAGCTTCAAAGGGGATGCAATGAGAGGGCAAGTGTTTCTGGGGGATTGGTTTAAAAAGAGACAGTAGCTCATGTCTTCTCTAACTTTTATTAGATTGGTGCGGCTTCTTTTCAAGCCAAGACAGACGGTTGGAGGTTTAAGAGGATCACGGATCTCTTCCATACCTAAGTGAGCCTTCAAGGGGGCTACAGTTAGAGAGGAAGTTTGTCTGGAGAGCATAGGGGTGAATGGAGACAAAAGCCACCTATCTTCTCAGGAGATCGGTTCCAACTAAGATATCATATGGACGTGTTCTATCACAGAGAGCTTCAAAGGGGATGCAATGAGAGGGCATGTTTTTCTGGGGGCATTGGTTTAAAAAGAGACAGTAGCCCATGTCTCCTCTAACTTTTATTGGATTGGTACGGCTTCTTTTCAAGCCAGGACAGGCGGTGTGAGGTTTAAGAGGATCACGGATCTCTTCCATACCTAAGTGAGGCCTCACGGGGGCTAGAATTGGAGAGGAAGTTTTTCTGAAGAGAATTGGGTTGAATGGAAACAAAAGCCACCTATCTTCTCAGGAGATCGCTTCCAGCTAAAATATCATATGGACGTGTTCTATCACAAAGAGCTTCAAAGGGGATGCAATGAGGGGGCAAGTTTTTCTGGGGGCATTGGGCTAAAAAGAGACAGTGGCTCATGTCTTCTCTAACTTTCATTAGATTCGTACGACTTCTTTCTTCAGCCAAGACAGGCGGTTGGAGGTTTAAGAGGATCACGGATCTCTTCCATACCTAAGTGAGCCTTCAAGGGGGCTAGAATTAGAGAGGAAGTTTGTCTGGAGAGCATAGGGGTGCATGGAGACAAAAGCCACCTATCTTCTCAGGAGATCGGCTCAAGCTAATGTATCATATGGACGTGTTCTATCACAGAGAGCTTCAAAGGGGATGCAATGAGAGGGCAAGTTTTTCTGGGGGTATTGGGCTAAAAAGAGACAGTAGCTCATGTCTCCTCTAACTTTTATTAGATTGGTACGGCTTTTATTTCCAGCCAAGACAGGTGGTTGGAGGTTTGAGAGGATCATGGATCTCTTCTATACCTAAGTGACCCTTCAAGGGGGCTAGAATTAGAGAGGAAGTTTCCCTGAAGAGTGTTGGGGGTGAATCGAGACAAAAGCCACCTTTCTTCTCAGAAAATCGGTAATACAAAAAAGTGGCAATGATACGAAGCACTGGAAGACATCTACAAGTTACGAACCAACGATGTATGCGATCATCCTCCTTCCAAATATCAGCGGAAAACACCATGTGCAAACCTCAAGTTGAAATGAAATCGTCCAAGTTGGGGTCATCAAGAGGGGTAGAAACCCGCCGTTCCGCGTGATTTTCACCTAAAATCCGCCGTTCGGGTCTTTTCCTGCCAAAGTTCCGCGTTTCTCCACTTCGTCATCAAAATGATGGCACAAATTTGTATTGTTAGACATCTTGATCCATCCAGGTGGAAAGAGGAGGAGAGTGGCAGTTCAATTTCTTGTGCAAAGCTTTGAAAAATATTCTCATAGTGCTGATCAAAAAACAAGGATGTGACCACGACCTGTTTTTACAAGACAACATATGAAGGACCCGCAAATCCATAAAAGTTCATGAACATTCCGCATTCCGCCTATCATTTTCGAGAAAATCCGCGTCCGGTTGGGGTAGAGAATTCCGTCGTTCCGCAGAGAAATTGCCAGAATTCCGTATTCTGCGACAAATTTTCTTCAAATTCCGCTGTTCTGCAAACCC
The DNA here is from genome assembly GCA_964020215.1 of Aurelia sp. 3 sensu Dawson et al. (2005). Lineage (NCBI taxonomy): Eukaryota > Metazoa > Cnidaria > Scyphozoa > Semaeostomeae > Ulmaridae > Aurelia > Aurelia sp. 3 sensu Dawson et al. (2005). Next base: position 15,820,260 of record OZ026572.1, read on the forward strand.
CTATGACCCCCCACTTCAAATAAGACAGTGGCAAATGGAAACTACGTATCCAAGAAATAGCTAAGGTGTTTTGGGATTTTTTCAGGCTCCTGTTCACTCCAGTTGTGATGTCTTGCAGTCCTTATGAGTCTCCGTAATTTTGCTCTTTTTAGCCGATCTTATTACCGTTCATTATGCTGGCTCTGATAGTGTTTTTGAGAGCAAGAGAGCATGGCCTAAGAAAGGCCAGGAGCCATGGAGCATGAGTAGAAAATGCGGGACCTTGAGAGCACATACATTTTACGAGAGCTCACTTCAAAAGTTTTATACTTTTCATTAAAATCCCATGCACCCTCCAATACCTGTACAGGATGTCTATTTTGAACTGCAAAGGCAACCAAATCAATAGTTCTTTATTTAAGGGGAGGGGGAACTTCCAGCCGTTATGAGAAAACAGCCATGTTTTGGAAACTTTTTGAAGTGCCCACAAAAATGGGAATCTTACGACTAAGGTACCGTTCCTTGCCAAAGTAAAGAACGTGCTCTTGAAACATTTCTGAGGGCATCTCTCCAAAACTCAATCTTTGCTGCACCAAAGACACAAATCAGTGCCCTCTTTCACTAAAATGCTCTTACTGGTTTGTTCAACACCGCAAGGATGCACTCCGAGGCTGAAGCAAATGTGTACGAGAAATCACCAAATCTATGTATTACCCAAGGTTTCCAGGGAACAGTGTCCAGTGAGAGAGAACTTCCAATCCTGACAGATCATGAAAAATCTGAAGCAAAAATTAACAACCATATTAGATACCAATCGACCACTTGACTTTAAAAATTTGAATCTAAACAAAGAATAGAAGCATCATCCCAGCATTACAGGAGTTATTGGGAGCACAAAGCTAATTTTGAGGTTAGCAAAGTAGCATCCTCCTTTTTAAGAGGGGAGCAATGGAGCGACGATCTCCGCTATCAGGGCCTTATTATGACATGCTTTCAAGACCAACGATTGGGACAAATCTGCAATTTTAACAATTTCATTGGAAACAAATAGTTTTGCCAAAGGTATACGAGATCTTTACAGAGTCATAGCCCCTATCGCTTCCCGCAAAGTTACCGTAAGTCCTAGAATAAGCCCCAGACAATTTTTTTCCCAACAACATATTTTCCCTAGATATATTTTTGGATTGGGTCTTATTCGGGGGGGGGGGCTTATTTGAGGGAGGGAGTATCTTTTTAACAGGAACCAAAAATGTTACCAAGACTACTTTTTTCTTTTACTTGATGCTGCTCAATATGCTTAAAACGGCAGATATATTAGGATAATTGCTTTTGAGGCAATATCTATGGAACTCTGCCCTGAGTATGACACGAAGTCAGTCAAATACCCAGGGGGCACTCAATACACATGCGTACGGGGGGGGGGTACGTGTTCTATCACAGAGAGCTTCAAAGGGGATGGAATGAGAGGGCAAGTTTTTCTTGGGGCATTGGGCTAAAAAGAGACAGTAGCTCATGTCTCCTCTAACTTTTATTAGATTGGTACGGCTTTTTATTTCCAGCCAAGGCAGGCGGTTGGAGGTTTAAGAGGATCATGGATATCTTCTATACCTAAGTGAGCCTTCAAGGGGGCTAGAATTAGAGAGGAAGTTACCCTGAAGAGTATTGGGGATGAATCGAGACAAAAGCCACCCATCTTCTTAGGAGATCGGTTCCAGCTAAGATATCATAGGCAAAGAAGTAATACAAAATAGTGGCAATGATACGAAACACTGGAAAACAACTACAAGTTACGAATCAACGATGGATGCAATCATCCTCCTTTCAAATATCAGCGGAAAACACCATGTGCAAACCTGAATTTGAACTGAAATCCTCCAAGTGGGGGTCATCAATGGGGGTAGAAACCCGCCGTTCCGCGTGATTTTCAGTTAAAATTCGCCGTTTGGGTCATTTCCAGCCAAAGTTCCGCGTTCCTCCACTTCGTCATCAAAATGATGGCACAAATTTGTATTGTTAGACATCTTCATCCATCCAGGTGGAAAGAGGAGGAGAGTGGCAGTTCAAATTCTTGTGCAAAGCTTTGAAAAATATTCTCATAGTGCTGATCAGAAAAACAAGGATGTGACCACGACCTCTTTTTACAAGACAACATATGAAGGATCCGCAAATCCATAAACGTTCATGAACATTCCGCATTCTGCTTATCATTTTGGAGAAAATCCGCGTCCGGTTGGGGTCGACAATTCCGTCGTTCCGCACAGAAATTGCCAGAATTCCGTATTCTGCGACAAATTTTCTTCAAATTCCGCTGTTCTGCAAACCCTTATGACCCCCCACCTCAAATATGACAGTGGCAAATGGAAACTACGTATCCAAAAATAGCTAAGGTGTTTTGGGATTTTTTCAGGCTCCTGTTCACTCCAGTTGGTGAGTCTCCGTAATTTTGCCCTTTTTAGCCGATCTTATTACCGTTCACTATGCAGGCTCTGATAGCGTTTTTGGGAGCAAGAGAGCATGGCCTAAGAAAAGCCAGGAGCCAGGGAGCATGAGTAGAAATGCGGGACCTTGAGAGCACATACATTTTACGAGAGCTCACTTCAAAAGATTCATACTTTCCATTAAAATCCCATGCACCCTCCAATTCCTGTACAGGATGTCTATTTTGAACTGCCAAGGCAACCAAATGCAATTAATGAGTTCTTGATTTAAGGGGAGTGGCCACCAAAATGGGTATCTTACGACCTTACGACAAGGTACCGTTCCTCGCCAAAGTAAAGAACGTTCTCTTGAAACATTTCTGAGGGCATCTCTCCAAAACTCAATCTTTGCTGCACCAAAGACACAAATCAGTGCCCTCTTTCACTAAAATGCCCTTACGGGTTTGTTCAACGCCCCAAGGATGCACTCCGAGGCTGAAGCAAATGTGTACGAGAAATCACCAAATCTATGTATTACCCAAGGTTTCCAGGGAACAGTGTCCAGTGAGAGAGAACTTCCAGTCCTGACAGATCATGAAAAATCTGAAGTAAAAATTAGCAACCATATTAGATACCTATCGACCACTTGACTTTAAATATTTGAATCTAAACAAAGAATAGAAGCATCATCCCAGCATTACAGGAATTATTTGGAGCATAAGGCTAATTCTGAGGTTAGCAAAGTAGCATCCTGCATTTTAAGAGTGGAGCAATGGAGCAACGATCTCCGCTATCAGGGCCTCATTATGACATGCTTTCAAGACCAACGATTGGGACAAATCTGCAATTTTAAAATATTCATTGGAAACAAATAGTTTTGCCAAAGGTATACGAGATCTTTGCAGAGTCATAGCCCCTATCGCTTCCCGTAAAGTTACCGTAAGTCCTCGAATGAGCCCCAGACAATTTTTTCCCAACAAAATATTTTCCCAAAATATATTTTTGTATTGGGCGTATTCGAGGGGCTTATTTTAGGGAGGGAGTATCTTTTTAACAGGAAACAAAAATGTTACCAAGACTACTCTTTTCTTTTACTTGATGCTGCTCAATATGCTTAAAACGGCAGATATATTAGGATAATTGCTTTTGAGGCAATATCTATGGAAGTCTGCCCTGAATATGACATGAAGTCAGTCAAATACCCAGGGGGCACTCAATACACATGCATACGGGGGCGGTCAGTCTAAGAAATTTTAAAGCAACCCTACAATATTCGTTCAGCTTAATAGAAACCCATAATATCTGCTCATTTTATGGCATTTTGTACTTAGAAACCTGTGCATGAACATGATAGATCATGAAACAGTGCAGATTATGGTCAGAATTGCCTTCTGGAGAAGCCCAGAAATATCTGTTGAATAATATTTGATGCCAAAATATATTATGGACATAACCATGTATCTAATGATATCCATTTCCATTTGAAACAAACAATTAAAGGAAGCGCCTCATTTTATTGTTTTAATCATTATTCTGGTAATCATGATAATCATAACTTATTTCTTCGTATTGTCATAGCAACAGAAACAATAGAGTTAATTTGATCAAGTTTAATGATCATTGCTACTTTTACAGCAAAGAAATAGAGGAGAGTGGAATCCATCCCCCACTGGTATTGATCAAAACTCCTACGTAAGATAGGGTTAAAGAGAGGGTGTACATGAGAATACAACTAAAGGGTAGGGCGTGGTGAAAAGAACAGTGAAGAACCTCAAGAGTTGAAATTGCAAGATTGTAGAGCGTATATTTCAACAATCATTCCAACAATCCTTTCCTACACATGCTATTACTCTATTCTTCGTAATTCACTGACATTCATTTTTATGAAGCAGGCTTTGCGTAGCCTGTGTTCCAGACCACTTGAAAAGAAAGGTAAGTGGTCTGTGTAGCTGAGCGCAAATTCGTGTTCAGATATTTTCTTCGGAATCTGAAGAAAAATTAGTATTCGTGACGAATAATTCACATAATCTGTATTTGTTTTGTTATGGGAAAGAAAAGCCCGTCTCGTGCGAATAGCCACAGGAAACTTAAATGACAATACAAAGAAAAGGAGATTTGAATGCCTGCTAATCCTATTGACTTTCAAGGCTGTAGTGAGTGATAACGATCAATCCTCATTGTTTCAAACACATAGATTCACAAAGACATCTGTTGTGTTGAAATCTAACTTAAATGCAGCTAATCAGATGTGTAAGAGATTGTCTTTAATTATTTCGCAATTCAATTCATCCTCTGAACACGGATTTGCGCTCAATTACACAGACCACTTATCTTTCGTTTCAAGTGGTCTGGAACACAGGCTAGCTTTGCGCACTAACCTTTCTATCTAGGAAGTTGCAGATTTTCCTCCAAATTATAGTCTTGCCATTGCTATCTGTAAAGATTTGGGAAAAGTTTTCTCGAAACGTATAAACTTAAGCGATTAAAGCTTTGGTCAAACGCATCCAACATGTCATCCAACATATACTTCAAGAAAGTTTGTGAAATTTGTTTATGCTGATGAGGGGGCGGTCAAACGCATCCAACATTTGATCCAACATTTCATCCAACATTGCTAGCAAAATTCACAATCGTTATTCGCCAGCGCAGCGACGTGTTGAAATTGATCAAAAATACTGGTAAAACAAATAAAAAATACCTATTGCTGATTTAGAATGCAAACTGTTGAAATAGGTCGAAAATGGCACTCTCATGACAAAATATCAACTTCTTGGAACGTAATGCGCATGCCCACAAATGAAATGTTGGATGAAATGTTGGCTCAAGCGGTCAAACGCATCCAACATTCCATCAAACATTCGAAAACAAAATTTGTTTTTGATTTCGACCAAACTTCATCCAACATCAATTTGCAAATGTTGGATGATCCAACACGGGTGGTCAAACGCATCCAACATTTCATCCAATATTGGTTTTTAGCATGTTGGATGAAATGTTGGATGCGTTTGACCAGGGCTTAACATTGAAATAACACTTTCCTATGAATGTATCCCCTTGATGACAAATGGTTCTGGAACAACGCGCTACCAAAACTTTGTGAGAAAACGATACAACCTGACAATGATCGACTCTATTGAATGAATGGACACATATCTTTGTACAGGAATCTATATAAGAAATTCATGACCAAACAAATATAAGAAATACTATAAATATGAGAAATTATATAAGAAATTCAACAACCTTTGCACCTGGGGGTTTCAATTGACACTTCAAAGTGGAAATAAGAAATCTGTGGAAACCCTCCCTATCATGTTTTAAATAAAAAAGCAGTTCTTTTTGACAGGGCCACCCAGAGAGGACAGGGGACAATTTGCCCCTGGGCCTTAGGGTCTAGGGGCCCTCATAAGCAACAATGACTGAACGAAATGATCTGAAATTCCTTTTAGTCGAATCTAAAGGGCTTAAAACAGAGATAGAACCTGTATGGGTGAAAAATGTAATTGTAGAATTTGTAAATAGCCTGGCCATGATGTTATGAAATTTGTAATATCATTTTTTAGACATACTTGTCGACTACATTGTAAATAGTTGGTATTAATTAGTTCTTCACACCAACTCTAAAGCATGATTATGATTGCATTTAACCTGAATTGATTTGCGATCAAAACATTTCTGGTGGCTTCCCTTGCAGGGTCCGCATTTTTGTTCCCAGGCCTCAATAGTCTCTCGGTGGCCCTGCTTTCTGAGTGGGATTTCACCTTGGTCAAATCTGGTCAAATCCTTATTCAACTGTGTGACGCAGCCATCCTACCGAGTAATTGTTTGGGGAGGGACTTGCTGCCTGTTGGCATTTTTAGCCAGTAATCACTTGACCAACTCCCGCAGAGATCAAGGCTCCGCAACTCTTACAGTCAAACGACCTCAAGCGTTGGATGAGTTTTGAAACATCCGCAGTGTAACTATGAAGCGTAATTTAGGCCAAAATTAAACTGCAAAATGAAAAGCCATTCGAGTCGATTCTAAATAGGATATGTAAACTAAAAGACAAAATGAAACGACATTCTTAAAAGTCAATTTGATAGTTTGCTTTGCTGTTCACATGAATTGCTTTTAGTTTAATCGTTTCAGTTTGTCTATTCATGTTGCTCTATCAGAATGCCTATTCATTTTGTGCATTCGAATTGGCTTTTAGTTTAACCGTTTCAATTTGTCTATTCATTTTGCTGTGTCAGAATGTCTATTCATTTTGTCCATTCAGTTTGTCTATTCATTTTGCTGTATCAAAACATCTATTCATTTTGTCCATTCAGTTTGGGCATTCAGTTTCATGTATCAAAACGTCGATTCATTTTGTCCATTCAGTTTGTCTATTCATTTTGCTGTATCAAAATGTCTATTCATTTTGTCCATTCAGTTTGGACATTCAGTTTCATGTATCAAAACGTGTATTCATTTTGTCCATTCAGTTTGCGCATTCAAAGTGTCTTTCAATGTTGTTGATTCAGTTCAAGTTACTAATCGTGCTCAGTCAACCTCTAAGTGATACCAATTTGTGTTCAGTCAACCCCTAAGCGAATGTAGTTATTAAAATGTCATTACCGCAAAAAGCACGCCTGAATGTTTGCTGGAGGATCTCTGCCTTGTCGTGGATAGAGACCGACTCAAGTTACTGAACTTGCTTATGCAATACAAATGGTTCACTCAGAGTAAAATGCCACATGAAAGAGTGAGATGGGACAGCCGGATATGAGCCTTTCCCATCAAAGAAAGGCTATACAATGCGGACCACCTCCCTTGTTGCAAGAGAAGGAGACCTGTTTCGACTGGGTGGAGACAAGCTGAATTTTTGCAAGACCAGGATTGCTTATTCAGTTTTAAATCTAGAGCAGGATAGAAATTTTGTGTAGATGCTCTTAACTACATTGGCTGCCGGTATTCACTGGGTATGATTTCTCCTGTTACACACAGAAGAGTGGATGCGCCTCTCACATACGGTCTTAAATAGAACAACCCTTTTTTGTGAAGAATGTCGTAATGCTATTTTCCAGAAATTTCATATTTTAACCAAAATCAGCACATACTGTATATCTAAGTAAGAGTGCCCTCACATGAGCAAACTCAGACCGGTCTGAGTTTCAGATCGGTTTGAAACTCATTTTGCTCTACGGTCAAAGCCCTTAGCGCGCTCACATGACACAGGCGAAATGAAACTCAGGTCGACCTGAAACTCATTTCGCTTTCTCAGGTCGGTCTGAGTTTTCAGGTCGACCTGAAATTTTCATGTGATGTGAGCAGAAAAATTTTTCATTTCGGGGCGAAATGACTTTTCAAAGCACGTGTTATTGACATTCCAGGCGTTCCTTTGGCAATCAAAACAATAAAGATTTCATTCAAAGTCACCCAGCTGGATCTAAATGCTATGAATCAATGCCAATATCTTCCACAAAACAATCACAATTGTTCAATAAGCGGAAGGAAAGCACGCATTGTTTGATATTCTCAAACCGGTCTGAAACTGTTCATGTGAGGGGGAAGCAAATTAGCAAACAAGGCCAATATAATACTCAAACCGATCTGAAACTCAGATCGGTTTGAGTTTTCTCATGTGAGGGTATTCTAAATGATCTATCCATATTGCTATCAAGTTTCAATTTCTGGACACACGATAAGCGCAACACCTTGTATCTCCACGCCCAAGAATCAAATTTTTCCGTTCCGCAATTTACCTCATTGAAATAACCGAAAATAGCTTACATTCTGTGGCAACTTAATGAATCGCTACTCTCATAAACATCTACTTCAGAGAGCAAACTTCCATTTTAAGACAAATTCGATGTCTAATGGCGAGACAGGGGGGTGGGGATTTGGGGATACTTATCAAAGCCGAACTCAGGGATAAATTCAGCCGAATTCAATGATCGAAGGACATCTTTTCTCCTGGATCCACAGAGACGAAACTGGAATTTTCCTCTTGCAATCCGTTTAGTTGGCTCACCTCGCTGTTTTGTTATAAGTACGCGTATTTGTTTTATAGGAAACCAAGAATTTGGGCCAGCTCTGCACTGAAAGTATTTTAATATTATCTGATTTTGAGTACTCAGAGCTTCCCCAGGGGGGGCACTTGTGAAAATTTTGATGGGGATGCTCGTGTCACTTTTTTGGGTTTGAAATTTATGAAAATGTCATTTTTTTGGGTTTCGCTAAGTTGGCGTCATTTTTTTGGGGTTGACAAAATTGCCGTCATTTTTTTGGGTTCATTGAAAATTTGTGGCATTTTTTTGGGTTACTGAACTTTGAATTTAGAAAATTATAATCTCAATCAATTAACCCTATAGTGGTTGGGCTATTTGATAGTACTATTTTGGTTGGGGGGGGGCAAAAAAGCCCCCCCCCCTACCTAACTCTTTACTGCTAATGGATAGAGTGACCAAATTTGGTGTGCTAAGAGCCTCAGGCATGTACTTTCTGTAAATATAAAAATTTACTTAAAAATAGCCACCATTTTTGCTTACGTCAGCATTTTTCTTTGTGTGGTCAAGAAAAGCGGCAAAATTGGCCAAAATCAGGAAAATCGATATAAAATTAAATTTGGAGCACATTTTCCATCCAAACATGGTATTTATGATAGAATGCATCAAATAATACAACATTAAAAAAGAAATTTGCAAAATATTCCACTTCTGCTCCTTTTTTCGCGATAATTGAGATTTGAGAATTTGCGATTTTTCCTGGGTCAGTCCCAGAAAATTGTTTCCCTCCCCATCATTTTTCAAAATATTTCAATGAAACTTTTTGAGAAGTTGCACAATAAGTAGTTGCAAAAAGTCAAGAAGTTTCATGGCTATAAAATTCTTCCTCGCAGAGTTATTTAAACAAATCTACTAGGGGGGGGGGGGCAAATTTGCCCCCCAACTAAAATAGGGTTAATGGAAGTACTATAGGTTGTTGAATAATTCTTTCTTCCCAATTACACTGAATCAGCCTACTCTATGTGTCAATTCATTGATATGGTTTTTAGAAAGAATAGTTGGTTGTTAACATGATGATTTTGACAAATCATAAGAGTTGCTGTGATGGTCTCCAAATGCAATATCAGTTTGACTATCTTGTGCAGAATTGCACGGTGCAATTTTCTCAATTTAACTTGTTCTACAAAAAGGATAGTTATGGGGGCTCTCGAATAATTCCGTCATTTTTTTGGGTTTGAAAATCTTGGGCCTGTCATTTTTTTGGGTAGATTAAAAATCTGTCCAAATGAGCATCCCTATCTTAAATTTTACAGAGTGCCCCCCCCCCCCCTGGGAGAGCTTCTTGCGAGTTTCTTGTAGGTTTCACTACAATCTTCATGTTTACTACCTGTGCCCTCATGATGCTGGAAGCAAGTGGATATGGGATAAAAATATGTTTAAGGTTTTTTATAAAACTAAATAATTTCTTAAGTAATATTTTCCCAGTACTGGAGTTTCTTAATTTTTGGCGATGTGATAGTTGAGTTTCTTGTAAGTAGCTTCTTATTGGTAGACAGGGAGACCTAGAGGATTCTTTTGGAACAAGGGACGGATATTGACATTGTTAAGCTGAAGAAAAGGAAACTTTGAACGCTCTATTAAGTACTGTAAGATTGATACCCTTTGCTTTATCAGTTGTATACTTGGGTGACGCTTGTACATGTTTACGGCAATATCAACGGGGTCACGTAGTTCGTCTGTTTTTACCAGATTCTCCTCTACCCCTGAAATTTCTAGGCTAGCAGTGATATTGACGAAGTATTCATTTAGGATTTCGGCAACTTTCTCACCATCAGCGACCAGTTCATCACCCTCTAACAAGGTAATGCTTCCAGGAGCTTGAATTTTATCTGGCGCAAGAATAGTTCCATATGATGTGCTCAGAACGGACCGTGGTCAGGGTTCTTTGTGTCAAATTTAATCACAATGTTTGTTTTGCAATCTGTAGCATGCAACAGCTTAACTAGTCACTCTAAATCTGCAAAAGCTATGCACGGCGACTCCCTATTACTATCTGCAAAGACCTGCTATGACAGGAGTTCAAAAAGCTCCGTCAAACAAAAATTTCTTAAAATCTTTAGGGGACACGGCCCTTATTAGTCGCAAAAATTTCACGACTAAATTAAACTTCGATGCCTAGTTTGCAGTACTGTATTTCGTAACAACAATTGCAGTTTCATGGAAAAACTTTTGGTTTACCTAGACTTTTAGTACGTTTCCCAGAGCCACACCACCCCCGGGTGATCAACGGAAAGTTACAGTAGCAAGTGATAGAGGATACTGTGTGTGTGTTCCACTAAGGGCAGAGATCCTCCAGCAAACATTCAGGCGTGCTTTTTGCGGTAATGACATTTTAATAACTACATTCGCTTAGGGGTTGACTGAACACAAATTGGTATCACTTAGAGGTTGACTGAGCACGATTAGTAACTTGAACTGAATCAACAACATTGAAAGACACTTTGAATGCGCAAACTGAATGGACAAAATGAATACACGTTTTGATACATGAAACTGAATGTCCAAACTGAATGGACAAAATGAATAGACATTTTGATACAGCAAAATGAATAGACAAACTGAATGGACAAAATGAATAGACGTTTTGCTACATGAAACTGAATGCCCAAACTGAATGGACAAAATGAATAGATGTTTTGATACAGCAAAATGAATAGACAAACTGTATGGACAAAATGAATAGACATTCTGACACAGCAAAATGAATAGACAAATTGAAACGGTTAAACTAAAAGCCAATTCGAATGCACAAAATGAATAGACATTCTGATAGAGCAACATGAATAGACAAACTGAAACGATTAAACTAAAAGCAATTCATGTGAACAGCAAAGCAAACTATCAAATTGACTTTTAAGAATGTCGTTTCATTTTGTCTTTTAGTTTACATATCCTATTTAGAATCGACTCGAATGGCTTTTCATTTTGCAGTTTAATTTTGGCCTAAATTACGCTTCATATGTAACTTCGTGATTCAAATTGGCGCCAAATTTTAAATCTTGAGTATCGTGTTGCGGTTTTCTATTTCTGTTACGCACGTCAAACGTAATTCTGGAAGGCAAATACAATTTGTCAATAAGACTTTTGATTTTCGCTCTAACTTTGAATATCACTTGGAGATTAGGGATTGTTGTTGCGAATCGTTGTATTTGCAAATTTCTTTATGCTGCACAGACAATGATGGAAATAAGGTATATACTTGTCTTGGAACCAAACTGGAAAGCCATGGCTTTCCTCTTACAAGATGAAGACTATCAAGAAAGGCTTTTATACGACCAATTCGAAGGTCTATGCTAAGAATTGAAAGAGATGCTGCCGAACATTAGTCGTTTCTTCGCAAGGATGTTCCCGATAGCAGTTTTCGGGAGTAAAGCTTAAAACTAGCAGCGATGAGAGCTGAGTCTGCATATAAAGAGTAAAACATTCACATCCAAGAAACTGCCGCGAAAAAGTATTGATAATTTACCATGGAAAGTAAACCCCACCAGCTTTATTTGCAACAGGCATGTTGAAGTTCGAAAGCGAAATCTGAATATCCAAATGGACTTTCGCGCGGGCTTTCGTATCTTCAAATAAGACCTTACCGCACTCTAACCACATTGAATTTTGGTTTAATCTATGTACTCAAAACTCGGAAGGAATTGCCAATTTGAATTTCATAGTTACACTTCGGATGTTTGAAAACTCATCCAACGCTTGAGGTCGTTTGACTGTAACTTTAGCTGATGTGTCCTCTGCGGAAACATGAGGTTGTCTGTGATGACAATTGCAACACGAAATGAAAAGTTATCATGAGCAAGCCTACATGGGGATTTCCAGAGTGAACATGCGAAAGGTTTTGTAATGCGAAACCTACCGAATCCTTGAATAAGCCCCCACCTTTAAAAAGGTACCCCTTGAATAACTCCCCTTACCCAAAAGTATTTTTAATATGCCCCCAGTCAGAAAGCCCTCGTGGGGAACACTGCTGTCTGTTGAAATTATTTCTTATTTTAGTGAATACTTTTGATTCTCTTCTTTAGCTGACTTTCTTGTTTTTTGAACTTACTAAGGCTTGGGTATTGCCTCTGAAACAATAAATCCTATTATATCTGTTGTTTGCGCATACTGACCCGCCTCGAGTAAAGGGAAAGAGTACATGTATGTTTTTGATAAAAATTTCCTGATAAGAAACTCAATTCTCAGATCACCAAAAATTGAGAATCTCCAGTACTGGGAAAATATAACTTAAGAATCCTGAACACAGTTTACTTTACGTTCACTAGTTTCCTGTCTAATATACCTCAGAAGGTACTTGATTATAGTATCCAAACGCTGGAAATGCTTCAAAAAAACATTGTTTTGAAATGTTCATGAGGGAACAGGAAGTGAATACGAAGACTGCCATGAAACATTTAAGAAACTCGTAAGAAACTTCGAGTACTAAAAAACTGATAATTTTAAGAAACTTTCAGTACTGGCCCAGATTCTAAGTTCCTCATAAAAAAGATACGCGTAGTGCTGGTAATTGTTTTGGCTGCTGCTAGATTAGCCCCTATGCCATCACCCCAAATTTTTAGCGAAATTGATCCAAAGGGGGCTTACTTCAGGACTTAATGTATGTGGAAAGTATCATCTGACAATTGCCAACCCGTCTTTCTGGTGTAGCTGTAAAGCCTGCATCCATTCTCAATGGCCTACCTAGGCACAGTAGCCGCCCCGTCAGTCCATCAGAAGTGTAATGAAAGGCCAAGTTAATGAGAAATAGACCTTGGAAATCTGATAAGTTAAAGAAACTTTCAGTGCAGGCTCAATGTCTCATTTTCTTACAACAAATTCTCGTGCCCATAGGCCTAGGCCTTCTTGTTAAATTGGAAAAATATTTCTGAGGAATTAACCCTGAAACATTCAGTGCCCACTCAAACTTAAATGTGGAAATAGGAAATCAATAGGAACTCTTTCCCCTTCTTTTGAAATAAAAAACAGACCTTCATGGTGGGACTTCACCCATTTCATTTTCATTTCATTTTCATTTCATTTTCAAATTTTTAAGGAGGCTAGCCCTTCATCTATAACAATGATGATTTACAAGGGGCCCTCCACTCAAATACATACAAATTAAAAAATATTGGAAAAAAAACTAAATTAACCTAATTACAATTTCATAAAATACTAATAAAATAGCCTAAGATCTAAAATGAATATTTACAATAAAAAGAAATCCAAATACACATATGCACCTACTGATTGTCAACACGTTTGAATTTGTAAATTGTGGAAGCATTCTTATGCTCAGCTGAGAGGCCATTCCAAGATTTAGCACCCCTAAAAGAGAAGCATTTCTGCCCATTTGCTGACTTTTTCTTTGGTACTCTTAGATCTGTTGTTGAATTCCTAAGATTCCTTGAGGTTAGCTGGGATGTCTTTGTGAATAGATTGGACATGTATTGTGGAGCAAGACCATGAAGGGATTTGAAGACCATGATATTAGACTCACTACTGATTAGCTCATCAATGGTCTTCCAGCCAAGTCTTTTTACAAGTGGCAAGCCCGGTGCATCATAGCGACTGCCAGTTATAATGCGTGCAGCCCGGTTTTGTTAATTTTTGCAAATGGTTAATCTCAGTCAGACCACAACAGCCCCAAACAGAACAACAATAGCGAAAATGCGGCTCCACAATACCTGTGTTCTCAGAGTCTTTTCTGGCAGAAATGATTTTGCATGTTTCAAAAAGCCAATTGCTCTTGAGACCTTTGAGGAAACTGTCTTAATGTGTTCCTTACAATCCAACTTGTTGTCAATCTGCACTCCAAGATATTTTGTTTTTTGCACAACTTCAAGTTCATCATTCCGAATTTTTAACTTCAAAGATTCACCTTGATTCATTAAAGTTTTATGCTTCGGTTTTGTGGAAATGAGCATGGCATGTGTTTTCATTACATTAAGAGAGAGTCAATTACCCTTGAGCCATTTTTCAACTAGTGCAAGGTCACTGTTGATGGCCCCATTCAGCTGAGCAATATCAGAGGATTGATGGCAGATACTCGTGTCATCAGCGTACATGGACATTCTTGATCCCTGGACAGATCGTGGGAGATCATTAACATAAATGAGGAAAAGAAGGGGACCAAGACATGAGCCTTGGGGTACACCGACATTTACTTCCTCAACTGACGAGTCAATGCCATTCACCCTAGAAAATTGTTTCCTATTGGCAAGGTAAGATTTGAACCATGCTAACTCCCGCTCCTGAATACCATAATATTCTAATTTTTTACAGAGTATATCATGGTCAACTGTATCAAATGCCTTTTTCAGGTCAATAAATACGAGTCCCACTAGCTTTCCGAGATCCAGCCCATTATACCAGTCATCAGTGTTTTTAAGCAAGCACGTTACTGTAGAATGAAGGCGCAAAAAGCCTGACTGCTCAGATGAAAAGAGCCCATTATCATACATGTGCTGGTACAATTGGTCGGCAGCGAGTTTTTCAAAGAGCCTTGAGATGACAGGTAAAACTGAAATAGGACGATAATTTGATTTATCAGCCTTGTCTCCCTCCTTGAAGATTGGTGTAACTTTGGCCAATTTCCATGAGTCTGGAAATTGGCTTGTTTCAAGTGACGTATTGAACAAACATGCCAATGAGTTTTCAATAAAAGGCAAGGCTAGTTTCAGGAAATAACAAGAGATACTGTCACTCCCAAAGCTCTTTGAAGTTTTGGTCTTGGCAATCGCATCCCTGATTTCCTGCACTCCAATGGTCCGAAACTGGAACTGAACATTGTTACTCCTTTCAGTAAAGTCCCCAGACAGAAGTGCTGACCCCGGGCAAATCCTTAATCAACTGAATAAATGAGCGTATCTTTGGAAAGGGAATTCTAGAAAAAAGATGGTCAATTCAAAGATGACCAAAGAAATAAGAAACTTTGTTGCTGCTGGAAAAGTTAAATTGCACCTTGTGATTTGGAAATATGAAATTGCTGTGGGATTTCCACCAGCGAAATCCAGTATCCAAATTGGTGACGAAACAGATCGTTGATTCTTTGCAACGAATGAGTCAGTTTCCTGGCCATTCACCGCTTCAAAAAATTTCGGACGGATCAAAGAGGAAAGCAAAGAACAATAGAAATAAAGTCTATGTTTTTTCACTCTTTGCAGTGGAAATCCCTTGTAGTTGAGGCACCTAAGGTCTTATAAGGCCCTTTCCCTCTCCTTATGGTGAAAATATAAGAAATAGAATTTTAATGAAGTATCTAGCGGGAAGACAAAGATATACTTAGGAAGGTTGGTGAGCATTAGTTCTGCAGTATTCAAGTTATCAACAACTTTGACTTATTCCAGCAGGTCCTGTCATCCCGTTCCTCACTTTCCTCGCTTTCTGTAGCCTCCAATTCGTAAGGGGCGTCCATCGATCCTTTGACTTTGCCGCTTTGCCCCATTACCCCGCTTTTTGGGTGAATTTGAAAAAACGAAATCTCTATTGCGTTAGGTACAGCGAAGACGAAGATATTTGGAAAGTTTCGCGAGGATTGGTTCAACGGTGCTCGAGTTTTACGTGCAACAAAATTTGCTTCATAAAAATGCTTGGCACATCGCACAGTGATCCAGATTTCGAATATTAGGGAATAAATTGAAAAAAATGAACTTTCGAAAATGCAATTCTGGTGGCATTTTCTAAAAAGGATACACTGAGGGTTGACACAAAGCAAACCGTTTGAAAATCGGGTTAATATGTGCAGAGAAACATGCTTCCAAAGGTAGCCGAAGCGGCAGGTGTTTGTTTACATTGAGACTTCCGGTCAGACTACCACTACGACAACAATTTTCAAACTCCCATAGCGCAGCTTTCCGTTGTCTGATTTTCAAAATTTCTTTTCCAGTTGATAGCCTATTCTTTCTACTGTAAGATCATGTAATTGCTGAATTGATACAGCAAATGGTTTTCCCTATTTTATGTATTATTTCTGTTACATATTTTCTCAAGGGAATTCCCTGTAAAAATTCAATATCTCAGTTTCAAAGCTGAAACAAAAAAGCAAGCGTTTGCAAGCGTTCAAATCCATTTTAACACCAAACTTCAACATCTTGGCAATATATCTTTCAAATACTTCGTTTTAATTCGTTTTAAAAACTTGCAGAAACTTTTTTCAGAATCACTGCCACTTTCTCTGAAAAATATGATGATTATGACGAATATACTAATTACTCATGTTATCCGGTTAAAGAACTAAAAATCACTAACAAAGTGCAAGTAATTATTTTACAGGGCTTTTTAAGGCCTGGGCCGAGCTCATACACCTAAAGTCCTACCTTTGGGAAACCTACTTTTAAAGGTTTTTCAGTGTTCTCTGTTAATAACATTAAAGCCCATTGTCGTCTATTCGTTTTAACAAGTATTCAGGGTGTGAGTTTCTCTTTGAGTAGTTTCTTGATAGTAGGACGTAATTGTATCTCTCTGCGCAATCAATAACTAACCGACTTAAGTTCATTAAAAAACAAACCTAACAAATATATGTAGGAACTTTCTCTAACAATCTCTAACGCAACGGTCATCTGATCAATAGTTTAACTTAGATTTTGCCCCACTGCTAATCTAGCTAGATGTACATTGACTTGATCAGTGCATTCTCTTTCGTTGCTGCAGTGTATAGCACCTCTTGTCGTTTACTTTTTTGGATTACATTTTGACGTGCTTTTGCAACCGCAGGAGCAGAGGTAATTAGCATGCGAACAAAAATGTCCGTAATGTTATTCTTGACAGAGCTCTGTCTCGCACGGCATCCAGCACCACTCCTGAAATTTCTTATATGCTTATTCCAGGCTTCTAAGCCACTTTCGGACCACACAGCAATAGGATTTCCGCCAAGCATATCGAAAAGCTCCCAATTATGGTCCAGCATTTGGTGGACAGATGGACTAATACGCACCCAAGGAAAGTGCAGGGCCATATGAAGCATTGTATCATAACAATGCTGCTTGAACACACCAACATCGACTTTACATGAACTGTTGACACTCTCGGAAACTGCCAGACACACATTGAGTTGGCTAAGCAGGATGCTGAAGTTGGCCTGTTCATCAGAGCAGGAAATAAGGCTGCAGATGGCCTCCCTGTTATCTGGATGGAAGAAACGCTTTGCAACAGGGCCTGTATTGGTATTTCCACCACTTGATGTAGGAGAATCAATACGAAGACCTCCACAGTGGTGCTTTACATGCTTAATAGCCTCTGATTTAGCATCGGCAATTCTTTCTTTTACACGGGGATTTGATTCACTCCAGATTTTCTGGCCACTGATCAAATGATAATAGATTTTAAGAATAAAATCTAGGGATCGCAGCTCTTGATGCAGAATCGCAAAAAGACGACCAGACTGGGAGATTAGGGGCTTATGACACTGCCCTTTCCTTTGTGGATCTTGATATCTAATCTCTCCTTTCTCAATTAGCTCCCATCGCTTTTGACATTCTTCCACGGTCTTGGTAATCGGCATACCATCAACCCCAGTCTCGAGAAGAACATCTAAGCTTGAAGCTTGGCGTTGATTGATGTCACAATAATGACAAAAGGCACCAGAGACACCATGCAAAATGTCTACCATTTTACCATCAATCATCGTGACTCTGGTCTCAATTTTAACCTTGCGAGCGATGCCTGGAACTTCATGCAGTGGTCTAAGTGAATCAAGCTCCGACTGAAGCTGAGGAAAGAAAGAACCAACAAAATCACGTGATTCTTTGACTTTTATCAATTTCAGGGGTCGGGTATAGAAGATCGAGTTGGGAGATGGATTTTCCCAGAGAGGCACATTACCAGTACAAGGTAATGACACTTGTAGGGGGGTCATGAATACCCCTAGGAAGCTATCACTTTCCCCAATTGCAGCATCATCTTCACTGTCATCAGAAAGTTGATGACGCTTTTTATGCGAGCCTGATCCATCTAAGCCGGCCTTTGCTGTGAAGATGACCTCAGCATCACCTTGCAACTCATGCAATTTTTCTAGCACAGATTCAGAGCATAGAATGCCATGAAGAGTTGACTCGAAAAGACTCTTGATATCAACAGATGCAGACTAATTATCTGCTGTCACTGAAGGGTAAAAAGTCTTTTTGAAAGCATCAATCTCGTTTCGGGGTTTTAAAGCATGGATCCCGTACTTAAGAAGAAAGCTCCTGCACATTTGGTATTGCCTTTGAGACAAATTGGCAATGTAAATTAGCGACGTTAACTCATCAACAGGAATATCTGACTCGATTTGCAAGCTTTTTAGGAAGGTAGACATGTCCCAATCTCGGGAGCGAATAGCCTCGTGCACTATTTTCTGAAGCATCAACTCCTTTTCGATGCCATTTTCTCCAGCAAGAGTGGCAACAGTGGAAAGAGCATTTTTCAAAATTTTGCTTTCTACCTTCTCACAAGGCTCATCTACCAATAACGCACTTTTCCTCCCAGATTTCTTAGGTAACACAGGCAATCTTGAAAATTTTAACAAAAAAATATCCTCATGGGGCCCTGTTTGAAAGTATTCTGACCCATGCCTTGGGATCGAGGATAGTCCGGCAGGCCCCTGTGGATATACTCTTCCTGCTTACATTTATGAATGAATAACGTTTAAATGAACAACTTTTTCAATAATAAGTCTTTTTACATGTGAAATGCAATAATCTTTTCTCCCGTTTGTTGTCTTTCACGTCTTTCCTCTATTCATTTTGCTGAGGTTCTGGTACCCAAGATATTAGTTTGCTTCATACTGGCATACAAGTACATATTTGGCAGTACTTTTCGTAAAAAACTAGGAATTTTGGCCAGAACTGAAAGTCTCTTAAAGTTTCCAGACTTTTTTAGAACTCAGAGTTCCTTACGAGCTTCTTAAATATTCAATAACAATCTTCATGTCCACTACCTCTGCCCTCCAAAACAATTCTTTCAAAAGTCAGACTTTATCTTTTGTTTGTTTTTGTATCTAGTATAGTTGAATTGTAAGTGCCAGCCGCAGTGGAGACCAGATGACCAAGTGTCCTTCTCAGCTGTGGCTGGTACATAGAAATGTATCGATTTTGAGTTTTTAACGTTGTTTTGGATCTATAAATAAAAAAAAGTCAGACTACCTTTCGAGCAACATGATACAACAGACAAGTGAAAATATGGCAAAACTATGTCAAGGATTTCCTTGACAAAATAAATAGTTTCTTACAGAAGTTTCTTATAAAGAAATGATATGTGTACTATCAGCTCTCAAATTTATTCTCAGTTGTCAGCGAGCCTTTCTTGGAAGGAAGTTAAAAGGGTTTTAACAAAACGTTGCCAACGCCATTCACAGTGGGGCATCATCATAACATAGGCCAAAAATTTGACTTCCTTCAATCGCTTCCAAAGATAGCTATTTTGAAAGAGTAATGGTTGGGGATTTCAAAACTTTTTAAATTTTCTTTCTACTGCTTTTCTGAAAGAATTTGTAAGCATCTAAGTGACAGCTTTCTTGCCAACTAGAACACGAAAAATTTCAGTGCAGTTGATCACAGAAAATCTTATCTGCTTCTTGTAGCACCTTCAGTCCATGCTACGGGCTAAATCTTTATATCAGTTTGATCTCTAACCATTAGTTGACAATGTCAATGATCTTACAGCGCAAAAGATTACTTTTCGGATTTTTCACTAATATATTTAATTGTGTACCACTGACTGCGCTAGTTTAAGCCACTCTTTGCAAAACACTCACCTTTCGAGCTGGATATAAAACTTGCAGACAAGAGCAGACAAACCACACTATGCTTAAGTTGTACGTAAAGTGTCGATGATAGCATGGTAGAAAGGAATTTTTGCGGAAATTTGCGGGTTTGAAGGAAAATCTGTCACAATACCTCAGTTTTTATGAAATGATGAAAGTAAATAGTAACAAATGCATCGTTTTGCAACTATGTGCAAATGAAATCAAATCATAAGAAAGTCAACGCAATAAATATTGATGTTGAATGGCTTTTTAAGTGTACCAAAGAAAATGAAATCCAAATTATGGAGCATGGGGGCAGAAAGAGGGTTATAGTGGGTCTCCAGGGTACCAAAAAGAGCAAACTACATGATTTTTACAATTTAAGCCGTGAAAGTGTACAAAATTACAAATGGCTTCCATCTTATCCACAGAAACTGAAAATTTCACGATGCATAAATATTTTTGGCAGTTATTAAGTTATTATTCGGTGTTAAACCTTCAAATAATCATAATAATCATCATAATCAGAACTGTAATTTGGTACAGAAAAGGAAGAAAACTAATTTGCACTTTCTCTAACCAACCAATTCACTTCAGACATATTGTTAGATGGTTACAGGAAGCTTTTAACCATGAATTAATAAGAATGAAAACCAAATTCTTCCTGGATAGTGAATGCCACGATGCTCTATGCAAATGCCCCACTGTGCCATTGGCGTACCTTTTGGCGTAACAATGGTGTACATTAGGCATAGCAATGGCTTACCGCAGGTTAATTTGGCGTAGGCTTGGTGTACCTCTGTCACAACAACCAGTAACACTGTGCCAATATGTCACATAATTTCCTTGTTGAAATGACAACAGAAAAACCATGTTACATATGTGTTCAAAATTGACAGGGAAGCCCCTAAAGAATATTTTTGTCAATATTTTTGTAAGTTTTTCGGTGCCTTCAACACAACTTGGATCAAATCAAAAAGTTCCTTTATTCGGCACACATCTCACAGTGATCCAGAATGGCAAAATAATGTAATAAATGCCAAAAAATGAATGTTCTCAAAATTAATCAAACTATAGCTCTTTTGAAAGAGCAATGATTGACAATCAACATAAAAGAAGAATTATCAAAATGAGAGAGCCAAGAAACTGATTTTTGAAGTTTCAAGATATCACAAGTTTACAAATTTCACATCAAAAAGACAATGATCACTCCATTTACGCTAACTTCAAAATTCAGTTTCTCTGCCTACACTAATCCGATTCTTGAAATTCTTGTTTTATTTTGATCGTATACATCTCAGCATCATTTCTGACTCATATAATCGAGAAGAAAATTGAGAAATTTCACGGATTTCGCGAATTACGAGATAGTACTATACTAGAGTATAAAAAGCTATATTTTGATAAAAACAGTTAAAAATCTAAAAGACGGGGTCAAACGGTGTCTTAGCAAAAAATATGATAATTAACTAGAACATGTCTCGAGTGCATCTGCCAAAGGATATGTTCAGGAACCTTCTGCGAAAAATTTTATGAAAGTTTCAGAATGTGAGGTCATTTTCTTAAAAACGACATGTGGTCGCATGTTAAATCAGTATCGTTTTATGTTGATTGAATTACTGTTTGAATAATGCCCTAAACTCATTTCAAATCAAAGCAAAGTCAATCAACTGAGTTGTAAAAATTCGCAATAGTCGGAAAAATTGAAAATCAAGATACTTTAGCGTTCAGTGGATTGAAGGAACGACACTTCTTCTTTCTCGTTATGATGTCTGAACTGAATATTACATCAAATAATATCAAGTTCTGTTTCGTACCACAAAGTTCTTTCTCGTCACTATTTAGAGTGTGAAAATTTGACTTATTGCTTGCTCTTGAGCTTTAGTATCCTAGTTGACTGTTGTTGGCCGTACTCTCTCTGTAGTACAAGTACAGATGGTCATTGATCTGATTGATGATTTTAAGAAGAAGGCAAAAATCTTTTATTCTGTTGTGCTGCTTTGATGTTTGCTTCACAGTTCCGAAAACGTACACAATACTTGACTATCGACGTTGATGAACTGAAGCATTTCACATGTTTTATGATGCTGCACTTAGTAATCAATTTTCCCGGCGTAAAGATTTTCGTCTGTACAACGAATGCTTGCCCATAACTAGGAGCTGTTTGAAGTTCTCATTAAGTTCTCAAAAAAGGCTCTCTGATAGCTGATCGGTTTGAAAGCAGGCCAGACGCCTTAAACAAACATGTTTGGAGCAGGCCTAGGATGAAGAGCAAGACAAACGTCTGTGCAGCTCGACTTATGTGACTCTTCGTCAGAATGCTCATAGCGTCTGCCCAGCTGTAGTAAAAGCGAGCCACATTCTGAAAAAGTACCATCGAAGTCGGACGATAATGACACTGGAACTCAAGGGGAAGAATTAAGTCAAGCTTTATAGTCTTAATGGTGATAAGACAGAACGTTGTGCTATAAAAAAGAATTTGTTGATACGACTTGACGTAATATTCAGTTCAGACATCATAACGAGAAGAAGTGTTGTTCCTTCAATCCACTGTACGCTAAAGTATCTTGATTTGCAATTTTTCCGACTATTGCGAATTTTTACAACTCAGTTGATTGACTTTGCTTTGATTTGAAATGAGTTTAGGGCATTATTTAAACAGTAATTCAATCAACATAAAACAATACTGATTTAACATGCGACCACATGTCGTTTTTAAGAAAATGACCTCACATTCTGAAACTTTCATAAAATTTTTCGCAGAAGGTTCCTGAACATATCCTTTGGCAGATGCACTCGAGACATGTTCTAGTTAATTATTACCTTTTTTGCTAAGACACCGTTTGACCCCGTCTTTTAGATTTTTAACTGTTTTTATCAAAATATAGCTTTTTATACTCTAGTATAGTACTATCTCGTAATTCGCGAAATCCGTGAAATTTCTCAATTTTCTTCTCGATTATATGAGTTAGAAATGATGCTGAGATGTATACGATCAAAACAAAACAAGAATTTCAAGAATCGGATTAGTGTAGGCAGAGAAATTGAATTTTGAAGTTAGCGTAAATGGAGTGTTCATTGTCTTTTTGATATGAAATTTATAAACTTGTGATATCTTGAAACTTCAAAAATCAGTTTCTTGGCTCTCACTGGTCCGATTTTGATAATTCTTCTTTTATGTTGATTGTCAATCATTGCTCTTTCAAAAGAGCTATAGTTTGATTAATTTTGAGAACTTTCAATTTTTGGCATTTATTACATTTGCTGGATCACAGTGCATCTGCATCCTATGTCTATGAAAAAGATAACTTTTGCTTCACATGGAAGAAATATTTTCTTAAGTGATACATTTTCAATGCTCGCTTTTGTTTTCAGTCTTGGCAGTTTCAGAGGTGAGGTTTTAACAGTCTTTCTGATAATTAATGTCAAATCATTGTTTTGGTTCCATTGGCAAGAAATTTTGCCAAACAATCAAATCCTACATGGCTAAATAAGCAATTTACCATATCTGAGCAGAATATTACCTTCTTTGAATAGAAACGATCTGAAACGACTTGGAATAAAGATGTGTCAAGAAATGACAGATAAGATTCTCCTTGGTGACTTGGTTGTGGTTGAGATTCTCCTTGTTTCTATTATTTTTATACATATTGATCATTTTGAGCTACGCAGTTGGTACACTAAGCCTACGCCAAATTAAATTGTGGTAAAGCCATTGCTACGCCACATGTACACCAATGCTACACCAAAAGATAGACCAACCCTATGCCAAGAGGTAGGCCAATGGCGTAGGCCACGTTTTGCTAAAACCCAAAAGTTAAAACTTTAATCTGAATGTTCTTGAAAAATTTTTTAAATATTGTTGTGTAAATCACCAAGAGAGTGCATTTTCATCCCCATAAATGAAAGGTAAATTCTGGAAAGTTCAACAGGCTTTGCCCCCAAATCCTTAAAGACAGATATGAAAATCGACAAAAAACCCTTAAACATTGGTCTTTAAAATTTCCCATCATCTAGACTGGAGTTACTACCCCTGGTTGTCAGTATTGCAAAGGATGTTTACGAATATGGGGAAAGCCTACGGGCAACCACCAAAATCAAAATCAAATGTATGCAATGGGAAATTTGGCTTTTGAGTTCAAGGATTTTCTGTGTCTAATGTAAGAACATTTCAAATTTCTTCACAATTATTGCTTTACTGTTTTGAACTTTACCATGTCTATATGTCTGAAATTTATGCTATGTTGATTTTGATGACAACCGTGGCCTCAAATTACCTAAATCATATTTCTCCAACTATTCAGAACTTTTCCCTATGTGAAAAGCCCCGAAAAACTTTATGCCATTTCCATCTATTCCCATGCATTCCAACAAGATGTGGAGAATTCAATTCAGGCAGGAATTTCCCCAAGCAGCAATTATTAGTTACACAAACGGAACAATAGGTTATAATTCATTTAAGACAAGAAGACCCATGTTTAATGGGTTATAAAAAGCTTCTTCTGAAATTAGACATGTACGGCATTGGGCAAGATACAAGTATTGGCAAGTGGATATTTTCTTGGCTCAATGATCGAAGTCAGAACGTAATGCTGGATGGTGAAAGCTCATCAGCCGTCAGAGTCGAGTCAGGAGTCCTACGAGGAACTGTTCTGGGACCATTAATGTTCCTCCTCTTCATCAACGATATAGCCAATAAAGTTGAACATTCACGTATCCGTTTATTTGCAGATGATGGTCTACTATCTCGCGTAGTAAATAATGAAAATGAATCAAAAACGCTACAACATGATTTGGATGCTGTTGGCAAATGGGCAAATGAATGGCAAATGAAATTCAATGTTGGAAAGTGCTACAGACTGCAAATCTCGGGGAAGAAAACCAGTTGCCCTTATCTATATAATTCAAATGATGAAATCTTAGACAGTGTCCAGCATCACCCGTACCTAGGAGTGGAGATTGACAAGGATCTTAAATGGGGATTTCACGTAGAAAAAGTTGTCAGCAAGGCAAATAGATCCCTCGGGTTTATCAAGAGGAACCTCTCCATGTGTCCAAAGGAGATTAAGTGTGCCGCTCACCACATCCTAGTCAGGCCCCAGCTAGAATATGTTTCAGTGGCTTGCAACCCACACCTAGAAACTCAAAAGGAATCAATTGAGCGAGTGCAAAAGAAAGCAGCCAGATTTGTAGCCAATGAACATTCATGGGAAGAAGGTTCAATGACTAAACTTCTCAGAGATCTTGAATGGTCGTCACTTGAGGCTCGCAGAACTGTAGCAAGATTAACGTTTTTTTACAAAATTTTAAATAAACATGTTGACATTGAGCTACCACATTACGTCACCCCACAAAACTATAACAGCAGGGGGTCAGATATAAACGCTCCAAAATTCGTTCAGATTTCAACAGTGAGGGATATCTATAAGTATTCATTTTATCCAAGGACAATCGTAGAATGGAACTCGATTCCACCTGAAATTAAAAAATCAAAAAATGTAAGCAGTTTTAGGGTTAGCTATGCAAAGACTGTTAGCGTGTGAATGTTTCCAGTGAGTAACTGCGTTTTGTGTGTGGTGGCCCGTCGTTCAGTTTGCTCATATAATTTTCTTTTGCTATCATATAATTTCTGTTTATTTATTCATTAATTAACTTAATAAGCTATTATTTATTTAGTTTATTTTTTTCTTCGCGTAAAGTACTGTTTCCCACTTGAGATCTTCTCACCCCTCATGAATACTCATAGTTTTAGCCAAACTTCCACACAAATTTATCCTACAAAGCTAACTCCCAAAGAGTTCCAATCGTTTTCACTGTCTCAATAACATATGATGGGAGTGCATGGGTGGTGGGTTCATCTCTATCAGTGTGACGCCTTATAGGTGTTGCTGATTAATACGTAGATGTAGAATTCAAGAGTTTTATTTATAGTTCAAGGGTACATGTGTCTAAGCAATCAACACAACCCATTTTAACCCCCAGTCTTTCCATTGTACCATAGCAGACCCTATACCGCAAGTTTCTTATCTTGTTTCTTATTTTTGGATGCATTCATTTTTGGCACTAATGCATTTGTTTCTTAACCCTATCTCACCTGGGGGGGGGGGTGGATTCCACCCCCCCAACCGTATTTTTGGCTACGTCTTGTTCAGAATGTGCGGAATGATCCTGAGATCTCCTGACTTTGATCCTTTATCTAATTACATTCAAAATGTGAAAAAAAATTTGTTCTAATTTTAGAAATGTTTCCATGGCAACCGATGTTTTGCTCTGTACTCTGTGGAGATGCAACTTTATTTTTATCCTGTGCTTTTGTCATTGCTCTGATTGAGCCTAAATTTGCAGCGAACACATATTTTGATATCTACTTTTAGTGTTTGCGAAAAAAATTTTATTATATTTACTTTTAAAATGCTTTCATAAATATGACGTCATATAATTAGTTTTTGCTTATGATGCTTTAGCAACAACAACAACATCGATAATTAGATTTTGATGATTCAGTTTCATTGTTTACGTGATAATTAATATCTCTACCAATTTTTAGCCTCATATCTCTAAGAACGGCCGAGGAAAACAGGGGGGGTGGAATCCACCCCCCCCCCAGGTATTGACCACTTCAAAAGTCCCAGGTGAGATAGGGTTAACATAGGCTAGAGCATAATCTTTAGCAAAAAGGGAGTTCCGGCTCAAAAAACAAAATAAAATTAGGCCTAGGTAGGCCTTATCATGAACATTCCTCGAGACTAAGGGTTCAAGAATAAATTTGCTGTAATTTTCTTGTATTTGAATCTGCAAGTTTCCAATTACTTTGGCCATCTTTGGACAAAAAGTCAAGTTTCTATTTTCAAAAAGGTTCTTATACAAAAACACGTAGACCTGGCTACCTTGTTGGCCTACGAACTTTGGCTTGAGAAGAGCCGAGCCATAACTTTGAACTTGGAAGGACAAGAGGGCACTCACTTACAGAAGAACAGATCAAGACTTGAGTAGTCAAGGAACACTTTTTGTCGTAGAGTGATTCCAGTCTGGAACAGTTTACCACAAGAAGTGATGGATGCTAGAAACATCAACCAATTGAAGAACAAAATTGACCGGTTCTGGTTTAACAAGAAATGCAAATTTAACTACCATTATGACATATTCGATAACAAGGACATCGCTTGAAGAAACAAATGGTTGTTGTAGAGATTTGTCATGTGTGTGTTCTTTTTTTTGTTTTGTGTTGGCTAGTTAACAAAAGGGTGAGGAGTCTAACAGGCCTGTTTTTTTATATTTATTTTATTTTAAAATTCTTTACCCAGGGATACAATTCAGTTTGAATAACTGTTTTACAACGTACCATGCAACTAAAAATGAAAATAACCTAATAAAATAAACGTCTAATCCTATAAATATACAAAACACCTATTAATCCCGGGGGGGTACTTAGTATATTTGTCCGACGGGGATGTGCCGTTTTTCAGGGTATCGTTTTCGCCTATTTTTTCTAGAACAGGGTATCAAAAGAAGGCAAATTTTCTGGGGCAGGTTCTCAAAACATGTCAAAAGAGGAAATTTTGTTAGAACAGGTTATTATTCAGTCAAATTTTTGTGTTTTTGAGTATACTTTTCACCGATTTTTCTAGAACAGGGTATCATTTGAAGGCAAAAATTCTGGAGCAGGGCGAAAAAATCTTTTGTCGTGGGCACATCCCCGTACAAATTTAGGTCAAGTACCCCACGGGCTATTAATAAAAACTTGAAAAGAAAAACGGAAAATTAAAACCAGCTTTCCTTGAATATTTTCAATTATGAGCTTTGAGTTTGGCTTTAAACGACTGGATGGAAGTAGCTAACTTGATATCAGAATGGAGTTTGTTCCATGTATCAACTCCGCGGAAAGCAAACAAGTTTTGACCATAAGCTGTTCTCATTCGAGGTATAGCTAAATCGCATTTCGTAAGACCCGACTGTGAAAATCACTGTCATAATACATCACTGTCGTAATAGCTTTGATCTAAATTCAATCATTATATTCAATTTCAAATTCAACAAACATAATTCAATCAATCTGCAGGTATGCTAATAGGAATCATAAGAGAAGTTATCCAAAGGAATCAAATAAGCGAAGTGACAGTCAGCCGTTTAGTCTTCTTGCCAAATATTTAAGGTCTCCGCATAGTGGACTGGGATCTACCACCAGTCCACGTCGGATGTATCTCTATCTATTTATTTCAGGAGAGGGTAGGCGAGTTAGCTGGATGGCCTAAGGATAGGGGGCTACGAAGAGTCTTTAGTTAATGAACAAATAGATAGGGTACGTAGGTTGGATAGGGCAACTCTTCTAGCAAATTCGGGAAATAGGACCAATGACCAAGGGAGGGGGGAAAGGGTTCCACTTGTTGGAACATATCATCCAGCGCTCAATAGCTTGGGGAAGGTTGCCAGGAGACTCCATCCTATGCTCACGAATTCGGAGGAGCATAGGAAGGAGCATAGGATGATGTTTCCTAAGCCACCTTTAATAGCATTTAGGAGATGTAAGAACCTTAAGGATATACTTGTTAGGGCTAGGCTGAGTAGTGAGGGAAATGAGGGGCCTGATAAGAAGTGGTGTTCTTGTTGTAGTAAATCTCGTTGTCAAGTGTGTAAAGTCATAAGCAATAGTGAGCATTTTCATTTGAACATAGATAGCCGGGAATATAGGATAACTCTTTGTTTAATTGTGACTTGTCAAATGTTGTGTATTTGTTGGAATGTACTGTTTGTGGTGTGCAATATGTTGGTAGCACCTGCACGCCTTTTAGGCTTAGGTTTAATAATTACAAGGAGTGCAGTCGTAAGTTTAATTCGGGGGCCTCAGTACCCCAGGCGGAATTCTTCAGACATTTCACTGAATAAGGCCACTGGGGGTTTCTGAAGGATATTAGCGTAAAGATAATCGATAGGCTAATGGGGGGAAATAGGATGCGGGAAAGCTTCTGGCAATACCGGCTGGATTGCTCTGCCCCTAAGGGTTTTCTTTTTAAATTCCAATAAAAATTTACAATACGGATTTACTAGTTACACTACTTACAGAATACTTAACTACACTACGAGGACGATGCCACTGGGTGCAAAATACTATGACTACTCCGTGGCATCACAAAAAACTAAGACGATTTACATATGAATTACAGAAGAAAAAAAAATTCAAGACATGAAAAAGAAGCAAAGAACACTACACTCTGTCTCAAACTAGATATCAGGTGAAAAATGTCCGCGAAATAATAGCAATAGGGTTTAAACAATAGGCAGGTAGATACATAGATTTCATTTTGTTTGCATTTTGGTTGTTGTGTTGTTTTGATTTTAGCACCCAGCTTTTCGTCCATAGTGCATTCCATTTTTTCTCTCCGCCGGATATTTCCGCCAAGGATGTGGGCATAGCAGGATTTGCCGCCAGTCCCAATTTGGTGGTGTTGATGAAAGTGCAAAAGAACAGAGGGTAATAACAGATTCTTTTCTGGTGATAAGCCCAAAAACAGAACAGAGAACAGAAGAACCAAGAAAACTACTGCCTCCATTCCATCATATTTACTGAATTTACTGAATTTATGGTCACTTGCACCACCAACTGCCGCCAGAGCACAATGAACAAGATTCTACGCCAAAAACCTTGGCGTGAGGAAATCGAAAGATGGCTCTCCGCTAGATTTCTCAAGCGGAAAGGCCTTGGAATGCACCCAAGCTTTTCGTTAGGGACACACACTGTCTTTTAGGGTTTTCTGTTCTGCCAATCCACTCTCGGATTTGTTTTGTATTCTTTGTTATTCCATTTTCTATTGTTTGTTTTGTTGTAACATGCGGTCCTTTTCAGCTTCGGTGAGACAGGCAGGACCGTCGAGAAGGGGGGGTAGAGGGGGTAAAAGGTCCAGGGCCCGGACCCCGAGGGGGCCCGTAAATATTTTGTGCCATACAATTTTGTTATTGCTTTATATCTCTTCAGTGCATTTTTATGGCAATTGATCTGCTTTAAAAGGGTATTTGCAAGAACTGTTGACTTTGATGACAGTTTTCATGTCCGAAACCAAACTGTCGTATCGATATTTCTAATCTATCGAAACTGTTTCTATCCCAGCGAGTCACTCGTAGGTGTCGTAGGGTCATTGAGTTTCCGTTCACATTCATTCTTTTCGGCCTTTGAGTCGCTCATTCCTTCTAGCACCACCTTGTGTGAACAAGGCATTTCTAGCATAAAACGACGTCCTTGATTCATAAATACAATTTTTCGCATAGCCTTTACACGGAATGTTTACGCAATTTTTTAGAATAATTAGTCATAAAAAGGGGCGTTTCCCTCAATTTCCGGGAGACTAAAGGGCGTGGTCTTAAAAATTTTCTTGGGGGCTGCGCCCCTAAACCCCCTAGGGCCCGTCGCGATAGATCACTCCAGGGCCCGAGCTGGCTCTCGACGGCCCTGGAGACAGACACAGCCACTGACTTTAGCAGTTCTTAACTCTGCGCTTTCTTTGACCTTTCTCCCGCCACCTTTGTATTACCGGCTGCTTTTACACATTCTAATCACACCTTGTAATAGGTAGGACCCACTTAGGCTCTTGTTTTGTATTCTTTGTTATTCCATTTTCTTCACGTATGCTCCTTCTGATTTTGAACAGTCATTTTTGATGAAGGCTTTTGCCGAAACGTTTAAAGAATGTGTTTTTATGAGTTTTTATATCTATCTTAATTTGCATTGAGAAGGAGCTGATGAGAATATATGTATGTACCGGGTGAGTCAGAAAAAACGTGGGACGTTTGGCGAACTTTGACATCGCATTTAGCCATCCTATTGTTGTGAACTACATTTTTCCATTCAGCCAAGAGTCTAACTTAGATCATGAACCTTTACCCATCGAAGTCGGTCATCTCATGCATTTATCAAAAAGATTCTCTTCATATATTGGAAACTTGCAAACTGATGAAATCTTTTGCCAAGCCCCTTCCGCATTTTGTCTTGGCAAAAGTTACAGGTACATGTGGTATTATCAGGGGAGAATGAAATAATTGGGAGCACAGGTCACGGGGAAAATTGATAAAAACAACAAGTACCTCTCTCTTTACTTTAGTGTTTGCCAAATTTGCCAACTTTGTCTTGATAAGGCCAACGACGACGATGTTTATCATACAAACAGTTCCGGTTTCCACTCCAGAAGAACAAAGATTTCAAGGTTTGCAGGTTTCTGTAGGCCATCACAGCTTCCTTCCGCTATCTTGCCTTGCTCTGCAGTCCATCGGCCAGTATTCCTTTCACACATGGCCTCAAAATGTCCGCCAATGTTGATAACACGAAATGAAACATCTTGCCCACCGAAGCCCATTGCCGTTCTCCCATGGAGGAAAATCACCGGTCTATAAAACAATAGTCATGCCTCCTCTGCGAGGGAAAACGATTGTTTAACGAATGGCTCTGTGCATAAATGGACCGGTGATTTTCCTCCATCACACAGTGGGCACGCATGAGGAAATTTCGCCAAAATTGAATTTTCTAAAACAATAAATTACTTGTGATACTCTGAAAGCCTATTAAATTTGTGATTGAATGCTGAAAAAATTTTAATTTATCTTGTTTCCATCAAGATTTATTGCAATTTGAATTTGGTAGATTGTAGAATTTTTCATCAAGCCCATAATTTGCCAGTTTGTCTTCTTTGCTTGGCTTCTCTTCTTTAAAAAAATCTTTTTAAAATCTAAGAAACTATTTTAAAACCTAATTTTTTACATTTATTACAAGCATAGGCATCAAAGTTTGATGTTAGAAATGTTTCCTTGCATTGGAATTTGGTTTTGGCCTGAATTTTTTGCTTTATTTTGCCTACCGACTTAAGACACAAAGAATTTTTGCTGTTTTACAGCAAAAATTTGCCAAATATTTGCAAATAGCTCCAAAGTCCCAAATTTGGCCCATATAAACCATATATGATTCTGAATCTACAAACTATGAGCTATCAGATGAGCACACCCGCTTATGGGCCCATTTTGGGCCTTTTCAGTAATTTAAGGAAGTAAATAATCTATGTAGGTGACAAATGCAAATATATGTCAGAGAACAGAAATCATTGTTTTGTGGATATTTATGCAGCAATGAATAATTATGTTCGTAACACTTACTTTGATGAAATATAATAAGGTGCATATTCCACTTTTATAAATACAAAAAAATTGAATTACAAAGTTTAAGAAGTCCCAAGGGAGTGCCATAAAGCCAGGTATGTGAGCCTGTTTGCTAGGCCTCCTTTGTGTGCCATCTGGAAAGGAAGGGCGTGTTCGGGCATGCCTTAGCAAGCAGGTAGTATATAAATTGCTTCGAAAATGAAGAAATGGTTGACTCTGTTCGTTTTACAGCAATGGTCAGGGGTGTTTTTTATTGTTGGTTTTGGTGCCATTGCTAGATGTTTAAACGTTTCGTACATTGACCGGAATTTAGAATGAATAGAGAAAGGTTGTGGGAAGTTTTTGTGGAGTCAAAAGAAAACAAGGTACAGCCAATTGACGTCGAGCGTACAGTCAAGATTATATGCAATGAGATGTCAGTGGAAGAGTCAATCTACCTATTTGACAAGGTCAGGAATGAAGTTAGGGCCTTCAACAAATTCAAGAAAGCGGAACATAAGAAGAAATCTGGTAAGATTCTTTTATCGTACGTCCTTAAATGATATTGTGTGCTCTTTCTTTTCCACATTCGACAGTTTACCATATTTTTGAATTAATAGCTGTTGTATGAAACTAGAAAGCATTGTTTTAAATTTCAGTACAGAGAAGACTATTTCCAGACAATAACATTGTATTCACAAAAGATGAACTGAAGGAAGCAGCCAAGAAAGAAGAAGAGCCAACTGAGAAAAAAGGAAGTGTTACAAGCCATTTGAGGAACTTTGTCCGAAAAGGTGACAGTTCATAGCATCACATAGTAGTCTTGTATTGCTCAATTTTGATCATCTCTATTTGACTTCCTAATCAGATTTTAGTAGTCAGCTGACAATTAAGAGGTTCATGAAACTCTATCTAAATGAGTTCTTTGTATGCAAGTTTATATTGTTTTATGTTTAGCAAACTTCGGCGCACTGAGGAGATATTAGGGAGGTTTAGATCCAGCACGAGAACGAGATCGAGTTCAAGTTCTACCGGGGGGGTCCTTGTACTCGCACTGGGAGTCGTTCCCTGTGGCTTGGTCGTTTAGATTTGCAGTGAGGTTTCTGTACAAAGCAAAATGGCGGACAACATTAAAGCAGCTGCATTTCTCTACGTTCAGGATGTTATAGACGAGGATGAGTTTGTTGCCGTTACAGCTGAATTCGAAAAGAATGCACCAATCTTCCCATACTGGAAGTATGAGCGGTTTGATTTAAATTCCATGACTGAAGATGAATGTAAGAGCGAATTTCGTTTCTGCGAAGGGAGACATACCAAGACTTTTGGAAGCATTTCGTTTGCCTCCAAAATTTGTCTGCTCAAATGGAACAACTGCATCAGCAGTTGAGGGACTCTGTATGTTGTTGAAGAGATTTGCCTATCCATGTCGATACAGTGACTTGATTCCGAGATTTGGAAGAAGCAAGTCAGAAATATGCTTGATTATCAACACAGTCATGCGATATTTGAGCGATGTGTGGAAACATCTTCTGACCAGCTTTGAACAGCGTTGGTTGCAGCAAGACAAACTCATTGAATATGCACAGGCAGTGCATAGCAAGAGCAATGCCCTTGAAAATTGCTGGGGATTCATAGACGGTACCGTTAGACCAATATGCAGACCTGAAGAGAACCAAAAAGTTGTTTACAACGGCCACAAGCGAGTTCATGCACTCAAGTACCAGTCTGTTGTTGCTGCCAGCCAATGGCCTAATAGCCAACCTTTATGGTCCTGTTGGTGAGTGAGTACTTTCTTTTTTTTTTGTACCTTGAGGGAAAATGTTGGGTTCAAGAAGGGTCTTGATTCTTAGTTGCTTTTGATGATGATCATTATGGTCAGTGTAACAGTAAACATTCTATACTCTGAGATGAAGCCATGTAACAATCCCGCATTTCTCAACAGAGGGCAGATGTCATGATGCTGGTATCCTCCGTCAATCAGAGCTCCTTCAAAAACTTGAGCAGTATTGCACCACCCAAGATGGACAGCCATTGTGCATTTATGGTGACCCAGCATATCCGATAAGGCCTCATTTGCAAGCACCCTATAAGCATAACAATCTTACAGAAGAAGAAAAACAATTCAACAAAGCAATGAGTAGTGTGAGGGTATCTGTAGAGTGGATATTTGGAGAAATAGCACAATACTTTGCATTCATAGATTTCAAAAAGAACCTGAAGATTGCCCTGTCAGAAGTTGGCACTATGTATATTGTATGTGCATTACTCTGCAATGCAAGGACTTGTTTGTATGGTTCATCAACCAGCAGATTCATGGAAGTAGATCCTCCAAGTCTAGAAGAATACTTTACTGATTTTATGTTGTGATTTATTGAAGATTTTTAAGCTTAAACTCTTGCATGCAGAACTACTTTGTTTATAAAGTACAGGCGGTGTGCACATTAACATATGGTTTTCTTGCTTAAGAATTCTTAAAGAATGTTTTTAGTTCTTAAAAATTTTTGCTTGCAAATAATTCAGAGTCTTGATATGGCTCAAGAATTCATGTAATAATGTGAAGGATTGTTGAAAATGCTTAAGAATTCTTGTCATGTCATTGTGCACTAAGCCTGTACCGTAGTTAACTTCAGTCAGGTTCCAACACATTTTCAAACCATCCTTTAATGCAAATGAACATAGCAATCCATGTTGTCTGTGCCATTAACATTCTTTATTTTCATTTATCATGACATCAAATGCAATAGATTGTATTGAGATTGACCCAGTCATTTTAGCTAAGCTACTTTTAATCCTGTTGATTTACTGTGAGTCTCATGTTTGGGGAGTAAAAATTTTCAGCATACTGAAAACTTTAATTGATAGATGTACAAAGGGCTTTGAATCAGTTTGCATAAAAACACAAAGCAGTTTCCAGGTTGCACTCAATTTGATTGTGGAAAGAAATCATGCCAAAAACCCAGCTGAAGACGATTACATTTGCAAGCTGAATTGGAATTTGATGCACGGTCATGTTTTCTGTTAGACTTTTTGAAAAATTTGTTTTCGATAAACTTAGTAATTTCTTTTCTAGTTAAGGCTATCATAGTATGATAAAATATTGTTGCCTCATATTTGTCTTTGGAGCATGTTTCTTTTATCCAAGGAAGACCCAGTATTCTTTAAAATCTAACTGATCTTTGTTGTTATGTTGGGGCCTTGATGCGGCTGTTTGCAATAAACACGCTACAGTTATTTTTCTCTAAAGCTATGCACATTAATTTTTGCAGATTTTCTCGAAAATTCAAAATAATTCAGCTCCAGAGAGACCTCATTTATGAGCTTAAAAGAAAAGGAGAGTGGAGATATGTTTCCAGGGGACGTCATGATTTGCAAGAAAATTAGAAAGTAGCATTTCTAAGTTGCAAGAAGCTAAAAAGTTATCTGTGACTAGTGTGTCCAATGCTAATTTTTGTTGTTTTTAAACATTCCTGCTATTTGTCCCAGTATCTGCATGTTTTGCTGGTTCATCTGCAACAAAAACTGCTGCTGCTGTGCTTGCATATTTGCCATGAATTGTTGCTGTTGCCTAACCATTTCTTGTTGGCTTTCCCTTGCTAGCTCCTTTCTCTCAGCTCTTCCTCCTTCCATTTCAGTTCCTTTTCTGCCTGCTCTCTCTTTAACTGTATGCCCTCCTGAAGTATTTCCAAAGCTTCACCAGATCTGCGCATTCTTTTTGGAGTGCTTTCTCCACTGTCTAACTCCTTTCGTTTTCGTGTCTCACTCAGACTTTCAGTTGCTTTCTTCCTCATATCCAATGCTTTTTCCTTATTTTCATTCTCCTTTTCTTTTTCCTTCTCAGTGGCCTCTTCCCAACCAGTTTTAACTTCCTCCATTCTTTGGTTGATGTCAGTTAGGCCCCTATAAACTTCATCAAAATCGTAACCTTGAATTCCAGAAGCTCTTGCCTCCTCCTTCTCATGCTTCTTAAATTTTTCTATTAGTTTAAAGAACCTGTCCCGAACAGCTCTCACTGCAACTCGAAATTTTGGTCGCTTCAAGTGATTTAAATTTTCCACTATCAATTTCCAAGCTTGCCCTCGCTCCTTGGATTGGGGCTTGTGCAGATAGGGCTCAATAAGGAGCAGCTCGCGAACAAGACATCGGTCATGCTCAGGTTTCCAAATAAACAGTTCTCTTTGGTCTTTCTGTGATCCACTCGACATTTTAATTCACTGCTTTGCCCTTTTCCGCGATGAAATAACTTGTTCAAAGCCTTTCAAAACTCGCTCCTTCCTGTACGAACTTTTGGCTGAAAGACGTACTGAACTTTGTTGCTGAGTGCGAGTTTCCAGGGCGATTCCCGCCAAAAGTGCGCAGAGAAGATGCGCAGTTTGAAACTTGAACTCGATCTCGTTCTCGCGCTGGATCTAAACCTCCCTATTTGGTCAATTGAGAGAATTTGTAGAGGAAGAGAACAAGAATCGAGAAATGGGTCACTCGGCATTCTCCATTACCAACCTGTTAGGATACCTCCTTCACAGAGCTGAGTATCACAACAATAAGAAACTTGCGGACATTGGCAGCATGCTGATGACGAACAAAAGTATCACTGGGTTTGACACAACGGATGCTATCTCTTTAATGCACGACCTCACTCTAAGTAAAGAGCAGATGCGATTGGTCAAGAGATACGTGACAGCAAAGGGTATTTTCTTCCCAAACACTAACCAGCTATTGGAGGCAAGGAAGAAGATCCGCCCCGCAATCAGTTGTTTGAAAGAATTTATGCAATGTCCTGTTGAACTTCCAGGTTTGATAGCATTGTTGCACAGAGTGGTTCGTTCCAATTTCCTTATTATTGACAATTCTTTATCATTAAAAATTGATCAAACTTCTTTTACTACGTAAATAACATTTTGAATTACATAACTGATTCAAAACATTATGAACTTAGGTGTTGCTGTTGATTATAAAGAACTGGTGAAGTTAACGACAGCCTCGGTGATTGATGCAATTAATGCCCGCTCCTTGGTTCCACTTAACCCTGTTCATACATATCGCATGTACTACAAGGATGGTTGTGATGGTGCTGGATCCCACAGTCTTCCTGGATGGACCCGGCACAAATTGGTGAAGGATTTCCTATCACAACGTCGGCAGAATTGGTCGAGCAAATATACAATCAACTCTCAACTCCTGAAGGAAATATTCTGAAACAAAAAGGAGACTACGAAACAAGAAGGGGTTAGTGACATCATGATTCACAAATAACCACCATAGTCCAACGATTAGGCAATCTATTGATTTGTAGGAATGATATCGCGAGATATTTTAAATGTATTCAAGGGGCTTTGCAAATTTTTCTTTTCTCACTAGGTCTCACGAAAAAACCTCTTAACTACTTCTGACCAATGGTCGATCTGTGTGACCCACTCTTACATCAACTGCACAACTTGGTTTGTTAAACTCCTTGCAAGAATAAATGCAGCCTACTTCCAATGGATTGAAAGAAGCACTTGCTTTGGCGACCACATTAGAGCAGGAACAGAAAGGGTATATTTATATGTCATTAACATGTTGATAAAACAGTTGAAAAACTTTGGCATCAATCCTTCTAAAACCATCGATCTCTGAATTACAACATGAACATTTGAATTATTTTCAAGGCATTTCATTTCCCACACTAATTTCAATTAATGAATCTCATTCCTTAAAGGTAAAGACAATAATTGAAGAGCAGACTGGTCTACGGCTGAATCAGGTCTGTGGCTCCCTTGGCAAAGGTGGAGGTTCAGAGGATGGAAATACTGGTTAATATTTCTCTAATGACCATAATTTTTTTATTTTAGAAACCTATCCTTTTTGATTAAATTCAAATCACGTCTTTTATATGAAATTTTTTGGCTAACATGATATGTCCACATTTGACGGGATTCTATTTTATATTTTGAATAAGGACGACGCTTCTTCAGCATGGCGACTCTACCTGCAATATTGAGCTGTGTGGAAGATAAGTTCAAAGAGGATCTAGCCAGTCTGCACAAGAACTTGAGTGTCGCCTTGAGAGTGGTTTCAAGCAAAGATGATGTGGTTATTGACCAGTATGTGGACTTGCTAAGAGAAACCAGCATGCTCCTTGCAACAAAGTTTACTTGGACGAAAGTTAACTACACCTTGCATGGAGTCATTCACTATTCTGGAGATCTGATAGCAATGAATGGTGGCAAAGGTCTGGGCAGTCTTTTGGAAGAAGCATTGGAAGCAAAAAATAAATTTATAAGAAGGTTTCTAGAGCAGTTTTCCAGAAAGACATCACCAGACCTTCAGCTTGAAGACTGCTTGGCAAGGTTACTTGAACGCAGTGATCCTTATATTCTAGAAAGGAAGCTCAATTTTAGACCAAATGGTAAAGAATGTTCTGAATGTGGTTCAAGAAAGCATTCATCAAGGTTACATGTCAAGACAATGGAACTTGATTGCTATGACCTACTTGTGCATGAAATCCTTGTAAATTCAATTTAGAAAAAAAGAAAACAAATAGTTGTGTTTTTACCCAAAGTAACATTTGTTAATCATCAGTAATTCCGTACGTCATAGCTGATTTTCTCTACATTTTTACACCCTATTTCTATTGTGACTCTGCATCTTTGTTAAATTTGCTGCAAAATGATGTATCACATGACCTTATTTGAGAAAAAAAATTCAACTATATTTCTGCTGCTTTAAGAAAATTAGACGGGGCATGCGCGTTCAGTCAAATCAAATATTGGAGCCCTTAAAGAGGGCAAAACAATTATAACTTTGTTCCTTGTCTTTGTTAAGATATTAGTAAAGATATTTAAAGCATTTCCCATATTTCTCAGGCCCGAAATCTTTACTTATACTGAATATACGCGAAATGTCCTCATGACCCCTTATTTGTGCCCACTGTGGCATCATGGGGAGAACGGCAATGAGCTTCGGTGGGCAAAATTTTTTCATTTCATGTCGTCAACACGAAGACCCAAGCTCAATTTGAAATCCACAGCCGCACAGAAGAGTCATTGGCAAACATTTTGAGGCCATGTGTGAAAGGAATACTGGCCGATGGACTGCAGAGCAAGGCAAGATAGCCGAAGAAGCTTTGATGGCCTACAGAAACCTGCAAACCTTGAAATCTTTTTCTTTTGGAGTGGAACCGGAATTGTTTGTATGATAAACATTGTCGTTGTTGGCCTTACCCAGACAAAGTTGGCAAATTTGGCAAACACTAAAGTAAAAAGAGAGTTACTTGTTGTTTTTATCAATTTTTCCCCGTTACCTGTGATTGAGAGATAGTATTTTCTCCCTTGGGATGTCTTATCATAC
Source organism: Aurelia sp. 3 sensu Dawson et al. (2005) (assembly GCA_964020215.1). Lineage (NCBI taxonomy): Eukaryota > Metazoa > Cnidaria > Scyphozoa > Semaeostomeae > Ulmaridae > Aurelia > Aurelia sp. 3 sensu Dawson et al. (2005). The sequence goes on from OZ026572.1 coordinate 15,859,826, forward strand.
CTTGCTGTGCGTGGAGAATATGTTTGAAAGACATTGATAATGCGTGCTTCTTTGTCTTGCGGAAAGGTTTCTTTCAAGCAAATCAGTGCTCTGTAAATCGCAATGGGACTTCTTGCAGACAACAACTTTTCCTAAAGCCTGGTTCACACTAGGTCTTTTCAGTCACTAGGGTCATGCAGGAAGACCCAAGACGACAAAGGACTCAAACTCCTAGTCTTTGTCTTCTGGTTCTTTCTGCACGATCTGAACATCCTAAACGACCTAGTGTGAACCAAGCTTTAACTTTAGTATCCCCTGATAATACCATGTTTACCTGCAGCTCAGGCAATGCTAAAATGCTGAAGCGACATGGTCAAGGATTTCATCAGTTTGCACGACTCCCATACAAAGTCTTACTCCTGATTGGAAAGTTTGCAGAATGCGAGGGGGATCTCTCCTATGTCGAAATTGCTAGCACGGCTGTATTTGTGTCGCAAAACAATAGTTCTATTGTTTCCTTTTGTTGTTTTAGCAAACTGTTTTTGCAACTAACCCCGTTATGTGCTAGTTTCATCATTAAGCTGTAAATCTAAGTTCGTAAATCTAACTTCTTGCAAGTGGCCAAACTTCATTTTGCTACAAATCTTGTAATTATGTTTGAGACAGCTTCGCATGAATAGAGGCGTTCAGTGGAAATCAGGAATCAACAACAATTACCCTTAGCGTATTTGCTCATTAGTGAGTATTAGCTAAGTAACGTACAGATACAGATACAGATTTACGAAAATTTTGCGGCTGGAACCACGGCTGAAATTTAAAGTGCGCGACAGAGAAATCGGCCGCGCAAGGCAAACTTTCCAATCTGGGTCTTACCAAGACTGATAACTTTGCAAAGTACGCGCAGGAGATGCGCGCCTTGGCCATTGTTTTAAACAATAAACCATTGTTCTTCCTGGAATTTCGCATGGAAAATCTTCGCGCTCATGACATAGTTAGCAGTCAGGGGTCTTACTAAGAAAATCTTTCTTAAAAAATGCATTAAGGGACCGATTTCAATGGGGAAAGGTTTATGATGAAAGTTACAATGTTAGCTGCATGGAAAACTTTAGTTCAGGATGATCGAGCAACTAACTAAATGCAACGCCACAGTCCGACAAACGCCCCACGTTTTTTCTGACTCACCCGGTATGTATATGTATATGTGTGTACATAAAAGGAACAAAATCCTTCCTCAAAAGATAGGCCTAATTTCACTTACATTTTCTCTTGCAGAATGCCATAGTAGAAATAGCATACAAATATGCCTATGCAACAAATCATAAGCTTTGCACTGTCAGACATCATCGGCAACTTCCCTCGTGGCTTCCTTGACTGTAATTCTTCAGTTTTGACGTTGACAACCACTGCCATTAGACATGAAACGAAAGCAAAGAGCGAACATGTGAAGGACACCTTCTGTCATCTGATTGGCCCAACCTCGTTCCCAGGGCCGCTATCGTCGGACGAGGAGGACGGAAAAATGTACTTGCCATGCGCACAAGTTACAGGCAACCACAATACAAGGCTTGCAAGAGTAAAGATTTGTCAAACAACGCACATAGTAACATGCGCCATTATGCATATCACGTCATCAAGCGTTGCTAAGAAGGTTTCGCGCGACTTTCAAACAAAATAGTGACACCATAGTGGTTTCTGGAGATGGTTTAGAGAGTTTATAAGTGATAAAATGTAGTTGTAAATAAACCCGGGGGGGGGGGGCACTTTGTACCCGATGTGTTATCATGCTCGTACAAAAAAACGCGGGAAAGGGTACATTTTTCTAGCGTTAAGGCTGATTTCCAGTCAGTGGAATTTTCCGAGCGGGCGGAAATTCTTTTGTTTGCGATAGAAAATGTCGCTCTGAAATTGAATGGATAGTTACGGCTGAGCAACTTTTTATTGTCTAAAATTCCGCCCGCTTGGAAAATCCCGCTGACTGGAAATTGGGCTTAAGCACGGGCCCGCGCGGGCCCGCGTTAAGGGGTGCCAATTCAACCATAATTTCAAAAATGGGTGTATTTTTCTGCATTGGAGAGTTAGAAGAACTCTTCGATAACAATAATTTTAATCTAGCGTTTTAAAATGCCTCATCATTAAAATGCCTTAAGAATTCGTAACGAAGCAAAGAACTCATAGCAGTCCAGCAAAAGATTTTACGATGGATAGGAATTGGGCAGCAGTGTCCTCCTTTCCAGGGTTGGGCTGCTTTCCTCGGCAGAAATGACATTCCAGATCATTCCACGACACCCATATGATGACGACACACAGGGGCGACGCCACGGGGTGGACTGGGGTAGACATGTCCACACCACTTTTTGTGAAGATTGATTTTCCAGAGTTGGGAAGATTTTCCAGACTTGCAAATGACGTCTATCACATTTAATCAATGATGAACACAAATTTTATCCTGTCTTGCAAGATGGAGTTTTCCGACGTTCTAGAGAGCGTGGTCCTGAAAAATTTTCCTGGGGGCGAGCCCCCAGACCCCCATCTTCCGTTCGCTTCGTTCCCTTGTCCACCCCACTTTTAATGTCCACCCCACTTTTAATGTCTGGCGCCGCCTCTGACGACACGACACAAAACCACATGCAAAGATTTGCTGTTTACCCATGATGAGGCGTTCCATCTTTTGAATGAAATTTGTGAGTATTGTATTTACAATTAGTTTTATTGAGAAATTTGGGTTATTACTTTTATTGATAGGATGTGTTCATATTCCTGGTTACCAAATATTTTAGTGGGTATCGACTGAAGTTTGTTACTGTGAGGGATTTTAGGGCAAAACCCCGGCCATAGCATCGTCACTAGAACATTGGATCTTTTTATGAGATGAGAAACTAAGAATTTCAGCCCTTTGAGCCCTTACTTAAGTTTAGTTAGTTAGTTAAGATTATCAGGCTTTCTGCAGAATTTCTTAGGTGTCGCAAACTACGATTAAGGTGGCGCTGCACTAAAGGTAATTCACTACCGAAAATTTTCAAAATTTCGAAACAGTCAAAGATGGTTGTATACCAAGTAAAAGTAAGTTCAAATCAAAGCACAAATAAACAATATGTTAAGGTGGCTCGCTTCTGATATAAATTTCGAATTGTTACACACTGGGTGTCCTATCGCTCATGGTTAGAGGTTCTATCACTATTGTGCAAATTCGAACATTCTAGGTATAAAATGTAGCCCCAGCAAAATATCGTTTGATTCAGATTCGTTCCAGAACATCTAAAAGGTCTATTTTAGTACAGATCAGCGATCACAGATCAGCGAGAGATCAGTGATTAAGGTAACTAAAATTGAGAAAGCCAATGTGACGCGGGAAAGGGTATACTCCTCAAGACGGTTTCCCGTGATTAGGGTATGTATTTTGTTAAAGCAGGTCATCGTTTAGGGTCCATATGTTGCACCCTTGTACGAGCATGATACTATAGGAAAGTATACGAGTGGCCCCCCCGGGTAAATAAAAGAAACATGGATGGTTGCTAAAAAGAATGAAGTCACTCGTTGTCTTGGCTTCGTATGTACCATTTCATGTTTGTTGTTCATTTTGATCTGAATAATTGCTGATATGGTTTACTTATTTTGTGATAGTGCACTTAAATTAATGAATTTCGCATTTTCGGTAGAATATTTTGTCGTGTTGTGTATAATCATAAACACGTTGCGTATAGCACCTAGACCTAATGCAGCTAAAGAAAGATCGGAGATTGTCATCGTTGTGCGTTGCGTACACCCACATACACCGTTCATCAGACGGTTAATTGGTGACGTAAAACACATAAGAAATCAGCGTTACCTGACGAGATTTGAATTTTCATTCCTTCTTGTCTACTTCTTGCTTGCATTCTTCAGAAATTTAACTAATTTCTGTTTTTAAGGAGATTCTCGACGGCTGTCCTGAGCTGGGTCTATTAAAAAAGGCCCCATTCTCAGGCAACTCAAGCTCTGAAGTGGCTCCCCTTCAGATTTTGACTACGGGTAAATAGTACTTTGAAAAAGCCACTGTATCTTTGATTAGGGTAATGAATCTTTGACTCTTTGTTTACCAAGAACTGAAAACATCTTCCAACGCTTTCTTTTTGCTGCTCTGAGCTCATCGTTCTTGTCTCGTGGGCTCGTTCCTGTTGATTTGTTCGAAGACTTTTCAGGAGCCGTTGTGCGCATGGCAAGTACAATTTTCCGTCCTGTTTCAGGGACGACAGGGACGGGACAAAGGGACGGACAGGCGGAAAATTGTACTTGCCATGCGCACAACGGCTCCTGAAAAGTCTTCGAACAAATCTACACGAACAAGCCCACGAGGCAAGAACGATGAGCTTGGAGCTGCGAAGAGCGGCAAAGAGAAGGCATGTTGTTTGGCAAATTGCTGGAAGATGTTTTCAGTTCTTGGAAGGAGATAGGATTTCGTTACCCGAAACAAAGCTGCTGTGGCTTTTTCAAAGTAGTCAAAGGCCCCGTCCACACGTATCCGGTTTTTTTTGAAACGCATCTTTTTTTATCTGTTTTCAAAGAGATTCGCGTCTACACGAGGAGCGTTTTCGAAAATATCCCCGTCCACACGAAGACGCTGCTACATTCAAACTTCACTGTTCAAACTTCGACAAAAGAAAACAGACAATCAAACTGCCCTTTTGTTGTCCCCAAAGATCCGTGCGCATGCTCTGATACGTCGTAAATCGATGCCTTGACGTCAGCGTTTTCGAAAAGCTCCGTTTTCACCCGTCCACATGAGAACATGAAAACGGCGTTTTCAAAAAGATCCACTCTGGAGAGCGTTTTCCAAAAGATTCGTTTTTGGTGACCGAAAACGCCGTCTCCGTGTGGACGCTAACCCAAAACGGATAAAAAAGATGCGTTTTCAAAAGTATCCGGATACGTGTGGACGGGGCCAAAGGAATGGAAGAGAAGAGACTTCTGAGATTGAGTTGCCAGAGAAGGGGCCTTTGGTGAGACCCAGCTCCAACACCCGTCGAGAAACTCCATAAATACAGAAAAACCATTAAGAATGCAAGCAACAAATTGGCAAGGAGAAATGAAATTTAAATTTCGTCAGGTAACACTGATTTTTTATTTGTTTTACATCACCAACTAGCCTTGTGATGAACGGTGAACACAACGCATGCGGCGCACAACGTAACGATCAAAATAGAGGCTCTGATAGGGGGGATGGTTGCTCCCTTGCTCCCCTCTTAAAAAGTAACATGCTCCCTTGCTTCTGTCCAAATTAGATTTGTGCTCCCAGTAATTTCCATAATGCTTCTATTCTTCGTTCAAATCAAAACATGTGTTGCCAAAGCGGTGCCTTTATTATTACGATGTTTATTTATTCATGTGGCAAGTATTTCATGATCCATCGAGCCGAAGACCAAGCGATACAATTGAGTTGATGATTTCTCGTACTGTTTTACACAAGCCTTGTAAAAGGCCAGTACATTCGCTCATGGCCCAATGAAAATTGGAGAGATTGATTGGGGAAGGATAACACTCGTATACATTGATTTTAGTCTTCTTAACTGTACACTTTGTTTGTTATAAAGGTTTACATTAACTTTGTTCTGTTAATGTACTTCGTAGAATTAAGCAGTGTTATACCCAAAATAACACTTGTTTACAAGGAATTTAGCATCTTTGACTGTACACTTTGCTTGTTATAATAGTTTACATTAACTTTGTCCTGTTAATATATTTCGTTGAATTAAGAAGTGTTATACCAAAAATAACACTTGTTTACAAGGATTTTAGCAACTTTAACTGTACACTTTGCTTGTTATAAAGGTTTCCATTAAATTTGTTCTGTAAACTTATTTCGTTGAATTAAGCAGTGTTATACCCAAAATAACACTTGTTTACAAGGAAATTAGCATCTTTGACTGTACACTTTGCTTGTTATCATTGTTTACATTAAATTTTGTTCTTTTAATTTATTTCGTTGAATTAAGCAGTGGTATACCCAAAATAACATTTGTCTACATTGATATTAGTATCTTTATCTGTACACTTTGCTGGTTATAAAGGATTACATTAACATTGTTCTGTTAATTTAATTCGTGGAATGATGCAGTATTATTCCCAAAATAACACTTGTATAAATTGATTATAGTCTCCTTAACTTTACACTTTATCTGTTATAAAGGTTTCCATTAACTTTGTTCTGTTTATCTATTTCGTTGAATGAAGCAGTTTTATAGCCAAAATAACACTTGCTTACAAGGATTTTAGCAACTTTAACTGTACACTTTGCTTCTTAAGAAGGTTTACATTAACCTTGTTCTGTAGATTTATTTCGTTGAACTAAGCAGTGTTATACCCAAAATAACACATCTCTACATTGATATTAGCATCTTTAACTGTACACTTTGCTTCTTATAAAGGATTACATTAACTTTGTTCTGTTAATTTAATTCGTGGAATGAAGCAGTATTATTCCCAACATAACACTTGTATACATTGATTTTAATCTCCTTCACTTTACACTTTATCTGTTATAAAGGTTTACATTAACTTTGTTCTGTTAATATATTTCGTTGAATTAAGAAGTGTTATACCAAAAATAACACTTGTTTACAAGGAATTTAGCATCTTTGACTGTACACTTTGCTTGTCATAAAGGTTTACATTAACTCTGTTGTGTTAATATATTTCTTTTAATTAAGCTGTGTTACACCCAAAATAACACTTGTTTACAATGATTTCTGCATCTTTAACTGTACACTTTCCTTGTTATAAAAGGTTACATTAACTCTGTTGTGTTAATATATTTCGTTTAATTAAGCTGTGTTACACCCAAAATAACACTTGTTTACAATGATTTCTGCATCTTCAACTGTACGCTTTGCTTGTTATAAAAGTTTACATTAACTTTGTTCTATTAATTTAAGTCGTTTAGTTAAGCAGTGTTATACCAAAAATAACACTTGTTTACAAGGATTTTAGCAACTTTAACTGTAAACTTTGCTTGTTATAAAGGTTTCCATTAACTTTGTTCTGTTAATTTATTTCGTTGAATGAAGCAGTGTTATACCTAAAATAACACTCGTATACATTGATTTAAGTCTCCTTAACTGTACACTTTGCTTGTTATAAAGGTTTACATTAACTTTGTTCTGTTAATGTTCTTCGTTGAATTAAGCAGTGTTATACCCAAAATAACACTTGTTTACAAGGTAATTAGCATCTTTGACTGTACACGTTGCTGGTTATAATAGTTTACATTAACTTTGTTCTATTAATTTAAGTCGTTTAGTTAAGCAGTGTTATACCAAAAATAACACTTGTTTACAAGGATTTTAGCAACTTTAACTGTAAACTTTGCTTGTTATAAAGGTTTCCATTAACTTTGTTCTGTAAATTCATTTCGTTGAATTAAGCAGTGTTATACCCAAAGTAACACTTTTCTACATTGATATTAGCATCTTTAACTGTACACTTTGCTTCTTATAAAGGTTTACATTAACTTTGTTCTGTTAATGTACTTCGTTGAATGAAGCAGTGTTATACCTAAAATAACACTCGTATACATTGATTTAAGTCTCCTTAACTGTACACTTTGCTTGTTATAAAGGTTTACATTAACTTTGTTCTATTAATTTAAGTCGTTTAGTTAAGCAGTGTTATACCAAAAATAACACTTGTTTACAAGGATTTTAGCAACTTTAACTGTAAACTTTGCTTGTTATAAAGGTTTCCATTAACTTTGTTCTGTAAATTCATTTCGTTGAATTAAGCAGTGTTATACCCAAAGTAACACTTTTCTACATTGATATTAGCATCTTTAACTGTACACTTTGCTTCTTATAAAGGTTTACATTAACTTTCTTCTGTTAATGTACTTCGTTGAATGAAGCAGTGTTATACCTAAAATAACACTCGTATACATTGATTTAAGTCTCCTTAACTGTACACTTTGCTTGTTATAAAGATTTACATTAACTTTGTTCTGTTAATGTTCTTCGTTGAATTAAGCAGTGTTATACCCAAAATAACACTTGTTTACAAGGTAATTAGCATCTTTGACTGTACACGTTGCTGGTTATAATAGTTTACATAAACTTTGTTCTATTAATTTAAGTCGTTTAGTTAAGCAGTGTTATACCAAAAATAACACTTGTTTACAAGGATTTTAGCAACTTTAACTGTAAACTTTTCTTGCTATAAAGGTTTCCATTAACTTTGTTCTGTAAATTCATTTCGTTGAATTAAGCAATGTTATACCCAAAGTAACACTTTTCTACATTGATATTAGCATCTTTAACTGTACACTTTGCTTCTTATAAAGGTTTACATTAACTTTGTTCTGTTAATGTACTTCGTTGAATGAAGCAGTGTTATACCTAAAATAACACTCGTATACATTGATTTAAGTCTCCTTAACTGTACACTTTGCTTGTTATAAAGGTTTACATTAACTTTGTTCTGTTAATGTTCTTCGTTGAATTAAGCAGTGTTATGCCCAAAATAACACTTGTTTACAAGGTAATTAGCATCTTTGACTGTACACGTTGCTTGTTATAATAGTTTACATTAACTTTGTTCTTTTAATTTATTTCGTTGAATTAAGCAGTGTTATACCCAAAATAACACTTGCCTACATTGATTTTAGCATCTTTAACTGTACACATTGCTTCTTAAGAAGGTTTACATTAACTTTGTTCTGTTAATATATTTCATTGAAATAAAAAGAGTTATGCCCAAAATAACACTTGTATACACTGATTTTAGCATCTTTAATAGTAGACTTTGCTTGTTATAAAGGTTTACATTAACTTTGTTGTGTTAATATATTTCTTTTAACTAAGCTGTGTTACACCCAAAATAACACTTGTTTACAATGATTTCTGCATCTTTAACTGTACACTTTGCTTGTTATAAAAGGTTACATTAACTTTGTTCTATTAATTTAAGTCGTTTACTTAAGCAGTGTTATCTATACCCAAAATAACACTTGTTTACAAGGTTTTTAGCCTGTTCAACGGTGCACTTTGCTTGTTATGACGGTTTGCATTAACTTTGTTCTGTAAATTTATTTCGCTGAATTAAGCAGTGTTATACCAAAAACAACACTTGTTTACGAGGATTTTAGCAACTTTAACAGTACACTCTCCTTTTAAGAAAGGTTAACATTAACTTTGTTCTGTTTATATATTTCGTTGAATATATTTCGTTGATATATTTCAAGTGTTATACCCAAAATAACACTTGTTTACAAGGAAATTAGCAACTTTAACTGTACACTTTGCTTGTTATAATAGTTTACATTAACTTTGTTCTTTTAATTTATTTCGTTGAATTAAGCAGTGGTATACCCAAAATAACATTTGTCTACATTGATATTAGCATCTTTAACTGTACACTTTCCTTCTCATAAAAGATTACATTAACTTTGTTCTGTTGATTTAATTCGTGGAATGAAGCAGTATTATACCCAATATAACACTCGTATACATTGATTTAAGTCTCCTTAACTGTACACTTTGCTTGTTATAAAGGTTTACATTAACTTTGTTCTGTTAATGTACTTCGTTGAATTAAGCAGTGCTATACCCAAAATAACACTTGATTACAAGGATTTTAGCATCTTTGACTTTAAACTTTGCCTCTTATAAAGGTTTACATTAACTTTGTTCTGTTAATTTACGTCGTTTAATTAAACAGTGTTATACCTAAAATAACACTTGTATACATTGATTTTAGTCTTCTTAACTGTACACTTTGTTTGTTATAAAGGTTTAAATTAACTTTGTTCTGTTCATGTACTTCGTTGAATTAAGCAGTGTTATACCCAAAATAACACTTGTTTACAAGGAATTTAGCATCTTTGACAGTACACTTTGCTTGTTATAATAGTTTGCATTAACTTTGTCCTGTTAATATATTTCATTGAATTAAGAAGTGTTATACCAAAAATAACACTAGTTTACAAGGATTTTAGAAACTTTAACTGTACACTTTGTTTGTTATAAAGGTTTCCATTAAATTTGTTCTGTAAGCTTATTTCGTTGAATTAAGCAGTGTTATACCCAAAATAACACTTGTTTACAAGGAAATTAGCATCTTTGACTGTACACTTTGTTTGTAATAATAGTTTACATTAACTTTGTTCTTTTAATTTATTTCGTTGAATTAAGCAGTGGTATACCCAAAATAACATTTGTCTACATTGATATTAGCATCTTTAACTGTACACTTTCCTTCTCATAAAAGATTACATTAACTTCGTTCTGTTAATGTACTTCGTTGAATGAAGCAGTGTTATACCTAAAATAACACTCGTATACATTGATTTAAGTCTCCTTAACTGTACTCTTTGCTTGTTATAAAGGTTTACATTAACTTTGTTCTGTTAATGTTCTTCGTTGAATTTAGCAGTGTTATACCCAAAATAACACTTGTTTACAAGGTAATTATTATCTTTGACTGTACACTTTGCTCGTCATAATAGTTTACATTAACTTTGTTCTTTTAATTTATTTCGTTGAATTAAGCAGTGTTATACCCAAAATAACACTTGTCTACATTGATTTTAGCATCTTTAACTGTACACTTTGCTTGTTATAAAGGATTACATTAACTTTGTTCTGATAATTTAATTCGTGGAATGAAGCAGTATTATTCCCAAAATAACACTTGTATACATTGATTTTAGTCTTCTTAACTGTACACTTTGTTTGGTATAAAGGTTTACATTAACTTTGTTCTGTAAAATTATTTTGTTGAATTAAGCAGTGTTATACCAAAAATAACACATCTCTACATTGATATTAGCATCTTTAACTGTACACTTTGCTTCTTATAATGGATTACATTAACTTTGTTCTGTTAATTTAATTCGTGGAATGAAGCAGTATTATACCCAAAATAAAACTTGTATACATTGATTCTAGACTCCTTAACTGTACACTTTGTTTGGTATAAAGGTTTACATTAACTTTGTTCTGTTAACTTATTTCGTTGAATGAAGCAATGTTATACCCAAAATAACACTCGTATACATTGATTTTAGTCTTCTTAACTGTACACTTTGTTTGTCATAATAGCTTACATTAACTTTGTTCTGTTAATTTATTGTGTGAATTAAGCAGTGTTATACCAAAAATAACATTTGTCTACATTGATATTAGCATCTTTAATTGTACACTTTGCTTGTTATAAAGGATTACATTAACTTTGTTCTGATAATTTAATTCGTGGAATGAAGCGGTATTATTCCCAAAATAACACTTGTATAGATTGATTTTAGTTTCCTTATTTTTACACTTTATCTGTTATAAAGGTTTCCATTAACTTCGTTCTGTTAATTTATTTCGTTGAATGAAGCAGTTTTATACCCAAAATAACACATGTTTACAAGGATTTTAGCAACTTTAACTGTACACTTTGCTTCTTAAGAAGGTTTACATTAACTTTGTTCTGTTAATATATTTCTTTGAATTAAGCAGTGTTATACCCAAAATAACACTTGTTTACAAGGAATTTAGCATCTTTGACTGTACACTTTGCTTGTTAAAATAGCTTACATTAACTTTGTCCTGTTAATATATTTCGTTGAATTAAGCAGTGTTATACCAAAAATAACACATCTCTACATTGATATTAGCATCTTTAACTGTACACTTTGCTTCTTATAATGGATTACATTAACTTTGTTCTGTTAATTTAATTCGTGGAATGAAGCAGTATTATACCCAAAATAAAACTTGTATACATTGATTCTAGACTCCTTAACTGTACACTTTGTTTGGTATAAAGGTTTACATTAACTTTGTTCTGTTAACTTATTTCGTTGAATGAAGCAATGTTATACCCAAAATAACACTCGTATACATTGATTTTAGTCTTCTTAACTGTACACTTTGTTTGTTATAATAGCTTACATTAACTTTGTTCTTTTAATTTATTTCGTTGAATTAAGCAGTGTTATACCCAAAATAACATTTGTCTACATTGATATTAGCATCTTTAATTGTACACTTTGCTTGTTATAAAGGATTACATTAACTTTGTTCTGATAATTTAATTTGTGGAATGAAGCAGTATTATACCCAAAATAAAACTTGTATAAGTTGATTCTAGACTCCTTAACTGTACACTTTGTTTGGTATACAGGTTTACATTAACTTTGTTCTGTTAACTTATTTCGTTGAATGAAGCAATGTTATACCCAAAATAACACTCGTATACATTGATTTTAGTCTTCTCAATTGTACACTTTGTTTGTTATAAAGGTTTACATTAACTTTGTTCTGTTAATGTACTTCGTTGAATTAAGCAGTGTTATACCGAAAATAACACTTGTTTACAAGGAATTTAGCAACTTTAACTGTACACTTTGCTTCTTAAGAAGGTTTACATTAACTTTGTTCTGTAAATTTATTTCGTTGAATTAAGCAGTGTTATACCAAAAATAACACATCTCTACATTGATATTAGCATCTTTAACTGTACACTTTGCTTCTTATAATGGATTACATTAACTTTGTTCTGTTAATTTAATTCGTGGAATGAAGCAGTATTATACCCAAAATAAAACTTGTATACATTGATTTTAGACTCCTTAACTGTGCACTTTATCTGTTATAAAGGTTTCCATTAGCTTTGTTCTGTTAATTTATTTCGTTGAATTAAGCAGTGTTATACCCAAAATAACATTTGTCTACATTGATATTAGCATCTTTAACTGTACACTTTGCTTGTTATAAAGGATTACATTAACTTTGTTCTGATAATTTAATACGTGGAATGAAGCAGTATTATTCCTAAAATAACAATTGTATACATTGATTTTAGTCTCCTTATTTTTACACTTTATCTGTTATAAAGGTTTCATTAACTTTGTTCTGTTAATATATTTCGTTGAATTAAGCAGTGTTATACCAAAAAAAGACTTGTATACACTGATTTTAGCATCTTTAATAGTAGACTTTGCTTGTTATAAAGGTTTACATTAACTTTGTTGTGTTAATACATTTCGTTTAATTAAGCTGTTTTACACCCAAAATAACCCTTTTATTTACAAGGATTTTAGCAACTTTAACTGCACACTTTGCATGTTATAAAGATTTCCATTAAATTTGTTCTGTAAATTTATTTTTTTGAATTAAGCAGTGCTATATCCAAAATACCACTTCTCTACATTGATATTAGCATCTTTAACTGTACACTTTGCTTCTTATAAAGGATTACATTAACTTTATTCTGTTAATTTATCTCGTTGAATGAAGCAGTGTTATACAAAAAAAGCACTTGCATACATTGATTTTAGTCTCCTTAACTGTACACTTTGTTTGGTATAAAGGTTTACATTAACTTTGTTCTGTTAACTTATTTCGTTGAATGAAGCAATGTTATACCCAAAATAACACTTGTTTACAAGAAATTTAGCATCTTTCACTGTACACTTTGCTTGTTATAATAGCTTACATTAACTTTGTCCTGTTAATATATTTCGTTGAATTAAGAAGTGTTATACCAAAAATAACACTTTTTTACAAGGATTTTAGCAACTTTAACAGTACACTTTGCTTGTTATAAAGGTTTCCATTAAAATTGTTCTGTAAATTTATTTCGTTGAATTAAGCAGTGTTATACCCAAAATAACACTTGTTTACAAGGAAATTAGCATCTTTGACTGTACACTTTGCTTGTTATAATAGTTTACATTAACTTTGTTCTTTTAATTTATTTCGTTGAATTAAGCAGTGGTATTCGAAAAATAACATTTGTCTACATTGATATTAGCATCTTTATCTGTACACTTTGATGGTTATAAAGGATTACATTAACATTGTTCTGTTAATTTAATTCCAGGAATGAAGCAGTATTATACCCAAAATAACACTTGTATACATTGATTTTAGACTCCTTAACTGTACACTTTATCTGTTATAAAGGTTTCCATTAGCTTTGTTCTGTTAAATTATTTCGTTGAATCAAGCAGAAATACCCAAAATAACACTTCTCTACATTGATATTAGCATCTTTAACTGTACACTTTGATTCTTATAAAGGATTACATTAACTTTGTTCTGTTAATTGAATTCGTGGAATGAAGCAGTATTATACCCAAAATAACACTTGTATACATTGATTTTAGACTCCTTAACTGTACACTTTATCTGTTATAAAGGTTTCCGTTAACTTTGTTCTGTTAATTTATTTCGTTGAATTAAGCAGTGTTACACCCAAAATAACGTTTGTTTACATTGATATTAGCATCTTGACTGTACACTTTGCTTCTTATAAAGGTTTACATTAACTTTGTTCTGTTAATTTAATTCGTGGAATGAAGCAGTATTATACCCAAAATAACACTTGTATACATTGATTTTAGACTCCTTAACTGTACACTTTATCTGTTATAAAGGTTTCCATTAACTTTGTTCTGTTAATTTATCTCGTTGAATGAAGCAGTGTTATACAAAAAATAGCACTTGTATACATTGATTTTAGTCTCCTTAACTGTACACTTTGTTTGGTATAAAGGTTTACATAAACTTTGTTCTGTTAACTTATTTCGTTGAATGAAGCAATGTTATACCCAAAATAACACTCGTATATATTGATTTTAGTCTTCTTAACTGTACACTTTGTTTGTTATAAAGGTTTACATTAACTTTGTTCTGTTAATGTACTTCGTTGAATTAAGCAGTGTTATACCCAAAATAACACTTGTTTACAAGAAATTTAGCATCTTTGACTGTACACTTTGCTTGTTATAATAGCTTACATTAACTTTGTTCTGTTAATTTATTTCGTTGAATTAAGCAGTGTTATACCAAAAATAACACTTGTTTACAAGGATTTTAGCAACTTTAACTGTAAACTTTGCTTGTTATAAAGGTTTCCATTAACTTTGTTCTGTTAATTTATTTCGTTGAATGAAGCAGTGTTATACCTAAAATAACACTCGTATACATTGATTTAAGTCTCCTTAACTGTACACTTTGCTTGTTATAAAGGTTTACATTAACTTTGTTCTGTTAATGTTCTTCGTTGAATTAAGCAGTGTTATACCCAAAATAACACTTGTTTACAAGGTAATTAGCATCTTTGACTGTACACGTTGCTGGTTATAATAGTTTACATTAACTTTGTTCTATTAATTTAAGTCGTTTAGTTAAGCAGTGTTATACCAAAAATAACACTTGTTTACAAGGATTTTAGCAACTTTAACTGTAAACTTTGCTTGTTATAAAGGTTTCCATTAACTTTGTTCTGTAAATTCATTTCGTTGAATTAAGCAGTGTTATACCCAAAGTAACACTTTTCTACATTGATATTAGCATCTTTAACTGTACACTTTGCTTCTTATAAAGGTTTACATTAACTTTGTTCTGTTAATGTACTTCGTTGAATGAAGCAGTGTTATACCTAAAATAACACTCGTATACATTGATTTAAGTCTCCTTAACTGTACACTTTGCTTGTTATAAAGGTTTACATTAACTTTGTTCTATTAATTTAAGTCGTTTAGTTAAGCAGTGTTATACCAAAAATAACACTTGTTTACAAGGATTTTAGCAACTTTAACTGTAAACTTTGCTTGTTATAAAGGTTTCCATTAACTTTGTTCTGTAAATTCATTTCGTTGAATTAAGCAGTGTTATACCCAAAGTAACACTTTTCTACATTGATATTAGCATCTTTAACTGTACACTTTGCTTCTTATAAAGGTTTACATTAACTTTCTTCTGTTAATGTACTTCGTTGAATGAAGCAGTGTTATACCTAAAATAACACTAGTATACATTGATTTAAGTCTCCTTAACTGTACACTTTGCTTGTTATAAAGATTTACATTAACTTTGTTCTGTTAATGTTCTTCGTTGAATTAAGCAGTGTTATACCCAAAATAACACTTGTTTACAAGGTAATTAGCATCTTTGACTGTACACGTTGCTGGTTATAATAGTTTACATAAACTTTGTTCTATTAATTTAAGTCGTTTAGTTAAGCAGTGTTATACCAAAAATAACACTTGTTTACAAGGATTTTAGCAACTTTAACTGTAAACTTTTCTTGCTATAAAGGTTTCCATTAACTTTGTTCTGTAAATTCATTTCGTTGAATTAAGCAGTGTTATACCCAAAGTAACACTTTTCTACATTGATATTAGCATCTTTAACTGTACACTTTGCTTCTTATAAAGGTTTACATTAACTTTGTTCTGTTAATGTACTTCGTTGAATGAAGCAGTGTTATACCTAAAATAACACTCGTATACATTGATTTAAGTCTCCTTAACTGTACACTTTGCTTGTTATAAAGGTTTACATTAACTTTGTTCTGTTAATGTTCTTCGTTGAATTAAGCAGTGTTATGCCCAAAATAACACTTGTTTACAAGGTAATTAGCATCTTTGACTGTACACGTTGCTTGTTATAATAGTTTACATTAACTTTGTTCTTTTAATTTATTTCGTTGAATTAAGCAGTGTTATACCCAAAATAACACTTGCCTACATTGATTTTAGCATCTTTAACTGTACACATTGCTTCTTAAGAAGGTTTACATTAACTTTGTTCTGTTAATATATTTCATTGAAATAAAAAGAGTTATGCCCAAAATAACACTTGTATACACTGATTTTAGCATCTATAATAGTAGACTTTGCTTGTTATAAAGGTTTACATTAACTTTGTTGTGTTAATATATTTCTTTTAACTAAGCTGTGTTACACCCAAAATAACACTTGTTTACAATGATTTCTGCATCTTTAACTGTACACTTTGCTTGTTATAAAAGGTTACATTAACTTTGTTCTATTAATTTAAGTCGTTTACTTAAGCAGTGTTATCTATACCCAAAATAACATTTGTTTACAAGGTTTTTAGCCTGTTCAACGGTGCACTTTGCTTGTTATGACGGTTTGCATTAACTTTGTTCTGTAAATTTATTTCGCTGAATTAAGCAGTGTTATACCAAAAACAACACTTGTTTACGAGGATTTTAGCAACTTTAACAGTACACTCTCCTTTTAAGAAAGGTTAACATTAACTTTGTTCTGTTTATATATTTCGTTGAATATATTTCGTTGATATATTTCAAGTGTTATACCCAAAATAAAACTTGTTTACAAGGAAATTAGCAACTTTAACTGTACACTTTGCTTGTTATAATAGTTTACATTAACTTTGTTCTTTTAATTTATTTCGTTGAATTAAGCAGTGGTATACCCAAAATAACATTTGTCTACATTGATATTAGCATCTTTAACTGTACACTTTCCTTCTCATAAAAGATTACATTAACTTTGTTCTGTTGATTTAATTCGTGGAATGAAGCAGTATTATACCCAATATAACACTCGTATACATTGATTTAAGTCTCCTTAACTGTACACTTTGCTTGTTATAAAGGTTTACATTAACTTTGTTCTGTTAATGTACTTCGTTGAATTAAGCAGTGCTATACCCAAAATAACACTTGATTACAAGGATTTTAGCATCTTTGACTTTAAACTTTGCCTCTTATAAAGGTTTACATTAACTTTGTTCTGTTAATTTACGTCGTTTAATTAAACAGTGTTATACCTAAAATAACACTTGTATACATTGATTTTAGTCTTCTTAACTGTACACTTTGTTTGGTATAAAGGTTTACATTAACTTTGTTCTGTTAACTTATTTCGTGGAATGATGCAATGTTATACCCAAAATAACACTCGTATACATTGATTTTAGTCTTCTTAACTGTACACTTTGTTTGTTATAAAGGTTTAAATTAACTTTGTTCTGTTCATGTACTTCGTTGAATTAAGCAGTGTTATACCCAAAATAACACTTGTTTACAAGGAATTTAGCATCTTTGACAGTACACTTTGCTTGTTATAATAGTTTGCATTAACTTTGTCCTGTTAATATATTTCATTGAATTAAGAAGTGTTATACCAAAAATAACACTAGTTTACAAGGATTTTAGAAACTTTAACTGTACACTTTGTTTGTTATAAAGGTTTCCATTAAATTTGTTCTGTAAGCTTATTTCGTTGAATTAAGCAGTGTTATACCCAAAATAACACTTGTTTACAAGGAAATTAGCATCTTTGACTGTACACTTTGTTTGTAATAATAGTTTACATTAACTTTGTTCTTTTAATTTATTTCGTTGAATTAAGCAGTGGTATACCCAAAATAACATTTGTCTACATTGATATTAGCATCTTTAACTGTACATTTTCCTTCTCATAAAAGATTACATTAACTTCGTTCTGTTAATGTACTTCGTTGAATGAAGCAGTGTTATACCTAAAATAACACTCGTATACATTGATTTAAGTCTCCTGAACTGTACTCTTTGCTTGTTATAAAGGTTTACATTAACTTTGTTCTGTTAATGTTCTTCGTTGAATTTAGCAGTGTTATACCCAAAATAACACTTGTTTACAAGGTAATTATTATCTTTGACTGTACACTTTGCTCGTCATAATAGTTTACATTAACTTTGTTCTTTTAATTTATTTCGTTGAATTTAGCAGTGTTATACCCAAAATAACACTTGTCTACATTGATTTTAGCATCTTTAACTGTACACTTTGCTTGTTATAAAGGATTACATTAACTTTGTTCTGATAATTTAATTCGTGGAATGAAGCAGTATTATTCCCAAAATAACACTTGTATACATTGATTTTAGTCTTCTTAACTGTACACTTTGTTTGGTATAAAGGTTTACATTAACTTTGTTCTGTAAAATTATTTCGTTGAATTAAGCAGTGTTATACCAAAAATAACACATCTCTACATTGATATTAGCATCTTTAACTGTACACTTTGCTTCTTATAATGGATTACATTAACTTTGTTCTGTTAATTTAATTCGTGGAATGAAGCAGTATTATACCCAAAATAACACTTGTTTACAAGGTAATTAGCATCTTTGACTGTACACGTTGCTGGTTATAATAGTTTACATAAACTTTGTTCTATTAATTTAAGTCGTTTAGTTAAGCAGTGTTATACCAAAAATAACACTTGTTTACAAGGATTTTAGCAACTTTAACTGTAAACTTTTCTTGCTATAAAGGTTTCCATTAACTTTGTTCTGTAAATTCATTTCGTTGAATTAAGCAGTGTTATACCCAAAGTAACACTTTTCTACATTGATATTAGCATCTTTAACTGTACACTTTGCTTCTTATAAAGGTTTACATTAACTTTGTTCTGTTAATGTACTTCGTTGAATGAAGCAGTGTTATACCTAAAATAACACTCGTATACATTGATTTAAGTCTCCTTAACTGTACACTTTGCTTGTTATAAAGGTTTACATTAACTTTGTTCTGTTAATGTTCTTCGTTGAATTAAGCAGTGTTATGCCCAAAATAACACTTGTTTACAAGGTAATTAGCATCTTTGACTGTACACGTTGCTTGTTATAATAGTTTACATTAACTTTGTTCTTTTAATTTATTTCGTTGAATTAAGCAGTGTTATACCCAAAATAACACTTGCCTACATTGATTTTAGCATCTTTAACTGTACACATTGCTTCTTAAGAAGGTTTACATTAACTTTGTTCTGTTAATATATTTCATTGAAATAAAAAGAGTTATGCCCAAAATAACACTTGTATACACTGATTTTAGCATCTATAATAGTAGACTTTGCTTGTTATAAAGGTTTACATTAACTTTGTTGTGTTAATATATTTCTTTTAACTAAGCTGTGTTACACCCAAAATAACACTTGTTTACAATGATTTCTGCATCTTTAACTGTACACTTTGCTTGTTATAAAAGGTTACATTAACTTTGTTCTATTAATTTAAGTCGTTTACTTAAGCAGTGTTATCTATACCCAAAATAACATTTGTTTACAAGGTTTTTAGCCTGTTCAACGGTGCACTTTGCTTGTTATGACGGTTTGCATTAACTTTGTTCTGTAAATTTATTTCGCTGAATTAAGCAGTGTTATACCAAAAACAACACTTGTTTACGAGGATTTTAGCAACTTTAACAGTACACTCTCCTTTTAAGAAAGGTTAACATTAACTTTGTTCTGTTTATATATTTCGTTGAATATATTTCGTTGATATATTTCAAGTGTTATACCCAAAATAAAACTTGTTTACAAGGAAATTAGCAACTTTAACTGTACACTTTGCTTGTTATAATAGTTTACATTAACTTTGTTCTTTTAATTTATTTCGTTGAATTAAGCAGTGGTATACCCAAAATAACATTTGTCTACATTGATATTAGCATCTTTAACTGTACACTTTCCTTCTCATAAAAGATTACATTAACTTTGTTCTGTTGATTTAATTCGTGGAATGAAGCAGTATTATACCCAATATAACACTCGTATACATTGATTTAAGTCTCCTTAACTGTACACTTTGCTTGTTATAAAGGTTTACATTAACTTTGTTCTGTTAATGTACTTCGTTGAATTAAGCAGTGCTATACCCAAAATAACACTTGATTACAAGGATTTTAGCATCTTTGACTTTAAACTTTGCCTCTTATAAAGGTTTACATTAACTTTGTTCTGTTAATTTACGTCGTTTAATTAAACAGTGTTATACCTAAAATAACACTTGTATACATTGATTTTAGTCTTCTTAACTGTACACTTTGTTTGGTATAAAGGTTTACATTAACTTTGTTCTGTTAACTTATTTCGTGGAATGATGCAATGTTATACCCAAAATAACACTCGTATACATTGATTTTAGTCTTCTTAACTGTACACTTTGTTTGTTATAAAGGTTTAAATTAACTTTGTTCTGTTCATGTACTTCGTTGAATTAAGCAGTGTTATACCCAAAATAACACTTGTTTACAAGGAATTTAGCATCTTTGACAGTACACTTTGCTTGTTATAATAGTTTGCATTAACTTTGTCCTGTTAATATATTTCATTGAATTAAGAAGTGTTATACCAAAAATAACACTAGTTTACAAGGATTTTAGAAACTTTAACTGTACACTTTGTTTGTTATAAAGGTTTCCATTAAATTTGTTCTGTAAGCTTATTTCGTTGAATTAAGCAGTGTTATACCCAAAATAACACTTGTTTACAAGGAAATTAGCATCTTTGACTGTACACTTTGTTTGTAATAATAGTTTACATTAACTTTGTTCTTTTAATTTATTTCGTTGAATTAAGCAGTGGTATACCCAAAATAACATTTGTCTACATTGATATTAGCATCTTTAACTGTACACTTTCCTTCTCATAAAAGATTACATTAACTTCGTTCTGTTAATGTACTTCGTTGAATGAAGCAGTGTTATACCTAAAATAACACTCGTATACATTGATTTAAGTCTCCTGAACTGTACTCTTTGCTTGTTATAAAGGTTTACATTAACTTTGTTCTGTTAATGTTCTTCGTTGAATTTAGCAGTGTTATACCCAAAATAACACTTGTTTACAAGGTAATTATTATCTTTGACTGTACACTTTGCTCGTCATAATAGTTTACATTAACTTTGTTCTTTTAATTTATTTCGTTGAATTTAGCAGTGTTATACCCAAAATAACACTTGTCTACATTGATTTTAGCATCTTTAACTGTACACTTTGCTTGTTATAAAGGATTACATTAACTTTGTTCTGATAATTTAATTCGTGGAATGAAGCAGTATTATTCCCAAAATAACACTTGTATACATTGATTTTAGTCTTCTTAACTGTACACTTTGTTTGGTATAAAGGTTTACATTAACTTTGTTCTGTAAAATTATTTCGTTGAATTAAGCAGTGTTATACCAAAAATAACACATCTCTACATTGATATTAGCATCTTTAACTGTACACTTTGCTTCTTATAATGGATTACATTAACTTTGTTCTGTTAATTTAATTCGTGGAATGAAGCAGTATTATACCCAAAATAAAACTTGTATACATTGATTCTAGACCCCTTAACTGTACACTTTGTTTGGTATAAAGGTTTACATTAACTTTGTTCTGTTAACTTATTTCGTTGAATGAAGCAATGTTATACCCAAAATAACACTCGTATACATTGATTTTAGTCTTCTTAACTGTACACTTTGTTTGTTATAATAGCTTACATTAACTTTGTTCTGTTAATTTATTGTGTGAATTAAGCAGTGTTATACCAAAAATAACATTTGTCTACATTGATATTAGCATCTTTAATTGTACACTTTGCTTGTTATAAAGGATTACATTAACTTTGTTCTGATAATTTAATTCGTGGAATGAAGCGGTATTATTCCCAAAATAACACTTGTATAGATTGATTTTAGTTTCCTTATTTTTACACTTTATCTGTTATAAAGGTTTCCATTAACTTCGTTCTGTTAATTTATTTCGTTGAATGAAGCAGTTTTATACCCAAAATAACACATGTTTACAAGGATTTTAGCAACTTTAACTGTACACTTTGCTTCTTAAGAAGGTTTACATTAACTTTGTTCTGTTAATATATTTCTTTGAATTAAGCAGTGTTATACCCAAAATAACACTTGTTTACAAGGAATTTAGCATCTTTGACTGTACACTTTGCTTGTTAAAATAGCTTACATTAACTTTGTTCTGTTAATTTAATTCGTGGAATGAAGCAGTATTATACCCAAAATAAAACTTGTATACATTGATTTTAGACTCCTTAACTGTGCACTTTATCTGTTATAAAGGTTTCCATTAGCTTTGTTCTGTTAATTTATTTCGTTGAATTAAGCAGTGTTATACCCAAAATAACATTTGTCTACATTGATATTAGCATCTTTAACTGTACACTTTGCTTGTTATAAAGGATTACATTAACTTTGTTCTGATAATT
This sequence comes from Aurelia sp. 3 sensu Dawson et al. (2005), assembly GCA_964020215.1. Classification (NCBI taxonomy): domain Eukaryota; kingdom Metazoa; phylum Cnidaria; class Scyphozoa; order Semaeostomeae; family Ulmaridae; genus Aurelia; species Aurelia sp. 3 sensu Dawson et al. (2005). Next base: position 15,882,590 of record OZ026572.1, read on the forward strand.
TAATACGTGGAATGAAGCAGTATTATTCCTAAAATAACAATTGTATACATTGATTTTAGTCTCCTTATTTTTACACTTTATCTGTTATAAAGGTTTCATTAACTTTGTTCTGTTAATATATTTCGTTGAATTAAGCAGTGTTATACCAAAAAAAGACTTGTATACACTGATTTTAGCATCTTTAATAGTAGACTTTGCTGGTTATAAAGGTTTACATTAACTTTGTTGTGTTAATATATTTCGTTTAATTAAGCTGTGTCACACCCAAAATAACACTTGTTTACAAGGATTTTAGCAACTTTAACTGCACACTTTGCTTGTTATAAAGATTTGCATTAAATTTGTTCTGTAAATTTATTTTTTTGAATTAAGCAGTGCTATATCCAAAATACCACTTCTCTACATTGATATTAGCATCTTTAACTGTACACTTTGCTTCTTATAAAGGATTACATTAACTTTGTTCTGTTAATTTATCTCGTTGAATGAAGCAGTGTTATACAAAAAAAGCACTTGCATACATTGATTTTAGTCTCCTTAACTGTACACTTTGTTTGGTATAAAGGTTTACATTAACTTTGTTCTGTTAACTTATTTCGTTGAATGAAGCAACGTTATACCCAAAATAACACTCGTATACATTGATTTTAGTCTTCTTAACTGTACACTTTGTTTGTTATAAAGGTTTACATTGACTTTGTTCTGTTAATGTACTTCGTTGAATTAAGCAGTGTTATACTCAAAATAACACTTGTTTACAAGAAATTTAGCATCTTTCACTGTACACTTTGCTTGTTATAATAGCTTACATTAACTTTGTCCTGTTAATATATTTCGTTGAATTAAGAAGTGTTATACCAAAAATAACACTTTTTTACAAGGATTTTAGCAACTTTAACAGTACACTTTGCTTGTTATAAAGGTTTCCATTAAAATTGTTCTGTAAATTTATTTCGTTGAATTAAGCAGTGTTATACCCAAAATAACACTTGTTTACAAGGAAATTAGCATCTTTGACTGTACACTTTGCTTGTTATAATAGTTTACATTAACTTTGTTCTTTTAATTTATTTCGTTGAATTAAGCAGTGGTATTCGAAAAATAACATTTGTCTACATTGATATTAGCATCTTTATCTGTACACTTTGATGGTTATAAAGGATTACATTAACATTGTTCTGTTAATTTAATTCCAGGAATGAAGCAGTATTATACCCAAAATAACACTTGTATACATTGATTTTAGACTCCTTAACTGTACACTTTATCTGTTATAAAGGTTTCCATTAGCTTTGTTCTGTTAAATTATTTCGTTGAATCAAGCAGAAATACTCAAAATAACACTTCTCTACATTGATATTAGCATCTTTAACTGTACACTTTGATTCTTATAAAGGATTACATTAACTTTGTTCTGTTAATTGAATTCGTGGAATGAAGCAGTATTATACCCAAAATAACACTTGTATACATTGATTTTAGACTCCTTAACTGTACACTTTATCTGTTATAAAGGTTTCCGTTAACTTTGTTCTGTTAATTTATTTCGTTGAATTAAGCAGTGTTACACCCAAAATAACGTTTGTTTACATTGATATTAGCATCTTGACTGTACACTTTGCTTCTTATAAAGGTTTACATTAACTTTGTTCTGTTAATTTAATTCGTGGAATGAAGCAGTATTATACCCAAAATAACACTTGTATACATTGATTTTAGACTCCTTAACTGTACACTTTATCTGTTATAAAGGTTTCCATTAACTTTGTTCTGTTAATTTATCTCGTTGAATGAAGCAGTGTTATACAAAAAATAGCACTTGTATACATTGATTTTAGTCTCCTTAACTGTACACTTTGTTTGGTATAAAGGTTTACATTAACTTTGTTCTGTTAACTTATTTCGTTGAATGAAGCAATGTTATACCCAAAATAACACTCGTATATATTGATTTTAGTCTTCTTAACTGTACACTTTGTTTGTTATAAAGGTTTACATTAACTTTGTTCTGTTAATGTACTTCGTTGAATTAAGCAGTGTTATACCCAAAATAACACTTGTTTACAAGAAATTTAGCATCTTTGACTGTACACTTTGCTTGTTATAATAGCTTACATTAACTTTGTTCTGTTAATTTATTTCGTTGAATTAAGCAGTGTTATACCCAAAATAACATTTGTCTACATTGATATTAGCATCTTTAACTGTACACTTTGCTTTTTATAAAGGATTACATTAACTTTGTTCTGATAATTTAATTCGTGGAATGAAGCAGTATTATTCCCAAAATAACACTTGTATACATTGATTTTAGTCTCCTTATTTTTACACTTTATCTGTTATAAAGGTTTCCATTAACTTTGTTCTGTTAATTTATTTCGTTGAATGAAGCAGTTTTATACCCAAAATAACACATGTTTACAAGGATTTTAGCAACTTTAACTGTACACTTTGCTTCTTAAGAAGGTTTACATTAAGTTTGTTCTGTTAATATATTTCGTTGAATTAAGCAGTGTTATACCAAAAATAAGACTTGTATACACTGATTTTAGCATCTTTAATAATAGACTTTGCTTGTTATAAAGGTTTACATTAACTTTGTTGTGTTAATATATTTCGTTTAATTAAGCTGTGTCACACCCAAAATAACACTTGTTTACAAGGATTTTAGCAACTTTAACTGCACACTTTGCTTGTTATAAAGATTTGCATTAAATTTGTTCTGTAAATTTATTTTTTTGAATTAAGCAGTGCTATATCCAAAATACCACTTCTCTACATTGATATTAGCATCTTTAACTGTACACTTTGCTTCTTATAAAGGATTACATTAACTTTGTTCTGTTAATTTATCTCGTTGAATGAAGCAGTGTTATACAAAAAAGGCACTTGCATACATTGATTTTAGTCTCCTTAACTGTACACTTTGTTTGGTATAAAGGTTTACATTAACTTTGTTCTGTTAACTTATTTCGTTGAATGAAGCAATGTTATACCCAAAATAACACTCGTATATATTGATTTTAGTCTTCTTAACTGTACACTTTGTTTGTTATAAAGGTTTACATTAACTTTGTTCTGTTAATGTACTTCGTTGAATTAAGCAGTGTTATACCCAAAATAACACTTGTTTACAAGAAATTTAGCATCTTTGACTGTACACTTTGCTTGTTATAATAGCTTACATTAACTTTGTTCTGTTAATTTATTTCGTTGAATTAAGCAGTGTTATACCCAAAATAACATTTGTCTACATTGATATTAGCATCTTTAACTGTACACTTTGCTTTTTATAAAGGATTACATTAACTTTGTTCTGATAATTTAATTCGTGGAATGAAGCAGTATTATTCCCAAAATAACACTTGTATACATTGATTTTAGTCTCCTTATTTTTACACTTTATCTGTTATAAAGGTTTCCATTAACTTTGTTCTGTTAATTTATTTCGTTGAATGAAGCAGTTTTATACCAAAAAAAACACATGTTTACAAGGATTTTAGCAACTTTAACTGTACACTTTGCTTCTTAAGAAGGTTTACATTAACTTTGTTCTGTTAATATATTTCGTTGAATTCAGCAGTGTTATACCAAAAATAAGACTTGTATACACTGATTTTAGCATCTTTATTAGTAGACTTTGCTTGTTATAAAGGTTTACATTAACTTTGTTGTGTTAATATATTTCGTTTAATTAAGCTGTGTTACACCCAAAATAACACTTGTTTACAAGGATTTTAGAAATTTTAACTGCACATTTTGCTTTTTATAAAGATTTCAATTAAATTTGTTCTGTAGATTTATTTTTTTGAATTAAGCAGTTCTATACCCAAAATACCACTTCTCTATATTGATATTAGCATCTTTCACTGTACACTTTGCTTCTTATAAAGGATTACATTAACTTTGTTCTGTTAATTTATCTCGTTGAATGAAGCAGTTTTATAGCCAAAATAACACTTGTTTACAAGGATTTTAGCAACTTTAACTGTACACTTTGCTTCTTAAGAAGGTTTACATTAACTTTGTTCTGTAAATTTATTTCGTTGAATTAAGCAGTGTTATACCAAAAATAACACATCTCTACACTGATATTAGCATCCTTAACTGTACACTTTGCTTCTTATAATTGATTACATTAACTTTGTTCTGTTAATTTAATTCGTGGAATGAAGCAGTATTATACCCAAAATAACATTTATCTACATTGATATTAGCATCCTTAACTGTACACTTTGCTTGTTATAAAGGATTACATTAACTTTGTTCTGATAATTTAATTCGTGGAATGAAGCAGTATTATTCCCAAAATAACACTTGTATACATTGATTTTAGTCTCCTTATTTTTACACTTTATCTGTTATAAAGGTTTCGATTAACTTTGTTCTGTTAATTTATTTCGTTGAATGAAGCAGTTTCATACCCAAAATAACAAATGTTTACAAGGATTTTAGCAACTTTAACTGTACACTTTGCTTCTTAAGAAGGTTTACATTAAGTTTGTTCTGTTAATATATTTCGTTGAATTAAGCAGTGTTATACCAAAAATAAGACTTGTATACACTGATTTTAGCATCTTTAATAATAGACTTTGCTTGTTATAAAGGTTTACATTAACTTTGTTGTGTTAATATATTTCGTTTAATTAAGCTGTGTCACACCCAAAATAACACTTGTTTACAAGGATTTTAGCAACTTTAACTGCACACTTTGCTTGTTATAAAGATTTCCATTAAATTTGTTCTGTAAATTTATTTTTTTGAATTAAGCAGTGCTATACCCAAAATACCACTTCTCTACATTGATATTAGCATCTTTAACTGTATACTTTGCTTCTTATAAAGGATTACATTAACTTTGTTCTGTTAATTTATCTCGTTGAATGAAGCAGTGTTATACAAAAAAAGCACTTGCATACATTGATTTTAGTCTCCTTAACTGTACACTTTGTTTCGTATAAAGGTTTACATTAACTTTGTTCTGTTAACTTATTTCGTTGAATGAAGCAATGTTATACCCAAAATAACACTCGTATACATTGATTTTAGTCTTCTTAACTGTACACTTTGTTTGTTATAAAGGTTTACATTAACTTTGTTCTGTTAATGTACTTCGTCGAATTAAGCAGTGTTATACCCAAAATAACACTTGTTTACAAGAAATTTAGCATCTTTGACTGTACACTTTGCTTGTTATAATAGCTTACATTAACTTTGTCCTTTTAATATATTTCGTTGAATTAAGAAGTGTTATACCAAAAATAACACTTGTTTACAAGGATTTTAGCAACTTTAACAGTACACTTTGCTTGTTATAAAGGATTCCATTAAATTTGTTCTGTAAATTTATTTCGTTGAATTAAGCAGAGTTATACCCAAAATAACACTTGTTTACAAGGAAATTAGCAACTTTGACTGTACACTTTGCTTGTTATAATAGTTTACATTAACTTTGTTCTTTTAATTTATTTCGTTGAGTTGAATTAAGCAGTGGTATACCAAAGATAACATTTGTCTACATTGATATTAGCATATTTAACTGTACACTTTGCTTCTTATAATGGATTACATTAACTTTGTTCTGTTAATTTAATTCGTGGAATGAAGCAGTATTATACCCAAAATAAAACTTGTATACATTGATTTTAGACTCCTTAACTGTACACTTTATCTGTTATAAAGGTATCCATTAGCTTTGTTCTGCTAATTTATTTCGTTGAATTAAGCAGTGTTATACCCAAAATAACATTTGTCTACATTAATATTAGCATCTTTAACTGTACACTTTGCTTGTGATAAAGGATTACATTAACTTTGTTCTGATAATTTAATTCGTGGAATGAAGCAGTATTATTCCCAAAATAACACTTGTATACATTGATTTTAGTCTCCTTATTTTTACACTTTATCTGTTATAAAGGTTTCCATTAACTTTGTTCTGTTAATTTATTTCGTTGGATGAAGCAGTTTTATACCAAAAATAACACATGTTTACAAGGATTTTAGCAACTTTAACTGTACACTTTGCTTTTTAAGAAGGTTTACATTAACTTTGTTCTGTTAATATATCTCGTTGAATTAAGCAGTGTTATGCCAAAAATATGACTTGTATACACTGATTTTAGCATCTTTAATAGTAGACTTTGCTAGTTATAAAGGTTTACATTTACTTTGTTGTGTTAATATATTTCGTTTAATTAAGCTGTGTTACACCCAAAATAACACTTCTTTACAAGAATTTTAGCAACTTTAACTGCACACTTTGCTTGTTATAAAGATTTCCATTAGATTTGTTCTGTAAATTTAATTTTTTGAATTAAGCAGTGCTATACCCAAAATACCACTTCTCTACATTGATATCAACATCTTTAACTGTACACTTTGCTTCCTATAAAGGATTACATTAACTTTGTTCTGTTAATTTATCTCGTTGAATGAAGCAGTGTTATACAAAAAATAGCACTTGTATACATTGATTTTAGTCTCCTTAACTGTACACTTTGTTTGGTATAAAGGTTTACATCAACTTTGTTCTGTTAACTTTTTGCGTTGAATGAAGCAATGTTATACCCAAAAAAACACTCGTATACATTGATTTTAGTCTCCTTAAATGTACAGTTTGCTTGTTATAAAGGTTTACATTAACTTTGTTCTGTTAATGTACTTCGTTGAATTAAGCAGTGCTATACCCAAAATAACACTTTATTACAAGGTTTTTAGCATCTTTAACTGTGCACTTTGCTTGTTTTAAAGATTTGCATTAACTTTGTTCTGCTAAATTATTTTGCTGAATTAAGCAGTGTTATACCAAAAATAACACTTGTTTAGAAGGATTTTAGCATCTTTATCTGTACACTTTGCTTGTTATGAAGGTTTGCATTAACTTTGTTCTGTAAATTTTTTTCGCTGAATTAAGCAGGGTTATACCCAAAGTAACACTTGTTTTGAAGGGTTTTAGCATCTTTATCTGTACACTTTGCTTGTTATGAAGGTTTGCATTAACTTTTTTTCTGTAAATTTATTTCGTTGAATTAAGCAGTGTTATACCAAAAATAACACTTGTTTACAAGGATTTTAGCAACTTTAACTGTACACTTTGCTTGTTATAAAGGTTTGCATTAACTTATTTCTGTAAATTTACTTCGTTGAATTAAGCTGTGTTATACCCAAAATAACACTCGTATACATTGATTTTAGACTCCTTAACTGTACACTTTATCTGTTATAAAGGTTTCCATTATCTTCGCTCTGTTAATTTATTTCGTTGAATTAAGCAGTGTTATACCCAAAATAACACTCGTATACATAGATTTTAGTCTTTTTAAATGTAAACTTTGTTTGTTATAAAGGTTTATATTAACTTTGTTCTGTTAATATACGTCGTTGAATTAAGCAGTGCTAAACCCGAAATAACACTTGATTACAAGGATTTTAGCATCTTCGACCGTAAACTTTGCCTCCTATAAAGGTTTGCATTAACTTTGTTCTTTAAATTTTTTTCGCTGAATTAAGCAGGGTCATACCAAAAATAACACTTGTTTAGAAGGATTTTAGCAACTTTAACTGTACACTTTGCTTGTCATAAAGGTTTGCATTAACTTATTTCTGTAAATTTATTTCGTTTAATTAAGCTGTGTTATACCCAAAATAACACTCGTATACATTGATTTTAGACTACTTAACTGTACACTTTATCTGTTATAAAGGATTCCATTATCTTTGCTCTTTTAATTTATTTCGTTGAATTAAGCAGTGTTATACCCAAAATAACACTCGTATACATAGATTTTAGTCTCCTTAAATGTAAACTTTGTTTGTTATAAAGGTTTACATTAACTTTTTTCTGTTAATGTACTTCGTTGAATTAAGCAGTGCTATACCCGAAATAACACTTGATTACAAGGATTTTAGCATCTTCGACCGTAAACTTTGCCTCTTATTAAGGTTTACATTAACTTTGTTCTGTTAATTTACGTCGTTTAATTAAACAGTGTTATACCTAAAATAATACTTGTTTACATTGATTTTAGTCTCATTGACTGTACACTTGGCTTGTTATAAAGGTTTGCATTAACTTATTTCTCTAAATTTAATTCGTTGGATTAAGCAGTGTTATACCCAAAATAACACTTGTATACATTTCTTTTAGCATCTTTGACTGTACACATGGCTTGTTTTTGAATGTTTGCATTAACTTTGTTCTGTTAATTTATTTCGTTGAATAAACCAATGTTATACCCAAAATAACGCTCGTATACATTGATTTAAGTCTCCTTAACTGTACACTTTGCTTGTTATAAAGGTTTACATTAACTTTGTTCTGTTAATTTAAGTCGTTTACTTAAGCAGTGTTATACCCAAAATAACACTTGTTTAGAAGGATTTTAGCATCTTTATCTGTACACTTTGCTTGTTATGAAGGTTTCCATTAGCGTTGTTCTGTTAATTTATTTCGTTGAATTAAGCAGTGTTATACCCAAAATAACATTTGTCTAAATTGATATTAGCATCTTTAACTGTACATTTTGCTTCTTATAAAGGATTACATTAACTTTGTTCTGTTAATTTTATTCGTGGAATGAAGCAGTATTTTCCCAAAATAACACTTGCATACATTGATTGTAGTCTCCTTAACTTTACACTTTATCTGTTATAAAGGTTTCCATTAACTTTGTTCGGTTAATTTATTTCGTTGAAAGAAGCAGTGTTATACTCAAAATAGCACTTGTATACATTGATTTTAGTCTTCTATACAATAAACTTTGTTTGGTATAAAGGTTTACATTAACTTTGTTCTGTTAATGTACTTCGTTGAATTAAGCAGTGTTATACCCAAAATAACACTTGTTTAGAAGGAATTTAGCATCTTTGACTGTACAGTTTGCTTGTTATAAAGGATTACATTAGCTTTGTTCTGTTAATTTATTTCGTGGAATGAAGCAGTATTAAAGCTAAAATAACACTTGTTTACATTGATTTTAGTCTTATTAGCTGTACACTTTATCTGTTATAAAGGTTTGCATTAACGTTGTTCTGTTCATATATTTCATTGAATTAACACTGCAACGTAAGCAGAGTTATACCAAAAATAACACTTGTTCACAAGGATTTTAGCATCTTTAATAGTTGACTTTGCTTGTTATAAAGGTTTACATTAACTTTGTTCTGTTAATATGTTTCGTTTAACTAAGCTGTGTTACACCCAAAATAACACTTGTTTACATTGATTTTAGTCTCCTTAACTGTACACTTTGCTTCTGATAAAGGATTACATTAAATTTGTTCTGTTAATTTAATTCGTGGAATGAAGCAATATTATACCCAAAATAACACTTGTATACATTGATTTTAGTCTCCTTAACTGTACAATTTGTTTGGTATAAAGGTTTACATTAACTTTGTTCTGTTACCTTAATTCGTTGAATGAAGCAATGTTATACCCAAAATAACACTCGTATACATAGATTTTAGTCTTCTTAAGTGTAAACTTTGTTTGTTATAAAGGTTTACATTAACTTTGTTCCGTTAATGTACTTCGTTGAATTAAGCAGTGCTATACCCAAAATATCACTTGATTACAAGGGTTTTATCATCTTTGACTGTAAACTTTGCCTCTCATAAAGGTTTACATTAACTTGGTTTTGTTAATTTACGTCGTTTAATTAAACAGTGTTATACCTAAAACAACGCTTGTTTACATTGATTTTAGTCTCATTGACTGTACACTTGGCTTTTTATAAAGGTTCCCATTAACTTTGTTCTGTTAATTTATTTCGTTGAATGAAGCAATGTTATACCCTAAATAACACTGGTATACATTGATTTTAGTCTCCTTAAATGTACACTTTGTTTGTTATAAAGGTTTACATTAACTTTGTTCTGTTAATGTACTTCGTTGAATTAAGCAGTGCTATACCCAAAATAACACTTGATTACAAGGATTGTAGCATCTTTTACTGTAAACTTTGCCTCTTATAAAGGTTTACAATAACTTTGTTCTGTTAATTTACGTCGTTTAATTAAACAGTGTTATACCTAAAATAACACTTGTTTACATTGATTTTAGTCTCATTGACTGTACACTTGGCTTGTTATAAAGGTTTCCATTACCTTTGTTCTGTTAATTTATTTCGTTGAATGAAGCAGTGTTATACCCAAAATAACACTTGTCTACATTGATTTTAGCATCTTTAACTGTAAACTTTGCTTCTTAAGAAGGTTTACATTAACTTTGTTCTGTTAATATTTTTCGTTGAATTAAGCAGTGTTATAACGAAAATTACACTTGTTTACAAAGATTTTAGCATCTTTAACTGTATACTTTGCTGGTTATAAAAGTTTACATTAACTTTGTTCTGCTAATTTATTTTGCTGAATTAAGCAGTGTTATACCCAAAATAACACTTGTTTAGAAGGATTTTAGCATCTTTGTCTGTACACTTTGCTTGTTATGAATGTTTGCATTAAATTTTTCTGTAAATCTATTTCGTTGAATTAAGCAGTGTTACACCTAAAATAACACTTGCTTACAAGGATTTGAGCAACCTTAACTGTTCACTTTGCTTCTTAGGAAGGTTTACATTAACTTTGTTCCGTTAATATATTTCGTTGAACTAAACAGTATTATACCCGAAATAACACTTGTTTACAAGGTTTTTAGCATCTTTAACTGTGCACTTTGCTTGTTTTAAAGATTTGCATTAACTTTGTTCTGTAAACTTTTTTCGTTCAATTAAACAGTGTTATACCCAAAATAACACTTGTATACATTGATTTTAGCATCTTTAACTGTACACTTGGCTTGTTATAAAGGTTTCCATTAACTTTGTTCTGTTAATACATTTCGTTGAATGAAGCAGTGTTATACCCAAAATAACACTTGTATACATTGATTTTAGTCTCCTTAACTGTACACTTTGTTTGGTACAAAGGTTTACATAAACTTTGTTCTGTTAACTTATTTCGTTCAATGAAGCAATGTTATACCAAAAATAACACTCGTATACATTGATTTTAGTCTCCTTAACTGTACACTTTGTTAGTTATAAAGGTTTATGTTAACTTTGTTCTGTTAATGTTCTTCGTTTATTAAGCAGTGTTTTACCCAAAATAACACTTGTTTACAAAGATTTTAGCATCTTTAACTGTACACTTTGCTTGTTTTAAAGATTTGCAATAACTTTGTTCTGCTGATTTATTTTGCTGAATTAAGCAGTGTTGTACCCAAAATAACACTTGTTTAGAGGGATTTTAGCATCTTTATCTGTACACTTTGCTTGTTATGAAGGTTTGCATTAACTTTGTTCTGTAAATTTATTTTGTTGAATTAAGTAGTGTTATACCCAAAATAACACTCGTGTACATTGACTTAAGTCTCTTTAACTTTACACTTTGCTTGTTACAAATTTTTAAATTAACTTTGTTCTCTTAATGTACTTCGTTGAATTAAGCAGTCTTATACCCAAAATAACACTTGTTTACAAGGAATTTAGCATCTTTGACTTTACACTTTGCTTGTTATAATAGTTTACATTAACTTTGTTCTGTTGATATTTTTCGTTGAATTAAGCAGTGTTATGCCCAACCTAACACTTGTCCACATTGATTTTAGCATCTTTAACTGTACACTTTTTTTCTTAAGAAGGTTTACATTAACTTTGTTCTTTTACCTTATTTCGTTAAATGAAGCAATGTTATATCAAAATAACACTCGTATACATTGATTTTAGTCCCCTTAACTGTACACTTTGTTTGTCATAAAGGTTTATATTAACTTTGTTCTCTTAATGTTCTTCGTTGAATTAAGCAGTGTTATACCCAAAATAACACTTGTTTAGAAGGATATTTGCATCTTTATCTGTACACTATGCTTGTTATGAAGGACTGCATTAACTATCTTCTGTAAATTTATTTCGTTGCATTAAGCAGCGTTATACCAAAAACAACACTTGTTTGCGAAGATTTTGGCAACTTTAACAGTACCCTTTCATTCTAATAAAGGTTAACATTAACTTTGTTCTGTTAATATATTTCGTTCAAGTAAGCAGTGTTATACCCAAAATAACACTTGTATACATTGATTTTAGCATCTTTAACTGTACACTTGGCTTGTTATAAAGGTTTCAATTAACTTTGTTCTGTTAATTTATTTCGTTGAATGAAGCAGTGTTATACCCAAAATGACACTCATATGCATTGATTTTAGTCCACTTAACTGTACACTTTGTTTGTTATAAAGGTTTATATTAACTTTGTTCTGTTAATGTTCATCGTTGAATTAAGCAGTGTTTTACCCAAAATAACACTTGTTTACAAAGATTTTAGCATCTTTAACTGTACACTTTGCTTGTTTTAAAGATTTGCAATAACTTTGTTCTGCTGATTTATTTTGCTGAATTAAGCAGTGTTGTACCCAAAATAACACTTGTTTAGAGGGATTTTAGCATCTTTATCTGTACACTTTGCTTGTTATGAAGGTTTGCATTAACTTTGTTCTGTAAATTTATTTTGTTGAATTAAGCAGTGTTATACCCAAAATAACACTCGTGTACATTGACTTAAGTCTCTTTAACTTTACACTTTGCTTGTTACAAAGGTTTAAATTAACTTTGTTCTCTTAATGTACTTCGTTGAATTAAGCAGTCTTATACCCAAAATAACACTTGTTTACAAGGAATTTAGCATCTTTGACTTTACACTTTGCTTGTTATAATAGTTTACATTAACTTTGTTCTGTTGATATTTTTCGTTGAATTAAGCAGTGTTATGCCCAACCTAACACTTGTCCACATTGATTTTAGCATCTTTAACTGTACACTTTTTTTCTTAAGAAGGTTTACATTAACTTTGTTCTTTTACCTTATTTCGTTAAATGAAGCAATGTTATATCAAAATAACACTCGTATACATTGATTTTAGTCCCCTTAACTGTACACTTTGTTTGTCATAAAGGTTTATATTAACTTTGTTCTCTTAATGTTCTTCGTTGAATTAAGCAGTGTTATACCCAAAATAACACTTGTTTAGAAGGATATTTGTATCTTTATCTGTACACTATGCTTGTTATGAAGGACTGCATTAACTATCTTCTGTGAATTTATTTCGTTGCATTAAGCAGTGTTATACCAAAAACAACACTTGTTTGCGAAGATTTTAGCAACTTTAACAGTACCCTTTCGTTCTAATAAAGGTTAACATTAACTTTGTTCTGTTAATATATTTCGTTCAAGTAAGCAGTGTTATACCCAAAATAACACTTGTATACATTGATTTTAGCATCTTTAACTGTACACTTGGCTTGTTATAAAGGTTTCAATTAACTTTGTTCTGTTAATTTATTTCGTTGAATGAAGCAGTGTTATACCCAAAATGACACTCGTATACATTGATTTTAGTCCACTTAACTGTACACTTTGTTTGTTATAAAGGTTTATATTAACTTTGTTCTGTTAATGTTCTTCGTTGAATTAAGCAGTGTTATACCCAAAATAACACTTGTTTACAAAGATTTTAGCAGCTTTAACTGCACACTTTGCTGGTTATAAAAGTTTACATTAGCTTTGTTCTATTAATTTAAGTCGTTTACTTAAGCAGTGTTATACCAAAAATAACAATTGTTAACAATGTTTTTAGCGTCTTTCACAGCGCTCTTTGCTTGTTTTAAAGATTTGCATTAACTTTGTTCTGCTAATTTATTTTGCTGAATTAAGCAGTGTTACACCCAAAATAACACTTGTATACATTGCTTTTAGCATCTTTTACTGTACACATGGCTTGTTTTTGAAGGTTTTGCATTAACTTTGTTCTGTTAATTTATTTCGAAGAATGAAACAGTGTTATACCCAAAATAACACTTGTCTACATTGATTTTAGCATCTTTAACTGTACACTTTGCTTCTTAAGAAGGTTTACATTAACTTTGTTCCGTTAATATATTTCGTTGAATTAAACAGTGTTATGCCCAAAATAACACTTCTCTACATTGATTTTACCATCTTTAAGTGTACACTTTGCTTCTTAAGAAGGTTTACATTAACTTTGTTCTGTTAAGATATTTCGTTGAATTAAGCAGTGTTATACCAAAAATAACACTTGTATACACTGCTTTTAGCATCTTTAATAGTTGACTTTGCTTGTTAGAAAGGTTTACATTGACTTTGTTCTATTAATTTAAGTCGTTACTTAAGCAGTGTTATACCCAAAATAACACTTGTTTACAAGGCTTTTAGCATCTTTAACTGTGCACTTTGCTTGTTATGAAGGTTTGCATTAACTTTGTTCTGCAAATTTATTTCCTCGAATTAAGCAGTGTTATACCAAAAACAACACTTGTTTGCGAGGATTTTAGCTTTTCTAACAGTACCCTTTCCTTCTAATAAAGGTTAACATTAACTTTTGTTCTGTTAATATATTTCGTTCATTTAAGCAGTGTTATACCCAAAATAACACTTGTATACAATGATTTTAGCATCTTTAACTGTACACTTGGCTTGTTATAAAGGTTTCCATTAACTTTGTTCTGTTAATTTATTTCGTTGAACGAAGCAGTGTTATACCCAAAATAACACTTGAATACATTGATTTTAGTCTCCTTAACTGTACACTTTCTTTGTTATAAAGGTTTATATTAACTTTGTTCTGTTAATGTTCTTCGTTGAATTAAGCAGTGTTGTACCCAAAATAGCACTTGTATACATTGCTTTTAGGATCTTTTTCTGTACACATGGCTTGTTTTTGAAGGTTTGCATTAACTTTGCTCTGTTAATTTATTTCGATGAATGAAACAATGTTATACCCAAAATAACACTCGTATACATTGATTTAAGTCTCCTTAACTATACACTTTGCTTGTTATAAAGGTTTACATTAACTTTGTTCTCTTAATGTACTTCGTTGAATTAAGCAGTGTTATACCAAAAATAACACTTGTATACGCTGATTTTAGCATCTTTAATTATTGACGTTGCTTGTTATAAAGGTTTACATTAACTTTGTTCTATTAATTTATGTCGTTACTTAAGCAGTGTTATACCCAAAATAACACTTGTTTACAAGGTTTTTAGCATCTTTAACTGTGCACTTTGTTTGTTTTAAAGATTTGCATTAACTTTGTTCTGCTAATTTATTTTGCTGAGTTAAGCAGTGTTATACCAAACATAACACTTGTTTAGAAGGATTTTAGCATCTTTATCTGTACACTTTGCTTGTTATGAAGGTTTGCATTAACTATGTTCTGCAAATTTATTTCGTTGAATTAAGCAGTGTTATACCAAAAACAACACTTGTTTCGACGATTTTAGCAATTTTAACAGTACCCTTTCCTTCTAATAAAGGTTAACATTAACTTTGTTCTGTTAATATATTTCGTTGAATTAAGCAGTGTTATACCCAAAATAACACTTGTTTACAATGATTTTAGCATCTTTAACTGTACACTTTGCTGGTTATAAAAGTTTACATTAACTTTGTTCTGTTAATTTATTTTGCTGAATTAAGCAGTGTTATACCCGAAATAACACTTGTTTAGAAGGATTTTAGCAACTTTATTTGTACACTTTGCTTGTTATGAAGGTTTGCATTTACTTTGTTCTGTAAATTCATTTCTTTGAATTAAGCAGTCTTATACCAAAAACAACGCTTGTTTACGAGGATTTTAGCAATTTTAACAGTACCCTTTCCTTCTAATAAAGGTTAACATTAACTTTGTTCTGCAAATTCATTTCGTTGAATGAAGCAGTGTTATACCCAAAATAACACTTGTATACATTGATTTTAGTCTCCTTAACTGTACACTTTGTTTGTTGTAAAGGTTTATATTAACTTTGTTCTGTTAATGTACTGCGTTGAATTAAGCAGTGCTATACCCAAAGTAACACTTGATTACAAGGGTTTTAGCATCTTTGACTGTAAACTTTGCCTCTTATAAAGGTTTACATTAACTTTGTTTTGTTAATTCACGTCGTTTAATTAAACAGTGTTATACCTAAAATAACACTTGTTTACATTGATTTTAGTCTCATTGACTGTACACTTGGCTTGTTATAAAGGTTTCCATTAACTTTGTTCTGTTAATTTATTTCGTTGAATGAAGGAGTGTTATACCCAAAATAACACTTGTATACATTGATTTTAGTCTCCTTAACTGTACACTTTGTTTGTTATAAAGGTTTACATTAACTTTGTTCTGTTAATTTACGTCGTTTAATTAAACAGTGTTATACCGAAAATAACACTTGTTTACATTGATTTTAGTCTCATTAGCTTTACACTTAATCTGTTATAAAGGTTTCCATTAACTTTGTTCTGTTCAAATATTTCATTGAATTAACACTGCAACGTAAGCAGTGTTATACCAAAAATAACACTTCTTTACAAGGATTTTAGCAACTTTAACTGTACATTTTGCTCGTTAAAAAGGTTTGCATTAACTTTGTTCTGTAAATTTATTTCGTTGAATTAAGCAGTGTTATACCAAAAATAACACTTGTTTACAAGGATTTTAGCAACTTTAACTGTACACTTTGTTTGTTATAAAGGTTTACACTAACTTTGTTCTGTTAATGTACTTCGTTGAATTAAGCAGTGTTATACCCAAAATAACACTTGTTTACAACTAATTTAGCATCTTTGATTGTTCACTTTGCTTGTTATAATAGTTTACATTAACTTTCTTCTGTTGATATTTTTCGTTGAATTAAGCAGTGTTATGCCCAACCTCACACTTGTCCACATTGATTTTATCATCTTTAACTGTACACTTTTTTTCTTAAGAAGGTTTACATTAACTTTGTTCTTTTACCTTATTTCGTTTAATGAAGCAATGTTATACCCAAAATAACACTCGTATACATTGACTTTAGTCTCCTTAAATGTACACTTTGTTTGTTATAAAGGTTTACATTAACTTTGTTCTGTTAATGTACTTCGTTGAATTAAGCAGTGCTATACCCAAAATAACACTTGATTACAAGGATTTTAGCATCTTTGACTGTACACTTTGCTTGTTATAATAGTTTACATTAACTTTGTTCTGTTAATATTTTTCGTTGAATTAAGCAGTGTTATGCCCAAAATGACACTTGTCTACATTGATTTTAGCATCTTTATCTGTACACTTTGCTTCTGAAGAAGGATTACATTAACTTTGTTCTGTTAAGATATTTCGTTGAATTAAGCAGTATTATACCAAAAATAACACTTGTATACACTGATTTTAGCATCTTTAATAGTTGACTTTGCTTGTTATAAAGGTTTACATTAACTTTGTTGTGTTAATATGTTTCGTTTAAATAAGCTGTATTCCACCCAAAATAACACTTGTTTACAATGATTTCTGCATATTTAACAGTACACTTTGCTGGTTATAAAAGTTTACATTAACTTTGTTCTATTAATCTAAGTCGTTTACTTAAGCAGTGTTATACCCAAAATAACACTTGTTTACAAGGTTTTTAGCATCTTTATCTGTACACTTTGCTTGTTATGAAGGTTTGCATTAACTTTGTTCTGTTAAGATATTTCGTTGAATAAAGCAGTGTTATACCAAAAATAACACTTGATTACAAGGATTTTAGCATCTTTAGTAGTTGACTTTGCTTGTTATAAAGGTTTACTTATTAACTTTGTTGTGTTAATATGTTTCGTTAAAATAAGCTGTATTACACCCAAAATAACACTTAATTGCAGTGATTTCTGCATCTTTGACTGTACACATGGCTTGTTTTTGAAGGTTTGCAATAACTTTGTTCTGTTAATTTATTTCGATGCATGAAGCAGTGTTATACCCAAAATAGCACTTGTTTACGAGGAATTTAGCATCTTTGAATGTACACTTTGCTTGTTATAATAGTTTACATTAACTTTCTTGTGTTGATATTTTTCGTTGAATTAAGCAGTGTTATGCCCAAAATAACACTTGTCTACGTTGATTTTAGCATATTTAACTGTACACATTGCTTCTTAAGAAGGTTTACATTAACTTAGTTCTGTTAATATATTTCGTTGAATTAAACAGTGTTGTGCCTAAAATAACACTTGTATACACTGATTTTAGCATCTTTAATAGTTGACTTTGCTTGTTATAAAGGTTTACATTAACTTTGTTGTGTTAATATGTTTCGTTTAAATAAGCTGTATTACACCCAAAATAACACTTGTTTGCAATGATTTCTGCATCTTTAACTGTACACTTTGCTGGTTATAAAAGTTTACATTAACTTTGTTCTATTAATTTAAGTCGTTTACTTAAGCAGTGTTATACCCTAAATAACACTTGTTTACAAGGTTTTTAGCATCTTTAACTGTGCACTTTGCTTGTTTTAAAGATTTGCATTAAATTTGTTCAGCTAATTTTTTTGCTGAATTAAGCGGTGTTATACCAAAAACAACACTTCTTTCCGAGTATTTTAGCATCTTTAACTGTACACTTGGCTTATTATAAAGATTTCCATTAACTTTGTTCTGTTAATTTATTTCGTTGAATGAAGCAGCGTTATGCCCAAAATAACACTTGTCTACATTGATTTTAGCATCTTTAACTGTACACTTTGCTTCTTAAGAAGGTTTACATTAACTTTGTTCTTTTAAGATATTTCGTTGAATTAAGCAGTGTTATACAAAAAATAACACTTGTATACACTGATTTTAGCATCTTTAATAGTTGACTTTGTCTTTTATGAGGGTTTACATTAACTTTGTTGTGTAAATTTGTTTCGTTGAATTAAGCAGTGTTATACCAAAAACAACACTTTTTTGCGAGGATTTTAGCAATTTTAACTGTACCCTTTCCTTCTAATAAAGGTTAACATTAACTTTGTTTTGTTAAGATATTTCGTTGAATTAAGCAGTGTTATACCAAAAATAACACTTGTATACATTGATTTTAGCATCTTTAACTGTACACTTGGCTTTTTATAAAGGTTTACATTAACTTTGTCCTGTTAATGTACTTCGTTGAATTAAGCAGTGCTATACCCAAAATAACACTTTATTACAAGGATTGTAGCATCTTTGACTGTACACTTTGCTGGTTATAAAAGTTTACATTAGCTTTGTTCTGCTAATTCATTTTGCTGAATTAAGCAGTGTTATACCCAAAATAACACTTGTTTAGAAGGATTTTAGCATCTTTGTCTGTACACTTTGCTTGTTATGAAGGTTTGCATTAACTTTGTTCTGTAAATCTATTTCGTTGAATTAAGCAGTGTTACACCTAAAATAACACTTGCTTACAAGGATTTTAGCAACCTTAACTGTGCACTTTGCTTCTTAAGAAGGTTTACATTAACTTTGTTCCGTTAATATATTTCGTTGAACTAAACAGTATTATACCCGAAATAACACTTGTTTACAAGGTTTTTAGCATCTTTAACTGTGCACTTTGCTTGTTTTAAAGATTTGCATTAACTTTGTTCTGCTAATTTAATTTGCTGACTTAAGCAGTGTTATACCAAAAATAACACTTGTTTAGAAGGATTTTAGCTTCTTTATCTGTACACTTTGCTTGTTATGAAGGTTTGCATTAACTTTGTTCTGTAAATTTATTTCGTTGAATTAAGCAGTGTTATACCCAAAATAACACTCGTATACATTGATTTTAGCATCTTTAACTGTACACTTGGCTTGTATAAAGGTTTCCGTTAACTTTGTTCTGTTAATTTATTTCGTTGAATGAAGCAGTGTTATACCCAAAATAACACTTGTATACATTTATTTTAGTCTCCTTAACTGAACACTTTGTTTGGTATAAAGGTTTACATAAACTTTGTTCTGTTAACTTATTTCGTTGAATGAAGCAATGTTATATCAAAATAACACTCGTATACATTGATTTTAGTCCCCTTAACTGTACACTTTGTTTGTTATGAAGGTTTATATTAACTTTGTTCTCTTAATGTTCTTCGTTGAATTAAGCAGTGTTATACCCAAAATAACACCTGTTTAGAAGGATATTTGCATCTTTATCTGTTACCTTTGCTTGTTATGAAGGATTGCATTAACTTTCTTCTGTAAATTTATTTTGTTGCATTAAGCAGTGTTATACCAAAAACAACACTTGTTTGCGAAGATTTTAGCAACTTTAACAGTACCCTTACATTCTAATAAAGGTTAACATTAACTTTGTTCTGTTAATATATTTCGTTCAAGTAAGCAGTGTTATACCCAAAATAACACTTGTATACATTGATTTTAGCATCTTTAACTGTACACTTGGCTTGTTATAAAGGTTTCAATTAACTTTGTTCTGTTAATTTATTTCGTTGTATGAAGCAGTGTTATACCCAAAATAACACTTGTATACATTTATTTTAGTCTCCTTAACTGTACACTTTGTTTGGTATAAAGGTTTACATAAACTTTGTTCTGTTAACTTATTTCGTTGAATGAAGCAATGTTATATCAAAATGACACTCGTATACATTGATTTTAGTCCCCTTAACTGTACACTTTGTTTGTTATAAAGGTTTATATTAACTTTGTTCTGTTAATGTTCTTCGTTGAATTAAGTAGTGTTACACCCAAAATAACACTTGTTTACAAAGATTTTAGCACCTTTAACTGCACACTTTGCTGGTTATAAAAGTTTACATTAGCTTTGTTCTATTAATTTAAGTCGTTTACTTAAGCAGTGTTATACCAAAAATAACAATTGTTAACAATGTTTTTAGCGTCTTTCACAGTGCTCTTTGCTTGTTTTAAAGATTTGCATTAACTTTGTTCTGCTAATTTATTTTACTGAATTAAGCAGTTTTATACCCAAAATAACACTTGTATACATTGCTTTTAGCATCTTTTACTGTACACATGGCTTGTTTTTGAAGGTTTGCATTAACTTTGTTGTGTTAATTTATTTCGATGAATGAAGCAGTGTTGTACCCAAAATAACACTCGTATACATTGATTTAAGTCTCCTTAGCTATACACTTTGCTTGTTATAAAGGTTTACATTAACTTTGTTTTGTTGATATTTTTCGTTGAATTAAGCAGTGTTATGCCCAAAATAACACTTGTCTACATTGATTTTAGCATCTTTAACAGTACACTTTGCTTCTTAAGAAGGTTTACATTAACTTTGTTCCGTTAATGTATTTCGTTGAATTAAACAGTGTTATGCCCAAAATAACACTTGTTTACAAGGTTTTTAGCATCTTTAACTGTGCACTTTGCTTGTTTTAAAGATTTGCATTAACTTTGTTCTGCTAATTTATTTCGATGAATGAAGCAGTGTTGTACCCAAGATAACACTTTTTTAGAAGGATTTTAGCATCTTTATCTCTACACTTTGCTTGTTATGAGGGTTTGCATTAATTATGTTCTGCAAATTTATTTCGCTGAATTAAGCAGTGTTATGCCAAAAACAAGACTTGTTTCGACGATTTTAGCAATTTTAACAGTACCCTTTCCTTCTAACAAAGGTTAACATTAACTTTGTTCTGTTAATATATTTCGTTCAATTAAGCAGTGTTATACCCAAAATAACACTTGTATACAATGATTTTAGCATCTTTAACTGTACACTTTGCTGGTTATAAAAGTTTACATTAACTTTGTTCTGTTAATTTATTTTGCTGAATTAAGCAGTGTTATACCCGAAATAACACTTGTTTAGAAGGATTTTAGCAACTTTATTTGTACACTTTGCTTGTTATGAAGGTTTGCATTTACTTTGTTCTGTAAATTTATTTCGTTGAATTAAGCAGTCTTATACCAAAAACAACACTTGTTTACGAGGATTTTAGCAATTTTAACAGAACCCTTTCCTTCTAATAAAGGTTAACATTAACTTTGTTCCGTTAATATATTTCGTTGAATTAAACAGTGTTATGCCCAAAATAACACTTGTCTACATTGATTTTAGCATCTTTAAGTGTGCACTTTGTTTGTTTTAAAGATTTGCATTAACTTTATTTTGCTAATTTATTTTGCTGAGTTAAGCAGTGTTATACCAAAGATAACACTTGTGTAGAAGGATTTTAGCATCTTTATCTGTACACTTTGCTTGTTATGAAGGTTTGCATTAACTATGTTCTGCAAATTTATTTCGTTGAATTAAGCAGTGTTATACCAAAAACAACACTTGTTTCGACGATTTTAGCAATTTTAACAGTACCCTTTCCTTCTAATAAAGGTTAACATTAACTTTGTTCTGCAAATTTATTTCGTTGAAAGAAGCAGTGTTATACCCAAAATAACACTTGTATACATTGATTTTAGTCTCCTTAACTGTACACTTTGTTTGTTATAAAGGTTTATATTAACTTTGTTCTGTTAATGTTCTTCGTTGAATTAAGCAGTGTTATACCCAAAATAACACTTGTATACAATGATTTTAGCATCCTTAACTGTACACTTTGCTGGTTATAAAAGTTTACATTAACTTTGTTCTGTTAATTTATTTTGCTGAATTAAGCAGTGTTATACCCGAAATAACACTTGTTTAGAAGGATTTTATTATCTTTATTTGTACACTTTGCTTGTTATGAAGGTTTGCATTTACTTTGTTCTGTAAATTTATTTCGTTGAATTAAGCAGTCTTTTACCAAAAATAACACTTGTTTACGAGGATTTTAGCAATTTTAACAGTACCCTTTCCTTCTAATAAAGGTTAACATTAACTTGGTTCTGCGAAATTATTTCGTTGAATTAAGCAGTGTTATACCCAAAACAACACTTGTTTACAAAGATTTTAGCACCTTTAACTGCACACTTTGCTGGTTACAAAAGTTTACATTAACTTTGTTCTATTAATTTAAGTCGTTTACTTAAGCAGTGTTATACCCAAAATAACACTTGTTTACAAGGTTTTAAGCGTCTTTAACAGTGCTCTTTGCTTGTTTTAAAGATTTGCATTAACTTTGTTCTGCTAATTTATTTTGCTGAATTATGCAGTGTTATACCCAAAATAACACTTGTATACATTGCTCTTAGCATCTTTTACTGTACACTTGGCTTGTTTTTGAAGGTTTGCATTAACTTTGTTCTGTTAATTTATTTCGATGAATGAAGCAGTGTTATACCCAAAATAACACTCGTATACATTGATTTAAGTCTCCTTAACTATACACTTTGCTTGTTATAAAGGTTTACATTAACTTTGTTCTCTTAAAGTACTTCGTTGAATTAAGCAGTGTTATACCCAAAATAACACTTGTTTACAAGGAATTTAGCATCTTTGACTTTACACTTTGCTTGTTATAATACTTTACATTAACTTTGTTTTGTTGATATTTTTCGTTGAATTAAGCAGTGTTATGCTCAAAATAACACTTGTCTACGTTTATTTTAGCATCTTTAATAGTTGACGTTGCTTGTTATAAAGGTTTACTTTAACTTTGTTCTATTAATTTATGTCGTTACTTATGGAGTGCTATACCCAAAATAACACTTGTTTACAAGGTTTTTAGCATCTTTAACTGTGCACTTTGCTTGTTTTAAAGATTTGCATTAACTTTGTTCTGCTAATTTATTTTGCTGAGTTAAGCAGTGTTATACCAAAGATAACACTTTTTTAGAAGGATTTTAGCATCTTTATCTCTACACTTTGCTTGTTATGAGGGTTTGCATTAATTTTGTTCTGCAAATTTATTTCGCTGAATTAAGCAGTGTTATGCCAAAAACAAGACTTGTTTCGACGATTTTAGCAATTTTAACAGTACCCTTTCCTTCTAATAAAGGTTAACATTAACTTTGTTCTGTTAATATATTTCGTTCAATTAAGCAGTGTTATACCCAAAATAACACTTGTATACAATGATTTTAGCATCTTTAACTGTACACTTTGCTGGTTATAAAAGTTTACATTAACTTTGTTCTGTTAATTTATTTTGCTGAATTAAGCAGTGTTATACCCGAAATAACACTTGTTTAGAAGGATTTTAGCATCTTTATTTGTACACTTTGCTTGTTATGAAGGTTTGCATTTACTTTGTTCTGTAAATTTATTTCGTTGAATTAAGCAGTCTTATACCAAAAACAACACTTGTTTACGAGGATTTTAGCAATTTTAACAGTACCCTTTCCTTCTAATAAAGGTTAACATTAACTTTGTTCTGCAAATTTATTTCGTAAATTTATTTAGTACCTTGGCAAGAAAAGGAAACCCATGTCCTTTTTGCAACTTAAAAGAACATGGTAAAGCATAACTTGCCCCAAAAACTTCACCAAAAAACCTAACTACATCAACAGAGTCTTTCAAAATTTAACAGCTACTCTGCATTATACAATACAATAAAATATCTCAGAGATTGATAATGTTTACCAAGATAAATCATTTCTTGTTTCAAAATCATGATACACTATCAGAGCTGGCACAATCAAATAACAAATTACTTTCATCAGTGACTATTTCATGGATAAATAGGCTGAGATGTAACTAAGTACTTCATTTATCTATTTATAAAATTGATCAACTTAAAACATGACAACTAATGCCATCAGTTACTATTTAATGAATCATTAGTTTGAAGAACCATTCAATAGTTCCTATGTCTACTTGTTAAAATCATCATCTTTAGATTGATGTTTAACAAGAATGACTAGTTATTCATTAAATTACATGACATTTGAGTTTGAAAGTTAACATTTTGAGTACAATTCAATACTTCATATATACATTTGTAAAAGTAAGCAACCTTAGATTGAAATTTAGTAAGAAGAATCATTGAAAGATTGAATTAAATAATGTACAAACCAGTGTTCAAGGAATTATATATGTGCATGACATTTGAATTTGAAAGTTGACAGTTTGAAGTACAATTCAATAGTTCATACAGACATTTGTAAAAGTCAGCAACTTTAGATTGAAATTTGGTAAGAAGAATCATTGAAAGATTGAATTAAATAATGTACAAACCAGTGTTCAAGGAATTATATATGTACATGACATTTGAATTTGAAAGTTGACAGTTTGAAGTACAATTCAATAATTCATACAGACATTTGTAAAATTAAGCAACTTTAGATTAAAATTTAGTAAGAAGAATAATTCAAAGATTGAATTAAAAGAATGTACAAATCAATGTTCCAGGAATTATATACATGAAATTAGAATTTGAAAGTTAACATTTTGAAGTACAATTCAATAGTTACATTTGTAAAATCAAGCAACTTTAGATTGAAATTTACCAAGAAGGATCATCCAAAGATTGTTCAAGAAATTACATGACATTTGAATTTGACAGTTAACAGTTTGAAGTACAATTCAATAGTTCATATATACATTTGTAAAATTAAGCAACTTTAAATTGAAATTTAGAAAGAAGAATCATTCAAAGAGTGAATTAAAAAAATGTAAAAATCAGTGTTCAAGAAATTATATATATTAAACATTGAATTGAAATCATGTACAAAATCATTGTTGAAGTTATTGCAATGACTGTTGAATTTGATCAGTTAGAATGTCATAAGGTAACAGTTTGAAGTTACATTCAATAGTTCATATATCTAGTTGTGAATTTAATCAACTTTAGGTTGAAGTTAAGTAAGAAGAATGATTGACAGTTGACATAAATATCATGGAAAAAATCATTATTGAATTTATTGCAATGACTCTTGAATTTAATCAGTTGTAATATCATCAGCTAATACTTTGAAGTTACATTCAATAGTTCATACATCTAGTTGGAAATTGATTGACTTTAGGTTGAAGTTAAATAAGAAGAATTGACAGTCCACATAAATATCATGTACAAATCAGCGTTCAATTATTACATTTGGGATTAATTTGATCAGTTACAGTATCATAAGCCAATGGCTTGAAGTAACACTCAATACTTCATAGATCTATTTGTGACATTGATTTAAGTTGGAGTTTGATAATAAAAATGATTGACAGTTCAGATGACTATCATTTGAAAAATCAGTGTCCAAAGCATTACATGAGAGATTAATTTGATTAGTTAGAATATCATGAGCTACAAGTTTGAAGTTACATTTAGTAGTTCATATATCTAGTTGGAAATTGATCATCTTTAGGTTGAAGTTGAGTGAGAAGATTGGCAGTTCACATAAATATCATATTTTATAAAATCATTGTCAATTTATTGCAATGACTGTTGAATTTGATCAGTTAGAATATCATAAGGTAACAGTTTGAAGTAACATTCAATAGCTCATATATCTAGTTGTGAAAGTGATCAACTTTAGATTGAAGTTAAATAAGAAGAAGTATTGACAGTCCACATAAATATCATGTACAAATCAGCATTCAATGTATTACATTTGGGATTAATTTGATCAGTTACAGTATCATAAGCTAATGGCTTGAAGTAACATTCAATACTTCATAAATCTATTTGTGAACAGCCAGATGCATATCATGTAAAAAATCATTGTTGAATTTATTGCAATGACTCTTGAATTTGATCAGTTGTAATATCATCAGCTAATAGTTTGAAGTTACATTCAATAGTTCATATATCTAGTTGGAAATTAATCAACTTCAGGTTGAAGTTTAGTAAGAAGAATGATTGACAGTTCACATTAGATGTAAAAAATCAGTGTTCAAGTTACTAAATGACAGTTGAAGTTCATAAGTTAATGTTTTGAAGTAATACTCAATATATAGTTGATAAATACCTTTGTGACATTAATAAACTTTAGATTGAAGTTCCCTAAAGAGAATTTGTTCAAATGGTGAATTAAAAATATGTGCGAAATCATTGTTTAAGACATCAAGTTACAGTTGAATCTAATCAGTTAATAGTTTCAAATACCATTCAATAGATAATGAATCTATTTGAGAAATTTATTGACTTACAATTGAAGTTTACCAAGAAGAATCATTCAAAGATAGAATTGAAATCAATGTTCAAGCTGTTAAAACGTAGTTTAATTTCATCAGTTATGTAATAGTTTGAAGTACCATTCAAAAATTTCATACATACATTTGTGAAACTGGTCAACTTTACATTGAAATTTACGACAAAGACTTATTCAAAGATTGAATTAAAATAATGTACAGTATCAATGTTCAAGCTATTAGATGACAGTTGAATTTGATCAGTTAGAATATCAGAAGCTAACAGTTTAAAGCCCCATTCAATATTTCACAGATCTATTTGTAGAATTAATCATTTTTAGATTGAGGTTTACTGAAGAAAAACATATAAAGTTTGAACTAACATAACTTTCAAGCTATTAAATAAGAGTTGAATTTGATAAGTTAACAGTTTGAAGTACTATTCAATAATTCATAAATACATTTTTTAAACTGTTAACTTTAGATTTGACTTTACTAAGTAATACAAATTAAAATCATGTACAATGTCATTGTTCAAGCTATTACACGAGAGATTATTTTGATCAGCTAGAATATCACAAGGTAGTAGTTTAAAACCATTCAATAGTTCACACATTTATTAGCAAAATTTATCATCTTTAAATTGAAGTTCACTAAGAAGTAGCATTCAAAGTTTGAATTATATAAATAAATGTATATAAAAATCATTCTTCATGCTATTAATTGACAGGTGAATTGATAAGTTAATAGCTTGAAGTGCAATGCAATTGTTTATACATGAATTCGTTAAATAGTTCAACTTTATATTCAAACATCCTAAAAAGAAGTCTTCACAGTATGAATTAAATAAATGTACATACAAAATCATTGTTCAAGTTATGAAGTGACAGTTGTATTTGACTACTTAGGATTCATTAGTTCATAGTTTGAGATACTATTTAATAGTTCATTCGTATGTTTATGAAACTGGTCAAGTTTAGACTTACTTCAGAAGAATCATTCAAAGTTTGAATTAAAGTCATGTACCATGTCAGTTTCCAAGCTCCCAAATAGCAATTAAATCTCAGTAGGTATTGCTGTAAGGATGACTAGCTGGAGCTACAATTGAATAGTTCATACATCTGCTTATAACATTTATTGATATACAAGCCATTAAGCAAGATTCAAAAAAACTTAGGAATGATGAGCATTTCCCTTTATCAAACAATAGGCTACCTGCAAGCATTAATTGAATGAGAATTTAATGATGATTTAATGATGATGCATTTAATTGGCTTAATTTTCCTTGGTGAGTTTTATGAATATTCAAACATCCCATGGAAACAAAATAGCCTTTGAAAGGGCCAATTCAAGATAATAAAAACAAAGCCAAATACCAACAAGTGTAGGAAAGAGAGGCTGGAGACAGCCAGTGATAAAACCCTTCTATGTACAACATGCTAGTATATACATAAAACAGATGAATGGAGATCTAAAGATCTGTGGTAGTCTCAAATAGGAATCCAGAATGATACTTTAGCCAAATCATCATCTCCCTTGACCAACTATAGAGACAGATTTCCTCCTGCTATTCACCCATATTCCAATTCTAGAGTTTGGAGGAGGAAAAGCTAATTCTTTTGGGTATCTCTTGGCTCTCTTTCCTTGCTCCATGACACTTGCTAATCTTTGCCTCAGGAATTTTCATAGACAATTGGGCACACATTAGCATAGAGTACCAGGTAAGTCAGACAAAATGCGAGCCATTTGTTGGACTGTGGTGTTGCATTGAGCCATCTGATCATTGTGAACTATGATCATTGTGTACATTTTTGAATTGTGAGTGCCTTCCATGGTGGGAACTCTGATGACCTAGTGTCTATTCCCACAATGACAGGCACAGCAGCTATAAATGTTTGAGTTTATTTCCTTGGATTATAAAAAAAGAGATGACCCATTTTGATGGGGTCTAAGTTAGACTTTTTGCTGCACAGAAAAATTTAGTTCACAACAATCGAGTGGCTAACTGCAATGTCACAGTCCACCAAACGCCCCATGTTTCTCTGACTCACCTTGTATAAAAAGGCTCCAATCCTTTCTTACAGTGTTGTTCTTTGGCTTAATGTTGGGAAGCAGCAAATATGACTAAGATACATGCAAACTCAAACTGGTCTTGATTACCTGCAAGGAAAGAATTGTCCATTATAATGAGGATGAGTGCTAAATTACTGCAGCTTAACATCTGATAAAAATAAAATAGCCTTTGGAAGGGAACATTCAAGATAATAAAAAACAAAGCCAAGTACCAGCAAGTGTAGGAAAGAGAGGCTGGAGACAGCCAGTGATAAAACTTTTCTGTGTACACCATGCTAATACATAAAACAGATGAATGGAGATCTAAAGATCTGTGGTAGTCTAAAAGAAATGTAGTAGTCTCTGTGGAATTCAGAATGACACTTTAGCCAAATTTCCTCCTGTTATTTTCTCATGTTCCAATTCTAGAGTTTGGAGGAGGGAAAGTTAATTCTTTTGGGTATCTATTGGCCCTCTTTCTTTGCTCCATCACACTTGCTAATCTTTGCCTCATGAATTTTCGAAGACAATTGCGCCTACAGCAAAAAGTATGAAAAAGCTCCAATCCTTTCTTACAGTGTTGTTCTTTGGTAATTCCTCTCAATGTTGCAAAGCAGCAGATATGACCAATATACATGCAAACTCCAGCTGACCTTGACTGTCTGCAAGAAAAGAATTGTCATCAGTGATAGCATTATTTCCTAATATGTATATCCATATCATTCTCCTTGTAATGGATATCACTCCCTAGACTTATGACGATGAGTCCCTTGTATCCCTGCGGTAAACCTTGCTCAAGTGGGACTCATGATGAAACAGTAAAAACTTGGCCCTATCTTAGGCAATTGATCGATCAAATAAGGATCGAACGACTGCCGTAGCGCTGTTCAATAGTCACTTATCAAAAAAATGTGAGAAAAACCACGTTAAGCAGACGTTTAATCAAGGAAACTTTGTATAAATCGGAAGAAGGAAGTTCACTTTACCCGGTGAGTTCACTTTACCTGGTCAACGCTACATTCTCCATGTTTTTAAGACCAAAACAAACCAGAGCCATTAACAATAACGTGCCACAGCAACTTCCTTCAAATTCTAGTCAACTGCATCATTTGAATTGAAAATTTGACATCATTGTTCTTGGCCAACTCTCACAATCTGATTGGTACTGGAGAAATTGCGAAGTTTGGGCCTAAATAGGGCCAGGTTTTTCAGAGTAATACTATGAGTCTCTATTGACTGAAGCGCCATCATCAAGTCAAAGAGCACAGGCAAGAAACAAGAGACTTGTCCTCATAAGTCTAATCAATCGCACCTTCTAAGAATTAAAGACACTGAAAATACTCCATTATCCAAATGTCCATTATAATGAAGATGAGTACTTGATTACTACAGCTTGAGGCAATGCACAATTTCCTTTTTTAAGAAACTTGTAATAAAGTTTCTTATTTTCATTTGCTAATTTTTGCTTTCAGTAGGCTACTAAAAGTACTTTAAATTTCCTTTTCATTTTGCTCCATATTTGATCATAGATGAGTTACATTTTTTCTGAAACATCCTGTAGTAATAGTAGTTTCCTGAAAAAGAGTTACTTGTGGGAGAACACAGTATACATACATGGCCTATCAAAAATTATTTAAAAGCATTAACCTTTCTGCAGCAGTTTTGTCCATACATGTTGTGTGTGTCCTGTTCCTCCTGCCTACAATTTTCACATATGACGTGACATTTAGATCTCCTCTCCTTGATCAGTTAAGATGGCAGATTTTTGCATATTTGGTTGACTGTTAGTTGGAGGTGGTTGGTCTGTGCCCACATCTAAAGAAATAGGACATAAGTTCATACACTAGATCAACGCAACCTGCAAAGGCATACTTGCCTATATAGAATAAAGAAAACACTCAGACACAGCATTGTTTCTTTGGCTATCCATTTTCCATGGCACATCTGCAACTTCGATCTGCATGGGATATTTGCCGATCTGTTTGGTCCCTCTTTGCAATGCATTTGACCTTGCCTTGCACAGCAAATCAATACTGATACATTCACGCAACAAAATAAGTAATCCATGGATGTCAAGAAAGCATTTCACATTGCAAATAAGTTGAACAATCTCAACGCAACTGTCCCATCCATGGATCTCCATGGATGTGCTACGCAGCCTAACGCAGCAACTTTCAAAATACTGTCTCGTCTGCCTGCCAGAAACATTAGGCCTAATAACTTGACAACTGACACTGACAGTCATACTTATTTTAGTACTTTCTAAACATTACGTACGCGGCATGCCATGCATAGGATACACTAACGTTAAAGATATGAGGAGTTAAAGAACAGATACGGCACTTACCAAGAGTTCTGTGTTCTTTTTCTTCCATGTTGTTTTGATGTAGTGATGATTCTCGAAAACCGTTCAACTTTGGAGCGGGCTTTGTAAGCGAAAAGAAGCATGCAAGAGACAGCACGTGCTTTGGAGAACAGCTCTTGAAATCGAGGCATGCCATTGGGTTGAATATTGTCACGTGGCTTTTCCATCTTTTTTTTCAATCAAGACTCAATATCATTACAAGATACCAGTGGCGGCCTGGCAGGGGGGGCCAGGGGGGCCATGGCCCCCCCAGCGGACTTTTTCGAAGGGGCGCCAAAGTTTACGAGGGGCGCCAAAAACTTTATGAAGTTTGATGGCTCGATCACGTTTTTCCAGCACCACGTAGCAGGTTACACGGGCATTCCATACAGATGCATCTGATGCAAATGCATCAGTCATTGTCACAGACAAATCATTGCGAACCCATGCTAAGTTTCGTAAAGCTGACACAAAGTGTTATTCCAGTAGCCACAGCTTTCATGTGGATAGAGAAATTTAGGTCAGGTAGGAAACTCGGAGATGTCGGGGCAAGTTTCTCTGACATTTCTCGACCCCCTACTTTTTCATTTAGCCCCATGTACTCTGCTAGATGTCGCAGATGTCTTATCTGCGAAAATTTTAGATTCAATTTCAGTTTCTTTAAGAAAGAAAGGCATGCCTTACATCTAAAAAATAAACTTCTGTCTCTTTTTTCATTTCGTTCATAATAGAGTTCATAATAGAAGATTGAAATGAAACTTGGAACTCATCTCCTTGGCAAAGAAAAGTGCAACTTGGATCGTCACAAAATTAATTATGCCCACTGAAGGTCGCCAATGTGACGGGCTGTTTTTACCTATCTAACTAAGACAATACTAGATACGTTGGTCTATCTTAACATTTTGGGTCTACGAATATTATGTAAGGTGTTGGGTCCGTCACAAAACTGCTTTCAATATTCTCGTCTATGCGTCAAACTCAAGGAATTTGGTCTGGGTCTACGCAAATTTCTGTTTGGTCTGTGTATTTTGGGTCTGGCTTGGACACCCCGTAATAGCCCTTGGTTTTTGATTACAAAGTCCACTTTGTAATCTAAGAAGGGGCTTCGATGTCAGTGAGTCAGTCAGAAAGAAACCCACTTCCGTCACGCTCGTTAATGCAATTGATTAACGTTTTATCTCTGCTAATTGGCACTGAAATAAAGAAAGCGCACATAAAGCGCATACAAGACAGAAGTTTCCCGCGATCCTATAGCAACATTTGACGTCGGCTTATTTCATGTTAGACAGATTTGACACCATAAGATGGATAAATTACTGGGATGTTTACCCTGGCACAGCAACAAATTCACCCAGAACTGGCACGTTCTTGACTTCATTAGCAGCTTAATTATGTCAAAACAATCGTTTTCCAGAACGAACGAATCATTAGCCACTTATTGATAGTACTCATTATGCAAATAACTCAACTTTAGAGGATGATGTAACCGGCGGCCTGCACAGAGGCTAGCATTTGCAGCATAACCAAAGGTAGAAGGACCCCCCTCCTACACAGCAACGGATGCAATCATCGCAGGTGAAGCTGAGACGAAAGGTGCAGAATCCCAGCAAGCAATGGCGCCATGGACTGGGAGAAGGGACGTGATCACACTGAACCAAAACATCTTCATGCATATCATTCTGCACAGAGGAATCTTCGTGACTGCTTGTCTCAAATTAGATGCCCGCGAATAGCAACAACTGAAACGTTCTGTAGGGTTCTGCATAAGTAATTTTGCGTTATCGTAAATCTCACATGACATCTCATTTGACACAGATGCACCAATAGTTTTGTGCACGAACTACAAGCAAACTAGGGGTAATGACTTTTGATTTTTGCGTATCATTCTCGTTTGACATAAAGACCAAAATATTGCCTTTGACCTTGAGGCGATTCTTGTCCTTATACTAGGCGCTCGATTTTCCATTGAAGGCGACTTTAGCAGCAACACTCATCTCTCTGACTGTAGCAAAAAACAGAATCAACGATCATTTGGGGTTATGAAGAAATCAATAATCAGATATTCTTATGCTTGTTTAGCTCAGGACGGACTTTGTAATCATCCAAAAGGATCTTATGTTTAACCAACTTCAAAGGTAGGTTCACTGCTGCAGTATTTATTGACTTGAAAAAGGCATTCGATACTGTAGATCACGATATTCTACTCCAAAAGTTAGACAAGAGATGCTACTATCTTAAGATTTGCGACCTTAATGTCTGCTTATGTTTGAAGTTTGAACGTAAATGCTTGAGGCATGAAATCCCTTATCCGGGTGTCCTATCATCATTCACACTCACAGTCCGCCTTTTAAGCTCACGCTAGCGAATCTATACGCACTACTGTGGTGGATACGCCATACAGAGGCGGGGTATTATGCTTGATGTGGTGGATACGCCATACAGAGGCGGGGTATTATGCTAACGTGGTGGGGTATTTTGCTTGTTGTGGTGGATACGCCATACAGAGGCGGAGCATAATGCCCCACCACGTAAGCATAATACCCCGCCTCTGTATGGCGTATCCACCACATCAAGCATAATACCCCACCACGTTAGCATAATACCCCGCCTCAATATGGTGTATCCACCACATCAAGCATAAAACCCCGCCTCTGTATGGCGTATCCACCACAGTAATGTGTATTGGTTCGTATGGCGAGCCGGACCCGCCAAAAATGGCCTTCCCCGGCTGATGGAGCTTTCAGTGAGTTGACATGATAGCTTTTGATACTATTTCGACAAGTGATTGCACTAATAGGCCCTAATAGAAACATACCACTCGACTGGTGGAGGAGTTATCATCGACTAATGGAGGTTCCATCGACTGGAGGAGCTACTGACGACTAATGGAGGTTCCATCGACTGGAGGAGCTACTGACGACTAACGGAG
This sequence comes from Aurelia sp. 3 sensu Dawson et al. (2005), assembly GCA_964020215.1. Classification (NCBI taxonomy): domain Eukaryota; kingdom Metazoa; phylum Cnidaria; class Scyphozoa; order Semaeostomeae; family Ulmaridae; genus Aurelia; species Aurelia sp. 3 sensu Dawson et al. (2005). Next base: position 15,916,652 of record OZ026572.1, read on the forward strand.
GTTCCATCGACTGGGGGAGCTACTGACGACTAATGGAGGTTCCATCGACTGGAGGAGCTACTGACGACTGACAGACGTTTCATCGACTGGAGGAGCTACTGACGACCAACGGAGGTTTCATCGACTGCAGGAGCTACTGACGACTAACGGAGGTATCATCGACTGGAGGACCTTTCGACTGGTGGAAGGTTTTCATCTAATGGTACGCCCATGATCCTTCGCGTCAATATTTTCATGCATGCATGGCGCCAAGAAGCCAGGGGGTACTTTGTATAATTTGGTTCTTGGACGTGCCATCGGGAAGGGTATCGATTTTAACTATCGTGGTGTACAAATATTTTATCTAAGGAACAAAGAATTTGAGCTAGCACTAAAAGTTTCTTATAATTATCAGATTTTGAGTACTCTGAGTTTCTTATGTGTGTCTTAGGGGTTCACTAACGATCCTCATGAACACTACCCGTGCCCCTTGAACATTTCAAAACACTTTTCCAGTGTTTAGATTTTGATCAAGTACCTTCCGATTCCGAGTAAACTGACGCAATGATGCAAAATAAAGAACAAGTTGCTTGGGATTTCTGCCAGGTTCTATTGGGGCAAGAACGGTGGGCTGGGGATGAAATGGGCAGTGTTGATTGATTGCTAGGAAACGGTAGACACGCCCCCGGGGGGAAACTACCATATATGCGGGTACGGGATGTGCCATTTTTTGGGGTGTCTTTTTTCGAGCAGGAAATAAATTTTGGGGTATCATTTTTGGCAAAATCACAAGTAGTCATAAATTTTGGGGTGTCATTTTAGAAAATAACTCTTTAGGGTATTGATTTTGATAAAATTTCACTTACTTGGTTAAAATTTTGGATGGCTGTCACAATTTTAGGGTATACATTTTCAATGGCCTATAAATTTTAGGGTATCATTTTCGTGAAAATGTATAAATTTTAGGGTGCGATTTCAGGCGTCAAATGGCACACCCCCGTCACCCGCCTATTGAAGGTACCCCCCCCGGTGACACGCCACTGATTAATCAACACCCTATTTCAACCCCAGGGGGGAGGTACTTGGATACAAAACGACGGGGGTGTGCACGTCTACGATAGTTTTTGTGAGCCGGCTTTGGAGAAAATGGCCAAAAAGGACACCCGACATTAGAATTTCGGACTATTAATATTCGCAATACACTCAACAGTATCTCCACCACACTTTCAAGAAAGATGGCCATTTCCTGGTTCCCCATAATTCTTTCATGAAATACAACAGTGTCATGAGGAACTTCATTGGGAAAATTGGGAAATTATCAGAAGCTCTGTTGGGTTGGCGAAAAAGTAACCGGTTTTAGAAAAAACATTAAATTCAGGCTACCGGCTCTAGATTTTATCTGTAAAATAGATACCCGGCCTTAGAATAATTCGCTGAAAATGATACCCGGAAAGACGTGCACATCCCGTCAGCAAAATATACTAAGTACCCCCCCCCCCCCGGATTTCAACCCATCGCAATTTCAACCTAGCCATTTTACTCCAAATTTACCCATTTACCCAGTAGACACCATCAAATAATATTATCCCAGTACTGGAGCTTCTTATTTTGTTGGTGTTCTGAAAATTGAGTTTCCACCCGAGTTTCTTACAAGCAGTTTCTTATGAAAAATAATGGTATAAATTTTCACGATTTTGATCTAAATAACCGATTCTATTTCACATTTTGTTCTAAAGAGCAAGTAAATAGACCATTTTTGGAAGAATAGTATGTAGTAGAATAGTATAGTATATTTTTGGAAGTAAATAGACCATTTTTGGAAGAATAGTATAACATGACATTTTCGAAAAATTGATAAAGGTTCTGGTATACACTTTCAAAAATTGGCACAGGGAACGGGTATGTCTTTGAAGCTTGGGTGGCATGCCACTCCCCAATTCAAAATCTGTTCAACTGCCGCCAACCCCCCTGGGTGCGTAGGGAGTCCACAACATTGAGCAAAGTCTATTTGAAATTTACCATTGTCATTGAGCTCTTCTACTGCATTTTTTGCTGCTCGCACCATGCGAGTATGATAAAATTCACGCAAAGGGTCATGGGTGTACCATTAGCAGAAAACCTTCCACCAGTCGAAAGGTCCTCCAGTCGATGAAACCTCGGTTAGTCGTCAGTAGCTCCTCCAGTCGATGAAACCTCCGTTGGTCGTCAGTAGCTCCTCCAGTCGATGAAACCTCCGTTAGTCGTCAGTAGCTCCTCCAGTCGATGAAACGTCTATCAGTCGTCAGTAGCTCCTCCAGTCGATGAAACGTCTGTCAGTCGTCAGTAGCTCCTCCAGTCGATGAAACGTCTGTCAGTCGTCAGTAGCCCCTGCAGTCGATGAAACTTCCGTTGGTCGTCAGTAGCTTCTCCAATCGATGGAACCTCCGTTAGTCGTCAGTAGCTCCTCCAGTCGATGAAACGTCTATCAGTCGTCAGTAGCTCCTCCAGTCGATGAAACGTCTGTCAGTCGTCAGTAGCCCCTGCAGTCGATGAAACTTCCGTTGGTCGTCAGTAGCTTCTCCAATCGATGGAACCTCCGTTAGTCGTCAGTAGCTCCTCCAGTCGATGGAACCTCGATTAGTCGTCAGTAGCTCCTCCACCAGTCGAGTGGTATGTTTCTATTAGTGCAATCACTTGTCGAAATAGTATCAACTCACTGAAAGCTCCATCAGCCGGGGAAGGCCATTTTTGGCGGGTCCGGCTCGCCATAGGTTCGCTAGCATGAAGCTGCGTCAGTTGATTTCAATACCAAATCATCTGACATTGTCGAACAATGGTCCAACGCTTTGACAAAAAATCAAACTGGAATGTTGTTTTGCAGCACTTCTGCTTTGACTCGCGTAGTTGCAGTTGTTAAATCAGGAGCTTTACGCGCAATAGTTAGCGATTAAGATAAATTCACGACTGCAAAACAGCATCATAACGGCGATACTAACATACTAACTAACTTATTAAGCAAGTGCCATCTCACAGCATAATAAGCGTGCAATCAAAACGGAAGTAAAAACGTCATTTCTGGTAACAAACAATAGCTGTATTTTTCGTATATTCTAAAACTCCCACTCGAAAAATAGATCTCAACAGTTAAAACGAAAAAGTTGTTCATAAGTTCATAAGTTCATAAGTCCGGGGGCGGGGTACAAGACCTAAATTTGTGCAGGGATATACCCACGAGGAAAAACTTTTTCACCCTGCTCCAGAATTTTTGCCTTCAAATGATACCCTGTTCTAGAAAAAATCGGTGAAAAGTATACTCAAAAACACAAAAATTTGACTAAATAACAACCGTTGCAGCAAATTTCCTCTTTTGACATGTTTTGACAACCTGCTCCAGAAAATTTGCCTTCTTTTGATGCCCTGTCCTAGAAAAAATAGGCGGAAACGATACCCTGAAAAACGGCACATCCCCGACGGACAAATATACTAAGTACCCACCCCCCGGGCATACTCCCTTTTGAGTTGCTAAACATACTGCATGTTATGTAAATTAGTGGGATCACGTGGCCCTCCCTTTTCCCGCCACTAGGTCCGCGTGACCTGTTCACGTGATCTATGGGCCGGAACAGGGTGGCGTGACTTGGTCTCACTGAGTTGGAGTAGAGATGCCGTTGAGAACGGAACTACAAGAGTTTTTGAGATTAATTAGAGACGAAAATTAGGGATTTGAGTTTTGATTACCGAGAGAATTGCGGCTCGAGATTTTAGAGAGTATCTCATGTTTGGATGGATTTTGCTGTATATAATTGTATATAGAAGCTGCTGCTGTGTTTCGTTTTCGATTTTTATTTTTTGAGACTTATTTATCACGCGCGGACAATATCAGAGGCGATCCTCAGGACCCTCAGAGATCTTCCTAAATCCAGTCCTGAAGGATATAGAGCAATGTTTTCCGAACACTGCAACATACTCAAGACTCAACTTCCGTTGATGAGAGAGTTACGCTTGTCTGCTTCTTGCTTGCCCAACTTACAATTCCATTCCACCACACATTGTAAACATGTACCTTATTGAGATTTACGTCCATTGACGTCACCTCCCCAATCTGCACCGACGAATCCGTTAAGCTGCACTTCCTTTTCTTTTGAGCCATCAAATTGAATTCCCCAATCAAGTGTACCCTTGATGTAACGTAGGATGCGTTTAACGCTTTGCCAATGTTCTGCATTTGGGTTGGAACTAAATTGATTAACAGATCCTAAAGCTTGTGCAATGTCTGGTCTTGTTGCTGTAACTGCATAGGTAAAACTTCCAATAAGCACTTGATACTTCTGCTTATCAGCAGGATCACCTTCATTTGCAACTGTTGAAGCTGTAACTTGTGGTGTTGGTACCGCTCTACAATTCTGCATTCCATATTTCTGCAACAATTTTTAAGGTATGTGCTTTGATGAAGCAACATCTTCTTCTCTGCTCTGTTACGTTCGATTTGAATCCCAAGACAATAACGAGCTTCATCTAAGTCCTTCATACTAAACTGCTTTTGCAGTGCTTCTTTCTCATTTTGCAATAGCTTCGTACTGTTACAAGCTAATAGCATGTCGTCGACGTATGATACAATGATTATAAACTCTGCTCCCACTCGCTTGACATGCAAACAAGAATCGGCTTGACATTGCTCGAAGTCATTTTCCTTCAGGTATGCATCCGTTGTTTTGAACCAACATCTTGATGCTTGCTTCAGTCCATAAAGATTTTTATTCAACTTTCAAACATAATTTTCTTTGCCTTTCTCTTTGTACCCTTCTGGTGGTGACATACCTATTTCTTCTTCTGGTCATCCATTGAGAAATGCTGTTTGTACATCCATTTGATGCAATTCTAAATCCAATTGATTTGCAATAGCAAGTACTGAGCGAATTGATGTGTATCTTGCTACAGGAGAATATGTCTCTTCATAATCAATGCCTTCTTCTTGAGAATAACCTTTAGCAACGAGACGTGCTTTGTATCTTTCAATTGATCCATCAGCGTTGCGTTTAGCTTCGAAGACCCAACGACACCCAACTGGTTTACGTCCTTCTGGGAGTTTGACAAGATTCCAAGCTCTGTTCTTGATTAGTGATTTATATTCACTGTCAAGAGCTTCTTTCCACTTTTCTTTTGCAGATGAATTCAATGCTCGTTGAATTGTTGAAGGTTCTTCTGGATTCTCATATGGATCAGCATTTAATGACTCTTCAAACTCCCACCAATCACCAGTAATTACACCATTTCTTTCTGGAGCCTTTCTCACTCGATTTGAACGACGAGGTTGTTCCAGATCTTCAGTATTTTGATTATTTTCTTCATCTGAATCAGGATTACTTTCAGAGTTATTGATATTTTCACCATCATCAATTTCGTGCTCTTCTTCTTCGTCAGACGTGATGACTGGTTGTGAGACATCAGTAGCATCTACCTTCTTTGCATCAGCTCTCTTCATTTGAGTACGATCTCCAGATTCATTTTCTACGAACACAACATCTCTTGATTCATAAAGTCGCTTTGTTCTTGGATCATACAGTCGATAACCTTTCTTGTACAAGCTGTATCCAATGAAGATGCACTTTTGAGATTTTGCATCCCATTTCTTTCTGACTTCTTTTGGAATATGCATGTAGGCATCACAGCCCAAAACTTTGATGCGCAACATGTGGTTTTCTTTGAAACATTCATATGGAGTCATGTTCTTTACTGCAACTGTTGGACTGCGGTTTCTTAAGATAGCTGCTGTTGCAACTGCCTCACCCCAGAAAGCACATGATAATCCAGCACCATGTAACATTGATCTTGCAGTTTCTTGAATAGTTCAATTCATCCTCTCTGCAACTCCATTTTGTTCTGGTGTGTTCTTGGAACTTCTCTGCTTTTTGATTCCTTTGCTAGTCAAGAAATCATCGAATTCCTTTGAACTGTATTCACCTCCATTATCTGAGCGCAGATTTTTGATCTTCTTGTCAGTAGAATCTGATGCTGTCATTGTTTTGATCTTGTTTCCAGTAACAGTGGTTGCCATAGCTTCATATTCTCTGATTTTTTCGAGCACTTGATCTTTTCTTTTCATGAAGTAGACAGCCGTGTATCTGGATTTGTAATCGATGAAAGTCACGAAGTATCGATTTCCACCGAGACTTGTTGTCTGCATAGGTCCGCAAACATCACTATGCACAATTTCTAGCAATTCAGTAGCACGAGTAGCTTGACCTTTTGGAAAGGAGTTCATTTTTTGCTTTCACAACCTTCACAAAACTTCATGTCGTCTGAATCATTGAGCTTCATTCCATCAACCAACTTCTGATCATGCAAACAATTTCAAATTCTTCACTCCTAAATGGCCAAATCTTTCATGCCATACATAGTTCCAAGGATTTGTCATCAACAGCACTATTTGCTTCATGCAACGATTTGCTCATTGGTTTAGAGTCAAGGATAAACAGCTTTCCAACCTCAGTTTTAGGACATTTCACTGGAAATTTCCATTCTCAGAAAATTTCGAAAATGATACAACAAAATAGTATTAAGAAAGCTGCTTGTTTCACGAAATTTCCTACAATGAGCTAAATTTGCTTCACTATGCCGATAATACATTGCTTCACTATGCTGATAACGGAATTTTATATGTACCGGGTGAGCCAGAAAAAAGTTCCCACTTATAAAAATTTTTTTTTTATATACTCAATATAAAAGTTACAAGAACAGAATTACCTACAACACTACCTACGAACTACTATACTACACTACAAAAACGGTGCCAGGAGTAGCAATAGATCATGGCTACCCCCTGGCATTTAACATAGACCTAATAAAAACATCTAAATATTAAATACAAAGTGCAAATGGAAATGCAGTGCAATACAAAACATAAAGAAAAACAAAAGACTTTTTTTACGAATAAATACTTGAGCCGGTTTCACACTGGATGTCAGGCCAACATGGGTGATGATATTGATGATAGTACAAAATAGTTAGACGTTGATTTTGCAAATGTATATGTAATCAGGATGGATAATCGTTTACATAACGTAAGCCGAACATCAAATGTGAAACGGGCGCACAAAAGAAAAGTGGGGACAAGACTCTGCGACAAGAGACTTTACAAAAATGGACTTGGTGGTTATGTGACGGTTTAGTGGTTCTACGGTGATATTAATCGAATCGACCAGTTGCGTGGATGTATTTCAAAGTAAGCTCGAGTAAATTTCTGTTGAGGTCATGTGGGAGATGCTTATCACCATATAACAAAAGTTGCATCAAAACCTCATTTGAAAGATCGATATATCCATATGTTCGTATCAATTCAAATACTCTAGCGAGAAGATCTCGACGTTCAACTAAATTCATATAAAAATATAAAAATTCATAACACCAAGACTAATTCACAGATTTGAATCATTCAAATTCTAGTTGAAAGCCGAAGGATCAAAAAAATTTTGTGATATTTCTCGCTGTCCTACCGGCACTAAAAATATAGGTTAATTCAACTTTACAAAAATTTCATGTTTACAAAATGACTGAAAAATGGCCTAAACCATCGATCAATGCATGACTTCTTGCACAGAATAATGAAGGAAATGCAACTTCTCATGAGTGAGAGATATCCTCTAGGCATTGATTGCCTTGGGATGGAAAATCTTTCGCATTTGTTTGAAAATCAATGTCTTATAACTCTTGAGGGAGGTGAAACGTCCATGGCCTATTGTTCGATTTGAATGGAGTCCTTACGATTTGATCAATGTTTTAGGCCCTTTTTCCGTCATTTTGCAACCATGAGGTTTTATAAAGTTGAATTTACCAATACTTCTAGTGCTGGTAGGACAGCGAGAACAATCACAAAAATACTTCGATCTTTCGACTTTTAACTAAAATTTGAATAATTCAAATCCGCGAAGTAGTCTTGTTGCTGTGAGTTTCAAAAGTGGGAACTTTTTTCTGGCTCACCCGGTAGTATGGCGGCAATTCGAGAGTGGGCAAGGGACTGTAGTTCTCAGATCGCCCAATGTTAGGACTCCACAGAAACTCCTTCGAGAAGCCACTACCTGGGCAATAGGCAATGCAAATCTCTTTTAACCTATTTTAAGCTGATTCGAGTAACATAAACTAAAATTTTTATGCCCTTTTCGCTCGCATGTCCACTAAGTTTTTTTTCGTTTTCTATCGAGTGCGCTTCAAATTCACTGTATGATTTGCACGGAAGATGTTTTGGGAAAAGCCTAAAAACATTTAGAAATGAAATGAAAAATAGGCAGTTCCAAAGTCCTGTAGGATGACCCCTGAATAGCACTTGGTTACACTGCATGCTTTGTTTGTATACTTGTACAATCTTGTTCTGCCCCGGGAATTAGGCCCTAAGGTCATTTTGGCCCACTGGTCAAATATCCTTTTTCTCAACTTCTATGAATGGCCGCCATTATAAAATTTTCCCGAATTCTTTCATGTGAAATCTTCAAATCTGGACAATTTTCAAAATTGAGAAAGACGTGAAGCGTTTAAACGATTGACGCCCATTAACAGATGCTAACCTTCAGAACATGCAAAATTTAACAAACTCATGAGAAAATTTTGGTTATTGAATCTCAGGGAACTGGATACCAATCTGTGTCCAATCCTAACCTTCTTTTAAAAGTATGCCTATTTCTTGCTGTTGAGTTTCAAGTTCCGAGGGTGAATGGTCCGTGTTTTCATATACAAAGGGGAATGATCCAAAAGATCCGAGGCATAGGTTCCTGAGAATTCTGGTCCGCCTTTTATGGCTGTCATATTCTGTGTGTTTTTGAGACGAAGCCAATGCATAGGTTCCTGAGAATTCTGGTCCGCCTTTTATGGCTGTTATATTCCGTGTGTTTTTGAGACGAAGCCAATGCATAGGTTCCTGAGAATTCTGGTCCGCCTTTTATGGCTGTTATATTCTGTGTGTTTTTGAGACGAAGCCAATGCATAGGTTCCTGAGAATTCTGGTCCGCCATTTATGGTAGTCATATTCTGTGTGTTTTTTGAGAAGTAAACGCATGTGAAGGAATCAGATTTCTAAGAGTTTATTCAAGAAGTCGGAAGAGTCTCATTCAAGATGTTATGACGTGTCCAAAAGTCCTAAGAGTTTAATTCCTAAGAGTTTATTTTCTGGGTGGTTTAATTTCCTAAGAGTTTATTTTGTTGCTATGCATTTTATTCTGGGTGGTTTAATTTTCACAGAGTTTAATTTTTTCTGGATGGTTTAATTTTCACAGAGTTTAATTTGTTGCTATGCATTCTGAAGAGTTCACTGTTTCTGTGTACTCTAATCTTTTCTGGAGGGTTTAATTTCTTCTGGAGTGTTTATTTGTAAATGGGGCCCGAGAAACGGAGCGTGTTGCGTTTTATTGAAATTTCTTGGCTTTAAACTCCTTCCTGAATTCGGCCCGAAAATTTCAAGGAATACAGGTTTGCGCATGCGGCAAAACTCGAGCTCGATTTCAATTTTCGAGCCCCATTTTGTGAATTGGGGCTCCAAAAATAGATAAAAGATTTTGAACCGAAAGATCCACCATACAAAATAACACTTGTCTACATTGATTTTAGCGTCTTTAAGTGTATACTTTGCTTCTTAAGAAGGTTTACATTAACTTTGTTCTATTAATTTAAGTCGTTACTTAAGCAGTGTTATGCCCAAAATAACACTGCTTTACAAGGTTTTTAGCATCTTTAACTGTGCACTTTGCTTGTTTTAAAGATTTGCATTAACTTTGTTCTGCTAATTTATTTTGCTGAGTTAAGCAGTGTTATACCAAAAATAACACTTGTTTAGAAGGATTTTACCATCTTTATCTGTACACTTTGCTTGCTTTGAAGGTTTGCATTAACTTTGTTCTGCAAATTTATTTCGTTGAATTAAGCAGTGTTATACCAAAAACAACACTTGTTTCGACGATTTTAGCAATCTTAACAGTACCCTTTCCTTCTAATAAAGGTTAACATTAACTTTGTTCTGTTAATATATTTCGTTCAATTAAGCAGTGTTATACCCAAAATAACACTTGTATACAATGATTTTAGCATCTTTAACTGTACACTTTGCTGGTTATAAAAGTTTACATTAACTTTGTTCTGCTAATTTATTTTGCTGAATTATGCAGTGTTATACCCAAAATAACACTTGTATACATTGCTTTTAGCATCTTTTACTGTACACATGGCTTGTTTTTGAAGGTTTGCATTAACTTTGTTCTGTTAATTTATTTCGATGAATGAAGCAGTGTTGTACCCAAAATAACACACGTATACATTGATTTAAGTCTCCTTAACGATACACTTTGCTTGTTATAAAGGTTTACATTAACTTCGTTCTCTCAATGTACTTCGTTGAATTAAGCAGTGTTATACCCAAAATAACACTTGTTTACAAGGAATTTAGCATCTTTGACTTTACACTTTGCTTGTTATAATAGTTTACATTAACTTTGTTCTGTTAAGATATTTCGTTGAATTAAGCAGGGTTATACCAAAAATAACACTTGTATACACTGATTTTTGCATCTTTAATAGTTGACGTTGCTTGTTATAAAGGTTTACATTAACTTTGTTCTATTAATTTATGTCGTTACTTAAGCAGTGTTATACCCAAAATAACACTTGTTTGCAAGGTTTTTAGCATCTTTAACTGTGCACTTTGCTTGTTTTAAAGATTTGCATTAACTTTGTTCTGCTAATTTATTTTTCTGAGTTAAGCAGTTTTATACCCGAAATAACACTTGTTTAGAAGGATTTTAGCATCTTTATTTGTACACTTTGCTTGTTATAAAGGTTTGCATTTACTTTGTTTTGTTCATATTTTTCGTTGAATTAAGAAGTGTTATGCCAAAAATAACACTTGTCTACATTGATTTTAGCATCTTTAACTGTACTCTTTGCTTCTTAAGAAGGTTTACATTAACTTTGTTCCGTAAATATATTTCGTTGAATTAAACAGTGTTATTCCAAAAATAACACTTGTTTACAAAGATTTTAGCATTTTTAACTGTACACTTTGCTGGTTATAAAAGTTTACATTAACTTTGTTCCATTAATTTAAGGCGTTTACTTTAGCAGTGTTATACCCAAAATAACACTTGTTTACAAAGATTTTAGCACCTTTAACTTTACACTTTGCTTGTTATAATAGTTTACATTAACTTTGTTTTGTTCATATTTTTCGTTGAATTAGGCAGTGTTATGCCAAAAATAACACTTGTGTACATTGATTTTAGCATCTTTAACTGTACACTTTGCTGGTTATAAAAGTTTACATTAACTTTGTTCCATTAATTTAAGGCGTTTACTTAAGCAGTGTTATACCCAAAATAACACTTGTTTACAAGGTTTTTAGGATCTTTAACAGTGCACTTTGCTTGTTTTTAAGATTTGCTTTAACTTTGTTCTGCTAATTTATTTTGCTGAATTAAGCAGTGTTATTACCAAAATAACACTTGTTTAGATGGATTTTAGCATCTTTATCTGTACACTTTGCTTGTTATGAAGGTTTGCATTAACTTTGTTCTGTAAATTTATTTCGTTGAATTAAGCAGTGTTATACCAAAAATAACACTAGTTTACAATTTTTTATGCATCTATAACTGTACACTTTGCTCGTTATAAAAGTGTACATTAACTTTGTTCTATTACTTTAACTTGTTTACCTAAGCAGTGTTGTACCAAAAATAACCCTTGTTTGCGAGGATTTTAGCAACTTTAACAGTACCCTTTCCTTCTAATAAAGGTTAATGTTAACTTTGTTCTGTTAATATATTTCGTTGAATTAAGCAGTGTTATACCCAAAATATCACTTGTATACATTGATTTTAGTCTCCTTAACTGTACACTTTGTTTGTTATAAAGGTTTATATTAATTTTGTTCTGTTAATGTTCTACGTTGAATTAAGCAGTGTTATACCCAAAATAACACTTGTTTGCAAGGATTTTAGTCTCCTTAACTATAAACTTTGTTTGTTATAAAAGTTTACATCAACTTTGTTCTATTAATTAAAGTCGTTTACTTAAGCAGTGTTATACCCAAGATAACACTTGTTTACAAGGTTTTTAGCATCTTTAACAGTGCACTTTGCTTGTTTTAAAGATTTGCTTTATCTTTGTTCTGCTTATTTATTTTGCTAAATTAAGCAGTCTTATTACCAAAATAACACTTGTTTAGATGGATTTTAGCATCTTTCTCTGTACACTTTGCTTGTTATGAAGGTTTGCATTAACTTTGTTCTGTAAATTTATTTCGTTGAATTAAGCAGTGTTATACTAAAAATAACACTTGCTTACAAGGATTTTAGCAACTTTAACTGTACACTTTGCTTGTTATAAAGGTTTGCATTAACTTATTTCTGTAAATTTATTTCGTTAAATTAAGCAGTGTTATACCCAAAATAACACTTGTTTGCAAGGATTTTAGTCTCCTTAACTATAAACTTTGTTTGTTATAAAAGTTTACATCAACTTTGTTCTATTAATTTACGTCGTTTACTTAAGCAGTGTTATACCCAAAATAACACTTGTTTACAATGATTTCTGCATCTATAACTGTACACTTTGCTCGTTATGAAAGTGTACATTAACTTTGTTCTATTACTTTAATTCGTTTACTTAAGCAGTGTTATACCAAAAATAACACTTGTTTGCAAGGATTTTAGCCTCCTTAACTATAAACTTTGTTTGTTATAAAAGTTTACATCAACTTTGTTCTATTCATTAAAGTCGTTTACTTAAGCAGTGTTATACCCAAAATAACACTTGTTTACAAGGTTTTTAGGATCTTTAACAGTGCACTTTGCTTGTTTTAAAGATTTGCTTTAACTTTGTTCTGCTAATTTATTTTGCTGAATTAAGCAGTGTTATTATCAAAATAACACTTGTTCAGATGGATTTTAGCATCTTTATCTGTACACATTGCTTGTTATGAAGGTTTGCATTAACTTTGTTCTATTAATTTAAGTCGTTTACTTAAGCAGTGTTATACCCAAAATAACACTTGTTTACAATGATTTCTGCATCTATAACTGTACACTTTGCTCGTTATAAAAGTGTACATTAACTTTGTTCTATTACTTTAACTCGTTTACTTAAGCAGTGTTATACCAAAAATAACACTTGCTTAAAAGGTTTTTAGCATGTGTACTTTGCTGGTTTTAAAGATTAGCATTAACTTTGCTCTGCTAATTTATTTTGCTGAATTAAGCAGTGTTATACCCAGAATAACACTTGTATACATTGCTTTTAGCATCTTTGACTGTACACATCGCTTGTTTTTGAAGGTTTGCATTAACTTTGTTCTGTTAATTCATTTCGATGAATTAAGCAGTGTTATGCACAAAATAACACTTGTCTACATTGATTTTGGCATCTTTAACTGTGCACTTTGCTTGTTTTAAAGATTTGCATTAACTTTGTGCTGCTAATTTATTTTGCTGAATTAAGCAGTGTTATACCAAAAATAACACTTGTTTAGAAAGATTTTAGCATCTTTATCTGTACACTTTACTTGTTATGAAGGTTTACATTAACTTTGTTCTGTAAATTTATTTCGTTGAATTAAGCAGTGTTATAACAATAACAACACTTGTTTGCGAGGATTTTAGCAACTTTATCTGTATACTTTGCTTGTTATGAAGGTTTGCATTAACTTTGTTCTGCAAATTTATTTCGTTGAATTAAGCAGTGTTATACCAAAAATAACACTTGTTTAGAAGGATTTTAGCATCTTTAACTGTACACTTGGCTTGTTATAAAGGTTGCCATTAACTTTGTTCTGTTAATTCATTTCGTTGAATGAAGCAGTGTTATACCCAAAATAACACTTGTATACATTGATTATAGTCTCCTTAACTGTACAATTTGTTTGTTATAAAGGTTTATATTAACTTTGTTCTGTTAATGTTCTTCGTTGAATTAAGCAGTGTTATACCCAAAATAACACTTGTTTACAAAGATTTTAGCACCTTTAACTCTACAGTTTGCTTGTTATAATAGTTTACATTAACTTTGTTTTGTTCATATTTTTCGTTGAAATAAGCAGTGTTATGCCAAAAATAACACTTGTATACAATGATTTTAGCATCTTTAACTGTACACTTTGCTGGTTATAAAAGTTTACATTAACTTTGTTCTATTGATTTAAGTCGTCTACTTAAGCAGTCTTATACCCAAAATAACACTTGTTTACAAGGCTTTTAGCATCGTTAACTGTGCACTTTGCTTGTTTTAAAGATTTTGTGCTGCTAATTTATTTTGCTGAATTAAGCAGTGGTATACCAAAAATAACACTTGTTTAGAAGGATTTTAGCATCTTTATCTGTACACTTTACTTGTTATGAAGGTTTGCATTAACTTTGTTCTGTAAATTTATTTCGTTGAATTAAGCAGTGTTATACAAAAAACAACATTTGTTTGCAAGGATTTTAGCAATTTTAACAGTACTCTTTCCTTCTAATAAATGTTAGCATTAACTTTGTTCTGTTGATATATTTCGTTCAATTAAGCAGTGTTATACCAAAAATAACACTTGTTTAACACTTGTTTAGAAGGATTTTAGCATCTTTAACTGTACACTTGGCTTGTTATAAAGGTTGCCATTAACTTTGTTCTGTTAATTCATTTCGTTGAATAAAGCAGTGTTATACCCAAAATAACACTTGTTTACAAGGTTTTTAGAATCGTTAACTGTGCACTTTGCTTGTTTTAAAGATTTGCATTAACTTTGTGCTGCTAATTTATTTTGCTTAATTAAGCAGTGTTATACCAAAAATAACACTTGTTTAGAAGGATTTTATCTGTACACGTTACTTGTTATGAAGGTTTGCATTAACTTTGTTCTGCAAATTTATTTCGTTGAATTAAGCAGTGTTATACCCAAAATAACACTCGTATACATTGATTTTAGCATCTTTAACTGTAGAATTTGTTTGTTATAAAGGTTTATATTAACTTTGTTCTGTTAATGTTCTTCGTTGAATTAAGCAGTGTTATACCCAAAATAACACTTGTTTACAAAGGTTTTAGCACCTTTAACTCTACACTTTGCTTGTTATAATAGTTTACATTAACTTTGTTTTGTTCATATTTTTCGTTGAATTAAGCAGTGTTATGCCAAAAATAACACTTGTCTACATTGATTTTAGCATCTTTAACTGTACTCCTTGCTTCTTAAGAAGGTTTACATTAACTTTGTTCCGTTAATATATTTCGTTGAATTAAACAGTGTTATGCCAAAAATAACACTTGTATACAATGATTTTATCATCTTTAACTGTACACTTTGGTGGTTAGAAAAGTTTACATTAACTTTGTTCTATTGATTTAAGTCGTTTACTTAAGCAGTCTTATACCCAAAATAACATTTGTTTACAAGGCTTTTAGCATCGTTAACTGTGCACTTTGCTTGTTTTAAAGATTTTGTGCTGCTAATTTATTTTGCTGAATTAAGCAGTGGTATACCAAAAATAACACTTGTTTAGAAGGATTTTAGCAACTTTATCTGTATACTTTGCTTGTTATGAAGGTTTGCATTAACTTTGTTCTGCAAATTTATTTCGTTGGATTAAGCAGTGTTATACCAAAAATAACACTTGTTTAGAAGGATTTTAGCATCTTTAACTGTACACTTGGCTTGTTATAAAGGTTGCCATTAACTTTGTTCTGTTAATTCATTTCGTTGAATGAAGCAGTGTTATACCCAAAATAACACTTGTATACATTGATTTTAGTCTCCTTAACTGTACAATTTGTTTGTTATAAAGGTTTATATTAACTTTGTTCTGTTAATGTTCTTCGTTGAATTAAGCAGTGTTATACCCAAAATAACACTAGTTTACAAAGATTTTAGCACCTTTAACTCTACACTTTGCTTGTTATAATAGTTTACATTAACTTTGTTTTGTTCATATTTTTCGTTGAATTAAGCAGTGTTATGCCAAAAATAACACTTGTCTACATTGATTTTAGCATCTTTAACTGTACTCCTTGCTTCTTAAGAAGGTTTAAATTAACTTTGTTCCGTTAATATATTTCGTTGAATTAAACAGTGTTATGCCAAAAATAACACTTGTATACAATGATTTTAGCATCTTTAACTGTACACTTTGCTGGTTATAAAAGTTTACATTAACTTTGTTCTATTGATTTAAGTCGTTTACTTAAGCAGTCTTATACCCAAAATAACACTTGTTTACAAAGCTTTTAGCATCGTTAACTGTGCACTTTGCTTGTTTTAAAGATTTATTGCTGCTAATTTATTTTGCTGAATTAAGCAGTGGTATACCAAAAATAACACTTGTTTAGAAGGATTTTAGCATCTTTATCTGTACACTTTACTTGTTATGAAGGTTTGCATTAACTTTGTTCTGTAAATTTATTTCGTTGAATTAAGCAGTGTTATACAAAAAACAACACTTGTTTGCGAGAATTTTACCAATTTTAACAGTACTCTTTCCTTCTAATAAATGTTAACATTAACTTTGTTCTGTTAATATATTTCGTTGAATTAAGCAGTGTTATACCAAAAATAACACCTGTTTAGAAGGATTTAAGCATCTTTAACTGTACTCTTTGCTCGTTATAAAAGTGCACATTAACTGTGTTCTATTAATTTAAGTCGTTTACTTAAGCAGTGTTATACCCAAAATAACACTTGTTTATAAGGTTTGTAGGTTCTTTAACTGTGCACTTTGCTTGTTATGAAGGTCTCCATTAACTTTGTTCTGTACATTTATTTCGTTGAATTAAGCAGCGTTATACCAAAAATAACACATCTTTACAAGGATTTTAGCAACTTTAACTGTACACTTTGCTTGTTATAGAGGTTTGCATTAACTTATTTCTGTAAATTTATTTCGTTGAATTAAGCAGTGTTATACCCAAAATAACACTTGTTTGCAAGGATTCTAGTTTTTCTAACTATAAACTTTGTTTGTTATAAAACTTTACATCAACTTTGTTCTATTAATTTAAGTCGTTTACTTAGGCAGTGTTATACCCAAAATAACACTTGTTTACAAGGTTTTTAGCATCTTTAACAGTGCACTTTGCTTGTTTTAAAGATTTGCATTAACTTTGTTCTGCTAATTTATTTTGCTGAATTAAGCACTGTTATTACCAAAATAACACTTGTTTAGAAGGATTTTAGCAACTTTATCTGTATACTTTGCTTGTTATGAAGGTTTGCATTAACTTTGTTCTGCAAATTTATTTCGTTGAATTAAGCAGTGTTATACCAAAAATAACACTTGTTTAGAAGGATTTTAGCATCTTTAACTCTACACTTGGCTTGTTATAAAGGTTGCCATTAACTTTGTTCTGTTAATTCATTTCGTTGAATGAAGCAGTGTTATACCCAAAATAACACTTGTATACATTGATTTTTGCCTCCTTAACTGTACAATTTGTTTGTTATAAAGGTTTATATTAACTTTGTTCTGTTAATGTTCTTCGTTGAATTAAGCAGTGTTATACCCAAAATAACACTTGTTTACAAAGATTTTAGCACCTTTAACTCTACACTTTGCTTGTTATAATAGTTTACATTAACTTTGTTTTGTTCATATTTTTCGTTGAATTAAGCAGTGTTATGCCAAAAATAACACTTGTCTACATTGATTTTAGCATCTTTAACTGTACTCCTTGCTTCTTAAGAAGGTTTACATTAACTTTGTTCCGTTAATATATTTCGTTGAATTAAACAGTGTTATGCCAAAAATAACACTTGTATACAATGATTTTAGCATCTTTAACTGTACACTTTGCTGGTTATAAAAGTTTACATTAACTTTGTTCTATTGATTTAAGTCGTTTACTTAAGCAGTCTTATACCCAAAATAACACTTGTTTACAAGGCTTTTAGCATCGTTAACTGTGCACTTTGCTTGTTTTAAAGATTTTGTGCTGCTAATTTATTTTGCTGAATTAAGCAGTGGTATACCAAAAATAACACTTGTTTAGAAGGATTTTAGCATCTTTATCTGTACACGTTACTTGTTATGAAGGTTTGCATTAACTTTGTTCTGTAAATTAATTTCGTTGAATTAAGCAGTGTTATAACAAAAACAACACTTGTTTGCGAGGATTTTAGCAACTTTATCTGTATACTTTGCTTGTTATGAAGGTTTGCATTAACTTTGTTCTGCAAATTTATTTCGTTGAATTAAGCAGTGTTATACCAAAAATAACACTTGTTTAGAAGGATTTTAGCATCTTTAACTGTACACATGGCTTGTTATAAAGGTTGCCATCAACTTTGTTCTGTTAATTCATTTCGTTGAATGAAGCAGTGTTATACCCAAAATAACACTTGTATACATTGATTATAGTCTCCTTAACTGTACAATTTGTTTGTTATAAAGGTTATCTTATATTAACTTTGTTCTGTTAATGTTCTTCGTTGAATTAAGCAGTGTTATACCCAAAATAACACTTGTTTACAAAGATTTTAGCACCTTTAACTCTACACTTTGCTTGTTATAATAGTTCACAATAACTTTGTTTTGTTCATATTTTTCGTTGAATTAAGCAGTGTTATGCCAAAAATAACACTTATCTGCATTGATTTTAGCATCTTTAACTGTACTCTTTGCTTCTTAAGAAGGTTTACATTAACTTTGTTCCGTTAATATATTTCGTTGAATTAAACAGTGTTATGCCAAAAATAACACTTGTATACAATGATTTTAGCATCTTTAACTGTACACTTTGCTGGTTATAAAAGTTTACATTAACTTTGTTCTATTGATTTAAGTCGTTTACTTAAGCAGTCTTATACCCAAAATAACACTTGTTTACAAGGCTTTTAGCATCGATGACTGTGCACTTTGCTTGTTTTAAAGATTTTGTGCTGCTAATTTATTTTGCTGAATTAAGCAGTGGTATACCAAAAATAACACTTGTTTAGAAGGATTTTAGCATCTTTATCTGTACACGTTACTTGTTATGAAGGTTTGCATTAACTTTGTTCTGTAAATTTATTTCGTTGAATTAAGCAGTGTTATAGAAAAAACAACATTTGTTTGCGAGGATTTTAGCAATTTTAACAGTACTCTTTCCATTTAATAAATGTTAACATTAACTTTGTTCTGTTAATATATTTCGTTCAATTAAGCAGTGTTATACCCAAAATAACTCTTGTCTACATTGATTTTAGTCTCCTTAACTGTGCACTTTGTTTGGTACAAAGGTTTACATAAACTTTGTTCTGTTAACTTATTTCGTTGAATGAAGCAATGTTATACCCAAAATAACACTCGTATACATTGATTTTAGCATCTTTAACTGTGCACTTTGCTTGTTTTAAAGATTTGCATTAACTTTGTTCTGCTAATTCATTTCGTTGAATGAAGCAGTGTTATACCCAAAGTAACACTTGTTTACATTGATTTTAGTCTCCTTAACTGTACAATTTGTTTGTTATCAAGGTTTACATTAACTTTGCTCTGTTAATGTTTTTCGTTGAATTAAGCAGCGTTATACCCAAAATAACACTTGTTTACAATGATTTCTGAATCTTTAACTGTACTCTTTGCTCGTTATAAAAGTGCACATTAACTTTGTTCTATTAATTTAAGTCGTTTACTTAAGCAGTGTTATACCCAAAATAACACTTGTTTATAAGGTTTGTAGGTTCTTTAACTGTGCACTTTGCTTGTTATGAAGGTCTGCATTAACTTTGTTCTGTACATTTATTTCGTTGAATTAAGCAGCGTTATACCAAAAATAACACTTCTTTACAAGGATTTTAGCAACTTTAACTGTACACTTTGCTTGTTATAGAGGTTTGCATTAACTTATTTCTGTAAATTTATTTCGTTGAATTAAGCAGTGTTATACCCAAAATAACACTTGTTTGCAAGGATTCTAGTTTTCTTAACTATAAACTTTGTTTGTTATAAAACTTTACATTAACTTTGTTCTATTAATTTAAGTCGTTTACTTAAGCAGTGTTATACCCAAAATAACACTTGTTTACAAGGTTTTTAGCATCTTTAACAGTGCACTTTGCTTGTTTTAAAGATTTGCATTAACTTTGTTCTGCTAATTTATTTTGCTGAATTAAGCACTGTTATTACCAAAATAACACTTGTTTAGAAGGATTTTAGCATCTTTATCTGTACACTTTGCTTGTTATGAAGGTTTGCGTTAACTTTGTTCTGTAAATTTATTTCGTTGAATTAAGCAGTGTTATACCAAAAATAACACTTGTTTACAATGATTTCTGCATCTATAACTGTACACTTTGCTCGTGATAAAAGTGGACATTAACTTTGTTCTATTACTTTAATTCGTTTACTTAAGCAGTGTTATACCAAAAATAACACTTGTTTACAAGGTTTTTAGCATGTGCACTTTGCTGGTTTTAAAGATTTGCATTAACTTTGCTCTGCTAATTTATTTTGCTGAATTAAGCAGAGTTATACCCAAAATAACACTTGTATACATTGCTTTTAGCATCTTTGACTGTACACGTGGCTTGTTTTTGAAGGTTTGCATTAACTTTGTTCTGTTAATTTATTTCGATGAATGAGGCAGTGTTATACCCAAAATAACTCTTGTTTACAAGGAATTTAGCATCTTTGACTGTACACTTTGCTTGATATAATAGTTTACATTAACTTTGTTCTGTTGATATTTTTCGTTGAATTAAGCAGTATTATGCCCAAAATAACACTTGTCTACATTGATTTTAGCATTTTTAACTGTACACTTTGCTTCTTAAGAAGGTTTACATTAACTTTGTTCCGTTAATATATTTCGTTGTATTAAACAGTGTTATGCCCAAAATAAGACTTATCTACGTTGATTTTAGCATCTTTAAGTGTACACTTTGCTTCTTAAGAAGGTTTACATTAACTTTGTTCTGTGAAGATATTTCGTTGAATTAAGCAGTGTTATACCAAAAATAAAACTTGTATACACTGATGTTTGGATCTTTAATAGTTGACTTTGCTTGATATAAAGGTTTACATTAACTTTGTTGTGTTAATATGTTTCGTATAAATAAGCTGTATTACACCCAAAATAGCACTTGTTTACAAGGTTTTTAGGTTCTTTAACTGTGCACTTTGCTTGTTATAAAGATTTGCATTAATTTGGTACTGTTAATTTATTTTGCTGAATTAAGCAGTGTTATATTCGAAATAACACTTTTTTAGAAGGATTTTATCATCTTTATCTGTACACTCTTCTTGTTATGAAGGTTTGCATTAACTTTGTTCTGTAAGTTTATTTCGTTGAATTAAGCAGTGTTATACCAAAAACAACACTTCTTTGCGAGGATTTTAGCAATTTTAACAGTAACCTTTCCTTCTAATAAAGGTTAACATTAACTTTGTTCTCTTGATATTTTTCGTTGCATTAAGCAGTGTTATGCCCAAAATAACACTTGTCTACATTGATTTAAGCATCTTTAACTGTACACTTTGCTTCTCATAAACGTTTACATTAACTTTGTTCTGTTATTAAATTTCGTGTTAAACCCAAAATGACACTCGTTTACATTGATTTAAGTCTCGTTAACTGTACACTTTGATTGTTATAAAGGTTTACATTAACTTTGTTCTGTTAATGTACTTCGTTGAATTAAGCAGTGTGATACCCAAAATAACACTTGTTTACAAGGAATTTAGCATCTTTGACTGTACACTTTGCTTGTTATAATAGTTTACATTAACTTTGTTCTGTTAATATATATCGTTGAATTAAGTAGTGTTATAGAGTTTTATACATTTATTTTAGAATATTTGACTGTACACTTTGTTTGTTATAAAGGTTTACACTAACATTGTTCTGTTAACATATTTCCTTGAAGTAGTGTTATACCCAGAAAAAAAACTTGTAAACATTGATTTTAGCATCTTTAATTGTAGACTTTGCTTGTTATAAAGGTTTACATTAACTTTATTCTATTAATTAAAGTCGCTGAATTAAGCAGTGTTATACCCAAAATAACATCTGTTTACAAGGATTTTATCATCTTTAACCGTACACTTTGCTTCTTTTGAAGGTTTATATGAACTTTTCTCCGTTAATAAATTTCCTATAACTAAGTAGTGTTAAACCCAAAATGACCCTTGTATACATTGATTTTAGCACACTTTGCTTGTTATCAAAGTTTACAAAGATTAACTTTGTTCTCTTAATATATTTCTTTGAATCATGTAGTGTTATACCCAAAGTAACACTTGTTTACAAGGATTTCAGCATCTTTAACTGTACACTTTCCTTCTGATAAAGGTTTACATTTACTTTGTTTGTTAACATATTTCGTTGAATTAACTAGTGTTATACCCAAAATAACACTTGTATACATTGATTTTAAAGTCATTGACTGTAAACTTTGTTTCTTATAATAAAGGTTTGCATTAACTTTGTTCTGTAAGTTTATTTCGTTGAATTAAGCAGTGTTATACCCAAAATAACACTTGTTGTTTGCAATGATTTCGGCATCTTTAACTGTACACTTTGCTTCTCATAAACGTTCACAGTAACTTTGTTCTTTTAATATATTTCGTTGAAATAAGTAGTGCTATACCCAATATAACACTTGTATACATTGGTTTTAGCATCTTTAACTGTACAATTTGTTTGTTGTAAAGGTTTAAGTAAACTATGTTTTATTAATTTAAGTCGTTTTATCAAGCAGTGTTATGCAATAAATAGCAATTGTTTACAAGGTTTTTAGCATCTTTATCTGCACACTTTGCTTGTTATAAAGGTTTACATTAACATTGTTCGGTTAATATATTTTGTTGAATTCAGCAGTGTTATACCTAAAATAACACTTGTGTACAAGGATTTTAGCATCTTTAACTGTACAGTTTGCTTGTTATAAAGGTTTACATTAACCTTATCCTATCAATTTAAGTCGTTGCATTAAGCATTGTTATACCCAAAATAACACTTGTTTGCAATGATTTCGGCATCTTTAACTGTACACTTTGCTTCTCATAAACGTTCACATTAACTTTGTTCTTTTAATATATTTCGTTGAACTAAGTAGTGTTATACCCAATATAACACTTGTATACATTGGTTTTAGCATCTTTAACTGTACATTTTGTTTGTTGTAAAGGTTTAAGTAAACTTTGTTCTATTAATTTAAGTCGTTTCATCAAGCAGTGTTATACAAAAAATAACAATTGTTTACAAGGTTTTTAGCATCTTTATCTGCACACTTTGCTTGTTATAAAGGTTTACATTAACATTGTTCTGTTAATAAATCTCGTTGAATTAAGTAGTGTTAAGCCCAAAATAACACTTGTTTACAAGGATTTAAGCATCTTTAACAGTACAGTTTGCTTGTTATAAAGGTTTACATTAACTTTGTTCTGTTAACTTATTTTGTTGAATTAAGCAGAGTTATACCCAAAATAACACTTGTTTACAAAGATTTCAGCATCTTTAACTGTTCACTTTCCTTCTGATAAAGGTTTACATTTACTTTGTTTGTTAACATATTTCGTTGAATTAACTAGTGTTGTACCCAAAATAACACTTGTATACATTGATTTTAAAATCCTTGACTGTACATTTTGTTTGTTATAAAGGTTTGCATTAACTTTGTTCTGTAAACTTATTTCGTTGAATTAAGCAGTGTTATACTTAAAATAACACTTGTGTACAGGGATTTTAGCATCTTTAACTGTACACTTTCCTTCTGATAAAGGTTTACATTTACTTTGTTCTGTTAATATATTTCGTTGAATTAACTAGTGGTATACCCAAAATAACACTTGTATAAATTGATTTTAAAATCTTTGACTGTAGATTTTGTTTGTTATAAGGTTTGGATTAACCTTGTTCTGTTAATCAATTTCGTTGAATTAAGTAGTGTTAAACCCAAAATAACACTCGTATACATTGATTTAAGTCTCCTTAACTGTACACTTTGCTTGTTATAAAGGTTTACATTAACTTTGTTCTGTTAATGTACTTCGTTGAATTAAGCATTGTCATACCCAAAATAGCACTTGTTTACAAGGAATTTAGCATCTTTGACTGTACACTTTGGTTGTTATAATAGTTTACATTAACTTTCTTCTGTTGATATTTTTCGTTGAATTAAGCAGTGTTCTGCCCAAAATAACACTTGTCTACATTAACATAAGCATCTTTAACTGTACACCTTGCTTCTTAAGAAGGTTTACATTAACTTTGTTCCGTTAATATATTTCGTTGAATTACACAGAGTTATGCCCAAAATAACACTTGTCTAAATTGATTTTAGCATCTTTAATAGTTGACTTTGCTTGTTATAAAGGTTTACATTAACTTTGTTGTGTTAATATGTTTCGTTTAAATAAGCTGTATAACACCCACAAAAACACTTGTATACAATGATTTTAGCATCTTTAACTGTACACTTTGCTGGTTATAAAAGTTTACATTAACTTCATTCTATTAATTTAAGTCGTTTTCTTAGGCAGTGTTATACCCAAAATAACACTTGTTTACGAAGATTTTAGCATCTTTATCTGTGCACTTTGCTTGTTTTAAAGATTTGCATTAACTTCGTTCTGCTAATTTATTTTGCTGAATTAAGCAGTGTTATACCAAAAATAACACTTGTTTAGAAGGATTTTAGCATCTTTATCTGTACACGTTACTTGTTATGAAGGTTTGCATTAACTTTGTTCTGTAAATTTATTTCGTTGAATTAAGCAGTGTTATACAAAAAACAACATTTGTTTGCGAGGATTTTAGCAATTTTAACAGTACTCTTTCCTTCTAATAAATGTTAACATTAACTTTGTTCTGTTGATATATTTCGTTCAATTAAGCAGTGTTATACCAAAAATAACACTTGTTTAACACTTGTTTAGAAGGATTTTAGCATCTTTAACTGTACACTTGGCTTGTTATAAAGGTTGCCATTAACTTTGTTCTGTTAATTCATTTCGTTCAATTAAGCAGTGTTATACCCAAAATAACACTTGTTTACAAGGATTTCAGCATCTTTAACTGTAAACTTTCCTTCTGATAAAGGTTTACATTTACTTTGTTTGTTAACATACTTCGTTGAAATAACTAGTGTTATACCCAAAATAACACTTGTATACATTGATTTTAAAATCTTTGACTGTACATTTTGTTTTTTATAAAGGTATGGATTAACTTTGTTCTGTAAATTTTTTTCGTTGAATTAAGCAGTGTTATACTTAAAATAACACTTGTATGCAAGGATTTTAGCATCCTTAACTGTACACTTTTCATCTCATAAACGTTTACATTAACTTTGTTCTGTTAATAAATTTCGTTGAATTAAGTAGTGTTAAACCCAACACAACACTGGTATACATTGATTTTACCATCATTATCTGCACACTTTGCTTGTTATCAAGGTTTACATTAACTTTGTTCTGTTAATATTTTTCTTTTAATCAAGTAGTGTTATACCCAATATAACACTTATATACATTAATTTTAGCATCTTTAACTGTAGACTTTCCTTGTGATAAAGGGCTACAGTTACTTTGTTCTGTTAATATATTTCGTTGAATTAAGTAGTGTTATACCCAAAATAACACTTGTATACATTGATTTTAGAATCGTTGACTCTACATTTTGTTTGGTATAAAGATTTGCATTAACTTTGTTCTGTTATTATATACTTCGTTGAATTAAACAGTTCTATACCTAAAATAACACTTGTTTACAAAGATTTTTGCATCTTTAACTGTACACTTTGCTTGTTATAAAGGTTTCCATTAACTTTGTTCTGTAAATTTATTTCGTTTACTCAAGCAGTGATATACCCAAAATAACAACTGTTTACAACGTTTTTAGCATCTTTATCTGCACACTTTGCTTGTTATAAAGGTTTACATTAACTTTATTCTGTTAATTTATTTCGTTGAATGAAGCAGTTTTATACTCAAAATAACACTTGTATACATTGATTTTAGTCTCCTTAAATGTACACTTTGTTTGTTATAAAGGTTTACATTAACTTTGTTCATTTGATATATTTCGTTGAATCAAGAAGTGTTATATTCAATATAACACTTGTTTACATTGATTTTAGCATCTTTGACTGTACACTTTGCTTGTTATAAAGGTTTGCATTAACTTTGTTCTGTAAATTTATTTCGTTTAATCAAGCAGTGTTATACCCAAAATAACACTTGTTTACAAGGATTTCAGCATCTTTAACTGTAAACTTTCCTTCTGATAAAGGTTTACATTTACTTTGTTTGTTAACATACTTCGTTGAATTAACTAGTGTTATACCCAAAATAACACTTGTATACATTGATTTTAAAATCTTTGACTGTACATTTTATTTGTTATAAAGGTTTGGATTAATTTTGTTCTGTAAAAATATTTCGTTGAATTAAGCAGTGTTATCTATATATATAAGCGATGAAGAGTTTTGTTACGCACATTCCTGTTTGTGACACTTTCCCGCACGCAGCTCCTCACGCCTACTGCTTACCTCCAAAAATTTCAGAAAAACGATGAAAAATAGCTGACGATAAAGGCTTGCCTGGGGTCCAATACTTTTCTTCGTACAGTGTCTTGGGGTAATGTAAGAAGGGGTTTTGTACCCAAATTTTAGCAATTCAATTCAACAATAGGCCTTAACCTTCGACCTTTCTTTGTGGATGCTGATGGCAGCCATAGAAATTTGATGGCAGCGTTCAATCTGAGCTAAAAACAAGTTTTGCAGCTGCTTTTGCCAAACACCAAGGGAGTAAAAGCTTGCAAATAGTTGATATTATGTTAGCTGCAGTATCTATCTCGCTCGTGTTAAAGTATTTCGATGCTCACGTTAGATACAACGAAGTTATTGCCCTATTTTGCAGAGGCTCTCCTCTTGGTTTTGTCGCATTGCTACAAATTCAGAGTTTGCTCTTGTAGTTTTTTAAGTCTTCTGCTTAAAATTTACTGATTACAACATATAGATTCTTTACTAAATTCTTAGTGAAGATTTAGCTCAAGTTACAAAGTGATTACTCTTGAAACTGATTTTTGACGATTTTAAAGGCCATACGCATAGCCAAAGTTTCTCAACTTCGGCCAAAATGGCATACCGTAAAAATCAGACCTGTGACCCTAGAAACACAGAGTCATCATTTCCAAATGTTAACGGGATGACTGGCTCAAGGCCACAACCAAAATCCTGTTTACCCGTATAAAGGATCTTTGATTGCAAGTATAAAGCTTGACTGTTCTTTGACCAAGCTACGCTACCAAAGTAGAGTATGATTGAAGTATGTTATGCAATGTTTTCCAGATTTCCTGGACTTGCCCAAGTCGTCCTGGAGGAAAGGAAGAGTGTGTTCGCTTTCTTTCTTCTATGACGACTTAGGCAAGTCCACAGAATTCCAAATATAAATTTATCACAGCAAGGGAGAGTCCTCGGTTATTGCAAAAGGGGTGACTTGGAAGTAACCTCAATAACAGTTCAACAATTCACTCACCGCTGAGGCCAAGCTAAGTAACATAACTGAGGTGTGCAGAGTCCGAATTTGGCAAAACAAGTGGCAATTGATGACGAAATAGTTATTTCTTGGGTTCTACTGTTGGATGAAAATAATGCAATCCAGTAACTGCCTTTGCTACTCCCCTGATTCATCGCTTTTCCATGACTTCAAACTTATGTAGATGTCCATAGATAATAATGAAAGACAAGCAAAGTCTGCTTTAACGTCGATGACCATGTTATGTTACCAGGTCTGGTCTGAAAGTATTGGTTATCGGTCCTAGGTCTATTTTGCAACGAGTTAGCAAATGACTTCATAACTAATTTCCTTCTAGCATTATCATCTTTTGTAACACTACAAACCCTGAACGAGAACTCAGCACAAAAAGGTCACATAATGGACCGATTTTCTCCTGTAAGATCATTTCTAAGGTCTTTTTGGTTGTATCATGCGTGCAGCCGTTAGCTTGCCAACTCGCAATACTGAAAATCAGCCCCAGCACGTTTGCACAAAAAAATGAGAAGTTCTTTTGACCGGACCCGAGGACTCTGCGACCCGGGACTTACAACCCAAGATCGTACGACAATACGACCCCAGGTCCATGTTTGATGTATTTGGTTAAAAAGACTTTGTTATGATGTATTAATAATTCCATTGTCTTCAATGTCAACAGAGGTGCTCATGAACGACTGGGGATCTGGATAAGAAATGTTTGCATTTAAAGGGGCAGCGTCACGTAATGTAAACAAACTTCTTTCGAAACGATGATTTTTCAGGATTTTTGATAGTCCATATCACAGAGATTTTCCACTACTTTTCTCAAAATATAGGTGTTATTTTGAAGATGGACTCTTGAATTTTCTTGAGAAATAAACCAAACACTCATACGTTGTAGGATTGCAGAGATATTGGTGGATTTTTAGAAGTAACTTTATTGTGGATTCACCCCATCCACCAAAATCTGAGCAGAACACAATGGCCACGTGTGGCCAACAATATAGATCATAGAGATAACAGGTTTGTTTACGGTTACGTGACCCTGCGCATTTAAGATATAACTTCCTTACTTCTTGTTATTTTTATGAAAAAATTAGAAAGGCTAGAAAGACTGAAGTAACCCTAACAGTCCAAATGCTTTATAGCCCTCTTCTGAGTCTGTTATTTTCATGGCCTTTGAACTCAAACATGGAAAATTTGCTTTCTCTGATTTGAATCATGCAAAGAAGTTAACCCTTTCATTCCCAAATATTGAAAGATTTGTCAAAAAATTTTTTTTCTGTAGTCTTTAGTATATTTTTACATAAAATAACCCATTTTCGAGAAAAAAACAGCATGATTTTTTTGCGTGTTTGTCCACCTTAACTATTTTCCAATTCAAATTTCCATTGACTTTATTTAGATTCCCATTGTTGCCAAATGGCAGAGCAAACTTTTGTGACAAGTTTTGTGGTGCTGAGCAAGGCATACGAAAAACTTGATTGAATGTGCTCCAACCGACAGGTTTCAGCTTGGGAATAAACCTTTTACACATATTTTTCAATTTTCATTCAACGTTATCTAGATCATTATCCAGTGACCATTTCCATAAAATAGCAGCACAGAGATTCCTCTCGTTTTCAATGCTCAATATTTGTTATGAAAAGGCAGTCAAACATCAAACATTTGCCGCATTCTAAAATAACAATGGCTCCTTTATAGTAATACAAGGAGCAAATTCCGGACCAAGAAAGCTAGGGAGTCGTGGAAGACCTTGAAATGTTTGTTGCCAAATGGCAACGGTGGGAATGAAAGGGTTAATATTTGTGGATATTCAACATAGATATTCATCAATTTTATTAGCATTAAGAGGGGCCGGTTTTGTTTGCAACAACTGGCTTTCGAATTTCTTGCTTCGAATTTCGTTCTTAGCTCAGTACGAATACACGGAATTCTACGTGACAATGAAAACTTTGACACGTACTGATGTCTTGCGTGGTCACTAAACCATCGGTGGCGAAAAAATGTTGTAAGCTAGATGTATCAAACTTTGGCCCGGGGTGGTATGGTTGAATGTTCGTCTTGGGTCGTAGGGTCCAGTGTCATAAGATCCGGGGTAGTGCAGTCGTACGGTCCGATTACAAGGACATATTCCATGCCACTGAATCCTCCATTTTAGGTTTAAGTTAACGTATGGGAACCAAAAAGACATTCTATATTTCAATAAAATCGAAGTTTGTTCATGCGAGAAGCTGAATTCCAGCATACCATAGTATTTTCTCACAGAACACCTTATCTTTAATTCCTTGCATATCAATGCACATATCTATTTATAAATGTACAGTTGTACACGAATGATTCTTTCATAAAAAACTGCTTATAAGAAACTCCATTCTTAGATCATCAAAAAATTAAGAATCTCCAGTGCAAGGAAATATAACTTAGAAGCTATTCATTTCATTCAAGGAAAGCCTTGGCACAGTTTTACTTATTTTCACTTATTTCCTGCATCATACTATGCAGGTAACACTGCCTTCGCAGTTTCCTGTATTACTGCGAGGGCACTAGCGCAATTTTAAATATTGGTAGGCTTCCGAACACTGGCAGAAATTGTGGGGATTGGGGAACACTGCCCCAAAATTCCGAAGGGCATTTCACTCCAAAAATTCTGCTACATCTTTGGCAAAATCCTTTTGTTTCCACGAATGTTCCACCAAACTCCGTAAAAATCCTTCTGTTCTGAAAAAATCATGCACGCTTTTTCGAATGAGTGAAATACCACTTGCCAAATTCGAAAAGACTTTTACTGAAATTTTACTGAAAAGTCAGAAATCCTTAGGAAGGATCGAAACTGCAATGAAAAGACGAGTCACTGTGGAGAAAAAAACAAGATCTCTTATCTGATAAAAGCAAATAAAAAGAATATGCTCAAAAGCATATTGTTCAGCTTTTATCTACGCTTGGACTTCTTTCAAATTTAAGAAGAGAGTGGTCGGGCAGGTTAGCAATATTTCCCAGTGATTTTGGAGCGTGGAAGGGAGAGGTTTTCTACTCGAAATCTGACCATTTAAAGAAGTGCCCTGGGAGCCACCTTTTTGATATCTGAAACGAATCTATGTATGCCATGTATTTATCAATAGGCTTCAAGTTTGACCTAGATTGTATTAAGGGAAACAACCATCCGATCCCCCTTGCAAATTCCTGCGTACGTTCCTGGTTCAGAGACTGATGTATCTATCTATAGTAGATTTAGAGCATCAATAGTCAGCAATTAAAGAGCCATTATCACCCAGGGTCCTTTGCAGGCATGTTGCAATGTCAGATTATTTGAAAATCAAATTTGGCCTAAGTAAGCGGAAATATGTATCCACTTTACAGTAGATGAAGTGATGGAAAAGTCTAGACTGATGACGATGAGTCCCTTGCATCCCTGCGGTAAACCTTGCTCAAGAGGGACTCGTAATGAAACAGTAAAATACTTGGCCCTATTTTGTTCAATCATCAATGGAATTACAAAAGAATCACGGCTTCGAATCTCCATCCCGTGGGAGTGTTTTCAATTCTTCAATCGAATCGACAATTCTATCACATTTACACCTTAACAATGGTGATTCACAAATCTCGCAATCTGATTGGTACTGAAGAAATTGCTCAGTTTGGGCCTAAATAGGGCCAGGTTTTTCTTAGTAATGCTATGAGTCTCTCTTGACCGAAGCGCCATCATCAAGTCAAAGAGCACAGGGAAACAAGAGACTCATCGTCATAAGTCTAAGAAAAGTCATCCAAAGTCAACTTTTCATCATTAGTTCAACTACTATAGTGGAGACTCATATTTTGTACTACGCCAAATTTGATTTTCAGACTTTCTGAAGATGCAGCCTGTACACAAAGGACTCTAGGTGACAATGGCTCGATAGCAAATCATACCTAGCATAGAGCAATCAAAGGATATCTCAGTTAAGAGAAAAATGGCAGGGACCAACTTTAACATCTGAATGAAGTTCAAAAAGAGGCCAGGGGTGAAGGGCAAAATTGTCTCATTAATCACTCTGAAGCTAAGACACGCGAGGAAACTCTGAAGCATCTGCTACTGGATTCATGTGTTGAAAACATAACAATTTTTTTAAGGTTTATGTGGGGCTTATTTGGGGGTACAGGGATGTTATAGAAAGGGGCATGTCCGATTTTCTCATTTTCTGGCGTTATGAATGATCATAACTGCTCTGATTTCAAGCAGGGATGGTAGCTTGGCTTTTTTAAGCCAAATTTTGGAAATTTGGCTCTTTTCTTTTATTTTTGGCTTCATAAATTAAGTTTGGCTTTTTGGCTTCATTTTGGCTTCTTCTGATAGTTTGGTCAATTTTCATTCAATTCTCTTCAAACTGGACTACATTTCTAACCTGATTTGTGTTGAAAGCCTAAAATGTTGTGGGACGCTCACAATCTAGGACATTTTTCTTTGCAAGACAATATCGAAGACAAAGGGTTTTCATCCAGAGCTACACAACATAGTATGTGAAAACAATGGAATGCAAGTGTTCATTGTTCAAAATAACAATATAACAATAGGTGGTACAAAAATAGATTATCGTTTTGAAAGGTATGGCCTTTTCCCTACCCCGGTTTGGCTTTGGGGCGGTCCGGTGAACTACCAACCCTGATTTCATGCGGAATTTGAATGGTGGTCACTGAAAGAGTACAGTTACCATAAAAGCACTCCGCAGGAGCTAGGAATGTTAAAGCGCGAGCGAAGCGAGCGCTTTTACTTCCTAGTACTTAAAATAACACTTGTGTACAAGGATTTTAGCATCCTTAACTTTACACTTTGCTTCTCATAAACGTTTAGATTAACTTTGTTCTGTTAATAAATTTCGTTGAATTAAGTAGTGTTAAAGCGAAAATAACACTTGTATACATTGGTATTACCATTATTATCTGCACACTTTGCTTGTTATAAAGGTTTACATTAACTTTGTTCTGTTAACATTTTTCTTTGAATCAAGTAGTGTTATACCCAATATAAGACTTATATAAATTAATTTTAGCATCTTTAACTGTAGAGTTTTCTTGTGATAAAGGATTACATTTACCTTGTTCTATTAATATATTTCGTTTAATTAAGTAGTGTTATACCCAAAATAACACTTGTTTACAAGGATTTTAGCATCTTTAACTGTACACTTTGCTAGTTATAAAGGTTTACATTAACTTTGTTCCGTTAACTTATTTTGTTGAATTAAGCAGTGTTATACCCAAAGTAACACTTGTTTACAAGGATTTCAGCATCTTTAACTCTACACTTTCCTTCTCATAAAGGTTTACATTTACTTTGTTCTGTTAACATTTTTCTTTGAATCAAGTAGTGATATACCCAATATAACACTTATATACATTAATTTTAGCATCTTTAACTGTAGACTTTGCTTGTGATAAAGGTTTTCATCAACTTATTTCTTTTAATATATTCCGTTGAAATAAGCAGTGTTATACCCAAAATAACACTTGTATACATTGATTTTAGAATCTTTGACTCCAAATTTTGTTTGTTATAAAGATTTACATTAAGTTTGTTCTGTTAATATATTTCGTTGAATTAAACAGTGCTATACCCAAAATAACACCTGTTTACAAAGATTTTTGCATCTTTAACTGTACACTTTGTTTGTTATAAAGGTTTACATTAACTTTGTTCTGTTAATATATTTCGTTGAATTAAGCAGTGTTATACCCAAAATAACACTTGTTTACAAGGATTTTAGCATCTTTAACTGTACACTTTGTTTGTTATAAAGGTTTACATTAACTTTGTTCTGTTAATATATTTCGTTGAATTAAGCAGTGTTATACCCAAAATAACACTTGTTTACAAGGATTTTAGAATCTTTAACTGTACACTTTGCTTGTTATAAAGGTTTACATTAACTTTGTTCCGTTAACTTATTTTGTTGAATTAAGCAGTGTTATACCCAAAGTAACACTTGTTTACAAGGATTTCAGCATCTTTAACTGTACACTTTCCTTCTGATAAAGGTTTACATTTACTTTGTTTGTTAACATATTTCGTTGAATTAACTAGTGTTATACCAAAAATAACACTTGTATACATTGATTTTAAAATCTCTGACTGTACACTTTGTTTCTTATAAAGATTTGCATTAACCTTGTTCTGTAAATTTATTTCGTTGAATTAAGCAGTGTTATACCTAAAATAACACTTGTGTACAAGGATTTTGGCATCTTTAACTGTAGATTTTGCTTGTTATAAAGGTTTACATTAACCTTATTCTATTAATTTAAGTCGTTGAATTAAGCATTGTTATACCCAAAATAACACTTGTTTGCAATGATTTCTGCATCTTTAACTATACACTTTGCTTCTCATAAAAGTTTACATTAACTTTGTTCTTTTAATATATTTCGTTGAATTAAGTAGTGTTATACCCAAAATAACACTTGTATACATTGGTTTTAGCATCTTTAACTGTACATTTTGTTTGTTGTAAAGGTTTAAGTAAACTTTGTTCTATTAATTTAAGTCGTTTCATTAAGCAATGTTATACCCAAAATAACACTTGTTTACAAAGATTTTAGCATTTTAACTGTACACTTTCCATCTTATAAAGGTTTACATTAACTTTGTTCTGTTAATAAATTTCGTTGAATTGAGTAGTGTTAAACCCAAAATAACACTTGTATACATTGATTTTACCATCATTATCTGCACACTTTGCTTGTTATCAAGGTTTACATTAACTTTGTTCTGTTAATATATTTCTTTGAATCAGGTAGTGTTATACCCAATATAACACTTGTTTACATTGATTTTAGCATCTTTGACTGTACACTTTGCTTGTTATAAAGGTTTGCATTAACTTTGTTCTGTTAATATATTTCGTTGAATTAAGCAGTGTTATACCCAAAATAATACTTGGTTACAATGATTTTAGCATCTTTAACTGTACACTTTGCAGGTTATAAAGGTTTACATTAACTTTGTTCTGTTAACTTATTTTGTTGAATTAAGCAGTGTTATCCCCAAAATAACACTTGTTTACAAGGATTTCAGCATCTTTAACTGTACACTTTCCTTGTGATAAAGGTTAAAATTTACTTTGTTCTATTAATATATTTCGTTTAATTAAGTAGTGTTATACCCAAATCAACACTTGTATTCATTGATTTTAGAATCTTTGACTCTACATTTTATTTGTTATAAAGATTTACATTAAGTTTGTTCTGTTAATATATTTCGTTGAATTAAACAGTGCTATACCCAAAATAACACCTGTTTACAAAGATTTTTGCATCTTTAACTGTACACTTTGCTTGTTATAAAGGTTTGCATTATCTTTGTTCTGTAAATTTATTTCGTTTAATCAAGTAGTGTTATACCCAAAATAACAACTGTTTACAATGTTTTTAGCATCTTTATCTGCACACTTTGCTTGTTATAAAGGTTTACACTAACTTTATTCTGTTAATATATTTCGTTGAATTAAGCAGTGTTATACCCAAAATAACACTTGTTTACAAGGATTTCAGCATCTTTATCTCTACACTTTGCTTGTTATGAAGGTTTGCATTAACTTTGTTCTGTAAATTTATTTCGTTGAATTAAGCAGCGTTGTACCTTAAATAACACTTGTTTACAAGGATTTTAGCAACTTTAACTGTACACTTTGCTTGTTATAAAGGTTTGCATTAACTTATTTCTGTAAATTTATTTTGTTGAATTAGGCAGTGTTATACCCAAAAAAACACTTGTTTGCAAGGATTTTAGTCTCCTTAACTGTAAACTTTGTTTGTTATAAAGGTTTACATTACATTTGTTCTGTTAACTTATTTCGTTGAATGAAGTAATGTTATACCCAAAATAACACTCCCATACATTGATTTTAGTCTCTTTAACTGTACACTTTGTTTGTTATAAAGGTTTACATTAACTTTGTTCCGTTAATATATTTCGTTGAATTAAACAGTGTTATGCCAAAAATAACACTTGTATACAATGATTTTAGCATCTTTAACTGTACACTTTCCTGGTTATAAAAGTTTACATTAACTTTGTTCCATTAATTTAAGACTTAAGCAGTCTTATAACCAAAATAACACTTGTTTACAAGGTTTTTAGCATCGTTAACTGTGCACTTTGCTTGTTTTAAAGATTTGCATTAACTTTGTGCTGCTAATTTATTTTGCTGAATTAAGCAGCGTTATGCCAAAAATAACACTTGTTTAGAAGGATTTTAGCATCTTTATCTGTACACTTTGCTTGTTATGAAGGTTTGCATTAACTTTGTTCTGTTAATATATATCGTTGAATTAAGTAGTGTTATAGAGTTTTATACATTTATTTTAGAATATTTGACTGTACACTTTGTTTGTTATAAAGGTTTACACTAACATTGTTCTGTTAACATATTTCCTTGAAGTAGTGTTATACCCAGAAAAAAAACTTGTAAACATTGATTTTAGCATCTTTAATTGTAGACTTTGCTTGTTATAAAGGTTTACATTAACTTTATTCTATTAATTAAAGTCGCTGAATTAAGCAGTGTTATACCCAAAATAACATCTGTTTACAAGGATTTTAGCATCTTTAACCGTACACTTTGCTTCTTTTGAAGGTTTATATGAACTTTTCTCCGTTAATAAATTTCCTATAACTAAGTAGTGTTAAACCCAAAATGACCCTTGTATACATTGATTTTAGCACACTTTGCTTGTTATCAAAGTTTACAAAGATTAACTTTGTTTTGTTAATATATTTCTTTGAATCATGTAGTGTTATACCCAAAGTAACACTTGTTTACAAGGATTTCAGCATCTTTAACTGTACACTTTCCTTCTGATAAAGGTTTACATTTACTTTGTTTGTTAAAATATTTCGTTGAATTAACTAGTGTTATACCCAAAATAACACTTGTATACATTGATTTTAAAGTCATTGACCTTAAACTTTGTTTCTTATAAAGGTTTGCATTAACTTTGTTCTGTAAATTTATTTCGTTGAATTAAGCAGTGTTATACCCAAAATAACACTTGTATACATTGATTTTAGTCTCCTTAACTGTACAATTTGTTTGTTATAAAGGTTTATATTAACTTTGTTCTGTTAATGTTCTTCGTTGAATTAAGCAGTGTTATACCCAAAATAACACTTGTTTACAAAGATTTTAGCACCTTTAACTCTACACTTTGCTTGTTATAATAGTTTACATTAACTTTGTTTTGTTCATATTTTTCGTTGAATTAAGCAGTGTTATGCCAAAAGTAACACTTGTCTACATTGATTTTAGCATCTTTAACTGTACTCCTTGCTTCTTAAAAAGGTTTACATTAACTTTGTTCCGTTAATATATTTCGTTGAATTAAACAGTGTTATGCCAAAAATAACACTTGTATACAATGATTTTAGCATCTTTAACTGTACACTTTGCTGGTTATAAAAGTTTACATTAACTTTGTTCTATTGATTTAAGTCGTTTACTTAAGCAGTCTTATACCCAAAATAACACTTGTTTACAAGGCTTTTAGCATCGTTAACTGTGCACTTTGCTTGTTTTAAAGATTTTGTGCTGCTAATTTATTTTGCTGAATTAAGCAGTGGTATACCAAAAATAACACTTGTTTAGAAGGATTTTAGCATCTTTATCTGTACACTTTACTTGTTATGAAGGTTTGCATTAACTTTGTTCTGTAAATTTATTTCGTTGAATTAAGCAGTGTTATAACAAAAACAACACTTGTTTGCAAGGATTTTAGCAACTTTATCTGTATACTTTGCTTGTTATGAAGGTTTGCATTAA
This sequence comes from Aurelia sp. 3 sensu Dawson et al. (2005), assembly GCA_964020215.1. Taxonomy (NCBI): domain Eukaryota; kingdom Metazoa; phylum Cnidaria; class Scyphozoa; order Semaeostomeae; family Ulmaridae; genus Aurelia; species Aurelia sp. 3 sensu Dawson et al. (2005). Next base: position 15,953,853 of record OZ026572.1, read on the forward strand.
CTTTGTTCTGCAAATTTATTTCGTTGAATTAAGCAGTGTTATACCAAAAATAACACTTGTTTAGAAGGATTTTAGCATCTTTAACTGTACACTTGGCTTGTTATAAAGGTTGCCATTAACTTTGTTCTGTTAATTCATTTCGTTGAATGAAGCAGTGTTATACCCAAAATAACACTTGCATACATTGATTATAGTCTCCTTAACTGTACAATTTGTTTGTTAAAAAGGTTTATATTAACTTTGTTCTGTTAATGTTCTTCGTTGAATTAAGCAGTGTTATACCCAAAATAACACTTGTTTACAAAGATTTTAGCACCTTTAACTCTACACTTTGCTTGTTATAATAGTTTACATTAACTTTGTTTTGTTCATATTTTTCGTTGAATTAAGCAGTGTTATGCCAAAAATAACACTTGTCTACATTGATTTTAGCATCTTTAACTGTACTCCTTGCTTCTTAAGAAGGTTTACATTAACTTTGTTCCGTTAATATATTTCGTTGAATTAAACAGTGTTATGCCAAAAATAACACTTGTATACAATGATTTTAGCATCTTTAACTGTACACTTCGCTGGTTATAAAAGTTTACATTAACTTTGTTCTATTGATTTAAGTCGTTTACTTAAGCAGTCTTATACCCAAAATAACACTTGTTTACAAGGCTTTTAGCATCGTTAACTGTGCACTTTGCTTGTTTTAAAGATTTGCATTAACTTTGAGCTGCTAATTTATTTTGCTGAATTAAGCAGTGTTATACCAAAAATAACACTTGTTTAGAAGGATTTTAGCATCTTTATCTGTACACTTTGCTTGTTATGAAGGTTTGCATTAACTTTGTTCTGTAAATTTATTTCGTTGAATTAAGCAGTGTTATACAAAAAATAACACTTCTTTAAAATGATTTTAGCAATTTTAACAGTACTCTTTCCTTTTAATAAATGTTAACATTAACTTTGTTCTGTTAATATATTTCGTTCAATTAAGCAGTGTTATACCCAAAATAACTCTTGTATACATTGATTTTAGTCTCCTTAACTGTGCACTTTGTTTGGTACAAAGGTTTACATAAACTTTGTTCTGTTAACTTATTTCGTTGAATGAAGCAATGTTATACCCAAAATAACACTCGTATACATTGATTTTAGCATCTTTAACTGTGCACTTTGCTTGTTTTAAAGATTTGCATTAACTTTGTTCTGCTAATTTATTTCGTTGAATGAAGCAGTGTTATACCCAAAGTAACACTTGTTTACATTGATTTTAGTCTCCTTAACTGTACAATTTGTTTGTTATCAAGGTTTACATTAACTTTGCTCTGTTAATGTTTTTCGTTGAATTAAGCAGCGTTATACCCAAAATAACACTTGTTTACAATGATTTCTGAATCTTAAACTGTACTCTTTGCTCGTTATAAAAGTGCACATTAACTTTGTTCTATTAATTTAAGTCGTTTACTTAAGCAGTGTTATACCCAAAATAACACTTGTTTATAAGGTTTGTAGGTTCTTTAACTGTGCACTTTGCTTCTTATGAAGGTCTGCATTAACTTTGTTCTGTACATTTATTTCGTTGAATTAAGCAGCGTTATACCAAAAATAACACTTCTTTACAAGGATTTTAGCAACTTTAACTGTACACTTTGCTTGTTATAGAGGTTTGCATTAACTTATTTCTGTAAATTTATTTCGTTGAATTAAGCAGTGTTATACCCAAAATAACACTTGTTTGCAAGGATTCTAGTTTTCTTAACTATAAACTTTGTTTGTTATAAAACTTTACATTAACTTTGTTCTATTAATTTAAGTCGTTTACTTAAGCAGTGTTATACCCAAAATAACACTTGTTTACAAGGTTTTTAGCATCTTTAACAGTGCACTTTGCTTGTTTTAAAGATTTGCATTACCTTTGTTCTGCTAATTTATTTTGCTGAATTAAGCACTGTTATTACCAAAAATAACACTTGTTTACAAGGTTTTTAGCATCTTTAACAGTGCACTTTGCTTGTTTTAAAGATTTGCATTAACCTTGTTCTGCTAATTTATTTTGCTGAATTAAGCAGTGTTATTACCAAAAACAACACTTGTTTGCGAGGATTTTAGCAATTTTAACTGTACCCTTTCCTTCTAAGAAAGGTTAACATTAACTTTGTTCTGTTAATATATTTCATTCAATTAAGTAGTGTTATACCCAAAATAACACTTGTATACATTGATTTTAGTCTCCTTAACTGTACACTTTGCTTGTTATAAAGGTTTACATTAACTTTGTTCTGTTAATGTACTTCGTTGAATTAAGCATTGTTATACCCAAAATAGCACTTGTTTACAAGGAATTTAGCATCTTTGACTGTACACTTTGGTTGTTATAATAGTTTACATTAACTTTCTTCTGTTGATATTTTTCGTTGAATTAAGCAGTGTTCTGCCCAAAATAACACTTGTCTACATTAACATAAGCATCTTTAACTGTACACCTTGCTTCTTAAGAAGGTTTACATTAACTTTGTTCCGTTAATATATTTCGTTGAATTACACAGAGTTATGCCCAAAATAACACTTGTCTAAGTTGATTTTAGCATCTTTAATAGTTGACTTTGCTTGTTATAAAGGTTTACATTAACTTTGTTCTGTAAATTTATTTCGTTTACTCAAGCAGTGATATACCCAAAATAACAACTGTTTACAAGGTTTCTAGCATCTTTATCTGCACACTTTGCTTGTTATAAAGGTTTACATTAACTTTATTCTGTTAATTTATTTCGTTGAATGAAGCAGTGTTATACTCAAAATAACACTTGTATACATTGATTTTAGTCTCCTTAAATGTACACTTTGTTTGTTATAAAGGTTTACATTAACTTTGTTCATTTGATATATTTCGTTGAATCAAGAAGTGTTATATTCAATATAACACTTGTTTACATTGATTTTAGCATCTTTGACTGTACACTTTGCTTGTTATAAAGGTTTGCATTAACTTTGTTCTGTAAATTTATTTCGTTTAATCAAGCAGTGTTATACCCAAAATAACACTTGTTTACAAGGATTTCAGCATCTTTAACTGTAAACTTTCCTTCTGATAAAGGTTTACATTTACTTTGTTTGTTAACATACTTCGTTGAATTAACTAGTGTTATACCCAAAATAACACTTGTATACATTGATTTTAAAATCTTTGACTGTACATTTTATTTGTTATAAAGGTTTGGATTAATTTTGTTCTGTAAATATATTTCGTTGAATTAAGCAGTGTTATACTTAAAATAACACTTGTGTACAAGGATTTTAGCATCCTTAACTTTACACTTTGCTTCTCATAAACGTTTAGATTAACTTTGTTCTGTTAATAAATTTCGTTGAATTAAGTAGTGTTAAAGCGAAAATAACACTTGTATACATTAATTTTAAAATCTTCGACTGTACACTTTGTTTCTTATAAAGATTTGCATTAACCTTGTTCTGTAAATTTATTTCGTTGAATTAAGCAGTGTTATACCTAAAATAACACTTGTGTACAAGGATTTTAGCATCTTTAACTGTAGACTTTGCTTGTTATAAAGGTTTATATTAACCTTATTCTATTAATTTAAGTCGTTGAATTAAGCATTGTTATACCCAAAATAACACTTGTTTGCAATGATTTCTGCATCTTTAACTATACACTTTGCTTCTCATAAACGTTTACATTAACTTTGTTCTTTTAATATATTTCGTTGAATTAAGTAGTGTTATACCCAAAATAACACTTGTATACATTGGTTTTAGCATCTTTAACTGTGCATTTTGTTTGTTGTAAAGGTTTAAGTAAACTTTGTTCTATTAATTTAAGTCGTTTCATTAAGCAATGTTATACCCAAAATAACACTTGTTTACAAAGATTTTAGCATTTTAACTGTACACTTTCCATCTTATAAAGGTTTACATTAACTTTGTTCTGTTAATAAATTTCGTTGAATTAAGTAGTGTTAAACCCAAAATAACACTTGTATACATTGATTTTACCATCATTATCTGCACACTTTGCTTGTTATCAAGGTTTACATTAACTTTGTTCTGTTAATATATTTCTTTGAATCAGGTAGTGTTATACCCAATATAACGCTTATATACATTAATTTTAGCATCTTTAACTGTAGACTTTGCTTGTGATAAAGGTTTTCATCAACTTATTTCTTTTAATATATTCCGTTGAATTAAGCAGTGTTATACCCAAAATAACACTTGTATACTTTTATTTTAGCATCTTTGACTGTAAACTTTGCTTGTTATATAGGTTTACATTAACTTTGTTCTGTTACCTTATTTCGTTGAATGAAGCAATGTTATACCCAAAATAACACTCGTATACATTGATTTTAGTCTCTTTGACTGTACACTTGGCTTGTTATAAAGATTTCCATTAACTTTGTTCTGTTAATTTATTTCGTTGAATGAAGCAGTGTTATACCCAAAATAACACTTGTATACATTGATTTTAGTCTCCTTAAATTTACACTTTGTTTGTTATAAAGGTTTACATTAACTTTGTTCTGTTACCTTATTTCGTTGAATGAAGCAATGTTATACCCAAAATAACACTCGTATACATTGATTTTAGTCTCATTGACTGTACACTTGGCTTGTTATAAAGATTTCCATTAACTTTGTTCTGTTAATTTATTTCGTTGAATGAAGCAGTGTTATACCCAAAATAACACTTGTTTACATTGATTTTAGCATCTTTGACTGTACACTTTGCTTGTTATAAAGGTTTGCATTAACTTTGTTCTGTTAATGTATTTCGTTGAATTAAACAGTGTTATACCCAAAATAATACTTTGTTACAATGATTTTAGCATCTTTAACTGTACACTTTGCAGGTTATAAAGGTTTACATTAACTTTGTTCTGTTAACTTATTTTGTTGAATTAAGCAGTGTTATACCCAAAATAACACTTGTTTACAAGGATTTCAGCATCTTTAACTGTACACTTTCCTTGTGATAAAGGTTAAATTTTACTTTGTTCTATTAAAATATTTCGTTTAATTAAGTAGTTTTATACCCAAATCAACACCTGTATTCATTGATTTTAGAATCTTTGACTCTACATTTTATTTGTTATAAAGATTTACATTAAGTTTGTTCTGTTAATATATTTCGTTGAATTAAACAGTGCTATACCCAAAATAACACCTGTTTACAAAGATTTTTGCATCTTTAACTGTACACTTTGCTTGTTATAAAGGTTTGCATTATCTTTGTTCTGTAAATTTATTTCGTTTAATCAAGCAGTGTTATACCCAAAATAACAACTGTTTACAATGTTTTTAGCATCTTTATCTGCACACTTTGCTTGTTATAAAGGTTTACACTAACTTTATTCTGTTAATATATTTCGTTGAATTAAGCAGTGTTATACCCAAAATAACACTTGTTTACAAGGATTTCAGCATCTTTAACTGTACACTTTCCTTCTGATAAAGGTTTACATTTACTTTGTTTGTTAACATACTTCGTTGAATTAACTAGTGTTATACCCAAAATAACACTTGTATACATTGATTTTAAAATCTTTGACTGTACATTTTGTTTGTTATAAAGGTTTGGATTAATTTTGTTCTGTAAATATATTTCGTTGAATTAAGCAGTGTTATACTTAAAATAACACTTGTGTACAAAGATTTTAGCATCCTTAACTTTACACTTTGCTTCTCATAAACGTTTAGATTAACTTTGTTCTGTTACTAAATTTCGTTGAATTAAGTAGTGTTAAAGCGAAAATAACACTTGTATACATTGGTATTACCATTATTATCTGCACACTTTCCTTCTCATAAAGGTTTACATTAACTTTGTTCTGTTAACATTTTTCTTTGAATCAAGTAGTGTTATACCCAATATAACACTTATGTAAATTAATTTTAGCATCTTTAACTGTAGAGTTTTCTTGTGATAAAGGTTTACATTTACTTTGTTCTATTAATATATTTCGTTTAATTAAGCAGTGTTATACCCAAAATAACACTTGTATACATTGATTTTAGTCTCCTTAACTTTACACTTTGTTTGTTATAAAGGTTTACATTAACTTTGTTCATTTAATGTATTTCGTTGAATCAAGAAGTGTTATACCCAATATAACACTTGTTTACATTGATTTTAGCATCTTTGACTGTACACTTTGCTTGTTATAAAGGTTTGCATTAACTTTGTTCTGCTAATTTATTTTGCTTAATTAAGCAGTATTATACCCAAAATAACACTTGTTTAGAAGGATTTCAGCATCTTTATCTCTACACTTTGCTTGTTATGAAGGTTTGCATTAACTTTGTTCTGTAAATTTATTTCGTTGAATTAAGCAGCGTTGTACCTTAAATAACACTTGTTTACAAGGATTTTAGCAACTTTAACTGCACGCTTTGCTTGTTATAAAGGTTTGCATTAACTTATTTCTGTAAATTTATTTCGTTGGATTAAGCTGTGTTATACCCAAAATAACACTCGTATACATTGATTTTAGACTCCTTAACTGTACACTTTATCTGTTATAAAGGTTTCCATTATCTTCGCTCTGTTAATTTATTTCGTTGAATTAAGCAGTGTTATACCCAAAATAACACTCGTATACATAGATTTTAGTCTTTTTAAATGTAAACTTTGTTTGTTATAAAGGTTTATATTAACTTTGTTCTGTTAATGTACGTCGTTGAATTAAGCAGTGCTAAACCCGAAATAACACTTGATTACAAGGATTTTAGCATCTTCGACCGTAAACTTTGCCTCTTATAAAGGTTTGCATTAACTTTGTTCTTTAAATTTTTTTCGCTGAATATAGGGTCATACCAAAAATAACACTTGTTTAGAAGGATTTTAGCAACTTTAACTGTACACTTTGCTTGTCATAAAGGTTTGCATTAACTTATTTCTGTAAATTTATTTCGTTTAATTAAGCTGTGTTATACCCAAAATAACACTCGTATACATTGATTTTAGACTACTTAACTGTACACTTTATCTGTTATAAAGGATTCCATTATCTTTGCTCTTTTAATTTATTTCGTTGAATTAAGCAGTGTTATACCCAAAATAACACTCGTATACATAGATTTTAGTCTCCTTAAATGTAAACTTTGTTTGTTATAAAGGTTTACATTAACTTTTTTCGGTTAACGTACTTCGTTGAATTAAGCAGTGCTATACCCGAAATAACACTTGATTACAAGGATTTTAGCATCTTCGACCGTAAACTTTGCCTCTTATTAAGGTTTACATTAACTTTGTTCTGTTAATTTACGTCGTTTAATTAAACAGTGTTATACCTAAAATAATACTTGTTTACATTTATTTTAGTCTCATTGACTGTACACTTGGCTTGTTATAAAGGTTTGCATTAACTTGTTTCTCTAAATTTATTTCGTTGGATTAAGCAGTGTTATACCCAAAATAACACTTGTATACATTTCTTTTAGCATCTTTGACTGTACACATGGCTTGTTTTTGAATGTTTGCATTAATTTTGTTCTGTTAATTTATTTCGTTGAATGAACCAATGTTATACCCAAAATAACACTCGTACACATTGATTTAAGTCTCCTTAACTGTACACTTTGCTTGTTATAAAGGTTTACATTAATTTTGTTCTGTTAATTTAAGTCGTTTACTTAAGCAGTGTTATACCCAAAATAACACTTGTTTACAAGGTTTTTAGCATCTTTAAATGTGCACTTTGCTTGTTTTAAAGATTTGCATTAACTTTGTTTTGCTAATTTATTTTGCTGAATTAAGCAGTGTTATACCAAAAATAACACTTGTTTAGAAGGATTTTAGCATCTTTATCTGTACACTTTACTTGTTATGAAGTAACTTTGTTCTGTACATTTATTTCGTTGAATTAAGCAGTGTTATACAAAAAACAACACTTGTTTGCGAGGATTTTAGCAATTTTAACAGTACTCTTTCCTTCTAGTAAATGTTAACATTAACTTTGTTCTGTTAATATATTTCGTTCAATTAAGCAGTGTTATACCCAAAATAACTCTTGTATGCATTGATTTAAGTCTCCTTAACAGTGCACTTTGTTTGGTACAAAGGTTTACATAAACTTTGTTCTGTTAACTTATTTCGTTGAATGAAGCAATGTTTTACCCAAAATAACACTCGTATACATTTCTTTTAGCATCTTTGACTGTACACATGGCTTGTTTTTGAATGTTTGCATTAATTTTGTTCTGTTAATTTATTTCGTTGAATGAACCAATGTTATACCCAAAATAACACTCGTACACATTGATTTATGTCTCCTTAACAGTGCACTTTGTTTGGTACAAAGGTTTACATAAACTTTGTTCTGTTAACTTATTTCGTTGAATGAAGCAATGTTTTACCCAAAATAACACTCGTATACATTGATTTTAGCATCTTTAACTGTGCACTTTGCTTGTTTTAAAGATTTGCATTAACTTTGTTCTGCTAATTTATTTCGTTGAATGAAGCAGTGTTATACCCAAAGTAACACTTGTTTACAAAGATTTTAGCATCTTTAACTGTACACTTTGCTGGTTATAAAAGTTTACATTAACTTTGTTCTATTAATTTAAGTCGTTTACTTAAGCAGCGTTATACCCAAAATAACACTTGTTTACAATGTTTTCTGCATCTTTAACTGTACACGTTGCTGGTTATAAAAGTTTACATTAACTTTGTTCTGTAAATTTGTTTCGTTGAAGTAAGCAGTGTTACACAAAAAACAACACTTGTATACATTGATTTTAGTCTCCTTAACTGATTAAGCAGCGTTATACCCAAAAAAACACTTGTTTGCAATGATTTCTGCATCTTTAACTGTACACTTTGCTCGTTATAAAAGTGTACATTAACTTTGTTCTATTACTTTAACTCGTTTACTTAAGCAGTCTTATACCCAAAATAACACTTGTTTACAAGGTTTTTAGCATCGTTAACTGTGCACTTTGCTTGTTTTAAAGATTTGCATTAACTTTGTGCTGCTAATTTTTTTTGCTGAATTAAGCAGCGTTATGCCAAAAATAACACTTGTTTGGAAGGATTTTAGCATCTTTATCTGTACACTTTGCTTGTTATGAAGGTTTGCATTAACTTTGTTCTGTACATTTATTTCGTTGAATTAAGCAGCGTTATACCAAAAATAACACTTCTTTAAAATGATTTTAGCAACTTTAACTGTACACTTTGCTTGTTATAAAGGTTTGCATTAACTTATTTCTGTAAATTTATTTCGTTGAATTAAGCAGTGTTATACCCAAAATAACACTTGTTTGCAAGGATTCTAGTTTCCTTAACTATAAACTTTGTTTGTTATAAAACTTTACATTAACTTTGTTCTATTAATTTAAGTCGTTTACTTAAGCAGTGTTATACCCAAAATAACACTTGTTTACAAGGTTTTTAGCATCTTTAACAGTGCACTTTGCTTGGTTTAAAGATTTGCATTAACTTTGTTCTGCTAATTCATTTTGCTGAATTAAGCACTGTTATTACCAAAATAACACTTGTTTAGAAGGATTTTAGCATCTTTATCTGTACACTTTGCTTGTTATGAAGGTTTGCATTAACTTTGTTCTGCAAACTTTTTTCGTTGAATTAAGCAGTGTTATACCAAAAATAACACTTGTTTACAAGGAATTTAGCATCTTTGACTGTACACTTTGCTTGTTATAATAGTTTACATTAACTTTGTTCTGTTAATATATATCGTTGAATTAAGTAGTGTTATAGAGTTTTATACATTTATTTGAGAATATTTGACTGTACACTTTGTTTGTTATAAAGGTTTACACTAACATTGTTCTGTTAACATATTTCCTTGAAGTAGTGTTATACCCAGAAAAAAAACTTGTAAACATTGATTTTAGCATCTTTAATTGTAGACTTTGCTTGTTATAAAGGTTTACATTAACTTTATTCTATTAATTAAAGTCGCTGAATTAAGCAGTGTTATACCCAAAATAACATCTGTTTACAAGGATTTTAGCATCTTTAACCGTACACTTTGCTTCTTTTGAAGGTTTATATGAACTTTTCTCCGTTAATAAATTTCCTATATCTAAGTAGTGTTAAACCCAAAATGACCCTTGTATACATTGATTTTAGCACACTTTGCTTGTTATCAAAGTTTACAAAGATTAACTTTGTTTTGTTAATATATTTCTTTGAATCATGTAGTGTTATACCCAAAGTAACACTTGTTTACAAGGATTTCAGCATCTTTAACTGTACACTTTCCTTCTGATAAAGGTTTACATTTACTTTGTTTGTTAAAATATTTCGTTGAATTAACTAGTGTTATACCCAAAATAACACTTGTATACATTGATTTTAAAGTCATTGACCTTAAACTTTGTTTCTTATAAAGGTTTGCATTAACTTTGTTCTGTAAATTTATTTCGTTGAATTAAGCAGTGTTATACCCAAAATAACACTTGTTTGCAATGATTTCGGCATCTTTAACTGTACACTTTGCTTCTCATAAACGTTCACAGTAACTTTGTTCTTTTAATATATTTCGTTGAAATAAGTAGTGCTATACCCAATATAACACTTGTATACATTGGTTTTAGCATCTTTAACTGTACAATTTGTTTGTTGTAAAGGTTTAAGTAAACTATGTTTTATTAATTTAAGTCGTTTCATCAAGCAGTGTTATGCAAAAAATAGCAATTGTTTACAAGGCTTTTAGCATCTTTATCTGCACACTTTGCTTGTTATAAAGGTTTACATTAACCTTGTTCGGTTAATATATTTTGTTGAATTAAGCAGTGTTATACCTAAAATAACACTTGTGTACAAGGATTTTAGCATCTTTAACTGTACAGTTTGCTTGTTATAAAGGTTTACATTAACTTTGTTCTGTTAACTTATTTTGTTGAATTAAGCAGTGTTATACCCAAAATAACACTTGTTTACAAGGACTTCAGCATCTTTAAAGGTACACTTTCCTTCTGATAAAGGTTTACATTTACTTTGTTTGTTAAAATATTTCGTTGAATTAACTAGTGTTATACCCAAAATAACACTTGTATACATTGATTTTAAAGTCATTGACCTTAAACTTTGTTTCTTATAAAGGTTTACATTAACCTTATCCTATCAATTTAAGTCGTTGCATTAAGCATTGTTATACCCAAAATAACACTTGTTTGCAATGATTTCGGCATCTTTAACTGTACACTTTGCTTCTCATAAACGTTGACATTAACTTTGTTCTTTTAATATATTTCGTTGAACTAAGTAGTGTTATACCCAATATAACACTTGTATACATTGGTTTTAGCATCTTTAACTGTACATTTTGTTTGTTGTAAAGGTTTAAGTAAACTTTGTTCTATTAATTTAAGTCGTTTCATCAAGCAGTGTTATGCAAAAAATAACAATTGTTTACAAGGTTTTTAGCATCTTTATCTGCACACTTTGCTTGTTATAAAGGTTTACATTAACATTGTTCTGTTAATAAATCTCGTTGAATTAAGTAGTGTTAAGCCCAAAATAACACTTGTTTACAAGGATTTAAGCATCTTTAACTGTACAGTTTGCTTGTTATAAAGGTTTACATTAACTTTGTTCTGTTAACTTATTTTGTTGAATTAAGCAGTGTTATACCCAAAATAACACTTGTTTACAAGGACTTCTGCATCTTTAAAGGTACACTTTCCTTCTGATAAAGGTTTACATTTACTTTGTTTGTTAACATATTTCGTTGAATTAACTAGTGTTGTACCCAAAATAACACTTGTATACATTGATTTTAAAATCCTTGACTGTACATTTTGTTTGTTATAAAGGTTTGCATTAACTTTGTTCTGTAAATTTATTTCGTTGAATTAAGCAGTGTTATACTTAAAATAACACTTGTGTACAAGGATTTTAGCATCTTTAACTGTACACTTTCCTTCTGATAAAGGTTTACATTTACTTTGTTTGTTAACATACTTCGTTGAATTAACTAGTGGTATACCCAAAATAACACTTGTATACATTGATTTTAAAATCTTTGACTGTACATTTTGTTTGTTATAAAGGTTTGGATTAACTTTGTTCTGTTAATCAACTTCGTTGAATTAAGTAGTGTTAAACCCAAAATAACACTCGTATACATTGACTTAAGTCTCCTTAACTGTACACTTTGCTTGTTATAAAGGTTTGGATTAACTTTGTTCTGTTAATCAACTTCGTTGAATTAAGCAGTGTTCTGCCCAAAATAACACTTTTCTACATTAACATAAGCATCTTTAACTGTACACCTTGCTTCTTAAGAAGGTATACATTAACTTTGTTCCGTTAATATATTTCGTTGAATTACACAGAGTTATGCCCAAAATAACACTTGTCTAAATTGATTTTAGCATCTTTAATAGTTGACTTTGCTTGTTATAAAGGTTTACATTAACTTTGTTGTGTTAATATGTTTCGTTTAAATAAGCTGTATAACACCCACAAAAACACTTGTTTACAATGATTTTTGCATCTTTAACTGTACACTTTGCTTGTTATAAAAGTCTACATTAACTTCATTCTATTAATTTAAGTCGTTTTCTTAAGCAGTGTTATACCCAAAATAACACTTGTTTACAAAGATTTTAGCATCTTTAACTGTGCACTTTGCTTGTTTTAAAGATTTGCATTAACTTCGTTCTGCTAATTTATTTTGCTGAATTAAGCAGTGTTATACCAAAAATAACACTTGTTTAGAAGGATTTTAGCATCTTCATCTGTAGACTTTGCTTGTTATGAAGGTTTGCATTAACTTTGTTCTGTAAATTTATTTCGTTGAATTAAGCAGTTTTATACCAAAAATAACACTTGTTTACAAGGATTTTAGCATCTTCGTCTGTAGACTTTGCTTGTTATGAAGGTTTGCATTAACTTTGTTCTGTAAATTTATTTCGTTGAATTAAGCAGTGTTATACCAAAAATAACACTTCTATACATTGATTTTAGTCTCCTTAACTGTACACTTTGTTTGGTATAAGGGTTTACATTAACTTTGTTCTGTTACCTTATTTCGTTGAGTGAAGCAATGTTATACCAAAAATAACACTCGCATACATTGATTTTTGTCTCAGTGACTGTACACTTGGCTTGTTATAAAGGTTTCCATTAACTTTGTTCTGCTACCTTATTTCGTTGAGTGAAGCAATGTTATACCTAAAAGAACACTTGTTTACATTGATTTTAGTCTCCTTAGCTGTACATTTTATCTGTTATAAGGGCTTCCATTAACTTTGTTCTGTTTAAATATTTCATTGAATTAACACTGCAACGTAAGCAGTGTTATACCAAAAATAACACTTGTTTACAAGGATTTTAGCAACTTTAACTGTACATTTTGCTTGTTATAAAGGTTTGTATTAACTTATTTCTGTAAATTTATTTCATTGGATTAAGCAGTGTTATACCCAGAATAACACTTGTATACATTGCTTTTAGCATCTTTGACTGTACACATGGCTTGTTTTTGAAGGTTTACATTAACTTTGTTCTGCTAATTTATTTTGCTGAATTAAGCAGTGTTATACCAAAATTAACACTTGTTTAGAAGGATTTTATTATCTTTATCTGTACACTTTGCTTGTTATGAAGGTTTGCATTAACTTTGTTTTATTAATTTAAGTCGTTTGCTTAAGCAGTGTTATACCCAAAATAGCACTTGTTTACAAGGTTTTTAGGTTCTTTAACTGTGCACTTTGCTTGTTTTAAAGATTTGCATTAACTTCGTTCTGCTAATTTATTTTGCTGAATTAAGCAGTGTTATACCAAAAATAACACTTGTTTAGAAGGATTTTAGCATCTTCATCTTTACACTTTGCTTGTTATGAAGGTTTGCATTAACTTTGTTCTGTAAATTTATTTCGTTGAATTAAGCAGTGTTATACCAAAAACAACACTTGTTTGCGAGGATTTTAGCAATTTTAACTGTACCCTTTCCTTCTAATAAAGGTTAACATTAACTTTGTTCTGTTAATATATTTCATTCAATTAAGCAGTGTTATACCCAAAATAACACTTGTATACATTGATTTTAGTCTCCTTAAAAGTACACTTTGTTTGGTATAAGGGTTTACATTAAGTTTGTTCTGTTACCTTATTTCGTTGAGTGAAGCAATGTTATACCAAAGATAACACTCGTATACATTGATTTTTGTCTCAGTGACTGTACACTTGGCTTGTTATAAAGGTTTCCATTAACTTTGTTCTGGTAATTTATTTCGTTGAATGAAGCAGTGTTATACCCAAAATAACGCTTATATACATTTATTTTAGTCTCCTTAACTGCACACTTATTTTGGTATAAGGGTTTACATTAACTTTGTTCTGCTACCTTATTTCGTTGAATGAAGCAATGTTATACCCAAAATAACACACGTATACATTGATTTTAGTCTCCTTAAATGTACACTTTGTTTGTTATAAAGGTTTACATTAACTTTGTTCTGTTAATTTTCGTCGTTTAATTAAACAGTGTTATACCTAAAATAACACTTGTTTGCGAGGATTTTAGCAATTTTAACTGTACCCTTTCCTTCTAATAAAGGTTAACATTAACTTTGTTCTGTCAATATATTTCATTCAATTAAGCAGTGTTATACCCAAAATAACACTTGTATACATTGATTTTAGTCTCCTTAAAAGTACACTTTGTTTGTTATAAAGGTTTACATTAACTTTGTTCTGTAAATGTACTTCGTTGAATTAAGCAGTGTTATACCCAAAAAAACAATTGATTAAAAGGATTTTAGCATCTTTGACTGTACACTTTGCTTGTTATAATAGTTTACATTAACTTTGTTCTGTTAATTTATTTCGTTGAATGAAGCAGTGTTATACCCAAAATAACAATTGTATACATTGATTTTAGTCTCCTTAAAAGTACACTTTGTTTGTTATGAAGATTTACATTAACTTTTTTCTGTTAATGTACTTCTTTGAATTAAGCAGTGTTATACTCAAAATAACACTTGATTAAAAGGATTTTAGCATCTTTGACTGTACACTTTGCTTGTTATAATAGTTTACATTAACTTTGTTCTGTTAATTTATTTCGTTGAATGAAGCAGTGTTATACCCAAAATAACACTAGTATACATTGATTTTAGTCTCCTTAACTGTACACTTTGTTTGGTATAAGGGTTTACATTAACTTTGTTCGGTTACGTTTTTTCGTTGAATGAAGCAACGTTATACCTAAAATAACACTCGTATACATTGATTTTAGTCTCCTTAAATGTACACTTTGTTTGTTATAAAGGTTTACATTAACTTTGTTCTGTTTATGTACTTCGTTGAATTAAGCAGTGTTATACCCAAAATAACACTTGATTAAAAGGATTTTAGCATCTTTGACCGTACACTTTGCTTGTTATAATAGTTTACATTAACTTTGTTCTGTTAATTTATTTCGTTGAATGAAGCAGTGTTATAACCAAAAAAACACTAGTATACATTGATTTTAGTCTCCTTAACTGTACATTTTGTTTGGTATAAGGGTTTACATTAACTTTGTTCGGTTACCTTATTTCGTTGAATGAATCAATGTTATACCTAAAATAACACTCGTATACATTGATTTTAGTCTTCTTAAATGTACTCTTTGTTTGTTATGAGGGTTTACATTGACTTTGTTCTGTTAATGTACTTCGTTGAATTAAGCAGTGCTATACCCAAAATAGCACTTGATTACAAGGACTTTAGCATCTTTGACTGTACACTTTGCTTGTTATAATACCGGTTGAGTCAGAAAAAACGTGGGGCGTTTAGCGGACTGTGACATCGAATTTAGCCATTCGATTGCTTTGAACAAAACTTTTCCATGAAACCAAAGGTCTAACTTAGATCATAAACCTTTTCCCATCGATATCTGTCATTTGGTGCATTTGTTAAAAAAGATTTTCCATCGTAAGACTTTGTATGGGAGTCTTGCAAAATGGTGAAATCTTTTGCCAATCCCCTTCCACATTTCATCTTGACAAGGTTTACAGGTAGACGTGGTATTATCAGGAGAAAATGAAATAGCCAGGAGATACTATTTTCTCCCCTGGGATGCCTTATAATAACTTACCCTGCCTGAGTGAAGAATATGTTTGAAAGACATATGTACACTTTTTTGCCTTGCAAAGAGGTTTCTTCAAGCAGATCAATACTCTGTAAATCGCAATGGGACTGCTTGCAGATAACACTTTTCCCTTAAAGCCTGGTGCACACTAGGTCTTTTGAGTCCTTAGAGTCATGCATCAAACTCAGAGTCTGTGTCTTTTGCGCCTGTCTGCACGACCGCAATGACTCTAACAACCAGGTAGTGTGACCTAGGTCTAACTATTTCAGTATCCCCTGATAATACCACATGCACCTTCTACTCTGGCAAGGCTAAAATGCTGAAGGTTCTTGGCTAAAGATTCCATCAGTTCGCAATATTTACATACAAGGTCTTAGGAAGAAAATCTTTTTTAACAAATGCATCGAATGGCATATTTCGATGGGGAAAAGTTTATGATCTAAGTTAGACTCTTAGCGGCACGGGAAAATTTAGTTCACGTCAATCGGATGGCTAAGTGGGGCGTCACAGTCCGCCAAACGCCCCACGTTTTTTCTGACTCACCCGGTAGTTTAAAATAACTTTGTTCTGTTAATATATTTCGTTCAATTAAGCAGTATTATACCCAAAATAACACTTGTATACATTGATTTTAGTCTCCTTAACTGTACACTTTGTTTGTTATAAAGGTTTACATTAAATTTGTTCTGTTAATGTACTTCGTTGAATTAAGCAGCGTTATACCCAAAATAACACTTGTTTACAATGATTTCTGCATCTTTAACTGTACACTTTGCTTGTTATAAAAGTTTACATTAATTTTGTTCTGTTAATTTATTTTGCTGAATTAAGCAGTGTTATACCCGAAATGACACTTGTTTCGAAGGATTTTAGCATCTTTATTTGTACACTTTGCTTGTTATGAAGGTTTGCATTAACTTTGTTCTGTGAATTTATTTCGTTGAATTAAGCAGTGTTATACCAAAAACAACACTTGTTTACAAGGATTTTAGCAATTTTAACTGTACCCTTTCCTTCTAATAAAGGTTTACATTAACTTTGTTCTGTTAATATATTTCGTTCAATTAAGCAGTGTTATACCCAAAATAACACTTGTATACATTGATTTTAGCATCTTTAACTGTACACTTGGCTGGTTATAAAGGTTTCCATTAACTTTGTGCTGTTAATTTATTTCGTTGAATTAAACAGTGTTATACCCAAAATAACACTTGAATACAAGGTTTTTAGTATCTTTAACAGTGCACTTTGTTGCTTTAAAGGATACATCAACCTTATTCTATTAATTTATGTCGTTGAATTAAGCATTGTTATATCCAAAATAACACTTGTTTACAATGATTTCTGCATCTTTAACTGTACACTTTGCTGGTTATAAAAGTTTACATTAACTTTGTTCTATTAATTTAACTCGTTTACTTAAGCAGTGTTATACCCAAAATAACACTTGTTTGCAAGGTTTTTAGCATCTTTAACTGTGCACTTTGCTTGTTTTAAAGATTTGCATTAACTTTGTTCTGCTAATTCATTTTGCTGAATTAAGCAGTGTTATACCAAAAATAACACTTGTTTAGAAGGATTTTAGCATCTTTATCTGTACACTTTGCTTGTTATGAAGGTTTGCATTAACTTTGTTCTATTAACTTAAGTCGCTTACTTAAGCAGTGTTATACCCAAAATAACACTTGTTTACAAGGTTTTTAGGTTCTTTAACTGTGCACTTTGTTTGTTATGAGGGTTTACATTAACTTTGTTCTGTTAACATATTTCGTTGAAGTAGTGTTATACCCAGAAAAAAAAATTGTAAACATTGATTTTAGCATCTTTAATTGTAGACTTTGCTTGTTATAAAGGTTTACATTAACTTTATTCTATTAATTAAAGTCGTTGAATTAAGCAGTGTTATACCCAAAATAGCTTCTGTTTACAAGTATTTTAGCATCTTTAACTGTACACTTTGCTTGTTATAAAGGATTACTTTAACTTTGTTCGTTGAATTAAGCAGTGTAATACCAAAAATAACACTTGTTTACGAGGATCTTAGCATCTTTACTGTACACTTTGCTTCTTTAAAGGTTTATATTAACTTTGCTCCGTTAATAAATTTCGTATAATTACGTAGTGTTAAACCCAAAATGACGCCTGTATACATTGATTTTAGCATCATTATGTGCACACTTTGCTTGTTATCAAGGTTTACAAAGATTAACTTTGTTCTGTTAATATATTTCTTTGAATATTCCTTTGAATCACGTAGTGTTATGACCAATATAACACTTATATACATCAATTTTAGCATCTTTAACTGGAGACTTTCCTTGTGATAAAGGTTTATATTTACTTTGTTCTGTCAATATATTTCGTTGAATTAAGTAGTGTTATACCCAAAATAACACTTGTATACATTGATCTTAGAATCTTTGACTGTACACTTTGTTTGTTATAAAGGTTTGCATTAACTTTGTTCTGTAAATTTACTTCGTTTAATCAAGCAGTGTTATACCTAAAATAACAATTGTTTACTAGGTTTTTAGCATCTTTATCTGCACACTTTGCTTGTTATAAAGGTTTACATTAACTTTGTTCATTTAATGTATTTCGTTGAATCAAGAAGTGTTATACCCAATATAACACTTGTTTACATTGATTTTAGCATCTTTAACTGTACACTTTGTTTGTTATAAAGGTTTACATTAACTTTGTTGTTTTAATATATTTCGTTGAATTAAGCAGTGTTATACCCAAAATAACACTTGTTTACAAGGATTTTATTAGTTTTAACTGTACACATTGTTGTTTTAAAGGATACATTAACCTTATTCTATTAATTTATGTCGTTGAATTAAGCATTGTTATATCCAAAATAACACTTGTTTACAATGATTTCTGCATCTTTAACTGTACACTTTGCTGGTTATAAAAGTTTACATTAACTTTGTTCTATTAATTTAACTCGTTTACTTAAGCAGTGTTATACCCAAAATAACACTTGTTTGCAAGGTTTTTAGCATCTTTAACTGTGCACTTTGCTTGTTTTAAAGTGCCTATGAAATGAAATTTCACTTTTCCAGCTAAAGACATATTCTTGTAGAGGAAAATTTTCTGATTCGAATGGTGGGTTTTATGCTGAATTTGGTTCTAGGGAACTGCTCCAAAATTGGATTTGAAAATCGATTTTTTGCGTTTTTGAGAGTGACAAAGCGCGGTTTCCCGTGACGTCATGTGGTTTGCAGGAAGGCGGATCATGTACACGAACAACATGGAGTCGCATTGGAGCGCTCCACAGTGAAACGAGGAGGAAATATGGTATTCCTGGTGCCTCGGATGACAAAAGTAGTGAAGATTTCCGCTATAAGGATGGAGTGTCATTGCACAAGCTTCCAAGAAACGAGTAAGGGCGAAAGAAATGGATAAACTTCGTTCTCAGGCATTGGCCTAACCATTCATACTGTCATATCCACGGCCTAACCCAACGAGTTACACACCGTTATCTCATCAGGCCGACTTCGTTCATGATATAAAGACAAGATGCTGGAATGAAAAGACGTTCTTTTAATAGAAACTTTCAGCCTGATATCTCATACAGTTTCTACAGAGGATACAGTGTTGTTACTCCACTGAAAATTGGGGAACAAACGATAACAGACACGACAGGTTAGTTTAGACCACAGGTTTAGACATTTCATTCATTGAGCTGGACGCCTCGTCACGTCACACTGTCAGTTTCTCCAATTTAGTCGAGCATAAACAATTTAACATTGATGAAAAGTTTGCACAAAGAATACATGACAGAAGACATGAATTTTCGTAGTCTGTGATAGAACAAATGAAGATTTGAATCTCCAAGGAAGCACCTCAGTGGAGTGTTATCCTCCCTCAAAAAGAATCCGCCAAACGCACAAAATGGAAACTCTCTCAAATTGATACAGTATTCAAATGTCTATGTACATTTGCCAAACTTTATTCTACTTGTGGTCATGCTACAAACATGCAATAGGAAGTTACAGGTTACAATTGTTGAACCATATCTTATCCAAGTTTGGCGCATTGCAACCGTAACTTAGACAGTGATAGTCCGTGCATGTAAAACTTCAAGAATGAGGTCAAGTATGCTTTCCTTTTATATCTGAAGGGGTGCTCATTTGAAGATTTTCATTCTGATCTACAATTCCATGCAAAACTTGTTGACACAAATTAGTTTTGTGTTGATGATGCTTTTCCTACCATCAAACTAACCTGTCATTGCTGAAGGCCCCCCTCCCCATTTGCAGTGTTGGTAGATTGAAGAACACATGCCTTGTAAACTCATCTATGACATTCCCATCAGCGTCCAAAATTTCAATGAGGAGGTGGCAGGGGGTCTTGAGCTCAACATTTCCTCCGAAAAACAAAGTTTCTTGCAAGTTTTGACTGGGATTGTAGATCCATGCATGGGCCAAAAAATCATGAATATGCCACAGAGATGTTGTTCTGCTTTTCAAAGCATAAACATTTCTACATCAAAATATCTTTTTCGGTGTTGGAACAACTACAATTGTTAGAAATTCAAAGGCTGAATGGACAAGCAGCAGAAGAAGCAAAAATATGCAAAACATGCCATTTAAAGAAATGCCACCCACCAAGAGGAAGTCATCTTTCTTGAGACAATCCTACATCATTTTCAAGAAACTGGTACCCATAGACGTAGGAACCGGGGGGCACATGCCCCCCTCCCAAGATTTTGCAATAAACAAAGAAGTGCCCTTTTATTTGTAGAAAATGCCCCCTTTTTCTTAAGGAAAAAAGTGCCCTTGAAGTGTAGTGCCCCCCCCAAGTTTGAGATGCTTCTTACGTCCCTGCTGGTACCAGAATGGCCATAATTTTAAGAAACTCTCATGGTACTATGCATGAAAAGTATCAGGTTACTATAAACCAGCAGTAGCTTTACATAAGAACCCCCAAAATAGAAACCACTTTATAAGAAACCTCAGGCAGATATGTTTGAGAAATGGTGCCCTCATATAAGAAACTTCTCAGCCTGATTTTAGGAAGAATTCTTATAGGAGGATCCCAAATATATAACATACCTCATCATGGCTGAACAATTTGTTATGAGGTCATTTTCAAATGCATAAATTCATGCAACAGCTTGCATCAGTACAAATTTGGTGAACTTCCATTTTTGATAATCTTTTGGTAAAGATATCTCACTTGAAATCATTGAAGGTTTCTTAACCATATTATATGAAACCTTTCAGCAGCCTCTTTCTTTGATAAATGCCCTTTTAATGATTAACTAAACTGGCTGTTTTGAAAAAACTGGTTTCTATTTTGCAGGTTCTTAAACATTGATTAACCATTTCTGTTTTTTTAACATGACAGAAAACTGTTTATTCCAAAATGTTGTTTTGATTGTCAAGAATACATTTGCAGCAGTGTTGGAGATAACATTGATATCTATGGTTCACGCATCAAACATATAAGGAACAAACTAAGAAACTTTAATACTAAAATGAGAACTCTTTGTTGAACCAAGAAAGTTTTAGTATTGTGTTTTCTTGCAAAAAAGTTTTGGTGGGAAAAGTTTCATGAGTTGTTTCTTTTCTTACATGCATGAAGTAGGTGAATTATCACTGCCATCTCTAAGTGCCACTGCATCTGATATCATCTTTGCACTTTGATGGTTGAAATTGAAAATAGAAGGTCATCAAGACATATGTGGAAAATTCTTGATCTTACAAGTATCCAAGTATGGTATGTCAGATATCAATCAATCGATGATGCAGGAGTTGTTTTCACAGATTTAACAAATGTTTAGGGTGGTGCAAGTTTGATTAAAGTAATGTAAAATGAAAATTAACAATTGTCAGTGTCAAAAGTTTCCATGCTCAGGTTCTTCTGTTTTCCGTAATTTGTTGCATCAGTTAGGAATCAGTGCCTTATCTCTTGGTAAATAAATGCTGAGAAAGGTCTG
The DNA here is from genome assembly GCA_964020215.1 of Aurelia sp. 3 sensu Dawson et al. (2005). NCBI lineage: Eukaryota > Metazoa > Cnidaria > Scyphozoa > Semaeostomeae > Ulmaridae > Aurelia > Aurelia sp. 3 sensu Dawson et al. (2005). Next base: position 15,975,870 of record OZ026572.1, read on the forward strand.
CCATTCACCTAAAATCCATCTTAAACATGCCATCTGTATGCACAGGCCCATACGAAGCAGGGGGCTCAAGTCCCCCCAATAATATTGAAAATGATGGTGCTGCATCACAAGAATTAATTTGATGTATTGTTCTCTATCGTTTTACGAACATCACCCCCAATCAGCAGCTGCTTCCTACGGTCCTGGTATGGAACTGCACAAACCTGCCAAAAAAATTAAAACCATTTATCCATTGTTTCTACAAAATATAAAATGATTTGAGTATCGTTATGGAGAAAGTATCAAGCAAGGAAGACAGGATCGCTATATATTTCTGTCCTGAAATGCAGACATTCTTACAAGAAATTTATTATCGAAACTATTATTTTGGAAACTTCTACTGTTTGGTCAAGGAAATCCTCAGCATTTACTTCTTTATGTTAAGTTGTTTTCCGTGTCGTATTACTTGGGAGTTATTTGATCAGAGTCGTTTGAAAAGACTCTGATTTGAAGTAATGCAAATATTAGAAAAACTTCCAAGACAGTGTGTTTATGAAATATTCACAAGGAGGGCCAAGGAAGTAAACATGAACGTTGTAATTTAAGTCGCAAAAACTCTGAGATCTCTAATTCTGATAATTTTAAGAGACTTTAAGTAATGGCTCAAATTCGCAGTTTCTTATCATTCCAAAAATTTTGCGTCAATTTCTACCTGTCCCGTGCGTGGTACTGTAGAAAATGCAAAACCGTGTTGGCATCTCGTGGCATGATGGCCTAAATTCATGTTACTTCAAAAACGTTTGACATGTCACGACAAAAAGGATATTTACGCGCGAACAAAATAATCTTAAAATGTTAAATGTATACATACCATTTGCCAGTACTTTGTATTCTCTCAAGTATCATTTCGATCGTTTTCGGAGAAGAATTCCCTCTCATCTTCATCCCCCACTTTGTCAAAGGCCTAGGCGCCTAATGTTCAGCGTGTTACGGGGTGTTATCTTTGCTCACAGCCCCGAATTCTGCTTCATTTGTGTTGCTTGAGCTTCCTGAACTTGATTCAACAGTTTCTGATTTGTTTGAGACGTAAATCATGGCAAAATCGACGATTTGAAGCTTGTTACTTGCGATGCGAACACTTGCCCACGTGCAAGTGTTACGCATTCATCCAGATGATTCTGTCAAGCTGCAAACCACGTGACGTCACAGATTTTATGCGTTGTCACTCATAGTAGCCGACTTTGGAGCCCCCAAAACAACCCTTCCACAGCGAATATTCGAGTCATTTTTCGTTTTTTGACATAGGTACATGTTGATCTTTCAATTTTTGGAAAAAAAATGATATGTAAAATTTCATTTCATAGGCACCTTAAAGATTTGCATTAACTTTGTTCTGCTAATTCATTTTGCTGAATTAAGCAGTGTTATACCAAAAATAACACTTGTTTAGAAGGATTTTAGCATCTTTATCTGTACACTTTGCTTGTTATGAAGGTTTGCATTAACTTTGTTCTATTAATTTAAGTCGCTTACTTAAGCAGTGTTATACCAAAAATAACACTTGTTTACAAGGTTTTTAGGTTCTTTAACTGTGCACTTTGTTTGTTATAAAGGTTTACATTAACTTTGTTCTGTTAACATATTTCGTTGAAGTAGTGTTATACCCAGAAAAAAAATTGTAAACATTGATTTTAGCATCTTTAATTGTAGACTTTGCTTGTTATAAAGGTTTACATTAACTTTATTCTATTAATTAAAGTCGTTGAATTAAGCAGTGTTATACCCAAAATAGCTTCTGTTTACAAGTATTTTAGCATCTTTAACCGTACACTTTGCTTGTTATAAAGGATTACTTTAACTTTGTTCGTTGAATTAAGCAGTGTAATACCAAAAATAACACTTGTTTACGAGGATCTTAGCATCTTTACTGTACACTTTGCTTCTTTAAAGGTTTATATTAACTTTGCTCCGTTAATAAATTTCGTATAATTACGTAGTGTTAAACCACAAATGACGCCTGTATACATTGATTTTAGCATCATTATGTGCACACTTTGCTTGTTATCAAGGTTTACAAAGATTAACTTTGTTCTGTTATTATATTTCTTTGAATATTTCTTTGAATCAAGTAGTGTTATGACCAATATAACACTTATATACATCAATTTTAGCATCTTTAACTGGAGACTTTCCCTGTGATAAAGGTTTATATTTACTTTGTTCTGTCAATATATTTCGTTGAATTAAGTAGTGTTATACCCAAAATAACACTTGTATACATTGATCTTAGAATCTTTTTACTGTACACTTTGTTTGTTATAAAGGTTTGCATTAACTTTGTTCTGTAAATTTACTTCGTTTAATCAAGCAGTGTTATACCCAAAATAACAATTGTTTACTAGGTTTTTAGCATCTTTATCTGCACACTTTGCTTGTTATAAAGGTTTACATTAACTTTGTTCTGTTAATATATTTTGTTGAATTTAGCAGTGATATACCCAAAGTAACACTTGTTTACAAGGATTTTAGCATCTTTAACTGTACACTTTGCTTGTTATAAAGGTTTACATTAACTTTGTTCCGTTAACTTATTTTGTTGAATTAAGCAGTGTTATACCCAAAGTAACACTTGTTTACAAGGATTTCAGCATCTTTAACTGTACACTTTCCTTCTGAAAAAGGTTTACATTTACTTTGTTTGTTAACATATTTCGTTGAATTAACTAGTGTTATACCCAAAATAACACATGTATACATTGAATTTAAAATCTTTGACTGTACACTTTGTTTCTTATAAAGATTTGCAGTAACTTTGTTCTGTAAATTTTTTTCGTTGAATTAAGCAGTGTTATACCTAAAATAACACTTGTGTACAAGGATTTCAGCATCTTTAACTGTACACTTTCCTACTGATAAAGGTTTACATTTACTTTGTTTGTTAACATATTCCGTTGAAATAACAAGTGTTATACCCAAAATAACACTTGTATACATTGATTTTAAAATCTTTGACTGTACACTTTGTTTCTTATAAAGATTTGCATTCATTTTGTTCTGTAAATTTATTTCGTTGAATTAAGCAGTGTTATACCTAAAATAACACTTGTGTACAAGGATTTTAGCATCTGTAACTGTACACTTTGCTTCTCATAAACGTTTACATTAACTTTGTTCTTTTAATATATTTCGTTGAATTAAGTAGTGTTATACCCAAAATAACACTTGTATACATTGGTTTTAGTATCTTTAACTGTACATTTTGTTTGTTGTAAAGGTTTAAGTAAACCTTGTTCTATTAATTTAAGTCGTTTCATTAAGCAATGTTATACCCAAAATATCACTTGTTTACAAAGATTTTAGCATTTTAACTCTACACTTTGCTTGTTATAAATGTTTTCATCAACTTTGTTCTGTCAATATATTTCGTTGAATTAAGCAGTGTTATACCCAAAATAACACTTGTATACATTGATTTTAAAATCTTTAACTGTACACTTTGCTTGTTATAAATGTTTTCATCAACTTTGTTCTGTAAATTTATTTCGTTGAATTAAGCAGTGTTATACCCAAAATATCACTTGTATACATTGATTTTAGCATCTTTAACGGTAGACTTTGCTTGTTATAAAGGTTTACATTAACTTTGTTCTATTAATTTAAGTCGTTTAATTAAGCAGTGTTATACCCAAAATAACACTTGTATACAGTGACTTTAGCATCTTTGACTATACACTTTCCATCTTATAAAGGTTTACATTAAGTTTGTTCTGTTAATAAATTTCGTTTAATTAAGTAGTAATAATAAGACTTGTATACATTAAACTTACCATAATTATCTGCACACGTTCCTTGTTATCAAGGTTTACATTAACTTTGTTCTGTTAATATATTTCTTTGAATCAGGTAGTGTTATACCCAATATAACACTTATACACATTAATTTTAGCATCTTTAACTGTAGACTTTCCTTGTGATAAAGGTTTACATTTACTTTGTTCTGTTAATATATTTCGTTGAATTAAGCAGTGTTATACCCAAAAAACACTTGTTTACAAGGACTTTGGCATCTTTAACTGTACACTTTGCTTGTTATAATGGTTTACATTAACTTTATTCTGTTAATTTAAGTCGTTGAATTAAGCATTGTTATACCCAAAATAAAACTTGTTTACAATGAGCTCTTTATCTTTAACTCTACACTTTCCTTCTTATAAAGGTTTACATTAACTTTGTTCTGTAAATTTATTTCGTTTACTCAAGCAGTGATATACCCAAAATAACAACTGTTTACAAGGTTTCTAGCATCTTTATCTGCACACTTTGCTTGTTATAAAGGTTTACATTAACTTTATTCTGTTAATTTATTTCGTTGAATGAAGCAGTGTTATACTCAAAATAACACTTGTATACATTGATTTTAGTCTCCTTAAATGTACACTTTGTTTGTTATAAAGGTTTACATTAACTTTGCTCATTTGATATATTTCGTTGAATCAAGAAGTATTCGTTGATTCAATATAACACTTGTTTACATTGATTTTAGCATCTTTGACTGTACACTTTGCTTGTTATAAAGGTTTGCATTAACTTTGTTCTGTAAATTTATTTCGTTTAATCAAGCAGTGTTATACCCAAAATAACACTTGTTTACAAGGATTTCAGCATCTTTAACTGTAAACTTTCCTTCTGATAAAGGTTTACATTTACTTTGTTTGTTAACATACTTCGTTGAATTAACTAGTGTTATACCCAAAATAACACTTGTATACATTGATTTTAAAATCTTTGACTGTACATTTTGTTTGTTATAAAGGTTTGGATTAATTTTGTTCTGTAAATATATTTCGTTGAATTAAGCAGCGTTATACTTAAAATAACACTTGTGTACAAGGATTTTAGCATCCTTAACTTTACACTTTGCTTCTCATAAACGTTTTCATTAACTTTGTTCTGTTAATAAATTTCGTTGAATTAAGTAGTGTTAAAGCGAAAATAACACTTGTATACATTGGTATTACCATTATTATCTGCACACTTTGCTTGTTATAAAGGTTTACATTAACTTTGTTCTGTTAACATTTTTCTTTGAATCAAGTAGTGTTATACCCAATATAACACTTATATAAATTAATTTTAGCATCTTTAACTGTAGAGTTTTCTTGTGATAAAGGTTTACATTTACTTTGTTCTATTAATATATTTCGTTTAATTAAGTAGTGTTATACCCAAAATAACACTTGTTTACAAGGATTTTAGCATCTTTAACTGTACACTTTGCTAGTTATAAAGGTTTACATTAACTTTGTTCCGTTAACTTATTTTGTTGAATTAAGCAGTGTTATACCCAAAGTAACACTTGTTTACAAGGATTTCAGCATCTTTAACTGTACACTTTCCTTCTCATAAAGGTTTATATTTACTTTGTTCTGTTAACATTTTTCTTTGAATCAAGTAGTGTTATACCCAATATAACACTTATATACATTAATTTTAGCATCTTTAACTGTAGACTTTCCTTGTGATAAAGGTTTACATTTACTTTGTTCTATTAATATATTTCGTGTAATTAAGTAGTGTTATACCCAAAATAACACTTGTATACATTGATTTTAGAATCTTTGACTCTAAATTTTGTTTGTTATAAAGATTTACATTAAGTTTGTTCTGTTAATATATTTCGTTGAATTAAACAGTGCTATACCCAAAATAACACCTGTTTACAAAGATCTTAGCATCTTTAACTGTACACTTTGTTTGTTATAAAGGTTTACATTAACTTTGTTCCGTTAACTTATTTCGTTGAATGAAGCAGTGTTATACCCAAAATAACACTTGTATACATTGATTTTAGTCTCCTTAAATTTACACTTTGTTTGTTATAAAGGTTTACATTAACTTTGTTCATTTAATGTATTTCGTTGAATCAAGAAGTGTTATACCCAATATAACACTTGTTTACATTGATTTTAGCATCTTTGACTGTACACTTTGCTTGTTATAAAGGTTTGCATTAACTTTGTTCTATTAATATATTTCGTTTAATTAAGTAGTGTTATACCCAAAATAACACTTGTATACATTGATTTTAGAATCTTTGACTCTAAATTTTGTTTGTTATAAAGATTTACATTAAGTTTGTTCTGTTAATATATTTTGTTGAATTAAACAGTGCTATACCCAAAATAACACCTGTTTACAAAGATTTTTGCATCTTTAACTGTACACTTTGTTTGTTATAAAGATTTACATTAACTTTGTTCTGTTAACTTATTTTGTTGAATTAAGCAGTGTTATACCCAAAGTAACACTTGTTTACAAGGATTTCAGCATCTTTAACTGTACACTTTCCTTCTGATAAAGGTTTACATTTACTTTGTTTGTTAACATATTTCGTTGAATTAACTAGTGTTATACCAAAAATAACACTTGTATACATTGATTTTAAAATCTTTGACTGTACACTTTGTTTCTTATAAAGATTTGCATTAACCTTGTTCTGTAAATTTATTTTGTTGAATTAAGCAGTGTTATACCTAAAATAACACTTGTGTACAAGGATTTTAGCATCCTTAACTTTACACTTTGCTTCTCATAAACGTTTACATTAACTTTGTTCTGTTAATAAATTTCGTTGAATTAAGTAGTGTTAAAGCGAAAATAACACTTGTATACATTGGTATTACCATTATTATCTGCACACTTTGCTTGTTATAAAGGTTTACATTAACTTTGTTCTGTTAACATTTTTCTTTGAATCAAGTAGTGTTATACCCAATATAACACTTATATAAATTAATTTTAGCATCTTTAACTGTAGAGTTTTCTTGTGATAAAGGTTTACATTTACTTTGTTCTATTAATATATTTCGTTTAATTAAGTAGTGTTATACCCAAAATAACACTTGTTTACAAGGATTTTAGCATCTTTAACTGTACACTTTGCTAGTTATAAAGGTTTACATTAACTTTGTTCCGTTAACTTATTTTGTTGAATTAAGCAGTGTTATACCCAAAGTAACACTTGTTTACAAGGATTTCAGCATCTTTAACTGTACACTTTCCTTCTCATAAAGGTTTACATTTACTTTGTTCTATTAATATATTTCGCTTAATTAAGTAGTGTTATACCCAAAATAACACTTGTATACATTGATTTTAGAATCTTTGACTCTAAATTTTGTTTGTTATAAAGATTTACATTAAGTTTGTTCTGTTAATATATTTCGTTGAATTAAACAGTGCTATACCCAAAATAACACCTGTTTACAAAGATTTTAGCATCTTTAACTGTACACTTTGTTTGTTATAAAAATTTACATTAACTTTGTTCCGTTTACTTATTTCGTTGAATGAAGCAGTGTTATACCCAAAATAACACTTGTATACATTGATTTTAGTCTCCTTAAATTTACACTTTGTTTGTTATAAAGGTTTACATTAACTTTGTTCATTTAATGTATTTCGTTGAATCAAGAAGTGTTATACCCAATATAACACTTGTTTACATTGATTTTAGCATCTTTGATTGTACACTTTGCTTGTTATAAAGGTTTGCATTAACTTTGTTCTGTAAATTTATTTCGTTTAATCAAGCAGTGTTATACCCAAAATAACACTTGTTTACAAGGATTTCAGCATCTTTAACTGTAAACTTTCCTTCTGATAAAGGTTTACATTTACTTTGTTTGTTAACATACTTCGTTGAATTAACTAGTGTTATACCCAAAATAACACTTGTATACATTGATTTTAAAATCTTTGACTGTACATTTTGTTTGTTATAAAGGTTTGGATTAATTTTGTTCTGTAAATATATTTCGTTGAATTAAGCAGCGTTATACTTAAAATAACACTTGTGTACAAGGATTTTAGCACCCTTAACTTTACACTTTGCTTCTCATAAACGTTTACATTAACTTTGTTCTGTTAATAAATTTCGTTGAATTAAGTAGTGTTAAAGCGAAAATAACACTTGTATACATTGGTATTACCATTATTATCTGCACACTTTGCTTGTTATAAAGGTTTACATTAACTTTGTTCTGTTAACATTTTTCTTTGAATCAAGTAGTGTTATACCCAATATAACACTTATATAAATTAATTTTAGCATCTTTAACTGTAGAGTTTTCTTGTGATAAAGGTTTACATTTACTTTGTTCTATTAATATATTTCGTTTAATTAAGTAGTGTTATACCCTAAATAACACTTGTTTACAAGGATTTTAGCATCTTTAACTGTACACTTTGCTAGTTATAAAGGTTTACATTAACTTTGTTCCGTTAACTTATTTTGTTGAATTAAGCAGTGTTATACCCAAAGTAACACTTGTTTACAAGGATTTCAGCATCTTTAACTGTACACTTTCCTTCTCATAAAGGTTTATATTTACTTTGTTCTGTTAACATTTTTCTTTGAATCAAGTAGTGTTATACCCAATATAACACTTATATACATTAATTTTAGCATCTTTAACTGTAGACTTTCCTTGTGATAAAGGTTTACATTTACTTTGTTCTATTAATATATTTCGTTTAATTAAGTAGTGTTATACCCAAAATAACACTTGTATACATTGATTTTAGAATCTTTGACTCTAAATTTTGTTTGTTATAAAGATTTACATTAAGTTTGTTCTGTTAATATATTTCGTTGAATTAAACAGTGCTATACCCAAAATAACACCTGTTTACAAAGATTTTAGCATCTTTAACTGTACACTTTGTTTGTTATAAAGGTTTACATTAACTTTGTTCCGTTAACTTATTTCGTTGAATGAAGCAGTGTTATACCCAAAATAACACTTGTATACATTGATTTTAGTCTCCTTAAATTTACACTTTGTTTGTTATAAAGGTTTACATTAACTTTGTTCATTTAATGTATTTCGTTGAATCAAGAAGTGTTATACCCAATATAACACTTGTTTACATTGATTTTAGCATCTTTGACTGTACACTTTGCTTGTTATAAAGGTTTGCATTAACTTTGTTCTGTAAATTTATTTCGTTTAATCAAGCAGTGTTATACCCAAAATAACACTTGTTTACAAGGATTTCAGCATCTTTAACTGTAAACTTTCCTTCTGATAAAGGTTTACATTTACTTTGTTTGTTAACATACTTCGTTGAATTAACTAGTGTTATACCCAAAATAACACTTGTATACATTGATTTTAAAATCTTTGACTGTACATTTTGTTTGTTATAAAGGTTTGGATTAATTTTGTTCTGTAAATATATTTCGTTGAATTAAGCAGCGTTATACTTAAAATAACACTTGTGTACAAGGATTTTAGCATCCTTAACTTTACACTTTGCTTCTCATAAACGTTTTCATTAACTTTGTTCTGTTAATAAATTTCGTTGAATTAAGTAGTGTTAAAGCGAAAATAACACTTGTATACATTGGTATTACCATTATTATCTGCACACTTTGCTTGTTATAAAGGTTTACATTAACTTTGTTCTGTTAACATTTTTCTTTGAATCAAGTAGTGTTATACCCAATATAACACTTATATAAATTAATTTTAGCATCTTTAACTGTAGAGTTTTCTTGTGATAAAGGTTTACATTTACTTTGTTCTATTAATATATTTCGTTTAATTAAGTAGTGTTATACCCAAAATAACACTTGTTTACAAGGATTTTAGCATCTTTAACTGTACACTTTGCTAGTTATAAAGGTTTACATTAACTTTGTTCCGTTAACTTATTTTGTTGAATTAAGCAGTGTTATACCCAAAGAAACACTTGTTTACAAGGATTTCAGCATCTTTAACTGTACACTTTCCTTCTCATAAAGGTTTATATCTACTTTGTTCTGTTAACATTTTTCTTTGAATCAAGTAGTGTTATACCCAATATAACACTTATATACATTAATTTTAGCATCTTTAACTGTAGACTTTCCTTGTGATAAAGGTTTACATTTACTTTGTTCTATTAATATATTTCGTTTAATTAAGTAGTGTTATACCCAAAATAACACTTGTATACATTGATTTTAGAATCTTTGACTCTAAATTTTGTTTGTTATAAAGATTTACATTAAGTTTGTTCTGTTAATATATTTCGTTGAATTAAACAGTGCTATACCCAAAATAACACCTGTTTACAAAGATTTTAGCATCTTTAACTGTACACTTTGTTTGTTATAAAGGTTTACATTAACTTTGTTCCGTTTACTTATTTCGTTGAATGAAGCAGTGTTATACTCAAAATAACACTTGTATACATTGATTTTAGTCTCCTTAAATTTACACTTTGTTTGTTATAAAGGTTTACATTAACTTTGTTCATTTAATGTATTTCGTTGAATCAAGAAGTGTTATACCCAATATAACACTTGTTTACATTGATTTTAGCATCTTTGACTGTACACTTTGCTTGTTATAAAGGTTTGCATTAACTTTGTTCTATTAATATATTTCGTTTAATTAAGTAGTATTATACCCAAAATAACACTTGTATACATTGATTTTAGAATCTTTGACTCTAAATTTTGTTTGTTATAAAGATTTACATTAAGTTTGTTCTGTTAATATATTTTGTTGAATTAAACAGTGTTATACCCAAAATAACACTTGTATACATTGATTTTAGTCTCCTTAAATTTACACTTTGTTTGTTATAAAGGTTTACATTAACTTTGTTCATTTAATGTATTTCGTTGAATCAAGAAGTGTTATACCCAATATAACACTTGTTTACATTGATTTTAGCATCTTTGATTGTACACTTTGCTTGTTATAAAGGTTTGCATTAACTTTGTTCTGTAAATTTATTTCGTTTAATCAAGCAGTGTTATACCCAAAATAACACTTGTTTACAAGGATTTCAGCATCTTTAACTGTAAACTTTCCTTCTGATAAAGGTTTACATTTACTTTGTTTGTTAACATACTTCGTTGAATTAACTAGTGTTATACCCAAAATAACACTTGTATACATTGATTTTAAAATCTTTGACTGTACATTTTGTTTGTTATAAAGGTTTGGATTAATTTTGTTCTGTAAATATATTTCGTTGAATTAAGCAGCGTTATACTTAAAATAACACTTGTGTACAAGGATTTTAGCACCCTTAACTTTACACTTTGCTTCTCATAAACGTTTACATTAACTTTGTTCTGTTAATAAATTTCGTTGAATTAAGTAGTGTTAAAGCGAAAATAACACTTGTATACATTGGTATTACCATTATTATCTGCACACTTTGCTTGTTATAAAGGTTTACATTAACTTTGTTCTGTTAACATTTTTCTTTGAATCAAGTAGTGTTATACCCAATATAACACTTATATAAATTAATTTTAGCATCTTTAACTGTAGAGTTTTCTTGTGATAAAGGTTTACATTTACTTTGTTCTATTAATATATTTCGTTTAATTAAGTAGTGTTATACCCTAAATAACACTTGTTTACAAGGATTTTAGCATCTTTAACTGTACACTTTGCTAGTTATAAAGGTTTACATTAACTTTGTTCCGTTAACTTATTTTGTTGAATTAAGCAGTGTTATACCCAAAGTAACACTTGTTTACAAGGATTTCAGCATCTTTAACTGTACACTTTCCTTCTCATAAAGGTTTATATTTACTTTGTTCTGTTAACATTTTTCTTTGAATCAAGTAGTGTTATACCCAATATAACACTTATATACATTAATTTTAGCATCTTTAACTGTAGACTTTCCTTGTGATAAAGGTTTACATTTACTTTGTTCTATTAATATATTTCGTTTAATTAAGTAGTGTTATACCCAAAATAACACTTGTATACATTGATTTTAGAATCTTTGACTCTAAATTTTGTTTGTTATAAAGATTTACATTAAGTTTGTTCTGTTAATATATTTCGTTGAATTAAACAGTGCTATACCCAAAATAACACCTGTTTACAAAGATTTTAGCATCTTTAACTGTACACTTTGTTTGTTATAAAGGTTTACATTAACTTTGTTCCGTTAACTTATTTCGTTGAATGAAGCAGTGTTATACCCAAAATAACACTTGTATACATTGATTTTAGTCTCCTTAAATTTACACTTTGTTTGTTATAAAGGTTTACATTAACTTTGTTCATTTAATGTATTTCGTTGAATCAAGAAGTGTTATACCCAATATAACACTTGTTTACATTGATTTTAGCATCTTTGACTGTACACTTTGCTTGTTATAAAGGTTTGCATTAACTTTGTTCTGTAAATTTATTTCGTTTAATCAAGCAGTGTTATACCCAAAATAACACTTGTTTACAAGGATTTCAGCATCTTTAACTGTAAACTTTCCTTCTGATAAAGGTTTACATTTACTTTGTTTGTTAACATACTTCGTTGAATTAACTAGTGTTATACCCAAAATAACACTTGTATACATTGATTTTAAAATCTTTGACTGTACATTTTGTTTGTTATAAAGGTTTGGATTAATTTTGTTCTGTAAATATATTTCGTTGAATTAAGCAGCGTTATACTTAAAATAACACTTGTGTACAAGGATTTTAGCATCCTTAACTTTACACTTTGCTTCTCATAAACGTTTTCATTAACTTTGTTCTGTTAATAAATTTCGTTGAATTAAGTAGTGTTAAAGCGAAAATAACACTTGTATACATTGGTATTACCATTATTATCTGCACACTTTGCTTGTTATAAAGGTTTACATTAACTTTGTTCTGTTAACATTTTTCTTTGAATCAAGTAGTGTTATACCCAATATAACACTTATATAAATTAATTTTAGCATCTTTAACTGTAGAGTTTTCTTGTGATAAAGGTTTACATTTACTTTGTTCTATTAATATATTTCGTTTAATTAAGTAGTGTTATACCCAAAATAACACTTGTTTACAAGGATTTTAGCATCTTTAACTGTACACTTTGCTAGTTATAAAGGTTTACATTAACTTTGTTCCGTTAACTTATTTTGTTGAATTAAGCAGTGTTATACCCAAAGAAACACTTGTTTACAAGGATTTCAGCATCTTTAACTGTACACTTTCCTTCTCATAAAGGTTTATATCTACTTTGTTCTGTTAACATTTTTCTTTGAATCAAGTAGTGTTATACCCAATATAACACTTATATACATTAATTTTAGCATCTTTAACTGTAGACTTTCCTTGTGATAAAGGTTTACATTTACTTTGTTCTATTAATATATTTCGTTTAATTAAGTAGTGTTATACCCAAAATAACACTTGTATACATTGATTTTAGAATCTTTGACTCTAAATTTTGTTTGTTATAAAGATTTACATTAAGTTTGTTCTGTTAATATATTTCGTTGAATTAAACAGTGCTATACCCAAAATAACACCTGTTTACAAAGATTTTAGCATCTTTAACTGTACACTTTGTTTGTTATAAAGGTTTACATTAACTTTGTTCCGTTTACTTATTTCGTTGAATGAAGCAGTGTTATACTCAAAATAACACTTGTATACATTGATTTTAGTCTCCTTAAATTTACACTTTGTTTGTTATAAAGGTTTACATTAACTTTGTTCATTTAATGTATTTCGTTGAATCAAGAAGTGTTATACCCAATATAACACTTGTTTACATTGATTTTAGCATCTTTGACTGTACACTTTGCTTGTTATAAAGGTTTGCATTAACTTTGTTCTATTAATATATTTCGTTTAATTAAGTAGTATTATACCCAAAATAACACTTGTATACATTGATTTTAGAATCTTTGACTCTAAATTTTGTTTGTTATAAAGATTTACATTAAGTTTGTTCTGTTAATATATTTTGTTGAATTAAACAGTGCTATACCCAAAATAACACCTGTTTACAAAGATTTTTGCATCTTTAACTGTACACTTTGTTTGTTATAAAGGTTTACATTAACTTTGTTCTGTTAATATATTTCGTTGAATTAAGCAGTGTTATACCCAAAATAACACTTGTTTACAAGGATTTTAGCATCTTTAACTGTACACTTTGCTTGTTATAAAGGTTTACATTAACTTTGTTCCGTTAACTTATTTTGTTGAATTAAGCAGTGTTATACCCAAAGTAACACTTGTTTACAAGGATTTCAGCATCTTTAACTGTACACTTTCCTTCTGATAAAGGTTTACATTTACTTTGTTTGTTAACATATTTCGTTGAATTAACTAGTGTTATACCAAAAATAACACTTGTATACATTGATTTTAAAATCTTTGACTGTACACTTTGTTTCTTATAAAGATTTGCATTAACCTTGTTCTGTAAATTTATTTCGTTGAATTAAGCAGTGTTATACCTAAAATAACACTTGTGTACAAGGATTTTAGCATCCTTAACTTTACACTTTGCTTCTCATAAACGTTTACATTAACTTTGTTCTGTTAATAAATTTCGTTGAATTAAGTAGTGTTAAAGCGAAAATAACACTTGTATACATTGGTATTACCATTATTATCTGCACACTTTGCTTGTTATAAAGGTTTACATTAACTTTGTTCTGTTAACATTTTTCTTTGAATCAAGTAGTGTTATACCCAATATAACACTTATATAAATTAATTTTAGCATCTTTAACTGTAGAGTTTTCTTGTGATAAAGGTTTACATTTACTTTGTTCTATTAATATATTTCGTTTAATTAAGTAGTGTTATACCCAAAATAACACTTGTTTACAAGGATTTTAGCATCTTTTACTGTACACTTTGCTAGTTATAAAGGTTTACATTAACTTTGTTCCGTTAACTTATTTTGTTGAATTAAGCAGTGTTATACCCAAAGTAACACTTGTTTACAAGGATTTCAGCATCTTTAACTGTACACTTTCCTTCTCATAAAGGTTTATATTTACTTTGTTCTGTTAACATTTTTCTTTGAATCAAGTAGTGTTATACCCAATATAACACTTATATACATTAATTTTAGCATCTTTAACTGTAGACTTTCCTTGTGATAAAGGTTTACATTTACTTTGTTCTATTAATATATTTCGCTTAATTAAGTAGTGTTATACCCAAAATAACACTTGTATACATTGATTTTAGAATCTTTGACTCTAAATTTTGTTTGTTATAAAGATTTACATTAAGTTTGTTCTGTTAATATATTTCGTTGAATTAAACAGTGCTATACCCAAAATAACACCTGTTTACAAAGATTTTAGCATCTTTAACTGTACACTTTGTTTGTTATAAAGGTTTACATTAACTTTGTTCCGTTAACTTATTTCGTTGAATGAAGCAGTGTTATACCCAAAATAACACTTGTATACATTGATTTTAGTCTCCTTAAATTTACACTTTGTTGGTTATAAAGGTTTACATTAACTTTGTTCATTTAATGTATTTCGTTGAATCAAGAAGTGTTATACCCAATATAACACTTGTTTACATTGATTTTAGCATCTTTGACTGTACACTTTGCTTGTTATAAAGGTTTGCATTAACTTTGTTCTATTAATATATTTCGTTTAATTAAGTAGTGTTATACCCAAAGTAACACTTGTTTACAAGGATTTCAGCATCTTTAACTGTACACTTTCCTTCTGAAAAAGGTTTACATTTACTTTGTTTGTTAACATATTTCGTTGAATTAACTAGTGTTATACCCAAAATAACACATGTATACATTGAATTTAAAATCTTTGACTGTACACTTTGTTTCTTATAAAGATTTGCAGTAACTTTGTTCTGTAAATTTTTTTCGTTGAATTAAGCAGTGTTATACCTAAAATAACACTTGTGTACAAGGATTTCAGCATCTTTAACTGTACACTTTCCTACTGATAAAGGTTTACATTTACTTTGTTTGTTAACATATTCCGTTGAAATAACAAGTGTTATACCCAAAATAACACTTGTATACATTGATTTTAAAATCTTTGACTGTACACTTTGTTTCTTATAAAGATTTGCATTCATTTTGTTCTGTAAATTTATTTCGTTGAATTAAGCAGTGTTATACCTAAAATAACACTTGTGTACAAGGATTTTAGCATCTGTAACTGTACACTTTGCTTCTCATAAACGTTTACATTAACTTTGTTCTGTTGTTACATTTCGTTGAATTAAGTAGTGGTAAACCCAAAATAACACTTGTATACATTGATTTTAGTCTCATTGACTGTACACTTGGCTTGTTATAAAGGTTTCCATTAACTTTATTCTGTTAATTTATTTCGTTGAATGAAGCAGTGTTATACTCAAAATAACACTTGTATACATTGATTTTAGTCTCCTTAAATGTACACTTTGTTTGTTATAAAGGTTTACATTAACTTTGCTCATTTGATATATTTCGTTGAATCAAGAAGTATTCGTTGATTCAATATAACACTTGTTTACATTGATTTTAGCATCTTTGACTGTACACTTTGCTTGTTATAAAGGTTTGCATTAACTTTGTTCTGTAAATTTATTTCGTTTAATCAAGCAGTGTTATACCCAAAATAACACTTGTTTACAAGGATTTCAGCATCTTTAACTGTAAACTTTCCTTCTGATAAAGGTTTACATTTACTTTGTTTGTTAACATACTTCGTTGAATTAACTAGTGTTATACCCAAAATAACACTTGTATACATTGATTTTAAAATCTTTAACTGTACACTTTGCTTGTTATAAATGTTTTCATCAACTTTGTTCTGTAAATTTATTTCGTTGAATTAAGCAGTGTTATACCCAAAACATCACTTGTATACATTGATTTTAGCATCTTTAACGGTAGACTTTGCTTGTTATAAAGGTTTACATTAACTTTGTTCTATTAATTTAAGTCGTTTAATTAAGCAGTGTTATACCCAAAATAACACTTGTATACAGTGACTTTAGCATCTTTGACTATACACTTTCCATCTTATAAAGGTTTACATTAAGTTTGTTCTCTTAATAAATTTCGTTTAATTAAGTAGTAATAATAAGACTTGTATACATTAAACTTACCATAATTATCTGCACACGTTCCTTGTTATCAAGGTTTACATTAACTTTGTTCTGTTAATATATTTCTTTGAATCAGGTAGTGTTATACCCAATATAACACTTATACACATTAATTTTAGCATCTTTAACTGTAGACTTTCCTTGTGATAAAGGTTTACATTTACTTTGTTCTGTTAATATATTTCGTTGAATTAAGCAGTGTTATACCCAAAAAACACTTGTTTACAAGGACTTTGGCATCTTTAACTGTACACTTTGCTTGTTATAATGGTTTACATTAACTTTATTCTGTTAATTTAAGTCGTTGAATTAAGCATTGTTATACCCAAAATAAAACTTGTTTACAATGATCTCTTTATCTTTAACTCTACACTTTCCTTCTTATAAAGGTTTACATTAACTTTGTTCTGTAAATTTATTTCGTTTACTCAAGCAGTGATATACCCAAAATAACAACTGTTTACAAGGTTTCTAGCATCTTTATCTGCACACTTTGCTTGTTATAAAGGTTTACATTAACTTTATTCTGTTAATTTATTTCGTTGAATGAAGCAGTGTTATACTCAAAATAACACTTGTATACATTGATTTTAGTCTCCTTAAATGTACACTTTGTTTGTTATAAAGGTTTACATTAACTTTGCTCATTTGATATATTTCGTTGAATCAAGAAGTGTTATATTCAATATAACACTTGTTTACATTGATTTTAGCATCTTTGACTGTACACTTTGCTTGTTATAAAGGTTTGCATTAACTTTGTTCTGTAAATTTATTTCGTTTAATCAAGCAGTGTTATACCCAAAATAACACTTGTTTACAAGGATTTCAGCATCTTTAACTGTAAACTTTCCTTCTGATAAAGGTTTACATTTACTTTGTTTGTTAACATACTTCGTTGAATTAACTAGTGTTATACCCAAAATAACACTTGTATACATTGATTTTAAAATCTTTGACTGTACATTTTGTTTGTTATAAAGGTTTGGATTAATTTTGTTCTGTAAATATATTTCGTTGAATTAAGCAGCGTTATACTTAAAATAACACTTGTGTACAAGGATTTTAGCATCCTTAACTTTACACTTTGCTTCTCATAAACGTTTTCATTAACTTTGTTCTGTTAATAAATTTCGTTGAATTAAGTAGTGTTAAAGCGAAAATAACACTTGTATACATTGGTATTACCATTATTATCTGCACACTTTGCTTGTTATAAAGGTTTACATTAACTTTGTTCTGTTAACATTTTTCTTTGAATCAAGTAGTGTTATACCCAATATAACACTTATATAAATTAATTTTAGCATCTTTAACTGTAGAGTTTTCTTGTGATAAAGGTTTACATTTACTTTGTTCTATTAATATATTTCGTTTAATTAAGTAGTGTTATACCCAAAATAACACTTGTTTACAAGGATTTCAGCATCTTTAACTGTACACTTTCCTTCTCATAAAGGTTTATATTTACTTTGTTCTGTTAACATTTTTCTTTGAATCAAGTAGTGTTATACCCAATATAACACTTATATAAATTAATTTTAGCATCTTTAACTGTAGAGTTTTCTTGTGATAAAGGTTTACATTTACTTTGTTCTATTAATATATTTCATTTAATTAAGTAGTGTTATACCCTAAATAACACTTGTTTACAAGGATTTTAGCATCTTTAACTGTACACTTTGCTAGTTATAAAGGTTTACATTAACTTTGTTCCGTTAACTTATTTTGTTGAATTAAGCAGTGTTATACCCAAAGTAACACTTGTTTACAAGGATTTCAGCATCTTTAACTGTACACTTTCCTTCTCATAAAGGTTTATATTTACTTTGTTCTGTTAACATTTTTCTTTGAATCAAGTAGTGTTATACCCAATATAACACTTATATACATTAATTTTAGCATCTTTAACTGTAGACTTTCCTTGTGATAAAGGTTTACATTTACTTTGTTCTATTAATATATTTCGCTTAATTAAGTAGTGTTATACCCAAAATAACACTTGTATACATTGATTTTAGAATCTTTGACTCTAAATTTTGTTTGTTATAAAGATTTACATTAAGTTTGTTCTGTTAATTTATTTCGTTGAATTAAGCAGTGTTATACCTAAAATAACACTTGTGTACAAGGATTTTAGCATCTTTAACTGTAGACTTTGCTTGTTATAAAGGTTTACATTAACCTTATTCTATTAATTTAAGTCGTTGAATTAAGCATTGTTATACCCAAAATAACACTTGTTTGCAATGATTTCTGCATCTTTAACTATACACTTTGCTTCTCATAAACGTTTACATTAACTTTGTTCTTTTAATATATTTCGTTGAATTAAGTAGTGTTATACCCAAAATAACACTTGTATACATTGGTTTTAGCATCTTTAACTGTACATTTTGTTTGTTGTAAAGGTTTGAGTAAACTTTGTTCTATTAATTTAAGTCGTTTCATTAAGCAATGTTATACCCAAAATAACACTTGTTTACAAAGATTTTAGCATTTTAACTGTACACTTTCCATCTTATAAAGGTTTACATTAACTTTGTTCTGTTAATAAATTTCGTTGAATTAAGTAGTGTTAAACCCAAAATAACACTTGTATACATTGATTTTACCATCATTATCTGCACACTTTGCTTGTTATCAAGGTTTACATTAACTTTGTTCTGTTAATATATTTCTTTGAATCAGGTAGTGTTATACCCAATATAACACTTATATACATTAATTTTAGCATCTTTAACTGTAGACTTTGCTTGTGATAAAGGTTTTCATCAACTTATTTCTTTTAATATATTCCGTTGAATTAAGCAGTGTTATACCCAAAATAACACTTGTATACTTTTATTTTAGCATCTTTGACTGTAAACTTTGTTTGTTATAAAGGTTTACATTAACTTTGTTCCGTTAACTTATTTTGTTGAATTAAGCAGTGTTATACCCAAAGTAACACTTGTTTACATGGATTTCAGCATCTTTAACTGTACACTTTCCTTCTGATAAAGGTTTACATTAACTTTGTTCTGTTAATATATTTCTTTGAATCAGGTAGTGTTATACCCAATATAACACTTATATACATTAACTTTAGCATCTTTAACTGTAGACTTTCCTTGTGATAAAGGTTTAAATTTACTTTGTTCTGTTAATATATTTCGTTGAATTAAGTAGTGTTATACCCAAAATAACACTTGTATACATTGATTTTAGGATCTTTGACTGTACACTTTGTTTGTTATAAAGGTTTACATAAACTTTGTTCTGTTAACTTATTTTGTTGAATTAAGCAGTGTTATACTCAAAATAACACTTGTTTACAAGGATTTCAGCATCTTTAACTGTACACTTTCCTTCTGATAAAAGAACATTTACTTTGTTTGTTAACATACTTCGTTGATTTAACTAGTGTTATACCCATGATAACACTTGTATACATTGATTTTAAAATCTTTGACTGTACATTTTCTTTGTTATAAAGGTTTGCATTAACTTTGTTATGTAAAATTATTTCGTTGAATTAAGCAGTGTTATACTTAAAATAGCACTTGTGTACAAGGATTTTAGCATCCTTAACTTTACACTTTGCTTCTCATAAACGTTTACATTAACTTTGTTCTGTTAATAAATTTCGTTGAATTAAGTAGTGTTAAAGCCAAAATAACACTTGTATACATTGATTTTACCATCATTATCTGCACCCTTTGCTTGTTATAAAGGTTTACATTAACTTTGTTCTGTTAATATTTTTCTTTGAATCAAGTAGTGTTATACCCAATATAACACTTATATACATTAATTGTAGCATCTTTAATTGTAGACTTTCTTTGTGATAAAGGTTTACATTTACTTTGTTCTATTAATATATTTCGTTGAATTAAGTAGTGTTATACCCAAAATAACACTTGTATACATTGATTTTAGAATCTTTGACTCTACATTTTGTTTGTTATAAAGGTTTGCATTAACTTACCCTGGGTACCAGACTCTCCCAAGAAAGAAAACTGAGAGTCTGGTACAGTGCGACCAAAACCTCGTCCTGGTGCAAAATCCCTGGACGCAGCTTAGCCCATTCCACGGACTGGAATCAGAGATCAGGAACCCTTGAATCAGATTCCATGGTCGGCTAGAGATCAGGCCTACTTGGAATAACACCGAAGACGAGAAGACGAGGACTTCTCTTCGCCACTTGCAAACCACCTAAGCTTACTTATCGGGATGATCAGGAGTTATAGGAACGACGTTTTGGGAAGAGACTGTCCACTTAGCACTGCAAAGAATCGCAAGTCACGGTGAAACAGAGCGATGTCTGGAATTACGGTTGAACGAAATGCAACGAAAATAAGCCTGAAATTACACTGACACATCAGATGGAATGAACTGCCTGAAAGTACAATGAGAAATCAGGGGAATAAACAGCGATTAACTACCAGATTTCATTCGTTTCAAACTTCAGGAAAATTGGACGTTTACACAACAGACAATAGAAGCCATATTCTGATGCAAAGAACCTACTAACAAATTTATTCCTTTCATTTTCATTCATTATTGATGTATTATAGGCCTATCGATTTCCATCCTGGCAGCTGACTGAAACTTGAATGGAGGGAAATGGCACGGTGATATCATGATTTGAACTAAAGCATGACTGGAGTAGTTTCTTAATTTCTTAGTTTGTTTCTCACTTTAAGGTCAAAGGATTATGGTCTGGGCCCTTGCAGCAAATGTGTTTCTAGGCCAGGTTGGAAAGTTTGTCAACTGCGCACCAAATGCCAAGAGACTGATAAAATTTTGCGCACCAAAATGAAATTAATGTGCGCACCAAAATTAAAATAGAAATAGCAAGGGATGGCCCAATTCCGATTCTTTATGATAATGTTTTATAATCTTATCATGTTCAGCGAGCTCTCGTTCAGTTGGTCAAATTTTGATTTCTGGCTCATCTCAACTTTAGGTAAAATACCAATTACAACTCAGAGCCCCTCTTGTTCAGATTCCTTGTGGCAAAAATCCCCGTGATTTATGCGCTCTGCGCACCAATTTTTTTACATTCGCGCACCGAAGTTTTGAAGTGCGCCCCGAAGTTCTTCGGCGCGCAGTACGAACTTTCCAACATGGTATCTAGGTATCAGAAAAAATTTCTGTTGGGTTCGAATGCAAATAAATTGAAGTCATATTGAAATAAGCCCTCTAAGTTTCTTACTGCTGCCTAACCATAGCACTGGAGTTTCTTAAAATTTCTTTTCTATGAAATTAAGTGCAGAGTTTCTTAAAGCAGTTCCTTGTGAAAAAACCTGTATTCAGTTCACTCCATGGTAAGAAAGGAAGAGCAGAATACCACCTAACTGAGTGTGTGTTAAAGGTGGCTGTTAAGGTTTGCATTTCAAGGATGCCTGTAATTTATGATACTCATCTATTCTATAAGAACCCTTACCCTGAGTTGGTACCATGTTTTCTTAGCTTTTGGCAATACAATGGTTTGTTCCCAGCAACATATTTGTACTGCTGTTGCAGGTTGTGTGAAAATTTTTGGGCAGAACTTTAAATGTTGAGGCTGTATGTCACAGCAGAGACTTTCTCTTTAGCTTCAAAATCATTGTTTTGAAATGCTCACATGGGCCCTAAACATGAAGATTGTTATGGAACCTTTGAGAAACAGGTCATAACATAGTCTATTTAAAAGAGCAGCTCTCTTTCAATAGACTATGGTCATAAGAAACTCTTGGGTATTCAAAACTAAATAATTTTAAGAAACTTCAGTACATCCACAAATTCTTTGTTTCTTTTGAAAAATTGTGTGTACTGTGAGCACTGTATGAAAACTGCATACCCTTAGCAAATGTTGAGTGTTTGCAGCATGCTGATACTAACTTGTTTTGAGTTTGATTTGAGTAAGTTCTAAAGCTTGATTCAAGTAAGGATTTTGCACCACTTGCACAAGCTTGCACCATGCATCTTTTGAACTGCAAATAAAATCAATCAAGCTTGATTGTGGTATGTTTAACAATAATTTTAGCATGAAATTATTGTCAAGCTTGATCAAATTCTAATCATACCTGCAAACTGGCCAAAATTGTGTCAACGTACTCATTTCAAGCTCCTTCAAGCAAAAGGCATGCTCCTGTCAAGCTTGCGCAAGCTTGTTGCAAGCTGAATTTTTTCATATTGGTAGTTGAGTGCGGGCTAAGAAGTTTCTGAAGGGAGGAACACCACAAAATGATATGAAAGAGAAGATGACTAGTTTTAGGTTAAATATTGATTTGATATTTTGCATGGCATATGAGGCTTCTTGAGAGCAAAAAGTTTCTGTTTTGATTTCTAGTGTCTGACTTTCTCATTTGAAGACTGCAGTGACAGCTTGTAGATCTTACTTATTACAATATATGTCATGTACACATTGATTTCACATTCTTTAAGGATTTTTGAAATTTGTGAAAGAATTTCCAATTTATAGCTCTGTTTTGAATGTAGGCAACAGAACACTGCTAATGTACACAAGACCTGTACTGTACATTTTTGTGGCCAACAGACACAACTACAGCATTTACCGCTGAAACATCATAATATCAAGACATGATATTGGCATATGAGCTAAATGGTGATTCTGCAACAGTGCTTCAGAGTTCTCTCCAATTAACAACAATCCCATGTATGCATGATATCAAAATTCTGTTTTAACAAAACAAAAGATTAATAATGTCCCATTGCAATAAGCATTGGATCAAAACACAAAGAGTCCAATAAATGAACTAGTCTAGCTTTATTCTGATAATGAAGCTCATATTCAAAGTTCCCAGCAGTATGTCATGGGACAAACTGATGCATGATTCCTTTATCAACATGTACTTCTTTGTTCAGATCTGGTATTGATGGTTAGGTAGGGTGATGATCATCTGATAGAATAAGATCTCCTCTTCATGGCCAGACAACCTGTAGATAATAATGGAGATGAGTCCTAATTAAAGGTTGGTCCACCTTCACATTTTGTAATCAAATCCAAGACAGCTGAAGAAAGTATTCTTAAAAATTCTACAGTGACAGACAAAGCATACCCAAAAATCCACAAGTGCTTTGAAAAGGAACTCTAAAAATGGCATGAGGCAAAATCACCTTCGGTAGGTTACTTCTCTCTGCCCCTTCCCCGTCACAGTACTGGGGCTTTCAACAAGATCCCTCCCCTCTGCTTTGTAAAGCTGTTGTTTTTAATCTGCCAAAAATGTCTTCTGTAAGTTGACTGCAAATTGTTAAGTATGGGGATTGCCAAATTCTCTGCCAGGCTTGCTGACAAGTTGACAGAGTACAAAATACATTAGGAGGTCAGCGAGTGATGAATAACAAGTCGAACTTACCTTTTTCCCTGTATACTGATACAAATCTCCTTTCTATGGTGTACAAATGAGATCAGATGTTGCATATTGGATCAATCAAGGCAACAAGCTTCGGGGGAGCCGATCGCCATGGTGGTTTTCAACTGCTGAGAATTAGGCCTCACTTCGTTGTGACAGCGGCAGCTTGACGAATTTTTCAACTCCATGGGCAGTTTGGCGAGTACTTCACTTCTGGCTGGCGACTCAACGCGTTACAGTGTCTTTAAATTCATTCGCAATCGTATTCCCCATCAATGAGTTGCTATCTTCTATCACTGTTCAAGCCTGTTCAGCGTTTCACATCGAAGCTTATCTCAAGTGCTATCTATTGTTTGGCCGTGACCTTTGAACATACATGGATATGTATGTAGGCTCCTGATTGGTCAATATGAACGCCACCAGGAGGAGGTTTTGGTCGCACTGTACCAGACTCTCAATTTTCTTTCTTGGGAGAGTCTGGTACCCAGGGTAGCATTAACTTTGTTCTGTAAATTTATTTCGTTGAATTAAGCAGTGTTATACTTAAACTAACACTTGTGTACAAGGATTTTAGCATCTTTAACTGTACACTTTGCTTGCTATAATGGTTTACATTAACCTTATTCTATTAATTTAAGTCGTTGAATTAAGCATTGTTATACCCAAAATAACACCTGTTGGCAATGATTTCTGCATCTTTAACTGTACACTTTGCTTTTCATAAACGTTTACATTAACTTCGTTCTTTCAATATACCGGGTGAGCCAGAAAAAAGTTCCCACTTTTGAAAATTCATAACACCAAGACTACTACACGGATTTGAATCATTCAAATTCTAGTTAAAAGCCGAAAGATCAAAGTATTTTTGTGATTTTTCTCGCTGTCCTACCAGCACTAGAAGAATTGGCAAATTCAACTTTATAGAAATTTCATGGTTTCAAAATCACGGAAAAAGGGCCTAAAACATTGATCAAATCGTAAGGATTCTATTCAAATCGAACAATAGACCATGGGCGTTTCACCTCCCTCGAGAGTTATAAGACATCGACTTTCAAACACATACGAAAGATTTTCAATGCCAAGGAAGCTAATGCCTAGAGGATATCTCTCACCCATGAGAAGTTGCATTTCCTTCATTATTCTGTGCGAGAGGTCATTTATGAATTGATCGATGTTTTGGGCCATTTTTCAGTAATCAATGAACCATGAAATTTTTGTAAAGTTGAATTTACCTATATTTGTAGTGCTGGTAGGACAGCGAGAAAAATCACAAAAATACTTTGATCTTTCGGCTTTTAACTAGAATTTGAATAATTCAAATCCATGAAGTAGCCTTGGTGTTATGAATTTTCAAAAGTGGGAACTTTTTTCTGGCTCACCCGGTATTTCGTTGAATTAAGTAGTGTTTTACCCAAAATAACACTTGTATACATTGGTTTTAGCATCTTTAACTGTACATTTTGTTCGTTGTAAAGGTTTAAGTAAACTTTGTTCTATTAATTTAAGTCGTTTCATTCAGCAATGTTATACCCAAAATAACACTTGTTTACAAGGATTTTAGCATCTTTATCTGCACACTTTGCTTGTTATAAAGGTTTACATTAACTTTGTTCTGTTAACATTTTTCTTTGAATCAAGTAGTGTTATACCCAATATAACACTTATATACATTGATTTTAGCATCTTTAACTGTAGACTTTCCTTGTGATAAAGGTTTACATTTACTTTGTTCTGTTAATATATTTCGTTGAATTAAGTAGTGTTATACCCAAAATAACACTTGTATACATTGATTTTAGAATCTTTGACTGTACACTTTGTTTGTTATAAAGGTTTACATTAACTTTGTTCTGTAAATTTACTTCGTTTAATTAAGCAGTGTTATACCCAAAATAACAATTGTTTACAAAGTTTTTAGCATCTTTATCTGCACACTTTGCTTGTTATAAAGGTTTACAATAACTTTGTTCTGTTAACTTATTTTGTTGAATTAAGCAGTGTTATACCCAAAATAACACTTGTTGACAAGGACTTCAGCATCTTTAACTGTACACTTTCGTTCTGATAAAGGTTTACATTTACTTTGTTTGTTAACATATTTCGTTGAATTAACTAGTGTTATACCCAAAATAACACTTGTATACATTGATTTTGGAATCTTTGACTGTACACTTTGTTTGTTATAAAGGTTTGCATTAACTTTGTTCTGTAAATTTAATTCGTTGAATTAAGCAGTGTTATACCTAATATAACACCTGTTTACAATGATTTCTGCATCTTTAACTGTACACTTTGCTTCTCATAAACGTTTACATTAACTTTGTTCTTTTAATATATTTCGTTGAATTAAGTAGTGTTATACCCAAAATAACACTTGTATACATTGGTTTTAGCATCTTTAACTGTAGATTTTGTTTGTTGTAAAGGTTTAAGTAAACTTTGTTCTATTAATTTAAGTCGTTTCATTAAGCAATGTTATACCCAAAATAACACTTGTTTACAAAGATTTTAGCATTTTAACTGTACACTTTCCATCTTATAAAGGTTTACATTAACTTTGTTCTGTTAATAAATTTCGTTGAATTAAGTAGTGTTAAACCCAAAATAACACTTGTGTACATTGATTTTACCATCATTATCTGCACACTTTGCTTGTTATCAAGGTTTACATTAACTTTGTTCTGTTAACATATTTCTTTGAATCAGGTAGTGTTATACCCAATATAACACTTATATACATTAATTTTAGCATCTTTAACTGTAGACTTTCCTAGTGATAAAGGTTTAAATTTACTTTGTTCTGTTAATATATTTCGTTGAATTAAGTAGTGTTATACTCAAAATAACACTTGTATACATTGATTTTAGGATCTTTGACTGTACACTTTGTTTGTTATAAAGGTTTACATTAACTTTGTTCTGTTCAAATATTTCGTTGAATTAAGCAGTGTTATACCCAAAATAACACTTGTTTACAATGATTTTAGCATCTTTAACTGTACACTTTGCTTGTTATAAAGGTTTACATTAACTTTGTTCTGTTAACTTATTTTGTTGAATTAAGCAGTGTTATACCAAAAATAACACTTGTTTGCAAGGATTTCAGCATCTTTAACTGTACACTTTCCTTTTGATAAAGGAACATTTACTTTATTTGTTAACATACTTCGTTGAATTAACTAGTGTTATACCCAAAATAACACTTGTATACATTGATTTTAAAATCTTTGACTGTACATTTTGTTTGTTATAAAGGTTTGGATTAACTTTGTTATGTAAATTTATTTCATTGAATTAAGCAGTGTTATACTTAAAATAACACTTGTGTACAAGGATTTTAGCATCCTTAATTTTACACTTTGCTTCTCATAAACGTTTACATTAACTTTGTTCTGTTAATAAATTTCGTTGAATTAAGTAGTGTTAAAGCCAAAATGACACTTGTATACATTGATTTTACCATCATTATCTGCACACTTTCCTTTTGATAAAGGTTTACATTTACTTTGTTCTATTAATATATTTCGTTGAATTAAGTAGTGTTATACCCAAAATAACACTTGTATACATTGATTTTAGAATCTTTGACTCTACATTTTGTTTGTTATAAAGATTTAAGTAAACTTTGTTCCATTAACTTAAGTCGTTTCATTAAGAAATGTTATACCAAAAATAACACTTGTTTACAAGGATTTTAGCATTTTTAACTGTACACTGTCCATCTTATAAAGGTTTACATTAATTTTTTTCTGTTAATACATTTCGTTGAATTAAGTAGTGGTAAACCCAAAATAACACTTGTATACATTGATTTTAGTCTCATTGACTGTACACTTGGCTTGTTATAAAGGTTTCCATTAACTTTGTTCTGTTAATTTATTTAGTTGAATGAAGCAGTGTTATACCCAAAATAACACTTGTTGACAAGGATTTCAGCATCTTTAACTGTACACTTTCGTTCTGATAAAGGTTTACATTTACTTTGTTTGTTAACATATTTCGTTGAATAAGTAGCGTTATACCCAAAATAACACTTGTATACATTGATTTTAGTCTCATTGACTGTACACTTGGCTTGTTATAAAGGTTTACAATAACTTTGTTCTGTTAACTTATTTTGTTGAATTAAGCAGTGTTATACCCAAAATAACACTTGTTGACAAGGACTTCAGCATCTTTAGCTGTACACTTTCGTTCTGATAAAGGTTTACATTTACTTTGTTTGTTAACATATTTCGTTGAATAAGTAGCGTTATACCCAAAATAACACTTGTATACATTGGTTTTAGCATCTTTAACTGTACATTTTGTTTGTTGTAAAGGTTTAAGTATACTTTGTTCTAATAATTTAAGTCGTTTCATTAAGCAATGTTATACCCAAAATAACACTTGTTTACAAAGATTTTAGCATTTTAACTGTACACTTTCCATCTTATAAAGGTTTAAATTAACTTTATTCTGTTAATAAATTTCGTTGAATTAAGTAGTGTTAAACCCAAAATAACACTTGTATACATTGATTTTACCATCATTATCTGCACACTTTGCTTGTTATCAAGGTTTACATTAACTTTGTTCTGTTAATATATTTCTTTGAATCAGGTAGTGTTATACCCAATGTAACACTTATATACATTAATTTTAGCATCTTTAACTGTAGACTTTCCTTGTGATAAAGGTTTAGATTTACTTTGTTCTGTTAATATATTTCGTTGAATTGAGTAGTGTTATACTCAAAATAACACTTGTATACTTTGATTTTAGGATCTTTGACTGTACACTTTGTTTGTTATAAAGGTTTACATTAACTTTGTTCTGTTAAAATATTTCGTTGAATTAAGCAGTGTTATACCCAAAATAACACTTGTTTACAATGATTTTAGCATCTTTAACTGTACACTTTGCTTGTTATAAAGGTTTACATTAACTTTGTTCTGTTAACTTATTTTGTTGAATTAAGCAGTGTTATACCCACAATAACACTTGTTTACAAGGATTTCAGCATCTTTAACTGTACACTTTCCTTCTGATAAAGGAACATTTACTTTGTTTGTTAACATACTTCGTTGAATTAACTAGTGTTATACCCAAAATAACACTTGTATACATTTATTTTAAAATCTTTGACTGTACATTTTGTTTGTTATAAAGGTTTGCATTAACTTTGTTCTGTAAATTCATTTCGTTGAATTAAGCAATGTTATACACAAAATAACACTTGTTTACAAGGATTTTAGCAGCTTTAACTGTACACTTTCCATCTTATAAAGGTTTACATTAACTTTGTTCTGTTAATAGAATTCGTTGAATTAAGTAGTGGTCAACCCAAAATAACACTTGTTTACATTGATTTTAGTCTCCTTAACTGTACACTTTGTTTGGTATAAGGGTTTACATTAACTTTGTTCTGTTACCTTATTTCGTTGAATGAAGCAATGTTATAGCCAAAATAACACTCGTATACATTGATTTTAGTCTCATTGACTGTACACTTGTCTTGTTATAAAGATTTCCATGAACTTTGTTCTGTTAATTTATTTCGTTGAATGAAGCAGTGTTATACCCAAAAAAAACACTAGTATACATTGATTTTAGTCTCCTTAACTGTACACTTTGTTTGGTATAAGGGTTTACATTAACTTTGTTCGGTTACCTTATTTCGTTGAATGAAGCAATGTTATACCCAAAATAACACTTCTATACATTGATTTTAAAATCTTTGACTGTGCATTTTGTTTGTTATAAAGGTTTGCATTAACTTTGTTCTGTAAATATATTTCGTTGAATTAAGCAGTGTTATACTTAAAATAACACTTGTGTACAAGGATTTTAGCATCCTTAACTTTACAATTTGCATATCATAAACGTTTACATTAACTTTGTTCTGTTAATAAATTTCGTTGAAATAAGTAGTGTTAAAGCGAAAATAACACTTGTTTACATTGGTATTACCATTATTATCTGCACACTTTGCTTGTTATAAAGGTTTACATTAACTTTGTTCTGTTAAAATTTTCCTTTGAATCAAGTAGTGTTATACCCAATATAACACTTATATACATTAATTTTAGCATCTTTAACTGTAGAGTTTTCTTGTGATAAAGGTTTACATTTACTTTGTTCTATTAATATATTTCGTTTAATTAAGTAGTGTTATACCCAAAATAACACTTTTATACATTGATTTTAGAATCTTTGACTCTACATTTTGTTTGTTATAAAGATTTACATTAACTTTATTCTGTTAATATATTTCGTTGAATTAAGCAGTGTTATACCCAAAATAACACTTGTGTTGTCAAGGATTTCAGCATCTTTAACTGTACACTTTCGTTCTGATAAAGGTTTACATTTACTTTGTTTGTTAACGTATTTCGTTGAATTAATTAGTGTTATACCCAAACTAACACTTGTATACATTGATTTTGGAATCTTTGACAGTACACTTTGTTTGTTATAAAGGTTTGCATTAACTTTGTTCTGTAAACTTAATTCGTTGAATTAAGCAGTGTTATACCTAATATAACACCTGTTTACAATGATTTCTGCATCTTTAGCTGTACACTTTGCTTCTCATAAACGTTTACATTAACTTTGTTCTTTTAATATATTTCGTTGAATTAAGTAGTGTTATACCCAAAATAACACTTGTATGCATTGGTTTTAGCATCTTTAACTGTACATTTTGTTTGTTGTAAAGGTTTAAGTAAACTTTGTTCTATTAATTTAAGTCGTTTCATTAAGCAATGTTATACCCAAAATAACACTTGTTTACATTGATTTTACCATCATTATTTGCACACTTTGCTTGTTATCAAGGTTTACATTAACTTTGTTCTGTTAATATATTTCTTTGAATCAGGTAGTGTTATACCCAATATAACACTTATATACATTAATTTTAGCATCTTTAACTGTAGACTTTCCTTGTGATAAAGGTTTACATTAACTTTTTTCTGTTAACTTATTTTGTTGAATTAAGCAGTGCTATACCCAAAATATCACTTGTTTACAAGGATTTCAGCATCTTTAACTGTACACTTTCCTTCTGATAAAGGAACATTTACTTTGTTTGTTAACATACTTCGTTGAATTAACTAGTGTTATACCCAAAATAACACTTGTATACATTGATTTTAAAATCTTTGACTGTACATTTTGTTTGTTATAAAGGTTTGCATTAACTTTGTTCTGTAAATTCATTTCGTTGAATTAAGCAATGTTATACACAAAATAACACTTGTTTACAAGGATTTTAGCAGCTTTAACTGTACACTTTCCATCTTATAAAGGTTTACATTAACTTTGTTCTGTTAATAGAATTCGTTGCATTAAGTAGTGGTAAACCCAAAATAACACTTGTTTACATTGATTTTAGTATCCTTAACTGTACACTTTGTTTGGTATAAGGGTTTACATTAACTTTGTTCTGTTAATAAATTTCGTTGAATTAAGTAGTGTTATACCCAATATAACACTTATATACATTAATTTTAGCATCTTTAACTGTAGACTTTTCTTGTGATAAAGGATTACTGTAGACTTTTCTTGTGATAAAGGATTACATTTACTTTGTTCTGTTAATATATTTCGTTGAATTAAGTAGTGTATACCCAAAATAACAGTTGTATACATTGATTTTAGAATATCTGACTGTACACTTTGTTTGTTATAAAGGTTTACATTAACTTTGTTCTGTTAATATATTTCGTTGAATGAAGCAGTGTTGTACCCAAAATAACACTTGTTTACAAGGATTTTAGTCTCCTTAACTATAAACTTTGTTTGTTATAAAAGTTTACATCAACTTTGTTCTATTAATTTACGTCGTTTACTTAAGCAGTGTTATACCCAAAATAACACTTGTTTACAAGGATTTTAGCATCTTTAACTGTACACTTTCCATCTTATAAAGGTTTACATTAACTTTGTTCTGTTGTTACATTTCGTTGAATTAAGTAGTGGTAAACCCAAAATAACACTTGTATACATTGATTTTAGTCTCATTGACTGTACACTTGGCTTGTTATAAAGGTTTCCATTAACTTTGTTCTGTTAATTTATTTCGTTGAATTAAGCAGTGTTATACCCAAAATAACACTTGTTGACAATGATCTCTGCATCTTTAACTGTACACTTTCCTTCTTATAAAGGTTTACATTAACTTTGTTCTGTTAATAAGTTTTGTTGAATTAAGTAGTGTTTTACCCAAAATAACACTTGTATACATTAGTTTTAGCATCTTTAACTGTACATTTTGTTTGTTGTAAAGGTTTAAGTAAACTTTGTGCTATTAATTTAAGTCGTTTCATTAAGCAATGTTATACCCAAAATAACATTTGTTTACAAGGACTTTAGCATCTTTATCCGCACACTTTGCTTGTTATAAAGGTTTACATTAATTTTAGCATCTTTAACTGTAGACTTTTCTTGTGATAAAAGATTACATTTACTTTGTTCTGTTAATATATTTCGTTGAATTAGGTAGTGTTATACCCAAAATAACAGTTGTATACATTGATTTTAGAACATCTGACTGTACACTTTGTTTAATATAAAGGTTTACATTAACTTTGTTCTGTTAATATATTTCGTTGAATTAAGTAATGATATACCCAAAATAACACTTGTATACATTGATTTTAGAATCTTTGACTGTACACTTTGTTTGTTATAAAGGTTTACATTAACTTTGTTCTGTTAATATATTTCGTTGAATTAAGTAGTGTTATACCCAATATAACACTTATATACATTAATTTTAGCATCTTTAACTGTAGACTTTTCTTGTGATAAAAGATTACATTTACTTTGTTCTGTTAATATATTTCGTTGAATTAGGTAGTGTTATACCCAAAATAACAGTTGTATACATTGATTTTAGTCTCCTTAACTGTACACTTTGTTTGGTATAAGGGTTTACATTAACTTTGTTCGGTTACCTTATTTCGTTGAATGAAGCAATGTTATACCCAAAATAACACTTCTATACATTGATTTTAAAATCTTTGACTGTACATTTTGTTTGTTATAAAGGTTTGCATTAACTTTGTTCTGTAAATATATTTCGTTGAATTAAGCAGTGTTATACTTAAAATAACACTTGTGTACAAGGATTTTAGCATCCTTAACTTTACAATTTGCATCTCATAAACGTTTACATTAACTTTATTCTTTTAATTTAAGTCGTTGAATTAAGCATTGTTATACAGAAAATAACACTTGTTTGCAATGATCTCTGCATCTTTAACTGTACACTTTCCTTCTTATAAAGGTTTACATTAACTTTGTTCTGTTAATAAATTTTGTTGAATTAAGTAGTGTTTTACCCAAAATAACACTTGTATACATTGGTTTTAGTATCTTTAACTGTACATTTTGTTTGTTGTAAAGGTTTAAGTAAACTTTGTTCTATTAATTTAAGTCGTTTCATTAAGCAATGTTATACCCAAAATAACACTTGCTTACCAGGATTTTAGCATCTTTATCCGCACACTTTGCTTGTTATAAAGGTTTACATTAACTTTGTTCTGT
The DNA here is from genome assembly GCA_964020215.1 of Aurelia sp. 3 sensu Dawson et al. (2005). Taxonomy (NCBI): domain Eukaryota; kingdom Metazoa; phylum Cnidaria; class Scyphozoa; order Semaeostomeae; family Ulmaridae; genus Aurelia; species Aurelia sp. 3 sensu Dawson et al. (2005). The sequence continues at coordinate 16,009,630 of OZ026572.1, forward strand.
TAATAAATTTCGTTGAATTAAGTAGTGTTATACCCAATATAACACTTATATACATTAATTTTAGCATCTTTAACTGTAGACTTTTCTTGTGATAAAGGATTACATTTACTTTGTTCTGTTAATATATTTCGTTGAATTAAGTAGTGTATACCCAAAATAACAGTTGTATACATTGATTTTAGAATATCTGACTGTACACTTTGTTTGTTATAAAGGTTTACATTAACTTTGTTCTGTTAATATATTTCGTTGAATGAAGCAGTGTTATACCCAAAATAACACTTGTTTACAAGGATTTTAGTCTCCTTAACTATAAACTTTGTTTGTTATAAAAGTTTACATCAACTTTGTTCTATTAATTTACGTCGTTTACTTAAGCAGTGTTATACCCAAAATAACACTTATATACATTAATTTTAGCATCTTTAACTGTAGACTTTTCTTGTTATAAAAGTTTACATCAACTTTGTTCTATTAATTTACGTCGTTTACTTAAGCAGTGTTATACCCTAAATAACACTTATATACATTAATTTTACCATCTTTAACTGTAGACTTTTCTTGTGATAAAAGATTACATTTACTTTGTTCTGTTAATATATTTCGTTGATTAAGTTGTGTTATACCCAAAAAACAGTTGTTTACAACGACTTTGGCATCTTTAACTGTACACTTTGCTTGTTATAATGGTTTACATTAACTTTATTCTTTTAATTTAAGTCGTTGAATTAAGCATTGTTATACCCAAAATAACACTTGTTTGCAATGATCTCTGCATCTTTAACTGTACGCTTTCCTTCTTATAAAGGTTTACATTAACTTTGTTCTGTTAATAAATTTTGTTGAATTAAGTAGTGTTTTACCCAAAATAACACTTGTATACATTGTTTTTAGCATCTTTAACTGTACATTTTGTTTGTTGTAAAGGTTTAAGTAAACTTTGTTCTATTAATTTAAGTCGTTTCATTAAGCAATGTTATACCCAAAATAACACTTGTTTACAAGGATTTTAGCATCTTTATCCGCACACTTTGCTTGTTATAAAGGTTTACATTAACTTTGTTCTGTTAATAAATTTCGTTGAATTAAGTAGTGTTATACCCAATATAACACTTATATACATTAATTTTAGCATCTTTAACTGTAGACTTTTCTTGTGATAAAAGATTACATTTACTTTGTTCTGTTAATATATTTCGTTGAATTAAGTACTGTTATACCCAAAATAACAGTTGTATACATTGATTTTAGAACATCTGACTGTACACTTTGTTTAATATAAAGGTTTACATTAACTTTGTTCTGTTAATATATTTCGTTGAATTAAGTAGTGTTATACGCAAAATAACACTTGTATACATTGATTTTAGAATCTTTGACTGTACACTTTGTTTGTTATAAAGGTTTACATCAACTTTGTTCTGTTAATATGTTTCGTTGAATTAAGCAGTGTAATACCCAAAAAACAGTTGTTTACAACTACTTTGGCATCTTTAACTGTACACTTTGCTTGTTATAATGGTTTACATTAACTTTATTCTTTTAATTTAACTCATTGAATTAAGCATTGTTATACCCAAAATAACACTTGTTTGCAATGATCTCTGCATCTTTAACTGTACACTTTCCTTCTTATAAAGGTTTACATTAACTTTGTTCTGTTAATAAATTTTGTTGAATTAAGTAGTGTTTTACCCAAAATAACACTTGTATACATTGGTTTTAGCATCTTTAACTGTACATTTTGTTTGTTGTAAAGGTTTAAGTAAACTTTGTTCTATTAATTTAAGTCGTTTCATTAAGCAATGTTATACCCAAAATAACACTTGTTTACAAGGATTTTAGCATCTTTATCCGCACACTTTCCTTGTTATAAAGGTTTACATTAACTTTGTTCTGTTAATAAATTTCGTTGAATTAAGTAGTGTTATACCCAATATAACACTTATATACATTAATTTTAGCATCTTTAACTGTAGACTTTTCTTGTGATAAAAGATTACATTTACTTTGTTCTGTTAATATATTTCCTTGAATTAAGTAGTGTTATACCCAAAATAACAGTTGTATACATTGATTTTAGAACATCTGACTGTACACTTTGTTTAATATAAAGGTTTACATTAACTTTGTTCTGTTAATATATTTCGTTGAATTAAGTAGTGTTATACCCAAAATAACACTTGTATACATTGATTTTAGAATCTTTGACTGTACACTTTGTTTGTTATAAAGGTTTACATTAACTTTGTTCCGTTAATATATTTCGTTGAATTAAGCAGTGTAATACCCAAAAAACAGTTGTTTACAACGACTTTGGCATCTTTAACTGTACACTTTCCTTCTTATGAAGGTTTACATTAACTTTGTTCTGTTAATAAATTTTGTTGAATTAAGTAGTGTTATACCCAATATAACACTTATATACATTAATTTTAGCATCTTTAACTGTAGACTTTCCTTGTGATAAAGGTTTACATTTACTTTGTTCTGTAAATATATTTCGTTGTATTAAGTAGTGTTATACCCAAAATAACACTTGTATACATTGATTTTAGAACATCTGACTGTACACTTTGTTTAATATAAAGGTTTCCATTAACTTTGTTCTGTTAATTTATTTCGTTGAATGAAGCAGTGTTATACCCAAAATAACACTTGTTTACAAGGATTTCAGCATCTTTAACCGTACACTTTGCTTGTCATAAAGGTTTACATTAACTTTGTACTATTAACTTATTTCGTTGAATTAAGCAGCGTTATACCGAAAATAACCCTTGTTGACAATGATCTCTGCATCTTTAACTGTACACTTTCCTTCTTATGAAGGTTTATATTAACTTTGTTCTGTTAATACATTTTGTTGAATTAAGTAGTGTTATACCGAATATAACACTTATATACATTAATTTTAGCATCTTTAACTGTAGACTTTCCTTGTGATAAAGGTTTACATTTACTTTGTTCTGTAAATATATTTCGTTGTATTAAGTAGTGTTATACCCAAAATAACACTTGTATACATTGATTTTAGAATCTTTGACTGTACACTTTGTTTGTTATAAAGGCTTACATTAACTTTGTTCTGTTAATAAATTTTGTTGAATTAAGTAGTGTTTTACCCAAAATAACACTTGTATACATTGGTTTTAGCATCTTTAACTCTACATTTTGTTTGTTGTAAAGGTTTAAGTAAACTTTGTTATATTAATTTAAGTCGTTTCATTAAGCAATGTTATACCCAAAATAACATTGGTTTACAAGGATTTTAGCATCTTTATCCGCACACTTTGCTTGTTATAAAGGTTTACATTAACTTTGCTCTGTTAATAAATTTCGTTGAATTAAGTAGTGTTATACCCAATATAACACTTATATACATTAATTTTAGCATCTTTAACTGTAGACTTTTCTTGTGATAAAAGATTACATTTACTTTGTTCTGTTAATATATTTCGTTGAATTAAGTAGTGTTATACCCAAAATAACACTTGTATACATTGATTTTAGAATCTTTGACTGTACACTTTGTTTGTTATAAAGGTTTACATTAACTTTGTTCTGTTAATAGATTTCGTTGAATTAAGCAGTGTAATACCCAAAAAACAGTTTTTTACTACGACTTTGGCATCTTTAACTGTACACTTTGCTTGTTATAATGGTTTACATTAACTTTATTCTTTTAATTTAAGTCGTTGAATTAAGCATTGTTATACCCAAAATAACACTTGTTTGCAATGATCTCTGCATCTTTAACTGTATACTTTCCTTCTTATAAAGGTTTACATTAACTTTGTTCTGTTAATAAATTTTGTTGAATTAAGTAGTGTTTTACCCAAAATAACACTTGTATACATTGGTTTTAGCATCTTTAACTGTACATTTTGTTTGTTGTAAAGGTTTAAGTAAACTTTGTTCTATTAATTTAAGTCGTTTCATTAAGCAACGTTATACCCAAAATAACACTTGTTTACCAGGATTTTAGCATCTTTATCCGCACACTTTGCTTGTTATAAAGGTTTACATTAACTTTGTTCTGTTAATAAATTTCGTTGAATTAAGTAGTGTTATACCCAATATAACACTTATATACATTAATTTTAGCATCTTTAACTGTAGACTTCTCTTGTGATAAAAGATTACATTTACTTTGTTCTGTTAATATATTTCGTTGAATAAAGTAGTGTTATACCCAAAATAACAGTTGTATACATTGATTTTAGAATATCTGACTGTACACTTTGTTTGTTATAAAGGTTTTTCATTAACTTTGTTCTGTTAATATATTTCGTTGAATGAAGCAGTGTTATACCCAAAATAACACTTGTTTACAAGGATTTTAGCATCTTTAACTGTACACTTTCCATCTTATAAAGGTTTACATTAACTTTGTTCTGTTAATACATTTCGTTGAATTAAGTAGTGGTAAACCCAAAATAACACTTGTATACATTGATTTTAGGATCTTTGACTGTACACTTTGTTCGTTATAAAGGTTTACATTAACTTTGTTCTGTTAAAATATTTCGTTGAATTAAGCAGTGTTATACCCAAAATAACACTTGTTTACAATGATTTTAGCATCTTTAACGTTACACTTTGCTTGTTATAAAGGTTTACATTAAATTTGTTCTGTTAACTTATTTTGTTGAATTAAGCAGTGCTATACCCAAAATATCACTTGTTTACAAGGATTTCAGCATCTTTAACTGTACACTTTCCTTCTGATAGAGGAACATTTACTTTGTTTGTTAACATACTTCGTTGAATTAACTAGTGTTATACCCAAAATAACACTTGTATACATTGATTTTAAAATCTTTGACTGTACATTTTGTTTGTTATAAAGGTTTGCATTATCTTTGTTCTGTAAATTTATTTCGTTGAATTAAGCAGTGTTATGCTTAAAATAACACTTGTGTACAAGGATTTTAGCATCTTTAACTTTACACTTTGCTTCTCATAAACGTTTACATTAACTTTGTTCTGTTAATAAATTTCGTTGAATTAAGTAGTGTTTTACCCAAAATAAAACCTGTATACATTGGTTTTAGCATCTTTAACTGTACATTTTGTTTGTTGTAAAGGTTTAAGTAAACTTTGTTCTATTAATTTAAGTCGTTTCATTAAGCAATGTTATACCCAAAATAACACTTATTTACAAGGATTTTAGCATCTTTATCCGCACACTTTGCTGTCTATGTTCGAAACTCTGTTAAGCATCATAGAAGGACCGATATTCCTGAAGGGACTCTAGAATTCGTTGGAATAGAGGTGGAGCTCATCAAAGCTAGGCCATTCTTGGTAGCGGCTTGGTATAGGCCCCCTTCAGATTCCGTTGATTCATTTACAAAACTCGAAAGAAATCTCGAATTTTTCGATCGTGAAAACAAAGAGATCATTTTTCTTGGTGATACAAATTGTGATATGTCTTCATTGGAAAGTTCTCCTGACAGTGCTACAAGCAATGTTAATGCTGCTGTACATATGGCTGCAATTTATGACACTTTTGGTTTGGCTCAACTTATTCAGGAGCCAACCAGGGTAACTTTGGATACAGCTACGTTGATTGATCACATTGCAACCAGCCATCCTGAAAATATTCCTGAATCTGGGGTTCTAAAAATTGCTGTAAGTGACCACTACGCTGTTTACTGCATACGAAAATTTATGGGCTCTTTTAAGCGTCAGCAAATGAAAAACTTTAATGAAGAAAGTTTCTTGTCAGACCTTTGTCAGGTGGACTGGGACCAAATAGTCGAGTCTAGTAGAGATGTGAACGAAGCAGTGAAAAATTGGTCTACTCTTTTATCATTAATAATTGAAAAACATGCCCCCATGAAGACGATGAAAGTCTCAGATAAGTTGACCCCGTGAGTTTAAAAAACTAGCTAGAACAAGAGATAAGCTTAAGGCTGCAGCTGTGAAAAGTAAATCTACCATTCTTATGGAATCCTATAAACAAGTTCGTAACAAGAAACAAGAAACTCAAGAAAGAATATTTTTCCAAGAAAATCGCTCACAATAAGGGCAATTTGAAAGAAACTTGGAAAACTATCAACTTGTTGCTGAACAAAAGATCCAAGACCACAAATATAGAAAGTCTTAAGGTAGATGATCAAGATGTTGTAGATAATGCTGAAATAGCACAGTCTATGAATAAGTTCTTTTGTAGTGTAGGTGAAAAACTCAGTGACGACATTCCACAGCAACCTTGCCCCTTGCTATCTAATGAATACGTTGTGAATCAACGTTGTACTCAATTCAAGTTTGAGGCCGTCAGTCCCGTTGGTGCAGAGAGGGCTCTAAAGAAAATGAAGATTTCTTTCGGCTTTGGATCTGACGGTATCGCTAGCCATTTTCTCAAAATCGCATTTCCGGTCATCTCTAGTTCTCTGTGTAGGATTTATAATCTTTCCATTGAGACTGGGGTGTTCCCGGACAGTTGGAAGGAAGCACGTGTAGCTCCTATCTTTAAAAGTGGCAAGGCTGATGATCGTTCGAACTATAGGCCAATATCGGTCTTACCAGTTGTCTCCAGGTTGTTTGAAAAGCTCATATATGATCAACTTTACAAGTACCTCGATTCTAACAAGCATCTGTACTCAGATCAGTACGGATTTCGACATTTGCATTCGGTTGTTTCCTGTTTGCTTAAATGTACTAATGATTGGTACTTCAATATAGACCGGGGTAAATATACTGCAATGGTTTTCATCGATTTAAAGAAAGCATTTGACACAGTAGACCATACAATTCTCCTGGATAAAATGCACCACTACGGGATTGATGGTCTCGAACACCAATGGTTCAGCTCATATCTCCACAATCGCAGGCAGTGCTGCAAAGTCAACGGTGTCACATCCGATACAGCAGAAATTAATATTGGGGTACCACAAGGATCTTGCCTTGGACCTCTTTTATTTTTGCTTTATATAAATGATCTTCCTTTCGCTTTAAAAAAGGCACATGCTACTATGTACGCCGACGATACAGCGATCTCCTATTCTTCGGATAAAATCGAAGAAATTGACGCTGTTGTCAATGCAGAACTTGCCTGCCTCGTGAAATGGTTGCAGGGCAATAAGCTTTCCTTGAATATCGTCAAAACACAAGCCATGATAATTGGTTCATCCCAAAAGCTAGGGCAGATAAACAAAACATCAGAAATCACCCCTTGCTTCAAAATTAACGGGAACGATATTGAACTTGTGCATGAAACTAAATACCTTGGTGTCATGATTGACGAAAATTTGAAATGGGGAAGCCAGGCAAAGTTCCTTCAGACGAAAATCTCACGAGCCCTTGGGCTTTTGAAATATGCCAAACAATTTGTACAGGAAGAGACGTTAAGGAACATGTATTTAAGTATCGTCGAGCCCCACCTCAGCTATTGTTGCTCAGTTTGGGGATGCTGTGGCGATACTAAACTGAATACTTTGCAAAAACTGCAGAACAGAGCTGCAAGAATTGTCACGAGCAGCCCTTTTGATTCATCGGCTGCTCCATTGTTGCAAAGATTAGGATGGCTCTCAGTTGATAGGCTTGTCCATAGGGAAACATCTACCATGGTATACAAATCCCTAAATGGACTTGCTCCCGACAACCTATGTCAGACCTTCTCCCGATTGTCTGATGTTCACAGTCGGGTCTTACGAAATACGAAATGCGATCTAGTTATACCTCGAATGAGAACAGCCTGTGGTCAAAACTCGTTTGCTTTCCGCGGAGTTGATGCATGGAACAAACTCCATTCTGATATCAAGTTAGCTCCTTCCATCCAGTCGTTTAAAGCCAAACTCAAAGCTCATTATTGAAATATTCAAGGAAAGCTGGTTTTAATTTTCCGTTTTTTCTTTTCAAGTTTTATTAATGATTTAATAGATGTTTTGTATATTTATAGGTTTAGACGATTATTGTGATTAAGTTATTTTTATTTTTAGTTGCAGGGTATATTGTAAAACAGTTATTAAACTGAATTATATCCCTGGGTAAAGAATTTTAAAATAAATAAATAAAAATAAAATAAAAGGTTTACATTAACTTTGTTCTGTTAATATATTTCGTTGAATTAAGTAGTGTTATACCCAAAATAACACTTGTTTACAAGGATTTTAGCATCTTTAACTGTATACTTTGTTTGTTATAAAGGTTTACATTTACTTTGTTCTGTTAATGTATTTCGTTGAATTAAGCAGTGTTATACCCAAAATAACACTTGTTTACAAGGATTCTAGCATCTTTAACTGTACACTTTGCTTGTTATAATGGTTTACATTAACTTTGTTCTGTTAATTTAAGTCGTTGAAATAAGCATTGTTATACCCAAAAAAACACTTGTTTACAATGATGTCTGAATCTTTAACTGTACACTTTCCTTCTTGTAAAGGTTTACATTAACTTTGTTCTGTTAATAAATTTCGTTGAATGAAGCAGTGTTATACCCAAAATAACACTTGTTTACAAGGATTTTAGCATCTTTAACTGTATACTTTTTTTGTTATAAAGGCTTACATTAACTTTGTTCTATTAATATATTTCGTTGAATTAAGTAGTCTTATACACTTGTGTACAGTGATTTTAGAATCTTTGACTGTACACTTTGTTTGTTATAAAGGTTTGCATTAACTTTGTTCTGTAAACTTATTTCGTTGAATTAAGCAGTGTTATAACCAATACATTTATTTCAGAATCTACGACCGTACACTTTGTTTGTTATAAAGGTTTGCATTAATTTTGTTCTGTAAACTTATTTCAATGAATTAAGCAGTGTTATAACAAATACATCTATTTCAGAATCTTCGACTGTACACTTTGCTTGTTATAAATGTTTGCATTAACTTTGTTCTATTAATATATATCGTCGAATTAAGTAGTGTTATACACTTGTGTACATTGATTTTAGAATCTTTGATTGTACACTTTGTTTCTAATAAAGGTTTACACTAACTTTGTTCTGTTAATATATTTCGCTATACCCAGAATAACACTTGCATATAATGATTTTAGCATCTTTAACTGTACACTTTGCTTGTGATAAAGGTTTACATCAACTTATTTCTTTTAATATATTTCGTTGAATTAAGCAGTGTTATACCCAAAATAACACTTGTATACTTTTATTTTAGCATCTTTGACTGTACACTTTGCTTGTTATAAAGGTTTACATTAACTTTGTTCTGTTAATATATTTCGTTGAATTAAGCAGTGTTATCCCCAAAATAACAATTGTTTACAAGGATTTTAGCATCTTTAACTGTACACTTTGCTTGTTATAAAGGTTTAGATTAACTTTTTTTCTATTAATTTAAGTCGTTGAAATAAGCATTGTTATACCCAAAATAACACTTGTTTACAATGATGTCTGAATCTTTAACTGTACACTTTCCTTCTTGTAAAGGTTTACATTAACTTTGTTCTGTTAATAAATTTTGTTGAATTAAGTAGCGTTTTACCCAAAATAACACTTGTATACATTGGTTTTAGCATCTTTAACTGTACATTTTGTTTGTTGTAAAGGTTTAAGTAAACTTTGTTCTATTAATTTAAGTCGTTTCATTAAGCAATGTTATACCCAAAATAACACTTGCTTACAAGGATTTTAGCATCTTTATCTGCACACTTTGCTTGTTATAAAGGTTTACATTAACTTTGTTCTGTTAATAAATTTCGTTGAATTAAGTAGTGTTATACCCAATATAACACTTATATACATTAATTTTAGCATCTTTAACTGTAAAATTTCCTTGTGATGAAGGATTACATTAACTTTGTTCTGTTAATATATTTCTTTGAATCAAGTAGTGTTACACCCAAGAAAACACTTGTATACATTGATTTTAGCATCATTATCTGCACACTTTGCTTGTTATAAAGCTTTACATTAACTTTGTTCTGTTAATATATTTTCTTGAATTAAGTAGTGTTATACCCAAAATAACACTTGTATACATTGATTTTAGAATCTTTGACTGTACACTTTGTTTGTTATAAAGGTTTACATTAACTTTATTCTTTTAATTTAAGTCGTTGAATTAAGCATTGTTATACCCAAAATAACACTTGTTTGCAATGACCTCTGCATCTTTAACTGTACACTTTCCTTCTTATAAAGGTTTACATTAACTTTGTTCTGTTAATAAATTTTGTTGAATTAAGTAGTGTTTTACCCAAAATAACACTTGTATACATTGGTTTTAGCATCTTTAACTGTACATTTTGTTTGTTGTAAAGGTTTAAGTAAACTTTGTTCTATTAATTTAAGTCGTTTCATTAAGCAATGTTATACCCAAAATAACACTTGTTCACAAGGATTTTAGCATCTTTATCCGTACACTTTGCTTGTTATAAAGGTTTACATTAACTTTGTTCTGTTAATAAATTTCGTTGAATTAAGTAGTGTTATACGAAATATAACACTTATATACATTAATTTTAGCATCTTTAACTGTAGGCTTTTCTTGTGATAAAGGATTACATTTACTTTGTTCTGTTAATATATTTCGTTGAATTTAGTAGTGTTATACCCAAAATAACACTTGTATACATTGATTTTAGAATCTTTGACTGTACACTTTGTTTGTTCTAAAGGTTTGCATTAACTTTGTTCTGTAAACTTATTTCGTTGAATTAAGCAGTGCTATAACCAATACATTTATTTCAGAATCTACGACCGTACACTTTGTTTGTTATAAAGGTTTGCATTAATTTTGTTCTGTAAACTTATTTCAATGAATTAAGCAGTGTTATAACAAATACATCTATTTCAGAATCTTCGACTGTACACTTTGCTTGTTATAAATGTTTGCATTAGCTTTGTTCTATTAATATATATCGTCGAATTAAGTAGTGTTATACACTTGTGTACATTGATTTTAGAATCTTTGATTGTACACTTTGTTTCTAATAAAGGTTTACACTAACTTTGTTCTGTTAATATATTTCGCTATACCCAGAATAACACTTGCATATAATGATTTTAGCATCTTTAACTGTACACTTTGCTTGTGATAAAGGTTTACATCAACTTATTTCTTTTAATATACTTCGTTGAATTAAGCAGTGTTATACCCAAAATAACACTTGTATACTTTTATTTTAGCATCTTTGACTGTACACTTTGCTTGTTATAAAGGTTTACATTAACTTTGTTCTGTTAATATATTTCGTTGAATTAAGCAGTGTTATCCCCAAAATAACAATTGTTTACAAGGATTTTAGCATCTTTAACTGTACACTTTGCTTGTTATAAAGGTTTAGATTAACTTTTGTTCTATTAATTTAAGTCGTTGAAATAAGCATTGTTATACCCAAAATAACACTTGTTTACAATGATGTCTGAATCTTTAACTGTACACTTTCCTTCTTGTAAAGGTTTACATTAACTTTGTTCTGTTAATAAATTTTGTTGAATTAAGTAGCGTTTTACCCAAAATAACACTTGTATACATTGGTTTTAGCATCTTTAACTGTACATTTTGTTTGTTGTAAAGGTTTAAGTAAACTTTGTTCTATTAATTTAAGTCGTTTCATTAAGCAATGTTATACCCAAAATAACACTTGCTTACAAGGATTTTAGCATCTTTATCTGCACACTTTGCTTGTTATAAAGGTTTACATTAACTTTGTTCTGTTAATAAATTTCGTTGAATTAAGTAGTGTTATACCCAATATAACACTTATATACATTAATTTTAGCATCTTTAACTGTAGACTTTCCTTGTGATGAAGGATTACATTAACTTTGTTCTGTTAATATATTTCTTTGAATCAAGTAGTGTTACACCCAAGAAAACACTTGTATACATTGATTTTAGCATCATTATCTGCACACTTTGCTTGTTATAAAGCTTTACATTAACTTTGTTCTGTTAATATATTTTCTTGAATTAAGTAGTGTTATACCCAAAATAACACTTGTATACATTGATTTTAGAATCTTTGACTGTACACTTTGTTTGTTATAAAGGTTTACATTAACTTTGTTCTGTTAATATATTTCGTTGAATTAAGCAGTGTAATACCCAAAAAACAGTTGTTTACAACGACTTTGGCATCTTTAACTGTACACTTTGCTTGTTATAATGGTTTACATTAACTTTATTCTTTTAATTTAAGTCGTTGAATTAAGCATTGTTATACCCAAAATAACACTTGTTTGCAATGACCTCTGCATCTTTAACTGTACACTTTCCTTCTTATAAAGGTTTACATTAACTTTGTTCTGTTAATAAATTTTGTTGAATTAAGTAGTGTTTTACCCAAAATAACACTTGTATACATTGGTTTTAGCATCTTTAACTGTACATTTTGTTTGTTGTAAAGGTTTAAGTAAACTTTGTTCTATTAATTTAAGTCGTTTCATTAAGCAATGTTATACCCAAAATAACACTTGTTCACAAGGATTTTAGCATCTTTATCCGTACACTTTGCTTGTTATAAAGGTTTACATTAACTTTGTTCTGTTAATAAATTTCGTTGAATTAAGTAGTGTTATACGAAATATAACACTTATATACATTAATTTTAGCATCTTTAACTGTAGGCTTTTCTTGTGATAAAGGATTACATTTACTTTGTTCTGTTAATATATTTCGTTGAATTTAGTAGTGTTATACCCAAAATAACACTTGTATACATTGATTTTAGAATCTTTGACTGTACACTTTGTTTGTTCTAAAGGTTTACATTAACTTTGTTCTGTTAATATATTTCGTTGAATTAAGCAGTGTAATACCCAAAAAACAGTTGTTTACAACGACTTTGGCATCTTTAACTGTACACTTTGCTTGTTATAATGGTTTACATTAACTTTATTCTTTTAATTTAAGTCGTTGAATTAAGCATTGTTATACCCAAAATAACACTTGTTTGCAATGATCTCTGCATCCTTAACGGTACACTTTCCTTCTTATAAAGGTTTACATTAACTTTGTTCTGTTAATAAATTTTGTTGAATTAAGTAGTGTTTTACCCAAAATAACACTTGTATACATTGGTTTTAGCATCTTTAACTGTACATTTTGTTTGTTGTAAAGGTTTAAGTAAACTTTGTTCTATTAATTTAAGTCGTTTCATTAAGCAATGTTATACCCAAAATAACACTTGTTTACCAGGATTTTAGCATCTTTATCCGCACACTTTGCTTGTTATAAAGGTTTACATTAACTTTGTTCTGTTAATAAATTTCGTTGAATTAAGTAGTGTTATACCCAATATAACACTTATATACATTAATTTTAGCATCTTTAACTGTAGACTTTTCTTGTGATAAAAGATTACATTTACTTTGTTCTGTTAATATATTTCGTTGCATTAAGTAGTGTTATACCCAAAATAACAGTTGTATACATTGATTATAGAATATCTGACTGTACACTTTGTTTGTTATAAAGGTTTACATTAACTTTGTTCTGTTAATATATTTCGTTGATTGAAGCAGTGTTATACCCAAAATAACACTTGTTTACAAGGATTTTAGCATCTTTAACTGTACACTTTCCATCTTATAAAGGCTTACATTAACTTTGTTCTATTAATATATTTCGTTGAATTAAGTAGTCTTATACACTTGTGTACAGTGATTTTAGAATCTTTGACTGTACACTTTGTTTGTTATAAAGGTTTGCATTAACTTTGTTCTGTAAACTTATTTCGTTGAATTAAGCAGTGTTATAACCAATACATTTATTTCAGAATCTACGACCGTACAATTTGTTTGTTATAAAGGTTTGCATTAATTTTGTTCTGTAAACTTATTTCAATGTATTAAGCAGTGTTATAACAAATACATCTATTTCAGAATCTTCGACTGTACACTTTGCTTGTTATAAATGTTTGCATTAACTTTGTTCTATTAATATATATCGTCGAATTAAGTAGTGTTATACACTTGTGTACATTGATTTTAGAATCTTTGATTGTACACTTTGTTTCTAATAAAGGTTTACACTAACTTTGTTCTGTTAATATATTTCTTTATACCCAGAATAACACTTGCATATATTGATTTTAGCATCTTTAACTGTACACTTTGCTTGTGATAAAGGTTTACATCAACTTATTTCTTTTAATATATTTCGTTGCATTAAGTAGTGTTATACCCAAAATAACAGTTGTATGCATTGATTATAGAATATCTGACTGTACACTTTGTTTGTTATAAAGGTTTACATTAACTTTGTTCTGTTAATATATTTCGTTGAATGAAGCAGTGTGATACCCAAAATAACACTTGTTTACAAGGATTTTAGCATCTTTAACTGTACACTTTCCATCTTATAAAGGTTTACATTAACTTTGTTCTGTTAATACATTTCGTTGAATTAAGTAGTGGTAAACCCAAAATAACACTTGTATACATTGATTTTAGGATCTTTGACTGTACACTTTGTTTGTTATAAAGGTTTACATTAACTTTGTTCTGTTAAAATATTTCGTTGAATTAAGCAGTGTTATACCCAAAATAACACTTGTTTACAATGATTTTAGCATCTTTAACTTTACACTTTGCTTGTTATAAAGGTTTACATTAACTTTGTTCTGTTAACTTATTTTGTTGAATTAAGCAGTGCTATACCCAAAATATCACTTGTTTACAAGGATTTCAGCATCTTTAACTGTACACTTTCCTTCTGATAAAGGAACATTTACTTTGTTTGTTAACATACTTCGTTGAATTAACTAGTGTTATACCCAAAATAACACTTGTATACATTGATTTTAAAATCTTTGACTGTACATTTTGTTTGTTATAAAGGTTTGCATTATATGTGTTCTGTAAACTTATTTCGTTGAATTAAGCAGTGTTATGCTTAAAATAACACTTGTGTACAAGGATTTTAGCATCTTTAACTTTACACTTTGCTTCTCATAAACGTTTACATTAACTTTGTTCTGTTAATAAATTTCGTTGAATTAAGTAGTGTTTTACCCAAAATAACACCTGTATACATTGGTTTTAGCATCTTTAACTGTACATTTTGTTTGTTGTAAAGGTTTAAGTGAACTTTGTTCTATTAATTTAAAGTCGTTTCATAAAGCAATGTTATACCCAAAATAACACTTATTTACAAGGATTTTAGCATCTTTATCCGCACACTTTGCTTGTTATAAAGGTTTACATTAACTTTGTTCTGTTAATAAATTTCGTTGAATTAAGTAGTGTTATACCCAATATAATACTTATATACATTAATTTTAGCATCTTTAACTGTAGACTTTTCTTGTGATAAAGGATTACATTAACTTTGTTCTGTTAATAAATTTCGTTGAATGAAGCAGTGTTATACCCAAAATAACACTTGTTTACAAGGATTTTAGCATCTTTAACTGTATACTTTTTTTGTTATAAAGGCTTACATTAACTTTGTTCTATTAATATATTTCGTTGAATTAAGTAGTCTTATACACTTGTGTACAGTGATTTTAGAATCTTTGACTGTACACTTTGTTTGTTATAAAGGTTTGCATTAACTTTGTTCTGTAAACTTATTTCGTTGAATTAAGCAGTGATATAACCAATACATTTATTTCAGAATCTACGACCGTACACTTTGTTTGTTATAAAGGTTTGCATTAATTTTGTTCTGTAAACTTATTTCAATGAATTAAGCAGTGTTATAACAAATACATCTATTTCAGAATCTTCGACTGTACACTTTGCTTGTTATAAATGTTTGCATTAACTTTGTTCTATTAATATATATCGTCGAATTAAGTAGTGTTATACACTTGTGTACATTGATTTTAGAATCTTTGATTGTACACTTTGTTTCTAATAAAGGTTTACACTAACTTTGTTCTGTTAATATATTTCGTTATACCCAGAATAACACTTGCATATATTGATTTTAGCATCTTTGACTCTACACTTTGCTTGTTATAAAGGTTTAGATTAACTTTTTTTCTATTAATTTAAGTCGTTGAAATAAGCATTGTTATACCCAAAATAACACTTGTTTACAATGATGTCTGAATCTTTAACTGTACACTTTCCTTCTTGTAAAGGTTTACATTAACTTTGTTCTGTTAATAAACTTTGTTGAATTAAGTAGCGTTTTACCCAAAATAACACTTGTATACATTGGTTTTAGCATCTTTAACTGTACATTTTGTTTGTTGTAAAGGTTTAAGTAAACTTTGTTCTATTAATTTAAGTCGTTTCATTAAGCAATGTTATACCCAAAATAACACTTGTTTACAAGGATTTAAGCATCTTTATCTGCACACTTTGCTTGTTACAAAGGTTTACATTAACTTTGTTCTGTTAATAAATTTCGTTGAATTAAGTAGTGTTATACCCAATATAACACTTATATACATTAATTTTAGCATCTTTAACTGTAGACTTTCCTTGTGATGAAGGATTACATTAACTTTGTTCTGTTAATATATTTCTTTGAATCAAGTAGTGTTACACCCAAGAAAACACTTGTATACATTGATTTTAGCATCATTATCTGCACACTTTGCTTGTTATAAAGCTTTACATTAACTTTGTTCTGTTAATATATTTTCTTGAATTAAGCAGTTTTATACGCAAAGTAACACTTGTTTACAAGGATTTCAGCATCTTTAACTGTACACTTTCCTTCTCATAAAGGTTTACATTAACTTTGTTCTGTTAATAAATTTTGTTGAATTAAGTAGTGTTATACCCAAAATAACACTTGTATACATTGATTTTAGAATCTTTGACTGTACACTTTGTTTGTTCTAAAGGTTTACATTAACTTTGTTCTGTTAATATATTTCGTTGAATTAAGCAGTGTAATACCCAAAAAACAGTTGTTTACAACGACTTTGGCATCTTTAACTGTACACTTTGCTTGTTATAATGGTTTACATTAACTTTATTCTTTTAATTTAAGTCGTTGAATTAAGCATTGTTATACCCAAAATAACACTTGTTTGCAATGATCTCTGCATCCTTAACGGTACACTTTCCTTCTTATAAAGGTTTACATTAACTTTGTTCTGTTAATAAATTTTGTTGAATTAAGTAGTGTTTTACCCAAAATAACACTTGTATACATTGGTTTTAGCATCTTTAACTGTACATTTTGTTTGTTGTAAAGGTTTAAGTAAACTTTGTTCTATTAATTTAAGTCGTTTCATTAAGCAATGTTATACCCAAAATAACACTTGTTTACCAGGATTTTAGCATCTTTATCCGCACACTTTGCTTGTTATAAAGGTTTACATTAACTTTGTTCTGTTAATAAATTTCGTTGAATTAAGTAGTGTTATACCCAATATAACACTTATATACATTAATTTTAGCATCTTTAACTGTAGACTTTTCTTGTGATAAAAGATTACATTTACTTTGTTCTGTTAATATATTTCGTTGCATTAAGTAGTGTTATACCCAAAATAACAGTTGTATACATTGATTATAGAATATCTGACTGTACACTTTGTTTGTTATAAAGGTTTACATTAACTTTGTTCTGTTAATATATTTCGTTGATTGAAGCAGTGTTATACCCAAAATAACACTTGTTTACAAGGATTTTAGCATCTTTAACTGTACACTTTCCATCTTATAAAGGCTTACATTAACTTTGTTCTATTAATATATTTCGTTGAATTAAGTAGTCTTATACACTTGTGTACAGTGATTTTAGAATCTTTGACTGTACACTTTGTTTGTTATAAAGGTTTGCATTAACTTTGTTCTGTAAACTTATTTCGTTGAATTAAGCAGTGTTATAACCAATACATTTATTTCAGAATCTACGACCGTACAATTTGTTTGTTATAAAGGTTTGCATTAATTTTGTTCTGTAAACTTATTTCAATGTATTAAGCAGTGTTATAACAAATACATCTATTTCAGAATCTTCGACTGTACACTTTGCTTGTTATAAATGTTTGCATTAACTTTGTTCTATTAATATATATCGTCGAATTAAGTAGTGTTATACACTTGTGTACATTGATTTTAGAATCTTTGATTGTACACTTTGTTTCTAATAAAGGTTTACACTAACTTTGTTCTGTTAATATATTTCTTTATACCCAGAATAACACTTGCATATATTGATTTTAGCATCTTTAACTGTACACTTTGCTTGTGATAAAGGTTTACATCAACTTATTTCTTTTAATATATTTCGTTGCATTAAGTAGTGTTATACCCAAAATAACAGTTGTATGCATTGATTATAGAATATCTGACTGTACACTTTGTTTGTTATAAAGGTTTACATTAACTTTGTTCTGTTAATATATTTCGTTGAATGAAGCAGTGTGATACCCAAAATAACACTTGTTTACAAGGATTTTAGCATCTTTAACTGTACACTTTCCATCTTATAAAGGTTTACATTAACTTTGTTCTGTTAATACATTTCGTTGAATTAAGTAGTGGTAAACCCAAAATAACACTTGTATACATTGATTTTAGGATCTTTGACTGTACACTTTGTTTGTTATAAAGGTTTACATTAACTTTGTTCTGTTAAAATATTTCGTTGAATTAAGCAGTGTTATACCCAAAATAACACTTGTTTACAATGATTTTAGCATCTTTAACTTTACACTTTGCTTGTTATAAAGGTTTACATTAACTTTGTTCTGTTAACTTATTTTGTTGAATTAAGCAGTGCTATACCCAAAATATCACTTGTTTACAAGGATTTCAGCATCTTTAACTGTACACTTTCCTTCTGATAAAGGAACATTTACTTTGTTTGTTAACATACTTCGTTGAATTAACTAGTGTTATACCCAAAATAACACTTGTATACATTGATTTTAAAATCTTTGACTGTACATTTTGTTTGTTATAAAGGTTTGCATTATATGTGTTCTGTAAACTTATTTCGTTGAATTAAGCAGTGTTATGCTTAAAATAACACTTGTGTACAAGGATTTTAGCATCTTTAACTTTACACTTTGCTTCTCATAAACGTTTACATTAACTTTGTTCTGTTAATAAATTTCGTTGAATTAAGTAGTGTTTTACCCAAAATAACACCTGTATACATTGGTTTTAGCATCTTTAACTGTACATTTTGTTTGTTGTAAAGGTTTAAGTGAACTTTGTTCTATTAATTTAAAGTCGTTTCATAAAGCAATGTTATACCCAAAATAACACTTATTTACAAGGATTTTAGCATCTTTATCCGCACACTTTGCTTGTTATAAAGGTTTACATTAACTTTGTTCTGTTAATAAATTTCGTTGAATTAAGTAGTGTTATACCCAATATAATACTTATATACATTAATTTTAGCATCTTTAACTGTAGACTTTTCTTGTGATAAAGGATTACATTAACTTTGTTCTGTTAATAAATTTCGTTGAATGAAGCAGTGTTATACCCAAAATAACACTTGTTTACAAGGATTTTAGCATCTTTAACTGTATACTTTTTTTGTTATAAAGGCTTACATTAACTTTGTTCTATTAATATATTTCGTTGAATTAAGTAGTCTTATACACTTGTGTACAGTGATTTTAGAATCTTTGACTGTACACTTTGTTTGTTATAAAGGTTTGCATTAACTTTGTTCTGTAAACTTATTTCGTTGAATTAAGCAGTGTTATAACCAATACATTTATTTCAGAATCTACGACCGTACACTTTGTTTGTTATAAAGGTTTGCATTAATTTTGTTCTGTAAACTTATTTCAATGAATTAAGCAGTGTTATAACAAATACATCTATTTCAGAATCTTCGACTGTACACTTTGCTTGTTATAAATGTTTGCATTAACTTTGTTCTATTAATATATATCGTCGAATTAAGTAGTGTTATACACTTGTGTACATTGATTTTAGAATCTTTGATTGTACACTTTGTTTCTAATAAAGGTTTACACTAACTTTGTTCTGTTAATATATTTCGTTATACCCAGAATAACACTTGCATATATTGATTTTAGCATCTTTGACTCTACACTTTGCTTGTTATAAAGGTTTAGATTAACTTTTTTTCTATTAATTTAAGTCGTTGAAATAAGCATTGTTATACCCAAAATAACACTTGTTTACAATGATGTCTGAATCTTTAACTGTACACTTTCCTTCTTGTAAAGGTTTACATTAACTTTGTTCTGTTAATAAACTTTGTTGAATTAAGTAGCGTTTTACCCAAAATAACACTTGTATACATTGGTTTTAGCATCTTTAACTGTACATTTTGTTTGTTGTAAAGGTTTAAGTAAACTTTGTTCTATTAATTTAAGTCGTTTCATTAAGCAATGTTATACCCAAAATAACACTTATTTACAAGGATTTTAGCATCTTTATCCGCACACTTTGCTTGTTATAAAGGTTTACATTAACTTTGTTCTGTTAATAAATTTCGTTGAATTAAGTAGTGTTATACCCAATATAATACTAATATACATTAATTTTAGCATCTTTAACTGTAGACTTTTCTTGTGATAAAGGATTACATTTACTTTGTTCTGTTAATATATTTCGTTGAATTAAGTAGTGTTATACCCAAAATAACACTTGTTTACAAGGATTTTAGCATTTTTAACTGTATACTTTGTTTGTTATAAAGGTTTACATTTACTTTGTTCTGTTAATGTATTTCGTTGAGTTAAGCAGTGTTATACCCAAAATAACACTTGTTTACAAGGATTCTAGTATCTTTAACTGTACACTTTGCTTGTTATAATGGTTTACATTAACTTTGTTCTGTTAATTTAAGTCGTTGAAATAAGCATTGTTATACCCAAAAAAACACTTGTTTACAATGATGTCTGAATCTTTAACTGTACACTTTCCTTCTTGTAAAGGTTTACATTAACTTTGTTCTGTTAATAAATTTCGTTGAATGAAGCAGTGTTATACCCAAAATAACACTTGTTTACAAGGATTCTAGCATCTTTAACTGTACACTTTGCTTGTCATAATGGTTTACATTAACTTTGTTCTGTTAATTTAAGTCGTTGAAATAAGCATTGTTATACAAAAAAACACTTGTTTACAATGATGTCTGAATCTTTAACTGTACACTTTCCTTCTTGTAAAGGTTTACATTAACTTTGTTCTGTTAATAAATTTCGTTGAATGAAGCAGTGTTATACCCAAAATAACACTTGTTTACAAGGATTTTAGCATCCTTAACTGTATACTTTTTTTGTTATAAAGGCTTACATTAACTTTGTTCTATTAATATATTTCGTTGAATTAAGTAGTGTTATACCCAATATAACACTTATCTACATTAATTTTAGCATCTTTAACTGTAGACTTTCCTTGTGATGAAGGATTACATTAACTTTGTTCTGTTAATATATTTCTTTGAATCAAGTAGTGTTACACCCAAGAAAACACTTGTATACATTGATTTTAGCATCATTATCTGCACACTTTGCTTGTTATAAAGCTTTACATTAACTTTGTTCTGTTAATATATTTTCTTGAATTAAGCAGTTTTATACCCAAGGTAACACTTGTTTACAAGGATTTCAGCATCTTTAACTGTACACTTTCCTTCTGATAAAGGTTTACATTTTCCTTGTTTGTTAACATATTTCGTTGAATATATTATACCCAAAATAACACTTGTATACATTGATTTTAAAATCTTTGACTGTACACTTTGTTTCTTATAAAGATTTGCTTTAACTTTGTTCTGTAAATTTATTTCGTTGAATTAAGCAGTGTAATACCCAAAAAACAGTTGTTTACAACGACTTTAGCATCTTTAACTGTACACTTTGCTTGTTAGAATGGTTTACACTAACTTAATTCTTTTAATTTAAGTCGTTGAATTAAGCATTGTTATACCCAAAATAACACTTGTTTGCAATGATCTCTGCATCTTTAACTGTACACTTTCCTTCTTATAAAGGTTTACATTAACTTTGTTCTGTTAATAAATTTTGTTGAATTAAGTAGTGTTTTACCCAAAATAACACTTGTATACGCTGGTTTTAGTATCTTTAACTGTACATTTTGTTTGTTGTAAAGGTTTAAGTAAACTTTGTTCTATTAATTTAAGTCGTTTCATTAAGCAATGTTATACCCAAAATAACACTTGTTTACAAGGATTTTAGCATCTTTATCGGCACATTTTGCTTGTTATAAAGGTTTACATTAACTTTGTTCTGTTAATAAATTTCGTTGAATTAAGTAGTGTTATACCCAATATAACACTTATATACATTAATTTTAGCATCTTTAACTGTAGACTTTTCTTGTTATAAAAGATTACATTTACTTTGTTCTGTTAATATATTTCGTTGCATTAAGTAGTGTTATACCCAAAATAACATTTGTATACATTGATTTTAGAATATCTGACTGTACACTTTGTTTGTTATAAAGGTTTACATTAACTTTGTTCTGTTAATATATTTCAATGAATGAAGCAGTGTTATACCCAAAATAACACTTGGTGACAATGATCTCTGCATCTTTAACTGTACACTTTCCTTCTTATAAAGGTTTACATTAACTTTGTTCTGTTAATAAATTTTGTTGAATTAAGTAGTGTTTTACCCAAAATAACACTTGTATACATTGGTTTTAGCATCTTTAACTGTACATTTTGTTTGTTGTAAAGGTTTAAGTAAACTTTGTTCTATTAATTTAAGTCGTTTCATTAAGCAATGTTATACCCAAAATAACACTTGTTTACAAGGATTTTAGCATCTTTATCCGCACACTTTGCTTGTTATAAAGGATTACATTTACTTTATTCTGTTAATATATTTCGTTGAATTAAGTAGTGTTATACCCAAAATAACACTTGTATACATTGATTTTAGAATCTTTGACTGTACACTTTGTTTGTTCTAAAGGTTTACATTAACTTTGTTCTGTTAATATATTTCGTTGAATTAAGTAGTGTTATACCCAAAATAACACTTGTATACATTGATTTTAGAATCTTTGACTGTACACTGTGTTTGTTATAAAGGTTTACATTAACTTTGTTCTGTTAATATATTTCGTTGAATTAAGCAGTGTAATACCCAAAAAACAGTTGTTTACAACGACTTTGGCATCTTTAACTGTACACTTTGCTTGTTATAATGGTTTACATTAACCTTATTCTTTTAATTTAAGTCGTTGAATTAAGCATTGTTATACCCAAAATAACACTTGTTTGCAATGATCTCTGCATCTTTAACTGTACACTTTCCTTCTTATAAAGGTTTACATTATCTTTGTTCTGTTAATAAATTTCGTTGAATTAAGTAGTGTTATACCCAAAATAACACTTGTATACATTGATTTTAGAATCTTTGACTGTACACTTTGTTTGTTCTAAAGGTTTACATTAACTTTGTTCTGTTAATATATTTCGTTGAATTAAGCAGTGTAATACCCAAAAAACAGTTGTTTACAACGACTTTGGCATCTTTAACTGTACACTTTGCTTGTTATAAAGGTTTACATTAACTTTGTTCTGTTAACTTATTTTGTTGAATTAAGCAGTGTTATACCCAAAATAACACTTGTTGACAATGATCTCTGCATCTTTAACTGTACACTTTCCTTCTTATAAAGGTTTACATTAACTTTGTTCTGTTAATAAATTTTGTTGAATTAAGTAGTGTTTTACCCAAAATAACACTTATATACATTAATTTTAGCATCTTTAACTGTAGACTTTTCTTGTGATAAAAGATTACATTTACTTTGTTCTGTTAATATATTTCGTTGAATTAAGTAGTGTTATACCCAAAATAACATTTGTATACATTGATTTTAGAATATCTGACTGTACACTTTGTTTGTTATAAAGGTTTACATTAACTTTGTTCTGTTAATATATTTCAATGAATGAAGCAGTGTTATACCCAAAATAACACTTGGTGACAATGATCTCTGCATCTTTAACTGTACACTTTCCATCTTATAAAGGTTTACATTAACTTTGTTCTGTTAATAAATTTTGTTGAATTAAGTAGTGTTTTACCCAAAATAACACTTGTATACATTGGTTTTAGCATCTTTAACTGTACATTTTGTTTGTTGTAAAGGTTTAAGTAAACTTTGTTCTATTAATTTAAGTCGTTTCATTAAGCAATGTTATACCCAAAATAACACTTGTTTACAAGGATTTTAGCATCTTTATCCGCACACTTTGCTTGTTATAAAGGTTTACATTAACTTTGTTCTGTTAATAAATTTCGTTGAATTAAGTAGTGTTATACCCAATATAACACTTATATACATTAATTTTAGCATCTTTAACTGTAGGCTTTTCTTGTGATAAAGGATTACATTTACTTTATTCTGTTAATATATTTCGTTGAATTAAGTAGTGTTATACCCAAAATAACACTTGTATACATTGATTTTAGAATCTTTGACTGTACACTTTGTTTGTTCTAAAGGTTTACATTAACTTTGTTCTGTTAATATATTTCGTTGAATTAAGTAGTGTTATACCCAAAATAACACTTGTATACATTGATTTTAGAATCTTTGACTGTACACTTTGTTTGTTATAAAGGTTTACATTAACTTTGTTCTGTTAATATATTTCGTTGAATTAAGCAGTGTAATACCCAAAAAACAGTTGTTTACAACGACTTTGGCATCTTTAACTGTACACTTTGCTTGTTATAATGGTTTACATTAACCTTATTCTTTTAATTTAAGTCGTTGAATTAAGCATTGTTATACCCAAAATAACACTTGTTTGCAATGATCTCTGCATCTTTAACTGTACACTTTCCTTCTTATAAAGGTTTACATTATCTTTGTTCTGGTAATAAATTTCGTTGAATTAAGTAGTGTTATACCCAAAATAACACTTGTATACATTGATTTTAGAATCTTTGACTGTACACTTTGTTTGTTATAAAGGTTTACATTAACTTTGTTCTGTTAATATTATTCGTTGAATTAAGCAGTGTAATACCCAAAAAACAGTTGTTTACAACGACTTTAGCATCTTTAACTGTACACTTTGCTTGTTATAAAGGTTTACATTAACTTTGTTCTGTTAACTTATTTTGTTGAATTAAGCAGTGTTATACCCAAAATAACACTTGTTGACAATGATCTCTGCATCTTTAACTGTACACTTTCCTTCTTATAAAGGTTTACATTAACTTTGTTCTGTTAATAAATTTTGTTGAATTAAGTAGTGTTTTACCCAAAATAACACTTGTATACGCTGGTTTTAGTATCTTTAACTGTACATTTTGTTTGTTGTAAAGGTTTAAGTAAACTTTGTTCTATTAATTTAAGTCGTTTCATTAAGCAATGTTATACCCAAAATAACACTTGTTTACAAGGATTTTAGCATCTTTATCGGCACATTTTGCTTGTTATAAAGGTTTACATTAACTTTGTTCTGTTAATAAATTTCGTTGAATTCAGTAGTGTTATACCCAATATAACACTTATATACATTAATTTTAGCATCTTTAACTGTAGACTTTTCTTGTGATAAAAGATTACATTTACTTTGTTCTGTTAATATATTTCGTTGAATTAAGTAGTGTTATACCCAAAATAACATTTGTATACATTGATTTTAGAATATCTGACTGTACACTTTGTTTGTTATAAAGGTTTACATTAACTTTGTTCTGTTAATATATTTCAATGAATGAAGCAGTGTTATACCCAAAGTAACACTTGGTGACAATGATCTCTGCATCTTTAACTGTACACTTTCCTTCTTATAAAGGTTTACATTAACTTTGTTCTGTTAATAAATTTTGTTGAATTAAGTAGTGTTTTACCCAAAATAACACTTGTATACATTGGTTTTAGCATCTTTAACTGTACATTTTGTTTGTTGTAAAGGTTTAAGTAAACTTTGTTCTATTAATTTAAGTCGTTTCATTAAGCAATGTTATACCCAAAACAACACTTGTTTGCAATGATTTTAGCATCTTTAACTGTACACTTTGTTTGTTATAAAGGTTTACATTAACTTTGTTCTGTTAATATATTTCGTTGAATTAAGTAGTGTTATACCCAAAATAACACTTGTATACATTGATTTTAGAATCTTTGACTGTACACTTTGTTTGTTATAAAGGTTTACATTAACTTTGTTCTGTTAATATAATTCGTTGAAATAAGCAGTGTAATACCCAAAAAACAGTTGTTTACAACGACTTTGGCATCTTTAACTGTACACTTTGCTTGTTATAATGGTTTACATTAACTTTATTCTTTTAATTTAAGTCGTTGAATTAAGCATTGTTATACCCAAAATAACACTTGTTTGCAATGATCTCTGCATCTTTAACTGTACACTTTCCTTCTTATAAAGGTTTACATTAACTTTGTTCTATTAATAAATTTTGTTGAATTAAGTAGTGTTATACCCAAAATAACACTTGTATACATTGGTTTTAGCATCTTTAACTGTACATTTTGTTTGTTGTAAAGGTTTAAGTAAACTTTGTTCTATTAATTTAAGTCGTTTCATTAAGCAATGTTATACCCAAAATAACACTTGTTTAAAAGGATTTTAGCATCTTTATCCGCACACTTTGCTTGTTATAAAGGTTTACATTAACTTTGTTCTGTTATTACATTTCGTTGAATTAAGTAGTGGTAAACCCAAAATGACACTTGTATACATTGATTTTAGTCTCATTGACTGTACACTTTGTTTGTTATAAAGGTTTACATTAACTTTGTTCTGTTAATATAATTCGTTGAATTAAGCAGTGTAATACCCGAAAAACAGTTGTTTACAACGACTTTGGCATCTTTAACTGTACACTTTGCTTGTTATAATGGTTTACATTAACTTTAATCTTTTAATTTAAGTCGTTGAATTAAGCATTGTTATACCCAAAATAACACTTGTTTGCAATGATCTCTGCATCTTTAACTGTACACTTTCCTTTTTATAAAGGTTTACATTAACTTTGTTCTGTTAATAAATTTCGTTGAATTAAGTAGTGTTAAAGCCAAAATAACACTTGTATACATTGATTGTAGCATCTTTAATTGTAGACTTTCCTTGTGATAAAGGTTTACATTTACTTTGTTCTATTAATATATTTCGTTGAATTAAGTAGTGTTATACCCGAAATAACACTTGTATACATTGATTTTAGAATCTTTGACTCTACATTTTGTTTGTTATAAAAATTTAAGTAAACTTTATTCTATTAATTTAAGTCGTTTCATTAAGCAATGTTATACCCAAAATAACACTTGTTTAAAAGGATTTTAGCATCTTTATCCGCACACTTTCCGTCTTATAAAGGTTTACATTAACTTTGTTCTGTTAACTTATTTTGTTGAAATAAGCAGTGTTATACCCAAAATAACACTTGTTGACAATGATCTCTGCATCTTTAACTGTACACTTTCCTTCTTATAAAGGTTTACATTAACTTTGTTCTGTTAATAAATTTTGTTGAATTAAGTAGTGTTTTACCCAAAATAACACTTGTATACATTGGTTTTAGCATCTTTAACTGTACATTTTGTTTGTTGTAAAGGTTTAAGTAAACTTTGTTCTATTAATTTAAGTCGTTTCATTAAGCAATGTTATACCCAAAATAACACTTGTTTAAAAGGATTTTAGCATCTTTATCCGCACACTTTGCTTGTTATAAAGGTTTACATTAACTTTGTTCTGTTAATAAATTTCGTTGAATTAAGTAGTGTTATACCCAAAATAACACTTGTTTACAAGGATTTTAGCATCTTTAACTGTACACTTTCCATCTTATAAAGGTTTACATTAACTTTGTTCTGTTAATACATTTCGTTGAATTAAGTAGTGGTAAACCCAAAATAACACTTGTATACATTGATTTTAGTTTCATTGACTGTACACTTGGCTTGTTATAAAGGTTTCCATTAACTTTGTTCTGTTAATTTATTTCGTTGAATGAAGCAGTGTTATACCCAAAATATTACTTGTTTACAAGGATTTTAGCATCTTTAACTGTACACTTTGCTTGTTATAAAGGTTTCCATTAACTTTGTTCTGTTAATTTATTTCGTTGAATGAAGCAATAACACTTGTTGACAATGATCTCTGCATCTTTAACTGTACACTTTAAACAAAATGTGTTTTACCCAAAATAACACTTGTATACATTGGTTTTAGCATCTTTAACTGTACATTTTGTTTGTTGTAAAGGTTTAAGTAAACTTTGTTCTATTAATTTAAGTCGTTTCATTAAGCAATGTTATACCCAAAACAACACTTGTTTACAATGATTTTAGCATCTTTAACTGTACACTTTGCTTGTTATAAAGGTTTACATTAACTTTGTTCTGTTAACTTATTTTGTTGAATTAAGCAGTGCTATACCAAAAATATCACTTGTTTACAAGGATTTCAGCATCTTTAACTGTACACTTTCCTTCTGATAAAGGAACATTTACTTTGTTTGTTAACATACTTCGTTGAATTAACTAGTGTTATACCCAAAATAACACTTGTATACATTGATTTTAAAATCTTTGACTGTACATTTTGTTTGTTATAAAGGTTTGCATTATCTTTGTTCTGTAAATTTATTTCGTTGAATTAAGCAGTGTTAAGCTTAAAATAACACTTGTGTACAAGGATTTTAGCATCCTTAACTTTATACTTTGCTTCTCATAAACGTTTACATTAACTTTGTTCTGTTAATAAATTTCGTTGAATTAAGTAGTGTTAAAGCCAAAATAACACTTGTATACATTGATTTTACCATTATTATCTGCACACTTTGCTTGTTATAAAGGTTTACATTAACTTTGTTCTGTTAATATTTTTCTTTGAATCAAGTAGTGTTATACCCAATATAACACTTATATACATTAATTGTAGCATCTTTAATTGTAGACTTTCCTTGTGATAAAGGTTTACATTTACTTTGTTCTATTAATATATTTCGTTGAATTAAGTAGTGTTATACCCAAAATAACACTTGTATACATTGATTTTAGAATCTTTGACTCTACATTTTGTTTGTTATAAAAATTTAAGTAAACTTTGTTCTATTAACTTAAGTCGTTTCATTAAGCAATGTTATACCCACAATAACACTTGTTTACAAGGATTTTAGCATCTTTAACTATACACTTTCCATCTGATAAAGGTTTACATTAACTTTGTTCTGTAATACATTTCGTTGAATTAAGTAGTGGTAAACCCAAAATAACACTTGTATACATTGATTTTAGTCTCATTGACTGTACACTTGGCCTGTTATAAAGGTTTCCATTAACTTTGTTCTGTTAATTTATTTCGTTGAATGAAGCAGTGTTACACCCAAAATAACACTTGTATACATTGATTTTAGTCTTTTTAAATTTACACTTTGTTTGTTATAAAGGTTTACATTAACTTTGTTCATTAAATATATTTCGTTGAATCAAGAAGTGTTATACCCAAAATAACACTTGGTTACAATGATTTTAGCATCTTTAACTGTACACTTTGCTTGTTATAAAGGTTTACATTAACTTTGTTCTGTTAATAAATTTCGTTGAATTAAGTAGTGTTATACCCAATATAACACTTATATACATTAATTTTAGCATCTTTAACTGTAGACTTTCCTTGTGATAAAGGTTTACATTTACTTTGTTCTGTTAATATATTTCGTTGAATTAAGTAGTGTTATACCCAAAATAACACTTGTATACATTGACTTTAGAATCTTTGACTGTACACTTTGTTTGTTATAAAGGTTTACATTAACTTTGTTCTGTTAATATAATTCGTTGAATTAAGCAGTGTAATACCCAAAAAACAGTTGTTTACAACGACTTTGGCATCTTTAACTGTACACTTTGCTTGTTATAATGGTTTACATTAACTTTGTTCTGTTAATATATTTCGTTGAATTAAGCAGTGTAATACCCAAAAAACAGTTGTTTACAACGACTTTGGCATCTTTAACTGTACACTTTGCTTGTTATAATGATTCACATTAACTTTATTCTTTTAATTTAAGTCGTTGAATTAAGCATTGTTATACCCAAAATAACACTTGTTTGCAATGATCTCTGCATCTTTAACTGTACACTTTCCTTCTTATAAAGGTTTACATTAACTTTGTTCTGTTAATAAATTTTGTTGAATTAAGTAGTGTTATACCCAATATAACACTTATATACATTAATTTTAGCATCTTTAACTGTAGACTTTCCTTGTGATAAAGGTTTACATTTACTTTGTTCTGTTAATATATTTCGTTGAATTAAGTAGTGTTATACCCAAAATAACACTTGTATACATTTATTTCAGAATCTTCGACCGTACACTTTGTTTGTTATAAAGGTTTGCATTAATTTTGTTCTGTAAACTTATTTTAATGAATTAAGCAGTGTTATAACAAATACATCTATTTCAGAATCTTCGACTGTACACTTTGCTTGTTATAAAGGTTTGCATTAACTTTGTTCTATTAATATATATCGTCGAATTAAGTAGTGTTATACACTTGTGTACATTGATTTTAGAATCTTTAATTGTAGACTTTGCTTGTTATAAAGGTTTACATTAACTTTGTTCTGTTAATGTATTTCGTTGAATTAAGTAGTGTTATACCCAGAATAACACTTGCATATATTGATTTTAGCATCTTTAACTGTACACTTTGCTTGTGATAAAGGTTTACATCAACTTTGTTCTGTTAATATATTTCGTTGAATTAAGCAGTGTTATCCCCAAAATAACAATTGTTTACAAGGATTTTAGCATCTTTAACTGTACACTTTGCTTGTTATAAAGGTTTAGATTAACTTTATTCTATTAATTTAAGTCGTTGAAATAAGCATTGTTATACCCAAAATAACACTTGTTTACAATGATGTCTAAATCTTTAACTGTACACTTTCCTTCTTGTAAAGGTTTACATTAACTTTCTTCTGTTAATAAATTTTGATGAATTAAGTAGTGTTTTACCCAAAATAACAATTGTATACATTGGTTTTAGCATCTTTAACTGTACATTTTGTTTGTTGTAAAGGTTTAAGTAAACTTTGTTCTATTAATTTAAGTCGTTTCATTAAGCAATGTTATACCCAAAATAACACTTGTTTACAAGGATTTTAGCATCTTTATCTGCACACTTTGCTTGTTATAAAGGTTTACATTAACTTTGTTCTGTTAATAAATTTCGTTGAATTAAGTAGTGTTCTACCCAATATAACACTTATATACATTAATTTTAGCATCTTTAACTGTAGACTTTCCTTGTGATAAAGGATTACATTAACTTTGTTTTGTTAATATATTTCTTTGAATCAAGTAGTGTTACACCCAAGAAAACACTTGTATACATGGATTTTAGCATCTTTAACTGTACACTTTCCATCTTATAAAGGTTTACATTAACTTTGTTCTGTTAATACATTTCGTTGAATTAAGTAGTGGTAAACCCAAAATAACACTTGTATACATTGATTTTAGTCTCATTGACTGTACACTTTGTTTGTTATAAAGGTTTACATTAACTTTGTTCTGTTAATATATTTCGTTGAATGAAGCAGTGTTATACCCAAAATAACACTTGTTTACAATGATTTTAGCATCTTTAACTGTACACTTTCCATCTTATAAAGGTTTATATTAACTTTGTTCTGTTAATAAATTTCGTTGAATTAAGTAGTGTTATACCCAAAATAACACTTGTTTACAAGGATTTTAGCATCTTTAACTGTACACTTTCCATCTTATAAAGGTTTACATTAACTTTGTTCTGTTAATATTTTTCTTTGAATCAAGTAGTGTTATACCCAATATAACACTTATATACATTAATTGTAGCATCTTTAATTGTAGACTTTCCTTGTGATAAAGGTTTACATTTACTTTGTTCTATTAATATATTTCGTTGAATTAAGTAGTGTTATACCCAAAATAACACTTGTATACATTGATTTTAGAATCTTTGACTCTACATTTTGTTTGTTATAAAAATTTAAGTAAACTTTATTCTATTAATTTAAGTCGTTTCATTAAGCAATGTTATACCCAAAATAACACTTGTTTAAAAGGATTTTAGCATTTTTATCCGCACACTTTCCATCTTATAAAGGTTTACATTAACTTTGTTCTGTTAACACATTTCGTTGAAATAAGTAGTGGTAAACCCAAAATAACACTTGTATACATTGATTTTAGTCTCATTGACTGTACACTTGGCTTGTTATAAAGGTTTCCATTAACTTTGTTCTGTTAATTTATTTCGTTGAATGAAGCAGTGTTATACCCAAAATATTACTTGTTTACAAGGATTTTAGCATCTTTAACTGTACACTTTGCTTGTTATAAAGGTTTCCATTAACTTTGTTCTGTTAATTTATTTCGTTGAATGAAGCAATAACACTTGTTGACAAGGATTTTAGCATCTTTAACTGTACACTTTCCATCTTATAACGGTTTACATTAACTTTGTTCTGTTAATACATTTCGTTGAATTAAGTACTGGTAAACCCAAAATAACACTTGTATACATTGATTTTAGTCTCATTGACTGTACACTTGGCTTGTTATAAAGGTTTCCATTAACTTTGTTCTGTTAATTTATTTCGTTGAATGAAGCAGTGTTATACCCAAAATATTACTTGTTTACAAGGATTTTAGCATCTTTAACTGTACACTTTGCTTGTTATAAAGGTTTCCATTAACTTTGTTCTGTTAATTTATTTCGTTGAATGAAGCAATAACACTTGTTGACAATGATCTCTGCATCTTTAACTGTACACTTTAAACAAAATGTGTTTTACCCAAAATAACACTTGTATACATTGGTTTTAGCATCTTTAACTGTACATTTTGTTTGTTGTAAAGGTTTAAGTAAACTTTGTTCTATTAATTTAAGTCGTTTCATTAAGCAATGTTATACCCAAAACAACACTTGTTTACAATGATTTTAGCATCTTTAACTGTACACTTTGCTTGTTATAAAGGTTTACATTAACTTTGTTCTGTTAACTTATTTTGTTGAATTAAGCAGTGCTATACCCAAAATATCACTTGTTTACAAGGATTTCAGCATCTTTAACTGTACACTTTCCTTGTGATAAAGGTTTACATTTACTTTGTTCTATTAATATATTTCGTTGAATTAAGTAGTGTTATTTCCAAAATAACACTTGTATACAATGATTTTAGAATCTTTGACTCTACATTTTGTTTGTTATAAAAATTTAAGTAAACTTTGTTCTATTAACTTAAGTCGTTTCATTAAGCAATGTTATACCCACAATAACACTTGTTTACAAGGATTTTAGCATCTTTAACTATACACTTTCCATCTGATAAAGGTTTACATTAACTTTGTTCTGTTAATACATTTCGTTGAATTAAGTAGTGGTAAACCCAAAATAACACTTGTATACATTGATTTTAGTGTCATTGACTGTACACTTGGCCTGTTATAAAGGTTTCCATTAACTTTGTTCTGTTAATTTATTTCGTTGAATGAAGCAGTGTTATACCCAAAATAACACTTGTATACATTGATTTTAGTCTTTTTAAATTTACACTTTGTTTGTTATAAAGGTTTACATTAACTTTGTTCATTTAATATATTTCGTTGAATCAAGAAGTGTTATACCCAAAATAACACTTGGTTACAATGATTTTAGCATCTTTAACTGTACACTTTGCTTGTTATAAAGGTTTACATTAACTTTGTTCTGTTAACTTATTTTGTTGAATTAAGCAGTGCTATACCCAAAATATCACTTGTTTACAAGGATTTCAGCATCTTTAACTGTACACTTTCCTTCTGATAAAGGAACATTTACTTTGTTTGTTAACATACTTCGTTGAATTAACTAGTGTTATACCCAAAATAACACTTGTATACATTGATTTTAAAATCTTTGACTGTACATTTTGTTTGTTATAAAGGTTTGCATTATCTTTGTTCTGTAAATTTATTTCGTTGAATTAAGCAGTGTTATGCTTAAAATAACACTTGTTTACAAGGATTTTAGCATCCTTAACTTTATACTTTGCTTCTCATAAACGTTTACATTAACTTTGTTCTGTTAATAAATTTCGTTGAATTAAGTAGTGTTAAAGCCAAAATAACACTTGTATACATTGATTTTACCATTATTATCTGCACACTTTGCTTGTTATAAAGGTTTACATTAACTTTGTTCTGTTAATATTTTTCTTTGAATCAAGTAGTGTTATACCCAAGATAACACTTATATACATTAATTGTAGCATCTTTAATTGTAGACTTTTCTTGTGTTCGTTGAATTAAGTAGTGTTATACCCAAAATAACAGTTGTATACATTGATTTTAGAATATCTGACTGTACACTTTGTTTGTTATAAAGGTTTACATTAACTTTGTTCTGTTAATATATTTCGTTGAATGAAGCAGTGTTATACCCAAAATAACACTTGTTTACAAGGATTTTAGCATCTTTAACTGTACACTTTCCATCTTATAAAGGTTTACATTAACTTTGTTCTGTTAATACATTTCGTTGAATTAAGTAGTGGTAAACCCAAAATAACACTTGTATACATTGATTTTAGTCTCATTGACTGTACACTTGGCTTGTTATAAAGGTTTCCATTAACTTTGTTCTGTTAATTTACTTCGTTGAATGAAGCAGTGTTATACCCAAAATATTACTTGTTTACAAGGATTTTAGCATCTTTAACTGTACACTTTGCTTGTCATAAAGGTTTACATTAACTTTGTTCTGTTAACTTATTTTGTTGAATTAAGCAGTGTTATACCCAAAATAACACTTGTTGACAATGATCTCTGCATCTTTAACTGTACACTTTAAACAAAATGTGTTTTACCCAAAATAACACTTGTATACATTGGTTTTAGCATCTTTAACTGTACATTTTGTTTGTTGTAAAGGTTTAAGTAAACTTTGTTCTATTAATTTAAGTCGTTTCATTAAGCAATGTTATACCCAAAACAACACTTGTTTACAATGATTTTAGCATCTTTAACTGTACACTTTGCTTGTTATAAAGGTTTACATTAACTTTGTTCTGTTAACTTATTTTGTTGAATTAAGGAGTGCTATACCCAAAATATCACTTGTTTACAAGGATTTCAGCATCTTTAACTGTACACTTTCCTTCTGATAAAGGAACATTTACTTTGTTTGTTAACATACTTCGTTGAATTAACTAGTGTTATACCCAAAATAATACTTGTATACATTGATTTTAAAATCTTTGACTGTACATTTTGTTTGTTATAAAGGTTTGCATTATCTTTGTTCTGTAAATTTATTTCGTTGAATTAAGCAGTGTTATGCTTAAAATAACACTTGTGTACAAGGATTTTAGCATCCTTAACTTTATACTTTGCTTCTCATAAACGTTTACATTAACTTTGTTCTGTTAATAAATTTCGTTGAATTAAGTAGTGTTAAAGCCAAAATAACACTTGTATACATTGATTTTACCATTATTATCTGCACACTTTCCTTGTGATAAAGGTTTACATTTACTTTGTTCTATTAATATATTTCGTTGAATTAAGTAGTGTTATACCCAAAATAACACTTGTATACATTGATTTTAGAATCTTTGACTATACATTTTGTTTGTTATAAAAATTTAAGTAAACTTTGTTCTATTAACTTAAGTCGTTTCATTAAGCAATGTTATACCCACAATAACACTTGTTTACAAGGATTTTAGCATCTTTAACTATACACTTTCCATCTGATAAAGGTTTACATTAACTTTGTTCTGTAATACATTTCGTTGAATTAAGTAGTGGTAAACCCAAAATAACACTTGTATACATTGATTTTAGTCTCATTGACTGTACACTTGGCCTGTTATAAAGGTTTCCATTAACTTTGTTCTGTTAATTTATTTCGTTGAATGAAGCAGTGTTATACCCAAAATAACACTTGTATACATTGATTTTAGTCTTTTTAAATTTACACTTTGTTTTTTATTAAGGTTTACATTAACTTTGTTCATTTAATATATTTCGTTGAATCAAGAAGTGTTATACCCAAAATAACACTTGGTTACAATGATTTTAGCATCTTTAACTGTACACTTTGCTTGTTATAAAGGTTTACATTAACTTTGTTCTGTTAATAAATTTCGTTGAATTAAGTAGTGTTATACCCAATATAACACTTATATACATTAATTTTAGCATCTTTAACTGTAGACTTTCCTTGTGATAAAGGTTTACATTTACTTTGTTCTGTTAATATATTTCGTTGAATTAAGTAGTGTTATACCCAAAATAACACTTGTATACATTGATTTTAGAATCTTTGACTGTACACTTTGTTTGTTATAAAGGTTTACATTAACTTTGTTCTGTTAATATATTTCGTTGAATTAAGCAGTGTAATACCCAAAAAACAGTTGTTTACAACGACTTTGGCATCTTTAACTGTACACTTTGCTTGTTATAATGGTTTACATTAACTTTGTTCTGTTAATATATTTCGTTGAATTAAGCAGTGTAATACCCAAAAAACAGTTCTTTACAACGACTTTGGCATCTTTAACTGTACACTTTGCTTGTTATAATGGTTCACATTAACTTTATTCTTTTAATTTAAGTCGTTGAATTAAGCATTGTTATACCCAAAATAACACTTGTTTGCAATGATCTCTGCATCTTTAACTGTACACTTTCCTAACTTTGTTCTATTAATATATTTCGTTGAATTAAGTAGTCTTATACACTTGTGTACAGTGATTTTAGAATCTTTGACTGTACACTTTGTTTGTGATAAAGGTTTACATTAACTTTGTTCTGTAAACTTATTTCGTTGAATTAAGCAGTGTTATAACCAATACATTTATTTCAGAATCTTCGACCGTACACTTTGTTTGTTATAAAGGTTTGCATTAATTTTGTTCTGTAAACTTATTTCAATGAATTAAGCAGTGTTATAACAAATACATCTATTTCAGAATCTTCGACTGTACACTTTGCTTGTTATAAAGGTTTGCATTAACTTTGTTCTATTAATAAATATCGTCGAATTAAGTAGTGTTATACACTTGTGTACATTGAGTTTAGAATCTTTGATTGTACACTTTGTTTGTAATAAAGGTTTACACTAACTTTGTTCTGTTAACATATTTCGTTGAAGTAGTGTTATACCAAAACAAACTTGTAAACAATGATTTTAGAATCTTTAATTGTAGACTTTGCTTGTTATAAAGGTTTACATTAACTTTGTTCTGTTAATATATTTCGTTGAATTAAGTAGTGTTATACCCAGAATAACACTTGCATATATTGATTTTAGCATCTTTAACTGTACACATTGCTTGTGATAAAGGTTTACATCAACTTATTTCTTTTAATATATTTCGTTGAATTAAGCAGTGTTATACCCAAAATAACACTTGTATACTTTTATTTTAGCATCTTTGACTGTACACTTTGCTTGTTATAAAGGTTTACATTAACTTTGTTCTGTTAATATATTTCGTTGAATTAAGCAGTGTTATCCCCAAAATAAAAATTGTTTACAAGGATTTTAGCATCTTTAACTGTACACTTTGCTTGTTATAAAGGTTTAGATTAACTTTATTCTATTAATTAAAGTCGTTGAAATAAGCATTGTTATACCCAAAATAACACTTGTTTACAATGATGTCTGAATCTTTAACTGTACACTTTCCTTCTTGTAAAGGTTTACATTAACTTTCTTCTGTTAATAAATTTTGATGAATTAAGTAGTGTTTTACCCAAAATAACAATTGTATACATTGGTTTTAGCATCTTTAACTGTACATTTTGTTTGTTGTAAAGGTTTAAGTAAACTTTGTTCTATTAATTTAAGTCGTTTCATTAAGCAATGTTATACCCAAAATAACACTTGTTTACAAGGATTTTAGCATCTTTATCTGCACACTTTGCTTTTTATAAAGGTTTACATTAACTTTGTTCTGTTAATAAATTTCGTTGAATTAAGTAGTGTTCTACCCAATATAACACTTATATACATTTATTTTAGCATCTTTAACTGTAGACTTTCCTTGTGATAAAGGATTACATTAACTTTGTTCTGTTAATATATTTCTTTGAATCAAGTAGTGTTACACCCAAGAAAACACTTGTATACATTGATTTTAGCATCATTATCTGCACACTTTGCTTGTTATAAAGCTTTACATTAACTTTGTTCTGTTAATATATTTCGTTGAATTAAGCAGTGTTATACCTAAAATAACACTTGTGTACAAGGATTTTAGCATCTTTAACTGTACACTTTGCTTGTTATAAAGGTTGTAAATACCTTATTCTATTAATTTAAGTCGTTGAATTAAGCATTGTTATACCCAAAATAACACTTGTTTGCAATGATTTCTGCATCTTTAACTGTACACTTTGCTTCTCATAAACGTTTACATTAACTTTGTTCTTTTAATATATTTCGTTGAATTAAGTAGTGTTATACCCAAAATAACACTTGTATACATTGGTTTTAGCATCTTTAACTGTACATTTTGTTTGTTGTAAAGGTTTAAGTGAACTTTGTTCTATTAATTTAAGTCGTTTCATTAAGCAATGTTATACCCAAAATAACACTTGTTTACAAAGATTTTAGCATTTTAACTCTACACTTTCCATCTTATAAAGGTTTACATTAACTTTGTTCTGTTAATAAATTTCGTTGAATTAAGTAGTGTTAAACCAAAAATAACACTTGTATACATTGATTATACCATCATTATCTGCACACTTTGCTTGTTATCAAGGTTTACATTAACTTTGTTCTGTTAATATATTTCTTTGAATCAAGTAGTGTTATACCCAATATAACACTTATATACATTAATTTTAGCATCATTATCTGCACACTTTGCTTCTTATGAAGGTTTACATTAACTTTGTTCTTTTAATATATTTCGTTGAATTAAGTAGTGTTATACCCAAAATAACACTTGTATACATTGGTTTTAGCATCTTTAACTGTACATTTTGTTTGTTGTAAAGGTTTAAGTGAACTTTGTTCTATTAATTTAAAGTCGTTTCATAAAGCAATGTTATACCCAAAATAACACTTGTTTACAAAGATTTTAGCATTGTAACTCTGCACTTTCCATCTTATAAAGGTTTACATTAACTTTGTTCTGTTAATATATTTCGTTGAATTAAGTAGGGTTAAACCCAAAATAACACTTGTATACATTGATTATACCATCATTATCTGCACACTTTGCTTGTTATCAAGGTTTACATTAACTTTGTTCTGTTAATATATTTCTTTGAATCAAGTAGTGTTATACCCAATATAACACTTATATCCATTAATTTTAGCATCATTATCTGCACACTTTGCTTCTTATGAAGGTTTGCTTCTTATTAACTTTGTTCTGTAAATAAGTTTCGTTGAATTAAGTAGTGTTATACCCAAAATAACACTTGTATACATTGATTTCAGAATCTTTAACTGTACACTTTGGTTGTGATAAAGGTTTACATCAACTTATTTCTTTTAATATATTTCGTTGAATTGAGCAGTGTTATACCCAATATAACACTTGTATACATTGTTTTTAGCATCTTTAACTGTAGACTTTTCTTGTCATAAAGGTTTACAATAACTTAATTCTATTAATTTAAATCGTTTCATTAAGCAGTGTTATACCCAAAAAAACACTTGTTTACAATGATTTCTGCATCTTTAACCATATACTTTGCTTCTCATAAAGGTTTACATTAACTTTGTTCTGTTAACATATTTCGTTGAATTAAGTAATGTGATACCAAAAAGAACAGTTGTATACATTGATTTTAGCATCTTTATCTTTACACTTTGCTTGTTATAAAGGTTTACGTTAACTTTATTCTATTGATTTAAGTCGTTGAATTAAGCATTGTTATGCCAAATATAACACTGGTTTACAATGATTTCTGCATCTTTAACTGTACACTTTGCTTCTTATAAAGGTTTACATTAACTTTGTTCTGTTAATATATTTCGTTGAATTAAGTAATGTGATACCCAAAAAAAGATTTGTAAACATTGATTTTGGCATCTTTGACTGTACACTTTGCTTGTGATAATGGTTTACATCAACTTATTTCTTTTAATATATTTCTTTGAATTAAGCAGTGTTATACCCAAAATAACACTTGTATACATTGATTTTAGCATCTTTAACTGTAGACTTTGCTTGTTATAAAGGTTTACATTAACTTTATTCTATTGATTTAAGTCGTTGAATTAAGCATTGTTATGCCAAATATAACACTTGTTTACAATGATTTCTGCATTTTTAACTGTACACTTTGCTTTTTATAAAGGTTTGCATTAACTTTGCCGCGCTTGGGGAAGCTCACTATACAGGTATTCAGGTGATTTGGAATTAATAAGGGAGAATAAATGACACAATCTACGATACCACCTTCTATCATACAATGTTTCCCAACCTAGCTCATTAAACAGTCTCCGTCTGTTTGTACCTCTCCATGTTCCAGTTACTGCTAGTGCAGCAAGATACTGTGTTTGTTCAAGCTTTTGTGTGAAGGTCAAGCGCATATCAGGGTCATACTTGTGGTAGATTATATCGCCGTAGTCGAGGTGTGGTCTTACGTGTAACTTATATATCACATCGAGAACCTCTCTCGAAACATACCTAGAAAGATATCTTATCATGCCAATGCCTCTCCTTGCTTTAACAATAGCTTCTCTAACATGACTTTGGAAATCTAATTTAGAATCAAGTATCATACCAAGATGCTTATGCTCAATTTTGCACTTATATCACTGCTACCAAGCTTAAGGGTTGGATGGACCGGCTTGTTCCGCTTGCAAGAAAACAAGACTTCTTCTCTTTTATCTGCATTAAATTTCATTTTCCATTGCCATGCCCAGATACGAAGTTTTTCAAGACCACTGTTTAATGCCTGTGCAGTTTCATTCTCATTTCGAACAACCGAGAAGAGAGAGGTGTCATCGGCAAACAACTTAACTCCACAAGCTACATTTTCAGTTAGGTCATTAATATAGATGAGAAAGAATAAGGGACCAAGAACCGAGCCTTGCGGAACACCTGCGGATACTGTTGCCCATTCCGAGCTCCTCCCGTTTAATACCACGCGCTGCTTGCGATCTTTTAGATAGTTCCTCACAAGGGTTAGAAGATTTCCAGATATGCCTTTACACTCTAGTTTGTAAATCAAACCTTCGTGCCAAACCCTATCGAAAGCCTTTGACAAGTCGAGAAATACTGCCCTAGTTCCCTTGCTTGGATTTTCTTCAAAAGCACAGTAGATGTGATGGGTAATTGCCAATAATTGATTAATAGCAGAATCATTTGGCCGAAATCCTGATTGGTTAGGTGTAATGAGACCATGATTACAGAAGTGTTCATACATTGAGTCGAAAATCAATTTTTCAAATATTTTGCCAAATATTGGCAGAAGCGAAATAGGACGATAGTTTTCCTTACTTTGTCTACTATTCTTTTTGTGCACAGGTATTACATTAGCTTTTTTCCAAATAGAAGGGTAGACTCCTGTTTCTAAGCACTTCTCGAAAATTAAACACAATGGCTCGACAATTGAGGTGTCACACATTTTTATCATTGAGATCGATATGTCATCACAGCCGTGCGCTTTTGTTGAGTCTAGAGCGCGGATGATTCGGAGAACTTTTTCCTTATCTATCTCAAGACTCTGTAGTCGTGGAGCTCTTCTCGGCAAAAAACTGGGAAGTGTACTTCCAGTTGTAATCGCACAGCACTGCTTGACAAAATTTTCATTAAAGATGTTTGCCTTGGTATCAATGTTTGTAACAAAAAGTCCATTTTCAAGGAGCGGAGGTATGTTTGAGAATTTTTTCTTTTGAATCATCCTGTTGAGCACAGACCAGTATTCTTTAATTCCTATGCAGGGGTCAGACAGTTTTTTCCCCAACTTCAAGTAGTAACTATTTTTCGCATTGAGAATTTTCTTGGAATTTTCGGCCTGAATTTCCTTAACAGTCTTCCAGTCCTCATGACTTCTCCCCTTTCTGACGTACTTCCTGAACACCCTGTGTTTGCGCCTGATGGCGGATTTTAATTCGGGAGTTATCCAGGGTGCATCCATATCATTGATTTTTATAATTTTGTTTGGCATATGGAGGGAAAGAACTTTCAATAAATTCTCTGTAAACCTTGCAGCCATGTCTTCTGGATTCAGGCCCCTCAGCAAATCTTGCCAATCAGTATCATTAACACATCTCCTTATTTCAGGCACGTTAGCTTTAGAATAGTCCCATATAGTTCTTTTGTAGGGAGGAGGAGAGGGGACCGATACGTTATTTTTCCCGAAGATAATTTGATGTTCGCAATGTGGATCTAGTGAAGGATGGACGCCATAGTCAACAAACATGTTAGGTTGATCGGTTACGATCAAGTCAATGCAAGACATGCCCTGTGTTCTCACATTAGTTGGCTCATCAATTAATTGGTATACATCGTTAGTTTCCATTAGCTCATCAAGCGCAGTACCATGGGGGGTGTCTTCATCATCAGACCACCACTGGGACGACCTGCAGTTGAAATCACCTGTCAATATAATGCAATGAGGACTTTCATTCCTAAGATCAGAAAAAAACCGTTGTAAATTGTCGATAAAAGATTCAAATTGTTCACTATCTTGGCTTGGGCTACGATAAAGAGTGGCAAAGATAATCTTTTTTCGGCTCAGTGATATCTCAGAGACTATCATTTCCTGCAATAGCTCGAGATCTGTCCGACGCTTGATTGGCAATTCATCCCGGTAGTAAAGACAAACTCCTCCAGTTTTTGTGTTGCTAGGATGATCACTTCGATAGATGTCTTTGCTAAACCCTTCAATGAAAATATCGTTATTCTTAATGGTGCTATCAAGCATTGACTCAGATACTGCTATAACATCATATTTATGGATGGCATCATATACCTCTATCAACTGCTTTTTAACCCCATCTCTTGCACATAAGCTATTGAGGTTCCAGTGAAAGAATCTCAAATCTTTTCTGGTGCTGGGCCCTGGATTTGTGTGAATATCCCCAGATAATATCAATAAGAGATTGAAGGGATAATTCTTCCCAAAGCTAAGACATTCAAGAGTACTGCCAATCAGGAAGGCAAACATGATATCTTGCAATGTGTTCATCGACTAGTCAGTACAGACAAAGTTTACTGTACAGACAAAGTTTACAGCGAGCTGTACAGACAAAGTTTACTGTACGAAACCCGTTTTATAAATATCAGAAGCCCCTACATTCATATTTTAGGCTCATTCTATGAAAACATTATGAAATCGTACAACCCAAAGCCATGAAAATACTAAGAAACTTTTATTTATGTACTGCTTCAATTCATGTAGTGCAGCATTGCAGCTAAAAAACCTTCTATCAACCGGGTATAAGTTTTTCTCTCATAAGAAACTCGTGGCTCCATGAGAAGTGGAGCAAAGTTCTGGCAAAATATCACTGGGCAATAAATGAGGAACAAATCAGGAACAGGAACCTCTTCATCATGGATACATTTGGCACTCATTGTTTGTGAGGATTTGAATACTTCCTCTTTGTCACATATTATATCGCATCATTGAGTTTATTCAGTCAATGGCTGAACGATCTCAATCAACGCTGATTCAAGGTCCCCTTCGTACTTTGATTATCTGATCAAAATCATGCGTTCCTGAAAAACTCGGCTTTTCTGAAAAACTTGGTTTTTCTGAAAAACTCGGTTTTTCTGAGAAAGTCATCGGTTAAGTTCGGTCTGGTCGGTCGGTTCATCGGAAAGGATCGGAGAAAAACTCGATTTTCCGAAATAGTGACATCTTAGCAGAAAAACTTGGTTTATCTGAAAAACCCGGTTTTTCTGCAGAAAAACTTGGTTTTTCTGCAGAAAAACTTGGTTTTTCAGAAAAACCAAATTTATCT
Organism: Aurelia sp. 3 sensu Dawson et al. (2005); assembly: GCA_964020215.1. Lineage (NCBI taxonomy): Eukaryota > Metazoa > Cnidaria > Scyphozoa > Semaeostomeae > Ulmaridae > Aurelia > Aurelia sp. 3 sensu Dawson et al. (2005). Next base: position 16,053,413 of record OZ026572.1, read on the forward strand.
GTTAGAGAAACTCAGTTTTTCTGAAAAACACGGTTTTTCTGGAGAAAAACCAAGTTTTTCTCAGATAAACTCGGTTTTTCTGCAGATAAACCTGGTTTTTCTGAGAAAAACTGGGTTTATCTGATTTTGGTGACTTTCGCTTGCCATAGTCAAACTGTGAACATTTGTTTTTAAAGATTTTGTACCAAATGAGATACCTCTTGATGGAAAATTTTTCATTTTGAGTTCTCAAACAACAGTATTTCTATGATGATGCACGGATTTTGAGACTTCTTGGAAGAAAAAAAAATGTAATTGAGAAAGATTGCTTGGAAGATCCCTGCTCTAATCTACTGTATTCCTACAAGAGGCTATCTATCTATGCTGAGCCAATCACATTATAACCTAAAGATAAAGAGTAATAGACGATACCAGAAAAGCTGGCATTGAGGGGACATTTGACCAAGATGCAATCTGTTGTGGGAATCAACAGTGATTCTATAGAAACTTGATCATTAAATCAATGTATCTTGGTCAACTGCCCCAACACCAATGCCAATGCCAGCTTTTCTGGAATTGTCTTTGTATTCATATTCACAGTGTGTTGTATAAATAGCAGAAGTACGTGCAAATTCGACTCAGTAATTGTCTTTGTTATCAAGATTACATCAATCAACTTGTTTCACACTATGATGAGAGTCTTACCTGTTATGGACTCCCTATGGACGCTATCATTCTAGTATTCTTATGTAATTGGTGCCACGATACACTTGGATTTTTAAGCATGTTATGTTCGGTTCAACGAAGCCTACTTCTTGACTTCACAAGCACTACTGCGGATATGCAGAGGATATGATAAAATGGCGACGAGAAAAAGCGAATAATCAAGACTTGCAAGGAATATGGCTGCAAAACTTGACCTGGCACCACTACCGAGTTTCGATCCACACAGCGATCAGAGTAACCTTGCCGCACGATGGAAAACCTGGATTAAACGTTTTCATACATTCATCAAAGCAGCAAACATTTCAAACAAAACCCAGCAGAGAGCATTACTCCTCTACCAAGCAGGCCCTGAAGTCCAAGACATCTTCGAAACACTTGCAAATACCGGAAGAGATGACGATTTGGATGCAGCAATCAAAAGTCTCACAGAATATTTCGCCCCAGCACAAAACACAGATTTCGAGATATTTCGTTTTCGTCAAGCAAAACAACAACCCCAAGAAACTTTGGAAAATTTTCACACTCGCTTGAGGAAATTGGCTCAAACATGCTTATTTTCCACAGATTCAGTGGATAACGAAATAAAACAGCAAATTATTCAAGGCTGCTCAAGCTCCTCATTGCGGAAGCACGCCCTGAAAACAAAGGATGTCAAGTTACAAGATATTTTGGTGAAAGGCAAAACAGATGAAATCAGCAAAGAACAGGCCAAAGAAATAGAAAAACAAACCACCGAGCCAACAGAAAAATTACAAGCCATGAAAGTCGAGCACAAAAAGTACAAGCCGAGTCGCAGAGGAACGACAAATCAACAACGAAACTCTGCAAATACACCCGCAAGGAAACCAGCTACTTGTTATAACTGTGGATTTGACTACCCTCATCGTGATAAACCTTGCCCAGCCCAAGGAAAAACGTGCAGTTACTGCAAGAAACAAAATCACTTCACTCGCTGTTGCAAACAACGTCAGAAAAACCAACACAAAACCGCGAGAAAGTAAATACAGTGAAGGATGATACCAGCTCAGATGACAGCTCAGAAGAATATGTTTACTGTATGGATAAAACCAACGCACACACAAAGAAATTGGAGACCAAGCTCACAATCAATGGACAGGAAGTTTTGTTTCTCATCGACACAGGAGCAAGTGTCAACATTCTGGATGAAAAGTCGTTCGACAAAATCAATACCACAGGGAAACCAGTCACACTCAAGAAGTCCAACACAAAGATTTTTGCTTACGGATCAAAAGCACCGCTCCAGCTACTAGGAACTTTCGAAGAAACTGTCGAAACAAATAAAAAGATTTCTCTTACACGATTTCACGTTGCAAAGAATGTGGAAGGAAATTTGCTCAGTTCTCAAACGGCTCAAGAATTGCACCTCATAAAGATCAACATAAACAGCGTGCAAGCAGAAACAAAAACAGCGAAACAAACAAATTCAGCCAAACCTACGATTGATTCACCAGATTACGTCAACCACTTGTTGGAGCAACACAAGAAAGTTTTCAAAGGCGTTGGAAATTTGAAAGACTTTGAAGTCAAACTTCATACAAATCCCGAAATCAAACCAGTCATCCAAGCACAACGTCGTATACCTTTCCACATACGAAAGAAAGTCGAGACGGAATTAGACCGACTGGAGAAAGATGACATAATTGAGAAAGTAGAAGGAGCCACACAATGGGTAAGCCCGTTAGTTATAACCCCAAAGAAGAACAGCGAAGAAATACGAATTTGCGTGGACATGCGTCTGGCTAATACGTCAATTTTACGCACAAGACACCCCATGCCAACAACCGATGAACTGATATCTGATTTAAATGGTGCGTGTCATTTTTCTAAACTTGATTTGAAACAGGGATACCATCAGCTGACACTGGCAGAAGAGTCGAGAAATTTGACAACATTCACAACGCACAAGGGACTCAGGAGATATAAACGACTTTGTTTTGGAGTAAACTCAGCAGCAGAAATTTTCCAGAACACAATTTCTCAAACAATTCAAGATATTAGCAATGCCAAAAACATGTCTGATGACGTCATAATCTGGGGAAAGACACTCGAGGAGCACAATACTGCATTAACCAAAGTATTGCAAAGATTCGAGGAGAAGGGAATCACTCTCAATGAAGGGAAATGCCGTTTCAACAAAACACGTCTTCAATTCTACGGCCTAGTCTTCAGCAAGGAAGGAGTTAGCCCTGACCCGAGCCTCGTACAAGATTTTGCCAATACACTTCCACCAAAGAATGTTAGTGAAGTCCGAAGTCTACTAGGAATGTCTCAATACTGCGCAAAATTCATTCAAGATTATGCATCAATCACAGAGCCCCTGCGAAGGCTAACACAGAAAAATGCTCAATTTCAATGGGGAAAAAGTCAACAAGAAGCGTTTGAAAAACTGAAGGAAACTCTTTTATCGGATCCAGTAATGGCTTATTTTGATATTGCCAAGCACACAACAGTCACCACAGATGCCAGTCCATACGGAATTAGTGCGATACTGTCCCAAACATCAACACCAGAAGCGACAGATCATAAAATCGTAGCATATGTATCAAGATCATTGACGCCTGTCGAACAGCGTTACTCTCAGACAGAACGTGAAGCATTAGGACTAGTATGGGGAATCGAACGTCTTCATTTATTCTTATATGGAGCAGGAAATTTCGATGTGTTTACAGATCACAAAGCACTTGAAACGATTTTCAACAATCCCGTTGCCAAACCACCCGCTCGCATCGAGAGATGGCAACTTCGACTCCAAAATTACAGCTTTACCGTAAAGTTCAAGAAAGGATCAGACAATCCGTCAGATTACATGTCACGTCACCCAGCTTCACATCGCCCAGAGCAAGATACAATTGCAGAAGAATACGTAAACTTCATCACCAAAAATGCAGTCCCGAAAGCCATGACATTACAAGAAATTGAAGAGGAGACGGAAAAAGATCAAACCCTACAAGCCGCAATTGACCTAATTCGCAGAAATCGATGGCATGAAGTAGATAAGATCCAAGATCCTACCATCAACAAACAAGATCTCAAAATCCTGTGCAGCACTAAACAAGATCTTACTGTCAAAGGAGACATAATTCTTAAGGGTACAAGGATTGTCATACCGCAGAAACTACGCCATAAAGCTATAGAACTTGCTCATAAGCCAGGACATTCAGGCACAACGAAGACAAAATCGTTACTGCGTGAAAAAGAATGGTTCCCATATATCGACAAAATGGTTAAAGAATTCGTTGAGAAATGCATTGCTTGCCAAGCAACAGGACAAGAAAACAGTAAGGAACCAATGCAGTCAACAGATTTAGCACCAGCCCCATGGCACACAGTCAAAGCAGATTTCTTCGGACCAGTACCTTCCGGAGAATACTTGCTTTCAGTCATTGACACATACAGTCGATTTCCCGAAGTCGAAATTGTTAAGTCAACAGCAGCAGGAAGCATCATTCCAAAACTTGATCGTATCTTTGGAACACACGGAATTCCAGTCAAATTTATATGTGACAATGGTCCACCATTTAATGGAATTGAAATTGAAACGTACATGAAAACATGGGGAATTGAATTCAAACCAGGAACACCATTATGGCCTAGACAGAATGCAGAAGTAGAATCGTTCAATCGACCTCTCAAGAAACTACTTCAAACCTCTAAAATTGAAGGGAATAATTGGAGAAAAGAACTACACTTATTTCTACTTAACTACAGGTCAACACCGCACTGCACAACTCAAGTTGCACCTGCTGAACTTTTGTTCAATCGTGTGATAAGAACGAAAATTCCAGTCGTAGGAATTACATCGAAACCATCAAACAAACACAAGCTTGTCCAACGAAATGATAAAGAAAACAAGGCAAAAGCGAAAGTCTACTATGATAAACGTCAACACACTAAACCATCTGACATCAGAGAAGGAGATCTCGTACTCGTCAAACAAGAAAGAAAGAACAAACATACAAGTAAATTCGATCCAAAGCCATATCGCGTCATTGAGATCAGAGGAACGAAAGTAATCGCCGAGCGATCAGACCATAAGATCACTCGAAACATTTCATTCTTCAAAAAGTTTTACAACTCCTTGGATTCGACAACCGATTCAGAAACTGATGATGATGATACAATTCATGCAGACAATAACATTCGAAATGACACTGAACCTGAAGCCGATATTGTACGTCAATACCCAGTGAGATTACGCACGATGCCTATGTACTATGGTCAAGTTATCACACATTGAAAGTTGCTTTATTAATAAACTGCTGAAACATATAATCGATGTTAGTAAATTTTATTTCCGAAGAAGAGGAGAGATGTTATGGACTCCCTATGGACGCTATCATTCTAGTATTCTTATGTAATTGGTGCCACGATACACTTGGATTTTTAAGCATGTTATGTTCGGTTCAACGAAGCCTACTTCTTGACTTCACAAGCACTACTGCGGATATGCAGAGGATATGATATTACCCTCATGATTATCTTTAAGTTCCAATCAATTGGGCATGAAAGCATAACACAAAAAATATTCAAATTGAGTCACAATGAAACTCAGCATATGACACATTTTTAAGAAGATACAATAACAAAACATAGAATAGTGCAACGTATAACTACAACAAACTGAGAAAGGTGAAATGATGTGTTTGTTTGAATCAAATTCTAAGATCAGTATTTCTTGGCTACTTTTCACTGGCTAAGATTCTGTTACAATGAGCCTGCTTCAGTTAGTTCAATTAGCCAGTTGTGTTGAAATCAGCAAGCATCATCAAACTTTCAGTTACATTTCATACTGCATAGGCGGATACTGCTTACAAAATTACGAATTCTTACTGTAAAAATTGTCAAATTTTGCACAGACACCATTTGAGTCTAAAAAGCTTGTGTCTTTGATGCCATGCTCTATTTTCACAAAAATGACTCTTATCATTTTGTCACTAGCGCTTGGAAAGAAAAATAAACTTGGGCATGGACATTTACTTTTGCTAAAATCAGCTAATTCATTTGCCTAGAGGGGAGCTGTACTTGGCTTAATTTTGTACAAGTGTGTGCCCACAAAAATTTTATTTGTGGATCCAGAATTTTTCCCTTAAAACGATATAAAGCTACCCCTGGAAAAATTGCTGTAAAGAATACTCCAGAACACAAAAATTAAACTGAGCAATGATCCAATCTAACAAAAATATCCACCTTTTGACATGTTATGACAACCAGCTCCTATTGCTATGACAAAATAGATGAACATGGTACCCTGAAGATGGCACAGTCTTTTTGAACAAATATTCAAAGTACTCTCCTCCTCTCCCCAAGGGTATTTGGTGATTCTGACAAAGTCCTTCTTGAAAGGAGTTTATTGGTGAACACTCTGCTTCTTCTACTTATGCATCACATCAGAAATCAACAACTTCAAAATGCTCTGTTGCTTCAGAACAATGACAAAGCAAATAATCCTCTGTCCTGGGGATTTGAAATAAATAACAATATAATGTGTACAGCTTGTTTGTTTGATTTCATAATTATCTTCAGCCAGCACAGTTAGCTTTATAAAATGCAAAATGAAGGTGAAAAATTTCTTGCAATGCTGCCACATAAACTTTGACAGACTCGCACGATGCTCACGTCGTAAGTGTGAAGAACTCATCTCTTCCCTTGCATTAGGCCAACCACGATTGGCAATGGAACTAGACAGGCGTAGGGCGTAGATACAAAATATTCAGCTCACAATGTCCCTAACAGAGTCAAGTCGCTCAAAGTATTCTCCACTCAAGGCCAGCAATTTAAATGAAGAGGAAAATCCACTGCGTCTTGATGAGACAAGCTTTGGTATCTTCCCAATCGCAGGCAAAAGGTAGCGACGTCGACACAACATCTTTCTTCTCGGTTTCGACAGTCGGCATGCCATTTTTGACAAACTTCTTCATAGCCACTACACTACTGGCCCACTTCTGCTTGATAGCCACTCGAAACACGGCAGAAGAGGGAAATAAACTCCCTTCAGCTCATCATTTATGAACAAGGCAAACAACAACTCCTTCCTCTGTGGAATCCTTGGTAAACAGGCCCTCAAACGGCTCCATGGGCAAGTTTTGAAGTTATCCTCCGACTGTCGGCTAGCTGTGAAGACGCCATGTTGGTTCAGTAAATCGAGTTATCAAAGCTAATTTGCATGATAGCAGCAGTTACAGAATGTGATTGGTCTAAAACCACGAAAGCCGTCGTTGTTTATGAAATGCTGTACTCTGATTGGTAACGCAAAAATTTGCGGTGAGTTTCCGTTTTCAGAACCGTATGTCCATAAGTCCCTCAACTGAAGCGATAACAACAACAACAACAACAAGCGAAAGTTAGAGGGGCTTACGTCATGAGTCTACCAAAATCCTTCTCAGAACTGCTTTCCATATCAATACCATCACTTTCTTCAACATCTGAGAAAGAACATTCAGATTCTGCAGGCAACATGTTCAAAATAATCGTTTTTTCCCGACTTGCATAACTTGAGCATGCTTTGACTGATTGATTGCACTGGTCACAAAGGGCGGGATTAATTTTAGCAAACAATCTGACGTCACAAACCCAAATTGCTCGACCCAGGCCTCGCGTCACTTGAGAGCACTTTTCAAAGCGATTTCCCCCCTTTTCCCCCCTTTTCCCCCCATTTAAAAAAAATAAACCTCAGATTCGTTTTCAGCGAGCAAGATTGTATCAAAATCGCCAATAAAAATTTTTAGTTCACGTGCTCTTTAAGTTTCTTGAATATTTTATCTAAAAGTTTGGTTCCTTGGAGCGTTTCTTGAAAATAGTTCATGCATAGCAACACCTTTAAATTTTGTTTACAGCTGGTTTAACAATTGTTCAATCTAACAAAAAATAATTCAAATGTCCTTGTAGATGTAATGATCACCATGTACCTTCTGTAAGTTGATATTTAAGATAGAATCACAATCAGTTTTAACCTCATTTTGGTATCGTGCTTGCTTTTTAATGTCGTATTTGTCCGAAACTTTTTGACCGCAATTCCCGAAAAAGCGTCCGAAACTTTTTGTCCCAAGTTTTTTTGCCGAAGCTTTTCGGTCCGAAAGTTTTCGATTTTAATGTAGCCATAGTCAATGAAATTCAATATGAAAACACAGATTATTAAACAATTTCATATTTACAACTTCGAAACGACAGGCATTCCTCTCACAACGAACGATACAAACACCTGTTTGGCTCTTTGTCATAGACAAGGCGTCATTTCTAAGAGTTTCTATTCATTACCATCTGAAAAGTCATCACCTTTTCACTTTCTTGGCTTCAGGTGCAGCATCTCCTATAAGTTACAAATGATAAATTTGCGTCAGGAAACATGCCACAGAAAGGAAAACCAAAAACTCCACGGAGTCGTGTTCCCCATCCTACTGAAATTCCTACTGAAGTTTTACCGAATGAGTACAAGGTATGTCACACCTCAAAATAGGTAACCCAACAATTAAGAAAGATCATAAAAACCAAAGAAAAGTCATCCTTCGCATCTTGAAAAATATTTTCTAATTATTTATTTCATGGAGAAACACATTTTTGAGATTTGGCTGCATCAAAACCAGAGGATCCATTATTCTCCATTATGTTAAAATTCAAAGAAATTAATTAAAGAAACTTGCCTACAATCAGTTGCAAAATTGTTGAGCCATTGACAAAAAAATATGGTTTTTTGCCCCCCTCCCCCGTTGCAACGTTAATCGTAAACAAACATTGCATTGCAACTAACGATTGACGAATTTTCAGAATGATTTCAAAATTGCAAAGGGAGACGGGGGTGGGGGGATACAGTGTTAAAAAAGACATTTGTTATAGACCTTTACACAAAGTAAAGTTCCAATTGAGGTGAAGCTTGCATTCCCGAAAGGAAGTAAACTTCATTGCTGCAAACAAGGCACTCTGTTTCCAATTGCAAACATTGCTAACACATTTCGTGCGTTGCCGTTACAGATGCATGCACGCCGTTGGGTGACTCCAAAGCGAGGCGAAACCGGCAAGTCAGTATTTCAATAGAATGTTGCCATTTTGTGTAAAGGTCTATTTTGCTTCTCAAAAGTGATTAAGTTGGCGTTCAGCAGGCCTGGTTAAGATTCTTGAGTTATGTGGTCGCTAATTAATCTCTAATGTGTGTCCTGAAATATCTGCAAAGTTTAAGTCCATTTTATGCTAAACTTTAAGTTATGAGGTTAAAGTACACAGATAAAAAAAACCTTTGGTTGTGAAACAATCACCGATTTCGACCGGGGCCAAACTCTTAGTTGAAACTTCGTCTATTCAAAATTACGAAAATGGAAGAACTGTATTTATGGCTCCTCCACAGGAGCCATTCAAACGGCGTACACGTTTTTAGGACACCCTGTATGTCCAAATCATAGAGTTGGTACATAACCCGCGACAGAAAAGAGAGTCTGGCCAATTTCCACTGCAACTTCGCAACCGATCTACGATCTCCGAACTAATATCGTCCTCCCATTTCAATCTAGACTTATGCCTTTTCGTCCCTTGTTTCCCTGCGTTCTTTGATTTGCTGATGTCACTTATGATGTCACTAATGATGTCACTTATTCCGTATTCACCAATCAAATTGCTAGAATTCAGTTTTTAACCAATCAGGAGGCGCTATTCAGAAAGTAGTTGTTGTTGTATTTAGCTGGAGTTCTCTCAGCTTCGATGGATCTATTTTGCTACTACGGAGGAAGATTACAGCTTGAAAGGTATGCAGTTTGCGATTTGTAGGTCAAGACAACGTCATTCTTTCTACTAAGAGTTTGCTTTCAATGTTCAAGCTCCTTAAACCAGATTTTGAAGCGATTTTGTTGATTGTACAAAACTCCCACTTGTTTAAGCCAGTTTAAGAAAGTGGGCCCACTTTTTAAAAGGGTAATATTATGAGTCCCTATTGACCAGGTATTATCAGCAAATCAAAGAACGCTGGGAAACAAGGGACGAAAAGGCACAAGTGTAATTTCAATCCACACTTCCACGAAGTTCGGACAATTACTTATTGTGAAGTCATCCACTGAAATTACGACAATATATTTATGACGCATGTCATAAGTGAACAATGTTAGCAGGCCTGTTTGTTTTATCGAATACATCATCCGGATTGCGATTTCTGAACGTTAGCATCTGAACCCTGAACAAAAGATTCAGCTGCCTCATGTTAATATCTATGTATGTATGTATGTATGTATGTATGTATGTATGTATGTATGTATGTATGTATGTATGTATGTATGTATGTATGTATGTATGTATGTATCTATGTATAGATGTACGTATGTATGTTAGTGTACGATAAAGGAAGAGGTGCAACAATATCAGAAGGCAGGCATCAGTTTGATATTTTGCGCATTTTTTCTGTATTTCAGTTTCTTCTGCTAACTACGATCGCGGACAAAACTCGTTGCGACAGATGAGTTTTGCGTTAAGAGAGGCCTTTTCTGTATGTATACTGCTACCTTTCACTGCTAATGCCCCCCTCCCCCCGCTGCAATGTTGGTTGCTGGAAGAAGACATACCTGTCAACTCATCTATGGCATTTTCATCAGCTTTCAACATTGCAATGGGGGATGGGGGGGATCTCAACTCGAAACTTCCTCCAAAATACAAAGTGTGTCATGAGTTTTGTCCGCGATTGTCTGAAAGGGTTGAAAACTTCAGGTACGCATAACTCTAAGACCAGTCATTACAACTAGCTGAAATTTTCAGAACTTTTTTGTCTCCACAACCGCTACCAGGAATTTTCGTTTTATGTTTCTACTGTAAGCCATAAGGACAAAAATGACTCCGAAAAATTCAAGAAATTACTACTGTGTGCATTGTAATTCGTGAGTGTTGATGCAAATAGCTGCTTCATTGCACATATGACGTAACTACTGCATAATGCATTGAGCCTGGAAGATCAATGCCTTGCAATTCAGCTTTCAGATAATGTCTGGCTTCTGAATGTTTCTATTCAAACTGACCGTTGTAAATATCCTATTGTCCCAGAACGAATCAAAATAGATTTCAAAAGGAAAGTCAAGCACTCTAGCGCAACGGTCCTCATAAGCACTTGCGTAGCAAAATAAATTCACAATAAATTCAGAATAATGTTTAGAAGCGAAGTTTTGGACACAAACAGTGACAGGAATGTCAAGCTCTATATTAGGATTGAAATATAGACTATATTGACGGTTGCATTTAGAACAGTGGGGTCGACTGTCTGCGAAGGTCACTTTTTCGATCAATAAACAGCTGATCTTGTCTTTTTTAAAGGTGACAAAGTGAGTATCGATGAAGTTTATTATTTTTTGCTGGTTAACTGTAGGCATTTTCCGTCTGGATAAAGGATAAATGCCTTGTATCACCCTTTGTTTTCATGTAGAAAATGAAACTCCTAGAAATACTACGCTGCGATGAAAGCTACGGCTGTTTTAACACGCACTGTTCAAGTGTGCTTCGATGACCTCCGTCAGCCCAAGGCTTGGCCTAAGTCAGATTTGAGAATGACGTAATCCATGTAAACAATTGTATTCAAAATTTAGATATCATAGTTAGGCTAGATGCAAATCTGCATGCATTTGAATGCAAACGTTTACGGCCTAAATTCACTGGGAGCCTCGCGTCAGAAGTGGTCACCGCCCAATGATCGAGTCTCCTCCCTGTGAAAATCGCCTGTATTTCCAGTAGACCCTGTCTGATCGCTTTCTATGGCTCCAATGTAATTGCTAATCGTGTGCCTATGTTGTTTGGAAAATATTACCTGATTAAAGCGAATTTTTGGAGTGTTTTGTTTCTTTAGTATTTGCACGCTGAAATTAGCTGTTTTCACGTAAAATCATCAATTTTCAACAATGCTTCAAATACCTCTTTTGGGAAAGAAAAACATATAAAACCACACGAAAGTCTTTCTTCAACAAAGGACTTGCTTCCCACCAAAAATAAGTATGTATGTTAGTGTACGATAAAGGAAGAGGTGCAACAATATCAGAAGGCAGGCATCAGTTTGATATTTTGCGCATTTTTTCTGTATTTCAGTTTCTTCTGCTAACTACGATCGCGGACAAAACTCGTTGCGACAGATGAGTTTTGCGTTAAAAGAGGCCTTTTCTGTATGTATACTGCTACCTTTCACTGCTAATGCCCCCCTCCCCCCCGCTGCAATGTTGGTTGCTGGAAGAAGACATACCTGTCAACTCATCTATGGCATTTTCATCAGCTTTCAACATTGCGATGGGGGATGGGGGGGATCTCAACTCGAAATTTCCTCCAAAATACAAAGTGTGTCCACGGGCAGTAATGCACCGTGTTTGTTGATTAAAGATTGAAGATTGTTACGTCGATAATGCTGCTTTTCTTGGTTGTTTTCTCTTCGGCCTACCATCGACACGAAGCCGCCATTGCAAGAAATCAAATTCAAATAGCGCCTGCGCACTTGAGCAAAGCGATAGCTCCTTCACAGTGTGCCCCTCGTTTGAAAGATCCACTGGGAAAAATATAACAGGGTAAGCAAGCGGGGGACCTTTCTCTAAGCGATGTTTCGTAAACGGCTCGACCAACTTCAATGCCAGGTCATCAACAGAACAAAAGGATGGCAAACAAAAGGTCTTGATAGACTTACTACATCATTGCAAGGTCTCTGTTTAGCACGGGGGGTTAAACCTTGCCTTTTACCCTGCTTTACCCAATGTTTGTGCCGCAGATAAAGATGGCAGCCAATGGAAGCAGTTGAAGATCTCGAACTTCATTAGGGCCTGTAAGTTCATGAACATTTTCGTTTTCTGAAAGCCAATAGGGCTAAAGGTGGAAGAAAGTAATACTCTCATTGTATCGCAAAAAGAGTCTTCAAACAAAAAGATGTCAAGCACAAGCATCACAGTCATCGATCCGCATCCAGTGTCTTTCAATGCTCACGCTTGCTATTTGTGCCGACTGTAGTTCTGAAAAATACTGTCTTCATTCTGAATATTCTTAAATTGTAAAAGATGGAAATCCAAGGATAACCTAAATTTATTACCCCTTTAGCAGTGGCGGATTTAGGGGGGTGCAGTTGGGGGCAACTGCCCCTCCCTTCACGATGAAAACTCAGCTTTGCGCCCCCTCTTTACCGAGAAATGCGCCCCTCGTCGTTATCCTTTGACACTCCTATTTAAATTTTGTGATCAAAATGTAGGGCAAATGTAGAAGTCAAGACGTTATTTAGTACAAAAATCAATGAATTTCCTCAATCAGGACTCCAAAAATTTTCCCTCTATCGTCCTTTAGGCGCCTTCTTTTCAGGCTGCCCCTCCTTCAATTTTGAGCTGGATCCGCCCCTGCCCTTTAGCCTGTGTCCCTCACCCCAGAAAAATATATTAAGTAAACTTCCTTTTTCATATGGGGTCCGGAACACAGGCTATACCCCTTTTAAAATGTATTCAGCCCTTTCTTGAGTTGAGACAAAAATTATAAGAAATTTGTATGAAAAGTAAGGTCTCAGATTACCAACAATATAAGCAAGCTGACCAAACAAAACTTATTTTCTTTAACTAGGAAAATCAAAGTTATAATTTAGATATATTTGATTTTCAGAAACTTAATATGGTAATTTTGTACAGAAGGGGGTCTGGATATTAATGTACAGTAGCATAGCTCGAACCAAGATGAAATAAGAGAACTATAATAAGTTCTCTTATTTTACCTTGCTTGAATAAATATCTTTGAGAGTTGAGAAGTTCCAGCCAGTGGCGGCGCCAGCTCTGAAACATCTGAGAGAAATATGGGGGGGGGGGGATTTTGACGTAATTTTTCAGTCTAAAGGTATACCCAACTAATTTTATGCCTGTTTTCATTGACAATTTTTGCTTTTTTTTGGAATTGGGGGACCCCAGTCTCCCCGGGGGGGGGGGGGTACTTCACTATGGGTAAGACGGGAATGTGCGCCAGTTTTGGGTAGTTTTTGGCCTGAAAATTCTGGGATTGGGGTTTCCTTTTACTGGAAAATTTCTGTGATTTGGGTGTACTTTCACTTGGAATTTTCTGGGATTGGGGTTTACTGTTATACTCAAATTCTTTATAAATTTTCGAGCAACACGTGGTCAGTTTCAGGTGAACTGATTTCAAGTATTTTTGTGTTGAAAAACGTCCTCAGATCAGAACCTCGTTCCAATGGCCACTTGGAACCAAAATACTCGCTCCCAGCCCTCAATCCCTTAGCCCTTTGACGTCAAATTGTTTTTGTTATTTCTTCGATTGGGTATCAATATCTGACATATATTCTGGGATTGGGTATCAATATCGGACCAAATTTCTGGGATTGGGTCGTAACAAAAATCCTTGCGGCGCACACCCCCGTATGAATTTATAGTGAAGTACCCCCCCGGGCCAGTCCCCCTTTGGCACCGCCATGGTTCCAGCAAAGCGAACTTGTGAACCTAACTTTTCCTAGCTTTTAGCTGTGTTGATTGACCCATCTACTTTTAGTTGTCTCAAAACCTGTTTGTTGATGTTCTCACCAAAAGAATAAAAAAAAGGCTTCTCAAGGGGTACTCATGAATAACTAGGATAAGGGTGCTCAGGTTACTTTTCTGGGTCTAAAATTTGGGCAAAGCTTATCGTTTTGGCTTTATCATTTGTACAGTTATTTTATGGGTTTCTGAAATTCTGCATTACTTAATTTCGTCTCAAATATGAGGAATTAAGAATATCGGGAAAACATATACTTTAAAAACAAACCTTAAAATCACGTGACATACTAAAATTGAAGATATTCGTATATGATATCCTAATAGATGCTGAGAAGACTAATTAGTTATGACACTTTCCATAGAGTTAAGATACTGACTTCAAGACATGATCAGAAAAATTATTTCTGGATCTATTTTTATGCCAGAATAATTTTTTGGGTCATGCTTTGTACCCTAGCCCAAGCACCTATCCCAAATATACCTGAGTACCCTCACCCCAAGATTTTGCCAAGATTACTACGTGAGAATAATTTCAGTGCAGTTCCCAGTCTCTCTCTCTCACTTACTGCTATGTATTGTTGCATTTAGATAGCATAAGGATCAATTGAACTTAATTGTACCAACATAAATTGAAGGAAACAAGATTTGAAGCAATTGAATGTCTTCAGATTGCAAAATTTGTTGCTTTCCTGTGTGTTCTGTTTCTTGGAAATCTCTTTTCAGTCAACATTTGAAAGTGCAAAAGCTTTGAGCTTGTATTACAGCTAAAGTGTCTCATTTCAATACTGTAGCATCAAGGCTTTTGCACAGTCAACCAGGAAACTTCTGAAAGACTTTATGGTGCATGGACAATGTCTATGCCAAAATATGCAACAGATGTCACATGACTGTACTTTCCTTCCCTTGGTATCTTGGCATAAATTAGGTAAACAAAAGAACTTCACAAACAAGAAGTGATTTGCTCATTCTGGATTGATTTCCCAACCTGCCTACACACACATATATTTCATCAATATTTCACAACAGGCGCGCAACCAGGGGGGGGTTCTGGGGGTCCAGACCCCTGCCCTTTTTTCAAAAAGGCAACAGTGCCCTTTTCAGGGGAAAAACTGTGTTAAATTGACGCATTATTGATCTGTATTTTCTAGCTTTCTAAATGATTTTACAGTAAGTTTGAGAATTCTCTGTGCTTGAATTGGCCTTGTTCCTTCCGAAATAATCAGCATCTAGAAATTCAGGAATGAATACGGCTGAAAGTTTCCACTTTCAAATCACATGCTAAAAGACATGAGTCATTTTTAAGAGAAGCCGCTACAAGGAACTTTTATTACTAGGTGAGAAAAAACTATCTCCGTTTAAAAGAACACTACTCCATGGATATCGAGGCAATGATATTGGCAGATATTTCATTTAATAGTTGACATTTTGCCCGACTGAAATCAGCAACTCCGTTTCCAAAAATTTCCTCAAAAATCCCCTTCATGAAACTGTCAAAACAGGCTGAAAATCGCGACCAAAGTTTCTACCTCGCAGCAATGGCTTTTACATGTTATCCCTTTGGTAGTGCGAAAGTATCATTTCTGTCCCTGGGAGCATAAGAAGAGCGAAAATTGTATGCCGCTGCTCATGGCCGATTCGCAACGCGGGCACCACACGCGCCGCGCCGCAACTTCGAGGAAATCTCAAAGTTACAGAAATGGTTGGTACGCACGTGATGGAAGTATTCAACGAAGTAAAACGCTACTGGACCCGATCAACTCAAGTAGAAGCCAAGTATACATTGAATTTTATTTGAAAAGTTATAATGCAATAATTCTTTAAAAAAATAGATGAAAACAGACTTCCAACACTAAGATTTCGGGTCAAAGTCAGGCTGTATGTTTAGGCCTAATCCAACTGCCCAATTGGAATAACAGCAAGTACTACATAATCTAGGGGAAACTGTTAAAAAAACTAGTTAATGTTACAAAACAAACTATTCAAACCTGCAAAATAGATGCTTCTACGAGGATATTTATGCATGTCTGATATCGTGAAATTACTGCGTCTCACGAAAATAACGGAACAGAAATGCCCTACATACACAGACACCCAATAAAAGCCCCTTATTGGCCTAGCTAGAAATATCGCATAATTTAGGGGGAATTTTTAAAAAAGTAGTTAATGTTACAAAATAAATTATTCAAAACTACAAAGTACATGCTTCTAGAAGGATATTTATGCATGTCTGATATGGTGAAATTACTGCGTCTCACGAAAATAATGGAACAGAAATGCCCAACACAGACACCAGATAAAAGCCCCTTATTGGCCTAGCTAGAAATACTGCATAATTTAGGGGGAATTGTTAAAAAAGTAGTTAATGTTACAAAACAAATTATTCAAAACTGCAAAATACATGCTTCTAGAAGGATATTTATGCATGTCTGATATGGTGAAATTACTGCGTCTCACGAAAATAATGGAACAGAAATGCCCAACACAGACACCCAATAAAAGCCCCTTATTGGCCTAGCTAGAAATACTGCATAATTTAGGGGGAATTGTTAAAAAAGTAGTTAATGTTACAAAACAAATTATTCAAAACTGCAAAATACATGCTTCTAGGAGGATATTTATGCATGTCTGATATGGTGAAATTACTGCGTCTCACGAAAATAATGGAACAGAAATGCCCAACACAGACACCCAATAAAAGCCCCTTATTGGCCTAGCTAGAAATACTGCATAATTTAGGGGGAATTTTTAAAAAAGTAGTTAATGTTACAAAACAAATAATTCAAAACTACAAAATACATGCTTCTAGAAGGATATTTATGAATGTCTGATATGGTGAAATTACTGCGTCTCAGGAAAATAGTGGAACAGAAATGCCCAACACAGACACCCAATAAAAGCCCCTTATTGGCCTAGCTAGAAATACTGCATAATCTAGGGGGAATTTTTAAAAAAGTAGTTAATGTTACAAAACAAATAATTCAAAACTACAAAATACATGCTTCTAGAAGGATATTTATGAATGTCTGATATGGTGAAATTACTGCGTCTCAGGAAAATAGTGGAACAGAAATGCCCAACACGGACACCCAATAAAAGCCCCTTATTGGCCTAGCTAGAAATACTGCATAATCTAGGGGAAACTGTTAAAAACTAGTTAATGTTACAAAACAAATTATTCAAAACTGCAAAATAGATGCTTCTAGAAGGATATTTATGCATGTCTGATATGGTGAAATTACTGCGTCTCACGAAAATAGTGGAACAGAAATGCCCAACACAGACACCCAATAAAAGCCCCTTATTGGCCTAGCTAGAAATATCGCATAATTTAGGGGGAGTTTTTAAAAAAGTAGTTAATGTTACAAAAAAAATTATTCAAAACTGCAAAATAGATGCTTCTAGAAGGATATTTATGCATATCTGATATGGTGAAATTACTGCGTCTCACGAAAATAGTGGAACAGAAATGCCCAACACAGACACCCAATAAAAGCCCCTTATTGGCCTAGCTAGAAATACCGCATAATTTAGGGGGAATTTTTAAAAAAGTAGTTAATTTTACCAAACAAATTATTCAAAACTACAAACTACATGCTTCTAGAAGGATGTTTATGCATGTCGGATATAGTGAAATTTTTGTGTCTCCTGAAAAGTAAGAGAACAGACATGTCTAGTTCAGACAGAATCCTCAAGTCACTTTACATCACTGATAATTGTCGTATTTTCATCATAGAATAAGTAAACTTTCAAATTTGATGGAGCAAGGGATTCACACCATACAGACTGCAGTGGCTTCATATGATGGCTGTTAGGGCAAAGTCTGGTACTCCTAGCAATTGAAGTTGAACTACATAAACAAGGACTTGCAGTATGCCAGTTCCAGAAAAACTACAGTATATTGCTCTCTTGCATAAAATATCTCTGAATGAAAGTAGCTCTTAAGCAGTTATCAACTGTTTGTAGTTTGTTCATTGAAGATTTGTTTGAAGGACAAAAATTGAAATGTTTCTTTATACACACAGTACTTATCATACATTTAAAAAACATTATGTTGAAAGAAACTAAGAAATTTATCTAGCACAGAAATATTCTTATTCTGAGCATTGAAGTTTCTCATAAGTTTGTGAGTGGGTTTAGCAGATGTTCATTTTTTTGGTGGGGATGTCACAACTGTAACTTTGTGATCAGTAAGGGTGAATTTTTGTGAAAGAAAATGCATGTCTTTGTAATCAGGTTTTTGATAGAACAAAAGAATTTCATGTTCTCTAGAGTACCGGGTGACCCAAAAAAACTTCACTAGCTAGATTGCAGATATTTCCTTGAAGAAAAATGTTATGGAGACAAACAGGGTATCAGCATGTAGCTGAAAGGCTCCTCTATCTTTTGATACATTGCTTGGTCAGTTTAAGATATGCCTACTGTCCGAAAAAACAATTAAAAAATATGGCAATTCATCCATTTCTTGGACCACCCCTTCGCTTTCCAGTCCATTTCTTAGAAAATGCGAAAAACGCTGAATTCCAACTGTGCTTTGGAGCATGAAATGTGAATGAGGAACAGAAGTCAATCATTTTGAAAACAAAGAATTTCCCCCGGCGATTTCTAATTCATCGCTATGTTGAGTTTTCACAAAATATTGACTGGAAAGTGATGGCAATTATTTCACTCAAAATGAGGAATCCTGGATTCAAAATTTTCCTTTAATCTGGTTTTTCGGATGGTGATCATTTCTTAAAATGACCATGCGGCATCTCAAAAGATAGCTAAGCCAGTTTTTTTGGGTCACCTGGTATGCATCTTTAGTCCAGCCATCCAAAACTTTTCACTCTCTGTGTTTACTGTTATTTGATAGCTCTGAAATCTATCAATTGAAATGATATCAAACTGATATCTTTTTTCCTGGAATTCTCTCTGCTCTTGTGGACATTTTGCACTCTAGCTACTAATATTGAAGTAATATCACATATGAATTGCAACAAGAAAGATGAAATGAAGCAGTCTCTAGCAGTCACATCAATCACTTCAACTTCATGTGGCCTACTTTTTTGTTAATATAAGCAAGAGGGGCTGTAAAAAGTTTTAACAGTGTAAACAAAAGTTTTGATGGCTAATGGCATTGATTCATGTTAAGTGGACTGTGTGTACCCAAACTTCAAGAATCTGCTGACTCATGTTTCTTGATCGCACATCTCATTGGCTGATCACACTGATCAGATGTAATGGATTGTGCAACACTAAGTCCTTTTCTTTGTTGGAAGTGATAATTGATATTTAACACCAGGGTCACATCATATGTGGTAAAGCAGGTCTATTTATCATGATTCAATGCCTTTACCATAACAGTAGCTCTGTACTGTATGTAAGATGGTAGTCCAAATGAGTAAGATGGGTTTAGTGGCATAATTTCCATCACAATTTACATAATTGGTTTCTTAATAGGCAAGTGGGGAGTTCAGTGTGTTGTTGAAAATTAAAATCAAATTAAAATAGGGAATTTCGTGATCAACTTTGAGGAGGTAATTTTTCAGCTGTGAACTACAAATTTTCATGTTGCTATGCGGATGATAAAGTTACCATGGGCATATGTCTGTCTGACCCAAGAGACATAAAGGGCTGAAAGAAGAATTTTTGGTGGTAGGCATATGGCAAAAGAAAAGCCGCTAAAAATCTAGTGGTTTTTTCAAGTGGAAGAATGAGCTGTTGATGGCCCAACCCATTATGACCAAAATAATTTTTTTATTCAGCCCAAACATGTATGATGAAGACTCATGAAAATAATTTTGATACATCCTTAGACAGATGTTCCTTAAACATTGATGGGTTTGGGTGAAACTCGTCAAAAAATGGTTTGAAATGGCTAATAATCATAAAAGTGGCCATGAAAGCAAGTTTCAGTAATTAGAAAAGGGTACTGCTATGAAAGTTGGGTGGCAGACCCCCATCTATAAGTCATGCCCCCCTGCGAAGACTGTTTGACATCTCTAGGTTCATCATCAAATCATTGTTTCTAATTTTGACATAACAACCAGTTTTTCCTCTTCTGTACTTCATACAACTTCTTAAAAAATGTCATGAATCTTTCAGGCACTTGAAAACTGAACCATCTTCTTCCTGCAGTTCATGTTGTCAAAATAAGATTAAATCTAACAGATTCAGTTTTGTTGTTCCCAGACATGATTCTTTAATGCTTGCTTGGGCCAGGCTTCAAACAATGGCACAAAAGAGCCAAAATAAACCATTTAGATATGCATGTTTCATTGCCAACTTTTCATCCATATCGTACAACAGTTTTCGTATATCGAGCAATTTTTGCTAGCAGGTATTCACATTTAATTACAAGTTCTTGCGTGAGATCTTCCGAAAGTAGAGGAGTGTTCTTTACTGTGCAGCAGCCAAAGAAACCATACGTTGAGCTCCATTTGAACGACGAAAAAATCAATCTGTATGTATGTCAGCTTGCATCCATAGCCTGGTTTCAACAATTGATGAGACAGTAAACAGAACAGTGATCCCCAAAACTTTTTTCAGAAGAAGTTGTGCTCGCATAAAGACATCTTAGTTCACATCGCATGAAATAACTTAGGCCACACCAATAACTTAGGTCACTCAGGCTCTGCTCGCGTGAAATCAGAAATCATACTTGTTATCATTGATCCCCTGTGCGCGCTTCGCGCATGGCAAATACATTTTTCGCTCTTCTTTGGGAGCATAACAGCGTAATTCTGGATGAGTTCGTTCTACCAAGAGTATAACATGAATACTAGTTGAAGTCATCGCTATGAAGTAGAAATCATAGGGAAATTTGGTGGTCATCCCTCACGATTTCAGAATGGATTGGCCGACTTCATTCAGGTAAATTCTTAAAAGGATTTGAACATGTCTACCATTGAAAGATCTTTCTGTAAATAATATCTCTAGCTCCTTTTATTCAGGTAGCAGTGGCCTTCCAATGGTGTTTGCTTTTCTTTTCCTAACCTGTATAAGTTTTACAGAGTTCAGTGCAAAGAATCCTATAAAAAGTGTGTGTACGAGCCGCCTTTCCAATGTTAATTTTCTCTCCATGGCGGGAATCAATTGTTACGATGGCCATTCTCCGACGATCTAGATAGTATCATTTAAGAAGATGTCCCGGGACAAGCCCCCCGAACCCTAATCTTCTGTTACAGCATTGATAGATAGGTTTTACAGATGCAAACTATTGAAAAATATCCCTTGATTTCTGCCCTCGCCTTCTGATTTAAAAACTGACATCTTAGACGACATCACTGCTTTGAAGTGATCTTGAGTGTGCCCTTTTTCTGATTTGGACCCCTGCCCCGAAAAATTCCTAGTTGCGCGCCTGCACAAGAGACTGTTTGTATCAGATTCTCTTCTATCACCCTCTCTCTTCAATTCTGCATGCAATACCAATGTAGCAACCAGTGAAATGAAACGAACCTTTAGCCCAAGAAAACAATACAGTACTTATGCAGTCCACTTTCTTGTTATGATTCCAAGAATTCATAGATGATGAAACACATTGAGATGCTTGCATCACACAATCATCAACGTGAGTGTACATTGAGACATAATGTTTTTGGGGCTGGCTAATGAAAATTCTAGTGTTTACAAACATTTTTGTCATACTCAGGTTGAATTCATCCCCCAAATAGCAAAGTTTAACAATTTTTCTAACACTGGTGGAGTGAGCTGCTTCCCCCTCAGTTCCTCTGACTTGTACACTTTCGATCATCAAAGGCAATCTGAGCAATGTACCCATTGGTTGTATTAGAAAACCTACCATATTTCAAACAAAGTTAATCTTCACTGTCACTGAGTTTCTGTGATATGATTTATAATTTGTAAGCCCCAATGTAGTATTTTAGGTCATGATGTACCACATTCTTTTCTTTTTAAATTCTTTCTATTCTTCTTTCAGAAATTCAAAGCTCCAAGGAATTTCTAATGGAAATTTCTTGGAGCTTTGAATTTCTGAGATTTTAATGCAGGCCTAATCGTAATCATGGCCCGGAGCCAGTATTAGTCGCAGCAGGCTTGCTGCGACCTTGCCAATTCGCACACAAAAGCTTGTTCTGAACATGATAAATTATAAGAATTTATTTCCCTTATTCTCAGAATTCATGGCAGGCATCAATTCACTGCATTGTTTTGAATCCATCTGCTGGTCTCGTGCTGTCGCCGGTTTTAAAACTTCCCGTCGAAACCCCTTTGAAAAATAGCACCTTCGCATTCACTCGCAGTGTTCTTGTTTTAAAGTTGTGACGTTTGGCATGGCCGATTCCAAATATGGAAGTTGAAGTTGGTCGAGCTGTTGACGAAACATCGCATAGAGAAAGCTCCCCCGCTTGCTTACCCTGTTATATTTTTCCCAGTGGATCTTTGAAACGAGGGGCACACTGTGAAGGAGCTATCGCTTTGCTCAAGTGCGCAGGCGCTATTTGAATTTCATTTCTTGCAATGGCGGCTTCGTGTCGATGGTAGGCCGAAGAGAAAACAACCAAGAAAAGCAGCATTATCGAGTTAACAAACTTCAATTTTTAATCAACAAACACGGTGCATTACTGCCCGTGGTGTGTCATCAGTTTTGTCCGCGATTGTAGTTTCGCCCATGGTATGGAGTGCCAAAAGCAAAAAAATCATATTTTTACAATCAAGCCGTATTTTCATTGTTATGCAAATATGAACATTGTATGTGTCCAATTTTAATTGCTTATTGGAATTATATTTACAATGCTTGTGTATATTTTCATTGAAACTCTAAATTTCCATTGCAATCACATGCAATGTTTTCATTGCAACACGCAATCTTTAATTGCAAGAAAAAATTCTTATTGCAAGCGCATATTTTCATTGTTAGCGCATATTTTCATTGCAAGCATCGAAAAATTTCCCACGCTCTGCTAAAAATTTCTCACGCTGCTCAAAATATTTCTCATTTTCTAGCGGGAACCGGGAACCGGGATGGGGATGTGCAGACCTCTTGTAAGACTCGGAAAAAAACCATTCCATGAAAGACAGGATGGGTTTGCGATGGCAGAGAATGGAAAAAAGATCATTGGAATTTTTTGTAACATTGCTAAAATAAGGACTAGTATCTCAATGCTGCAAAAGTTGCCAACATTCCTAAACGTTGCGAAAAAGACTGTAATTTGCCCAAAAATTGCACTGGGGGCACATGCCACCAAGATTTTGCAGTAAACATGAAGAAACTACCCTTGAAGTGTCACATCCTCAAGTATGAGATGCTTCCTAGAGGGCCCTGGCTTGCATAGGCTAAACATTTCAACCTGTGACCTAACAGAGTAGATACTGCCGTAAGATTCATGGGGTGTCTCCAAGCCCATTTGTTGGTTCAACTAGATTGCTAGTACTGCAATACTGTATGGCTTTCTGTTGAAGTTCTAGCGAGCGTTTGACTTCACCCTTGCCCTCATTTTGCATAAAGCCTAAAATTCCTGCCTATGAAATACAGAACGATGCAAAAGGTTTGATTTTAAGAAGAAAGTGCAGAAATGCTTTTAAATTCATAGATCAATAAGATTGAAAGCAAGATGACGCATTCTCACCAATCAGGATAGCACAAAGAATGAGTAGGAAGAATGTGGTCTCATTTTAAAATCGACTCATGAAAGTGTGCTATGTTAAAAGGTTTCCTAGGACCGAGACATTGCTTTCACGGAAGACTTGTTTTGCATTTAATTATCAGAATATTCACTGTTTTGCATTTGAATAGGGTTACGTTGCTAAGCCGTTGCGAAGGAAGACCATTCGTTTCCTTCAATGAGAAATCACATTTCACATTTGTGCTTCAGGGTTTCAACTTTTCGCGGGGAGATTTGTTGTCGTTTTGAGCTAGAATTTTCAGTCTATGAGGGCCAACAGCACCAACTCAGAATGTTTTGAATCACGAACCCATTCTGGTTTTCATGGAATGGTTTTTTTCCCGGTGGATGCAACGTTAATGAAAATATGATACCACGCTCGCACATGATTTCCCTGAGAAAGGGATATATTTGAAACAAAATCAATCCTAGGACCTAGAATCTCAAAATAAGGGGCATTTTACCCTAGAAAGTATCTCAAAACAGTTAAATGCTGTTGTAGTCGAGATCCTGAAAAGTAGTGAATTTCAACTGGCTTGAAAGCAATTTGGTACCCTAAGTTTTATAGGGGCTACTGTTTTCCAATAAAACATATCAGTAATATGGATGGCAATACAAGTGCAAAGGTAGCAGACTTCTCTCAAACTATTATTTCTACCGTACAGATTTTTTCCTTAGGGATCAGTGATACTCCTTTAAAAGGGGATTACCTTCAAATATTTCCGTGATAAGTGGCCTTTCGCCAACTAGAAAATCAGAGGAAAGGGTACTCTATAAAATAGTAAGGACGAGCGTGGTGTACCTTTCACAATTGCATTGCACCCAGCGGGGTTTTATTTTCCTCGTTTCACATTGGGTCTGCACATTTCCATCCCAGTTCCCGATTCCCGGTTCCCGATGCATGCGAAGAGTTTGAGGAATACCGCATCAAAAAAGGTGAAGTGGACTTCCACAGCCCGATCAAAAGAATGAATTTGAAGCTGTTCAAAAGTACAAGCCGGAGAGTCACGGCAAAGTCGAGCACACAAGCTAAATGCATTGAGGCAAACAGAAACATTCTGTCTTCAGTGGAAACTTTTTCTAACTACGGACGTCCTCTGATGTGAGTCACTATAAAGTTTATCAGCTGTATTTCAACTGTATTCATCGATCTATCTTGCTATAATGGAGACAGTCGACGAAAAGTACATTCTTTCTGCTATAGATGCGATTCGAAAACAACAACAGAGACCAGACAAAGTATCAATAGCTGCACATTTGGATCGAAAGTATGGCCTAAGCAAATCGGCAGTGACACGCACCATTGATTACATGCTTGATTCTGCTGCTATTTATTGCAAGCCACGTAATGGTAAGGATTCTTACTACATTTTTGACCCCTTGAAGTTATGCGAAAGTGATGAGGAGGTCATTGACAGTGAAATTGACTTTGCACAAAGCTTTGAGCCTCATGATGATGCTGCCTTGACAAAAACTACAGAGTCTAGCCCTCACCAATCATTTCGCTCCCTAAGGCAGTCTATTAATACGGACTCTGACTCGGACTCTGATGCGTCGTTTGACAGTACTTTTGGATTTCTTGATGTGATGGGGAAACTGGCAGATTCCATCAAGGAACTGAATCAACTGCTATGTTTGGAAAAGGAGCGAAATGAATCCCTTGCAGCAAATTTAAATTCGAAAATGGAGGAAAACTTTGAGTTAAAACTAAGGATTCAAATTTTGGAGGCTGCAGTAAACTGCACGCCTACGCTCCTACGCAGGGAAAATGCGACAGCTAAGAATGTTCCTACGCAGCGAAAATGTGACAGCGATGAGGTACCTGCACAGGAAGAGCCATGTTTTCGTTCCCAGTGGGACTCTTATGTGAGTAAACAAAGTCGACAATACGAACAGTATCAGATCTCAAAGAAAGTCAGTGAATTGAAGTCACGCAGTCCCGAGGGAACAAATAAGAAGAGCTCAAATCGTGCGAAGACGTGCAACGAAATTCATAATATTGAAGGCCCTAAAATTGTTTATGAGAGCATACAACTGGATGATGAAAATGATAAAAAAGATTCAAAACAGAGTGGTAAAAATAAGCGCAAAGCCAGAAATAAAAGAAAAAATAGAACAACAAAGTCGTGTGCCCAGTCAGATGTTAGTGAAAAGGATGAAATACCCTCGGGAGATCCCAGTGAGGTCAATTCTAATTCCGATGTTGATCAAACTAGCATGGCGACAAAAGCACAAAAAGTTGCATGCAATTCAAAGGTAAGCTCTTCATCGTCTAGTGAGAACAACAGTACGTCTCCCATTGTGAATAATGATAATGCCGAGTTACCCTCAACGAGTGGCATCCCCGATAAAGGTCCAGCGAAGAAAGCAAAGGCAGTTGCTAAGCAACTGCCATCGACTAACAACAACAAGCGACGTACCGCAGTAATAATTGGCGACTACTTGGTGAAAAACATCAAAGCTTGGGAGCTGAAGGAGAAGTGCGACAGCAGTGGTAACGTATATGTTAAATGCTTTAACGGTGCCACGATTAAAGATACGAAGTGTTACACACAGCCAACCATTGAAAGAAAACCAAACCTAATTATCCTTCATGCTGGTACAAACGACCTCTCTCTGAAGTTAAACAATGAGCAAAAATCTGAGCTTCAGATTGCAAATGAAATCATTGAATTGGCCAACTCGATCAAAGAAAATGGCATCGAAGTTGTCATCTCTGGCTTGCTACCTCGCGGAGACAGATTTGAAACAAATCGTCAAAGAGTTAATTGCATACTTGCGGATTTATGCACAGAAAGTAACTACGCATTTTTAGAACACGCCAATATTGATCCTTCCAAGCATCTTAATTCTAGTAAAGTCCACCTTAATAAGGTCGGAGATAATGTCTTTGAGAGCAACTTACTGCGTGCTTTGAATTTTTGACTGAATGGTCGACAAGATTCTTTAGATTATGGAGAGGATGCTTGCTCGACCTCTGCACAGGTTTTGTCCCCGTCAGCTCAGTCACGCAGAGCTTATGATAATAATGTTTCAGCTCTTGGACATAGGAAAGGTATGGCAGTTGCGTCTCTTAATGTGAATAGCCTCTTGCTGCATATTGACGAGATCCGTACTCTTGTTAAGAATCTTGGGATACATATTTTGGCTATTAACGAGACTAAACTCGATGGTACCATCGATGATGCTCTCGTAAGTATTGACGGCTATTCCATTAAGAGACGCGATCGTAATCGTAATGGTGGTGGCGTTGCACTATATATTAAAGATTCGATAGTTGATAAATGCTCTATCCGTGTAGACCTTCCAGAATCGTCCTTAGAGTCTTTATGCTTGGAAGTTAAGCCTTTTCGAGCTGCCCCCTTCCTTGTTTTTGCTTGGTATCGTCCCCCTAATGAGTGTGCTGATATTTTTCGTCAGCTAGAGGAATGTATGCAAGTTCTAGACAGCGAAAATAAAGAAATTATACTTTTAGGGGATACTAACTGTGATATCTTGCTTAATTACTCGGATGGGGATAGCTTGAATAGTAATCTTCCAACCCATTCGATGCGTATTCTAGAACTTTATGACCTTTTCGGCTTTCATCAGCTGATCAAAAGAGGGACCAGGGAAACCTTGAAATCTTCCACCTTAATTGATCACATTGCCACAACTAACAAGTCAACCATAGTAACCTCTGGTGTGCATGAAACAAGTATCAGTGATCACTACATGGTATACTGTGTAAGAAAGTTCCGTGGGGCTTCGAAAAGACAGCACAAAAAGATTACTACAAGACAACTGAAACACTTTGATCAAACCGAATTCATAAATGATTTACTTCTTGTTGACTGGAAGGGTATTGTCTCGAATGGAGATGACATTAACCTCATCGTTGAACAGTGGACCAAGATGTTTTCATTGATACTTGATAAGCATGCACCAGTACGTAACAGGCGTGTTTCCGATAAGTTTAGTCCCTGGTTGACAAAAGACTTGAAGCAGTTGTCTGCTACTAGAGACAGGTTGAAAAAACAAGCCGTGCGCTCCAAATCCAAAATCCTGATGGAAGCTTACAGGCAGACGCGGAACAAAGTTAATAAGCTGAATACAAGTTTGAATCGAGAGTTTATCACTAATAAAATTGCTTCGCACAATGGTGATTTAAAAAAGACTTGGAGGACTATCAATATGGTCCTTAACAAGAAATCGAAAACCACCCAAATCGCAGCACTCCAGGTTGATGGGAGGCAAATTTGTGACAGTGAAAGTATGGCTGAATCGATGAATGAATTTTTTTGTAGTATTGGCAATACCCTTAGCGACAAGATACCTAAAACATCAAATCCACTTCTAGAAAATGAGTACTCGGTAAACCCACAAAATCTACGCTTTGAATTCGAAGCCATGAATGTGTCTCAGTTAGAGAGGGTTTTCGGTAAATTCAAAACATCTAAGGGATCTGGTGCTGATGGTATTGCTAATTATTTTCTTAAGATAGGCCTATCCGTTATCGCTGAATCACTTTGTGACATTTTTAATATTTCAATGGCAACTGGTGTATTCCCAGATAGCTGGAAAATTGCAAGAGTGGCCCCTATTTTTAAAAGTGGTCAATCAAATGATCGTTCTAATTACAGACCGATCTCAGTGCTGCCGTTTCTGTCCAGGGTTTTCGAAAAGTTGATTTACAACCAACTTTACGACTACCTTGAAAAAAACAGGCTTCTTTTTTCCAAACAGTCTGGGTTTAGATCGCTGCACTCTGTTGTCACCCGTCTGCTTAACTGTACGAACGACTGGTATATTAACATGGATAAGGGTCAGTATACAGCGATGGTGTTCATAGACCTCAAAAAAGCTTTTGACACTGTTGATCATGAAATTCTTCTTAAAAAGCTGGCGAAGTATGGTATCATAGGTCTTGAGAATACCTGGTTTGCTTCTTATCTGGAAAACAGAATGCAATTCTGCAGAGTTAATGGGGTTCCCTCAAACGTTAACAATATAAATTGTTGGGTGCCACAAGGCTCTTGTCTTGGTCCTCTTTTGTTCTTGATATATATCAATGATCTGCCATTTTCTCTTCAAAACAGTCAGGTTACCATGTATGCAGATGATACCACCATATCATATTCGTCCAATAACATCGATGATATCAACGATAACCTAAATGGAGACTTGAACTGCCTGAAGCAGTGGCTTCAGGGAAATTAACCGTCTTTAAATGTTATTAAGACTCAAGCCATGGTTGTAGGATCTCGAGCTAATCTTGAAAAGATCTCTGAAGGAAATGTTCAGTCCCCCTCCTTTGCTATAGGTGACTCGCAGATTGAGATTGTTGAGAAAACTAAGTATCTGGGAATTCAGCTAGATCAACACCTTGTTTGGGATGAGCACGCTAGATTATTGCGTGCTAAGGTCTCCCGTGCCATAGGGTTTTTAAAGTATGCCAAGACAATACTACCCCAAGAAACTCTTAGTCAAATATATAGAGGAATCGTAGAACCGCATTTCCGCTATTGTTGCTCTGTGTGGGGGAGCTGTGGGGAATCCAGAAGGCTTACACTGCAGAAGTTACAAAATCGGGCTGCCAGAATTGTAACAAACAGTAGTTATGATGCACCTGCTGATGCCCTTATACAACAGTTAAAGTGACCAAATATCGCTGAAATCATAAAACGAGAGACAGCGACGATCGTTTACAAATCTTTAAATGGTCTTGCACCGACATATCTCTCAAATATCTTTTCAAAGAACTCTTCACGGCGCACTGTCAAGTTGAGAAACTCGGAGACTGACTTACGCATTCCGCTTTATAAAACCAGTAATGGGCAACAATCATTCTCATATCGTGGTGTACATCTGTGGAACAGCCTTGAACCTGAGGTTAAGCAAGCACCCTCTTTATATGCTTTTAAACATCGCCTTTAATTTGATCGTGGGTGGCGGGATGCGGTTGGATTGGACTGGGGTCGGTCGGATTCTTTGCCTTTCTTGAGGTGCTATAAATGGTGTCTTATTTCAGGGTGGGCATGGGGTCCGGTTTGCTCTTGTCCGGTCTGATTGTGTCATGCCACTCACGATATGAAAATTATGTAAATATTGATTTTAATTTTACTATAACTTTGTACTTAGATTTTTTAGTTTCGTTTGTTCATATATTTTACTTGTAAATTTTAGACTAAGTTTTTGTCACGGCCCCCTGAAAAGCGGCCTTGCTGACTGGGTTACCGTGTTTAAAGAATATAAAATGAAAGAATATAAAAATTCCCGGTTCCCGATTCCCGCTGGACCGTGAGAAATATTTTGAGCAGCGTGAGAAATTTTTAGCAGAGCGTGGGAAATTTTTCGATGCTTACAATGAAAATATGCGCTAACAATGAAAATATGCGCTTGCAATAAGATTTTTTTCTTACAATAAAAGATTGCGTGTGTAATGTAATTATGAGGTTGCAATGAAAATATAAGCATGCGATTGCAATGGAAATTTAGAGTTTCAATGAAAATATACACAAGAATTGTAAATATAATTCCAATAAGCAATCAAAATTGGACACATACAATGTTTATATTTGCATAACAATGAAAATATGGCTTGATCGTAAAAATTTGATTTTTTTTGCTTTTGGCACTCCATACATGAGGGCATCTTCAGAGCAACAGATTAATTTTTTGTTTTGAACCCCTATTTATTGAGATCTTAGTGTCAATATAAGGATATCTAATTTAGCATTGATAAAACGTAATTGTAATGTCCATAAAAGGGTATAATGAGTTCTTGGTCGAAGCTGCTTGGTTCCGAGATTTGCCTCATTTTGAAGTTTGTTTCGTTTGACGTCAGATGATTTTCTGGAAAGATGGCCGCTTCTTTGCGTTTCAAGCCATCTCAGTTAGTTAACCTTCGCTGTCGGAAAACGTCGTGATGTCAGTTTGTTAGTCGTTTGGTATTAAGTCATCAGAAGTTGTTTGCGTTAATGAGTTTCTTTGTTATCTTGACGTGTAGCTTGTTTAATCAACCGTCACTGCTTGTGAGTTATTAATTAACCTCATATGGATAAACAATTTCCTATAAATAGATGTTGATACCTTAAATTAATCAGTTGCTCTGAAGATGCCCTAGTGGGCGAAACTAGTCAGCACTGAAATAAAAAATAAAAAGCGCAAAAGACCGACTTGATACCTGCTTTCTTATGTTGTCGACCCCCTTCTTTCACCGTACACTTTGTACGTATGTATGTATGTACATACTAGACTGATTACATGTCGTAGTTGCGCTCCTTGATAAACTGATTTTTGCTATAACTACGACTCATGATCAAGCTATTCGAAAAATCGGCCAGTTGAGGCCAGCCTCGTAATGATAATTCCGGTTCCGCGGAATACAAATAAAGCGGGTTTTTATGGTCAGCAAATCAAGAAGCACGTCTTTTGATCTGTGTTATTGTTTTTTCTTTGCCAGACAACTCCCAAGTGCTCCCGTCTGTTCATAGCATTCTTTCATGCATTCCTTATGGGCTCGAAAAACAGAATCATTTTGTTGAATCGACTTTTCGGATAGCATAGGTCGCAACGCTGATCCTCTCTCGACGAATCAGATCACAAGTAGAAGGTCCTGCGATCTGATTGGTCGCGCCATTTTTGCGGCGATTTTGGCTGAATTTCCAGTTAGTTTGATTATCAGGCTGGATTTCCAGTTAGTTTGATTTTCATTTATTTGAAAATCGTGGTCGTGCACTCGATCACTACAGTGAAAACTATGAGAATTTTATGTTTATAGGGGATTTTAATATGATTGAAACCGAGGAACAGCTCAAAAAATTTTTGGCACTATATAGTCTCAAAAATCTTGTCAAGGAGCCAACGTGCTACAAATCTCATATGCCAAAATGTATAGATCTTGTTTTGACAAACCGAAATAGGAGCGTGCAAAAAACTACTACTGTCGAAACTGGTCTGTCAGACTTCCATAAAATGGTTGTTACTGTCCTCAAAACTACTTTCCCCAAACAAGGACCAATCGTAATTAACTATAGAAATTACAAAAAGTATGATGAGAATGTTTTCAAAAGTGATCTTTGACAAGAGTTACAAAAAATAGATCAATCGAATTTGAATTACAGTTCATTTGAAACTGCTTTTGACAGAGTTCTAGACAAACATGCTCCAGTTAAGAAAAAATATGTCCGGGCAAATGATAAACCATTTATGACACGTGCTTTGCGTAAAGCTACCATGTTGCATTCTAGGCTGCGTAATAAATATAACGAAGATCGAACTGCTGAAAATTGGAACAGGTTTCGCAAACTGCGAAATTCTTGTGTTAAGTTATTTAGAAAAGAAAAAAGAAATTATTACAACAATCTAGACTTCTCACATATCACCGACAATAAGAAATTCTGGAGGACTGTGAAGCCTTTTTTCTCTGACAAATTGCATTCTAATAACAAAATAGTTTTGACGGAAGGAGAAAAAATTATTTCCAACGATGTTGAAGTAGCAGAAACTATGAATGAATTTTTCGTAACCGTTAGTGATTCTCTTGGAATAAATGAAAATTCCAATAATGAAAATGCATCAGTAGGAATCTCGGACCCTGTTGAGAAAGCTGTACAAAAATTTGCAAATCATCCAAGCATTCTAAAAATCAAAGGTCACTATCAAAATGCTGGCCCCTTTGTTTTTCAAAGAGTTACCCCTGATGCCGTTGACAAGGAGGTTAGGAATTTGAATCCTAAGAAAGCTACAACACACAAAAATATCCCTCCTAAAATTCTTAAATCTAATTCTGATTTGTTAGTGGAGCCTTTGACACAAATCTTTACTGGTTGTGTTGAAAACTCGACTTTTCCTGATGAGCTAAAGTGCGCGGATGTCACATCTCTTCCCAAGAATGGACCAACCAATACCAGGACTAACTTTAGGCCAATTAGCGTTCTGCCGACGGTCTCAAAGCTGTTTGAAAGAATAATGGACAAACAGATAGTTGCTTATATTACACCTTTTTTATCTTCACTTCTCTGTGGTTTTCGACAAGGTTACAGTGCTCAACATGCTCTCGTAAGACTTTTAGAAAAACTCAAGATTAGCCTTGATGAAGGTGGTAAGGCAGGGGCAGTATTGATGGATCTCTCCAAGGCGTTTGATTGTATTAGACATGATCTCTTGATTGCAAAATTGCATGCCTATGGCTTTTCTTATGAAGCGTTAACACTCATTAACGATTACCTCACAAACAGGCAACAGAGAGTCAAGGTGAATGGTTCCTTCAGTTCTTGGAAAGACGTAACACGAGGTGTCCCGCAGGGGTCAGTCTTAGGTCCTTTGTTGTTTAACATATACATCAATGATCTCTTACTTTTTATTCAAAATTCAGATATCTGTAATTATGCAGATGATACCACAATCTATGCTTGTGATAAGAACCTGGAAAACATAACTCATAAGCTTGAAAATGACTGTAATGTAGCATTAGAATGGTTTGCCAACAACTCCACGAAATTAAATGCAGATAAATGTCATCTTTTGGTCATTGGGCAGAGATGTGATGATCCAGTTGCTGTTAAGATTGGAAATGCTGAAGTCGTTAATAGCTCTGAAGAGAAATTACTTGGAGTTCATATTGATAGCAAACTCTCCTTTGACCATCACATCTCGAAACTTTGCCAAAATGCCAGTAATAAACTTTATGCACTTGCCCGCATATCCCCGTATATGGATCATAACAAACTAAGAATCTTGATGAGGGCATTTATTACCAGTCAATTTCAATACTGCCCTTTAGTCTGGATGTTTCACAACAGGCAGCTGAACCAAAAAATCAACAAAATACAGGAAAGGGCATTGAGAATTACATATAAGGACACCGAATCGACTCTTAGAGACCTATTACAGAAGGACTGTGCAGTCACTATTCATACAAAGAACTTGCAAATACTTATGACTGAGATGTACAAAACCAGAAATGACCTAAATCCTTCATTTATGCAGGAAATTTTCCGTGAAAATACGACTCACTACAATTTGCGTAACAATAACGAATTTATTCAACCAAGAGTGAGATCAGTCAACAACGGCTCAGAAAGCGTCAGATTTAAAGGTCCGCAGCTGTGGCAAACTTTACCACTAACAATACGCAATTCAGAATCCCTTTATCAGTTTAAAACAAGATAAAAAATTGGTACGGAGGAAATTGTCAATGCAGGTTATGCCGCACATTTGTTCCGAACCTGGGCTTTTTATGACGCACATTTTTAGATATCTGTTTTATACTGTTTAATTTTGATGATTTGTAAGTTTTTTATCCACCATTTTTTATGCAATATTTGTATTTTGTAATGTTTTTAGGTTGGAATTAATTAGCTAACTACTTTTAGCTATTTTTATTCTCATCCAACTGTAAAGAAATTGATAATAATAATAATAATAAAGACCCAGATGAAGCGCAGTGGCGGCATCCAACTCAATGAACGAAGCGGAAACCGGGACTGAGGTAGTTAGTCCATGTACATACCATCAGAGGAATCTTTGCGCTGACTTAATTTCTGCAAAAGAAAAGTAAATGGATTGTGTAAAGATTTAGTGGTTTGCTAGCAAACAATACTACCGGGTGTCCCAAAAAAAGTATGCAGACTTGGTCACCCTAGCAATAAGAATATAGCGTGAATCAATCCAAAATTAGTTTTAAACATACCTCGATAGCCATCTTGAACAAAGATACCTCGTTTGTTGATATCGGTGCGTTGAGAGTGAAGATATTAATCTTCAAAGGACAAATTTGCCTCTATTTCTAAACCAGAGCTTTGATGTTTTGGCCTAAGCAAATTCTTGAAACAAGGTGAATAAAGCCAACAAAATTTGAAGCGCGAGGGAAAAGCTAAAGCCGGCACAACAGATGGGTTTTGCAAAATATCTATATATATAAGGTAAACGATTATCCAATTCGCTTTGTTCTATTGTTCTCTATTGCGAATTTAACAATCAAGACAATAGGAAGACAAAGGGAGCATCCGATGTGCTGACAAAGGGAGCATTCGATGTATAACCTTGTTTATTCACTTTTTGATTGGTTCTAAAAACAATAGCTTTGGGGCTCACCAGGGCTCACGATGTCATGCGCTACGGCCCTATTGTTTCTTGTACTTGTTCTCAATAGCCACTCTAATTTGCATATTACGTCACTGAAGTAAATCGTAAATGCATATGCGATGTGGAGCCTTTTGGGGATTCCTTGACGCTCACAACTTTCCATGTCGTGTCCCAAGCAAGTGACGAGCAAATGGCTGCCAAGAGCTGCCCAGATGATCATTGCTACTTCGGCCTTTTTAGCAGGCCTAACTCAGATGAGAGCATTGTCGGGTCCGAAGAAATTCGTAAACGTTGCAGATTAAAGGTAATGTTAGCCAACATTTTCATAGCTACACGCCTCTCAATCCTGAATGATTCGAATCCTCATTTGCTTAGCTTAGGCCCCATGCTATCTTATTGCTCGGAGCCTCATTTGATTGTCCTTATGACATGGTGGGGCCTCAAAGCAGTGGTGGCGCCAGGGGAGGGCTAGAGTGGGTTACAGCCCCCTGTCGGAAGCCACTAACCCCCCTGTCGGAGGAAATTTTGGGTTTCCGTTGGAGGAAATTTGGCAAAATGATGTACAAAAACTACATTTTTAGCCATTTCAGCCTCCCTATCTGAAGCTCCTACCCCTCCGTCGGAAGATTTCTGGCGCAACCCCTGCCTCAAAGTAGATCCATCCCTAAAATTTCAAGAAGTATTTGCAACACAGGTTGCTCCTGGAAATTTCAAACAAAGCTGTACATGGTATGGTATCATAAAATTTTTCTAAAATTGTTTTACCAAAAATGCATAATGCAATGGTGAGTAAAAGAAATTGAAGGTGTAAGCTGCAAGTAAACTTTTCAAGGCTGTAAGAGTAAACAAAGATCCTCTTTCATTAGATGCAAGGACATATTGTCGTAGCTGTAAGCGGAAGCTGCAAAAAGTTGTACAGCTCATTAATGGAAGCTTTCCAACCTGGCCTGAAGCAACCTGAGCAGTATTACAACTCGCCAAATTTTAAGGGTATCTACAGGGTGTCTCAAAAAATTGTTCGACGTTTGATGAAATACTAAAAAATAACGATACGCTGAATGGACCTTTGGTCAAGTCACCCTTGTCCTGAGATTTTAAATCAATTTTTGACACAAGAATCTTGCAAATCCGATAAAAATTCATGGGGTTAGAAGCTATTGAAGTTCAAGTTTGAGCAAAAGCTGAAACCAGATGCCTCGAAATGGCATTTTTGGTAAAAGTCCCATAGGCCGTCGTTTCTGTTATTTCTCAATTGGTTCAGGGCGAACAAAGTGGGATTCAAACAGGTATTCGATAACCTAACTGTCAAGCATATGGATGCTTTGAGGAGACAGATTCAGTCTCTCGCCGATTTTGTTTTGAACCACTGTTTTTGGACCTATGCAATGTTAAGGAATTTTGAGAATGATCGCAAGAAATAATTTACTTTAGAAGTCGTATTTGGTTTGCCCTGATATCAACGAAAGGTATGACATTAGATAAGCTTCTCTCACCCCCGTCTTTGAGCTTTTTGCAATATAAGTAATCTGGGGGGTCTCTGGTTTCAGCAATCTCGCATTTTTGACCTTCGAGAGCTCGTAACTCAGTGAATTTTCAACCGATTTGGACGATTTCAGTCTCTAAAATTATTTCATAATCTAGGGTTATTAGAACAGGGTTATTTTTCCATGAGCCTGTTCATGTTGTCCTTATTTTTTAATATTTAATGAAACGTCGAACAATTTTTTTGAAACACCCTGTAATTCCTACCCTTTTTAGTATAACCACCACTTATAAGAAAAAGTTTGTTTCATATTCTAAAGATTAAGATGAGATTGTTTAAAGCAAAATAGTATTTTGATGGCAAAAGAATTATGTGGGGTATTGCAATTAGATTGCAAACATCTTGATTCTACAAATATGGTACAGCTGATAAACAAAAAGTTATCATGGAGACGGGATGTGTGGTGGCTATCAGGAGATCATAGGTCCACTTTCATTATCAATTTCTACACATGCGATCTTGGCAGTCTAATGTGAATGCGCAATTTGCAATTTACGCCATATGTAATGTAACAATGTATTGTGCTTCTCGATGATGGAAATGAAAATTGGTGTCAAAAGTCATGCCCCATACAGTGCTTCCTTTCATTCATTGTTGAAATTTATGGAACAAATATTTCAAGATCAGTCTAACAAGAACATGTTGCAAAGGTTTACATGCTTTATACCCTGCGTATTTAGAATTTACTTTTTACATTTCCTTTAGGTTCCAGGAGACCAGATTTGAAATGCATGCATGATTTGGCCTCTGTGTAGTGGTGAGTGAAAGAAAGTGAAAGATGCAAGCGCAAGTAAAGTTTAAAGGCTATGAGGGTAAAAATAAATCCTTATTAGATGCAAAGAACCTTTTGTTGTAGCTGCAAGCTGCGAGCTGCAAAAGTTGTACACCTTATGAATGCAAGTTTTCTAAGCTGGCCAGCAGAGCAGACTGTTACCAACCTGCCAAGGTTTCAGGGCACCTAATTTCTAGACTCTTTGTTGTGAGAAAACTTTAAGGAACAGTGGGTTCTATTTTTCGAAAGATGAACATAGGATCATTTAATGCAAAGTAAGGTATTTTGGTGACAAAAGCATTATGTGGGGTTTATTGCTAGACTTATGCCTTTTCGTCCCTTGTTTCCCTGCGTTCTCAGATTTGCTGATATCACTTGGTCAATAGGGACTCATGATATTACGCTTATATAGTGGGCTCACTTTTTCAAAATGGCCTAAACAGGTGGGAGTTCTCGTACACTCAACAAAATCGCTTCAAAATCTGGTTTAAAGAGCTCGAACATTGAAAAGGAAACTTTTAGTACAAAGAATGATGTTGTCTTGACTTACGAAACGCAAAATGCATACCTTTCAGACAGTAATCTTCCTCTGTAAAAGCAAAATAGATCCATCGAAGCTGCGAGAACTCCAGGCTTCTTCAACCGTTCTTTAAGAGCAAGAACAACAACATTCTGAATAGCGGCCCCTGATTGGTTAAAAACTGAATTCTAGCGATTTGATTGGTGAATACGGAACCACCCTACGCGGGCCAAAAGTGGGCCCACTATTTAAGAGTAATGTTATTAGTCCCTCTTGACCAAGGAACGCAGGGAAACAAGGCACGAGAAGGCATCAGTCTAGCTTATTGCTATTGAATTAGCAAGATTTTGATATTGAAAATAAGGTGGAGATGATAAACAAGCAATTATCACTGAGAAGGGGTGTTTCTTGGTCATATAATCATACTTGGATGCAGATCTTGGCCATGTGATGGGAGTGCACAACTGCACCGCATATTGATTGCAGTCATAAGTCAAAAACAATGTACTGTATTTTTCTTTGATCCATTGTTAAAATTTATGTAACAATTATTTCAGGATCAGCCTGACAAAAATATGCTGTGAAGAAGTTCTACTGATAAACTGAAAATGATACACAGTCAAGAACTCACTGCATTTCATTTATTGTTACAATATTATGAAACAAATATATTCAGGTCAAGAATGAACAAAAATGATGCGAGGTGTAAGCTTTTAGTACCAGCCACAAGCACATTGATCAACTTGATTGTCAAAAATTCTTTGAATTCTTAACATTTTTCAAGAATCCTTCACTTTCTGAAGGATTTCTCGAGTTAAATGAAAGACTTGCTTGAATTTTTCACAGGAATTCACAGGACATTAAGAATATTCATAAAAATTCTCTCAAGGCAAAAGAATTATGATACTGCACATCTACCTACGGTCTTTCTTTTGTAAAATTTAAAGAACTGGACAGTTCTGTGCATCACAAAGAGGTTTCTTTTATGCCTGGTGCAGCAAAATGAAATCAATGAAAGTAATCTGTTGTATCGAACTGTTCAAATCCAAACAAAAACAAAGCAAAGATGTTATGTAAGCTGATTTTGTTGTGGTTCGGAAAAATTTCTAGCCAGGCAGTAATGGGCTCATACTACAATGGATTACTTTGTCAAAATGCAAACAATTGTTCACTTGGCCAAATGCGCAGTCTTTCTATTTTCTTGTTCTTTCGACTTACACCACAGAAAGACTGCATGCAAGCTAGCGCAGGCCTGACATTGCTGATGTTCATATGCTGATAGACAGTTGAGGTGAATCACAGCCATTTTTGGGTGTGAAATATGGCAAGGAAATATTGTTGCTTTGTGAATGAACTTAAGAACATGAAAATAATTTTACGAACAGAAGTGGCTGTTACAATCAACCTGCTCAACAACAGACTGCATAAATCGTTCCAGCACTTTGATGGGTGCATAACAAGAAGTTTTAGCATTCTATCCTTAACTGCAACTACTTATTGTACATTCAAGGTGGATTATCAGATATTCTTTGAAAGCTCTCCGCATGTGCTAGGAATGTTGAAGCGCGAGCGAAGCGAGCGCTTAGCTTCCCATTTTTCATTTTTCCATTTCAAGGGAGGTCCGTAGTCAACTTCATTCACCTCAATATCAACAATTTATTTTACACAAACTATTCATTGGCAAAAGTACTCCCCTGAGCATCAACACACTTTGCATCATCCAATCATTCCTTGAAAAGAATTTGTTTGCTTCAATTGATCAACCATGGATGGGTCTACCATAGGTTGAGGATTACAAATCCTGGAGGCAGCCTTCCCGGACAGGCTAATGCTCAAGGGAGTACTTTGACCGATGAATGGTATGCGTAAAATAGATTGTGGATATTGAGGTGAATGACTGTGCTTCAAGAATCTGCTTAGGCCAAAACGTCAAAGCTCTGGTTTAGAGATGGAGGCAACTTTGTCCTTTGAACAATAATACCTTCACTTTCAAAGCACCAATATCAACAAAAGAGGTATCTCTGTTCAAGTCAACTATCGAGGTATGCTTTAAAACTAATTTTGGATTGATTCACGCTATATTCTTATCGCTATGATCGACCAAATCTGTATACTTTCTTTTGGGACACCCGGTAGAAGAGTAAGTTTGGCGGGGCGGGGGAATGGGGTGGGGTCGATATCAACGAGCGACATCCTGTTACAAATTCTAGATACTCCATAAATTCTTACCAGGTACATAACGCTAAAATCCTTACTGGATGCCTCGCCAAAACATGCGATGATCATACAATTTCACGCTACTCATTTAATGACATCGCCGCTTTCGAATCCCTGACGAAAACTTGATCGCTGGAGGTGAATTTTCAAGCACCCTTACCAAAATTAAAGTGGGTGCTAAGTTGCTTCAGTTATATTCAATCTTTTTATAATTCAATTTCAGGGATGTCTGTCTAGAGTTCTCTATATGTTTAGGTACACAGCTCATTTGGGGCGGAGATGCGTTCATTTTCCAGTCGAAGAACATTGACCTTCGTTGAAATGTCGATAGAAATCATTACAAAAGAAATATAAAGATAAAGGTTTCAGCGATTATGCATACAAAACGTCACAGAGAAACAAGCAATAACGCAAACTCGGTCACTCCTATTATATCTATTGAGGTACTGATGTTGTTATCGCATGGTGGAGAATATGTTCATGTAACATATATTTGCACTAAATTGTTACACTGGGTAGTTGCCTCCTTTGTGGGTCAAATAATGGCTCAATCCCCCTGCGGGGTCACTTCAATGTGCATATGCATATCACGTGAGTTCATAAAGTATCTGAGAAAGGGTATTCCAGAACAAAGCATACAAGGCCATAGTTTCTTAAAAGTAGGGAGGCTGAAACATTGGCTGAAAAACGCAGCTTTATTATGAACTTTAGTATCAATACCACGACGAACATTTTGAGGATCATCCCAGAAGAAACAAACAAATCAGTGTAGAGTCGACATTCCAATTATTTATGAGACAAATCCATCTTATAAGGTATACAAATCATATTGATTCGACTAGACCATGATTTTTACGGACGGTGTGAGACAGCTTGTCTCATCCTCAGCTGAATAGAAAAATCAGCGTAAGAGATTCTAAAAATTACAAATTATTCGCAAGTAATGCATAATTAAATGATCAATCGTACGATTTCTAAATAAGGAGAGGCTATTGAAGGTACTAAATGAATAATGAGAAAATCTAGTGACATTTAAAAAAGGTACAATGGTAGAGAAGAATTTTGCTGATTAAGTGTCGGTCGGTCCCTCAGGATCAGCAAGCTCTCGTGTATCAGTAAATCAAAATTGTTGTTGGCTTTGCCTAAAATGCAAAAAATCTTCAAAGGATACGGCACGACCAGTTTCATTGCTGAGTACGGAAGCTTTTTCATGGAAGTTCAGAAGATTCCAAAACAAGGTTATCAATGGTATTTTGGAAAATTACAAAACAAGAGACTCGCAAATAAAAAGATTGGATGAAACCAAACTAAGCAATCGTCATCATCAAGTCAAAATAATAGCTAAGGGTGGATCTAGAATTAGGCAACGCAGCAAGTCGGAAAATCTGATAGCCACATTATCGTGGTTCACGCAGGAACTAACGACATAAAGAGTAGCAATCCAGAAGCGCTGATTAATGATATCATCAACACATTGAAAAAATCCAAGAAAGCAATCCATCATCACAAATAGCATATTCGTCGATGTTTCGCAGAATTGACAAGAAAGACTCAACCCCTAACAGAAAGGTAGCGGAGGTAAAGAAGATTCTCGAAGAAAAGCTACATCTCCATGGTTTTGATTTCTTCAGAAACGCGATCATTCTTTTCTGCAACCTTTGGAAAGACGGACTCCACAGTAACGATGGCGGAATTAGAAAATTTGCTGGTAATTTAAGTAGTTATTTAGATGCTGCTAGGATTCAGACAGCTTAGGAAATACATTCAAGAAAAACTCTAAAAGTACAAAATCCCACTTCTACAAATAACCCCACTGAAACTAGAAAGAGAAATGGTCTTAAAGGCAGTCTGTCCCCTATTGTTCTGATCTTAGCAACGGCTTTATTTACCTTATTTACGCTGGAGCTAAATTCATGCATCATTGAGTCCCTATGGCCTTGATTTCTTTGGATAAAGCGAATTAGCACCTCCCTCTCGAGTGTACAATAGAGATCTTTATCAAGTTTATTTTCATTCTTCGAGCGGAACAGACTGCCTTTAAGATAGCTTCCTACAATATTGTTTCTTTTAGGAAATATAAGGTTGAACTTTCCTTGATGCTCACTGAAAATAAAATTAATATCATTGGGCTAAATGAAACTCGGCTCAACCAAACTATTAACGATCTAGAAATCCAAATCGGTGGGTATCAAACTTTTAGAAACGACAGAAAAATAGATGGCGGAGGGAAAGCTTTTTATTTAAAGGACAGCTTTACAGACGTAAAAGTAAAGTTAAAATGCGATGAGCTTGAGCTCCTTTGTTTAGAAATAACCCCGCGCAATGCAAAAAGCACCTTATTATATTATGAAGCTGGTAGACCACCGACACCAGACACAGATAAAATAGCTTTTGTTAGCTTCAGGGAAATTCTAAGGCAGCTCGTAAGGAAAGATATGGAAATAATTTTGTGCGGAGATACCAACTGTGACTTTAAGGATCCCAAAAATTACAACACTAAGCTGTTCAAACAACTTTACAATGAGTATCAACTTGAGCAACTGACAAAGGATCACACAAGGGTTGCTGTAAGAACTACTAAAGACAATGAACACCATACCAGTAAGACCCTTATTGACATATATCATATCATATCATATCATAAATGTTTAGGCACGATGCCCTATCAGCTACTACAAAGTATAATAAAAAATTAATGATAGAAATTTAAAAACCCTAAAAGGCTGCTCTTCCTAGGGGTCGTGCTTTAATTGCCGCCAAGGTAGATGAATGCATCCAGATCCCCACGGCCCCGCAACACCCAGAGGGACGGCACCCCACAGGCCCCAACCCGGCCTAGAATAGACCAAATCAGGACCAACCGGGCACCACCCCCCAAAGCATCACGAGGCCCCAGGGACCCGGACGCACTCACCCACCTTAGCTCCTTAGGAGTTGCTTAACTTCCTTTTTGAAGCAATTTAGAGCGGGTAAGTCTCTGTACTGTTGCGGGATCTCGTTCCATATCGAGGCTCCGGTAAATTGGAAACTCTTTTTGGTAAATTCCAATCGAGGTTTAGGCAAATGGAGATTTTGGCTATTCCTTGTTGAATAGCTTGAAATTTGGGACCTCCGCATAAATTTATTTTGCAAATTGTCCGGACAGTTTCCATGAAGGATCTTGTGCGTCATAACTAACCTGTCGTACCTTATTAATTCTTTAACAGGCAACCAGTCACAGACCCATCCATCCTTGTATTTTGCATTTTCAATCAGAAAATTTGCTCTTGACTGTAATCTTTGGAGAGCACTGAGCTTCGTATCAGAAATGCATCCCCATAATATGTTACCATACCTTAAGTGGCTCTCGATCAAAGCTCTATAAACTGCAGCTAGCTTTGACTGAGGTAGAATATCTTTCAGCTTCCGAATTGCAGAGAGACCACTTTTGACCTTAGTTTTAACTGTTTTATATTGATTTTTCCAGCTCAGATTTTCGTCTATATTGAGACCAAGATACTTTGTTTTGGTAACCCTATTTATTTTCTTATGATCGACCTCAATCTCTCTGAGCTCATTTAGGATATTATGCTGCCTTGAGTGGCCTATGACCATAAATTCGCTTTTGTCTGCGTTCAAACTTAGTTTATTTAGCCGCATCCATTCCGCGATATTAGTCATCTCATCATTTATATTCCTAAGCAGAGAATCGCTGTCAGCAGAAGAACAAGTAATGCTTGTATCGTCAGCGTACATGTTGGGAGTTGCCCCCTGTAAACAGCGTTCGAAATCGTTAACGTATATGATGAAAAGAAGGGGCCCCAAGCACGACCCCTGAGGAATGCCACAGTTTACGCTTTTTGTGGATGAATTTTGCCCATCAACACGACAGAATTGTTCTCTGTTTCTAAGGTATGATGTGAACCAGCAATGCGTTCATTCATTTCACATATTTAAGGAGGGTAGCCCTTCAGCAATGCTGATTTTCAAGGGGCCCTCCATTACAAAACTTACAAAATTAAATACTTTTATAACCTAAACTAATACAATGCAATTTCTAATACAATAATGAAAACCCTATGATCTAAAATAAATATTTACAATAAAAGAAAATCCATATGGCAAACACAGTATTAAAAGCTAGCTTTCCCTATATACATTGTTTAAATCTATTGAGGGAGGATGCTAGCTTACTTTCAGCTGAGAGGCCATTCCAAGACTTGGCAATTCTAAACGAAAAACATTTCTGTCCATTTTTTGAGTTTTTCTTTGGTAACCTTAGGTCAGTTGCTGTATTCCTAAGATTCCTAGAGGTCAGCTGGGATGTTTTTGTGAAAAGATTACA
This sequence comes from Aurelia sp. 3 sensu Dawson et al. (2005), assembly GCA_964020215.1. NCBI lineage: Eukaryota > Metazoa > Cnidaria > Scyphozoa > Semaeostomeae > Ulmaridae > Aurelia > Aurelia sp. 3 sensu Dawson et al. (2005). The sequence goes on from OZ026572.1 coordinate 16,097,632, forward strand.
CATGTATTGTGGAGCCAGCTCGTGAAGAGATTTGAAGACCATGATATTAGACTCACTAGCAATTAGTTCATCTATGGTCTTCCAGCCAAGCCTTTTGATAAGTGGCTGGCCCGGGGTATCAAAGCCGCTGCCAGTTACAATACGGGCAGCACGGTTTTGTAATTTTTGCAACTGGTTGATCTCAGTCGCACCACAGCAACCCCAGACTGAACAACAGTAGCGGAAGTGTGGCTCCACGATACCTGTGTACATGGTCCTAAGAGTTTCTTCTGGCAGAAAGGATTTTGCATGCTTCAAAAAATCAATCGCTCTTGAGACCTTGGACGAAACTGTCTTAACGTGTTCCTTCCAATCCAAGGAGTTGTCTATCTGCAAACCAAGATATTTGGTTTTTTGAACAACTTCAAGCTCATTATCCCGAATATTCAACTTCAAAGATTCGCTCTTATTTTTCAGAGCTTTATGCTTTGGTTTTGTGGAAATAAGCATGGAATGAGTTTTCATCACATTAAGTGAAAGTTTGTTGCCTTTTAGCCATTTTTCAACCTGCGTAGGGTCGCCATTGATGGCCTCATTTAGCTGATTGATATCTCTGGATTGATGGCAAAGGCTCGTGTCATCAGCATACATGGACACATTTGAATTTCGGACACCTCGTGGGAGGTCATTGATGTAAATGAGGAATAAAAGAGGTCCAAGGCATGAGCCTTGCGGCACACCAACATTTATTTCCTCGATTGACGAGTCAACACCATTGACCCTAGAAAATTGCTTCCGGTTAGAAAGGTAGGATTTGAACCATGCTAATTCCCGCTGCTGAATACCATAGTACTCTAGCTTTTTGCAAAGAATGTCATGGTCAACTGTGTCAAATGCCTTTTTCAAGTCGATGAACACCAGTCCCACGAGCTTTCCGAGGTCCAACCCGTTGTACCAGTCATCAGTGTTTTTAAGCAAACATGTCACAGTAGAATGAAGGCGTAAAAACCCAGACTGGTCAGGAGAAAAGTAACCATTATCATTCATGTGTTGGTATAATTGGTTTGTGACAAGTTTTTCAAAGAGCCTTGAGATGACAGGCAAAACTGAAATTGGGCGATAGTTCGACTTTTCAGCCTTATCGCCCTCCTTAAAAGTTGGTGTAACTCTAGCCAATTTCCACGAATCTGGAAATTGGCTCGTTACAAGTGATGTATTAAACAAACATGCCAAAGAGTTCTCAATAAAAGGTAAGGCTAGTTTTAAGAAATAGCAGGAGATGCTGTCCTTCCCAAAGCTCTTTGAAGTTTTCATCTTGGCAATTGCCTCTCTAATTTCCTTCACTTCAATGGCCCTAAATTGAAACCTAACACTGCTATCAACGTTGTCTCAATGACTCCAAGGGCAGACAACTTCGATAGCAAAATATCATGGTCGACTGTGTCGAAAGCTTTTTTCAAGTCCAAAAATACGCTCACATTTAGTTTGCGTTCATCAATATTTTTGTACCAGGTTTCCGTGATATTAAGCATCGAGGTTATCGTGCTGTGCAATTTCCGAAAAAGCAAATTGATTTTTCGAGAGTGAATCATTTGTCTTACAAAAATCATAGAGCTGGTCATGCACCAACTTCTCAAGTAACCGAGAGAGAACAGAGAGAACTGATATCGGCCTGTAATTTGATAAGTTGGACGTTTGGCCAGACTTGTATATTGGGGTAACCCGCGCTAGTTTCCATATGTCAGGAAAGATCCCTGTCTCGAGAGACGCGTTGAATATCATTGCCAACGGTTGGCAAATATATTCAATTGCATCTTTCAGAAGTTTCGTGGGAATGTTGTCTGGCCCAGGCGATTTTGAGTTTTTTAGACCTATGACGGCTTTCCTGACATAGCTAGCTTCAACCTGTTTGAATTGGAATTTCGGTGAGTCTTCGTTATTTTCCTCCAAATATTTCAAAGGGTTGTCGTCTGGCTTTTGCTCAATATTACTTGCAAGTTTTGGACCTATAGTTACAAAATGCTCATTAAATGCTTCAGCGACTTTGTTTGGACGGTCCAGTCTTTGGCCTTGGAAATTCACAGCAGAGAAAGAAGATGGAGAGTCCTTATTTAATACTTTGTTTATTGCCCTCCACATCTCCTTGGGGTCATTGGAGTTTTCTTCAATTATTGCGTGATAATATTGCTGGACACAGTTGCGTAGTTCATACGTTACTTTATTACGCAATGCTTTATATCGGGGCCAAAGAGTGCTATCGATTGTAGCTCTTGTCTTAAGTTGGTCACGCTCCCTCATCAGCTGCTTTACTTTTGGTGTAATCCAGGGAGTAGATTTCTTGGAAATTCTCCTACGCTTTAAGGGAGCGTGGACATCCAGAACAGAGCTGAAAATACAAGAAAAGGTATCCGCCATACGAGCAGGGTCATTGGTACAGCCATCACCATTTCTAAACGAATGAACCAAAGTATATTCTTAGTTCTGGGATGTTAAAATCGGGATGGTAGATCACTATATGATATATGCCATACGGAAAGTGAACGCATGGAGGATTAGGTCCAAAAAATCAAGAATTATTGAAAGATGAAGTTTAAGAATTTACGAAACAGAAAAATTCTTAAACGACCTAAAAGAAGTGAATTGGGAGCTAGTGCTATCTCCGTTCTCTGTAACACCAAACCTAATGGTTGATGAATTCCACGAGAATTTTGATGGCTCACTAAATGCACATGCACCAATTAAGAGAAAAAATTAGAAATCAACCTGCACCGTGGATTAAACCACAAATAAAAAGACTTATGGAAAAGAGGGATAGGGCCAAGAAGATGTCTATAAAAACCCAAACTTCTCAGATCTTATAAATCTTTGCGAAAATGGGTGAAAACACTATTAGATCCTCAATAAGATTACACTACCAATATTTGATCTATGAAAATAAGGACAATCCAAAAAACATGTGGAGAACCATAAAGAAGGTGCTAGACTAGTAACTTGTAAATTACAAACATGCGGTCGGGTAGTATTTTTGGATACAAAATGACTTTGAATCAGAAAAAATCGTCCCCAAAAGTGTAGACTTGCCCTAAGTCTTTCAGTTAGACTTATTACATATGATGAAGGAAACTCGTGGCAAGTCTGCCAAAAGTGCTGTTTTACTGCGGGGGGGGGAGGCTCTTTCAACAAGATTGCTTCTGCGGAGGATTTGAAATAATGGAAGAAACATTTGAAAGAAGCATAGAATTTGGCTTTTGGTGCTTTGACCTCACAACCATGGAAATGAATTACATTGTTAATCGAATTTGTTTTCATTGACTTGCGTTGAAAGGAAGGAATGAGTAAGAGGAAGTTGATTTTAGGATGCATCTCGAAGCAAGTTTACCAAGTTTTTGTGACTTTGAAGTGCCTGGAAATTCAAAGGTGGACTTCTTGAGCTTTTACCATGTTCTACAGAGAGAATGTTAAAGTTCCCTTGACGTAACAAACTCTTTTGGTGGAGAGTTTGCTAACCCATGTGGAATTTAGCTCTGATCCTGCGGTACTGAAACTTATAAGAGAGATGTTTTGGTTTCTTATGCTATCCACTGGTGTCGAGCACAGCTTCGTATCTCTGTAAGTTTAGGATCTTTCTTGTTGTTTACCAGGTCTCATAAAAGCTTTCACCTTCCACGCCGGCAATTTCCAGGTATTTGTTCGTAACTTGAAATGAAATTTCAAACTCCAGCCCCTTTCCAACTTCACTGCAATTTTTCCTTGGTCAGTCGCAGTCGCTGTGTCGCTCGATTGTTGGTTATTCTTTTCTACGAGTCAGCCAATAAAAACCCTACCATAAAAACAATGAAAACAATATACAATAAAAACAATAAACAAACAATAAAACAACAAACAACAACAACAACAACAACAACAAAAAACAAACAATAAAAACAACCCTACCCTTCAATAAAAACACCATTGTTAAATGATAATGTATTCATTCTTCCTTTCAACCAATCACATAAAGTCTTCGCATGTGACTGCCATTGTTTTAACAATAGACTAATTAGCAAGGTATGCGCTCAAATCTCAAATTCACTCAGCTACGCACAGATTAGTAAGCGCCCTTCGGCCGCAATAAGGCCCCTAGCTCAACAACAATCATGCAAGTCAGGGATGGCAGCAAAACAGTTTCTGATTCGAAACAAATTGCCAAATGCCCCAAACAGCCACTTGCTAGTAGATTTGATGGTAAACTTGGCGATGCACTGGTTCCGCACAGCCTAAATAGGCAGTACCTTTCGTTCTAAATTTTATAACGTCGGCTGTGTGTAGGCCAGATGCTAATCTACATAATCGGATTATTTAGAATACAGGGTACAATAGACAGTCCAATATTCCAGCATATGTCAAGTTTTCGCTTGTGTTTTGGTCCCCAAAGGCCGCCGCTGCGCCACAGACGGACAACATCAGATCAGTGAACAAGATTCAGACACATATGGAAGGAATGGCCTAACGTTAAGATGGCCCCGAGAAAGCGCTTTAAGCAATGTAAGCGTACGGTCAGAATTTCATATTTTCATATTTCATATTCAATTCTTTTAAGGAGGGTTGCCCTTCAACAAGTTGGTTTTCAAGGGGCCCTCCGATAAAAACATTAATTACAACATGATATAAAAGGAAAAAAGCTATTAATTAAATTAAACTATAAAACCTTATTTACAATATCTAAAACTTATATACAAAAATGTTCAAAATTTACAGTAAAAGTGAAAGGAAAAAGTGGCTAAATAGTGTCTATTTCTAAATAGTTTTTTTGAAACTATACAGAGAGGTTGCCTGCTTTGACTCAGCTGATAGGCTATTCCATAGTTTAGCACCTCTACAAGAGAAACATTTCTGGCCATTTGTTGACCTTTTCATCGGTAACCTCAAGTCGGTCCCCGTATTACGAAGACTATTTGATGCGCAGAGTGAATTTCGGGTGAACAGGTCACGCAGCTATTGTGGAGCCAGCTCATTCAGGTACTTGAAGACCAATGTCTTAGATTCACTGGAAATCAGTTGGTCAACGGTCTTCCATCCCAGTCCTTCGATTAAACGTCTGCTTGGGGCATCGAAGCTGCTATTCGTTATTATCCTAGCAGCACGCTTTTGAAGTTTTCGTAGCTGATTAATTTCACTTGAACCAGCGCAGCCCCAGACAAGATAGGGGAAATTTGCATTTAGGTGTCATGGCCGCCAGATCCAATGCGCGCGCACTCTGCCGCGAATTTTGCATGAGGTTCGAAATCTTCGAAAAAAGGTAGTAACATCAAGGCATAAATCGCAAAATAAAGTAAAATGACTCGGAATATGCAGTCAATATTCTTTAAAAATGATGACAGTATCAAGATCTATTGGGATTGTCACAGAAAACTGTTGGGTTTTAAATCTGAGTGAATGTCTTTGAGGAGAAAATGAAGTTAGGCCCATGTGTTGATGAACAAAGGCAAGTACAATAATTCATGAAGTTAGGTCAAATACAAATCTTGCCGCACAACTTCCTTCCTATGGGTTTGTAGAGGAAATTCTGGGCTTTCATCTGATATAAAGGGGTACTTTGGCAAAATTGCGGTTCACAAGTTACAAGGATTTGAAAATTGTGCTTTTTGAGAATTCTGCAAGAATGCTAAGAATTTCCTATTTCCAGACCCATTTGAGAACTAGTTGAAAAATAAACTTTTAGTTTAGAAAACAGGCTTGCCGCACAACTTCCTTCGTATGGGTTTGTAGAGGAAATTATGGGCTTTCATCTGCTATAAAGGGGTACTTTGGCAAAATTGAGGTTCACTAGTTACAAGGATGTGAAAATTGTGCTTTTGAGAATTCTGCAAGAATGCTAAGAATTTCCTATTTCTAGACCCCTTTGAGAACTAGTTGAAAAATAAATTTTTCGTTCAGAAAATAGGCTTGCCGAACAACTTCCTTTGTGTGGGTTTGTGGAGAAAATTCTGGGCTTTCATCTGATATAAAGGGGTACTTTGGCAAAATTGCGGTTCACTAGTTACAAGGATTTGAAAATTGTGCTTTTGAGAATTCTGCAAGAATGCTAAGAATTTCCTATTTCCAGACCCCTTTGAGAACTAGTTGAAAAATAAATTTTTCTTTCAGAAAATAGGCTTGCCGAACAACTTCCTTTACATGGGTTTGTAGAGGAAATTCTGGGCTTTCATCTGATATAAAGGGGTACTTTGGCAAAATTGCGGTTCACTAGTTACAAGGATTTGAAAATTGTGCTTTTTGAGAATTCTGCAAGAATGCTAAGAATTTCCTATTTCCAGAACCCTTTGAGAACTAGCTGAAAAATAAATGTTTAGTTTAGAAAACAGGCTTGCCGCACAACTTCCTTCATATGGGTTTGTAGAGGAAATTCTGGGCTTTCATCTGATATAAAGGGGTACTTTGGCAAAATTGAGGTTCACTAGTTAAAAGGATTTGAAAATTGTGCTTTTTGAGAATCCTGCAAGAATGCTAAGAATTTCCTATTTCTAGACTCCTTTGAGAATTAGTTGAAAAATAAATTTCTAGTTCAGAAAATAGGCTTGCCGCACAACTTCATTCAGATGGGTTTGTAGAGGAAATTATGGGCTTCCATCTGATATAAAGGGGTACTTTGGCAAAATTGCGGTTCACTAGTTACGAGGATTTGAAGATTGTGCTTTTTGAGAATTCTGCAAGAATGCGAAGAATTTCCTATTTCCAGACCCCTTTGAGAACTAGTTGAAAAATAAATTTTTAGTTCAGAAAATAGGCTTGCCGCACAACTTCCTTCATATGGGTTTGTAGAGGAAATTATGGGCTTTCCTCTGATATAAAGGGGTACTTTGGTAAAATTGCAGTTCACTAGTTAGAAGGATTCGAAAATTGTGCTTTTTGAGAATTCTCCAAGAATTTCATGTTTTACACCCCATTGAAAAGTATCCTGACAAATGAAATTTAGGTTAAGAGGGATCCAGGGTAAGCATAGGTGGATCTGGCAACTCCTGGTCAGATCCTTCCCTGTCAGATATCAGTAATTCCTTGTGAATCAAGGCTTACAGTTTTTGCATCACTTTGCATCAGGTTTTGCATTACTGCAAGGCTAATGTGTACTTGATTCTTTAAAAATCAGGTTCAGTTGTGAAAAAGGATGTTGACTGAATTACCATGTTTTACCATGTTTTGACAATAAAATGACCAGGTTTTGATCATGTTTGGGTTTGAAATTTGTAGTTGACCCATAGTCAAGACATGGTCAAATATTTTGATGGCAGGCTATCCATCCATGGTCTGATTTTGCTGCTACAGTATATAGAGCATAAATGACAAAGTATGATCAACAATTTCAAAACGAGCATGCTGAATGACAATCAGGCACATAAAACTAATGCACTGCAAAATATAATAAAATGTTAAAAAATTTTGACCTGAAAAATATGAATAAAATCCTGCCCTGCTTGAGGAAAGATGACTATAAACAAAGGTGGTCAACCTACTGTACTCATTACACAGCAAAACTTGGCCAGGACATTTGACCATGTCCATGATTTAATGATTTAATGATTTAATGATTTAATGATTTAATGATTTAATGATTTAATGCATTATTGTGTTGCTAATTAAGCACCAGGTGTGCCAAAATGAACTTTATGTTTTCAGAATAAACAATCAAACTTTCTAATTTGAATTCAGTGTTTCATCTTTTTGAAATCAACAATTATCTACAATGGTACTACAAAGCAGACTCTACAAAGCTAGGTGCTATAAACAGGCCTGATCGTAAATGCTAGGACATGACATGACATATATCTTGAAATGAAATTATACAGTATTTAAAACTATAGAATCATCAAGCATAATTTAAAACTGTAAGATCATGAAACAACGTGTATAACACGGGAAATCATAATGATTTGCAACTGGCAGCAGTATCAACTTTAGCCCTATATTTATATACAGTTAGTAGTGTTACTTTAGATGTTCCTATTTTCATTGTTTCATGACAGAAGTGGTGCCAGCTCTGAAAAATCCAAACAAAGGGGGAGGGGACACGGGGGGAGGATTCTCGGCTAAATTTCGGACAGGGGTGTGCCGCCCACGGTTTCAAAATGGCACCGTTGGCTAGACCAATTTTTCTGAAAATGATACCCTTGGCTAGACTAATTTCTACATCAAAAGTGCCATGAGTTGGCATTTTCTAGGCAAAACTTGCCAAATTTTTGCATTCTAAGGACCAAAATTTGAAAGCGTTTGGGTTTCTTTACAGGAATTACCGAAGTTTGACATTTCTTTGACCAAAATTGCCAAAAAGTATACCCTTGCCCAGACTAACTGGGCGAAAATTGGCAAAAAGTATACCCTTGGCTAGACTAAATGGACTAAAATTCGCAAAAAGTATACCCTTGGCTAGACTAGGTTTGAAAAAGCATACCCTTGCGGGCGGCACATCCCCAGGTACCTTTGTTATGGAAGAACCCCCCCCCCCCGTGGGAGGGGATTTCGACATAATTTTTCAGTCTAAAGGTGCACCCAACTTATCCACATGAAATTGTTCTTTGAAAATTTTTGCCAAACTTTGGGATCTGGGAGAATAAGTCCCCTAATTCCCCATCCATGGTACCACATGTTTCATGGTAGTTTTTACACATGGAGGTACTGTACATGACTTGTGGATGGACAGGGATAAACCACCTCAAAGCTACTCAACTGCCAAAATGAGCCTGTGTGCCCATTTATATAATTAATTTTGGTGGAAACCATTTCGAATAAACCCACCCATCTCTGAGGATAATCTGCCAAACATGACCCTTGCTTTCAAAATTTTTGGCCCAAATGCCACCCACATGGGTTTACTTGCCCATAACCTCAACATGTCATACCGTATATATCCCCAGAGTTTTTGCTTTAATGGCTGACATCGTTGTGAAAGGGACCTCTTGCACAAGTGGACAGATACATTACAGCATGAGTTACGGGAATGTCCACAGACTCGATTGTTGATTGTTGATCTTGTGCATAGTCACAAGAGAGATCCATAGTCTGGAAGCTAAAACAATCACCCATTGTTTGGTTGTTGTGTTCACACGCTGATGATGAAACGCGCTATCACGTGACCGTGAGAGTGCATCGATTCACAACATGCGACAAGATCCTCGTAGTTACAGCGAAGGTTTTCCGTCTCGTCGTCACTTTCGATACATGCTTTGGTTTAGCTGAAAAGGATTTGTCGGAGCAAGATGAAACTATGAATTCTGAAGTAGATGATGGTGTGTTTGAGGTATATTTCAATTTAAGTTCTTTCCGTTTTCTGTCAAAATCGCACGACAGTTCATTAATGATGGAAGTGACTAAAATTAGGCCTTGCTTAGTTTATCGCCAGGAAACTTGTTCTGCTTTCCGTCTAAAACAAGATTACACCGGGAACAAATTTGTTATTTCTTATCATTAAATAACGACTATAACTCTACTCATGTAATATGTGTGTCAAACTCTCGCTTTATGTTGAAGATGAACAAGAAAAGGATGCATTTTCGTGCCCGATGTTGAGAGAAGTGCATACCATAAGTTGTGACCCTACGAATACCAAGTACGAGAAGCCCGAGGATGTTGGCGAAGATACTGCAAGAAGATATAACAGCAAAGATCCAAAAGCAGGTTAGTCCTGCACCCATTGCACTTCAAAGGAATGATTGCTAACTCAGTTGCAAAACTGACTGACGGCGGAGAAATGTTATCAAACTGACTTCAATCTGTGCTGCTAAAAGAACATGGATGGTGTGTTTTCTATGCACAAGAACACTGTACATTTGTCATCCAAGCATATGATAGAAGCAGCGAAACGTTTTCAACATTTTATAAATTTTTTTGTTGAGGAAGGAGGATTCCAAAGATTGAGCAAACATTCCTGTTCAGTCATCGGAATGTAGCTGGCAATTCATGTTTTGGCCTACAGTAAAACCCCGCAAACAAGAACATAATTTTCTAAAAAGCAGACTGGCTAGGTTCTTATAAATGAGATACTTATGACATTTTCAGGGTGTGGTTCTTGTGGCAAGGGCACTTCTGACTATGATGAATATATAGCTACAGTATATAGTATGTGTTAAGTAAACTTGAGGGTATAATGGCTGCATCTAAATATTAGAGCGTATGGTATTTTGTTGTTGACAAAGCAGTTTATGTTACATGACTTGATAAAACAATTTGCATGTCCCTGAAAAAAGATAGAGGTGTTCAGTTATCAATAGTTGGGAGTTTGTTTACACTGATATGATGAAATTTATTAACTAAGTGTACCATCTCATAAGAACATTGAAGCAAATCAGTCTGTTTCTGGTTCTTATCTTTGGGTGTCTTTTTCCACAAAATCAGTCTGCAAGTTCTTATTTTGCTATGTTCTTGTTTGCGGAGTTTTACTGTATTTATATCAAGCCCAAGCAAATTCAACTTTGCTAGCAAGCAAAATTTCCAATATACTGTAGCAATTCTAGCAGAGGAGGCTTGTGGCAAAGTAACTGATGGCGATGGTCATCTCAATTTTCTCTGATGTTTTGAAATGTTTCTTTTTGAAAAATCTTTTTGCCCCAAATTCAAGAACTGATAAAATGATGAACAGTGGAGATATGGTAGCAAAACTTCTTCAAAATTGTGACATTTTGACTTATTTTTCAAACAACTTAACATGACAGAACAGTTGCAACAATTATTTACTCTACACAGTATATCAGGCTCAGAGCTTTTTCATACAGGATGCTTGACATGGGAAAATAGTTGACAACAATCAAATGGGAGTGAACCCAGCTTTATTGTATGAATACATTCATTTTCCTTAAAGGGCAACTAAACAAAAAAATTTTATTGACTAATTTGAAAGAGAATGGTCTGAAATGTCGAAATGTGTGAAAGTTTTCTTTTCACCATTTACCATTTCAGCGTTATTGGGAGTTTTATAGCGCCCCACCTTGTTTCACGACCGCGTTTCTGGTAGACTGGGTACTAGCGACGTTGACGTCATGCTGGGAACCAGGCCGAAGGCTCACAAGGAAAATACTCGCCCGCCTGGTCATCTTCAGCAGTCAAGCCGGCAGTGTTTACTGGAAGTTCCTCCTTTGCCATTGGTTTTTACGACGAAATTTTCAGATTTAAGTTCATCAATATGCAGAAGCACTTTATCGTTTCTCGGGTTTTACGCTATGGAACTGGAGGAAGAAGTAGATCAAGCTTCGGGCAAGAGCAGAATCTGAATGGTAGGCTGACAACGGGCCTAAATCGTCTCGACCCAGCCGCAAATGATGTTACAGTATCCCGGTAAACAGAATCACGAGAGAGAGGAAGACTCTAGTTGTCCAGGAGGATGGGAGAAGTAGAACCACTTTCGACATTGTATGTATACCAGTACCGCGTAAAACAAACATTCTTCATATTTCTTCTATGATGCATCGTTTGCACTTTGGAGTCGCTGGTCATAAAAAATCAGAAAAATCAAGGTAAAATCTTGGACAAATAACATCGTTTTTTCCGAGGAGCTTTTTTCCGATATTCTCGATGATTTCATTTGGAATTGGAAAATGTTTGTGTATATATTTCCAAGACAAATTTTCTCTGTGTTGATTAGGCCTGCTAATAGTCATTACTGCATTTACATTTTTGTTGCATATATGGTAAGTGTTCTCTGAATGGTTATTTGTTTCTTTCTCACATTTTCTCTTTCTATTCTAGATACATATGCAAATTTACAAGGTTGATGCATGGCTACCTCAGTAACAGAAGGATGTTCAGCAGGTTGTGCATACCACCTCATGATGATGACCAAATGTTGCCCAGAATAGGATATGATGCCAAAGTTATTGCGCAGGAAGAAAACCAAGAAGAAATGTCATATTTATTATCATGACTTATACTTTTATCTTTTGTCTTAGGATCTCTCATGTAACAAAGAGTGAACAATGAAAAAACAGTTACATCCATATCTTAATGAGAATACACATGTTTTTATAAGAAACTAAGAATTTGGGCCAGTACTGAAAGTTTCTTAAAATTATCAGATTTTGAGTAGTGCCCAGAGTTTCTTGAGGGTTTCTAAAAGGCTTCAGAACAATCTTCATGTTCGCTACTATGCTGTCCTGGGCATTGAAAAAATGTTTATTGAAGCAATACCAATGTCTAGACATCAATCAAGTACCTTCTGAGTAACATGATACAGGAAGCAAGTGTAGATAGAATAAATATGTAAAGGATTTTCTCAATTTTCAGTAGTCTGAGAGCTGAGTTTCTTACAAGCACTTTCTTATAAAAAACATGTGTACACCATTTATTGATTTCATTTAGCAATCTTTGATTGCAGCATCATACGAAAGCGCAGACATTGTTCAAATTAACATTTTAGCTTGCCTTTGAATTCCTTGTTCTTGTTTAAAGATTTGACTCTTTCCTGCCCACCATACAAGAATTCTCATCATAGTTTAAACAGATTTTGAAGTGTTTGAATTTTCCAGAATTACTGCAATGTAATCTGTACAAGACCTGGACCTGAAGGGCCCAGGGGGTACTTGACATAGATTTGCACAGGGATGTGCCCACAAAAAATTTTTTGCATGGCTCCAGAATTTTTGCCTTCAAATGATACCTGATTCTAGAAAAAAACAGTGAAAAGTATACTCCAAAACACACAAATTTGACTAAATAATAACCCGATCTGACAAAATTTCCCCCTTTGACATGTTTTTCTGACAACTTGCTTCCAGAAAAATTGCCTTCTTTTGATACCCCATTCTAGAAAAGATAGGTGAAAATGATACCCTGAGAAACAGCACATCCTTGTTGGACACATATACCAAGTACTCCCCCCCCTCCAGGCTGAAGGGTCATACCACTTTACATGTTTTAGCAGTTCTTTTGAAGTTCATTCTTTTCCTTCATTATCACTTAGTACAAACCACTGGGGGAGGTTCACTACCAAACTTTGAAATTGGCTCTTTCTGGCAACAGTCCTTTCAAACTTTGGGCAAGGGTGTGCCAAGAACATTCTCATGATAGTTTTGGTGCCCAGACCAGTTTTGTGAAAATGAAATCCTTGGCTACAGCATATATACTAATGTTTAGACCAACAGTTCCAAAATTTGGCACCTGTGGACAAATTTCACCACATTTTATGGCCATCTCTAGAGCGAAATCACAAAAATTTATCATTTTTGAGACACAAACTACCAAAAGTTGGCCTTCGCTAGACCACAGCTACCAAGATGAGCTCCCTTTATGAAGTCAAAATTGTTATTAATGTCCCATCCACGAATAGAAGTTTGAAAAACATGCTCTTGGACCATGGCACCTGGCCCAACCTTTTGCCAGAGAATAAACTCCCCCTGTGGAACAAAACAGTTTCTTCCCTCCAGTTTTTGTGCCTTGGCTTGCAAATGTTCAACTGAAAAGGAGAGGAAATTTATGAGCGTTGCAAAAAGATTAAAACAATGTAGGAAAAAATTCTTCGGATAAATTGTTAAAACCGACTGTGCTTTAAATTTGCACACAAGTACTATTATTTGTTGAATTACTGCCTCATTGTACCATAACAAGTGGGGTCTACTGGTATAAAATGGGTAAGGCTGGGGTAAAATGGGTAAGGCTGGGGTAAAGTGGGTACTGTTAATTGCTTGACAAAAGTAGACCCAGAACTGATAAATCAACATTTACTTTGCCAAGGAGGTCAGTTTGAAAAATTGAAGCTTGAAGAAGAAAACTGTGTGAACAGAAATTTGAGTAAAATTCATCCAGATTTTTCACCTTACCCATGTTAGCCCCAAACTCACCCATTTTAACCCAGTAGACCCTATTCAGTTTTACGCAGTTTTATACATAGGCATGGCTTTAAGACTTTGACTCAATCAGAATCCTTTGTTATTTATTGCATTTACGTACCAAAAGGAAGTACTGTTTGGGCCTAAAGTTAGTTTCCTGTCTATTCTGGCTCCTGTCTCCTTGCAGATCGCGCTATTTTACGGCAATTGATACGTTATGCTGGTTAACAAGTGAGCCAAATGTTCTTTGGACGGAACTTCATGAAGTAAAATCGTGTCACTACTGACCTTTGAGCCTTGACATGATGATTGGCCTAAGACGGGCAGAAGCCCTCCGCTTGGCGTGACTCTACACATCATTTCGCTAGATTCTTCGGGCTGGGATAGACTCTCTTACTGAACAGCTCTCTGAAGTGAAACTGTCGTGTTCTTGAGAAACAAATGCATACCCCATTTCCATTCCTCCCATTTCGAATTCTCGTACGACTACGAGTCCACTTTGCTGTTCCAATTCACTGCCATTTCTTCCTTGTTTACTTTCGATCAGCTATGTCATCGCTGTTTTCTAGTATCTGATAGAGCACTATGCATCTCCCATGATCTGATACATTGCTATATTGAGCCAGCAGGCAGTTTTCACGCATAAATTTGGCGAAAAAGTTCCAATCATGATCTTCGAAGAAACACTCACAACAAACTCTTGCATGCATTGTCTTTTGAGATCGCGTGCAACTTCCCTTCCCAGCATGACATCACATCCGCATTAGCACCAGGCTTCTTACGAACGCAATCCTGTATCATGCAAAACCCCCAAATTCCCAACTTTGAGAAGCCATTAAATCGTAACCCCATGTCCGATTTCAGAAATTTTTTCGCTGTTGACATTGAAATGATAGTGGCTACAAATAAATGAAATAAAATCTTTTTGTTTAGTTCCCCTTTAAGAAACTGTGTAGTCTCTCAAAGGGAATTAAGAAACTCTACCAGAAATAATCAGAGGTCTTATCAGAGTTTAGAAACTTTTCAGTTTTTGGCTCTGAGTTACAAGATATTTCAAATGAAAAGTGTATTACCAAAGTAAATGATACTACAGAAGCATTGATTCTAATTTTTCAGGCTCACAAAAATTAGTCAATCAAAACAAAGAATTTGAGGCTTGAAGAAGAAATATCAAGTGTTGCCTTATTCTGGGATCTATTGTAGGAAGCTGGGGAGGGAAGGTGTTCAATGACTTTTCATGCATGTGTGCCCAGTTTCTGCTCTTTCCTTCAGAGTTTCTTAAAATTAAAAAACTCTGACGGAATTTAGAACTGGTCCTAACAAAGCAGAAACTGGGCAAGCATGTATGAGAAGTAATATTTTAGGGCCCCCTAGCCCTGCAACAGATTCCAATATAAGGCAACTCTTGATAATTCTTCTTTAGGCCTCAATTTCTTGGTTTATCATTTCAAAGAGCTTATTTATCCAAATACTTCAATAAAGGTCGGACAGCCATAGGACATAATTCCATCCAGTCTTTGCTCTGTCAGCCCCAAGTTAAAAGCAACTGTCTTCTTTACATGTGATTGTGTTGGATTTGCAACATTTTCTTCTATGCGATGGAATCATCTGTTGATCTTAGCTCCTTCCTCAGGCTGCAGCTAAAACACAACACAAACATTTTATAAAACAAAATCTAAAAGATTCCATCCCATTGGAAACTTACGAATGAGAATTGTTTGTACTGAGCATAATATAGATACCAACCTACCTTTCTTTTAATGTAAGATAGTGAAGGTGAACTTGTGTTATTCCGCTGAGGGCTGGGATCGCAGAAATAGGGAAGACCTAAGTCCAAGGTCCCTTGTCATGATGCTCCACTGGTGGGGCTGTTCCTGGGATCCGACCCTGTCTGCCTGACTGTTCTGGCTCCAAAGTCAGAGGATTACACCACTGTGCCACCACTATGGTGCCACAACACCTTCAGATTAAGATACTGAACTGGCATTGATTGTTTTGTAAAATTTTTAAGGAATGGAGCCCTCAAAGGTTCTTAACTTTTTCTCAGGCATTTCATCATATTCTTGATGTTTTTATCCTGTGTCCTTGTGAACTTTGAACATTTGATAAAAAACTTTTAAGACCTTGTGCCAGCTGTAATAACTTGACAAGGCTTCCCAAGTAACACAATGATTGAAAAACCAGTCAAAATGAATTGAAAATCTCTTTTGATTTCCTTGAATGAGAAAAATTTTGTGTCATAGTTTTGTCCAGTTTTTCAGTTACACCCAGAGCTGGGTTTCTAGATGAAGAGTTTCCTGCAGAATTAAAAATGATATAATATTACTCACCTTGTTAAGTTGTGATTGACTTTCCAGCACATTCAGAGTTGATACTGCTTCTGGTGTTAATGTCCTTTGATCTGAATCTAGAATAAATCCAGAAAATAATAAGTTGCACTCAGTGATAAATATTAGACAGTCACGCACAAGCATGAAGGTCAGGTGGTCAGCTTTTTCAGTAGGCCATTGGAGGCCTAAGCACACAACAGAGTGCTTCGAATTCTTTATAAATAAAGTAAGTGAATTAAATCAAATTCCAGGCATATTAATCTTAGTATAATTAGGTTGTCTAAAAGATATTAATTCCAACGCTTACAAAGCATTATTTTGTCTGCTTTGTGGTGTTCTCTTGAATATAAACACGGCTTTTGGATCTCTGTTTTCTCGAATTTTCGGAAGCGTGGGTCCGCCATGATGTAGCTTCTAACGCCGATTGGAGTTGAATTCATCCGACTTGCAGGCAGTTTAACAGTAGATATTGTCTTTAATCTAGTGCTTCTCAAAGTAAAACAGTCATATATTAAACAGTTAGCTCATGGAAGTCATAAAACCACAATTTTCTGATCGTATCCTGCAGCGTGAGTACCCTTTGAACCTTCGCGAAAAATTTGACGAACCTTCAAGTAGACTAAGCACTAAAAAAAGGTGCACAAAAAGATAAAACAATAGCGCATTGTTAGCTTCCAGACTATAGCTTTCTCTTGTGACTATATCTTGTGCAATATGTAGGAGAACTTCCTTGTTGGACATGGACCATCAATGGACATCTTCTCAGACAACTGGTCCTGGAAAACTGAAAAAAGGAACTCTCAAATTTACAACTGAATTAAGGGGACAGTAAGAAAAAAGTGGGAACAAAATTCTTAAATTTATCAGAAATTTTCTTCAGTTTCTGCGATTCTTCATGTTTCATTCATTGGTGTGGGATCTCCTGTCCTTTGTGAACACTGTTCGGGGCCAACAACATCTAGATTTTGTTTTATACCCACCTCCCCCTCCCTCCATCATTACTGCCCAACTAAGGGGCCATTGACTTTCGATTTTCGTATTCTTTAACGGCAATTGGCCGTTACTCTTTGGCCGTTAAGAAAATAGAAAATCGTACGGAATTCTCCGTAAGGGAATTTTTTTGAAGAGCGTAGATAAAATCTTTACAAATTACACATAGAGTGTACAATAGAACAGTTTTACTATGCTTCCCGATATGGCGCATCTTCGGTTGAAGTCCAGCGTGTTCCACAAGACATTAGTTTGCTGCTCCCCAAGTCTTACTTAGGCCAAAGATTTTAGGCCGATCGGAGGTACGTTTGGTAGAAGGCCGTTAACGGGGAGGGGGGAGGGGGTTCCGATCTTAACGGCCAAATGCCGTTAAAAAATACGAAAATCGAAAGTCGATGGCCCCTAAACATCGCCCTAAAGCAGTGGCCATTTGTTTTGAGACCTTACTTGAAGTGTTCCTTCTTTACTTTTAAAGTACTTTAACTTTCAAGCATCTGTGAATCGACTGGAGTGACAGTTGATACCACTTGAATAACTCTTGAATATGCATTCTGGCCTGAAGATCAAATGTACTTTCAAAGAATGACATTCAGCTTGCTTTCTCAAAAGATAATTTTACTGCTGGGTCTAAAACAGATGCAAGGATCAAGACGAAAAAGGGCCTAACTAAAAATAAGCACAAACGTCAACAAGAGGCCTAAATAAGAGCAGGCCATCGATGTTTGGCACTCCTTCATAATAACGAGCACCGAGAGTAGCGCTGATTTAATAATCACACGAGAATATCGATTAACGACTTAAGTATGCTGAGTAGACCAACCTTTGCTAGATTTGTTTTCCTGTCTTGCTGGGTCTTCTTGCTGCCAGTGCCACTCAATTTTCCATCCCCTCATTCGAATTTCACCTTGTACCCCTGTGGGATTCCTGCACATGTGCAATGCAAATTTCCCCTATCTTGCCCCAGACAGAATAGCAGTATCGAAAATGAGGCTCCACAATACCTGCATAGAGAGTTTGCAAAGTTTCTTTCGGAAGAAAAGACTTGGCATGTTTTAGAAATCCTACTGCCCTGGAGACCTTAGCAGAAACTGTCTTTATCTGTTCTTCCCAGTCCAAAGAACAGTCAATTTGCAAACCGAGGTATTTAGCCTTTTTGACTACTTCCAGCTCATTATCACGTATTTTCAAATTCAAGTCTTCATTTTGACCCTTGAGAATACTGTTGTGTTTCTGCTGGGAGGAAGTAAGCATAGAATGAGTTTTTGCTACATTCAGGGAAAGCTTGTTACCTTGTAGCCAAGTGTCCAGTTTCGTAAGATCACTGTTAATAGCCTCATTCAGCGGAGTCATATCGCGAGACTGGTAGCACAAAGTAGTATTATCAGCATACATGGACACGTTGGAATCCAGGACTGCTTGCGGGAGATCATTGATGTAGATGAGGAAGAGAAGAGGGCCAAGATATGAACCTTGTGGAACACCAACTACTATGTCCCAGCTTTCGGAATCAACCACATTAACCCTACAAAATTGTTTCCAATTCGTTAGGTAGGATTTAAACCAAGAGAGTTCACGATGATGTACACCGTAAAGCTCAAGCTTTTTGCAGACAATGTTATGATCAAGAGTATCGAATGCCTTTCTAAGGTCAATGAACACCAGACCTACAAGCTTTCCAAGATCCATTCCATTGTACTAGTCGTCAGTATTTTTAAGCAAGCATGTTACTGTTGAATGAAGAAGCAAAAAGCCGGACTGGCCGCATGAAAAGTGGCCGTTATCATTCTTGTACTGGTACAGCTGATTTGTTACTAATTTTTCAAAGAGCCTTGGGATGACAGGCAAGATTGATATTGGTCGATAGTAGCATAGCTATTTTTCATTTTTTATGTGCACGCACACTCGGTTTCATGTTGAGACTTACATTTTTTGCGACTTTGATATATCGAGGAAGCTGCAGAGGCAAAATGTCATACTGGTAAGGCAGCAGTACCAGACTTACTACCAAGTTCCTCGGTGCTTTTGGGAAAAGTCAAGAACTTCATTGTTTACTTTTGCATCGAAGCTCTGCCAATTAATCTAAACTTCGACGAAACACTGCTGCTTCGCTGGCCGTCAATTGAGAAACTAATCAATCGAGAAACTTGTAAAATGGTGTATAAATCTTTGAATGAACTCGCACCTGAAAACCTACAATCCTGGTCAAAATAAATTGGGACACTGGCAAATTTTTCTGTGTTTTCGTCATGTTTCATAAAATATCGAGGTGAAAGCATACGTTTAGAACCTTCTCATCCCCCTTCCCCCATAATTCAATGTTGGGATGGTCGAATGGCGTTTGATTCAACCAACAATGAAACGGGGGGAGCGGGGGGCACTGAATCAAAGACTGAAGTAGTGCAATTTTGTCCCAGCGGGTGCACTGTTATAGAAAAATGTATATCATGCGTGTCCATGAAATCACAGAGAAAGGGGTACAAAATCAATGGAATCCAAGGACCTACAATCAGTTGCAAAATTGTTGAGCCATTCTAAAAAATAAGGTTTTCTTGCCACTGTGCCCCCCTTCCCCCATTTGCAATGTTGAAATCAGTCGGAAAATTCGTAAATCGTTAGTTGCCAACAGGAAAGTCACATTTGTTTCCAATCAACATTGCAGTGGGGGAGGGGGGCCAAAAAACCTTATGTTTCCTCAATGGCTCAATATTTTGCAACTGATTGTCTGAAAGTGAACATTTTCAAATATTATTTTAAAGGCATTGTTTAACTAAGCCAGTTGAGAATTGGCCCGAATATTTTGAAGGATAGCATGTTTCCATTGAGATGGAATGCATTTTCTGTGCTCTCTTATTTCTTCTACAATAATTTATTAAAAAATGCCAAAAATCCCGCATTTCAGGTTATTTCCCACTTTAACTTCCAATCACCATAAAATTGGATGAAATACTGAAACACTTTATTTCTATATTTCATCTGCATTTACTAATAAGAAATAATATTTTAGGACGGTAAAGAACTTTATATCCAATGTTTAAGACCGCTTTGAGAGTGTTTTATCTTTGATTTTATTGACTTTCAATTCTGCTGTGACATTCAAAAATGGCAAAATTGCTCCAAAGTGTATCCTTCTAGAGCAATAGATGCAACCGCCTTAACTACTTCGTAGTTACTACCCATGCCACAGGTTCTCATTGGTAGGAAAGAAGGGTCCTCTCGACTATGCATTACTACATGGGACATGACCAAAAAATTGCCATTTCAAGAGGATTTTTGCTTGAAAAATACTAGCTCAAGATGTATTCAACCTAAGTGCATGCGCAAAGAAAATTTTTCCAGCTCTTTCTTTTGGTCCAGCCTTAAGGCTATTTGTAACAGCTCTTCAAAAATATCCTGGTTTTTAACATAACATTGATCAATTTGATAAAATGTATCCTTGAACTTGTAGGACTTGCATAATAACTGCATCTTTACCACAAGAATTGGCTCTTTACAAAGAAGCGACGCCCTTTTTTAGATAAGACACGCCCTCTTGAAATTCCAGTTTTTGCTGCCATTGAGGTAATTCTGATGACTAATGTGATATTCGAATTGTTTATTAATTGTCAAAGTACACAGGAGGCATTTAAAGTCAAAATTACCCATACAGAAACAACAACGAGACTGAGTACTGAAGTGAGTACTGTCACCACGGTACTCACCACGGTACTCACTTTGGAAAAAGCTAATAAGATTGGCAGATTCCTTAGGATCTGCCAATAAATGAGCTTTAAGCATGTCAAATACCTATATGAACGATTTACAAACATTGATGCTGTTAATGCGAACAGTTGCAAAGCAGTATTTTGAAAGTTCTCAACGGTACTCACTTTCTTCCCTTTAAAAAGAACAAATCAATAGTTCTTATTAAGAGAAAAGTGAGTACCGTTCATATTTTCACTTAAATCTTTATACTAAGATGCGCCATAGGAATGACCCGAAACCTTTTGTCTTCCCGTTGTCTCCCCTCTCAGCACTGTAAACAGCATAACTAAGAAACCGCGTCCCTCCCACGGAAAGTAACCCTCCCAGCTTTTGCTCCGAAGTCTGAAGTGGGTACGAATGGCATTATTTCCTTTTTCTGCAATATGGGGGCTGGGGTACATCCATTTTTATCCAAGGTTCAACTCCCTAGGGAATGATCTTTGCACATATCCTCATTGCCGGACTATCAGTGTGTTGGATCTTTATCGTACTCCTGTCCCTTCATTTAACGAAAAAGCTAAGAAGAGAGGCAAGGCTTACTTAGATCGCTTCTTTCTCCAGCTAAGATAGCTCAGGCACCAGAGGAAGCATAAAGGAAGGTTTTAACTGGGGTCATGAATGAGAGGGGAAGCTAATTCTGAGCGAAATGGGACTGAAAAAGGACTCCAGATCTAAGGCCATATTTCCTCTACCGATCTGGATTATATACCTGAAACTACAAAGAAGCCTTCATTCCTTTGAAATGATCAACAGCTTTGTTTCAGTTTGCAAGAAGGCTTACAGAAAACTTTTTAGCATTGAAATTTTGAAAGAAGGCATTCAAATGGGGTTAATGCATTCCGTTCCTCTGACTGAGGGGCAACTCACTTCTCAAAATAGCGTACGTGATTTTCGTGATTTTGAAATCACATGATCTTTTCTCTGTGATTTTTTGTGATTTTAGTGATTTTTAGTGATTTTTTCGTGTGATTTTTCAGTAATTTTTCAGTGATTTGTGATTTTGATGCTTTCTGTATGTGATTTTTCTTGTGATTTTGTGATTTTGTATGTGATTTTTTTGTGATTTCAAGGGAGGTGTACGAAAAAAAAAATCAGTGAATTGCCCCTCGCCTCTGACGCAGGACCAAGGTAATGAATTCCTGGAAATGAGAAATCTGAGCGGGAACGATAACGACGTCTTCTATCACAGAGAGCTTCAAAGGGGATGCAATGAGAGGGCAAGTTTTTCTGGGAGCATTGGGCTAAAAAGAGACAGTAGCTCATGTCTCCTCTAACTTTTATTGGATTGGTACGGCTACTTTTTCCAACCAAGAGAGGCGGTTGGAGGTTTAAGAGGATCGCCGATCTCTTCCATACCTAAGTGAGCCCTCACGGGAGCTAGAAATGGAGAGGAAGTTTTTCTGAAGAGAATTGGGTTGAATGGAAACAAAAGCCACCTATCTTCTCAGGAGATCGCTTCGAGCTAAAGTATCATATGAACGTGTTCTATCACAGAGAGCTTCAAAAGGGAAGCAATGAGAGGGCAAGTTTTTCTGGGGGGCATTGGGCTAAAAAGAGACAGTAGCTCATGTCTCCTCTAACTTTTATTAGATTGGTACGGCTTTTTATTTCCAGCCAAGACAGGTGGTTGGAGGTTTAGGAGGATCATGGATCTCTTCTATACCTAAGTGAGCTATCAAGGGGGCTAGAATTAGAGAGGAAGTTTCCCTGAAGAGTATTGGGGATGAATCGAGACAAAAGCCACCTATCTTCTCAGAAAATCGGTAATACAAAAAAGTGGCAATGATAGGAAACACTGGAAGACAACTACAAGTTACGAACCAACGATGGATGCGATCATCCTCCTTCCAAATATCAGCGGAAAACACCATGTGCAAACCTGAAGTTGAACAGAAATCCTCCAAGTGGGAGTCATCAAGGGGGGTAGCAACCCGCCGTTCCTCGTGATTTTCAGTTAAAATTCGCCGTTCGGGTCATTTCCTGCCAAAGTTCCGCGTTCCTTCAATTCGTCATCAAAATGATGGCACAAATTTGTATTGTTAGACATCTTCATCCATCCACGTGGAAAGAGGTGGACATCTTTCCAGACATCTTTCCAGGAAAGAGGAGGACTGTCTTGGCTCGTGGCAGTTCAAATTCTTGTGCAAAGCTTTGAAAAATATTCTCATAGTGCTGATGAGAAAAACAAGGGTGTGACCACGACCTCTTTTTACAAGACAACATATGAAGGATCCGCAAATCCATAAAAGTTCATGAACATTCCGCATTCCGCTTATCATTTTTGAGAAAATCCGCGTCCGGTTGTGGTAGAGAATTCCGTCGTTCCGCAGAGAAATTGCCAGAATTCCGTATTCTGCGACAAATTTCCTTCAAATTCCGCTGTTCTGCAAACCCTGATGACCCCCCACTTCAAATAAGACAGTGGCAAATTGAAACTACGTATCAAAAAAATGGCTAAGGTGTTTTGGGATTTTTTCAGGCTCCTGTTCACTCCAGTTGTGATGTCCTACAGTCCTTGTGAGTCTCCGTAATTTTGCTCTTTTTAGCCGATCTTACTACCGTTCATTATGCAGGCTCTGATAGTGTTTTCGGGAGCAAGAGAGCATGGCCTAAGAAAAGCCAGGAGCCAGGAAGCATGAGTAGAAAATGCGGGACCTTGAGAACACATAAATTTTACGAGAGCTCACTTCAAAAGTTTTATACTTTTCGTTAAAATCCCATGCACCCTCCAATTCCTGTACAGGATGTCTTTTTTGAACTGCCAAGGCAACCAAATGCAATTAATGAGTTCTTGATTTAAGGGGAGGAGGAACTTCGAGCCGTAATGAGAAAACAGCCATGTTTTGGAAACTTTTTGAAGTGCCCACAAAAATGGGAATCTTACGACTAAGGTACCGTTCCTTGCCAAAGTAAAGAACGTGCTCTTGAAACATTTCTGAGGGCATCTCTCCAAAACTCAATCTTTGCTGCACCAAAGACACAAATCAGTGCCCTCCTTCACTAAAATGCTCTTACTGGTTTGTTCAACACCGCAAGGATGCACTCCGAGGCTGAAGCAAATGTGTACGAGAAATCACCAAATCTATGTATTACCCAAGGTTTCCAGGGAACAGTGTCCAGTGAGAGAGAACTTCCAGTCCTGACAGATCGTGAAAAATCTGAAGCAAAAAGTAGCAACCATATTAGATACCAATCGACCACTTGACTATAAATATTTGAATCTAAACAAAGAATAGAAGCATCATCCCAGCATCACAGGAATTATTGGGAGAACAACGCTAATTCTGAGGTTAGCAAAGTGGCATCCTGCATTTTAAGAGGGGAGCAATGGAGCAACGATCTCCGCTATCAGGGCCTCATTATGACATGCTTTCAAGACCACGATTGGGACAAATCTGCAATTTGAAAACTTTCATTGGAAACAAATAGTTTTGCCACAGGTATACGAGATCTTTACAGAGTCATAGCCCCTATCGCTTCCCGTAAAGTTACCGTAAGTCCTCGAATAAGCCCCAGACAATTTTTTCCCAACAAAATATTTTCCCAAAATGTGTTTTTGGATTGGGCGTATTCGGGGGGCTTATTTGAGGGAGGGAGTATCTTTTTAACAGGAACCAAAAATGTTACCAAGACTACTCTTTTCTTTTACTTGATGCTGCTCAATATGCTTAAAACGGCAGATGCATTAGGATAATTGCTTTTGAGGCAATATCTATGGAACTCTGCCCTGAGTATGGCATGAAGTCAGTCAATACCCAGGGGCCACTCAATACACATGCATACGGGGGCGGTCAGTCTAAGAAATTTTAAAGCAACCCTACAATATTAGTTCAGCTTAATAGAAACCTATAATATCTGCTCATTTTATGGCATTTCATACTTAGAAACCCGTGCATGAACATGATAGATCATGAAACAATGCAGATTATGGTCAGAATTGCCTTCTTAAGAAGCCCAGAAATATCTGTTGAATAGTATTTGATGCCAAAACACATTATGGACATAAGCATGTATCTAATGATATCCATTTCGA
Source organism: Aurelia sp. 3 sensu Dawson et al. (2005) (assembly GCA_964020215.1). NCBI lineage: Eukaryota > Metazoa > Cnidaria > Scyphozoa > Semaeostomeae > Ulmaridae > Aurelia > Aurelia sp. 3 sensu Dawson et al. (2005). The sequence goes on from OZ026572.1 coordinate 16,122,492, forward strand.
TTTGGGGCAAACAATTAAAGAAAGTGCCTCATTTTATTGTTTTAATCATTATTCTGGTAATCATGATAATCATAACTTATTTTTTCCTATTGTCATAGCAACAGAAACAATAGAGTTCAGGTTACGGTAAACGTTTGTGACACGAAATTTGGTTTTCGCCCCCTAAAAGCCGAAATATCAATGGAATGTAGGTAAACTATACATCATTCGATGCACAAGAATTTGGGGATTCTAACCATATCAAAATTATTGGCAAATATTGTCAAATGATATTTTCCAGGCAACTTTATTGCTTAAAAGAGTGTACCACCTTCAAAAGCTATTTTGTACCCTTGCGTTTGAGGTAACAGAATCTAACCTATATCAGCAGGAAGTGCAAATCCTAATCTTTAAAAGTGTGTCTGGAAGTTTTCAGATTCCTTCTCATTTTGAAACTACATGCTGTCAAAAATTAGCAATTGATTTTTCTGCCTTCCCACAGTTGCATTTGGCTATAAAAGACGGACCAGGACACATACAAAGAATTTGGGACACACTTTCGAAGCTCCAAGTCTGTCCTGGCCATGTGCAAATTTTCGAGCGATTCGGTTGATTCAAAGGGTACAAAATAGCTTTTTCATACCTGTACCTCGTGGATTTGTGAGTCCTGAGAAAAATGGTTTTTACTGTTCTGCAGTCCTAAAGTACGCATCGGGACCACATAAACCAAACTAATCCGGATCAAGCCATTTAGGCTTAAAAATCAATTAGAGTCTTCAAATAATTACCCTATAAACACAACGATACAAGAACGCCCAATGCTATTGCACGCAAACCACAAGGACTTTGGGATTATCGGCTTAACAGGTCAAGCGATTAGGTAGGGATTATGAACACCACAAACGAAAACTTTGATTGAAAAATGGCTATCTGTAAAAAGGGGAATGGAACGGGGAATGGAATGGGGAATGGAATGGGGAATGGAACGGGGAATGGAATGGGGAATGGAATGGGGAATGGAAGCTTTTTACAAAATTTTTGATCAGTAATAATTTACTTCAAAATTTGAAACTATATTGGTCTTAAAATGCAACAAAAAATATCACTGTCCAAAAAATTTGTTGTTTGCAGTAACAAAGTACAAACTTACATCAGCCACCGCATCTCCTTCTTCTACCGTTTAAGGGCAATTTGGTGAAGTTTTTCACCGAGAACTGAATGTTCTCGTATTTGCATATCGTGAAAGCTTTATCTAAAAGCTTTAGCAGCTACCAAGCGTTATCCCCAACATGCCTCTTCCTTCTAAGCCAGAATTGTGAATAAGACCCCTCTGCCTATTAAGCCCCACCCAACGCACACATATCAAGTGCGAAAAATTGGGGAAAGTTTTAGAAAACTTTGCTCTGAACTTTGTAGTCCGGTATCATAACGTTGTATCTAATTCTTTGATACAGGAAATTTTAGCAGTTTTTAAAGTCATAGCTTCAATTTCACATTTCACTAAGCACTTCAAATATGTTATTTTGAGCCCAGAGAATTGCAAGAAAGACCAAACTCATCAATACAAATTATTCTTTTCAAATCTTTTGGGTTAATGTTGTCCTTTTTGTTTATTACATTCGCAACTCATAACCAAACAGTGTATTTTCTGGTATTAGTTTCCTAATTTTCTAAAAGAAGCTACTGGAGTTTCATATAAATGGAGCTCTCGACAAATAGGTAATGATATGAATAAATAATAATAGGATTATGGGAAATGTAGAGGATTCCTTGAACTAATTGCTCCTTTTTGTTTTCTTGTGCACTGAATTGCTTCATTCCAATCTTACGATAAGGAAAAGGTCCTTTCTCTAGAATGGTGCATTATGCAATCCGTAATTTCAGTTTTCAGTCTTCGCAATGATTTAATGATTTCAAGCTTGTCCAATGCAAATGACAGAGAAATTTGTACTTCACTCAGATAGTTGTCATTTTTCGGAATTTCATGTTAAGACAATGTATGCTTAGCTAATCCTATTATTTGAATTGTGTTTTTCTGCGCATGCCTCATCCTTTTTTTGGAGATCACCGGACCCCAGCCATCTGCACCATGGCCCGTGGCCTCAAATGTAGAAGTATTTTGTAATGTTACATCTGTCACATCTATTTGCTTGCCATTTTAGTGGAAAATCACAATGCTTGAACAGGCCCTTCGGAACGAAATTCATATTGGGGGGGGGGGCTGAAACAAAGTGCGAGGAAAATTAGCAAAGACGGGGGTCTGGGGGCTTGCCCCCGGGAGAATTTTTCATGACCACGCCCTTTAGATTGTTGGATAACGCCCCATTTTTGGAAAATGTGCCATTGACGGAAGCAAAGGATCTCGACTAATGAGAGTCGTTTCATGAAATTTCTAAATTTTTGACTTGTGTGACATCAAAAGATATTGCATTTTTGATAGGTTCTGCTGGCTTCCTCGAATATATACGAGTTTGAATCTTCATTTCTACGACCTTGGCTTTTACATCCTTTTTCACTTACAAAATCAACATATTTCAGCAAATTATTGGGGGGGGGGCTGAGGCCCCCCAGCCCTCCCCGCTTCCGACGGGCCTGCTTGAAGCCTTCAAGGGCTCAAGAAACTTTATCAAATAGAATGAGAGAATTTCGAGGGGAAGAGTGGGGAGTCTTGCAAAATAACTTGAGTACGATTTCCCAAATAACGGCAAATGTCGCTACTCGCTCGCTCCTACTCGCTCCTGTCGCCCTAAAAATCTTGACGAAAAAGACGAGGGCTTCAAATTTCATTTTACTGCATTCTTTGATTATTTACAAAATGTTGGCTTTGAAATGAATACATCAACCACAAACTATTCTACACTGCTCCTCTAAACTGCTCCTCATGGAGCAGTGTAGAATAGTTTGCGGTTGATCTACTATTTCAAAGCCAGCATTTTGTAAATAATCAAAGAATGCAGTAAAATGAAATCTGAAGCCCTCGTCTTATTCGTTCAGGGCCACAGGAGCGAGTGTAAACAATTGCGGTTATTTGGGAATCGTACTCAAGTTGTTTTGCAAGACTCCCCACTCTTCCCCTCGAAATTCTCTCATTCCATTTGATAAAGTTTCTTGAGCCCTTGAAGGCTTCAAGCAGGCCCGTCGGAATGTGGTGTGTCATTGGACGTTAATCTGCAAAGGGTGTTATCTTTACGATTTCTGGTTGCTTTTCTATCCTTTTTGTGGACCAAAAGGTGATCAGATGGTCTAAAACCATTATTTCAGAATCATTTGTTAGCTATTTGCATAAAAATTGTATCTTGACTTCCTGGAAGGACCATATGGCCCAGCCCCCGAATTTACCCCAAACGTGTCTTGATCTCAAATTTGCTTCCAAAACCTGAAAGGTACCCCATAATGAGCTCCAAATTTCTTGAGCTAGATTTTTAACTCATCTTCTTCCTAATTCAAACATGAAAGGGTTAAAACGGTAGAAGGAGATGCGGTGGCTGATGTAAGTTTGTACTTTGTTGCTATAAACAACAAATTTTTTGGACAGTGATATTTGTGGTTGTATTTCAAGACCAAGATAGTTTCAAATTTCGAAGTAAATTATTACTGATCAAAAATTTTGTAAAAAGCTCCCATTCCCCGTTCCATTCCCCGTTCCATTCCCCTTTTTACAGATAGCCATTGAAAAATTATGGAAACTTTCGTTTGCATGAAATTTCTTCCATTTTAGAAACTTTTGTTAGCTTCAAGCAATGTATCACTGTCTGCCTTCAAAGTTCGGCTAACAGAATATGAAGAAATCGAAAAATGGATATTTTCACCCATAAAACGTTTACCGTAACCTTACAGGTCATATCCAGCCTTTTGCGATATTTTCATATTTGTGACTTTCAAGCCCGAGGATTTCAATTCTGCAAAGGGAAACTGAAAATAAGTTTCGCAACCTATCGAAATCACTCTCTGAATTCCGTTTTTCACTCAAATTTTTCAAAAATGGCGCGCAATCAAAATGGCCTGGAACTAGCAGAAACGTGACGCAAACCGAGTCGGAGAGATTCCTGCTTTGTGTGCGGGCCTACGCAGGAGAGGAAAGAGGACACGTTTGCAAGTGTTGTTCAAAATGCTGGTTATGGATGTGACACGTTTGCTTGTGTGGCAGAAACTGTTGGTGGATATTATATCCTCGTTGCTTGCTTGGACGATGTCTGTAGATCCTGTGTAGATGGAAGACAGATGGCTTGGAGGGCCTCTTTGAACTCCCTTTGAACGAGTAGAACTGAAGAGGAACATCAGCTTAGGCCACACGATCAATCAATTCATCAGCCTCTGTGTGTCTGCAGCCCTTCAATGCCGATGGTTTCGAGCAGTTCCCTTCTTTACCAGGCGTCGACTATGCCTCATCTGATACCTAGCTACAAAAGCTACTGGATACAAGCAGAGGAGTGGTGATATCGGCGGCACTCATGGACGATATACAGACAGGTAAGATAAACGTGATGTGTTTTCTCCCATCCAGACTGCAGATAGGCGTGATCTCTCGTCTCATTTTGATTTTGCACTGCATTTCATAACTTTTAGTTGGCCTCAATGATTGAGATGGTGTATCTCACACGCTAATCGTTCTTCTAATTCTTAGAATCCAGTTGCTGTTGAAGAGTTGAGAGACCTGTATCAAAAGAAAACACTTCATCATTGGGTCATCACTGCATCCAGGAACTTTACTTGTGAATAGCCAAGGCTCAGCTTTTGCTAGATTGTCAGAAAACATGGACAACCACAGATAATAAATACAATTTGGTAAATGTCTCAACAGTTTATTCCAAGATTGTTGTTAGGGGCAAGCTTTTATGTAGTCCCTGCTGGAAACAAGTCTCTCAGACTTTCGCAGGCTAGCCATGTTAAATATGATTACCTTCCAACCTATCAGTCATACATTGAATGATTGGTTCATTATCGTTGCCCATCAATGGGTAGATTTAAAAGTGCAAATGATTCAAATGAACAATTTGGGGGTAGACTTTTGATAGTAGCAATCTATGGGTTTGTTTGCTTTTAACAAAGGTTCATCTTTTATTGTGGCTGGAGGAAGCAAAGGAGATTCCATAGCACATGCCAAACAAATGCCTGGAAGTGGAAACAGTACAAGTTTCACATTGAGAAAGTTTTATTCTGCCTTTGCATTGTAGCTTATATGCATTGATAGATTGTGCTTTTTTTATCTTTTTGATTTCATAATGCAGCTAATCAAAATGTCAGCTTTTTTGCTCTCATCTTAATCCAAAATGTAGCAAACCAAAAATTCTGTGTTTGGTTTCACATCTTGATCCAAAATGTGACAAATTAGAATGTGTCCTTTTGGTTTCTTATCTTGTTCCAAAATGTAGCAAGCTAAATTGTCTGCTTTTTGTAATCCCCATCTTGATCCAAATTGCAGCAAACTAAAATTGTTTTTGGTTTCTCATTTTGATCCAAAATGTAGCAATCTGAATTGTTTCTTTTTTGTCTAACCCACCTTCATCCAAACTATACCAATCTAGAAACTCTGTTTTTGGTTCCTCATCTTGATCCAAAATGTAGTTAACTAAGATGTCTGTTTTTCTTTTCTCACCTTGATAAAAAATACAGCAAACTGAATTGCCTGCTTCTGATTTGGCATCTTGATCCAAACTGTAGCAAACTAAAATTTCTGTCCTTGGTCCCTTATCTTGATCTGAAATGTAGCAGACAGAAAATTCTGTTTGCTTCCAAACTTCTCTGCAAGCAAACTACATGCAACCTTTCTTCTCCATACTGAAGATAGTCAAGCCTAACGATAGTGACTGCACAAAAAAATTTCTCCACGGCGAGAACAGTATTTAGAATGCTGCAAGTTGTATTCATAATCATCATGGAGGGTAGACACACAACAGAGAGAGGAAACACAGAATTGATCCACATAATATATAAATGTATGTGCATGCCCCTTACATCATTTTATCACATTTATGATTTTTAATAAATTATTTCACTTTTACTTTAATCTCACACAAATATTGTCTGCACACTTCTTTTAATTCATGTTACACGAGCCTCAGACCTTTTTTCTGCAGTGTTTTGAATTGGTCAATCAACAGTTCAAGTATTAATTACTGCTGCATGCAAATACCACTGAAGTTTTGATCCCTTTTGATGTTTTGCTGTACACACAGGGAATTAACTAAATCCTGAAATCACTGATGACACCACCATCAACTACTTGCTTATTTTCTTTGCAGGAGATTCTTTTGAGTACGCAGGCAGAAAAACCTTGCAGCTCCAGTTGAAACATCCAGACCTGAAAAACAAATGTCGGACAAAAAATTATGTTTTATCACAATAAATGGTAGGAGCAAAATGAGCGAAGTCTGTGTCATCAACAAGGCACTCCCCAAATGCAGTTATATCCCTCAATAAAATCTTGTCATGATCACAACCTCTGGTGTATCAATTTTAACCCAATGTTGAGGTTGACCAAGCTTTTGAAATTCTATGTTTTGAACTGATCAAATACCATAATTCCTGCGACAAAGATTGCTCTGTAAGAACCCCTGAAAGGGTAGAACAGGGAAAGATATGAAAAACAATTCTCCAAGAAAATGTATACAGGGCTAAGCAGAACCAGCATTGTTTTGTTGAGGCCAACCCTCCCTACCAGGCTAAAGTGGTAACTTGTGAGGTGAGAATAGGAAAGTAAATCTTTCAAAATCGTAGAAATTCAAAATTGTGAAATGAGTAGCTTGGGATTAAGTCGAAATTTGTGTAATTTTACCCTTACAGTTTATTCCTTTTACTCTGGCATGTAGGCAACAGCTAAGCTGTGGTGTAGCAAAACAAAAACTCAGTAAAATTTATTGTTCAAATTTTTTTTAAAACTTCATCTTGAAAATTGAAAAGTTTTATGTGGTAGTAACTTCACGCAGTTGATGTACGGTTTAACTTTGCGACAATCTCAGTCGACTTCTCCAGTCGAGATATTTTGGTAGGTTTATTTTAGGCCCGCCATCACCTACGTACGACTGAACATGCCCTCTCACTTACCACGACATAGCGCCAAGTGTCTGCCAGCCTAGTCAAGCAATTCTCTCTTCTCCTGGTGTTCTCTGTGTTATAATTTGCTTGTCAGATGCTCTTCCAACATCGAAATATAATCCCATAAGTTCAAGTTCGTTTTGCTTATCATATCGCATCTTCGCCATCATTGGGCCTAAGTGTTCCTTCCTTTGAACTGTAGCTCCTCCTTCCCCAGACATCGACTACGTTGATCTTCGACATCAACAAAATGCAAAGATGTGTCGTGCGTGCCCTTCATACCGGTAGATCTCAGGAACACCTGCCATGTCATCAAACGTCGAATGGCACCGTTTCAAAAAGTGATGAATTGCAAGCACTTGTTTGGGTGGCAGCAAGAAATGGTCGCGCTTCCCACAGCAAAGAGTTGCTGTTGATGCAGTCACGCAGATCATCTTGCGACTCGGTTTGCGTCACAGCTCGACTAGTTCCAGACTCTTATCACTCCGCGTCTTTTTTGTTGAGTGGTCATTCTGCAAGCCCCAAAATCCCAATTTAATTGTCTCAAAATTCAAAATAAGTCATACCATGAAATTCGCGATACGTTAAAGTACCTTCCATCAAAAAATCGTAAATGGCTGGATATGACCTTTAATTTGATCAAGTTTAATAATCATAGCTACTTTTACAGCAAAGAAATAGAGGAGAGTGGAATCCATCCCCACTGGTATTGATCAAAACTCCTGCGTAAGATCGGGTTAAAGAGAGGGTGTACATGAGAAAGACTTAGGGTACAACTAAAGAGTAGGGCGTGGTGAAAAGAACAGTGAAGAACCTCAAGAGTTGAAATTGCAAGATTGTAGAGCGTATATTTGAACGGCCACTTTGTAGAGCGAACCTTGACTATACCATTATGGCAATAGTTTGTCCACATAGTGTGATGTCACCAGGCGGAGCAAATTCCACCCGAAGCAATTACTCGGTACGACGGCGGGCCAGCGCGGCAAGCCTAGTTGGATATAAAGTATGAAAGTAATACATGAATTGAAAGCTTGTAGTGCGCTGAAGACATTGATGGGCATATTAGCCCCTTTCACCGACAAAATAGAGTAGTAAGGACTGAAACGCTAGTGAGTATCGTGGGGAGTACTGTTGACAGTCCTCGCTAGTATGGCCCACTTCATGAAAGGTCAATGCGTGAGGACAGAGAACAATGCCACATTACTTTATATGCATCAATCTTGATGCGAAACATCTTATCTTCATGGCAGAAACTAATGTTGACAAATAGGGCTGCTATTGGTGCAATAGCAGCGGGCCTACTTTCTTCTACTATCGGGCTTTCCTTCAGACAATCAGTTGCAAAAGTGTTGAGCCATTCTAAAAAACAAGGTTTTCTTGCCACTGTGCCCTCCTTCCCCCATTTGCAATGTTGAAATCAGTCGGAAAATTCGTAAATCGTTAGTTGCCAACAGAAAAGTCACATTTGTTTCCAATCAACATTGCAGTGGGGGAGGGGGGCCAAAAAACCTTATTTTTCCTCAATGGCTCAACAATTATGCAACTGATTGTAGAATTTTAGAAAAAGGGGTACTTTTTACAGAAATATGTCGGTGAATTTGTGAAAAAGGGGCGGTTTTCAGAATGATAAAAGCAGAAAAAATAGATATAAAATGCTTGATTTCACTGATCGGATGAAAGTCGAAAGAGGCAGCTTTATCTTTAGAACAAAATAGTTTATTTACACTGTACTTGCAGTATGTCTATAAAACTAAGAACTTGAGAACCATTGAGGTATGACCATGCTTCAAAACAAATGAAGAAACACATCATTGTGCCAATTTTGTATATTGGAAAATGAGTAAACGAGTATAGAGGCTAGGACATTCTGTTCACTTCTTGCTAATAACTGTGTCATAGTTAAGCATATTAAGAGTTTACAGAGACAGAGCATTGCTATTTACAAATGCTCACTTTGGTGCTATATGCAAAAAAGGCCAGGCAGAGTGAGTGATGATACCTGAGATGAAATCATAATACAAATAAGTCTCACGTCATGCCATGTTTGAATTTTTGGACCTGCTCTGTTACTAAGTTATCTCCATCCAACATGCACGAAGTCCATGCCATCCAAATTCATGCCATCCAATTATGACAAAAACCTTTTCTTGGCTGATTTGCAGTCGATCGATTGGACAGATGTTTTTGATGGCTGTACCAATGACTCTGCTCGCATGGCGGATACCTTTTCTTGTATTTTCAGCTCTGTTATGGATGTACACGCTCCCTTAAAGCGTAGGAGAATTTCCAAGAAATCTACTCCCTGGATTACACCAAAAGTAAAGCAGCTGATGAGGGAGCGTGACCAATTTAGAACAAGAGCTACAATCGATAGCACTCTTTGGCCCCGATATAAAGCATTGCGTAATAAAGTAACGTATGAACTACACAACTGTATCCAGCAATATTATCACGCAATAATTGAAGAAAACTCCAATGACCCCAAGGAGATGTGGAGGGCAATAAACAAAGTATTAAATAAGGACTCTCCATCTTCTTTCTCTGCTGTGAATTTTCAAGGCCAAAGACTGGACCGTCCAAACGAAATCGCTGAAGCATTTAATGAGCATTTTGTAACTATAGGTCCAAAACTTGCAAGTAATATCGAGCAAAAGCCAGACGACAACCCTTTGAAATATTTGGAAGAAAATAACGAAAACTCACCGAAATTCCAATTCAAACAGGTTGACGCTAGCTATGTCAGGAAAGCCGTCATAGGTCTAAAAAACTCAAAATCGCCTGGGCCAGACAAAATTCCCACGAAACGTCTGAAAGATGCAATTGAATATATTTGCCAACCGTTGGCAACGATATTCAACGCTTCTCTCGAGACAGGGATCTTTCCTGACATATGGAAACTAGCGCGAGTTACCCCAATATACAAGTCTGGCCAAAAGTCCAACTTGTCAAATTACAGGCCGATATCAGTTTTTCCTGTTCTCTCCAGACTACTTGAGAAGTTGGCACATGACCAGCTCTATGATTTCTGTAGGACAATTGATTCACTCTCGAAAAATCAATTTGCTTTTCAGAAATTGCACAGCACGATAACCTCGATGCTTAATATCACGGAAACCTGGTACAAAAATATTGATGAACGCAAACTAAATGTGAGCGTATTTTTGGACTTGAAAAAAGCTTTCGACACAATCGACCATGATATTTTGCTATCGAAGTTGTCAGCACTTGGAGTCATCGAGAAAACGCATTGCTGGTTCACATCATACCTTAGAAACAGAGAACAATTCTGTCGTGTTGATGGGCAAAATTCATCCACAAAAAGCCTAAACTGTGGCATTACTCAGGAATCGTGCTTGGGGCCTCTTCTTTTCATCACATACGTTAACGATTTCGAACGCTGTTTGCAGGGGGCAACTCCCAACATGTACGCTGACGATACAAGCATTACTTGTTCTTCTATTGACAGCGATTCTCTGCTTAGGAATATAAATATTGAGATGACTAATATCGCGGAATGGATGCGGCTAAATAAACTAAGTTTGAACGCAGACAAAAGCGAATTTATGGTCATAGGCCACTCAAGGCAGCATAATGTCCTAAATGAGCTCAGAGAAATTGAGGTCAATCATAAGAAAATAAATAGGGTTACCAATACAAAGTATCTTGGTCTTAATATAGACGAAAATCTGAGCTGGAAAGATCAGTATAAAACAGTGAAAACTAAGGTCAAAAGTGGTCTCTCTGCAATTCGGAAGCTGAAAGATATTCTCCCTCAGTCAAAGCTAGTTGCAGTCTATAGAGCTCTGATCGAGAGCCACTTAAGGTACGGTAACATATTATAGGGATGCATTTCTGATACGAAGCTCAGCGCTCTCCAAAGATTACAGTCAAGGGCAAAGCTTCTGATTGAAAATGCAAAATACAAGGATGGATGGGTCTGTGACTGGTTGCCTGTTAAAGAATTAATAAGGTACGACAGGTTAATTATGACGCACGAGGTCCTCCATGGAAACTGTCCGGACAATTTGCAAAATAAATTTGTGCGGAGGTCTCAAATTTCAAGCTATTCAACAAGGAATAGCCAAAATCTCCATTTGCCTAAACCTCGATTGGAATTTACCAAAAACAGTTTACAATTTACCGGAGCCTCGACATGGAACGAGATCCCGCAACAGTACAGAGACTTACCCTCTCTAAATTGCTTCAAAAAGGAAGTTAAACAACTCCTCATGAGCTAGGGTGGGTGAGTGCGTTCGGGTCCCTGGGGCCTCGTGGTGCTTTGGGGGGTGGTGCCCGTTGGTCCTGATTTGGTCTGTTCTGGACCGGGTTGGGGCCTGTGGGGTGCCGTCCCTCTGGGTGTTGTGGGGCCGTGGGGGGCTGGATGCATTCATCTACCTTGGCGGCAATTAAAGCACAATCCCTAGGAAGAGCAGCCCTTTAGGGTTTTGAAATTTCAATTATTCATTTTCTTATTATACTTTTGTATCAGCTGATAGGGCATCGTGCCTAAATATTTATATGATATGATGATAAGATATGATATGACGGAGATCGAATCTGAAGACAGTTTTTCGTTCTTCATTTGCTTCAATTCTGCCCATTCCACCTCCTCGGTCTCCCAGGCCATTTTATATTTATTTTTGCTAGCCTCTCATTCATAGCCAAATCGAGGCTAGTAAACATATTGATCCAAATCAAAAAATAGATGGCGGGAAAAGAAGAAAGATGCCAGGGGGGGGGGTACATAACATGTTGAGGGTACGGGCATGTGCTGCCCATATGGGTGCGTTTTTGGGCCCCAAATTCTCTAAACAAGGGTCCCTTTTTCGGCAGATTTTCCTTAAACAAGGGTGGGTTATCCAGAAATCGGCGAAAAATAGCAAAAAATGGGTGGTTTTCCGCCAAATTTCATTATGAAAGTGGGTATGTCCGCAAGTTTCGGTAATTAGAAGAGGGTACCTTTCTAAAAACCGGGCGGCAGACCCCCGTCCATCCGCAAGTCATGTACCCCCCCCCCCCCCCGGGGAAAGATGTCTGTCAGTGTGTCTGTCTTGAAAGCATATTAGCAATCAAAGATTGACTTGGTGGGTTATTCTCTCACATTACTCTGTTAATCATTAAGTTCTTTCCTATTTCAGTTTCTAGCGTGGTACTTTTTAGCCTGATCTACACATACACTAAGCCTAAGACTTCCATGCAGTAAGGCTGGCTTATTGGGAAGCCAAGTTCCTGTTTTGTTAGCATTAGCAGACATTGAATAAGAAAACACTGAGAAAACCAGAAAAGAAGTTTTCTAGTGAGACGAGATTACTATTTGGAACAATTATCATCAGAAAAGGGATAATGGAAGCACATACAGCACAGTATGAATGATCATAGCTAGTTGTGATAACATTTTTCACATACAAAAAGGTAAAATTACATTGATGGTTATGGTCTTTTGATTCCTTGATTTTTCATTAGTTTTGTGTAATAAAAAAATGCCTTGAATGATAGTTTCTTGGGCATGTTTGGTTCAAAGCCTATTTCAAAAATTATGTTTTTGTACAATTGCATGATATTGGAAAGGTCAGGACAAAGAGACTCAGATCATTCTTATATGATGTAAGAGTTTGGTTTAATCACAGTAAGAATCTGTTGTCTTTCATGAATTCTTGTAAAGCTTTGCATATTTATGCTTTTTTTGCTCAATTCATGTATATGCTACTGCATCCAGAATTGTTGTATCATAATGTAAGTTTTTAGTGTTTAGTTGTATGTTGTCGCCCGGGTGTTGTTGCCCTTCATAGGAAAGATGCTGAAAACTTTGTCTAATCTTTGTCTAATCAGCTAATCTTTGTCATAGATTGAATGAGTAGCCGCAAATGTTTGAGCTTTTATCAAATAAAGGCTATAGTTTGTTTGGTTTTATGAGATATCAGTCATTTTCCATAAAAAGGGTACTTTTCACAATTTGAGGGGCGGTGAAAAGTCAGTGATAGGGGTCAAAAATAGGAACTGATTGTCAGTGAAAGGGGTCTTTTTGTGAATCCATGGACAGGCATGTATGTACTCCTGTAATTCAAGTTCACCCGCCGGGAATTTTGTGACTTGTCCCAAGAATTTTGACCAAGGTTGTCTGAAAAACTGCGATTACTGCTTATTGTAAATGTTAAAATAAATCCAAATCTACTTGTATCCGACAACCCCTTTTACTATGACACGATAGCCACCTAGTGTGGGCTAAGCTCCAGAATACTTCAGAGTTTAAAGTTTTTATAGTTACTGGTTTATTCATTAGAACTATGACGTCATCAAATTATGAACGATTTTCCCATTGCGTTTTGCAAAACTTCTTTTGTGTATGAAATCTACCAACGGATTTCGGTTGAAAACAGCACAACTGGGAAAGAGGATTTCAAAACAAAGTTTTATTTCCCGAAAGTGCCAATCATGCGCCTCCACAGCGCAATTGTCTCCTTTTCAAATGTGGCCTTTCTCATATTTTCATATATATCTATATTTCATATTTGAACTTTTTAAGGAGGGTAGCCCTTCGGCAGAAACCGTTTTTCCAGGGGCCCTCCGGTAAAAACTTAATTACAATATACAGTTAAAATTAGATATGACTAGAATAAAAAAACCATAACCTTAAAGCCTATTTACAATTATACAATATATACAATAGAAATGAAAAATCAACCCTTTATCAATTTCTTAAAACTATTCAGGGAGGATGCTGTCTTTGACTCAGCAGAAAGGCTATTCCATATTTTAGCACCTCGGAAAGAAAAGCATTTTTGCCCATTAGCTGACCTTTTCTTTGGCAACCTCAAATCAGTCTCAGTGTTCCGGAGGTTGCGGGAGGAGCATGCTGAGTTTTTGGTGAAGAGGTTACACAGGTATTGTGGAGCGAAGTCATTGAGCGACTTGAAGACCATTGTTTTAGACTCATTGCTAATGAGCTCTTCAATGGTCTGCCAGCCCATCTAAGCAATAAGTGGTCTGCTTGAGGCATCAAAGCTGCTATTTGTAATGATTCTAGCAGCACGATTTTGTAACTTTTGCAGCTGGTTGATGTCTGTAGATCCAGCACAACCTCAGACAGAACAACAGTATCGAAAGTGGGGCTCAGCAAGTGTAAAGAGTTTTCAAACTTGCCAGAGGCAGAAAAGATTCAGCATGTCTTAAAAAGCCGATCGCCCTAGAAACCTTTGCAGAAACTGCCTTAATTTGTTCTTTCCAATCTAAAGAGATATAGATTTGCACTCCAAGGTACTTTGTCTTTTGAATCACTTCGAGTTCATGGTCGCGTATATCAAGTTCCAAGGCTTCACTTCGACTTTTGAGAGAATTGTGTTTCTGCTTGGTGGCTATGAGCATTGCATGAGCTTTTGCTACATTTAACGAAAGCTTATTGCCTTGAAGCCAGGCCTCCAATTTACTGAGATCGCTATTTATAGCCTCATTAAGCTGAGTCAAATCGTGAAACTGATGACAAAGACTGATATCATCAGCATACATAGTCACGAAGGAACCTTGGACAGCCTCGGGAAGATCGTTGATAATTTCTACTTATTCATTTACTTTCAATGATATTAACTCCACTCCAGCAAACTTTCATTCACCCTTGGAGGGGATTTAATCGTCCATTGTGCCCGACAAATGGTCATGCAGAACTCTTTGTTGAAGAAGAATGCCGAGGTCGCGTGCCCACAAGGCGGTTTTAGGCAATGGCTGGAATTTTGAGAAAGTGATCAAATCTTCAGCGCTTCTCCCTTACTTAAACGTTAACAACTTTGTCTTCGCTCGAGCTATCTTGACGAATTTTGTCTCATTCTGCTGTGCAGAATAAGCTTTGTTAGCTTACAATCAATCTATGCTGTAACATTTCATGAAGTACAATTTTTCACGGATCTCCATCAATTTCATAAAATTTCACAAAATTTCAATTTCTTAGCCCTGAGTATACAGTAGATCCAATTCCCCCCCCTTTATCAGTCGCAGTACTATCTTCGTGACCAGGATGTCATTGGGCAAATGAGGGCAAGAACAGAAAAATTCAAATCTAGTTTCTATCCCAACTGTTTATCCGAGTGGAATAAGCTTAAAAATTAAAGGAGACTTACCTGTAAGTTGAACTTTGATTGTAATTCTATGAGTCATTAGCCAGGAGTGAAGGAGTTGGACGAGAGAGAGCGCAGCGCAGGAGCCGACCAGACTTCAAAGATATTCATTGGCACCAGTCTCGTAAAATGTGAAGGAGTCGGGTTGGGGAAATCATTGTAATCCTGCCCTCTTTGCAAAAACACAAGATCGATATGGGAGGGCGTCCAACTCCTTCACTCCTGGCTAATGACTCATAGAATTACAATCAAAGTTCAACTTACAGGTAAGTCTCCTTTAATTTTTAATTCTATTTCGTCATTAGCCTACGTCATTACGTAGTTGTACGAGATTTCAAAGCCGAGACTGAGCCAATGGATAAGAGCAAGAAAATCATATTTTGCAAATATCCTTTGTGAATAAAAATATGCACAAAAGCAAGTATTGTATTTCAAAATATATCCATAATTACACTGTAGTGAATGGGAGAAGAAATTCCATATGTATACCCAGTATGTACATCAATGTGCAACCCTTACCAAGGTAGTTCCTACCTTGGAACCTATTGGGCTGTGAACCTATTAGTATCAATTCCTGCTGATGACAAAACGGATTTTACCCAGCGAGCCAATGTATCCTTAGAGATAGGGCAGTGTGGTTTAATAAAACTGATTAACAGTTTAGTATTCAATGAACGTATATTTTCAGTTCTTTTAATGTACTCCTGCAGGTGAGTGAATACACAAAGCTTTTCCTCTGTGGGATACTTTCTAAATTCAAGTGGCCCTACATGATAACCTGCACGTGACTGCTTCAATTTTTCTTTAATATGAAAAACATATCTGTCTTCAAGAGAATCCATCTCTTGTATGTCCAAGAAACTTATTGTTTGGCATCTTTGACCGCTGAGAAGGCATAACAGGAAAGCTACCTTTAAGGAAAGTTCCTTCAGGGAAAGCTCAGTGGCACTTTTTTGATTTCGAAAATGATCAAATACCGTTGCTAACTTCCAGATGGAACTGTGTTTAGGAAAACATGGCCTTAATTCATATATACCCTTCATGAATCGTTTTACAATAGGCAGTTGACCAAAAGGTATTGGTGACTGAATTTGTAAAAAGGAGGATAAGGCGCTCCTAGCTGTATTGATAGAGCTATATGCCAAATTCCCTTCATATAAAGATGTGAGGAACTCCATTGCCTCTGCTATGGATGGAGAGATAATATCAATACCTTTTAAGATGCAAAAATCTAACCATTTATTCAGGCTAGATTGGTATTGGCTCTTGGCAGAGTCCCTCCAAGAGGCTAAAATAATGCTTATTGTTGAATCGGAGTACCCTTGCTCAGAGAGTTTTCTCCTGATAACAGACATACAAGAAATGCTGTTTTCTTGTACAGAGGGTGTTTCTCTAATGGGAATGTTGGTAGGGTCAATAGTTTTGGGGAGGGTTTGAGAATTACTGGTGGTCGTACTAACATGGTCATCAGAATGGAATACCAGGTTTGTGTTGGCCATCTTGGCACCACTATCACTCCAGTTGCCCTGTCTTGCCTGATTTTTTGTAATGCTTTGAGAATGCAGCTAAATGGAGGGAAACAATAGAAATTGAGATCACTCCATGAAACAGAGAATGCATCAACAAAGACCGCCCCTGGATCTGGTCTGTAAGAGCAGTATGTCTCAAACTGATGGTTTAAACGTGAGGCAAATAAGTCTATATCAGGTTCAAACTTGATTTTTCTTAAGGCCTCATGTAGGACTGATGGGTCTAGCTTCCATTCAGTGTTCTGTATGTGAAAATTTCTAGACTCCTTGTCTGCCACAACATTATCAATACCAGGGATATGTGCTGCAGTGATAATATTATTGGCAATACAAAACTGCCATATTTCTACTGCAATGTCATTGCAAATCTCACTCTTGCAAGTACCCATGTTATTGATGATGCTAACAGCAGATGTATTATCAATCATGATTTTAACATGTTTGTTTGCAACCTCTTTATGAAATGTCTTGATAACAAGGAAAGCTGCACGCAATTCAAGGTAATTGATGTTTTCAACAAATTCTTCTGCGGACCATTGTCCACCAGTGGAGACATTATCTAATGCTCCACCCCATCCATGCAATGAAGCATCAGAGTACATTGTTAATTCAATTGCAGGTTTTCTTATCAAATTAAATGAGTGATCTATGTTTTCAATCCACCATTTCAATTCATGCTTTGCTTTGGTAGACAAGGACATTTTGCCTTTAAAATTTCCCTTGCTGGCTTTTAGTGCCATAATTTTGTCCTTTTCAATTGATTTATAGTACAAAGCTCCAAACTGAACAGCAGGTAGGCTGGAGACAAGGTAGCCAATGATTTTAGCTACATACTCAATTAACAGATTATCTGGGTTATGCAGTGCAAATAAAAGGTGGCTTTTAATTTTAGATTTCTTTTCCTCTTTCAGATATACTTTCATTGTCACTGAATTGATCTCAAAACCCAAGAAAATAATTTTTTGCTTGGGGATAAACACTGATTTTTCAGGGTGGATGACAAACCCAAACTTGTCAAACATTATGATTGTATCAATCACATTTTGCACACAACTTTTGTATGAGTCACCTTGAAGATAAAAATCATCAATATACCCAGCCACAATATGACCTTTCAGATGCAGTTCTGATAGAATAGGCTTGATGATTTTGGTAAACTTCCGAGGACACGAAGAGAGGCCATTGGCGTACGCAGTGTACATAAAGAGTTGATCCATATAAATAAATTTCAAATATTTTTGAGACTCAGGGTGTATTTTGACACTGTAGTAGGCATCTTTCAGATCAATAGAGGCCATCCAACAACCAGGTGTAACCAGGTTTAAGATTGTATGGATATTTTCCATTTTGAAATGAGTAAATTTTACAAACTCATTAAACTTCTTGAGATTTAAGATCAAACGAATGCTGCCATCACTCTTGGGCACAGAAAAGATGGGTGAAATGTATTCCCCCTCTTCATGATGGCTGTCAACTATGACACCCTTACTTAGCAACTTTTGTATTTCATTTTCAATTTCAGGCACATGTTCCTTATTTATAGAGTTGACCTGATAACCAGCTTGTTGTGGCACTTGATCAATTAACTCAATTTTTCCCCCAAAATTGTTTCCAAAATAGTAGGGTCTGAGGTTATGGTACACCATGAGTCATAATAATCTGATATTTGACCTGCTTTAAAGTTTGCAACTTTGTAGACTAAGTAGTCAGTAAGTGCATCAATAACATGAGTATTAAAATCATGTACCTGTTGTTTACAATTTTCTAAGGCTTCGTGAATTTCTTTTGTTGTTGGTGTTGTTGCTGTGGTCGTGGCGTGTAAGCTTGTCGGGGAGGATATGATGACATCCTCCCCTTTGCCCCCAAAAAAGATTTTGCTCGATTTGAGTATCCGCCACGACTAGGATTGTAAGCTTTGTATGAAGCACTATTGGCATATCCTGACTGTGCAGGAAAACGCTGACCTTGTCTAGCTCCATTTGAGTTGTATGCAATGTTATTCACAACTTTATTTGTAGCCTTTAAGGCCTCAATTGTTTTTGGGAGGTCATCACCAAAAAGCATTTTACTTGGTTTCAAGTTCCTTGAGCAGGCCTGTTTAAAATCATTGCTCAAATGTGGGCGAAGAGAGTCACGACGTTTGAAGGACATCTCTTGGTTAACATGGCCCAACAAAACAGTGCAATCAAGGAGCTGTGCAATAATTGCTTTAAAATCAATTTGAGATTTTTTCTCTCTAGCTTTCAATAAATCATCAATAGTAGATGAAATGCTGCCAGTCACCCTGGCTATTGAGTCTTGCAAAGAGGACATCCTGATATCGCCCCGTTTACTTTGAGTGGGCAACTTGGCCCATATTTCTGGGTTGACTTTGGGCACTAGCAAGGACTCACAATTCTTTGGCACTTTATATTTTTCAAGAATTGTTTTGCGCGTTTGCAGATCAAATTCTGTCGCAAATTTTGCGTTGACAATTTTGGCCAATTGTTCTGAAATGGGTGGCCCTTGATCCTCAGAGGGTAATAACAATTCATTCAAACAATTCAGGAGTGAATCATTATCGACTTCCTCTTCCAAATCTGAGCCCTGATGGTCATCAAATTCCTTCCCCCCATATAGACTCAAAACATCTTCTTCAGAAGATCTTTGCATAGGATCTATGGAAGTCTCTGTGGACTCAAAAGTCGTCTCCGTCTGTGCGGAGTGGAAATTTGCTGTCTGTGCAGCTGTGAAATTTGCTGTCTGTGCAGCTGGGAAATTTGCTGTCTGTGCAGCCCCCGATGTTGCATTCTTGGATGCTACGGATTCAAGATCAAGCTCAGTCATAGAACGTTTAAAGGAGGGATGATCTCCATCAGGTAGCCAAGTTGGTGGCCGTTTTCGTTCTGCCATCAAGGTTGCTAAAATCTGGTTCGTTTGGTCTAAGTTAGCCTTCATGGACGATATAGCCTGTAAAATATCTGAGGAAGCATGATGGGATTCAGTAGCAGGGGTTGTTATATCAACTTCAACCTCTTTGGAAACCTCTTTGGGCGTTGTAGATTCATCTCCCTTGGAGGCCATATCGGCCTATCTGGGAGCGCGAAAAAATTTGTCGAAAAAACGACGAAAATTCGGAACTTAGTCGGAAATGAAAACAAAAATTAAACTTATCTTAGCTTCTTCGTTGTTTGGAACGTGTGTCGATGGCTTGATGACTTGGATGCACCAAAGAGAAGACGATTTGCCAGAGAACTTTTGAACTTCGAAAAACAACGTGGTCTGATCGGCATCAAGAGCTTCGCAACTGGTCGGCTCCTGCGCTGCGCTCTCTCTCGTACAACTACGTAATGACGTAGGCTAATGACGAAATAGAATTGACCCTGAGTTGAGACTTGCACCCTCAGTTGCTGTTTTCAAGAAAAAGCTATTATCAATAGTCCGTCCCCGTATAAAATCTGCTTTCGGAATTCACGATCCAATAGGATTACCCTATCTTACTCAACTTAGGGTTGGTCTCAGTAAGTTAAATTTTCACAAATTTAAGCATAATTTCAGGGACACCATAAACCCTATGTGCCCAACAAGTGATGGGATTGAGGATACGGAGCACTTTTTGCTGCTCTGCCCTTCTTTTGATCTTCAGCGGAGAGATCTTCTCGCTGGAATTGTAGAGTTACTGCGACCATTTGTACAAATCGCTAGTCTTTCAAATGACGCTCTGACGCAGCTTTTACTATATGGCGATCAAGACCTTTCTAATGATTTGAACGAAAATATCCTCGAATTGACTTCACGTTTCATCCACAAAACTGGTCGGTTTGATTAATATCCTTTGAAGCCTCAGCAATGTGTCAAGTCCCAACCACCAAGTCCCTTTATGTATGGTGTATCATCAATCAGTTTTATTTTCTTCGTTTTAATTGCTTGTAATGTACAGCAGTTGTATGTAATTTACCGTTGCTTGTCTTTATGTTTTGGCCATGGGGTAGTCATTGTCTTTCGCTCCCCTTGGTATCGTTCCTGTGGTGTTGTAGAGTAATTAGATAAGTAGAGTAGTATGTAAAATTTGTTGTCAATTCTTTTTGATGGATAAAAAAAATTCATAAAAAACTTATCCGGAATCGTTTATTTCAAGTGTTTTATTTTTGGAGAACCGTTGGATTTTGCCCTTCCAGGCGATTTGTACCTGGCTTTTTACGTGAGTAGGAATACTTTGATGTTCCAATCTGGAATCAAACGAGTTTACCGAAAAAGCGTTAACTTATCCCAAAATTATGGGGCGTTTTCCGTGGAGCGCCGTTGGGAGAACCGAGGAATTCACAAGAAACCGGACCTCAGACAATGCCCCAAAAGCTCTTCTTGCAACAATTACTCACATTCAAAAGAACAGCACACTATGCAATCCGATGATAGTGGAAGAACGCTCAGAACCCGAATGTTTCTCACGTTTCATAAAGGAATCTGTAAGTTTGTGTAGAGCGCAACAATTTTGCCACGCCAACATTTAAGATAGTGCTTAGCGAATTTAGCGAACAACGCCTATTTCGGCATAAATGGCTGAGAAGTTACTTCTTGTGTCAGGGATGATGGTGGTAAAATTTCACGCAAAAATCTCGATGGGTTCTCAAGCTATGAGTCTTTATTTGTTAACAACCATTTTCAGACAATCCTGGTCAAAATAAATTGGGACACTGGCAAATTTCTGTGTTTTCGTTATGTTTCCTAAAATATCGAGGTGAAAACATACGTTTAGAACCTTCTCATCCCCCTTCCCCCATAATTCAATGTTGGGATGGTCGAATGGCGTTTGATTCAACCAACAATGAAACGGGGGGAGCGGGGGGCACTGAATCAAAGACTGAAGTAGTGCAAAGAATTTTGACCAAGATTGTAGGTAACATTTTTCACAAATTTGTCTGATGTTCATACCAGGGTCCTTCACGATACGAAATGAAATCTTGCAGTGCCAAAGATGAAAACTGCTTATGGCCAAGAATCATTTGCGTTTCGTGGAGCAAAGGCATGGAATAAACTCGACTCGGAAATGAAATTAGCCCCTTCGATTCAGTCATTCAAAACGAAACTAAAAGCTTTGAATTGAGAATATTCAAGGAAAGCTGTTCTACATCGAAATAGTCATCTTTATTTTTCTCCTTCTCGTTTTTATAGCCATGTAATTAGAAATTATTGTAAATAGGTTTATTTCTCATTAGCTTTTTATATTTTTTTTGCTGGGACAATTGGAAATTTGCTTAATCTATTTTTTAACTGAATAGTATCCCAGGATAAACAATTTTAAAATGAAAATGAAAATTAACTGCTCAATGCCTAGCGGGAACTAAAAGATACCCTTACTTCAAAAAATTTTCCCTTGTCATCACTCCTACTAGAGTTTCTTGATTCTCTAGAAGTGCCTTAGTTTTATTTGAAATATGACTGCACTCCCCATCCACAAAGTGCTTTCAAAATAAGGAAAACCTTGCTCAGTCTGCTTGCTCAATTTGTGATGTGAATGAACTAAGTGGGATCAACAGCAATAGCAGAGACCTGGTGGTGGAAAAATGTTTGATTTTGCAACAGCATTGCTTGCACTTGCAATGTTAGGCGCATTTTTCTTTTAGGATAATAATATTATTGTCGAAGATAGATCATAAAATATAATCAGTTTGCTCACGCGCATAGGTCAAAAACACTCTCCAGGTGACTCTGGGTCATCTAAAAACATATCTTTTCCATTAACAGCCTTAAATTTGAACATATAGCACCTTTCTGCAGTTAGGTAAATGCACAAATCAAAACAGACAAATCCAGTGAAAGAAACTTGAAAACACCTTTCAGACTAAAACATTAGTGATATGGTAAGGTGCGAGTTGCGAGTTGCAAATGCGAGTTGCGAGTTGCTTATGTTTTGCGAGTTACGAGTTACGAATTGCACGTATTGTGCGAGTTACGAGTTGCACTTATTATGCGAGTTGTTCCCACAAAGATTTCCAAAAAAAATTGTCCAAAAGACAAGAAAATGACGATGAATCACTCCACCGCAACAAATCAAACAGACCCATTTTCACAAAAAATTCAGAAATCAATCAAATTTGCAATTTTATGGAGTTACTACAACTGGATAAAATCATTTCAAAGGACAGCCTTTCCGAAGTTGAGAGAACTGCCCTTTCAGAACTGCAAACCAACAACGATATAATTATCAAAAGAGCCGATAAAGGAGGAAATTTCGTTATTATGGACAAAGACTTTTATCGCGACAAACTAGCTCTTGAAGGACACCTTAATACAAATGACTACAAACGTGTCAACGATGATGAAGACATCAAAGTGATGAAGGATTTAAAAACGATTACGAAAAAATACGAGAAGGAGCTAGCCACGAAAGAACAACAATTCATTTGCGATTTCCCTTGGAAAACAAGCAACTTTTACGCTTTACCAAAAATCCACAAATCTACAGGGTGTCCCAGAAAAATTGTGCCCCGTTTGCCTGAAGATTGCGACAAAACAACTAAAGATTCTCACTAACCTTTTCCATGATGTTGCTCTTCAGATGTTCAATTAAAGTTTGCTACCATCCCCGTAAAAATCTGTTGAGAAATGATGGAGCTATGACGTTCAGAAGGCCAAATTTACCTGATGACTGAAACCAGCGGGTCGGCCATTTTGTTTTACCATTTTGCAACGGTAAACAGCTTCATGGATGAGCTGAAACAGTAGCCTCCAATTTCATAGCTCTGGCGAAAGTTTCAGCTATCTTCAGAGAGTTCAGCTATTTCTTACCCCACGACCCTTGATTGAATGTCAAAACGAAGACAAGGACCCCAAGATAATAAACAACCAAACGGTGATGAAAAACATATAGTCACGTTTTGTTTGCAGGTGTGAGGAGTGTCTGAACCAATTATTTAGTATATTGATCAGTTCAAAATCTTTTGCCCCTCTCATTTCTTTAGTTCATTGTCTTCGGTAGTAAATCAACAATTGCTTGTAACAAATTAAGGAAGAAATCTACGTAAGGAAGGCGGCAAATTTAATTTTAAATATATTTTTGTCGAAACCTTTGGTGTTTTACTACTTTGGGAATTCGTATCTTCATTTTTGCATTCCATCAAAGATCGTGGGGTACACAATAGATGAACTCTCTGATGATTATTGGAATTTTCACGAGAGCTATGACATTAGAGGCTGCTATTTCAGTTCATCCATGAAGCTGTTTATCGTTGCAAAATAGTAAGATAAAATGGCCGACCGCTGGTTTCAGTCATCAGGTAAATTTGGCCTTCTGAACGTCATAGCTCCATCATTTCTCAACAGATTTTTACGGGGATGGTAGCAAACTTTAATTGAACATCTGAAGACCAACATCATGGAAAAGGTTAGTGAGAATCTTTAGTTGTTTTGTCGCAATCTTCAGGCAAACGGGGCACAATTTTTCTGGGATACCCTGTACAGAAATTATTCAAGGAATAGCGAGATCAGATAAAGACTATATTGAAATGTCACCACTTGATAATCTCAAAGAAAGACCGATCGTAGCTGGACCAGCATCACCTACTCAAAGATTAAGCGAGTTCCTTGACACTTTACTTAAACCTATCGTGCCTACACTTTCTACCTACGTCAGAGATGACTGGGATTTCATGAGAAAGATACCGCGAGAATTTCACACATCTACGTCACTATTTTCTTACGATGTCGTTAGCCTTTACAAACACGAGCATACCACATACCCTCGAAATTGAAGCTATTGATTATCAGATTGACAAAAGAAACGATTTGATACCAGCACGGTTTACAAAGAACCTCATACCAAAAACCGGATAAATTTATACGAATTTATACTCTAAAACAACAATTTCCTCTTCGATAACGTCATGTATAAGCAAGTATCAGGTACCGCTATGGAAACCAAATTTGCGCCTCCGTACGCTTGCCTTTCTATCGGTTACTTTGAGGAAACAAGATTATTCCCCAAACTTTGAAAGAACTATTTCATGGATTCAATTTGCTTGTATGTAAAAGAAAACTTTTTCCTATATGGATGATGGATTTATTGCATTAGCACAAAACATCGACGCTATTTCGTTAAAAAACGCCTTGAATGATTTGCACCCTAGCATCAAGTTCATGATGGAAACAGGAAAAATGAAATCTGACACTACTATAGTATCCTAGACTAAATAGGATTCATTCGAATGAGTACACTTCGTTCAGCGAAATCATAAAGCATAGCGAATCAAGTGACTTCATCAGTTCCATAACAAAGCTGTTAGGTATTACTCCTTAGGGGGTCTACAACTGTCATACATTGGGCAAAGTTAATTTATACTAATTCATTACAACATTACATCTCCCCTTTACTTTAAATGAATGTTCTCCTCTGTTGAAATTATTTGCCTCTAATTTACTTATGTCTGATCAGGGTTCAATGAAATGTTCAAGCAAAAAATAATTAAAATGAAATCATAAAATCATTTGTGAATATTTTGTCCATATCTTTGCACTTGTCTTCTCTCTCTGATTGGATATCGTCTATGATTGGATAGCATCTTCTTGTAAATCATCAAAATCAATATCATCTTCAAAGTCTGACATGGTATCATCATTCATATCATTTGGCAGTTTTTTGAAATGTGAGAAGTTGCGAGTGATTGTATGATCATTTCTTTCGGCTGTAATCATAGCTCCTTTCTTTCTCGTGACTTTATACGGACGTGCATAAAATTTCGTCGAGAATTTATTGTTCTTTACTTGCTTCACTAAAACAGTATCTCCAACAAATATTTCAGACTCTTTTGCACGACTTGATTATCACGGTTCTTCTTCATCTTATCCTTTTCGATGGCATCGCGTTTCTTCAGTGCTCGGTGTGCTTTCGATTTGCTTTCTGTTGTCAGCTGAGGAAGATTTGTGTTTATCTTTCTGTTAAACAATAATTCAGCTGGTGAATATCCTGTTGTGCTATGAGGGGTTGCTCGATAATTTAGCAAAAATTTGTTCAGTTCTTTTCTCCAGGATCTTTTCGATATAAGCGCTGCTCGAATTGCTTTTGTTTTTGTTTTTTTATATCATCCTAAAATATTAAAAATACACAACAACAACAACAACAGTTAAACTAGAATACGCAAAGAGAAAGAATTATGTCGTTCGCAGCGAGAAAGGACACAAGGTCATCGAGTTCCCACTACGAACGACATATTACAAAAATTAAATACAACAATAAATCTAGTATAACAAAAAAAATATACACTACAAAAAATTTAGAGTACCAGGTGCGTCAAAGAAAAGTATCTCTGACTCACCTGGTAAGGCGGATTTCCACTCAGTCAGTCCTTCCGATCGAACAATAGTTTAAGTGGGAAAATGTCGCTCTGAATTGAATAGAATGTTGCGCGTGACACTCGAATAAGCGATTGTGGAAAGGCTGCCCTCCAGACAGCGGAATTCTCCGAACGGGCGGAATTTCTATTGATTGCGAGAGAAAATGTCGCTCTGAAATGAATAGACAGTTACAGCTGAGCAACCTTTTACTGTTTAAAATTCCGCCCACTCGGAAAACCCAGCTGACCAAAGATTGGCCTTAAAATAAGTCCATTCAGAAAACTCTATTGAGTGGAAATCAGCCTGTGGGGTGCGCTGTGATCCGCTGTGATTCGATGATTTTATTTCTAGCCTAGTCGCTGTGTTGATTTGATAAAGGAAATGGTCGCTTCCAGAATTATTCTGTTCACAATCACATTTAAGTTTGGGCTACCGAATACACTCACAGAAAAAAGGTGGTTTTCAGAGGTTCTGGCAAAGAACCCTAGGGTTCTTGGATGCCCTAAGGTTCTTCAAAGAACCTTAGGGTTCTCTAGAGTACCCCATAGGGTTCTTCAAAGGTATTCTGAAGAACCCTAAGGGTTCTTCAAGTCAAAAAGGTTCTTCAAAGAACCCCCATGACTGCAAATATCACGTGACTTACGCAGGGTGTTCGAAAATGGAATGTATTCGCGATTTCTTTTTCTCTTGAAAACGGTTGAATGATTGAAGTTTCGTTGCTGCGGCGAAGGTTTGAAGAAAAGACAGGAAGGAATATCGCGAAAAAGGTAAGCTTTACTGACTTTATTTCACCCGAATAAACAAAATATGATTAAGCAGTAAGATGATGCATTTTCCTGGAATAAAATTGTTTCATTAACTTGATCTGAAATAGGGAGAAAGTCCCGAGAAAGTTAGCTACGCGTTACAGGCGCACGGACATGCCAAAACGCGTCTCCCATTGAGTTGAGAGCAAACTACAGTCTAGCTGTGTTTCGTTATCTCACCTTTCTGGAAGTTTCCCTACAAAGAAGCATTGGGTTTTGTTCAAATCGCCTCTTTCAAAAGATTATCTGGCCTACGAATCAGTTGAAGTAACGTTATGATGTTGGGTAGACATGAAATAGGTCTAAAGGCAGCAAGAAATACTTCTATACTTGCTTTTCTGCTTGTCTTGGAAACAGTATTCTCGACCTGAACCCCAACTTGCTTGCACTTCGTAATAGGTCAATTCTTTGACCAACATTATTAGGCAAGCCTAAGCATTAGCATTGTGCTGCCTTACTTTTCTTCAAACAAATAATGTTTGAGTAAGAAACCGTTTGTATTGGTTATGCAAATCAGCGTGA
The DNA here is from genome assembly GCA_964020215.1 of Aurelia sp. 3 sensu Dawson et al. (2005). Taxonomy (NCBI): domain Eukaryota; kingdom Metazoa; phylum Cnidaria; class Scyphozoa; order Semaeostomeae; family Ulmaridae; genus Aurelia; species Aurelia sp. 3 sensu Dawson et al. (2005). Next base: position 16,149,777 of record OZ026572.1, read on the forward strand.
TACAGTTTCTTCGAATTTTTGCAAGACTTTTCTGATATCCTTATTCATAACAAAGGTTAATTCTGAGAACCCTATTTTCCTGAACTTTCTTGTCAGGTTTTGCAAGTGTGGTGATGCCATGGATATAGAATTTATCTTGCTGTTTTCAAGAAATTGACAGACAGAAATCAAAGTAAGCTCAAGGCGAGCAAAAAGATGCGACACAAACATCACCTGAAAATAGAGAAATATTGGCCAAAGCTGTGAAGTGCAATGTTCTGCGTTTTGAAGATTGGAAAGAAACAATCGTAATCTTATAGGGCTGAATGTCTTCTTGAAACTTAAAATGAAGACAAGACTGTTAAATTTTCTCTACAGAAATCTGAGCTTTGACAATCAAAGTGGTAAAAACGTAGGACTTGTGGCCAGTGAGGTGTAGTAGGATGGACTGATGATATGAAATTGAAGAATGTAATGATGGGTGAAATGAAGGGATGAAACTGTAAGGCAGAATGATGAAACTGAATGATGAGTGGAATGCTCAATGGAAAGAGGAAAATGAATGATCGAGAAGAATGAGTAAGATAAACAATTTTTCAAGGAGCTCAACATTTCAGACGCAGTTTTGTCTTCATTAAATCATTTCCTTCTTTTTCATGTGCAGTATAAATGCCACCGTTAACCCTATCTCATCTGGGAGCTTTGAAGCGGTCAGTGCCCAGTGCCTCATTAATGCGAACAGCTAAAATCACGAGATTAAATCAGATGAAATCTGTTGCTATTACAGAAAGTTGTTTCAGCTGCCATGACAATGAGAAGAACTTTAGTTATGATTATCGTGATTATCAGTCTACAAAAGGTCCTGGGGACAAGGTCGGAGTTGGATATAATTAGATACTTGGATGATATTGAGATTATACAGTTTTAAGAAACTGGTTTATAAGAGACTACTCTCGGGTGCCTAATACAAGGAGGGTCTTAATAAGCGGGGGGGGGGTAACCCCTCAAAGAAACTAATAAAGTCTTAATGAATGGGGGATCAGAAGTTCTCAAAAAACGGGTTTTTACGTTATCTACTGGAGACAAGTGCAATAACTACAGTAAACAGCTGCAGATAAGTAAAAACAAGAGCGTGTACCACTTTTACACTTTTGACAAAAAGAACTCTTTCTTCAACTGTTTTTGAAAGAAACGTTTTGAATTAGTTTACGAGTACACTGCAATGGTTTATCTTTCGAACGAAATGTCGTATAAATATCATACTGAGCTTTGGACATTGCTTTGCCAAAATTGATAAACGGGGGGGTCTTAATAAGGGCCGGGGGGATGGATAAAGTTTTTGAAAATTAATAAGCGTCCCCCCTTGTATTAGGCAGCCGAGAGTACACCTTTTTTTATAAGAAACTGGTTTATAAGAAACTAGTACTAAGATGGCCAAAATTTTAAGAAACTCCAGTACTATGTCTTAGAAATACTAAGAAACTTTTCAAAGTTAAAAGCATGGATATTACAGCAAATACAGTAGTGTCTCGCATATAAGAAACATTAATTTAAGAAACACCAGACCTTGATCAAAATAATATCCTCTCTTATAAGAAACTGGTGCAGATGTTTCTTATTCAAAAAACTATTTGTGCATTAGAAATTTGAAAAACATGGCACATTCAGCTTTCCAGTTGAATCAGCCTGTACCTATTCACATAAAAACATGAGATATGCATGCAAATGAAGCACAAATCACCTTTCCTGGAATAAATGCAATCTTTCTTAAAGTAAAAAGTATGTTTTGCATGACAATCATAAAGCTCGTGTCTGATTCTAGTTCATTGATAGTACATGATTTTTCTAATAAGAAACTTTAGAAATTTCACCCTGAATTGAAGTTTATATCTCATTAGACCTCAAATTGAAAACTTTGTTTCTTATATGCGGGACACTACTGTAGATCGTTGAACCTTTATTCTTGAGCAATATTATCTTACCATTTGTGTTTTCAGATTACAGAACACTGTTTATTTACGATGTTTTAAATGTCAAGAAACATATCTGCTGCAGTGTTAGCGACCACATTTATATTTCTGCATTCAAAAAATAAGGAACCAATCAAGAAACCTTTAGTACTAAAAAGCGGACAAAATTCAACGTGAAATTAAGAAACTTTTAATACCATTGCCTGATCTAAGTTTCTTATTAAAAACGTTTAATACTAAGATGAGCACGATTTTAAGAAACTCTAGTACTATGTCTAAGAGGTATTAAGAAATTTTTTAAAAGTGAAACTAGTACTATGTCTGAGAAGTAATAAGAAGCTTTTTAAAAGTTATGGACAATGAAGCAAATATATTGTTGAACCTTTATTCTGGAGTAATATTAACTAGCCATTTGTGTTTTGAACATAAGAGAACAGTATCCTAAATGCTGTTTTGAATGTCAAGAACCATATCTGCAGCTGTGTTAGAGACCACATTGATAATTCATGCATTCAAAAATAAGAAACCAATTAAGAAACCTTTAGTATTAAAAGAAAATTCCATGTTAAATCAAGAAACTTTGGTGATATGGTCTGAGCCAAGTTTCTAATAGACGATTACGCTAAAGATGGCGGCAAGGAACTTTTTACCAAGATGCATTGCGTTCTTTAATCGAATTCCTATAGAATCGTTAAGGATTCGTAATTAGAACGCAATGCATCTTGGTAAAAAGTTCCTCGCCGCCATCTTTAGCGTAATCGTCTATTGTAAAAATGTGTAATATCTTGAACAACTGAGAAAAGTTCTACGATGTTTACGGACTGAACAGTAAACATCGGTTATGGCCGCGGTACTGTAGAATCTTAAAAATTTCTTGGTACTTGCTTGTTGAGTGATATTGGACGTGCCGCTTATATGGGCGGGATTTTGGGTAGCTTTTTCAGAATTTTTATCGCAACTGAAGAAATTTGAATAGAGCTTGTATCTTCAAATGGACAAAATTCATAGCCAAAGTTTCCAAACTTCCTAAAATTCATGCAAAAGGGGAAGAAATTCTTGAAAAATTCAGTCCAAAAAATGGATCTTTTTGTCAAAGTCCAGATTCACGTCGAGTTACGGTCACAGTCAATTTTGAGATAATTTCGTGCAATTTCAATATTTGGTAACCTGCGCACAGACTTTACTTAAAGCCTGTGCGCAGGCTAAATATTTGGTCATTTGTGCCACTTTTTATGCCATTTGGACCACTCTAGTGACAACATTTTCAAAATCTTTGTCCATATTCGTAATCAGCACACTCAAAATAGGTTTTGCATCAATTTTGAGATAATTCTGTGCAATTTCAATTTTAGGTCATTTGTGCCACTTCTTGTGCCATTTGGATCACTTTAGTGACAAAATTTTCAATATCTCCGTCCATATTCGTAATCAGCACACTCAAAATAGGTTTTTGCAACAATTTTGAGATAATTCTGTGCAATTTCAATATTTTCATCATTTGTGCCACTTTTTGTGCTATTTGGACCACACAACTTCAGTGACAATATTTTCAAAGTCTTCCCCCATATTCAAAACCTGCGTACTTGAAATAGGCTTTGCACCAATTTTGATATAATTCTGTGCAATTTCAATTCGAGTTCATTTGTGCCACTTTTTGTGCCATTTGGACCACTTTAGTGACAATATTTTTAAAATCTTTAAAATCGTTCATTCTCATAATCAGGACACTCGAAATAGGCTTTTTACAAATTTTGAGATATTTCTATGCAATTTCAATTTTAGGTCATTTGTGCCACTTTTTGTGCCCTTTGGACCGCTTCAGTGACAATATTTTCAAAATCCTCGCCCATATTCATAATCAGCGTACTTGAAATAGGCTTTGCACAAGTTTTGAGATAATTCTATGCAATTTCAATTTTAGGTCATTTGTGCCACATTTTGTGCCCTTTGGACCACTTCAGTGACAATATTTTCAAAATCCTCGCCCATATTCATAATCAGCGTACTTGAAATAGGCATTGCCCATTTTTTGAGATAATTCTGTGCAATTTCCATTTTAAGTCATTTGTGCCACTTTTTGTGCCATTTGGGCGATTTTAGTGAACAAATTATCAAAATCTTCGCCCATATTCATAATCAGCGTACCCGAAATGGGCTTTGCACCAATTTGGAGATAATTCTATGCAATTTCAACTTTAGGTCATTTGTGCCACTTTTTGTGCCCTTTGGACCACTTCAGTGACAATATTTTCAAAATCCACGCCCATATTCATAATCAGCGTACTTGAAATAGGCTTTGCACAAATTTTGAGATAATTCTGTGCAATTTAAATTTTAGTTCATTTCTGCCACTTTTTGTGCCATTTGGGCGACTTTAGTGACAATATTTGCATAATCTTCGCCCATATTCATAATCAGCGTACCCGAAATAGGCTTTGCACAAATTTTGAGATAATTCTGTGCAATTTAAATTTTAGGTCATTTGTGCCACTTTTTGTGCCATTTGGGCGACTTTAGTGACAATATTTTCATAATCTTCGCCCATATTCATAATCAGCGTACCCGAAATAGGCTTTGCACAAATTTTGAGATAATTCTGTGCAATTTAAATTTTAGGTCATTTGTGCCACTTTTTGTGCCATTTGGGCGACTTTAGTGACAATATTTTCATAATCTTCGCCCATATTCATAATCAGTGTACCCAAAATAGGCTTTGCACCAATTTTGACATAATTCTGTGCAATTTCAATTTTAGGTCATCTGTGCCACTTTTTTGTGCCATTTGGGCGACTTTAGTGACAATATTTTCATAATCTTCGCCCATATTCATAATCAGCGTACCAGAAATAGGCTTTGCACCAATTTTGAGATAATTCTGTGCAATTTCAATTTTAGGTCATTTGTGCCACTTTTTGTGCCATTTGGGCGACTTTAGTGACAATATTTTCAAAATCCTCGCCCATATTCATAATCAGCGTACCCGAAATAGGCTTCGCGCCAATTTTGAAATAATTCTGTGCAATTTCAATTTTAGGTCATTTGTGCCACTTTTTGTGCCATTTGGGCGACTTTAGTGACAATATTTTCATCGGGTTCTCTGACGTTCTTTGGGAATTCTCTGAAGAACCTTCATGGGTTCTTTGAAGAACCTTTATGGGCTTTCTGAAGAACCTTCATGGGTTCTTTGAAGAACCTTTATGGGCTCTCTGAAGAACCTTCATGGGTTCTTTGAAGAACCTTTATGGGCTCTCTGAAGAACCTTCATGGGTTCTTTGAAGAACCTTTATGGGCTCTCTGAAGAACCTTCATGGGTTCTTTGAAGAACCTTTATGGGCTCTCTGAAGAACCTTCATGGGTTCTTTGAAGAACCTTTATGGGCTCTCTGAAGAACCTTCATGGGTTCTTTGAAGAACCTTTATGGGCTCTCTGAAGAACCTTCATGGGTTCTTTGAAGAACCTTTATGGGCTCTCTGAAGAACCTTTATGGGTTCTTTGAAGAACCTTTATGGACTCTCTGAAGAACCTTTATAGGTTCTCTGAAGAACCTCTAGGGGTTCTCTGAAGTACCTTTAGGGGTTCTTTGAAGAACCTTTAGGGGTTCTTTGAAGTACCTTCATGGGTTCTCTGAAGAACCTTCGTGGGTTCTCTGAAGAACCTCTAAGGGTTCTCTGAAGTACCTTTAGGGGTTCTTTGAAGAACCATTGGTAGGGGTTCTTTGAAGAACCCCTGACTTGGGGTTCTTTGAAGAACCTTTAGGGGTTCCATATATGTATCCTGCTCAAGAACCCTAAAAGGTTCTTCGTAAGCCACCTTTTTTCTGTGAGTGTAGGAGTAATTCACAAATAGTCTCACTATCCAAACTCACAATATCAATACCAGGAAGGTCCCCGAGCTGACCAAGGAGATCTCTACGCTGCAATTCAAAGAGAGGGCAATGCAGGAGAAAGTGCTCGTTATCTTTTTTACCTGTGCCACAAGCACAGATAGGGTCCAGACATTCAAGATTATGCCCAAACTTGTGCTCATTTAAAGCACTAAAATTCAAACGAAGCTTAGTCAGAAGTCTAATACCTACTATATCGTGTATGTTATAAGTAGGCTTTTGAGTAGGTCTCATGATTCCGAGCAATTTACGCTAGAACTCAGCAACTGATGTAGAATTTCTTATATCAAGGGTGAGCGAGTTCCATTCAAAAAAAATATTCTGGAAGTAGGTGCTTGAAAACCGGACAGTTCTACCTATAGTTTGCTCGTACAGACGCGCACTTCTGAGATTATACATGACTTGACGCTCGGGTGGAATTTCTGCATACAAATACTCAGGATGGTGTGAGTTCTTTAACTTGAAAAAATGACATAATCGTCTATACCATCTCCTCTGATAAAGACTTTCCCAACCCAGTTCCTCATACAGCTTTTGCCTATTTGTACCTCGACATGCACCGGTCACCGCCAAGGCAGCCAAACATTGAGTTTGTTCTAACTTACGCGTGAAGCTTTGGAGCATCTCAGGGTCATGCCTGTGGTAGACAATGTCACCATAATCTAAGTGAGGTCTAACGTAAAGTATGTACATTTGATTAAGAACGTCCCTAGAAACGTAATTAGAAATATGTCGCATTAGTCCAATTCCTCGTCTTGCCTTTAAAATGGCTTCCTTGATATGGCTCTGGAAATCCAGTTTGGAATCAAGAACCATGCCAAGGAGCTTATGCTCAGCCTTTTCTGTAACCACATCGTTTCCTAACAGTAGAGGGGGATGAAGGGGCTTAACTCTCTTTGTGGAGAAGATAAGTTCGACAGTTTTGTCAGCATTAAACTGCATTTTCCATTGCCATGCCCACAAATTAACTATCTCCAAATCACTGTTAAGCTCTTCAGCAGTTCTAGCTACATCGTTTACAACAGAAAATAGAGATGTGTCATCGGCAAAAATCTTAACATCACTCTTCAAGTCATCAACAAGGTCATTTATATAGACAAGAAAGAACAAGGGGCCTAAAACAGCGCCTTGAGGTACTCCAGCAGATATTGTTGCCCATTCAGAGTTTTTCCCATTTAACAGGACACGTTGTTCACGGTTTGCAAGAAAATCGCGAATTAGGTTTCCAGATATCCCACTGCACTCAAGTTTATACAGTAGGCCCTTGTGCCAAACTCTGTCAAAGGCCTTAGATAGATCAAGAAAAACAGCCCTAGTTTCTTTACTTGGAACATCGTCAAAGGCGCAGTAAATTTTATGACTTATTGCCAACAGTTGGTTGACTGTCGAATCACCTGGACGGAAACCCGATTGATGTTGTGTCAACAAACCATTATCACATAAGTGCTTATAAATATAATCATAGATCAATTTTTCAAACATTTTTCCAAATAATGGAAGCAAAAAAATTGGTCGATAGTTCTTTTTGCATTGTCGACTACCCTTTTTATGCACAGGAACTATATTTGCTTTTTTCCATATTGAAGGGTATTTACCTGTATCAAGGCATTTTTCAAAGATAAGGCACAAGGGCTCCACAATGGAGCAATCACAAATTTTTATCATTGATGCTGAGATATCATCATATCCACGAGCTTTATTAGTATTTAGGTTACGTATCAACTTAAGAACCTTATCCCTATCGATAGCAATGTTTTGTAGCATTTTGTTAGAGCGGGGTAGAAAATCTGGAAGGGTACTCCCAGTTGCTAAAGAGCAGCATTGCTCAACAAAAAAATCATTGAAAACATTAGCTTTAGCCTGTACATTAGTCACAAATATTCCGTTCTCCAATAAAGGCGGAATATTAACTACTTTCTTTTTGTTTATCAACCTGTTCAGAGCCAACCAGTACGCTTTGACTCCTTGACCCGGATCAGCCAACTTTCTGCCTAGACTCGTATAGTAATCTTCCTTGGCACTAATAATTAATTTTGAAGTTTCATTCCGGACATTTTTAACTAGTGTCCAATCCTCCTGTTTCCTCCCACGTTGTACAAATCTTTTGTACACTCGGTGTTTACGTTTGATTGCTGATTTAAGACCAGGAGTTATCCACGGTGGATACTTGTCGTCAATTTTGACGACTTTATTTGGTATATTTTTAGTGACAATGGATACAAGAGTTTGAGTGAAACACTCCGTCATTTCGTCCAAACTGAGGGCAGAAAAACGAGAAACCCAGTCAATCTCTTGAATTTCATCTCTTATTGCTTTGGTATCATCCTTTGAGTAATCCCAGACTGTTCGTTTATATGGAGGTGGAGAGGGTATGGTAATATTTAATTTTCCGTAAATTATCTGATGCTGACAGTGTTCATCCAGCGATGGGTGTACGCCATGCTCAACAAACATATTAGGTTGATCGGTTACAATGAGGTCAATACATGACATGCCTTCTCCCCTGATGTTAGTTGGCTCATCAATTAATTGACATAAGTTATTTGATTCAATTAATTCCTCCAGAGCAATCCCTTCAGGGCTTTCCAGATCCTTTGTCCACCACTGGGTGGATCTGCAGTTAGATCTCCAGTCGCAACGCAATCAATGCGTATGGCTTTTCCCTACGAAGCAGGTCCAGTGTGGTCTGCAGTCTGTCAACGAAGTTTTCAAATTGTTCGCTATTTTGACTGGGGCTACGGTAAACCGCTACAAGAAAGATTTTCTTCCGTGCAATAGTAATTTCGGTAACAATGATTTCTTGAAGCAGTTCCAGATCTGTCCTACGTCTTATTGGTAAACCCTCCCGAAAGTACAGACAGACCCCACCGAGCTTAGTGTTGCTTGGGTGATCACTGCGATAAATTTCTCTACTGAAACCCTCAATAAAGATGTCAACATTGCTAACAGAACTGTCTAGCATTGACTCAGAAACTGCTATAACGTCAAATCGATGAAGGGAATTATACGCTTCAATAAGTGATATTTTTACCTTGTTCCTTGCACAACTGCTATTCAGATTCCAGTGGAAAAATTTCAAGCAATTGTCAATTTGAGGGCCTGGATTTGATTCAATGTCACCTGCTAACATTAGCAGTGCTTGTAGCGAAAATATTTTCCCATAGAGAAGAAAGCTAATGTATTCTATGATTAGTATCAAGTGTAGCACACTTTGTAGTAAATAAATACATCGTTTCCGATGCCGAGGATATTTGATAAGAGCACGCATATTGTTGATCAGAAAGTTGACTAAAAAGGATAGGGCAAAGCAAATGGTGGCCTGAAAGTACAGGGATATTTTTGTAAAATTAAGAACAATATCCTGCAATTCATCTACTTGAAAGCAAGCTGTATTAAACCAACATGTGTGCGGAGAGAAGTAGGAGAACAGTGCAGTGACCATGACAGACAAGGGGAGTGTTACAACGGATGACCAGATGAAGGGGTACAGGTAGGCAATGCAATACCACAAAGAGAACAAAACCCCTGTGAATGAGAGATAAAAGCAAACTTTAGAAATAATTCGGAACTTGCAAAGAGCTATTACTGCACGCCACTGGTCAATACCTATGCGCATTTAACAGAGCTTTGGTCTCGTTGGTCAATCGTATTTCTGCATATCTTCACAATAGGCTTCCTTGCACAGCGCATAGGGGATACGAAATCTCTAAATACGCGAGATTGAAAACAATATTTGTACACAGCGGAATACATAAAAGTGTTAGAATAAATACAACAAAGATCAAAGAAAAACAGACGAACAAACATGTTGCGAAAAAAGAGTGTGTGACACTGGTAATGCATAGGGGCAGGTTTTGTAGCTAAATGCACGTAGAGTTATCTCTTCCTTTAATTGGCTTTAAGATTTTCATAGAAATTCGATCAAATTTTGACAATAAAGTAATAAAATTGTGTGCCCTTTCATGGGAATTGAACAAAAGGGAGCATTTTCAAGGCTCTCATGAAGTTTTCCATTGGGACAGTGCAATCTTGAGATGCAATGCATTGGAGACATGTCCAAAAATATATTATTTTAGCTGAATAAAAGCAACCGTAAACACAACTGGACTTGTCACCTTTTCCGCGCGCAAGAGACCTCCTCGCAGCGAAACGACTAAAAGTGAGAGCGTAATTCACGCCAGACACGATCCCATCCGCGCGACGCACCAAGCACGACAAAGTCAAGCCAATCCGACCCCACCACACCGCAGCGCCCCACCATCATCCGGAAAGAGCCAACAACGACCCCCGAGCGCCGCCGCTGACTCACACCAAACAAAAAATCAAGCACCACAGCAAGGCAAAGCCAGACCCACCCCAAACCCCACCGCACGCGGCGCAACGCACAAACGAGACCGCATCGAGCGAGAACCAAGCACAAGGTGGAAATGTAAAAAGAAAAAATTTTCGCTGCCTGTGTGAGGTCTCACGGAAAGGTCTCCGGCACGCGAACCAAAAGGAACAAGGTTCAATAAACAACAATTAACTAACCTCGAACAGAACTGGCTCATACCGGACGCCATTCGAAACCGTCCGCTAACAAAATAATTTCAGTGATCTCATGATGAATTTTGCGATTTCGCAAAAACTAACGTGGCAACCAGTCCAATAGATACCTCAAGAATTAATAGAATACAAAATACATACAACCTTTTCATCAGAAAAGAACACGGAAATAGTTACTGTGCTTTACTGGCTTCACTGATCAGTTTTTCGAACTCTTCTTTTGATTCGAAGAAGCTATACTTTTCTCCAATTTTCACCCTGGTTCTGCAGTTTACATCGGCAAAAGCATACCAGTCCTTGTGCTGCTTCAGTAATTCGTTTGCTAAAATTAGCAAGTTCAACCGATGTTTCGTAAGATCAAGACGGATTTTGGCTTCAGAGGCATTTTTGCGAGCTCTATGAACAGCGGTTCTATGTCGCCATGTCGTGAACCGAACAATTATTTGCTGCGTTGTTGTGCCATCCTTTTTCTTCGTGGGCCCTATGCGGTGGTCACGGTAAATCACGGCGTCTGGAACATCCACATCGATTTCCTCAATGATTTTCTTGACCTTCTCTAGGCAATGCTCGCTTGTTTCATTCTGGCCTTTTTTGGGTACCTCCATTCCGTCTATCCGTAAACACAACCTTCTGGAATACTGCTCTTGTTCTTCATGTGCAGAGAGCAAATGGTTGACGTGACTTTCGAAGACCGCGTTTTGAGCCTCAAGAACGGTGATTCGTTCTTCCTGTTCACTGATGGTCGATTCTAGGCGGACGATTTTATCTTCTTGCTCTTCCATTTTATCGATTAATGATGTTACTTCCTTCTTTAAATCTTCAATGTCAGCTTTTGTTACAAGGTTATCGAGAAGCTGCTCAAAACGGCCGTCCAAGTACGCCTTGAACTCATCTGTAAGCTCCATTTCCGTTGTTGTCGAGAAGCCTGTACGCGTTTTTACCATTTCATCGATACATTTACAAATTCACACAGTAAATCCAACAAAGCTATAGAGAACATCTTTCATATATCTACATGACTGCCAATTGAATTAATTTTCATACCATATCTATGCGCTTAGGAGCAAACTGTTGAAACGAACCGGAGCAGTTCAAAACATGACAGCTCACAACTGTTCCACGTGTCAACCAATAGGTGAAATCAAGAATATTAATGGGTAAGGCTGAATAGAAAAAAGAATATTAATGGGTGAAATCAAATGCTGTCACATAACACCAGTGTTGAAGCAACTGCATTGGTTGCCTATTACAAGTAGAATACAATACAAAATACTTATGTTAACTTTTAAATGTTTAAAAGATCTGGCACCAAAATATCTTAAAGAATTGTTGAAACTGCGTAAGGCTTTTCGTTGCACTAGATCTGCATGTAATGATCTCTGCTGGTGATTGTGCCTTCGTAAATGTTGCCCCTTTACTTTGGAACAGACTCCCCAATTCGGTTAGAGCTTGTAGCACAGTTGAAACTTTTAAATCTCGTTTGAAGACCCAATTATTTGAACAGTATTTCTATTGAATGGATTGTTTAAGTTAGGTTCTTGAATGAAAAATTGTAAACTTTTGTATTTTTAGTCTTAGTGTTTTTGATTGTAATGCGCCTATGAGCCGTGTGGATATATGGCGCAATATAAGTGCTTTTATTATTATTATTATTATTATTATTATTATTATTATTATTATTATTATTATTATTATTATTATTATTATTATTATTATTAATATTATTATTATTATTACGATAAGCAAAACAGACAGCAAAACAACAAAGCCAGGGCAGATAACTGCTGAAAGAAATTAGAGCTCCTCAACTGATAGCTGTAAAACGAGAGAAAAATATTGCATTGCATGGATTACCAGTAATCCACCTCACCAATCCGGAACAAAAAACGAATAGAAAATAGCACAACACGAAAATTAATGGGGAACTGCTGGTGGTGGTATGATATTGTTGGATTAATCAAATCGGCCAGAAGTTTTAATAATGAGATCGTCGCATCCAGTATTACTCTGTCTTCAATAGCACCAAAGATGGATGTCCGAACAAAAGTCGGTGACAAAGAATATCATCATCCAAATTATTGATACTGGTGATATCTAGACCTGAGATATCAGAGAGCTGGTCAAAAGGATCTTTACAAACTACATCGTATAGAAGGCAATGTAGGAGAAAATGCTTGTTCGTTTCATTGACTTCACCACAAAAACAAACTAGGCTGAGGCAGTCAAAAGCATGTTTGAAGCGATTTCATTCAGGACACTGAAATGCACGCGGAGTATTTTCAACAGTTTGATTCCCGAAATCTCATAGATTTTGTACGTTGAGTTTCCTAATGGTCTACAATTTCAATCAATTTATGTTTAAACTGAAACAGTGATTTAGAATTTCTTGCCTCATCGTCGAGTAGATTCCATTCGATTAACGTATTATGGAAATACATGCTAGCGAAACGAGCTGTCTTGCTGACTGGTTGTTCGAAATTAGTGAGATTTCTCAGGCTATAATGCATTTGTCGTGCTTGGTAGCGCATTATACAAGTATTCAGGTGATTTGGATTTGATATGGGAGAAGAAATGACACAATCTACGGTACCGCCTTCTATCATACAATGTTTCCTAACCTAGCTTATTAAAAGTTCTCTGCCTGTCTGTAGACGAATCATAATCCACAATAAAGAAATTACAATAACTATATTCTAATATCAGTCATGTTTGGCGTCAATAATTGTCTCTCTGTGTCATACTTTGCAAAGTAAGAGGTAATATTCAGAATGCAGCGATAATACGCGTTACTTCTTGGTGGAGAGAGTGGAAAATTTTCTAGAAAAATGTTTCATTTTCATGAAACAGGGTAATTCATTCTGTAAATGTCTTTGTCATTTGCAATCAGAGACTAGGGGTCTATTAAAATTTTGGGGACTCACATGATAAACATATCCATAAAGAAGTGACCCCACCGGGATAAACTCCTTTGCTGGCTGACCATCTCAACAGCAACACTAAGAGCTTATTTTCAAGTGATTTTAATTATAGGTCAAAAGGGGAAATGTCCTGATCCAAATCTCAAATCACGGCCACTTCCTCGAGTTTTCCATTCTCCGAAATTCTGCATCTGCTTGTAATAACACTTCATATTATACATCTTTGATTGACAAAGCTAGACTGTTCAGAATTCACTGATGAGTACAAAAATATGGAATTTTGACTTTATTGGAAACAGATGATCTTACTGTTGATAAACAATTTGGCAGGTCTTTAGAAGACTTAAACCATCTGGTTGATAGACAATGCCCCAAGAAGAAATTAAACGAGAAATCTCTAAACTAAGAAGTAGGGCCAGGATTAACAATAAAGCTCTGCGCCAAACAAAGTAAATCTCTGGAGGGCTGGTCTGACTACAAACAGTTTCGAAATCGATTTGTTAAAGAACTAAATCAACAAGGTACTATCAAAATTACTTGGCAGAAATAAGGAAAAAGATAAAGCTGCTTTGGAAAGGTATTAAAAGTGTCATGAAACGAAGGCAGTCACCAGTGAAAAAGTCTTAATTGTTAACCTTAGCCGCGACCTTAGCGATGAAAATAGATTCAAAATTTCAGACCCAGCTAAAATTGCTAACAATTTCAATGAATACTTTCTAACTGTTACTGATAAAATTCCAAAAAAGCCCAAAAAATCCAAATCCTCTCCTAAAGAACTTTGAACATTCCAAAAACAGCAGCTTGGTTATTTTCCCAACTGTCCTTGACGAGGTTTCTAAAATAAGACAGCCACATAAAAAAGGCGAGGGTCTCGGGCCAAATAGTACTCAAATAAAATTACTTGAATACTTGACCTCTACATGCTTTACACCAGACTCTAACCATTGATGAATCATCCTGGAATGGTGTTTTTCCTGCCAAAATAAAGGTTGTTATGGAAACTCCCATTCACAAGAACGGTGATATAGCAAATAATGTAACTTATTGGCCCACCTCTTTATTATCGGGTTTTCGAAAAACTTATGCATCATCGACTATGTAGAACGTAGAATTTTAGAACGCCATGAGATTATGTTTGTGCACGGACAGTAATGCACCGTGTTTGTAGCTTAAAAATTGAAGTTTGTTACCTCGATAATGCTGCTTTTCTTGGTTGTTTCTCTTCGGCCTACCATCGACACAAAGCCGCCATTGCTATTTGCAAGAAAACAAATTCAAATAGCGCCTGCGCACTTCAGCAAAGCGATAGCTCCTTCACAGCGTTCCCCTCGTTTCAAACATCTACTGGGAAAAATATAACAGGGTAAGCTAGCGGGGGAGCTTTCTCTATGCGATGTTTCGTCAACAGCTCGACCAACTTCAACTTCCATATTTGGAATCTGCCATGCCAAACGTCACAACTTTAAAACAAGAACACTGCGAGTGAATGCGAAGGTGCTATTTTTCAAGGGGGTTTCGACGGGAAGTTTTAAAACCGGCGACAGCACGAGACCAGCAGATGGATTCAGTACAATGCAGTGAATGGATGCCTGCCATGAATTCTGAGAATAAGGTAAATAAATTCTTATCATTTCTCATGCTCAGAACAAGCTTTTGTGTGCGAGATGGCAAGGTCGCAGCAAGCCTGCTGCGACTAATACTGGCTCCGGGCCATGATTACGATTAGGCCTGCATTAAAATCTCAGAAATTCAAACCTCCAAGAAATTTCCATTAGAAATTTCTTGGAGCTTTGAATTTCTGAAAGAAGAATAGAAAGAATTTAAAAAGAAAAGAATGTGGTACATCATGACCTAAAATACTACATTGGGGCTTACAAATTATAAATTATATCACAGAAACTCAGTGACAGTGAAGATTAACTTTGTGAGAAAAATGGTAGGTTTTCTAATACAACCAATGGGTACATTGCTCAGATTGCCTTTGATCATCGTAAGTGTGCAAGTCAGAGGAACTGAGGGGGAAGCAGCCCACTCCGCCATTGTTAGAAAAATTGTTAAACTTTGCTATTCGGGGCATGAATTCAACCTGAGTAAGACAAAAATGTTTGTAAACACTAGAATTTTCATTAGCCAGTCCCAAAAACATAATGTCTCAATGTACACTTATGTTGATAATTGTGTGATGCAAACATCTCAATGTGTTTCATCATCTATGAATTTTTGGAATCATAACAAGAAAGTGGACTGCATAAGTACTGTAGTGTTGTCTTGGGCTAAAGGTTCGTTTCATTTCACTGGTTGCTACATTGGTATTGCATGCAGAATTGAAGAGAGACGGTGATAGAAGAGAATCTGATACAAACAGTCTCTTGTGAATTATTGATGAAATATGTGTATGTGTAGGCAGCTTGGGAAATCAATCGAGAATGAGCAAATCACTTCTTGTTTGTGAAGTTCTTTTGTTTACCTAATTTATGCCAAGATACCAAGGGAAGGAAAGTACAATCATGTGACATCTGTTGCATATTTTGGCATAAACATTGTCCATGCACAATAAAGTCTTTCAGAAGTTACCTGGTTGACTGTGCAAAAGCCTTGATGCTACAGTATTGAAATGAGACACTTTAGCTGTAATGCAAGCTCAAAGCTTTTGCACTTTCAAATGTTGACTGAAAAGAGATTTCCAAGAAACAGAGCAAAACACACAGGAAAGCAACAAATTTTGCAATCTGAAGACATTCAATTGCTTCAAATCTTGTTTCCTTCAATTTATGTTGGTACAATTAAGTTCCATTGATCCTGATGCTATCTAAATGCAACAATACATAGCAGTAAGTGAGAGAGAGAGAGAGACTGGGAACCGCACTGAAATTATTCTCACGTATTAATCTTGGCAAAATGTTGGCAGTTGAATTTGAAGGGAGGGTACTCAGGTATATTTGGGATAGGTGCTTGGGCTAGGGTACAAAGCATAACCCAAAAATTATTCTGGCATAAAAATAGACCCAGAAATATTTTTTCTGATCATGTCTTGAAGTCAGTATCTCAACTCTATGGAAAGTGTCATAACTAATTAGTCTTCTCAGTATCTATTAGGATATCATAGATCAGTATCTTCAATTTTAGTATGTCACTTGATCTCAAGGTTCGTTTTTAAAGTAATATGTTTTCCCGATATTCTTAATTCCTCATATTTGAGACCAAATTAAGTAATGCAGAATTTCAGAAACCCATAAAATAACTGTACAAATGATAAAGCCAAAACGATAAGCTTTGCCCAAATTTTAGACCCAGAAAAGTAACCTGAGCACCCTTATCCTAGTTATTCATGAGTACCCCTTGAGAAGCCTTTTTTTTATTCTTTTGGTGAGAACATCAACAAACAGGTTTTGAGACAACTAAAAGTAGATGGGTCAATCAACACAGCTAAAAGCTAGGAAAAGTTAAGTTCACAAGTTCGCTTTGCTGGAACCATGGCGGTGCCACAGGGGGACTGGGGTCCCCTCAATTCCCAAAAAACAGCAAAAATTGTCAATGAAAACAGGCATAAAATTAGTTGGGTATACCTTTAGATTGAAAAATTACGTCAAAATCCCCCCCATATTTCTCTCAGATGTTTCAGAGCTGGCGCCGCCACTGGCTGGAACTTCTCAACTTTCAAAGATATTATATTCAAGCAAGGTAAAATAAGAGAACTTATAATAGTTCTCTTATTTCATCTTGGTTCAAGCTATGCTACTGTACATTACTATCCAAACCCCCTTCTGTACAAAATTACCATATTAAGTTTCTGAAAATCAAATATCTAAATTAAAACTTTGATTTTCCTAGTTAAAGAAAATAAGTTTTGTTTGGTCAAGCTTGCTTATATTGTTGGTGATCTGAGACCTCACTTTTCATACAAATTTCTTATAATTTTTGTCTCAACTCAAGAAAGAGCTGAATACATTTCAAAAGGGGTATAGCCTGTGTTCCGGACCCCATATGAAAAAGGAAGTTTACATAATTTATTTTTCTGGGGTGTGGGGCACAGGCTAAAGGGGTAATAAATTTAGGTTATCCTTGGATTTCCATCTTTTACGATTTAAGAATATTCAGAGTGAAGACAGTATTTTTCAGAACTACAGTCACACAGCTGAAAACATTGTGACTCTGAAACTATCCCACAAAAGTTAGGCCTGGATGTAATGTTTTCATTGAAGCAATTGGTCGTTGTATTTGACATCAGGTCACATCAGCCCCAACAAACAGCTGCTGGGGCTAACAAAATAGACGCCATCTTCAGTCTATGTAATGTGACTTGCCTATTTTTGTCTGTATTAAATTTCCAGGTGTTTGGCTATAAAGGTGTAGAAATCCTCCCACATATCAAGTTTTCCATTTTCCGGTGCTTTATGCTCCACTTTTTCTCACACTCTAATCTAAACGTTTTCTCAAAGTGTAGGTAATAGGCACAAAGGCACAAACAGCAAGCGTGAGCATTGAAAGACACTGGATGCGGATCGATGACTGTGATGCTTTTGCTTGACATCTATTTGTTTGAAGACTTTTTTATCGATACAATAAGAGTATTACTTTCTTCCTCCCTCAGCCCTATTGGCTTTCAGAAAACGAAAATGTTCATGAACTTGCAGGGCCTAATAATGTTCGAGATCTTCAACTGCTTCCATTGGCTGCCATCTTTATCTGCGGCACAAACATTGGGTAAAGCAGGATAAAAGGCAAGGTTTAACCCCCGTGCTAAAGAGAGACCTTGCGATGATGTAGTAAGTCTATCAAGACCTTTTGTTTGCCATCCTTTTGTTCAATTGATGACTTGTCATTGAAGTTGGTCGAGCTGTTGACGGAACATCGCTTAGAGAAAGCTCCCCCGCTTGCTTACCCTGTTATACTTTTCCCAGTGGATGTTTGAAAGGAGGGGAATGCTGTGAAGGAGCTATCGCTTTGCTGAAGTGCGCAGGCGCTATTTGAATTTGTTTTCTTCAATGATATAGAAGCGCCGAAGGCGCTAGATGTCTAACTCCGCAGATCACCTATTGTTCTAAGTGAGGCAAGTTTTTGAGCGGCGGCCATTTGCAAAGTGGGCATTTCATTTTCATTTCATTTCATTTTAAATTATTTATACAGGGTAAAAAACATTCAGTTCATACGGGAAAAAAACTGCTTTACAATGTGCCCTGTTAAAACAGAAAAGAAAAACAAAAAGAAAAAATTAATTACTCAAGAAATTCCTAATACCACTTAATGCATTGTCAGATAAATTCCCTAAAAAAAAAACCTAATTTCAATTATTCCTATCCAAACGAAAAAAGGAAATTAAATTGCAACAGAGAGGAAAAATTAATATATGTTCTTGATGGAAGGAAGTACGTAAAGTTTGCTTTATAATCCTTCCTTTAGTTTAAATTTGAAGTTTGATAGCGAGGGAGACAGTTTGATTTGGTGATCTAGACTATTCCAAACGGTAGCCCCTCGATATGCAAATGACTTTTGTCCATTGTTTGTTCTAAACAAAGGAAGTCTCAAGTCAGTTTCGGTGTTTCTTAGCGTCCTCATTGCCTGTTCACGCTGTCTTTGAAACATTTGGGCCATATAGTCTGGGCAAAGTTGGTTAACAGATTTGAAAACAGTAGTTGCCGTTTCAAACCTGATCAGCTCTTTAACTGTTAGCCAGCCCAGACCTTTAATAAGGGGCAAGGAGTGTGCATCATAAGCACTATTTGTCACAATACGGGCAGCGCGATTTTGGAGAATTTGCAATCTTTTTAAGTCTGCCTCAGTGCAACATCCCCATACCGTGCAACAGTATCGTAGATAGGGTTCGACTATACTTCTGTACATGGTTTTTACTGTACTGAGTGGGACGTACCTCTTTGCATATCTCAGCATCCCTATCCCTCGCGAAATCTTCGCAGCAATAATGTTGATATGTTCCTTCCAACCCAATGTTTTGTCAATTTGTATTCCAAGGTACTTAGCTTCATTTATCATCGGGACAACTTCGTCATCAATAACAAACTTAGGGCTAATGACATCACTGTTAGAAATGTTCTGGAGTTTTGCCCTGCTACCGATAAGCATAGCTTGAGTTTTCGTAACATTTAGAGACAACTTATTGCTTTCTAACCATAATTTGAGATTGGACAAATCATCATTGATTGCTGAATTGATTTCATCAACTGATTTAGAGGAATAAGAGATGCTGGTATCATCTGCATACATAGTAACCTTGGCATTATCAAGTGCAAGTGGAAGGTCATTAATATATATCAAAAAGAGAAGTGGTCCCAAGCAAGACCCTTGGGGAACTCCATATCGAATACTTTCAATGTTCGATATGTGCCCATTCACCTTACAGCACTGTTTTCTCCCACTAAGATAGGATCTGAACCACTCAAGCTCAATACCCCTTATGCCATAAAGTGACAACTTTTCTAGCAGGATGCTATGGTCTACAGTGTCGAAAGCCTTTTTAAGGTCGATGAAAACGACCGCATTGACATTGCCTCTGTCGATGTCTGTGTACCAATCATTCGTGCTCTTGAGTAAACATGTGACACAAGAGTGCAATGATCGGAACCCAGATTGGTGCAAGTAAAGCAACTTATTTTCATCCAGGGCAAAAAGACAAGTTCCGCATACAGAGTTCTCATGGAACTTGACTGATTTGCGATGTATTTTATGGATTTAACTGGCCAAATTCTGTTGAAATATGGTAAGTAGTGGTTATTACTACTATTTGATACTATTTCGTGGTAAATAAAATGCTTTTTTGGTAAAATAAGGCTGCTTTTTCGTACTTTGCTTCGGGAGCTTTGATGGGCCTTACACGGCTAGAACGGTGTTTCGTTCGTCTTTTAGACTATTTTTCACAATCATTTGGGGTTATTTTGGTTTGGATACACATTATCAGTGTGATGTTGACTTCCAGGATGAATAATTTCATTCCAATTCATGCCAAAAACGGGTAGGTGGTGTCAAAACAAGGCTAACAAAGTCGCGAATTTCAAGAAAGTACAACCCTCACAGTCCACAATCGGTCCACAATATGCCTATCTAAAAGCCAGTGATGGAAAGTTTTCACAGCATTTTGATTAGGAAATTCTCAAAATCCATGTTAGTTTCAGGTTACATTACGCCACTGATTTAAACTGAAATTTGAGTGAATGTAACCTGAACTTGTTTGGAGCCCAGTGCAATGCAAAAGCAAAGATTCCAACCTGGAAAAGGCTGTTAAGCAAATGTTTTCTCAAAACTATCTGACTCCTTTTTTTCAGATGTTCCTAAACAGATGGACAACAGCGTATGACAAAAGACTGTCTGAATTATTTTGAACAGAACAAGTCAGAACAAGACCAAGTTTTGTGGATTGCTGGGAAACACCAAAATTATATCTGATGGAATTATATTTTCTGCCAGTCAGTACTTGATCATTGCTCATCAGTTTCAGGAAACAAGGTCTCTCTGGTGAGCTCCTGATATAGAAGATGAACTACTGTATGGCAGCATTTAATGTTCTTGTTAGAACAGACGGACTTTGCTTCAATTTTGCTTTACATGCTGCAGCTCTAAGTGCCTTTACAGAAACAAAGATCACCTTATTGGCAGAGGCAGATGGAAGAACAACACCATCACAGTTCTTCAAGTGGATTATAGAAAAAGTTTATGTTGCATGTTAGTTGGGATTATAGTGATCATGGAGCATTGCTTTTTCATCTGAATCAATGACTGATGCTCTGTCAAATTAAGGACAACTTATTTTACAGCTATGAGTTTGTACGCAAAAATCCAGAATGTACCCAGGGATTGCTTGTTTGTAAGCTGCCATGATTATCTCACCTTCTTAGTTAGATATATGATAATTCTTTCATTCCTGAAGAAGCAATGATGAACACATCAAAAATGTTTTTCTGTTGTGTTACTGGAGGGGGGGGGGGGGTTCCTGCCTTGTTTTTTTCAGCTTGATCAAATCGAGCATGCTTTCCTCAAAAACACTTTCGTTGATAATTATGGAGGAAGATCTTTTTATAGCCTTTGAAATATTGGTTTTTTTTTTTTTCTACATCAGTCTAAAATTTTACAATGACAGAACATAGTTACAAGACGATGCCACAAGGAGAATGAGAATACATTGCAACCCTGTGGCATTAACAATTAACATAAAACATTTACACGAAGAATAATGAACGAACAGTACATTACAGCACAAACTACAAACTACGAAAAGAAATAAAATGATACAAAGGTGGGAGGAGGAGAGGTAATTTCATTGAAATGATTTACGAGAATCTTTTTGATGATTCGATGAACTCTAGCGTTGCTTTAATGATCGCTTTATTTGATTCAATAGGTAACCTTTCATCACCATACAAGATTAACGAAACCAGTTCCTCATTGGAAAGGTTCAACAAACCGTATGAAAGCAAAATTGCTTGTACGCGGCTGAGGAGACTATTTCTCTGCAGATGGTAAGAGTGGCAATGCAGCAAGAAATGTTCCGTGTCCTCAACGCCATCGTTTATAGGACACATCGGGTTTAATGTGTTATTGAAATTGTGCCTGAACTTGTGAAAATTAAGTGCACTTAACCCAACTCGAAGCTGTGTGAGAGCGGCTAGTCCTTTAGGGTCATGAATACCAAAGACCTGTTTTGGAGTGGGACGGATAATCTTATTTAATTTTTCCTTGAAGATACCTAATGAGGATGCGTTACGTGTTTCTGGATCAATATTCTCCCATTCTGCCAGACAATTAGGATAGAACGTTGACTCATATTTGTCAGTTCTTGCATATATTTGCCCAGTCGCGGGTCTCGTTCGAAAAGAATAAGGAAGTTCATGAAGAAGAGGAATAGGGTCTCTAGTATAGGCAGGTGTAATATTATTGACAATTTTATAGAAAAGGACAAGACGTCTGCTCCATCGCCGAAGATCTAAGGTCTCCCAACCAAGCTCTTCGAGAAGTTTCTTTCGAGAAGTACCTTTCCATGCACCTGTTATTGCACGAGCAGCAGAGTATTGCACAGACTCTAGTTTTTCCATGAAGTTATTCAGTGTATGGCTGTTAGTGAAGTCACACTTTTTAGATGGAATATGGTATATAACATCACCATAATCAAGATGTGGGCGAACATATAACTTATACAGTTCATTAAGTGTTTTCCGAGGCAGGTATCTGGACATAAAGCGTAACATCCCAACACCTTGTCTGGTTTTAGAAATAATTGATTGAATATGACTAGAGAATGTCAGTTTAGAGTCCAATATGATGCCAAGATGTTTATGCTCGTTAACTCGTACAACTTGCGTGTCATTGAAAGAGATAGGGGGATGATTTACTGTGGTGCGTTTCCTGGAGAATATGACCTCGACAGCTTGCTTCATGGGGTCAGGATTAAAAGACATTCTCCACTTGTACGCCCACTCTTGTATGATCCTTAAATCGTGATTCATATCCAAAGCAGCTTGCTCAGTATCACAAACGACGGTGAAGAGTGATGTATCGTCAGCAAATAGCTTCACTTTACACTTAATGTTATCTGCCAGATCATTTATATAAACCAGAAAGAATATAGGTCCTAAGATAGATCCTTGAGGGACGCCGGCTGTTATATTTCCCCATTCTGATGTTTTGCCATTGAGGAGTGTCCGCTGTTTTCTATTTGCTAGGAAACTTTGAATAAGGGATAGCAGGTTGCCAGAGACTCCACACCGACGTAGCTTGTATATTAAGCCTTTGTGCCACACACGATCAAAAGCTTTTGAAATATCAAGGAAGACAGAGCGAACATCGAGTGTAGGGTTACAGTCGAAAGCAGCAGAGATTGTATGAACTATGGAGAGTAGCTGGTTAATGGTTGAGTCACCGGGCCGAAAGCCTGACTGGTTAGGACTGAGTAAGCCGTTGACATTCAGGTGTTGGTAGAGACTGTCAAAAATGAGTTTTTCAAAGATCTTTCCAAATATTGGAAGCAGTGAAATAGGTCTGTAATTTTGTTTAAGGTTTTTGCTGTTTTTCTTATGAATTGGAACAACGTTAGCTCTTTTCCAAGCCTCAGGAAAGGAACCATGTATCATACAAGAATGGAATATCATTTTCAAAGGTACTAAAAGAGAACTGTCAAATATTTTTATCATTCGTACTGAGATGCCATCCCACCCGTGCGCTTTTTTTGGATTTAGTGAGCGAATAATTTTGAGCAACTTTTCATCTGAAATGGCAATGTTAACAAGTGGTGGTACATCCGAGATAACTTCATCAGGAATTTCACTTCCTGTATCTAAAGTACTACATTGAAGGATGAAATAATCATTGAATATTTTGGCCTTGGCTTCAAAGTCTAAAACGAAGACATCATTTTCTAACAAGGGGGGAATTAGTGGCACTTTCGTTTTGTTTAATATCTTGTTAATTAAGGACCAATATCTCTTATTACCAGTGTCAGAATTTGAGAGAGTTTCTCCTATTTTCATAAAGTATTTATGCTTAGCATCCTCGATAGTTTTTGATGTACGGTTTATCAAATCCTGGATAATTTCCACTTTGTCATCTGGCTGACCGTTTTTCATAAAAGTCTTGTAAGCACGATTCTTTTTCTGGATCATGCTCTTTATAGAGCGAGTTATCCATGGCACGTCTTTGGGCTTTACAGTGACAAATTCGTTTGGGATGAAATTGGAGAATATATTCAACAAGACTTCATTCAGGATTTCGACTTGATGGCTTGGGCAAGTGATATTCTCTAAGGCCTCGCGCCAGTGAAACATTTCAATACTTTTCCTGATTGCCGCAATGTTCGCTTTATCATAATACCATAGCCTGCGTTTATAAGGGGGTGGAGCAGGATTTTTGATGGAGAGCATCCCATAGATGATTTGATGGTGGCATTGATCATGCAACGTTGGATGAACACCAGACTCAAGAAAGAGATTCGGCTGGTCCGTAAATATTAGATCTATACAAGATTTAGATTCACCCATAAGGTGAGTTGGCTCAGTAATCAGCTGGTTTAGACCAAGGTCAGATGTAAATGGCTCAAAAAGTTTACCCTCGTAATTATCAATATCGTTTTCCCACCACTGAGACGAACGACAGTTGAAATCTCCAGTTATTATCGTACTATAAGGGTTCTCCGCAGCCAACATAGTCAGCATTTGTTCAAAAGTGTTCATAAAATTTTCAAACTCAAAATGACTTTGACTAGGGCTCCTATAAACCACAACAAAGAAATACTTTTTCCTATCAAGCTGGATTTCGCAGATGATGCATTCTGGGAGAATCTCCAACTCAGGACGCCTGATAGCAGGAAAAGAACCTTTTACATAGAGCCCGACGCCGCCACGTTTAATATCTAAGGGGTGGTTGTTGTTGAAAAAGGTGTACCCATCAATATATAATTTGTTTTTATCCACGTTGCTGTCGAGGTGAGTCTCTGTAATTGCCATTAAGTCATAGTTATATACTGAATTGTAGGCCTCAAGGAGAGAAACAAGGAAAAAATCATGGGCCACGATGCTGTTTAGGTTCCAAGTGCAAAACTTAAATATCCCGGAATCTGGACCAGGATTTTCCTCAACGTCACCGCTTAAAAGAATTGATTTAAAAGTGATCCATTGAGTGTAGTGCATGTAGAGAAACGCGCACACTAAATAACCATGAAAATACAGAAACACTATTTTTCGTATTACAGCACAACTGCAGTTACTACGGAGGTGAATCAGTATTAAAAATGTCAAATTCCAAGTCAAATGAAATATTGGTTCCTTGTGTTTAGAAAATCAAAAAGCCTGTCAACATATATCATTCTTTTGAACACTGATGAAATTTGCATCTTCGAATTTTTGATGGCCTGCAAGCGCAAAGTAATGAATGGCATCTGCAACAGAGCTGATGAGAGTTTGGTTGGAGCTGCAACTTTAACATTCATTTTTTGCCTTTGGAATTCTATGTCCCCTTTAGAAATTTGTTTCCAAACTGAAGACCTCATTCTTTTTTCATGAAGGACTTTACTATGCTCCTCTTTGATTTACTCATCTAACCTGTTGCTTACTCACTAGAAGTTTACTCTCTGTCGCAAACAGTATTCCATTGCCTATTCATCAATTTTCACCATGCCTTGGTTCTTTTTGTGACACATACTTACTATTAAAGTCAATTGATCACAAAAATGATCAGCTTTGTTCCAATACTTTGCAATTAGAAGCACAAGAAGTCAACTTCATGAAATAACACAAGATTTCTGCACAGATAGCAACTTTCCATACAGTTTCCCAAGCAAGAACTATGTAATATCAAGATTAGGTGAGCGGATTTATCAGTTTTTATGTTTCTAATGTTTTCACTGCATTCCCTCTTGGAATTCTTTCACAGTGGTGTCTCTCCTGTTGGTTCAAGGTAAAATCCAGTCACTTCCAACAATTATTGGTTCACAAATGGTATCACAACACTATTGTAGACAAGTTCAGTATTGTGATCTTGTGAGCAGACCACAGGCAACACAACATTGTGCTTGCATCTAAATGATATTCCACATATTGTTGATAGCAATACAAACATTATTGCAGCATCTTCAGCAGTACCTGAAAAGATGAAATGTAAATCTACAAGAATGGATGATGAAGAAGAGCCTTTTTGTATACATAGCTTGATATCATACCCTTGACACATAAAATTAGATGGACAACTTTTGAATTTAACAAAAAATAGGTAGTAAGCTTCACTCAAAACGCCTCGGAAGTCTTCTCATTCTTAGGCCATGGCGAGGTGTGTGTAAGTTCTTCCTTGAAATGCGCGATTTTGTTTGCCTAGTTTTGACGACATCTACGCGATTTTGGTATAAACTGGAATGAAATTATTGATCCCAGAGACCAAGAGCACACAGATGGTATGTTTCCAAACCAAAATAGCCTAAAATAATTGTGAAAATAGTCTAGAAAGCGAACGAAATAACGTTCTGGCCGTACAAGGCCCATCGAAGCTCCCTCTGGAAAGTACGAAAAAGCAGCCTTATTTTACCAAAAAAGCATCTTATTTACCGCGAAATAGTATCAAATAGTAGTAATAACCATTACTTACCATATTTCAACAGAATTTAGCCAGTTAAATCCATAAAATACGTCGCAAATCAGTCAAGTTCCATAAGAGCTCTGTATGCGGAACTTGTCTTTTTGCCCACTTTGCAAATGGCCGCCGCTCAAAAACTTGCCTCACTCTGAACTGCGGAGTTAGACATCTGGCGCCTTCGGCGCTTCTATATCATTGGTTTTCTTGCAAATAGCAATGGCGGCTTCGTGTCGATGGTAGGCAGAAGAGAAAACAACCAAGAAAAGCAGCATTATCGAGGTAACAAACTTCAATTTTTAAGCTACAAACACGGTGCATTACTGCCCGTGGTTTGTGGTGCAGTTTGGTTTTCGTAAAGGCCGCTTTACTGACCATGCACTTGCATTGGCTAGTGTGAGAGAAAAATGTACACTTGACTCGCATACAGTTGGATGTGGTTTCTTTATAGACCTATACAAAGCTTTCGATACTATGAACTCTCAAATTCTCCTGTAGAAACTGAATAACTATGGTGTAGGATGTACTGCATTACATTGTTTTAAGTCTTACCTGAGTAAAAGACAGCAGTCTGTCTCAGTAAATAGGCATTCCCCTAATCCAGAGAATACAACTCGTGGTATACCTTAAGGTTCTGGGCTTGGACCCTTACTTTTTTATCTATATCAATGACTTGCTTAATGTATAATCCTGTCTTTTTCCTACCAGCAGATGATACAAATATTCATAAAGTATATAAACAGCTTTTGAGGGTAAGATCTTGGCTTGAAATAAACAAGCTAGCACTGGAAAAAACAAATGAACATACTGAGAAAACAAATTTTGTTATATACCGTTCGACTAGAAAGAAAGAATGTGACTAATAAACGTGGGGTTTGTGAGTCGCGTGGGTCTCGTGGATTGTGATTCTTGTGTGGGTGGCTGTGGGTTTGTGGGTTTAAGTGATGTGGATTTGTGAGTCTATGATATTGTGGGTAGTGTGGGTTTGTGAATGCCAATCTAATGTTAGTTACGTGCGTCCGTTGGTTTGTAGGGTGGAATGCAATTACGCAGTTTCTTGCCTCACTCTATGGCCCCGATTCCCCCGGGGGGGTACTTCACTATAAATTCATACGGGGGTGTGCGCCGCAAGGATTTCTGTTACGACCCAATCCCAGAAATTTGGTCCGATATTGATACCCAATCCCAGAATATATGTCAGATATTGATACCCAATCGAAGACGTAACAAAAGCAATTCGACGTCAAAAGGATAAGGGATAGAGGGCTGGGAATGATTATTTTGGTTCCAAGTGGCCATTGGAACGAGGTTCTGATCTGAGGACGTTTTTCAACACAAAAATACTTGAAATCAGTTCACCTGAAACTGACAACGTGTTGCTTGAAAATTTATCCAGTTGTACTTTCATTCAACACCCATTACAGAATTTTGAGTAACCCCCAATCCCAGAAAATTCCGAGTGAAAGTATACCCCAATCACAGGAATTTTCCAGTAAAATGATACCCCAATCCCAGAATTTTCAGGCCAAAAACTACCCAAAACTGGCGCACATCCCCGTCTTACCCATAGTGAAGTACCCCTCCCCCGGGCCGATTCCGGTCAATGACGATTTTTGCCATTACAATTCAACCTGGTTCTGTTGAAGAAAATACGTGCTTCTCCCTTCGTACTCACTAGAAAAAATGTGCGACGGAGAATGGGTCGAGAAGATCTTTTCTTTAATCAAGAAACACAAGCGTACGGGCTAGGGGAGCTGGGCGTCGATAGCTGTCCAACAGGAGACGCATGTTCAAAGATCAGCGTTCTTCAGAAAAAAACGTTCGTAAATAATGGAATTCCTACCGATTGTCCCCTAGCTTTGATGTTCCTGTTCCCTTATCCCAAAGTGTTGATTCTATATGGGAAGTCCGCCCCCCCCCAGCTCCAGACTTTCTAGTGACCGATTGAAGGTTGTGTCCATAAAACCTTATCAAATATTGATTTCCCGTTCTTTCGAACATATTTGCCTAGCCTCAACTAAAATGATTTCCGCTCTGGAAATGCGTCATGAACTAGATTCTGCAAAAAAATTTGGAAACGAGGGCACGCACAGACGACACCTCATCTCATCACCCACGCACTTTTAAAAAAACCCATAAACCCACATTTCAGGTTGATAAACGAGCATACTGTATTTGTGAGAAACCAATAAACCCTAGTTAGCGTTAATAAGAAACCCACAGACCCACATATGAAACCATGGGCGATTCTGACGAGTTAAGAATGCTTCAGAATTGTCCATATTTCTTCTCAAATAGACAGATTCGGTAGCGCATGGCAACTGCGCATAGCAACAACTTGGTGAAAACAAACCAATGCGGCCTAAGTGATTTAGGGATTTTGTTGTAGTCGCTCTTTCATGAGTCTTAATGGAAATACCGAGAAGCTGTGGGTTGCTGTCCAGCTGTGGGTTGCTCAAACCAGAGTGTAATGGAAAAGAAAGGATTGACCTTCCACATCTTCCCAGACACGGTAAAATCTGCGGAGAAGTGGCAGCGTTGGGTGCAGGCTATGAAAAGTGTGAATGCTGATGGAAGCCAATGAATTCCATATGTTAAACACCTTTATATCTGTAAGAAATGGTAAAACATTCGGATGCAAAAAAACAAGAAGATTCAGCACACTGAGGCCTTTCTGACTGACGTCGTCATCAGAGTGTGACTTAAACTAAATGGCATTTGTTACGAATTTACTAATATAGCGTTCTGATTAGGTGACAAATGGATTCATTACATTTCAAAAACGTATATTTTAAAGTAAGGTTCCTTGAGGTTCTTATTTCTCTGTCCACATTCGTGGAGGTGTCTTGGAAAATTGCACGATGAAGTTCCGGTACGAGACTTAGAAACGGTGGGTGCAGAAACGTGGTTGTTCATGCGTTTTCGAAAATTAGTTGCTTGACCTATGTACGTGGTTCTTTGTTCACAGAGATTACATGAAAGGAAATAAACCATGTTTTTACTGTTGCAATTTATTTGACATCTGATTTCCCATAGAGTGCCATTTGACATTGTAAACGAGTTGACAGGCTGAAGGTATGGTTTACAGATTTTACATCGATTGCTGTTGCATAATACGATCCCTGGTGTGGGCTGTACCCTTGTGATGGTATTTGAACTAAATTTGGCTTTAGTCAGAAGAGATGTAACATTTCGAGGTTGTTTAAGGGCTAAGACTGGTTTCGAATTTGCGAATCTAAGTTGCGTTGTTTGGTCTTTAAAATTCTTGAGTAGCAAAGAAATCGTTTTCATAACGTTTTTATAATTTAAGTTCGGGTAGAACGTTGTAACCAGAGGGATTTCATCATTTTTGCAATGTTCGGGTGCTGGACCTTGTAATTTTGCGCGATCGAATGCTTGTTTTATAAGGTTTTTAGGGTAACTGCACTCTAAAAGCCATTGTTCAAGTTCTGCTAAACGAGATTCGAGATGGCTTGTATCTGAAACGAATACAATTATTCTTTTCGCGAGGTTGTATGGAATGGAATCCTTTATATGGGAAGGGTGGGCGCTGTAGAAATTTAAGTATTTATGTGGGTTGGTTGCTTTGTAATAAACATCAGTACTGACATGTATTCCGTTTGTTAGGATTATTTTTATGTCTAGAAAGCTCAGCGATTTGGTATCTTCGGGTTCTTTTCTTCCTGATTCCATTGTGAATTTTATCGAGTCATTTAGCGAGTTAACTGCGTCTTTTAATAAATTCGGATTTAAGTCCTTTGGCAACGCAATAAAACCGTCATCTATGTAACGGTAATAATTGTCTTCGATGTATTTACAAGTTTCATGATTAAAGTATTCTGGCAAAATTATCGGAAAGAGTTTCGTTTCTTCGAGAAAAGCGATAGTAAGGCATGCATAAGATGGTGCGAATTTTGTACCCATCGCCGTTCCCTTTACTTGTTTGTATAACACATTGTCGAACAGAAAGTTGTTGTTTTGGAGAACAAAGCGGGCTGCTTCAAGGATGAATTCATTGGAGAATCGGTCAGGGATCAAGTCTCGCCTTTCGTCAATCCAAAATTCTATTGCTTCAAGTCCTATTTCATGTGGAATGCTGGTGTATAAGCTTGTGACGTCGTACGAATATAAGGCCTACTTCATACAGCGCATTACGGGCGCCTCGAATTAAATTCAATTCAAAACGCTGATAAAGCGCGTTGAATTGCTTTATGGTTTCAGAAATCGAATTCAATTGAGCGACTTAATTTGAATTTGGGCGCGAAAACTGTCCAATGTTTACTCAGAAAATGGCGCCAACAAAGATGAGAGCTTCCCAGTTACAGGCTTTTTCTTTGCTTGCTATCTTAAGGCAGTTTCAATCGATTCAAAAAGAAAGCAGAAAAAAAGAAAGCTTATATATCGTTTAGTGTTAGAATATTTTCGGATCTGGAATCGCGAAACAGGTTTGGCTTTTCAACTTGTTCTTTTGGCTTTCATCTTACTGCAAATGGCTAGGCCTATTTCTCGACGTTGTCGTCGTCTTCCAAGATTGCAAGGATGGTGGGATATGGTGTGGAGCAACTTTGATGATAAACGTTTCAAGGCTAACTTTCGTATCACTAAAGGGACATTTCTGTACATATTTGGAGAAATAGAAGATTTATTGACGAGAGAAACGATCAGTGAAGAGCCAGTGCATCCCCGGCGGGTGCACTGTTATAGAAAAATGTATATCATGCGTGTCCATAAAATCACTGAGAAAGGGGTACAAAATCAAAGGAATCCAAGGACCTAGAATTTAAGAAAAAGAGGTACTTGTTAACAGGAATATATCAGTGAATTTTTGGAAAAAGGGGTGGTTTTCAGAATGATAAAAGCAGAGAAAGTAGATAAGAATTGCTTAATTTCACTGATCAGATGAAAGCCAAAAGAGGCAACTTTATCTTTTGAAAAACAATAGTTTATATACATTGCACTTCCAGTATGTTTATAAGATTAAAACTTAAAGAGCCATTGAGGTATGATGAGACTTCAAAACAAATGAAGAAACACATCATTGTGCCAGTTTTGTATACCGAAAAATGAATAAACAAGTATAGAGGCTAGGAAATTCTGTTCACTTCTTGCTAATTACTTTGTCACAGTTAAGCATATTAAGAGTTTACTGAGCATTGCTATTTACAAATGCTCACTTTGGTGCAACTGCAAAGGCAAGTGATGATGATATATAATGCATGATATTATGGATGAGATCTGAGTGTTGAGGATGAACATTATAATACAAATCTCACGTCATGCCATGTTTGAATTTTTGGATCTGCTCTGTTAATAAGTTATCTGCATCCAACATGCAGCGACTAGACTGATGCCTTTTCGTCCCTTGCTTCCCTGCGTTCCTTGGTCAAGAGGGACGAATAACATTACTCTGAAATAGTGGGCCCACTTTAGGCCCGCGTAGGGTGGTTCCGTATTCACCAATCAAATCGCTAGAATTCAGTTTTTAACCAATCAGGGACCGCTATTCAGAATGTTGTTGTTGTTGCTCTTAAAGAACGGTTGAAGAAGCCTGGAGTTCTCGCAGCTTCGATGGATCTATTTTGCTTCTACAAAGGAAGATTACTGTCTGGAAGGTAGGCATTTTGCGTTTTGTACGTCAAGACAACATCATTCTTTGTACTAAAAGTTTCCTTTTCAATGTTCGAGCTCTTTAAACCAGATTTTGAAGCGATTTTGTTGAGTGTACGAGAACTCCCACCTGTTTAGGCCATTTTGACAAAGTGGGCCCATTATATAAGCGTAATATTATGAGTCCCTATTGACCAAGTGATATCAGCAAATCAAAGAACGCAGGGAAACAAGGGACGAAAAGGCATAAGTCTATGCAGCGACGTCAATGCCATCCAAATTCATGGAGATCGAGTCTAAATACAGATTTTCGTGCTTCCTGCCCATTCCACCACTAGGCCATTTTAAATTTATTTTTGCTAGCCTCTCATTTATAGCCAAATGGAGGCTAGTAGATAAATTGAGCTAAATCGAAAATAAATGGCGGGAAAAGAAGAAAGATGTCTGCCTGTCGGTCTGTCTGTCTGTCTTGAAAGCATATTAGCAATCAGAGTGCAATCAAGATGCGACTTGACTTGGTGGGTTATTTTCACATTGCTCTGTTAATCATTGAGTGATTTCCTACTGCAGTTTCTAGTATAGTACTTTTTAGCTTGATCTACAGTAAGGTCCCAACCACTAAGAAACCTGCACACACAAGCAAGGCTGGCTTGTAGCCAAGTTCTGCCAAGTCAAGTTTCTGCTTTGTTAGCAGCAACATACAAGACATTAAGCACGACAACACTGAGAAAACCAGAAAAGAAGTTTTGTAGTGAGATGAGATTATCATTTGGAACAATTCGCATCAGGAGAAAGATAACGGGAGCACATACAGCACAGTATGAATGACCAGTAGCTACGATAATAACATTTTTCACATACAGTCAAGGTAAAGTTATATTGATGGTTATGGTCTTTTGATTCCTTGATTTTTCATTAGTTTTGAGTATTGATGCTTTGAATGATAGTTTCTTGGGCTTGTTTGGTTCTAAGCCTATTACAAAGATATGTTTTACATAACTGCATGTTATTGGAAAGGTCAGGACAAGGAGGGTCAGATCATTCTTATATGATGTAAGAGTTTTGTTTAATCACAGTGAGAATGTGCTGTCTTTAATGAATTCTCCCAAAGCTTTGCATATTTGACAAACTCTTCATGCTTTTTTTGCCCAACTCATGTTCATGCTTTTGCATCCAGAATTGTTGTATCTAAATGAAGTTTTTATTTGTTAGGTTGTTGTCCTTCATAGGAAAGATACTGAAAATTTCAGCCACTCTTTGTCACAGATTGAGCAAGCAGCTGTAAATGGTTGAGATTTTATCGAATAAAGGCTACAGTTTGTTTGGTTTTATGAGATATCAGTGATTTTCTATAAAAAGGGTAATTTTTATGATTTGAGGGGCGGTGAAAAGTCAGTGATAGGGGTCAAAAATAGGAACTGATTCTCAATGAAAGGGGTCCTTTTGTTAATCCATGGACAAGCATGTATGTACTCCTGTAATTCAAGTGCACCCGCCAGGAGTGCATCCAATGACGAGATTGGCAGTTTGCCTTTACAGGCTAGCTAGAGGGAACTACCTCCACACGATTGGTGAGCTTGTGGGCCTAGGGACATCAACTGTATCTGTAATCGTGCAAGAAGTGTGCAGTGCCATGGTTAATCGATTGTGGAAATCCTTTGTTGAAAAAAATATGCCAAATACATTACAAGAGATCAAAGAAAACATGGCAACATTGGATGGATTATGGCAATTTCCATATTCTTTTGGGGCAGTTGATGGATGCCATCTCCCAATGAAATGCCCCAAAGGTGGATTACAGAGTGCCAAGGAGTATCATAACTTCCAAAACTTTTATTCTATAGTTGTAATGGCCATTGTTGATGCAAAAAACAGGTTTATGTGGGCAAGTAGTGGCTATCCTGGCAACAGCCATGATGCCCTAATTTTCCAGTCAACAGACTTATAAAAAAAGATTTCAAACGAAGATTATCTTCCTGCTTACTGTATTAAGGATTCTGAGACTGAAATTTACCCAGTTCTTCTTGGCGATTCTGCATTCCCTTTCCTACCATGGTTAATGAAGCCATATAGAAATGTCATTCTAACCAAGGAGCAGTGGTACTTCAACTATCGTCTCAGCAGGGCACGAATGGTAGTAGAGGGAGCAATTGGGCAGCTTAAAGGTCGCTGGAGGATTCTACTAAGGAAGAATGAATGCTGCAGTGAAACACTGAAACTCATGTCCCTTGCTTGTATCATCCTGCATAACATGTGCATTGATTTAGAAGACAAAGGGGCGAGGGCATGGGATGCCTTTGACGAACAAACACAGAAACGTCGCCCAAGAGATGTTGGCAGAGACCTGCTCCATATGACCAGTTGCAGAACATTTTCTGGAAGTTCACAAAAGGCTAAACAAGTCCGAGAGCACCTGAGGAACAAATTTTGGAATGAGAAGCTTCAAATGGACGTTTAATTGAACATTTTCAAAGTTCAGTACAATAAGCAATATTCTATGTGTTATTTCATTGAAATGTTATTTTCTTATTCATTTCATTCAAACGAAAATAACTTTATTTATTAACTACAAGAAGTACTCAAGTACGTAGGTAGTAGTAAGGTCAGCCTAGCAAGGTTGTGCCTAGGGCACAAGATATTTCAACTGCATGAAATTCCAACATTAAACTTTCAAATAACGTTCAAAAGGTTTTTTGGGCAGAGTGGGAGGGGAAATCACACAGAGAAAACTTGCTATCGACCTGTGAAGATGCCACGTTTCATTAGGGCTTTCATACTTATTTACAAGTGAGCCTCATTGGAATTGCTGTATGGCATGCAATTCTCAAGGGGCAGCATTTCTCAATTCCTGAACAAGCTACTTATTGTTCCCTTTTATGCTGTGAACGAAAATAACTTTATTTATTAACTACAAGAAGTACTCAAGTACGTAGGTAGTAGTAAGGTCAGTCTAGCAAGATTGTGCCTAGTCACGAGGGGGCTCATCAGGGATAATAAATCATTTGTTTATTTGTTTTGTTTTTGTTTTTGTTTGTTTTTCCTTTTTTGGCACTTAAATAAACCTGTGACCTCAATAGTACTAAATATCGCTATAACTTCTCATATTTGTCTGAAATGACCAAAACTCAACTTTAAGCCAACATTCTAAAATAATCAAATACAATACAACAATTGTTAAGAATTCAACTGCAGATTCATAGGCCAAGCCCCAATGTTACAGAAATGAGCGCATCAATGTTGTCTTTAACATAACTATCTTTCACTTTTTCCGAACGCCAACGCCCATGACGTTTGAACAGTCTGTCACTTATACCGTTGTTAGCAGCTGCGGTTGCTCCTCCAGATCTAAGGCCATGCAGGCCAAAATTTTTTGTA
The DNA here is from genome assembly GCA_964020215.1 of Aurelia sp. 3 sensu Dawson et al. (2005). Taxonomy (NCBI): domain Eukaryota; kingdom Metazoa; phylum Cnidaria; class Scyphozoa; order Semaeostomeae; family Ulmaridae; genus Aurelia; species Aurelia sp. 3 sensu Dawson et al. (2005). The sequence continues at coordinate 16,185,113 of OZ026572.1, forward strand.
TCAAGACCAACTTTTGCAAATAGAGATAGGACTGCATCACGTGAGGTGGTGTAAGAAATAGGAATGTTCATCTTTCTCAGCGAGTAACAGCTGGCAGATTTGAAAAATATCATTGAACGGAAAATAAACTCATCTGATTCGTCAGGTATCTGTGCTTTGGCAATGTAGTGGCGCAGGTTCATTACTGGACATACAATCCTCGCCAAAACCTTTTGTCACAAACTACCTTTTTCAGGCTTTTTCCTCAAAAAATCGCTATGTCTTCTATTTAAGCGGAAATATTTTCTGAACCCCCCCCTCCCCCCCCAAGTCAATGTTGTTTGTTGTGACTCAGAACACCTGCAGCATCATATTATCAAAGTTACAGGAATTAGCAACATTGATTTGGGGGGGAAGGGGGGTCACTATCCTCAGAATCCACTTTTTCCTGTTTTGTGACAAGGGTTTTGGCGAGGATTGTCTGAGCAGGAGGTAAAAGGTTATGTACTTTTGGCATTAAAAATTATACGAAATCAGATGGGACTGTAATTGAATCTTGGTGAAATAAAATCTATATGCTTTTCTGGAACATTTAGCCACCATTATTTTTGTAATTATGATTGTTGTTTGACGTAGTAATTGATTTCAATTGGCTATAAACTCGTGCGATAATCTGAGCCTACCAAACACATGCTCACTTCTATGACGACTGCACGCGAAAAAACAAAACGAAGGATTCAAAATGGTATACCACCAAGCAATTTCACCTCTTGTCAAAGGTCTTATCAAGGTGAGACGTGCAGAAAAAGCTTCGGACTTAAGCAAAGAATTCGCAGATTCTCGCCGACAAGTATATCGAATTTGGGCAGAGCCGCCAATAAAGTACAGTGCGAGAGCTACAACCAAAAACATAAGATCCTTTTGGATGATTACAAAGTCCGTCCTGAGCTAAACAAGCATAAGAATATCTGATTATTGATTTCTTCATAACCCCAAATGATCGCTGATTCTGTTTTTTGCTACAGTCAGAGAGATGAATGTTGCTGCTAAAGTCGCCTTCAATGGAAAATCGAACGCCTAGTATAAGGACAAGAATCGCCTCAAGGTCAAAGGCAATATTTTGGTCTTTATGTCAAACGAGAATGATACGCAAAAATCAAAAGTCATTACCCTTAGTTTGCTTATAGTTCGTGCACAAAACTATTGGTGCATCTGTGTCAAATGAGATGTCATGTGAGATTTACGATAACGCAAAATTACTTATGCAGAACCCTACAGAACGTTTCAGTTGTTGCTATTCGCGGGCATCTAATTTGAGACAAGCAGTCACGAAGATTCCTCTGTGCAGAATGATATGCATGAACATGTTTTGGTTCAGTGTGATCACGTCCCTTCTCCCAGTCCATGGCGCCATTGCTTCCTGGGATTCTGCACCTTTCGTCTCAACTTCACCTGCGATGATTGCATCCGTTGCTGTGTAGGAGGGGGGACTTTCTACCTTTGGTTATGCTGCAAATGCTAGCCTCTGTGCAGGCCGCCGGTTACATCATCCTCTAAAGTTGAGTTATTTGCATAATGAGTACTATCAATAAGTGGCTAATGATTCGTTCGTTCTAGAAAACGATTGTTTTGACATAATTAAGCTGCTAATGAAGTCAAGAACGTGCCAATTCTGGGTGAATTTGTTGCTGTGCCAGGGTAAACATCCTAGTAATTTATCCATCTTATGGTGTCAAATCTGTCTAACATGAAATAAGCCGACGTCAAATTCTGCTATAGGATCGCGGGAAGCTTCTGTGTTGTATGCGCTTTCTGTGCGCTTTCTTTATCTGAGTGCTCATTAGCAGCGGTAAAACGTTTATCAATTCCATTAACGAGCGTGACTTTCCTACTTACTTACTTACTTACTTACTTACTTACTTACTTACTTACTTACTTACTTACTTACTTACTTACTTACTTACTTACTTACTTACTTCCTTTCTGACTGACATCGAGTGCCCTCTTAGATTACAAAGTTGGACTTTGTAATCAACAAAGAGAAATGTCGGTGGTCGACCGTCAAAGCTAGATGCTAGAACAAAACGGCTAATTTTGCGCCAAGTGAAACTTCTTCGACAGACGGAACCAAACTGGACAATAAAACGGCTAACAGAAAGTGCTGGAATTTCAGGAACAGTTTCAATTCGGACAGTAAATCGCTTTTTAAACGAAAACGGCTACAAGTATCTCCAAGCAAGGAGAAAAGGTTTGTTGTCAAACGAAGATAAACAAGCGCGGGTCGACTTTGCGAAAATGGTCTTATCGAATTACGATGACAGCCTTTGGACTGAAAAAATTGCATTTTACCTCGATGGTGTGAGTTTTGCCTACAAAAGGAATCCAAAAAGTCAAGAACAAGCTCCAACTGGGAGGATTTGGAGACGTCAATCAGAAGGCCTAATGTCAGGTTGTACAGCTAAAGGCAGCAAAAGTGGCACTGGCGGGAAATACGTTCGAATTATAGCTGCGATATCATATGGCAAAGGTGTGGTAGCAAATGTCCCTTACGAAAAAATGGACGGAAATTATTTCGCTTCATTTATACGTGCAAATTTCGAGACTATGTTCCTTGCCTCAGGAAAGAATACGAACACTTGGCTCCAGGACGGCGACCCGTCACAAAACAGTGCAGTTGCTAGAGCCGAGATGGATGAAGTTGGTGCAGAGTTGTTTCCGATCCCTCCTCGCAGCCCAGATATTAACCCAATCGAGAACTTTTTCCACCTCGTGAGAAGAAAATTAACAAAGGATGCGATAGAGAAAAACATCACGTTCGAAACGATAGACAACTTTCAAGCAAGAGTGATACAGACAATGCATGAAATACCGTTAGAGCAAATCAACAAAACAATATGCTCACTCCCAAAGAGAATGAAAGAAATAATCAAATGCAAAGGAGAACGACTTAAATATTGAGCTGCAATCATGAATTCAAAGATAACTGCGATTACACAACCGAAATAGACTGAATTTATGTCTTCCTACATGTATTGAGTAATGATAGTGTTATTGATTGAATAGTTATAACCGGTTGTTTCATGAATAAAAATTCTGTGGAAATAAATGCCTAGATCCATTTACACACTTCAAATTCATTGAAATTGTTTTTTGTGCCTTTTTCAATAACTGTAGGAAAACAACGAATAGTGAAAACCAAACAAGCAAGTTTTGCAGTTATTTTCTGTGGTCAACAGGCTACAACAAAGTTTCCCAACGTTCATGTTGCGCTCATGTAAACAAATAGTGCGACTCTTACTGGAGCAACACAATAGTATTACTGCAAGAAATAACGGGTCACACAACGGGTCACACCACGGGTCACAGAATTTATTAGCGATTTCTATTGAAATTGTATTGAAACTGGCACGGGTAACACGGGTCACACGGGTCACAGTTACTTTTAAAAAAAGTAAGTACTATATTTTTTTATAAAAAATAACTGTGACCCGTGTGACCCGTGAATTTCTTAGGCAGACAGTGCACAGAAACATCTAAAAGAGGCGTGACCCGTGGTGTGACCCGTGGTGTGACCCGTGGTGTGACCCGTTGGGTGACCGGTGTTGTGACCCATACAGAATTCAAATGTCCGTTTCCTATCCAAATTAAATGTCAGATAAAATCTGAAATTTTCGGTATATCTAAGAATCCAACGAAATCAGCAACAGAAAATCAGTCAACACAATGTTATTGTTCATCTGCACCAAGCATAACAAGCGTGCAGAAACAACTTGGACAAGGGACCAACTCTTTCTGTTCCCGTTCATCTATTTGATGATGAAAGGAGAAGAACCTCCAGCGAGCAGTCATCATTTCTGTCTCCCGCTGGTCTTCAATGCCAAATCTGCCCATGTGAACGATGGGAGCTTTGCTCGTAGCTAAGACGGGCGTGTCCTTGTCAAGGTAAATATCTCGTGCATATTGCGACTTGGGGGCTGGAAAGTGAACACCCTGCCCTTCCAAGAGTAGCAGAAGGTCGTTCCACGAAATAAGGCCAGCTGACCAGCGAAAATCATTCAAGAGAATAATCTCGGCATCCTCAACACCTAACCAAGCATAGGTTTTTGTTGCCGGATTTGAGAAGGTGTGAAATATTTTAAGCAGAGGCTCCAACAGAAAGGTCTTGCCACAATTGGCAGGGCCACAGATGAAAATGTTTCTATATTTACCACGCCCTTTCACCAACAGGTTTCGCAAAGCATCGGCAAATACGAATGGGTGGATTTTGTTGTTGCGAAGAACTTGCTTAGCACAGACCAGCCATTCACCACCACATTGTGGAACACAATCCTTATCAACAGTCTCAACAATGACTTCAAATCTTGACTTGTTGGCACGGTCGATTCTACTGGGTGCTTCTTGCATTCGCCACGTACACGCAATCAGCTCATTCAAAGCTTTTGGCGTTTTCTTCAAAATAAATTCAGCGAGGTCAGTTTTGCCTTCTTCCTTTTGAACATTGGCCAAAGCAAGAAGTTCAGTATCGTTCTTAATGCTGTTTTTTAGCAAATACTCAGATACCTCGAAATTCGATAGGCGTTTCATCTTTTTGCTTCCTTGAGAAGAGCTAACTCCGCTGGTTGAAGGGGTAGGCTCAGATTCATTTTGCAGTGACTTTCGTTTAAGTGCAGTAGATCTACGCAGGGCTTGCGAGCAAATCTTCGTTTTGGGATACTTGGCATCCGGCAGATTAGGATGTCCCGGGCTGAGAAATGGCTCCTTATCGTACTTCACGGCATAATTATAGGCCGCGTAATAGCCATAATGTTTATCAGAAAAATGTACAGAAATGCCCTTGTTGTTGTACATGTACACCTTGGCTGCCTTCCACCGTACATTTGAATCGAACTTCAACGCGACGTGGTAATGCTTCTTCCCATCCTTGTGTGCCTCTTGACTACAAACCCAATGCAACAAACGAGACTTAGTCTTTCCCAATGAAAATGCCTCTACCACACATTTACCGAAACTTTCACGTGTTGGAAACCTCTTAAGATCTGCTTGACTGTACGTAATCAAGTACGTTTTGCGGACAGTATCGATGTCCAATTCCGAATCACTGCTATCCATTTCTTAAAAATCACAACAGAGAGTTCACTTCAAACTTCAAATCAGCTACTTCAATACTCGTATGACTATAGCCATCGAAATGACAGCAGATTTAAACATAGGACAGCAAATGACCTTGTCAATCGCAATTTGCGCCAAATTCAAAGGTAGCCGTCACATCCGTCAAAACATCGTTTCACCTCATAACGACGGCATTTTACAGCTAATAACTTCCATGCAAAGTTCATTGACGCAAAGGTTGCTGAAATGTGCAACATCCAACAAAAAACACTCAGGATAGCCTCTAATTCAGACGTCGAATAGAACACAAGGTACAATTGTCCAGAAATAAGTGGGAAAGCCTGGGAACTAATTTGGGGCTCCAGCCACAAAGCAACGGCAAATTTCACGAACAGATCTTGATTTCATAATCCTGCATTTGATAATTTTTTTTTAAAAATGCTATTTGGCTGCAAACGTGGGATTTCGTCTGATTAAGGGTGGACATTGCAGAATTTCAGAGACAGGGGTCCATCCCTATTGTTTCGTGACGTCAAATTGAAGAATCAACATCACTAATCACAAAACAAATCGCATATTCGGAACAAGCACCATCGAATTACTACCATCCAATTGAAAGACTTTCCATTTAGGGTCTTTAAAAAAATTTTCCTCTCAGACAATCCTCGCCAAAACCTCTTGTCACAAACTACCTTTTGCAGGCTTTTTCCTCAAAAAATCGCTATGTCTTCTATTTAAGCGGAAATATTTTCTGAACCCCCCCCCCCCCTCCCCCCCAAGTCAATGTTGTTTGTTGTGACTCAGAACACCTGCAGCATCATATTATCAAAGTTACAGATATTAGCAACATTGATTTGGGGGGGGGGGAAGGGGGGGGGTCACTATCCTCAGAATCCACTTTTTCCTGTTTTGTGACAAGGGTTTTTGCGAGGATTGTAGATCAGTGTTTGTCATTGCGATAAAAGAATGATGACCATCTCTATACATATCTGTCTTACTTTTCTCAATGAAAATAGTCATGTACTCTGAGTAAAATGAAATATCACAACGTCGCAACTGTGCAATCTCGTTGAATCGAAAAACTCCAGCGAAACCGAGTAAAATGATGGTGAAATTCCTCAGGTCTAATAAATTTGCCTCTCGACGCTCGCAGAGTTTAAGCGCAAGTTAATTACGCGTGTAAGACCAGAGGGAAATCCCATTTATGGCATTGCTAACTTGCAGGGAATTCGATTGTTAACTAAATGTCGTCTCGAATTTAGTTCCCTTAATGAACACAAATTTCGGCATAATTTCGATTGTCTTAACCCTTTTTGTAATTGTGGCATGGCTAAAGAGGATAATGAGCACTTCTTCCTGCACTGCCCACATTTTAATGAATTGCGTCAGAATCTCCTCGGTCAGCTCTCTCGAGTATTGAATAAAGATGCACTGAATTTAGATCCTAAAGAACTATGTCATCTAATGTTGTATGGAAGCCCTTCCCTTTCAGTGATAGATAATAGAATGGTATTAGAAGCAACCATCCAATACATTGAGAATTCCGAACGTTTTAAATAAAGAGGCTGTTTGTGGTGTGGTTTGATTGATTGTCCGTCCGACACGGAGAGGGGTTCCTTAATTACAAATGCAACAGTCGGGCAGTTGGTCTTGCTGGGGAACCATGTATAACCAACCAGACATTGCTATTGAAAACTATAATAGCATGCAGGACCAATTCTTTGTCTATGGTCATAGGGATCCGTGTCGGGCGGGCGGCTGATCAGCCATTTCATCAAACAGCCTCTGTTCTGCTCAGCGATCAGGCTCTTCCTTTTTTATTTTTCGTTCTGATGTAATCTTTCTTTTGAGTTTAAATTTCCCTAGTTTATTGTTATGTGTCACTCATTGTGGGAACTCGCTGACTTCGTGTCCTTTCCTGCAATGAGTGGCACAATAGTTGTATTTGTTATATGTATTAATGTTTTATGTGATATAAAAAAAATTGTCTCAATGCCTCCAATGTGCTGATAAATATCCCGTATATTAGACACTGTTACTGGCTGCTTCTTGTTACTTGGCCGTTGACTTATTCGTTTAGCAGCTTCCATTATATTCAAACATATAGAATGCGAAGTTAGGTCATCATAACATGCCAACTTGTGATAATGTTTCAAGGCATAAAATGAACTTTGAATGACGTGGATTGAACGATTAGACTGCACGAAACTCACCAGGAATAGAGCTACATGAATTGAGATCGTCTGGAAACTTGGAGAACCATTCTGACCAACGTTTAAAACCTGAATTGTAACTTTCTTCGAATTCTACTCAAGTGCTTGTCCCAACAGTCTTTCCAGTTTGGATCTTATACTGGCATGCAACTTTTCAGAAGAAGCCTTTTCGCGAGGATTTAGAAGATTATGTGATACATCTTTTCCAGCAGAAGTAAAATCAAAGTTGCGTATTCGGCAGAACGAATTTTGATTCGTTACATATACTTTCACCGGTGTCACTACGGCAGAACCTCCATCGTTCATTTTTAGGCCATTTCACGTGGGCATGTTTGCTTTGATATCGAATCTAAATTTCCCGCCATTTTGTTGTCAAAACCGGAACGAGGTTGCAGTAGCATGTCTACAGAGTATTTTCCCTTCCTTCTTCTTTCCTTATCTTTTCTATTGTTTTTTTCACTTCTAAATATTTTCAAACTTATAATTTTTCTCAAAATTCTAAAGCATACTCTGATCCAGGGTAAGACTCATCTGCCATTCCTGGACATACTGCTATCCATTATGGGTGATCCCATTTCCACATCCACACAGTACAAGGGTACCGATGCTCACAGCGCTCTCAACTACTCATCATCACACCCCATTAAAACTAAGACCTCTATTCCCTTCTCTCAATTTCTTCGTCTGTGGAAGCTTTGCTTGAATGATCCTGAATTTAAAGAAAAAGCCCAAGAAATGAGCCCTGTTTTACCAGCAATGGCTATCCCATGAAAGTTGTCAATGATGCTTTGGAAAAGGTCACTAAGATCCCTATCCAAGAAGCGATGAAACCTCGGAGAGAATCCCGATGACGCTCACGTATCACCCACTTGCATATTTAGTGAAGAAGATCATTTACAAGAATTTTGATCTCTTGTCTTCAGACTACAAAACAAAAGCGTATCTTCCCGTCACCACCGTTGATGGCTTTGGAAGGGATTTAAATTCAATGTCACACTAGTAAGATCAAAACATAACAATGCAAATCAACGCCCTGGTACAACTGCTGGTGGTCGTTCTAACCACTTTGAGTTTTAAAGTGTGGGTCCCAAACCACTGAAGCATTTTATTCTAGCTGAGGCCTGACTAGGGCGTAGCAAGAGGCACACTTAATCTCCTTTGGACACACGGAGAGGTTCCTCTTGATAAACCCAAAGGGATCTATTTGCCTTCCTGACAAATTTTCCTATGTGACTTCCCCATTTAAAATCTTTGTCGAACTCCACTTCTAGATACGGGTGACGCTGGAAACTGTCTAAGACTTCATCATTTAAACTCACTGCATAGATAAGGGCAACTGGTTTCTTCCCCGAGATTTGCAGTCTGCAGCACTTTCCGACATTGAATTTCATTTGCCATTTCTTCATCTGCTTCATCCATCTCCTTAGTCAAATTCAAGGCCACGCTTATTCACTTAAATGGTTTGAGTTTCGATTATCGACAGTAACGGTGACACAACAACAACGAACTTTTCCCCCTTCCGTTTGTTGTGTCCCATCTTCACAAGTTCTTGCGTCATTGAACTGATATATCAGTGACTTACCAGCTCCAGTTGGCAGTATCGCGAACACATTCGTTCTTCTGAACAGCCCTTTCCAAGCCGCCATCTCCTGCTCCGTAGTAGTTTCAATTTCCGGGAAGAATTTCGCCGAGGAAACATTCACACAGTTGTCCTCCACCATCGTAGCCTGCGCGCAGACTTTGGTTACTGGGGAGGAGAGGAAAGAAAGAAACTACAAAGTCTGCGCAACGGCGTGAGTTTTCTTGTTTTAGATCACATGACCGCCATGTCCAATTTGCCAAAATGTTGCGTAACTTTGAGAAAAATTGTCTTGCACGATACGATCTCTGAGACAACTGAACATCAAGGCTGATAGGAATCTCGTAGATGACCTTGGCTCATCGAGTCGTAAGTCGTTATAAAAATATGTTTTCGCTGTTGCAAAGATTTGTTCAAGAAGCGAAGAAAGTTACTCGATTCATTGCACAACGTAAACAGTGACTTGTCATTCTTGTGTAGACCTAATCAAACAACCCACGGGAAGGACCAAGGCTCAATAGCTTTCAAAAAGGGAGTGGATTGTGCGAATTCAGTAGAAAATATTGTGGCTGAAAAGAATTCGATCAGAACAAACCTTGTCACTTGTCAGGACCAGTCACGACCTGTTTCTTGCTCAACACCAAGAAAAAAATCGGTCGGAGCATTGCAGTACATGTAGTTTCCTTGAAAAAGTTCTTCATCACAGTTTCGTGCTCATCAAGGATCCTGTTTACGTTGAAAATGAGTTGGGCGTGATATAGGCCTCTCTGAAATTTCTTTTTCATCACATATTTACACGACAATCTTCGAAGCTTCCCCTTCATAATCCGCTAATCTGTTCAACGACTGAGCTCTTCGACTACAATACAATCAACCATTTGTCTCGCTTTTTAAAAAGACAATATCGATTGTAATCCGCTAAATCTATTGGGTCCTGGGTTTTGAGGACTCGATATTGATTGGCTTTCACAACAAAAGAAAACAAAGAGGATTCTCGCTTGCGCAATCACATTGAAAGGTTCTAAACAAGAAAACTCACGCCGTTGCGCAGACTTTGTAGTTTCTTTCTTTCCTCTCCTCCCCAGTAGCCAAAGTCTGCACGCAGGCTACCACCATCGCAATTTATGAGAAACTCAGCTTCGCTTGCCTCGTCCACAAATGCACCGCCATCCTGATGGCCGTTGGCTCTGATTGGTCAAATCAACATAAAAAAGGTCGCATGCCTCCAATTACTTCTCCTTTACTGATTTTATCCCTCCGTCGACACGATGTCATCCCTCTATCACACTTTTTGTTATCCCTCTGTGTAACTGGGTTTCCCCTCCTTTACTGATGCTAGCCATCCAATGACACGATGTTATCCATCTAACTTACTGTATGTTGTCCTTCTAAATAAATGAATAACCTCAAATTTATTGCATATTATCCCTCCAACGATAGCATGCGATCCCTCCATCTGGTATGGTCCACACATTTCAGGAAATATTTGAGTCAATCTTGTATGTTCATGCTCCAATGAAAAGGAGAAGAGTTCGATCCGAGTTTGGTCCTTGGCTTACCTCGAGTCCTAGGAAATCGATGGCAACCCGGGATAGGCTGAAGAAAATAGCAACTAGAAATCCTGAAATGTGCTCTTTCTATACCAAGCAACGTAGCAGGGTAACAAAAGAAATTAGAAACTCTATACAGGATCACGATAAAATTTAATCAATGAAAGTAATGGGGATCCGAAAAAAATGTGGAAAACAATAAACCGGGTCTTGGAAAAAGATGTCAAATCCACAAACATCTCCACCATAGAAAGTGAAGGCAAAACCTTGACCAAAGAATATGATGTGCTTGAGGCTCTTAACCGTCCTTTTGTTTCAGTTGGACCTGATCTTGCAAAAAAAAGATTAGATCCAAATCTGACGATATACATAAACGATATAACGTTGCAACGCCACACAACGTTCTTACAGATTTACATCTCGTAGGGTAGCAAGGGTGATGCCACCATGAGAGTCCACCACCAGAGTTCTCAGGAGCTCAAACCATGCATTCCAACAGAAAACTTAAAAAGTCAAGCGAGACTGAGCAAAAAGAAAAGAAAAGAAAAGTTTAAAAAAAAGGCAAAACAGCCTAAGAAAAGCTCTTTCGGACAACAAGGCTCAAAAACCAGAAAACCCGGCAACAGACCCCACAATGCCATCACCCCTGCCCCCTATCGTTTCAAAATATCCTTCCATTTTTCTCGATCCTTTGCCAGGTGACTTGCCTCCTCCCACGTCAAATTTATTGTTTGTAGTTGCTTCCTCATCATTTCAATCCATGTAAGCTTGGGTCTCCCTCGCGGTCTTTTGGACTGCATCAATGCTACTCTTAATGCTTTTTGTGCGGGTGTGTTCTCGTCTAACCTCATCAGGTGACCAAACCATTTTATTCACTTTTTCTCGATTGTTTTGCTCCATGGTTCTATTTTCGTTTTTTCATATACGTCTTCATTTTTTACAATCTTTGGCCATCTAATATTTAGAACGTGTGAGCGCAGTATTCGCATGTGAAAGCTATCGATTTGATTTTCTAGAGTTTTCGTTAGTGTCCATAGTTCACTATTGTACAAAAATGATATATGCTTCAAATGCCCGTACCTTTGTTCTTGTAGACAAACGTTTGTTTTGAAAAATTTCTTTTAAGTTTGTCAGCGCATTGAGCGATAGACTTTTCCTGTTTGCGATGTCTGCTTCTGTGTTCAGTTTGGATCCTTGAATCTTAGCATTTTTCCATTCATCTTCGTTCTTATATTTGACCGTATACTCTTCAGTTTTCGACGTGTTAATCATCAGACCTCTTTTCTGTAAACTTGGTGGAATTTTTTCTTTTATACGCTCAATTACTTTCTTGTCTGTCGTAGCTATAGTTATATCATTGGCATATTCCACATTGATTTCGACATTATCTATTTCCTTCTCTTGTGGTGGCTTTCCACAATCTTTTCTTTTTTGTACTTCATTGCAGTGACTCTGTTCTTCTCTTGTTTGCATGATATGTTCTTCGTCAGGCTTTTCGCTTCGAGTGATTATGCTAGGTAGTATGTGAATTCTTGTCCGCTACAACAGTCACCTTGAGGTGCACCAATGTCTGTCTTAAAAATCGAACTTCTAGATTTTCCAACTTGTACCATTAGCTCAGTTGCTAGCAGAATTTTAATCATGTTTAATTCATCTTTGTTTAATATCTTTTGCAGATCTTTTACTAGTTGACTTCTTATGATACTGTCGAAAGCTTTTGACATATCGAGCAACAGATAATGAATTTCAAAATTTGTGGATGTTGCTGCTTTTTCAGCTGGAATTTTACAGGCAAAGACATGTTCTGTTGTACTCCTACCTTTGCAGTAAGCTGCTTGAGATATAGGTATTTCTTTATTGATTTTTTCACCGACTCGTTTCATCAAACATGTAGCAAGGATTTTTCTTAACACTGACAGCAAGGTTATTGGTCTTAGATTTTCAATTGGTCCTTTCTTCTTTCTGGGTTTCTGTAATGCAGTGATTATTCCCAAAATCAGTTCCTTTGGAAAAATACCAGTTGAGGCTGTTTCATTGAATATTTGTGCAATCTCTTCACAGAAAATTTCGGGGCCGATTTGCAAAAGTTCTGCTTTAACGTTGTCTATACCCGTACTCTTGTTATTTTTCAAGGACATGATTGCTTTTTTAATTTCTTCAGTTGTAAAAGGAATTTGCATAACTGTTGGTTCATTTCTGCATTTCCGTAGAACTGTTTCTTGAAATATTCTGCAACTAGGTCTGCTTGTTTTTGTTCATCTGCTGTAAAACGGTTTTCACTTTCAATTAGCAGCTTGGATACACGTTTTTGCTTACTTAGTTTTTTTATGACCTGAAACATTTTTTGGGAGTCTTTTGGTGTGTTTTCGATTTCCTCAATCTTATTTTCAACTTCCTTTGTCTCATTATCTTTTATGAATTCCTGAATGTCTGCCATGCATCTATTTCTTTCGATTTTTAGTCGCGATCTTTTTCCTTTATCCTTTGTGCTGTTTATTTCATCTCTTAACCGTTTTTGCTTTTTCGATAATTCTGAGAGCCTATTGTCTTCTATGAATTTCTTCTTTTTTGTGGTTCCAAAAATTTCCTTGGCAGCTTCAAGTGAACTTTCTACGATTTTGGTCCATCGTTGTTGATTGGTGGTGGGTACTGTGTTATGGAAATGAATCTCTTCTGCTCTTTCTCTGTACTCTTCCTTTTTTACAGTGTTAGACATTTTTCTATAATCGATTCTTTCAGTTTTACTTCCTGAGGTTTTTCTGTATGGCCACTTCGTTTGCACTGTTGCTAGCACGAGTTTGTGGTCTGAATTGGTGTTTATTCCTCCATATGACCTTGAATTTGTCACTCGAATATCTTGTCTGTTTTTAATCAGAACATAATCAACCTGGTTTCTGTACGAGTTCTTTCTTACAGTACCACTTTTCGAATCTATAAAATCTAGAATAGACCTTTTAGCTATTCTACAAAAGAGCCTGGATCGAGCGATATTTTTATACAATTGTATACGCGAGGCTCGATTGAGTGGCGTTAGAGCTTCGATCACAATTGTGCACATTCGAAAATTCTACAAAATGTAATGAAATAACGTTCGATCTACAATGCCTGCCAAAAGTCCTTGGAACACTTAGGCCATTTCTTCATAATCCGCATTTCTAACCATAGCCATCAGGTTCAAATACCCCCTCGCCCCCGAAACAATGTTGATTTCGAAGGTTATTGTCCCAGCATTCCAGCAGAGTCGCGGATCGTCCTATCATGCCGATTTTTTTACCACAACACAACATTGTTCTGAGGGTGAGAGGGGGAAATCGCACAACAAGGCAAAATTTGCAGAGGTGTTCCAAGACTTTTGGCAGGCATTGTCTGAATTTTATTTCGATAACGGCGTCGTACAGGAATAGAAACTCCATGCATCCTAGGGTTTTCGATGGTTCTGATTTCATTTGTGACCACCAAAAAGCGGTATTTTTGCTGATGACGTCATAATTGGCAATCAAATCTACTTTAAGTGACTTCTAAGCAGTGCCGCAGAACGGACTTTGAAGTCTAGCAAGCACAACGAAAAATGGCAGAAACTCGTCGCAGAGCTAGCAAATAAAAGTGTTTCAAGCAACTTTTACAATGTTACACGTTGTGTATTCAAGAAACCTTAAGCGCAGAAAGTATGAACACATTTATTAGTAACAAAAGTTCGCATGCCATGCCATGCCTAGCTCCTGGCTCCTTCTGTACTGACTGCTCCGCAGAGGACAGACGGCTCCCGTCTCGCAAATGGAATCACACTTTACAATTATCAGTTAACGAAAAGAAATTCCCATTTTCTCCATAATTCACAAAGTAACATAAAATATTATGTGCCCAGTCGCTGTACATTATCGATAGTTTCAGAATTCACCGCAACTTATACTGGTTCTTTCGTTATCGAGGGAGGATCGTCGGCAATGCCAACGGTTAACGATAAATGCAGAAAAAAATTGGATATGGTCTAAATTCATATTTTGAAAAAATCGTTAACCGTAGGCTTTCTCAATTTTCTCCATATTACTTTGTCCAATCAACTCGAATGTACATGAAATGGTACACCTCAGTTATGGTACACCTCTCACGTAAGTTAGGACCACTTTGCCAAACGTTGTGGGATGTTTGAACGATTTCAAAGTCGTTTACTGTGGCTGTAACCTGTCGATTTCAAGCATTTTTGCGTCCAAGCACTTCGTAACTTCTATAGTCATTGTTTTGACTTGGTAACGTTGCGTCTCCTATTGTCTACTTGCAGTGTTTTACGTGCTTAAATTGAAAGGCATTAGAAATGATCAGCTGAGCATGTAAATTGCCTTTTGTTGACAACGTTACGTGGAAATTGCAAACAAAGGTCGTACTAAGAATAATCACCTTGCAGATATTCCTCAAGGTCAACGTCGACGGGACACACCGAAGGCTCGTCTCACCATGTTTAACAGGGTCACGTTTAGATCATTATGATCTGTGTCTGTCCCTGTGTCTGTCAAAAATTTTGAATGATTTCATTGCAAAAAATGTCACTAACAATTCTTAACTGTACTAGAATATTTCATCATGCCTATAACTAATAGTGCAAGTAGAGAAGTCCGAGAAAGTGACTCAGGATCACCAAAGGGCAGCAAGATAAGTTGTAGCCTCGTTTTCATGTTTGATAAATCCACCCATTATAAGGCCAAGAAAAGATGTAACTTTGGGGTTTTCTTCAACAGATAGATACATAAACTAATAATCTATTATTCATATCCTATTTAAGTGCAGCAAGCTGGATAGATTGATTATTTGAATGATTCTAAGCGAAGTATCAGACTAAAATCAATGAAAATACGGAAAATTGTCAATTATGACTTCACAAATGTGGAATATGAAATTTTAGTCATGACCAATGAAATCAGCACCATTAAAAACCCTTGGATGCCTCACATTGTCTTTTTCTAAATCACCGTTCTCAAAATAAAATTCAGACAATGCCTGCCAAAAGTCCTTGGAACACTTAGGCCATTTCTTCATAATCCGCATTTCTAACCATAGCCATCAGGTTCAAATACCCCCTCGCCCCAGAAACAATGTTGATTTCGAAGGTTATTGTCCCAGCATTCCAGCAGAGTCGCGGATCGTCCTATCATGCCGATTTTTTGACCACAACACAACATTGTTCTGAGGGGGAGAGGGGGAAATCGCACAACAAGGCAAAATTTGCAGAGGTGTTCCAAGACTTTTGGCAGGCATTGTAGATTCTTTTTCAGAATAGTTAAAAGGTCTATTCTCTCTGGGGAATCCCACGTTGTTATATGAGCTGGCTTATGTCTGAAAAAGGTGTTCGTAAGCTTCAAATTATTTGACTTAGCTAGTTCTAGAAGAGCATATCCGTTTGTGTTTACTTCCCCTTTTCCATATTTTCCCATGTATGTTTTGTAAAGATTGTAGGCAGATCCAGTCTTACCGTTAAAATCTCCCTCAACAATGACAATGTCTCTTGATTTGATATTTTTCAGTGTTGAATCTAATTCATTGTAGAAATTTTCCCTTAGGTTTGGGGTTTTCTTGCATGATTCTTCGGTTGGAGCATAAGCACTTATTATGATGATTTTGCAATAATTGTTCATCTTTGTTGTTATTTGACAAATTCGATCTGAGATGGGCCTAAATTCTACAAAACTTGCTATCGGCGTTATAATTCCAACTCCGTTCACTGACTTCGTTTTGTGCCCTGAATAATGTAAATAACATTTTCTTGCCCGAGCTTGATGTAATTGTTTCGACACCAGATTCCTTTAGGTGGGTTTGTTGTATTGCGAGAACTTCCATTCTGTACTTTTCGATATCGTCTGCAAGCTGTTGCTTTTTCATACTTTGTTGTATTAAACCTTGACAGTTCAGCGTTCCAACCTTCATTTTGACAGCACAAGATTTTCGACAAGGATATCCTGTCTTTGTTTGTGTGTAACTTCTGGAAAATTCAGCACAAGGCGGACTCTGATGGAAGTTTATTCCAACAGAGCGAGGAGAGCGACCTACCTCGGCGCCGCCATTTTTTTTTAAATCTGACGATGACTGCCTGAAACATACCATCCCAGAAAGTACAGAAATGCCTTTTGTAACGATCGGCGAGGAATATGTCTTGAAATCAATAAATCGGCTAGAGAAATGAAAAGCATCTGGTCCCCATAAAGTAACGATAACAATGCTAAAACGCGCCGCTATGTCTATCGCTTATCCTCTCATGCTGACTTATAATGCATCACTTATGAATGGCATCTTTCAAGATATTTGGAAACTAGCGAGGGTCACCCCTATTTACAAATCAAGCCCTAAAACTGATACAAACAATTACCGGCCCATATCTGTAATTTCTGTGTTCTCGAGGATGTTAGAACGGCTTAACGCACGACCAACTGATTGAAACTCTCAAAACAAACAAACAATCGGTTTACGAGCAATCAAGCGGCTTTTCGCAAGCATTACTTCACAATAACGTCACTGATAGGCAGCACTGACTATTGGTGTGGGAGCATAGATCACAGCAAAATCAACCGTACTATATTTCTAGATCTAAAGAAAGCTTTCGAAACGGTCAACCATAGCGTATTAATGAAAAAATTGCGCGCGTATGGGGTGAGAGGCAAGTCTGGGGATTGATTTGAATCGTACCTACCAAACAGAAAGCAATTTTGCTCTCTAAATGGTTTGCATTCAAAAGCTAGAAAGTTTACCTGTGGCATACAACAAAGGCCATACCTAGGCCCTTTTCTTTTCATCATTTATTTGAATGACCTTGAAAAGTGCTTGCAATCCTCACGAGCTGGCATTTATGCTGATGACACTAGTTTGAGAATAGACGATTGCGCTAAAGATGGCTGCGAGGAAGTTTTTACCGAGATGCACTGCGCTCTTTAATCGAATTCCTATAGAATCGTTAAAGATTTGTAATTCGAACGCAATGCATCTCGGTAAAAAATTCCTCGCCGCCATCTTTAGCGCAATCCTCTATTGCTTCTAGTATTCCAAAAAAATTGGTCGACAATGCACATCGTGAACTACTCAATATCTCAGAGTGGATGAGAGTGGATAAACTAAGTCCTAATCCCAAAAAAACTGAATTCATTGTAAGGACACCCACTCAAGAATAAGAATCTTGACTTTCCAGAGGTTCTAACGCTACAGTAGATGGTACGGATATAAAAAGAATGGTCAAGCAAAATACCCTGGCATCATTATTGACGGAAACCTAACCTGGGATGAGCACTTCAGGCGTGTAAAGGGCAAAATGAGTGCTGGTCTTTCGACTCTAAAACGACTGCAAAATATTTTACCACAATCTCAGCTTTCCAGTGTGTATTATTCTCAGAGTCACCAGCGTTGTGGCGACGTTATTTTAGCTTGTGTAAAACAAAGCTAGCTGCGCTTAAACGTCTTCAATCCCGAGCACGGTCAATAATAGAGAATGCAAAAACTAAAGATCGTTTGTCATGTTCCTGGCTAAACGTAGAAAATATTATCCATTATGAAGGAACTTGATGACCTGCAAGATAGTAAGCAGATCATGTCCTGAAAACCTTTTTGATAAATACTTGCCCAGACCATGTTTTTCTGCATACAATACGAGAAATTCTAAGGATCTTCAAATCCCTAGATGCAGGACAGAATTTTTCAAACAGAGTTTTCACTATGCATCTTTGAAAGTCTGGAATGATACACCTTCCACGATTCGTGAGCTACCGACTTTAAATCGTTTCAAACAACGACTAAAACACAATTGAAGGGCTGGACTCATTTTAAAACATGACTCCCTGGAACAACACCAGATTAGGAATTTCGGATTTTAGGCTTTTTAGGAATCTGATTTTTAGATTTAAAATTGTAAGTTTTTTATATTAATTGCTGAAGGGTTTTTCGTGTAAAAATAATGATAAATGAAGAAATAAATAAATGAATAGCACTGAGCAGCCTCTGCTTTACTGAGTAACTCCTGGACTACTGCACAGACGTTATCACGGGTGATAAAGGCGGATTGCTTACATGAAACAAGTCAGAATTGCATATTTCCAATACGCTCTTTTTCAATATGATATCGTAGTTTAGTTACATATATTGTTGAAATCGATGTTCCAGTTTCATAAGAATTGGACCACCTGACCGAATCAAGGCTCGCAAGTTTCTGAAAATTAGCACAGTTCCAAGTCTGATATCCTTGTTTGGGACCAAAGTTGCGTTATCGTTATTCGTAAAGAAAGTCTTCATAGGGCTGATTTCCACTCAGCAGAATTTTGCGAGCGAACGGCGTTCCATACAACAATAGACTTCTCAGGCGCAAAGTTCTATTCCAATGCAAATCGACATTGTCTCACGTGAACAAAGGATTTCCAGTCCACTCGGAAAATCCTACTGAGTGGAAATCAGCCCTTAGTCAACAATTCAAACCTGCAAAGGTCTCCAGGGCGATCGGCTTTTTAAGACATTCTAAATCTTTTCTGCCTCTGGCAAGTTTGAAAACTCTTTACACAGGTATTATTGAGCCCCACTTTCGATACTGTTGTTCTGTCTGGGGTTGTGCTGGATCTACAGACATCAACCAGCTGCAAAAGTTACAAAATCAAAAATCAAAAGTTACAGCCTCGTTTGTCACCCTCTTTGCCAATCTTTAAAGATCTTAAACTTCTGAAGCTTTCTGAGACTTTTGAAGTCCGCCTGTTAACCTTTGTTTATGACTCTGTTAATAAAACTTCACTTTGTTGCTTTCATGACTTCTTCCTATTCAGCTCATCAGTTCATCAATATTCCACAAGACAGGCCAGTCAAGGTGATCTGTACTTATACCGTATGAACAGTCTTCAATATGGTCTAAAGTCAATTCGATATCTTGGTGCTAAACTTTGGAATACATTGCCAGTGGACCTTCGAAATGCCCCATCGAAAGTATCCTTCAAAAAACAACTGAAGCTTCACTTATTGAACACTGTCAATGAATAATTCTAAGCTACCCTCGCTATTTGCACGATTTCTATTTAGAAAAATCAATTGCTTACATTGTTTGGAATCATTTAAATCCGACCAAAATTACTAATTTCAGATAATCACAGTTGAAGGGGGGGGGGATCTCTCCTCGATTAGTTTACCTATTGAGAGAGCTCCTCCTCTAAGTAATTCCCTCCACACAATTTATTTCTTTCTCTTTATTTGTATATTGTATTAATTTTCCGTATCAATGTATTAATTTTCTGTAATGTTGTCTTATTTCCCTGTAGTTTAGATATTTGTTAAGTATAGTTAATTATATATAAATTGTATGTAGTGGAATCTAAAGATATATGAAACTGAAACTGAACTGAAAATCATGCTGCTAGAATCATTACAAATAGTAGCTTTGATGCATCTAGCAGACCACTTATTGCAAAGTTCGCGCAATGACTTGGCTCCACAATACCTGTGTAACCTCTTCACAAAAAACTCAGCATGCTCCTCCCGCAACCTCCGGAACACTGAGACTGATTTGAGGTTGCCAAAGAAAAGGTCAGCTAATGGGCAAAAATGCTTTTCTTTCCGAGGTGCTAAAATATGGAATAGCCTTCCTGCTGAGTCAAAGACAGCATCCTCCCTGAATCGTTTTAAGAAATTGATAGAGGGTTAATTTTTCATTTCCATTGTATGTATTGTATAATGTAAATAGGCTTTAAGGTTATGGTTTTTTTATTCTAGTCACACTTAAAAGTAATGTGTCCATGTAAGTACAGCTGTGTATACACATTGTCAAAATATGCTGACAAGACGCTGACGAAGAAACGTCCATTAGCGCGCTGTGATTGGTAGAACTTAAGTGATCACATGCAAATTAAAAGTCAAGTTTCATAACGAGGCTTCCTGACGTAGTTCAGTTCTGGAAAAGCAACCGCAAGTAAGTGAGAAGTCTGTTGGTATTAAAACTCGCTGTCGCAAAATTGTATTTGCTTGAGTGATCACATGAAATTTCACGTGAAATGGGCATGCCCCCCGCAGAGCTGCTGTACTTACATGGACACATTACCTTTAATCTTAACTGCATACTGTAATTAAGTTTTTACCGGAGGGCCCCTTGAAAAACGGCTTCTGCCGAAGGGCTACCCTCCTTAAAAATTCAAATATGAAATATGAAATATATTAGGAAGTGAAAAAGCGCATGGGCAAGGGTCACACCTCCTTCAGTGACATCTCAAATTCGGCAGTCTTTTGTTTTTCAGTAAAGCAAGAACGTACTTCAGTACTATGGATTACTGGCATTTCTGAATTTTTTTTATATTCCAATAAAAATTTACAATACTAATTCACTAGTTTCACTACTTAACAAATAGATAACGACACTACGAGGACGATGCCACTGGGTGCAAAATAGTATGACTACTCCGTGGCATCACAAGAAAGTAAGACGACTTACACATAAATTATCAAAGCACAAAAACAAGGCATGAAAAAAGAGAAGCAAAGAACACTACAGATTGTCTCAAATCAGAAATCAGGTGAAAAATTTCCGCGAATAACGACGGACAAGATGTCTGCTGTAATTATGAGTAATATTGCGTTGTCGCTAATCACATCTCATGTATCATTTGGGACAGACTGTACATAGAATAGTTAACTAGATAGTTGTTGGCTTTTTAGGGGGATTCTGAAAAATTATAACTGTGTAGGAAAAATCATCTTACTATTGAGGGGCCATCGGCTACCTGCAACGCCTCTGTAATTGCTTTTTCGAGATTCTCCGATGTCTTCTTTGAGCTCCTGAAACAAATAAAGATTCACTATGTTATAGTTCTCAGGCGTACACAGAGTAAATCCATATTATTCAAGGGACCGCAAGATTGCTTTGAGGTTCACCTTTCAGATTTTCATAAACGTGAGTGGACAATGAAAATATGGATTGAGTAGTGCTGCCTTTGAGATACAGGATGGGCAATACATGACATGCATATTGATGTCACAAAACATTCGCCGCCATGTTGAGTGTCAAAATCGTGGCCTTAATGACGGCCGCGAGCTGCGACGCTTTGGGCTCCCTGCTTCTGGCACGAGGATTACATACTCAGAGTCAAATTTTTTTGCTACAAATTAGATCAAGCGAAAGCCAAGATTAATTTGTGCCTGATTTTATTAACACTTTACACTTTTGTTCCCGAAAGAAATGTAGCTTACAAAATGAAGTCAAGATGCGGCCTAAGGTTTTTTTCCGGATCCTGGAAATTCCCATCAACGGGATTAATATCCGAAGCGCACGAAGGCCTCAAGATGAAACAAACATTGGCCCAGGAAATTTCTGTTCAGCCTCTTCGACACTTCCAAGGCCGCTGGTTGGAAAGATGCATTGCTAACTCAGTGGAATTCGAAGGAACCATGCACAAGGCTTTCGTTCTTTTACCGATGCATTGACTGAGAGCTTTCCCAGCTTGGATACTGGCTGAATTTGCAAATCCATATTTTCTTAGGTAGGACGTGTTGTTTAAATTTGTTTTCAATCGTTTTTGTCGTTATCATTTTGGTTATTACTTTCCAAAGATCTTCCAAATGTAAATCGTTTTTACCGTAAATATTACCCATACAGAAAAGACACGAAAATAGAATGCACTTGGAGATTTATTCTTATTTCATTCTTTTTGCAGGAGAAAAAAATGGCAAACTTTCTTCCCCCATTGACATGACTTGCCCACTGCTAAAGAGCGTCGAAAGGACTAAGGATTGGGCTGTACAGCTAGGAGCGGCGGAGAGATTGCGACATTGTTACCGGTATCTCTTCAAATTGTTTTACCCACGGTTACCCCGTCGGTCAGGAAAGACTGCTTTTGGAAGTGAAAACATCCAGGAATAGGAAGTCCGGGGGGGGGGGTACTTCACTATGAATTCCTTCGGGGTTGTGCGCCGCAAGGATTTCTGCTACGACCCAATCCCAGAAATTTGGTCCGATATTGATACCCAATCCCAGAATTTTGAAGAAGCAACAAAAACAATTCGACGTCAAATGGATAAGAGATTGAGGGCTGGGAATGAGAAATTTTGTCCCAAGTGGCCATTGGGACGAAGTTCTGATCTGAGCACGTTTTGAAACACAAAAAATACTTGAAATATGTTCACCTGAAACTGACCACGTGCTGCTCGAAGAATTATCCAGTTGTACTTTCATTCAGAACCCATTACCAGAATTTTGGGTATAACAGTAAACCCCAATCCCAGAAAATTCCAAGTGAAAGTATACCCCAATCACAGAAATTTTCCAGTAAAAGTATATCCCAATCCCAGAATTTTAAGGCCAAAAACTACCCAACACTGGCGCACATCCCCGTCTTACCCAATAGTGAAGTACCCCCCCCCCCCCCGGGATTGGAAGTGAAAACATCCATCCGTGAATCAACTCTCAGTAAAATGCAGGACAACTTAGTTGCTTTGTGAAGGTGCCATTGAATATTTGGAGAACATGAGTCTTCGTAACAATGTGAAGCTTATTGGGATCCCAGAAAATGAAAGTGAAATATAAGATGAATCTGAAGAAATCTTCAACTTGCAGGTAAAAAGTGCCTTAAAATTCCAGAAGATCTGGATATTGAACGTGCTCATAGAGTTGGGCAGCATAAGCAGCTTTTTTAAAAGTCAAGAGTCAAAGCCAATCCAAGGCCTATTGTGGCAAAATTCAAAGATTGGAAACAAAAGGAAAAGGTCACAAATGCTGCTAAAAAGTTGCCTGACGTAGTGAAGTTCTTGGATGATTTCAGCAAAAGAGCTCTTGACAAAAGATTTGCTCAACAGACAGAACTTCTCAATGCACGTAAAGAAGGGCAAATGGCCAATTTCGCTGTAAATCACCTAATAATCAGAGACAAACCAAAAGGAAATCATATGTACAATGAAAAACATGAACAGCATACCTCAAATGAGGAAGCATCTTTCAATAAGAAGTTTTAAGTCAAAGCTCTGAAACAGAACAAACTAAAACTAAAACAGAACTAAACTAAAAGAGAATTTGTTGTTCATGTTGTGTTTTGATAGCATCATTACGTTTACTTTCGGTTCATTATTAGAATGAAATGAAATCCCACAAGTACCATGTAAAAATGTAAATGCCAACCAAGAGAATCTTCTTTGCGAAGGGGTTGTGGCGCCGTGGTGCAATCCTCTGACATTGCAGCCAGAACAGTCAGGCGGAGTGGGTTCGAGTCCCGGTAGAGCCCTACCACATGAGCGTCATGACAAGGGGTAGCGGACTCGATTAGGTCTGCTCTATTTCTGCTATCCCAGCGCTTGGCGCTGAAATACGCAACTTCACCTTCACCTTCACCTTCACCTTTGCAACAAATGCAATTCTAAAGTGCATATTAAATGCAATGACACGTCTGTTTTGGAATAAGAGAAATTTCTGAATGATCAATCCAATGGTGTTTCACGGTTCTGTAAAAACTGCATTATAGATGGTCGCGCTTTGATTTTCGCTTTGGTACAGTTGATAATGAGGTATTATCAAATCTTTTCGACATCGCTATTCCTTCATTTATGGACTCAGTACCATCCTTTGAAGTCACCTCGCATCTCACCAACTTGCCTAATCTACAGGATAATGATGTTGATGAGCAGTTACCTTCAGCCATTAACTCTAATTATCATAACATCCAGGATCTTCTAATTCCAACATCTCTCATAAAGATTTTTCTTTATTACATATGAACATAAGGAGTCTCTCTTGTCACTTTGATGATCTTCACTCATTGCTACTTAATCTAAATGTCAAGTTTGATGTTGGTTGTGTTTCAGAAACTTGGGATTCCATCAAAAATCCAGTGGGTACTAATGCAAATATTTCTGGTTCCAGGTTCTCTTTCTACCAAGTGTAAGGGTCAAAATGGTGGTGTTGGTTTATATATCAAAATGGGTCTTGGGCTGGTCCCAAGACCTGATTTGAATGCTAGTACTGACCACTATGAAACGGTCTTGGTTGAAATTGAAAATACTAAGGACAAGAATATCTTAATTTGTTGTGCATATCGTCATCCTAGCTATGATTGTGAAATATTTAAAGAATAATTGCAGGATCTTCTATCTAATTCTTCTGTCACAAATAAAAAAGTCTATATTCTGGGGGATTTTGATATTGACTTACTTAATTATGATTCTCATATTTCTACTAGCAACTTTGTCAGTCTATTTTCTCTCTCAGCACTTTCTTCCATATATTGTTAATCCCACAAGTGTCTCTGATCAATCTGCAACTATTATAGATAATATCTTCTCAAATGCCTGCAATTTCGACACTATAAGTGGTAATATATTAACACAAATTTCAGATCATTTTCCTGAAATCATCATTGTCAAAAAAGCTGGTATTACAGTAAGGTCTCTGTCATACTACCAACATGACCATGCTACGTTCAATCCGGAAAATTTTGTGTCTGACTTTGATGCCACCAGTTTAGAGCATTTTAGATGCAAATGACAAGTTTAACAGATTTTTGGCCAGTCAGAATGACCTAGTCAGTAAACATGCACCTTTGAAAAAGCTCACAAAGAAGGACATCAAGTTCAGGGACAAGCTATGGATAAACAGTAAAATAAAAAATAAATGACGCGCATAAGGGATAAAGTATTAAATAAACTTAAGAAATGGAGCGATGATGCAACAAAGGCTCTTTATAAGAAATTCAGAAATGGTGTTGCTGTGTTATTGAAAGAAAGTAAAGCTAACTACTTCTATGATTTCTTTCATACAAATGGTAGTAATATGAAACCTCTTTGGTCAGGCCTAAAATCAATCATTAGAAATAAGAACTCAAAAGTGAATATCATCACTAAATGATGATAATGTAAGTTTAACAGCTGATCCAGCGATGATAGCTAACACCTTCAATAATTTTGTCGTTAATGAAGGACAAGAAAATCTCCTATGGACTACCTTAGTACTAGGAATGAGCATTCATTTGTTATGACCGCAGCTATTCCTATTGAAATATCTGACATATTAAGTTTACTAAACACCGGAAAATCTACAGGTCCTAATTGTATTCCAAAAAAGTTATTGAAAATTCTATCCCTGCATATATGCTCTCTATTGTCAGATATCATCAAAGAGTCATTCCAGTCTAGTACCTTTCCTGAAAAATTGCAGCTAGCAAAAGTCATTCCTTTGTTTAAAAAGGGTTGTCCTCTAACTGCTTCCAATTACATACCAATCTCCCTTTTGTCTGTGTTTAGTGAAATTATAGAGAAAGTAATCTACAAGCGTCTTTACGCTTTCTTAAAACTACATAACATCCTGTACAATTTTCAATTTCGTTTCCGTGCTTGCCATTCCATAAATCATGCACTGATTAGTTTAACTGAAATGATAAAATTGCTATCTATGTTTGAATGAAATGTTCACTATTACTCATAACGTTAAACACTTGACAACGAGATTTACCACAACGAGAACATCCCTTCTTATCAGTCCCCTCATTACTCAGCCTAGCCCTAACAAGTTTATCCTTAAGGTTCTTACATCTCCTAAATGCTATTAAATATGGCTCAGGAAACACCTTCCTATGCTCCTCCGAATTCGTGAGCATAGGATGGAGTCTCTTGGCAACCTTCCCCAAACTATTGAGCGCTGGATGATATGTCGCAACAAGTGGAACCCTTTCCCCCCTCCCTTGGTCATTGGCCCTATTTCCTGAATTTGCTAGAAGAGTTGCCCTATCCAACCTACGTACCCTGTCTATTTGCTCCTTAACTAAAGACTCTTCGTAGCCCCTGAACATATATAATAACAATAATAATAATAAATAATTTATTTAAAGTTGGCGTACAACTCTAATAGCTGTGTAAAGCTAATTAATGCCAACTATCTATCATACACACAAATAATGTTGCAATGTTCACAAAGGATTTTAAAGAAAAAATGCTTAATAAAACCTAAACCAGAAATGAAAGTTTTACACAATCTACAGTCACACTCTATTGTGTAGGCTCTTAATTCTGTTCTAAAAGCAGTAAGTGATTCGGACTCCCTAACATTGTGAGGTAATGTTTGCCACAGCTTTTGACCCAAATATCCCAAATATCTCACAGTTTCTATGCCATAAGAAATTGTCTTGGCATTAGGAATGCCAAGAGTATTCTAATTTCGCAAGTCATATAGTGCATCTCTTGCCTCAAAAATCTCACTCATGAAACTAGGATTCAGGTTCTTTTTGGTTTTGTATATTGTACATTAAGTACTGCAGATTGCGTTGGTGAATGGATACGCATTATCTAATTTCAGCAAAGTTTCGTAATCAGCGTGACTGTTTTTATACACAATTCTGAGTGCTCTTTCTTGGATTTTATTCACTCTTGCATTTAGACCCCTGTCATGGAACATCCAAATTAACGGACGGTAGCTAAACTGAGACTTTATGAAACTAAGACTTATGAAACTTGCATGAGAAGTCTTGTAACCCCTGGCATACAAAGAAAGCGATCCCCTATGGTCAGACTCTTAGGTTTCATGGATGTTTATGGGTTGAGAAACTTGATAAAAAAAACCTACTTGTTATAAATCTGCTGATAATCCCTCTTCGATTGATATGTTTCTAACGAACAAAAGGTCTGGTTTTCAAAATATTACGACGATAGAGGAGGGATTGTCGGATTTTCATTTAATGATACTAACAGTATTGAAGAGTGGCTTCGTTAAAAAAAGTCTAAGAATTGTTACATACCGAGACTACAGTAAATTTGGGGGATTTTCTTTACTTCTTTTGGTAATTTCATCCACACGCCCCTCAATTTTTGTTAATCGGTCCAGGATGCATGCAAGAGTTTCTTGACTTGTTGAGTTTTCTTTGTTTTGATATTTGTTTTGAGGATCCATTTGTATTTTATTACAGCACTTTCCAGGCGAACTTTCAATATTCCAAATACCACCAAACTGTACTTCGGCTTCATCTGAAATAGACGAAACACTATCTTGTTCATCACGCGATAAATTTCCTTCATCCATGGAGGCAATCTCCAAGATTTCATCTCGATATTTCTTGAACTTTTCTTCGTCTGCTGATATCCTACTCTTTGAAACTTCGAGTTCATCATTAGATTCAGATTGTATTCTTAGTGATTCCCTTCCAGCATGAGGTACATCTTTTATTTTCCAACATTTCAACATATAATTCAAAGACATCTGGACCACGTCTTGGCTTAGGCCATGCGTCTTTTCGAGAACTTTGCAAATTTTACTGCAGCCAGCCCGTTGATTCTTCTCGCGTATCTTTGTTATTTCCGTTTTAATCAAATTCACCAAATCATCACCTCCTAATATAATTCCACGTTCAGTTTCATATTCGTCGGTTTCTGTAGCTGTGGCGATTTCAAAATCTCCCTCACATCATACATACACGTCCACACTGTTGGAATGTGACTTCGAAGAATGTCGATATTACTATCAACAATTTCCACTAAATCTTCAAACTTGTTCCTTATTGAGTTGATACTGACGTAGCCAATTATCAAGCGTCCTACATTATTTGCTCTTAATTTCCCAAGCACAGATTTTCCATCCAATTCTTTCGTATCTAAAACTAAAGGCTGCCGCTGGCTGCTGGGAAAAACATCATTGATTAAAGGGGAATCATTTTCTGAAAGTGGTAGCTCAAAAGGGGGAGGGGAAAGGGACGGGGGAGGGGGAGGTTGCAAGTTTGTGTAACGCTCACGAAACATTAAAACCAGAAGGCTTACTGGCTAGGCCTAAATTCAACAGATATGGTTTAATCTATAACCAATAACCAATTAACTAAGATACTAAAATATTGGTGTTCTTGGCAATCCTTGAACAATAAAGCTTTTTGTGGCTCTTACATACGACCCACGTCTGCAAGACACACTGGCTTGGCCTACATTCAACAGGTGATAATGATAACAGTAACCAATGAACTAAGAAACTTAGTAACGACAGATGCAATGGTGGACCAGGACGCTGGCCTGCTGGGGCACCTGCACCAAAAAAACATTCCGATTTAATTGCTCCGAAATGTAAAGTATTGGTGCAGGAATTGGCTGAAGAATTGCATCTATAAACTCTGTATCCATATGTAATTATGGTTTATATTTGAAATTATACATACAGCATAAACAACTAACCTTACCATTATGGCTAAACATATTGATCACTGAGACTGTACTAGCGGCTTATACATAGATGGCGCACTTCTCCTTAGTTACAGGGCTTTGCAAATGTGCCACTTTATCTTTAACCTCGTTGAGCGCAGCTGGGTGGATGGGTATTGGTTCGCATTCACGAGGAAGGTACTACCCTTCCTTTCTATTTTATTTTCATTATTTTATTTTCATTATCATATTATCAGTGAATATTATTCTCTTACTCCGCTCTGCTCTGTCCACACGAAAAAAGCCCTGTACAAAGTTTTCCTGTCTTATGGTTTAGATTTGATTTTCATACTCCGCCTGCCCTGTACAAAGGTTGCCCTTACAAAATTGTTAGCTGGTATGATTGGGGTATGATTGTTCCTTCCATATTAAGATGCAGTCCGCTTCCATTCAAATGAGATTCTGGGTCAATGTTTGAGTTGTCAATAAAACCCAACCGCATACGCTCGCACTCTCTTTCCAGAGCCTTATCTACCTCTAGTGCTTTACCATTAAACTTGTCTCTTCTTTGAACAATACTTGCGACC
Source organism: Aurelia sp. 3 sensu Dawson et al. (2005) (assembly GCA_964020215.1). Classification (NCBI taxonomy): domain Eukaryota; kingdom Metazoa; phylum Cnidaria; class Scyphozoa; order Semaeostomeae; family Ulmaridae; genus Aurelia; species Aurelia sp. 3 sensu Dawson et al. (2005). The sequence goes on from OZ026572.1 coordinate 16,214,217, forward strand.
AGGACTTCAGTGTCTTTGTTTTCCATCGCCTTAGCGAGTTCAGTGATATCTTCGGCTATAGTCCAAGGGGACTGGTTTGTGTTCAAATCAATCGTTCCGCAATGTAGCATAATTCGGTTTGGTGACTTTTTCATAGTAGGACAAACATAGCTGTTTATTGCATCGATATTAGCTCCACGGAATGATCGCACAAAAACATTTTCCTTGTGCCTCACTGCTTCCTTCATTTTGAAGCCTTGGATACCCTTCACCATTGAATCACCTAAAATCTCAGTAGTTAATCGTTTCTTGGCAAAATATGTCATTTCAGAGGCAGCAGGGGCAGCATTCATGCCAGCATTGGAAGAAATATTATCATTATTGGGAGGTTGACTGGCAGCTTGCTTCGTCGCATTCATAGGAATATTTGGTTTGCCGTCGTCTATAACCACAAGAGGGGTATTAATGGCCTGCTCACTGTCTAGAACTTGGATCGTTTCCGAATTTTGTGCTTGATTTGCATCTTGTGCTTGATTTGCATCTTGTGCTTGGCTAATCTTTGGTTCAGCGGTATTTTTGTTTACTAATTTTCCTTGAACGTCTATTTTCTCTCTTTGCAACTGTTTTTCTTATATTCTCATAAAATTTACAAAGACAAACATGTGTGCTAAATATCTTGTCTTTTTTGCATCCGAATTTCTTCTATACAGTTTGTATGTATGTATGTATCATTTGCCACATAAAATATATATACAAGCTACTATAATAAATATAAAAAATAGATACAATACAATACTTTAGGTTAAAAACGTAAAAAGGAAAACACCCCTAATTTACAGTGGCAGGGATAGCATCAAAGGGTCAAGCTGACCCTATTTCCAAAATGGTCCCCTTAGAGGTGCTTGTATAACAGAGAAAAGATAAAAAATAATAACATTGATAAATAAATAAATAAATAAACAAATAAATAAATAAATAAATAAATAAATAAATAAATAAATAAATAAATAAATAAATGAATAACGAAAACAGGAAAGTACTGTAGTTGTTATCAGCATATAACACGGTTTGTGCGACAGAAACATGGTTGGGAGAGATGAGGAAGGGTCTTAGTAGAAGACGTATATGTCATCTTCCTCTTTTTGTATTGTTTGGAAAAAATTTTCTTCGATCTTATGTTTGAATGTGTTTGGATTTTCAGCTGATTTTAAGTCAGCTGGAAGACTATTCCATATTTTCGGCCCGAGGTAAGATAAGCATTTTTGTCCAGCAGTACTTTTGCGAAGTGGAAATTCTAATTTAAACTTGGATCTTAGCGTTATTCGCCCTAGTTTGGCTGGATGGAATGTTTCGGCACTGTAAGCTTGAGCAGTTCCTTTAAAAAACTTCATTACCTATTCTTTGTGGGGAGCCAGTTCATAGCCTTAAATTCTGTGGCGCCAATATGGGCTGTATTTTTTAAATTCAGGTAAAAGCGAATGCATTTGCTTTGAGCAGCTTGGATTTTTTTGGACAGCCTCTTATTCAACGTTGGGTACCACGAGGTGCATGCGTAATCAAAATGGGGTTGAATAAGGGCATTCAAAAGCAACCTTCGAAGGGAGCCACCTAGGAAGTTCTGTTTTCTGTACAAAAATTTTAGCTTGCCATTTATTTTTCCAAGCATCCTAGTTGCCATTGACTCTCCAGAGAGACTTTCATCCAGAATACATCCCAGATATGTGACCAAACAATTACAATATAAAAGCTAAAGGAGCATGGAAATACATAACAACCCTAAGACTTTCACTTAACATGGAGACACAAATATTACAACATTGTTACAAGGTATTGAGCTACAAAAATAATTAGGGTGGTGTTGCCCGTTCTGCCCATAGCGTCACAATTTTGAGTGAAACCTCACAAAGAGTTGTCAAAGGAGAGAGCAAGTATACCTAGGTTCCTTGCTAATCTGCTAAGTCATCACCCAGGCATGATGGGCAACACCACTCTAATCACAAAAAAAGGAACAATTTTACACAAAAGAGAAAATATTTTACACGAGAGAATTAGAGCATAAGCATAAGATCCTCAGAAAGACCGCACGCACCCGCGCTATCCCCCCAAAGACCCAACACCCATGCTGGTTTTAGTAACTTATTGGAACCGTTCTGAGGCCTGAATATATTTTAATGTTTCCTCAAGGATGTTTTCATTTGAATTAAAAGGTAACTTTTCCTGGCCATAAAGGAGTATTTGCAATAGTTCTTTGAAGGGTTTGATAGGCCGTGAGGACGCAATATTGAAATTACGCTGTCGAGAAGATCACGTCTGCGTATATCATAAGCAAGGCAGAGAAGCAAAAAGTGCTCCGTATCCTCAATACCATCATTAATCAGGCACAAGGGATTTAATGTATCCCTAAAGTTATGTTTGAATTTGTGGAAATTTTAGCTTACTGAGTCCAACGCGTAGCTGCGTTAAAATAGATAAACTTTTTGGATCGTGAATGCCATATACTGATTTAGCAGGTGGACGAATGAGTCCTATTAGTTGTTTCTTGAAAACATTCACTGAGTGGGATTCTCGAATTTCAGGGTCAAGTGTTTCCCATTCCGACAAGCAGTTTGGGTTGAAAGTTGATTTGAATCTCTCTGTTCTCGCGCGTATTTGCCCCGTTGCAGCTCGCCTGCGAAGACTGTAGTTTGACTTCTGACGTTGAGGTATAGAGATTCCTCATCCGGCGTTAAATGGTTGATAATCTTATAAAAGAGAACAAGACGTGTACTCCATCGACGGAGGTTGAGAGACTCCCAGCCAAGCTCATCATATATTTTTTCACGAGAAGTGCCCTTCCAAGCGCCAGTTACTGCTAATGCAGCAGAATATTAAACAGCCCCAAATTTCTCCATTCGATTTGTTAATTTAATACTATGACTAAATTCACACACTTTATGAGGGATGTGACATATAACGTCACCATAATCCAAGTGTGGCCGGACATACAGTTTGTACATTTCGTTGAGGGTGTGTCGTGGTAAGTATTATTATCAATTTCTTTACAGTTGGATGACAGTAAAAATAGCTAAAAGTAGTTAGCTAATTAATTCCAACCTAAAAACATTACAAGGAAAATATTACATAAAAATGGATGGATAAAACATTTACAAATTATCAATATTAAACAGTATAAAAACAGAGATCTAAAAATGTGCATCATAAAAACCCCAAGTTGGGAACAAATGTGCGGCATAACCTGCATCGATAATTTTCTCCGTACCAACTTTTTATCTTTGTTTTAAACTGATAAAGGGATTCTGAATTGCGTATTGTTGGTGGTAACGTTTGCCACAGCTGCGGACCTTTAAATCTGACGCTTTCTGAGCCGTTGTTGACTGATCTCACCCTTGGTTGAATAAATTCGTTATTGTTACGCAAATTGTAATGAGTCATATTTTCACAGAAAATTTCCTGCATAAATGAGGGATTTACGTCATTTCTAGTTTTGTATATCTCAGTCATAAGCATTTGCAAGGTCTTTGTATGAATAGTGACTGCACAGTCCCTCTGTAAGAGGTCACTAAAAGTCGATTCGGTGTCCTTATATGTTATTCTCAATGCCCTTTCATGTATTTCGTTGATTTTTCGGTTCAGCTGCCTGTTGTGAAACATCCAGACTAAAGGGCAGTATTGAAATTGACTGGTAATAAATGACCTCATCAAGATTCTTAGTTTGTCATGATCCATATACGGGGATATGCGGGCAAGTGCATAAAGTTTATTACTGGCTCTTTGGCAAAGTTTCGAGACGTGATGGTCAAAGGAGAGTTTGCTATCAATGTGAACTCCAAGTAATTTCTCTTCAGAGCTATTAATGACTTCGGCACTTCCAATCTTAACAGCAACTGGATCATCACATCTCTGCCCAATGACCAAAAGATGGCATTTATCTGCATTTAATTTCATGAAGTTGTTGGCAAACCATTCTAATGCTACATTACAGTCATTTTCAAGCTTATGAGTTATGTTTTCCAGGTTCTTATCGCAAGCATAGATTGTGGTATCATCTGCATAATTACAGATATCTGAATTTTGAACAAAAAGTAAGAGATCATTAATGTATACGTTAAACAACAGAGGGCCTAAGACTGACCCCTGAGGGACACCTCGTGTTAGGTCTTTCCAAGAACTGAAGGAACCATTTACTTTGACTCTCTGTTGTCTGTTTGTGAGGTAATCACTAACGAGTGTTAACGCTTCATAAGAAAAGCCATAGGCATGCAATTTTGCAATCAAGAGATCATGTCTAATACAATCAAACGCCTTGGAGAGATCCATCAGTACTGCCCCTGCCTTACCACCTTCATCAAGGCTAATCTTGAATTTTTCTAAAAGCCTTACGAGAGCATGTTGAGCACTGTAACCTTTTCGAAAACCACAGAGAAGTGAAGATAAAAAAGGTGTCATATAAGCAACTATCTGTTTGTCCATTATTCTTTCAAACAGCTTTGAGACCGTTGGCAGAACGCTAATTGGCCTAAAGTTAGTCCTGGTATTGGTTGGTCCATTCTTGGGCAGAGATGTGACATCCGCGCACTTAAGCTCATCAGGAAAAGTCGAATTTTCAACACAATCAATAAAGATTTGTGTTAAAGGCTCCATGCACACATCAGAATTAGATTTAAGAATTTTAGGAGGGATATTTTTGTGTGTTGTAGCTTTCTTAGGATTTAAATTCCTAACCTCCTTGTCAACGGCATCAGGGGTAACTTTTTGAAAAACAAAGGGGCCAGCATTTTGATAGTGACCTTTGATTTTTAGAATGCTTGGATGATTCGCAAATTTTTGTACAGCTTTCTTAACAGGGTCCGAGATTCCTTCTGATGCACTCTCATTATTATTATTGAGAGGAATCTCAACATCCCTATTCCTTGTCGTGAATTCGAGATAACTGACTTTATGTGGCTAGTAAAGGACAAATTAGAGTCTAGTATGATCCCAAGGTGCTTTTGTTCCTGGACGTTCTTTACAGGGACATCATTAAAAAATATGGGCAGGTGATTCATTGGAATTCTCTTTTTTGAAAAGGTCACCTCGAATGCTTGCTTGTTGGGGTCAAGATTAAAAGACATTCGCCAATTGTGCGTCCAAAGTTTAATAAGATTCAGATCGTGGTTCATATCGAGGGCAGCTGTATGTGGATCGTTAACAACTGTGAAGATCGACGTGTCATCGACAAAAAGCTTCACATTACACCTTAAACATCTGTCAAGTCTTTGGAAGCATAAGAAACAAAAGAGGACCCAGGATAGAACCCTGCGGCACACCAGCTGAGATAGTACCCCAAGTAGACGTCTTACCATTCAAAACAGTATGCTGTTTTCTATCACTGAGAAGGCTTTGCATTAACATTAGTAGTTTATCAGAGACACCACATTGACACAGTTTGTAAATAAGACCCTGGTGCCAATGTCGAGATAAACCGAACGGACATCAAGTGTTGGATTGCAGTCAAATGCTGTAAATATGGAACTGACGATTGACAGCAACTGATTAACACTCGAGTCCCCTGGACGAAAACCTGACTGATTTTGGTTTAATAAACCGTTTGTGATCAGGTTGTGATAGAGCGAGTCAAAGATAAGCTTCTCTAGAACTTTACCGAAAATTGGAAGGCGAGAAATAGGACGATAGTTGTTCTTAAGGCTCTTACTGCTCTTCTTATGGATAGGGACTACGTTGGCTTGTTTCCAAACATCGGGGAACACACCTTGGGTCAAACACGACTCAAATATTAACCTAAGGGGTAGAAGGAGTGCATCATCACATATCTTTATTATTTGCACTTAGATATCGTTCCAGCTATGAGCTTTGTTTGGATTTAGAGATCGAATAATATTCAAGATCTTCTCATCAGAAATAGAAAAGCCAGTGAGCAGTGAAGTATTGGATGCTGATGTCGGGGGAAGTTTGCTGCCAGTATCGATTGTGGTGCACTGTTGTATGAAATAATCATTAAAAATTTCTGCCTTTGTAGTAAAATCCAACAAAAACATATCGTTTTCTATCAGAGGTGGGATTATGGGTATTTCAACTTTATTCAAGATTTTATTGATCAGGGACCAATAGAGTTTTTACCTGTTTCAGGGTTCGAAAGTGTTCTTCCTATTTTCGTACAGTATTTGTCCTTAGCATCCTCAATTAGTTTTGATCCATGAGCTATCATATCAGTAATGGCCTCCAGCCTATCCTCTGGCTCCCCATTCCTGAAGAAAGTCTTTTAAGCCCTATTCTTTTTCCCTATGAAGTTTTTAATTGATTGTGTTATCCAGGGTGCCTGGCGAGACCTAACCGTGATTATTTTGTTAGGTATAAAATTCGAAAAGATATTTAGCAAGGTTTCATTCAGACTTTTGACTTGCAGATTAGGGCATGCAATGTCTAATAAGGTATCTTTCCAGGGAAACATTTCAATACTTTTTTTGATTGCAGTAGCGTTTGCACGGTCATAAACCAAATCCAGCGTCCATAAGGGGGTGGAGACAAATTCCTTACACTTAATTTACCATAGACAATTTGATGATGACAGTTCTCATGTAAAGAGGGGTGGACACCAGATTCAAGGAATAGATTTGGCTGATCAGTAAAAATGATATCGATGCAAGATCTTGAGTTCCCAACAAAGTGCGTTGGTTCATTGATTAATTGATGGACCCAAAGGTCAGAAGTAAATAGTTCGAAAAGTTTGCCCTCATCATTTTCGATATCATCTTCCCACCAGTTTGTAGCACAGCAGTTAAAATCACCAGTTATAATAACACAGTAAGGATTTTCGCCAGACATCCTGGACAACATAAGTTCGAAACAAGAAGCCGAACGGCTTGAAGGCGATAGACGTATCTTTTTTTATAAGAAACTGCTTGTAAGAAACTCAACTGTCAGATCGTCAAAAAATTAAGAAACTCCAAAGGAAATCCTTAACATATTTTACCTTATTTCACTTGTTTCTTGTATCATATTACTCGCAATGTACTTGAGTGATGCCTAAACATCGGAAAGTTGTTTAAAGTGGAAATGAATCGAAATTTTTTCTTGCTCGTTTCGACCAAATCAGCATCGTAGATTTCATTTTTCTTGGTTTCATTTTCATATTCCTTCTAGTTTTCTCGAAAATTAGAATTGAAAACGGCATTTTCATTCAAATTGTGGCGCCACATGAACGCGGTCAGGACGCTTGGTACCAGACCTCTCTGACGTCAAGTGTTTTACAGCGAGATGAATGAAGGAAGCATATGACTTGTTACTATGTATTGAGACCAGGGGTGCACAACTCAGAGCAAAGAAACTCAAGGAAATAAACTGGTTGATGAAGCATTCTGACCATTTCTATGATTCTGACGTACAATTCTACAATTCTCAAATGCTGCTATTCTGATATTTCATTGAGAGGAATTTATTCACTGAAGCTCTCAATGTCATGTAGTCATGATTTTTTGCAAGCAATTTTCTTTCTAAAGAACACATAATAAGGATTAAGCAAGGTTTGTTGTTTGTTTATCAAATCTGTCAGGCACTATTAAACGTGTTAAATCCTCCAATTAGTGATGGTGCAATACTGTAAAATCAAGCTCAGCATTATCCGCAAAATTAGAGAGTTTTAGGATGTCAAGAAGAAATGCGAAGGGCGAAGGTGTTGTTCGTGTTTGTGACTTGCGTTTGCAGGGTAATTTAGGCCAACCAGCAGTTAGAAGACTGTGAACGCAACTTGTATCAACTTGTATGGAGACATAGAATGAATTTTGGTTTAGCTCTCGGCAGCAACTGACCTTGCCTGTGCTCGTGCTCTCGGCATTTCGATGCAAGTGCTTACTCGATACATTTTGGTTGATATCGACACCAGTAACACAAAGCTTTCCTTGTTCGTGACATGATGCACTGAATCGTTGATTTCCCAAACAAACCAGAAGAGAAAACACCTCGGAGCGAGATAAAGGTACGGTTATAGTATGTACATCTAAATGAAATTGTTTGATCAACCCACCATAATACTAAAAGTCTCTTCATTTTGCATGAAAAATTGTCATTACTTTGAACAAAATGCTTCTCTTGATTTGTTGAAGTTTATGATTTGGGTTCATGTGCTATGAGGTTGATGAGTTTTCTGAAACATTTTGAAAAGGTTCCAGTGACAGATGAATTTACTATACAACATTCGCTGATTAATGAAAGACGAGTTTATTCTATAAATCTTGCAATAGAGTATCAAAATTGCGACGGTTGTGTCATGTATCAGCTTCGTTTTCGAGCCGATCCTCTTGATCCCTCATTCTCCTTTCACCACCACCATTCGATTATCAGACTCCAGGGGAAGACGCAAGTGGCTTGTGCTGTCAACGTAAATACAGCTCATCTTCCTTACCAGATGATAATTGTGCCCTCACCGAGGTATTGTCGCTGTTGTTAGAGCAGTCAGACATTTTTGCACTGGTTATTTGCTTCGTTCGTGCTTCGATTTTGGTGAACTGCCTACTAATCTTGCTTCGATTCAATCTGATTGTTTACAATACGTAAAGCACTTGACGTCACAAGATCTCAAAACCGCCACTCTCGCCCCAGACCACCGCGCCGCTTCGTAACAACTTTCATGCCCCCCAAAAGGGTGTTTCTTCCCAAAATTTTATATTTCTGATTGTATATTCGGAACCAGGGCATTTTTCTGCTGCGGATTAGTGCAAAACTCATTTCGCTTCATTTTCACTTTAAAAAACATTGTTTTGAAAATTCAGACAGGCGCAGCAAATGAACATGAAGATTGTTATGGAACCCTTAAGAAACTCGTAAGAAACTCTGAGTTCTCAAGATCTGATAACTTTAAGAAACTCTCAGTACTCGCCCAAATTCTTAGTTTCTTATAAAGAAATACGTGTATGGAAATATTTTGGATAGGGGATATCTCATTGAAATTTTTAATTGAAACAAATATAATTTACGTGTATTTTTTTGTAAGAGAAACGAAGAATTTGGGCCAGTACCCCGGGTGGCGTACTTAAAATATTTGCTGACGGGATGTGCACTCCTTGCCGGGTATCGTCTCTGCCCCTTTCGTCAACACCGGGCATCGGAGGAAGGCAATTTTCGTAAAGTCGGTTGTCAAAAGTGTTATTTCATTGTTTTCCTATGAATTGTTTAAACTTTTGAGTATACTTTTCGCCAATTTTTTCAAAGCCGGCTATCATTTTGAGGGAAAAATTCTAAAGCCTGGTGAAAAGGTTATTTCTTGGAGTGCATACCTCCGTACAATTAAAAGTCAAGTAGCCCCCGGGGCCAGTACCAAAAGTCATCATTTCAACAGCGATCAGATAACAGCTTTTGTTTCATGATGAATGACTCAACTGTGCTTGTCAGAATGAGAGCAACAGGCGAGAACAACAAGGATTAAGAATTCTTTTGTTCTTCACTGTCATTGACGTCATACATTGAAAACCCGTTACGTAGCACGGGAAAGTCGAGTTTCTGACATTCAGCCAAAATTAAAGACTCCACACTGCGTGTATCGTCAATTATTCATGAAATCCTGGAATTCAACTTGGCTCTGACTGGGACTGCGGTAGAGGATTACAAAGAAATATTTTTTCTTATCAAGCTGAACTTTACACACAATGCATTCAGGGAAGGTCGCCAGGTCTGGCCATAGTCAGTAGAAAGGACTGGTCATGAATCATACAATAGCCCATTGTTCTATGTTGTTGAACCCGCGCGTTCAAAGGACTTGCCGATCTAAGGTGCACACATGTGTTACTCGCTTTCAAAACAGGGCGAAAAAAGTGAAAGGAAAATTAACATATGAGGGTTTCTGCCGTAGTATTTCTCGAAATTCCAGGCTCACATTGCTGAATACTATTTGGTGGAACAAGTAGGAGGAAGAAGGAAAGTTTCAGCAAGAATGCTCTGGTCCTGGTTTCGAAGTTTTAAGTTCCCTAGCACGGAAAAACAGAAATCGTGAACAATGTCTCTGGAGTACGAGTTGTTGACGAACGGACGAACGTTTCAAGCCTCAAGCTTTAAACCTACTTTAGCGACTGTATCATATGATTTTTCCTTCTTTTGTTCATTATAGTTCGATGTGGCTGTCAGCTAGTCTTAACTTACTGGGAAAGGGGTTAGGTCTTTGCCTAACATCAGCCCCATGTAAGGGAGGGGCAAATAAGGAGAATGCGATTAAATCAGCGAACTGTTATTTGTTCCCCCTTTCCGCAGATCTGAATCTGGCCGGAATCCGTTGTCGCATGGTTTGGCATATACTCATTTTTTATAAGAAACCAAGGATTTGGCCGAGTACTGAAATTTTCTTAAAATGAATTAAAGATATGTTAAGAATGTCCTTTGTCAAAGCAGAGATACATAGTTTCTTAAGTGATATTCCCCAGCACTGGAGTTTCTTAAGTTTTTGCGATATGACCATATGAGAGTTGGGTTTCTCATAGGACGTTTCTTATAAAAAGATTTGTGCAGCCCATGAAGCTGATTAAGGAAATCAATCCTATTTAGAAATGAAATAACCTTTATTTCAAAGTAAGGGCCTGATAACTCAAATTCAGGGAAGCCTTGAATTGCATTAATTGATTCCATTCTTCATTTAAGTTCTCTAACCCCGGTTACCCCGGCAGTCAAGAAAAATTGCCAAAGTTTTGCACTTATGTTTATCCTGCCACGTTATTCTGTTTTGTTCTAAGACTGCGTTCACACGATGCCGGCAGATTTTGAAAACGGTGAAAAATGTGACGGATAGGCCTCCTGTTCACACGAAACGGCACATTTTTTGCCGGCAGATTTCGAAAACGGTAGATTTTGAAAACGGAACTCTAACCGGTATAGATTTGAAACAACATCGTAAACAGATCATTTTTCGACGCTTTTGGATCGAGACTGGTCGATTCTTAGTGTGTAGGTACTTTTCTTCAGCATCAAAGTCCAGGAACGAGTTTTTACTGTCAATTTTCCTACCGTTTTCAAATTGTGCCGGCATCGTGTGAACGCTAGCTCAAATTTTGCTGCCGTCACATTTTCACCGTTTTCAAAATGTGCTGGCATCGTGTGAACGCAGTCTAAATTGCGAAATAGGCTTTACTGTTACTGTGATTGCTGTTTTGAAACCAGTAACTAAGAGCCAAAAACTGCAAATATTTTATTTGAACATTGCTGTCAACAGCGATCGGGCCTCGATCACTGCCTTCCAAGTCAGAACAATAGTGGATCCCAGCATAAGGACAGCAGTTATATTTTCGTCCGGGAATAGGATTGCTTGCGATAAAAAGCAAAGATTGGAAGTTTATCGAACAGAAATAGTTTTGAAATATAATTCCATCAATCTATCTAATCATTTACTCTCTAATGTTCCCATATGATACAAGTTTTGACTTGAAGATAAATCCACTTTTCCCGCTCGTCGGGAAAAGTTGACCTATTTTAGTTGCCTAAAAAGATAAGTTTTTAAACATGTTTAACTGCCTTTATCAGAGCTGAGATCTTTTGCCCGGAAACAAGAATCATTGAATATCAACTACAAGAACATTTTGAAAGTATTTATCTTTGTCGTTGTATACGTTTGAGACTTTGTTTAGCCTACCCAAGACCTATCCTCTAATAGTGCACAAATCGACACGCGCGATAAAGTGTGCACTCTTGATGTCACGTGACGGCTTTTTGAGTCTGTCTCAACATGATTAAAGAGAAAAATGCGGCTGCGATTGAAGTTTGCCGCGATTCACAACCAGTCCTTTCTATCAACTATGGTCTGGCCGACTCTTTGCTGGGAATGAATCTTTGACATAGAGACCTACACCTACCCTTCTTACATTATTTGGGTGGTTGCTTTTAAGAAAAGAGTAACCAGTGAGATCTAATTTGCTTTCATCTACAGTGCTATCAAGGTGGGTCTCAACAATACCTATCAAATCGTAATTATAAACTGAGTTATACGCTTCGATAAGAGAGTCGCGTGTAAAATCATGTGCACAAATACTACAGTATTTAGGTTCCAAGAACATAAGTTGAAGGTGCTATGCTCCGGACCAGGGTTTGTCTCAATGTCGCCACTTCTCAAACTTGTCTGATAAGTTGTACATTGCAAGTGGAGCGTATGACATATTAAACATGTTGCATAGAAATAGGAATATCTGAAAACTAAGCATGTCAAAGTGCGGCGATTACAAGAATGAAGGAAGAAAATAGGAAAACGTTTCATTAGCTCGAATAGCATGTAAAGTACAGGTTTTGCATGCGAATACAAATGGAAAAAGACGTGCAAGAAACAAGTATTTGGGTAAACCAAAAATTTGCAGCAATCTGAACGATCATAGTGATTGGTAAAACAGGAACTGAAATTGCAACAAACTTGCAACAGAACAGCATAACTTGAAGATCGGGAGAAATATTGAAAAGGGCTTTACTTTGTGAAGAATATTTTGCTTGGTACTTATTGGAAAACGGAACGACGCTACTGCTGCTCTCCATTGATTTACATCAACCGGCATCGCAGTACTTTAATCTCCTCGACAGGGAAATAGTGCAACCTTCTAAGGCCAAGATTCTAAATGCGAATTGACCTTTCCTCTCTCGTGTACACAAATACTCGAACAACGTTAAACTAACAAGAAATGGAAATACAACAATGAATAACACTGAAACATTTTTAACGCAAATGTCCTCAAGGGACACTCAGACGATACTCCTGGAGGTTGAAAAAAATTCATTGGACGAAGAGAGGATTATCAGCGATTCGCCAATGTAGGCCTTGCAATGTAAGTCCACCTGGGAATTCTGAAATTGATTTGTGGATTGGCAACAAATAATCACAACAGAGTAGCATCCTCTAGAGGGGAGAAAATAAGGCCTCGCTAAAAAGAACAACAAAAGCATCCTCTCAAGAGGAGTATATAGCATACAAGTCAAATCTTTCAACAGGGCACAGGGAAACCCATAAATCTTCCAATTTCGCGCTTATTAGCCAATGGTGTTGCCGTATTCTCGTCACATGACCGAAAATAAGCTCTTTGAGACGAATTTTCCAGTACCCTTGCGAAAATCAAAATGGACATTCGAGTAATAAAGATACAGAGCTGTTTTTCCCACGAGTCGATTCTACAGGCCCTACTCCATATTTTACACTTTGCATTTCAAGGAAGTCTCATCAGGGATCAGCACTACATCGAATTTCATGCAACCGAAAATAGGCCTATATTCAAATATCATTTGGGAACGCAACAAATAAGATATAGCTTCCAAAATTTCACACCTTCCGTGAATTATAGCAAGGAATAAGCTGAAGATGTTTCTTTGCTTCAGTTTCCCAAATCCTTGACGAGTCTCAGCTATTTGCGACGATGAAAGCTATTGGGCCTACCTTCGTCCACTGAATAATGCCATTATTCTGTTTCAAATCGGCTTCCTTGCTGTAGCAAGGTAGCAGAGCTATTCACCAACAGCATAACACCAATTTTGCACTGGTTATTTGCTTCCTTCGCGCTTCGATTTGGTGAACTGCCTACTAACCTTGCTTCGATTCAATCTGATTGTTTACAATACGTAAAACACTTGACATCACAAGATCTCAAAACCGCCACTCTCGCCCCAGACCACCGAGCCGCTTCCCAACAACTCTTATGCCCCCCAAAAAGGTGTTTCTTTCCAAAATTTTAGATTTCTGATTGTATATTCGGAACCAGGGCATTTTTCTACTGCGGATTAGTGCAAAACTCATTTCGCTTCATTTTCACTTTAATCTTCAGACTCCCTCTAGATTTTCCTTTCGTTTGGTAAGATAAAAATTCATGATTTTCATTCAGGGTTGTTTTCTCAAGAAGTGACGAGTTTATTTGAAAAGCGAACTATCCTATACCATGCAAATTTTATTTTTCTTTTATTTGATATGGCACTTTGCATCTTTTGGCTTCCGTTTCAGATCCTTTGAATTAAGCGCCGATCAACTTCGCTTTTTAACTCCATTATTTTTGTTAGGCCAACAAGTCTCCACCTACAATCAGTTACAAAATTGTTGAGCCACCCTAGACAAAAATGAACTTTTCGTCCCCCCTTTCCCCCATGTCAATGTTGTTTGAAAAAAGTACCTGATCGAGATGACACGCGTGATTTGGCAGCTTTTTGTGGTACTGCAACATTGACTAGGGGGGAGGGGGGAAACATAGGCAAATAAACTGAAAATCTGGGGGTGGCTCAACAATTTTGTAACTGATTGTCTGAAAGGCGCGCAACTTTAACTCCAGTTTTCAAGAAAAGTGATGAAGGCAATGACGCACAATTTTGCTTATAGAGTGTTATTGATACAAAATTGATATAGACATTGGGCTTAAAGGGGCCGTTGGACGGGTAGCTGCGCGGGACATCGGACTAAGAGTGCTTAGCCTAAGCAGCGCTTCATCAATGGAGATCTCTGCTGAGAAAATCGCTGATAGTAATCTGGCTACATCGGACTTGTCCTTTTGAATGTCACATTCCAAGTTGGTCAATATTCTTAATTTATGATTTATTCGTACACCTGAGATGTTATTTTGATCATCACTCATGTCTGAAGATCGCAAACGGCGATCTTGCTTGAGCAATGTTGCAGCTGCGAAGTGGAAATCCACCATTCGTTGCTGGCAAAGAAACCATAGAAGAATTTGGCTTTCAAAGCAAATTCATGATACGTGGCAAAATATCAAGGCCGCTGGAGCCTTTGCAAACGATACTGTGTTGGCTGCTCATTTAATTTCGTTGGAATTTAAACGAAGAGAAAGGTAGTAAATGTTTTTGTTTGTTAGGCCTAGGTAGATATTCTTGGTTTGTTGGGGACCTTCCTGACTTATCGCAGAATCTGGGATGTAATATTTACATATACATACAGAGCGACTGGAGTCATGTAAAACTATAAAAAGTTGTTTCTGAAATCTCTCGAGGTACACTAGTTGGAGGTTTGTGGAAGCAAAAGCAAACTGGTCTTCCACACACAGCCAATGAAAGGTTCTTGCTTCGCATAAAAAGTGGTAGGCCTAGCTCTCACTTCAATGTGATGTGGAGAATAATTAGTGAAATCATAGAGCCAGCGGGACTACTATATTACAAAAGTTTAAATCTACTGAAGTGGAATGAACCATTATCAGATGACACACTTGCAATTTTTTTATGAGATACTTGTTTATAAGTACTAAGGATAACCAGCATCACTTTGTCTGAGAGACTGAATCCTAAGTAAGGGCCTGATCCAAGTCTCTTCCAAAAGATCAAGTATGATATATCAAATGTTATTTGACAGGTATTTCTGCAGAAAAAGATGAAATATGGTGTCCAGCCTACTCTCCAGTACCGAATAGCCCCCCCCCCCACTTATACTTGATAGTATGTGGACATTGCTGTAGTGAATGTTCTCTACATTTTCAGTTGTTTGCTTTATAATTTATCTGATGAAGAAACATCTTTGACAGGTTAGGTCTATGCAGATCTGCAACACAACAGCAGAGAACACCAAAACAGAAGAAAAATGTCAAGAAATTGGAGGGGAAACTACCATACCTTTCAAGAGGTGAGAGTGCTCCATTTCTTGAATTACAATGCCAAAATTTTGTGAATAGATCCTTATATATCATTTTCATTTTATTGCCAATAACATCATGTGGTCCATATCTGGGAAACATTTGACAGGGGCACTTGTAAAAGTTTTGACAAGGACGCTTGTGCCTTTTTTGGGTTTGAAATTTACAAAAATGTCCTTTTTTAGGTTCAAAAAGAGTGGCATTACTTTTTTCTTGCAAGCGGTTTCCCTCTTCCAAAACATGCATCATCAAGGATGTCTGTCAAGGACTTTTTTATGTTAGTAGGGCAATATTTACACACCTATAACAGTAACTTTTCTTGTTATAGTAACTTCAACACCTGTAGCAAAGAGCAGAAAGAAGCTTGGACTGAACAGTAGCACGGATATGCCTGCAGCATTTAGTGGTTTAGAATCAACCATAATAGACGTGGAGAACATCTCATACTCCGTAAACAATGGAGAGGTCACCATAATCAATGAGTCAAGTGAATCTGATTGCACAACAGATTCTGAATTAGAGGAAACAGCCGATGAAACCAAAATTAATGATATCATGTAGGTGTAGCATTTTGATCTACATTCATATCTCATTCAGTTTTTACCCTGACCAACCCCCCCCCCGCACCTGGTTAGCCTTGGGATGAACAAATTTCTTGCACAAATAAGGTCTGGGGTCAGGAAAAAATTGGAAGTCAGATGCCCTTGTGGCCAACAGTATCTTCTGCGTACATGAACAGGAGTGTTCCAGGGGGTGGTTAGGGTAGAATTGAATGAGACATTAGCAGATACATGCTTTTTTGTAAGAAACTAAGAATCTAGGCCAGTACTGGAAGTTTCTTAGAATTATTAGATTTTCAGTGGTCCAAGGTTCTTATTGAGCTTCTTGGAGGCTTCAAAATAGTTTCCATGTTTACTACTGTCAACTTGTGAACATTTCAAGACAATGCTTCTTGAAGCCTTTCCAATGTTTAGAAATTACTTGAGTACCTTGCGAATAATATGATACTGTACAGGAAACATTTGAAAATAAAGCAAGAATACCGTGTGTTAAAGACTTCCATTAGAAAAATATATGATGTTTCTTTATTTACAATTTTCCAGCACCGGAGTTTCTTAATTTTCTGGACGAACTGAGAGTTGAGTTTCTTATAACCAACTTCTCATGAAAAAAATAGTTATACATGGAAAATAATTTTTCAAGAATAATTCAAAAGCCAACGTTTGTCATGCTTTCATTTGTAGCCAGAATTAGCAACATGACTTGTTATGTGTGAAGTTGTGAAGCAGCATGTGCTGTTCAGGCCATGTGCAGCTTGACATAGCCAATACTTTTACAAATTCTTGCTTCATACAGTATGGATGCCTGTGAATGGACTAATTTATACAATGGTGTGTGTACTATATAAAAAAGGTGACCAAATGGCAGTAAAATGTATATTTGAATTGTTTTTATTACACTGAATATTGTACTTATTATGTGGTTTCCTTCTGTTACAGTGCAATTAGACAGGCCAAACAGATTCTTAATGAAGACACTTCCAGCATGGCTTCCCAAGAGGATGACAGTGACTATCCAAGGTGAATATTGACACTCAAATATTCTGTGATTGACTTGAACATTTTAGAACTGGTAAGCCATTGATAAAAGCTAAATTCTCATTGCTACACCCAACCAAATCTAGATACTTTTGGCTGACACCTGGTATGGCATTGTCTGCAAATATTTACATGCTTCATCTGAGATGATTGAATCAGACATTTGACAAGCTGTCTAATAACATATCTTTTTCTTTTAGTGATTATGTCAGTGATGGTTCAACAGAGAGTGATGGTTTGTCACAATTATCCATAGAGCCAGAATATGAGGAGGAGGAGGAGGAGGCAGTTGCTGAAAAGGAAAAATCTTCAGTTCCCAGTTGCATGGGCAGTACAACAAAGTCAACCCAAACTGATTATGTGCATGATCAGAGCCAGCCATCTTCAAATGGAATGCAATTTGGGCCACATAAGAAATACACGAGGATGGAAGAATGCTATGCTTTTCCATCCATAAGCAATCTATATGATGATCAGAAGGTTCTTTGCTCTGTGGAACTGCTATCTGAATTATTTGGTAATATGTGTAAATACCATGGTTGTGTGCATCAAGTTTGTGTGAAAAAATGTTATGTTGGAGCAACATTGATCTTTCAGTGGTCCTGTCGTGCAGGTCACAAAGGGAAATTCTCAACAAGTAAAACAGTGAAAGGATTGTATGTAAATAATGTTATACTTGCAGCGTCTATCCTCCTATCTGGAAACAACTTTGAAAAAGTAGAAAAGATGTTCAACTTTGCGAACATTCACTTTGTAACAAGAGATATGTTTTTCCGTTACCAAAGGAAGCTGTTTTTCCCAGTGATTGAGGGATGGTGGCAGTGGATGGAGGAGACTTTGATAGATCAATTATCAAATGAAAGTGTCATTTTGGCAAGGGATGGCCAATTCGATTCACCTGGGAAAACAGCCAAATACCTAAGCTACTTCCTTGTCCATTCACAATCAAGACAAATTGTTAAAGTAGAGATTTTTGATAAGAGAATGACACATGGCAAGTCCACAACAATGGAAACAGAGGCATTAAAATCAGCATTAAAATCCACTATGGAACACCTTTCTGTAACAGAACTTGTAACAGATGCATCCTGGAGTGTCATAAAGGAGATAAGTAAGTGATAACTATCTGTGAAATCCTTCTTCCTATAAAGGGAAATACAAATACAAGCCCAAAGCATACTTGTATTTGTATATACTTCCTTTAGAAATTTTCTGCATGATAGTTAAATATATACAATCAACACTGTTGCTCATCAGAGTGTGAACAAAGACCTCCTACCAGTAAAATGTTTCTGATTTTCAAACATTGATTTTTGGTTTTCTTCATAACCTTCAGGAACTAACTTCAAAGGTATTTTCCACTCCCTTGATGTGTGGCATAAAGCCAAAAACCTCAGAAAAAGTTTGCACAAGGTATAGTTTTCAAGTCATTACTGGATAAAACATTGTAAATGAATATAATCTTTTGGCATTTGCAAGTGGATTATGTATATGCTTGTATGGCACTGATTGCAGGTTTCATGCTGAAACATAGAATATAAGATAAAATCTAAATAGAAACATAGATTGTAACTGTATGTGGTCATGGTTAGATTGTTACCATGTGCGTCCACACACCCGGAACATGTTTTAACAAACATCTTCCTCATGAAATTGTAAGGGCCTGGAAAAGTTATGATCTTAGCGAATGAATGGGACTACTAACCACACTCTAAAGGTTCTTATGGTTCATGTAGTTGCATTTTTCAGTACCGTCCCCAGTCAGAGGATCTCCTCTGTAGCTCTGGGACTCAAAACTAGTATTAGACAAACACTGGATTTCGCCTTATGTAGACTACAGGATTATGCATTTTCGTCCAAGATTAGCAGAATACGAAGTTGGAACAACCTTGCCCTGCACATTCATTACCTTGTGTTAATGTGTAGTTTCACCTGGTGTTTGATACAGAATGGTCGTTGTATCCAATGGACAATTGCACTAGAGGAGGCCAAAATGCATTTTGTTCTTATCACAAATCATTCACGATTTTATATGAATGTTATTAATGCAATGCGTCTTGGTAAAAAGTTCATCACTGCATCTTTAGCGCAAATGTCTATTGGTTTTCTTTGCTTTCTGATGTTTATTTCAGTATTAACTGTTATAAACTGACTCTTTTAGGTTGGGAAGAAGAAGGCACTTCAAAAAATTTCTACATGGGCAGAACATATTGTGAATCATTTTTGGTATTGTTGTCTTTCTGCAAACCCAAATGGTGAGCTTTCAGATGTCATGGCTTTGGAAGTATTGAAGGTAAATGTTCATCTAAATTTCGAAGTAAACTGATTCAGCATGATCATTCACTGTTAAAAGTTCTATATTCAAACATTGGATATGTTGATCAATGCATAAAATTAAGTTGTTTTTTTGTCCTGTCATTTGCTAGTACTGTAAAAAAAAATGTAAAACAACCTATGTTCTACCCAAATTTGTTTTGATCTAATTTTGGATATTTTGAATTGCTTATGCATTGTCTCTATTACAATCACCAGATTAAGTGAGCCCTCTTATGAATCAAGGAGGAGCTGCTAAGCACAGGTGTCCATGCTTCCCCAAGTGTTGGGTTCTTGAAAGAATCATAAAAAACATGTGAAGTACAATGTATATAAGGTCACATTCTCTTTCCAGGATAAATGGATATCCCTTCTTCATCATGTTACAAACTCACATGAATGGATTGGAGGCCAATGTGAACATGCACCAATTGTGGAACACGAATTGGAATGGTTTCAATTAAATGATCCTGATTATAAGGCACTCCAGCAGATAATTCTTGACCCTAAGTTTCTCCAGTCTCTGCAACACTACACTCGGTTCAGGCACACTGGGTACATTGAAAGTGCAAATAACCTGTCTTTGACATATGCATCAAAAAGATTTTCATTCAGGTAGGATACTAGATCATCTAACAATAATGATTGATAGATTTCTAACCATATATACTACATACATTGCTCTGAAGATGCCCTAGCGAGTGAAACTAAAATGAACACTGAAATGTAAAATAAAAAGTGCAAAAGACCAACTTCTTCTCTATGACCATTCACTATATACTACATGCATATATTATTTATATACATCTATCCTGAAATGAGCCCCTGTCTCCTAGGAAAGTTGTCAAAAAATTCACAAGCCAAGTAATTCTTGTACAGCCAAAACCAAAATATTTTATTAAAAATATTCTAGTTAATTAAAAAGAAAGTGTTGAGTGGAAAGCGCAACTTTATGATAAATCGTAAGGCCAGGAGAAACACACAAAAAAATTCTCTTCATATATTCATTTAATTTGAATACACAATTCATGATTTGGTGCAGAAAAACTTGACAGTCAATTGTAATCTTGTGCTATTAACAAACTTTAAAAAATTAGTAAGTTGAAATGTCAATATTTGCTTCGGATCAATGTATGATTCTAGTCTTCAAATGAAATGAAAATCTGCAGAGAAAATGTTTGTTGTCTTTATCTTGCCCTTACAATTAATTGAAAACACTACATGTTACTGCATATTTAAAAATGAATCAAATTTTCCAGCTACACTGGATACACTTCCCGTAAACGTTTAGCTGCAATTGACTGGAACTATCATCTGGACAGGGGCAATGCCATCAATGGACAAGGAGAGCCAGTTGTCACTCGCAAGTACAACCCCAGATCAAAGTCCTGGACCAGCAAGGTCCTGAAGGAAAAGAAGGATTATCTTTACATCAAGCCCATGATGGTGAAAATTATTGCTGCAATTTTCCAACAGACTTTCCGCGGTTCTTTCAATCGAAGTGAAAATGGCCCAAGGAGTATTGCCCCCAATATTGCCAGAATTCAACCCGAGTCTTCAAAAGATTTGTATGCCAAGTGCATTGCTGCATCAAGGTTTAGATAGAAACATTAACAGAACTACATACTATATATACACAGTAGGAAACTATGAAGTTTAGCTTTCTTTAAAACCCATGTAAATCCCAGTTGGTGATGGGTAATGTTCACGAATGGTCAACACAGCACAAGAGGGTACCACTTGTCGGTTGCCTTTACCAAGGTAGCCATGCTGCCAAAGGATAAACTGGCGATATGCTGCTTTTCGGAATGCCCGTGTACTACTGTCCCTTTGATCATTTCGCAAGTCAGTGACATTCTTTATGCACATTTCTAAGTTTTCAGGATCGAGACAAAATTTTGTAAATTTCCTCCGTTCGGTTATGCATGTTCTCTTGTTGCAACATTTATTTTCAATGTCCCTGGGCATGACTTGACATTTTCCGCATTTGCACCAAACAGGGGCAGGTACGCTTCTCTCCTCAGTTTGTTCTTCAACTGTTGTCCCATCATCTTCAGTTTGCAGTTCTTGAACCAAAGTTGTAATGTGTTCCATGCTGCCCCTTCCATTTTGAAACCGCTTTAACACTAGGTATCTTAGGTATGCCTCACTCAGTTGGCTAACATACTCCTGAAAAAGTAAAACAAAAACTATACATTTATAAATGTGTCCAAAGCCCCAATGTTTCAAAAGAATTCAAGATATACACACGTTTTTCATATATGAAACAAGTATGATATAAGAAACACACAAGGCTCAAATCAGACAAAAATTAAGACAAATTTGAGAAACACAGGTAGGCTGAACTTCAAAAGTAATCTTGAAAAAAACTGTTTTTACAAGAAACTTTTTATGATCAAGACTTTTATTCAAAAATTTCAAGCATTTTAAGGAACATTTAAGAAACATTTAAGGTTGGATTTGACAAAATATTAAGAAACATCCAATCTCAAGGCAGAAAGTTTGTTTCTTATAAGAGAAGAATGTGTATTGGTAAAGGAGTCAGATTCTGACAGAGTTCCCAGCAAGTAACCTATTTCCACCAATCTCTTTTTGATCCACATAAGTAGGACATCACTCCAAGATTGCCTGGGCAGTATTATTTCTGCAGTACAAGATATGTAGAAGCATTATTGATTAGTATGATATCAAGTTGTGACGTGTCTTTGTTCTTTTCTATCAATTGTGTATTGATTTTTGTCAGTCATACAAATGAATAGTTACAATCTATGAAAAATTAATCCTGTCTCCAGTTTATGGAATGAATAAATTTGTACATTACCTGTACCAACTTATTTTCATTAGCATCTTCCATGTCTTGGTCCATGCTCTCATCAGACGGTTTTTCCTTTGTTGTTGTGGCATTCCTTGTTGCCTTATTTCCCTGAGTAAAGAAGAATTTTCTTGAAAGAATCAAAACACTGTTCCAATTTGTCACACAAAAGGGAAGCAAACGAAAAATGTGTCATGCCAGTAAAATTTTTATTTTTGAAATTAGCAATCTTTGATAGATTATTCATCATGCTGATGATCTTGGGTCAATGAGTTCTTTGATATTCATGAAATCTATTGACAAGCATGGTTGATCCCATTTATCGTGCATTGGTAACGATCAAAATACATGATCAAAATGAGATCTTTATCAAAATTCAAGAAATTCTATTTTGGATTTATCCTTCAAAAGTTTCTTGTAAGTGGGAGGGGGGCTATTATTTGGTTTCTTACAACATGCATGACCTTGCTGAAAGGGAAGCCTGTTTTTGCAGCAGGGAATTTGAAAAATATCAAGCCAACTGAACCCAAAGTAACCAAAGTGTATGCACATACACACTGCTGGGCTGACAAGTTTGCTTATTGCCAGCAAAAATAACCATAATTTACCTGGATATAGTGCAGATGTAAATGAATCTGAACATGTCAAATCATCGACTGGGAAGATAAGGCCTCGGCCTATTTGTATTTACCTTGTCCTTGTTTCTGCACGGTTTTCTCACATCTTTGTCACAAGGGCAAAACTCCGTGCAACTTTTGCCAGCATCCCTGCAAGTGCAACCACGTCTCTTTTCCGTTGTCTTGCTTGCACACTGCCTTCCTTTACAGTCGCACGGAGGCAGCCCTCGCTGAAAATTAACAAGAAGATCTAACGTGAGTTAGGCCATGCATGGCCTTGTCTTGAAGAAAGAAATTGCTTGTTTGACCCTATTTGGCCAAGCAAACTTGTTGTGCGATTGTACGACAGTTACATTATTAGTATTGTGATTAATATGAATAGGATGATTTATTCCTCTCACCTCAATGGGACCAGACCAATCTGAATCATTTTCTTCACTCAACGAAGACGATGAAAAATCCGCTCCAAGTACGCTGTTTTCCGCCATTGCAATTTTGTGAAGTTGAGCTTATGCGCAATGCAAACTGGGATAGTTCCACGCAGAATATGTTGCCCGCGCTTTGCGTCCAACGACCCCTTTAAGGAGTTTCATCAACTGGGAATTTTTTACGTGATTTTTGAAATTCGCGTTTTTCCGCGATTTTGCAAGAAAATGGCCTAAGTGTCTGAAATAGTGAATATTCAAGGTTCGTTTTCCTTTCGTTCAAATCATGATAGAAAGTAATCATAATGTTTTTCGATATCATCCAACCTTGATCAAACTCTGTCAACTCGAACGCAATGAAGATGGCAACAGGATGCGAGCAGTTCGTGTGCATGATGCCAGTTCGTCTGCATGGCGAATTACGTCATCGTCGCTCGCCACAATACTCAGTTCTCAGTACATTTCTCATTAACATTGCTCATTCCATTTTTTGCTTCTTCGCAAGGGTAAACATACCTTATTTATCAAAAGGATAAGGCTTTGATGTCAGAAGGAGTGGAGACTCCTATTTATGACCAAAAACGAACAATACTCTGCACAACAAAGCTAAACTTTTTGGAATCAAACCGACATTGCTCACTTTTGGTGCCTTAAAAAACTAATAGAAGTCATTTTAGTAGTGTCTAAAGTGGGAATTGTTGACCTATTTGTCATTTTGCATCAAACGAGAGCCAGCTTTTTGCTGAAAACTTTGCGCATGTCTACTCACAGGCCTTTGCTACATTTTGGTTGACTTTATTGACTTTTTATCGAGGTTTTTGGCTGTTTTTAAGGAACTTTAAAAAGTGGGAATCGTTGGTGAGAATTGTTCTCAATCTCAACCCCTCACTCGGTGACGTCAATATCTTTATTTGGTTATTTGGGCTTTCAACTCACTGTGGGCTCAGTGGACCGATAAGAAATGATTTGCTGTAGGTCTTTGTCCATTCCCAAAAGAACTATGACTGATTTCAAAGGGGTAACGTATGCCCTTTGAAATTCAAATGTCGATTTTTCAAATTTCCCGCGCCTGATCAAGTGAAATGATTCCTTTGAAAGACATAAATACGGCACAACATTGTTTGGTTTATGGGAATAATTGTGTGAACAGACGTTCGATTCTGAACGCAACATGAATTTCCGCTAAAGAGCTTGTAATTTCGTTCGAGAATCATGTTTTTCTTTTTGTGTAGGGCTTAAAAATGGCTAATTTTGCACAACGGAACTCC
Organism: Aurelia sp. 3 sensu Dawson et al. (2005); assembly: GCA_964020215.1. Lineage (NCBI taxonomy): Eukaryota > Metazoa > Cnidaria > Scyphozoa > Semaeostomeae > Ulmaridae > Aurelia > Aurelia sp. 3 sensu Dawson et al. (2005). The sequence continues at coordinate 16,238,795 of OZ026572.1, forward strand.
TGTGAGTTTACAGCCAGACGGCAGTGGCGTAGCCAGGTCCCTGCTTTTGGGGGGGCAAGGTGCGAGCGTAGCGAGTAGACATGGGGGTCCGGGGCCCAGCCCCGGAAAAATTTTTGGAGACCACGGCCTTGAGACGCTCGGAAAACGAGGGAAACGCCCTTGTCAGCTATATTTTGCATCATCAACCTGACTACATTGAACAAAAAATAGGCTGGATGTTTTGTTCAATTTGGATTAAGAATTCATGCTCATTGTAGCAAGTTACTAAGAAAGCAAAAGAATTCTTATGCAATTACAAGCGGTCCGACATATCAAGTACGAAATACGAAATGGATCTTCTCAGCTTTACTGCAAAATGATTTGATGCTGGTCGCACGATCTTGATATTCGAGGAACTGTCTCTTTTCACTACTTTATCATTTTCTTGTCAGTCTACAGCATCTAAGAAATTCTTCTTCAGCGTACAGATTCTTCAAATCATCATTTGATGAGATTTTTCCAGAGTGGTAGCAAATAAGGATCCCTTACAGCCAACGGCAGGCATTTACAGACTAAGAGTCACATGGGGATTGACATGGATGGGTCCAGGGTCAACTCACTAGGAAAATTTTTGATAACATGCATTCTACTTTGGCTTAGAATGCCTCTGCCCACATTTTTCAAGAATTTCTTAGGACGCCGCATTCCTTCTTAGGTACGCCACTGGAAAAACAAGAACAATTTTCTATGCCGTTTTTAGAATGGAAGCGACGAAAGCCTTTCTTTTTTCTTTCAGTCATATTTCAGTTCTCGCCAAAATTTTGCAACTTAGTGCCATAGGTACCTGAGATAAAAGAGGAACAAATATAGCAATGTAGAAAGTCCAGGAAACAGGACAATATTCATGTCACGCTGGGAGATCGATTAGAAACATTTTCATGAGGAAGAGCTTAGCCATTAAGGACCATTGCAGAATGATGGGATTTATGGTACCGTTCTCAAATTTCAACTTTGAATTGTTTTGAAACAAAGATAAAAAACTCTAAAGGAGCAACGAAGATCATGGGGTATACGGAACATGAAGAGAATTCGAGTGAGGCGAGCCGAACATTTTTGAGAAGCACACATTGAATTTCACTGGATGGTTGAAATGTCACAGCACTGTAGAAGAGATGCACTGTCAATTGAAGTGGAAGTTTAAGTTGGTTTCATAAATTCTTGTAATGCTTGATACATAGGAAGATGCAGAAATCGTTCAAGGATACAAGTGGCTGCATAAGTACACATGAAAGAAAGTCTCGATAAGTCTTGATTAAAGTGCAAGCGAAGCGAGAAAAATTCGAGGGATGTGATTAACTTGATTCTATAATCTGTACCAAATAGACTCGTAGACACATCAAATTAAAGGGGTGCCTAAGTCAGATTCAAAGAAACTAATGAAGCTGTTTGCCTTGTGGGGATATGATGGCAGGCCAGGCGGTACAAAGATGATACAGTGACGCACGTATGGAAGTGCGAGCGAAGCGAGCAAAAGATTTTTGATACTTTCGTTGGCTAAATCGTGCCAAGATGCCATTTATTAGCTCAAGAATTTCATTCCTGTTTCTTTTATAACATTGAAAAACCATACTGCCACGAGTGTTGGAGAAAAATGCAGTTTACAAACCCCCTTCAGTTTCTCAACGTATTTGGAAGAATCACAAAACTCATCTTTGGCGATGATTGGGGGGGGGGGGCGGCCGCCCCTCTTTGCCCCCCTGGCTACGCTACTGCCAGACGGAGGCTATCGCAGACGCGGTATCTATTTGATAGCTGTTGCATATGAACATACATCAGTAAAGCTTCACGAAGCTAGCTTTCCTGGCAGACAATCATCATTTCCCTATGACCAGTCACCGTGACAAAAACAGGTAGATTCCAGAGAATGAACCTAAATTAACAGAAATCATGCAGAAAATGTAAACCTATGCAGCTCCACCACTTTCATTAAACAAGGCAATGTTAGCGATTCAAAAAGTTGATTGAAACTCTCACGTCCTAATAAAAATAATTATTGTGGTATACCTCTTCGTCGAACCTGATTATTGTGAGGCCTAAACAAGTAGGCACATAGCCAAAAAAAAGCAAAAATAGGCATATTTTCAAAGGGACGCTGCGAGGGCGCATAAGCTTTCAAAATTCCCGAAAGAGTCAGGGGCATTTATCTACCGATGTATTGCAAGTTCTATTAATTTTACATTGTTTGAAGCAAACGTTTTTGATTTACATCCATTAAAAAGTGCTACATTTTCAGACAATCAGTTACAAAATTGTTGAGCCACCCTAGAAAAAAATGAACTTTTCGTCCCCCCTTTCCCCCATGTCAATGTTGTTTGAAAAAAGTACCTGATCGAGATGACACGCGTGATTTGGCAACTTTTTGTGGTACTGCAACATTGACTAGGGGGGAGGGGGGGGGGAAACAGGGGCAAATAAACTGAAAATCTGGGGGTGGCTCAACAATTTTGTAACTGATTGTAGACTTTCTGTCTCTTTCTCAGTCATAAGTTCGCTATTTGATCGATAAGTTGACATTTTCAGGGTACGACATTCATGCTTTCTTCCAAAAATCAATTAAATTGTGGTTCTGTAGCTTTTTCTGAACTTAGAGTTGCATTCCATCTGCATGTTGAATTGCTGCAATTCCGCTCGTTGAATTTTACCAGAATTTCACTTTTTCATTCAAGGCCAATTTTTTCTTAAATGCTACGTCCTACGAGAAAGAAACCCTTCCTATGCCATGTAAAATTCAATTCTCTTTCCTTTGAGCTAAAGTTTGGTATACTTTTTGCTGTTGTTAGGAAACCTATAAAAAAAGCGTGGACTAACTATGAATTTTGTACCCATTATTTTGGTTAGGCCAGTCTGTCTCCACCTCCATTTTTCAACGTTTTCGCGGCTTTCTGCCGCCCTGGCATCCCATTTTTTTCGATTTTGTCTAACTATATCCATATTTCCATACAAAAATCACTACACCCATGAAATTTTGGCTTTATCTTGTTTCTAGGGTTTCTTTCAACTTGCACGCGATTCATTTACTTATCGCTTCGTCAAATTTTACGGAAATTGATCCGATTCATTAGGAGTGTATTTTCTTGCAGAAATGACAAGTTATAGAATAAAGAAACGTCCTAAACCACGTAAAAATTATCTGCCTTTCTCGTGATGTAAAATATGACTTGCTTGTTATTGGAGTTTGTGAGCCTATTAACTAGGCGCTGGCCAGCTTCATCTCTTGTTCCCTTCATTTTGGTTAGGCCAGTCAGTCTCCGCTCCAACATTTTATGCTCTCTCACGGCTCAGAAGTATTCTCTTAGCCTACCGTTCATGTATATATCATCGATCATCTTATAGCTGAATATACAATATCAAAATCCTAGATTGTGTAAGTCGTAGTGTCATATTTTGGAATATTCAATCCTGTAAGAAGAAATCTCTCTTCCTGAAGCGGCTCGTCAACCTGTTTGATGCTGGTTGGAAAAGTTGTGCCAAATAAGGCTGAACCAATACCATATATGGGGTTTACCAGAAGAGTTTATGACCGGTCTTCAAAAACACTTGATACCCGATCATTTAAACTTTTGGAATGAAAACAAATTTCCGGTGAACAAAATCTCTGATAAATTTGCTACAAGTTTTGCTCAGGTTGGTTGACACAGGTCATGTTTTTCTTTCGCAAAAATCAGGCCAAAGTTCGAGAAAAATTATGCTCCTATAGAAACACTATTGCCATCAGAACGAGGCTACGGAAGTCGAATGATGGGTTGTCGGCCGTGTATATCAATATTTCTATGCAAAAATCACTACTCCCATGAAATTTTGGCTTTATCTTGGTTCTAGGGTTTCTTTCAACTTGCACGTCATTCATTTACTGATCGCTTCGTCAAATTTAACGGAAATTGATCTGATTCATTAGGAGTGTATTTTCTTGCAGAAATGACAAGTTATAGAATAAAGAAGGGCCTATTTTATAATTCAAAAATCTGTCGGATGAACATTAGATACTTTGAAGCTTCTACCTGCCCAAACCTTAATGCGTAGGGCTACCTCGGATATGAACCTATCTAAAACACATGGTTGTCTATAAAATGGACCATCTGGATCTGCGTTTGACCCTCCCTGTTCTGCAGGAACCCAGGCTTTCCTCGTCTGTCGGACGCACTAGATAGAAAGTGAAATTTTAATGCATGTTTTTCAATTGCATCTCTGTGTTGCAAAAAGCACTTTTCTTTACAGTCTTGGTATCTATGCATCACTTAACTCTTCATGATTAAGTTTCGATGCAACTTTTTGCTTAAAGGGAATCGACATGGTTAAAAGCTGGCCCGGGCAAGGTCAAAAATATAATCTATTGTACTCGACGGCTTCGACGCATCCGGTTTCATTGTCTAGCTATAGAAACAATGGATTTGTGGGCGTTTCTCTAGCCTATCTATAGCGACTATGAGATATACCTATGTCTATTCCCTTTAAAATCATTAATCACATGGCATGTGAATACATTAAGTGCATGCAGTCTATCTGTCGGACGGACACTGTCGGATGGACAGCATTTTCCTATCCTTTCGGCAACGCCTACTCCATACTGGAAGCCCCTATGCCTGCGTGGCGCCATTTCGAGTAAAATTCAACATAATCCCGTGCAAAATTTTGTTCTCAGCCCCAAGTTGCATTAAAACTTCGTCTCCATTCAGTACCATTAACACAAATTCAAAAATGGCACGTTTTTGGTCAAAAATCAGTTTTTATGCAGCAAAATTTTCACCTCGTGATTTTTTCCTGAAATTGATGGTAAAATGAGTCACCATCTTTCGCCTACAGATACTGAAAACAGTTAAATTACTTTGGAACTCATGCAATTTTTGTTATTCGCAGAAACACGTGACCATTTTCAAAATAGGCCCAGAAATGTCCTAAGCCACGTAAAAATTATCTGCCTTTTCTCGTGATATAAAATAAGACTTGCTTATTATTGGAGTTTGTGAGCCTATCAACTAGGCGCTGGCCAGGTTCACCTCTTGTTCCCTTCATTTTGGTTAGGCCAGTTAGTCTCCGCTCCAACATTTTATGCTCTCTCGCGGCTCAAAAGTGTTCTCTTAGCCTACTGTTCATGTATATATCATCCATCATCTTACAGTTCAATATACAATATCGAAATCCTAGATTGTGTAAGTCGTAGTGTTATATTTTGGAGAATTCAGTCCTGTGACAAGAAATTTCTCTGCCCGAAGCAGCCTGTCAACCTGTTTGATGTTGGAAAAGTTGGGCTAGTCTGCACTTTAGCGGCCCAGCTTTCAAAATCGGCACATTATGTGTCATGGTGTAAGGGTTAGGGTCAAAGTTAGGCTTTGGAAATGGGGATTAGGGTTAGTTAGGATTAGCTTAGGGATAGTTAGGGTTAGTTTAGGGTTAGGGTTAGGGTTAGTTTAGGGTTAGGATTAGAGGGTTAGTTAGGATAAGTTAAGGTTAAGTTAGGGTTAGTAGGGTTAGGTTAGGGTTAGTTCCTGAGAGATATGACATAAAGCTGGTCCGCTAAAGTGCAGTCGTCCCGAAAAGTTGTGCCAAATTAGGGTGAACCAATACCATATATGGGGTTTACTAGAAGAATTTATGATCGGTCATCAAACACACTTGATACCCGATCATTTAAACTTTCGGAATGAAAACAAATTTCCGTTGAACAAAATCTCCGATAAATTTGCTAAAAGTTTTACCCAGGTTGGTTGATACAGGTCACATTTTTCTTTCCCAAAAATTAGGCCAAAGTTCGAGAAAAGTTATGCTCCCATAGAAACACGATTAACAAACAAAATTCTGAGTTGAAAAGGCAGTATTTTTCGGTAACCCCATGCTTACAGGTGAATATAATCTCAACCCTGATAATAGGCGCTTCAATTTTAGGCCAATTGTAGTTCAGGACATGAGAGAAGCAATTGGTAAGATAAAAACATCTAAGAGCCTTGGAAGTGACAACATATCTAGCTACTTCTTAAAGTTTTTTCTTTTATATATGTCATTAAAATTTTACAATGCATATTACGGTCTACACTTCTTACAAGAATTACTTTACAATACTACTGGGACAAAAACCGCCGGGGAGCAAGAGGCTGTGTCTACCCCAAGAGAATGAACATAGATAAAAGAAAGAAAACTACTTAAACTTAAACAACACTACTAAACTAAAAACAATACATACGGATAATAAGAACGATTTGACACTAAGAACGATTTGACACTAAGTCTGCTGCATATTAGAAGTCAGATCCATGTGATGGTGAGGAAAAGTAATAAAGGAGAAAAACTTATATTGGAAGTTTTTTTATTATTTCTTGTATATATGTATTTTTTTTGAAGTAAGAGAATAAACCACTATGCACCTGCCGACCAATATGCAACAGACTTTCAAACGTAAAGAGACAAAAATAAATAAATAAATGGACAGGGACTTAGTGGTTACGAGGTGTACATCTTTCGTTAGAAGCGACCTTACTCAAACCGACCAGTTTCGCGGATGAACTGTATAGTCAGGTTGAGAATAGTTCTATTGAGGTCGTAGGAGAATTTTTCATCGCCATATAGTAAAAGATGAGTTAGGACCTTATTTGAAAGATTACTATGTCCAAAAGGTCGTAATACATCATAGACTCCAGCGAGAAGATCTCGTCGTTGAGCATTAAAAGAAGGGCAAAGCAACAAGAGATGTTCCGCATCTTCAATGCCATCACTCGAAGGGCACATAGGGTTTACAGCATCCCTAAAATTGTGTTTGAATTTATGGAAGTTTAATTTGCTTAAACCAACTCTAAGTTGAGTAAGAAAAGATAAGCCTATTGGGTCATGAATACCGAAGACAGGATTTGCAGGGGGGCGGATAATTGACAAAATTTTCTTCTCAAAGACAGCGACAGATGGTGCAAGTCTAAGTTCTGGTTCAATATCGTTCCATTCACATAGACAGTGAGGATAAAAGCTAGATTTGAATTTTTCCGTCCTTGCCATTATTCGCCCTACAACATCCTGTTTGCGAAGAGAGTAACGCGACTGATGAAGTTGAGGGATTGGATCCATTGTATAATCAGGGGCTAGATTATTTACAATCTTGTAAAACAAAGTAAGACGTCTGCTCCACCTACGGGAACTTAGTGATTCCCAGCCGAGCTCTGCGTACAGCTTTTGTTGTGAAGTTCCTCTCCATGCACCAGTTATAACTAGAGCAGCAGAGTACTGAACAGACTCTATCTTTTCCATTAAATTCGGGAGAAAGGTAATCTGACTAAATTCGCATATTTTAGCCGGGATATGATATATAACATCCCAGGGAGCGCCGAAGGCGCGGGAGGGGAAACGCGCAGTCACTTGCGTGAATGATGTATGATGCGCGATGCGAACGAGGTTGCGCTTGATTTACAAAATTTCCCGGGTTGAAGGAGCTGCTTGAAATGCAAGAGCTGTACGCGAAAAGGCGCCGAAATTTAGAGATGGGTATTTGGTAAGTTCAGTTTTTACATTTTGCCTCTTCTCAATAGACCTTTCCTTCTTTTCATGAAATATCAGAGCGATTGGACCACAATTTACCCCAAAATAATGCATTCGTTTGCTGTTGCAATGGGCCTAGGGCAAAGGCTGATCAGAGCTTCACCGCGGCGGCATCTAATTTTCTCAAAATAAAAATCGAACAAGTTCTAGCTTTTAACATTTTCAGTGAGTGCAACCATCAAGGAAGTACTTCTGTAAAAAGCTAAGTAACATATTGTAACATATTGGAGATATCGCTTGATATGGAGAGAGGGGTTGAAATTGTGAAATTCTTTCATGTTCGATTTCGATTCCAATTCGATATCGATAGCATCTCGACTGGCAAGTGTGCAGTGTGCCTGTGGGAGGCAGTCTGTACGTTTGCATTAACTAAATTTTGCTGGCAATTATTTTATTGACTGGAAGGAGGAGCTCAGAAAAAGTCCAAAACAATGAAAGATATATCATCCCATTTTGCCAGCTGCGAGGTCATGTTCAATTTGCAAGTTAGTGAAAGATTACAGGTTGTTTGTTTGCCTTTGGCAAGGATGAAGTTCTTTTCTCTTTCAATGATCTAGTTCCTTTGGCTATCCTAACAGGATTTATTACTGATCTCAAAGTGACATACCAATATAGGAAGACTTGTTTTGGATTCAAATAGGAATATTAACTTAGTTAGAGGTCAGTTCTTAGAATGTATTATGAAGCCCCAGGGCTTCTTTAAATATTCTGTTCCCCTAAGCAAGTGGTCACAAAAAGTTATGTTTATTTTCTTCTACAGCTATCTACTTTGTGCTTGCAAGAATGGGTTGCATACACGTATTTTGTTCATAAGAAACTGCTTACAAGAAACTCATGCCTACAGTTGAAGAAACTCTAATGCTGGAAAAATATGTTTAAGAACGTGAGGATTGTTATGGAACCTTTCAGAAACTTGTAAGAAACTCAGAGTATTCAAAATCTGATGACTTTCCAGTTTGCATTCTTTGATTTTGGCGAAGGGAAGCTCATTCTGAAGTAAATTTTGGCACATCTGAGAGTTGGGGTTTTTCGTAAATTTCATAAACAAACTGCCAAGATGGTGTTATTAGAGGGTTATGGCACGGTTCCGGCTGGAAGCAGTTGGAGTGGCGCGCCCATGCACTACAACGAATGCAGACTGGATGACTTTAAAGAACTTTCAGTCTGAAATGCATCTTTTTAATTATATACAGTTTAGGCTCTATGGAATGTATGTATTGTGCTTCTGATAAAATGAAATGATGTGAAAAAGTACTGGCCCAGATTCTAAGTTTCTTATGAAAAATGTGTGCATCACTCCAGAGGAATCTCATGGACTGACTGAAGATATAGTGGAGTCATTCTTCTGCCTTCAGCACCAAATATGTGGTGGTTATCCTAAGACTAGAGGTTATTCTTATGCATACAATGTCAGTGATACACTATTGTCTTTTCAATCATCAGCTCTTTTTACAAGATCTGGACATGATATTGAAGATGTGGAAGTTACAGTAAAAATGCAATATATCTTCCAAAATGTCTAGACCTAAGGCTATGATTTATTGCACTGCTAATGTGTAATGTTCAACACCTTGTCACCACAAGCATTTAAAGAGGTTGATAAAAACAAGCAAATTAGATGATGGAGGATAACAGTTTGAACAAATTTGATTTTTATCATTCCTTCTTTTAGATGCTTTCATATCAGTTTTTCTGATGTTATGTTGGCGGTATTTTAAGATTGGCATTAGGAATTCTAAATATCAGATGGGTCTCCATATGTAAATTGTTTACTGTGTGCTACAATGTCAAAATCTGTTTGAAAATATGCACACTGCACTGGATGTCTCTTTCTCTGTTCACCTACTTAGATTATCAACTATTGCCTTGAAATATTAAGGTATTTGTCATGCATCATTGATTGCACAATTCACATAGTGAATGATCCACAATTTTAAGAACCAAACTGGTTTAAGTCCATCTTAAATCAGATGTCACATAAGATTCCTGATAACAAACAGCCAAAACTCTTCATTGTTTTTAGGGCCTGTTTATATGAGGAAAAACACCACACCTGCCAGACCCGGGGCTGAGAGGTGAGATTCCACCTCCCCATAGAATCCCTTGTATTTTCATTTCGCGTTTACATGACGAACGCAACACCACCGGTATAGTGAAATCCCACCTCACCAGAGGTGGGATCTCACCTGGGTGAGGTGAAATTTTTCCATATAAATGAAACACCACCGGTATGGTGAGGTAAATTGAAATTCTACTCTGTCATCAGCTACGTCACTCTGGGATCACATGAGAAGCGAGCGCGCAGGCGCAGCAAGTCATTGCGAGTTTGGTGTTCAGCAAAGTCAGACGCAAAAACGAACGCTCCGCCGTTGCCAAGAAAAAAGACAAAGTTCGGTGAGTTTAGAAATCTTAACAGACTTGTTTTGAATTAGTCAAATTTAATTTGTTTTGTTGGAAGGAGTTAACGCACACTCACTAGGTATTCATACTATTTCCGCAGAATACCAATGGAGTCTTCTAATGAAAAAGATGTGCGACAGCAACAGGACAGTGATTTAGAGTCTAATGCCGATTCTAGTGCTGACTCAAACGCCGAAATTAAGAAAACTCTTTCGGCCCTTAACACAAATATGGCCTCTATTACGACTTTTTTGCAAGCACTCACTGAGGGAAAATTACAGGTCAGGCACCGCCCGTGTTTGCCCACAGGGCATTTGTCGTCCACTGGACAAAACCAGATGCAAGACCCACCATCTGATGGCTTGCCTACGGGGCATTTGAATCCCACAGGGACAAGTTTAAGTGAGTCTAAAACTTGCAAGAAGCGAATGGGTGATGATTCAGCCTCATCTTCTGCTCCTATGAAACATGCCCGTACTTTTGACATTCACGATGACCCCCCTCACGACTCAATTAGCATTCTTGCTAGTGATGATGATCTTGAAAGTGACACTACTTTTGAGCCAATTGAGCCAAGCACACTACTGCAGCATCTAGGCGAAGACCTAGAAACTGATGAAAAAACAAGTGCTGATGTGACACAGGAGTTAGCAGCAATTGTTAATAAACGCTGGGGAAAACACTTGTCGCCTGAAAAACTTAAGGCTATTTCAGAAAAATATAATCGCCCAGCTAACTGTAAAGAAATGCATCCCCAGATTAAGGTCAATAAGGAAGTTTGGTCGTTTTTACTCTCCGACAAGAAATCTGTCGACACAAAAATTTCGAACATCCAACAAACGATTCAGCGTGTGGGATGTATCATAGTCGACGCGGCAAATTATTTGCTAATGGCTGATATGGGTGACCAACAGGATGCACCATCAGCAGTGGTTACTAAACTTGTCGATGGTATCGCATTACTCGGTCACGCTACCAATGACTTATCTTGCCTCAGGCGTAATGCGTTAAAAGCTGCAGTGAAGCCTGAATATAAGGCTCTAACATCACGAGCTATTGATCATAGCCAATACTTGTTTGGGTCAGATTTTACAAAGGAGCTAAAAGAAGCCGAAGAATCGTCTAAGGTTTCTAAAGCATTTCACAGCTTACGCCCTAACGATAACAAGTTTCGAAACAAACAGGGCCAATCAAGCCAGTCTGCTTACAACAAAAGAAATGATTTTTTATACCGAGGCCGATCACGCCCGCCGTTCCGAAAACGAAACTTTTACCAGCAGAAAAATCAGAACTCGGGCCAGCAAAACCAACAAAACCAACGCAACGCCAAGAAATTTTAGACGAATTACAAAGAATTCAAGAATCAGTTGATGTAAGTGAATTTTCTGTTCGATTACCCTATTTAATTTCGCTTTTGACACTTGAATGCGAGTCTTTTCAAGCCGATAGAATTTCTAACTACCTATCCGAATGGAGAAAAATTACCTCTGACCCTCAAATTTTGTCTTACGTAACAGGGGTTGAAATCGAACGTAAAGAACTTCCCAAAGAAAAAGAATTGGTGATTCAAAGGGAAACTAGGTTTACCGAAAGGGAAAAAAGTCTTATCGAAAAGGAGATCAGTATTTTGTTGGGAAAAAAGGTACTCGAAATTGCTAAGCCATGTGTTGGTGAAGTCATTTCGCCTATATTTTTAACACCAAAACCAGATGGGTCATATCGTATGATACTGAATTTGAAAAAGTTTAACAAACAAGTTGTTTATCGGCATTTCAAAATGGACACTTTGAATACAATAGTCAATTTGATGAACAAGGGCAGATTTTGTTTTGAGCCAATCAGCGAGTTTGTTTACATCTGGAAGATTGACCAATCACACTACGTAATCTAAGATCACGTGATACACTGTGATCTTGCGGGAAATCAGAAGCTGTGTGGATGAATACAAAAATACCCTTCCCCAAAAACAGACGAAGTGCAAGTGGACTTTTGACCAACCATAAATGTTTTTACATTTTCTGTTAGACTACAAATTTGTCGAAAATTCCACCGCCTCGGATTTTGATATTCAACTTAGATCGAGAGAAATCTTTGTTCGAATAACGCCTTAAGATCAGGTTAGCGCCCAATTTTTCAGGTTTAACAGAAAGATATTTCTTCACCGACTACTTCCATCATTGCACAGTTGCTACAAACATTGATTCGTAGACAACATGTAACTTATCTCCATGAAATTTTCGGTGTTGCACAGCTTTTAATAGGGGCAGTTTCTTCTACGCCATCGAGAGCGGTTTCGTTTTCTAAAGCACTACAATCACAGTCTAAAGGGCGAAGTCCGGAGGCAATTTCAACAAGAAACTCTACCAATAATGTTACAAACAAGGTGTAAGTCACAAGGTACTCACCAATTCTCCATTTTCTATGATGAACCAACATTGGATGAGTCCAAGAAACGATAGGTTGCATGCGAACAAACGAACTAAGACAGAAAAAATTGAATATTTCCACAAGTTTGAACACCACCGCGCTACAGTGTTGATGAAATGTCTACTCATCTCAAATTCTGAGCTAAAATGGAGCAAGATTGATCACGTCTCAAAAAGTAGCATTAGTTTGCATAAACAAGTCGATTTCAGATCTTTCGATAATTATTTCGCTGTTTTGAGATAACAATTTGGGAAATAGACAACAGTACAGGAGACTAAATGAGTTGTACATTTCATTTGACCTGACCCCTTCATCAGAATCTGTCCTGATCCTGTTGTCTATTTCCCAACTTTTCCCTCGATAAACCGAAAAATAATTATCTAAGGATAAGAAATCGACTTGTTTATGCGAACTAACGCTACTTTTTGAGACGTGATCAGTTTTGCACCATTGTTAGCTCAGAATTTGAGAGGAGTAGACGGAGGACTGTGCTTCTCAAACTAGTGGAAATAATCAATTATTCTGGCTTAGTTCGTTTGTTCACATGCAACCTATGGATTTTTCGACTTAACCAGCCTTTGTTTATCATAGAAATAAAGAATTGGTGAGTACCTTGCACCGTGTGACATGCATTTTGTTTTGGACATTATTGGTAGTTTCTTGTTGAGTTGCGTCAGGACTTAGCCCTTTAGAATGTGATTGTAGTGCTTTAGAAAACGAAACCGCTCTCGATGGCGTAGAAGAAACTGCCCCTATTAAAAGCTGTGCAACACCGAAAATTTCATGGAGATAAGTTACATGTTGTCTACGAATCAATGTTTGTAGCAACTGTGCAATGATGGAAGTAGTCAGTGAAGAAATATCTTTCTGTTGAACCCGAAAAATTGGGCGCTAACCTGATTTTAAGGCGTTATTCGAACAAAGATTTCTCTCGATCTAAGTTGAATATCAAAATCCGAGGCGGTAGAATTTTCGACAAACTTGTAGTCTAACAGAAAATGTAAAAACATTTATGGTTGGTCAAAAGTCCACTTGCACGTCGTCTGTTTTTGGGGAAGGGTATTTTTGTATTCATCCACACAGCTTCTGGTTTCCCGCAAGATCACAGTGTATCACGTGATCTTAGATTACGTAGTGTGATTGGTCAATCTTCCAAATGTAAACAAACTCGCTGATTGGCTCAAAACAAAATCTGCCCTTGTTAATTTGATGTCAAAAGATTGCTATATGGCGTCACTTGATCTGAAAGATGCATACTACAGCGTGCCGATTTCTAAGAATGATGGAAAATTCTTACGTTTTCGGTTCAATGGTAAAATGCTTCAGTACACGTCATTCACGAACGGATTAGGGTGTTGCCCATGCCTCTTTACAAAAATCTTGAAAGTACCTTTATCCACTCTACATAAAGCAGGTCATATAACAACAGCCTACATTGACGACTTGTATATTCAAGCGGATACCTTTGAAAATTGCATCAGAAATGTCATAGAAACAATCCGTTTATTCACAAAGCTTGGATTTGTAATTCATCCAAAAAAGTCATCATTCATCCTATCTAAGCAATTAAAAATGCTTGGCTTTATTCTGAATTCAGAAACGATGACTGTTTCCCCAAGTGAAGAAAAAATCAATTCAGTGACGCATCTTTGCAGTCAGGTGATTCAACAAAGGCGCCTGCCTATTCGCCAAGTTGCACAAGTTGTGGGAAAAATGATTTCATGTTTTTCAGGCACCCTTTATGGGCCTTTATGCTACCGTAATATTGAATACGATAAAATTTTTGCCCTTAAAACCCACAAAGGCAATTTCGATGCTCTTATGCAGATATCGAAACATAGTATACTAGAGTTAAGGTGGTGGGTTTCCAATTCAAAACAATTTTCAAAGCCACTCATTGTACAAAAGCCATGTTTAACGATCACAACTGATGCATCTTTAAATGGCTGGGGTGCGGTCTGCAACAATGAGAAAACAGGTGGTCTATGGTCTATTGCAGAAAAATCGAATAATATAAACTACTTGGAAATGCTTGCTATATTTTTTGGCTTGAAAGTATTCGCTATTAATTGCACTGATTGCCATATCAGAATTATGACTGACAACACAACTGCTGTTTCAGTGTTAACCCATATGGGTACAAATCACTCCCAGTCTTGTAACCCTTTATGCAAATCAATATGGGAATGGTGTATTCATAGAAATATATGGATCTCTGTCGCTCATATTCCAGGCAAGCTTAATGTGCATGCCGACAGAGAATCTAGACGTGCTCATAAAAATAGCACAGAATGGATGATTAATTCAGACATCCTAAAATCATGCCTGAAAAAATTCGATCTCAGTCCAAATGTTGATTTATTTGCTTCACGTTTAAACAGGCAGTTTCAGGCCTATGTGTCATATACTCCAGAACCAGATTCATTTGCGGTTGACGCATTTACTTTACACTGGTCGATGTACAAGAATTATATATTTCCCCCTTTTAGTCTCATACCCAAAATACTGAGGAAATTACTGGAAGATCAAGCGCAAGCAATATGCATACTTCCTCACTGGCCAACACAAGCATGGTACTCCAAGGCAATGATAATGATGATAGGATCTCCTGTAATCCTACAACCAAGCCAGTCACTACTTCGTCTTGCGACAGACAGCAAAACTGTTCACCCTTTACACGAGAAACTTCGCCTGATTGTATGTCACTTATCAGGGGTAAAGTAAAATCATCTTCGTTATCGAAGCCAGCTCAGGATATCTTATTAGCTTCCTGGAGACCAGGTACCCTAAAACAGTATGATTCTTACCTTCATAGATGGGCTAAATTTTGCCATGACAATGAATTTAGTGTGTATCAACCAAATGTAGAACAAGTTGTGGAGTTTCTCACCCAGTTATTTCAAACGGGTCTTGGGTACAGTGCTATAAATACGGCAAGATCTGCCTTGTCTTCCATTGTTACCTTTGGGCATACTCCTTTAGGGGAACATCCAATGATTAAACGATTTCTAAAAGGTATCTTTGAGTTAAGACCAAGTTTGCCTAAATATTCCTCAATTTGGGATGTGAATACATTGTTGTTATATTTGAAAAAGTTAGCACCATTAGAAAAATTGAGCCTAAAAGAGATTTCTTTAAAACTGACCTCGTTGCTATGTATATTGACGGGTCAACGTTGTCAAACTATTCATAAGATTGACATTTCACACATACAGCAATTGCCCAATATGATTAGAATTACAATAAAAGATACATTGAAAACTACAAAACCAGGTCGCCATATCAAACCTTTAGAGCTTTTGGCATATACCAATCATCCAGATCTGTGCATCGTTCGTCTTTTCAAAGAGTATTTACTTAGAACTTCCACATTACGAGAAGGACACACCCAATTACTGATTAGTTTTCAAAAAACCTTATAAACCCGTCAGTAAAGATACAATCAGTCGATGGGTAAAAGCGACACTAAAAGCGTCTGGAATAGATACCGAGAAGTTCACAGCTCATAGTTGTAGGTCTGCTTCTGCCTCTGCCACAAAAAGTGCAGGTTTGAGCTTGGTAGAAATAATGAACACAGCTTGATGGTCTAATTGCACCACTTTTGGAAAGTTTTATGACAAGAACATTATTAAGGAAAACTATGGACATAAGGTCTTAGAGAAATTTACTTGATTTTTACTGTACTTAGAAATTTTATTACATTATTAGCATGGGCAATATTAAACCATTTACTATGTTATAGTTTTGAGAAACTTGTTGAGAATTTCGTTTATTGTGTGTGCTCATGACTGCAGGGCTTTAAAGTCTCATGTGATCCCAGAGTGACGTAGCTGATGACAGAGTAGAATTTAAAAATTAAACGAGACTTACCCAGTAAGTTGAAGTTTGATTGTAATTCTTCTCTGTCATCAGCAGGAACGAAGGGATCACACCCTCCCAATCATTGTATTTCTATGGATTTCTCCCTCCCTTTTGTGATCCCTGTGTTCCAATTAATCCTGCAGTCACTCGCGTTCAAAAATGACTTGCTGCGCCTGCGCGCTCGCTTCTCATGTGATCCCTTCGTTCCTGCTGATGACAGAGAAGGATTACAATCAAACTTCAACTTACTGGGTAAGTCTCGTTTAATTTTTAAATCATTCGTTGATTCTTATTGGTCAGTTCGATCTGATTTCACGGAAGAGAGACTTTACTCCACATCGCCTCTCAGCCCCGGGGCTGACAGATGAGGTGAAATATCTCATATAAACGGTGGCTGAAATTTACCTCACCTCTCAGCCCCGGGTCTGGCAGGTGAGGTGTTTTTCCTAATATAAACAGGGCCTTAGTTGTGGACATTTAGCATGACATGTGATTTGAAACCCACCATTAGTCTTCAAGGGAAGAAACTTTCTTGGGAAAATACCTTTGTGAGGTGGCAAATCTGCAAAAGTTTTGAACTGACTTTCACAAAATGGAAATGTTTGAACACTCTTGAGAACCAGTTTTTCAACCCCCCAAGTTTTACTCCAACCCCCTTTTATTAGTTGTTGAAAATTTGTGATGAAAGTGAGCATAATTTTTTAGTCTATTTTCATAAATATTGAAAAGATTACAGTATGTTTTTTACTAAGAAAAAAACTAGATACAGTAGTAGTAGGAAAACTAGTAGTAGGAAGGAAAACTAGGAAGGTATACAGTAGTAGGAAAACTATTTTTCCGATCACCACCCTGATTGTTCCAAGTCCCAATTAATATCACAGGGTCTACTTGAGGGTAAAATGGGCAGGCTGGGGGTAAAATTGGTAGTTGATTCCTGGAAGACAGTAGACCTGCAAGTGATACATCAACATTCATTACAGTATGTTCAGGAGGGTAGTTTGATGTGTCCTAGCTGGTGGAAAACCGTGAACATTGATCTTGGCAAAATTTATCTACATTTTCAACATACCTATTTTACCCCAGATTTATCCATTCTACCCCAGTAGACCCTATCAAACCATTGCAAAAGCCCCCTGATTATTTGGTAATCAAGAGTGTGTATAAAAATGTGCTGAATTTTGTGTTTGACAAATAGGGCCACATGGTAAGACCCTTACAGGAAACCCCTCTTAAGAACAAAACTCTTGTATAAATAAACAAATACAAAAGGTTGATTCCTGAAGCAACATGATTCCAAAATTTATTTCAAGCGGTCAAAAGAATTAAAAAACATAGTTCCTTGTTTCAAGTTCAAGTTGCAAATTGAAACTCCTACAGTAATTTCCCATTATGAAATTTGTTATGTATACTTTATTCTTATTTTCAAAGAAAAAGTTTCTGTTACTTTTTACTGGTGCTGATTGATTTTAAATTTTCACTGGCAGGAACAAGTTCCGTGCATAAAACATAACAAGTGTCTCCCTTGATTACAACTTCTTCACACAACAAAGGCCAATGCCATCAACACGTAGCCATTGGTCCTTTCCTTAATTACTTTAGCTTTCAAAAGAGAGCATGCCTGCACCATAGTGTCCATTAACTCTACTCGAAATTGCTCGATGGCTTGCATAACGCCCAAGAAGCGACTTCCACACTGAGCAACACAATCGTCTGAGTTTCTCGAGTCCAACCACAACAAAGCTTCAAGGCCAACTTCACTTGCTTGAGAGTTAGAGTAGCTTCGCTGCATGCAGAGATGAAATTAATTCGGTATCTTTCAGAACTAAAGATAGCGTCATCCTCTTATCTTGTTTCACCTTCACCAGATGGGTTGATAACAAACTTGGAGGAAATGCTGAATTCTCTTGCATCACCATATTTGCCCACGGCTTTTCAACATTCCGGCATTTTGCTTCGAGAGTGTTCGACCTCGTTTTCAATCTGCGCATCGATCATCGATTTTCAAAACATTAGGCGTTTCCCTTCCCGCGCCTTCGGCGCTCCCTGTAACATCCCCATAGTCCAGGTGAGGTCGCACATAAAGCTTATATAGTTCATTTAAAGTATGCCTGGGAAGATATTTGGAGAGATATTTCAGCAGCCCAATACCCTTTCTTGTTTTAGAAATAGCTGATTTGATGTGAGCAGAAAAAGAAACTTTTGAGTCTAGGACAATTCCAAGATGCTTATGTTCTTTTACTTGTTTCACTGGAATATCATTAAACGAGACCACAGGATGATCAACTTCAATTCTTTTCCTTGAAAATATTAATTCTACTGCTTGCTTTTGCGGATCAGGATTAAATGACATTCTCCAATCGTTTGCCCACTGTTTTATCAACTCCAAATCATGATTCATGTCATTTGCCGCTGTAGCAGAGTCCTGCACTATCGTAAAGAGAGACGTGTCATCAGCAAAAAGTTTAATATTGCACTTCAAGCCTGCAGTAAGATCATTTATATAAACAAGAAAAAGCAGGGGGCCCAGAATAGAGCCGTGGGGTACACCTGCCAAAACACCTCCCCAATTTGAGCTCCGTCCGTTCAAAACAGTGGGCTACTCCTTACACTGAAAACTCTTTAGTTTTCGTGTTTAATACTTCTCTTGAAACAAGTCAGTTTCCTGATTCTTGGAAAAATGCTCGGATTATACCAATTTTCAACGATGGGAATAGGGCTGAAAAGTCTAGTTACCACCCAATTTCAGTTCTTCCCGTCATATCAAGGCTCTTCGAAAAACTAGTGTTAACCATTTACACCAATGTCTGGTTAGGTATAACCTTATTCATCCTGGTCAATCTGGATTTTTAAACTCCATTCTCCACTGACCTGTTTACATAAAAACACTGGCGATTGATATAGTGGGTTGGACACCGGACAGATGGTGGGTACAGTATTCATTGACCTTAAGAAAGCTTTTGACACTGTAGATCACGACCTTCTCTGCAAAAAGTTAGAGCACTATGGTTGTTCAACGAAGGGAGCTTTCTTGGTTTCAATTTTATCTTTCCAACAGAAAACAGTACTGCAGTGTGGGTGGAGTCGATTCTGAAACTGGGGAAGTGGAAGTAGGGGTACCACAAGGGTCATGTCTTGGACCACTTCTCTTCTTGATCTACATCAATGATCTCCCAAGTGCTGTCCAGACTTGAACTGTGTCCATGTATGCTGATGACACTAGCCTTTGCTTAAAGTCAAAAGATATTTCTCAGCTGAACGAGGCTATTAATGTCGATCTTGAGCACTTAGACTCATGGTTGAAGGGCAACAAAGTTTCGCTAAATGTTGCTAAAACACAATCTATGTTAATCGCGACCAAACCGAAGCACCGAACGCTCAACAATGCAGCTGAAAAACTGAATTTAGAAATTCGTGGCAGAGAACTGGACGTTGTCAAGAAGACCAAATATCTTGGTGTTCAAGTTGACAACAGTCTAGATTGGAAAGAACATATTAAAGCTGTAACTAGCAAAGTATCCAGAGCCATTGGATTTCTAAAACACGCAAGGAATATTCTCCCAATGGCTTCTTTAAAAACTTTGCACTCAGGTATTGTGGAGCCCCATTTTTGATACTGCTGTTCTGTATGGGGTTGTTGTGGCACCACTGATATCAATCAGCTCCAAAAGCTTCAAAATAGAGCTGCTAGAATTGTAAAGAATAGCAGCTCCCGAGTGGACCACTGATTGGGAGCCCTGGTTGGAAGACCATTCGTGAGCTTGTCAATGAAGAGTCCCGATCAGTGGTCTACAAGTCGCTCAATTGGCTTGCTCCACAATACATGCGCAATCTTTTCACTAGAAACTCTGCTAGTAACTCTCGTAGCCTTCAAAATACGGCAATGGACTTGAGGCTGCCAAAGAAATCATCTGCAAATGGGCAGAAGTGTTTTTCTTTTCGTGGAGCTAAACTTTGGAATAGCCTCCCAGCTGAGACCAAACAGGCATTATAATGGACTGACTGTTTTGTTTTTAGGTACTTTTCTTTCATTTTCATAGATAGGATTTTTTTTGGTTAGTTGTATTCATTGTAAATAGTTTTTAGCGGTTTTTAACTTGTTTAGTTTTTGTAAGTTTTTATATGGAGGGCCCCTTGTAAATCAACTAGTTGGTTGAAGGGTCTCCCTCCCTAATAAATTGAAATATGAAAATATGAAAATATGAAACACTATTACCATCAGAACGAGGCTACGGAAGTCGAATGATGGTTGTAAGGCGTATCAAGTGTGCCTCATAAATCGAAAGTTTACCTTCCAATGCTTCAACTCTGTCGACCAACGGCTTCGTTATTTGCTCAATCTCAGATGCAAACGAAATCTTTAGATTTTGCTCTAGATCTCTAGATCTGCTATAAGCAATGAAATATGATCATTTGATGCAAGTCCCGCTTTCGCAATTGCCGCTTCGACAGCTTCTTGAATTTGCTCATCCATCACGCGTATGATCTCGTAAGACCAATCGTATATTTAGGCCCAGCAGCGACCAACCAGAACAAAATGCCAAATTTCCACGTTTCACCGTTTCATACCACCAAATTAGTACCCCAAGTCAACTGGCTACTATTTACTTTGATTTCGAACCCATTCATAGCTATTAGACGGACATTACAGCACTTTTGTCCTGGGTATGACGTTAAAAGGCATCCTGTGGCCAGGCTTCTGCCTGGGAAGGCAGAGGTTTTGGGGAAAGTGGAGTTACCCCTTAGTCGTCATTGCTCCTAGGTTCTCTCTGACCCGGAGAGATAGCACCTGTGTGGGTGCCAGCTATGGCTCAAATAGCAACCAAATGTGTGAGACACGCATTAGGGCAGCTTCAACCTACACTGGAGTAATGGCCAGTCTCCTCGGAAAGGATTGGGGCCCTACCGAGTATCTATCCCATAGTCTAGACAAAGAAATGAGTATTATTGATAGTATTATTAGCGGTGGTGGAGTTTCTGTTGAGACCCCTGCGGCAGAGCTCCGAAATGGCTACAGGGAAGGATCATCTGCTCTGAAGACTATGTCGAGAGATAATGAAGCTGCAAGTTCAAACCTTCCTAGGAGGCTTGTAGCTGATGAGGCTCGACTGAAAACCAGGCGCAAGAAGATCAGAATTGCGACATGGAATGTCAGAACACTACATAAGGCGGGAAAGATAGATAACGTCAAGAAAGAAATGGAGACAATGAAAGTTGACAATCTTGGTTTGAGTGAAGTGAGATGGACTGGAAATGGAAAAATTAATGAAGATAATAAGATCATAGTCTATTCTGGAGGAGCAAAGCATGAGCGAGGAGTCGGTGTGATGATGACCAAGCAAGTAGCGGAGGCTATGATGGGCCTCTGGCCAGTTTCAGATAGGATCATCATGGTGAAGATCAAAGCTGCATCATTTAACATCAATGTGATTCAAGTTTACGCACCAACAAGCAGCCACTCTGACGAAGAAGTTGAAGAATTCTATCAATGCATAGAAGAAGTATGGAGATACGTAAAGAATGATGAGGTTAACATTTTGATGGGTGATTTTAATGCAAAAGTGGGACGAGAGTCTGATTATCCAACTACTGGCAAATACGGACTTGGTGAGCGTAATGAAAGAGGCAGAACACTCATTGAATTTTGCATAGGAAAAAGCCTAATTGTAACCAATACAATGTTCAAACACCAATTAAGAAACATTTACACATGGAAGAGCCCTGGAGACATTGTACGAAATCAAATCGATTACATTATGATCAACGAGAGATTCAAGAATGCAGTAACTAATGTGAAGACATACCCAGGAGCCGACGTAGGGTCTGATCACAACCGAGTGCTTATGCAAATTAAGATAAAGCTAAAGAAAATGCGTAAACAAAAATCTCATGTAAAGTTTGAATTACAACAACTAAAAGATCAAGAAAAAAGACAAGAGTACAATGTTAAAGTGAAGAACAGGTTTGAGCTGCTCAATGTAGAAGAATTTTTACAAGTTGAAGAGAACTGGCAAGACATCAAGAGTGCACTTTGTGATTCAACCATACCTAAATGAGTGAGGAATAAGAAGAAATCTTGGATGACAGATAAAATTTTACAGCTGATGGAACTACGCAGAGAGGCAAAAAACAAGCCTGTTGAATATGCCCAGTTAGAAAAAGATATCAATAGCAAGTGTAAAAAAGCAAAAGAGGAATGGTGGCAATCAAAGTGTAATGAGATCGAGTAGCTGGAAGCACTAAATAGACATCAAGAAATGCACAATAAAGTGAAAGAAGTGACTGGGCTGAAGAGCAAGAAAACATCGAGTGAATGTATCAGGGACAAAGATGATCAGATGCTGTTTGAACAGGATGATATAAGAAAAAGATGGGAAGAATATGTTTCCGACCTTTACAATGACGATCGTGATGAGAATTTTACTTACAATAAAGGTGATGGAGAGGACATTCTCCAGGAAGAAGTTGAAAGTACATTGAAACAATTGAAAAACGACAAAACTCCTGGTCCAGACACTATCTATTCTGAGATGCTCAAAGCCTTAGATGATGAGAATGTTTGTACTCTTAAAGAATTTTGTAATGTCATTTATACGGGATAATACCTGGTGATATGAACGTCTCTGAGTTTATTAGACTGCCCAAGAAACCAAAAGCCCCAAGATGCAATGAATATAGAACACTCAGTATGATGAGCCATTTTCTCAAGTTTATTCTAAAAATCATCCTTAACAGAAACAAAAAGAGCATAGTAAGTGAGATTAGTGATACCCAAAGTGGTTTTGTAGAGGGAAAAGGAACAAGAGAAGGAATAATCAATATGAGGACCATCTGCGAGCGATACTTAGATCTCAAGAAGCCAGTTTACATTTGTTTTATAGATTATGAAAAGGCCTTTGATCGCGTAAATCACCAGAAGTTGATCGATTGCTTGACAAGAACAAACATGAGGGATCGTGACACTACATTTATAAAGAATCTCTATTGGACACAAAAAGCTTATATCAAATTAGAAAATACAGTTAGTAACGACATAAAGATCAAGAGGGGAGTGCGCCAAGGGTGTGTTCTCTCACCAAGCCTGCTTAATCTCTCTACTGAGCATATTTTTCCCAGTCTGGAAGACCTGGAGGGCGTTAACATCGGTGGAATGAATGTAAACAATTTAAGATATGCCGACGATACAGCCTTGTTAGCAGAGACATCAGAGGCATTACAGCATCTATTAGACACCCTCAGCAACAAAGGCAAAGAATTTGGTATGAAAATTAATGTTAAGAAAACTAAGGTTATGACAGTAACAAGGATTAACGACATCACTCCGTACGTCATTGAAATTGACGGCACTCCTGTTGAAGAAGTAACATCCTATACCTATCTTGGACAACTGTTGAGCTCAAATGGAAAGAATGAAGATGACATCATACGAAGGATATCAATTGCAAGATCAACTTTTAACAAAATGAGATCAACCTTAACAAACAAGAGCATTTCACTTGAAACAAGAAAAAGAATCATGAGGTGCTACATCTGGTCCACATTGCTTTATGGTGCCGAGACATGGACGTTAACATCAGCCATGGTCAAACGTCTCGAGGCTTTCGAAATGTGGATATATCGCAGAATGTTAAAGATATCATGGACAGACAAAATGTCGAATAAGGAAGTGTTGAGGAGAGCCAATGCGAACAGGCAGCTAATGAAGACCATACGACAACGATTACTGCAATTTTTTGGACATCTGGTCCGAAGAAACAACATACACCGAGTTCTGATAGAGGGAAAGATTAATGGAAAGAGAGGGAGAGGAAGGCCAATAACGTCATGGGTCAATAATATTGTCAAATGGACTGGTCTCGATTATCCTAGTGTTGTGAGAACTGCACAGGATAGACATAGGTGGAAGGCTGTGTCATTTGACCCACTCACAGTGGATGGAACATAGAAGAAGAAGAACAGCACTACAGAAGCAAATTTACTCAGAGCTCAAATTTCCATGTCTAGCACCTTCAGCCCCGTCGTCCAACCCCGTCGTGCAACTGTTTGAACAACAGGTTTTTCAATATCAATAGATTCGTAGACAATAGGTGTCGCGAGTCTGTTTGCCAGGTCTGCTTGATCCTGATTTGTATCATTTGTCTTATTGCTGTCATTCTTCTTGCTGTTCTTTCCACTATTCTTCGTGCCTTTAGTTTGTACATCTTAGTTTGAATTGCTGATGTGTACGGGAGTTTCAAACTTGCCGTTCTCAGCATTGACAGCCATCACATTTTAAGTCTCCAACAATTTTCTATAGTCTTTTGTTTGTGGTCAATTTGTTTTTCAAGAGAGAGACTTCGGTCATCGAGGCTTCTGTTAAAAATTTCTCGTAATCAATGGGGGTCTGGAGGGGGGAGGGCTAGGTGGTCCACACTCATCGGATAGTGATCGGCTTGATATCATAGCTTTCATGGATGAAATTTGCCATGCACAACCTTTTTGAAATCAATAATATCGTTGGGAAGCGGATACCAATTGCCTGTCTGATCCGCTGTAGTTTGGGTTTCACTGGTCGATAAGTTTTGGCCTTCCAAAGAGGGCAGAGAAATATCGTGCATTGAGTCCAACAGATTTTGTCAACTCAAATCTTCTCTTGAAGTCGACTTCAATTGATTCATCCTCACTGCATAATATTTTTCTGCTCAACAACTCTTCGATGAGTGACTTCGAATCGGTCGCGTTTACACTCAAATGCATTTCAGCATCCCGAATAATCAACTCTTGGTCGAGCTTCTTTTTCTTTACTTTTTTGATGTTATCTATGATATCCATGATAAGTAGACAGAAGAATTTCACTGCTAGTGCTGCAGAGTATTGAATGGACTCAAGCTTTTCTATTTGATTACTAAGGTTTGCGATATTAGTAAACTCACAAATAGTTTGAGGGGTGTGGTAAATAATATCTCTATAATCCACATGGGGGCGCACGTAGAGTTTATACAACCCGTCTAGTGTTTGACGAGGCAAATATTTTGACAGGCATTTCAGCATACCTATACTCTTCCTGGATTTTGAAACAACTGACCAAATGCGATTTGCAAAAGATAGTTTAGCATCTAATACAATTCTAAGGTGTTTGTGCTCCGTAACCGTTGTTACCGGAGAACCATTAAATAAAAGATTTGGGTGGTTCAATGATATCCTTTTCCTTGAAAATATCACCTCTACTGCTTGCTTACTAGGATCAGGGTTGAAGAACATTCTCCATTTGCGTGACCAACGGTTGATCAGATTCAATTTGTGGTTCATATCAAGGGCCGCTGCATCTGGATCTTGGACGACAGTGAAAATAGATGTATCATCAGCAAATAGTTTCACATTGCATTTAAGATCTTCGGTTAGGTCATTGATATAGACCAGGAAAAAAAGAGGACCTAAGATTGAACCCTCATTTTTTTTATTTATCATTATTTATACACAAAAGAAACCCTTCAGCAAATCAAAGCATACAACATCTAATTACAATGATAAAAATCTAAGAATAAAAACCTAAAGCCCTATAAATCTAATCATTGCTGTTCTTCCAGGGAGTTGTGTTTGAGAGTTTAGCTCTTTAGATGCGCTTTCAGTTGTTTATTAAAACGATCTAATGTCGGTAGATCACGAATTTCAGCAGGTGTGTCATTCCATAATGTTAGAGCTGCATAATGGAAGGCTTTTTTTGGCAAATTCAGTCCTATATCTAGGGATCTG
Organism: Aurelia sp. 3 sensu Dawson et al. (2005); assembly: GCA_964020215.1. Classification (NCBI taxonomy): domain Eukaryota; kingdom Metazoa; phylum Cnidaria; class Scyphozoa; order Semaeostomeae; family Ulmaridae; genus Aurelia; species Aurelia sp. 3 sensu Dawson et al. (2005). Next base: position 16,264,766 of record OZ026572.1, read on the forward strand.
GAGATCTTTACAGTGCCTCGTATTGTAGGTCGAGAGAAAATATCTCGGTTGGAATTTATCCCATAGGCTTTCAGGGCATAGTCTATTGATAACCTTGTAGGTCATGGCATTCCTGTCGTAACGGAAAAGATTTTCTACGTTCAACCAGGAGGTCGACCAGCTATCTTTTATTCTTGCATTTGATATTATTGAATAGGCCTAGTCTTGAAGGCGTTGGAGAGCAGCTAGTTTTGTTTTAGACAGATTACCCCAGATAACATCAGCATAACGCAGGTGACTCTCAATTAATGCATAGTATACAATAAAAAGTTGGGATCGCGGAACGACATTTTTCAATTTTTTTAGAGCTGCAAGTCCTCCACTCATTTTACTTTTGGTGCGCTTAAACTGTTCATCCCAATTTAGCTTTTCATCAACTATGACTCCGAGCGATTTCGTCTTGTTGACTCTTTTTATGTCAGAGTTATTTAGTTTCAGCATTTCTGGCAGGTCTAGATTTTTGGTTTTAAGCGGATGCCCTATGACCATGAATTCAGTTTTTTTCGGATTCGGGCTAAGTTTATTCACCCTCATCCACTCAGAGAGGTTGGAAAGCTCTTGATGTGCGTACTCGACTAGTTTGGGGAACTCCAGCTGAAATGCTACCCCATTTTGATGTCTTATTGTTCAGTAAATGGTGTCTGTTCAAATACCAAAGACATCCGCTGTGGTGTGGCTCAAGGTTCCTGCCTTAGTCCTCTCTTATTTCTGATCTATATCAAGTATCTGCCGTTTTCTCTGAAGAAAGCTAAAGTGACGATGTATGCCGATGATGCCAATATTTCTTACTCTTCATCGAGGTTAGAAGATGTAAATCAAATTCTAAACAGTGAACTAAGCCATCTGAAGAAATGGTTACCAGGCAATAAACTTTCCTTGAACATCCTAAAAACTCAAGCCCTGGTTGTGGGTTCCCAGCCCAAAATTAAGAAAATTGTTGATAAAACTGTTGATCATCCGCAGTTTTTTATCGGTCTGTCAAGTCGAAAACTCTTAGGCTTGAGGTGCAATGTTAAGCTATTTGCCGATGATACGTCATTATTCACAGTGGTAGAAGATTCAAATACAGCTGCCAGTGATATGAACCATGACTTGGACTTGATAAGTCAATGGGCTCACACTTGGAGAATGTCCTTTAATCCTGATCCGCAAAAACAAGCTGTTGAATTGACATTTTCAAGGAAAAAAATTGAAATCGATCATCCAGTGATCCTTTTAAACGACATACCCGTGAAGAAAGTAACTGAACATAAACATTTAGGAATTATCCTGGACTCAAAACTGTCTTTTTCAGCTCATATCAAATCTGCTATCTCTAAAGCAAGAAAGGGCATCGGTTTACTGAAATATCTCTCCAAATATCTGCCCAGGCATACTCTAAGCGAATTATATAAGCTTTACGTTCGACCCCATCTGGACTATGGTGATGTCTTTTATCATATCCCTGGTAAAGTATGTGAATTCAGTCAAAATATAATTTTATCAAATTTAATGGAAAAGATGGAGTCTGTTCAGTATTCTGCTGCTTTGGCTGTAACAGGAACATGGAGGGGAACATCTCGAGAGAAGCTGTACCCAGAACCTGGCTGGGAGTCATTAAGTTCCCGAAGATGGAGCAGACGGCTTACCTTATTCTATAAGATTATAAATTCAGTTTCAGTTTCAGTTTTCATTTTATTTAAATTCTCTACATACAATTTATCCTAACAATACAAACAAATAACTAAACTACGAAGATTAAAAAGTGATGTCACAAAAAAATTAATACAGTGGTAAAGAAAATTAATACAATATACAAATACTAGGAGGTCTAAATAAATTGTATGCAGGGAATTACTTAAAGGAGGAGCTCTCTCAGTAGGTAAACTAATCGAGGAGAGAGCCCCCCCTATCCTGAGATATAACCAAATGAATTCATGTGAGTTTAGAATAATATTGTGTATTCACAGTACCAAAATAGCTTGGATTCAACGGTCGACCTTATTCAATAAGTAAATTTTTAGTTTTGTCTTGAACATTATTTTCGTTGGAGCATTTCTGAGTTCCAAGGGTAATGTATTCCAAAGTTTGGCACCATGATATCGAATGGACTTTAGACCATACTGAAGACTGTTTTTTTTTAACATATATAGATCACCTTGACTGGCCTGTCTTGTGGAATACTGATGAACAGATGAACTGAGTAGGAAAAAGTCATGAAAGCAGCTAGGTGAAGTTTTATTAATAGAATCAAAAACAAAAGTTAAGAGTCGCAGTTCAAAGATTTCAGAGAGTTTAAGAAGCTTAAAATCATTGAAGATTGGAAGAGAAGGAGACATACGAGGCTGAAATGAGATAGCTCTGACTGCTCTTTTTTGTAATTTGAAAATTGGATCAATGTATGATGCATATGTTTGACCCCAAACAATAAGACCGTATTGTAAAAAAGGCAGAAACAAAGCATTGTACAAGCAGAATAAAAAATCTAATGGAAGTAAGTTCCTAATTTTGAAAAACATTCCACAAGTTCTCGCTAATTTTTTAGAGAGTTCACTGAGATGGTATTTCCAGGATAAATGCTCATCCAGGAGTAGACCTAAGAACTTAACAAACTTTACCCTTTTGATATGTTTCTTCCCTATTTTGATATCAGATCCAGAAGGTACATTGACAGATGAAGAATGAAAGATAATATAGTTTGTCTTATCAATGTTTAACGATAGTTTATTAGCATCAAGCCATTTCTTTACTAATCTCAGCTCTTTGTTGACAATTTTGATCAAATTAAATAAATCTTTGGATTCATAGTAGATGTTTGAATCATCAGCAAAAAGATAGAAAGTGAGTTTCTTGGAAGCATTTGGTAGATCATTGATATAGATCAGGAAAAGTAATGGACCCAGCACAGAACCTTGTGGTACACCACAAGTAATTGAAAGTAAGTTAGAGTTACTTCCATTGACAGAAACATATTGCTTTCTATCAGACAGATATGATCTGAACCACTCAAGGGCACAACCACGAATACCATAATGTTCCAATTTTGAAAGCAAAATTCTATGATTAACTGTATCAAAAGCCTTTTGTAAATCAATGAAAATACCACAACCAAGTCTTTTGTTGTCCAGTGTACTTCTTACAGCTTCTGTTAAACTCACAAGAGCATGATCAATAGAGTGGTTTTCTTGAAATCCAAATTGTAATGAATAAAGAACTTTATGTATTTCGAGGAATCTATGCAGTCGTTTGTACATTACTTTCTCAAATAACTTGCTGAATATGGGTAAAAGGGAAATTGGCCTATAGTTTGATGGAAGCTCAGGATTTCCTTTTTTGAAAATAGAAATAACCTTGGCAATTTTAAGTTTATCAGGGAAAATTCCAGACTGGAAAGACTGATTCACAAGGAGAGCCAGAAGTGGTGAAACAGAACATCCAATAATCTTAAGTAACTTTATTGGAATACTATTAGGGCCTACAGATTTGGAAGGATTTAAAATATTGATTAGATCATTAACTTCTATTGAAGTAACTGGAGTGAGGAAAAGTGAACTACAAATTCTGTCAGATAAATAATCAAGAGGAGATTTTGGTGTTAATGGGATTAATAAATAATAATCTTAGCCCTGCGTATACAAAGGATCCAATCCCACCACTTCATCAATCGCAGTACTCACTTCGCTGTCAGGATGTCATTGGGCGATTGAGGGCAAGGACAGAAAAATTCAAGAGTAGCTTTTATCCTAACTGTTTGTCCGAATGGAATAAGCTTCAGCCTGAATTGAGACTTGCACCTTCTGTTGCTATTTTCAAAAAAAAGTTCTTATCAATAATCCGCCCTCCAGCGAAATCTGTTTTTGGAATTCACGACCCAAAAGGATTATCCTATCTTACGCAGCTAAGAGTTGGTCTCAGCAAGTTGAACTTCCACAAGTTCAAGCATAATTTTAGGGATACAATAAACCCAATGTGCCCAACAAGTGATGGCATTGAGGATACGGAGCATTTTTTGTTGCTCTGCCCTTCTTTTGATCTTCAGCGTCGAGACCTTCTCACTGGAATTGTTGAATTATTACGACCATTTGTGCAAATCACCAATCTTTCAAATGATGCTTTGATGCAACTTTTACTATATGGTGATCAATACCTTTCTTATGACTTGAATAGAAACATTCTCGAATTGACCTTACGGTTCATTCACGAAACTGGTCGGTTTGACTAAGATCTGTTGACTCTTCAGTTACGTACAAAGCAGCCACTAAGTCCTCTTATGTAATGTTATTTTTCTTTGTAAATTCTGTTTCACATTAAGTGTCAGGTCTTTCCACTCCAAACAACCCACGACTTACGCTCGTGACATTTTAAAATTATCGCAACCTGTCACCTAATGTAGAACAGAATCGTTCGTATTTTGTTGTGTTGTAGGTAGATTAACTTGCTCGTCTTTATATATTGGCCATGGGGTAGTCATTGTCTTTCGCTCCCCATGGTGTCGTCCCTGTAGTGTTGTAAAGTAATTAGGGAAGTTTTGTAGAATGTAAGATATGTTGTAAAATTTTTATATGAAGAAAAAAAAAGTCGAAAACGTAGACCGGTCAAGATATCTGGGTGTGATAATAGACAGGAGTTTAAGTTGGGGAAAACACATTAATGTTCTCCGTACCAGCATACAGCTCAAATCCTTACTGGTTGCTGAAAGCACGCGGAAATCATCCAGTTTCACGGTAGTCAGCCAATCAAATAGCCCCTTTCTAACCACGTGATACCAAATTGGCTGTTCGAAGTGAATTCTTGATTACCCTCACGAAAGTTGAAATGGCTACTAAGTTACAATAATTACATGGAATTTTTTTTGATAAATCAGTAGAAGGGATGCCCCTCTACAGTTTGTAGCGTGCTTGGAAAAATATCTCATTTGAAGCCGAAATTACTGTCATTTTCCGGTCTAAGAATATTGATATTCGTTCAAACATCGAAAAAGTCGCTGCACATGAGATATAAGGATAAAAATCTCAGCGATTATGGATATTGCCCTAAGCAATAACCCAAGCACCGTCCCTTCAATTACATCTCAAAAGCGCAGGTGATTTTTAACGATTTCTGCCGGAATTGTGATCTGGGCCTAGACTTCTTACCGATTAAAACTCATTCGTTGACTCCAAAAGGGCTTAGTTTGAATTCTTGAGCTGAACGATTCACTTACCAACGACTCGATGATCTATTTGGCTTCATTTTCCATTTAGATGTCTCCAAATTTCGTTTAAAACATCCAGTCTTGAGCTACTTCTTACAAATTTGTCTCGTTCTATATTTTCTCTGCAAGCGGCAGCAATCTCCTCAAAAACGTCTCATCGATAGGCTTTGTGCTACAGATAATGCGATTCGATACAGTTCATACACTCGTAAATAGATATGGCATTGCCTGATTTTGCTCAATTCATTGAAATGGAAACAAAAAAAGATAAAACATTTTTTAGCTGTTTGGTTCACCAATGAATTGATCTTACACAAAACAACAAAGCAACAAAAAGTTTGTGCAAGAAATGTGTCAGATCTATTCATGAGCCAATAAAGTTAAACAAAAGGTTAACAGCGGTAAACTCTCAACACAACAAAACATTTAGTGTTGCTTTGTGTAAGATCTATTCATTGGTGAACCAAACAGCCAAAAATGTTTCATCCTTTTTGTTTCCATTTGAATGAATTGAGCAAAATCAGGCAATGCCATATCTATTTACGAGTGTATGAACTGTATCGAATCGCATTATCTGTAGCACAAAGCCTATCGATGAGACGTTTTTGAGGAGATTGCTGCCGCTTGCAGAGAAAATATGGAACGAGACAAATTTGGAAGAAGTTGCTCAAGACTGGATGTTTTAAACGAAATTTGGAGACATCTAAATGGAAAATGAAGCCAAATAGATCATTGAGTCGTTGGTAAGTGAATCGTTCAGCTCAAGAATTCAAACTAAGCCCTTTTGGAGTCAACGAATGAGTTTTAATCGGTAAGAAGTTTAGGCCCATATCACAATTCCGGCAGAAATCATTAAAGATCACCTGCGATTTTGAGATGTACTTGAAGGGACGGTGCTTGGGTTATTGCTTAGGGCAATATCCATAATCGCTGAGATTCTTATCGCTATATCTCATGTGCAGCGACTTTTATCGATGTTTGAACGAATGTCAATATTCTTCGACCGGAAAATGACAGTAATTTCGGCTCCAAATGAGATATTTTTCCAAGCACGCTACAAACTGTAGAGGGCCATACCTTCTACTGATTTATCAAAGAAAATTCCATGTAATTATTGTAACTTAGTAGCCATTTAAACTTTCGTGAGGGTACTCAAGAATTCACTTCGAACGGCCAATTTGGTATCACGTGGTTAGAAAGGGGCTATTTGATTGGCTGACTACCGTGAAATTGGATGATTTCCGCGTGCTTCAGTAACCAGTAAGGATTTGAGCTGTATGCTCTCCGTACCAAAGTTGCTCGAGCAATTGGGTTTTGAAATATGCAAGAAAATTCTTACCTCAAAAGAGATTAAGTAAAATGTATCGGGGTATAGTGGAGCCCCATTTTCGGTACTGTTCCTCGGTGTGGGGATGCTGTGGGGCGACCAACCTGCTAACCCTACAAAAGTTGCAAAATCGAGCGGCAAGAATTGTAACCAAAAGTAAATTTGATACGCCTGCTATGGAATTAATACACAATTTAAATTGGCCAACTGTTAGTGATATTATTAGAAGCGAAACTGCTACTACCACGTACAAGTCTCTAAATGGCCTCGTACCTGAGTACCTTTCCGACTTGTTTGTCAAAAATTCTACTCGAAATATCAGAGAACTGAGAAATACTGAACCTGATCGTTCGTTACCACTGCCGAAGCAAAAAATGGACAAAACGCAATATCCTTTCGTGGACCGAAGCTTTGGAATAAACTCGAACTTGATCTTAAACAGGCACCCTCCCTTGCCACTTTCAAAAAAGGTTAAATAACTGATTCGCATGTTCTGTTTCTTTTTCTTATCAAATATCATTCGTATCTTTGTTAAAAAATTTAGACCTTTGCCACGGCCCCCTGAAAAGCAGTTGCTTGTCAACTGATGGGGCTACCGTGTTTAAAAAAGTGAAAATTGAAACTGACGGTGCGCTGCTTCCGATCGGCGAGACAGCTTTGAATCAAAAGGAGTAGTTTGTCAGAAACACCACATCGACATAGCTAATATTGAGTAACCAGACACAAGATGATCAATAGTCTCAACCTGGTCTTCACAAAACCTACACTTTGGGTCAGTGCCATTTTGCAAGATTTTAGCTTGATAGTTTATGGTTATTATTATTATTATTATTATTATTATTATTATTATTATTATAAATCACACGTTATGCTAACCACTGGCTTTATATGAGGATTTGTTTATCATTTAATGTTGTTCCGAAAGGTTTGAAACTAAAGAAGAACCCACAAATTGGTGAGAAATCTACACAATTTTTACAAGAGTGGAGCAGAATTATGTCAAATGCCGAAAGAAACTTATTAGAGACGCTGGCGAATGAGTACTATACCGTGACTTCGACACTTCAAATCGATTTTTGGAACAGGGTTATTGAATTTTTACAAACGGGACCAAACGTTTTCAAGGCGAAGGAGATCTTCCATGAGCTGTGCAAACAAGTCGAGAAAGAACAAAGAAACATTAAAGCTCGCAGGGAAAAGAAATTGACGAAACTTATTCAAGGCAAAACGTTTTCAAACATTTCTGATGGGTTCCTTGCAAATATTACATTTTTCGAAGACATCAAATCATTCTGGATTTCAAACATGGATGAAAGTATTCAAGAAAGTCAAACTAATTGTGAAAATACAAGGGACGTGGATCTGTTAGGAAGAATTCCTGATCCAAATGATTTTGGAAACCCACTGCTAGAAGAGGAGGAGAGATCAATAGCAGGTGGTGAAAACAACGCAGCATTTGAAGTTAGACGGGATGAGAATGGAAGAATTGAAGGACGGTTTGAAAATAATAAAGTTTTTAATCTTTCACAGCGGGCTCTAAGCCATTCAGAGATTTCAGTTTTATCTAAGGGCCTTAAATTTGTGGCAACACCAAAGGAAATTGATTTCTCTCAAGTTAAAATTGACTTGGAAAATTTTGGAAGAAGGATTCGGTTGAAATGGCATTTTAGGGAAGAGGAGGGTTCTTTTGCAGCCCCATCTTTTAGGCCAAAAAGCAAGTTTAATCCTAGACATAAAGATGAGGCTATAGAAGTATTTCTCGCAAGACTAGAGAGCGAAATTATGAAATTATCTGCAAATGGGTGTAACTTTAGTAATTTAGGCCCAGATGAGAGACCAGCTTTGAATAATCTGAAGGCGGATCGTTCGGTTGTCATTAAGGAAGCGGATAAGGGTTCAGGGGTGGTTGTATGGGATAAAGAAGACTACATTGTGGAAGCATGTAATCAACTCGAGGATTCTAATGTTTACCTTAAACTTGATGGCGACCCATCGGAACGTCTTCAGAATCTAATTGGTGATACTATTAGTATTATTAGAGAACGAGGTGATATTGATGAAAAAACATTAGAGTACTTCTTAGTTAACAACCCAAAGTTAGGACGTTTTTACCTCCTGCCAAAAATACATAAGAGACTAAACAGTGTTCCTGGAAGACCAGTTATTTCTAATTCAGGATTCTATACCGAAAATGTATCGGAATTTTTGGATCATCATTTGCAACCATTAGCAAAACAAGTAAACTCTTATATCAAAGATACAAATCATTTTTTGCAGAAACTTAATGGCTTAGACAGCCTTCCAGAGGACGCTATCCTATGTACGGTAGATGTGGTGGGGTTGTACCCAAGCATCCCACATGATGAGGGGTTGGAATCCATACGCGAAGCACTTAACTCTAGAGGTGATCAGTCGGTTTCAACAGAAACTCTACTTGAATTGACGAAATTGGTGCTAAAAAACAACTTTTTTGAGTTTAACGGTGAATTTTTTCAGCAGGTTAGGGGGACAGCGATAGGAACAAAATGTGCACCATCATATGCAATTTTGTTTCTAGCAGCTTTGGAAAAAAGACTCCTTGATCATCATGTAGAAAAACCATGGTTATGGTGGCGCTACATCGATGACGTATTTTTAATCTGGACACATGGGGAAGAAAAGTTGTTAGAATTCATTGATTTCCTCAATTCAGCACATCATTCAATTAAGTTCACCGCAGAATACTCTAGGGAGACAATACATTTTCTGGATGTTCAGGTAATTAAAAAAGAGGAAAGGATTGTTACTGATTTATACACGAAACCGACCGATACACATCAACTTCTCCACCATTCCTCATGCCACCCGAGTCATACGAAGAGGGGCATACCGTACGGGCAAGCTCTCCGTCTACGTCGTATTTGTTCAGAAGAAGGGTTCTTTGAAAAACGGCTGGGAGAACTAGAGACATATCTTCTGGACAGGGGATATAGTAAGGGGGAAATTGATAGCCAAGTCAACAGGGTTACAGGGCTGGATCGTAGAGACCTTTTGGATCGTTCTCAAAAAAACAATGATGATTCGCGCATACCTCTGGTGCTGACCTACCATCCTGCATTCTTCAAAGTGCACGAAATTTTGCGCAATTGTTCAAATACGCTGTTTGTAGACGATAAGCATCGTAATCTCTTTCAGAATAAAATGTTTATATCTTTTCGGAGGGCAAAAAATCTTAAGGACACTCTAGTAAGGGCAAAAATTAAGCCATTGGTAGAGGAACAGGTGGAGAAGGGTACTTTTAGATGCAACGGTAGAAGGAGCTGTCAAATCTGCCCCATTGTCGTGGAGGGGGACACTTTTGGAAACTTTAATGAATCTCGGTCTTTTACCAACTTTTCAGGGGCATACAATTGCAACTCGCAAAATGTGGTTTATCTGTTGCAATGTAATATCTGCAACAAAAAATATGTTGGCAGCACAACGACTAAGTTTCGACAACGGTTTAATGTTTATAAGTCCTATTATCGCACCTATGCCCGCAAATACAATGAGGGCAGCCTTGACAGTGGTAAGCCAGTCCCGCAGGCAAACTTTTTTGCTCATTTTTTCGGCGAGGGTCACCAGGGTACATTCTCGGTTAGTGTAAAAATTATAGATGGGGCTCACGATGTGTTTTCGGTTAGACGCAAAGAGTTGTTTTGGCAATATAAATTGGAGACTTTCATACCAAATGGTTTAAATGAAAGGGCAGCAGATGTTGAGCTGGATATGTTTGCTTGCGGTATTGCTTAATTTTTATCGACACAACGGAGAGAAAAAAATTTTTTTTTTTTTTGACTTGGGACATCAGATAAGTGGTCGTGTACTCTGACATACTCAGTGGTGGCAGGATGGAACCCCCGGTCAAGCCATCCGGGATTTAGCAATTTATGAAAAGCAAATCCTGGAGGGTATTTTTGGAGTCTCTATACGGCCATCCGGGATTTAGCAATTTACGAAAAGCAGATCCTTGGAGGGTATTTTTGGATTCTCCATCTGGCCATCAGGGACTTAGCAATCTACAAAAAGCAGGTCCTTAGGGGGTACTTTGGAGTCTCTATCAAGCCATCAAGGATTTAGAAATTTACAAAAAGCAGATCCTTGAAGGTAATTTGGAGTCTCCATCTGGCCATCAGGGATTTAGCAATTTTAAAAAAGCAGGTCCCAGGAGGTTATTTTGTTTGGAGTCTCCATCTAGTCCAGTATCCTGGGTTTCAATAGCGTGGATTCTAGTCCCTTGTCGATTTTAAAACCGCTGAAGCTAGATGAAAAACAACCTTGGACAAACAGTAGCAAATTTTCTTTCATTCATTTTAAAACTGCTACGCATGTATTAATTCGGCACAAAATAAAGGGTTTATAAATTTTCTACTTTCAAGTTATACCTTAGAGACTGTGTATGTAAGCAATTTTACCTATAAATACTTGGCTGTTGTCAATGTAAAGCACTGAGGAAGATTTTATAATCGAAACGTATGGCATTTTAACAGTTGTGTTTTTATTTTACTTTTTCTGTTATTTTTGAAGATGGTCTGAGTTTATTTATTATTATTATTATTATTATTATTATCGACTCATTGTAAGCACTCTTGAGTACCATCATGTACCATCATCGACTCATTGTAAGCACTCTTGAGTACCATCATGTACCGCAATATATAATCGACATTATTGTAGACATCTACGATGGATTCACAACATCAGTTGCAACTAAAGATTACATAACTCCAGCGATAAAGTTCGAAAAGGGTGTCTTACAAGGTGACTGTCTTAGCCCTCTCTTATTCAATATGATCTTTAACACCTTTATTCAGAGCCTGGAAAAGAGCGATGAACTTAAACAAATGGGTTATGTCTACCACAAAATTTTAAACCCAAAAAACTGGTTCCAGTTTGCTGATGACGCCGTAGCAGTTACATCTAATGAGTACGAAAATCAAGTCCTCTTGAATATGTTCACACGATGGTGCAACTGGTCACACATGATAATCAGAACGGATAAATGCATGTCATTCGGTATTTGTAAGAGAGGGTCTAAATCAGTACAATCCAAGCCTAAAGTCTATGCCAACGGAAACATCATCAGATCCCTTGAAGAAGGAGAAAGTTTTAAATACCTTGGAAGGTGGTTCAATTTTGAGATGGACAATCAAAAACATAAAGATAAGTTATTACTAATTGCAACACAAATCATGGACAGGATCAACAGTCTACCTCTTCATCCAAAAAATAAGGTATGGCTGTATTCTCAATATCTAATGAGCAAACTGTCGTGGCATTTGACAATAGCTGATATCGACCAAACGTGGATTATCAACAATTTGGACACTCTTGCTCATAACTACCTTCGTAGATGGTTAGAAATCCCTGCATCCGGGACATTATCCATCGTTATGCTGACAAATAGTCAATTTGGTCTTAACATTATGGACATTAGCACTAAATTCAAACAGTGCCAAGTAGTCATGAGACAGTGCCTGAAAAATTCTTGCAATCACGACATAAATCACTTGGTGCAAGTTTCCAGTGATAAAAGTAAGCAGTATGACACCTTTAATAGTACAAAGAATGTCATTAAATCCATCAGAAATGACATCACTAACAAAATAAAAGAAAATCTCACAACACAAGGACTAGTAATTCGTCATGTTTGGGACTCTATCTTAGCAAGTACAAAAACCGTTTGGACCTCAGTACAAAAAAGTTTGCCGAAAAACATTTATAATTTTACCATCAGATACTTGAACAATACACTGCCAAATATGAGTAACATGTTTATGTGGGGTCACTCAGAGAACAAGGCATGTCAGCTGTGCCACCACAACCAAACTCTGGGTCACGTGGTTGCAGGGTGCAAAGGTTCTCTTGACCAAGGGAGATACACATGGCGACATGACTCCGTCCTCAGTTACATAGCAAATACGTTGTCTAGATTCTGCAAGGATGTATACGCGGATATACCATCCTTTGCATCCCCATGCATCGTAACAGGTAATAATGAAAGGCCTGACATTGTTGTCGTTCAGCAGAAAGTCGTCACCATCATAGAACTTACCATTGGTTTTGAAACAAATATGGAGGGAAACAGCAAAAGAAAACGCGACAAATACAAAACGTTGAAGTCAAACTTACTACCGAAATATGATGACGTTCGTTATGTTAATGTGTCCATGGGTGCTTGCGGTTTCATAGAGAAAGACAGCAGAAACTTTTTCGAACTTTTACGTTCTATAAGGGTACCAGAGAATGAAATTCTGTTCCTCACTAAGCGAATAACAAATATTTGTATAAGATCATCGTACTATATATTTTGTCTAAGAAACAAAGAATGGACATCCCCCGAACTTTTAAGCTTTTAATGGTAGTATATAAGGACATTATAGATCTTACTTTTGAACTGTGTGAGTATGCAACCAATGCTCAATTTTGGAGAGTTGGCTGGATAGACTAGGTTTCAGCTTTTATTGTATTTTAAATTGTTTTGAATGAAAGTTTCCATTATTATTATTATCATCATTATTATTATTATTATTATCATTATTATTATGGACCCTCAATGAAAGGTGCTGCTATGCACAAGCTAAAATATTTTCTAGTGTCCTTTGTGAATTAGAAAAGGGACTGGGAGCTCCTAAACTTATGCTCGTAACTTTTCTACTCCCCCAAGTGACCCTCCGAAAAATTGAGACAATGAAAGGGTCTCAATGAAGGAGCTGCAGATGTAGAATTGGGCGAGTTTGCATGCGGAACGGCTTAAATTCTACCATTGTATTTGATTGTCCTAAGAGGTTATACTGGCGTCTGTTTTATGCTTGCCCTTTGTGGCTTCACGTGGGATTCAGCTATTGCTAAAAGAAGAGTTAAGCAGTGTGCGGTTCTTTCGGGGGGTCACTAGGGGGAGCTGCAAGGTTGACAGTGTAACCTCAAAGGATTCAGTATGAGTTTAAAGAGCTTCCAGTCCTTTTTCAAATTCACAAAGGAAAACAGTTGATTGTATAATCATCTGGGATTCAGCTACTGCTAAAAGAAGAGTTAAGCAGTAGCGAATTTTTCGGAGGGTCACTTGGGGAGAAGAAAAGTTACCAGTATAAGTTTAGGAGCTCCCGGCCCCTTTTCTAATTCACAAAGGACACTAGAAAATATTTTAACTTCTGCATAGCAGCAAAAATTCTATTGTTTGTTGTAAGGTTTTTCAGATAGACCAATTGTAAATATAGTATTATCACCATGTAAATAATTTTAGGCGTAAACAACGTAAGGTCTATAAATTCTCGGCTGCGATGTAAAGTTTTTATATTGAAGAAGATTTTAATCGAAACGTTTATGTGATCCAACAGTGTTTGTTTTTATATTTTTATTTTTCTGTTTGGTTTGAAAGATGGTTTAGTTCGCTATTATTATTATCATTATTATTATTAGTATTATTATTATTATCATAATTATTATGATTATGATTATGATGATTATGATGATGATGATGATGATGATTATTATTATCATTATTATTATTATTATTATTATTATGTTGCTTTCTTCACAGTGGTTATTGATGATATGTTCACTGGACGTTCTTGCGACTTCCAAAGATCAAGTCATGACCCATGGCCTTAGATGTCTAGAACTTTTCTCAGAATTCTTGCGGTGCCGAGGAAAGCAGATTTTTGAATCAGGAAAAAAGTGCCTCGTAAAATCAACTGAGAAATTAACGGAGACCAAATTGAACAACTAGAATCCACAAAGTACCTTGGTGTAATCTTAGACCAAAACTTAAACTGGAAAAGGCATATCAGCCATGTTCCTACTAAACTCTCAAGGTACACAGGCCTACTTTATGAACTAAGACATTTTGTGCCAAAAAACGCCTTATTGTCCCGCGACAACGCGTTTATCATGCCCCATTTCAACTACGCATTAATCAATTGGAGTTCAGCGACAGAAACCAATCTAAACCCCACAAAGCGCTGTCTAAAAAAGGCAATTCGAGCATTAAGCTTTGTGAAAGCTCGAGCTCACAGTCTACCGCTTTTCAAGAAACAAAATCTTTTATGCTTCGACGACATAGTTGAGTTAGAAATAGGAAAGTTTATGTATTCTATAGAAAATAAACCCTCGACACAACGTTCTTAGAAATGTTTCAAAAAACAAATAAAAGACATACGCGATGTACATGACAAGCGTCTAGAAATGACTTCGTTCCCCTCAAAACGAAATTAAGTACCACTAAACGCACCATAATACACACTGGTGCCATCACCTGGAATAGAATTCCCAGTGACATTAAAATTCTAAATCAAAAGCCACGTTTTGTAAAGCTTTTTCAAAACATCTACGAGAAAAATACTAACTCCTTAAATGTCAGCAAAATTTCGCGCTTAACCAGCAAAAAATACTTGTTTCTATCATTCAATTTCTTTCATTCTTCCCTCTTTTTCCTATTTCTTCGCTCTATATTAATGATGTTTTGTATATATTTCAGAAACAAAAATAAAATACTTTTTAAGAACACATGATGTATTAATGAGTTTCCATAATATGTAAACTCGTTCCTGAATGAGTTTCCATAATATGTAAACTCAAAGCCATTCCTTTGAGTAAGGGGTACTTGGCTCGTCACGCCTCCAGGGTTTCTCAATGGAATAACTCCGGTTCTTGCCTTGAGTATCCAGGTATCCTGAACAACTGTATTTTTATTAAAATCTTTTTTTATAGCAAACATGATTGTAGTAGTCGTTAAAGAAATGTTGTTGTTCAAATGAAATTGAAACTTGAAACTTGAAACTTCACTTGGATCTTGGTTGACACTTTAATTTCCTTCAGGTAAGACACCGTCCCAAGAGCACCAACTACGATCGGAACAACTTTTGCTTTGACTTTCCAGAGTTTTTGCAATTCTCTCCTTAAATCACTGTATTTTTCAATCTTCTCAGCTTCTTTCTGTGGAACTCTTGCATCACCTGGAATGGCGATATCAATAATATAGCAGCTCTAAATACTCTTATCGTGGATTACTAAATCTGGTCTTCTTGCTTGAATTTCGTTATCGGTCTGATATTGAAGTCCCACAATATCTTTACATTTTCCTTCTCTACAACTCCTTCAGGCTGGTGCTCATACCATTTTTGTGCAGTTTATATCTCATACATTCGACATAAGTCCCAGTGCCGTGCACGCGCCACACGGTCATGTCGTCTTTTGTACTCTTTCTGAGCAAACTTTGAACACCCACTGACAATATGATCTACCATCTCTTCTGCCTGTTTACAGACTCTACACGTGGCATCGGAAGTGCTTTTGTCAATCTTTGCTTTCACTGCATTTGTTCTTAATGATTGAATTTGTGCAGCCATGATTTTTTTAACAGAATTTCTCTCACTGTGGCACCAATTTGTAGGTTTCTGAGATACAATAAAGTTTGATTTGCAGAAAATTCTGTAAACACTGTTCTTGTGGCTGTTGGGTCTTCTCCACAGCAATCAAAATCCAAAATCGCCAAGCTTCTTGCTGAAAATGTTTGTTATTGCAGGAGCACATATACAGGGATAATCAATGATCAATGAATGCAAGAAAGAGATGCCAGTTACAATGTCACAATCCTTCAGCCGCTCTCAACTGTACAGCTCAAGCTTGAGTCTTTTCGACGCTCTTGATCAGTGGCCAATTCATGTCAATTGGGGAAGAAATTTCCATTTTTTTCTCCTGAAAAAGGAATGAAATTAGGATAAATCTCCAAGTGCATTCTATTTTCGTGACTTTTCTCTATGGGGAATATTTACGGTAACAATGATTTACATTGAGAGGATCTTCGGAAGGTAATACTAAAAATGATAACGACAAAAACAATTGAAAAAAATTTAACTAACGCGGCCTACCTAAGAGATTATGGATTTGCAAATTAAGCGAGTATCCAAGCTAAGAGAGCCTTCAGTCTCTGCATCGGTAAACGAAAGAAATCCTTGTGCATGCTTCCTTCGAATTCCACTGATTTTGAGCACTCCACTTAGAGGCAATGTATCTTTCCAACCAGCGGCCTTGGGGACTGAATGTCGAAGAAGCTGAGCTGAAATTTGCTAGGCCAATATTTGTTTCATCTCGAGGCCTTCGTGCGCTACGCAGATTAATCCGATTTGATGGGAATTTCCAGTGTCCGGAAAAAACCTTAGGCCGCATGCTTGATTTCATTTTGTCAGTTGCCTTCTGTCGGGGAAGAAAGTGTCAAAACTTAATGAAATCAGACACGAAATCTTGGCTTTCGTCTGAGTTGATTTCTAGCAAAAAAAGTAGACTCTTGAGTATGTAATCCTCGTGCCAGAAGCAGAGAGCCCGAAGCCTCGCAGCTCGCGGTCGCCATTTAGGCAACGATTTCGACACTCAACACGGTGGCGAATGTTTTGTGACGTCAATATGCAGGACCGTCGAGAAGGGGGGGGGGTAGCCAGGGTAGTTACCAGGGGGGCCGGGGCCTTTAGGGGCCCGGAAAGACATATATTTTGAATTTTTTCTTTGTTTTCAGTTTCCTCAAGGAACGTCTCTAGACCAGCGGGCCCACTGGCAGAGATCAAAAGAGCTTTTTCTTCAAAAATTGTGTTTCCAACAGTGTATAGGAGGGCATGTCCACCTAAAAGCAGTGTTTTACCAGTGAATTTGAGGGCGTGGTCCAAGAGAAAAATGGCGTGGCCCAAAAAAATTTTCGGTGCCTTTAGCTCTGGAGGGCCCCTTTTGCTCCAAACCCTGGGGCCCGGTCCGGCTCTCGACGGCACTGTCTATATGCATATCATGTATAATTAGACCGGACGATTCAATGAACACAATCTTTCTTTGAAAAAATACTGCTCCCTGATTATCAAAGCAATGATTTTGAAACTGTCTTGTTCCATAGCCAATGTGTTCAACTAAGTTCAGTAGTCATTCGGCTTCAATCCACTATCCTCTCCAGTTGATATAGGAGATTTTCTGCAGAAAGCCCCTTTCAAAACTTGATATGACCAGTAAAAACGACGAGCAAACTGTCGTTAATTTTTCCTTCCTAACAATAATGATACCTTCATGGATTCATGTATTTTACTTTCTTTGGAAAATGCAATCTCTCCTCAATGAATTATTCATGCAAGGAGGGGGGGGGAGCCTTTTCAGTCTCCCAAGAGGACAGCACGTGCTAAAGCGTGTTAAAGTTATCACTGTGATTTTCCGGGAATTTGCTCGCAATTTTAGCACGGTTTTAAAGGTTTCTCCAAAGTATCTTCTCGAGAAAATCCCTTGTAAAATCTGACTGGGGTGACTGACTTCGGCCAGAAAAAATTCTGAAGACAATTGAACATGTCCATCATTAAACTGACTATTTGCCAGTAAATCTTTGCCTTGATATCCAGAGAGCAGTAGCCTTTCGCACTGGAACTGCTTTGATCGACTGACAAGGCAAGACGCTTATCATCACCATCTGTGGTCTGTCATGAAAGAAGTATAAAATGGGATCGTGCATCTTCGTACAAATTCATGTAGCAGCAAGTTGGACAAATTACCGTGAGACAAAATTACTTGGCTTCAAATCAGCAATGGAGCAAGAAATTTGATAACCGTAATATGCCACACAAGTAAAAGCAAAAGTAAAAACTACAAATGACAGCGCAACACACATACAAGTACCTGTTTTTCCTCTTTTTGCTGCTGTTTCTATATTCCTTCAAGCCATCGTCTAATCTCTTTAGAGATCCCGTCTCCATCTGGCTATGTGTATGATCACCAAACCATCTTATCCATACCTGTCAAATCATATCGCAAAGAATAGTTGTTAAGATTGTAATCTCCAAACCCCCCATACCTTCACATTAATCCATCATCATTTCACCAAACTACAGGGAGAGTCAGAAAAAAGTTATCATTTCCCATAAGTCATTGCACCAGGCAAGCAGGTGAACTAGTGATTTTCGGGGAAAAACTCGATGAAAGTATCATTTTTGCACACAAGGTACAATTTGGATTCACAGAAAAATCTCAAGAACCAAAAGTAAGATGAACCTTGCTAAAATCGACTCATTTAAAACTGAAATCCAATAAGAGGTATAAAAAGGACACGAGGCATGTTTAGCTGTCAGATATTACATTTCTGATTTATAAAAAATCTTTCGGACACTGGCTGATGTTATGAAATGTCCGGTCTCTTAAAGCATGGCTTCCTTTAACGTAAAAGATTGTCTTTGTAAAAGATTGTCTACAGTTGCTGTGCTTATGATTGGCATACATGTATGCGGATGACACCAGCGTAACTTGCTCCGATGAAGACATTGACGAACTCTGCAACGATCTAAGAACTGAGGATGACAATATTGCTGAATGTTTATTTTTCATTTTTCATTTTAAATTATTTAAACACAAAATCCCTGTGTTTCTACCTAAGACCTATTTAGACGCAGCTGCTCTTCCGGGGAGTCGTGTTTTTGTTTTCTTTCAGCTCTTGAAACAACATTTTAGTTGATTTTTGAATCTACTAAGTGTAGGGAGCTCTCTGATGCCAATGGGAATGTCGTTCCAAGCTTTCAGTGCCGAATAATGAAAGCCTTTCTTGACGTATTCCAGATCGTTTCTTGGGATTTGAAGGTCCCTGCAATTCCTTGTTATGTGGTTGGAGAGCTGGGTCCTTGGATAGTATTTATCCAAAAGGCTTTCGGGACATTGCCTGTTGATTATTTTGTATGTCATAACTGATCGATCGAATTTTATCAGTTGTTCAACGGTCAACCAGTTATGAGACCAGCCATCCTTTTGTCTGGCGTTATCAATGATAGAACGCGCTCTATCCTGCAGACGTTGGAGGGTATTTAATTTTGTTTTTGGAAGACTCCCCCAAATAACATTAGCATATCGCAGATGACTTTCAACAAGAGCGCGGTATACATGGTCAAGCTGAGATTGTGGAATAAGGTTTTTCAGTTACCTTAGTGACCTTAGACCACCACTCATCTTCCCCTTCACTTTGCTGAGTTGGTTATCCCAATTTAATCCTTCATCCACAACAACCCCTAGTGATTTTGTCTTTGCGACACGCTTTATCTCTGAATCATTAAGATTCAGTGGTTCCGAGACTTCAACGTCGTTGATTCTCCGTGGATGACCAATAATCATGTATTCGGTTTTTTAGGGTTGGCACTTAGCTTGTTTACTCTCATCCATTCCGAGATGTTTCTCAATTCTCTGGTTACGGCAGAAAGCTTAGTCTGAACACTGATAAAACAGCATACATGGTCGTTGGTCACAAAAGACAAACTAAACGTATCCATGGTGCATTAGAGGTAAACATAAATGGAGGATCAATCAAAAGGGTCAAAAAGTTAAATACCTTGGAGTTACAGTGGACGAAAACCTTAAATAGAATGAGCAATATAAGAACCTCAAAGGTAAAATTAAAGTGCCCCTTTTGTCCCTTCGGAAATTAAAAAACATACTACCGCAATCAAAATTAGATCAGGTGTACAAGGCACTGCTCTACAGTGATAAACTCTGGGACAGTTTGTCAAACACAAAGCTTAATAATCTTCAGCGTCTGCAAACTAGAGCGCAAACAATAAATTCTCTAGATTAAAGGATGGATGGAGTTGCAATTTAGCTTTCAGTCTCAAACTTAATAATATTTGATAGGGCCATGATGATCTATAAAATAATGAATGGTATCTGCCCTGACAACTTAAGAGGGAGACTTGTTGCCAGATCTCAAATATCTAACTATCCAACAAGAAATCAGTTAGATCTTTCTTTGATTCTGGTGCAAAGGCGTGGAATAAAAGGGAACTGAAGGAATTCCTGCAAAATTAGCATCCTTCCCGAAGTACGATCCCTAGGAAGACCAGCATATTTGTAAGATTTTATATACAGGGTGTCCCAGAAAATTTGTGCCTCGTTTGCCTGAAGATTAAGACAAAGCGGCAAAAGGTTCTCGCCATACTTTTAAATGATGTTTCTCTTGAGATGTCCAATTAAAGTTTGCCACCGTCCCCGTGAAAATTTGTTGAAAAATGATGGAGCTATGACGTTCAGAAGAGCCATTTTCTCTGATGACTGGAAGCTGCGGTCAGCCATTTTGTATTAATATTTTCAACGATCAGCAGCTTCATGGATGAGCTGAAATAATAGCCTCCAATTTCATAGCTCTCGAGGAAGTTTTAATAATCATCAGAGAGTTCAGCTATTTCTTACCCCAAGATCCTTGATTGAATGTCAAAACGAAGACAAGGATCCCAAGATAATAAACAATCAAAAGGTAATGACTAACATATAGTCACACTTTGTTTGCAGGTGTGGTGAGTGTTCAAACTGAGAAAATACAGCTCCAAAAATCTTTTGCCCTTCTCGTTTCCTTTAGTTCATTGTCTTTGGTGGTAAATCAACAATTGCTTGCAACAAATAAAGGAAGAAATCTTTATAGGGAAGGCGACAAATTAAATTTGAGTGATACTTCTTTCGTCGAGACTTTTGATTTTTTACTACTTTGGGAATTCTTGTCTTCATTTTTGCATTCTATCAAAGATCGTGGGGTACAAAATAGTTTAGCTCTCTGATGGTTATTGGAATTTTCATGAGAGCTATGACATTGGAGGCTGCTATTTCAGTTCACCCATGAAGCTGTTTATCGTTGCAAAATATTAAGATAAAATGGCCGACCGCTGGTTTCAGTCAACAGACAAATTTGGTTTTCTGAGAGCCATAGCTCCATCATTTTTCAACGGATTTTCACGGGAACGGTGGCAAACCTTAATTGAACATCTGAAAAGCAACGTCATGGAAGAGGTTAGTGAGGATCTTTTGCTGTTTTGTCGCAAGCCTTAGGAAAACGGGGCACAATTTTTCTGGGACACCCTGTATGTAAATAGATACTTGCATAGTTTTTCATTTTTAGCTGATATGGTTTTGTGTTTAAACATGATAAAATGAAAATGAATGAAACTTTGTCCTTGAGGTAGTGGTAAAATGAATGAAACTTTGTCCTTGAGTATGATTACTCTAGATTTAAAGAAGATAAATTTCTGGATGATTTCAATCAGATTGATTTTACTTATTTAGAAAATAGTGACTTAGATGTGAACAATAAATTTGACAGATTTTTGAAAGATCTTAATACTTTAACAAATCAGCATGCGCCAATCAAGAGGCGGAGTAGGAAGGAAATGAAGCTGAAAGATAAACCATGGATAAATAATAGAATTCTAAAGATGATGAGAATCCGAGACAGAATTTTACAGAAAACGAAAAAACAGCAGACTCCTGATAACGTCAAGCTGTATAAGAAGTTTAGAAACCGTGTGTCCAATGAATTAAAAGAAAGCAAAGCACGTTATTTTCATACTTATTTTTCCACCAATAGTCAAAATATGAAAAAAACTGTGGTCAGGTATCAAGACAATAATTTCTCATAAGTCTTCCACTTCTTCTTCAATCAACAAAATCAAAGACAAAGATGGTAATGTAACATCAGACCCCCTTAAAATGTCAAATATTTTTAATGACTTTTATGTCAATGTTGCTGATGGTATAACAAAGACAATCCCATTAACTCCAAAATCTCCTCTTGATTATTTATCTGATAGAACATGCAATTCACTTTTCCTTACTCCAGTTACTCTGATAGAAGTTAATGATTTAATCAATATTTTAAATCCTTCCAAATCTGTAGGTCCTAATAGTATACCAATAAAATTACTTAAAATTATTGGACATTCTGTTTCGCCACTTCTTGCTCTTCTTGTGAATCAGTCTTTTCAGTCTGGTACTTTCCCTGATAAACTTAAAGTTGCCAAGGTTATTTCTCTTTTTAAAAAAGGAAATCCTGAGCTTCCGTCAAACTACAGGCCAATTTCTCTTTTACCCGTCTTCAGCAAAATATTTGAGATGCTAATGTACAGGCGACTTTATAAATTCCTTGACATTCATAAAGTTCTTTATTCATTACAATTCGGATTTCAAGAAAACCACTCAATTGATCATGCCCTTGTGAGTTTGACAGAAGCTGTAAGAAATACATTGGATAATAAAAGACTTGGTTGTGGGATTTTCATTGATTTACAAAAGGCTTTTGATACAGTTAATCATAGAATTTTGCTATCAAAATTGGAACATTATGGTGTTCGTGGATGTGCCCTTGAGTGGTTTAAATCATATCTAAGTGATAGAAAGCAATATGTTTCTGTTAATGGAAGTAACTCTAACTTACTTCCAATTACTTGTGGTGTACCACAAGGTTCTGTCCTGGGTCCACTACTCTTCCTTATCTACATCAATGATCTACCAAATGCTTCCAAGAAACTTACTTTTTATCTTTTTGCTGATGATACAAACATCTACTATGAAGCTAAAGATTTATCCAATTTGATTAAAATTGTCAACAAAGAGCTGAGACTTGTAAAGAAATGGCTTGATGCTAATAAACTATCGTTGAATATTGATAAGACAAACTATATCATCTTTCATTCTTCATCTGTCAAAGTTCCTTCTGGTCCTGATATCAAAATAGGGAAGAAACATATCAAAAGAGTAAAGTTTGTTAAGTTCTTAGGTCTCCTCCTTGATGAGCATCTAAGCTGGAAATACCATCTCTGTGAACTCTCTAACAAATTAGCTAGAACATGTGGAATGTTTTTCAAAATTGGAAACTTACTTCCATTAGATGTTTTAATTTGCTTGTACAATGCTTTGTTTTTGTCCTTCTTACAATATGGTCTTATTGTTTGGGGTCAAACATATGCATCATATGTTGATCCAATCTTCAAATTACAGAAGAAAGCAGTCAGAGCTATCTCATTTCAGCCTCGTATGTCTCCCTCTCTTCCAATCTTCAATGATTTTAAGCTCCTGAAACTTTCTGAGATCTTTGAGCTGCGACTCCTAACTTTTGTTTTTGATTCTGTTAATAAAACTTCACCCAGTTGCTTTCATGACTTTTTCCTATTCTGGTCATCTGTCCATCAGTATTCCACAAGGCAGGCCAGTCAAGGTGATCTATATATGTCTAAAAAAAACAGCCTTCAGTATGGTCTGAAGTCTATTCGATACCTTGGTGCTAAACTTTGGAATGCATCACCCTTGGAACTCCGAAATGTTCCATCAAAACCGTTGTTTAAAACAAAACTGAAAATTCATCTATTGAACAAAGTCGACCGTTGAATCTGAGCCAACTTGGTACTTCACAATTATTTTAAACTTACACAAATTTATTTGATTATATCTTAGGACAGGGGGGGGGGGCTCCCTCCTCGATTAGTTTACCTATTGAGAGAGCTCCTCCATAAAGTAATTCCCTGCATACAATTTATTTATCCCCTCTTGTATCTTTTCTTTATATTGTATTAATTTTTGTATCATTGTATTAATTTTCTGTAACATCTTATATATTTAGTCTTTGTAGTTTAGTTATTTGTTTGTATTGTTAGGATTGTAAATTGTATGTAGTGAATTTAAATATATGAAACTGAACTGAACTGAACTGGATTCATCTGTCACAACCATAAACTCATAGTTCGCATAGTTTGTTCTTTCCATTTGACGAATAATGGCATTTGATTAACCCTGAGCAAGCACTGGCGGTCTCAGATAGAGTCATTTGTCATTTTTAGTATTTGAGATGGCGTCTCTATCTGGATTCTTGTTTCAGCTTAATGATACAAAAAAGACCAGCGGTGAAGTACCGATCAGCTCAATGAAAATGGTCGCAGATCTTTGCTATCAGGAAATCACCCATCATATGAACAAACCAATTGAAAGCTGTGAATTTCCGGACGATGGTGGAACTAACAAAAAGAAGATTCCTAGGCTACTTGTGGCTTCAGAAAGGGGCACAATGCTTAACATGCCCTCTTTGGATTGATTGAAAAATGTCACAAATGCCTGGATGATGAAGGCGTTGTCGGTATGGTACTTATGGATCTGCCTAAGGCTTTCCATACCTTATGGACCTACCTTATGATCTCCTGATGGCAAAGCTAGAGGCCTATGGCTTCGGCATGAAATGCCACAGATTTATACATAGCATTCTCTCCGGCAGAAAACAAAGAGTGAAAATTGGGTGGACCTTCACCTACTGGCTCGATAATGTACCAAGTTTGCCCCAAGGTTCTGTTCTGGGTCCTTTGCTATTCAAAATTTACGTCGATGATTTGATTTATTTCATCCAAAATATAGAAATTTGTAATTTTGCAGACGACAATACCATTTGTTTGGAATTATTATTACTTTGAAATAATTTGGATGGAATTATTATTGACCCGGAAGAGGATCTATGACAAGCGCTAAAATGGTCTGAATCAAACAGAATGGTGGCCAATCCATCTGAATTCCAGATGATGCTCCTTGGTAACAAACTAAATGATGAAATATTCATTGGCATAAATGGAGCTACTTTATATCCATTAGACAGTGTTAAACTTCTAGGCGTCAATATCAATGCTGGTCTTAAATCTGACCAACATGTCAAAATCCTGTGCCAAAAAGTGAATAAAAATGAGAAAGTTTTCCCAGGGTAGCTAACTTCCTAGACATAGGCAAGGACAAATTCCTTTATGCTGCAAATTTCAGCTACTGTCCTCTGATTTGGATTTTTTGTGGAAAGCAATGTAATAAGGAGATAAATCAAGTACATTAACGTCATTACGCACACTGTCTCGTGATAATGAATCCACTTTTGAATGCCTCCTCCCAACAACAATGAAATAGCCATCCACATAAAAAACTTACAGAAATTAATGACAGAGATACATAAATCATTAAATCATGAAAGTCCATCATATAAGGGAGAATTTTTCGTGTAGGGGGAGCTGACCTATGATCTACGAATCAAAAACGCGCTACAGCTACCGCCTACCAAAGCGATATCTTTCGGTATAAACTCACTGGCATTCCGAGGAGGCATTCCCTGGAATGCCATGCCTGATACAATAAAGAGTGCTGAAAACGTGTCCGGATTTGGAGAAGGTATATATGCCTGGAATGGAGACAAATGTAGCTGTAATATAGGTAAATAAGTAGATCAACGTTGTACCTTCTTCCTTTTCTTGTAGGTAAATAGTTGGTATTAATTAGTTTGTACAAAATTGTTTATGTATATTAACTATCTTCCTAACAACTCCAAATAAAGAGATTTATTATTATTATCATCATCATTATTATTACTATTATTATTACTATTATTATTATTATTATTATTATTATTATTATTATTATTATTATCATCATTATTGTTATTATTATTGCGATTGTACACAGCACTAAATACTGGATTAAAACACTATCAAGCTCTGTCTCAGAGCCTAAGATAGTGAGTGGTTCATCTTCAGTCAATTCATGGAGTGTCCAGCACTTTCCTGACTATTCTTGCAGATCCCAGTAAACATGTTTTCTGGATGGCTTCAAGTCCATTTCTGTAATCAAACTTCTCTAGTTCCTTCTGGAAATCACTATTTTTTTCACTGTTTTTAAATGATTTCTTACAAAATGTGTCAAAGTGATTTTCAAAGTGACTAACATGATTTCTTCACTGTTTTTGATATACCAACTTAGATTGTTCTCTTCTTCTTTGACACAACCTTCACAGCTAATCAAACCCCTTCCACCCTTTTTCCTTGCCACATAGATCCTTGCGACGTCACTTCGTGGGTGTAACTACTTATTCATGGTCATCATCTATTCTCACTGGGGCGTGCTCGCGATTTCGTCAAACAAATTATGTAAAAAATTTACAAAGATAAAAAAGCACTCCCTTGGGGCTAGTCAATCCCCTGCGTGCCAGAGAGCATAAAAAAATTTGCAAAACGTGATGTTTGTCATTCTGAAGAAACAACAGACGGCGTAAGACCGAAAATCTTTCGCACTACAAACAAACTTCATTCGCTACCACTGACAGCCGAATGGCACAAGTGCCAGCAGGAATAAACGCAGCTGAGGCAGCTTTAGACAACTTGCAAAGGGAAGTACAGCCAGTAGATCAGCAGGGAGCAGTCCAAAATGAACCCGCCAAGGCTGTCGCCCAAGTCAACGCGGTAAGAAATAATTTTCGCTTTTCTGGCGTTTTCTGCCCTCGGTTTGCTGCGGTCGTTCGTCTCCACGCATATTTTGGGTCCTCTTCGTTCTCTTGCTATTTCTTAACATTCTCTTCCAGGAAAATTGCTCCACCTTTTTGTCAGTTTGTTCAGCAGTTTCGTCTTCTACTGCTAGAGTTTGTTGTTCCACTCGTTTAGCAATTTTCGTTCTTTGCTGCGAGAGTTTATAAATGTGAATCAGTACAACGGTTTTTGATGCAGAATTTCTTAGGATATTGCATTTCATTTCATTTGTTCATTTCATTTATTTAAGGGGGGTTGCCCTTCGGCAAAAGCCGTTTTTCAAGGGGCCCTCCAATAAAAACATTATTATTATTACAAAGATACCAAAGAAAACTACCCTAATCTAATTACAATGAAAACCATACTATTAATAACCTATTTACAAGAGATGATCATTCACATACATAATAAAAATGAAATAAAAGAGAGTAACACGAAACGAAGCCGGAGTCACTGGCAGAGGCAGACCCCGCAGCGCCAGCACCAGCCGCCCCCAGGCGACAAGACATCCCAGAGCGAACAGCGATCAAAACCATGACCGCTATACGCCCCGAGCCGGCCCGCCACCACAGAGCAACCAGCGCCACCGCCGCAGGCCCCACCACTGCAGTTATCGCTGAACAGATCATATCATATCATATCAGACAGACTTTTTGAAACTATAATTTTTTGTCGCTCGTTCAGCAGTTTCCTCTTTTGTTGCGAGAACTTGTTTATGTGAATCCGTTCAGCGGGTTTTGCTGCGGAGTTTCTTACGATGTTGCTTGGGGCTTTTGTCGCTCGTTCAGCAGTTTCGTCTTTTGCTGCGAGAATTTGTTGATGTGAATCCGTTCAGCAGGTTTTGCTGCGGAGTTTCTTAGAATGTTGCATAAAACTTTTGTCGCTCGTTCAGCAGTTTCGTCTTTTGCTGCGAGAATTTGTTTATGTAATCCGTTACAAGACTTACAAATAACCACCACGAAGTTCATGTTATTGCAGACCCGGGAGCGAGGATTGCCAAGATGAAAAATCAGAGAAAACTGGAACCTGACTCTGATGTGATTATCGTTCATGCTGGCACGAACAACCTCAAATCAGCAACGCCAGTACAACTCTCAAATGAGATCATTGAAACCTTGGATGATATCAAGAGCAACAACCCATGTGCACAAGTCGTTTTTTCATCTATCTTTAAACGAAGTGATGAACTTCATCTAAATGCCAAGGTTATACAAACTAACAAGATTTTAAAGGACAAACTTTTGTTGCAAGGCTATGATCTTATAGATAATGACAATATATTATTTACTAACTTAGCGAAAGATGGGCTGCATATTAACCAAGGGGGCCTCAGAAAGTTTGCAGGTAATATTAGCAAATATATAAGGTTTTGTCAATAGGGTTTAACGGGATTAAATTCCAACGCAAGAAAAAATGATGAATTTGCTCCAAAAGGTAGAAAGGGATTAAAATTAGCTACCTCAAACACTGTATCCTTAAAGAAGTATCTGTATGAATTAGAGATATTATGCATAGATCATCAATTTGATATCCTTGGACTAAATGAAACAAGGGTAGATGAACATACCAAGGATTCAGAAATTCAAATTGATGGCTACGATACATATCGTGATGATAGGAATACCAGCGGTGGAGGTGTGGCGGTTTATGTTAACCAGACTGTCCGTCATTTTCATAGGTCAGATATCAAAGACCCAAAGTTAGAAATAGTTGGGGTTGAGATTACACCTCTGCACGCAAAAAACTTCATAGTCCTTTGTTGGTATAGACCCCCAAAGTCGGATAATGACAAGGAAATATTTGAAGCACTTACAAACTTGCTATCAAAACTTGATGCAGAGGGGAAAGAAATTTATCTGATGGGGGATACCAATTGTGACTTTAAAAAGCCAAACGAAGGCCCTGCGAGACAGTTAAATTCAATTTACAACGAGTTCCAATTTGAGCAGCAAATAAAGGAGCCCACGAGAGTTGCTAGTGTTGTTAATGAGGATGGATCAACTCGAGTAACAAAAACATTGATCGATCACATAGCAACTAACCGCCCCAGTTATATTTTAAGTGCGGAGGTACTGAAAATCGGTATGACCGATCATTACCTTCCATTCATCCAACGAAAGATTAATGCTAAGAGGCTCTTGAACAAACGAACAAAATTTGTAGAAACTCGAAGCTTAGCCAATTACCAAAAGGACCTCTTCTTAAGTGATCTAGCATCAATAGACTGGGACTCAGCTTTTGAAGCTGCCGCTGGTGATCCTAACATCATGGTGCGCTCTTTTCATGATCTTTTCAGCTCGATTCTTGAGGTCCATGCTCCATTAAAACGTAGGAAAGTTTCGAGCAACAACACACCCTGGATCCCACCCCAAATCAAAAATCCGATGAGAGAGCGTGACCAGGCAAAGAAAAGAGCCGAAAAAGATCAGAACATATGGCCTAGGTATAAGAAACTGAGGAATAAGGCAACAAGTGAGCTACGAAACAGTGTGCAAGATTACTATCACAATTTAATCGAAGAAAACTCAGGTAATCCAAAGGCGATGTGGAAGACGATAAACAAAGTGTTAAACAAATGTAAAACTTCCGCTCCCTTAAATTCAGTCACACTAAACGGTCGAAAGTATGTTCGTCCAGATGAAATAGCAGAAGCCTTCAATGAGCATTTTGTGACCATTGGGCCTAAGCTTGCAAGCAAAATTGAGGCACCTACAGATGCCGACCCAATGGCTTACGTGCGAAGTGTGGTGAAAGACAAACGTCTCCCGAAATTCTTGTTCAAACATGTTGAAGTATCTTATGTCAAGTAAGAGATAAATAAACTGAAGACCTCAAAATCGCCAGGTCCAGATAAAATACCTATTAGAATATTAAAAGACGCTGTTGAGATTGTAAGCGGGCCTTTGACAACAATATTTAATAGATCCCTCGAAACTGGCATTTTTCCAGATCTTTGGAAACTGGCAAGAGTGGGACCAATCTTTAAGGCAGGTCAAAAATCAGAGTTATCAAATTACAGACCAATTTCTGCTGTTTCGATACTGTCAAGATTGCTGGAAAAGATAGCCCATGATCAACTCTTTTCCCATATGAAAGATTGTGGTCTTCTTTCAGACAACCAATTCGCCTTCCGTAAATTACATAACACGCAAACATCTATAATGAACATAACAGAGACTTGGTTCAGGAACATCAACGAGCAAAAAACGAATTTAAGCGTATTTTTAGATCTAAAAAAAGCCTTTGATACCGTCGACCATGTTGTTCTGTTGTCGAAGTTATCAGCCTATGGAGTCACCGATCTTGCACACGGTTGGTTCACTTCATACCTTGCTGGGAGAGAGCAGTATTGTTATGTAGAAGGTAAATCGTCAAACAAGCGTTTAGTACAGTGTGGAATACCACAGGGGTCGTGTTTGGGTCCCTTACTTTTCATCATTTATATGAATGATTTTGAAAAATGTTTGAAAAAATCTAAACCAAATATGTACGCGGATGACACGAGCATTTCTTATGCCTCCAATGAGATCAACGAGCTCGTTAATGAGATAAAGGGAGAACTTGATCTTGTTTCATCCTGGATGAGGCAAAACAAACTTAGCCTAAATGCTGAAAAAAGCGAATTTATGTTGATAGGGCATCCAAAACAACTGAACAAAGCCAAAGATTTCCCTGACCTGGAAGTAGAATATCAAAAATTATGCAGAGCTCAAAAAACAAAATATCTGGGTGTCATAATAGACGAAAGCATGAATTGGGAAGAACAACTCGAAACCGTAAAGCGAAAGATAAAAAACGGTTTAGGGGCGATGTTTAAACTCAAAAACATCCTCTCCCAGAAACAATTGGCAACTGTTTATCGAGCATTAATTGAAAGCCATCTGAGATATTGCAGTGTCATTTGGGGATGTCGGTCAAACACAAAACTGGAATCCCTACAGAGGCTGCAAAACAGGGCACGCAGACTAATTGAATGTGCAAGGCACAAAGATGGCTGGGTATGTGATTGGCTCGATGTACGCAATCTAGTAAAATATGACAGGCTAATTACTACATACAAAATAAACAATGGACTCTGCCCAGAGAACCTCAAAAATAAATTCACTCCTAGGTCGAATATTTCGAGATATAACACAAGAAAAATTGATGATTTCGAAATTCCTCGCCTTCGTCTTGAGTACTGCAAAAAGTCTTTTGGATACCAGGGAGCAAGTGCCTGGAACGAGATCCCGAAGCAAATACGAGACTCCGCCTCATTGAGCTCCTTCAAAGTAAGATTGAGAGAGTTCTTGAGGTAGAGCGACACAAACACAACCCCTTGGAAGAGCAGCTTTATTTTTTCTTGATACTATTAATATTTATATTTACTTTGTTATGCTGATAGGGTATTGTGTATAAATAAGAATAAATGAAATGAAACGTTCAGCGGGTTTTGCTGCGGAATTTTTCTTATTTCATTTTCATTTCATTTTAAAATATTTATACAGGTATAAGCTTCATTTATATGTTTTTCAAACTGAACTGTTTAAAATTAGAAAAAAAAATTAAAGGAAAAGAGACTAAGCTAAGAAGAAAAGAAATTCATACACCTAACTTACAATATAATAAGCTATAATACCTAATTTACAATAAAATACAATGGATATGAAAAAGAAACAGAAATTAAAGTTGTACCGCCTTCTATAGTCGTTCCTTGAAAGTTTTCAGGGAAGGTGCCAATTTTGCTTCTCTTTCTAAACTGTTCCAAAGTTTTACACCGCGATATGAAAAAGCCTTTTGGCCATTGGCAGTTTTTAATAACGGTAACCTAAGATCAGTTTCTGTTCAGCGCAAAGATCGTTCTCTATCATCTGAATACTTAGTAAATAGATTTTTCATGTAGACTTGGGCAAGCGAATTCAAAGACTCGTATGTTAGCGTGGCGGTTTCTTTTCTTATAAGATTACTGATAGTCGGCCAGCCAAGATTCTGAATTAGTGGAGCAGCAGAAGCATCGTATGAGCTATTTGTTACGATTCTTGCAGCTCCGTTTTGGATTTTTTGCAAGGCGTTAATCTTTGATTCACTACAGCAGCCCCAGACGGAGCAACAGTAACTCAACTGGGGCTCGACAATGCCTCTGTACATTTTGATAGATATTGCTTAAGATACCTTGATCAATTAAGACCGAGAAAAAGTTAGTTATTAAAAGTTAGTTAGAGAGAGTAATTACCCTGATACCGTTGATAAAAAAGAAGCCCGAGAAAATCATCCTAATGGTTGGAACAAATGATTTGGTGAACATGTCAGCTGCTGAAATGACGAAAAGCATCAAGTCCCTCTGTGATTGGATACTATCATCCATTCCGGACTGCAATATCATCATTTCTGAAATTGTAAGGCGTGAAGATAAAAAGTTCCTTAACGGAAAGATTAGTGAATTCAACCGTGCTTTGAAGACGATGAACTTGGACATTCTGCGCCAACAAAACATCACAAGTACTCATCTGGGTAAGAAAGGGCTACATCTTAATTTTGAAGGAAACAGAAAACTTGCCAAGAACATCATAGAAAAACTCCGAACAATCCTTATAGCAATGAGTCTTATTCATGTAATGACAGGGGGGGTCTGGACCCTAATTTCGTTTTAAATACAAGTTCCATTTCAAACTCAGATCCTGTCAACAATTCTAGTAGTGTCGATGAAAATGCCGTTCAAGGGGCTGTTATTTGCCCTTCAAGGCGAAGAAAAGGTCTGACCATGGCATCATTGAATGTAAATAGCCTCATCACGAAGATTGATGAAATACGGTTGCTTGTAAAAACGAAAAAATTGATATTTTGGCCATAAATGAAACCAAAATCAATCACAAAATTGATGACAGGCTTATCTCATTAGAAGGTTTTTCTCTCTGTAGATATGACAGGAGTAGGCAAGGAGGTGGTGTTGCTCTCTATGTCAGAAATACAGTCAGGTTTAAACCCCGGGAGGATCTTCCAAATAAATCGCTTGAATTGATTTGCATAGAGGTAGAACCCCCGAATTCAAATCCGTTCATTGTCATAGCTTGGTATAGACCACCCATTGAGCCTAATTCTTGCTTTGACAGCCTTCATGAAAACCTGAGCTTTCTTGATGGAGAGGGGAAAGAAATTATTATTCTAGGAGATACGAACTGTGATTTCTGTCATAGAGACACTACTCCGAGCCATATTGTGCAGTTACGTGAGCTGTACGACCTTTTTGATATAAAGCAGATAATAAAAGAGCCTACGAGGGTTACGCTAGACAGTTCCACTTTGATTGATCATATAGCTACTACAAACTGTAACAATATCACAGAGAGTGGAGTGCTTAAGATCAGTCTCAGTAGCCACTATCTTGTATATTGTGTCAGAAAGCTGCGTGGTGGTGTTAAACACCAGCACAAATATATTACATCTCGTCAGCTGAAGAATTTTAATCAGGAGGCTTTCCTCTCTGATCTCTCTGAGGTTGATTGGGAGACACTCGTAGCAGATGCTCAAGACATTGATGATGCAGTACGCAAGTGGATCCAAATATTTTCGCTTATTCTAGAAAAGCATGCGCCTACTTTAAGAAGACGCGTGTCTGATAAATATACGCCTTGGCTGAATGCTGACTATTTCAAGTTGGCTAAAACGAGAGATAAGTTAAAAACTCGAGCTGTAAAGACCAACTCAAAATTGTTGATGGAATCTTACAAGCAAATTCGTAACAGGTTAAATAACTTGAATACACAGCTTAAACGCGAGTATTTCTCTGAAAAAATCACGCAGTTTCAAGGTTACCTCAAGAAAACTTGGAAAACCATCAACCAAGTTATTAACAAAAAGTCGAACACTACGGTTGTGCCTAATCTTACTGTAGACGGGCAAACAATTAGGGGTAAAAAAGCAATTGCATCATCAATGAATGAGTACTTCTGCAGCATTGGGAATAAACTTAGTGAGAAAATTCCCAATAAAGCCAATCCACTCTTGTCTGGTGAATACCCGTTTGAAACTCCTCCATTAAGTTTCTCTTTTTCAGCCATCATGACAGATAAATTATCATCAACCTTGAATAAGATGAAGACATCACATGGTTCAGGTCACGATGGCATTGCGAGCTTTTATTTGAAGATTGCTTTGCCAGTTGTCGGCAGGTCCTTGTGTGATCTCTTCCATAAATCATTGTTTGCAGGAAAATTCCCGGAGGACTGGAAAATAGCGCGTATTGCACCCATCTTCAAGAGTGGCGCAAAGGATGACAGGTCTAACTATAGGCCAATATCAGTTCTTCCTTTCATATCTAGGCTATTTGAGAAATTAATTTTCAATCAGTTTTATGAATACCTGGATGCAAATAAATCACTATATGAGCATCAGTCTGGTTTTCGACTTTTACACTCGGTAGCCACAGCCCTTATGGCTAGCACCAATGATTGGTACCTGAATATAGACAAAGGAAAATACACTGGTCTAATCTTTATTGACTTGAAGAAGGCTTTCGACACGGTTGATCATGAAATCCTACTGAAAAAACTGAAAATGTATGGAGTGACTGGCCTGGAACATGACTGGTTCACATCATATTTGGATAACCGTAAACAATTCTGCAGGGTGGATGGCACTTCCTCTGATGTGAAGGGAATAAATTGTGGAGTTTCTCAAGGCTCTTGTCTTGGTCCACTCTTGTTCCTGATTTACATCAATGATTTGCCTTCTTCCTTGCAGAAATCTCATGTCAGCATGTATGCTGATGACACGGCCATTTCCCTCTCTTCAGAAAGTATTGATGACCTGCAAAATGACCTAAACTTAGATCTTTTGAAGCTACAGGATTGGCTGCATGCAAACAAACTTTCTCTGAATGTTGTGAAAACGCAATCACTTATTATAGGCTCTGGTCCAAACATTCGTAAGATCGAAAGCCAGCCTGATGCTCCACCATCTTTTTCTATAGGTGATCAGGACATTGAAATGATTACCAACACAAGATACTTAGGTGTTCAGATAGACAGTAAACTCAACTGGGACATTCATATCGATACCATCAAGACCAAGGCTAATCGAGCCCTTGGACTTATTAAGTATTCGAAGAAATATCTTCCATCTGACTTACTCAACAAAATGTATAGAGGGATTGTTGAGCCCCATTTGAGCTACTGTTGTTCCGTTTGGGGCTGCTGTAGTGAATCAAA
Source organism: Aurelia sp. 3 sensu Dawson et al. (2005) (assembly GCA_964020215.1). Taxonomy (NCBI): domain Eukaryota; kingdom Metazoa; phylum Cnidaria; class Scyphozoa; order Semaeostomeae; family Ulmaridae; genus Aurelia; species Aurelia sp. 3 sensu Dawson et al. (2005). The sequence goes on from OZ026572.1 coordinate 16,299,584, forward strand.
GCTTGACGTCTTGCAAAAAATCCAAAATAGAGCTGCCAGAATTATAACTGGCAGCCCATACGATGCGTCTGCTGCTCCGATAATTCAGAATCTTGGATGGTCAACTATCAGTAATCTTGTAAGAAAGGAGACAGCCACGCTAACTTACAAGTCTTTAAATTCGCTTGCACCAGACTACTTGAGAAAATTATTCGCAAAATGTTCGGATGACAGAGAACGGCTTCTGCGTTCATCAGAAACTGATCTTAAGATACCGCTGCTAAAAACGATCAATGGCCAAAAGGCCTTTTCTTATCGAGGTGCAAAACTGTGGAACAGTCTAGAAAGAGCTACTAAATTGGCCCCCTCCCTGAAAATCTTCAAAGATCATCTATAGTCGGGGACAACTCTTATTTCATCTTTACGTTCTCTTTTTATAGCCTTAGTTATATATAATATTGTAAATTAGGTTAGGTTAGTAAATTTCTTTTGTTATTAGTATTAGTGCTTATTTTTATCTTTCAAGACAGGTCAGGTTGAAAAACATATATATGTATGAACCTTTAACCTGTATAAATATTATAAAATGAAATGAAATGAAACCTTAAGGCCTTAAGGTACTTTAAGATAGATATTGCTTAAAATTTTTGTCGCTCGCTCAGCAGTTTCCTCTTTTGTTGCGAGAATATGTTTATGTGAATCCGTTCAGCGGGTTTTGCTGCGGAGTTTCTTAGGATATTGCTTAAAACTTCTGTCGCTCGTTCAGCAGTTTCGTCTTTTGCTGCTAGAGTTTGTTGATGTGAATCCGTTCAGCAGGTTTTGCTGCGGAGTTGCTTAGAATATTGCTTAAAACTCTTGCCGCTCGTTCAGCAGTTTCGTCTTTTGCTGCGAGAATTTGTTGATGTGAATCCGTTCAGCGGTTTTTGCGGCGGACTTTTCTTAGGATATTACATAAAACTTCTGTCGCTCGTTTAGCAGTTTCGTCTTTTGCTGCGAGGATTTGTTGACGTGAATCCGTTCAGCGATTTTTGCTGCGGAATTTTCTTAGGATATTGCATGAAACTTTTGTCGCTCGTTCAGCAGTTTCCAAGAATTGGTTGATGTAATCCGTTCAGCGGGTTTTGCTGCGGAGTTTCTTACGATACTGCTTAAACTTTTTTCGCTCGCTCAGCAGTTTCGTCTTTTGCCGGGAGAATTTGTTGATGAAATCCGTTCAGCGGTTATTTGCTGCGGAGTTTCTTAGGATATTGTTTAAATTTTCGTCGCTCGTTCAGCAGTTTCCTCTTTTGCTGCGACAATTTGTTGATGTAATCCGTTCAGCAGGTTTTTGCTGCGGACTTTCCTTAGGATATTACATAAAACTTTTGTCGCTCGTTTAGCAGTTTCGTCTTTTGCTGCGAGGATGTAATCCGTTCAGCAGGTTTACTTGCGGAGTTTCTTAGCATATTGCTTAAGCTGATGTCGCTCGTTCAGCAGTTTCCTCTTTTGCTGCGAGAATTTGTTGATGTAATCCATTCAGCGGTTATTTGCTGCGGAGTTTCTTAGGATATTGTTTAAATTTTTGTCGCTCGTTCAGCAGTTTCCTCTTTTGCTGCGAGAATTTGTTGATGTGAATCCGTTCAGCGGTTATTTGCTGCGGAATTCCTTAGGGTATTGCTTAAATTTTTAACGCTTTTCCAGCAGTTTCGTCTCTTGCTGCGAGAATATGTTTATGTGAATCTGTTCAGCGGTTATTTGCTGCGGAATTTTTTACGATATTGCTTAAATTTTTAACGCTTTTCCAGCAGTTTCGTCTTTTGCTGCGAGAACATGTTGATGTGAATTATTATTATTAACAATTTATTTTACGTTGGCAAGAAAAAATATATATATATATACATAGCTAATAAGCTAATTAAAGCCAACAAAATAATTTAAAACCTACTTTACAATGTCCAAAACAAGCCTACAAAAACCCTAAATCTTTGATAAAAACTTTGCACAATCTGCAGATGCAAGTATTTCCATCCCATGATTTTATTTTTCGTTTGAATTCAGCGAGTGTGTTGGAATCTTTAATTTCCCTCGGTAATGAGGACCACAAATGGCAACCTCTGTACTGAATATTCTCTATTCCGTGCGTTGTTGTCTTAACTTTTGGCAACCGCAAATGATTTTCACTTCGTAAACTGTATGGAATATTTCTCTCTGTGAAAATGTTTTTCATAAATGTTGGATTTAGATTGTTTTTCGTTTTGAATATTTCAATCATTAGCAGTTGCAGATTGTGCTGATGAATAGTTCCATATTTTTTCTTCAATTTTTCTAGCTCTGATTCACTATCTTTGCATACCAACCGCAATGCTCTTGCGTGAATGCGATTTAACTTCGAATTTGGTGCTCTGTCATGAAACATCCATACAAGTGGACAATAATTAAATTGCGACCTGATGAAAGAATTCATTAAAATTTCTGATTTGATGGGATCAATGTAATTTGACAAGCGAGCAAGCGCGTGAAGCTTTTGGTTGGCCTTTTTAGACAAATCTTCAACATGTTTTTTGAAACTTAATTTCTTATCAAAAGTCACACCTAATAATTTCTCGTAATCACTTTCATTAATCCTTGAATTTCCAATTGAGATTGTTGTTTCAGTACTTTCATCGCCAAATATCATCAGGTGGCATTTGTCATCATTTAATTTTAAAAAGTTGTCAGAAAACCATTTTACTAGCACAGAGCTGTCCTCTTCTAATTGTGTGACAATAGTATTAAGATCCGGATGGCATGCAAAGATTGTGGTATCATCAGCATAGTTACATATCTTTGTGCGATGAGAAAACCAGAATATGTCATTTACAAAGACATTAAACAATAAAGGCCCTAGGACCGACCCTTGGGGTACTCCAATCTTTATTTCTTTCCAGTCACTAAAAGAGCTGTTGATCTTTACTCTCTGTTGTCTATTTGATAGATAGCTTCTTATCAGCTGAAGGGCATCCATATTAAGTCCATAGGCACTCAATTTTGCTATTAAAAGACCATGGTTTACACAATCAAAAGCCTTTGAAAGATCCATGAACACTGCCCCTGCAAGTCCCTTATTATCAATGCTGCTCTTACAGTATTGCAAAAAGTTCAACAAGACATGCTGTGTGTTGTACCCTTGTCTAAACCCTCCTAATAGTGGTGAAAAAAAGCGTGCAGTAAATTCAGATAATTGCCTATGCATTAGTCGCTCAAATATTTTTGCGATTGTAGGAAGGAGACTTATTGGTCTGTAATTCTTTTTGCTCATATTATCATCCTTCTTGAAGAGTGAAGAAACATCGGCATTTTTCATATCATCTGGGAAGCTACTTTCCTCAACAAGTTTATTAAAAAGCTCGGTGAGAGGAAAACAGAACAAATCTGCGTTGGACTTTAATATTTTTGCAGGGATTGCTTCCTGTGGTGAACCCTTCTTAGGATCTAAATTTTGCAACTGTTCTAGCATTTCTTCGACTGTGATCTTCCTGAAGGAGAAGTTTATGGTGCTCTTGACGGACGACTTTATCCTAAGGACACTGGGATGTGACCGAAAAGTTTTACAAACGTTAAGCAGGGATCGTCCTCTTGATCATTCAAAGGCTCTTGCTCATGTTCACTGGCGATACGCCAGTGATAAGTTTCCGTTATATTAACAAAGTAGTTATTTAGAATTTCAGCAACTTTGCCCTCATCTGATTCAACAACACCATTTTCTAAAAGGGTGATACAAGAGCTACTTTGAATCTTATTTGAAAACAAGGGTTTTACAGTTTTCCAGAACCTCTTATTGTCACTGACAACTTTTGGATCAAGTTGAGCATAGTAAGACTTCTTATTCTGACGAAGAATTTTGACACACAGGTTTCTTTGCCTCTTATAAGCAGCCCAATTTTCATTTGTTCGAGTTTTATTGAAACTGTTCTTTAACCGTGTGTGCTTCATATTTGCCTTTCTAAGTTCTTTGGTCATAAAGGGTCCATCGTTAGCTCTAAGGTATTTTTTCTTAAGAGGTGCTTGCTTATCTAGTATGCTCTTAACAGTTGAATCGAAAGTTTTGAAATCTTGCTTCATTAAAGGTTTTGAGTTTAACTCTTCTCCAACCTTCTCTCTGAACGAATGGTTGTCAAATTTACTGTAATCTCGGTAAGTGATAATCCTAGGGCCTCTTTTATGGAAACTGCCTTTCAATGTAGTCACCACCATTGCATGAAAATCCGACAGTCCAGTTTCAACTGCTTTAATATTAGCTAGTTTTTTCTTGTCACTGGTAAGTATCAAATCAATGCAAGTCGGACTGTCGGATTTAAAGCAAGTTGGCACCTTGACGACATTTTCCAAGTTTAATTCCTGCATAAACTGATCTAATGAATCATCATCCTCACTAAGATTAAAGTCACCAATCATTAAGAAATTTTCATATTTAGTACAAAATTGTTCAAAATTTTTTCGCATTTCTTCCAGAAAAAAGTCTTTAGATTGAGAGGGAGGACGGTAGATGCCAATAAGCAGCCATTTGATCTTATGTAGATTTATTTCAACAGCTTTTGCCTCAACATCTTTTGCAGTTAAGTTTCTTAGTGAGACCTCTTTGGCAGGCACACCCTCTTTAATATAAATCAGTAATCCTCCCCCATGCCGATTTCTGTCAGCCCTGATAGGTGGCATATAGCCCTCAATATGGAACTGGCCAGGAGGAAAACTTGGATCTAACTTGGTTTCTGATATCACAAGAATATCGATGTTGTTCGAAATCAGTTCTTTCAATAAATCAAATTTGTTTCTGATTGAATTTGTATTCAGGTGCCCAATTATCAAATTGTTTTTGCAAGTAAGTCTCATTTTCTTTAATAATGATTTGGCATCTACATCCCCTCTCAGATCATCTCTACATATACTGTCATGTAAAATGTCATGCGAAATATTCACCTCATTATCAACACACGTTTCTTTTTGTTCCTTGCCTCTGCAATTGACGTGTCAATTACGCAATGCTGATATGATGTTAAACGCTAACTTCGCATCCCCAAAACGATTTAGGTGTAGTCCACTGCGATTCAAATGATGACTAACTTCAATGTTACAGTTGTCAATGAAGGGGAAATCAGCTTCTCCGCAGAACTCCTTTAAAACTTTGTCGACATTGGATATTCGTGCATTCATTTTTTCATCATCTCGCTTGATAATTCCGGAAACATAGACTGTATTTTCATCTGCTTTGAGAGTCTTTGCTAAACCAAAGATTGATTTCGCAATTTCGTTGTCATCTTCTTCATCTCGGAAGTCATTGGCCCCTGTGTGCAACACAAAGCATTTCGGTTTTCTTTTCACAGATGGTACGGCATGGAATGACATGTCATCCGTAGAAGCTCCTGGAAAATTTCTAACAATTACCTTGTCGTTGCTTTTCATCGATGTTTTCATTCTCCAGCCTTGTAGATTCTTAACCATAGAATCACCCAGAATGATTACATTATGGTTGGTCGTGATAGCTTCTGGCACTTCCTTTTCCTTTGATTCGACTGGCTTGTCATCCCGTTTGTTGTTGTTTATGTTCTTGTTAGCCTTGAGTTGCTTTTGTGCTTTGTTTTTTGACTTGTTTTTCTTTTTTCCATTCTTTGATGAATCCTTTTGACTTGCTTCCATTATATCTTCATAAACAATAGGAGACTTTTGTTCTTTTGTGTTGTTCTCATTGTTTGTACTACTTTTATTTGAAAGCTTTGTTGTAGTCTCATTCTTTGTAGCAAGGGGCGCATGGGTTGATTTTCCTGAGGGAATTCTGGCTTGGCTTGTTGACGTATCTTGCTTAGGCCTATCTAATAACTTAGTAATAATATCTCGTTGATAAGCCAATTGCCGTTCTAGGGAAAAAATGCGCTCATGTAAGCTCCGGACCAAAGCCTCGTTGAGCTGATCCATTTTTCCTTGCGGATCCATCCTATCTTTGCCGCTCCCATCAGTTTGGCCCTTCTCAAATTCAGCCCTCAAGGTTGAAATTTCCTTGAAAGTATGTTCTTTAAAATCTTGCAAGTCAACAGCTAATCTTTCAAAATCATCATCATCCTGTCTGCATGGTAATTCTGCAATTGGATCTGTCTGCATATCGGTATCCCTAAATTCCGCTTCGTCAGTTGATATCTTTTCTTTTCGTTTCCGATATGATATTTTGCCGTTCATGACTGAGGTGTAGATTCTCTGCTGTTGAGTTGCTTCATCGATGGCTGCCTTCGTGGTTGTAAGATCCCAGCCGTGTTTTGTCTTACACAAATCAGCGATATTTTCAAGATATCTTCCTTGTTTGCTGCTCCTTAGTTGCTCCGTTATCTCTACTATAATTTCAATGTTCTTTTCCATATTCTATCGAGCTTTTTATCGAATAAACTTATTAATTTGCGGAGACTGATTTTGCACGTCCGAAGTTCAGTATGTACAGCAAATTTTTGTTCAGCGGTTTGAATCTGTTCAGCGGTTATTTGCTGTGGAGTTTCCTAGGATATTGCATGAAATTTTGTCCGCTCGTTCAACAGTTTCGTTGTTTGCTGCGAGAGGTTGTTGATAGGAATCCTTACGGTGATTTTAGTTAAAAGAGCAAAGGACCTAGGACAGATCCCTGTGGTACTCCAATTTTTATTCTTTTTGCGGTACTTCTATGTGAACCAATTTTTACCCTTTGATGGCGGCAATCCAGATAGCTGTACATGAGGCTGAAATCAAATCCATACGCCTCCAGTTTTGCGATTAGGAGGTCATGAGGCAGACAGTCATAAGCCTTAGATAGATCCATTAGAGTTGTTCCTACTATACCTGATGCGTCAAGACATTCCCTCCATTTTTCTATCAACCTTACTAAAGCACGTCGAGCATGTCGCGTACTATACACCTCCCTGAAACCATACAAGATTTCGGAGAGTTTGTCTTGAAAGTATGGACATGTTTGGTCTTTTAGAAGTCTTTCATAGACTTTGGAGGCTGCAGGTAAACACTAATTTCTCTGATAATTCGAATCATCATTTCTGAACAGAAGGCTGAGATCAGCTTCCTTCAGTTCATTGGAAACTTGCAATCATAGACTGCAGAGTTGATAAAATCTGTCAGGTAGGGGCAAACTATTTCCCTCGTTGCCTTTAACATACCAGTTAGAATATTCCCACTGTTGGATTCATTCTTGTCAAGCAAATCTATCTGCTTCATGACCTCATTTGGGCTTACGTGAGAGAAACAAAAGGTGTTACCATTTAATGCAACATTTTGATTGATTTCTTAGAGGGGTGATCTTTTTACTTAGTTATCGCTCTCAAAACCATTTGTTCCACAGACATATGTTCTGGTACCTCCTTAAAAAGGGGATCAATATCCAGACTATCCGTAATATTGCAAAAATACTCATTAAAGCACTCAGCAACTTCCACATCATTTGAGAGGATTCTACCATCTTCAATCAATGTGATCTTCTCGCTCATGGGAATAGACAAGAAGGCGGGAACAGACATGGCATGGGAATGGGAATAGACAGGCATGGGAATAGACAAGAAGGCGAGAGAGGACTCATAAGCATCGAGGACTGTGTTCTCATGGAACGTAATAATCTCTTCCACTACGTAGATGAAAGCCGCGAACCATTCCTAAGGGAATTCGTTCGTTCCAGTCACGAAAACAATTGATGAATTCCAATCAAACATGACACTGAATCCTTTTTTCGCCGTCTTCGCCTGAAAGCCCATTTTAGCAACATTAATGATGACCAGGAAACCCAAGATTCTGGTGAAGAAGAAACTCCTAATGATCTTCAGGCAAAGAAAATAGCCAATCTTTTCCCTTCAAAATCAACATGGACCCCCAAAGCAGGAAAGTATGCAGCCCTGGACCTTTACATTGACAAATGCAGGTATGAAATTTCTAAACTTAATTTTAAATTAAAACAAACACGATCCAATCTCACATCTCAAGAATGAAATGCCTTAAAGCAGTTAATCGGGACGACATTGTCATCAAACCAGCAGATAAAGGGGGACGAGTAGTTGTTTGGAGTAAAGATCTGTATCTCCAGGAAGGTCAATCTCAACTACAAACCACTTCCTACCAGAAACTGGACAAGAATCCAACCAAATCCTTCAACAAAACCATCATAAATTTTGTCAAGGAAGAAATCAATAACGAAAATCTCCCTTTCAATGCCTCTGCACTATTTTTGCAACATCCTCGAACTTCTGTTTTCTACATGCTGCCCAAGATTCATAAGCCCAATAATCCTGGTCGCCCCATCGTGTCAGCCATTTCCTGCCCCACTTCTCAAATAGCAGCCTATCTTGACTCAATCTTTACGCCAATCGTCCAAGATCTTCCTAACTAAGTCAAGGATTCTTCCCACGCCCTTCGCATCTTTAAAGAATTCACATTCACAGGATCAAACAAGTATCTCTACACCATGGATGTTAAATCACTATACACATGCATTCCCCACAACGATGGTCTACGAGCATTAAAGTTCTTCCTGGACGACGAACAACAGTGGCATGGAGGACGACGAACAACAGTGGCATGGACGACGAACAACAGTGGCCTTTCACTAACAAATATCGAGGTTTTGATCAATCGTCCAACAACTTTTGGCCACGATTGATAAGTAAGACTGCATCTAGACACATACCTTAGAGTAACGTTATCTATCACATATCTGCCACTAAGTGCGACAAAAGCGAAAGTCTGAAACTGAATCATATGATGGAAAAACTTGAATCCGTAATACTCTGCTGCATTAGCAGTAACTGGTGCATGGAAAGGTACTTCCAGGGAGAAACTGTATAACGAGCTTGGATGGGAATCGCTCAATCTCAGACGTTGGAGCAGGCGTCTTATTCTATGTTTCAAAATTGTTAACAACCTAACACCGGAGTATACAAGGCAACTTATTACACCGCTTCCACAATCTAACTATCGCCTTCGTAGCCCAGCTATAATCGGGCAAATACGTGCAAGAACGACGAGCTTTGGTGCAAGCTTTTACTCAAACTGTCTTTCGGAATGGAATAAGCTCGACTCAGAGATAAGACAATTGCCAACTCTGGGCCAGTTTAAAAAGAAGCTTTTTTCACTCATTCTCCCCTACCCCAACCAGTCTGCAGCATTCACGACCCGAAAGGCTTGGCAATTCTAACACAACTTCGTGCAGGTCTAAGTAAGCTAAATCTTCACAAATTTAAGCACAACATTAAAGACACAGTAAATCCACTGTGCTCGATCAACGATGGAATTGAGGATACGGAACACTGTTTGCTACTCTGCCACAGCTACGATGTGCAAGGACAGGATCTTCTCGATGCCATTAATTCTATATTAGAACCTCAAGGCTTATCAAACCTTTCTAATGAAGTGCTTATCAAAATCCTTCTGTATGGTGATGAAAGTCGCCATTTAAGCCAAATACCATGGTCCTTGAGGCTACAATTAAGTATATATATATGCAACAGAACGCTTTGATTGAACCAATGCCATCTTTTAATTAACATACGTACAGTGTCCTCTCCGCATAGCGGATCCTCTGTTCAGTGAACTCTCGTTTTTATTCAAGGGCCCATTTTCTAGGGACATAAGCCCTTGCAAACTAATTCTCCGCCCTTGCAAATTAGTAGAAGCGAAGAAGAATGTGACGAGCGAATAAAGAATGCTCAGAAGCAAGAGGAGATAGAATCATAGAAAGGAAAATTGTTTGTTAAGTCCTTTCGGAACACGTGTGTCCAGTTTGAAAATAATTCTCTTCTCCAACGTCTTTCTCCTTCGTGAGTCTATGGGGGCATCTAATAGACCAAGAATGGACATGTCTTGAATGGAATGTCCCGTTAAATTGAAATGTTGGGAAACATTAATGTCACTTTGATCTTTTTTCTTTTCATCCTCGTGAAGCTTATGCTCGACGTTCCTTAAGTGTTCTCCAAATATTTCATTTAACTGTCGGCAAGTTTCTCCAATGTACAAAATTTCGCACTTTCTGCATTGTATTAGGCCCTTTGCTTTTTAATGTTTTCATCAATGAAATTTTCTATGCAATAGAGGCTTCTGAGATCCGTAACTTTGCTGATGACAATACAATTTATGAGTTATCTCATGATGTTGAATCAATGATTGCCAAATTAGAAATTGATCTTTATAATATACTAAAATGGTTTGATTCAAATTTTATGGTGGCAAATCCAACAAGATTTCAGGCAATGTTTCTAGGTCTTAAAAAGAACCAAAATTTGATTTTGGAAATTAATGGAGAAGCGATAGCCGCCTCCAAAGAGGTAAAACGTGTCACAATTGACTCAAAATTGAACTTTAAAAGCCACGTCAAAGCTCTGTGTGTGAAAACTAATCGAAAAGTGAGTGCATTTGCTAGGGTTGCTAGATATCTAGATCTCCAAAAAGCAAAATTATTGTACCAATCATTCGTTGCATCAACGTTCAAGTACTGCCCCTTGATATGGCTTTTCTGCGGAAAAACAGCGAATGAAAACATAGATAGAGTACACAAAAGAGCTCTCAGGGTCCTACTTGACGATCATGAATCCACATTTGAAGTTTTACTTGCAAAGAACAATGAAACAACTATCCACATCCAAAACCTTCGTGTGCTTATGATTGAGATATACAAAACACTCAATTGTACTAATCCGTCATTTGTGCAGGAGTGTTTTGTCAGAAAGGGCACCAAATATGACCTCAGGACGAAAGATTTATTGCAAATTCCTGCAGCGAAAAGCATTATGTTTGGCATTGATTCTATAACGTTTCGAGGCAGCCTCTTATGGAACAGCATACCTGATTTAATAAAGAGCGCTTCATCAGCTGCTACATTCAAAAGAAACATAAAAAATTGGAGTGGAGACAAATGCAAGTGCAAAATTTGTAGATAATGATTACAGATATTTTATTGTATTGTATTATAGGTTTCTTTTTGTGTAAAATTGTAAATGGTTGGTGTAAATTAGTTCACATTAGATTAATGTAGAACTAGAATTGTAACCAACTTAAAATAAATTGATTATTATTATTATTATTATTATTATTATTATTATTGTTATTATTATTATTATTATTATTATTATTATTATTATTATTATTATTGTTGTTATTATTATTATTATTATTATTATTATTGCATATACAAGGCATGCGGAAGAACAGGTGTATACTCATTACATAAGTCTCAATAGTATCGCTATTTTTTATTTCTTTTTCATTTTTTCGCTCACTTTGAGACTTATGACCAAACTCATCTAAAATAGGGACTAACCGCGGATTTTCCCGCGGAGCCAATCAGATTTAAGAACGAAATCACGTGAAAAAATCATCACAGAATCCTGCATTCTTATTGGATGAAAATGCGCCTTCGTAGTGTTTTTCCTGCCAGTGCGCATCTTCTCCCGTCCTGAGCCTTGTCCTTATTCAAATGGGTGCTGGGGGTTAAGTAGGTAATTTTGTTTTGCTTGGATGATTGACAGAAACGGCCTGCCAACCAAGAGATGCTTGAAGCTGTGGAGTCAAAGTACGATGTTTATCAGCGCTCGAATCCTGCCGTGGAAAAGATTGACCACAGTTTTGTGGTACTGGAATAAAGCATACGGGATGTTTGTTCATTTACAGTGGTAGACGTTGACACAAAGCTTGGAAACTTTGAGTTTAAGAAGCTCATGAATGACAACTTTTTCTGGTAGGTTCTGGTTTCTAAGGCATTTGCCAAGTAGGCCCACTTTTATGAAATTCAACTTGCAAAATGGGCAAACTCGTATCCTGTCTGTGGCTATACTAATCTTTTCTAAAGCGGAGTGCCAGTTTTTGGGAATTTTAATTTGTATTCATAAATGCCTAAATGCTGCTAAGATTCAAATTGTGAATGTGAACGGGGATTGTATATCTTTTTTTAATCAATTTGTAGGAGGGAGGAGAGATCGTGGACCAAGAATCCAGGCCAGGCCAGATTTGTATACCTTGGGATCATACTAGACTCTAAAGGCACCTTGGGATCATACTAGACTCTAACTTGTCCTTTACTAGCCACATAAAGTCGATTATCTCGAAATCAAGACAAGGGATGTTGAGATTCCTCTCAAAATACTTACCTCGACACACCCTAAACGAAATGTACAAACTGTATGTTCGGCCACACTTGGATTATGGTGACGTTATATATCACATCCCTCATAAAATGTGTGAATTTAGTCATAGTATTAAATTAACAAATCAAATGGAGAAACTTGAGGCTGTTCAATATTCTGCTGCATTAGCAGTAACTGGCGCTAGGAAGGGCACATCTCGTGAAAAAATATATGATGAGCTTGGCTGGGAGTCTCTCAACCTCCGTCGATGGAGTAGACGTCTTGTTCTCTTTTATAAGATTATCAACCATTTAACTCCGGATTACACAAGAATCCCTATACCTCAACGTCAGGCGTCAAACTACAGTCTTCGCAGGTGAGCTACAACGGGGCAAATACGTGCGAGAACTGAGAGATTCAAATCAACTTTCTACCCAAACTGCTTGTCGGGATGGGAAAAACTTGACCCTGAAATTCGAGAATCCCGCTCAGTGAATGTTTTCAAGAAACAACTAATAGGACTCATTCGTCCACCCGCTAAATCGGTATATGGCATTCACGATCCAAAACGTTTATCTATTTTAACGCAGCTACGCGTTGGACTCAGTAAGCTAAAATTTCCACAAATTCAAACATAACTTTAGGGATACAGTAAATCCCTTGTGCCTGATTAGTGATGGTATTGAGGATACGGCGCACTTTTTGCTGCTCTGCCTTGCTTATGATATACGCAGACGTGATCTTCTCGACAGCGTAAATGCAATATTGCGTCCTCACGGCCTATCAAACCCTTCAAACAAAGAATTGCAAATACTCCTTTATGGCCACGAAAAGTTGCCTTTTAATTCTAATACAAACATCCTTGAGGCAACGTTAAAATATATTCAGGCCTCGGAACGGTTCCAATAAGTTACTAAATCCAGCATGGGTGTTGGGTCTTTGGGGGGATAGCGCGGGTGCGTGCGGTCTTTCTGAGGATCTGATGCTTATGCTCTAATTCTCTCGTGTAAAATTTTTTTCTCTCTCTTTTGTGTAAAATTGTCTCTTCTTTGTGATTAGAGTAGTGTTGCCCATCATGCCTGGGTGACAACTTGGCAGATTAGCAAGGCACCTAGGTATACTTGCTTTCTCCTTTGAAACTTCTTGTGAGGATTTACTCAAAATTGTGACGGGCAGGATAGGCAACACCACTCTAATTAATTATTTTTGTAGCTTAATACCTTGTAACTTGTTGTAATATTTCTGTCTCCATGTTAAGTGTAAGTCTTAGGGTTGTTATGTATTTCCATGCTCCCTTAGCTTTTGTATTGTAATTGTCTGTCTTTGTAAATTTTATGAGAATATATTTTTAAAAAAATTCCTACACCTAACTCTGCAACTGAATTTTCATTTTCATTTTCATTTTAAATTTTTTATACACGGTGGCCCCATCAACCAAGAGTGGCTGCTTTTCAGGGGGCCGTGGAAAAAACCTAATTACAATGCTACTAAAATAAAAAAGAATATTTACAATGTTAAATTAGAATAAATGAAAAATTAAAATCTATTTACATTTCAGTCTACATTTAAAAGTAGACAGAGAGGGGGCTAGCTTGACCTCATGTTTTAATTCATTCCAAACCATTGCTCCACGGAACGAAAATGCTTTTTGGCCATTACTTGTTTTCATTCGTGGAGCAAGTAAGTCAGTCTCACGATTTCTCAAATTTACAATTTCCCGTGTCGAGTTTCTCGTGAATAAAGTAGAGAGGTAAGTGGGCGCGAGACCACTTATTGATTTGAAAACGATGGTAGTCGTCTCTTGTTTGATCATGTCGTGGACTGTCGGCCATTTGAGCTTTTTTATCAAGTTTGCTGCTGGTGCATCGTAGCTACTGTTGGTAACAATTCTCGCAGCACGATTTTGTAACTTTTGTAGCATCAAAAGGCGAGATTCTCCACAGCTACCCCACACAGAGCAACAGTAGCGAAAATGGGGCTCAACGATACCTCTATACATCTGACTCAGGGTATGCTTTGGAAGCAATTTCTTAGCATATTTTAGGAATCCCAAAGAGCGAGAAATCTTTGAACGTAAAGCCTTAGTATGCTCATCCCACACAAGATGTTTATCAAGTTGTACTCCCAAGTATTTCGCATTATCTACAACTTCAATATGCGAGTTGCCAATCGCGAAAGACGGGGTCGGTACTAATTTATCTGATATCTTCTTGATATTAGGCCTTGAGCCTATAACCATTGCTTGTGTTTTGATTACATTGAGAGACAGCTTATTACCTTCAAGCCACTGTTTCAAAGAGTCTAGATCACTGTTAAGGGTTTCATTAAGCTCGTCGATATTCTTAGAAGAATATGATATACTGGTATCATCGGCATACATCGTTATTTCACTGTTTTTAAGAGCAAATGGCAGATCATTTATGTATATGAGGAATAAAAGGGGCCCAAGGCAAGAGCCTTGAGGAACTCCACATTTTATTTCTTCCATATTTGAGGCTACCCCATTCACTCTACAAAGCTGCCGCCTGTTTTTCAGGTATGAGGAAAACCAGGTATGTTCAAGGCCAATCACTTCATACTTTTCTAACTTTTGGAGTAGAATATCGTGATCTACAGTATCGAATGCCTTTTTCAAGTCAATAAATACTGTAGCAGTGAATCTACCTTTGTCCATATTAACATACCAATCATTTGTAGACTTCAGCAGACAAGTGACAGCGGAGTGTAAGGACCTAAACCCAGACTGTTTATGGTATATGAGCTTGTTTTTATCTAGATACTCATAAAGCTGATTAAAAACCAACTTTTCAAATACCCTAGACAAGAAAGGAAGCACTGAAATCGGCCTATAATTTGATCGATCATCAGATTGACCACTTTTAAAGATGGGGGCAACTCTAGCAATTTTCCAACAATCTGGGAATACACCAGTTGCTATAGAAAGATTGAAAATGTTGCAAAGTGATTCACCGATGACAGGGAGCGCAATTTTCAAGAAATGATTGGCAATACCATCAGTGCCAAAACCCAAGGACTTTTTGAATTTTCCAAAGACCTTCTCTACCTGAGCAATATTTACAGCTTGAAATTCAAACCGCAAATTATGCTCGTTAACAGAGAACCTACTTTCAAGAAGGGGGTTTTCTGTCTGTGGCAGTTTGTCACTGAGGTTTTTGCCAATATTGCAGAAAAAATCATTCATCGATTCTGCAATAGCTTTATTGTCGCAAACCTGCTTTCCATCAACATCCAGAGATGCTATTTGCGTGGTTTTTGATTTTTTGTTCAAAACAAGATTAATGGTCTTCCATGTGTTTTTAAGGTCTCCATTATGCGAAGCAATCTTATTTGAAAAATACTCACGCTTGGACTCTGTGTTAAGTTTGTTAACTTTGTTGCGCATTTGCCGATGTGCTTGCATCAATATTTCAGAGTTTGAGCGAACCGCTTGTTTTTTCAGCTTATCTCTAGCAGCAGACATAAGCTTAAGATCCTTCGTGAGCCAAGGACAGAACTTTTCTGAGACACGTCTTTCGCGAAGTGGCGCATGTTTCTCAAGAATGAGTGAGAACGAAGAGGTCCACTGTTCAACGATAAGGTTAACATCATCGTTGTTATTGACAATGCCATTCCAGTCAATTGAAAGCAGATCGTTTATAAAGTCAGCAGAGTTGAAATTTTTGAGTTGCCTCGTAGAAATGTTTTTATGCTGCCTTCTAGAAGCTCCACGAAATTTTCTAACACAGTACACCATATAGTGATCACTGATGCTTGCTTCATGCACCCCAGACGTGACTACATTTGATTTATTTGTAGTCGCAATATGGTCTATGAGGGTGTTGGATGTTAAAGTTTCCCTGGTACCTCTGTCAATTAGCTGCTGAAATCCAAAAAGATCATAAACTTCTAACAATCTAGACGAGTGTGTAGGAAGGTTAGCACAGGCTCCAGCACAATCCCCTTTCCTCAAATTAGGCAAGATATCGCAATTTGTATCTCCCAAAAGAATGATTTCTTTGTTCTCATTGTCTAAAAATTCTAAGTTTTTTTCAATTTCATCAAAAGTATCGGGAGATGCATCAGGGGGGGCGATACCAGGCCAAAATGAAGAAAGGGGCGGCTCGCACTGGCTTGATTTCCACACATATGGTCTCCAAAGATGATACGGGGAGATCATTACGGAGTTTACGTTTATCATAAATAGAGTCCCTTATGTAAATAGCTACCCCACCACCATGGCGGTTGCGATCACGTCTTCTAATGGTATAACCCTCAATACTGACAAGATCATCGTGAATATTTTCATCAAGTTTTGTTTCATTGATTGCCAAAATGTGTATCCCAAGATCCTTTACGAGGGTACGGATCTCGTCCTGAAAAGAGTATTGCAGGATTTTATTTGAGTTGGGCAATCTAGGAACCTCTCATTCTATGACAGCACCCAGACTCGTGGCATTCCCTGCATTGAGGATAATGCACTAGTCATTTGATTCTACTTGGAAATCCAGATCTGACCCAAATTGCAAATAGGATCATGATGGAAGCAGAAATCGCGGAAATCGCGGAAATCGCGGAAAATATAATCTTCACTCAAGACGAGATAAAAAGGGGTTAATAGGCAAAGACGTCTTCTATTTTTCGGAATAAAGGATGAACAAGGCAAACGGCTATTACACAAAGAATTTCCGCGTTTTCTTTTCCGCGTTTTCGAGTAGAGACCAAAGAAAACTCGAAAACGCGGAAAGAAAAACGCGGAAATCAAAGTTTTCATTTGCTTGCACAGTAGATGGCTCAGCGACACTTCCCGATTCTTCTCTAAACGAAATTAGGGCCACTTTCATTTCATTTTTCATTTTATCATATTTAAACACAAAAACCCTATCAGCTAAAAAGAGCAAAAAAGCTATACAAATATCTATTTACAAATATATAAAATCTTACAAATTTGCTGGTCTTCCAAGGGATCGTGCTTCGGGAAGGATGCTAGCTTTTCAGGAATTCCTTCAGTTTCCTTTTGAAAATAGTGATCGTGGAACTCATTCTGATTTCTAATGGGATTTCATTCCACGTCTTTGCACCAGAGTAGAAAAAACTGCTTTTCGAGAATTCTAGGCTCTGCCTTGGAGTGTCAAGATCTAACTGATTTCTTGTTAGATAGTTAGATATTTGAGATCTGGTAACAAGTCTCCCTCTTAAGTTGTCCGGGCAGAGACCATTCATTATTTTATAGATCATCACGGCCCTGTCAAATATTATCAAGTTTGAGACTGAAAGCCAATTGCAACTCCACCCATCCTTTAATCTAGAACTTTCTATCATTGTTCGTGCTCTAGTTTGCAGACGTGCAGGGACGAAAGGGAATTTTTAATTTTACCTTTGAGGTTCTTATATTGCTCATTCCATGTAAGGTTTTCGTCCACTGTAACTCCAAGGTATGTAACTCCAAGGTATGCAAGGTATGTAACTCCAAGGTATGTAGCCTAAATTCCTTCTGTCTAAAAGTTTAACACAGTTACGAGAAACACCTCTTTCCAAGTTAAATTGAGTTCATAGAACCAGATGCTATCAAATGCTACCATATGCGACAGAGTGTTATAAGGAAATCAAAAACGTTTTGGAGCATAAAATTTCCGCGTTTTCTTTTCCGCGGTTTCAAGTAGAGACCAATGAAAACTCGAAAACGCAGAAAGAATGACGCGGAAATTCTTTGTCTCGGTCTCAAAGGTTCCAAAATCGCTCGCCTGGATAATCAACAATGTTTCAAAATGTTTTTGATTTCCTTATAACACTCTGTCGCATATGGTAGCATCTGGTTACATGAATTCAATTTTACTTGGAAAGTGGCGTTTCTTTTAACAGTCTTAACCTTTAGGACGAAGGGAATAGGTCCTAATTTCATTCACTTATGGCCTGTTTATATGAGGCGGGCTGGCCCGTTAGCGAGCTGCCTCGCCAACAAGCCAGCCCGGCTTTATATGAGAGATTCGATAGTGAGCCAGCACCGAGCCAGCCCGGCTATTAGTAGCCACGTGCCGTCATTCCTTTGTGTAAAATTGAAAGAACAACGAAATATTTTGTGACTCATGGCGCCAAATGTGATACTGCGCGTGCGTCGCAGGCGGGCTGGCCCGTTTCTTCTGTTATATGAGAAAAGTCAGCCCGGTAGTCGATAACCGGGATCTCGGCAAGATTGGCAAGCCCGGCATACATATAAACGTAAAATGATGTTTACAAAGTTGTGACCAGGTAAGCAGGATCTCACCTGAAGGTGAGCCAGCTCGCTAACGGGCCAGCCCGCCTCATATCAACAGGCCCTTACAGACGAATCAGGAAGAGTCGCGGAGACTTCCCGCTTTATTTCAGAACATTGTGCAAACAAATGAAAGCTTTGATTTCCGCGTTTTCCTTTCCGCGTTTTCGAGTTTTCATTGGTCTCTACTCGAACTATTAAAGATCAAGAAATACAAATCGATGGATATCAAATTTTTAGAAACGACAGGAACATAGATGGGGGAGGGGTAGCTTTTTATGTAAAGGACAGCTTGCCAGACGTAAGAGTAAAGTTAAAATGCGATGAGCTTGAGCTTCTTTGTTTAGAAATAACCCCGCGCAATGCAAAAAGCATGTTTCTATTGAGCTGGTATAGACCACCGACATCAGACACAGATAAAACGGCCTTTAATAGTCTTAGGGAAATTTTAAGGCAGCTTGAAAGGGAGGATAAGGAAATTATTTTGTGCGGAGATACCAACTGTGACCTTAAGGATCCCAAAAATAAAAATACTAAGCTGTTAAAACAACTTTACAATGAGTATCAACTTGAGCAACTTATAAAAGATTACACAAGGGTTGCTGTAAGAGCTACTAAAGAGAATGAACACCATACCAGTAAGACGCTTATTGACCATTTCTCGACAAACAAACCAAAGTATATTCTTAGTTCTGGGGTTTTAAAATCGGGCATGGTAGATCATTATATGATATATGCCATACGGAAAGTGAACGCGTGGAGGATTAGGTCTAAAAAACCAAAAATTCTTGAAACACGAAGTTTAAGAAATTATGATAAAATGAAATTCATAAACGACTTAAAAGAAGTGAATTGGGAGGTAGCACTATCTCCGTTCTCTGAATCACCAAATCTAATGGTTGATAAATTCCACGAGATTTTTGATGGTCAATTAAACACACACGCACCAATTAGGAAAAAAAAGGTCAGAAATCAACCTGCACCGTGGATTACACCAGAAATAAAAAGACTTATGGAAGAGAGAGACAGGGCGAAAAAAAACTCAATAAAAAACCCCAAACTTCTCAATTCATATAAATCTTTGAGAAGCAAGGTGACTAACAGTATTAGATTTTCTAGAAGGTTGCACTATCAATCTTTGATCAATGAGAACAAGAACAATCCAAAAAACATGTGGAAAACCATAAATAAAGTGCTAGATAAGGGCCTTAACTCAACGACGATCATGCAAGTTAAGGATGGCAACAAAACAGTTTCGGATTCTAAACAAATTGCAAATGCCCTAAATAGCCATTTCGTTAATGTTGGTCCGAGACTTGCTAGTAGAATAGACAATAAACCAGGCGATGACCCTCTTTATCATCTTGATACTTGCATAGAAGAAACAATCTTTCAATTCAAACAAGTAAATGAAAACACAGTTATGAAATACATTCAAAATCTAAAACAAGGAAAATCTGCTGGTCCTGACAATATACCAACAGTAATTTTGAAAGATGCTGCTGACTGTATATGTAAACCATTAACGATGATCTTTAACAGCTCTTTCAGGCTAGGGACTTTCCCAGACCGTTGGAAAATAGCACGAATAACCCCAATTTATAAATCTGGCGCCAAAGATGATACGAATAACTATAGGCCAATTTCAATCTTGTCAGTGTTATCTAAGCTATACGAAAAAATTGCACATGACCAACTTATTGACTTCCTCCAGTCTAACAAAAAACTAACGAAGAATCAGTTCGCTTTCCGTAAGCTTCACTCTACAATTACCTCGCTGATTGGTGTCTCAGATCATTGGTACTCAAATATCGATAACAAAAAAGCTAACTTCGCTCTTTTTCTTGACTTAAAAAAGGCATTTGATACCGTGGATCATGAGATTCTGATCAGTAAATTAGCCAAATACGGGGTAAAAGGTAGAGAGAACAACTGGCTTAAATCATACTTAACTAATAGAAGCCAGTATTGTTCTATTGATGGTCAAGTATCTGATATTATGGAAATAGAGAGTGGAATTCCCCAAGGGTCATGCTTGGGACCGCTGCTCTTCATCATTTACTTGAATGATTTTGAGCACTGTCTCGAACACTCAAGAGCCAACATGTATGCGGATGATACTGAGATAACAATATCCTCAAACAACCAAGCAGAGCTTATAGAGACAGCACAAGCTGAGCTACTAAATATCGCGGAATGGATGAGGATTAAAAAACTCAGTCTCAATCCCACCAAAACAGAATACATGATAATAGACCATCCTCGTAGAAGAAAAAAAGGAGAATCATTACCGCAATTATTTATAAACCGAGAAATAATTAAACAGGTTCACAAAACAAAATATCTCGGGGTAATAGTTGACGATACTTTAGGTTGGGAAGAACAGTATGAATCAGTGAAGAAAAAGGTTGCTGGGGGCCTGATGGCAATGAAAAAACTTAAGGACATCCTCCCACAATCAATGCTTTTTCAAGTGTACAAAGCCCTTGTTGAGAGTCATTTTCGTTATGCTGACGTAGTGTGGGGGAGCTTATCGAACACTAAAATAACAGCCCTTCAGAGACTGCAAAATCGTGCATTTGAAATTATTCAAGCTTCAAAGATAAAGGACTCTTGGATTAGACCAACATTTCGCATCGATCAGATATTGCAATTTGATCGGTCGGTTCAGATGTTTAAGATAATTAACAAGATATGTCCTGAGAGTCTGCACGGTAAATTTGCTGAAAGATCCTCGACAAGCAAGTATAATACGAGAAATAAGACTGATCTCCAAATTCCAAGACTAAATTTAGACTACAGTAGAAAGAGTTTTCACTACACCGGTCTAAAAACATGGAACGCTATCCCAACACAATTAAGAGAGTCTAATACACTCACCCAGTTTAAAAATGGGCTAAAGAATCATTTTCTAAGCTGAAAAAAACAACAAATTATATATATATATGTGTATGGGTGTACATATATATTTTATATGTGTATGTATATGTGTGCAGGTTATTTCATTTTCATTTTATATTCATTTTCATTTTATATTCTTTATACACGGTAACCCCGTCGGCAAAGGCCGCTTTTCAGGGGGCCGTGGCAAAAACTTAAAATCTAAAATTTACAAGCAAAATATATTAACAAACGAAAACTAAATAATCTAATTACAAATTTAAAGTAAAATTAAAATCAATATTTACATAATCATCATATCGTGAGTGGCAGGACACAATCAGACCGGACCAGAGCAAACCGGACCCCATGCCCACCCTGAAATAAGACACAATTTACAGAACCTCATGGCAGGCAAAGAATCCGACTGACCCCAGTCCAATCCAACCGCATCCCGCCACCCACGATCAAATTAAAGACGATGTTTAAAAGCATATAAAGAGGGTGCTTGCTTAACCTCAGGTTCAAGGCTGTTCCACAAATGTACACCACGATATGAGAATGATTTTTGCCCATTACTGGTTATATTTATATATATATATTTACGCACGAATCCATGGAAGAACAGTACTGGCTTTTAATATAGGTTTATTAGGTTTGTTAGAAATATCTATTACTTTCATCTGGAAATAAGTAATTTTAAAGTTTACTGAGTGGATGTCGTGGATAAATAAAAAATAAATGAATGACAGCGCGGAAAAGAAACGCGGAAATTTTATGCTCGAAAATGTTTTTGATTTCCTTGTATAACTCTGTCGCATATGGTAGCATATGGTAGCATCTGGTTCTATGAACTCAATTTAACTTGGAAAGAGGCGTTTCTCGTAACTGCGTTGAACTTTTGGACAAAGGGAATTTAGGCCCTAATTTCATTCATTTAGAGAAGAATCTGGAAGTGTCGCAGAGCCTTCTCGCTTCATTTAGGAACATTGTGCAAGGAAATGAAAAATTTGATTTCCCCGTTTTTCTTTCCGCGTTTTCGAGTTTTCATTGGTCTCTACTCGAAAGCGCGGAAAAGAAAGCGCGGAAATTTTATACTCCAAAATGTCTTTGATTTCCTTGTATAACTCTGTCGCATATAGTAGCATATGGTAGCATCTGGTTCTATGAACTCAATTTAACTTGGAAAGAGGCGTTTCTCGTAACTGTGTTGAACTTTTGGACAAAGGGAATTTAGGCCCTAATTTCATTCATTTAGAGAAGAATCGGGAAGTGTCGCAGAGCCTTCTCGCTTTATTTAGGAACATTGTGCAAGCAAATGAAAAATTTGATTTCCGCGTTTTTCTTTCCGCGTTTTCGAGTTTTCATTGGTCTCTACTCGAAAACGCGGAAAAGAAAACGCGGAAATTCTTTGTGTAAAAGTCGTTTGCCTGGTTCATCCTTTATTCCGAAAAATAGAAGACGTCTTTGCCTATTAACCCCATTTTATCTCATTTTGAGTGAAGATTATGTTTTCCGCGATTTCCGCGATTTCCGCGATTTCTGCGTTTTCGACCTGGCCTTACATCAAGGCAACGAAGAGATTCAAGTGAAGCACATTCCAAACATAACAAAGCAGCACCCCCCCCCCCATATTTCTTTTTGTAGTAGTAGTTGGTTAATTCTGTCTCTCATTTGATGTTAGGTGATTAAAACTTAACAAATTAGTTAATATTGATTTTTCTTAGAAAGTTGTAAATTTTGAATTGTTAGTGTCTGTCATGGTGGGAACTCTGATTAGTGTCTATTGCCACCATGACAGGGAAAGTAGCTCTAACTTTTTGTGTTTATTTTAATTGATTATAAAAAAACTAGTGAATTGAAACCGGCCCCAGCACCCCCCCCCTTGGGCATTGTTACTTCCCCACCCTTTCTCTCAGAAGCACATGGCCTGTGAAATCCCCCCCCCTCAGTTCCCGGGTACTGCAGAACTCTCATTTTATAAAAGGAGCAAGCAAAAAGTTTGATATTTTCGTTCTATGAAAACCACTCACCCAGTAGCTGCAACGGAAGTCATCCCATTCATGACAGCTATATTGATGAATTAGAGGGTGAAGAAAGTTTTTGAAAACACTTAATTACTTTAGATTAGAATGCATCTCCTGATTCCACATTCAGATCACATACAATTATTTGCAATTTTTGAATCAATCAAAGTATGAAATGCAATCACATGATTCAGTAGCATTACTTATCTTCTAGCATATTTTAGAAAAATCCTTACCCAACAAATACCCCGCTGTTTTCTCATCGGTTTTAAGAGTATCTTGAGGACCATCTTTGGGCAAGGGGGGGAGGAGCACCCATAAACATGTGGCCATGCCATTCGTTCAGCCATTGGTCTATAATACACTGGATTTCAATTAATCTCATCACATATTTGGCAAAAATTGATCTTCAATGCCAATTGGCAAGGACTGTGAGTATCTAGAATGCCTGTGCACTGTTTTTCACATGTGACTTAGCGTCCACTGTTTTCCGCATGTGACTTGCTGCAACAAAAATTAAAGCCACATCTGAATATCCCATAAAATGTAATTATGAGAACATGATGAGAAAAATAAGAAATAGTTTGACGTCGAATGAAGCTGAAGCATTGTACAGAACAATGGTATTACCAATTTTTACATATTGCGGTACTTTGTCACTGGGATTACCTGATTCTAGACTAAAAAGGATCAGAAGGATCGAGAATAGAGGAAAGAGCGTAATTGCATCAACACTTGCAAAAAATATGGAAATACGAATTCCATCAGTATCAAGCCTGATTAAACAGAGAGCATGTACTATAGTATTCGATTGTCTAAACAATAACATTTGTGAGCTATTTGAAAAGTATTTTGAAAAAACGGAGCATAAGTATGCAACACGAAACAACCTGAATTCAGTGAAGTTACCGAAAGTGAAGATTGAGACTGGACGCAAGGGTTTCTACTTTCTTGCTGCTAAGGCATTTAATGCACTACCCCCCGAAGTTAGGAGCATGAAATATAGAACTGTATTTAGGAAAGCATTAGAAGAGCATTGTAAATAGGCAAAAATAGTTTTTAATCATTTTTACTGTAAGATTTTACTTTTCATTTGACTTTAGGAACAGGACTCTAGTGATAACAGTGTATTTTTGCACTGATAGATTATCCTGTATAAAAATTCGATATTATTATTATGTTAACACCCCTGCACCTCTGAGACAACACAGCATTAAAGATGCGTTATTCCACAGTATATTCCCCATTAATTTCCCAGCATGTGCTAAGGGGTGAGGGCCAGGATTTCAATTGTCTAGTGCACAAAGATGTATCACTAGCTGCTGGCTGATGAGTATTGAGTACTCTGGGTATCAGAGCCTCAAAATTATAATGAAGGGAGAACTGGGAAGAGGAAAAGCTAACTTTTTGGGTTTTTTATATTTTTGGTTCTGGTACCCAGGGTAGTTGATGAGTTGCACATACCATCACCTGCAATTTCACTTACAAACTGTCATGCCAAAGAGAAAGCCAACCAATATTTGAACGCTTTGGATCAGTTTCACAGCTGTTCAGGACTTGATAATTATATTACTAAAAAATGTGTTTCCATGATTTTATCAGCAATTGAAACATTGTCTTATCTTTTTGACTTACAAGCTATCACATTTTATTAATATTTGGCTATATGCTACATAGACTGGAGTCACCCAAAGAAAAGCTGCTAAGTGCAGTGACTCAATTTTGCTTGCTGTTTCTGTGAATATCAATTTGTTAGTGTGCAATTCTAGCAACAATAAATGATTGTGCTAATGGTGACCTCAGAGAATTTTTTTTGCAATGACCCTCAGCACCTGAACATATGAAAAGAGTGATTGATCTCTTTCAGTGGCACCGCCACAGGAGGGTTGGGGGGACTGGTCCAGGTTAGATACTTTTAGATTGAAAAATTGTGTCGAATACCCCCCACTTCTTTTGGATTTTTCAGAGCTGGCGCCACTACTGATCTCTTTGATGGATTTTTTGGGTCTCAGATAGACTGACGACGTGATTCCTTGTATTCGTTCAACATTTATAATCTGATGTTTTAATTTCACTCATACAAAGGACTCACGACCAAACAGATTCTAAACAGGGACTAAAATCTTACGAAAAATCAGAAGAAACTTAGAACATCTTCCATCCTACGAACGTCGAAAGAAAAGTCGAACGTCTCTTCGAACGTCATTTCGAGCGTCGCTTCGCTTCGAGAAATCGAACTTTGAACTAATGAGCCAATCAAACGCTACAAATAGGCACGTGGGTTGACCATATTAAGAAAGTAGCGATCTGATTGGTCGCGCCGTGAACGCGGCGGACTTGGCCTAATTAGTCCCTATTCTGAAGCGTAAGGACATAAGTCCCTCAACTGAAGCGATGACAACAACAACAACGAGCGTAAGTTAGAGGGGCTTATGTAATGTAGTCTAGGTCTCAGATTCGTCGTTACTAAAAGACGGAACACCCCGGAACAACCCAAGAACAACCTGAACAACCCAATAACAAGCCAGGAACAGGCGGAACAACCCAAGAACAACGTAAGAACAGGCGGAACAACCCAAGAACATACCAGAAAAAGCCCTTATTCTGAATTTCTAAAAGGGTTGACTGATTTTTTTGGGGAAATTCTCTTGAAGGCCCACATAAAGTGATATACCGTTTCATTCCAGCATCTCTTCACCAAGTTTCCATAACTTTCATCATCAATTTCAGTGGAATACAATACACTATGTTTAGACTGCCCAGACCCCAAACCTAAATCTCTGTCGTTGATGTGGTGGGTTGTAGGGGGTCACCTGAAATTGCCAAAATATCTAAGAAAAACCGTAAAACCGCCTCAAAATTAAGCGAAAACCGTCACAACATGCTTCCACGCTTTCCTTGTACTGCCTCTGTTCTGTATTGCAGACAACTGCTTCATTATCATTTTCATGACACAAAAAAGGGAAAGCTAATCCAATGCCCCATTATACCGTACTTTACCATACTTTGATTAAAGTATACCGTCCTGGACGATTTATACCATACCAATTTATGCTATACTGGAAAGTTATCATTATCATCATTCCATAATAAATCATTACGAAGTGGACAATTTTTCATTACTTTTATCTTCAATTTTGTGATAATTTGACTTCTCAAATCATATTTTTTGAATAAATTTTTTGGAAACCGTCGAGAAGAGAGGAACTGTAAAACTGTCATTTTTACAGCCAGAAAACCGTTAAACTGGCCCAAAACAGCTAGAAACTGCAAACCGTCCTGGTTTTTACTAATTTGAGCTCAAAGGAGAAGGAGAAATTCTCATGTAAGTGATCTCATAGCTATACTCGAGAGATTCTACGGTTTTCCATTGAGTGATTAAAGCAAAGTTAGCTTTTCTTGCACTGGAATCTCCAACGAATTCGTTGCGATGCTCACAAGGTTTCTTGTAGCAATGCTTTACTTATCTTGTTATCTCACCCCCATCTTCCTGAGGTGTGAGAAGCACGTAGTAAAGAAAGCGCGCGATACATCTTTTTATTGTGAGGCTCTCAACAACAATAACAACAATGACAACAACAACAACAACAACAACAACAACAACAACAACAACAACAACGCTTGGCCTCGCCGACCCTTGGGCATATCACTCTCTAAAAATCCCGTAAACCTTTCGTAATTTGTTTGTTTTCAAGAAATATCCATGAAAAATCCCTGTAAATCACATTATTTTCAAAATCATTTTTGTGCTTTTTTTGGACGAGTGATACACTCGGCCCACACTCGCTGACAGAAAAGTTTGGAGGTTCGTCCTCGTGGGCGTGGACAAGGCCAGAGAAAGGAAGAATAAAGTAAGCCCTGCCTCTGAAGGTCATTTATTTTAATAGTTATCCTACCCAAGCAGCTGTTCTTGGGTTGTTCCTCCTGTTCTTACGTTGTTTTTGGCTTGTTCTTGGGTTGTTCCGCCTGTTCCTGGCTTGTTCTTGGGTTGTTCAAGTTGTTCTTGGGTTGTTCTGGGGTGTTCCGTCTTTTAGTAACGACGGTCTCAGATTGCAAAGGTTTATTGTAATGATTCCTTGATGCCATCTTTGATGCAGTTGTCAACAAAATGCTTCCCTCACAAATGTTGGAAACAGAGCCTTGATACTGCATTGAAAGTGAGCAAGATTTTATATCTTTGCTTACACAGCTTGATAAAGCATATTTTCATTGGGATGTCAGGCAGAACATTTTCAGGATATGCTTTTAGCAAAGCTTTCCAAGCTTAACTTTATGGGCAAGCACGACAGATTCAATGTACAAAGCTGTCACTTTTTGAAAGAAATGTATTTTCATTCTTTTTTCCATTGGTTGAATCTGTTCATCAATTTGGTACTGGGCAAAAGTTTTGATCAAGAGGATACTGGTTAAAAAGTTTTAGCAAATTGCATGAAATAATAGCAATGCAGTTGGACGAAATTTTAAGTAATGGAGAAACACCAGAATGGATGACAAAGGGACGCATATGCTTGATTCAAAAAGATGAGAGTAAGGGAAACGATGTCTCAAATTTCAGACCAATCACGTGCCTTCCCTTAATGTGGAAGCTGCTAACGGGGATATTGGCTGAAGAAGTTTATACACACTTGGAAAGAAAGAATCTATTTCCTGATGAGCAGAAGGGGTGTAGGCGTAATAGCAGAGGTACAAAAGACCAGTTGATGATAGATAAGATGGTACTGAAAAATTGTAAGAAGCGACTCACCAATCTATGCCTTGCTTGGATCGATTACAAGAAGGCGTACGATATGGTGCCGCATTCGTGGATTTGTCAGTGTTTGCAGATTTTCAAGATATCAGACAACATCAGGAATCTAATAGAAAGGTCAATGACTAAATGGAAAGTAGAACTGACATCAGCTGGAGAAAGGTTGGGAGAAGTGAAGATAAAGCGAGGTATCTTCCAAGGTGATAGTCTGTCACCGATTTTGTTCGTTGTTGCTTTGATACCAATGTCAATTGTCCTAAATAGCATGCCAATTGGATACAACCTAGGAAAAGACAGGGGTAACTTGAATCATCTTTTGTTTATGGATGACTTGAAGCTATATAGTCGTAAAGTGGAAGAGCTGGATACCCTTGTGCAAACAGTTAGGCTAATCTCCGAAGACATCGGCATGGAGTTTGGCATTTCGAAATGTGCAATGATTGAGATGAAACGAGGGAAGATGTAAAGAATGACGGAATCGAATTACCGGACGGCGAAAGAATACGGTCATTAGAAATAGATGAAACCTATAAATACCTAGGGGTACTGCAAAGAGATAAGGAGAAAAGCAAGGAAATGAAAGAAATTGTAAGAAAAGAGTATTTTCGAAGACTGAGGATGATCCTAAGGTCCAGCCTCAATAGTGGAAATACTGTGCAGGCAATAAACGCCAGAGATGTTTCGATAATTAGGTATGGTGCAGGAATAATTGAATGGACGAAAACAGAGTTGAAGGAAATCGATCGAAAAACCAGAAAGATGTTTACCATCTATCACAGTATGCATCCGCAAGGAGATGTAGATAGACTTTACTGGAAAAGAAAAGAAGGTGGCAGGGGATTGTTAAGTGTACAAGACGTGGTCAAAATAGAAGAAAACAGTATGGGCTTCTACATAAAGGATAAAGAAGAAACGTTACTCGCAGAGGTTGTCAGAGAAGGCCTATTTGATGACAGTGAAGACCCAAAGAAAATGAAGGATGAGGTTGTAAAGAAGCATAAGGCAGCATTTGAAGAAAAGACCCTGCATTCAAAGTTTATCAAGGAAACAAGTGATGTGCGTGATAACAAGAATAGCTGGTTATGGTTGCGGAAAGGCTACCTTAAGAAAGAAACGGAAGGACTGCTGCTAGCAGCGCAAGATTAAGCATTAAGAACCAGGTGGATAATGAAAAACATAGGCAAGAAAGATGTCCAAGACAAATGCAGGTTGTGCGGAGAGAGGGACGAAACAGTTGCGCATATAGTTTCTGAGTGTAAACAGCTGGCCCGGAATGAATATAAGAAATGTCGACATGATAAAGTGGCTGCCATGCTGCACTGGAGCTTGTGCCAACAATATGGATTCCCTTGTACAGAAAAAAGCTATGAGCACGTCATCACTAAAGAGATGAGGGTTCTACAGAACGATGAAGTAAAGGTATTGTGGGATTTTCCGATTCAGACTGATGAGAAGCTGGAACACAACCGACCAGACATTGCCATTGTAAAGAAAAAGAAGAGAACCTGTATGTTAATAGACGTGGCGTGTCCTTTTGACACAAGAATAGAGCGAAAAGAGAAAGAAAAAATAGAAGTGTACACAGACCTAAAATATGAGATCTTGAAGTGCTGGAGGAACGAAGTGAAGACAGTCATAATTATCCCGGTCGTTATTGGTGCTCTTGGCATTGTGACAAAAAATCTTGAGAATTACCTATCAAAGATAGACTTTGCACCAGGTATCAAACCACTTCAGAAAACTTGCCTACTTGGAACAGCCCGTGTACTGAGAAAGGTTTTGGACTACCAGCAGTAGTTAAAAGACACAGAAGACATCGACAAACAGACAGTTGTTACCCTAGGCTACTGGTTGTGGCCCGGTAGCAATTGAAAATAACCGGCTCAAAGCAAGATCAAACATTAGCCGTGAGAAACAGTCAAATAATAATAACAATAATAATAACCGGGACCTGATGGACTGCAGGGTTACTGGCTCAAGAATTTCACTTCATGTATAAGACAGGATCGCTCAACATCTCCAAGAATGTTTGGTTACGTACAATGTGCCAGGGTGGATGACCAGAGGAAAAACGAGTTTAATAATGAAGGATACGGAAAAGGGGCCTATAGTAAGCAACTTTAAACCAATAACATGCCTGCCTCTAATGTGGAAGCTGTTGACCTCAGTCCTTGCGGATTCTTTGTATGAACACCTTGACGGAAAAGGACTGCTCGTGGATGACCAAAAAGGTTGCAAAAGGAAATCAAGAGGTACAAAAGATCAGTTACTAATCGATAAGATGGTAATGAAAAGTTGCAAGAGGCGTTTATGTGGGTTAGGAATGGCTAGGATTGACTACAGAAAAGCGTATGATTTGATACCGCATACATGGTTGTTGAAATGCATGAATATGTTTGGAGTGGCAAGCAATATGATATCTTTACTGGAAAACAGTATGAATACTTGGAGAACGGACTTAACATGTGGCAAAAATGTCTTTGGAGAAGTTAGGATAAAGAGAGGGATATTTCAGGGAGACAGCTTGTCTCCTCTCCTTTTTGTATTGGCCCTAATTCCATTGACTTTGATTTTAAGAGATGTTAAAGCAGGGTATGATTTGAGAGAAAAAGTAAGGATAAATCATCTACTATTTATGGACGACCTGAAATTATATGGCAAAAATGAAAACCAAATGGATACACTTGTCAACACAGTAAGAGTATTTAGCGATGACATTAGAATGGAATTTGGAATCAGCAAATGTGCGATCTTGATCATGAAGAGAGGAAAGATTGTGAAATGTGATGGTATTGTAATGCCAGGTAATGAAATTATGAAAGGTCTTGAAGAGGAGGGGTACAAATATTTAGGAATTTTAGAGATTGACAACGTAAAACATGAAGAAATGAAGGAGAAACTAAAGAAGGAATATATCAGGCGGGTTAGATCAATACTGAAATCCAAGCTGAATGGTGGAAACATCATCCAAGCAATAAATGCCAGGGCTGTATCAGTCATCAGATATGTTGCAGGAATAATTAACCGGAGGGTAGATGAGCTGAAAGCCGCCGATAGGAAAACCAGAAAGTTGCTAACAACATATAGAGCATTGCACCCGCAGGCGGATGTTGACAGACTCTATCACAAAAGAGCAGATGGTGGCAGGGGCTTAATCAGCGTTGAGGATTGCGTTGAGATTGAGGTAAACAGTTTGTATAGCTATATAGAGCTGAGCAAAGAACCATTTTTAAAAGCAGTAAGGGAAGAAAACTTGGTGGGCTTTGGAATGCCAAAGGAAGCAATCAGGGTAAAAAGAATGGAATCTTATAAAGAGAAGGTTCTACATGGCCAGTATGAGAAGTTGACTGCAGGCATAAGAAGTTCTGATTCATGGGAATGGCTGAGGAAAGGTACGCTGAAGAAGGAGACAGAGGGGATGTTAATGGCAGCCCAAGATCAGGCGTTGAGGACGAATGCTATAAAGAGCTGCATAGATAAAATGGATGTTTCACCTGTTTGCAGAATGTGTGGAAAAAGAGAAGAGTCTATTGCGCATGTAGTGGCTGAATGTGAAAAATTGGCCCAGAACCAGTACAAGAATTGGCGGCATGATAGAGTTGGGAAAGTAATTCACTGGGAGCTTTGCAAGAAATATGGGTTCGATTGTACAGAGAAATGGTATGATCATATTCCAGAAGGTGTTTTAGAGAATGAAAAGTCAAAGATCTTATGGGATTTTAGAATTCAAACGGATCAGCAGTTGAATCACAACCGACCTGACATCGTAATACACGATAAAGAGAAAAATGAATGCAAAATCATTGACGTTTCATGCCCGTTTGATGGAAGAGTGATTGAAAGAGAAGAGGAGAAGAAGGAAAAGTACGAAGATCTTAGAAGGGAAGTGGCAAAACTATGGAATGTCAGGAAAGCAGTGATAATACCAATCATCATCGGAGTTCTTGGTACGCTGAGCAAAAACTTTAAGAGATATGTTGAGCAACTTGAAATGGGACAGATGACATCTTTATTACAAAAGACTTGTGTACTTGGCACTGCGAAGATAATTAGAAGGTCTCTGGACACCTAAGATTGAGGGATTCAATCCGCTGCCCAGAAAAATCCGCCAAACAACAAAAAGACGTGAAGAAAGGACAATAATAATAATAATAATAATAATAATAATAATAATAATAATAATAATAATAATAATAATAATAATAATGATAATAATAATAATGATAATGATAATAATAATAATAATAATAATAATAATAATAATAAAAGATAATAATAATAATAATAATCAAAACTGAACCACCATCAAAATAAACAGAAAAAGATAAATAAAAACAAGACTGTTTAAAATCAAACGTTTCGATATTCAAATCTTCATCAGTGTTTACAATCCACAGAACAGCTAAGTATTTATACCCTAAAACTTACAAAATAACACTTCCATAAAATCTTGGTAAAATTCCCCCGAGTCCCCCCTAAAAAACATACCAAACAAAACACCCAGACCACTAAAGTATTAGTTGTAAAGCCAAAACTTTCAATTCAAAAAAATATTTTTTGTAGCCAATTCCCTTACTTTAATTTTTATTTGCGGCATCAGAATGGAAGCTCTTTGTACGTGAAGTCTCAAGCCAAACCAGAAGCATGCCCCCTAACGATCCTCCTGGGATTTGCTTAAATTGCTAAATCCCTAGATGGCAAGACAAGGAATTCCACCCTGACACCACGTGCACCCTGACACGAAATACGGAAGGAAGCATGCCCCAAGAGAAAGCGAAAGACTTATTAAAATGTAGTGACCGGATTTAGGCGGTTCCACAGGCAAACATATCCAATTCAATATCAGCCGCCCTCTCATTTAGGCCCTTGGGTGCAAATGTTCCCAATTTGTATTGCCAAAATAACTCCTTCCTTCGAAGTGAGTAAACATCTGAAGCCCCATCAATGATTTTTATGCTAACCGAAAAAACACCCTGATGACCTTCGCTAAAGAAATGCCCAAAGAAACCCGCCTGTGGTACCGCTTTACCCCTGCCAAGACTGCCCTCATTGTGTTTGCGTGCATAAGTACGAAAGTATGACTTGTATACATTGAATCGTTGGCGAAATTTGGTTTTAGTGCTGTCCACATATTTTTTGTTGCAGCAATCACATTGCAACAAGTAGACCACATTTTCTGAGTTGCAATGATAAGCACCAGAGGAGATTGTAAAAGATCGCGAATCATTAAAATTCCGAAATGTCCCCCCTTCCACAATAAGTGCACAAATTTGACAGCTTCTCCGGCCATTACATTTAAAAGTGCCCTTTTCAGCTTGTTCATCTGTTGGTTGGTAAACTTTGGCCCGAACCAGAGTATCCTTGAAATTTTTGGCCCTTCTGAACGAAACAAAAATTTTTTCCTTGAAAAGTTGTTGATGTTCAGTATCAACAAAAAGTGCATTAAGGCATGTTTGCAAAATTCCGTAAACCCTATGAAATGCTGGATGGTATGTTAAAACCAGGGGTATCTTCGTATCATCCCGGTTCTTTTGGTTCCGATCAAGAAGAGTATTACGATCCAAACCCCTGGCCCTATCAAACTGTCCCTGTATTTCACCCCTATTGTACCCCCGATCAAGAAGAAAGTTCTCCAAATTTCCCAATCGTTTTTCAAAAAAAGAGTCTTCTGAGCAGATACGACGGATACGAAGGGCTTGCCCATAAGGAATACCCTTTTTCGTATGACCTGGATGACACGAAGAGCGATGAAGAAGCTGATGAGTATCAGTCGGTTTCGTATAAAGGTCTGTGACTACTCTGTTACCCTGCTTTATAACCTGAACATCCAGAAAATTCACCGTTTCCTTGGAGTATTCAACGGTGAACTTTATGGAGTGGTGAGCGGAATTAAGAAAGTCTACAAATTCTAATAGTTTTTCCTCCCCGTGTGTCCAAACCAGAAATACATCATCAATATAACGCCACCATAACCAAGGCTTATATTGTGATTGTTCAAGAAGTTTTTATTCCAAAGCCGCCAAAAATAAAATAGCATACGATGGTGCACATTTGGTCCCAATAGCTGTCCCCCTAATTTGCTTAAAAAAATCACCATTAAACTCGAAAAAATTATTACTTAGCACTAAATCAGCCAATTCCACTAACGTATCTGTGGAAACCGACTGATTCTCCCTAGAATTAAGAGCAGTACGCAGAGCTTCCAGTCCTTCGTCATGAGGTATACTAGGATATAGACCGACAACATCAATAGTACACAGAATAGCATCCTGAGGAATGTTCTCTACGTTGGAAAGCTTTTGTAGAAAATCGTTGGTATCTTTGACATACGAACGGACTTTTTTAGCCAGAGGCTGGAGATGATGGTCCAAAAATGCTGAAATATTTTCTGTGAAACAGCCCGAATTAGAAATAACCGGTCTCCCTGGGACACTACTGAGTCTTTTGTGGATTTTAGGTAAAAGATAGAACCTACCCAGCTTTGGATTGTTAACCATAAAATATTCCAGAGTTTATTCCAGAGATCATTAATAATAATAATGATAATAATAATAATAATATTAATAATAATAATAATGGTGGTGGTAATAATAATAATGATAATAATAATAATAATAATAATAATAATAATAATAATAATAATATAAAAACAAACACTGTTGGATTACGTAAACGTTTCGATTAAAATCTTCATCAGTAAAATCTTCATTAATGATAATAATAATAATAATAATAATAATAATAATAATAATAATAATAATAATAATAATAATAATAATAATAATAATAATAATAATAATAATAATAATAATAATAATAATAATAATAATAATAATAATAAAAAATATATTAATAAAATAATAATATATTTAATAATATAAAATAAGAAATGCGCCAAGAAAAGAATTATGGAAATAATGAAAGAAAACTGGGAAGCGAAGCCGATGCATGGACAGTATCCCGTGAGAGTTAACAAAGTGGATGTGGATAAGGAAGGCACCCATAAATGGCTGAAAAGTGCCAGTTTGAAAGGGGAAACTGAAGGATTTATTATCGCAGCACAGGACCAGAGCCTTGCTACAAATAACTATCGGAATAAGATCATTAAAGACGGGACGAACCCAAAATGCAGATTATGTCACGAACATGATGAAACCATAGATCACATTATATCAGGATGTCCAGTTCTGGCAAAAAAGGAATACCTTGAAAGACATGACAAAGCTCTAATTTACATGCACTGGAAAATCTGCAAACACTATGATATCGCAGTGCCCTCTAGATGGTATGAACATAAGCCAAGCACAGTAATGGAAGGGAAAGATGTAGTCATACTATGGGATATGCCAATCCATACTGACAAAGAGATTACTGCAAACAGGCCCGATATAGTGATTAAAGACAAGAAAGAAAACAAATGTATTTTCATTGATATGTCTGTGCCATCTGAACGGAATGTCGCTAATAAAGAAACAGAAAAACTGTCAAAGTACAAAGACCTGGAAATAGAAGTAAACAAAATGTGGAACATGAAAACGACTACTGTCCCTGTTATCGTTGGAGCCCTTGGCCTTATCAGAAAGCGAATGAATGATCACGTGTCAAAGATCCCTGGAAGGATCTGCATCGAAGAAATCCAGAAGATTGTCTTGCTAGGAACATCACACATCCTGAGGAGAGCTCTATTTATAACCTGAGAAAAGACTGGACTTAAAGCCTCAGGACCATGGTTTGGTCTTGGCCTCGAATAGAAACGCACAAAAACTGAAAGACACAATAACAGTAATAATAATAATAATAATAATAATCTGTTTGGCTTTGAAAGATGGTTTAGTTCGCTTTAATAATAATAATAATAATAATAATAATAATAATAATAATAATAATAATAATAATAATAATAATAATAATAATAATAATAATAATAATAATAATAATAATAATAATAATAATAATAATAATCCAAAGTGCAGGATGTGTGGTGAGCGGGATGAAACTGTGGCTCATATTTTAGCAGAGTGCAAGATGTTGGCACAGTGTCAGTATAAGAACTGGAGACACGATAAAGTGGCACAGGCTCTACATTGGGAAATTTGTAAGAAGTATGGGCTACCAGCAAGTGAGAAATGGTATGATCACCGCATTGAAACTGTTATGGAAAACGAGGAAGTCACAGTCATGTGGGATATGAAAATCTAGACAGACAAAGAGATTGAACACTGTAGACCTGACATAGTCATTCGATGTAATAAAAGCAGGAAATGTTACATTGTGGACGTCGCTTGCCCATTTGATACGAGGGTACAAGATAAGGAGAGGGAAAAGGTTGAAAAATACCAAGATTTAAAACGGGAATTGAAGAGAATTTGGCAAAGTCAAGAAATAGTCACAATTCCAATCATCATAGGAACGCTAGGCACAGTAAGTAAAAACTTCGAACAATGGTTAAGGAAGTTAGACATCATGGTGAATTTCAGCACATTACAGAAAGCTTGTTTATTGGGATCAGCAAGAGTCATTAGAAAGGTTCTGGATACCTAAGGCCGTGGGAGATGGCTCGGTAATCAGTAGATTCAACCAGCAAAAACATCACATGCTGTGATAAAATCAGACATAATAATAATAATAATAACAATAATAATAATAATAATAATAATAACAATAATAATAATAATAATAATAATAATAATAACGATGATGATGATAATAATAATAATAATAATAATAATAATAATAATAATAATAATAATAATAATAATAATAATAATAATAATAATAATAATAATAATGATAATTCGTCCTGGGTATGACATAAAACTGAATCCGGTTGTGGAGTTTCGACGTGGGATAATGAGGTTACCTTTTGCCACAACTACCTCCAGGTCACCCTTGAGCAAGGTGTAGTACCTGTTAGCTCTCCCCGAGGCCTTGAAATTCCGGGTTGGCGTCCGGCGGGGGCTAGTCTGTCTCATGGGTAGGGGGGGACTCTTTAGCTTTGGTCGGCAACCCCCCTAGAGATGGTGTTCTCGATAAACACACCGGTGGTAGTGTAACCTTAAATTCACTGTCCTCGAAAGAGTGTAATGAATCAATCAAATAATAGAGAAAACAACATAAACGGGACCAGATCCAGTAATGGTGAAGGTGTCACGTTCGGCAGTGGTTCTGGGGGACAGCACCCAGACCTCGGTCGTCATCAAGCGACTGCTAGAAGGAACTGGAATAAAGAAGTTAACAAGATTGTGATGAGATGTTTCTATAGGAGTGAGCCAACCAAGAGAGGCTATAGGAAAAGGATGCTTAGCATATGGAAAGAGCTTGGTGTTTTCGAGATAAGTGAACAGCGACTGGCTGATCAAGCAAGAGCAATAAGAACAAATGGATGGTTATCCGAAATAGAGCTAGAAGAGATACAGAGAAATACGGAAAGTGATCATATGGAAGCTGATGTCAGAGAATCAATTGGTAGTGAGGATACCGCCCGAAGAATAGAGCTTGAAACAACAGATGAAACTGAAGAGCATGAAACAGCAGCTGAAATTGATAACAGTGTTGGCAATGAGTTATCTGTGCAAGATCTTTGTAATACGTTGAGAAGGGAAGGAGTTTTCGAGGAGGATATAGATCTCGTGAAATTAGTACTTGAGGAGAGACAAAAAGGCAATGCACCCCCCGATAGTCTTAGAAATGTTGACCGTAAGATATTGAAGCAACATGCAGCAAAAGTAAATGGGATATTGAGATACATACCAACTAAAGATATAACAGATATGAACAATTTATTACTTGCGGCTGGAAGAGTGGTACAATTGAAAGTAGGCATGAAATGGAATGAAAATGGGAAGGCAAAGGAACCATTATGGAAAAGAAGGCTCCGGTCTAAGATGTCAGGTATAAGGAAAGATCTTGGTCGTGTTGAGCGTTGGAAGAGAGGTGAATTAGCGAATGGTGACCGTAAGTATGAATTAGAGAGGAAATATCATGTTAAGAAGAAGAGGATAAACGTAGTGATAGAAGAGTTAAAACAAAGAATGAAGGCCATCCAACACAAAATAAAGAGATACGAGGATAGAACTGAACAGTATAAGCAGAAAAGAATGTTCGAAACAAATCAAAAGAGAAATCATCGACGAGAGAAATCAAAATTGAAATCATCGACGGCGTCCACAGGAATGACGAAGAAACACCTAACGCTGGAGATTGTTTAGAATTTTAGAGTGGAATATGGAGTAAGCCAGCCAATCACAACGTCGATGCAGAATGGCTTACAAAGCTGGAAAAAAAGCTAAGAAATGTTGAGAAGCAAGATGATATATTGATAGATTCTGGAAAAGTTCGGATACAGCTCAGTAAAGTACCCAATTGGAAGTCACCGGGACCTGATGGACTGCGGGGTTACTGGCTCAAGAATTTCACTTCATGTATAGACAGGATCGCTCAACATCTCCAAGAATGTTTGGTTACGTACAATGTGCCAGGGTGGATGACCAGAGGAAAAACGAGTTTAATAATGAAGGATACGGAAAAGGGGCCTATAGTAAGCAACTTTAGACCAATAACATGCCTACCTCTAATGTGGAAGCTGTTGACCTCAGTCCTTGCAGATTCTATGTATGAACACCTTGACGGAAAAGGACTGCTCGTGGATGAACAAAAAGGCTGCAGAAGGAAATCAAGAGGTACAAAAGATCAGTTACTAATCGATAAGATGGTAATGAGAAGTTGCAAGAGGCGTTTATGTGGGTTAGGAATGGCTTGGATTGACTACAGAAAAGCGTATGATTTGATACCGCATACATGGTTGTTGAAATGCATGAATATGTTTGGAGTGGCAAGCAATATGATATCTTTACTGGAAAACAGTATGAATACCTGGAGAACGGACTTAACATCTGGCAAAAATGTCTTTGGAGAAGTTAGGATAAAGAGAGGGATATTTCAGGGAGACAGCTTGTCTCCTCTCCTTTTTGTATTGGCCCTAATTCCATTGACTTCGATTTTAAGAGATGTTAAAGCAGGGTATGATTTGAGAGAAAAAGTGAGGATAAATCATCTACTATTTATGGATGACCTGAAATTATATGGCAAAAACGAAAACCAAATAGATACACTTGTCAACACGGTAAGTGTATTTAGCGATGACATTAGAATGGAATTTGGAATCAGCAAATGTGCGATCTTGATCATGAAGAGAGGAAAGATTGTGAAATGTGATGGTATTGTAATGCCAGGTAATGAAATTATGAAAGGTCTTGAAGAGGAGGGGTACAAATATTTAGGAATTTTAGAGATCGACAACGTAAAACATGAAGAAAGGAAGGAGAAACTCAAGAAGGAATATATCAGGCGGGCTAGATCAATACTGAAATCCAAGCTGAATGGTGGAAACATCATCCAAGCAATAAATGCCAGGGCTGTATCAATCATCAGATACGGTGCAG
Source organism: Aurelia sp. 3 sensu Dawson et al. (2005) (assembly GCA_964020215.1). Lineage (NCBI taxonomy): Eukaryota > Metazoa > Cnidaria > Scyphozoa > Semaeostomeae > Ulmaridae > Aurelia > Aurelia sp. 3 sensu Dawson et al. (2005). The sequence goes on from OZ026572.1 coordinate 16,338,991, forward strand.
GAATAATTAGCTGGAGGGTAGATGAGCTGAACGCCGTCGATAGGAAAACCAGAAAGTTGCTAACAATATATAGTAGACCGGAGGGTGGAGGGGGTGCATTGTCACCTGAGATGGGACTCTTTCAGACCAACTTTTCCTAGACCAACTTTTGATGTAGATTACGAATTTCGATGTTGGTCGACCAGATTAGGGGGCCTTTTCCAGATATTAGGGGGTCGAGGGTCAAATTTTTGGTTTTTAAGCAAAAAGACTTTTAAAATGCAACTTGGTTGCCTAGAAGTCATCTCTTTGTATGATAAACACAAAAACAAGCTTTCAGCATGTAGATCTGAAAATATAGTACTCAGGGGGGCATCTACCTATTCAGGGGGGCATGCGCTAAAATGTTTAAAACTGAATTCCAAGCCTTATGAAAGTTCTACATATGTGGAATCCAGACAGATGTATCGAAACCTAAATACTTCCTTTTTTGTAATCATTACTACCTTTATAAACATACGTAAATGTATTCATAAAATAGATAAAATCAAATGCATTCCACCCCATGTTTAGTAGAAAATTTTATCTATGAGCGAAATTAAGTCACAACGGTCATCTTCATCAGAAACGTCTGTCCCTCACTCAACTTTTGTATGATTGGTTGCCATCCATTGCGTTCTCATCCATGTGAATTAAAATTTGTGCTACATTGTTTGGATATGGTCCAGTCACCCATTGCTCTATACAATTTCATCTTTCATACATTGGATCTGCAGATGTGTCAGGTCCAGTAAAGCATCTACGTTGTCTGATAAATGAAAAAGTTTGACCTTATGGGGGAGTGCATGTCTTTGTCTTGCTTGGTAGACAGTCATGACAAACAACATGTTGTATTTGACTTGTGTTAAAACTGAGGACTTTCCAACCGAGACACTATGGATTTTTTTAAAGGTATATAATATAATGCTTTATTGAAAGGTTTCCCAATGGTGTCAGGTATATCACTTCGAATGTACTAAAATTCAAACTTAAAATGTTAATTTGTCTTCCGTTGTTAAATCTGACTTATATCAACTAAAGCACAGAATCTCAAAAATGATGTAACTCGTTGAAACTCTGGATTGAAATCCCATTTAGGGCAACTAATTTTAAAAAGACTTCGTAAAAAATACATGGCTCTCTTATTGTGTATAAATAGGAATAGAATGTACATTAGTCAATGTTAAAGTTTATGGACATGCAAATTCCTTCCAAGTAATATCTTCTTGCATTCGTTGCAGACAGAAGTAAGGCTTCTCTTTACACCAAATGTTTGCCAAAACTTGCTATTTGTCGACACAGCTTCAAAAGTTTTATCTGAATAAGGATGGTCTGGACTTTTGCAGAGGTCACAAATCTTCTTCTAAGTTGATGACTTCTGACTATATGGCTATCTTTTGAATCTAAGCCCAGCCCTCTTTCCTGCACTCCCTTCTTTAGTTTTCACCCCTGTTTTTCCCCAATTTGCAACTTTTCTGCCTTCCATATTTTACATATTAGTAGTTTCAATTGAAAGAATAAAATCATCGCATTGCAGATTCCTATATTCTTTTCTATAAAGCATATAAAATTAGGTCATATGACTCCCAACCTCCTTGTGAGTTATCTTAGTTGTCCTTTTCAGCAGCATGATCAGAGCAGATTTAAATAGTTGTTTTCAAATGCATTTACTTACTATGATCGTCATTCTGTACAACTTGTAAAGTATTTCATATCACATTAGCGTGTTATCTTTAGTTGAGAACATGCATCAAATTGAAGAAGCTAAAGCTATACCTTGCATCTTGCTCAGAGTGACTGGACCATTACAAATGGCTATGAAACTGCTTCTATTCTTCCATCATCTTCAAGAGAAATCGACTTTCTTCAAATACATACTACTGTCGACAAGCTGGTCACCCAACAACTTGATTGTTTAAAGTAATAAAGAAACAGGAAAGTACAGAAAATAATAATGAAGAACTTCATGGAATATACGTCTGTAATGACAATGTTGCAACTTCATACGCAAAGGTACAAAATGCCTTGTTAGGAGGTACAACAGAACACATGTAGCAACAAAGTCCCTAAGGTATAGCTTTAAAATTTTCTGTCTCATCAAAAGCGAAAAACGCTGCATTGTAGTTCACCTTTCAACAGCGTCTCTGTTTCAAAGTCATCAAACAAGTCAAATGCAACATGTTGTCTGTTATCACTGTCTACCAGGCAAGACAAAGACATGCACTCCCCCATAAGGTCAAACTTTTTCATTTATCAGACAACGTAGATGCTTTACTGGACCTGACACATCTGCAGATCCAATGTATGAAAGATGAAATTGTATAGAGCAATGGGTGACTGGACCATATCCAAACAATGTAGCACAAATTTTAATTCACATGGATGAGAACGCAATGGATGGCAACCAATCAAACAGACGTTGAGTGAGGGACAGACGTTTCTGATGAAGATGACCGTTGTGACTTAATTTCGCTCATAGATAAAATTTTCTACTAAACATGGGGTGGAATGCATTTGATTTTATCTATTTTATGAATACATTTACGTATGTTTATAAAGGTAGTAATGATTACAAAAAAAGATGTATTTAGGTTTTGATACATCTGTCTGGATTCCACATATGTAGAACTTTCATAAGGCTTGGAATTCAGTTTTAAACATTTTAGCGCATGCCCCCTGAATAGGTAGATGCCACCCTGAGTACTATATTTTCAGATCTACATGCTGAAAGCTTGTTTTTGTGTTTATCATACAAAGAGATGACTTCTAGGCAACCAAGTTGCATTTTAAAAGTCTTTTTGCTTAAAAACCAAAAATTTGACCCTCGACCCCCTAATATCTGGAAAAGGCCCCCTAATCTGGTCGACCAACATCGAAATTCGTAATCTACGTTAAAAGTTGGTCTAGGAAAGGTTGGTTTGAAAGAGTCCCAGCTCAGGTGACAATGCTCCCCCTCCACCCTCCGGTCTATAGAGCATTGCACCCGCAGGCGGATGTTGACAGACTCTATTACAAAAGAGCAGACGGGTGGCAGGGGCTTAATCAGTGTTGAGGATTGCGTTGAGATTGAGGTAAACAGTTTGTATAGCTATATAGAGCTGAGCAAAGAACCATTTTTAAAAGCAGTAAGGGAAGAAAACTTGTTGGGCTCTGGAATGCCAAAGGAAGCAATCAGGGTAAAAAGAATGGAATCTTATAAAGAGAAGGTTCTACATGGCCAGTATGAGAAGTTGACTGCAGGCATAAGAAGTTCTGATTCATGGGAATGGCTGAGGAAAGGTACGCTGAAGAAGGAGACAGAGGGGATGCTGATGGCAGCCCAAGATCAGGCGTTGAGGACGAATGCTATAAAGGGCCGCATAGATAAACAGGATGTTTCACCTGTTTGCAGAATGTGTGGAAAAAGAGAAGAGTCTATTGTGCATGTAGTGGCTGAATGTGAAAAATTGGCCCAGAGCCAGTACAAGAATTGGCGGCATGATAGAGTTGGGAAAGTAATTCACTGGGAGCTTTGCAAGAAATATGGGTTCGATTGTACAGAGAAATGGTATGATCATATTCCTGAAGGTGTTTTAGAGAATGAAAAGTCAAAGATCTTATGGGATTTTAGAATTCAAACGGATCAGCAGTTGAATCACAACCGACCTGACATCGTAATACACGATAAAGAGAAAAATGAATGCAAAATCATTGACGTTTCATGCCCGTTTGATGGAAGAGTGATCGAAAGAGAAGAGGAGAAGAGGGAAAAGTACGAAGATCTTAGAAGGGAAGTGGCAAAACTATGGAATGTCAGGAAAGTGGTGACAATACCAATCATCATCGGAGCTCTTGGTACGCTGAGCACAAACTTTAAGAGATATGTTGAGCAACTTGAAATGGGACAGATGACATCTTTATTACAAAAGACTTGTGTACTTGGCACGGCGAAGATAATTAGAAGGACTCTGGACACCTAAGATTGAGGGATTTAATCCGCTGCCCAGAAAAATCCGCCAAACAACAAAAAGGCGTGAAGAAAGGACAATAATAATAATAATAATAATAATAATAATAATAATAATAATAATAATGATAATAATAATAATAATAATAATAATAATAATAATAATAATAATAAAAGATTATGACACTTGGTCAACTTTCCAGAAGGACTGTCATGACATAGTTGCTAGCCTTAAATCTCTGGCAGTGACTCGGCTAGTAACTAAACATTACCTGAAATCAACGCTAAAAATTCAATTCATAATAATAATAATAATAATAATAATAATAATAATAATAATAATAATAATAATAATAATAATAATAATAATAATAATAATAATAATAATAATAATAATAATAATAATAATAATAATATACTTTATTTTAAGTTGGCGACTGTAGTAGCAGCAGTGCTTATTAAAGCCAACTATGTACAAAAGTAACCTATTTACATTAATTATAAATCTAAAATATACATAGAAATACTAACTAAATATAGCCACGGTTTGCTATAAATGTTTTGCAGAGCTTGCAGTTGCATTTGTCTGTAGTCCAGCTTTTGATGAGACCCTTAAGATTTCTAGCGTTCGAGACTCTTTGACTTCACTTGGTAATGTCTGCCAAAGTCTACTTCCAACATATCGTATGGTTTCTATACCATGAGCAGTTGTATTTGCCCTTGGTACTAGAAGACCATCATTATTTCTAAGATTGTATGATATGTTCGTTCTTTCGACAAAGATGTCTTGCATGAGAGGTGGATTTAAACTGTTTTTGGTTTTATATATCTCTATCATCAGCAACTGCAAGTTTCTTTGGTGAACTGATACTGAGTTATCTTTTGCTAAAAGATCATCAAAGGAGGATTCAGTGTCTCTGTATACAATTCGCAAAGCTCTTTCATGAATTTTATTAATTCGACTATTTGTGGCTCTGTCATGAAACATCCAAATTAACGGACAATAGCTGAAATGTGACATAATAAAAGACCTCATTATCAGTTTTACTTTTTCTGTATCCATGTAATTGGATACCCTTGCTAAGGCGTAAAGTTTTTGACTTGCCTTCACACATATTTGATTAACATGAACATTAAAATTTAACTTGGAATCTAATGTTACACCAAGTAATCATCCGCTCCGCACCCCTCTTTGGCTTGGTCCAAGTCATGGGGAAAACTTCTCGCACATGCTAAACCTCTGAACGAAGACGTAAAAGAGAGAAGATGGAATTTATGATGGCTAGGTCACAACTACGATGAATTAGACCTATTTTGTATAGGATTGATATACAAAGCTGCTGTGCTGAGTGGCTATAAAGTTTCCTGTCGCCGTTTTTACAAGCCTGCCTGCCTTCCCGGGATTTCCAGAGTTTTCCCGTCTTTTTATTTGTTGAAGCCAGCCAACCAGCCTTCCAGGGTTTTCCACGGTTTTCCTGTCTCATAATTGTTCAAATTTGCCTGCCTTCCCTGGAATTCTAGGATTTTCCTGCATCTCGTTAGTTCAAGCTGACATGCCTTCCAGGGTATTCCAGGGTTTTCCTGCCTATTACTTCCTGCCTTCCAGGGTGTTCCAGGGTTTTCCTGCCTATTATTTATCAAAGCAGTAACACCTTTCTAGGCTTTTCCAGGGTTTTTCAGGGTTTTCCCGGGTCTAAAGACAATCGGAATTGAATAGATTTTCTTCCAGCCTAGGCAGGAAAAGTCTGGCTGTCTTCCAGCCTTTCCCGGGATTTTTACTCCGATTCCAGGCTCCTGGATTCCCGGGAAAGGCTGGTAGAATTGCCAGCCTTTTTCTCGGGAATTCCATAGATTTTCCAGGCTTTTTTCATACGGTCTATTGTCTTTACAATAGACCCTTATGGCCAGGATTGTCTTCAGACGATTGAAAATTGCTCCTGAAAGAATGCGTGTTAAACCTCCTTGAAAAGGTCTATAGTAGGAAGTTGTGAAACGTGGTTGCAATTACGGCATCGTGGATGTTTACAAGTATAAGTACCAGGGTTGTCTTCTCTTTTCTTTAATTTAGAATGCACCAAAATATCTCTTAAATTAGAATCTCGGCGAAATGCCATTAATGGTGGTTTGGTGAAGAAGGTCTTTGTGTCCTTGTTAGTCTGCAAGATGTCAAAATTCCGATAAATGATCCTCTTGATAGGCAAAGATAATGGGTGATAGGTTAGAGTCAGTGGAATCCTGTCTTCGCTGGTCTTGTTGGGTTTGGCTTGTAGAGCTTGCTGCCTTGAAATTCTGGATATTCGTTCGAGTGCGTCTTCGATGACGCTTTTCGGATAACCACTGTCCATGAAGAATTTACACATTTCTTTTGCTTTATCTGCAATATCTTATTTCACAACAATATGAAGGTCCTATTCCTCACCTCATTAAACGATACATTGATGATGTCGTTGGTGCCACTTCCCTTCCACGTGAACAACTTCAAGCATTCATTGATTTCGTATCCAATTTCCATCCAGCTCTCAAATTTTACGGTAGAAATCACAGAAACATCAATTCCATTTCTCGACATTCCGCTGTTAATCAACGGCAACCAAATCTCCACATCTGTCCACTACAAAGGAACTGACGCTCATCGTTATCTCTTGTACTCATCTTCACATCCTGTCAAGTGGAAGAACTCCGTTCCTTTCTCGCAACTGCTACGTCTCAAGAGACTCTGTTCAAATAAACCGGACTTTGCAGATAAAGCAAAAGAAATGTGTAAATTCTTCATGGACAATGGTTATCCGAAAAGCGTCATGACACACTCGAACGAATATCCAGAATTTCAAGGCAGCAAGATCTACAAGCCAAACCCAACAAGACCAGCGAAGACAGGATTCCACTGACTCTAACCTATCACCCATTATCTTTGCCTATCAAGAGGATCATTCATCGGAATTTTGACATCTTGCAGACTAACAAGGACACAAAAACCATCTTCACCAAACCGCCATTAATGGCATTTCGCCGAGATTCTAATTTAAGAGACATTTTGGTGCATTCTAAATTAAAGAAAAGAGAAGACAACCCTGGTACTTATCCTCGTAAACATCCACGATGCCGTACTTGCAACCACTTTTCACAACTCCCTACCATAATCTTGGTAACTCTTTCACTGTTCACAAACGCTACACCTGTTCTTCCGCATGCCTTATATATGCAATAAAATGCAGAAAGTGCGAAATTTTGCACATTGCGAAATTTTGCACATTGGAGAAACCTGCCGACAGTTAGATGAAATATTTGGAGAATATTTGAGGAACGTCGAGCATAAGCATCACGAGGATGAAAAGAAAAAAGATCAAAGTGACATTAATGTTTCCCTACATTTCAATTCAACGGGACATTCCATTCAAGACATGTCCATTCTTGGTCTATTAGATGCCCCCATAGACTCACGAAGAAGAAAGACGTTGGAGAAGAGAATTATTTTCAAACTGGACACACGTGTTCCGAGAGGACTTAACAAACGATTCTCCTTTCTATGATACTATCGCCTCTTGCCTCTGAGCATTCTTTATCCGCTCGTCACATTCTTCCGTTATTTGTTCGATCTTACTGTTCTATTAAACATTCTCCCCTTTTCCATGTTCTTCGCTTCTACTAATTTCCTTTACTACTGACGAAGGGCACGGCCCGATACGTTTAGTTCTTTTATTTTATGGCGTTAAAGTATATTTTGAGAAGTATTATCGATCGTTTTGCTAGTAATCTCCTCGCCACCGATGTTAAGGTAAGGTTTGGAAGAGCTACAATCCTGGCCATAAGGGTTGAGAATGTTCGGAAAGTCTCCAATTTTTTCATTTAGGAACCCCCCGCTCCCCCAATTCAATGTTGTTTGTGAAGATATCCTAAAGTCTGATACCTGCCATGATTTCTGATGACAAAAAAACAACATTGAGAAGGGGGGAGGGGGGAAAGTGAAAATTTTGACTGTATTGTGGTAGTGAAGTCTAACAAATAGGGGAAAGTCGATTTTTTCTCAACACCTTATGGCCAGGATTGTCTGGGGAGGGAATTTTTGAAAGTCACTGGGATCAATTCAAATTTGCACTTGTCCAACAACTTTGACCAGTAGAATTCAAATCTGGAAACGAAATTAACCTACAACGTCACGGTTTGCAGTTATGACGTCACAATTTAATTTGCGAGGCCATGGCGACGGAGAAGTTACAAAGTATGGCTCTTTGGTGCCAGGCAATTGTGTCAAGCGGTTTTTGTTTGAGTTTCGTCACTGTCTTATTAACTGCCGTTCTAGTGGCTCTCATAAACTGCACAGGATTGGCATACAGACAAGGAATTGATCATTTTAGGCTAAAATTTTATACTTTCCCTTGATGATGCGTCTCAGTATTCTCTTTGCAACTCACTCTATTCATGGAAGTTTTATCCCGCATGAAGTTGTGAAGTTGTGAGGGTGTTTTATCTCGATACTGTGGATCATGAAATCCTTTTGAACAAATTGAACTACTATGGTGTCAGGGGTAAAGAACTGAGCTGGTTTCGGTCGTACCTTTTCAATAGGAAGCAGTTTTGTAGAGTCAATGGTCATTCATCTGTAACTGAAGGGGTAGATTGTGGAGTTCCCCAGGGCTCCTGCCTAGGTCCCCTACTCTTTCTAGTTTACGTAAATGACCTCCCCTACTGTTTAAAGACTTCTGATGTGGCAATGTATGCTGACGACACCACTATCTATTACTCCTCTCCTTCTATGACCGATATTAATACTGCAATAAATGCTGACCTTGAAGCCCTTCGAGGTTGGCTTGAGGGCAACAAGCTATCGCTTAATGTCGTAAAGACTCAAGGGATGATAATAGGTAGCAGGTGCAAGCTTCTTAGTTTAGACTTGCCTAGTTCTTCCGAGCCTGACCTTAACATCGGTAGCGAGGAGATCACTATGGTTAACAACACCAAGTATCTAGGTTTGCAGGTTGACGATCAACTGAAATGGTCTACCCACTTGTCCAATACAATCAAGAAAGTCTCTAGAGGTATCGGTATGTTGAAGTTTTCAAAAAGATACCTACCAAAGGAAAGCCTCATTATGCTGTATAGAAGTCTCATCGAGCCCTATTTTAGGTACTGCTGCCCTGTTTGGGGATCTTGCGGTGCATCAGCCTCGATAAGTTGCAAAAACTGCAAAATCGAGCTGCTAGGATTGTCACAAACAGCCCCTATGACGCCTCAGCTTTGCCTTTGATAGGGAGTCTTGGCTGGCTGACCATTAGAGAATTGATCGACTTTGAGACGAGCAAGATGGTCTATAAATCTCTGAATGCCCTCGCCCCAGATTACTTCCGAAACCTATTTCAAAAGGTATCTGAAGCTACTAACCGTCAGCTGAGGAACTCTAAAACTGACCTTAAATTACCACTATTGAGAACATCAACTGGTCAGAAATCGTTTGCTTACAGAGGGGCTAAGGTCTGGAATGACCTAGATAGTGTTGTCAAAGCGTCCGCATCGTTCAGCTCCTTTCGAAGAAATTATGAAACCAAACTATGACTCATCTCGTTTTCCTTTCCTTTTTTTGACTGAGATTATAGTAAATAGGGTTGAACATTTTAGTTATTATTAGGTTTTGTATTTGCATGGCTCCCTGTAAAACAGTGTATCTGAGTGGATTACCATGGATAAAAAAGTTAAAATGAAATGAAATGAAAATGAAAGATTTTTTAGCTATAGATAACACATCTGCGTGGTCTTCCGATAGATTCCATGGACACCTGAATTGGAATAACACATTTCTGACCATTTTGAGGTAGAAGTATGCCGGCGCTTGATTCCCCTGAAGACATCCAAAGGGGTGCATCATTGTGCCTATTAATTCGAGGTTGTAGAAACTTCACCAGAGCGCTAGAAGATTGCTCTGAAGCAAACATTGTTGGAAGTCCCAAAGTTTCTGACTGTTTATCTATAAATCTTTACTTTATGGAGGTGGGAGACGTTCAGTCTTATCCAAAAATGTTTGCCAACCGGTAACGCACGGGTAACACAACGGGTAACGAAAATGTTTGTAACGTTCAGTACTGGTTTTCAACGGGTAACAACGGGTAACGCACTATTTATTAAAATAATACGTATTATTAAATAAATAGTGCGTTACCCGTTGTTACCCGTTGAAAATCAGTACTGGATCTTGCACAAATTTTCGTTACCCGTTGCGTTACCCGTGCGTTACCCGTTGGCAAATATTTTTGGATACATGTATTTGTATAAGAAACTATGATGAGCCATCATTGCTTATTAAGCTCTGTTGACTTTTTCTGAAATTTCCACGGCTAAGTAGGATGCTTTACTTCATTATTACTGTTTTCCGCGACTAGTTCAACAGAGACCAGCATTTTGCACGAGATGTGTCCATGATTGACAGTTATCTAATTTGTATATGGAGATCTCCTTACATCTAGTTTTAAAGTATTTTAGGATCATTTGAACTATGGATTCAAGGATCTGAATCAGACATATGCCCTTACTTTCTTGCACACATTAAGTCAAGAAATGGTACATCTTTCGAATTAATCCACTTTGGTATTGAGTTTGGTGCCAACGCATTCTTTCAGGAGCAATTTTCAATCGTCTGAAGACAATCCTGGCCATAAGGGTTGAGAATGTTTGGATAGTCTCCAATTTTTTCATTTAGCAACTCCCCGCTCCCCCAATTCAATGTTGTTTGTGAAGATATCCCAAAGTCTGATACCTGCCATGACTTCTGATGACAAAAAAACAACATTGAGAAGGGGAGAGGGGGGAAAGTGAAAATTTTGACTGTATTTTGGTAGTGAAGTCTATAAAATAGGGGAATGTCGATTTTTTCTCAACAATTTATGGCCAGGATTGTAGGTAAGTCTATACTATGAAGCTTGCACCTGCTACCTATTATCATCCCCCGAGTCTTTACGACATTAAGCGATAACTTGTTGCCCTCAAGCCAACCGCGAAGGGCTTCAAGGTCAGCATTTATTGCAGTATTAACATGGTTCATAGAAGGAGAGGAGTAATAGATAGTGGTGTCGTCAGCATACATTGCCACATCAGAAGTCTTTAAACAGTAGGGGAGGTCATTTAGGTAAACTAGAAATAGTAGGGGTCCTAGGTAGGAGCCTTGGGGAACTCCACACCCTACCCCTTCAGTTGCAGATGTATGACCATTCACTCTACAAAACTGCTTCCTATTGAAAAGATACGACCGAAACCAGCTCATTTCTTTATCCCTGACGCCATAGTAGTTCAGTTTGTTCAAAAGGATTTCATGATCCACAGTGATCCACTATAGTCTACTACTGGAAAAAATAACGAGCTAATAACGTTAAAGTACTGTACATAATATGGAAACGAGCAAATATCATTCCTGTGCATAAGAAGAACAGCAGACAGTGAAAAAAGAACTATCTTGCAAATCGGGAACAACGAGTAGTTTTGAATGGAGACGGATGTCTGCGGCAGTACATCTAGGCTCTGTTTTAGACGCCCTTTTTCCTATGTATATAAATGACCTCGTCGAAATTATAAACAGAGATGATACTTCTCTTTTCTCTGTTGTTCAAAATGTGGCTAGAAGTGCCAATGATATGACAGTCTCATAACTTATTTGAGTGCTGCTAGATGAGAGTTGAGGGTTCTTGACGGTTATTGAGCCAATGGCTTATATTATGGCGAAGTCGGGGAGGGGGCGTTCTTGGAGGGGTTTCCAATAGTAATGCGTCTTTTCACCGATTGACTGAGAACCTCTCTGATGATAAACTACAACACAAAAACCTCCAAAATAGGCTATATAAAACGTTGCTGGAAGTGCATTCCAATCCTCTAATTTTGCTGATAGATTAGAGTCGAGGACTTAACAATTACATGTGACTATATCTAAACCGATCTTAAAATTCTATTTGCTTCTAATAAACCTGCGTACTTCAAACCCCATCACTGAAAATATTTTACTTGAATGTTCCAGGCTACATATTACAGTGGTACCCCTCTTGCTAGCTATAGTACAAAATCTACTGATTCAATGACACAGGAGAGGACAAGTTGACGTAAGGGAATTCCTAAGTCTGTTTCTAGATCTCTTAAGACTATGTAAGAAAAGAAGTTCCGGGAGCACATAAAAGGATCAGGAAGGCTATCCGAAATTTACCAACTCGTATCAAAATGTTACGGGGAATAGTTATACGCAAATAATGTTTTGAGGTATGAACATAGGTCTACAATCGCCAAGTCAAGAATACCCGTGCAGTTCTTGCCAATTGAACTTGGCAGGATACAGAAACACTGAGTTCGCAACGCACATGTGCAGTTAATAGAGATAGCCCATTGGGTAACGAGGTCCATTTCATTCAAGCTTGGATGGTCAGAACCAAGAGTTGTTGAAGCTAGAAACAAGTATTTTGAAAATACTGTACGAGTGGTAGCTTTGGTAGTGAATGGGATAGGGAACAATGAAATTTTGATCAAAATGCGTAGTAGCACGACTATCGCAATTAATACCCCGACTATTATGTTTTTGCACAGAGGATTCTGTATATGCCAAGACCTTCCGGTTAAAAATTCACGTGTAGCTACGGTTTAATGTCCTCACAACTCCTCTCACTTGCATGTTTGAAAGTTCCTTATCGCGTTTTCTTCAGAATTTTTGCATCCTGTAAGCATTTAGCCTATAGTTGCTTGAAGCTCCGGTGTTTGCAGTGATGATGACGATGATTATTATTATTTCTCAAACGTATGTGCCAAACATTAAAATATTAATCGGTAGTTCTACTTACTTTGCCTTCTCCAGCGCGAGGTTCGTCAATGTCTGACTCCCGAACAATTTTTCCTGGCCATGCACTGTATCCCTTCTGGTGTCCCCATATCAGGTCGCCAGTTCGAAAATTTCTGATGTCAAGATTGGCACAGCGAGACAACTTATCAGTCATTTCAGGAGTAGGGGTACGACTGTCCTCACTTGCAGCACTGCAATCCTCGTTACATCTAAGATTCATCTCGTCTTGATCTGCACTGTCAGATGACCCAGTATCAGACCCTTTTGGTGTCCCTGTTGGTCAGTAAAACGCATATGTTTTTTTGTTAAATCACTCGTGAAAAAACATGAAGATTGCTTAACAGAGAAAGAACAAGATCCTATAACTAATTTCGATTGGAAAACAAGCCAGCTGTATGTTTTACCTAAGATCCACAAAAGCAAAGATATAATCGAAGAAGTAACAGAATCAAATGCGGAATTCATTGAAATGCAGCCACCTCCTACTTTGAAAAGCAGGCCAATCATAGCTGGACGATTCTCCCCTATGCAACGACAAAGTGAATTTCTAGGCACACTATTGAAACCACTGGCAAAAACATTAAAAACGTATGTCAAAGACGACTGAGACTTTCTACGCAAAATTCCAAGAGAATTCGCTGTATACCTTCTCTTTCTCTTTATTCGTATGACGTAACAAGTCTGTATGCAAGCATACCACACGAGCTCGGATTACAAGCATTCGATTTTTGGATTGAAAAGAGGAAAAACCTTATCCCACAACGCTTTAGCAAAGGTTCTATAATCGAATCTGCAACGTTTATTCTGGAAACTAATAACTTCATTTTTGATAAAGTCTTACACGAGGGGCGTTCAAAAAGTTTCTGGATGTGGGGAAAGTACTACGATCGCATGTAAATTTCAACTTAAGAAATGATTATGTATCTATAATATGACCCTTTGAAGAGTTATGTTTTTATAACTTCAAACATTTATTTCATTTTCATTTTGTTTTTATTTTCAATTTATTAGGGAGGGAGACCCTTCAGCAACAAACAAGCAGTGTCCTCTTTGACACCACCACTCTATGTACCACACAGAAATTCATTCTCGCCCCAATATTTTACATCCACCGGAATTCTTCGCACATCTCCATAGGGTCCCTATTTTTTCTTAATTGGAGCATGTTTGTCTAGAACTCTGTTTTTTCTATAATCCATTAAAATAAACGCAAAGTATTTACAGCTACTGTGCCTGTCATGGCTGGAATAGACACTAGGTCATCGGAGTTCCCACCATGACAGACACTCAAAATTCAAATATTTACATTTTTCCAAAAAAAGAAGAAAAAAAAACAATGTTAACGTCTGTCTCACATCTGATGTCAGGCAATGACCCCTGCAAAGCTATCAATGCGTAAAAAAACGAACTCTGTCACAAGCAGTTTCAAATGAACTGTAATTCAAATCCGGTGGATCTATTTTTTGTAACTGCTGTCGAAGATCACTTTTGAAAACATTCTCATCATAGTTTTTGTAATTTCTATAGTTAGTTACAGTTGGGGAAAGTAGTTTTGAGGACAGTAACAACCATTTCATGAAAGTCTGACAGACCAGTTTCGACAGTAGCAGTTTTTTGCACGATCCTATTTCGGTTTGTCAAACAAGATCTATACATTTTGGCATATGAGATTTGCAGCACGTTGGCTCCTTGACAAGATATTTGAGACAATATAGTTGAGCTGTTCCTCGGTTTCTGTCATATCAAAATCGCCTATCAACATAAAATCCTCATAGTTTTCACTGTAGTGATCGAGTGCACGACCAAGATTTTCAAATAAATTATCCTGAGATTGAGTTGGCGGTCGATAAACACTACAAAATGCCCATTTCTTTTTCCTCAAATTTATTTCGAAACTAATGCATTCGACACCGTCAGAAAATTTGAAAGAATTTCATCGACGCGAAGGTATATCACTCCGGACATAAACTAGTAAGCTACCTCCATTTTGATTTCTATCTGATCGAAAGGGAGTTGCAAATCCCTCTATGGCAAATTGCCCTGTTGGAAAAGTAGCATCAATTTTTGTTTCGGCAATCATCAATACATCCAAACTTTGTGCCGCAATTTCTTTGAGTGCATCGAATTTATTTCTAACAGAATTAATATCTAGTAGGTACTAAAGGTATACTCATTACATAAGTCTCAATAGTATCGCTATCTTTTTTATTTATCTTTATTTTTTCGCTCACTTGGAGACTTATGACCATACTCATCAAAAATAGGGACTACCGCGGATCTTCCCGCGGCTCCAATCAGATTCAAGAACGAAATCACATGACAAACTCCTCACAGAATCCTGCATTCTTGTTGGATGAATATGCTCCTTCGTAGCGTTTTTCCTCCAAGTGCGCATCTTCCCCGTCCTGAACCTCAGGACTTATTCAAATGGGTGCTGGGGGTTGCGTAGGTAGTTTTGTTTTGCTTCGCTGATTGACTGAAACGGCCTGCCAACCAAGAAATGCTTGAAGCTGTGGAGTCAAAGTACGTTGTTTATCAGCGCACGAATCCTGTTTCCGAAAACATAGACCACAGTTTTGTGGTACTGAAATAAAGCATTCGGGATGTTTGTTCATTTACAGTGGTAGACGTTGACACAAAGATTGGAAACCTGGAGTTTAGAAGCTCATGAATGACAGCATTGAGGTAGGTTCTGGTTTCTTTCTAAGGCCTGTGCCAAGTAGGCCCACTTTTATGAAATTCAACGTGCAAAATCGTACCCTGTCTGTGACCATACTAATCTTTACTAAAGCCCTAAGGAGTGACAGTTTTTGGGGATTTTAATTTGTATTTATAAATGCTGCTAAGATTCAAATTGTGAATGGGAATTTTAAATCTTTTTTTAATAAATTTGTAGGAAGGAGGAGATTGTGGACTAGATTCCAGGCCAGGCCAGATTCCTACACCAAACTCAGCAACTGAAAAGAACACTGCAATATTATTTGAGTTGGGCAGTCTAGGAAGCTCTCATTTTATGACAGCACCCAGAATGGTGGCAGCCCAGCATTCCCTTCAATGAGGATAAAACAAGTGTAATAATGCACTAGCCATCTACTTCTATTGGAAATTCAGCTCTGACACAAATAGCAAACAGGGTGATTATGGAAGCAACAATTTACATTTACAGTTACATCAAGGTAACGAAGAGATTCAAGTGAAGCACATTTCAAAAATATACAAGCAACAACTCCCCCCCATATTTCTTTTTGTAGTAGTAGTTGGTATTCTGTCTCTCATTTGACGTTAGGTGATTAAAACTCAAAAGAAATTTATCATACAATGTGGGTGCCGGGTGAAGGGTGGATGTGAATCCTACTGTGTGGCTGGATCGCTGCTGCTGTTTGTTTTCTTACTTGCTATCCCCATTGGAATGGTGTTTCTTAGAAAGTTGTAATTTTTGAATTGTGAGTGTCTGTCATGGTGGGAATTCCGCTATTACCACAATGACAGGCACAGTAGCTTTAAATGTTTTTGTTTATTTCATAAAAAAACTTGTCAATTGAAACCTCAGCACCCACAACACTGGGACATATTAGGGAATATAACATTTGGGCTTCCCCACCCTTTCTCCGTCTATCAGAAGCACATGGCCCGTGCGTGAAATCCCAGAAATCCCTTAGTTCCAGGGTACTTCAGAACTCTCATTTTATAAAAGGAGCCAGCAAAAAGTTTGACATTTTCGTTTATGAAAACCACTCAACCTGCAGCTGCAATTCAGATCACATTATGATTATTAACAATTTTTGAATCAAAGTCTGAAATGCCATCACATGATTCAGTAGTATTACTTTTCTTAGGAGCACCCATACATGCCATACCATTGGTTCACACTGGTCTATGTAAAGTAACTTCTTACACTGGATTTCAATTAATCTTATCGCATATTTTGCAAAAATTGATCCTAAATGCCAACTCATCTTGGCAAGGACTGTGAGTATCTAGAACGCCTGTGCACCGTTTTTCGCATGTGACTTAGTGTCCACTGTTTTTCACATGTGACTTGCTGCAACGAGGGCAGATTTTGTAATACAATAGCATCAGTCGCTTTGGTTCACACCTCAATTCAAAGCGATTAGCGAATGCAGACAAAAGAAATTCTCTCAAGCAGAAATTCAAAACAGACGAAGCCGCAAAGTTGCCCTGAAACCAGTACGGCAAATTCTCGTTTGGTGCGGGTGATGGAAGAAGTTGTGTGCTTACAACGAAAGAAGAAGGGTAAATCTAAAGTTCTGTCTCGCGGATTTTGTTTATTTGATTCAGAAACCGTGCAGAGGGCATTACAATTTTTGCATATCTATTGCTCAGACGTACGCAGTGACTCTTCAGCTCCTGAATCAAATAAACAAAATCCGCGGGACAGAACTTTAGATTTACCCTTCTTCTTTCATCTTAAGCACCTAACTTCTCTTAAAAACCTCCCTTCGCCCGCACCAAACGAGAGTTCGCCGTACTGGTTTCAGGGCAACTTCGCGGCTTCATTTGTTTTGAATTTCTGCCTGAGAGAATTTCTTTTGTCTGCATTCGCTAATCGCTTTGAATTGAGGTGTGAACCAAAGCGACTGGTGCTATTGTATTACAAAATCTACCCTTGTTCTTACTGCAGCAAACGTTAAAGTCACAACTGAATATCCCATAAAATATACTTATGTTAACACCCCTGCATCTCTGAGACAACACAGCATTAATAATGCGTTATTCCACAGTGTATTCCGCATTAATTTCCCAGCATGTGCTAAGGGATGGGGGCCAGGATTTCAATTGCCTAGTGCACAAAGATGTATCACTAGTTGCTGGCTGATGAGTATTGAGTACCCTGGGTATCAGAGCCTCAAAATTATAATGAAGGGAGAACTGGGAGGAAGAAAAGCGAACTTTTTGGGTTTTTTATATTGTTGGTTCTGGTACCCAAGGGTAGTTGATGAGTTGCACATGCCACGACCTGCAACTTCACTTACAAAAACTGTCATGCCAAAGAGGAAGCCAATCGATATTAGAACACTTTGCATCAGCTTCACAGCTGTTCAGGACATGATAATTATATTACTAGAAAATTTACATGATTTTATCAGCAATTGAAATATTGTCTTATTTTTTTTTGACTTACAAGCTACAGTATAACATTCTATTGATATTTGGCAATATGCTGCATAGCCTAGAGTCACCCAAAGAAAAGCTGCTTAGTGCTGTGACTCAAGTTTGCTTACTGTTTCTGTGAATATCAATTGGTTAGTGTTCAATAGACCATTTCGACAATTAAAAAAGGAGACTGGGGAGAGCGGTTTGTTCTGGTAAATGGCTGCCACGGAGCTTCGACAAATGATAGATAACCGTCCACGAAAACTTTTGGTTTTAAATTCACGGTTAAAATTACAGATCTTTGAGAAAGAAGTCCCTAAAAAGTAGCCGCAAGGATGCCCCATGACTCACATGCCTCGCAACGAAGAGGAGACCTGGCATCAAAAAGCTTTGGCGGGAAAGCGGGAAAGTGGGAAGGTATTCGTCATTTTCCTTCGAAGCTGTGCAATCAGATCAGAATGTCAAAGCAAGATAAATAAACGTTTCGATATGGTTCTTGGCAATTTCATTTCATTCATTTCATTTCATTCATTTCATTTCATTTCATTTTCGAGAAGGTTCCTGATGACAATGCTGTGCGAGGTAGGAATTCAAACTTAGAAATATCCTTGTGCTGGAGAAAGGAAGAGAATGAGATAAAGTCACTTTACGCATTTGTTTTATTTTGTTGAGAAAAAATTGGCCTCGAAAGAAAGTCAGGGAGATTTTGAAAAATCTAACAAATTCCAAGATTCGTTGGTCGAGGTAAGTTAAAATATTGATTTTAGTTGTTCGCGAGGAACATTGCTGCCCATATTTTCCTTGCAGAAGAATAGCTATGACCAGCAATGCAACTGCTGATTCCTACCACAATAAAGAAGTTTAAAAAACGGACGAGCTAGCTACCCAAAACAAGCCTTCGGTTTTATCAACGAGTTGCAATGTAAAACGCTTTCTACAAATAAGGATGCAGCTTACCTTAATATAAGGATCAAGAAATTATCTGCAGATGCTCCTCGACCTCGTCTGTTGAGTTTCAAATTCAATTAGTATCATTAAGCAACTTCTCAGGAAGAAAAAAGTCGTAAAAATGACTTCTTTAAGCTGCTATCTTCAAGCCTAAATGATATTACATCAAATTTTATGTCGTCCTCTTTGCACAATTAAAAGATAAAACAACTGCTGAGTTCTTCTCCATATTTATCACAACAATGTTTCTTGCATCTTGCTTCGTTTCTAATCTGCTCGAGCAACTTCGAAGGAAGATGACGAATATTCCCGTTTTCCCGTTTTCCCGCCAAATCTTTTTGATGCCAGGTCTCCTCTTCGTTGCGAGGCATATGAGTCATGGGGCATCCTTGCGGCTACTTTTTAGGGACTTCTTTCTGAAAGATCTGTAATTTTAACCGTGAATTTAAAACCAAAAGTTTTCGTGGACGGATATCTATCATTTGTCGAAGCTCCGTGGCAGCCATTTACCAGAACAAACCGCTCTTCCAAGTCTCCTTTTTTAATTGTCGAAATGGTCTATTCTAGCAACAATAAATGATTGTGCTTATGGTGACCTCAGAGAATTTTTTGCAATGACCTTCGGCATCTGAATATATGAAAAGATAGCGATTTGATCTCTTTCAGTAGCGGCGCCATAGGAGGGATTGGGGGGACTCGTCCAGATTAAATACTTTTAGATTGAAAAATTATGTCAACTCCCCCCTCAAATCTTTTGGATGTTACAAAGCTGGCGCCACTATTGATCTCTTTGATGGATTGCTTAATCTCTGATTGCAAAGGTTTATTGTAATGATTCCTTGGTGCCATCCTTGACGCAGTTATCAACAAAATGCTTCCCTCACAAATGTTGGAAACAGAGCCTTGATACTGCATTTTACTTGAGCAAGGTTTTACATCTTTGCTTACATAGCTTGATAAACCATTTCATTGGGATACCAGGCAGAAAATGTATTCATCTTCAGGATGTACTTTTAGCAAAGCTTTCCAATCTTAAATTCATCTGCAAGCACTGCAGATTCAATGTACAAAGCTGTCACATTTTGAAAGAAATGTATTTTCATTCTTTTTTTCCATTGATTGGCTCAGCTCATCAATATGGTACTGGGCAAAGTTTTGATCAAGACATCTATGAAAAAGATTTTACGTTTGGTTTTCTATTTAATTCACAGCAAATATCAAAGGCAGGTATCCGAGACTACCCGTTTCCATTGTTTTGCATCTTGAGCCCTCCTGGAAAAAATTCCAAATGCCCCTTGGGCAAATATAAATCATTTTCAAATAAGGTTTTCCATGAATGATAGTGTGCCACTGCAAACCTTGACATTTTAATGAGAAATAGCTTATAAGAAACTCAACTCTCAGATCACCAGAAACTAAGGAACTGCAGTGCTAGGAATATATAGCCAAGAAACAATGTAAGTGAATACTGTAAGTCTTTGGCATACTGTAGTTTTACTTGATTTTCATTTGTTGCCTGTATCTAACTACTTGGAAGGTACTTCATTAATGTCTAAACACTAGAAAGGCTGAAAAATTGTTTTGAACGTTCATGAGAGGACATGTATAGACATGAAAATTGTTACATGCAACTTAAAGAAACTCATGAGAAATTGTTACCACTCAAAATCTGATATAAACATGTTCTTTAAAAGAAAAAGGAATTGGAGCCAGAGTACCAGTTTCTTGAAGTTATCAGATTTCTATATCGAACGATTTGAAATTTGTTTGTCCTCGTAGCTATAAAGAAACGCCAAGAAAACAGCCTAAATCGGCCGGGCAAAACTGCCCCCAAGAAACATCATGGAAGAAACATTACCAAACTCCGTCCTTGTTTTTGCGACTGAATATTGCAACCCCGAGAAACGCGTGCGCCCATCCTTTATAGCCACGAGTTTCTTAATAGAGAATAATACAAACGGTACAAACAATAGAAAAATAATAGGAACGTGCACAACAACTTCAAATATAAATCAAATGATACAAAAACAAAGAAAAGAACTGAAAAACAAACGGGACAACAAGTTTCTAAAGTCTCTAAGGCAAAAGTCCATTTCGCACATAACATCCGGCCCCAAACAGAGAGCCAAAAACGAACTGTTTCAAACCATGTCATTAAGTAAGAAATGTTTCAACAATCTCCTCTTTCCTATTCTGGAGCTCCTTCCAGCAGACAAATCTTGCTTATGGTTCAAACTAATTGTGACGTCATTGTTTTCACAAGCACTGTTCGGACTAAGCCATCTCTCCCCATCTTTACTTCCATTACCCTTCCAAGTGGCCAGGTACCTCTTGGCATTGTTTCATCTGTAACAAGAACTATGTCATCTTTCTTAAAGTTACGGCATTCTTTGTTCCACTTTTGTCTGATTTGCAAGTTAGGAAGATATTCTTTCAACCATCTCCTCCAAACAACATCTGCTAAATACTGAACTTGTCGCCATCTTTTTTTACTGTATGAATCTGCTTTAGAGAACACACCAGGAGGAAAACATGAATTTGGTCTAAGAAGTAGAAGGTGGTTGGGTGTTAGCACACTCACATCCCTGTTGTCTTCTGATAGCTTTGTCAATGGTCGTCCGTTGATGATGGCCTCAGCTTCAAATAGCAAAGTTTGCAATCCCTCATGGGTCAGCGTATGTTCTTTCAGCACTGCAGCAAACACCTTTCGAACTGATCTTATTTGCCTTTCCCAGACACCTCCCATATGCGATGCACGTGGAGGGTTGAAATGCCATCGTATTTCTCGCTGAAGAAGAAATTCGTGCAGCTGATTCAGATTCCATTGACGTATGGCCTCACTGATCTCTCTGTTTCCTCCTTTGAAATTTGTGCCATTATCAGATCGGAATTCTTCTGGCGCTCCTCTCCTTGAAATGAATCTTCTCAATGAATTGATAAAAGAATCTGTATCTAGGCTGTCTGCAACTTCAATATGTATCGCTCGAACAACAAGACATGTATAGAGAACTCCATACCTTTTTGCCAAACTCCTACCTTTCTTCACCAGGAAAGGCCCAAAAAAATCGACACCAACGAAAGTGAATGGTGGTTGACCGGGAGTTATTCGATCTGCAGGAAGATCTGCCATCTTTTGTTGTCCTGGTGGTTGCACTCTTCTTTTGCAATCAAAACAACAGCCAATTGCACGGCGAACTGCAACTCTTCCTTTAATGATCCAAAATCTTTGTCTGATCTCTGCAAGCACATATTCCACACCTGAATGACCTGACTGTTGATGCTAGTGCCTTATAATCAAGTCTACAACATGATGTTTCTTCGGCAGAATTGCTGGATGTTTGAATTCTTCATTTGAGCTTGGCATGTGTTTAATTCTTCCACCAATGCACAGGATATCACCTTTCAGAAATGGGTCTAATCTTCTTAAATAGCTTGATTTGTTCACAACCATCTTCTCGGACTTCAGGGTCTTGAAATCTTCTCCGTAGATCTCATTTTGCACACAACGCAGAATGGTTTTTTCAGCCAACTTCATTTCTTCCACTGATATTCTTCCCTGTGTTTTGAATGTCAGGTTGACTTTATCACTTTTTGCCTTCAATCGCAGCCATTGTTTAAAGCGTAATAGCCACACGACAGCTCTCTATAATCGATGCCAATCTGAAAATCTTGAAAACAGCAAATCTGTCATACCTTTGGTTTCGTTCAACTGAGATGCATGAGGTGTTATTGCCTTCTTGAGTTCTGGGTCATCTTCTTGAATTTCACCCGTCTTGTTGATCAACTGGCCAGACTGACATGTTCTGCCATAGAAATTCGGGGCCTCGACACCATCTTCTGCTGTTCACTAGCTGCATTGTATTTAGTCCTCGTGAAGCGTCATTTGCTGGATTCTCTAATGTGTCAATGTAGAACCATTGCTTCGGATTTGATCCTGCATGAATGACTGCAACTTTGTTCGCAACAAACGTTTGAAATCGTTTCTTCTCATTCTTCACATACCGTAAAACTGCTGTGCTATCTGTCCAGAACAAAGAATTGCTGACATTGACATCTAGCTCACTTCTTATCATTCTGTCCAGTCGGACTGCAACAGCAGCAGCTGACGGCTCTAGCCTTGGAATTGTGATTGGTTTAACTGGTGTCAATCTTGACTTTGCAATAAAAAATGAGCAATGGATATTTCCATCTCCGTTTCCCATCCTGATGTAGGATACAGCACCATAACCGGATTCTGACGCATCTGAAAAATGATGTAATTGGGCATTTCTCTGGTTTCAAGCATCTTTCCACAGTGAATTCTGTCAATGTAGATAACTTTGCTAGCCATTTTTTCCAACTGATGTGCTCTGCTTCAGGAATTTCTTCATCCCAACTGAGTTTTTGACGACATAACTGCTGGAGAATTATCTTAGCTCGTAGAACGAATGGCGATATGAAACCCAAAGGATCGTAGACTGATGAAATGATGCTAAGCATACCTCTTCTTGTTGGGGGCTTTTCTTTGATGCTGGTGTCATAGAAGAACTTATCTGTTTCAACGTTCCAATGCATTCCTAATGCTCTCTTTACAGGCAGTGCATCCTTCTCGAAGTTGGTGTTATGCAATTCCTTTGACAACTCAGAACTTGAAATTGAGTCCAATACCTCACGTCTGTTGCATATCCATTTTGTCAAGTGAAATCCACCAAGAGCTAAGAGGTCTGTTACCTGCTTGCACATGCTAACAGTGTGTTCAGTTGTCTTTACAGATTTGAGCCAATCGTCAACGTAAAAATTGCGTTGTACTGTGTCGATAACATCTGTGGGAAATCTTTCTGCATTGTCCAATGCTGTTCTTCTCAGCTCATATGTAGCACAACTAGGACATCAGATTCCGCCGAAGAGATGGACCAGCATTTGGAATTCTTCTGGTTCTTTATCAACGTCACCATCTGGATACCAGAGAAATCTCAAGGCATCAGCATCATGAAGATCCACTGTAACTTGGTGAAACATCGCCTCTACATCTGCCATTAGAGCAACTTGTTCTTGTCGAAATCTCATAAGTACGCCAACGAGCGAGTTGGTTCAATCAGGACCTTGTAAAATCTTCTCATTCAATGACTCTCCTCGATATTTCGCTGCACAGTCGAACACCACTCGTACTTTATCTGGCTTCTGAGGATGAATGACATTATGATGTGGCAACTACCATGTGACAGAGCTGTCAACATTGATTTGATCTTCAGGAATCTTTCGTGCGTAGCCTTTAATAGAAAGATCATCAATGAAATTTGAATATTTCTTCAGCATGTCAGGATCCTTTATCAATCGCTTTCTCAGTTGTCGCAGTCTGTGCTCTGCCATTGGTCGATTGTTTGGGAGACATACTTCTGGGTTCCTCCAGGGTATCGCAATTTGGTAATGGCCATCAATGATTTAAGCAGACTCTTGAAACACTGATAGAGCTCTTCTATCTTCTAATGACATCATCTTCTGTTCGTCGGCAATGGACTCATTGAAATCACGATTGAAGTATTGACGAAGCTGTTCACTTAGAACATCATCATTGTAAGATACATTCAGTTTATAGCAATGTTTACCTTTTGCTGAAATTCGTCCCATCGGTCCATTAAGTGTCCAGCCAAACTTTGTTTTGACAGCATATGGTCCACCATTTTGTCCACGTATGATCTCTTCAATTTCAAGTGCTTCTGGTACATCTACACCAATGAGTAAACCAACAGCCATATCATCAAGTACAGTAGGCAGCTTCACACCTTCTAAGTAGCACCATCGATCAACATTATCCTGTCTTGTAATTGCGTCAGCTGAAACATTCAGATTCGTCATTGAGAATACATTTGGGACTTCTATGAAAGTATGTCCATCAATATCCATCACCTCTAAGTCTGCCATCGTACTGTCCAATCTTTCTTCTACACCATTGATTGTCGTAACTGACGTGTGACATCTTCTCCCTTCAATTTCCAGTTTCTTTAAAAGATCATCTGTACAAAATGAGGCAGTCGAGCCATTATCGAGTAAGGCATAAGTGGATATTATCTTATCTTTACCTTGACCTTTTACTTTCACAGGCACAATTGTGAGACCCTTGCTTCCACATCCGGCCCCAGTATAGCTAGCAACACCAACAAACTGTTTGCCATTTCTGCGTGGATTGCTTCCACTTTGTCCCTGTTGTGTACATTCCTGAGCGTTTTGCTGGTCACGATTCTGCATAAAGGCAACAAGAGGTTCATGCAATGATGTAATATGCTTCCGCTTTAAAGGACATCCAGGAACTGAACATGCATTTCGTCTTTTACAGCCAGCGGAGAAATGAAAGGATGAGAAACAGTTATCACACAGCTTCTTGATCTCATGAATTTGAATTGTTCCTCACCAGTTTGCTTCTTGAAAGTGTCACAGTCACCAATCTTGTGGCTCTTTTCACAGAAAAAACATTTCAACTTACTCTCAACATCGGCTGATTTCTTCTCAACAGTCTGGACATTGAAATTCATGTTTCTTTGGTTGCTTGGTCTCTCCAATGATTCACCTGCTCTCTTGTTATACTTCTTGTCACTTCTTTTGTTCTTACTGTCACTGTCCATTATTTCTCCAAACACAGGGTCGTTCTTCTCTACTGCAACCTTGCGAACAAGTCGTCGAATATCTGCAATATTTGGGACTCGGCCTTCTTCCCTGATCTCTTGTACCTTTGACTGCCAACGTGACTTGACGAATCCAGGGCAACGTCCAATAACCTTCACCAATTTGTCTTCACTATTGATTTGCATCAATCTTCCTGTAGCTTGTAATGTAATTTTGCAGCTTTGCAGGTCATCCGCTAGTTCAAGGAGGGCTTCACAATCACCAGGCTTCACAGCAGGGCCATCTGAAATTTTACATATCCATGCTTTTGTGAATTTGTATTTATCACCAAATCGTTCAGCAAGCAGTCTTTTGGCAGTTCTGTATCCCTCTTCTGGCTCCATTGATATGCATTTCTCTATCAATCGCTTGGCCTTTCCTGTGCAAAACTGTATTAAAAGCTGCAATCTTCTACTAGCATCTAAAGTGTCTTTCTCAACATTGTTTTCAAAACTTTTCAGGATGGTAAAATATCTTAAAGAATTACCATCGAAGACTGTAAGCTCAGATTTTGGCAAAAGCGATGCAACAGCTATGTTCTTCATGGCCTCAAGGTATTCTATGCCTGATTCTGTTCTAGAATTTGTCTCTATAACTTGGGCACTGTACTGATTGTTGTTGTTGTTGTTGTTCATTTATTTTAATTCGATACTTACATAGCTAACAATATATGCAATATATACAAAGTTAACTAATCTAAATCGAATGAAATTAAAATGTTAAAAAAGTTATTGTTCAGTAAAAGTAAAACTACAGCAGGCACTACATTTGCATTCTGGGCCATTCCATTCCTTTATCATAAGTTTGAAGTTTTTCAAGTTTTCTGCAGATTTCATTTTGTTTGGTAAGCCATTCCATATTTGAGGTCCAACGGACTCAAGGCTATTTGAACCGAAAGTTACTTGATTTGGTCTTACATGCTTTAAGTCATAAGGCTTTCTGGAGGAATAATGCGAAGATCGGAGTTTGAAGAAATTTTGCATAAATGGCGGATTTAGATTATTCATTGTTTTGTAAATTTCAATGCAAAGAGTTCTTTGACGCGAAACTTGCATAGTACATCTTCCTGATTTTTGGAGCAAGTCCTTATATGAGCTCTTACGATCATTATAAAGAAACCTTAGTGCACGTTCTTGTAACTTTTCAATTTTTTGAAGCGACTTCATAGAAGAAAAATACCAAACCAATGGACAATAATTGAAGTTAGAGTAAACAAAGCTCTGTACAAGTACCTTTTTTGTTCAAATCCAATAAATGATCTTAACCTTTTCAGAACGTTTAGTTGTGTCGCAGCTTTTTTACAAAGGTTTGATATGTGTGTATCAAAATTCAATTTATTATCCAGGGTTACGCCCAAAAGTTTTACAGTTGCTTCTGACTTGATGGCATGATCTTGAAGGCTTATATTTTGTCCAGTAGTATTTTCCCGATCTTTTCTGACCAGCAGAGCATGAAATTTATCAGGGTTTGCAATCATTTCGTTTCGGTCTAGCCAAGTTAAAGCGACATTGGTTTCATTCTCCAAAACCCTGACGAGATCGGGCATAGTTTTGGAAAAATATGAAAGTGTATTATCATCAGCATAATTATGAAGGGTTGCCTGCTTTATAAAAAGAAAGAGGTCATTTATGAAGAAATTAAATAAAATTGGACCAAGTACAGAACCCTGTGGAACTCCTGATACAACATCTTTAAAGGAACTATTTGAATTATTTATCCGGACACACTGTTTTCGACGTTTTAAATAGGAATAAATAAGAACTAAAGCATTTTCATCAAAACCGTATGCATGTAATTTTGCTATGATTAGATCATGTGGAATGCAATCAAAAGCCTTTGAGAGATCCATGAAGATAGCACACCTACCACGAAATCTTTGTCAAGTTTTTCCCTCCAGTCTTCTACCAGATTTATCAACACATGTTGTGTGCTGTATGATTTTCTGTAAGCCGAGATAAATATAGAGAGCGTTTTATCTAGATGCGAGATAAGCTGCTGTTTTAGGGCTTTTTCGTATATTTTTGAAAAAGTATTTAGCACACTAACAGGACGGAAATTTCTTTCAGCAGTGCGATTTGATTCCCCTTTGTCCAAGGGGCATACCGCCGCATTTTTCGCATTTTCTGGAAATCTGAAATTACGTATACTGCAGTTGATAGCATTAGTTAATGGAACTGTAAGCTCATTGGCAGCAAGAGATACTAGTTTTGGTGGTATTTGATCAACACCTGTAGATTTTTTTCCATCCAAACTTTTTAACAATAATGCAACCTCACGAGCTTCCACTTCGTTGACAGAAAAGGTTTCAAAATTGCAATTTGGGTTTTGTACTATGGCTAGAACACTTGGATGGTTCTTATACTTTTCTAAGATCAATTTAACTATATGCCTATCATCATCAATGTCTGTTGTATCAGCAACACCACAAGGTTTCTTACCACTAGTGTTCTCTACAATATTTACATAGTATTCATTAAAAAGTTCACTCAATTCTTGATCATCAGTTATGATTGTGTCATTTTTTACAATTGATATGTCTGATCCAACTAGAGCACCTTTGTTTGATAAAAATGGCTTGACGAGATCCCAAAAAGCTTGATTAGATAACAGCCCATTTTCAGTAGCTTTTTTGAAATGATTTTTTGATTGCTTTTCTCTGTATTGAAACACATTTATTACGCTGCTTTTTAAACTTTGTCTTATTTTCATTTGTAGGATTTTTTTTAAACTTCTTTTTCAATCTAGATCGAGTGTAAATGGCTCTATTCAATTCTGGTGTCATAAAAGGCGCTGAATTTCCTCTCTGAACTTTTGATTTTAACGGCGCATGTTTTTCAACCAAATTTCGGAAAGTACTAGTTATGTTATCGTAGGTTTTATCAGGATTATTCGTATGGTATTCAAAAGGGGCTTTCTTGACATCTTGAAGAAACTTTTTGGGGTCAAACCTTTTATAACTACGGTATCTAATTATTTTAGGCTTGAGCCTAGCAACCACTGCTTTCATTAAAGTAATGACAAGACCATGACAATCACTAAGACCGGTCTCAAATACAGAGGTGTTTAGGAAGCTCCTTGGTTTGTTTGTAAGAATAACGTCGATAGAAGAACTATGACTTTTCGTGAAACATGTTTTAGTTGTGACCAAATTTGATAATCCGAATACATCACAAAAGGATGACAGCTTATTGTATCCAGGGTGCTGCGAGTCTTGTGTGTCGATATTGATATCTCCCATCACAATAACATTATCATATCTATCTAGCGCCTGGTTCAAAGAAACCGATAAAGTAGCAAAGAAACTATCTAGGTTAGAGTCAGGGGGCCTATAGACACTAAAGATAATCCACTTCTTCTTACAAACTATTAGTTCGGAACATAGCAGCTCCAATGAGTTAGTCTCGTATAAAGTTAGTCTATTGCATACAACTCCTTTTCTAGCATATTGCATGAGACCACCTCCATGTTCATTCCTATCACGGCGCATTGGAGGTTGGTAGTTATTCAATAGAAATATTTCAGTCTTAAATTCAGCACTCAGTTTCGTCTCTTCTATTAGCAAAACGTCGGGAAGGCATTTTTCAGCAACATTTCGTAAATCTATAATTTTGTTCCTGAGACTATTTATATTCAAAAATCCAACAATAGGATTGTTAGGGTACTTAACTCTCAAACCAAAAATTTTGTCAATGTCATTTGACGCAGCCGACTGAAAAGATACATCAGTCGCAAATTCTTTCGAAGATTCAGAAAGTATACTAGCCCTCGATAATTCTAAACTGGAACACCCAATTAGATGAGGTGAGGATGGAACTGATATCTCTGAAATGGTCGTACTAACATCACCAATATTTGGTGTCAGAGATGCTGGTGTCATGTCATCGGAAATTACAGAACTGCTGATAGTATCCGCATTTGGTAGCGTATTTCTTAACATTAGAGCATGTTCTAAAGACAGTCAAGCCGAATTTAAAAATTTAACGATGTTACCTCCTAAGACATTTGTTCCTCTTTAATTTAAATGGATCCCATCATCATACAAAAGTTCTTGCCAGTTCTCATCAAAATTTTCATGTTTCATGAAATCTATACCATAATTATCAAGTGATCTTTCTAATAGATGGTTAACCTGTACTCGTTTCGATTCCATCAGATCAGAGTCTCCTCGAGCCAAAATGCTTGATACCACAACACTTCTCACTGTTCGACTTGCCTCCAGTGCAACATTGACTATTTTCTTGGCAGTTTCTTCTGGTTCATCGCTTCTTAGACTGTTTGTCCCGCAGTGAATTATTAGGCCATCAGGCTTTTTGCTCAACGTAGGCACCATGTATGATTCCATGTCTTCCACCGTTGCCCCCGAGAACGTCTTCACAGCTGCATAGTAATTTCTTACGCTTTTATTGATTTCTTGTTTCCTTATCCCTCTCAATATAGAGTCTCCGATAAAGGCAACTGTTGGTTTTCTTCTTCCAAAGCTTTGAGCCTTTGTCGTTTCTATTTGCATCCCATGTTGATCTCGTTTTTCTTGGTTAGCTAATCCCGGCCTGTTATCGCTTGGCTTTGGGTTCTTCGGTATTTTTGTTTGCGATCTATGAAACAGTTCATCGCTTGGCATTCTTTTCTTTGGTGTTGTTGTTTTTGTTCCTACCAACGTGCGCGAGGTTTGATCTCGAAGGAGACTTTCATTCTCAAACATGTGTCCTGTGGGCATGCAGTTTTTCTCTTCAAACTTTGTATCTGCGAGTATTTGGAATCGATTTCTGGATAAGACCTGTGTCGGTATCTCTCGTCGCGTTTTTACAGATCGTTTTGGGAATTGCCAGATAGTTTGTTGACTGTGAGTTCCTATTTCTTTCTGTTCAGATAAAGAACTGGTTTTTCCAATTGGGACACCCCAAGACTGACTTTTCTTTATTTGACTTTCTTTAAAACTTGAAATTTCAGCATCATTTCTCAATTGCCAGATGCCTTGCTGATCATTATTTTTCTCCGTTGGGACTTCCCAAGGTTGGTTTCTCTCATCCTGATTTTCTTTAAAATTTGAATTTTCGTCATCATTTCTCGTGCCTAGCTGAATATCTCTTTTTGGATTATTTGTAGTAAAACGTTGTTTTTCTCTGGGAATCCCCAAAAAATTTTGACTACGGGATACCTGTTGGGGCTTCATCATGGAAGCCTGCAAAGAATTTTCGATATAAGATTCGTTTCCAGTGTTTTCAAGCATTTTCTGTAAGTCTAAAATTTTTGTTTTTAATCCATAATTTTCATCTTTTAACGTTTTATTTTCTGTCTCTAACCTATCTGTCTTGACCATCAACTGAACATACTGTTCGTCCGACACCCTTATCCTATCGATATTTCTCCTTTCACTATCCTGCTCATTTTCCTTCTCATTTAACCTTGCTTCAATTCTTTCCAATTTTCTCTCAATCTCATCCAAACGATTAGCTATTGCTGTTTTTAAGAAGAAACTCTTGTCAATAATCCGTCCTCCTGCAAAATCTGTTTATGGAATTCACGATCCTAAAGGATTGTCCCATCTTACTCAACTTAGGGTTGGTCTTAGCAAGTTAAATTTCCACAAATTCAAGCATAATTTTAGAGATACCATAAACCCGATGTGCCCAACAAGCGATGGTATTGAGGATACGGAGCACTTTTTGTTGTTCTGCCCCTCTTTTGGTGCTCAACGACAAGATCTTCTCGCTGGAATGGTTGAATTATTACGACCATTTGTGCAAATCACCGATCTCTCAAATGACGCTTTGACACAGCTTTTATTATATGGTGATCAAGACCTTTCTTATGACCTGAATAAAAATATACTCGAATTGACCTTACGTTTCATTCGCGAAACTGGTCGCTTTGACTAAAATCATTCAACCCTCAGCTATGCACAAAGCAACCACCACGTCGTTAACGTAAATGTCCTTTTACTTTGTAAATTCTGTTTCACATCAGATGTCAGGAATTTGAAATTACTTCAAAGAACGTAAACTTATCGCAACCCTGACTTTACATCTGATGTGGAACCGAATCTAGTTTAGTAGATATTAAATTGTCCGTAGTGTTTGTTGTATTTAGGTTAGCATTGCGTGTCTTTTCATATTGGCCATGGGGTAGTCATTGTCGTTCGCTCCCCATGGTATCGTCCCCGTAGTATTGTATAGTAATTAGATCCGCATAGTAGAATGTAAGATTTGTTGTATTACTTTTAATGAAAAAAAAAAAAAAAAAAAAGCAGTGTGGTCTGTCTCCAATGAGTTGGTCTACTAAAGGGCAACTGCCGAGGAACATGACTGGTGGGGTACTGCTGAGGGGCGTATCTGGCTGCAGCAAAATCTAAAAAACATCACTGTCAAAGGGCAACTGTGGGGGTTCAGGACTGGCAACCGGCAACTGTGCAGGAGCTTGACTGGCATCCGGCAACTGTGGGGGTGCATGACTGGCAATCGGCAACTGAGCAGGAGCATGACTGGTAACTGGCAACTTAGCAGGAGCATCACTGGCAACTAGCAACTGTGCAGGAGCACGACTGGCAAACAGCAACTGTGGGGGTGCATGACTGGCAACCGGCAACTGTGCAGGGGCGTGACTGGCATCCGGGAACTGTGGGGGTGCAGGACTGGCAACCAGCAACTGTGCAGGAGCATGACTGGCAACCGGCAACTGTGCAGGAGCAAGACTGGCAAACAGCAACTGTGGGGGTGCATGACTGGCAACCAGCAACTGTGCAGGAGCATGACTGGCAACCGGCAACTGTGCAGGAGCAAGACTGGCAAACAGCAACTGTGGGGGTGCATGACTGGCAACCAGCAACTGTGCAGGAGCGTGACTAGCAACTGGCAA
Organism: Aurelia sp. 3 sensu Dawson et al. (2005); assembly: GCA_964020215.1. NCBI lineage: Eukaryota > Metazoa > Cnidaria > Scyphozoa > Semaeostomeae > Ulmaridae > Aurelia > Aurelia sp. 3 sensu Dawson et al. (2005). The sequence continues at coordinate 16,371,309 of OZ026572.1, forward strand.
CTGAGGGGGTGCACGACTGGCAACCGGCAACTGTAGGGGTGCACAACTGGCAACCGGCAATTATGCAGGAGCGTGACTGGTAACCGGCAACTGAGGGGGTGCACGACTGGCAACTGGCAATTGTGCAGGAGCGTGACTGGCATCCGGCAACTGTGCAGGAGTTTGACTGGCAACCGGCAACTGAGCAGGAGCATGACTGGTAACTGGCAACTGAGCAGGAACGTCACTGGCAACTGGAAACTGCGGAGGGGCACCACTGGCAGAGGGGTATGGGTAATCCTGACGAGCATGACATCCAAACGATACATGCGAAGGAGCATCACTGCGAATAGAAAACTGCGAAGGGGCATCACTGGCAGGGATATACTGTTGAGGGGCAGATGACTCTGTAAATAATGGTGGGCGTGACTGCAACGTGTCAGCTTGACTGAAATCATGACCATCATGTGTCGCTCTAGAAAGTGGTGTCATTTTTGAGGATGAAAATTCGTCACATACCTTTTCCATTGCTTCGATTTTCGCTAGTTCCGTTCTCAAACGCAGCTCTTCTTTTATTTGATTCACTTGTAGCTCCTGGTTGGCGAGAAGTTGTTTATGTTGCAGCATTGATGCTTCAGCTAACAAAGATGCCTTCCACGTTGCGTTCTTTAACATTCTCTCATCAAACGATGAAGATGAACTGCTCCTGGTTCCCTTTGACGATCTGGAGCATCTAGAAAATAAACTTTTCTTGCTTTTAGTTTGACTTACCGAATCACTCGGCGATACTCTCCATTCGCGATTCTCCACTAGGTTTTCTTCGGAATGGGTGTGCAGGACAGGGTTGATGAACGACTCAAGTCGCAGAGCGATACGCTCTTTCATGCAAAGGAACCTGGCTTGTGCCTCTTGAAAATAGGCGTTCGACTCATCGATGTCATCTTCAATCTCCAAAGCTTCCCGGTAGGCGTCGCAAGATTGTGTGAAATTCTCAAATGCTTGATCAAGGCTTCCTTTTAACGAGTTGACTTCCTTAACTGAATTTCCAACCAGCAACGTTCATGACAATCGTTAATGAACGTTTCTCATTTCCTCGTGCTTGTTTCAAATTTCTTCTCCTCTCTACGTCAATACCATCCCAGTCCAGGGCAACCTCGATTCCAGGGCTATCATTGTCTTCAGCCTCACCTCTTCAGCACAAATGATACCCCTGGTTCCTACCTGACAGTTCGTGGTTAATGCATTCTAATTTATGTCAAAAATTATGCAAGCCTTACTCACAGTAATGGCGTCATATTCAAACAAGAAAGCTGCGGAGGTCACTTGGCTGTTTCCCTCGCTTTGCAAATTGATGGCCTGATGCAAGAAAGAATTAGTTTGTTGCACTGTAGCAAAGTCTAAAATTTGGTGGGAGTGAAGTACGATTAGAAACTATTTACTGAACTGAAGAGGGAAAACAAAGACATCGCTGCCAGCCGGTAAGTTTGCTTTGTGCCGTAATCTTACACAAGTCAAGACAGTAGACTTCGTTGTCTCTCATCGATGACTTCTCTTGCAATATTTTCAATTATCGCCGGGTATGATTTTCTGACATCTTGTCAGAGTTGCTATTATGCTTCTGATGCAAAATTAGTAAGTATTACAGCATAACTTGGCATGTCAGTTCTGTCTATTAGGTTTCTGTTTGGCAAATTCTATAGAAGTTTCTGCTATTGACTTTAAAATCTGTAGATACCTTCAACATTGTATCATTTTTATCGCGACACTTGTTGAAGAAGCCATAACAAACAAGTTTGGCCACTTGGCCGTCCCGTACATTTATTCATGCTCTCTTTGGTTCTGTTGAAAACTTTAAAGGCATACCCTACATACCGCTAAAATGATCTTGAAAACTGGCAGGAAATGCACAGTTATTCTCGGATTTGTCGAAGTTGAATCAAATTTTAAACATTTGAAAAATCTGTGTCTGGCACTAGAATGTTCCCTTTCCGTGACACGTCTTACATGAAATCAATTTCATTCATTGACCTGAACAAATTTAAATAATGATTATAAAGATTTGAGCGTCGGTCGGTGAGAAATACTCAAGCATTTATCTACTCGCCTTGCGACGCATTTTGAGGCTGCAGAATGTGAGCTTTCGCTCGGAGTCTTATTTGCTCTTCAAAATCAACCACTTGAAAGTTTCACAAGTTAGCCTATATTGCAAGGAAGCAGGAATGAGAAGATCACTCAAGAATAATTTGATTTGAGCTTGACAATAGTCCAAGGATATTGTTCGCAATTCGATGGCTGTTGCTGTCACTGACAGTGTCAGAGCAGAGGTGAGTTTCAATGTGGGGGTTTGAATGCACGGAAATTCCATTCGTTCAGTGAGAAAAGATAGTGTGTCGCATGTAAACCTGACTTCACGGTGGCAAACCCAACGAAAACAATCTCAATTTGTGGACCTACAAGGATGCTAGAAAAGCTGTCAATCTTGCCATTCCGTTGTGTATTTTGCAGAACCTCGGCACCGTTTGACACACTTTTTTGTCCCTAGTACTTGCAGAAGTTCGTACAACGAATTTAGACATAAGTATTTCCTACATGATATTTCGGATTTGATTTGTTTGGTGCTGGCACAGCAGGTACCATTGTAGTTTTGACAGGACTTTGGGCATAAAATGATTGCTAGGTCCAGTAATTTCTCTGAAGGTCTTGGCTTTGGAAGATATTGCTCTTATCTGTATTTTTAGTGCTTAGTAAAATTAAAGAAAGATTGAAAAGTTGAATTCATTCCAATAGATGTAGCACTTTGCACTGCGAAGTTATTTCAAGAGGCGACTTCTTTGGTTCACCCAGCAAGCCAAACTTTGTCGAACCCAGAAACACAAATATCTTCTTTAAAAGGAGGTCTGAGTGGAGCATCACCTGCGAGTTTCTTACGAGTTTCTCTCATGCACAATCGAAATTTCTCGAGAGTCACATAACCGTGGGTCAGGTAGACATAACGTTGCACGCTTATATTAGATGAAAAAGTAAAGGGGTTTACATGATACAACTGCATATGTACTTCTTAGCAGATACTGTAAGATGCTCATCAAGAGCTGAGTTTCTAAAATCCCGGCTCTGTGTATCTTACCTACCGTACAAAGCGCAGTTATTTAGAGAATACACCTTGGTATAGGATGTTGATGATAAAAGAGCTAATTTAAACTCTTTAAATTTGCAAACTGTCAGTTTAAATTTCTTGTTTACAAAGGCGAGCATTTTCTTTATTTTTGCATCACTAGGCCATTCACCGCAGCAGGAAAACAAACTTCGCATGTAGACTTATTACAATTGCTTAATCTCCAACTCCTTATACGTTGCCACCGGTGACAAGTCCTGACGTCATAGAAGAATGAGGTGAAGGCAACTGTAATAAGTCTGCTTTATGGCCGAAGTTAATTTATGCAAAAAGGCCGTCATTTAGCATCAGCCAATGAAAACGAAGAAAGAGGCAGGTAGGCACCAGGGTAGACTGACGACGTGATTCCTTGTATTCGTTCAACATTTACAATCTGATGTTTTAATTTCACTCATACAAAGGACTCACGACCAAACGGATTCTAAACAGGGACTAAAATCTTACGAAAAATCAGAAGAACCTTAGAACATCTTCCATCCTTCGAACGTCGAAAGAAAAGTCGAACGTCCCTTCGAACGTCATTTCGAGCGTCGCTTCGCTTCGAGAAGTCGAATTTCGAACTAATGAGCCAATCAAACGCTAACAATAGGCACGTGGGTTGACCATATTATGAAAGTAGCGATCTGATTGGTCGCGCCGTGAACGCGGCGGACTTGGCCTAATTAGTCCCTATTCTGAAGCGTAAGGACATAAGTCCCTCAACTGAAGCGATGACAACAACAACAACGAGCGTAAGTTAGAGGGACATATGTAATGTAGTCTAGGCACCAGGGTAACAACTGGCCGCCCATTGTTACCCTGGGTTCGAGGTTGAGTCCAGGGTTACATTTCTTCGCCTAATGCGTGTAGGACTTCCTTCCTCTTCCATGACTAAATAAACAAAAATTTCAAACTGATAACTCTGAAAGCTACATAGGGACTTTCGACTCCAAACGCGCGTCAAGAACCAAACAAAGCAATACAACACAGGTTCTCCAATATCGAACGATTTGAAATTTGTTTGTCCTCGTAGCTATAAAGAAACGCCAAGAAACAGCCTAAATCGGCCTGGCAAAACTGCCCCCAAGAAACATCATGGAAGAAACATCACCAAACTCCGTCCTTGTTTTTGCTACTGACTATTGCAACCCAGAGAAACGCGTGCGCCCATCTTTTATAGCCACGAGTTTCTTAATAAAGAATAATACAAACGGTACAAACAATAGAAAAATAATAGGAACGTGCACAACAACTTCAAATATAAATCAAATGATACGAAAACAAAGAAAAGAACTGAAAAACAAACGGGACAACAAGTTTCTAAAGTCTATAAGGCAAAAGTCCATTTCGCACGTAACAGCCCCATTACAGCACGATTACCACAAAACTTGGAAAAAAGAAATTTACTGGCACATCAAGTGAGGTTGACGATACACTCAGACGTCTTGTACAACAAAAACGGATCGAAAACCGAGGAGAAGATGGCAAGGACTCCTACTTCGTCCTAGATATCTCTGAATGGCCTGAATTACCAAGAAAAGAGAATGCCAATGATAAAAAAAATGATAGGATTGCAGCTGAAGCTGTCAAGTACACTCCGTTATCAGAATTTCTATCATTAAAACAACAAGTGGAATCATTGAGGAAAGCAGTAGAGGAGAAAAATGAATTCACAAGGAACTGCATTAGTAGGAGTAAGGATCTGGAACTGAAGGAGGAAATCTCTCTTTTAAAGAAGGAAAACGAGTCATTAAGAAAGGAGATTCGACGAAAGGACTTGGTTATTGAGAGTTTTCAGACGGATGATACAAATGCAAACGACGAGATTGGAAAGTATGGTTCTTTTAATCCCATTCCTGAACCAAATTTTAGGATCGTAAAGAAGAACCATGCCTGCAATGAGTCACCGAAGCCCACATGGGAGCCTTTCATCTGTGACCGGAACAGATTTTCTCCAATTGCACCGTCAGAATCGGACGAGGAGGAAATGCCGCTTGGAATGCATAATACAACTAAGAATCAATCAAAACGCTACACAACAGGAAACTTTAAGGATCGGAAGAGAAAAGACGAACTAACAGAAGAAACTACCGGTGCAACTGCAGGCCCTTGGAAGCAAGCAGCAGGACTCCCACAGGACCGAAAAGTAGTCAAGGAGTGGTCAGGCGAAACCAACAATGACAGTGTTAGAAGGAAAACATTTGCATTACGACCTGCTGCTGCAAGTAATACTGTGAACAATATTCGATGAAATACTATTCCAGCGGAAGGCAAGAAGACGAGATGGACGGTAGAAATTGTGGGAGATTCGCTGGTAAATGATTTCCAGTTATACAAGATAAACGAAGCTGCTGGAAACACCGATTAGAGAATTTTTGTCAAGTCATTCTCTGGTGCAACTGTCGACTGCATGAATAGCCACGTTTGTGCAACTATTAAACGGGACCCAGGAAAAGTCATCCTTCATGGTGGAACCAACGATCTTCGCTCGAAGGCTACTCCAAAAGATATCGCAGAAGAGATAGTTGATTTAGGAAACTCAATGAAAACAAACGCAAACAAGGTAATTATTTCTGGACTTGCACCTAGAGGAGACCTGTGGCATAATATGGCTATGGAGGTAAATAGATTTTTGAAGCAACTATGCGTTTCTCAAGATTTTGATTACATTGACAATATTAATATACAAGCGGAGTATCATTTAAATAGAAGTAGGATTCATTTAAACAGAGAGGGGACTCATATTCTTGCAAATAACTTTTTATATGCCCTAGGTTATTGACTAGCTAGCACCAAGGTTCTTCCTAAATCTGCCTTTAGTATAGACTGACGACGTGATTCCTTGCATTCGTTCATTATTTTCAATCTGATGTTTTATTATCACTCATACTAAGGACTCACTTCCAAACAGATTCAAAACAGGGACCAATTGATTTTCTATCGAATGCCTCGTTCCAAGTTCTTTTCAAATCGAACGCCTCGAGATCAAAATCATATCGAAAAACCGGGGGTAAATTGTGGCTGGGTGGCAACCGTCAAGTCGATACTAAAATGGTGGCGGTACAAGATGGAATCTTCGATGAAAGTTTTAACTCAACTATTCATACTGAGAAAATCATATTTGCACTGCCGATGGCCATATATTTTTTGAGGTAGGCCTATTTGTTGCAATTTTATGTTTCAATCTGCTGCTGTGACTGAGCTGATCGTTCTTTTCCCTTTTCAAAGACATCACTATTGTTTCAAACCAGTGAAAGATACGATCCTAGGACTGGTGCTTTGATATTTGACATATTCTCACTTCATTGTTTACATTTTCATTTTCTGCAGGACGAAAGGTGATGAACCTTCCTTGCCATATTTTTTTGGAAACAAACTCTGCGCTGCAAATGCAACTGACGAAGAAGAGTTAGGTGCAGGATTCAATTTGAACCACCTTCAGTGTTTTACAAGAATGTTGCAACTGATTGATAGCTGTCATAAGGCAAAGTGGTGGTTGTGAAGATTGTTGGTTAGGCTGCAGATGCCTGATAACCCCTGCTATGTACTGGAACACTCCACCAAATAAATCATTCCAGGAGATGGATGAAATCATTTTTCAAGGCTTTATGGTTGAGACTGCAATGAACAACTCAGACAAAAAGACTGGCCGAGGCCAAGTTAACATATATCTGTTTTTGATAACTTTGAAATGTTAGCCAAAAATGATGGCTGTGCAGGCACCTTTACAGTAGCTTGTATTTTATTGGCTGTGCTGTGTAACTGGATTTTAACTTGATTGCAAATGCATTTGTTTTTGATAACCAATGTTTCACTATAACTATACTGAGCTGCAGGGAGTTGTTTGTTTGTACTCTACCGGGTGTCCCAGGAAAAAGGTAACAGATTTGATCAGGACTAGCGCTAAGAATTTGGCTCGAATCAGTTGGAAATAACGTTTAAACTAATCCTCGATAGTTAAATTGAAGATAGATACCTTGTTTGTTGGTCTTGGAGCATTGAGAGTAGAAATTTTAGTCTTGAAAGCCTAGATTTGCCTCTATCTCCAAACCAGAGCTGTTGGGTTTTGGCCTAAGCTGCCAACGCGCTTGTTGTGGAATCTCCTGAATCATAGCCAGGACTAGCCAGGTACACACAAGAAGCCTCGTGCTTCGGAAAAATTCTTGATAGAAATCCAAATCGAACTTGACAATCAAACTATATATATTGAGTTGCTCTGAAGATGCCCTAGTGGGCGAAACTAGTTAGCACTGAAATATAAAATAAAAAGCGCAAAAGACCAAATTGATGCCTGCTCTCTAAAGATGTTGTCCCTCTTCTTCTCTATGACCGTTCACTTTATATATACATATATATATATATATATATATATATATATATATATATATATATATATATATATATATATATATATATATATATATATTTATTTATATATATATATATATATATATATATATATATATATATACATATATTTATTTATTGTAATTGGTAAGATCCCGCCTAGGCTATTGTTTTAAATTTCGTAATCTATATGTATGCTCTGTTGGATTTGGCAAAAGTTATTACTGATGAAGGCTTACGCCGAAACGTTTACCAGAAGTGTTTTTCTTTGAGTGTCTATATATATATATATTGAGTGACTATATATATAATGAATATATATATATATTGAGTGTCTATATATATATATAAATCGAAACACAACAGAAGGCATTAACAAAAACAACTCGTTTATTTCGCGACTAGTTTCGTCTGTTCATGCAGATTCTTCAGGCTTAAATGACAAATTTACAGTGATAACCGAACTTTATACGCATTTTGTTAAGTTACTAATTTGACGTCAAATCTTAAATAGTTTCCAAGCTCAGTGAGCGTCTAACTTTGACTATTTTATCAATTGGTATAGGAATGCAAGATTTGAATTTTGCTTTAATGCCTACTCCTTTAATTTCACGTATAGTTTTAGGATTAATTAAATTAGAATTAAAGTCATCATCATCTTGAGGTCATCACCCTTAAAGCATCCCAAAAGACAGCAAAACCTCAAGATGATGATGACTTTAATTCTAATTTAATTAATCCTAAAACTATACGTGAAATTAAAGGAGTAGGCATTAAAGCAAAATTCAAATCTTGCATTCCTATACCAATTGATAAAATAGTCAAAGTTAGACGCTCACTGAGCTTGGAAACTATTTAAGATTTGACGTCAAATTAGTAACTTAACAAAATGCGTATAAAGTTCGGTTATCACTGTAAATTTGTCATTTAAGCCTGAAGAATCTGCATGAACAGACGAAACTAGTCGCGAAATAAACGAGTTGTTTTTGTTAATGCCTTCTGTTGTGTTTCGATTTATATTTTGACTTGCGCACTGTTTAACCAAACCCCTCGACAGGGTGGCAGCTCGGCCCAGAATTCATAGCCCGGCAGATGAAAGCGATAAACGTATCGAGATTCGTATTCACGGATCATTCAACAGAAAAACTTGCAATATGCCAACTATAGGCTACATTCAACAGAAAAACTTGCAGTATGCCAACTATAAGCTACATTCAACAGAAAAACTTGCAATATGCCGACTATGTGCTACATAACTACTGTCCTTTTTTTTTTGTGGGGGAACGGAAGCGATTGTGCGGCAGCAAAACCGAATGGGGACTACATTTCTTGTCCATCGGGAGCACCTCACAGGAATAGCTGCACAGGATTACCAGCGGGGAATAACTCGACAAGTAGGGGGAATGGCCCCACCCCCGATGAACGCAAAACACAGCTTTTGCCCCTGAAAATGAAAATGGTTTGCTGAAGGTGACTTGTACAGGAATAGCTCTACAAGTTTACCACGCACAGGAATAGCTCTGCAGGCAAGGGGAATGGCCCCACCTTCAGCAAACAAGGTTGTCCTTTTTGTGAAATTAGAGAAAAAATTGCCCCTGAGAATGAAAACGGTTTGCTGAAGGTGACTTGCACAGGAATGGCTCTGCAAGTTTACTATGCACAGGAATAGCTCTGCAGGCAAGGGGAATAGCCCCACCTTCAGCAAACAAGATATTCCTTTTTTTGTGAAATTAGAGGTGGAAATATTATTCTAGTAATCTTGCAACGTAGAGGAAACATTTTGTAAGGAAAAAGAATTGATCCGAAGTCTTTTAGGGGGGAAAAAACGTCCTTTTAGAGGTTTTTGCTGCAACACAAGAGCGCTTCATCTTAATAAAAACGCGACTAAGAAATGTAAAATAACATAAGATAACGCTTCAATCTGATTGTTGACGTATAAAGCTCAATAGTTCGTAGTGTCCAATAAGCTGTTCATAAGGTCCAGTGGAACTAAACTAAACGAAACAACCAGTAACGATGAACTAAATTTTTGCTAATGATAGCTTTTGCGTGCTATATTTTATCCTCCTCCTGCCGCAGTTTGAGAACTGGGTTGGGTGGGTTGGGCTGCTCTGAAAACGTTTTCGGCTTGTGCCGTTTCGAGAATGTGCTCGAAGGCTGGAGCTCTTGGTTACATGCTCGCTCCTTGCGGTTCTGACTAAACGGCTTTGATTGGTTGTTTTAACCGGAAATGCATTTGATTGGCTGCGGATGAGAGTGGCAATTTGCATGTCTCTCATTTCATTGGTCGGAAAAGAGAAGTGCGCTTGTCACCTGACTGTTGACCTAGTGTCTCGGGATCATCCGCTGAAACCCTTCTTCTGCGGGTTAAAATGTAAAACTAAAAGTCTGAAACTTGAATTCGAACGGCATTAAATTTGTAAGATGTTCAATCTCTTCAAATTCGTCGTTCGATAACGATATTTTAATATCAATTTTTTATTTGGACTTCAGACCTGCCAAAATGCATCATAGGGTTTCATTGCGTGCTGACCTGCATGAGTTGTACAAATTATAGAAAATCTGGCAAGATGATCATAGCGGGTGTAAGGGGACAAAGTTTCGAGGGATTCTGCTTAACCCCAGCTAAAGTGTGGCTTTAACTGGCATTTAACCAAACCCCTCGACAGGGTGGCAGCTCGGCCCAGAATTCATAGCCCGGCAGATGAAAGCGATAAACGTATCGTGATTCGTATTCACGGATCATTCAACAGAAAAACTTGCAATATGCCAACTATAGGCTACATTCAACAGAAAAACTTGCAGTATGCCAACTATAAGCTACATTCAACAGAAAAACTTGCAATATGCCGACTATGTGCTACATAACTACTGTCCTTTTTTTTTTGTGGGGGAACGGAAGCGATTGTGCGGCAGCAAAACCGAAAGGGGACTACATTTCTTGTCCATCGGGAGCACCTCACAGGAATAGCTGCACAGGATTACCAGCGGGGAATAACTCGACAAGTAGGGGGAATGGCCCCACCCCCGATGAACGCAAAACACAGCTTTTGCCCCTGAAAATGAAAATGGTTTGCTGAAGGTGACTTGTACAGGAATAGCTCTACAAGTTTACCACGCACAGGAATAGCTCTGCAGGCAAGGGGAATGGCCCCACCTTCAGCAAACAAGGTTGTCCTTTTTGTGAAATTAGAGAAAAAATTGCCCCTGAGAATGAAAACGGTTTGCTGAAGGTGACTTGCACAGGAATGGCTCTGCAAGTTTACTATGCACAGGAATAGCTCTGCAGGCAAGGGGAATAGCCCCACCTTCAGCAAACAAGATATTCCTTTTTTTGTGAAATTAGAGGTGGAAATATTATTCTAGTAATCTTGCAATGTAGAGGAAACATTTTGTAAGGAAAAAGAATTGATCCGAAGTCTTTTAGGGGGGAAAAAACGTCCTTTTAGAGGTTTTTGCTGCCACAGAACACGCCTGCGTGTTCCCCCAAAAGACGGAGGGAAAGATATGCGGGGCGCATCGCTCTGCGAAGCCCCGTACACCTATGGTGAATCATTATGTTTTGGAAAATCCAGGAAGAACCTCAAAAGCCTGTTCCTTTCGAATATCGTACACCATTTCGCAAAAGTAATGCACCAACTCGGAAAGATGTATCCTTTGATTTTTCTTGCAGATAGAGGAGCCGAACAATAAATTCTTTCGATATGTTATAAAGATGAGCATACACGAATTTTCCCTTCGCACTGTAATATTTTCGGTTCGACATATATCTATCCTTGCGCATAAGAGATGGCAGAAAACGAAAACAAGAAAGGTTTGGAAGACCAACAAGATGAAGCAAGGCTATCATCAGGTCCAGCATCCTTTTACCTCGGAGTTATACAGCAAATACGAGAAGCAACAAGCTTATTATCAGACGTGAAAACACCAAATGACAACAAGATGATAGAAGTTATCCTGAAGCTGACGAAAATTCTGGAAGAAAGAGTACAGTTAGAGGAAATAAAAGCAACATCGAAACAACACCAACCATTAAGATATTCATATCACCTACGCAAAATGAAGAGAAAGAGAAAAATAGCTTACTATTACTACTTAAAGAACAAGAACATTTGCAAGATTTACAATGAATGCTACGATGAAAATGAAATTATACTACCAAAATGCCTAATTCCTAAACATCGTTCAGATGAAACGAAAGAAGAATATGAACTCCGTTTGAAACACGCTAAACAAAAATTACAACAAGAAACAGAGTTGTTACTGTCAAGAAGAGGGTACTATGAGACAAAATTTAACAATATTGACAAAGAAATAGAAACTTTAATCGAGACAAAACATGGTAAAGATTCTCTTAGGGCACAGTCCTTAAAAAATCAATGGAAAATAGAAAGTCAAAATGAAGAGATCAAATCAAAAGAAATGTGGCAGCATACTGAAGCATTAATGAGATCGCAGTTACGTACTTTTAAAATTACAAGCAATATTAGGAAACCAAAGCCGAATAAAGAAAAATGTAAAAGCATCAGCAGAGCACCAAAACCATCAGCAATTCAAGACAATTCTAAGACCGAACAGACACCTGACTCTAAGTGTACCCAGTTATTAAACAATATTAAACAGTATGAATATGAATACATAAAAGAATTTGAAAAGAAGATCACTGCAGAAGAAAGTGGTGAGGATTTTGACCACTCTGCTCTAGAAAGAATTGGGGCAGAATTAGATGCACTAGAGATAACCCTTAAAGCATCCCAAAAGACAGCAAAACCTCAAGATGATGATGACTTTAATTCTAATTTAATTAATCCTAAAACTATACGTGAAATTAAAGGAGTAGGCATTAAAGCAAAATTCAAATCTTGCATTCCTATACCAATTGATAAAATAGTCAAAGTTAGACGCTCACTGAGCTTGGAAACTATTTAAGATTTGACGTCAAATTAGTAACTTAACAAAATGCGTATAAAGTTCGGTTATCACTGTAAATTTGTCATTTAAGCCTGAAGAATCTGCATGAACAGACGAAACTAGTCGCGAAATAAACGAGTTGTTTTTGTTAATGCCTTCTGTTGTGTTTCGATTTATATATATATATAGACACTCAATATATATATATATATTCATTATATATATAGTCACTCAATATATATATATATAGACACTCAAAGAAAAACACTTCTGGTAAACGTTTCGGCGTAAGCCTTCATCAGTAATAACTTTTGCCAAATCCAACAGAGCATACATATAGATTACGAAATTTAAAACAATAGCCTAGGCGGGATCTTACCAATTACAATAAATAAATAAATAAATATATATATATATATATATACATATATATATATATATATATATATATATATATATAAAGTGAACGGTCATAGAGAAGAAGAGGGACAACATCTTTAGAGAGCAGGCATCAATTTGGTCTTTTGCGCTTTTTATTTTATATTTCAGTGCTAACTAGTTTCGCCCACTAGGGCATCTTCAGAGCAACTCAATATATATAGTTTGATTGTCAAGTTCGATTTGGATTTCTATCAAGAATTTTTCCGAAGCACGAGGCTTCTTGTGTGTACCTGGCTAGTCCTGGCTATGATTCAGGAGATTCCACAACAAGCGCGTTGGCAGCTTAGGCCAAAACCCAACAGCTCTGGTTTGGAGATAGAGGCAAATCTAGGCTTTCAAGACTAAAATTTCTACTCTCAATGCTCCAAGACCAACAAACAAGGTATCTATCTTCAATTTAACTATCGAGGATTAGTTTAAACGTTATTTCCAACTGATTCGAGCCAAATTCTTAGCGCTAGTCCTGATCAAATCTGTTACCTTTTTCCTGGGACACCCGGTAGAGTACAAACAAACAACTCCCTGCAGCTCAGTATAGTTATAGTGAAACATTGGTTATCAAAAACAAATGCATTTGCAATCAAGTTAAAATCCAGTTACACAGCACAGCCAATAAAATACAAGCTACTGTAAAGGTGCCTGCACAGCCATCATTTTTGGCTAACATTTCAAAGTTATCAAAAACAGATATATGTTAACTTGGCCTCGGCCAGTCTTTTTGTCTGAGTTGTTCATTGCAGTCTCAACCATAAAGCCTTGAAAAATGATTTCATCCATCTCCTGGAATGATTTATTTGGTGGAGTGTTCCAGTACATAGCAGGGGTTATCAGGCATCTGCAGCCTAACCAACAATCTTCACAACCACCACTTTGCCTTATGACAGCTATCAATCAGTTGCAACATTCTTGTAAAACACTGAAGGTGGTTCAAATTGAATCCTGCACCTAACTCTTCTTCGTCAGTTGCATTTGCAGCGCAGAGTTTGTTTCCAAAAAAATATGGCAAGGAAGGTTCATCACCTTTCGTCCTGCAGAAAATGAAAATGTAAACAATGAAGTGAGAATATGTCAAATATCAAAGCACCAGTCCTAGGATCGTATCTTTCACTGGTTTGAAACAATAGTGATGTCTTTGAAAAGGGAAAAGAACGATCAGCTCAGTCACAGCAGTAGATTGAAACATAAAATTGCAACAAATAGGCCTACCTCAAAAAATATATGGCCATCGGCAGTGCAAATATGATTTTCTCAGTATGAATAGTTGAGTTAAAACTTTCATCGAAGATTCCATCTTGTACCGCCACCATTTTAGTATCGACTTGACGGTTGCCACCCAGCCACAATTTACCCCCGGTTTTTCGATATGATTTTGATCTCGAGGCGTTCGATTTGAAAAGAACTTGGAACGAGGCATTCGATAGAAAATCAATTGGTCCCTGTTTTGAATCTGTTTGGAAGTGAGTCCTTAGTATGAGTGATAATAAAACATCAGATTGAAAATAATGAACGAATGCAAGGAATCACGTCGTCAGTCTATACTAAAGGCAGATTTAGGAAGAACCTTGGTGCTAGCTAGTCAATAACCTAGGGCATATAAAAAGTTATTTGCAAGAATATGAGTCCCCTCTCTGTTTAAATGAATCCTACTTCTATTTAAATGATACTCCGCTTGTATATTAATATTGTCAATGTAATCAAAATCTTGAGAAACGCATAGTTGCTTCAAAAATCTATTTACCTCCATAGCCATATTATGCCACAGGTCTCCTCTAGGTGCAAGTCCAGAAATAATTACCTTGTTTGCGTTTGTTTTCATTGAGTTTCCTAAATCAACTATCTCTTCTGCGATATCTTTTGGAGTAGCCTTCGAGCGAAGATCGTTGGTTCCACCATGAAGGATGACTTTTCCTGGGTCCCGTTTAATAGTTGCACAAACGTGGCTATTCATGCAGTCGACAGTTGCACCAGAGAATGACTTGACAAAAATTCTCTAATCGGTGTTTCCAGCAGCTTCGTTTATCTTGTATAACTGGAAATCATTTACCAGCGAATCTCCCACAATTTCTACCGTCCATCTCGTCTTCTTGCCTTCCGCTGGAATAGTATTTCATCGAATATTGTTCACAGTATTACTTGCAACAGCAGGTCGTAATGCAAATGTTTTCCTTCTAACACTGTCATTGTTGGTTTCGCCTGACCACTCCTTGACTACTTTTCGGTCCTGTGGGAGTCCTCCTGCTTGCTTCCAAGGGCGTGCAGTTGCACCGGTAGTTTCTTCTGTTAGTTCGTCTTTTCTCTTCCGATCCTTAAAGTTTCCTGTTGTGTAGCGTTTTGATTGATTCTTAGTTGTATTATGCATTCCAAGCGGCATTTCCTCCTCGTCCGATTCTGACGGTGCAATTGGAGAAAATCTGTTCCGGTCACAGATGAAAGGCTCCCATGTGGGCTTCGGTGACTCATTGCAGGCATGGTTCTTCTTTACGATCCTAAAATTTGGTTCAGGAATGGGATTAAAAGAACCATACTTTCCAATCTCGTCGTTTGCATTTGTATCATCCGTCTGAAAACTCTCAATAACCAAGTCCTTTCGTCGAATCTCCTTTCTTAATGACTCGTTTTCCTTCTTTAAAAGAGAGATTTCCTCCTTCAGTTCCAGATCCTTACTCCTACTAATGCAGTTCCTTGTGAATTCATTTTTCTCCTCTACTGCTTTCCTCAATGATTCCACATGTTGTTTTAATGATAGAAATTCTGATAACGGAGTGTACTTGACAGCTTCAGCTGCAATCCTATCATTTTTTTATCATTGGCATTCTCTTTTCTTGGTAATTCAGGCCATTCAGAGATATCTAGGACGAAGTAGGAGTCCTTGCCATCTTCTCCTCGGTTTTCGATCCGTTTTCGTTGTACAAGACGTCTGAGTGTATCGTCAACCTCACTTGATGTGCCAGTAAATTTCTTTTTTCCAAGTTTTGTGGTAATCGTGCTGTAATGGGGCTGTTACGTGCGAAATGGACTTTTGCCTTATAGACTTTAGAAACTTGTTGTCCCGTTTGTTTTTCAGTTCTTTTCTTTGTTTTCGTATCATTTGATTTATATTTGAAGTTGTTGTGCACGTTCCTATTATTTTTCTATTGTTTGTACCGTTTGTATTATTCTTTATTAAGAAACTCGTGGCTATAAAAGATGGGCGCACGCGTTTCTCTGGGTTGCAATAGTCAGTAGCAAAAACAAGGACGGAGTTTGGTGATGTTTCTTCCATGATGTTTCTTGGGGGCAGTTTTGCCAGGCCGATTTAGGCTGTTTCTTGGCGTTTCTTTATAGCTACGAGGACAAACAAATTTCAAATCGTTCGATATTGGAGAACCTGTGTTGTATTGCTTTGTTTGGTTCTTGACGCGCGTTTGGAGTCGAAAGTCCCTATGTAGCTTTCAGAGTTATCAGTTTGAAATTTTTGTTTATTTAGTCATGGAAGAGGAAGGAAGTCCTACACGCATTAGGCGAAGAAATGTAACCCTGGACTCAACCTCGAACCCAGGGTAACAATGGGCGGCCAGTTGTTACCCTGGTGCCTACCTGCCTCTTTCTTCGTTTTCATTGGCTGATGCTAAATGACGGCCTTTTTGCATAAATTAACTTCGGCCATAAAGCAGACTTATTACAGTTGCCTTCACCTCATTCTTCTATGCCGTCAGGACTTGTCACCGGTGGCAACGTATAAGGAGTTGGAGATTAAGCAATTTTAATAAGTCTACATGCGAAGTTTGTTTTCCTGCTGCGGTGAATGGCCTAGCGATGCAAAAATAAAGAAAATGCTCGCCTTTGTAAACAAGAAATTTAAACTGACAGTTTGCAAATTTAAAGAGTTTAAATTAGCTCTTTTATCATCAACATCCTATACCAAGGTGTATTCTCTAAATAACTGCGCTTTGTACGGTAGGTAAGATACACAGAGCCGGGATTTTAGAAACTCAGCTCTTGATGAGCATCTTACAGTATCTGCTAAGAAGTACATATGCAGTTGTATCATGTAAACCCCTTTACTTTTTCATCTAATATAAGCGTGCAACGTTATGTCTACCTGACCCACGGTTATGTGACTCTCGAGAAATTTCGATTGTGCATGAGAGAAACTCGTAAGAAACTCGCAGGTGATGCTCCACTCAGACCTCCTTTTAAAGAAGATATTTGTGTTTCTGGGTTCGACAAAGTTTGGCTTGCTGGGTGAACCAAAGAAGTCGCCTCTTGAAATAACTTCGCAGTGCAAAGTGCTACATCTATTGGAATGAATTCAACTTTTCAATCTTTCTTTAATTTTACTGAGCACTAAAAATACAGATAAGAGCAATATCTTCCAAAGCCAAGACCTTCAGAGAAATTACTGGACCTAGCAATCATTTTATGCCCAAAGTCCTGTCAAAACTACAATGGTACCTGCTGTGCCAGCACCAAACAAATCAAATCCGAAATATCATGTAGGAAATACTTATGTCTAAATTCGTTGTACGAACTTCTGCAAGTACTAGGGACAAAAAAGTGTGTCAAACGGTGCCGAGGTTCTGCAAAATACACAACGGAATGGCAAGATTGACAGCTTTTCTAGCATCCTTGTAGGTCCACAAATTGAGATTGTTTTCGTTGGGTTTGCCACCGTGAAGTCAGGTTTACATGCGACACACTATCTTTTCTCACTGAACGAATGGAATTTCCGTGCATTCAAACCCCCACATTGAAACTCACCTCTGCTCTGACACTGTCAGTGACAGCAACAGCCATCGAATTGCGAACAATATCCTTGGACTATTGTCAAGCTCAAATCAAATTATTCTTGAGTGGTCTTCTCATTCCTGCTTCCTTGCAATATAGGCTAACTTGTGAAACTTTCAAGTGGTTGATTTTGAAGAGCAAATAAGACTCCGAGCGAAAGCTCACATTCTGCAGCCTCAAAATGCGTCGCAAGGCGAGTAGATAAATGCTTGAGTATTTCTCACCGACCGACGCTCAAATCTTTATAATCATTATTTAAATTTGTTCAGGTCAATGAATGAAATTGATTTCATGTAAGACGTGTCA
Organism: Aurelia sp. 3 sensu Dawson et al. (2005); assembly: GCA_964020215.1. NCBI lineage: Eukaryota > Metazoa > Cnidaria > Scyphozoa > Semaeostomeae > Ulmaridae > Aurelia > Aurelia sp. 3 sensu Dawson et al. (2005). Next base: position 16,389,211 of record OZ026572.1, read on the forward strand.
CGGAAAGGGAACATTCTAGTGCCAGACACAGATTTTTCAAATGTTTAAAATTTGATTCAACTTCGACAAATCCGAGAATAACTGTGCATTTCCTGCCAGTTTTCAAGATCATTTTAGCGGTATGTAGGGTATGCCTTTAAAGTTTTCAACAGAACCAAAGAGAGCATGAATAAATGTACGGGACGGCCAAGTGGCCAAACTTGTTTGTTATGGCTTCTTCAACAAGTGTCGCGATAAAAATGATACAATGTTGAAGGTATCTACAGATTTTAAAGTCAATGGCAGAAACTTCTGTAGAATTTGCCAAACAGAAACCTAATAGACAGAACTGACATGCCAAGTTATGCTGTAATACTTACTAATTTTGCATCAGAAGCATAATAGCAACTCTGACAAGATGTCAGAAAATCATACCCGGCGATAATTGAAAATATTGCAAGAGAAGTCATCGATGAGAGACAACGAAGTCTACTGTCTTGACTTGTGTAAGATTACGGCACAAAGCAAACTTACCGGCTGGCAGCGATGTCTTTGTTTTCCCTCTTCAGTTCAGTAAATAGTTTCTAATCGTACTTCACTCCCACCAAATTTTAGACTTTGCTACAGTGCAACAAACTAATTCTTTCTTGCATCAGGCCATCAATTTGCAAAGCGAGGGAAACAGCCAAGTGACCTCCGCAGCTTTCTTGTTTGAATATGACGCCATTACTGTGAGTAAGGCTTGCATAATTTTTGACATAAATTAGAATGCATTAACCACGAACTGTCAGGTAGGAACCAGGGGTATCATTTGTGCTGAAGAGGTGAGGCTGAAGACAATGATAGCCCTGGAATCGAGGTTGCCCTGGACTGGGATGGTATTGACGTAGAGAGGAGAAGAAATTTGAAACAAGCACGAGGAAATGAGAAACGTTCATTAACGATTGTCATGAACGTTGCTGGTTGGAAATTCAGTTAAGGAAGTCAACTCGTTAAAAGGAAGCCTTGATCAAGCATTTGAGAATTTCACACAATCTTGCGACGCCTACCGGGAAGCTTTGGAGATTGAAGATGACATCGATGAGTCGAACGCCTATTTTCAAGAGGCACAAGCCAGGTTCCTTTGCATGAAAGAGCGTATCGCTCTGCGACTTGAGTCGTTCATCAACCCTGTCCTGCACACCCATTCCGAAGAAAACCTAGTGGAGAATCGCGAATGGAGAGTATCGCCGAGTGATTCGGTAAGTCAAACTAAAAGCAAGAAAAGTTTATTTTCTAGATGCTCCAGATCGTCAAAGGGAACCAGGAGCAGTTCATCTTCATCGTTTGATGAGAGAATGTTAAAGAACGCAACGTGGAAGGCATCTTTGTTAGCTGAAGCATCAATGCTGCAACATAAACAACTTCTCGCCAACCAGGAGCTACAAGTGAATCAAATAAAAGAAGAGCTGCGTTTGAGAACGGAACTAGCGAAAATCGAAGCAATGGAAAAGGTATGTGACGAATTTTCATCCTCAAAAATGACACCACTTTCTAGAGCGACACATGATGGTCATGATTTCAGTCAAGCTGACACGTTGCAGTCACGCCTACCATTATTTACAGAGTCATCTGCCCCTCAACAGTATATCCCTGCCAGTGATGCCCCTTCGCAGTTTTCTATTCGCAGTGATGCTCCTTCGTATGTATCGTTTGGATGTCATGCTCGTCAGGATTACCCATACCCCTCTGCCAGTGGTGCCCCTCCGCAGTTTCCAGTTGCCAGTGACGTTCCTGCTCAGTTGCCAGTTACCAGTCATGCTCCTGCTCAGTTGCCGGTTGCCAGTCAAACTCCTGCACAGTTGCCGGATGCCAGTCACGCTCCTGCACAATTGCCAGTTGCCAGTCGTGCACCCCCTCAGTTGCCGGTTACCAGTCACGCTCCTGCATAATTGCCGGTTGCCAGTTGTGCACCCCTACAGTTGCCGGTTGCCAGTCGTGCACCCCCTCAGTTGCCAGTTGCTAGTCACGCTCCTGCACAGTTGCTGGTTGCCAGTCATGCACCCCCACAGTTGCTGTTTGCCAGTCTTGCTCCTGCACAGTTGCCGGTTGCCAGTCATGCTCCTGCACAGTTGCTGGTTGCCAGTCCTGCACCCCCACAGTTCCCGGATGCCAGTCACGCCCCTGCACAGTTGCCGGTTGCCAGTCATGCACCCCCACAGTTGCTGTTTGCCAGTCGTGCTCCTGCACAGTTGCTAGTTGCCAGTGATGCTCCTGCTAAGTTGCCAGTTACCAGTCATGCTCCTGCTCAGTTGCCGATTGCCAGTCATGCACCCCCACAGTTGCCGGATGCCAGTCAAGCTCCTGCACAGTTGCCGGTTGCCAGTCCTGAACCCCCACAGTTGCCCTTTGACAGTGATGTTTTTTTAGATTTTGCTGCAGCCAGATACGCCCCTCAGCAGTACCCCACCAGTCATGTTCCTCGGCAGTTGCCCTTTAGTAGACCAACTCATTGGAGACAGACCACACTGCTTTTTTTTTTTTTTTCATTAAAAGTAATACAACAAATCTTACATTCTACTATACGGATCTAATTACTATACAATACTACGGGGACGATACCATGGGGAGCGAACGACAATGACTACCCCATGGCCAATATGAAAAGACACGCAATGCTAACCTAAATACAACAAACACTACGGACAATTTAATATCTACTAAACTAGATTCGGTTCCACATCAGATGTAAAGTCAGGGTTGCGATAAGTTTACGTTCTTTGAAGTAATTTCAAATTCCTGACATCTGATGTGAAACAGAATTTACAAAGTAAAAGGACATTTACGTTAACGACGTGGTGGTTGCTTTGTGCATAGCTGAGGGTTGAATGATTTTAGTCAAAGCGACCAGTTTCGCGAATGAAACGTAAGGTCAATTCGAGTATATTTTTATTCAGGTCATAAGAAAGGTCTTGATCACCATATAATAAAAGCTGTGTCAAAGCGTCATTTGAGAGATCGGTGATTTGCACAAATGGTCGTAATAATTCAACCATTCCAGCGAGAAGATCTTGTCGTTGAGCACCAAAAGAGGGGCAGAACAACAAAAAGTGCTCCGTATCCTCAATACCATCGCTTGTTGGGCACATCGGGTTTATGGTATCTCTAAAATTATGCTTGAATTTGTGGAAATTTAACTTGCTAAGACCAACCCTAAGTTGAGTAAGATGGGACAATCCTTTAGGATCGTGAATTCCATAAACAGATTTTGCAGGAGGACGGATTATTGACAAGAGTTTCTTCTTAAAAACAGCAATAGCTAATCGTTTGGATGAGATTGAGAGAAAATTGGAAAGAATTGAAGCAAGGTTAAATGAGAAGGAAAATGAGCAGGATAGTGAAAGGAGAAATATCGATAGGATAAGGGTGTCGGACGAACAGTATGTTCAGTTGATGGTCAAGACAGATAGGTTAGAGACAGAAAATAAAACGTTAAAAGATGAAAATTATGGATTAAAAACAAAAATTTTAGACTTACAGAAAATGCTTGAAAACACTGGAAACGAATCTTATATCGAAAATTCTTTGCAGGCTTCCATGATGAAGCCCCAACAGGTATCCCGTAGTCAAAATTTTTTGGGGATTCCCAGAGAAAAACAACGTTTTACTACAAATAATCCAAAAAGAGATATTCAGCTAGGCACGAGAAATGATGACGAAAATTCAAATTTTAAAGAAAATCAGGATGAGAGAAACCAACCTTGGGAAGTCCCAACGGAGAAAAATAATGATCAGCAAGGCATCTGGCAATTGAGAAATGATGCTGAAATTTCAAGTTTTAAAGAAAGTCAAATAAAGAAAAGTCAGCCTTGGGGTGTCCCAATTGGAAAAACCAGTTCTTTATCTGAACAGAAAGAAATAGGAACTCACAGTCAACAAACTATCTGGCAATTCCCAAAACGATCTGTAAAAACGCGACGAGAGATACCGACACAGGTCTTATCCAGAAATCGATTCCAAATACTCGCAGATACAAAGTTTGAAGAGAAAAACTGCATGCCCACAGGACACATGTTTGAGAATGAAAGTCTCCTTCGAGATCAAACCTCGCGCACGTTGGTAGGAACAAAAACAACAACACCAAAGAAAAGAATGCCAAGCGATGAACTGTTTCATAGATCGCAAACAAAAATACCGAAGAACCCAAAGCCAAGCGATAACAGGCCGGGATTAGCTAACCAAGAAAAACGAGATCAACATGGGATGCAAATAGAAACGACAAAGGCTCAAAGCTTTGGAAGAAGAAAACCAACAGTTGCCTTTATCGGAGACTCTATATTGAGAGGGATAAGGAAACAAGAAATCAATAAAAGCGTAAGAAATTACTATGCAGCTGTGAAGACGTTCTCGGGGGGAACGGTGGAAGACATGGAATCATACATGGTGCCTACGTTGAGCAAAAAGCCTGATGGCCTAATAATTCACTGCGGGACAAACAGTCTAAGAAGCGATGAACCAGAAGAAACTGCCAAGAAAATAGTCAATGTTGCACTGGAGGCAAGTCGAACAGTGAGAAGTGTTGTGGTATCAAGCATTTTGGCTCGAGGAGACTCTGATCTGATGGAATCGAAACGAGTACAGGTTAACCATCTATTAGAAAGATCACTTGATAATTATGGTATAGATTTCATGAAACATGAAAATTTTGATGAGAACTGGCAAGAACTTTTGTATGATGATGGGATCCATTTAAATTAAAGAGGAACAAATGTCTTAGGAGGTAACATCGTTAAATTTTTAAATTCGGCTTGACTGTCTTTAGAACATGCTCTAATGTTAAGAAATACGCTACCAAATGCGGATACTATCAGCAGTTCTGTAATTTCCGATGACATGACACCAGCATCTCTGACACCAAATATTGGTGATGTTAGTACGACCATTTCAGAGATATCAGTTCCATCCTCACCTTATCTAATTGGGTGTTCCAGTTTAGAATTATCGAGGGCTAGTATACTTTCTGAATCTTCGAAAGAATTTGCGACTGATGTATCTTTTCAGTCGGCTGCGTCAAATGACATTGACAAAATTTTTGGTTTGAGAGTTAAGTACCCTAACAATCCTATTGTTGGATTTTTGAATATAAATAGTCTCAGGAACAAAATTATAGATTTACGAAATGTTGCTGAAAAATGCCTTCCCGACGTTTTGCTAATAGAAGAGACGAAACTGAGTGCTGAATTTAAGACTGAAATATTTCTATTGAATAACTACCAACCTCCAATGCGCCGTGATAGGAATGAACATGGAGGTGGTCTCATGCAATATGCTAGAAAAGGAGTTGTATGCAATAGACTAACTTTATACGAGACTAACTCATTGGAGCTGCTATGTTCCGAACTAATAGTTTGTAAGAAGAAGTGGATTATCTTTAGTGTCTATAGGCCCCCTGACTCTAACCTAGATAGTTTCTTTGCTACTTTATCGGTTTCTTTGAACCAGGCGCTAGATAGATATGATAATGTTATTGTGATGGGAGATATCAATATCGACACACAAGACTCGCAGCACCCTGGATACAATAAGCTGTCATCCTTTTGTGATGTATTCGGATTATCAAATTTGGTCACAACTAAAACATGTTTCACGAAAAGTCATAGTTCTTCTATCGAGGTTATTCTTACAAACAAACCAAGGAGCTTCCAAACACCTCTGTATTTGAGACCGGTCTTAGTGATTGTCATGGTCTTGTCATTACTTTAATGAAAGCAGTGGTTGCTAGGCTCAAGCCTAAAATAATTAGATACCGTAGTTATAAAAGGTTTGACCCCAAAAAGTTTCTTCAAGATGTCAAGAAAGCCCCTTTTGAATACCATACGAATAATCCTGATAAAACCTACGATAACATAACTAGTACTTTCCGAAATTTGGTTGAAAAACATGCGCCGTTAAAATCAAAAGTTCAGAGAGGAAATTCAGCGCCTTTTATGACACCAGAATTGAATAGAGCCATTTACACTCGATCTAGATTGAAAAAGAAGTTTAAAAAAAATCCTACAAATGAAAATAAGACAAAGTTTAAAAAGCAGCGTAATAAATGTGTTTCAATACAGAGAAAAGCAATCAAAAAATCATTTCAAAAAAGCTACTGAAAATGGGCTGTTATCTAATCAAGCTTTTTGGGATCTCGTCAAGCCATTTTTATCAAACAAAGGTGCTCTAGTTGGATCAGACATATCAATTGTAAAAAATGACACAATCATAACTGATGATCAAGAATTGAGTGAACTTTTTAATGAATACTATGTAAATATTGTAGAGAACACTAGTGGTAAGAAACCTTGTGGTGTTGCTGATACAACAGACATTGATGATGATAGGCATATAGTTAAATTGATCTTAGAAAAGTATAAGAACCATCCAAGTGTTCTAGCCATAGTACAAAACCCAAATTGCAATTTTGAAACCTTTTCTGTCAACGAAGTGGAAGCTCGTGAGGTTGCATTATTGTTAAAAAGTTTGGATGGAAAAAAATCTACAGGTGTTGATCAAATACCACCAAAACTAGTATCTCTTGCTGCCAATGAGCTTACAGTTCCATTAACTAATGCTATCAACTGCAGTATACGTAATTTCAGATTTCCAGAAAATGCGAAAAATGCGGCGGTATGCCCCTTGGACAAAGGGGAATCAAATCGCACTGCTGAAAGAAATTTCCGTCCAGTTAGTGTGCTAAATACTTTTTCAAAAATATACGAAAAAGCCCTAAAACAGCAGCTTATCTCGCATCTAGATAAAACGCTCTCTATATTTATCTCGGCTTACAGAAAATCATACAGCACACAACATGTGTTGATAAATCTGGTAGAAGACTGGAGGGAAAAACTTGACAAAGATTTCGTGGTAGGTGTGCTATCTTCATGGATCTCTCAAAGGCTTTTGATTGCATTCCACATGATCTAATCATAGCAAAATTACATGCATACGGTTTTGATGAAAATGCTTTAGTTCTTATTTATTCCTATTTAAAACGTCGAAAACAGTGTGTCCGGATAAATAATTCAAATAGTTCCTTTAAAGATGTTGTATCAGGAGTTCCACAGGGTTCTGTACTTGGTCCAATTTTATTTAATTTCTTCATAAATGACCTCTTTCTTTTTATAAAGCAGGCAACCCTTCATAATTATGCTGATGATAATACACTTTCATATTTTTCCAAAACTATGCCCGATCTCGTCAGGGTTTTGGAGAATGAAACCAATGTCGCTTTAACTTGGCTAGACCGAAACGAAATGATTGCAAACCCTGATAAATTTCATGCTCTGCTGGTCAGAAAAGATCGGGAAAATACTACTGGACAAAATATAAGCCTTCAAGATCATGCCATCAAGTCAGAAGCAACTGTAAAACTTTTGGGCGTAACCCTGGATAATAAATTGAATTTTGATACACACATATCAAACCTTTGTAAAAAAGCTGCGACACAACTAAACGTTCTGAAAAGGTTAAGATCATTTATTGGATTTGAACAAAAAAGGTACTTGTACAGAGCTTTGTTTACTCTAACTTCAATTATTGTCCATTGGTTTGGTATTTTTCTTCTATGAAGTCGCTTCAAAAAATTGAAAAGTTACAAGAACGTGCACTAAGGTTTCTTTATAATGATCGTAAGAGCTCATATAAGGACTTGCTCCAAAAATCAGGAAGATGTACTATGCAAGTTTCGCGTCAAAGAACTCTTTGCATTGAAATTTACAAAACAATGAATAATCTAAATCCGCCATTTATGCAAAATTTCTTCAAACTCCGATCTTCGCATTATTCCTCCAGAAAGCCTTATGACTTAAAGCATGTAAGACCAAATCAAGTAACTTTCGGTTCAAATAGCCTTGAGTCCGTTGGACCTCAAATATGGAATGGCTTACCAAACAAAATGAAATCTGCAGAAAACTTGAAAAACTTCAAACTTATGATAAAGGAATGGAATGGCCCAGAATGCAAATGTAGTGCCTGCTGTAGTTTTACTTTTACTGAACAATAACTTTTTTAACATTTTAATTTCATTCGATTTAGATTAGTTAACTTTGTATATATTGCATATATTGTTAGCTATGTAAGTATCGAATTAAAATAAATGAACAACAACAACAACAACAATCAGTACAGTGCCCAAGTTATAGAGACAAATTCTAGAACAGAATCAGGCATAGAATACCTTGAGGCCATGAAGAACATAGCTGTTGCATCGCTTTTGCCAAAATCTGAGCTTACAGTCTTCGATGGTAATTCTTTAAGATATTTTACCATCCTGAAAAGTTTTGAAAACAATGTTGAGAAAGACACTTTAGATGCTAGTAGAAGATTGCAGCTTTTAATACAGTTTTGCACAGGAAAGGCCAAGCGATTGATAGAGAAATGCATATCAATGGAGCCAGAAGAGGGATACAGAACTGCCAAAAGACTGCTTGCTGAACGATTTGGTGATAAATACAAATTCACAAAAGCATGGATATGTAAAATTTCAGATGGCCCTGCTGTGAAGCCTGGTGATTGTGAAGCCCTCCTTGAACTAGCGGATGACCTGCAAAGCTGCAAAATTACATTACAAGCTACAGGAAGATTGATGCAAATCAATAGTGAAGACAAATTGGTGAAGGTTATTGGACGTTGCCCTGGATTCGTCAAGTCACGTTGGCAGTCAAAGGTACAAGAGATCAGGGAAGAAGGCCGAGTCCCAAATATTGCAGATATTCGACGACTTGTTCGCAAGGTTGCAGTAGAGAAGAACGACCCTGTGTTTGGAGAAATAATGGACAGTGACAGTAAGAACAAAAGAAGTGACAAGAAGTATAACAAGAGAGCAGGTGAATCATTGGAGAGACCAAGCAACCAAAGAAACATGAATTTCAATGTCCAGACTGTTGAGAAGAAATCAGCCGATGTTGAGAGTAAGTTGAAATGTTTTTTCTGTGAAAAGAGCCACAAGATTGGTGACTGTGACACTTTCAAGAAGCAAACTGGTGAGGAACAATTCAAATTCATGAGATCAAGAAGCTGTGTGATAACTGTTTCTCATCCTTTCATTTCTCCGCTGGCTGTAAAAGACGAAATGCATGTTCAGTTCCTGGATGTCCTTTAAAGCGGAAGCATATTACATCATTGCATGAACCTCTTGTTGCCTTTATGCAGAATCGTGACCAGCAAAACGCTCAGGAATGTACACAACAGGGACAAAGTGGAAGCAATCCACGCAGAAATGGCAAACAGTTTGTTGGTGTTGCTAGCTATACTGGGGCCGGATGTGGAAGCAAGGGTCTCACAATTGTGCCTGTGAAAGTAAAAGGTCAAGGTAAAGATAAGATAATATCCACTTATGCCTTACTCGATAATGGCTCGACTGCCTCATTTTGTACAGATGATCTTTTAAAGAAACTGGAAATTGAAGGGAGAAGATGTCACACGTCAGTTACGACAATCAATGGTGTAGAAGAAAGATTGGACAGTACGATGGCAGACTTAGAGGTGATGGATATTGATGGACATACTTTCATAGAAGTCCCAAATGTATTCTCAATGACGAATCTGAATGTTTCAGCTGACGCAATTACAAGACAGGATAATGTTGATCGATGGTGCTACTTAGAAGGTGTGAAGCTGCCTACTGTACTTGATGATATGGCTGTTGGTTTACTCATTGGTGTAGATGTACCAGAAGCACTTGAAATTGAAGAGATCATACGTGGACAAAATGGTGGACCATATGCTGTCAAAACAAAGTTTGGCTGGACACTTAATGGACCGATGGGACGAATTTCAGCAAAAGGTAAACATTGCTATAAACTGAATGTATCTTACAATGATGATGTTCTAAGTGAACAGCTTCGTCAATACTTCAATCGTGATTTCAATGAGTCCATTGCCGACGAACAGAAGATGATGTCATTAGAAGATAGAAGAGCTCTATCAGTGTTTCAAGAGTCTGCTTAAATCATTGATGGCCATTACCAAATTGCGATACCCTGGAGGAACCCAGAAGTATGTCTCCCAAACAATCGACCAATGGAAGGGCACAGACTGCGACAACTGAGAAAGCGATTGATAAAGGATCCTGACATGCTGAAGAAATATTCAAATTTCATTGATGATCTTTCTATTAAAGGCTACGCACGAAAGATTCCTGAAGATCAAATCAATGTTGACAGCTCTGTCACATGGTAGTTGCCACATCATAATGTCATTCATCCTCAGAAGCCAGATAAAGTACGAGTGGTGTTCGACTGTGCAGCGAAATATCGAGGAGAGTCATTGAATGAGAAGATTTTACAAGGTCCTGATTGAACCAACTCGCTCGTTGGCGTACTTATGAGATTTCGACAAGAACAAGTTGCTCTAATGGCAGATGTAGAGGCGATGTTTCACCAAGTTACAGTGGATCTTCATGATGCTGATGCCTTGAGATTTCTCTGGTATCCAGATGGTGACGTTGATAAAGAACCAGAAGAATTCCAAATGCTGGTCCATCTCTTCGGCGGAATCTGATGTCCTAGTTGTGCTACATATGCGCTGAGAAGAACAGCATTGGACAATGCAGAAAGATTTCCCACAGATGTTATCGACACAGTACAACGCAATTTTTACGTTGACGATTGGCTCAAATCTGTAAAGACAACTGAACACACTGTTAGCATGTGCAAGCAGGTAACAGACCTCTTAGCTCTTGGTGGATTTCACTTGACAAAATGGATATGCAACAGACGTGAGGTATTGGACTCAATTTCAAGTTCTGAGTTGTCAAAGGAATTGCATAACACCAACTTCGAGAAGGATGCACTGCCTGTAAAGAGAGCATTAGGAATGCATTGGAACGTTGAAACAGATAAGTTCTTCTATGACACCAGCATCAAAGAAAAGCCCCCAACAAGAAGAGGTATGCTTAGCATCATTTCATCAGTCTACGATCCTTTGGGTTTCATATCGCCATTCGTTCTACGAGCTAAGATAATTCTCCAGCAGTTATGTCGTCAAAAACTCAGTTGGGATGAAGAAATTCCTGAAGCAGAGCACATCAGTTGGAAAAAATGGCTAGCAAAGTTATCTACATTGACAGAATTCACTGTGGAAAGATGCTTGAAACCAGAGAAATGCCCAATTACATCATTTTTCAGATGCGTCAGAATCCGGTTATGGTGCTGTATCCTACATCAGGATGGGAAACGGAGATGGAAATATCCATTGCTCATTTTTTATTGCAAAGTCAAGATTGACACCAGTTAAACCAATCACAATTCCAAGGCTAGAGCCGTCAGCTGCTGCTGTTGCAGTCCGACTGGACAGAATGATAAGAAGTGAGCTAGATGTCAATGTCAGCAATTCTTTGTTCTGGACAGATAGCACAGCAGTTTTACGGTATGTGAAGAATGAGAAGAAACGATTTCAAACGTTTGTTGCGAACAAAGTTGCAGTCATTCATGCAGGATCAAATCCGAAGTAATGGTTCTACATTGACACATTAGAGAATCCAGCAAATGACGCTTCACGAGGACTAAATACAATGCAGCTAGTGAACAGCAGAAGATGGTGTCGAGGCCCCGAATTTCTATGGCAGAACATGTCAGTCTGGCCAGTTGATCAACAAGACGGGTGAAATTCAAGAAGATGACCCAGAACTCAAGAAGGCAATAACACCTCATGCATCTCAGTTGAACGAAACCAAAGGTATGACAGATTTGCTGTTTTCAAGGTTTTCAGATTGGCATGGATTATAGAGAGCTGTCGTGTGGCTATTACGCTTTAAACAATGGCTGCAATTGAAGGCAAAAAGTGATAAAGTCAACCTGAAATTCAAAACACAGGGAAGAATATCAGTGGAAGAAATGAAGTTGGCTGAATAAACCATTCTGCGTTGTGTGCAAAATGAGATCTACGGAGAAGAAGTCAAGACCCTGAAGTCCGAGAAGATGGTTGTGAACAAATCAAGCTATTTAAGAAGATTAGACCCATTTCTGAAAGGTGATATCCTGTGCATTGGTGGAAGAATTAAACACATGCCAAGCTCAAATGAAGAATTCAAACATCCAGCAATTCTGCCGAAGAAACATCATGTTGTAGACTTGATTATAAGGCACTAGCATCAACAGTCAGGTCATTCAGGTGTGGAATATGTGCTTGCAGAGATCAGACAAAGATTTTGGATCATTAAAGGAAGAGTTGCAGTTCACCGTGCAATTGGCTGTTGTTTTGATTGCAAAAGAAGAGTGCAACCACCAGGACAACAAAAGATGGCAGATCTTCCTGCAGATCGAATAACTCCCGGTCAACCACCATTCACTTTCGTTGGTGTCGATTTTTTTGGGCCTTTCCTGGTGAAGAAAGGTAGGAGTTTGGCAAAAAGGTATGGAGTTCTCTATACATGTCTTGTTGTTCGAGCGATACATATTGAAGTTGCAGACAGCCTAGATACAGATTCTTTTATCAATTCATTGAGAAGATTCATTTCAAGGAGAGGAGCGCCAGAAGAATTCCGATCTGATAATGGCACAAATTTCAAAGGAGGAAACAGAGAGATCAGTGAGGCCATACGTCAATGGAATCTGAATCAGCTGCACGAATTTCTTCTTCAGCGAGAAATACGATGGCATTTCAACCCTCCACGTGCATCGCATATGGGAGGTGTCTGGGAAAGGCAAATAAGATCAGTTCGAAAGGTGTTTGCTGCAGTGCTGAAAGAACATACGCTGACCCATGAGGGATTGCAAACTTTGCTATGTGAAGCTGAGGCCATCATCAACGGACGACCATTGACAAGGCTATCAGAAGACAACAGGGATGTGAGTGTGCTAACACCCAACCACCTTCTACTTCTTAGACCAAATTCATGTTTTCCTCCTGGTGTGTTCTCTAAAGCAGATTCATACAGTAAAAAAAGATGGCGACAAGTTCAGTATTTAGCAGATGTTGTTTGGAGGAGATGGTTGAAAGAATATCTTCCTAACTTGCAAATCAGACAAAAGTGGAACAAAGAATGCCGTAACTTTAAGAAAGATGACATAGTTCTTGTTACGGATGAAACAATGCCAAGAGGTACCTGGCCACTTGGAAGGGTAATGGAAGTAAAGATGGGGAGAGATGGCTTAGTCCGAACAGTGCTTGTGAAAACAATGACGTCACAATTAGTTTGAACCATAAGCAAGATTTGTCTGCTGGAAGGAGCTCCAGAATAGGAAAGAGGAGATTGTTGAAACATTTCTTACTTAATGACATGGTTTGAAACAGTTCGTTTTTGGCTCTCTGTTTGGGGCCGGATGTTATGTGCGAAATGGACTTTTGCCTTAGAGACTTTAGAAACTTGTTGTCCCGTTTGTTTTTCAGTTCTTTTCTTTGTTTTTGTATCATTTGATTTATATTTGAAGTTGTTGTGCACGTTCCTATTATTTTTCTATTGTTTGTGCCGTTTGTATTATTCTCTATTAAGAAACTCGTGGCTATAAAGGATGGGCGCATGCGTTTCTCGGAGTTGCAATATTCAGTCGCAAAAACAAGGACGGAGTTTGGTAATGTTTCTTCCATGATGTTTCTTGGGGGCAGTTTTGCCCGGCCGATTTAGGCCGTTTTCTTGGCGTTTCTTTATAGCTACGAGGACAAACAAATTTCAAATCGTTCGATACTGGAGAACCTGTGTTGTATTGCTTTGTGTGGTTCTTAACGCGCGTTTGGAGTCGAAAGTCCCCCTGTAGCTTTCAGAGTTACAGGGCCTCTTTATCTTTTGCTTTTATTTCGTTGATTGCAGTTATGACTTCAGTGTCCATATCCCATGATTTTTTTCCCTTTGCCATCTCGACGAATTTGGGCCCTAACCTTCGGTTCGCATTGCACGTGCTCCAGAGGTTTGCATCTAAATTGGCTTTAAAATCCAGTCCATTCCAATGAAAGTGCTTGATTCTTCGAAGAATAAGTAAATAAAATGCTTCCATGTAAAGTAAATAACAAAAATGTTTATTTAAGAGCACGTAATAGATAACATCAGACCGACATCGGAGCAACTCAAAAACACGAAAACACGAAAGCAAGCTATTCAAAGCTGGACATGAAACCCTCAACTCATGACTCATTTCAATGTGATTTCATGTTTCGCCACAGGGCAACAAATTTAATCCTTCGCCACTGGGATCAGAAAACTACCAAAATAAAAGTTTAGATGAACTTGTGGAAATATATAACAGCAATCTTGTATCAATTTTAAACAAACATGCTCCTTTAAAAACAAGATTAACTGTAGTGAGACCAGTCCTGCCATGGTTTATGTAGCAGATATCACGATCGAATAAAATCACATTCATATAAACTCAGCTTCAACATATATTTCAGTAAATTGACTCCAATATAAATTCCAATACATCGACTCAAAGACAAATTTCAGTGACATCTACTCTCTCGTCCATTCGTGTTCAGACCAATTCCGTTATCTCAAAAGAATTTAACACGGGGGTTAGCATACAAAAGAATTTGACAAAGTATCAACAACAAACATTCCACTTAACGATTACGATAACATGACAACGTTAGCAGCCATACACCACTGGAATCATTCTTTGGCCGTATGGTCCAAATTGTCCAGGCGATACAAACTGTCTGAATTGTCTTTGTGGTACAAATGCATGAGAATATCCAGGATGTAAAGAAGTTGTTGCTACGAATCCTGAATTCTGTGGCTGCATCTGCAAATGCGTCGGTCTATACGCAAACTGTGGCACTGGTTGAACTGCTCGATGAATATTCGAAATCCGAGCTTGAGAACTGATTGGCTGTCCAAATGAATACTACTTTAACAAAGTTGGTGGTTGTCGTGTTCTTTGTGGTCGGCTTCCAGGTGGCGATTGCACATCTTCTGGCGAGTTGGGCATTGGCTCATGAGCTGGCGACTCCTCTAATGGTCTTTGCGGTGTTGAGATTCCTACGACGACTTCAGGAACTTCTCCGGTCGTAGGTTGCGAAACATTCACTGATGAATCTGGGTCAATGTCATCCCTATCCTGTTCAGGTAGCAATTGTTTGTTAGATGCGTCCGGTTGATGAACATCATACACCTCTGAGGTCTCGTTAAAATGTCTGATAATTCCATCCACCTGACGTGGGCTAAATGTAGGGTGATCATTTTCTTGTAACGCTGTGGAATCTACTTCGTAATCTGCGTTTGAAACTGGTCTCTGACGAGCTGCAACTGTTGGTGCACTTCCCTGTTGTTTGGGCTTTATCTGTACATTCTTGTTAGGCTCACTTGGCAAGTAAGGGCATGGCAGCAATAAATTACGTACAAAATACGTTTACGTCCACTTCAATCCTCTTGTTGCACTTCATAGACTGCTCCTGTTGGCTCTATGTGACGTATAACAATGTAAATTTTATCTTCCCAGAATGAAAGGAGTTTGCCTGGGCCTCCACGTTCTAACAGTCGTTTAACCAAAACTCTATCACCGGCCTCGAGAATTGAGGTATTTGCTTTACGACTATAAGCTTCACGTCCACGTTGCATAGATTGTCCCGATTTTTCAGCAGCAGTCTTGTAGGCTTGCCCCATTGCGTTCGTTTCTCCAGTCTCTAAGATAAGTTGGATATCTGTTACAGACAGTTGCTTTCGTCTCAGGGGCGGATCCAGGGGGGTGCAACGGGTGCGCAAGCACCCGTCAAAGTTGCAAGGAAATCACTGAAGGCAAGCTTGTTTTAAAGTATTCTAATTAGATATCATTTGTTCAAATAAATGAATGATAAATTTCATAAACTGCCATATTTCACTGCTCCACTGCTCCCCTCCAACCCCACCTTCCGTCGACGGTAAAATTTACTAGACGCTGGGCATCCTCCCGAAGCTTGACCAACACAAACAAACAGGATCTCCTCATTTCCTTTCCGAAATCCTTATGCGGAGGCAAGCACAGCGCAAGTCACGCAATGAAGGCGACTTGGTGCAAACCAATCAGAGAGGTGCATGGAGGTTGCTGGAAATTGGCGGGAGCACCCGTAGTTTGAAACTGAGGTGTGCAAGCCAATAGGAAAGAACCTTGAGGGGTGCAAGCCAATAGGAGAACGTTTGATAGAAATGACAAAACCATTAGCCAATCACCAGAAGAGGAAGAAACTTCTTTCAAACCAGAGAACCGCGGAAAAACATGGCGACCAAATCATGCTCTGCTCAGCAGGTCAAATTTCGGCGCAAGATATGAGATTATCCTTTTTACGAGGAATTGGGAGTTTAGAGTTGGAAGTCTCAAGATATACCAACGAATCCGAGGATGTTTTAACTACTTTTGAACCTTCATCAGACACCAGAAGTTATCAAGCAAGGGCTCAGCCAGGTACTGTGAGGCAACGTCCGTGTGAGGCAACGTCGGTGCAGGGTGGTAGGCCCTATGTATTTTATGCAGCACTCCTAGGCTAGGCCAAGCTAAATTACCATGAATTGAAGCTAAATCATTTAATTTTAACAAGATTTTTATTTACTTTTTGTATTGGAAACATTAAAAGCTTAGTTGTTTGCAATTTGGCAGTTGCTGAGAGTTGTTGTTTGGCTGGGTGGTTGATCACGATTGTACAGAATATCAGGCAGGACAAAAGGGGCTTTGTAGCAGTAGATTGTCTTACAAAGTATTATGGCTCGAATCACAATTCTCAAAAGTATTTGGTTTCAATGAATTTCTTAGCCTTCCTTGTAATGTAAAGGATGCGCAACAATTACCATACAAATGAAAACGAAATCTCACATCACCTTTCTTCAAATAGTAAATGTTTTGATGCTGGTGTGTATTTGCAGTTCGTCCTAAAATTTCATAGAAATAGATACACGTTTTTTTTATAAGAAACTAGGATCAGGCCATAGTGCTAAAAGTTTCTTAATTGGTTTCTTATTTTTTGAATGCATGAATTGTCAATGTGGTCGCTAGCACTGCTACAGATATGTTTCTTGATATTTAAAACATCATATAGGAATAAACAGTGTTCTGTTATGTTGAAAACACAAATGGTTAGATAATATTGCCCAATAATAAAGGTTCAACGATCTATTTGTTATAAAATTCATATGTTTTTAAGTTTGAAAAGTTTCTTAGTACTTCTCAGATATAGTACTAGAGTTTCTTAAAATTTTGGCCATCTTAGTACTAGTTTCTTATAAACCAGTTTCTTATAAAAAAACGTGTAGTTTACATTGTCCTCCCATTTCTGCGCTGTCCAAATGCTAAAAAGTCTGAGAGGAATCGCTATAAATTGTCTAACTGAAATTCAAACTTTGAAGAAAAATAAAGGGCGTGGTCATGTTTTCAGCAAAAGTAAAGGGCGTGGCCCCCGAAAATTTTTTGGGGGCTCCGCCCCCGGACCCCCGGTCCCTTCTGGGGCTTCGCCCCCGCCTCACAATTCCATGGCGGCTTCGCCGCCACATGCCCTTGGCACCCGTCAGATTTACACCTGGATCCGCCCCTGCGTCTTACCAAAAATAATATACATTGGAAGGCGAGGTTTGCGACCAAACAAAAGTTCATACGGAGAGTAACCTGTGGCATCATTTCTGGTACAGTTGTACGCGAAAACCATTTTATTCATATGATCTTTCCATCGTGACTTTTGATTGTTGACCATTGTTCGCATCATTCCTAATAGTGTTTTGTTGAAACGCTCGAACTGGGCATTACCCATAGGATGGTAGGGAGTTGTCCTGGATCTCTTTATGCCTGTAAGTTGTTCTAAATGGTGAAACAAGTCATTTTCAAATTCTCTGCCTTGGTCATGATGTATTTTTCGAGGCAGACCAAAACGTTGAATGTAATCGTTAAAAAGTTTCTCTGCAGCTGTCTTGGCAGATTTGTTAGTGGTCGCATACGCTTGTGCGAAACGAGTGAAGTGGTTAATAACGACCAGGATGTACTCGTAACCACCTGCACATTTCTCTAAATGAGCAAAGTCTATCGAGACTAGCTGAAATGGCTCGCTCGTTACAATACTCTGGGCTGGTGCACGGGGATTCACCACAGATTTCTTACATGTGATGCACTGGCAAACTTGGCTACAAAGTGGTCGATATCCCTGGCCATATACGGCTAATAAAATCGTTCACGAGCTAGTTCGATAACTCTATCAGCTCCAAAATGTCCAAGCTCCTCATGTAAATGTTTCATGGCAAGCCTATGGTAACGATGTGGAAGAACCAGTTGCATTCTGCCATTTGATTTCCTGTACAGAATATCATAATTTTCTAATGATAACTTGTTCAATTCGTGCATTGAAGACTTGACTTGAGCAGATTCGATTTGCAATGTCTTTGCCGAAGGTTTTCCTGACAATTTAAGTGCAAGTATGCGACTAATAACCGGGTCTTATTGTTGTGCTTGGCGAATAAAGTCCAGCTTCATTGGCCAGCATGTCTTTCCTACGGGAGGACAATCAAAATCAGCGAACACTTTCTCATCTGCTGTAACTGCAGTCACCCAACGTAACTGTTCATCGTCTTGTGCGGAAACTGCATTCAGCATACATCGAACCTCATCTTGTGAGATTTCTATAGTGAAATCTTTCATCATTGAATCAATATGTACTGGGCTCCTTGACAAAAAGTCAGCATCTTTGTTGCTTGATCCAGGTCGATAGTTTATCGTGAAGTTGAAATCTGATAAAGACGTTACCCATCGATGCCCAGTAGCGTTCGACTTTGCCGTTGACATGACAAAAGTTTACAGATTATTATATGTGTAGATCGTGAACTGTGGTGCATAAAATAAGTTGTCTCTAAATCGTTCCGTTACTGCCCACTTAAACGCCAAACACTCCAGTTTGCCTGAGTGGAGATCATAATTTCGTTCGGCTGGAGACAGAGTTCACGAAGCATAACCAATCACTTGCATACGTCCTTCTTGCTTCTGGTATAACACTGCCCCAATCCTTCCTAGGAAGCATCAGTATGCAACACAAATGGCTTCTCAAAGTCTGGGTACCCCATTTCAGATGGATTTACTAGACATTCTATAAGAAAACCCAATGCATTAGAATGGCTTTCTTCCCATTTGACAAGTAAACTTGAAGGGGCTTGACCTTGATCACCACGATTCCTCTGTCCTTGTTGCATACTCCCAAGCTGTTGCTTATCAACTTTGAGCAAATCATAGATCGGCTTTGCTATACGTGAGAAGTCTTGAATGTAGCGGCGATAGTATCCCAGCAACCCAACAAGATGACAAACCTCTTCTAGCGTATTTGTTTTCCAGCTCTTGAGGTCTAAGATTGGCTTAATTCCTTTCGGATCCACACGGTATCCATCGGCAGTGCTTATCCGTCCTAGATAGGTCACTTCCTGAGCAAATAGATGACATTTTCTGGCCTTTAGACGGATTCCCTTCTCTTTGAGTCGGTGCAAAACTTTCTGCAAGTCTTTAATGTGATCCTCAAAGCTTCTCGAATAAACAATCAACCATCGAAATATGAGAGACAGAATTTGTCCCGATAATCGGACAGGCAGTCCTCCATGTAGCATTGAAACTCAGCAGGGGCATTTTTCAAACCCATAGGGACCCTTGTCCACTCATACAGTCCCCATGGCGTAACAAAGGCTGTCAGAGAGCGACTGCTAGGATGAATAAACTCTTGATGATATGCTTTCCCCTGATCCAGTGTTGAAAACAATCATTGTCCTAAAAAACTTTCTAATGTTTCTTGAATGCGTGGTATAGGATCTCTGTCTGCAATTGTTTTGTTGTTGAGTGCTCTGCAGTCGATACACAAACGCACTGAACCATCTTTTTCCGCAATACTACACATGGGCTACTACAAGACGACCTTGATTTTTGTATAAACCCATGATTCAAAAGATCCTCTACATAATCCTTCAGTTCTCGAAGAAGAGGTTGTGGTACATCCACATAGTTTTTCTGCACAGGCCTACTGTCCAATAAATCTATTTTCATTTCAAAATCCTTTGCACAACCCACATCATCATCATTTTTACAGAAAGCGTCTCTCTCTTCGTACAACATCTTCCGCACAAGATCTTTCTGTTCAGCCATCAGATTTTCACTTAAAAGAACATCAGGCAAAAATTGAAAACTAATCATCCAATGATCCTCTTTAATGCGTCACCCGTTTCGACAGTTGATCAACATAAGCATTTAGGCATAATACTAGATTCTAAGCTTTCGTTCTTAGCTCATATACAAGAAGCCATAAACAAGTCAAGAAAAGCGACTTGAATGCTGAAGTTCATGTCCAGATATCTACCTAGAAATACACTGAATGAGTTATATAAATTGTATGTACGACCTCATCTAGATTACGGCGATGTAATTTATCATATACCACAGGGAATGGATGGTTCTGAAAATTACATGATCGAAAAGCTTGAATCTGTTCAATGTTCTGCTGCCCTAGCAGTGACAGGAACTTGGAGAGGAACATCTCGGGAAAGGCTGTACAATGAACTCGGATGGGAATCGTTGAGCTCAAGGAGATGGAGTAGACGCCTTATTCTTCTTTATAAATTCATCAATAATTTGACCCCTGATTACACAAGGGACCCCATTCCACCCCTGCATGGAAATAACTACCCATTTCGGAATCCGCCAGTAGTAGGGCAAATAAGGGCAAGAACTGAAAAATTTAAATCTAGTTTCTACCCTCACTCTTCGACTGAATGGAATAAACTTGATCCTGAAATAAGAGAATCCTCCTCTGTTAGCGTCCTAAAGAAGAAATTATTTTCTCAAATTAGACCTCCTGCTAATTCCGTATATGGCATTCATAATCCGAAAGGGATTGCATATTTAACTCAGTTAAGGATGGGGCTAAGCAAACTCAATTTCCACAAATTCGAACATAATTTTAAAGATACAATCAATCCAATGTGCCCAGTTAACGATGGCATAGAAGATACGGAACACTTTCTGCTGCTCTGCAATTCTTTCAGACAGCAGAGATGCAGTCTTCTCGCTGGGTTCAACGATGTACTAAGAGCTTGTGGACATCTTGAGAGTGCAGATATCAATATGTTGCAACTTCTTCTGTACGGAAATAAAAATTTGCCCTTTGAAGCCAATAAAATGATCTTAAATTTAACTATTAAGTACCTTTCTGAGACAGAACGCTTTGGTTGAAAGTTATTGGAATCCCCGAAAAGAGCACCCAAATCCCTTCTCTATTTGTCTGTTTTCAGTAATTATGTAATGTCTTAAGGAACCTTGCAACCAAATAATGTTTTTATCACTACCTTTCATGGTTCCAAACTTTTTAAATCTTCACTCGCAATTATTTGGTTGCAAGAATCCTTAACTTGTAGTTGTAGCTCTGTGTGTCTTTTTCTTATCTTTTCTTTATGTTATGACCCCTGGGAAGACAAAATGTTTTGCTCCTTGGGGTATCGTCTCCGTAGTAGGGTAGCGTTAGGTATAGGTATAGTAGTAATCATGTATTGTAAATTTTTAATGGAATATGTATATATAAAAAAAACATCAGGCACAAAAGCTTCATTATAATCTGTGTCATTGTGTCCTGCAGCACTGTTTTTTGGCTCTTGCTTTGACTGAATCTTGATCTCATTGTTCTCTTCTTTAAGCCTCACTGCAACTGGCATAACTGATCTAATCAAATGAATCGATCCTATTGATGTGCGACACTTAAGCTCTATGTCATGTGCACTTGTATTCTGGCAGACAAGATCTATTTTAGAGCAGTTTCCACGTTTTAAATTCAACAGTGATTCGCTTATCTTGAGTCCTGTGGGAAGAGGGCACATTATGTCGTTTTCAAAAACTACCGGAGTGTCCCTCGTAAAGAAACCAGTATTCACACGACATGATATTTTTGCAATTTCACCCGCTTTTATTAGTGTCTCTGTTACATGTCTTTACGGAAGAAAGATAATTTTCGCTCTCTGTCAAAACAGCATCTACTAGGGCGTCTAAATTTGCTTCAGTCACCTTTGGAAAACTTGCAGATAACTGGTCAATTTAGTTATTTTCTGGAGTTTCTGTAACTACATCGCTCAGCAGTTGCTCTAACACATTGTACGCAATTATCGGTAAGTCCAACGCAGCATTTGTAATCAGCATTGGTACAATTATCTTGTTTGATCCTTCTGAGGATCCTTTCAGTTCAATAGTCATCTTCACCCACCCACGGTACGGCAGCTGCGTTCGATTTGCTGTAGACAATTCTAAATCCATCCCTGAGTCCAGTAATTCTTCAATTCGATGAACTTCAGTGTCTCCGAAACGACTCGTTAAGTCTCTTTCACTCTTTATGGAAACTTGCGCCCCTGTATCCAGAAGAACTTGGCGTTTGACCCCATTTAATTTGCAAAACATCGTGAATTTGCGACCAATCAATTTTGCAATATTCGTTTGCTCTTTCGGGGTGAGATTTGTAGTGTAAAAATGTGAATCTTCACTCTCAATATTATCGTTCCTATCGTATCTCTCAGAGAGCTCTCGAATTGCAAGGCAAATGGTTTATGTTCACCCCAATCCCTCATCTGATAAGATTTTGAACAATAACTTACAGCTTTACAGCTACCGCAGTGAAGGAGCTTTTCCTCTCGAACATCTCTTCGACAAGTTCTACAGCAATGGGACGAATCAAACTGATGTTCGGCTACTGGCTGTACCTCGACAGCAACCGTGGAAAGTTTCCCTGGTTTCCAGCACATTGGACCTCGGTATCTTTGGGGCTTTTCTTGCAGAGAACCCTGTGCTTGATTCTTATTCCAATTTTCTCTCAAATTCGCTACA
The DNA here is from genome assembly GCA_964020215.1 of Aurelia sp. 3 sensu Dawson et al. (2005). Lineage (NCBI taxonomy): Eukaryota > Metazoa > Cnidaria > Scyphozoa > Semaeostomeae > Ulmaridae > Aurelia > Aurelia sp. 3 sensu Dawson et al. (2005). Next base: position 16,411,923 of record OZ026572.1, read on the forward strand.
TCTGATCCTAGAGATTTTATTTCAGCTAAAAGAGTCTCAGTTAGTGATGGCTCTTCCTTCTTTTGGACTTTTGCCTTACCCTTTTCTGGGGGTGTCACTTGAACCTCACTAATTTTGGCCTTCCCCCTTCCAAATCCCAATTTTGCATTCCTCTCTGATTCTTCTGTAACAGCAAGATTTAATTCACTGATTAATTCTGCATCATTTATTCCTTGTTTCTGCAGAAGCACCCTCATTCTGGACCTCAAAGTATTGCTTACTTGTAAGGCCCGTTTCTATGGTGTGAAGAAACATTGATTGGCATTGATCTGGGTCGTATCTCAGCTTCGAGCCACCCTGTTTAGAGGCAAAATAATTTTCTCCCCCAAATTTAATGCTCGCATTAGAAAATTTTGCGGTTCCTCAGAAGGAGACTGGGCAAGATTTGCAAGGGAAGAATACAATTCACTCGCATTTTTTTCCTTGAAATGGGCTCGAAGAATCTTCAGAATTGCATCGATTCCTGTTTTACGCATCGCTTCGATATAGTCCCTGAGGGGCAAGCTTGGGGAAATGCATTTGATCACAGCATCTATTACCTCCCTTTCAGAGTAGCCACGTTGCAAACCATCTTCTATCTGGCGATTTAAAGTCATAAAGGACAGTCTTTTTGTCCCTTGGGGGGGGCACCATCCCTGCAATCCTGAAATCACACCTGAGCAGCTTCTTCAAATTATCCAGCTGCCCACTTCCTGCTTGCGCGCCAACCCCCGGTTGACCTCTCGCAGCCTCCAACCTAGACAGCGCAGCTTCCAATTCATCCTTTTGTTTAATTTTCAATGCCTCAACCTCCTTTTCTATTTCTTTGATTTTATTTGCGTCACTATTCTATCAGCACCATTTACCTCACAAGGAACCCCACCAGAAAAAGCTTGAATAACATCATTCAAGTACGGAACAATTTCCTCATCTCTCAATTTTCCAAGTTCCTTTTCAATAGCGCCGAGTAAGAGTTTTGTCAAAGTCAATCGCGTTTTGTTCTCAAGGTTTTCTTCAGAAAGCTTAAATTTGGCACAATGCGCAATGAGTTTTTCCTTCCCTAGCGTGACCAACAGACCCTGAAGCTCTAACTGAATATCCTCAACTTCTGTTCCTACAGAAATGGCTTAACGGATCCCCCTTTTCCAACCAAAAGGAGCTTCACAAATTCGATAAAACACAGGAGAAAACTACACACAACATTGTAAACAAAATTTTCATACAGTAAGCAAAGTTTACTACTGAAACAGTGACATCATTCTTCTGATTGCCGCTTGGCTTGGATCTTCTCGAATTTGCAAACACAAAATCAATCAAAAATACAAAATAGCATCGAGAATTCTTTCCACCTTCCGTTTCATCTTGGAATCTTCCTCTTGAGAGTGCATAACAACACAAGGAAAAATCAAAATCGTACTCACAGTCTGCTCCAAAACCCTTCCAAACTCGCGTAAACTACTCTTGACAAACAACAACAAACCTCCAAAAACCCTGTTACAAAGTCACGTCGAGGTCACCATTTTGTAGCAGATATCACGATCGAATAAAATCACTCTCATATGAACTCAGCTTCAACATATATTTCAGTAAATTGGCTCCAACATAAATTCCAATACATCGACTCAAAGATAAATTTCAGTGACATCTACTCTCTCGTCCATTCGTGTTCAGACCAACTCCGTTATCTCAAAAGAATTTAACACGGGGGTTAGTATACAAAAGAATTTAATACGGGGGTTAGCCCTTAGTCCAGGGGGTGGTTAGAGTCCTCACATTTAATACCATTGTTACGGAAGCAAAGGCAGCTAGAAGAAAAGCAGAAAAGCAGTGGCGAAAATCGAGAAAAGATTGCAATAAAATCTGATTCAAATCCAAGAGAAATGCGTTCACACAACAGTTAAACATTGCAAGACGAAAGTTCTATGCTGACAATGACAAAATTGAAGAATTTCGTAGTGACCAAAGGAACATTTTTCTCCCTTATCATTTCGGTTTCCAAGCCTAAAGAGAAGATTGAATATCCAACGGCTACAACCATAACTGAGCTTGCTAACGAATTTAGCAACTTTTTTGTCACAAAGATTAAGTTAATCAGAGAAGAGCTTGACAGTATTGAAACAGATGCAACAACTTCATATCATTTGTCAAGTTATAAGCCTAAAAAGGAGTTCTCAAATTTCGAGGTTCTATCAGAACAACAAGTGAGGGAACTTATCATTAAATCCCCAAACAAATAATGCATAGCAGATCCACTACCAACATGGATAATCAAAGAATGCTTAGGTGCCTTCTTGCCTTTCATAACTCACATCATTAATCTATCCCTGCAAAGTGGTTCATTTGCAGGAGCGTGGAAGGACGCATTTATAATACCACTGTTATAAAAAGTTGGATTGGATATTATTTTCCCAAATTTCAGACCAGTTAGCAATCTATCGTTCATCTCTAAGACTGCGTTCACACGATGCCGGTGTAATATGCGTTTCTGCATGGCATGCGTCTCTGCATGGCCTGGTGCACATAGCGTTTCGCAACAAAGCGGACTGCTAATTGGATCAATTATCAACTGCGTCATCGATCTGGTGCACTATAGTGCGTCACCACATTATGACGCACCACATCTGGTGCACTATAGTGCGTCACCACATTATGATTTACAGTCTCGATCCAAAAGCGTCGAAAAATGTGATGTTTACATCACTGTCGAGTGTTCACGCGATGCTGTTTCAAATTTATACTGGTTAGGGTTCCGTTTTCAAAATCTACCGTTTTCAAATTCTGCCGGCAAAAAATGTGCCGTTTTCGTGTGAACGGGATGCCTATCCGTCACATTTTTCACAGTTTTCAAGATGTGCCGGCATCGTGTGAACGCAGTCTAAAATAGCAGAGCGGGCTTCGGTGAAACAAATGTCATCGCATATGAATCTACATTATCCCTTACCAGCTCTCCAGTCAGCATATAAAGAGTATCATAGCACGGAAACTGCACTGCTGAAACTACTATCAGACATTCGCCTAGATATGGATGCCCAGAAAGTTACCCTGTTTGTGATGTTAGATCTTAGCGCGGCTTTTGACACAATTGATCATGCCATTCTCTTGGAAATTCCTAAGAAAAAAGTAGGGCTCTCCGGAACAGCACTACAGTGGGTGCAATCATACATAAGCACCCGATATCAGTGTGTGCAAATCAAAGGGAAGCTATCTGAAAGGACTGAACTTGAATACGGTGTCCCGCAAGGATCCTGCTTAGGCCCAATCCTTTTCCTTATCTACACAAATTTACTGTTTGATGTAATAGCAAAACATCTCCCAAATGCACATGGGTACGCAGATGACCATCAAATATACCTATCGTTCAAACCCACTGACCAAGTCTCACAAGAGGATGCACTCTAGCCAATTCAGGCCTCTATATCCGATGTTAGGAAATGGATGCTTGCTAATAAGCTTAAGATAAATGGTGGAAAGACGGAGTTCATGGTAATAGGGTCAAAGCACAACTTAAGTAAATTGAACATACATTCTATAAAGATTGGTGACACTGAAATAAAGCCAGTCTTTGAGAAATCTTGGAGCCATGATTGACGAAACTTTCTCCATGGAACATCAAATAACAAAGACCTGCTCCACAGCTTTTTATCACATAAGAAACATCAGGCATATAAGAAAGTATCTCGACGTGAAATCCACGGAGACAATGGTTCATGCCTTCATTACAAATAAACCTGATTACTGCAATAGCCTACTATACGGTCTGTCAGATTGCCAAATACAGAATTTGCAACGTGTATAGAATGCAGCTGCAAGGATAATAACCGGAATAAAAAAGTATGATCATATCACACCTGCATTAAAGGAATTACACTGGCTACCTGTGCAACAAAGAATTGAATAACATGGCCCCATCTTACATAACGAGTATGTTTACTATGCAAGCACAAGGAAGATATTCCCTCAGGTCAAATGCATCTTTAAAGTTGCACCCGCTCCTGTATTAATCTCTTACATAAAGTAGTTCATAATCATGTGATTAATCATACAAAACATGCGGAGACAGAGCATTTCCAGTCGCTGCTGCTACATTATGGAACCGCTTAACTTATAACATTCGTGACTCGCAGAGCATTGACACTTTTAAATCTAGATTAAAAACATTCTTATTTTCTATTGCTTTGAACTGTAATCGATTCTGGAACCTTTTACATGTAAATATGGACATTTGTTTTTTAACTTAGGTATTGTTAAGCGCTAAAGAATACATATTCTATAGATTTTGGCGCTATATAAAAGTTATAATAATTATTATAATTATTATTACCAATGTCAAATAGTCATATTACAGTTTATATCAATATTAATTCTTCGTCGCTTTATCAGTCACACTCTGATGATAACTTAAGTTTGAAAGGCCTTAGTGTGCTAAGAAAAGTTTTCGTTTTTTGCATCTGCCTCTTACAGTATCTATTGGTCAGCAAAATGTAGAGAAAGTTTCAAAAACAAAAGAAAAAATCCTAGCCATAACATGGGCTGTTACGGGAAGGACGTTTCAGAATTGATCCAATAGATCAAAGGCAATCTGTCCCGTAATTGAAAATAACAGATGCCTTTGTGAATCTTATATTCAATACAAATGACCTTATATTCAATATGAAGTTTATATTCATAACTTTATATTCAATATACAGTCATGCGTTACCATAACAAAGAAAAATGAAAAAAATTGAAGGGGGATTACCGTCCCATTTCTCTGTTACCAATTTCTGGGAAAATAGTTGAAAAAGTCATATACATACATACATACACACATACATACACACATACATACACACATACATACATACATACATACATACATACATACATACATACATACATACATACATACATACATACATACATACATACATACATACATACATACATACATACATACATACATACATACATACATACATACATGGTAATATTGAGCTTATCCACAATAGTTGTGGCTCTTCATCTCTTACAAAAACAAAACATCTTCTTTAAATCAAAAATAACTAAGTGTTACACATGATATCGCGAAAGGAAATGGTAAAAATATTAAAATGTTAAAAGATTGATAAAATTAAATTACTTAATGTCGTCTTTTCATTGTTCATTGATCCTCGCAAATAAATGATTCCGCAAGGCTGAACAGAATGCGGAAAGATTCTTAGCGTTTCTTACTTCTGTTGGAAGCTGATTAAAGTATTTGCTTGCTTCATCTTGGAAAGTTCCGTTGATTAATGATGTCTGAAGTTTTATTTCATTGCTGTTTCGTAATGCTCTACCCGTAGTTTTGATCTCCAGTTTATTTATATCTGGCCAGTTGTCAGAGTGAATAGCTTTGTGTGTTAGCTTCAGATAATAGAATTCTCTCCTTTCTTTAATTGGTAGCCAGTCCAGTTTTACAATATCATCTCTTGAACAATATCTGCCAAGTACGAAGCTTGCTGCTACTTTTTGCAGACGTTGTAGACTATTTAGTTGCACTTTCGTTAATGGCGAATAAACGTAATCGTTGAAGTCTATTTTCGAAAATATAAGGGATTCTATTAGCTTTTTCCGAAGCCTTAATGTTGTAAAGTTTTTGAGTTTTCTTAAGACGGCTATTTTTCCATAGCAACTTGATAGCAACTTTTGTAAATGGCTCGTCCAATCTAGATTCTTGTCTAAGTGAACTCCGAGGAGTCGAGGGTTTTCATCCAAAACAAGATTGTCATTCCCTAATAGCAGAGAAACAGATTTTTTCGTTCAGCTTGTTTCTGTGATATAGATGTTTTGATGCACAGATTAAATGCTTTGATTTTACTGCATTTATTGCCAAAGAATGATCATTGGCCCATTTCTCAAGACTTTCAAGTGATGAATTCAAGTTTCTCTCTGCTTCGTGTAATTTGGTAGGCTTGCAAGATGCGTAAACCGTTGTGTCATCAGCATACTGAATGGTTTTAGATGGAAGTTTATCTTGGAGACCATTCACATATAGATTGAAAAATAAGGGTCCCAGAATGGAACCTTGAGGGACACCATAGAGATTTGTCATTTTCATGGATGTTTTTTCGTCAATCTGCACGAACTGCTTTCTGTTAGTTAGGTAGCTCAGAGTCCATCGGAGAAAATCTTTAGAAAAATCATATTTGTGTAAGGTATGTATCAGCATCTCATGTGATATTGTGTCGAATGCCTTTGAGAAATCGATAAGCACGATGATTGACAACTCGCCAGATTTCATAGCTGTCCTTATATCATCCCTCAACTTCAGGAGTGCTGATCCTGTTGAGTAACCTTTTCTGAAGCCGGTAACGGTCTCTTTGTACAGCTGCGTATTTTCAATAAACTCAATAACTTGGCTGCAAACGAGCCTTTCGAAGATTTTTGACAAAGCTGGCAGAATAGCGATCGGACGAAAATCTGATTTTTAACTGGAGTAGGCATATACTATTCTCTTTACTCGCATCTTGTATCACATGATCTACTCAACTCAAATCAACCAGGTTTTCGCCCAGGAACCAGTTAATCTCGATAACGCATACTATTTTTTCAAAGCTTTCGACTGTAATCCCCTGCTTGGTGTTCGCCCGTTGTACCTTGACATTTCGAAAGCATTTGATAGGGTATGGCACGAGGTCTAATTTACAAGTTAAAATGTTGTCGTGTCTCAAGAAAAGTTTTTTTGCTAATACAAAGCTTTCTCAATAATCAAAAGCAGAGGACTGTACTGAATGGACAGAGCTCTAACTGAGGGAGATATTCGGCAGGGGTGCCCCAGGGTTCTATTCTAGGACCCTTGTTTTTCCTTGTGTACATAAATGATCTAGCTGTAGGCTTGAAGTGCAATGTGAAGCTATTTGCTGATGATACATCATTATTCACAGAGGTAGAAGCTTCAAATGCAGCTGCCAGTGATATGAACCATAACTTGGACTTGATAAGTCAATGGGCTCACGCTTGGAGAATGACCTTTAATCCTGACCCGCGAAAAAATGCTGTTAAATTGACGTTTTCAAGAAAAACAATTGAAACTGATCATCCAATGATCCTTTTTAACGAGATACCTGTGAAAAAAGTAAGTGAACATAAACATTTAGGAATTATCCTGGACTGTAAGCTATCTTTCTCTGCTCATGTCAAATCAGCTATTTCTAAAACAAGAAAGGACATCGGTTTGCTGAAATCTCTCCAGTTATCTGCCCAGGCATACCCTGAATGAGATGTAAAAACTCTATGTCCGACCCCACCTGGACAATGGTGATGTTATTTATCACATTTCTGTTAAAATGTGTAATTTCAGTCAAAATATCATTTTACCAAACTTAATGGAAAAACTTGAGTCTCTTCAGTATTCTGCTGCCTTGGCTATTACCGGTACATGAAAGGGAACATCTCGGGAGAAGTTGTACACAGGGCTTGGTTGGGAGTCACTGATTTCCAGAAGATGGAGTAGACGCCTTACCTTGCTCTACAAGTTTGTAAACAATCTTAGTCCTGAGTATACAGTAGATCCAATTCCCCCTCTTCACCAGTCGCAGGACAGCCTTCGCAACCAGGATTTCATTGGGCGATGGAATGCAACGCCAGAAAAATTCAAGTCGACCTTCTATCCAAATTGTTTATCTGAATGGAATAAGCTTGAGCCTGAACTGAGACTTGCACTTTCTATCACTGTCTTTAAGAAGAAGCTCTTGTCAAACATCCGTCCACTTGCATAATCTGTTGACGGAATTCATAATCCTAAAGGACTGTCCCATCCTACTCAACTTAGGGTTAGTCTTAGCAAGTTAAATTTCCACAAATAACCATAAACCCGATGTGCCCAACAAGCGATAGCATTGAGGATACGGAGCACTTTTTGTTGCTCTGCCCCTCCTTTGATGTTCAACGACAAGATCCTCTCGCTGAAATGGTTGAATTATTACGACCGTTTGTGCAAATCACCGATCCTTCAAATGATGCTTTGAGACAGCCTTTATTATATGATGATCAAGACCTTTCTTATGACCTGAATAAAAATATACTCCAATTGACCTTACGTTTCATTCGCGAAACTGGTCGCTTTGACTAAGATCTTTCAAACTTCAGCTATGCAAAAAGCAACCACCAACGTATATGTTCTTTTGCTTGTAAATTCTTTCTCCAAAGCAGATGTCAGACATTTGAAATTACTTTAAAGCATGTAAACTTATCGCAACCCTGACCTTACATCTGATGTAGAACCGAACCTAGTAGTCCGTGAGCTACGACCCCCGACCTGGCACCCCCCCCCCCCCCCACCACAGCCAAAGTTTATGTTTTTCCTATACTTCAAAGCATGCTGATTACGAATATGCATGTTAACATTGAATAAACTGGGACGGAGGTATTGTTTTTTTCAAAATCAATATAAGTACTTTGTGTTTTATAAACGAATCTCAAATCTTGACGTCAGAGAGCCAACTATTTTACTTTCCAGTCGTAAATAGCACTATATTCGCGAAAAGTTGCCCAAATATGAAGCAAAATATTCCCCATTGTCAAAAAACCAAGAATCAAGTTATCTTGTCTTTCAAGGTAATTGCAAAAGCCTATGACGTCATATTCCCATGTGACATCCCCCCCACCAAACCTAAAAATCATGACATTATATGAGAGCTGCCAAACGTTTTTAAGATTTTCTAACGCTTTTTTGTGTCTTTGCTCATAAGTCAACTGTTAAGTGACCTTTGTCGTTGACTGTAGCCTCTTTTTGGAGATCCAAGCGAGGCTAATTTCATGATGCCTTACATGAGACACTAAGATGGTCCAAAGGTCAAATGGCTGACTCGATGAACATGATATGCAGCTGCTATGTTTAAAGCAAGTTCACAAGGTTTGTCGTGAAAATTCTCTTTGCATATTTGTTTGCTATCAACTGTCAATGACCCTTTTTCCTTTGATTGTCTTTTGCGCGTTACAGTTGCCACTCAATGCCTGATGGCCTAAGTTAAGCCTGGCCCACACGCTCAGAGAGTTGTACTGATGTTTAAAGAGCATGACTAATAATAAATTCTTGGAATTTGGCATTGCTATCAATAGCATTGTTTTCCTTTTTTCATTGTTGTTATCATCTTTTTTATTGTTGTTGTTCTTGCTGTTTTCTTATCATCATAACTATCAGTATCATTATCATTACTACTATCAATGACCACTTCAGTCAAGCAAGACAAAATCTATTTAATATGCAAATCAGCTGCAAAATGTGGATTTTGTTTCAAGAACTCTCTTATTCATAACAGCGCTGCAATGTCCAAGAGAAAATCTACAGAGTTGGGTGATGAGTCTGTCACGAGGAAAAAAATTTGTATCATCCACAATGAAGACAGTAAGGCTGAAAACTTTGTTCACCTTAAAGAGTCTAGTTTTCAGAAGATATGTGACATCAGGGATAAACGCCTTTCACTACCAATAGGATCAAACCAAAGAATGGAAAAAGAATGTGCTCAGATTCCAGCAGATATCAGCAGTGACACTGGTTATCATAGAGACTGCTATCAAAAGTTTACTATGAACCTGAAAAGATTGCAGGTGGTTGAGAATGAAGAAACAACTTGTACAAAACGTACATCTAGAGGAAACGGGAAAGAGAGCACCATCTTTTCACCTGAATGCATTTTCTGCAATAGGAGCGAGAGAAAAAAAATTAAAGTGAAAGGCACCTGGACGACCGAGGGTACATCAAGATTTGATCTTGGCGGAGGAGAAGCTTTGCAGCGATTGGTTGAAGAAAGGAAGGATGAAGATCTGGCAAGAAGAATCAGGGGATATGATTTGTTTGCTTGCGAAGCTCAATACCATAGATCCTGCAGGATGAATTATAACGACCGAGCAAAGTGGCGAAGCAAGAACGAAGAAAACAAGCAAGTGGCTATCGATCAAGCTTTGGCGCACGATACATGCTTCCAGGAAATCTGTAAAGTCATAGACAAGGAGATAGTGCATGAGCAGAATGTTGTCAGACTTTCAGAACTAACGAAATCCTATGTACATCATTTAGAAGAAACAAAGTTTGCAAATCCATCTTATAGGACCGAAAATTTGAAGAGGAAAATAAGCAACACTTACTCTGATAAAGTGGGGTTTGTTGCTCTAGATAGAGCAAGGGGAAAATTCCAGACCGATCTTCTCTATAGCACAGAGACAAATTTAGGTACTGCCATAAAGAACGGGTACATGCTTGGTTCAGCAGATCATGTCAGAGATGTTGGGTTATTTCTCAGGAATGCCATTTCCAATGCTTTTGAAAAAGCTAATGAGTTACCTTGGCCTCCGACTGCCACCTTTCTTGAAGGCATGGATGATCCCTTACCACCTGATTTAAGAAGTTTCTTGCAAGTGGTCATATCAGGTAACAGTACTTCAGTATCCATTTCTGAAAAGGTAGAACGCCTTGTAAACTCAATCGGGCAGGATATTTGCAGAGCAGTAACAAATGGAAAGTGGAAGTTACCGAAACACATTCTTTTGTCCATGACCCTGCGTCATTTGTTTAGAAGTTCTCAGCTGAATACATTGATAAATAGGCTTGGTCATGCGGAAAGCTACACATTTACCCTTGAATTGGAAACTGCTTTGGCAGCTGCCCTCGACAAAGCATCAGATGTCCTATCAACCCAAATTGTTAGAAATCCTATAGTGCCCTCAGTGTTCCATTCCGACTTTGATAACTTTGATCAATTCATCAACAATCAATTAGGCAGTGGCTCTATTCACACTGCTCATGGGATAATGCTACAAGAGTTAGATGTTGATGAAAGTAACGACCCTGGAGGAAGTGTTCCAACTTCGCCATCCTTGCCAAAGAGTGGCAAACGCTCATATGATTGTTCCTCTGAGGATGATTTACCTGCCTGCTATGTAAATAGAAGAATTAGCCCAGTGATGAAGGTTGATCAGAAATCTCTTCCTGGAATTATTGATGCAAAGAAATACTCTGATGGAATCAACTTGATATGGACTATTTCTCGTCTATGGTCAAGTGCAGAGGACCAAGAAATACCTGGATGGTCCGGATTTATTTCAGAAATAGGACGAAAGCCAGCTCGGTTGACTACAATCGATTACTATCCTGTAATAAATAAGCCTATCACAGAATATAGTACCGTACTGGAATGCCTTCAGTACGCTGAGCAAGGCACCAAGGAAGTTGGTCAAAACTATGTTATCACCTCCTTCGATCTAGGGGTGTGCATGAAGGCATATCCCTTAGTTTGGAGCAAACCAGATAGGTACAAGCATCACATCATCACTATCGGATCTTTTCATCTAATCTGCGCTTACCTCAAGATGCTTGGCAAAAAGATGGATGGAACAGGGCTGTCTGATGTGCTTTTAGAGTCTGGATTGATGACCAGCGGTTCTCTAAAGGGGGTCTTGCAGGGAAAAAATTATAGTCGTGCAATGTATTGTCACAAGGCATTGCTTGAAGGTCTTGAGAGGATGCTGCTGCAAAAATATGCCATGCTGAGCAAGGACAGTGAGCAGTTTCTTGGTCTTCCACCACATTCCATGGAAAAGCTACGAGTATTCAGTGAGGTGAGGAATCAGGCAAATCTTGATTGCTTGATGTCGGACAAAGCAATCAAACAGATGATGGACGGATATGAAAAGTTCAAAGAAGAAATGCGTGGCGGAAAACATGGCAAAACAGCCCAGCTTTGGATGTCATATCTAGACCATGTGTGGCTTGTGCTGTCTCTCCTAAAAGCAGTTAAATCAAATGATTATGAGCTGTACTGCTACTGTTTATATCATATGGCAGATTTATTCTTCTCCTTCGATGGTCAAAATTATGCAAGATACCTAACTTTCTTTGCCGTCTTCCTTGCTAATATTGAAGTCTCACATCCTGGAGCAACAGATCTTCTGAAGAGAGGCGCGTTTAGCGTGGCAAGATCATTTGTATCTGGGAATCGTTGTGCTGTCGACAAAACAATCGAGGAGACATTTATGAAGCATGCGAAATCACATGGAGGTGCAGACGGTTGCGGAGCAGGAGTCTCAGGAATACTCTCAAGCTATGGGGCCTACCAAAGATGGGCAAAGACAACCCATGAGAGAACCAGGTATGTAGAAGCTACACTATCGATGGCAGACATGCTGGATGCAGATTCTATCAATTTGCAGAAGCACAAAGAGTGTAGACCCTCACAGGTTAGGAAAAGTGAGAAAGCGGTAAAGAAGGTGGTAGAGGCGTTTCAAAGTCTGATGAATCCTTTTGAAGTTGATGATGGATCAAAGCTGTATTCGATAGCCTCTGGTGCAGCTGCTTCTGATGAAGTAACCGAAGCAGTGATGAATGCGGAAGAAATTGGAAAAGCAGCCAAAGAGCAATTCATCAATGAAAGGCTTGAGAAAAATGAAAGATTCTTCGAGCCCATCAAACGACAAAAGCTGAAACGGCTCTGTGATATGAACAAGAAGACCACAGTCATGACATCGAAAAATCAAGTGGTTGAATTGAAGCAACAAGGAAACATTGCCCTTCAGCTGCTTATCAAGTTGCAAAGACAAGATGAAACAGTTGACCTCAAAGAACTGATGAGTTACCCTTTGATGCCTGTACCATCGTCTATCGGAACACCAGATGGATTTTTAGCAAAGACAGACAAGAGCAAAGGTTTCCATTACCTAATAAAAGGAATTGAGGATGCAGAAATTCGAGAAAAATCAATGACAATGTACATTGAAGACGGGACTGCAACCTTCTACAATCTTAAACAGTTGCCAAGTACATTCAGAGGGATTAGCGAACAGATTTTTGATATCAGTACATCAGGGAAGGAACATGTCATATTTAGCACTGATATGTATTTTCCAAGGTCAGTAAAATCACAAGAGCGGGAAAGAAGAGGCTGTGGTGAGAAGAGAATAATCAAGGGGATGAACACAAGACGACCAGAAAGTTGGACAGAGTTTCTAACAAACGAAGAGAACAAGAAGCAACTAATCAATGTTATCGAGCAGACCTGGGAAGGAGATGATTTTCATTCCAAACTGGAGAACAAATCTGTCATTCTGATAAATGCTGGCAAAGCAAGCATGCTAAGCTCAGGAAATGATGGTGAGGTTTCCAAAACTGAGATCCCTTGCCTATTGTCCAACCAAGAAGAAACAGATACAAGGGTTGTCTTGTATAGCATTTATGCAGTAGACAACGGATTTCAGGAAGTCTGTGTCCGCAGTCCAGACAGTGATATATTCTTCATCCTGTTGCATTTTGCAAGTACCATCAGAGCCACACTTCTTTTCGACACAGGAGCTGGAAACAATCGGAGAATTCTTGACATCACCAAAATAGCCGACGATTTTACCGAAAGACGGTGCACAGCACTGCTTGCACTCCATGCTTTCACAAGATGTGACACAACAAGCGCTTTCAAGGGAATTGGCAAAGTTAAGCCAATAAAGATAGTAGAAAAAAATTCAAAGTTTGAAGATGTGTTTTGCAAATTGGGTCAGCGCTGGAACGTGACAGACGATGTATTCAAAGGCCTAGAGGAATTTACTTGCAGCATGTATGGATCAAAGAGAATGAAAGACGTAGACGAAGTTCGAGCCAAGCTTATCAAGAGGAGATGTGGACAGAACAGTGACAAACTCGATGTAAAGAAAAATATAGACTTGGCAAAACTACCGCCTCCACGGAGATGTTTGAGGGAGCACATCAAACGCACGAATTATCAGGTTGCAATTTGGAAACGGGCTAATATAGCAATAATTGATGCTCCAGAAGCCAGTGAAGATAACGGCTGGGTGCTAGTTGATGGAAGACTTGAGCCATGTTGGTGTGACGGAGAGATAATACCCACAAAAATGGCAGACATCTTGTTGGAAAACATTGAAGAAAACACGTCTGATGATGATGATGAGGATAGCGAGGAAGAAGAATCAGAGGAAGAAAGCAGTGACAGTGAAGATGATGATTAAAGATTATGTATATTGAAACTGTAAGGTAATGTATGAGAGATACTTTAGTATTTTTGCTTTCCCGTGTTGCATAACTGTTTATTCTGATTAGAAAACTCATGAAATTTCAATCTGATTCAACCTGATGGATCAAACACACTCTGTTATCAAAGAAGAATCAAAAAGCTTCATCGAGGATCTTTTCAGACAAGCAGCGCCACAACAGCTCAGGAGTATGACGTCATAGGCTCTTGCGATAACCCTAAAAGACAAAATAACTTGATTCTTGATTGTTTTGACAGTGGAGAACATCTTGCTTCATATTTGGGCAACTTTTCGTGAATATAGTGCTATTTACGACTGGAAAGTAAAATAGTTGGCTCTCTGACGTCAAGATTTGAGATTCGTTTATAAAACACAAAGTACTTATATTGATTTTGAAAAAAACAATACCTCCGTCCCAGTTTATTCAATGTTAACATGCATATTCGTAATCAGCATGCTTTGAAGTATAGGAAAAACATAAACTTTGGCTGTGGTGGGGGGGTGCCAGGTCGGGGGTCGTAGCTCATGGACTATAGTATAGTATAGTATCCATTAGATATTAAAATTTCCGTAGTGTTCGTTTTATTAAGGCTAACATTGCGTATCTTTTCATATTAGCCATGGGGTAGTCATTGTCTTCGCTCCCCATGGTATCGTCCCTATGGTATTGTATAGTAATTAGAACCGTATAGATGGCGATTGAATGCAATTTAATCGCAATTAATGGAACGTGATGTTAGCTCCTTAGTCAATAGGGCTGTGTCCCTTGTGGCTTTGGTTTACCTTTGTCATTGTGATAATATCGTTGGAAGTAATTTCTTGTGTTGGAACGTATCGGCTGCACGTGGAGTGGGCCGCGAATATGATAGTCGCAGTTATAAAGTCTCAGAACATGACAAAGAATCGAAACATCATATGATACTCTTCATGATATCAAGAAACAAACCCAACAAGAATAATGTCCGATAGAGCAGTTTTTTTTGCAGTCCTGTTCATCTAGGCTTTCCTCTCTCCATCCCAACAATACGACAATAACAACAAAAAACCAAAATGGCGGACATAAACCAACATGGCGGACATAAGAACACTTCCTTTTTTAATAACAGATGTAGTCCTTATACCTAGACGGTGGTCGAGTTTCCCTACGAGGTCTTGCTGTTCTTTCATCATTCGGTCGTTGCTCAGTAACATTTTCCGGAACAAGTAATGTCTCTACTGCTGCCTCGCTCACCAGATTTTGGTTGTCAGCAGTCTCTGCTTGATGAGGTTGGCTTTCTATCCAAATGGTATGGTCCTCATTGTTTTCTTGGCTAACAGCAGGCTTTACATCATCATACTGTCTTCTGAATTGCCTGCTATCACATAAACTTTCTCATCAAGCGAATTCCGCTAGATAGTCTTGTTGCTGTTCGGTAGAGGTCCTTTCACTCCCATTATGCTTACTTTCACATGGCGTGCGTAGCTTGTTACGCACTAAACATAGGATGGTTGATTCTCAGAATCATTTTGTTGAGTGGTGATGTAGAAACCAATCCTGGTCCAGAATCACTTGATTTTTGCTGTTGGAATTTGAATAGCATTATTGCATATGATTTTCTAAGAGTTTCTCTTATCGAGGCATACAACTCGGTGTACGACTATGACTTAATCGGCATTGTTGAAACTCACATCGACAGCACCGTTGACGAAGATAGGCTTTCACTAGATGGCTATACATTTATCAAAGAAAACCATCCACAAAATGTGAAAAGAGGTGGCGTTGGGTTATATGTTAGGGATTCGCTTCCTTCCAAAAATCGTTCGGACCTTGTGACTCTTCCAGAGTGCGTTGTGTGTGAGATCCAATTAAACAGGAAAAAGTACTTTTTCGTAGTTGTTTATAGAAGTCCAAGTCAAGATCAGAGTGAATTTGATAACTTCATGGTGAATTTTGAGTTGTTGCTTTCAAAATTGCATGCTGAAAATCCATTCTCTGTTATCGTCACCGGTGATTTCAATTACCGCTCGTCTCAGTGGTGGGAAAATAATATCGAAAATAATGAAGGAAAGCTATTTGAGCAAACAACATCTGATCTTGGTCTTCATCAGCTGATCTCGGAACCAACTCATTTAATAGGCGATTCAAAGTCATGTATTGATTTGATTTTTAGTGATCAACCAAACCTCGTTATTGAGTCTGGAGTTCATCAATCGCTACATGAGCAATGCCATCATCAAATCGTCTTTGGGAAATTATCTGTTTCGAATGTTTCACCACCCCCTCATATCCGCAGAATCTGGTATTATGATAAGGCAGATTTTGTCGCCATTATGAAAGGTATTGGAATGTTTCGTTGGCAGGAACATCTTGGAAAAATCACATGCCCTAACGAGCAAGTAAAAGTTACTCAACGAAGTCCTTTCGAACATTTGCTCTAATTATATTCCAAACCAAGTTAAAACTATCAGGCCTCGTGAAGCTCCCTGGATAACACACAATATTAAAAAATTCCTCAGGAAAAAGAATCATGCTTATAAAACTTTTGTTAGGAATGGTCAGCCAGGGGACAAGCTTGAAGGAATACAAAAGATGACATCTGACGGTGCAAAAATGATTGAGGATCCTAAACAAAATTACCTCCGTAAGACAGGGCAAACTTTAGCTAACCCAGGGACATCTCGCAAAACATATTGGTCTTTAATCAATACCCTTCTGAATAAAGCAAAGATTCCTATAATACCACCCCTTTTAGAGAACGGGTTATTTATAACTGATTTTACAGAAAAGGCTCAGTTATTTAATGATTATTTCATTATCCAGTGTACAACAATTGACACAGGTAGTGATCTCCCTCGAAATATTCCAATACCTACTTCTTTGATAAGTGACTTAAACATCTCTGAGGAAAAAATTCTAAATATCATAAGATCTCTTAATCCTAACAAGGCACATGGCTGGGATGAAATTTCTATAAGAATGATTAAAATAAGTGATGCTTCATTACTTACCCCTCTTAGAATAATATTCACGAACTGTTTGAGACAGGGTGTATTTCCCGAAATATGGAAGTGTGCAAATGTAGTCCCGGTTCACAAGAAAAACGAAAAGAATGTAAAGAGTAACTACCGTCCTATTTCTCTTCTACCAATTTTCGGGAAGATGTTTGAAAAACCCGTTTACGACTCCTTATACTCGCATCTTGTTTCTTGTAATTTGCTCAACCCCAATCAATCAGGTTTTCGTCCTGGCGACTCAACAGTAAACCAACTAATTTCCATAACGCATACAATATTCAAGGCATTTGACTGTAATCCTTCTCTTGATGTTCGCTCTGTGTATCTTGATATTTCTAAAGCCTTTGACAGGGTGTGGCATGATGGTCTCATTTATAAATTAAAACGATGTGGTGTCTCAGGGAAACTTCTTTCTCTCATCCAAAGTTTTCTTAAGGATCGGAAACAGCGAACTGTTCTGAATGGAAAGTGTTCTAATTGGGGAGATATTTCGGCGGAAGTGCCCCAGGATTCTATTCTAGGGCCTTTATTTTTTCTCGTATACATAAATGATCTGACTGCTGATTTGAAATGTAATGTCAAACTTTTCCCCGACGACACGTCTTTGTTTACGGTTGTTCGAGAATCTAACGAAGCAGCAAGTGATATGAACCATGACCTTCAATTGATAAGTCAGTGGGCCCATGATTGGAGAATGTCATTCAATCCTGATCCGCAAAAACAGGCTGTTGAATTATTATTTTCAAGGAAAAGAAATGAAATAGATCATCCAGTGATTCTCTTTAACAACATACCCGTAAAAAAGGTAAATGAACATAAACATTTAGGTATTATCTTAGACTCGAAGCTTTCCTTCTCGGCTCATATAAAATGTGCTATCTCTAAAACGAGAAAGGGCTTGCTGAAATATCTCTCCAAATATCTACCCAGACATACCCTAAGCGAACTATATAAGCTTTACTTGCGACCACATCTGGACTATGGGGATGTTATCTATCACATACCAGATAAAGTATGTGAATTCAGTCAAACCATCAGTTTATCAAATTTAATGGAAAAATTAGAATCTGTTCAGTATTCTGCTGCCCGTGCCGTAACAGGAACTTGGAAGGGAACATCACGCGAAAAGCTGTACATTGAGCTTGGCTGGGAGTCGCTGAGCTCCCGAAGGTGGAGTAGACGCCTTACTTTGTTCTACAAGATTATGAATAATCTCACACCCCTGTACATAAAGGAGCCAATCCCACAACCTCATCAGTCAAATTACTGTCTTCGCAACCAGGGTGTCGTTGGGCGGATGAGGGCAAGAACCGAACAATTTCAATCTGGCTTTTATCCTAACTGCATATCTGAATGGAACAAGCTCGATCCAGAAATCAGGCTTGCACCGTCTGTTGCTGTTTTTAAGAAAAAGCTTTTGTCAATAATTCGCCCCCCTGGAAATTCTGTATTTGGTATCCATGACCCGATAGGCTTATCGTATCTTACCCAAATAAGGGTCGTTTTCAGTAAATTAAAATTTCAAAAATTCAGGCATAATTTCCGAGATACCATTGACCCAATGTGCCCAACGAACGATGGCATTGAGGATACGGAGCACTTCTTGTTGCTAAGCCCTTCATTTGACATTCAGCGACGAGATCTTCTCGCTGGAGTTTCGGAATTATTGCGACCATATGTTCGAATAAACAGCCTTCCAAATAACGCGCTGATCCAAATTTTATTGTATGGTGATAAAGACTTTTCTATTAGTGTTAATAAAAACGTACTCAAATTAACCCTAAATTTCATTCATAAAACAGGCCGGTTCAATTGAAGTGGCTTGAAGCAGCTGCTATGCCTCCCCCCCCCCCCCGATCGCAAAGTCTCTTTTCCTCCTTTTATTTGTTTCTTTCCCGTTGTTTAAGTCTGTTTCGCATTTGATTTAAGGTTTGAAATTCATCAACACATAAGTTCAAACTTTTAACATCTACGATATTGTGATCCATAAACCCCGACAACTTAAAGGCGCAATGTCTTGAACAGTATTGTTCGGCATCCGGCGCCTCCGTCGATGACCTTGCATGCCAATGCGAAACAGATTCCAGTATCCATCAGTATCGTATCGTATGTGTACCATTTTGTTGGTGTTTATTTAGTTCTTGATTTAGTTGTGTATTTTCATGTGTTGGCCATGGGTGCAGTAGAAAAAGGTCACAAAACAATTAAGACTCGCAAAATGAAAAATTTTAATGAGGAAGCATTCCTTGCTGATGTTTCTGGGATATGTTGGGAACAAATGCTTACTGAAAGTGATGATATCAACGTGCTTGTCAACTATTGGTCTGAAATGTTTTCTTTGATCATTGAAAAACATGCCCCTTTGAGTGAAATGCGGGTCTCTGAAAAGTATTGCCCATGGATCAACAAAGATCTTAGGGATTTGATGCGTACAAGAGACAAACTAAAAAAGTCAGCAGTCAAAGGTAAATCCCCAATCCTTATGGACTCTTATAGACAGATCCGTAATAAGGTCAATGCCCTTAATGTTCAACTGAAGAAGCAGCATTATACCAATAGGATCGCTGCATGTAAAGGTAATATGAAAGAGTCTTGGAAAACAGTTAATGAACTTCTCAACAAGAGATCAAAGTCAAGTAGCATTGATTGTCTCAAAGAATCTGGCACTGAAACTCGGAATAAAAAGGACGTTTCTAATGCAATGAACAATTTCTTTTGCACTATAGGTAGGGAACTAGCAGATAAAATACAACCTGCCATTAATCCCCTTCTATCAGGTGAATATGAGGTTAATAAAGATAAGGCCAAGTTCCACTTTAAGACAGTTGAGCTAAAAGATATCAGGGATGCGTTTGCCAAGGTTAAAACAGCAAAGAGCTTTGGAATTGACAATATTTCTAGCTACTTTATGAAGCTTGCTTTGCCATATATTGAAAACTCTCTGGCTTTCTTGTTTAACACATCCATTGAAACTAGCCAGTTCCCAGATTCATGGAAAGTAGCTAGAATTACTCCGATTTTCAAAGATGGAGATAAGACTGAAAAATCTAATTATCGCCCCATATCAGTCTTGCCTGTCATCTCAAAGCTCTTTGAAAAACTTGTTTTCAATCAGCTGTACCTGTATATGAAAGATAATGGTCTCTTTACATCTGATCAATCAGGTTTTCTGCGCCTACATTCCACACTTACTTGTTTGCTTAAAATGAGCGATGACTGGTACAATGGGCTTGATCTCGGTAAGCTCGTTGGATTAGTATTTATTGACCTGAAAAAAGCATTTGATACGGTCGACCACGATATTCTCTGTAAAAAGCTCGAACTTTATGGCGTCCAGCAGCGAGAGCTGTCTTGGTTTAAGTCTTACGTATCTAACCGCAAACAATTCTGTAGGGTTAACGGTGTTGATTCAGATATCGGGGAAATAGAAGTAGGAGTACCACAGGGCTCATGCCTTGGCCCTCTTCTCTTCCTCATCTATACCAATGATCTTCCTGAGGCTGTCCAAGGTGCCTCTGTGACTATGTACGCTGATGATACCAGTCTTTGTCATCAGTCTCACGATTTGACTCAGCTTAATGAGGCCATAAATAGTGATCTCAGTAAATTGGAGACTTGGCTTCAAGGAAATAAGCTCTCGTTGAATGTGGCAAAAACTCATTCAATGCTCATATCCACCAAGCAAAAACACAACTCTCTCAAAAGTCGAAACGAAGCCTTGGCACTGAAGATACGTGACAATGAACTCGAAGTTTTTCAAAAGACAAAGTACCTTGGAGTGCAAATAGATTGCTCTTTAGATTGGAAAGAGCAAATTAAGGCAGTTTCTACAAAGGTCTCCAGGGCGATCGGCTTTTTAAGACATGCTAAATCCTTTCTGCCTCTGGCAAGCTTGAAAACTCTTTACACAAGTATTGTTGAGCCCCACTTTCGATACTGTTGTTCTGTCTGGGGTTGTGCTGGATCTACAGACATCAACCAGCTGCAAAAGCTCCAAAATCGTGCTGCTAGAATCATTACAAATAGCAGCTTTGATACCCCAAGCAGACCACTCCTTGCAGAGTTGGGCTGGCAGACCATTGAAGAACTCATTGGCAGTGAGTCTAAAACGATGGTCTTCAAGGCGCTCAATGATTTGGCTCCACAATATCTGTGTAACCTCTTCACGAAAAACTCAGCATGCTCCTCCCGCAACCTTCGGAACACTGAGACTGATCTGAGGTTGCCGAAGAAAAATTCTGCAAATGGGCAAAAATGCTTTTCTTTCCGGGGAGTTAAACTATGGAATAGCCTTCCTGCTGAGTCTAAAACGGCATCCTCCCTAAATGGTTTTAAGAAATCAATAAAGGGTTAACCTGTTCTTTCTATTGTATATATTTTATCATTGTAAATAGGCTTTTAAATTATGGTTTTTTATATTCTAGTGTCACTTTATTTTTAATTGTATATTGTAATTAAGTTTTTATCGGAGGGCCCCTTGAAAAACGGCTTCTGCCGAAGGGCCACCCTCCTTAAATGATATGAAATATGAAATAAATATGAAAAATATATGGGGTAGACATAGTCTTTTGCTCCTCTTGGCATCGTCCTTGTAGTGTTGCATAGTAGTTAAAGTATAGTAGAATGTAGCATATATTGTAATATTCTATATTGATATAAAAAAAACTTTCTAGCACCAGGCCACTACCTTCTGTGAATATGACTTTATACAGTTCTGGTCCAAAGATGGGATCAAACTTGTACCGTGACATGTTACGTCATGGGCGATGATGCACCGATTTTTTTAGGAAGGAGGGTAAAAATTGCAGAATTTCTTACCCATTAGCTGCCTAGTTAAGTCCACATAGCTGTTGGCCACTTTGAGTAGAAATGATCAGAATACCTTTTTTTCCTTAATTTTTGCCCTTCGTTCTGATTTGTCTGCCTCTGTTTTACTTAGGCCCACATGTGAATTGAAGTGCATACCTCCTTCTTAGCGACGCAAAACGAAAGCGCAGCGTAGTTGGAAAAAGAAATTTTTATGGGTTGGAAGCGAGGGTACTTTTACACTGGCGAGGTTTGTCAACATGCGTGACAGATTGGCGCTGCGAGGCCTTTGCTGAGCAAAATCCGAAGAACACAGGGATGAGTAGGGACGCCTATGTTACGACGGGGGTAATTTGTTCGGTCAGATGGAAAGAAACATGGTGGATGTCCTGTGAAAGCTCTCTACCAAGAAAAGAAATCCTTGTTGTTTGGCACACTGAAGATCTGTGTCCTTTTTGCATTAGTACCCCCCAAAGTAAGGCAAGCAATTGTTAAAGTGAACAATGGGGCTGGAAGAAGTCATTGTAAACAAATCATCGCCCATGCTTGAACCATATCGAGGAGATGGTAGTAGATTGTAAAGATCCTGATCGTGGCAGACTCGCATGTTGAACACCACGAAGAGACAAAGGTACCGAAAGGAAGGCCATCTGAATAACAGCTTCAACTATTTGTAGGAAAGCTATTATTTGAAGTTTGGCCAATTTCATCGAGATCAACAACCGACAATGCACTGCAGCTTTAGTCCATTTTGAAATGGCTTCCTTGCTTGCACTTCGTAAGGAGAAGACAGGCATCCCTGGCATGGATTTTGCTTTTTTTATAACTGTAAATTTGATTAAAAGGCTTACCAAAGAGCATGAAAGCCTACATGAAGTGAACAAGGCAAAATGATGACAGTTTCCACAGCTCTAGAGGCTCAAAACGCAAAGAGAACAGTGTTATTTGGAAAGTAGGAGGAGATGGTGTCATATTCTCCAGTAGCCGGGAGAGACCCTTCTCCCTTCTCTTGACTCAGGGACCCTACACAGTGGACATAAGGAGAAGATATGTTCAACTTAAAGAACCCAACATCCTAGTTTCAGTGCAGACATCTGGTGCAAGGATGATATCAGGGGAGCCAAAGATTGGAAGCTTGTCTGGGAAATTTTAGTGAAAATCAAAGGCTTTCAAAAATTGAAAGATGCATTGCCAAACTTCACAGCAAAGAAAGTAAAGATCTTTATGTGTTTGGTGTCACATTCTTTAGCAAAATAAGCCCATTTAAACAAAACGCAAAAAGTTCCAAGTTGGTTGCTTGTCTCTTATGCTGATTATGCTGATGGAAAATATAAGCTGACACTTTTGTGTGTGAGTCTGAAACTCATGACTGTACTATTGGAAAACAATAAAACATTAAAAGTGTTGGTGTTTCTTTTGAACAGTAATTGAAGAATTTTATTGCACAGTATTATCTGATGCCACACTTGCCACAATGAAGAGACAGTTATACTTATGATGGTTCCTAACATTCACATCCCTTAGTAGCTTTACCTCGTCATTTTCAACTACCGGGTGTCCCAAAAAAAAGGTAACAGATTTGATCAGGGCTAGCGCTAAGAATTTAACTCCAATCAATCGGAAATAACCTTTAAACTAATCCTCGATAGTTTACTTGAACATAGACACCTTGTTTGTTGATATTGGAGCATTGAGAGTAAACATTTTTATCATGAAAGTCCAGATTTGCCTTCACCTCCAAACCAGAGCTTTTAGGCCTTGGCCTAAGCTACAAACGCGCCGTTGTGGGGAATCTCCTCAAGGATGGGCACAATGTAGAAAGTCCGAGGAGGGACCTTTGCTATTGTGCATGCACATTTGAGTACAAATGCAAAAAATGAAAACTGAAAAAGTCACTAAGGAATATCTTTTACTCAGCTAAAATGAAAATGAATTTACAAAAAAGAAACAGCTTAAGCACGAGGGAGCGCCTTCAAGGATCTTACCCTCGTGGGATATTTAATTCTTTGGGTATAAGAGATGAATTCTTATTTCGTAATAATTTCAATGATCAAAAAATGCATTTTATTTGATCAAGGAAGATTTTTCCACACTCAAGGGAATCATTTCCCTGCAGGGTAACTTTTATTTGGCAGCGGTAATTCACAGCTTACGTAGAATGAACAGAGATATCCCTTTGGGACCAAATTCTTGAGTTTGATTGTCAAGTTCGATTTGGATTTCTATCAAGAATTTTTCCGAAGCACGATGCTTATTGTGTGTACCTGGCTAGTCTTGGCTATGATTCAGGAGATTCCACAACAAGCGCGTTGACAGCTTAGGCCAACACCCAACAGCTTTGGTTTGGAGACAGAGGCAAATCTAGACTTTCAAGACTAAAATTTCTACTCTCAATGCTCCAAGATCAACAAACAAGGTATCTATCTTCAATGTAACTATCGAGGATTAGTTTAAACGTTATTTCCAACTGATTCGAGCCAAATTCTTAGCGCTAGTCCGGATCAAATCTGTTACCTTTTTTCTGGGACACCCGGTACACCCTCGAGGGAATGCTCATACCATTTTTCCGTCCTTTCTGGACTTTATTTCTTGCATAAATGCCAATGCACAATCCTCGCAACGTTGTCCTGCCTTCGTTTGTATTCTTTCTGTGCCATCTTCTTGCACTCACAGACAATGTGTTGTACAGTTTCGCCCTTCTCTTCTTGTTTTGACATTGTTTTGGGAAAAATTACAAAGGATACTCATACAATCCCATGTATCAGTGTCT
The DNA here is from genome assembly GCA_964020215.1 of Aurelia sp. 3 sensu Dawson et al. (2005). NCBI lineage: Eukaryota > Metazoa > Cnidaria > Scyphozoa > Semaeostomeae > Ulmaridae > Aurelia > Aurelia sp. 3 sensu Dawson et al. (2005). Next base: position 16,436,503 of record OZ026572.1, read on the forward strand.
ATTCATTTTTTGAAAACTTTCCTCTCATTACCTTATTAGTGGTTGCTCCTGCAAAATACAAATTCATTGGGTCCTTTTTTCTTCTGGGGCGGTGTCTAGCATACTATAGTATACTCAATTTTTCATAGAACCTTAGCAAAATTCGCCTATGAAAATGGAATAATTATTTTTTTCAAGAGATCCTTTTTCTCCGGAACAAATTTATTTTTATTTTTATAACACCTCCGGAGGGACCACTATGGAAACAAGGTTTTTATTGACCTTTTTAATGCCATCCCTGCCATTTTTAACCTGGGGTGTTTTTAAACTTCATTTTTAACTCTTTGCCTGTAAATATCGTATTCCTGTAATTAGATCACTTTCCTTTTATTAATTTATATTGTAATTTTAATTTTTATGGCAAATTATCCATACATACATACACCAACCCTACCTCAAAAGTGTGCCCCAAGTATGGGATTTACTCTGGAGCTCTGACATTTCTGTGGTATTAGTTTCTCAAGAAATTGATTTTCATAATTCACCATTTCAATGCCTATACTATAGCAGAGTTTCTTACAAATTATAGCAGAGTTTCTTATCGAAGAAGTGGGTGTAAATGATGTTACTTCTCCTTAATCATCTAGCATTTTCAGAAATGTTGAACTGTTGATCCGGGAGGGGGGGGGGGGTTACTTGATTGTTAAGTGAGACTGGACGTGCCGCTCATATGGGTGGGGTTTTCACCGGAAATTCTTTACATATGGGTCTGTTTTCAACCTTAATTCTGGTACATGGGTAGCTTTTTCAGAATTTTTATCACAACTGAAGAAATTTGAATGGACCTTGCATCCTCAAATCGAAAAAATTCGTAGGCATGGTTACGAAACTTCCTGCAATTCTTGCAAAAGGGTTCGAAATTCATGAAAAATTCTGTCATACAAATGGCTCCTTTTGTCAAATTCCAGACCCACATTGAGTCACCTTCACAGTCAAGTAGCCCTTGGACTGTTGATACTGTAAAGTAAATCGTTTAAAAAAATACGTATGCCCTTCCTCCTTTCTCCATCTTCATATTTTGGAAGAGGGGAAACATTTTCTGACTTGTCTTGACTTTGCATTTCCAGTTTAACTTTTTTGGTATACGTGCATGCAATTCACGGAAGTACGGAAGATACCAGTGCAAAGCCAGTGCGTTTATTACCGCCGCAAACTCCACGAAAATTGTACAAGCAGATATCCCAACTACCTTAATACTTCGTGGAGGTGATTTTAGCTTTTAAAAAGCTGTTTTTTCCAACAATTTGCTGTGCAAAAATTTTCAAAAGCTATCAAATAAACTTAGGCCCACTTCGCCGCTGACAAATTGCTCCCTATCGCGTCGGGGTTCAAGTAGTTGCCCTCGTCGTCCCCTAAGAACAAACGCATGCTCAGACGAATGTCACCTGTGAGTGAACTTTTTGTCAAAGAAAACCACGGGTCACACTAGCCACGCAGATACTTTTAAGAAAACAACATACTTTTTATGAGGCAGGACGGCGCGAAGTGACTATTTTCGAGGTTTTTCAAGAATGTCTCAGAAATTAAACGTTGTTCTGAAACGAGTATGCCTTTGGGTCGGTCAATCCCGCAGAAATCTGTTTCAAATCTTTTTCCATTATCTTGCAAAAGAGCTTTCATTTGAAATCACTTTGCCTAGTTTAGTTTAACTCCAACTGGAATAAAGTGAGCAACTTAGTAAGCGCCGACCCAAACCTTTCTGAAAAGGTCTACTGCTCAATCATTGCGAATTATCATTAAGAATTTAATACTAACCAAGCAGTTGCGTATTCTTAAAAACGAGGACAGTTTTTCTAAAACCTGTTACTTCCAGAAACAAGCAGAAACCTTGGCAAAAATCAAACAGTAAAATGAAATTTTGCACAACCTACAACACGAAGTATTTTTCTTCATGAGCAGATAGTTTCATAAAAATGTATCAATACCAACTGTGTTTGTTTTTCTTTTTAAGTCCACGATGATTATATTCGTGAAGTATTCTTAAGTTCAACTTCTTGAAAATATCATCATTTCCTACCAAAATCTAGTTTTGGTTAATTTGCAGTCCAAAATTATATTCCTGGATTTGAGAATCTTTTAAGTCCAGCAGAATGGTGAAATAATTGTGGGTTTTGAGGTAAAAGCATGTAATTTGGCACACTTATAGAACTCGATATGCTGATTCGTTTAAAACTCAGACCCACTTTGAAAACTCGATGTTATGACGTCACGATGACGTCACAGTTAGATGGATTCATGATCCAGTTTTTGCCAGTTTCCCCATGAAAGCTTCAAGTTTTCTGAATAAGAAAGTCTTCAGCCATCTTTTCAGGACCATGTATAAATTAATTCATATCAATGGGACAAATCTATGGCCATAATTGTGGTATGATGACGTCACAGTGACGCCATGATGACGTCACAGTAGAGATGTTGGTGGATGTTCAAATTCTGAGGTGTAGCATAAACTAGTAATGCGGCTTACAGGAACAGGATGATTGACATAGCCATAACTCACAAGTCACCGTAGCCTTTTTAAGTAACAATGGCAATGACGGTCACGACCAATCACAAAAAGCTACAATTTATCTGCAAAGCGCTCCAGATTTGACCTGAGCTTTTAAGACATTTACATCAACCAAACAGCCTCCTCTTTTGGGATACTATTCACAGTTCTCTGCATGATGCAAATGCATTTGGTAGGGCTAGGGCCGTTCTGAAGGGTGCAAGCTTCCTAGCTGATTACTTCAACCATCCCCAATTGTATGTACATGGAAGCCCAGTATTCGCAAAAAGAGACTGGCCCTAGAAATACCCAGCCTGAATGACTTGGAACTCTTTAAATGATCATTTTATGCCATCGTTATAAAACATCGTTTTATAACTACGTTATGTTATGCCGTTACGCTATGCTACACAGCCGCCCCCAGTTTTGTTAGCCGTTTATGATATTGTGAACCAACCCCTGACCTGACAGCATTGCAATGTGAAGCTCGGCGGGGACTGTGGAGGAGTTGGATGGCCGCAACAGTCGCTTTCACTGTTGTTCTCCCATCCGAGGCCCAATCCGGGGCTCCTACTTTTCATGCCCTTATGTTAATGGCCACAGGGTATAGTTGAGATACGTTCTTAGGCTATATTAGGTTATAATAATATCGAAACATAACGTAATAAACAGTCCTGGCCACAGGGTAGCTATTATCTCTTGCTCTCTTTGGTCACGTCCATGTGGTGTTGTATAGTTGTACCGGACGTTCCAAAAATATTTCCCAGTGTGAGATGTTATTTCAGTAAAAGTACGTATTTGGTAAAAATTATAAAATAAATCTATTATACAATGCCCAATTTAGATCTGACTGGATTTGCGCCCATTGATATTCCGATCATAATTATTTTCCTGAAGAACAGAATACTTGAAATGCTAAAGAAAAAGCTAAAAACACATGATCTATAAAATCGCTAAACCTACATCTCACAATCCACGGAAATTCTACTTTTTAACTGAATTCTAACAGTATCGAGCTTGAACCCCATAAAGGGACACAAGAAGAATCTCATTTGTCTATTTGGTCCGTCCGTCCGTAAAAAAGTATGAGTTTTCTTGATTTTCGAAAAAAGTATACTAAACAAGACAAGATTCTGGTTCGCACTTTAGTGTATCGTCGATTTTACATACCATTTTGTGAACCTGACAAGCGGTTGCATGGTTTTACGCCTGTGATGTAAAGCATAGAAGGAATGGAGCATATCTCTATCGCTAGACTTTTCACCTTTTCAAGAGTTTCTTGATTGTAAGATTTTTCGAAAATTCGAAAATTCATAATCTGGAGGTCTTTGATGAGCAAAATATCGGGAAAAATCATATGGATCCAAGTTAGCCTTTCAGAGGAGATTGCCATTTACATCGTTAAAAACGAGACAATGATTGTTTTTCTTGAACCGTTCAAATAGGGTAACTTTTTTCGGGACACCCAGCATAGTAATTAGAAAGTAAAGTAGAATGTAGATGTAGCATGGATTGTAATTCTTTATAAAGGGTGCTGCAGAAAAACCGCAACTCAACTATAAACTAAAATCTAAAAGAATTGACAAAATTTAAGTAGATGTAGTGTATACCATTTGAAAGTACAATCCTTCTTCTTTCTAGTGATATTTAGTGTAGATACATTAATCGACATTTTTATAATTAACTTGATATTGGCCAATTTCAAATGCAGCATGCTGCAAAAGCAAAATCAACCCATTTTTTCCGGCAAAACATTATGAAAATAACTTTGTCAAAGTATTTTAGGTCTAATAGTAGTTAATTGCCTTTAGCAGAAAAATAGGCAATTTCATCCTCATTGGATGAAGTTGAAGATAATGCAAAATATGCTCTCCCAAAGGTGGATTATCGTTTATGTAAATGCCCTATCACTTTCGGGCATTAAAATTGACCATACTTACGAAAAAGTCGATTAAGCAATGAAAAAATACTCAACTTGGATATCATAGGAAAGAAGATAGATAGTACTTTCAAACGGTATGCGTCAAATTTATTCAGATCTTATCATTTCCTGAAGAGTCCCGAATGAAAGAGGGTTGCGGTTTTCTGAAACACCGTGACAGATATAAAAAAGACCCAGCCTGGCAACTAGCTCAATCGCAGTGCCAGCTCTAAAAATTCCGAAAGAAGTGAGGGTGGGGTGGGGGGGGGGGCTCTGACGTAATTTCTCAGTCTAAAGGTGTACCCAACTAATCTTATCTCATCTTTCTTTGACAATTTTTCCTGACTTTCGGAGCCTAGGGGCATGTACCTCTTCGTTCACCAGTTCTTGATCTTGAATTATTCCTCGCATCTCATTACTTTAAGCAATTCGTTGGGGCTACTCCCTTGAACGTAAAATGCCAACCATCCGCTCCACAGAGCTGAAAGATAGCCTCCTCGCGTCCTCATTCTCCTCAGACTACTCATGTGCCCTCATTGAATGGACACTCAACACGCGTAGTACATATGTGTCTTGGGGCTAAAAATAACGACTGACAAGAATGAAGATTTCTTCAGATAAGTGCCTTTTACAAGTAAGGGCTTCTCACTGAATCGGCACTCAACATGCATAGTACATGTGCGTTAGGGCTAAAAACAACGATTGACAAGGATGAAGATTTCTTCAGATAAGTGCTTTTTTCAAGTGAGGCTTCTAACCTCGAGACATAATGATGTTTAAATGGAAATTTGGTTAATACTCGTGATAAATTTTCTATCACGATCAAAAGTAATTAGTTTAGTCTAAATGCTATACCTGGTTTAGCCCAGTAATACAGAGTGCAAACATTTCTTCATTTAGCGCATACAAGAGGCAATGATGTTTTGATGATGTCATAATGACGTCATAAAATGATATTTTGAGATGGGTCTGAGTTTCAAAATAATCAGTACATCAAGTATTATCAGTGGGCAAGGAAGGATATAACACATTTAACCTCAATAATACAAAAGAGCAAGCATTCCTTCATTTTGTGCATTAAGAGGCAATGAAATTTTGATGATGTCATAATGGCGTCATAAAATGAGATTTTGAAATGGGCCTGAGTTTCGAAATAAACGGAATGTCAACTTTTATCAGTGTGCAAGGAAGGATGGAATAAATTTAACCTCAATGATTCAAAAGTGCAAGCATTCCTTCATTTAATACATAAAGAGACAATAAAATTTTGATGACGTCATAATGATGTCACAAAATGAGATTTTGAGATGGGTCTGAGTTTCAGAATAATCAGCATGTCGAGTTCTATGAGTGTGCCAAATTGCATGCTTTTACCTCAAAACCCACAATTCTGCCATTATTTTACACTATTCTGCTTTTCTTCAATCAAAACTGGTTATTATCCAATCAAGTTTCATTTCACTTGAACCAAGTATTTGAATCTACTCATTTAGAGAATATCTTTCCAGTTTCAAGTAAACAGTCACTGACCAAGTACAAATATTCTAATTACGAATTCTGCTAGATGTTTTTCCTTACCATGGGGACAAATATGGATGTGCATTTATCGAGAAATTTTGCTATTGGAATTAATTCTTCCCTCGTTTTGAGAATAAGAAACTTGCTGTGTGAATTTTGGTGACTGTTAAAGTTTTTTGCCTGACACAATACCACCCTGGAGTTATTGGCTATCTGCTCCGACGTTTCTTCGGCAAATGCTATAAACAAAAATTCCAACGAAATCTAGCCTAATTCTAGTCTTCCAGATAGACTATCTTCCAGAAAAGAAAAGCAAAGCAAATCTCCAGAATAGCATGACCGATTTTGGTGATGAAACGTAGTGATAAATCTAACGTGGCTTTCAAATTAGTATGCGATTAATGATCACCAATTTCGAAAGACATTGACACTTTTCGGCAAAAACAGTGATGAAATAATGAAAATAGGGTACTCTACCTTCTTGAAGTTCATTATCTCCATGTAATTCCGGGTGATTTATGGGAGCAATGGTACTATTGATCATCTGTGTCGATCCATTTTCAGCTCCTTCCTTCTTTCCTTTAACACAAAGGGACGACATGACAGAAATTGATAGCAGCCTGTCGCGGTTATTGATAAACTCAAAATCTCTGGCATTGCTACCTTCAGTACTTGTACTAATCGCACTATCGCTTGTTTTTCCTTGAGTAGTAGCTTGAAAGTCAAAACTCTCCCGTTTTGATATCATCGAAGTGTCATCATTAGTTTGAAAATATTGATCAGTTTCATTGGGAACAGTAATACTTTGATGCCTTCTTAGTTCATTCTGGGTGGTTGACAAAAGTGTCGAGACTGCAATGGAAGTTTCTGCCTTGTCGGCGACTTGGCCCTTTGAAATCAGCTGTGAATTAAGTTCTGCTTTGGCTTTCTCATGCGTTGCTGGTAGACTACTGGCTGCCCCACTGCTTGTACTAACAGATGTTTTCAAACCGGAATGCACTGTAGTTGTAAATTCCGGATGTTGCTGTAGACCAGTCTTATTATTCTCTGACGTGAAAGAAAGCCTCCCTGCTGAGGTAGGTGGCAGCGCTATCCTATTGGCAACACTAGCTGGTGCAATGCGTACATAATTATTAGGAGAAGTGGGACCAAATGGAGCCATGCCAGGGTACATTAGTGTCGTTGCTTGACCGGGTTCCTGTTTATCTGAATCGCTTTTTGCAGCTTCTACTGGCCTCACACCTTGATAATATTGATACAAATGGTGATACCTGTCAACGTTGGCTGCGTGAGGTGGGGGTTGCTTTCCTATTACTTGAGCCCCACCAATGGTCATGAACTGAATGGGCACGTTAGCATAAGCAAATCCAATGTTTGGATGTGCAGCCTTGAGTGTACTCGGAGCATAACTGGTCAGGCTCTGCAAATACATGGCATGCGCATTTTCCGCTTGTTGTAATGATGCTTGTAAAGCACTATTCTGTTGCAAGGCAAGGTGTTGTAGCGCTTGTGAGGCTTGAGAGCCCATTATGACAAACTGTGTAGAGTTATTAGCAGGAACATTGTTTTGATACAGCGCTGATGGTGTGCGCATCACATTGGATGCATTTGAAATTCCATAAAAATTCGGATACCCAGCAACATTAGGCAGCTGTTGAGTGGAAGAGAGTCTACTTGCAGAGTTACATGCAGCAGTAGTGTGCGTACTGTCTGTAGGGCTTTTAGTGTTACTAGTTTGCGAAACAAGCTGAAATACAACCATAGGAGAACCTTGTTGAGAAGTTTCTGGATTTGTTGATACAGACCTGGAAAGCATAGCTTCAGCTGGAATCCCAAAGGGTTTCGGGCCCTTAGTACTAACTTTGATTTCGCTTGCTTTCATTGAAGTAGGAACTGACGAACTGTGCAGAGCAATGTTCGCTTTCTTTAAGTGTTCATTGTTTGAAGAATGGCTAACGTTAACACCTTTTGTCGACAAATCAGACGCCGATGGACAGAGCACACCTTCCACTGCTACAGGTTTTGCGGAATTTTCTGAAAACAAAAGAGTATGACCAGAAAGGGCCGAAATTTGCGAAGGACATTCGTTGGTTCGGCTGTTGATTTGAGAAATGAGTTTGGTTGGCAAAACCGATATTGAAGAGCTGCTTGGTACTACCGTTTCAGAGACTGCCAGTCGTAGTAAATTTCTGGTACTCCCCTTATTTGAGTGTTCATTCATAGACAACGGGGGGTGTTCAAAATCCATACATGTCGCTGCTATCGCTGTAGTTGGTCTAAAAACTTTATTAGCTACAACATTTGGAGTAAGGTTTCTAATCTGTGCCGCTTTCGCATCTTCATTTGAAAGAACTGGGAAAGCTTGATTTTCAGATGCTTCCATTTCGTGTTTTGATACCAATCCGGAGCTTGTAACCTCGGGGCAATTTGAAGAACTTTCTCCATGGCTTGGTGGTTCGTTTGAGCCCCAATAAACATTAGCTTTTGCCTTATTATAAAGCCTATCTTGTACCCTCTTGGGCTCTTGTGTTTCGGTTGTGGCGGGGTCAACGCTCTGAATATTTGTTGATTCTTGACTTAATGCCCCCTGAATTTGTGATGGAGCAGTTTTCAGTGTGCCTTTAGGAGAAGATTTGCATTCCTTTGCTAATGCTTGCGGTAACATGTTGGAGTGAGATGGAGGCAACGTAACATTAGGAGGAGCTCTAGTCCTCATCAAGTCTAAACTTGTCTTTGCTTCATTCAGTTCAGCAGTAAGTTCAAGTTTGTTTATCCGTTTAGAATCACCAACAGTAGTATCTTGCTTACAAAAAGTTTGACTTGTAGGAGAAAACATTTGTGAAGACCGGACATTACCGATATCACCAACTTGTTGTTTCACTTTACCCATCATCGATGCAATCGTCAGATCCTCTTTCGATTTTGGTATCCGCCTTGGTTTTGCTGGTCCTTTTTTACTTGAACCTCTTAACCCTGCCCTCGAGATATGTGCCGCAGTCGGTCTGGTGATAGAGAAGGAATCACTCGCACGGAAAGAATTTGGTGTCCCCATAACTCCTGCGACATTCCTGCCAGTTGTTTGTCCCTGTGCAGTGGCCACTGGATATTGGGTTGAGTCCAAACAAACGTTTTGCAAACTCCCAACAGGTTTCAAAGAGCTGAGATAGTCGTTATGATCAGTATAACAGCCGTATTTTGTATCAGCAAAAGGAAGGTTTCTTTTACTTTCAAGCACAGCTGGATTTTGAGCGCCTGAGTGTTCGACCCTTGGCTTCTTCCACAGCAAAGCATTCTGTTTCTTTGCTATTTCCATCGCCTCCCCTACGATAATAGAAAATTGCAATACTTAATAAGTACGACAGCCCACTAACGCTACATTTCGGTAATTGATCGTATTAAGAGTGCCCTCAAATGAACAAACTCAGACCGGTCTGAGTTTCAGATCGGTTTGAAACTCATTTCGGTCTACGTTCAAAGCCATTGCAACGCTCACATGATGCAGGCAAAATGAAACAAAGGCCGATCTGAAACTCATTTCGCTTTCTTAGGTCGGTCTGAGTTTCCAGGTCGATCTGAAAATTTCATATGAGCAGAAAAGATTTGGCTATCTCTAAAAAGGGGAATGGAACGGGGAATGGAATGGGGAATGGAACGGGGGAATCGAATGGGGGAATGGAATAGGGGTAATCGCTCGGGGAATAGAAAAGTTATACCGTATATAAAAGAGCGAAGTATAGCATAGCAAGGTACTGCTCCAGATATATCTTTTCACCAAGTAGATAGTCAATAACTGTCATACTTTTGCTAGAAATCAAGAAATAAAACAAAGGGGAGTGGAATGGAAGGATGGTTTTCGGGGAATATATAAACTACTGGGTAAAAATTTGATTTCAAGGTATCAATCGAAGCCCCTTTTTCTAGGCTATCCAAATTTATTATTTTCGCATCAATATCCCAAACCGTTGAAAAAGAAACGAAGGGAAAATGCAAGATAGCAACTTCCTCGTTGATTCAAAAGAAATGAAATGACAAATTCTCTTTGGAAACGATGATAATAGCCAGAGTGGCAAATAAAAGTAATAAGACTAGTCGCACTCAACAATCTTTACTGCACATTACTAAACACAATGTTCCAAACGCCCAAATTGAATTGAATTGATACGAAGTTGTAAAGAGGGGACTGGGGCGGGGAGTGGGCAGGAGGACTGCATTGTAAAGCTAAGCTCACATGATTGCAGGTTAATTGAACAGAGAGGGGGCAGAGGGGAGGGGGCTGCTTGTAATGAACTGCAAGTTGAGACCCTGCAATTATTTGCTGTGGATTAAAAAGATTTGGCAAGCTTGAAGTTTGATATGACGTAAGGGGTGTTACTATGATGACTGCAAGTATGAGTCTTTTATCTTCTTGGAAAAGATAATAATAGCCAGGGTGGCGAATGAAAATAATAGGACTGGTCGCACTCAGCATCCCTTGTCAAACACCAAACATTTCTAACTCCCAGATTCCCTAAATGAATAGATTCGGAGCTTGTAGTCAGATGGATGAAGTGCAAGCGGGGAGAGAAAGGGGATTGGTTGTCTTTGGAAACGATAATAATAGCCAGAGTGGCAAATAAAAGTAATGAGACTAGTCGCACTCAACAATCTGTACTGCACATTACTAAACCCAATGTTCCAAATGCCCAAATTGAATTGAATTGATACGAAGTCGTAAAGAGGGGACTGGGGCGGGGAGTAGGCAGGAGGACTGCATTGTAAAGCTAAGCTCACATGGTTGCAGGTTAATTGAAGAGAGAGGGGGCAGAGGGGAGGAGGCTGCTTGTAATGAACTGCAAGTTGAGACCCTGCAATTATTTGCTGTGGATTAAAAAGATTTGGCAAGCTTGAAGTTTGATATGACGTAAGGGGTGTTACTATGATGATTGCAAGTATGAATCTTTTGTGGAGAGGTATGAGATGAATTCAGATGCAAATTCTCAACTGATATCCTGTCACCTGATATTTCGGGGCAATTAAACCAGTATATCAACATGGTGACAGGTGCCCCAGCAGACCAGCGTCCTGGCCCTCAGTCTAATGACAGCTCGATTAGCATATCAAAACAGTACTCTAAATCCACAGCTATGAGATACTCGATCCTTTCCTTCGCGTGCAAATCACAGACAAGGGGTGAATATCAAGAGTGGCCTAACTGTACAAACCATACAACAAAGAGATCCCGGTAAGATCTTTCTCAAGTCTAATGCAATATCAAATATCAACTAATTCTACCTCATTTGCAGGTCCCAACCCTATTTACGAATAGAGAGACCCCCCCTCCCACCCCACTCTCTCAAAAAGCGTTTCTGTTACCATTTCCTACATACTCAAGCAACATACTACAAACTCAAAGCCGATACAAACCGAATTATACCTATATCACATCAACATCTATCAGTCAACCAAACTTTCTGAAATCAGATGCAATGGTGGGCCAGGACGCTGGTCTGCTGGGGCACCTGTCACCATGTTGATATACTGGTTTAATTGCCCCGAAATATCAGGTGGCAGGATATCAGTTGAGAATTTGCATCTGAATTCATCTCATACCTCTCCATAAAAGACTCATACTTGCAATCATCATAGTAACACCCCTTACGCCATATCAAACTTCAAGCTTGCCAAATCTTTTTAATCCACAGCAAATAATTGCAGGGTCTCAACTTGCAGTTCACTACAAGCAGCCCCCTCCCCTCTGCCCCCTCTCTGTTCAATTAACCTCCAACCATGTGAGCTTAGACTGATGCCTTTTCATCCCTTGTTTCCCTGCGTTCCTTGGTCAAGAGGGACTGCTAACATTACTCTTAAATAGTGGGCCCACTTTAGACCCGCGTAGGGTGGTTCCGTATTCACCAATCAAATCGCTAGAATTCAGTTTTTAAACAATCTGGGGCCGCTATTCAGAACGTTGTTGTTGTTGCTCTCAAAGAACGGTTGAAGAAGCCTGGAGTTCTCGCAGCTTCGATGGATCTATTTTGCTTCTACAGAGGAAGATTACTGCCGGCAAGGTATGCATTTTGCGCTTTGTTGGTCAACACAACATCAGTCTTTGTATTAAAACTTCACTTTTCAATGTTCGAGCTCTTTAAACCAGATTTTGAAGCCATTTTGTTGAGTGTACGAGAACTCCCACCTGTTTAGGCCATTTTGAAAAAGTGGGCCCATTATGTAAGCGTGATATTATGAGTCCCTATTGACCAAGTGATATCAGCAAATCAAAGAACGCAGGGAAACAAGGGAGGAAAAGGCATAAGTCTAATGTGAGCTTAGCTTTACAATGCAGTCCTCCTGCCTACTCCCCGCCACAGTCCCCTCTTTACAACTTCGTATCAATTCAATTCAATTTGGGCGTTTGGAACATTGGGTTTAGTAATGTGCAGTAAAGATTGTTGAGTGCGACTAGTCTCATTGCTTTCATTTGCCACTCTGGCTATTATTATCGTTTCCAAAGAGAATCCATTCCTCGGCGCAAACACCTAATTGAAATAGGCACTCTCACGCTCGGGAATTTTTCTTGACTTTGTTTTCATAATCAGTGGTGACACAGCCTGGGTTTATTCATATCAAATTGAATGAATATTGGCATTGTTCCCCGTTATTATCGTTACCACGAGAAGAATAAAATCGCTTCCTAGGTTTCACAATACTGTTCTATTTGTGAAAGATCGTATTGTTTCGTTGCAAATACCGAAAGAGAATATTTACAATAACTTTGAGACACGGGGCTTTTGGCAAATTCCAGCATCGTAAAAAAACACATAAAAGAGGATCATTTCAACTCCAAAAAGTCTGGTACACCTTTGGTAAAGATCCTTTTACTTTAAAGAAAAATCCTTCAAAATTCTGTGAAAATCATTTCGTTCTGAACAAATCCGGTACGGTTTTCCGAGTTAGTGAAATGCCCCTAGCCTGGGTGCGGACTTTACAGTTTTTTGTCTGCACGCACGCTAAATACCTTTCGCACAAAATCATTCACTTGCGCTGCAAACGGTGAACACAGCTCTCTCAATGTTAATACAGCCTAAACCTTTCTACAAACAAAAACATGAAAGGCTGAGCAAATGACAACATATAACAACAAATGACAAAGGATAAAAATAAAGTAACAAACAAACAAACAAACAAAATATCAATTTACACCCAGAGCAGTATGAATCGGGGGGCCACTAGGGGCACGTGTTCCTAAAATTAGGAATAAACAATGAAGTGCCCCTCTTATTGTCAGGAAGTGTCCCTTTAGCTTACGGAAAAAAGTTCCCTTAAATTCTCGTGCCACCCCCGAAGTTTAGGAAGATTACCACGGCCCTATTGACACCAAAAAAATTTGAAGCGTTATTTAGGTCATAATCTATTTCTACAAATAAAACTGCAATTTCCAATGTTTTAATTCCAAATATCACTTCTTAGTATACATTCTTTTATTTGAAAGCTACAAATATCATCTGCAATCGTCATCATTACTTTAACGCGAAAAACTAAATTCCAAACACCATGCATATAAGGAACAAATATGTCCTATTCAACAACACCAAACTGACGTTGCAAATTGAATAGACTCCTTTCACATTCAATTTTGATTGTGAGACTGAAAATCGAAAGCGAGGCTAAGGTTGTTTCGCAGAAATTTGCACGTTGCAGCTACACGGAAACAACGTTGTCAGGCCAGATTATTTGCATTTGTTTGAAACTTACTGTCTGAGCAAAATATGGCTGAAAATATCGAAGAAGCAACTTGTAGTCCTCAAGTGAAGAAAAAATCGTCGTTAGGAAAACAGTGTGCTGCGTTTGGCTGTTATAATTTTTCGTATAATTCTTATGGTTCAGCGAGTGGCCTACACTTTTTTAAGTTTCCGCAGAAGAATCCCGAGAAAAGAATTTGGTGCAACTTAATCAAAAGAGTTGATGGCTTAGATGGTTTCAAGGTGACATCTAGTACGGTATTGTGTCAGGAGCATTTCAAAGATGCTGACATTAAACGAAACCCACAACGCTGGAAAATACGGGATGGTTCAGTTCCATCATTAAAGCTGTATAACACTGCCCCAAAGATCACCAAAACTTGTCGTAAAACACCAAAAGTTCGTAGCTTCAGTCCAGAATTATTACAAACCCAGGCTTCTTCATCTACTGAGATTTGTGAATCATCTGATTTTCTTCAAGAAGATGTTTCCAACTTTAGAAATTGTTCAACTCAAACAAATTTTTCATTTATCACAGCACCAGTGTACTTCAATGATGCCCCTAATGAGTATACAAAGATTGATCACTGCTATGTGAGACAAGAATCAAGTGAGCAGAGAGAGTATGTCAATCTCCAGGAAAAAATTGATGAACTATCACTTAAAATCTCTAATTTGAATGCTGAACTGTCCACAGCCAAGGAAGCACTTTTCTCTCTAGAAAAGTTACTGAACAATGATTCTGCTGTCAAATTTTATACTGGTTTCCCAAATTATTCTTCGCTTCAATCTGCTTTCGAATATCTGGAACCAAAGCTACAAAAAATTTCATATTGGCGTGGCTCACATTCTAATGATGCAACTAAAGAAAAGCGTAAGTGGCAGGAGATCAATGCAAAGCCAGGCCCAAAAAGAAAGCTGTCACATTTTGAAGAATTTATATTTGTTCTGATGCGTCTCAAAGTTGGCTTGTTTTTAAATGATCTTGCAGACAGATTTGGGATCTCTGTTGGTCATGCTTCCAAGATATTTGCTACATGGATCAATTTCTTATACCACGAATTGCCTCTTATTTTTCCTTTTCCTTCTAAAGAACATGTCCAGAAGTTAATGCCTGATGAATTCAAAATGTACCCATCCACAAGAATAATTATTGACTGCACTGAAATCTACACTGAAGTCCCATCATCAATGAAAGCACAGTCACAGACATGGTCGGACTATAAACACCATAACACATGGAAAGCCCTTATTGGAATATCTCGTACTGGTGCTATCACTTTTGTGTCAAAGCTGTGGTCTGGTAGAGTGTCTGACAAAGAAATTACAAAAACCTGTGGCTTTCTTAATCTCCTTGAACCTGGTGATAACGTGATGGCAGACCGTGGATTTGACATAGCTGACATACTACCAGCTGGGGTTACTCTAAACATCCCACCTTTTAAAGGCAGTCGTGCCCAGCTGACACCAAAAGAAAGTGAGGAAACAGCTCGCATTGCAGCAGTTAGAATTCATGTGGAGAGAGCCATAGGCAGAGGAAAGGGCTATCACATTCTGGATGGTAATATGCCATTATCTTTATGTCCATTGGCCAATCAGATCTTTACTGTGTGTTGTTTATTAACTAATTTTTTGCCATTTTTAGTAATGCCGTCAATTCATAAATAGTTGCTGACTAGAATTTTCATGTCATCATGGTATATGTAGTTACGTGTACTGAATAGAATTTAACATAAATAACCTTGATCAGACATGCCTCAAACACTTAATAAACTTGGTATTCATACATTAAATATGTAATACATTTATTTTTACTACAGTAGAGCTAGCCTTGATGTTCATGCTTACAAAAACTAACTGTGATACCATCTTGGTTTGGAAAAAACACACAGCCACAAAGGGAGCTGAAGTATTGAAATTAACAAAGTTAACTGCTAATTTAACTCATTGCCCCAAAGAAGCCATATGGCACAGTTTACTATAGTTTACTGTACATTTAGGAAATACCTAGGGATGGGCAAATACTGTATAACTTGCAAAATTTATGAAGTCAGCCTCCAATGCAAGTTCACGAATATGCAGATTCCTTTCTGTAATTCATTGACTTTTACAGGAAGTTTTAAATATGCTGCGACTTGCTTCAGGGGGCAGTGAGTTAATGGTATGTACAGAAGTGTTGTGTTTATTGTTAATTTCTGTTAGCTAATCACACAGACCATGCTTTACCATATGTACATATCAATGGTGTGTTTTTGCATGGTATCCTTCAGGAAATAAATTTTGGTGAAAAATTTGTTTTTCAGTAGATACCCAATGATCTAAAATGTGGGTATACTAGAAAACCAGTGTAGGTAGGGGAATGAGGTGGTACCCTGTAATGTGCAAGCATTGGGTTAAGACTACAGGGTTGCACTTGTAGGGTCCCACCTCACTCCCCATCTTACCTATCCCATCTTTTGTCCAAAACTCTTGCAAAAGCATCCTAAAGTTTTTTGCCCAAAATTTTTCTTCCTGATAATTTTTAGCCTGGAAGTTTTCAACGTTAATATAAATGACTGTCAATTCAAATGTACCACTACAAGCTAACAGTTTGTAAATTTTTGTGTCTTCTCTCAGACTGAAAATTTTTCCCAGCCTCCATGTATATACAGCTTGAGGCCTCTCTTGACACGCTTTGTGAAATATTCAGGAAGCACAGCTCTTGTGTAAAAATGGGTAAGCTGTGCAAGGATTGAATTCTTCACAAAATTACCATCATATTCAATTGATTGGACGAATAATGGCTCATTGTCTCCAAACCAAACTACCAAATCAACTCTTTGCAAGCCAGTGCAAAACATTTGACCTTGGATTTGGTAGAAATATTTATGACTTTTCTTCAACTGAACCTTCATGCATTTCTTTGTCAAGAAGAAATTCTTGTCATCAATTGCATCATGGAGAGACAGAGAAAATTTTGAAGATGGGCACTTAATTTCAAGTCCCCAAGACTTTTCTCCATGATGAACAATGCCATCTAAGGATGCACCAAGGAAAGAGCGTGTGCCTGAAATGATTAAACCAGGTTCATCAATGGTTGCGTCACAAATTCCATCATTGGTCAAGGAATCCAAATAAAGAGAACGAACATGGGACTCATGAAATTGTCCATGTCGTGTGCTTGCAGAAGAAAAAGAAGAATAAAACATCGACTTTAACTTTGATGATGGTTCCACAGTGTTAACAGCAGCAGAGTAGAAATTTGATGCCGTGATCCGATATAACCTATGTTGTTTCCAGCAATCATTGGATGATTGACCACGGGTGGCTGATTCAATTCTTGATATCGTGGATGGGCCAACAGTCATGTTTTCTTTGGCATGGAAATCCATTATTTCTTTGAAGCTGGAACATGATACATCATAGCTGTCACCAAATGGAACTGATTCTTCAGATTCAGAAATAGACAGCTGAACAAAAGAGTCTCCAAACTTAGAGTCTAAAGAAGGAACAAATTCAGTAGTTACTGAATTTGTTCCTTCTTTAGACTCTAGATTTGGAGACTTGACAGATGAATCACTTGCAGAATCGATCTCAGGCATTGGATGGAAGGTGAAGAAACAACTATTTGGTGTGGATGCAGCAAGGCTGTTCTTCAACTTTTCAAAGCACTCTTCATTCAATTGAACATCTTCTGATTTACGAGGATCATGGCACATGCTCTTTTTTGCTTGTAATTGTTTACGGTCTTTTCCAAACTTAATTTTCTGAATTATCATCTTGTCAATTGGAACAGGAGAAATTGATGCAAAGGAAGAAGGAACATTCCAAGCAGATAACTTGGATGTGCAAGAGACAGGTTGAGGACAACTTTGATAGCCTTTTCTGTTGAAATCTTCCAAAGCAAAAAGGACACCACCAACGTGATTGCAGTTACCCATACCAGATACACCAGCACCAGCAGGACATGTACAAGCTGCAAAGCAAACATCACCATCTGTATTAGACAAACAAATAATAGCTTTGTATAAAACACTCTTCATGGAAGCTTTGACACGCACATCAAAGAAAGTGAATTTAGCATCTTTTGCCACAGAAAATTTCTTGATATAACCTTCGTAAAAGAACTGGAAGGCTTTCAGCTTCTTGTAGGCTGTACTCTTTAATTTGATGTGCTTGAACTTTGTTGTTCGGACAACAAGGTAGTCATACAGCTGAACGAAGGAAAAGACAGGAGTCCCTCGAAGGTCAGATGTCCAGGGCAAATGGCTACATTTGGATTTAATGATCTCTTCATAGGTGCAGAGCTCTTCATCTCTATCTAATTCTTGTTGGGTTGCCGAAAGATCGTTGTGCATTCGGTTCTTCAACCTTGAAAAAATTGCGTAGGCCCTCAGAATAAGGTCCGCCTTCACGCCAGATATCTTCTCGTTGTACCTTACCAAGATCTCTTTCAAATTTTTCACGTTTAGCTTACTAAAATCTTCGAGGCAGTCAACAGTCTTCCCCTCTGGCAACAAAGACATGAACTGCTCCATAATTCTCCACAAAGTTGATGAAACAAGTGATTCATGCTACAAAACTAACTGAGTTTTCGTGAAGTTGTTTACATGGCAGGGTTGCCAAACAACCTTAGCCTCGTTTTCGATTTTAAGTCTCGCAATGGAAATGGAATGTGAAAGGGGTCTATTGCTGTTCTTGACCTACAAGTGCAAAGCCAAATTTAGTTTCCAAAACGCTAAATCAAAACTGGATCAAATATGAGATAAGACACTTTGAAATAGCGCTGCAATTTTAAATGTTTGTTTTGCGATTAAAATTCTGTTAAAATTGTCATCAGAATCACTTAAAGGCCTTATGCAGCCAAATTTTGGTCCTCGATTTTTTGATGATTTTAGATAGTTCATAGTGTCATAAAAACTTTGTGAAAGTTTGAGATGGAAATTATGAGTTTAAGTTGAAGAAATTGTGTGTCAAAGTTGAGTGATTTCGCTATTTCAACGCGACATTGAACTGACAAATGTGACGTCACAATTATGACCGACGATTCAGCGCGCATTGGAGACACTGTGCAAGCAATGGCCGCTGCTTCAAAAAGAATGGGAGAAACTTCGCGTGGGAGGTCATTTGTCGCTGGAGCATCAAATGGAGAAAGCTGCAAGAATACACAATTTATAAAAGATGTATCCGTCCACACATTCCCGAATGAAAACATTCAATCTTTACATATATTTAGTGGGTTAGATTTGTTCGTCACCATCGACCATTGGGCCTAAAAGGGCATCTTTCTAAATAAACAGAATACCTTTACGGATTCGTAGCAAATGTTGACGATCTTTTTTTGGTTTTACATACATTGAATCACCGTTCGTTCTCGAGAACTTATTCCCGTTCTCTAATCTAGAGTTTGAACAATGTTTTGCAATTTTTACTGTCCTCATTTCAAACTATCGGCGGGAAATTTGGGTATGTTCGAGAAAATCAGCATTTGTAACGCCGAGGGCCCAATTCTTGACAACATGTAAATGTAAACAAAGTTTTTACCTGAAGTGAAAGTTAAGAGAAGCAAATCTTTGCATTTATTGTGCTCGGAAGTGTACCTGCCAACACTGTTTTCGATTTATTCATTCAGTTTCAACATCTTCATGTTTGTTTTGATGTGAAAGCCATGAAATGAATATCAATTCTTACACAGCCCGACTCGTTGAACAAAGCCCCAGTGGACCCAAATTGCTCCCACCTTGCAAAATTATCGAAATAAAATCTATTGAATCGCAAGAATCATGAAAAAACTTTGACACCTTTCCAAATGATTGAACTTGAGATCCGTAATGACTTGTTAACAAAAATAAATCGTAGCGGTGGCGTGATTGGAAGGCTTTACTACGATGTCAAATCGTTATCAAAGCTCATGCCGGGGAAAGTCTCGAAATTGAAGCACTGGAAATTATCCAATGGCTCTTCGACACCACGGATACAGCTCCTGAATGAAAGAATAGAGTTCATCGTTCGATGAGCTACCGTATGAATCAAATTCCTAACTTACGACTGTTTTAACGAAAAAAGGAAAGAGACCCAAATTTGCTCTTGGACCCAAATTACTTCCACCCTACCCTAGATGCTACAAACGCAGAAGAGAAGGCAGTGCATCTTTGATTGAGCGTTGAACAGACAAAGGTAAGAGTCGTTCTAGGTCACGGCCGCTTTCCTTCCTTTCTAAGCTTGTTGATACATCTTCAAGGTTTGCGTGAATTTTCACAAAATAAGCCACTGCAGTTTGTTTAGTGCAGGAACAGGAGAGTAGAATAGTTTGACTTGACCTTTATCGTTGGTGCGGAAAGCATGGTGTGAAACTGACTTCACTGATCCAATTACCGAAATTGCAGGTGTAAAGGGGAAAATTCATGCTCTGCAGAAGAAAGTATCTTATCATATATCTGGACTCGAGGGTGGCAAAGGTTTGCTGTCTGGGTTCTCGACTTCTGCCCTGCCGTCGCCGACTTCTGTCATTCTTGGCCTATAAGCCGACTTATTGCCAATGGTTCGTCTTGGTATAGCTTCATAGCTTTAGCTCCCAGTTGGACAACTCCATGGTCGCTGTTGGATCTAGCCTCATCTTCTGAGTCTAGCTTGTCATCAGAAGACATTTGAAACTCACTGCCATCGGCATCTGACATTGTGAAGCAATCCTCGCGAGCTCCACGTGCGTTGGTTTTCATTGGCAAGAACTGCGCGTCGTGTTTGTGGTCATAATTGTGACGTCACGCGCGAAGGCCTAATGTCGCGTTGAGAACCAATTTTCAAAACGGAATTTCGCACCCTTTCCGCAATGATATTGAGTAAAATTTGGTATCGTGGAAATCAGTAAAGTTTGAATATTATGAATATGGTAAAAAATCAAAGTCGAAAATTTGGCTGCATAAGGCCTTTAACACCTAAGCGATACGTTTTCAGTACTGAAGCTTAGTGTTTAATGAACCGCCAAGTGAAAGTCTAAACTTAAACTCTAAACTAAAACTCTCCACTGAAAGTCTATTGTAATTCTCCAATCATGGTCGATTAACGTCTGAGTTATTGTGCAACTGGATTCCTTAATCATGCCGCAACTGGACGATAACAGGAAGTCAGCGGACAGATCACATGGGATAAATGCAAAAAGTTGGCCCAGGCAGGCAACACACACAGCTATACAGCACCTGGGGGAAACTGCTTTACCGGAGAATAATGGCACTGGTGTAGCTGGTCGACTCTGGAGATCAACAAAGAAGGAAGTGAACTGGTAGCTTCCCTCCAAAGCGTAAGGGAAGATCTAGGGCTATTCAATAAAAAGTCCACTGTTTCCCAACAATTTTGCCCCATAAAGGGTAGATTCTTGCCCAAAAAGACTCTTTTTTAGGCATTTTTCCAGCGTCGGTGGGGGGCTATCGCCCCCAGCTCTCTGCTCAGTCGTACGCAAATAGTTAGTCTCGTTTTTAAGAAACGCTTCATTAGGGGAGTTGAGAAGAGAGTTTTGAGGGGGGAGAACTTCTGGAGCAAGGGTCTCAAAGAGGCCAACGAAAGCTTTGTACCCATCAAGAAAGGGGTTTCTAGAGGAAAAGGGATGTTGAAATACTCCAAAAGGTATCTCCCTCTTCTTACAATACAAAGCATGTATAAAAGTCTTGTAGAACCATATTTCAGATATTGCTGCCCTGTATGGGGAAGCTGTGGCTCCACAGCAATAAACGAACTACAAGAACTTCAAAATCGGGCTGCAAGAATAGTTCCTAACAGTAGATATGATGCTTCTGCAAAGCCTATCATCAAGAAACTTGGATGGCACACTGTTAGTGAAATTATTCAAATGGAGACTTTGAGTATGGTATACAAATCTATCAATGATCTTGCTCCCACTTACCTTACAGAAATGTTCTCAAGACTCTCGGATACATGTAAGAGAGAATTACGCAATACTAGATCTGATTTAGAAATTCCCATGCGAAAATCTGCAAATGGCCAAAAATGCTTCTCATATACTTTTCTCATATAAAGGTGCGACAATGTGGAATCGCCTCAGCCTAGAATCAAAATTGTCCCCGACTTTGAAAACTTTCAAAAAAAGCATAGCAAACCATGCATTTAGCTAATTCTCTCTTATACCATATCTACATCATACCTGCAATTTTTATATACTTTGTTAATACCTGTTTTATTTTGGATTTACATGTAAATTTAGATAGTTCCTTTTCGTTTGTAAGTATTTTTTAACAGGGTACATTGTAAAACAGTACAACTGAATGTTTTACCCTGTATAAATATTACAAATCAATCAATCAATTATAAAAATCAATTTATTGATCATCATGAAGAAATGAAAGAGCAACGTATTGTAACGACAATTTGTGACCATGCCCTCTGTCACTGCTGGCAATAGTATTCTAGTAAGATATCGTTTGTTGAGGTGCTTTAGGATATGAAAAGAAATTGAACTGATCATTGTCTGATCATATGATAGCCGAGTTTTGCAATGTGTTGCACTTTCAGTTTCTCACGATAATCAATAAATGGGTAAAGAGCCTTTGTTGGCCCCTTCGAAGCCCTTGTCCCGGAAGTTTTACTCCCTCGAAACTCTCTTCTCGACCCTCCTAATGAGCAGTTTCTTAAAATGAGAGTGTCTATAAGGGTACGAACAAGGGGGCTGAGGGTAGTAGCGCCCCATCGAAGCTGGAAAATTGCCAATGAGTTTTGGCGGAAAAATGAGTCTAATACGTATCGTTGTTGGAACAATGGACCTTTTATTGGGCAACCCCCTAGATTTTATCCTCCCGAACACTTTTGAAAGTACCTATAAGTTCACTTCCCTCTTTGTTGATCTCCAGAGTTGAGCAGCGACATCAATGTCCCTCTTGTCCAGCAAAGCAGTTTTCTCCCAGATGCTGCAGGGGCGGATCCAGACCGACTTACGAGACTTGCAGAAGTCGGTCAGATTTTCAAGAAAAAAGTGGGAAATCATTTATCTTACGGAAGAACGAGAATAATAAAAATGTTCCTAATTTTTGCTCGATGTCAGTAGTGTTGCATAGACTTCATGCGCCAGCTAATTTCGCTGATCCACGCCCTCGTTGAAGCTTTGACGCCCCTGATGACTGCCGTATTTGGTTTGCTGCTCAGCCATGCTGAATATGCCTCGTAGTCGTTTGCACGCCATACTAAATTCAAGTCAATCTGTGTCTTTTGGAGCGCTTGTGTTGCTTATGCAATATTTTCCTACGCGATTGTTTTGTTTTGTATGTGAAACAATAAAATGGGCGAATACGATTGGTAAGGCGGTCAAAATTGCATCACAACATGCGCAGTCATGAAAAAAGCATTGTTTTTGAGGATTTTGCCAAGAGCACAGGGTGCTTGTAAGTCGGTCAAACAGCTTTGGAAGACGGTCAAGAAGTCTGTCAAAACCACGTGAAAACTTGCAGCGAGCTGGCCTCATATTCAAACTTGCTTCCTCATAAATGGCGGGCTTTTCATATCGTTTCAAGTTGGAAGAGGAGAGAATTATCTTTGCAGAGTGCAGGGTGAGCTTATTGTGTTTTTCTTATAAATTCATGCTTTCTTTATACCTACTTGTTAAAAATATGTGCAGAAGAGCCTTCACTCACACTTAGGAAACGTCCTAGCAGTAAACCAACAAATAACGATAGGCCAACAACTTGGCCAAGCAACTTAGCACTTTGCAGAGCCAGTCGGTATACCTTCCTGGGCTAGCCAGGCCACTGTTTATGTTATGAAAACTAAAGCAAGGGTTAAATTGGTAGGGGTAGAATGTGTCGCTCATAATTCCATGGATTCTCTTTTCTGTCGCTGAGATTTATTTCCAAGTAATTTCAACTTTAGAAACAGAATCTTTTATTTATTAATATCATTGTAAAGAAGTAATTCACAAAAGTTCAAGTTATATTTTTAACATGTCTTCTTACATTTATTTCATAATTTGATTAAAAGTGTCATGCTTGTTAACAAGTTTTCACTAGGGAAATTCAAATGATCATTGAATATATCAAACCCTGCCCTGCAGGCTGCCAGAACAGGAGGAAAATATAATTGGTCTGTAAACACAGGCTTAATTGGCACATGTCTGGAGATGTAAGTTGTCAAGAGTTTCCTGCTGAAATTGAGGGAATGCAGATTTCTTTGCACTGATTCTGATTTTGCACAATGGATGTCATTGTGACTATGATGTCATTGACTCATCCAGTATTTGATTTGAAAATGGTGAAAGATTTCTCACTGTACCAGATTTTAAGATTGCTTTGAAAAGCAAACACACTGGAAGATTTTTGACTGATCAGAACATGAAATTTCAATAATAGCTAAAGGATGTAAGGATGATTTTATATCTGACTGTAGCTGAAATCAACAAATCATCAGAGTTTTGTGAAGGATAAGAAAATAACATAAAACTTCACACTTATTTGCAATTATTCATTTGAACTGACAACACCCCAAAGAAATGGATTTTTTCATAGATATTCTTGCCAAAAATAACCTACAGCAGCACAATCTCAACCTCTATTTGACTGATAAATTTCAAATGAAAATTATAGTTATCAACAAAAAACCCATAGTATTCTGTGCTGTATATGTTTTTTAACCCCTCTAGATGAGCCTCAGGAAAGTACTTCACCGTGCAATCATATGGGAATGTGCACCAGTAAAAGTTCTCTGGTACAAACTTTGAAGATTGCATTGAATAGCAAAATGATTGATGAAATATCATGGTCAAAGGGCACTCTGAGAAGAATATTTCTGTGAATGTCTTACTCATTTTGTCATTAGCAGATCAATCCATAGATCACATGCAGTTTGTTACATTTGTCATGTTGCATTGGTTACATTTACTACTTGAAAAATTAGCTATGGTGATCAACTACGGAGTTCTTATTTGGCTGAGGACCTCTAGGACAGATGATCAATTGTGACAGTTTTCTTATCATTTCAATAATCCCAGTTTTTGCAGATTGGTGAGTTTTTTAAATATGATGCTCGATGTACTGGCATTTGAAAATTCACAGTGGAATGGAATGAATTCTGTTTGATAGCCGAAAGACCAAAACTTGTTCAAAATTTCTGTCATATTTTATGAATACCAAAAATATTTGTAAATTGGAATTGAAGAAAATACCATGTACAGTATGTGAATTAACAATAACCTTACTCTAAGCACTTGATCACATCATAAGGAAACTTCTTTATACATATTAGCACAAAAGTATATTTCTTTCATAGGTATCAGCCGTATCAGACGTCTTCTGCACAACATTCCCTTCACACTGATGATCGTTTCAGGGCTTTCAGGGCGTTTTTGAGAATTTTGCATCAAAGGACTTTCGAAAAGTTGCTCATAGGAATGTGAGACAAGTTACAAAAATACTTCAGTCCTTCTGTCGTCAAGTGATACTCAATTCATGATTTTTCAAACGCCTGAATTTTTTGGCACATCCGACTTTTTAGAGGAGATTTCAAATGTAATGACGTGTCCGTACATTCAACCTTATCCACTGTTAAGTCTCTATGACTCCACTACCGTTTATCTCAAAATGATCGATGATTTTTATAATTCAACATTTTCCTCTCCTGAGACATCTTGAAACGAGACACAGATCAGATAAAAAGTCTGACAAGTTATTCGTGCTTGCTATCTTTTCAATTCTCAAATAGAGATCCACAATTTTTTCTCTACTTGTACAGTAAAGCTATTGGTGACCATTTTTTCAAAGTAAAATTCTTAAGCGTCACTTCTTTCGATGCCCATGCGACGCTATAAAGGTCTCAAAATCCATAAGAGGGCGTGTCATGGAGGCATTTCAAACAGGGCGTTTTCCGGCGATCTGGAGGGCGTGGTCCCAAGGATTTTTCCGGGGGCTCCGCCCCCGGACCCCCGGACCCCACGCGCTTCGCGCTCGCTGCTTCCACAAATTTGCTCGCGCTTCGCGCTCGCTAGTAAGTCGGTCAAGATCGTGGGCTGGATCTGCCCCTGGCTGTATAGCTGCATGTGTCACCTGCCTGGGCCAAACTCTTGCATTTATCCCATGTGATCTGTCCGCTGACTTCCTGTTATCGTCCAGTTGCGACATAATTGAGGAATCTAGTTGCACAATAACCCAAATGTTAATCGACCATGACTGGAAAATTACTATGAACTTTCAGTGTAGAGATTTAGCTTAGACTTTCACTTAGCGGTTCATTAAAAACTAAGCTTCAGTACCGAGAAAGTATCGCTTAGGGGTTGAGTGATTCTGAAGACAATTGTAAAAGAATTTTAATCGCAAAAACAAACATTTTGATTCGCAGCACTACTTCAATATGAAGTGTGATTGAGGCCATAAATACAATTTGATCATTGTAAAGACAAGTTGATAGTCTCTGATCAAGATGGATATATTTGCTACTGCCTTTGCAAAATGATACCTTGATGGCCTCACACACAAGCTAGTGAGCTCAACTGTTCTTTGACAACAGTGTTTGCAAGTCGATGCTGGCGAAAGCAAGTTGATCATTGCACATGCAATTCGATTGGAGAAATCACACATATACGCATTCAAGTTGATAAGCAAACATGCAATTTAATAAACGCAATGAACCACAAAGTGATGCTTCGAAAGTCGATACTAATTAGCAAAGAAAGGGTGCAATAGACCTCCAACCGATGCAAATTAGTGTGTGATGCACTTCTAAGTGATGCTACTTGTAGTGTTGACGTATCAGACGCATAATTAGAATAATTAATATGCCGTAGGAGCACGTGTAGAAGTAGTTTTATGAGAGTCAGGCAACGTGTAGGCCGTCAAACAGTAGCGTACCAATAGAAGAACCCCAGACACAACATTATGGCGACGAGGATGGGATGGTAACGTTACATTACGAGCTTAAAAGCAGAGGTGAATCATGGCGACTGGTTTGCCTCCCTTTCCAGCATTTGATGCGGAAAATCAGGAAAATTTGGCGGCAAGATGGCAACGTTGGTTCTTGCGTTTTGAAAATTTTGATGGTGGCTTTAGATGTTAAAGATGATAAACGAAAGAGAGCATTGCTTTTACATTACATTGGTGAAAGAACCCTTGATATATTTGAAACCCTTGCAGATATTGGAACAGCCGACAACTACAAGAAAGCCTGTGATGCTCTGAACAAACAATTCACTCCTCAGAAGAATACATCCTTTGAAGTTTACGAAATTCGGAACACAAAACAAAGGGCAGATGAAACACTGGATCAGTATCATGTTCGTTTGGTCCAGATGTCCAAGTATTGTGAGTTTGAGAAACCTGATAAAGAAATTAAAGCCCAAACTGAACTTGGTACAGTTTCTAAACAGCTCCGTCGACACACCTTCCGTAACCCGAAGTTGACATTGTGTGAACTTCTCGCGTTTGGACGTACTCAAGAAATTATGGAGAGCGATGCAAAAGGACTTGGACATGACTTCAAGAGAGATTCAAAGGTACAAGATGTTCAGCAAGTAAAATTCGACCGAAAAAGTTTCGAAACAAGAAATGCTTTAAATGTGGATTTAGTTGGCCACACCCTGCAGAGTGTCCAGCAAAAGGCAAAACCTGCAACAAATGTAAAGAGTACAATCATTTTGCTCGATGTTGTAAGTAGAAATCGTCTACAAATGAATCAGGTGAAAAGCCTGTCAAAGAGAGTGAAAATAAGTCTCAAAATCCAGTTCAAGGAAAACATCATCGAGTCAAGCAAGTTGAAGCTGCAGAGTCCCCATCCAGTTCTGATTCTGATGAGTATGTGTACACAGTACAAAGCAACACGGTTAGTACAGATATGAAGTTACCCTCTGTGTCAGATGAAAGTAACAGAATTAACTCTGTAACTGAAAAGCATGATTTCTATACCACAGTAAAAGTTGATGACTTTTCAGTTAGAATGAACATTGACTCAGGTGCTATTGTTAACATTATTGATAGCGAAGTATTTGAGAAGTTGAAGGGTCGAAAAGATGTCAAGCTGAGTAAGACGAAAAATAGACTTTTTGGTTATGGCAGTAAAACACCTTTAGATGTCCAAGGTTGTTTCGAGGCACAAGTAGAATCAAAGCATAAGATTTCGCTAGCCACTTTTTATGTCATAAAAGGCACATCTGGCTGTTTACTAAGTGGTCCCACTACCATTGATTTAGGCTTACTGAAAATCAATTCAGTTTCGCAAGACAGTGAACCAAGCGTTGATAAGCCTCCTGCTGATACACCTAACAGACCTCCCCGGCTGCAAAATTTGCTAGCAAAGCACGATCATTTATTCCGGGGGATTGGTAAATTGAAGAATTACAAACTTCATTTGCACATTGATAAGTCCTTTCCTCCTGTTATACAACAACCTAGAAGAATTCTATTTGCTATGAGAGCTAAACTCTCCAAGGAACTAAAACGACTTGAAGAAATGGGAGCATACAAGTCAAATCTTTCAATAGGGCACAGGGAAACCCATAAATCTTCCAATTTCACGCTTATCAGCCAATGGTGTTGCCGTATTCTCGTCACATGACCGAAAATAAGCTCTTTGAGACGAATTTTCGAGTACCCTTATGAAAATCAAAATGGACATTCGAGTAATAAAGATACAGAGCTGCTTTTGCCACGAGTCGATTCTACAGGCCCTACTCCATATTTTACACTTTGCATTTCAAGAAAATCTCATCAGGGATCAGCACTACATCGAATTTCATGCAACCGAAAATAGGCCTATATTCAAATATCATTTGGGAACGCAACAAATGAGATATAGCTTCCAAAATTTCACACCTTACGTGAATTATAGCAAGGAATAAGCTGAAGATCTTTCTTTGCTTCAGTTTCCCAAATCCTTGACGAGTCTCAGCTATTTGCGACGAAGAAAGCTATTGGGCCTACCTTCATCCACTGCATAATACCATTATACTGTTTCAAATCGGCTTCTTTGCTGTAGCAAGGTAGCAGAGCTATTCACCAACAACATAACACCAATTTCCACTATTCTCCGCTGAAAAATTGCCATCAACTTTGGTAAAACACGATGAACTTTCAACAGCTCTTCGCCACACTATCCATTCCAAGTTTTGAAACAGTGTGCTCACGTGGAAAAAATTCTGTTATTGTCAAAGCGTTCATGATGTCATGGTCAAGAGGTAGGTCTCTTATCATCCTCTCTCTACGAAGACTTGGCCTTTGTTTTAGTATGAAAAAGTGGAAGGGATTGAGGCCGGGCTTTCAAAATTATCTGTATTTCTTAAAAAAAGGAAAATGGTGAATGCATATTTCAAAGTAATTTGAATGAATATGAGAGATTTTTCATGGAAGTCAAAGGGTATTGGAGCTTGCGAAGATACCTAGGCCCCCTATCATTTGAATAATTCAAATTCATTTGAAATATGCATTCACCATTTTCCTTCTTTTAGAAAATAAAGGTAATTGTGAAAGCCCGGCCTCAATCCCTTCCACTTTTAAAAAAGGCCAGGTCTTTGTAGAGAGGAGATGATACAAGACCTACCTCTTGACTATGACATCAAGAGCACTTTGACAATAACAGAAACTTCTCCACGTGAGCACACTGTTTCAAAACTTGGAATAGATAGTGTGGCGAAGAGCTGTTGAAAGTTCATCGCGTTTTATCAAAGTTGATGGCAATTTTTCAGCGGAGAATAGTGGAAATTGGTGTTATGTTGTTGGTGAATAGCTCTGCTACCTTGCTACAGCAATGAAGCCGATTTGAAGCAGAATAATGGCATTATGCAGTGGATGAAGGTAGGCCCAATAGCTTTCTTCGTCGCAAATAGCTGAGACTCGTCAAGGATTTGGGAAACTGAAGCAAAGAAACATCTTCAGCTTATTCCTCGCTATAATTCACGTAAGGTGTGAAATTTTGGGAGCTATATCTTATTTGTTGCGTTCCCAAATGATATTTGAATATAGGCCTATTTTCGGTTGCATGAAATTCGATGTAGTGCTGATCCCTGATGAGATTTTCTTGAAATGCAAAGTGTAAAATATGGAGTAGGGCCTGTAGAATCGACTCGTGGCAAAAGCAACTCTGTATCTTTATTACTCGAATGTCCATTTTTATTTTCGTAAGGGTACTCGAAAATTCGTCTCAAAGAGCTTATTTTCAGTCATGTGACGAGAATACGGCAACGCCATTGGCTGATAAGCGTGAAATTGGAAGATTTATGGGTTTCCCTGTGCCCTATTGAAAGATTTGACTTGTATGCTAGACATGGGTATAATTGAAGATATAAAAGGTCCTACGACCTGGGCCTCGCCTATCGTTTGCTTTCGAAAACCAAACAATTCAGAAGAAATTTGTATGCGAGTACCAAATAAGGCAATTTTACGAGAAAGGCATCCGTCCCCGACGATTGATGATCTAATTCAGCAATTAAATGGATCGTCATATTTTTCAAAGCTAGATTTGAGCTCTGGGTACCATCAACTTGAGCTCGACGAAGAGTCTCGTGACATAACCACTTTTGTCACACACAAAGGTCTGAAAAGATTTACCCGTCTTAATTTTGGAACAAACAGTGCAAGTGAAATATTCCAAAATGTTATCCAAACAACATTTCAAGATATCGAAGGTTGTTTAAATGTTAGTGATGATGTTAGTGATGACATACTAGTCTTTGCTAAAACTCAAGAAGAACACGACAAGATCTTGCAAGCTGTTTTGGAACGAGCAGATGAAAAGAATCTTCGTTTCAATGGTCGAAAGTGTGAGTTTGACAAAAGAAACCTGACATTACACGGTCATGTTTTCTCAGAAAAGGGAGTTTCTGCCTGTCCCAGAAAAATTGAAGCAATTCAAGCGATGACACCCCCGTCTAATGTGTCAGAGCTGCGAAGCTATTTAGGAATGGTGAATTATTGTGGACGTTTTATCAAAGATCTTGCAACAGTAACTGCGCCTCTGCGTCAGCTTACTAAGAAAAATGTCACGTTTGAGTGGAAACCTTGTCATCAAGAAGTTTTTGAGAAACTGCAGAACTTGTTGACTGAAAAGAAAGTCATGGTATATTTCAATTTGACAAAGCATACCGAGTTGGTTGCAGACGCCTCTCCCACAGGACTTGGTGCGATTCTTTTACGACAATGCACACCAGGTAAAGATGACAGTCGAGTCATTGCATATGCCAGCCGAGCTCTAACGGAAGTAGAACAAAAATACAGTCAAACTGAGCGCGAAGCATTAGATATTGTTTTTGGCTGTGAGCATTTCCGTTTGTATTTGTATGGCATTCATTTCACGCTATACACCGATCACAAACCTCTGGAGATGATTTTTGGAAAGCTGAATTCGAAACCTTTTATGCTCTTCCCTCAAAATTTGACGAGTGGAGTACGAGATAGATTGGACGAGTAGAGATAGATAGTGTAGCATGTAAACAAATTCTCCATTCACATTACCTGAAGAACATTGCCAGTAAAAATGTAATCAATACAGACTCTGCAATTTCCCAAGATGCCAAGATTAACATTCTTGTTGCAGACCTGGTCAGAGTAATGAGAAATGTGTCACAGCATTGTGAAATGAATGAGAGAACACAGCAAGTACAACACTTTCTCCACCGAATGCAATTCTCAAGTTATCCGCAAGAAGACAGGATCAAGGTATACAAAAAGGCCAAAAGAAAGTTTGAAAAGATTGTTGAACGGGACAGAACGGGTGAATGTCCAATGTATAGGGGGAAATTTTGGCAGCGTGAAAAGAGGGAAACGGAGAAGGCAGAGAAAAGGAACAGATGGTACGAGAGAGGAGGATATGAAACAGTTATGTTTATTGATGCAACACCGAATGGAGAGCTAGCGGCGGAGTGCAAGAAGGCACTGAAAAGTTCCGAGCTAAAGATACGAGTTTTTGAACGATCAGGACAATCATTAAGGAGCGTCTTAAGTACATCTGATCCGTTCCAAAATGATTCTTGTGGAAAAGATACCTGCAAAGTCTGTAAAGTGAACCCAAAAATAAACTGCAAAACAAGGGATGTCGTGTACAGAATGAAATGCATCGGCTGTGCAGAAAACGACCAAAGAGAAGGAATGTATATTGGAGAAACGGCAAGAAGCATCGGAGAGAGAGCAAGTGAACACTTGGTGAAATATGAACAAAAAGAAAAGAATTCGGTGTTTTACAAACACATGTTAGAGTGTCATGATTCCGTTCCACAAGACGTAAACGTAAATATATTGGCTACGTGCCCTGGTGACGCGATGCTCAGGCAAGTGACTGAAGCAGTTTTTATCAATGAATTAAACCCAACATTGAATACAAAAGAAGAATGGGGAAACTCGAACAAATTAAGAGAACGACGTAACGTATTCGAATTCATCGATTTTGCGAATCAAAAGTTTACGAACAGTACAAGAACGCAACGTTCGGGAGAATCAAACATTCTCACTGAAGAGGCCGCCGAAGGGCGGTGAAAATTTTGAGGGAAGAGCATAAAACGTGTAAGTGTGTTTTAAATAATGGTTTTGAACAGTAAGGAATGAAATTACCAAAATATAATTTAGGGTACAACACACGGGATCAATTAAGATCGCTGGCGATAAGCGCTAGTGAAAGGAAACATGAATTCGAAACCACCAGCCCGACTTGAACGATGGAGATTACGCTTACAGTCGTATGATTTCGAAGTTAAATATCGTCCAGGACACGATAATCCATCCGACTACATGTCCCGACATCCGATGCAACGATCGAAGCCTCCAAGAGAAAGTGCAAACTCGGAACAGTACATACAGTTTATTGCTGAAAGTGCTGCGCCAAGAGCTATCATGCTCGAAGATATCAAAAAGGCAACACTTGAAGATGCTACGTTACAAGAAGCCAATACAATGATCCGCGAAAATCGATGGCATAAGATAAATGAAATCGAAAATCCTAACATCGACAAAGATGAGCTCAAAATGTTGCGAAATGTGAAAGATAAACTAACTGTTTCGAGTCAAAACGACGTCATATTGCGAAGTACACGTATTGTTATTCCAAGAAAATTACGTCCCGATGCAATTAGCCTTGCGCATATTGGACACCAAGGACTTGTAAAGACCGAGAGCCTACTTCGAGAGAAAGTCTGGTTCCCGTTAATAGATTCGCTCGTGAAGAAGGAAATCGATTCTTGCATTCCATGCCAAGCATCAGGTCGTGAAAAGCCTCCTCAACCACTTTGCATGAGTTCGTTACCTGAAGAGAACTTCGAGAAAGTTTATATTGACTTTTTAGGCCCATTGCCGTCCGAAGAATCGTTACTCGTTGTACTTGATGGACGTTCGAGATACCCTATTGCCGAAATTCAGAAGAAAACAGATGCACCAGCTCTTATTCCTCGTTTGGACAAAATTTTCGCATTATTTGGCATACCAAAGGAAGTTGTTTCCGACAATGGACCCCTTTCCAAAAGTTATGAAATAAAGAAATTTATGAGAGCGAATGGTATGTCGAAAATCATAACTGGAGACGTGAGTTACAAAAGTTTCTCCTCAATTTTCGAGCAACGCCGCATTCGACAACAAAAGTTGCCCCTACAACTGTGATGTTTGCACGAAGCATCCGTACAAAGTTACCTCAGATCGAAGTCAAAGTTAACAAATCTGCAATTGACAAGAAAATTGAGTAACAAGACAAAGATGCAAGATAGAAGATGAAAGAATATGCTGATAAACGCAGAAACGCGACAGCTACAGCCATGAACATTGGCGATTGTGTGCTGGTAAAAAGCGAAAGAATAAGTTGTCTACAAGGTTTGATCCTCGCCCATTGCGTGTAACGAAAATAAAAGGTACCATGGTTACAGCACAGAGAGAAAATTTTACGACAACTCGCAACCAATCCTTCTTTAAACTCGTTAACGATGCTCGTTTGCAATCAGAGCAGTGGCGGAAATTCAGCTTTTTGAGTGGAGGGGCAAGAGCCATCAATTTTCCGAGTCGGGAGAAGTGCTTTTGCTCGACGTATTTTGATGAAAGACCTGACGTAAATAGTGTCCTTAAATGTGCTAAGAAAATAGGTATATCAGATTCTACAACTATCTAAAGTTGATAGAAAAAGACAACGACATACCATAAGGGTAAGTCGAACAGCTTTCAGGAATCTGGGGGCGAAACCCCCAAGAAAATTTTTTAGGACACATCCTCTACTTTTGCTTAGAATGCATGTCACGACCCAATTTCTACCGGTATTGAATGTGGATTTTGACAATTTTGTAACAATTTTCTGCAGAGTTTAGTTGACAATTGTATCTCCAAAACACACCAAAATGCAAAAAACATGCTTACCGCAGTTCGTTCGCGCGCAATGCAAATGTGATATCACAAGGGCTTGCTTGGACTGCCTTGGAGCGGTGCGAGGATGGCGAATAACTCACACCCTATCTTTTATTTCCTTTTTCATTCGTTCATCAGTTTGGGTGCCGCAACTTTATACATCATTGTTTCAACCAAGCCATGAAATTCTTTGAGCATGAGCAAACACAATTTACTTTCGCTAAGAAGACCTCTTGGATCCCTTATCTTGCCAGTGACAAACTTGAATATTTGACGAGTATCAGTAGCTACTTCTCAAACGAATTTTGCAGAAAGAACATCTACTATGTCTTAAAACGCTTCTCGCCATCCATTCATTGCCTGCCCCAAACATAGACGTGGAAACGTCCTAAGGAAAATTTTGAAAATTCCAGCCTTTACACTGGCTTAGAACGCCTCTCCCAATCACCAGAAATTTTGATACTGTACCAAAACTATACCCTACCACTTTCTTCACGTTATGAAAAGAATGTTAATTTCCTTTTTTCAAAACAGTTTCTACCATATATCCTTCATCCTCCTCGAGTATCTGGGTATTCTTCCACCCTTATTGACAATGTCTTTTCAAACGTCACCGACAATGAAACCTTAAGTGGTAACATTATGACGCAAATAACAGATCACTTCCCTCAATTTCTAATTGTCAGGCATGCATGTATCCCTTATAAGAGCTTATCATATTTCCAGCATGATTTCTCTAACCTCAATGAGGGAAAAGTCCTAAATGATTTTGCTAGCCTTAACCTTTCATTCTTAAATGACAGTGATTTGGATGTTAATGCAAAAGTTCAACAGACTCCTATCCAGTCTTGAAAAATTAGTCAAAACCCATGCTCCTTTGAAGAAACTCACAAAGAATGATATCAAATTCAGGAATAAACCCTGGATTAATGGCAAAATACAAAAAATGATGCGCATCAGAGATAATCTACTTAAAAAGATTAAAAAGAACAAGGACCAGTCTCTTATAGATCTTTATAAACAGTTTCGAAATTGAGTTACAGTTGCCTTGAGAGAAAGTAAAACCAGTTATTTCTACAACTACTTTCAAAAAAACAGTAACAACATGAAACAGTTATGGTCAGGAATCAGATCAGTTATCAGTATTAGAAACTCTGACAATGTAAATGTAATAAGTAAGCTTAAGGATTTGAATGGTAATTTTACATCAGATCCAGCAGTTATTGCAAACATTTTTAATAAGTTCTTTGTTAATGTCTCCCATGATATTACCAAAAATATGCCACCTTCAAACAAGTCACCTTTGAGTTTCATGGGTGATAGAGTTGGAAATTCTTTTTTCATGTCACCTTCAGTACCTTCGGAAAGATCTGATGTAATCTCTGTCCTAAAGTCTGGAAAGTCTCTTGGACCTAACAGCATTCCCATGAAAATCTTAAAACTTCTGTCTCCATTGATATCTTCCCCTTTATCTCTAATTATAAATGAGTCATTTCAGTCTGGGGTATTCCCTGACAAGATGAAGTTGGCAAAAGTAATTCCACTTTTCAAAAAAGGTTGTCCACTAACATCTTCAAATCATAGACCCATTTCTCTTCTCTCTGTCTTTAGCAAAATCGTTGAAAAAGTCATGTATGAACGTCTCTATAAATTCTTGGAAAAGCATGAAATCTTATATACTTTACAATTCGGTTTTCGTGCAAGTCACTCCATTAACCATGCTCTGGTTAGTTTAACTGAAGCTATCAAAAACTCATTAGACAATAGAAAATTTGGCTGTGGAATATTTATTGACTTGCAGAAGGCATTTGATACAATGAATCATAATATTCTTTTGATGAAGCTAGAACATTATGGAATTAGAGGAACTGCTTTTGATTGGTTTAAATCCTATGTCTCAGATCGGAAGCAATTTGTCTCAGTGAATGGTCCTAATTCCAGTCATCTCAGTGTTACCTGTGGCGTTCCACAGGGTTCTGTCCTTGGTCCCCTTCTTTTCTTGATTTACATAAATGATTTGCCTCTTTCATCCTCAAGACTAGACTTCTACTTATCTGCAGATGATACCAACATCTATTATGAAGCTGAAAGTCTTCATCATCTTCAAAATGTGGTTAATAATGAATTGAAAAAAGTCAAAATATGGTTAGATGTTAGCAAATTGTCACTCAACATTGATAAAACCAATTTCATTAGTTTTAAGTCTCCTCAACTTTCTGCTCCTGAAACCGTCAGTATAAAGATCGGAAACCTTCCCATTAAACAGACATGTTATGTCAAATTTCTTGGTGTTCTTTTAGATGAAAATCTTTCATGGAAATATCACCTTACAGAATTATCTAAAAAGCTGGCTAGAACTTGTGGGATGTTTTTCAAAGTAAGACACTTCTTACCGATCAGTGTTTTGGTATGCCTCTACAACTCTCTGTTTTCACCTTTCCTGCAATATGGAATTTTAGTTTGGGGCCTCACATATGAGACATATATCAAGCCAGTGTATCTCTTACAGAAACGGGTTTTAAGGGCAATCTCATTTGAACATTATACTTCTCATTCTACACCAATCTTCTCTGACTTAAAGATTTTAAAGCTACATGATCTCTTTCAGTTGAAATTGCTTGGTTTTGTTTATGATTGTGTTAACAAGACTGCTCCTCCTTATTTTCATTCTTTCTTTGCATTGGTTGAATCTGTTCATCAATATGGTACTCGGCAAGCTTACAAGAATGACATTTTTGTAACTCAGAAAAACACCCTTCAGTATGGTCTCAGGTTTGTGCGATACTTTGGAGCAAAGTGCTGGAACAGCATTCCTGTTAATCTTAAATGTTCACCGTCTGCCCCCAGCTTTCGTCGAAAACTCAAAGCCTATTTTTTTGAGAATAATTACCACTCATAGCTGTAATACACTTGCAATGTGTATCTCTTTTAATGATACTAAAAGTCAACCAACAATTGAACTAATTTTAACTTTCGTTAGTCATTTTTAAACCAGGGGGTGCTCTCTCCTCGATTAGCCTAGCTACTGAGAGAGCTCCTCCTCAAGAAATTCCCTTGCATACAATTCTCCTTATTTGTAGTTAATAGTATTGTTGTTGTATGTTAGTGAAGTTAAATTTATTTGTAATAATTTTTTTGTGTTCAATGTATTGTATGTAGGTGAAATTTTAAAATGATGAAACTGAAACTGTTAGTGCATAAAAACTTAAAAATATGTTGCAGATAGAGCGTGAGCATTTGGTATGCTCATTCAAAATAGAAACTCTTTGCTTTTCCTTCTCAACGGCGACTCGTTTCTTCATTGCAGTTTCGATCCCACATTCGAAATTTCCGACTTCTACGGCAAAAATTTTCGAGTCTTGTTGAATTGGGGGGGGGCAGTTGCCCCCACAACCCCCCATAATTTCCGCCACTGAGAAGGGGAAGAGGATTATGATGATGATAATGATTATCAAACCGATGGAAATGAACACTTAGAAGATGGAAACAGAAACGATGATGCAGTCAGACCAGGACAGAATCCTGAAGCTCGATGCCAAATGAGAGACAGACGAAGACCTCAGTACTAACATGATGAGTACAATTTCAGAAGGTGAATGAACTGAAACTGCAAGTCATTTACTTTACTTATTTTGCTTAATATTTTGCTTGCTGATGTGTTGGACATTTAGTCCCTGTTTTGCTAAGAACCAAATTAATTGATTTGCTGACTGATTCTAATTCGTAGACATACGTCTAATGTAAAGGAAAGGAGGGATGTAGTGTTGACGTATCAGACGCATAATTAGAATAATTAATATGCCGTAGGAGCACGTGTAGAGGTAGTTGTGTGAGAGTCAGGCAACATATAGGCCGTCAAACAGTAGCGTGCCAATAGAGGAACCCCAAACACAACACTACTTAGATCGATGGACCATGGATAGACAAACCTTCTGGTTAAAGACGACACACCCTCATTTGCGAGGTCTCAGATGAATACACCTTTTCAACTAAGCGGCCTGGTTTTTGAATTTTTCAAACTTCCATTAGCTTGCGTCATATTACATTTCTGACCCCAGATTCGCATTTAGCACCCTAATTTTAGTCTAACTGCAAATTTTGATGATCTTCGTGTTAACGATTTTAATTTTATGAGGATAGCAAATTTGAAGATTTATAAGGGATTCTATGATAGAGGGTGTAAAATTACACCCCGAAAAAATGTTCACGGTCAACTCCCATACCAATTGTTAAATTCATTATCGCCATAAAATCGAAATCGCTACCTCTAGGAATATGAAAATTAGCAATGAGACTAAACTAAGGACGTTGAATCCAAATCCATAGTCAGAAAATTGGTATCAAGAAAATTTCAAAAATTACCAAAACGAGGCCGTTAGTTGAAAAGGTGTATTGCAAGCAAAGGAATTTTACCACTCATTCGAAAAAGCGTACGAGATTTCTGAAAACAAAGGGATTTTTAGGGATTAAAACTCTTTCAGCATGGAAGAGAAAGTTTCACTTACGTTTCCAGTACCAGAGAGGCAAGGGAAAACATTGCAAAAACATAAGATCCTTTTGGATGATTACAAAGTCCGTCCTGGGCTAAGCAAGCATAAGAGTGTATGAAAATTAATTTTTTCATATCCCTCACTGATCGTTGATGCTGTTTTAGCTGCAAATCAGAGGGGTATGAGTGCTACTGCCAAAGCTGTCCCCAATCGAAGACCAAGTGCCCTTCGTAAGAATAAGAATCGCCCGAAGAGCAATTTCGATCCCCATGCTTATCAACCCCTATGCAGAATCATATGCATGAAGACGTTTTGCTTCAGTATGGTCGCGTATCTTCCCCCAGTCAATGTCGCCATTGTTTGCGGAGATTCTACAATGTAAGCTGCGATGTTTGTATAGTTCGCTGTATTGAAGGGGTCCTTCTACCTTCGGCGTTGCTGCGAACGCTAGCCGTTATGCGGCTGGTTACATCATGGTTACATCATCCTCTAGAGTTGACTTTATGCAAAATAAGTATCATTAATGACTGGCTAACGATGCGTTCATTCTAAAGAACGATTGTTTCAGCTGAATTCCCTACCACAGAATCTTGCCACGACACAAGTACCTTTCCTTGAATGGAAACAATTTACCTAATTTGACTTTGTCCTACTCCAACCCATACTGCAATGTAAACCTTAATTCAAGAGGACCCACAAGGCCATAGCTTAAACTTGAAGGGGCATGGCACCTCATGGGCACTTTTCACTTAAGAAGGGCACTTTGATATGTGGATATACGTCAGACGTTCATGGCAATGATGTGAAATCTAGAACAGAATAATGTGAATGCTTACAGATATACAATTTCCTTCACAACAAAACAAAATGAGAAGTAAACATAACTAAGTCAAAAAGTAGGTGATAACAAAACTAAACGACATTCTGTTCACATCGATCTTGAAAAGGGGCACAGGTAGAGAAGAGGGGCCTTTTTGGTTTGTTCCAAAATCGTTGCGGCACGTGCCATCGATGCCCCCTCCCCGGTTCTTACGTTTCTGAGGATATGCTTTTCGAGCAGGCTGCACCAACAGAATGCGTGCCATATGCTGGTAAGCGGATTTTTCTATGTCCTTATAGTCTTAGAACGAAATCACGTATAAGTAACAAGATGTTTGACAAGAGGACAAAAGTACCTGAAAATTCGTTGCGATGTTGTGTCCTGCATTAGATTTGACTTTCTTACCCTCTTACTGACCTGGGGTTCCCCCTCTTAGATCATGGAGTTGGACTTTGTAATCCAAAATGCATCTGAAATACTTGCACGATACAACCTCCGACGCATTGTTCCCTTTCACAAGGGTCTATCCAAACTGCTTTAGGATAGGGTTCATTACCCGCTCAATTCCTCCATTAAGCCATGACTGAGCTGAAGCAAGAGACAAGTCTATGGCACCTTGTTGCCCTTGTAGTAAAATTTCATCTAAGTAGCATCACTTAGAGGCCCATCACACACTAATCTGCATCGGTTAGAGGTCTATTACACCCTTTCTTTGCTAATTAGTATCAACTTTCGAAGCATCAAATTGCATATTTCCTTATCAACTTGCATGCGTACATGTTTGCTTTCTCCAATCGAATTGCATTTGCAATAATCAACTTGCTTTCGCCAGCATCGACTTGCAAACACTGATGTCAAAAAACAGTTACGCTTACTAGCTGGTGTGTGTGACCATCAAGGTAGCATTGTGCAACGGCAGTATCAGATCTTTCCATCTTGATCAGAGGCTATCAACTTGCCTTTACAATGATCAAATTGTATTTTTGGCCTAAATCAAACTTCATAATTTCAAAGTGTCTTATCTCATATTTGATCCAGTTTTGATTTAGCGTTTTGGCAACCAAACTCGTCTTTGCACTTTGCAGGTCTAGAACAGCAATTCAATTTGCAACTTCAGTTTGGTGTTATTGAATAGGACATAATTTTCCTTTATATGGATGGTGTTTTGAATTTAGTTTTTCACGTTAGAGGTCAGATAAAGGCAAAAGACATTTTTATTGATCTTGATTATTTACGGCCTGGAGATTTCAAAATTTCAAACGAAATTTCAATATGAGTTCTGGAACCTATCGAAATCGCCTGTCGAACTCCGTTTTTCAGTCAAATTTTCCAAAAATACCATGCAAGCAAAAGAGCCTGGAACTAGCAGATGCGTGACGTGGAATGAGTTGAAGGAGTCATTGCAAAGCTGCGAGGGAATGGAGGAGTCTGTTTGCATTCACCGATTGTCAAGTCACGAAAGTTAGAAACGACTATTTATTTTAACTATCTTAAACCAAAACGCCGAGAAAGTATAGACAGTAGGTAGTTTGTCGTCATGGCTTGTCAGCTTGATTATTATTATGATTATTGTTATTATCATTATTATTCTTATTTCTTGTGTATCTCAGCTATAAAGATGTAAGATGCTGGTTTATTCTACTGAACACCAGGTTGCTACCCACAACCTCAGATATTCAGAGCGTATCTGAGGGTCCTCGCTGTTCCAAGAAGACAGGCCTTTTGTAAGGTTCCAAAGTAGATGTTAGGATCGATCTTATCAATCCATTGATGGAAGTTCTTTGAGATGGTACCCAAAGCACCAATAACTGCAGGTATCACTGTCACTTCACTACAGTTCCAGATCCTCTTCAACTCATACTTCAGTTCCTGGTACTTGTCCACTTTCTCCCTCTCTTTTTCAACGACTCGGGTGTCAAAAGGGCACGCCACGTCCACAATCTTGCATGTTCTTTTCTCCTTCTCAAAGACTACAATGTCCGGTCTCGAGTGTTCCAGGATCTTATCAGTTTGTATCTTCATATCCCAAAGGATTTTGACCTTTTCGTTTTCTGTTACCTTTTCTGGACGATGATCGTACCACTTTTCCACGTGTTCTAGTTCATGAGCCTTGCATAGCTGCCAATGAATAACCTGGGCAATTGTATCATGGCGCCACTTCTCGTACTGTGTCTGACAAAGGGTCTTGCACTCAGACACCAAATGGGCTACCGTTTCATCTCTCTCTCCACAGAGCCTGCACAATGGGGAGATGTTCTCTTTGTCGATGCAATGCCTAATAGACCTCATTCTGATGGCTTGCTCTTGTGCTGCCATAATAGTTCCCTCTGTGGCTTTCTTCAAATCTCCTTTTTTCAACCAATTCCATGTCTGCTCATCCCTAAACTCAGTATTTTTTAAAAACACGCTATGTAGGTTTTTGCGTTTCAGGTTCTCTCTTCTGCTTTCCAATATGTCCTCTTTTGTTTTTCCAATATCAACAGTTCCTTCGTTCTTAACCACTTTGAGCATCTTTTCCTCGCTTTCTGAAACATAATTATACAAGCAGTTTTTTTCAATCAAAACACAGTCTTCTACACTGATCAGTCCTCGTCCACCTTCTGCTCTTTTTAGATACAGTCTGTCCACATCACCTTTCTTGTGGAACATACAATGCAGTGTCATCAACTTTCTTGTTTTTCTGTCCAGATCTTTCAGTTCCTTCTCAGTCCATCCAATGATTCCGGCACTGTATCTTATGATTGATACTGCTCGGGAATTGATAGCAGTTACCAAATTTCTACTATTAAGATGGGATTTCAAGATCTTCTTTACTCGCCGTACTTATTCTGATCTTATTTTGTCTTTCGTTTCAGTGTCTTTAATGTAATCTGCTTCCAGAATACCTTAGTATTTGTACCCGTTATCTGCATCAATCTCCTTTATTCTGTCACTTGATGGCATCTCAATACCTTCACTGTAGATCAATTTTCCTTTCTTCATAACTAAAACTCCGCATTTACTTATACCAAACTCCATTCTTATGTCCTCATTGAAGATGCGAACTGTATTCATTAGGGTATCAAGTTGTTTCTCAGTTTTCCGAATAATTTCAGATCATCCATGTATAGAAGATGATTTATTGTTGGACCGGCTTTCCTAACTTCATATCCAGCTTTAACTTTTCGTAGGATAAATGACATAGGAATCAAGCTGATAACAAACAAAAGAGGGGATAGGCTGTCCCCTTGGAAAATTCCCCGTTTTATTCTCACTTTTCCAAGACTCTCTCCTCCAGCTGTCAGTACTGTTTCCCAATTTTTCATGCTATTCTTTAGAAATATTTTGATGTTATCAGCGATTTTGAAGATATCAAGGCACTTTAAAATCCAAGAATGGGGAACCATGTCAAAAGCTTCCTTGTAATCGATCCAGCCCATTGCCAGACCGATTTGCCGTTTCCTGCAGTTGCGTATGATAGTCTTGTCAATCAACAGTTGATCTTTAGTGCCTCTTGATCGCTTTTTACAGCCTTTTTGTTCTTCTGGCAACAATCCGTTCGTGTCCAGATGTTGATAGATCTCTTCCGAGATTATGCTGGTAAACAGCTTCCGCATAACTGATAAACATGTAATGGGTCTATAGTTTGTAACCTCATTTCTTTTAGCCTTGTTTTTGATAATAAGGACAGTTTTTCCTTTCGTCAGCCAGGGTGGAACAACACCCGAGGTGCGACATTCATTAAACATTACTGACATTTGCACATGAAGGGACTTAATGTTCTTGATCCAATAAACTTGTACTCCATCCGGGCCTGGTGACTTCCAGCTCGAGAGCTTATTAGCTTGTTTCCTTAATCTTTCTGTCGTTACACTAAGATTAGCCTGCTTGCTAGCAGCTTTTCCTGCTTCTGTCTCAACTTTCTTAATCCAATCGGCTCCTTCATTATGTTTTACATCTTTCTCCCATATCCCTTTCCAAAAATTTCTTGATGCCTCTGCCTCAGGTATCTCATCTCCACCTCTTTCTATACCTTCTAAACGTTCAAACAATCTCTTCTGGTTATTTTCAAAGAGTCTATTTTGTTGATATTGGTCTATTCTATTCTCGTACCTTTTATTTTTCCACTCTTTGCAGTCACCCTTCGTTTCAGCTCCTCGATTATGACTTTGTATCCCCTTCGTTTGATTTTATACTTTGCAGTTAGCCTTGCTCTTAACTCTTCATTTTTCATGGTGTTGTTCTTGCAAGATTCAAGCTTCCCGATCTCTTTTCTCAGTTAATTTATTTGGCTTATGAGTCGTTTTTTCCACCAAGGTTCTGTCTTTCCTCTGGTGATCATCTTCTTCTTCACTCCTACCAGTCTTTCAACTACACATCCAGCCGCCTTCAAGATCTTGTTACATTGAAAGAGATTATTTGTTCCTAGATAGGGAATGGTCTTATCAACTTGCAATGTTTTTTTCCTTCAGTTTCTTCCTATCAATGAACCGAAGACTCATCGGCTGTTGCATTTCTTCTTTTGATAGCTCCTCTTGCATCATCCTTATAATTCTTATTTCTTCCTCGCTCGATCCGTCCGCTCTCATCTTTTCCTCAATGTTTTGTAGGTTGTTATCCAAAGTGATTTCCACATTATCTTCACTTGTCCCATTCACGTCATCGTTCAAATCCTCCAAATTCACATTGCAGCTGTTCTCAGTTGTCTCATGTTCCGTTTCTACTTGATGTTCTTGCAGTTCAATTTCCCTTCTTAGCTCTTCCATTTCAATATCAGAAATCAAGCCATTGTTCTTAATAACAAGCGCCTGCCATGCTAGCTTTTGCTCACTGACTTCAAACATTCCTATTTCGTTCCAAATACCAAGCATT
Source organism: Aurelia sp. 3 sensu Dawson et al. (2005) (assembly GCA_964020215.1). NCBI lineage: Eukaryota > Metazoa > Cnidaria > Scyphozoa > Semaeostomeae > Ulmaridae > Aurelia > Aurelia sp. 3 sensu Dawson et al. (2005). The sequence goes on from OZ026572.1 coordinate 16,480,609, forward strand.
CTTTTTCTGAACCCCCTTATCGTTGGTTCGCTCTTGATGTAACATTTCATGATGACCTTATTCAATTCCTTGGTCCAGCTTGTTCTTTTCCTCTGCGTGCTGCGAGGGTTTTGCATGATGACGACCTGGGGAGCCTCGCTTCCCCCCCCCCTGCCGAACGAGGAGCCTTCACCATAAGTTCGGCTCCATTCACGTTGTTTTGGTTAATACTTTTATTTGCACTCATATTAGATATAAGGATTGGTATGTGTCAGGTTGTCCTTCCCGAGTGTTTTTTTCGAGACACCATCTCTAGGAAGATCTAGAACTATATTGTCGACCAAGACTAAAGAGCATCTCCTGCCCATGAGACAGACTTAACCCCGCCGGACGCCAACCCGGTACTTCAAAGGTCTCGGGGTAGGCTAACAGGTGCTACACCTTACCTAAGGGTGACCTGGAGGTAGTTGTGGCAAAGGGTAACCTCATTCGCCCACGTCGAAACTCCACAACCGGATGCAGTTTAAAGTCATAACCAGGACTAGTTATTATTATTATTATGTTCTTCCCTTTGCTCAGCTTGTTTCTTCTTCAGCTGGAGATGTAACATTAAGGTGTTAGCTGTTTACTGCCAAAAAACTGAGGTAACATCTTTATTCTTCAAGCACCTTCCGAAGTATTCGAGCAGTTCCAAGAAGTGCTGTTTTCTGCAAGTGTTCCAATCGTATTGTAATCCTTAGTTTTTCAATATAGTTCTCAAGGTCTTTACTCACTGTTCCCAAAGCACCAACTATTATTGGTATGACAGTCACTTTTTTTAGTGACCACAACTGCTTCATCTCAAATGCTAATCTGTCATATCTATCCTTCTTCATTCCTTCTTTATCGCACACCTTATTGTCAGCTGGACATGCAATGTCTATGATCCAACATAGTTTGCTTTCTTTCTCTATCAAGACGATGTCAGGTTTCCTATGCTCTATCTGATGGTCGCACTGAATCATAAAATCCCACAGAATTTTTGCACGTTCATTCTCTATGACACCTTCAGGTTTATGGTCATACCATTTGTCATCTCTTTGAATATCATACTTTCCACAAATCGCCCAGTGCACTATCCTTGCCACATTGTCATGACGCCTTTTATGTTCTCTTTGGGCTAGAGGTGTGCATTGACTGGTAATATGCCATACAGTCTCTCCCTTGTCGCCACAAACCCTACATCTATCACTTTCAGCTGTATGATCAACTCTATGCTTGATATAGTTAGTTCTAAGTGCTTGCTCTTGAGCAGCACAGATCAAGGCTTCCGTTTCCGGTTTTAAATCACTCTTTGCCAGCCATAACCACCTTTTCTCTTGATCAGTCCGTTCTTCAACATCTCTGTGGAACTGTCCGTGCATGGGTTTTTCATTCCATCTGCTTACGGTTTCAGTCACTCTCACTGTCTTGTAATGCTGTCTTGCAGTCTTCGGTTTTAATCATCCCTGATCTTCTCACTTCCAAAAGAAGCGGTTCCACAGCATTTTTTATATAACATTATTATTATCATCATTATTATTATTATTATTATTATTATTATTATTATTATTATTATTATTATTATTATTATTATTATTATTATTATTATTATTGAAAGATAACGCACATTGTTCTAGTCAATGGATTGTTCTTCTTGGGGTTTGATGTCAACAAGACTCATCAAACCTCAAGGACCTTTCTAAGGATCCTTGCTGTATGCAGGATAACAGCATTATTATTATTATTATTATTATTATTATTATTATTATTATTATTATTATTATTATTATTATTATTATTATTATTATTAAAACATTATTATTATTATTGTTATTACTATCAAAAGATTCGTCGGTACAGTGAAACGTCAGTCAAGTTTGTTAACAGGATGGCAGAAACAGCATTTCCAAATTTACGAACTGAACTACAGCAAATCAATAACCGGAAGCCTGATTTGCTAGAGATAAAGTCTAACGAAAAAGAATGCGAGATCATAGAAGTAACTGTATGCTTCGATTTGTACATGTCAGAGTCATATGAAAGTAAAGCTAGGAAGTACCAACAACTCAAAAACATATTGAATCGGAATGGGATAAAGACAAATATAAGAATATTGTGCTTTGGATCGCTTGGAACTGTTCACCAAGACGCAAGAAAGAACTTAAGAGGATTAGGACTGTCGAGTGAGGAGGCAAAGTCTACAATGAAATGGTGCAGTGTATCTAATAAGATATGTGGAAACATGATATGGCGAAACCGATGCAAATCGATTCACGGACAGACTGGAATTTGATGTTATGAGTATGTTGGACAAACATTTGACGTTGAGACATCTTAGTTAGCTCTCGTTAGTCAAATCATATCAGTATTATTATTATTATTATTATTATTATTATTATTATTATTATTATTATTATTATTATTATTATTATTATTATTATTATTATTATTATTATTATTATTATTATTATTATTATTATTATTATTATTATTATTATTGTAATTTTCACACGGTGTTAGATGTTTTCACCGGATTGTTCAGTCTTTTCATCAAGCCACCTCCCGTGGCCTAAGATGACAAGCTGTCTTCCTTTTGTCCAGATCAATTCAACCTTCTCTTCTCTGTCTTCGTTTTCCTATTTATCTCACTTCATTGCATATCAAGGACTTTTCGAAGTATACGAGCCGTTCCAAGCAAACAAGTTTTCTGTACTACATCCACAATCAGATTTATTCCTAACTTTTCAAGATTTCTCCTTACATTCCCTGTAACTGTGCCTAAAGCCCCTATGACAATGGGCAGAATGACAACTTTTTCAACTTCATGTTCCAGCATTTGAGAATTTCGTATTTCAGGTCGGTATAAAATTCAATCTTTTCTTTCTCCTTTTATATGACTCTCGTATCAAACGGACATGCCACATCCAGGACAAAACAGACTTTCTTGCTTTTTTCCAGTAAAACAACATCTGGTTTGTTGTGCTCTAGCTTTCTTTCCGTCTGTATTGAGAAGTCCCATGGAATCTTAGCATCTTCGTTTTCTAAAATCCTTGTATCCTTTTCTACAAAGTGCTCATAGCTTTTTCCACAGCAACTGAAGCCAAATTTCTTGCACAAATGCCAGTGAATAATAGCAGCAATTTTATCATGACGGCATTTCTTGTACTCGTTCTGAGCCAATTGTGTACAGTCGGATACAATATGTGATACTGTCTCATTTTCTCTATCGCACATTCGGCATCTGGGTGAACATTCTTCTCTGTCTATCATCCTTTTTACCCAGTTGAGTCTTAATGCTTGCTCTTGAGCTGCTAATATTAATCCCTCAGTTTCCTTTTTCAACACTCCTTTTTTTAGCCATAACCAAGTATCTTTTTCATCTCTAACAACCTTGGTCTCCCTGAAGAACACAGAATGTAGTTTCTTTTCCTCTAACTGTAATTTGCGTTTGTCGACCAATTCCCGCTTTTTATCAACTGGATCTGTAGAATCTCTGAAGAGTCCTTCTTGCACTATTTCCTTCAACATAAATTCGTCTGCTTGGTGTAAATAAAATCCCAGACTCACTTTCTATATCTCGACAACTTCTTCAATGCTCTGCAAATCTCTTCCTCCTTCATTTCTCTTCAAATAAAGCCGATCAACGTCTGACTGCGGATGCATACTTCTATTATATTATTATTATTATTATTATTATTATTATTATTATTATTATTATTATTATTATTATTATTATTATTATTATTATTATTATTATTATTATTATTATTATTATTATTATTATTATTATTATTATTATTATTATTATTATTATAAACGGAACCACCATCAAAAATTAACAGAAAAAATTAAAAAGAAAACACAACTGCTAAAATTCGGACGTTTCGATAAAAATCTTCTTCAGCACAAACTTTCCAAAGGACAACCGAGAATTTATAATACATGATAAACAACCTAACTTAAAAATAAAATTACAATTACATTTTGTAAAAAAGAACCCCATCCTTAGTAAACATGACTGCTATTGAAATTAAATTCAAGTGGGGGTGAAAAATCACGTTTGAGTTCAAAGTGTTTGAAGCCTGGTGCACACCAGGTCCCCCGGGCCGCCAAGGCCGCCCAGAAGGACCCAACGACAAAGGACTCAAACTCTGAGTCCTTCTCCCCTGAGTCCCCCCGAGCAACCCAACGACCCAAGAGACCCAGCGCGATCCAGGCTCCAAGCGTAAACAAGAAAATGAAATGTTTGGCGGATTAGCAATTATTTCCCCTTTGAGACCAGATAAATCACAGACCAAACCTCCGAGGAATCCAGCCGGTCTGTGATTTATCTGGTCTCAAAGGGGAAATAATTGCTAATCCGCCAAACATTTCATTTTCTTGTTTACGCTTGGAGCCTGGATCGCGCTGGGTCTCTTGGGTCGTTGGGTTGCTCGGGGGGACTCAGGGGAGAAGGACTCAGAGTTTGAGTCCTTTGTCTTTGGGTCCTTCTGGGCGGCCTTGGCGGCCCGGGGGACCTGGTGTGCACCAGGCTTCAAACACTTTGAACTCAAACGTGATTTTTCACTCCCACTTGAATTTAATTTCAATAGCAGTCATGTTTACTAAGGATGGGGTTCTTTTTTACAAAATGTAATTGTAATTTTATTTTTAAGTTAGGTTGTTTATCATGTATTATAAATTCTCGGTTGTCCTTTGGAAAGTTTGTGCTGAAGAAGATTTTTATCGAAACGTCCGAATTTTAGCAGTTGTGTTTTCTTTATTATTATTATTATTATTATTATTATTATTATTATTATTATTATTATTATTATTATTATTATTATCATTATTATTATTATTATTATTATTATTATAATGCTACATACTACATTGCTATTATTATATAATACTACAATGTGAAATTTGCAACAAAAAATATGTAGGTAGTACCAAAACCAAATTTCGGCAAAGATTCAACGTGTACAAATCGTATTTCAGATCTTACGCACGCAAACATAACGAGGGATCACTCGACAGGGGTAAATTAATCCCACAAGCAAACTTTTTTAGTCATTTCTTTGAGGGGAATCACAATGGGAAATTTGAGGTTAGGGTTAAAATGATCGATGGGGCTGACAATGTCTTTTCGTTGCGACGTAAGGAACTATTTTGGCAATACAGGCTGGGAACTTTTTTACCCAGTTTCAGTTTCAGTTTCAGTTTTCATTGACAAATATAACTAAATACATGATACAAATATCTACAATTTAATTACCTAAATTAACTAAAACTATCAAAATACAAGACAATCAACTATATAGACAACTACAAAATACAACCACACCAGACACAGAAGATGAAAATAAAAAAAAGGCACGATACTGAACAGAACATAGAATGAGCATAGGTTTCGGAAGCAACCAGCAAGGCCACATCCGAAACCCATGCTCATATGTATTTAGGTATATTTGTCTAAGGAGGAGCTCTCTAATAGTTAAACTAATCGAGAGAGAGCCCCCCCATCTAAAAACTAAAAACAAAGAAAAATTTATTCAAAATTGAACACAAGACCAGAAGATGTCTCCAAAGAGTGAGATAATTACAGAACATGTCATCAATTAGATGTGGAATTAAAGACCATAACCATTCACAAGGAATTCTTTCAATTTTGACTTGAAAATGTTAAACGAAACTGACATTTTAATAAAAGTGGGTATGCCATTCCAAAGTTTAGCACCAAAATACTTGATAGACCTGAGACCATAGAAAAATGTATTTCTTATAGATTTACAAAATGTATTCTTATAGATCCCAAGGGTTTGAATGAACGGGCGGCAGATGTGGAACTCGATATGTTTGCGTGTGGCATGGCCTAATTCCTGCCATAGAATCTGGTGTCTCTGGGGGGCTCGGTTGGCAGTGCTCTGCCGTCTTCCTTTTTGGCTTCGTGTTTTTGCATGTGGCGTTAGGGTGGAATCCCCTATCAAGCCATTCAAGATTCAGCAATTTGCGAATCATTGAAAGGTCATATGGGAGGGCTGCGGGGTTGCCGGCTGGATTCCTCGGAGGTTTGGTCTGTGATTTATCTGGTCTCAAAGGGGAAATAATTGCTAATCAGCCAAACATTTCATTTTCTTGTTTACGCTTGGAGCCTGGATCGCGCTGGGTCTCTTGGGTCGTTGGGTTGCTCGGGGGGACTCAGGGGAGAAGGACTCAGAGTTTGAGTCCTTTGTCGTTGGGTCCTTCTGGGCGGCCTTGGCGGCCCGGGGGACCTGGTGTGCACCAGGCTTCAAGCACTTTGAACTCAAACGTGATTTTTCACTCCCACTTGAATTTAATTTCAATAGCAGTCATGTTTACTAAGGATGGGGTTCTTTTTTACAAAATGTAATTGTAATTTTATTTTTAAGTTAGGTTGTTTATCATGTATTATAAATTCTCGGTTGTCCTTCGGAAAGTTTGTGCTGAAGAAGATTTTTATCGAAACGTCCGAATTTTAGCAGTTGTGTTTTCTTATTATTATTATTATTATTATTATTATTATTATTATTATTATTATTATTATTATTATTATTATTATTATTGAATTATCGCACACTGATAAAATGTCATTTCATTCAGCGGTAACGGCTCCTTGATATTGGTAACAGCAAGTCTCCTCAATTTTCAAGGACTTTTCTTAGGATCCGTGCAGATTGCAGGATTACAGTCTTCTGCATCTCTTCAATCCTGGTCTCAATTCCCAGTTCTTCTACTCTCCTTTTGATGTCTTTTGGTGGTGTTCCTAATGCCCCAATGACTATGGGTACTACTTTTACTTTCATATTCCACAGTTTCTGGAGTTCTCTCTTTAAATCCTGGTATTTCTCAACTTTCTCTTTCTCCTTTTGCTCTATCCGGGTATCATATGGGATGGCAAAGTCAACGATAATGCAGTTGTTTTCCTCCTTCTTGATCAAAATTAAGTCTGGCCTTCTAGCTTCAATTACATGATCGGTCTGGATGGTAAAGTCCCACAGTACCTTGCAAGTATCATTTTCAACCACACTTTCTGGCTCATGGTTGTACCACTTCTCGCTTACATTTACCCCAAACTTCCTGCATATGTCCCAGTGGATTCTTCTCCCGACCCAATCATGTCTGTTCTTATACTCCTTTTGCGCCATTTTGCTGCATTCGCTGATGAGATGATTAATAGTTTCATCAACCTTACCGCACATTCTACATCTACTGTCCTCCTGTGTTTTGTCGATCTTGGCTTTGATGAGGTTCGTCCTAATGGCTTGCTCTTGAGCTGCTAGGATGAGAGTCTCGGTCTCCCTCTTAATGCCACTATTTTTCAACCATTTCCACCTCTCCTCTCCAGCAATCTCCTCAGTTTGTCTAATGAATTGGCCATGTAAGACTTTCTCCTTCCAGTTTTCCTTGCGCTCTTTTGCTCGTCGATCTTTATATTGTTTCACTGTTTCCTTCACTTCCATGTCCGATGTTTTAGCTGCACTCAACAGCCGTTCCTTGCTCTCCTGTACGTATCTCTCTAGTCCAATTTTTGATGTTTCTATCGTATCTTCAACGCTGAGAAGTCCTCTACCACCTTCGTTTCGTGAAATATAAAGCCGGTCTACATTGCTTTTTGGATGGAGTGCTTTGTGCATCGTCATAAGTTTCCTAGTACGTCTATCTAATTCTTGAATCTCTTCTTTCCTCCAGTCTAGAAATGGAGCAGAGTATCTTACCACTGAAATAGCCCATGTATTAATTGCTTTAATGACGTTGTTTCCATTTAACTTTGTCTCTAACACTTTCCTCACTCTTCGCTTATACTCTTTACTGACTCTTTCTTTCATCTCAGACGTCTTTATATCATCTAACTCTTGAACACCAAGGTACTTGTAGCTTTCGTCTTCTTTTAAATCCCTGATCGTTCTGTCGTCTGGCAAGGTGATGCCATCAGACTCAGCAATCTTTCCTCTTTTCATGACAAGTGATGCACACTTTTCGAGGCCAAATTCCATTCCTATGTCGGAGCTGTAAATTCTGACTGTCTGTATCAATGATTCTAGGTCTTTTTGTGTCTTTATTATTATTATTATTATTATTATTATTATTATTATTATTATTATTATTATTATTATCATTATTATTATTATTATTATTATTATATCATTATCATTATTATGTCATTATCATTATATATCATTATTATCATTATTATTGTTATTATTATTATTATTATTATTATTATTATTATTATTATTATTATTATTATTATTATTATTATTATTATTATCCCAGGGAAGTACTGCCCAGGGAAAAGCCCAGGGAAGTACTGCCTTCATTTGATAGATTAAAGTGCTTCTCCCATTTTGTCAATACATTCCGATCCCTCATACCAGATGAAATATTTCGCATTCCGAACTGGATACCAAAACTGTCACAGCCAAGTATCCCGTTCAACCTTAGTGCTCCATCCTATAAAGAAATAACCAATATCATCAGACGAATGAAAACATCAGGTTCACCTTGCCCCCTTGACCAGATTTCAATCATAGTACTGAAAAGATCACCTTACTTGCGAACCTATTTGACTGCAATTATTTCACAAGCATGGACTACTAAAACTGTTCCCAATACATGGAAAAAGGCTATAACTGTGCTCATTTATAAAAAAAGGATCGACTGACGAACCAGCCAATTTTCGCCCTATCACTCTTCAAAATGTTGCCTTGAAAGTTATGACATCTTTCATAAGAAATCGCGTCTTCGAGTTTCTAACTCAAAATGGTTATGCAGAGAATAATATCCAAAAGGGTTTCACACCAAAAGTAGCAGGTACTCTGGAGCATACATCTCATATGGCGTATCTGATAAACCATTCAAAAAGGAAACAGCGATCAATCGTTATCACCCTGATTGACTAGAAAAATGCATTTGGTGAAGTACACCATAACCTTATCAAATGTATTTTAGAATACCATCACGTGCCATTTGAAATTCAGAGCTTAGTTGAAAACTTATACAAGGACTTTCAAGCATCGATCTTGACAAAAAGTTATTCTACGCCATTCATTCCTATCAATAGGGCAGTATTGCAAGGTGACTGTCTTAGTCCCCTACTTTTCAACATGATTTTCAATACCTTCATAACGTCAATAAGATCTCAAGAATTTGAACAGCTTGGTTACAAATACGCACAGCATTTATCCCCACGACATTGGTACCAATTCGCTGATGATGCTGCAATCGTCACAGGACAGCAGTATGAGAACCAGATACTACTAAATGCATTTACCAGATGGGTATCATGGGCAAATATGATAATACGTGTCGACAAGTGTAAAACCTTTGGAATACAAAAACAGGGTACGACTGCTGTTCAATTCCTTCCAAAATTGCTTACAAATAACTCTGTCATTCCACCTGTCAAGGTCAATGAGCAATTTACGTACCTTGGCAGACATTTCAACTTTCAGATGGATGATGAAGAGCATAAGAGTACCCTTGTGAGAAAATGCCGCGAAATACTCACTGATATAGATAAACTACCCTTACACCCAAAGCATAAAATAGAGTTATACGGCAAGTATCTATTGTCAAAAATCAGTTGGGACCTCACCGTTGCGGACTTAGGCATGACGTGGGTTAAGCAAAATCTTGATAACATCTCGTGCAGCTACCTAAGAAAATGGCTCGAAATCCCTATCAACGGAACACTTGACATAATTACCTTGTCAAAAAAGAGATTCGGTTTGGACTTGATAAAGGTATCTACGAAGTTTATTCAATGCCAAAATACCCGCCGAAAATGTCTGAAAAAGTCTCCAAATCATGATGTACGATTTTTACATCAAGCAACAGCTGAAACAAATATTCAATATGACACCCATGAAAACTCAAAGGAAGTAACAAAAGCTGTTAGATCTCAGCAAATAACAAGAATTTCAGATGAACTAGAATACCAAGGATACATAGTGAAACTGATGTGGTCACATGGCTCAGATATATTCAACAATTTTTGGACACAGACCAGAGACATCCTACCATCTAACATTTACAACTTCAAAGTACGATATCTGAACAATACCCTGCCGACACTTAAAAACATGACCATGTGGGGAAAAGCATCAAGCGAAATTTGCTTGGCTTGTAACAGTAATGCCCAGTCTCTAATGCATGTCGTCTCGGGCTGTAAAGTACATCTGCAACAAGGGCGTTACACCTGGCGTCATAATTCCATCCTCGCCAACATCACAAAAGCACTTGTAGGCTTAAAAGATGTTCAGATATATGCTGATCTTCCAGGGTATGCTTGTCCAACATCAGTAACAAGATCATTAAAAAGGCCTGATTTGATATTAGTACACCGCAACGAAAATGTCGTCGTCGTTGAATTAATGTGTGGATTCATAACAAAAGTAAAGGAGAACAGTGAAAGGAAACAAACAAGCTATAATGAAACGCTTCAAGACTTGCATGCCAGATACAAAAACGCTACTTTCGTCAATCTGAGTATGAGCGCTCTGGGACTAATCGGTAAAAACGATTCTGGACAAAATCTACTAAATACATTAACAAGTATTGGAGTTCCAAAAGTAAATGCAATAAATGTAATTAGAACAGCAATCAATATTTGTATTCGTTCAACATACTATCTTTTTTGCAAGAAGGACAAAGACTGGCTAGATCCAGATCTCCTAGCATTTTAACGGACTGGTCGATATGATGTTAGGTTGTGGACTTTAACAGCGGTAGAATGTCTTTTGTCATGCCCATTTTGGAGAGTGGCATATACAAAATTTTTATCTTGTATAAGTATTATATGTAACTTGTTACTTTTCGGGATGACATGTTTTCATTATTATTATTATTATTATTATTATTATTATTATTATTATTATTATTATTATTATTATTATTATTATTATTATTATCATTATTATTATTATTATTATTATCATTATTATTATTATTATTTCTGCCACTAACTTCTGCCAACTCCCACAATCCCTTCTTCACGTCGTCTCTGGTTGTAAATCCATGCTTGAAGGGAAAAGATATACTTGGCGTCACAACTCTGTCCTCTTGACGATTGGCAACTTCTTAACAGGAATAAGGAATGTTAAAGTCTATGCTGATGACATTCCAGGCTTCAGACCATCAGCTGTTATCACTGGAAAAAGCAAGCGTCCAGATCTCCTTGTGATCAATGAGGGTGTATTATATGTTCTCGAACTGTCTGTTGGCTTCGAAACAAACATTGGAAATAACGAGGCTCATAAAAAGCAGCGCTACGAAAATCTCCTGAAAGACCTTTCATCCTCATACTTGCGTGTGGAATACATAAATCTATCGATGGGAGCAATAGGAACAATCGGCATTAACGGACACAAAGCGTTTATGAATATGTTGCATAATTCATCAACTAGTAAGCAAGAACAACTTTACCTGGAAAAGAAAATAATAACAATCTGTGTACGTTGTACGTACTACATATTTTGTAAGAGAGACAGTGAGTGGACAAGTCCAGAACTGTTAACGTTTCAAATTCTTTTCTTTCAAGATGTGGACAAATATTATATTTCGAACGTATAAGCTGCATACTTTTCAATTTATTTTAAGGAACATTTTAATTAGAACTTGTAAATTTCCCCATCATGCCTAATTGTGAGTGATGGATGTCATCATGTATAGTAGTATTTGTAGGGAATAAAAAGTTTCCATTATTATTATTATTATTATTATTATTATTATTATTATTATTATTATTATTATTATTATTATTATTATTATTATTATTATTATTATTGAATTATCGCACACTGATAAAATGTCATTTCATTCAGCGGTAACGGTTCCTTGATATTGGTAACAGCAAGTCTCCTCAATTTTCAAGGACTTTTCTTAGGATCCGTGCAGATTGCAGGATTACAGTCTTCTGCATCTCTTCAATCCTGGTCTCAATTCCCAGTTCTTCTACTCTCCTTTTGATGTCTTTTGGTGGTGTTCCTAATGCCCCAATGACTATGGGTACTACTTTTACTTTCATATTCCACAGTTTCTGGAGTTCTCTCTTTAAATCCTGGTATTTCTCAACTTTCTCTTTCTCCTTTTGCTCTATCCGGGTATCATATGGGATGGCAAAGTCAACGATAATGCAGTTGTTTTCCTCCTTCTTGATCAAAATTAAGTCTGGCCTTCTAGCTTCAATTACATGGTCGGTCTGGATGGTAAAGTCCCACAGTACCTTGCAAGTATCATTTTCAACCACACTTTCTGGCTCATGGTTGTACCACTTCTCGCTTACATTTACCCCAAACTTCCTGCATATGTCCCAGTGGATTCTTCTCCCGACCCAATCATGTCTGTTCTTATACTCCTTTTGCGCCATTTTGCTGCATTCGCTGATGAGATGATTAATAGTTTCATCAACCTTACCGCACATTCTACATCTACTGCCCTCCTGCGTTTTGTCGATTTTGGCTTTGATGAGGTTCGTCCTAATGGCTTGCTCTTGAGCTGCTAGGATGAGAGTCTCGGTCTCCCTCTTAATGCCACTATTTTTCAACCATTTCCACCTTTCCTCTCCAGCAATCCCCTCAGTTTGTCTAATGAATTGGCCATGTAAGACTTTCTCCTTCCAGTTTTCTTTGCGCTCCTTTGCTCGTCGATCTTTATATTGTTTCACTGTTTCCTTCACTTCCATGTCCGATGTTTTAGCTGCACTCAACAGCCGTTCCTTGCTCTCCTGTACGTATCTCTCTAGTCCAATTTAGAGAATTTAGAGATTATTATTATTATTATTATTATTATTATTATTATTATTATTATTATTATTATTATTATTATTATTATTATTATTATTATTATTATTATTATTATCATTATTATTATCATTATCATTAACTCTTTCATTTAAAGTTGGCTAAATGCTATAGCTAAGTTGCTAATTAAGGCCAACTATTTACAAAAAAAAAGAAAACTACATATAAGATTGAAGTGAAGACATGACTTACAATTAAAAGCCTAAATTGGGATAAAATACTTTACATAATCTGCAGTTGCAGGCATGGCATTTATGGGCTTTGATAACCCTTTTGAAAACTTGAAGGGAATCCGAGTTTTTCAGCTCTGCTGGTAGTGTCTCCCATACCTTTTCCCCCATAAATCTGACTGTATCGATTCCAAGGCAGGTTGTTTTCGCCTTTGGTAGTCGCAGTTTATCAGAACACCTTAGGTTGTAAGGCATTTCTTTTTTCCTCAAAAATTTGCTTCATAAAGCTAGGATTTAGATCATATTTTGTTTTGTAAATCTCTACCATGAGCAACTCGAGGTTCCTCTGATGAACGGTTACCGAATTATCCATTTCTACCAGATTTTCGAAAGTAGAAACATTGTCCTTGTATGCGATTCTTAAGGCCCTTTCATGTATCCTATTTATCTTATTATTCAAATTTCTATCGGGAAACATCCATATCAGCGAGCAATAGCTAAAATGGGACATGAAGAATGTTTTCATCAACAGTTTAGTTTCTCGGGCTCCATGTAGATTGAAATGCGCGCAAGAGCACGAAGCTTTTGACTAGCTTTTTTACATAGCATTTTGACATGGTTTTGAAAACTTAATTTCTTATCAAGAGTAATGCCCAATAACCTCTCTTCGTCACTTTCCTCAATCTGGGCTTCTCCAGCGTGAATATTAGCTCTTTCTTTACTAGCCCCAAAAAGAATGAAGGACTTTGTTTGGCTCCATTAAATAAAATATAATAAAATAATAAAATAAAATAAAATAAAATGAAATAAAAAAGAATAAAGAAAGTAAAAACAATGGTCTTAAAGTCCCTGAATCAACTGGCTCCAGAATACCTCTGTGGCCTTTTCACTCGAAATTCGCTCTGCTCAGCATATGACCTTCGTAATACGGGGACCGACCTGAGGTTACCAAAGAAAAGGTCATCAAATGGTCAGAGATGTTTCTCATATAGAGGTGCAAAATTATGGAATGGCCTGTCAGCCGAGTCAAAGCAGGCAACTTCTTTGTAAAGTTTTAAGAAAACTATTCAAAAAGTCTTCCCTTTCATTTAGATTTTAGGTTTCAATTTTTAACTTAATTGTAAATAGGTTTTGTTTGTTTTTTTGTTTTCAATTTGTTTTGAGTGGGCTTGTCAGGATTTCTAGCTACTGAAAGCTAATTTAGGCCCACCTTGCATGCCGCATCCTGGCATGGGACCCCTAGTTTAACGTCCCTTCCGAAGGACGACGAGGTGAGTTGCGAGGACAAGCCTCCGTGGTCACCCATCCGGAGTCTGACCTCACTCGACCAAGCTTAACTTCAGTCACCTGACGAAGACTGTATAAGCCACTCGGCCACTCACCCCGTTACAAGGTTTGAACATTGTAAATAAGGTTTTATAGTTTTAATTTATTTAATTGCTTGTTACTTTCTCTTCTAAATTGTAATTAATTAAATATTTTTATCGGAGGGCCCCTTGAAAATCAACTTGTTGAAGGGCAACCCTCCTTAAATGTATAAAATGAAATGAAATGAAATAAATGAAGGATTAAGATGTCTTTTGTTCTTCACTGTCATTGACGTCATCTACATTGAAAACTCGAGGCAAACCGCGGGGTGAAACAATTGCTTACGTAGCACGGGAAAGTCCTGTTTCTGACTTTGAGGGTGTTTTAAACACTGTACGCAACTTCGTTGCTACCGTGAATAAAGAAATATTAATTGCGCCACGAACAGAGCTTTGTAATGTACGACGTTTCGGGCTTAAACCCATTACCATTATTATTTTGACTTTATAATGGTTTTAAGCCCGAAACGTCGTACATTACAAGGCTCCGTTCGTAGCGCAATTAACATTACTTTATTTGTTTCGTTATCAATTCAACATTGTGCAACACGCATAAAAGAAGTTTGTTTGTGTATTTGAAATTGTAGTTTTACTTGTAGAAATAGATTATGGCCTAAATAAACGCTTCATACCAAAAAGGATGGAACCATTAACTAACATTAAAGCAAGGAAAACTATTATTATCATTATCATCATTATTATTAAGTTCTGTAAAGTTGGCATTTACAATAACGTCGAACAATTTTTTGAGACACTCTGTAGTGAACCTGATCTTAGATTATACGTAAGCCCTTTTCGCTGGAAAATATTCCACATAAAGGAAGGATTTTCGCACGATAAGCACTTATATATTTCTATCATCAAGCTACGTAGGGTTTCTACATGGACCCTAGTGTCATCTATCTTTTGTAGAAGCTCATCGAAGCTCGATGTATAGTCTTCAAGAAGTATTCTCAAGGCTCTTTTGTGAACTCTGTCTATTTCTTTATTTTGCTTTTTACCGCAAAACATCCAGATAAGTGGACAATAATTGAAACTTGACATTGTGAATGTTTGGTACAGGATCTTTCCTTTCTTTTCGTCGATGTAAGGTGCGACCCTTGAAAATGCACTGACTTTTCTACTAACATTTTGACACAGTGTCTTCACGTGTTTGTCAAATTTCAGCTCATCTTCAACATTTATCCCAAGCAGTTTAACAGACCTTGTCACATTGATTGATTTTTTTCTATTTCTAAGAGAAATTCTTGATGCTGCTTCAGGCCAAGGAACATTACTTGAAATTTTTTGGGATTTGCCACCATTTTTTTTTTATGTTTAAACGAGTCAAGAGCTCCAGAGATATCATCCTCAAGTCTCATTGCCACTGACTCAACATCTTTGTCACATGCATACACGGTATTATCATCTGCAAAGTTGCAGACATGGGAGGACTTCATGGCGAAGATGGAGTCATTGACAAAGATATTGAAGACCCCCGTGAGGCATAGCGTTTAAATTGAAAAGTTACATTCTTGTGCATAGAAATGGGGAAAGGTATTTCGGCTTTTGAAACCTGGAAGGGTTGATTTATTGTCTTGGAGAAAAGACACAGAATTATAAAAACTGGTTTCCTCCCCTTTATTTCAAGAAGAATGCGTTTGCTAATCTGACTGATATTATCGATTCTGATATTGCTAATTCAAATCTTAAGAAATTATTAGCTGAGTTTCACAGTACGTTTGTGGAGTAACAGTTAAACGTATCGATGCGAAAAGAGTGGATTTGGATAGCTGAGAAGAAGGGGCTTCGGATGATATCTTGCAATCAAATTTCTACCCAGTAGTTTACATATTCCCCGAAAACCACCTTGTTGTACAAGTTTGTAAACAATCTTAGCCCTGAGTATACAGTAGATCCAATTCCCCCACTTCATCAGTCGTTGTACTATCTTCGTGACCAGGATGTCATTGGGCAAATGAGGGCAAGAACAGAAAAATTCAAATCTAGTTTCTATCCCAACTGTTTATCCGAGTGGAATAAGCTTGACCCTGAGTTGAGACTTGCACCCTCAGTTGCTGTTTTCAAGAAAAAGCTATTATCAATAGTCCGTCCCCCTATAAAATCTGTTTTCGGAATTCACGATCCAATAGGATTACCCTATCTTACTCAACTTAGGGTTGGACTCAGCAAGTTAAATTTTCACAAATTCAAGCATAATTTCAGGGACACCATAAACCCTATGTGCCCAACAAGTGATAGTTTGAGGATACGGAGCACTTCTTGCTGCTCTGCCCTTCTTTTGATTATCAACGGAGAGATCTTCTCGTTGGAATTGTAGAGTTACAACGACCATTTGTACAAATCGCTAGTCTTTCGAATGACGCTCTGATGCAGCTTTTACTATATGGCGATCAAGACCTTTCTAATGATTTGAACAAAATATCCTCGAATTGACTTTACGTTTCATCCACAAAACTGGTCGGTTTGATTAATATCCTTTGAAACCTCAGCAATGTGTCAAGTCCCAACCACCAAGTCCCTTTATGTATGATGTATCATCAATCAGTTTTATTTTCTTAGTTTTAATTGCTTGTAATGTACAGTAGTTGTATGTAATTTACCGTTGCTTGTCTTTATGTTTTGGCCATGGGGTAGTCATTGTCTTTCGCTCCCCTTGGTATCGTTCCTGTGGTGTTGTAGAGTAATTAGATAAGTAGAGTAGTATGTAAAATTTGCTGTTAATTCTCTTTGATGAATAAAAAAACCATCCTTCCATTCCATTCCCCTTTGTTTGAAGAAGCAAAGTTTATTTCTTTATTTGTAACAAAAGTACAAGTGTTATTGACTAGCAACTTGGTGAAAAGATATATATAGAGCAATACTTTGCCACGCTATACTTTGCTCTTTTATACAATGTATAACTATTCTATTCCCCGAGCGATTACCCCCCACTCCATTCCCCGTTCCATTACCTTTTTTAAAGATAGCCAAAAAAATTCCATTTCGGGGCGAAATGACTTTTTAAATTGATTCCTTGCGTTCCTTGGCTATCGAAACAATCAAGATTTCATTCAAAGTCAGCCATCTGGATCTAAATGTTAGGAAGCGATGCCAATATCTGCCACAAAACAATCTCAATTGTTCTGATTCCCGAAGTAACGCACGCATTGTTATATATTCTCAAACTGATCTGAAAATGTTTATGTGAGGGGGAGGGAAATTAGCAGACACAGCCAAATTTCAAACCGATCTGAGTTTCAGATCGGTCTGAGTTTTCTCATGTGAGGGTAGTCTTATATTGATACATTTCGGTAATTTATCATATTTCGTTTTGAAGCTCTATTTGCACCAAACGCTTAAGCTTAAGCGCTCTTGAAAGGCGCCAGTTGCTCCCCCGATATCAAAATGATAATATTGGCAAATAGAATATTTAAGGGAGGACATGCTCAAATCAATTTATGATTTATCTGACTGAAATCTGTCACTCCATTCTGAAATCGTGAGATTTTTCTCGATAAACCTTCAAAACAGGCCTAAAATCATGACCAAATTTTCCTAAAATTTCTGCAATCTCTGCAACACACTTTAGCACAATGATCCTCTTGGGAGGATGAAATTGCCCACATAATGTTGTTGTTCTCCCAAGGATAACACTTTTTATCCTCCAAAAGGGATATCACGTTCCAAAGAATGTAAAATTAATCGCTGTACAGTAGGGGATTTGGTCGTGCTTTTTGGCCTGTTTTTAGGGACGGTGCAAAGTTTATTTTATAACGCAGCCGGTGCAAAACGTAACGGGGCAACAACTTTTTTTCAACTCGTATACAACTGGATCAACACTTTTTATAAAGCAATTATGAACGGGCTTGAACAGGGCAGTAACTTTTTATGGGCTCAAGATAGGATGAACTTTTATAAGGAAAAGTTGACTTGGCAGTCGTATTTTTTGCAATGATTTCAAAACGAGGCGAGCAGATTTTTTTGCAACAATTTTTCTTCTCCACCGGCCATGTAGTATAATAAATTTTGCGCTGTCCCTTAAGGTTTCTGAAGGGGCTTTCTTGAGAGTCTCCAATAACTTCAGGACCGAATGGTCGACTTCAGTCACTGCCAATGCTTGCCAATATCATTGCTTTGATATAAAGGAAGTTGTTACCTATATCAAACGGGGATAGTTTTTTACTCAATTAGTAGGATCATAGAATGAAAGTACCTCATGTTACCCAACTGTTCTCGCTTTAACGTTTTGGAAAATCAAGTAAAAAAGAAGGTGATTTGGTTGCTGCTTAGCACTGCAATGCAAACATTCAGAAACTATGTTTTCCTTTAAATTTCGAAAATTATTCCTCCGTCAATCTAGTCTTAAAATGCCACTATACGTTCAGGGATTTTTGCAGAAATTGATAGAGATTATTTTTCTCAGCCAGAAACAGAAAAAACTTTTCCTTTACGACCGCTGGCTTTTTAAAAGGTTTTCAAAGTTGTGTTTTTGGCACAATCTGGGGTGTCAAGGATGCGAAAAAACGATCCAAGAGGAGGCCTGGGCATGAGACGTTTTCACGTCATATCGAGAAGGCAAAGCGAACGCACAGAAAGAAGGGCCGGGAGCTCAACCTGGAGATATACTGGAAAGGCCGCTAGACCTGCAGCTCTACAACCCAAGGAGATGCCTGCCGGATACAATGTAGAAATTTTCGAAGGATTAGCAGTTTATCCTATTGCATGTCATCATTATGGGTGACTTGGCTGCACCAAGATGAAGAGAAAACGATAGACTTGAACCAGCACAAATGCTTCGTCTGAAAAGGGTTTTTTAGGCCAAGGCAAGGCCTATGAATTGGATATGTTGGACCAACGTTTCTTCCGACAGCGACAAACTTTTCGTTCTTGCGGGAGCAAATACTGTTCACCTTCAAGACTTTGGAGTTCATGTCGTCCTAATGATATCGAAACAATTCGAGAAGAAATGGAAGCTGCTTCAAAGGAAACAAAAAGAATGGTACATTAAGCGATTCTTGCAAATAATGGACGTTGAATAAGGCCTACGATGCGTTAGTTTAAAACTGATAAATATTTCTCTTGTAACTTCAGTGTTTGCCTAATTTGTCTCGATTAGGCCAAGGACAATGTTTTAATAGAACAGTTTTCCCGTTTCCTCTTTCTTATGAAAGAAAATCGGAACTGTTCTATCAAAACATTGTCCTTGGCCTAAGCCACACAAATTTGGTAAATACTGAAGTAACAAGAGAGGTATTTTATCAACTTTAAACTAATTTTCCCCCACCACCTGTGATGGCACCAGATGATATTGATGAAGCCATTTGGAAGAGCTCAGGGATATTAAATTGTATTATGTTTGTGAGAAGACTGAAAGCCCTCTTTTTCACTATGAATTATTAAACACTCATTTTGAACACTCCAAAATTACAATGATACCTTTTACTTCAAATTCAAAGTTGGAGAGGGTAGGACCAAACGCAGAAGTGTTCTCACCAGCACTAAATTATAGGTGCTTGTTGTTCTATTTCTGGTGACAGATACTGTACAGATTCCTTTAAAAATAGTGAGGTGAAAAAATGAAGTGTTACGGGCTAGCCAAGAGAAACATTTGCTGGATTATGCAGATTTGCAACCAACTTCCCAGTTTTTATGTTCAAGATTTTTAGACTTCTGTTGCTTTCAAGAATTTGGCCCATACTCCATACTTGAATAGTAGCATGCCTTTGATGATATAAGCACATGAGCCAGGTGGACAGCACCCAGTCCCAGATGTCGGAAATGTTTAAAATAAGCTACATTCAGGCGAAGGACCACTTTTTGTGGAGCAAAATGTTCATTTCGTTCTCCAGGGGTCAGTTTTAGGACCTCTGTTGTTTAACATATACATTAATGATCTTTTACTTTTTATTCAAAACTCAGATATCTGCAATTATGCAGATGACACTACTATCTATTCTTGCGATAGGAGCCTTGATGACATAACTCACAAGCCTGAAAATGACTGTAACGTGGCATTACGATGGTATGCTGACAACTTTATGAAATTAAACGCAGATACATGCCATCTTCTGGTTCTTGGGCAGATATGTGACGATCCAGTTACTGTTAAGATTGGAAATACTGATTTCGTTAATAGTTCCGAAGAGAAATTGCTCGGAGTTCATATTGATAGCAAACTCTCCTTTGACCATCATGTCTCGAAGCTTTGCCAAAACGCCAGCAATAAACTTAATGCACTTGCCCGCATATCCCCGTACATGGATCAAAACAAACTAAGAACTTTGATGAGGGCATTTACTACCAGTCAGTTTCAATACTGTCCTTTAATCTGGATGTTTCACAGTAGGCAACCTAACCAGAAAATCAACAAAATACAGGAAAGGGCTCTGAGAATTTATGATTGAGATGCACAAAACTAAAAATGAGCTAAACCCTTCATTTATGCAGGAAATCTTCCGTGAAAATACAACTCGCTACAATTTGCGAAATGATAACGAATTTACTCAATCAAGAGTGAGATCCGTCAGCAACGGGACAGAAAGCGTCCGATTTAAAGGTCCGCAGCTGTGGCAAACGTTACCACCAACAATACGGAATTTACAAACCCCTTTGTCAATTTAAAAAAGAGATTAAAAATTGGCACGGAGAAAACTGTCCTTGCAAATTATGCCGCATCTTTATTCCAACTTGGGCTATTTATAATGATTGCTTTTAGATATCCGTTTTTGACTGCAAATTTTGATGACTTGTAAATATTTTATCTATTACATTTTTATCTAACATTGTACATACATCTTTTAACGTTGGAATTAATCGAAGAGCCAAGATTGCGACGATAATCATTTTCACCTTCATTTTCAGTCCTTTCAAATCATGATTCAAAGAGCAGAGACAGAGACAAATTCATTTAGGTTGTTGACATTTCTTCGACAAATCCAGTGATAAGAAATTATTAATTTCGACTAAGCCATGTTTACGTTTCGAAGCAAACTCTGTGCTTCACAAAATTTCAGAACACAAAATTTCGACAGCACGAGGCTATATTTATATGCATAAAGAGACAAACAACAAACTAAAGAGCGTGATTACAATTCCTACGTGAAAAGTAAAGTGAGGGGCAAGTCCAAAGGACAATGCCTAAAATAGAACTAACGGAATGGAGGACTGCTGGGAATTAAGTGAAGGACGATCGCGTAATATTAGCAGACTTTCGTGAATGAGTAAATCAAAATCATTGTTTGCCCTGTCCAACACTAAGAAATCTTCCAACGACGCGGCATGACCTGATTGGTTGATGTGTTCCCAAATGGCAGAAGGACTCACTTTAATTTTCTGACCTGCTTTATTGATTCCCAAATGCTCTCTGCAGCGTGTAATCAAATTACGAGATGTTTTTCCAAAGTACGAGGCATTGCAGCCAGGACACTGAAACTTTTAAACAACTGAATGAACATAAATGAAAATGAAATGAAAAAATGAATTGAAATGAAACTGAGGAGCGTATGAGAGTTGGAATGCGGTCTTTAAATGGAAAAAAATGATTGAATGCGTTTTGGAGATCGAAAAATAACCTGAAGTTTAATACCCGGATAGCATTGCTTAATTATTCTACATATTCTAGCTTTAATCTGCAAACTATACCTGCCTAGATATGGTATACAAAATAATAAGGCTGTTTTGGCTTCTTGAGGGGCAGAGGGCCTAGGTGCGAACCTTTTATCAAGAAAGGATTTAATAATACGATCTGTCAGCGGCCTAGGGAAACAATTTTTACATAGGATCTCCTTTATTCGGATAATTTCTTCGTGAAAGTTTGAATTAATTAGCTACATTTTATTTTAGCTACGGTATCTTTTTATCCAACGATAAACAAATTGATAATGATAATAAATGAAATTCATAATCAATACATTTTTACAACAGCCCTCTTTTCCGTGACATACTGCTGAAAGAGGCAATGAGAAGCAGTGCAATTTACTCCATGGTGCAAGTTTCCTCTGTGACACTTTGTACAGAAGAAAATACACTTTATCACCACTACATGGAACTTAGCTTTGTCTTTTTATGTATGACTGCTTTTTAAGAAAATGTATTCACACTGTCAATATCTACTAACTTCAGAGTACTACTTTCGGATCAGTATAATGAGGGGCACATAAGTCACTCTTCGTAAACAGTGTATGAGATTTTTCAATTTAAAAGAATTTTCAGAGATTTTAGGGACTTTACTTGAAATACATAAGGATGTGCCTCTCAACTATAATAGCAATAGAAACAGATTCTTATTCATTTTCCTATCTTTGCAAATTATTATCAATAGACAAGATCAACCAAGGCTTGTTACACACATTCCAAGTCAGACGATTCTCTTCATAAAACATCTCTTGATTATTTTTAAATTTTGTCGCATGAAAACCAATGTCATGAACTAAAAATGTACTACCGGGTGACCCAAAAAAAACTTCACGGGCTAGATCATAACTAGCTCCCTGAAATGAAGAGCTACTGCCAAATGCTTTCCATCATTGTTTAGTTGAAAGGCTCAGCTATCTTTTGAGATGCTGCATGGTCATTTGAACTAATGATAACCATCCAAAAAACCAGATTCAATAGAAAATTTCGAATCCAGGATTCCTCATTCTGAGTGAAATAATCACCATCATTTTTCAGTTAACATTCTGTGAAAACTCGACATAGCGATGCATTAGAAGTCGTCTGGGGAAATTTTTTGTTTGCAAAATGAGTGACCTGAATTCCTCATTCAAATTTCATGCTCCAAAGCAAAGTTTGAATTCAGGTTTAGTCACACTTTCCAAAAAATGGACAGGAAAGTGAGGGGATGGTCCAAGAAATGAATGAATTTCCATATTTTTGAAATTGTTTTTTCGGACAGTACGCATATATTAAACTGACTAAGCAACATCTCAAAAGATAGCGGAGCCTTTCAGCTACATGCTGACACTTTGTTTTTCTCCATAACGTTTGCTGTCAAGTAGATATAGGCGATCTAGTTCGTGAAGTTTTTTTTTGGGTCACCCGGCATATAATATAAAAAGCCCAAGAGTAAGGGGTCACATGACTTGAAGTGGGTAAACAAACTTTAGCAGGTTTTGCCTTCACTGTTCATATATTCTGAAATACACGAGTTCACAGTTGCAAGTGATGTCAGTATGCCAGGTAGCTGAATGCATGCAAATTTTGAAAACAAAACACTGTTGGGTTTGAGCAACATAATTTTTGCATAATTATGCTTCCCAAAATGCAAATACATTACTTTCAGGGAATACATTATATGCATATTGACGTCACGGATCCCGAGTGGGTGGCAAATAGATCCATAATAGCGGACGCGAGCTGCAAAACCTCGGGCGCGCCTTCTTCTTGCATCAGGATCACATACTTGGAGTATAAAAATTGTCCTCAAAATCAGCGTAGGCGAAAGCAGAGATTCCAATGTGCCTACATTTATCTTTTCACATTCAGGCTTCCGATTGAGGCGTAACGGGCAAATAAAATAAAGCATGTGGCCTAAGGATTTTCTGGACTCTTGAAATTCCCGCCAAAACCGGAGTAATCTGGAAAGCGCGCACAGGCCTGGGGATGACACAAACATTGGCCTAGAAAATTTCAACGCTGCTTCTTTGACGTTCAGCCGGAAAAACACTTCCAGTCCAGGGCCACTGGTTCTATGGATACATTGCCTCAAAGCTCAGTTCTCAAGTTCCATGGAATTCGAAGGAAGCACGCAAGAGGTTTTCGTTCGCTTACCTAGGCGGAAACTGAGAGCTCTCCCGGTTTCCATACTCGTTGGATTTGCACATTCAAGTCACATTCATTCTTTCTCAGGTAGGCCATGTCGTTTATATTTCGTTTTCAAATTGTTTTTGTCAGTTCAGTTCAGTTCAGTTTTAATTCTAAAAATTCATCAACATACAAAAAATCATTCTAACAAAATGTACAAATATTACAAATAACAAGCTACAGGAGATGACAGATTACAATAACACTACATAGGACATCAGAAAATTTGTATGAAGAAGAACTTTCTTAAAGGAGGAGCACTCTCAGTAGATAAACTAATCGGGGAGAGAGCACCCCCTTTGCTAAAACCTTAGCATTCAATTTGAAATATCTTAAGGTAGATTGACCCCTTCACCATTAAAGGAGCCAATCTACCTTAAACATTTGAGAGTGATCGATGCAAAAGCAGCTAAAAATCTAAACTTGATAATTCGTAGAGAAGAGGTGTAATTTGACTTGACGGCAAAAACTCGTCACCGAAGGAGATTGCTTGATGTTAAAGGGAATGTTGTTCCAAGATTTAGCACCAGTGTACCTAATAGATATTTCACCATATTGCAAGGTGTTATGACGTGTCATGAAAATATCACCCTTACGAGGCTGCCTTGTATCATGTTGATGAACATCTGACAGAATTTGAAAAAAAAAATTGTCAAAGAAAGAAGGAGATATCCTATTAACAGACTCATATACAAATAAAAGCAACTTCAAATGAAATAAATCATACAGCTTAAGAATCTTCAGGCCAGAAAAAATAGGAGAAGATGCAGAAGTAACGTTCATGAATGCAATAGCTCTAACAACTTTCTTTTGTAGAATATATACTGGTTGATATGGATGTCATAGGTAAGACCCCAGACAATAATCCCATATTGAAGAAAGGATGCAAACAAAGAATTATACAAGGAAACTAGAACATCAGTAGGTAAAAGATGTCTGATTTTGAAAAATATACCACAAGTTCCTCCTAACTTTTTTGAAAGTTCACTTAAGTGATACTTCCAATTGAGGTTCTCATCCAAAATAAGACCAAGGAACTGAACAAATTTGGTCTATTTAACATGTTCCTTCCCAATTTTGATGGTAACAGTTTCATCTAGAGAATTTTGTGGGGAATGAAAAATGATAAAGTTAGTCTTGTTTACATTCAATGCACGTCTGTTAGCATCTAGCCACTTTTTAACATGCTTCAGTTCTTTGTTAACCACTTTTTGTAGCTATTTTACACTACTAGATTCAAAGTAGATATTTGTGTCGTCAGCAAATAGATAAAAAGATAACTTGTGTGATGAATTTGTAAGATCATTTATATAGAGAAGGAAAAGAAGTGGACCAAGAACAGAGCCCTGTGGTACACCAGGTAACACTAAGATGACTTGAGTTGTGGCCATTTGCAGATACATACTGACTTCTACTGCTAAGGTAGGATTTAAACCATTGTAGAGCTGTACCACGAATACCATAATGTTGAAGTTTGGTCAGAAGGATCTAGTGATTGACAGTATCAAAGGCTTTTTGGAGATCAAGAAAGATGCCACATCCAAAGTTTTTATTGTCCAAAGTATTTTAATGGATTCTGTTAAACTAATCAAAGCATGATTTATTGAATGAGAAGCACGAAAACTAAACTGGAGAATGTACAAGCTTTTATGAACCTCCAAAAACTTGTATAGACGCTTATACATTAATTTCTCTGAGATTTTGCTGAAAACAAATAAGAGAGATATTGGTCTATAATTAGAGACTGTCATCGGACATCCTTTCTTGAGCAGAGGTATAACTTTTGCAAGTTACATTTTTTCAGGAAAAACACTAGACAGGAAGGACTCATTTATGATTAGAGACAGTGGAGCAGAGATGCGAGGAGAGAGAATTTTTAATAACTTTATCGGTATACAATTGGGACCTATGGATTTACCATTTTTAAGTGCATCTATTATATCTGACACTTCATGAGGAGCTGTGGGAGCTATGAAAAACGAATGAAGATTTTCATTCTGAAGATAATCTGAGGGAGATTTTTGTGACCTGGGTATTCTTTTTGTAACACCATCTGCTACATTGACAAAGAAATCATTAAAGACAGTAGCCATGGTTGCAGAATCTGTTGTTAGATTTCCATTGGCATCCTTAAGTTTATTGATGACATTTACCCGAGAATTCTTAATGCTAATAATTGACTGTATCCCAGTCCACGGAAGTTTAATGTTTTTGCTATTTTCATTGACATAATTATGGAAATATTTGGCTTTACTTTCCTTAAGTTCAATGGCAATCCGGTTTCTAAATTGTTTATGCAGCATCAGACTTTTCTTGAGTTTCTTAAAATATTTATCTCTTAGACGCATCATTTTTTAATTCTACTGTTTATCCATGGTTCATTGCGTTATTTCAAATCCTCTTTGGCGAGCTTCATCAAAGGACATGCTTTTTAACAATTTCATCAAGATCAGCAAGAAATCTATCAAATTTTGCATTCAGTTTCAGTATTTGGATGACGATATGCACAACAAATCAGAATGTTTTTATCTTTTGAGTTCTCAATCTCAGCCCAGACCGTCTCATACTCATCACTGTCACTATCCAAGTCTGGCCTAGGGACAGGGCCCATACTTGTTTTGATGTAAACACCAACACCACCATTTTGACTCTGAGACTTTGACGAGATAAATGTGAATCCAGGAATTTCAATGTTAGCGCTCAATGGTCTTGCAAATGAGTCCCAAGTTTCAGAAACAGCAATAACATTAAAACCAATGTTGAGATTAACTAGCAGAAATTGAAGTTTATCAAAACGACAAGAAAGGCTTCTAATGTTCATATGAAAGAGAGACGGGTGAGTGGGAGAAGTATCAAAGGTAGATAAATCTTGAATAGTATGATAACTAGAATCAATATTAGAAGGGAGATGCTCACCAATATCATAGTCTTGCAGGTTAGGCAAGTTGGGGAGATGGGAGGTGATCTCAAATGATGGTATTGAATCAACAACAGAAGGTTTGTCAAAATCAGAAATATTTAGTAATGTTTGATTTTCAATTGAGCCAAAGTGAAAAACATATGCATGATATTTTTCTGTGCAATTAATACAAAACCATGGAACATCGTCAACCTCATTTACAAGAACCTCATATTCCAAAACAGACATGTTGTTGCATTTAATATGGATATAAAAGTTGCATTCATTGCAAAATACCGCTTTTTGATTATCATGCACAGATTTGTGGCAAATGCCACATGGAAATTTACTTTCCTTTGTCACATTCTAATGAACTGAAAAGGAAAAAAATGGAACAGATATGTGAGTAAACACAAAGCGAATAATTGTTCTACTCACTACCTTTGAGCCAAGTGTTAAATTCAATTTCATCATCATGGCTGATAATCTCTGGCTCTTTCTGAGCTTCTTTACTGACTTCATTGCTACCTTGAGAATGATGTTTATCAGGTGGTTTGTCACCAATGACAAGCCTGTCCATTACCAAAAATGCTTGCTTGTTGTTGTTCCTTGCTTCTTCAAGCTCTGGAATCGAGGCTTTCTTGTCGTTGTCGTTGAGTATTGCTTACTGAATGACGTTTGAAAATGATTTTGCTCAGATCACGTAGAAATGTTTTGAATCAGGAAAGACACGAAAGTAGAGCCCGTTTGGGGATTTATGTTTCTTTTCATTCCTTTTCAGAAAGAAACAAGATGGCGAACTTCTTGTAAGACTGCGACCTCGAAAGAGAGTATCGAAGAGGCTTCAGTTCAGCTGGCTAACCCTCGAGAGTGGTTGTAAGAACGTTGCATTGTGACTGTCTTCCCTTTACCTGCATTTAGTCCGATATGAAACCAGTTTCTTTGCCTACTGGATTACGCTGCATGCTGCTGCACTCCCAAACAATTTCAGCAGGAACAGTGGCAGTTTTAAATTTTGATTGCTGAAGAGAGGGCTCAGTAGCCTCAAGAACATTGTTTACAGATTGTTCTACAAATCAAACTTTTTTCTCAGCAAGTTACAAACTGATGCCAAACCCTGTTCCACAGAAAGAAACATTTTTTGAAGAAGGACGTTTCATGAAAATTGAATGTGGCAATGATTGCATTCAATATTTTGAAAAACAGAACAAAGGCTTTTGAAGTTTTCAGTGTTTTCTGCAAAAGAATCGTACAAGAATAAACAATTTCATTTACAATATTTGGCAACAAATCAGTATTTCCAAAGGCAACACAACATTCAGTGCTTTTTGATTGTGTAAGATGAAGTTGCCTTGCTTGGTAATTGGATCATTATTTGTTTCTTACATCGATTATGTAAACAGCGTATTTGTTGACAATTTCTGGACAAATCTGAGTGTTTCTTGCTACTGTGCTTCTGAAACAGGCTTTAAAGTGCCTGAAGGACATTACAACCAAGCTGCTACATGATCGTAAAAGCAGTCAGTGTGTAGTTTCCATTGTTTCTCCAGAGTTTCATGTGTTCACTGTACTTTCCTTTGTTTTCTAAACCGCATACACTCATTTTTAGAACCTGCTATGCAGTTAGCCAACGCAATTTGTATGAACCAAATTTCACTTGTGCAAAAGTCTATTTGCTTCCTTTGACAGTTTCCAAAGTGGATAAAGAAATTAGATTATTGCCCAATATATGATACAAATGTGTGATTTAATCGTGCTTTATTATATAACACCCATCAATTACTGCCCTTTTGCACATGGTGCCCTTTAAATTTTAAAGTTATCAATTTCTATAATGTAAATGTTGTCGATTTAAAGCAATTCTTGACAGTATGCATATTTTTTATATGAAACTGCTCATAAGAAACTCAACTCTCAGATCGTCAAAAAATTGAGAAACTCTAGTACTGGGATAATATAACTTAAAGGAACTATTCATTTTTAACGAAGGAAATTCTTCACATATTTTACTTTACTTTACTTGTTTTCTGTATTTCAATTCTCGGAACGTGCTGAGTGATGTCTTAATATCGCAAGGTTTTCAGATAAGATTGCTTTGAAAAGTTCATGAGGGTGCAGTTAGTGAACATGAAGATTGTAATGGAACCTGTAAGAAATTTGTAAGAAACTCTGAGTACTCAAAATCGGATAATTTTAAGAAACTCTGAGTACTGGCCCAAATTCTTAGTTTCTTGTAAAAAAATAAGTCTTCCCTAAAAATATGTTCATGAAACCTTGACACTTCACACATGTTCCACAAAAACTTTGTGAGAAAAGAATTCTTAAATTTCTGCTCCAAAGTACTTGTACCATTGTTACAAAAAAGATTCACCACAGAGGAAAAATTTTGTTCCAGATCATTAATGAAAGCATAATTCCACGCGACCAGAAATGGCACAGAGTTTCAGTTAGCCATGTCTGAGGGTCAGGACTGTTATTTAAGAAGGTCCATAGGAGATCTAAGGGATGTTTTACTTGACAAAAACATTTGAGACAATATCCACACAGAAGCAACAGGCAATGTAAACTGAGCCATGCCATATCAAATAACAGCCTTCATAGCTTTAGCAATGTTCATCTATATTAGCAACTTAACATAGCAAATGAATGACAGCAATACTCTTCAATGTTTTTCTTCCAAAAGAATGTCTCTTTCTGTGTACAATAATTTGGCATCAATTTGTTACTTGCTGAGACAAAAAGAGTTCAATTTGTAGAAGAATCTGAAAACAATGTTCTTGAGGCAGCTGAACTTTTCCTTCATCACTTAAAATCTTCTAAAATTACCACTGTTCCTGTAGAAATTGCCTGGGAGTGCAGTAGCACACAGGATGATCAGATGGGCAAAGAAACAATTTTCATCTTGGACTGAAAGCAGGTAAAGGAAAGCCAGTACCAACGCAACGGCCTTGCAACCACTCTCGAAGACTAGCCGGCTGAATTGAAGCCCCTTCGATACTCTTTTTCGGTGGCAAACTCGTGAGCTAACTCGTCTGTCGCAATCTTACAATAGAACTTCGCCATTTTGTTTCTTTCTGAAAAGGAATGAAATGAAATATAAATCTCAAAGCGGGTTCTGTTTTCGTGTCTTTCCTGATTCAGAACATTTCTACGTGAACAAAATTATTTTCAAACGTGATTCAGTAAGCAATACTCAACGACAACGACAAAAAACAATTTGAAAACAAAATATAAACGACATGGCCTACCTGAGAAAGAATGAATGCGACTTGAATGTGCAAATCCAACGAGTATGGAAGCCGGGAGACCTCTCAGTTTCCGCCTAGGTAAACGAACGAAAAACCTTGTGCGTGCTTCCTTCGAATTCCATGAAACTTGAGCACTGAGCTTTGAGGAAATGTATCCATACAACCAGTGACGCTGGACTGGAAGTGTTTTTCCGGCTGATC
Organism: Aurelia sp. 3 sensu Dawson et al. (2005); assembly: GCA_964020215.1. Classification (NCBI taxonomy): domain Eukaryota; kingdom Metazoa; phylum Cnidaria; class Scyphozoa; order Semaeostomeae; family Ulmaridae; genus Aurelia; species Aurelia sp. 3 sensu Dawson et al. (2005). Next base: position 16,511,080 of record OZ026572.1, read on the forward strand.
GTCGAAGAAGCAGCGTTGAAATTTTCTAGGCCAATGTTTGTGTCAGCCCCAGGCCTCTGCGCGCTTTCCAGATTACTCCGGTTCTGGCGGGAATTTCAAGGGTCCCGAAAATCCTTAAGCCGTATGCTTTATTTTATTTGTCCGTTACGCTTCAATCGGGATCCTGAATTTGAAAAGATAAATGAAAATAGGCACATCGGAATCTCAGCTTTAGCCAACGCTGATTTTCAGGACAATTTTTATAATCCAAGTATGTGATCCTGGTGCAAGAAGAAGGCGCGCCCACAGTTTTGCTGCTCGCGCCCGCCATTATGGATCCATTTGCAACCCACTCGGGATCCGTAACATCAATATGCATATCATGTATTGTCAACTGTGCATTGTAATTATCAACTCCACAATTTATCATGAGAAGCTAAGAACTTGGGCCAACGTTGGAAGTTTTTTCAAATTATCAGATGTCTGGGTACTCAGAGTTTCTTACGAGTTTCTTGAAAGGTTCAATGACAATCTTCATGTTCACTATCTGTGCCTTTGTGAAACTTTCAAAATAAGGTTTTTCAAGCTTTTCCAATGTTTATGTACTTCTCAAGTTGGGTCTACTGGATTAGGGTAAAATGGGTCGGTTTTTAATATAATATGATGCTCACAAATATGAAACATCATTTCTTTGGAAGCCAGACATTCGAGATTGGTTTCAGTGACTTTCATCATATGATTTATACCATCCTTAAGACACAGTATGTTAAATTACCCCCGCAAAAGGTTAAATATAGAGATTATCGAAACTTCAATGAAGAGAGCTTCCGATCATGCTTAGTACAGAAGCTGAGCACAAACCGACCATGTGACCTGGAACAATTTGAGAATATCTTTGATGCCACCTTATCTAAGCATGCTCCATATAAATCAGTTCTTATTAGGGGAAACGACAAACCACATACAACGAAACCACTGCGAAAGGAAATTATGAAACGAACTCGACTTAAGAATAAAGATAATAGAACACAAAGTGAAGAAGATCTACAAAAATATCGAAGGCAAAGAAATCTGGTTGTCAAGTTAAACAAAAGGGCAAAACGTGCCTATTATAATAACTTGGACCCGTTAAGGGTTGGAAAGGGGGACTCGTTCTGGAAAACCTTCAAGCCACTGTTTTCAGATAAGGAAGGAAATAGAAAGATCATACTGGTAGAGAATGGAGAAATACTGTCGGACGACAAACGCATAAGTGAGTGCTTCAATGAGTACTTCATAAATATAACTGACACTCTCAACATCGTAGCAGATGATATAGTAATAGACATAATACATCTGAAGATCCTGCATTAAATAAGATAGGAATCAAATGTTTTAGCCGATTTTTGCTCGTGGCCCATGGCCGGAAACCTTCAAAACCTCATTTTCACGGACCAATCAGATGGTGAATAAGCGAGGAAGACAGAAGAAAAGTGTGAAAATTTTTCTCAACTTTACCTACCTTCATAAAACACAACCAGGACAAAAAACTGCTGGAAATTTCCCGGATTTTTTTGAAGTAATCTATTCGCCAGATGTTTGGGTATCCAGATTTGGATGCCGGTTTAAATACCTCGCGGTTTCTCAAAGTTATAGCCTTTCCAAAACCGATGAGGCACTCAACCTTAAACAATAGAGAATCTGGGTTAGAAACAATGACAATAACAATAGTGATTGTTTTAACAACGATCCCAGAGTGGTAAATATTTACGTTTCCAATTGTTCTTGCTATTGTCCTTCCACCGCAGTTTCTTTGGTTCAAGATTCAATGCCCCTTCGATTTCTTTGTGAACTGAAGAAATTTGCTTCGGTTACTTCACACGTTTCAAGTCATATGGCAATACTCTTGAGAAATTTCTGTATTATACTACTCTTTCCATTCATGGCATGGTTCGAAATTAGTAATGAAATTGAAAGGAGGTTTTATCAAGAGGCTTCATCACCTGACTTGAAGTGGCGTAAACAAGGCTTGACAAGCCTCGGCCGATGTTGCCTAATAGAAAACGCTATATCTCCACCAAACTGTGAGGTATTTAAACCGGCATCCAAATCTGGATACCCAAACATCTGGTGCGTAGATATCTTCAAAAAAATTTGGGAAAGTTCCAGCAGATTTTTGTCCTGGTTGCGTTTTATGAAGGTTGGTAAAGTTGAGAAAAATTTTCACACATTTCTTCTGTCTTCCTCGCTTATTCACCATCTGATTGGTCCGTGAAAATGAGGCTTTGAAGGTTTCCGGTCATGGGCCACGAGCAAAAATCGGCCAAAACATTTGATTCCTATCTTGCATTAAATGCCATTAGTAAATACGCTCAATATCCCAGTATTCTACTTGTAAAGGCTGATTTCCAGTCGGTGGAATTTTCCGAGCGGGCGGAAATTCTTTTGTTTGAGAGAGAAAATGTCACTCTGAAATTGAATGGATAGTTACGGCTGAGCAACTTTTTATTGTCTAAAATCCCGCCCGCTCGGAAAATCCCACTGACTGGAAATTGGCCTTAAGAGACCACGTTGCCTCTCGCGATACCTTCGAACTTACCCCTGTGGATTCACAAGCTGCATTAAATGAAATTAATGCGCTGAATACTGGGAAAGAGAGCAGTGGACCTGTACCGGCAAGTATGCTTAAGTGCGCATCAGGAGTTTGCTACGAGGAGATTACGCGACATGTGAATGAATCATTGGAAGTTAATACCTTTCCCGACAGAGCAGAAACTGCGCACGCATGCGCAAAGACCCGTAACTTTGAGCCCCTCTAGCTCCCAGCAGCAGATCCTGAAATTAGGACACACCTGATATTTTCTTCCTAGGGTCTTAAACTGTTGATGTATCATTTTAAAAAGCCTATCTATTCAAACCCTTCCTTATCTCAGAATGGTCGATGACGTCACTTTACGCAGTTTCTGCTCTGTCACCTTTCCCAATAACCTAAAAAAAGGCTGATGTGACACCAGCCTTCAAAGCAGATGATTCGACTTGCAAGAAAAACTTTCGACCAATAAGCGTCCTGTCCACCCTGTCAAAAATATTTGAAAGGGTATTGTATTCTCACATGCTACCTTTCATTAAGCCAAAGTTGTCAAATCTATTGTGTGGCTTTAGGCAAGGTTACAGTACACAGCATGCTCTCTTAAGGCTACTGGAAAGATGCACAAAATGCTTAGACGACAAAGGCGTTATAGGAATGGTACTAACAGACTTTTCAAAGGAATAAGACTCATGGCAAAACTTTATGCGTATGGCTTTGGCCTATCTAGCCTCCAAATGATGCATAGTTACTTAACATCAAGAAAACAGCACGTAAAGCTAAAATCAACATACAGCAGCTGGCTCGATGTAAAATCAGGTGTCCCGCAAGGATCTGTATTAGGTCCTTTGCTTTTTAATATTTTCATCAACAACATCTTCTATGCAACTGAGGCTTCTGAGATCTGTAACTTTGCTGATGACAATACAATTTATGCGTTATCTCATGATGTTGAATCAATGATTGCCAAATTAGAAATTGATCTTTATAATACACTAAAATGGTTTGATGCAAATTTTATGGTGGCAAATCCAACAAAATTTCAGGTAATGTTTCTAGGTCTTAAAAAGAACCAAAACTTGGTTTTGTAGATTAATGGAGAAGCAATAACCACCTCCAAAGAGGTAAAACTACTTGGTGTCACACTTGACTCAAAATTGAACTATAAAAGTCACGTCAAAGCTCTATGTGTGAAAACTAATCGAAAAGTTAGTGCATTTGCCAGGATTGCTAGATATCTAGATCTCCAAAAAGCAAAATTATTGTACCAATCATTTGTTGCATCAGCTTTCAAGTACTGCCCCTTGATATGGCTCTTCTGCGGAAAAACAGCGAATGAAAACATAGATAGAGTACACAAAAGAGCTCTCAGGGTTCTACTTGACGATCATGAATCCACATTTGAAGTTTTGATTGCAAAGAACAATGAACAATAAAACAACTATCCACATCCAAAACCTGCGTGTGCTAATGATTGACATATGTAAAACACTCAACTGTACTAATCCGTCATTCATGCAGGAGTGTTTTGTCAGAAAGGACACCAAATATGACCTCCGGACGAAAGATTTATTAAAAATTCATGCAGCGAAAAGCATTATGTTTGTCATTGATTCTATAAAGCTTCCAGGCAGCATCTTGTGGAAAAGCATGCCTGATTTAATAAAGAGCGCTTCATCAGCTGCTATATTCAAAAGAAATATAAAAAATTGGAGTGGAGACAAATGCCAGTGCAAAATGTGTAGATAATGATTGTAGACATCTTATTCTGTTGTATCAAAGGTTTCTTTTTCAGTAAAATTGTAAATAGTTGGTTTAAATTAGTTCACTTTAGATTAATGTAGAACTAGAATTGTAACCAACTTAAAATAAAATGATGATTATTATCATTATAGATAGGGTGAGAATTTGGATAAATGTTGCCAAAAACTTTGTTCAAGGTAATGCTCAAATCACCCTCCATAACATGGTGAACGTTGATTTATGAGTTTTCAGGATCCACTGTTTTCCTGCAATCACCACTACCCATTTTACCCCAGTAAACCCTACGTTCTAAGTAATATGATACAGGAAAGAAGTGAAAACAAAAGGAAAAACTACCTAAGATCAAAATGAATGGTTTGCTGAGAAATAGTTCCCCATCACTGGAGTTTCTTAATTTACTTAGCAATCTAAGAAATAAGTTTCTGATCAGAAGCTCTTTTATAAAATATATGTGTACTATAGATAATCTATAAGACATGTATGGCTAGTTTGTTCAGTTCAATGACTATGAATGAGGAGCCAATCTGCAGGATAAATGAACCAGAAGTGGATAGCAATAGACCCTTTCACTGTAGATCAAACGGGGGATTCGAATGGAGTTTTCGAGACCATGAGGCGTGAAATTTTGGATCTTTAGTGTTTTTGGTTATCGCTAAATATTGCAAGATTTCTCTGCATTAACGAATTGGAACCCGAAGAAAACTTAACTCCGTTCATTCGAAACTTTCTCGGAAATGACGAACAGCCTTCGCAAACACCGACGACTCCTTGCTCTTCGCACAAACCGGCGCCAAGGCCCAGCGACCGCCCTAAACCCTTTCAGCAATAAATTCTGTACTGAGGCAGCCATCAACTTCATTTCCAAAATGAGGAGTCTTTATACATTCATGACGAGCCTCTGAAATTTCCACCCTTCGAACTCTCGTCATTTTTGTAAAATTTCCCGTTGATTTCTCTCTTGTCGTGTTTCTAAGTAGGCTCGCCGTCACAAGCCGATGACAAAAAAGTTGGCTTGTTGTAATAAGAATCAGGGCAAGACTTTCACCTGGGACGGGGGAAACCAAACAGGGGTGAACACGTAACTTGATGAATCAGCTGACAACTTCCAACCAAATTTAAACCTCCAAAATAATTCTACAAATTATCATCTGTTTATTAGTAGTGGGTTTCGTCCCTTTCACCAAGTTTCATACAAATTGTGATAATATGCTGATGTGGTGGCAAGATAGCAAAAGAACAAAGTTGCGTAGCAGGGGTAAAATGGTGCACTTTTTTATAAGAAACGAAGAATTTGAGCCAGCACTGAAGGTTTCGTAAAATTTTCAGGATTTGAGTGCTCAGAGTTTCTTACAAGTCTCTTACGAGTTTCATGACAACCTTCATGTTCACTAGTTGTGAGCTCGTGAAAATTCAAAACTATGTTTTTACAGCCTTTCCAACGTTTAGACATTGGCACAATTACCTTCTAAGTAATTTGATACTGGAAACAAGTGAAAATATAGTAAAACTATGCTAAGGACTACCTTAATTAAGATAAACTACTTGCTAGCAAATTTTTTCCTCATACATCCGTAAAAGCTCTATTTAGCCCCCCCTCTATTGTGCCCCCTCCATAATGAGCCCCTCCCCTTTGGGGCACAATTTTTTAAGAAGCCCCTCTTTATCACCCCCCCCCCCCCACTTATATCAAACTCTAGTGGCTATCAATGATTTTGTACATCTATTTGGCTAAAAACGTTAGTATGTTAATTTTGAAGTAGTTTGGTAGTATGGTAGTATGGTAGTATGTTAAACATGAGATCAAAGAAAATTTTTTCAAAGATATACAAAGGAAGGAAGATGATGTATATGTGTATTATTAACACCTCACACACTCCCTTACTACTGATTTGGTTCAAATACAAATATTTCAACATCTACTAGAATTTTCTTTTCTTCCATTAAAATTTTTCTTTCATTGACACCTTTGGAAGGACCATTATGGAATCAAGGTCGCACTGACCTTTTAACGCTGACCTTTACCTAAGGGTGTTTTTAATTTAGATAGCTGTATTTATTTTAATATCACACGCCTGTTATTAGATTTTTCTTTTCTTTTTAAATAGATTTATTGTATTTTAATATTTGATAGTTTTTGTTTTTTTGGCGAAATTATACATACATACATAAATTGGAATAAACTGTGTCGAATTTTTGCACTTGACTTGTGAAAATTGAAGTGTTGGCAGGAAACTGTAATTTAACCAAAAATCGAAGAACCAAGGTTGCGACGATAATCATATTAAGTTTCATTTTCAGTCCTTCCAAATCATAATCAATGAGGTCCAAAGAGACAGAGACAAATTCAGGTTGATATTATTCGACAAGTCCAGTGATGAAAAAATCATTAGAGTACTAAGCTATGTTTTGATTTGACGTTTTTCGAAGCAAAACGCTGTGCTTCATCTTCAGAATACAGATTTACGAAAGCACGAGGCTATACTTATATGCATAAAGAGACAAACAACCAACCAAAGTGCGTGATCACAGTTCCTACGTGAAAAGTAAAGAGAGGGGCAAGCCCAAAGGACAATATCTAAAATAAAAGAAACGGAATTGAGGATTGCTGGGAATTAAGTGAAGGGCGATCGCGAAAAAATTAGTAGACTTTCGTGAATGAGTAAATCAAAATAATTTTTTGCTCTGTCCAACACTAAAAAATGTTCCAACGACGCGGCATGACCTGATTGGTTGATGTGGTCCCACATGGCAGAAGGACTTACCTTAATTTTCTGACTTGTGAAAATGCACATCGAATACGTAAAATATAGTGCAAAAGGAACAGAAAAGACATCGACGTTTGATTTTGATAATAAGCCCCACTCTCTAATAAGCCCCCCCCACTTTTAAGTCCCCTCTGGAGTGTCTGAAATTAAATAAGCCCCCGGAGGCTTAAAAGAGCTTTTACGGTGTATATATCGTTGAACCTTTCTAATTGAGCAACATTAACTAACTGTTTATGTATTAAACAAAGCAGAACGCTGTTATTCCTATACCGAGTGACCCAAAAAAACTTCACGAGCTAGATCATAACTAGCTCCCTGAAATCAAAACCTATTGCCAAATTCTTTCTATCACAGTTTAGTTGAAAGGCTTAGCTATCTTTCGAGACGCTGCATGGTCATCTTAAGCAATGACTACCATCCGAAAAGCCAGATTCAATGAAAATTTCGAATCCAGGATTCTTCATTTTGAGTGAAATTATAGACATACAGACAACATTTTGTGAAAACTCGACATAGCGATGGATTAGAATATGTCTGGGGAAATTTTTTGTTTGCAAAATGATTGACCTCTGTTCCTCATTCAAATTTCATGCGCCAAAGCAAATTCAGAATTAAGCTTTTTTCGCGCTTTCAAAAAAATGGACTGGAAAGCGAGAGAATTGTCCGAGAAATCAATGATTTTCCGCATTTTTGAAACTGTTTCTTCGGATAGTACGCATATCTTAAACTGACCAAGCAACGTCTCAAAAGATAGCGGAACCTTTGATGCTGATGCCTTGTTTGTCTTCATAACATTTCCTTTCAAGAAAGTATTTGCGATCTAGCTCGTGAAGTGTCTTTTGGGTCACCCGGTATGGTGTTTTAATAAATGTCAAGAAACATATCTGCAGCAGTGTTAGAGATCATATTGATAATTCATAAAATAAGAAACCTATTAAGAAACATTTATTATCAAAATGGACAAATTTTCATGCGGAAACAAGAAATTCTTAGCAATGGCTTGATACATGTTTCTTATAAAAACATATGCTGGAGTTTCTTGATTTTTAGCGATCTGCCAGTTGAGTTTCACGTATATTTTTATAACAAACTACTTATAAGGAACTCAACCCTCGGATCGCCACAAAATTAAGAATCCCCAGTACTGGGAAAATAAACCTATGAAACCAATCATTTTGTTTGTTCTCATGGTTAAGACCCGGTGACCTCGTGTCTTTCCTCGCCATAAATGTGACAGTTCAATGTAATTGTAGTTTTGTAGCTTTAATTATATTATTGTTGTTTTTAATTGATGAAAAAATGTTGCCAGAGGAAATCCTAAACACATCTTTACTTTGTTTTTATGTGTTTCTTGTATAATTTTACTCGAAAGGTACTTGCGTAATTTCTACATTGGAAAGGCTTCAAAACATACTTTTGAAATGTTTGCGAGCGCACAGGTAGTGAACATGAAGATCTTTATGAAAACTTTCAGAAACTCGCAAGAAATCCAAAGTACTCAAAATCTTTCGTCAAGTTAAATATTCACCACTGTGTGGTTACCCCCGTCCCTATTGAAAGAGTTTCCCCAACCCTTGCAACAACAAGCGAACTTTTATGTTATCGGCTTATAACACGGCAAGAGGGAAATCACGGGGAAATTTTACAAAAATGACGAGAGATCGAAGGGTGGAAATTTCGGAGGCTCATCGTTGATGTATAAAGACTCTTCATTTAGGAAATGAAGTTGATGGCTGCCTCAGTACAAAATTTATTGCTGAAAGGGTTTAGGGCGGTCACTGGGCTTGGGCGGCGGTTTTGTGCAAGGAGCAAGGAGTCGTCGGTGTTTGCGAAGTTTCCTCGTCATTTATGTGAAAGTTTAGAATAAACAAAAACAAAAAAGATACGTTCCTTGGTCACTCAGGTAGGTCCAGTTAAGCTTTCATCAGGTTCCAATACGTTAATGCAGAGAAATCTTGCAATATGTAACGATAACCAAACAATTCTTCAATCCAAAATTTCACGCCGCATGGTCTCGAAAACTCCATTCGAATCCACCGTTCGATCTACCGTGAAAGGGTCTATTGAAAAATCTTTTGGCATGGTCAGACATGTTGAATTCATTTTCTTCGGATTCACCTGCAAAAAAGAAAACAAAATTGTCACACAGTTAACCTGGCTGGCTGAAAGGAAGTGAATAGCCATCACAATGAAACTAAAATCATGTGATCTGTCTTGAGGACCCCTATCACGGAGAGGGCAAGGATTTTTGATACTGGGGGTATCTAGGGATTCCCCTGCCTCAAGGTTATATTTTGTAGTATTCCTAGTACAGATGAAGGTTTACTTTTTAGCACTCTTCGGCAAGCAAGGGTACAATTTCCAAAAATTTACATCAATGAAAGGTTAAATTTCGGCTCTCGATTTCCAGGGTCTACTGGGGTAAAATGAGTAAGTCAGGGGTAAAATGGGCAGGGTCTAAAATATGGCTAAAATCTTGCCAAATCTTTGTTCAGGGTTTTCCTCAGCTAGAGCCATCCAAACTACCTTCCTTGGTAAGGTGAATGTTGATTTATCAGTTCCAGCTCTACTGCTTTCCAGCAATCAATACTACACCTTAGACACCCAGCCTGCCCATTTTACTTCGGTAGACTATACCAAATACTAGACTTTATGATTGTTTCCAGATCCCATGTTTCTGTGAGATATATTCACAAGGCGATTTACAGGTTCCTAAGTACAACTAGGGTAGACTGATGCAGAGGATGTGTCACAGTTTTGGTCATATAGATGCAGAAAATTAATCAAGCACAAAAATAAAATCTTGAAAATTTCGATTATGAAAGAACAACAAACCTCAGCAACTATCGTTGTGTTCAGCAGTTTCAGAAGCCTCTCTATTGCAAGCTTGAAGACATTATTCAAGAGCGAAGAAAAGAGCAAGCCAGCAAATGGTTTGTCTCGAATCAGTCCACCGTCATCACATCGGAAATGTTGGACTAAAACCCTTTCATGCGAGTCAAGAAGGTCACGAAGCACAACCACAGCTTCTGGAAGCTCTACTTCTGCAATTTCCGCGTCGTTGTCGTCAAGGAGATTAAGTAGGGAGAGGAAACGCGCATTGACTTGCGTTGAGCGAGGTAGTATGCAACCTCCTTCGCAGCGCAGCGCTCGTTTTGCAGTGGAGACAAGATGGAGGAAGACATGTGTTGTGGAGAGGCCGGCTCTGTTTGGATTGCATCCTCCCAAGGTTTGTACAATTTGAAGTTAGGTAAAGTAATAATTCTTTATTTAATGCTACATTTTCCCAATCCAGCTTGTTTCAGATCTCATTAAGACTTTCATTAATCTGCTTTGACTCATTTTCTTCGATGGTAACTTAGGCCAGCACATCTTTTCGATCACAACCCAGCACGCACTTTGCTGATAACTGCTGTGCTCACGCACGCCGACGCAAGCGCTTACCATCTTTCGCTGAGGAAATCCATATGCTTGAAGACTGTGCAAAAAGATTTCTAATACTTTTTGATAGTTTTGAGAAATAAGAAGCATTTCGTGGGGTACTCAGGTTTACTGCCTTCTTTGCGTCTCACTCGAAGGTGAGGATTCGAAAACAGGCTGTTGTTGACTTTTTCAGCGTTTGTTTACTACTGAAAAATTTTTGTCACTATAGTCGTGTTTTGTGAAGTATACAACATATGATAAATCTGAGTAAGTAGCTGAGTTAGCCACTGAAATCGTTTGGCAGTTTTAAACAAGAGCAGGCTTGTGGATTGTTTTGAGTTGGTTTAGGCAAATAAAAATGAAATGGAAGGAACTCTTAAAAATATTTGCAGTGACGACGAAGAACAATTGGCCAAACAACATTTGGCAGGCATTACGAATACAATTCCTGTTAAGAAAAGACATGTTTGTGAAACAGATATTTAGGGGGAGGGATATTAAATTGTTAATGTAACAAGCTTATTTTGCAAAGGAATACCAATGGTACATCTTCAACCTGAAGCAGAGATGGCGCCAGGGAAGAAATCCTGGGGGGAAAAACTGTCAGAGTGCCGACGGCGAGCGAAGCGAGCAAAATTTTTACAGGCCACACCTTTCAGATTGGCTTACAATGCGACTACACTCTCTAAAAGCATAACAAGCAAGTTACGAGAGTGCCGACAGTGCATAGGAATTTTCACAAATTCAAGTGCCGACGGGGGGCTCAGTGAATTTTTGGGGAGGCTCCTGCCCCCCAAGCACCCCCGGTCGCGCCATCCCTGACCTGAAGTATTGTTGATCTATGTGTGCCTTAGACTGCTGTTTCCTGAAACAGCTTATGCTTCTATGGAAAATATGGTCCAGTAGTAAATGCAGTTTTTAATATGTTCAACATTACATTAAAGACATGCAATCTTTATAATTACATCTACAGAGCTAGGAATAAGGTGATTAATGTTGGAAAGGCAGATAAGGGGCATCTTAGGTGGGGCAAATTCAAAGAGTAAATAGAGATTTGTAAACAGAAGCATGAGAAGGAGTTGCTTGACAGCACTTTTTGGGGAAGGTGGTGACACAGACCCTAACGTGGTGGGGTATTATGCTCCAGGTGGTTGATTCTCACAGGGTTTCAATGTTTTGTAGAAGGAATTTTGATTCTGTGAACTTCTTCTTTCACACATTCCAGTTTGTCGTAGTTCGAAAAGAAAACGTTAATTAAAGGCCCTCTGCTAACCATTAGGCTTTGCGCATATTCTTTGTTATGTGCAAACAAACAACTGGAGACGGCACGTGCGAGGTATGGGAGGTATGTCCGTTGCTTAGGCTACGTAACAAGTATCACAACAATAGAACTGATGCAAATCTAAAGGCATTTAAAAAGCAGAGGAACAAATGTGTTAAATTGCTACGAAAGGCCAAATTTGATTACTATCAGAATATCAACCTTGGTAACCTTACGGATAACCGTAAATTCTGGAAGACTGTCAAACCAATCTTTTCAGATAAGGTCCAGGTAAACTCATCTTTGACTCTTATTGAAAATGGTAAAATGATAAGCAAGGACTCAGAAATTGCAGAGATTTTTAACCATCACTTCGCAACTATAACAGATAGTTTAGGGATTTCTATTAAAAAGTCAGTTTTGCTTCCTACAGATGACATACTAGATTCCGTAGATAAAGCTGTCAGGAAATATGATGCCCATCCGAGTATCTGCAAAATCAGAGAGAATGTCAAGATCGCCAACAAATTTGAGTTTAGTGAGGTTTCCACTAGTGATATTGCTACTCAGATAAAACAACTTAATTCGAAAAAGGCTTCTCCAGTTGATAGTATACCAGCAAGAATCCTCAAGGAAAATTCTGACATATTTAGTGTGGTTCTCCAATTTTTGTTTAACTCACATATGTCTAAATCCACTTTTCCGGAAGAACTGAAGGCTGGAGATATAACTTCTCTCTATAAACAAGAGGATGCTTTTTCAAAAAAGAACTATCGACCAATTACTGTTTTACCATCGGTCTCAAAAATTTTCGAACGGTTAATGCAAAATCAAATGTTGCCTTTCGTCCAAAGCATCCTGTCTCCACTCCTATGTGGTTTTCGAGAGGGCTATGGCACACAGCATGCACTTCTACGTCTTATAGAAACCTGTAACAAGTCGATAGACAGTGGGAGGATCGCAGGGGCTGTTTTGACAGACCTTTCTAAGGCCTTCGATTGTCTAGATCACGAATTACTAATCGCAAAATTGAATGCGTATGGTTTCAGTAGATCTGCCTTGCTGTTCGTGCGTAGCTATCTCGATAACAGGAAGCAGAGGGTAAAGGTGAATGGTTCGTTCAGTACGTGGACAAAAACCTCTCTGGGTGTACCACAAGGTTCAGTCCTGGGGCCCCTTTTGTTTAACATATATCTGAATGACTTGTTTCTGTTCCTGGAAGAGACTGAAGTCTGTAATTACGCGGACGACACAACAATTTATACATGTGGTCCTAACGTCGAGAATGTTCTCGCAAAATTAGAGAATGACGCTCTCGTGATAAGTGAATGGTTTCCAAACAATCGTATGAAGTTGAATGAAGATAAATGTCATTTGATGATTTTTGGTGGAAAGAGCAACGAAGTCTCCGTCAAAATAGGAGAGGCTAGCGTGAAAGAAAGCAAAGAGGAGAAGCTCCTAGGGATAATTTTTGATCAAACATTGAGCTTTAAACAGCATCCCAGAGCTCTTTGCAAAAAAGCCAGTCAAAAACTTCATGCCCTCGCCAGAATATCCTGCTACATGGACACGGAAAAGTTGAAGCAGGTAATGCAAGCGTTTGTCTTATCTCACTTTGGCTACTGCCCCCTTGTTTGGATGTTCTATGATCGAACTTTAAATCATAGAATAAATCATATCCATGAAAGAGCATTGCGTTTTGCGTACAAAGACTATCAAACAGATTTTGAGTCTCTTCTGGAGCAAAGGAATTTGGTATCTATTCACGTAAAGAATCTACAGTTGCTTATGACCGAAATTTATAAAACAAAGTCTGGCTTAAGTCCTCCCCTTATGAAGGATATTTTCACTGAGCGCAATACTGGTTACAATCTAAGGCACGGTAACGACTCGCAGATTCCAAAAGTTCATACAAAAACACATGGAATTGAGACTATATCATTCCTTGGAAATAGACTTTGGTCGACTTTACCAAATATAGTCAAACAAGCAGGCACACTTCCTATTTTCAAAAACCATATTAAATGTTGGAAGGGCGAGAACTGCCACTGTAGACTTTGCAAAACATATATACTAGACTTATGCCTTTTCGTCCCTTGTTTCCCTGCGTTCTTTGACTTGCTGATATCACTTGGTCAATAGGGACTCATAATATTACGCTTATATAATGGGACCACTTTTTCAAAATGGCCTAAAAAGGTGGGAGTTCTCGTACACTCAACAAAATCGCTTCAAAATCTGGTTTAAGGAGCTTGAACATTGAAAAGCGAAGTTTTAGTACAAAGAATGATGTTGTGTTGACCTACAAAGCGCAAAATGCATACGTTTCAGGCAGTAATCTTCCTCTGTAGAAGCAAAATAGATCCATCGAAGCTGCGAGATCTCCAGACTGCTTCAACCGTTCTTTAAGAGCAACAACAACAACATTCTGAATAGCGGCCCCTGACTGGTTAAAAACTGAATTCTAGCGATTTGATTGGTGAATACGGAACCACCCTACGCGGGCCTAAAGTGGGCCCACTATTTTAGAGTAATGTTATTAGTCCCTCTTGACCAAGGAACGCAGGGAAACAAGGGACGAAAAGGCATCAGTCTACATATATACCACAGGTTGGGTACCTAACATGATACGATATGTTGTAATTATATTTTTAACCCAATAGTGGTTGGGCTATTTGATAGTACTATTTTGGTTGGGGGGGCAAAAAAGCCCCCCCCCCTACCTAACTCTTTACTGGTAATAGGTAGAGCGACCAAATTTGGTGTGCTAAAAGCCTCAGGCATGTACTTTCTGTAAATATAAAAATTAACTTAAAAATAGCCACCATTTTTGCTTACGTCAGCATTTTCCTTTGTGTGGTCAAGAAAAGCGGCAAAATTGGCCAAAATCAGGAAAATCGAGATAAAATTAAATTTGGAGCATATTTTCCATCCAAACATGGTATTTATGATAGAATGCATCAAATAACACAACATTAAAAAAGAAATTTGCAAAATATTCCACTTTTGCTCCTTTTTTCGCGATAATTGAGATTTGAGAATCTGCGATTTTTCCTGGGTCAGTCCCAGAAAATTGTCTCCCGCCCCCTCATTTTTCAAAATATTTCAATGAAACTTTTGAGAAGTTGCACAATAAGTAGTTGCAAAAAGTCAAGAAGTTTCATGGCTATGAAATTCTTCCTCGCAGAGTTATTTAAAAAAATCTACTAGGGGGGGGGGGGCAAATTTGCCCCCCCAACCAAAATAGGGTTAAACGATTTGTAATATATTTTCTTTTAATTTTAAGTTAAGTAGTAGGCCTTAATTAGCAGTAATGTTGCTATTTTAAAACTTTTTAGCCTACTGTAAATAAATTAATGATGATGATGATGATGATGATGATGATGATTAGGCCCCTTTGAAATTGGAGAAAGAGAAATATCAAAATTTGGACTCTGCACCTTTGTCTATGCTTAAGACCCATTGTCAAACGTGATCCTTTGTCCACTGAATGAAAAGCAAGGCAAAGAAAATTTAGGCCAGAAACGACTTTCAGATGATACGAAAGTCGAATTTGGTGCCACAAAGGAACATGGTTAGCAGTGACTCTTTAAGCAATGAAAAAGTCAATCAATCCACTCAACGAGGATATCATTGAAAAGAAAATAGATTGTACTTTAAGATGGTATGCCTCAAATTTGTTGAAATCTTATTATTTCCTGAAGAATCTCGAACGAAAGTGGGTTGCGTTTTCTCTGAAACATCCTGTATATATAGCAGAACTTTCGAAACTAAATGCAACTGATAACAAATTTCTACGAAGCATGATATGGAATGGATTTAAGAGAAAGCAGGAACATTGTAATCATAACGATGAAAATACTACAGAGATAGATTGGTCATATAAAATCACTAATGAGAAACTCTACGAAATAACTAATACAGTCAATATAACCACCTATTATGAAAAACAGCAGAAACAATGGATAGCACATGTCATCCGGAGAGAGAACAACCACCCCTGCAAGATGTTAACCTTCCACACAAATACGATCAAGAGAAGAGGCCGAAAAGTACCTTCCATAATAGAAAGAACCATCTCGTCAAGCAAAAAAAGCAAAGGTCAATTCTTGTCTGACTGCTTGAAGAAAAGTAACTCTTGATGAAAGATCAACTGTAATAACAGTCAATGATTGCCAATTGCTTCCAAATTGGAAGCGGCTAACTCTAATTATCATTATCATATTAGAGAAGTGCTAGGAAACATTTGAATGGCAAATCCACTGTCAGCCTTTATTTTTGGGTGATATCCGTGATAATTTTACATTCTGAGGCTAAAGAACTCTAAAAATTTTACTGTTTATCAAGAAACAAATATGTGGCAGTGGCAGAAAACCACACGCATCCAATGGATAAGAGACAAATTAAGAAGCTGTTAGCACTAAGCTCAAATTTTCATGTGAAATTAAGAAACTTTTAATGCTAGGGCCTTATCCAAGTTTCTTATAAAAAACGTGTATTCTTGTTGCATTACGTATGCATGTATGTATTCTGAGAATTACAACGAGCTCAACTCTCAGATCATGTCAAAATCAAGAATTTTCAGTGGAAATATTATTTAGGAATTCGTTTCCATTTTTTCATTCCATTTCTCACAAAGAGGTTTTCACTACTTGACTGATTTCATCCTATAAAAGTTAGACTATGTGTAATAGAGGCTTTCCCATAAGAAACTCGTCTGAAGTGTCTTTGAAACATGTGCAACGATTGAATACTTGCTGCTCAGCAGCCATGAATCAGATTTCATCTTTTTGAGAATTTTTGATAAAAGCTCTCTTAATTAGACTCTAGTAAATAATGGCAGAGAGCTGCTGGAATAGAACTTATGAAATTGTGACACAATTGGCGCCCAGGAGCATTTCACACCTTCAAATAAGCGTGCGATAATTTTTCTAAAGGATTTCTAAGGGATCTTATTGAAAACAAACTACATTGTAAAAGAAGTACGAAATCTCTTTGGAGTTACATGCCCCTCTCTGGCGCCTTTCTGACTTTAAGTCTGAAAAAAACGAGATTAGCTGAAAGTCACATACTGACGACGACAAAAGTGGGAAAGGTATCAGTGTGTTAAACATTACCAATTTTAGTCCCAATTTCAAATATCTACTACAATTTTATGCCTTGACTTTGAACTCAGTCAAACTTTTGTGCCTTGCCAAACCATTTACGAGGTTTAAAGGCTGAGAAACATATGACGTATCTGTACTTCCGAATCTATGCACTAAACAATAAGAGACAAACGTATAACAATTGAATACCACATAGAGGAGCGTTTTATACTGTTTAGAGAGTTATGCACTGTGGGTTGAATTCAAACGTTCTTCGATTAAAACTTAGAACCTTGTGAAAATCTCCCCCGCAAACTGTATCCACCACATCAAGCATAATACCCCGCCTCGGTATGGCGTATCCACAACATCAAGCATAATACCCCGCCTCTCTCTGTATAGCGTATCCACCACAGTAGTGCGTATAGATTCGCTAGCGCGAATATTCGTCATTTCTTTTGCGTTGTATTGTGGTGTTCCTGCCTTCGAATATCGAAGCATTATAACAGATTCGGCTGGTGCAAAGTCTGTTGGCTGCTGTTCCTCAATTATTACTGTCATCATCAACAAGCTGTTCTTGTTCTTGATACTTTATGTTCAAAGACTCATCACTGACTAAATTTGTCAAATTTTTACATTTTGTAAATATTTGAGTTGGAAATACTATCTCGGTAAATCATCAACAACATAACCCATAATACATGCATGATCTTCTTAGCTTTGCCTGGTTTTGCTCTCAAATTGGTCACTACAATTTTCTCCTCAGATTTCATAATGTCACTCTGAATGAAGCACGCAGCATCTGTTCACTAGTGATATTTTCCACCAAAAATGATACAGTAGTTTGCAATATGGACTAAGATCTGTGATCTTTACTACTGCCAAATCATGGAATGCCTTCCCACCTGCGGCAAGATGGTCTCACTCCCTTGCAAGTCTTTTTTATGGCTTAGTGTATTTGCTGTATAACATATTCATTAGTTCCGCTTTAGTATGTGATCCTTGTATCAGTGGAATTCTAAAGTGATAGGAACTGAATTAGATAAGCAATAGATTTTTTTACATGCAATTTTGTCTTCGCCCAAAGCAGCACTTCCTTTCCATAGCCTGCATGCAAACATTACAGAAATAAATAAGCATAGACGTAGGAACCGGGGGGCACTGGGGGCTCGTGCCCCCCCCCAAGATTTTGCAATATACCAAGAAGTGCCCTTTTTATTTTCAAAAATTGTCCCCTTTTTTAAGGACAAAGTGCCCTCGGAGTGTCGTGCCCCCCCAAGTTTGAGATGCTTCCTACGTCCCTGTAAAGAAAGTCTTCATAATGACGCACAATTCACTGTTTTAAAGAGTCAACAGAATCATTCGCACATGTGTCTGCAGGACAATGCTTTTGAGGTTGCAGGAACAATCACTTGTGTAGAGGTGCCATTGGGAACAATATGTTCTGCTGAACAATGCTTCTGAGAAATGCAAAGTATATTTTCATTGTCTCTATGGGACAATAACGGTCAGGGGCACACAACAGCATTGTTTCTAAGAAAAACAGTGAATCAGGCGTCATTATGCAGACTTGTACGGCACGCAAGAATCACAACTTCCTGATAAACTAGGATTTTGAAACAGAGAAACCTAGTTTATCAAATTGTAGTTCCACTTTATCATCAACCCATAGTCTCACGACCGTAGGGGCATATAGATGCTTTCCTAACAATCAGCCTCCATTGTTCTCTGTCTCTCGCTTTCTTCATAATTTCACTAATCTCTAGCAATGTCCACTCTTTAATGTTATCTATCCACTGTTTCTCTGGCCTGCCTCTTCCTCTTTTTCCTTCTACCATCCCTTCCATGATCATTTTGGCCAAGCTGTTGTCCTGCCTAACAAGGTGTCCAAACCATTGGAGCTTCCTTTTCCTTACAGTTCCCAATAACCTTTCTGATGTAACAGTTGTTGCATCTATTTGATTTTTAATACTCTCATTTGTGACGTGTGCAGTATATGGAATCTGTAACATGTGCCTGTAGCACTTGAATTCAAAACTCTTCTATCCTTTTCTCCATTTCTTTACTCAACGTCCAGGACTGGCAGCCATATAATGCAATTGATGTTAAAACTGCTTTCAACAGTCGAACTTTGGTGTTTATCGTTATTTTCTAATCCACCACTTCGTGGTGGAACGAAAATAAATTATTTACCATTTAATTTTCCGGAGAACTGAGACAAAAAAGAGACGTATTTAGGTGCATTGGCGAGCTCGTCATACACAGCCAACAAAACTAATTAACTAATCAACACAACTGCAAAGAGCGATCAGATATACTCTCCAAAAAATTCTACAATGTACCAATTCCTTCAGAAAACAACTGCGATAAATTCTGTCCTGGGAAAATTAACCTGGCTGTGTATGAGCTGAGGCCAAGATGGAGAACTGTCTGGTCACTCTCATTTATATCGGTGCGTGCAAGAGAGAGTGTTGCAAGCATTCGTGCGTTGAGCTCACAAGGGACAAGGAGGAAAAGCAAAATATCATTTCAACACAATAAAATCCTACAAAAACAATAGTAAATTTATTTATTTTCTAATCCACCACTTCGAGGTGGAACGAAAATAAATTATTTACCATTTAATTTTCCGGAGAACTGAGACAAAAAAGAGACGTATTTAGGTGCATTGGCGAGCTCGTCATACACAGCCAAGATCATCAAAGATGCTGCAAGTGGAAAAGGACATGCGTTTCAGACTAAATCCCTAAGCTAAGTAAAACAGAGAGAAGACTACTTAGTTTGTCCTTGACGTATCCGTCTTTCGCATTTTCTGATCTCCATCTCCCATGTCTCTTGAAAAGTCTGTCCCTTATACCGGCGTTCGCGGCAGCCGTTGCTCCTCCCGATCGAAGACTGTGAAGGCAGAATTTCTTTTTGTCCAGGCCGACTTTATCGAAGGCATCTGAAACTATTTCCCTTGCTCGGCTGTATGAAATTGGCTTGTTGGATGCACGTAATTTATAGACATTCTGTTTTTTGAAAAAGGAGAGACCTCGAAACGAGTATTCCTGAGAAAAAGGGCTTATTCCAGCTAACTCGATATACTTGCTAAGGATGCTGAAAGGGCACGAAAGTGAACTAATTTTAGCCACCAAAACATGAGCTCCGTCTCTGTACACATCTGTTTTACTTTTCTCGATGAAGATTTTAAGATAGTTACGGTGAAAAACAATGTCTAAGCGTCTCAAGTTGGCTACTTCACTAAATCTCAAAAGCCAGCAAACGCTAGTGTACAAATTGCTAGGATGCGATAGTTACGAAGATTCTTTGAGTCGACAGAGAGGATTTTTGCTAATTGTCGAATGTGCTTAGATTTGATAGGCTCTTTTTTCTTAACCGGCTTCGAAAGAATTCTGCGAGCAGACTCTAGAGCAGCTTTCACCATCCTGTTTTTGCATGGATTTCTTGTCCCGGTTATATTGTGAAGGAAATTTATGCTGTAAAATGTTTGGATGGTTTTGGAAAGGCTTCCTCCCCGCTGTACCATACTTGTTATGAAAAACATGACTGAAGTAGCTTTTGTCGGGAAGGGCTGAAGTTCGGGGAATTTAGCACACCAATGCTCCCAAGTTTTGATACCTCTTTTGTAAGCTGAAAACGTATTTTCACTTTTTGAAGACAGAAGCAACCCAGGCACAGAGCCTTTTATCAAATTCAATGCTGGATCAACGACTTGGGTTCCTCGGAGCACCATGTCTTTAATAAGGCCTAAGGGAGAGAGATATTTACTCGTAGCTATTTGTTGTACGCACACATGTATACTGTTACTTAGAAGGAATAACTAATAGACGAATAACGGACAATTCTAAGAAAGATAAACGCAACCCACTAAGGTTAAATAATAAATGCATCTAAAGGTCAGTCAGAATTCTCCAACTTTTCAGATCTTCTTTCAGTAAAGTTCTTAACTGCAATACATCAAACGATTGGGCCCTCATCATAAATTCAAAGTTGACGCTAAACAGCTCTCCAGTATTTTACTTTACTCTATTAAATCATAACTTACAAGGGCTCTATGCCATTCAGCCGCCCCACACAATACATAGTATTTTACTTAAACAGGGCTCAATGCCATCCAGCTGTCCCTTCTTACTAACATAGCTCTTTTACTTATTGGGGCTCTGTGCCATCCAGCTGTCCCCTTGTTCATTTTTAAATTATTTTAGAATCTAAATATCCGCACTATTAACTAGGACAAAGTGCTGATCCCAGCTGCGCCCATCGTATAAAGATCAATTAAGAACTTTTTCTGCAATTCTGCAACTCTGTCGAATAAGATCGTTAGAAAACATAATATGTCCTTGATAATCAGGTTAGTATTTCTTCAAGCTATCGCCTTTCAATGCAAGAACGTGGTGTGAAACTTTCAAATAGATCCATCTAATAGAAGTGCCAGAACCGGACTTGTGTATTTGTTTGAACCTAAAAGAGAACCTCGATAGTCACCAAGCTCGAAGATACCTATAGGATCATCAAATACCATCATATCCGTCACATGAGAATGGGTAAAAAACTTTTTGGCAAAAATAAGTGGCCAAAATGGGGCAGAAGGCCAACAAGGAACAATGAGAACTCCCTTTGCTTTACCCGTGAGAAGGTGTAAAATTGCCTTGGAAATAAGGAAAATCGGGGGAACAAGCCAGTTATTCTCCCCCGCCCAAGAAACTCAAAACGCATTCACTTGCTCAGACCCAGGATTCCAAAAAAGTGAATTAAACCGATGGCACTTTTCATTCGTTGAAGATGCGAAACGATCAACGGTAAAAGGACCCCATCGAGCGTCAATACGATTGAAGAACACTTCAGACGTCTTCCAGTCGTCGTAGTCTATAATTTTGCTAATGGAGTCTGCACTTGTGCTGCGTTCCTTGGCACCCACTCGGGAAATAAAGAAATATTATTTCTCAGGTATGTTGAGAAAATATCTAAAGCGGTCTCGTGCAAGTGAGGTTTCATACTGCCATTATTGATAATAGAAACCGCACTTTGATTATCTGTAAACCAGTGAACCGATCTACACTTAAGCATGGGGAGAAAGGACTCAAGGGAAAAGTGTATTGCCCTGAGTTCTCTCCAAGTAGAACTCTTTTCCCTTTCCTCCTGATTCCACATGCTGTGTGTCACCACGTGATCACAAGACAACATAATTGCACCGCATGCGAAACTACTTGCGCCCGAATAACCTACAACTTTTGGAGTCTCGTAACTAAACAGTATTTTAATATTAAGTCTTGTAACATTATCAAGCCAGAACTTAAGCTCCATAAGAGTGCCAGGATGGCTTGAAAGATTCATTGGTGTATCCCACCCCAGTCTACATTCTACAGATGCGTAAAGATACTTAGTCATAAGCTTTGTAAAGTTTCCTAAAACAAAAGACATAGAGGCGATTTTGCCTGCGACCGAGGTCAGGTCTCGTGGGGTCACTAAGGGAAGTTTTCTCTGGACCTGTTCAATAGAAGAGATTAATGAAGAAATCCTCTGTTCCGGAATACGAAGATATCCCTCCTTTGTATCTATTATTATGCCTAACCAATCGCAAATATTTTTTGGTTGCCAAACACTTTTGTCTTGATTCGGGATGAACCCTGACTTTAGAAGAGTGTTCCTGACGAAATTTGCATCAGAAAGACACTCGGAATGAGAATTGCTAATAGAGAAACCATCGTCCAAATATAAGACGATCTTAATCCCATTAAATCTCCACAGCTTAACCAAGGGACGGCATACTTTTGTGAAGATAAAGGCCGCTGTGGAGAGCCCAAAAGGTAGTACCGAAAAAGCGAAGAACCTAGTTTTGCCTTCAAAAACCCACGAAAAACCCAGGAAGGTTTGAAAGTCAAGGTTTATCTCAATGTGATGATAACCGTTCTTTAGGTCGAATTTGAAGAGATAACCGTCTTTAACTAAATAGTTTTGGAAAACCTTCCAATCCTCAAATCTGACTCTCTGCCTCTCCAAGTGTTGGTTGACATACCGAAGATCTAAAATCAGGCGTTTCTTTTCCTTATTTGCAGAGACAGAAAGTGGACTGACGACATGAGGCTTGGAGTGGAGCTCCACGATTCTGTTGCTTTCGAGGAGATCCCTAATGGATGCTGTAACAAAATCAGAATGAATAAGAGATGATTTATTGTTCTTGAACTCTTTTTGTGCTGGAAAAGATTGGAAAGGAAGCTTATAACCGTTTTCTACAACGTCTAGTATAAACTCACTGGCTTCAATTTCCTTCCAAAAATGAATATTTGATCGAAGAGAGCCCTCCTTAAATTTTTGATCTTTTTCTTGCTCGTATTCAAAGTTATCATCATCTTCAAACAAAAAATTAAGATACTCAGCTTCCAAATCTTTACTGCTGCTGGGTTGTAGCTGTTCCATTGGTCGTTCCTGCTGCTGATTGTAGTTGACAAGTGAGTGGGTCCAAGGTCTAAATCGCTGCCTTGTCGTGGCAGGAGGACTGGGCATGAGCTTTTCCAATGACCTGGCTTTAAAATTGAAGTCGTGTGTGGAGTGTTTAAGGCGTTTAGCGACTTTCTCTGTTGCAACGTGTGTGATGTTTGACTCCAGAGCCGAAATTCTGCTTTCAATGTACGACTGGAAGTTCACGAGGCTTTGCTGCAACACGCCTTCTTCGGAACTGGTGTCCTCTGTGTTTGTTTGCCTTGTGCTTCTATCTCTGCTACGGCTCCTCGTGCGAGTGCTCGTTCCTCTCTTCTTCGAAGAAACTGAAGATCCTGTACTGTCGCTGTTTGCTGAGGCAGAACCAGAGACACGTGAAGACTCTGAAGTATCTCTCTGTCGTTTCTTTGAGTTTCCTTTCGCCATTACATGCCGCAGAATAAAAATTAACCTGGCTGTGTATGAGCTGAGGCCAAGATGGAGAACTGTCTGGTCACTCTCATTTATATCGGTGTGTGCAAGAGAGAGTGTTGCAAGCATTCGTGCGTTGAGCTCACAAGGGACAAGGAGGAAAAGCAAAATATCATTTCAACACAATAAAATCCTACAAAAACAATAGTAAATTTATTGATCTTTTTATCTCTTCATATCTTGTTATACTTTGTAATAGATGCCAATGCCATTGCCAATCTGCTCTTAATTTCTTTTTCACATTTAGCATTATCTGATATGTATGCTCCTAAATATTTGAAATCATTACTTTCTCTATGGTATGGTTTCCGACTTGGACGTCTATGTTGTCTGCGTCTTGCATGCTGTTTTTCCCCAACCTGCATAATCTTACATTTTTCGCCATTAACCTCCATTACCATTTTGCTGATGCCTTATCTAACCTCTCCGTTAGCTCAGATAGCTTTTCCATTGAATCGGTAATCAAAACAATACCGTCAGCAAATCTCATGTTAGTGATTGGTTTTCCACTTATCGCGTGATAATCAGAGTTACGCTCCAGCATGCAGACAAACTCGGTTAATCTAGTAGATAAAATTAGATTATGAAAGTAACTCTATTGTCATATGTTAATTTGAAGGCCCATCTTTTTCTGTATTTTTGTTGCCATAATGAAGGTTATTTGGATAAACTGAGTTTATCAGCATATTCTGGAGCATGACTCTGATTATCACGTGAAAACTGAACAAACTAGGTTTATCTGTTTGACAAACTAGGTTTATCTGTGATCATCTTGGTTTATACGACATAATCTGAGTTAATCACCACTGAAAAGTGATAAACCAAGATGAACAGTAGATAATTGCAATTCATTGAGATAAACCTAGTTTATCAGCAGATAAACCGGGTTTATCTGTGACAATCCTAGTTTATCAGGAAATTGTGATTCTTGTGTGTCACTTGGCCCATTTCTGTTCTGTAATGTCTGCATGCAGGCTAGTCCAGTGTTGTTTTATATTTGTGCAGAGCTTGCAAAATTGCCACAGAAACATCACAACCTTTGCAACAAAAGATAGACACAGACCAAGGAACTCTTGGCATTCAAATGTGGACATTTTCATTAAAGATTAAGAGACTAAGTTCCTTATTGAAATTGTGCATTTACAGGCTAGGCAAAGCTTCAAAATGGTAGCAAAAAAATTAAGAAAAGAAGCTTGAAATTATACAATTTGCGCTAACAAATATTCACCAAAATGAATGAACCACAATTTCTGCAGTGTGCCACTTGTCGAGGGTTCGAGTATTATCAAACATCATGTACTGTACTCAACCTTTGAAGGCTGACACAAATTTTTCATGATTTCAAACCTTTTCAGCCTAACTGGTGTATAAATTAGGAGAAAATTGTCAGTCTTCAGACGCGGATTAGCCCACCGGGCTACCGGGCGATCGCCCAAGCAAGAAACGGGAAATAAATCACTAAAGTTAATAAACTGTACTAAGCACTAAGCAACTGTATCGGTGATGCTACGGATGGTGCTGCTAATTGCAGTGGCATTTACAACGGATTTCAAGCCAAGCTCAAAGAAGTCGTCCATTACCATGTCCATTTGCATTGCTATGCTCACGTCCTTAACCTCGTCATCTGTGATGCATATAAATCAGTGCAGGCCATCAAGCTATTTGGCTTCGCACATATTCTTTGCTAATTCATTAGAGAGTCTTACAAGCAAAACACCTGCAGATGACTGGAGATACGCGGTCGTCCGGTAAGGACCGTGCACTCACAAGAATACATGGCTGATTCCGGGAACCAAGCAGTGCTCTTCAACTCGATATTGCAAACTGTCCTCATTTTATTTCATCAGATGCTACCCAAAATTCATCAACCAGAGAGCAAGCAGCCAACCTACTTGAAAAGCTTCTGCAATACGAAGTTACATTGACTGCCATGACATTTCACAGAGTATTTTTCGGCACACAACATCGCTCAGTGATTATCCCGAAACTTCTGGAATGGACTATGCTCATGCTTGAACACAGGTTGAGCACGTTTTGGATCAACTAAAGAATGAAAGCAGGGATCTTGAAAGAGTTAAAGATGTCAAGGATGAGTTTTTGAGGAACATAAGATCGGCAATGCCATCAGAAGATGATCTGCAGGAAATTGCCATCGAGACAGGTTTTCCAGAAAGAGCAGTTTCAAGGAAGAAAGTTATGCCTGGGGAACTGGCTCGTGATGAAATCGCCAACCACAGTAGAAGGAAAACATTCGAGATCAATGTTTACAATGCAGTGTACGATACAGCGCTACAAAGCATACAGAAGTGTTTTGCAAGTGAAAAAGATCTCTGCCAAGATCTGTCCTTGCTCTGTCCTTCTCGATTCTCTGAAATAGCGCAAAATGGTGTTCCACGTGAGGGCTTAACTAAAGTTTTCCAGCTTTTAGGCGAGGAAAGCATTAACAAAGCTCGTTTGAGAGAAGAACTTACCGAATTCACAGCTTGTTGGCTGCAACTAAAAGGTGCTGATGCTGTGACGTTGCAGCTTTCAGATGGTGATGATGCATGTTCTGACGATGAAACTTCTCTTAGAGATGCTCTTGCAGAACCTGCGATTTGCAAAGAAAGTGCTCTGTGCAACAATTGTCTGTCGTGTGTCCACAGGTTCCTTTACCGATACAACTTTCATTCAGAAGAGTATCGGAGCCTGCATCCGATTTACAAACCGGCAATCACCTTGCCTCTCGCTCAAGTCACTTGGGAAAAGAGTCTTTTCTATTTTCTCCAAGCTAAAGACAATCAAGACAAGGCTTTGCAGTATGCTGGCGGATGAGCACTTGCAGTCTTTAATGCTGATAAGCGTCGAAAACAAATTGTTGAAGACAACCATTAGTTTGGAAGCAATCATTGATTCTCTTGGTGACAGCTCACAAGAATTTCGTAGACTTTTGCTTCGATAAACTACAGTTAGAGGAAAGGCTATGCATCATCTTGCAGTATGTATTTTCTGTTAAAGTTTGGATCGAGTAAATGATGTGTTCCCTTGTCAATAAACTTAACCTTGCCAGATCTGATGATGCATCCGCCTCTTACAATAGAAATGTGACCCCTAGGAAGAGAAAGCAGGATTGATTTCGGTGAAAAGGGGGACCCCTGAGAGAGATTCCCCGGCCCTTTTTTGAGAGCTAATCCGCGCTTGTCAGTCTTCCAATTATTGCATTTGACATTTCTATCTGGAAGCTATTAGAAAAATGAGGTTGGTATGAATAAAAACCAGACTTGTGTGTGTATTTTTTATAGTGCCAATTGCTGGCATCACAGAAGTTGAGAAGTCTTAATCAAGTCTTTGATCCCTTGTTATGATGCTCATGTGTGGCTCAACCCTGCCTGCCAGACTGTCTTGGCTGCAAAGTCAAAGGATTACAGCATTGTGCCAAACAGTTATTTGAAAATTTATTTAAAGTTTGCCTCAAATTAGATGTGAGGTGAAACTTTACATGAATAAAAACAACTGAAGTATTTTTCATGGGCATTTTTATGTTGCTGCTAATCTCATCTGATACCTAATTTGAGAAGGACTTCAGTCTATCACATCAACAGTGTTGACAAGAATGAATAAAAATGCAGTCATTCTAACTTAGTTTGCTCTTTTCCATGTATCTATAGTCAAAGGCTAACCAGTAAAACATTTTTCAAATCACAGTCTATCAGTGCAATCTCAAGAGTCTTTCACTGTGACATGTCTTGTTTCTGATGTTCCCTTTAAAACCTGCAAGAATACACATGCAGCATTGTATAGTGATCATGTGAAATGCAGACCTAACAATTCTTTCAATATTAAACTCCTTTCCAGATTTTAATGATCTAAAGAGAAAACAATGCTCAGAAAAACTAGCAATAGATGTTAATTCCTGGTTTTGCAGGCAGGTTCGGTTTGGCTGTTCAAAGAGACAAATCATGCGAAGAGATTAGGCCTAAATTGCCTACCTTGTTGGGAATACGTGCGAGCTCAAGTTGACGACCCAGTGGACATCACCTACAGGACTATGAACGCATGCGTAGTGTGTAAATTTTTGTCGATTTGATTACATAATGTGACTACTTTCATCACGAATTTTTAGTCCTTTGAGAGGCAATCGGAAGTAAGACGTTCGCAGGAAACCACATCTGCCAGAGAGAAATCAATTTTTGATGGGGGAACAATAATAACAGTTTTCAAAACGTCTCACGATATCGTTTCATGGAAGCTTGGCAAAGAAACGAATTTATCTGATAAGTAAATGGTATGGTCATACCCAGCTTAGTTTGGCTTTTTATGTCTAATCGCATTGGTTCGTGGAATTTTGTCAATACAGCAAGTCCAGATATGAGTACTTGGCTTTCAACAGCAATGCTCAAAGCTCAAAGCGCTGATGTTTGGCTTAGGCCAGGGAGCGCCGCTTAGGCCATCAATTTACCCCACGCGAGATCAACCACTTGACATTTACTTCTGTACCAAGCTTCCAGAACGAGCGGTCATGAAATCTTGCAGGCACATATCAATCACAACCGCAGTCAGGAATTGATATCAATCACAACCGCAGTCACGTTTGAAAATTTATCGTTCCCATGCATGCCCATCCTTGAGTTGATTTTGTTTGTGGACGTCTATAAGCAAGAAACATGGCAAAAAAGATTTATGATATTTTAGGATACTTTTTAGATATTCATATTTTCCTGCCCTTATAGGGGCTAGCTCTGTTGGGGTATTGTTGGGGATACATGGTACTCCCCCTTTTGTTTCATCTCTTTGTTTTAGGCTCAACTTGATAGCCAATCAGCGCGGGGACTATGAACGCATGCGCTTTAGACATCACTTGATTGTACAAATATTTGCAGCCGTGTCGAAGATCGTTACAGTGACAGCGAGCAGTGAGGGAAGATTCGCAGCTCTATTTACAGGAAACTTTGCCTATGTTTTATCAGCTTGGTCAATTCAATGCTAGCTTGGTGATTTAAAGATGAACTGGCCTAAGTTACCCCCGAAGAAACTATGTCGTTTGAATCATTTCCTTAAGTCAAAATGGCTGAGCGAGTCACTCAAGTCAAAGATAAAACATAAATGAGATGAATCAATGTCCAAAATAAACTTACAGGCTTACCACTGTATTCAAATCTAATCCAAAAGCGTCATTTGCCTTTCTTTCCTTCTCGTTTCCACAGCAAAGTGTGTGGTGCGCTGCGAAGGAGGCTGCATACCACATCGCTCGCGCTTTTAATGCTCGTTTCTTCTCCCTACTTAATCTCCTTGGTTGTCGCCATTCCAAATACGTGATTGAAGTTAAAGTGAAAGCATTACCACTCAGCAATTCCAAAGTAAAGACGATCGATCGACTTTCATTTTGCTTGTTGGCGATCTCTTTTTGATATGACGTTGAAGGGAAATTCGTTCCCAGTTCCCCACACGACCCGTCTTTGACACCAGAAACTGCATGGAAATCGTCCCCCGTTTCCGCGGAAGGAATTCAAATTTTTTGAAATTTTTTGTTTTATCATATTCTACGGGTATCGTTCTTTCCAAAAGCAAAAACTCCCTGGAACGTTTAATGGCACTTCAAGCTTTGTCGAGATT
Source organism: Aurelia sp. 3 sensu Dawson et al. (2005) (assembly GCA_964020215.1). Taxonomy (NCBI): domain Eukaryota; kingdom Metazoa; phylum Cnidaria; class Scyphozoa; order Semaeostomeae; family Ulmaridae; genus Aurelia; species Aurelia sp. 3 sensu Dawson et al. (2005). The sequence goes on from OZ026572.1 coordinate 16,540,429, forward strand.
TTCCCAGGAATTCTTCTAATAAAAAGGAAAGCGCTATGATCATAAACATAATCTGCAGGAAAAATTATCGTTGAATAGCAAAACGTTTTTTCTTAAGCGATTCAATCTAAAGAAAGATTTACTGACCATTTACACCAATTGTGTAAAGATCTGAAACTTGTGCTCCCCTAGACATTGAAAAACTGTTGCGATTTGAATTTACAAGAATTTGGAATTCCTATGTTTTACAACATTACAGCAGATCAATTTTTGCAATTTAATGAACATACTGAAAACTGCAAAGAGCAATGAATAACTGCAAGGATGAACACAAACCTTGTCTCAACTGCCGACTTTTCTTTCTCCCTTCTTTTTCTGGAGTTTTTGACTTCTTCTTTTTCCTTTTGGAACCCTTTCGCAGTAATTTCACGAATTTTTCTGGACTTAGTTGTGGAAGAACTTTACCAAATCCTTCAGCGACTTTGCAAGCTTTGCATGATTGTGGATTGTGTTGTTGCTGCTGTAACATGGTGACACTTTTCATGTTAGGGTTGAAGCTAAAAACCTCTTCCGGTCGGAGTGGACATTCCAGGCCACATTTACATGTATCTGATGTCAAGAAGTATGATTTAATATCTGCAATTGATCGAAGGCGACTTTTGTTTGGGCTGAAATAAAAGAAGGAACTTTACGTATGGTTTAAAGACTATGATGGGGAGCTCCATACACTTGCAGAGGGCGAACAAAAAATGGGACAGCTGATAGATTGCAAGTCAACAGATTTCCCATGTTTCACGATGTATGTTAGCTCAAATGAGATCGAGTACCGCAAACATCCAAGTATTGGCCCTAAAATTCGCAAATTGGCCTGAGCTATATATAACAGGAAATATAAGAAATAGATAACAGGTTCTTTTATAATGGGGGTCAAATTCATGACTTTAGCCCATAGATTCTAAATCCACTAGGTTCTTATATGCAGGTAGTTACTGTACGGAAGCCATGAGCACGCAATCAACCTGCACGATCATCTGGATGAGATAGGACAATTACAACACGTCAAACAGAAAAAAGATCAGCAACCTGAAAGCAAATTTGTTAGGTTCTCTTCCATGTAGCATGTTTTTGATTTTTGGAAAAGTATGCCTACAACAACTCCATTGAAGCAGTTGTCCACGAAAAAGATTAATTTATTATCAAAGATTTCAAACAAATTTGTCTTTGACAGACTGAATTACTAAAAAATCTAAACCCTAGTCAATAGGAAGACCCTGTTGCATCAACCTGAGTCCAGTTGTCAATGATTAAAGGGAAACTCAACAAAGTCCTGTTCAGAGGCTGCATCAAGATAAAGTTTGCTACTCCTTCCATATTCTATGTCTTTGTTTCAAAATGAAGCACAGCTCCTCCAGCATTTGGAGTAAAATTAGAATGTAAGAAGGGGAAACTTTATCCATTTACAAGGGCAGATTTCTTTGTGTTGATTGATTTTACACGTAACATTTGTTCGCAGGTTGCTAATGATCGCCTCATGACAGAACTGTGAACTAGGTTTCAACAATCAGGAGCGGATCCAGCCCAAAATCTGACTTATGCTCAGGACGGGACAGGAGGGGGTCTGGGGGCAAAGCCCCAAGAAAAATCTTTAAGGACCACGCCCTTCTTATCATGGGAAACGCCCATTGCCCTTGAAACACGACTTGAAATTTCATTCATTAACTACTGAGTTTCTTTGTGTAAACTCTCTCAGAACAGACGCATTATTAGGATCAAGGGTATAACCAAACTCCCTACTTCTACTTCTCATATTTCAAATCTACAAAATATGAACTATACTTAGTTTTTTCTCAAAAATCTAAATTATCACATATCTCGAATACCACAGGCGCCTAGTCATAGAACTTGAGATACTGTGCTCTACTGAGCTCAAATAACTTTATAGAATTTGAGCAGTCAGTAAAAAGATCGTAAAATTCAATGCAAAATATCATACCTCTTACTCGCAACACATTAGCTTAGGACCATTGGCTCGCTGGAATTTGTTGCTGGAGATTCTGAAATCAATTGCCTAGGCCTATTACCACAGATCAACAGTGCAAGGATATTGCGAGGAGTGAAGATAGGTCCATAATCGTGGTAGGTATTTGATCTTAGCAGCTGCAACAAACTGTCTCACACAAGTCACAAGTTGTCCCAAGTAGTCCCGAGTCTTCTCTCTTCCCTTTAAGTTCCTAATTTTCATGTTTAGTAACACTAGATATTTGTTGTAAAGCGTGCAACACTGTGTGCTGTTGACAGCCATTCTTCAGAGGCCTGCCAACTTGCAATCAAAGTCTCTTTGTCTTGGCCTTACAACAATTGCAAAGGTCAACTCCGATTTCTATCGGATACTTGAGCAACAATTGCATAGGTCAACTTTGATTTCCATTGGACAAATGAATTTGAGCATAAGTCAACTCGGCTCCTTATTCGTTACTTCAAATTCCACCTAAGCTCGCGCCCAAAATTTGTCAAGCAAAGCTGGTCGCTCATTGGCTTACAGACCTATGCTGATGAAATGTTTGGGCAACTGCTTCAATAACATTCGGACCCACCTATGCTCTGGAATATAGTGAAGAAAACGGCAATGATTTCAGGACCATGCTGGTCGGTAAAATGTTTTCACAAAGCGAAGCACGAAGCAAAATGTTTCTTCACGGGGGCGATGGCTTAGTCATAGGTAGTGACGTACATATGAAATAAAATGCACACAAAGGGGTTACGCTCTTCCGCACGCGATTCAATGATAATACAGTCATTTACGACGAATTAGAATTGTTCATTTACAATAATATCCTGAATGAAATATTGAATACTGAATTGTTGTTTCTGAGAATCTGACTTATGCTCGAGCAACGGTTGCTATAAGGGAGCGCCGAAGGCGCGGAGGGGAAACGGCCATTCAATTGATTTCCGATGTATGATGCAGAATTTGAAAACGAGGCTCCGGTTAATGGCGATTTGCGAGAGTCGCGAGATTCACATCAATGGCTGCGAAGAACGACAAAAGCCCTAAATTTTCGAAGCTACTGCTGTTTTCCTTTGTAAAACAGCACGATAGTTTGTTGATCGAGGGTTCAAAGAATGGTAGCCTTGAATAAATTAGTCGTTTGAGTTATATGCACCAATGGAACAGAAGAATTCAATGAAGATTCCTGTCGCCTGTGGCATGTTTTGTTTATCAACAAAATGTGGGATTGGCCTAAATTTATGACGGAACTTTGTGGGAGACACAGACTATGTTTAAACTAAGAAATCTTCTGGTGTCATTGCATAGCACATAGCAGTTCAACTCAACAAGAATAATACAGCACTTCTGATGAAAAATTTTCAGTGAAACAAAGGAGAAAGCAAGCCAGTCAAGGAATAAATAAAACATTAAATTACTGATTCAAAAAGTTGAAGTTTGCCCTCAAATCCTGGCAATGATTGATTGCCCCAAAGTCCTGGCTCTTGACAGAGGTCCTGCTCGAAAGCACTGTTGTGCAGCGATGTTATCCACAACTAGCATAGCCTTCGTATAGAGCCCCTAGCTCCACTTTGAGCATTATGAAAAAGGTTGCAGACTTGAGCTCTTCTGTAACTCCACAATGTCATGTTCACATTGATATAAACAGATCAAATATTATGCCTTCTTGATATCAGGAGGAACTTCCAGCTGAACCATTGTTTGCTGGTGAATTAAGCTGAGTGAAAGTGCTTTAGATATCACAGTTCCTCAGTCATGAAAAGACTTGATGTTTGTTTCAATTTGTACTGAAAAACTAACACCATTTTTGGAGGTGAAAGTGATATCATGCTATTGTATCTAACTTTTTGCAAGAAATTTTGTGTAGTCCAAAGTGCCAAAACACTCTAAATTGGAAGGATAATTTCATCATTTGTCACTGAAAGTTTCTGAATTAGTTTTTACTATTTTGGGGCAAAAGTTATGGTGTAGTCTCTGTGACTGCTGAGATACTTGCTGTATGTTCCCATTTGTTGTCTTTCTTCTTTTTCAAAAGAAAGGGCAGTGTTGTTGCATTGCCAAGTCGCAGAAACACCACACCCACTCTGCTTCTCATTGTGAGTGGTAAATTGATAATAAACTTTCACATACTGAACTGTATTTTTTAAGATGAAGCTCCATGAGCAGAAAGAGCAGATAACAAGAATAGACCAGTTTCACAATTAAGTTCAATTTGAGGTAAGAGATGTGATTCCCTGTACAGCAAGAAATCTGCATCATATCATTATGTTGAAAAGACACATACGAAACTATTTCATGAGTTACTGAGATCAATGCACACTTTTGAGATTTAGATCCACATGATATTGAGGCAAGTGATGTTCATGGAAGTATTTCAAAAGAATTGACGTGATTGTGAAAGTGGTCTATTCATTCATCAAAGTCCCTCTAACAGATGCTTGCACTAAAGATGGCATCAAGGAATTTTAAACCAAGATCCTTTGAGGTATTGAAGAAATCAGCCAATCAAATCAATAAAAATTCAATGTGATACAGAGCATCATGGTAAAAATTCCTGTCTGTCATCTTTAGTTTAATTATCTCTTGGTGCATGGTATGGAATTGATACAATTGAAAGATTTGATACACTACAACAGTTTTTGAACTGATAATCATTTTTATATGAAAACAACTTGATACAAAATAAACACCAGCATGAGTAGCTATCTCCAAAAATTAAGAAACTCTTTATTGTGCACTTCTTTGACCTAATAAGAAGATCATTATAGGAACCTTTATGATCATTGTACAAAAATCTTAGCGCGCGTTCCTGTATCCTTTCAATTTTCTGAAGCGATTTTGAAGACGAATAGTACCAAACTAAAGGACAATAGTTGAAATTCGAATACACAAAACTTTGAACCAAAACTTCTTTTTCAGCAAAACCAATAAATGACTTAAGTCGCTTAAGAACGTTCAGTTGTGCTGCAGCTCTTTTACAAAGGTTTGATATATGTGGGTCAATGTTCAATTTGTAATCTAGTGTAACGCCTAGGAGCTTAACAGTCTCTTCAGATTTGATAGAATGTCCTTGAAAGTCAAGATTTATGCCACAAGTATTTGTCTGGTCTTTTTTAACAAAAAGTGCATGGAATTTGTTAGGGTTCGCAATCATTTCATTTTGTTCCAGCCATGAAAAAGCGCCGTCTGCTTCATTTTCCAAAACCTTGACAAGATCTGGCAAGGACTTGGAAAAGAAAGCTAGCGTGTTGTCATCAGCATAATTATACATGGTTGCTTGTTTTATAAAAGAGAAAAGATCATTTATGTAGAAATTGAAAAGTATAGGACCCAAAACTGATCCCTGTGGTACTCCTGATACAATTTCTTGAAAAGAACTGTAGACGTTATTTATTCGGACACTCTGCTTTCGTTGTTTTAGATAGGAATAAACAAGAACCAGGGCATTTTCATCAAAGCCATATGCATGAAGTTTAGCTATAATCAAATCATGCGGGATGCAATCAAAAGCTTTTGACAGATCCATCAGAACGGACCCAACAATAAAGTTGTTGTCAAGCTTAGATTTCCACTCTTCTACAAGTTTAATCAAAACATGCTGTGTACTGTAAGCTGTTCTATAAGCTGCAATAAAAATTGAAAGAGTCTTATCAAGGAAGGGGCTGAGCTGTTCCTTTAGAATTTTTTCAAAAATTTTGGAAAAAGTGTTAAGTATACTGACTGGACGATAATTTCTCTCCACAGTACGAATGGGTTCACCTTTGTCTAAAGGGCAAACTGCAGCAGTTTTTGCGTTCTGGGGAAATATGAAATTTCGAATGCTGCAATTGATGGCGTTAGTAAGAGGCACAGCCAAATCATCGCTAGCCAAAGAAACAAGCTTCGGTGGAATTTGATCAACACCTGTTGATTTACTGCCGTCGAGCATTTTCAGTTGGAGCCATACATCTCTAGCAGTAACCTCATTGAAAGAAAAGGATTGAAAAGTATGCTCAGGGTCTTGAACTATAGCTAGAATACTTGGATGATCCTTGTATTTATCAAGAATTAACCTGACAATTTCTCGATCATCATCAACTGAATTCGCATTGGCAATGCTGGAAGGCTTCTTACCGGAAGTATTTTCGACAATATTTATGTAATAATCGTTAAAAATCTCACATAAATCATGATCATCAGTGACTATTTTGTCATCTTTTACCAGGGAAATATCGGTACCAGCTAGAACACCCTTATTTGAGAGAAAAGGTTTTACCAGATCCCAGAAAGCTTTATTGGACATGAGACCATTGCTTGTAACTTTCTTGAAGTGATTCTTTATGGCTTTTTTACGGAGACTAACACAGCGATTTCGTTGCTTCTTGAATGCTATTTCATTTTGCTTTGAAGGGTGTTTATCTAATCTGCGTTTAAGCCGAGCACGAGTGTACATAGCTTTTCTCAGCTCTGGGTTCATGAAGGGTGCATCGTTTCCCCTTAGAAACTTAGTTTTAATAGGAGCATGCTTGTCCACTATGTTACGGAAAGTATTGGTTAGGTGGTCGTAGGATTTATCCGGGTTAGCCCCGTCGCATTCAAATTGGGCATGCCTTACATCGCTCAAAAAATTCTCTGGAACAAACTTTTTGTAGCTGCGATATTTTATTTGCTTCGGTTTTAGTCTAGGAACAGTTGATTTCATAGTGGTACCTACAAGACCATGATAGTCACTTAGACCTGTTTCGAAGACAAATTTCTGGAAGGACCTTGGTTGATTCGTTAAAATAACATCAATTGATGAGCTATGATTCTTAGTGAAACAAGTTTTCGACGTCACTAGATTGGATAGTCCGAACACATCACAGAAAGAAGCTAGTTTGTCAAAACCGGGATCTGTTTTATTTTGAGTATCAATATTGATATCGCCCATTACAATGACGTTATCGTACCGATCCAGTGCACGATTTAAAGACGTGGACAGATCTTGTGAACCAATCTTTCCAATCGGGTATTTTCCCTGATAAACTTAAAATTGCCAAGGTGATTTCCCTGTTTAAAAAAGGAAATCCTGAGTTGCCTTCAAACTACAGGCAAATTTCTCTTTTACCCATCTTCAGCAAGATATTTGAGAAGCTAATGTACAGGCGACTGTATAAATTCCTTGAAATTCATAAAGTTCTTTATTCTTTACAATTTGGATTTCAAGAAAACCATTCAATTGACCATGCCCTTGTGAGTTTGACAGAAGCTGTCAGAAATACACTTGATAATAAAAGATTTGGTTGTGGTATTTTCATTGATTTACAAAAGGCTTTTGATAGAGTTAATCATAGAATTTTGCTATCAAAATTGGAACACTATGGTATTCGTGGATGTACCCTTGAATGGTTTAGATCATATCTTTCTGATCGCAAACAATATGTTTTTGTTAATGGCAGTAGTTCTAATTTACTTTCAATTACTTGTGGTGTACCACAAGGTTCTGTACTGGGTCCATTACTTTTCCTAATCTACATCAATGATTTACCAAATGCCTCTAAGAAACTTACCTTTTATCTCTTTGCTGATGATACAAACATCTACTATGAATTTAACGATTTACCTAATTTTATTAAAATTGTCAACAAAGAGTTGAGATTAGTTAAGAAATGGCTTGATGCTAATAAATTATCTTTAAATATTGATAAGACAAACTATATCATCTTTCATTCTTCATCTGTCAATGTTCCTTCTGATTCTAATATCAAAATAGGGAAGAAATATATTAAAAGAGTTAAGTTTGTTAAGTTCTTAGGTCTTCTCCTGGATGAGCATCTACACTGGAAATACCATCTAAATGAACTTTCTAAAAAATTAGCTAGGAATTGTGGAATGTTTTTCAAAATTAGGAACTTACTTCCGTTAGATGTTTTAATTTGCTTGTACAATGCTTTGTTTCTGTCCTTCTTACAGTATGGTCTAATTGTTTGGGGTCAAACATATGCATCATACATTGATCCAATTTTTAAATTGCAGAAAAAAGCTGTCAGAGCTATCTCATTTCAGCCTCGCATGTCTCCTTCTCTTCCAATCTTCAGTGATCTTAAACTTCTGAAACTTTCTGAACTTTTTGAAGTTCGACTCTTAGTTTTTGTTTTTGATTCTGTTAATAAAACTTCACCTAGTTGCTTTCATGACTTTTTCCTATTCAGTTCATCTGTTCATCAGTATTCCACAAGACAGGCCAGTCAAGGTGATTTATATATGTTTCGAAAAAACAGTCTTCAATATGGTCTAAAGTCAATTCGATATCTTGGTGCTAAACTTTGGAATATGTTACCAGTGGAACTCCGAAATGCTCCATCAAAAATATCGTTCAAAGCAAAACTGAAAGTTTACTTATTGAACAGTGTAAACCGATGAATCAAAGCTACCTTAATACTGGCTCAATTTCTATTAATCTATATGAAAAGAAAGTCCAAAATTATATATGCTCATCCAAAATCACATGTTAACATCTTAGGATAGGGGGGGCTCTCTCCTCGATTAGTTTACCTATTGAGAGAGCTCCTCCTTTAAATAATTCCCTGCATACAATTTATTTAGCTCCTCTTTGTATTTGTATATTGTATTAATTTTCTGTATCATTGTATCAATTTTCTGTATTATTGTATTAATTTTCTGTAATATTATCTTCGCTGTTAGTTATTCGCTTGTATATTTAGGACTATAAATTGTATGTAGTGGAATTTAAATCAAATGAAACTGAACTGAAACTGAAACAGAAAAATGTTTCTATGCTAGCATTTGGGGGACGGTAAATACTATAAATGATCCATTTCTTTTTCGCGACTACGAGTTCAGAACACAATAGCTCAAGAGACGGGACTTCAAAATTGGGCAACCTATTACAAATAATGCCACTCCTCGAGTATTGCATGAGACCTCCTCCAAATTCAGACCTATCCAAACGAATTGGACTTTTGTAGTTATTAATAAGAAACGATTCAGTTTTAAAATCTGAGTTTAACTTCGTTTCTTCTATGAGTAATACATCACGCAAACATCTTTCAGCAATCATTCTGAGATCAGTGATTTTATTCCTAAGACTGTTTATGTTTAAAAAACTTATGAGCAAGTTACCGGCACATTCAGCCCTAAGACTAAAAAATTCATCGATATCATTTCTGTCAGACTCTCTACGCAAACCTGATGTATTGTTTACTGAAGACAAAGAGCTAACAGATAGCAAGTTAGTGCTAGAGAACGACTCTAATGATATATTGTGGTCCAGCCCTGACTGTGCGTTGATATCCATCGGGGGTTCGTTATTTGATAATAGATTTGGAGCCACCGAATTTCCCAATGAACCAGTGATCTCATTTAGTGATGATATGTCAATCCCCCGGCTACTTGAAAAGCTTGATAACTGTCATTCATAATTTAAGTAAGACAGAAAATTTTCAGTCATAATGTTTGTCCCTTGAAAATTCAAATGAAGGCCCCAATTATCTAAATGTTTACTAAGAATATTTTCATGCATAATATAATCTACTGGCAACCTTTCCAAATACCTTTCAAGTAACGTTGTTGCTCTTAAAGAACGGTTGAAGAAGCCTGGAATTCTCGCAGCTTCGATGGATCTATTTTGCTTCTACAGAGGAAGATTACTGCCTGAAAGGTATGCATTTTGCGCTTTGTAGGCCAACACAACATCATTCTTTGTAATAAAACTTCGCTTTTCAATGTTCGAGCTCTTTAAACCAGATTTTGAAGCGATTTTGTTGAGTGTACGAAAACTCCCACCTTTTTAGGCCATTTTGAAAAAGTGGGCCAATTATATAAGCGTAATATTATGAGTCCCTATTGACCAAGTGATATCAGCAAGTCAAAGAACGCAGGGAAACAAGGGATGAAAAGGCATAAATCTACCTATACATTTCAATGGGAAAGCGCTTAGGCCCTATGGTGACCACTCGGCATAAATCTGCTTGAAACTGAAGGAGTGTAACAAAATAAAACAAAATTTTCAACGCCATCAGTTAGACTGATATTTCCGAGGGGCATTTCACTCCAAAAAATCTCGTACACCATTGGCAAAAATCCTTTTGTTTTCAAGAAAAATCCATCAAAAATCTGTATGAATCCTTTTGTTCTGAAAAAATCTCGTACGCTTTTCCAATAAGTGAATTGCCCCTCGGATATTTCACTGCATGAAATCGAACGAGAAATTCAATGGGTAACCGGGAACCTTGCAGAAAATTGAAAGCCGCCATCGCCTTGGGTGATCTGTGATTTGGCCTATACATTTCAATAGGAAAACGCTTAGGCCCTATGGTGACCACTCAACATAAATCTGCTTGAAACTTGAAAAGTGTAACAAAATAAAACAAAATTTTCAACGCGATCAGTTAGACTGATATTTCACTGAATGAAATCAAACGAGAAATTCAACGGGTAACCGGCAACCTTGCAGAAAATTGAAAGCCGCCGTTGTTGGACTAGACAGAGTTCAATGTTTATCAGACACACCTTCCCAGTAAGAAATATCCTAGCAGCTATCACAGGGGAATGATTGCTGCAACAAAAGCTGAAAAATGAAGATAAAAGACCATCAAAGAAACAGCTGGTGGAATCACATACCTGAGTCAGCCAAAATTGTGAAGATTGCTGTTTTTCTCAAAGTTAGTCCTCCAAGCTCACGCCTGCTCCATTCCAAGTTTCACTCAAAAATGAGCGCGCCTCGATCCGAATTTGCATCAAACATAGGGACAATGCGCAGCACTGGCCGTTTCCCCTCCCGCGCCTTCGGCGCTCCCTGGTTGCTACAGTCTGGATCCGCCCCTGACAATCAGATTTCAACACAGAGATGAACCAGCAAGAAAAGATGAGGGTCACTGTATGAAGTTAGACTTTGAACAGATGATATTTTCTTGCATGTAGATGAACTGCTGATGAAGGCAGAGTACTATACAAATAACGTTATTTTATAAGAAACTAGGATCAGGCCATACTACTAACAGTTTCTTAATCTGACATGAAATTTTGTCCATTTTAGCACTAAAAGTTTCTTAATTGGTTTCTTATTTTTTGAATGCAGAGTTATCAATGTGGTTGCTAACAGTGCTGCAGATATGTTTCTTGACATTTACAACATCATATAGAAACTAGAAATAATGTTCATTACTTTTACACTTTTTCAGTTTCTAAGTGGCGGGGTAATACTGTAGTGGAATTCATACTTCTGTTTTCGGATCTATCTTTGTTGTGGGGAATATTATGGTTTTTTATCAAGTCATAGATTCCTGTATTCGTTTCAAAATATTTGTAGTGGATTAAAGTTTTTTGTATTGCCGTTATAGGCTACCGTAAATATGTCATCAATGAGGATATTAGAAAACAAAGGACACAATGTCTCCATGACCCAGCGACCCAAGCTCCTTTTATATCAAACTCCAGCAATTGAGGGTAGCCTTTGCCCATTCGTATGTCTCCCTACAACTTTTGGTAATGTGTCAGTAGCGTGATACTCTAAGACAGTCTATAAAATCCACAAACTTGATATTGTACACATTGAAAGGAAAACACCAGGGAACATTTTGTGGATTGCTATTCAAAATTAAGGTATATACCTTATGTAAAGTACTGTTCCTCTTTCCAGTATCCTATTCCATCCATTTGGGACAGCAATTGGCTCACATAATGGTGATGTAGTCATCTAGGAAGGAAACACTGACACTTTAACCTCCTACCCTGAAAAATTAATGTTATGACAAATCTTTCAAACAAACATAATTCATTGTTGCTTTGTACTAGGGGGTTCTTTTTTCTCCAAGACAACTAGAAATAACCCTAATTCTATTCAATCCAGGGGTTAAAAATGCCTCCACCCAAACTTTACACTATAAAACCGACAGTTAAGGGGATAGAGAGCTAAAACATCAGTGAATGTTCCTATCTCTCAATTGGCAGTTAAGTTCTAACCTTTTCACTGACATCATTCAAGTCACGTGACCAGCAAGATGCCCATATTTTACATATATCGTCTCCTAAAAATATAACAACTACAAAAGATTACAAAAAATGATGCCACGAGAAGAATGGAAATACATATCAACCCTGTGGCCATTTAACATACAAATTTAACTAATGCATTTAACTAATGCAAATCTAAGGTTACATTTTACGAAGGGAGGATGTATCTATGTATTGGGGTTTGCAGAGGCAATTTAACACCGCTTGGTTGCGTGAATGAATATTTGGAGAGAAGTCATCAAAAAACAAAAGCAATCATAACCGTTTCGTTTTAACTTTGATTAAGTTGTGGTTGGTACAAAACGATTGCCCTTGCGAAGTACTTTCATTTGTTAAATACCGGGTATCCCAAAAACAGTACACGGATACGGATTTCGTAAACCCTAGCAATAAGAATGTAGCGTGAATCAAATCAAACAAATTTTTAAAGCATATAACTTGAGCATAGATACCTCGTTTGTTGATATCGGTGCGTTGAGAGTGAAGATATTAATCTTCGAAGGACAAATTTGCCTCCACCTCTAAACCAGCAGCACTGATAAAGAATCCTTTCAAAGAATCATTCGACAGTTCCAAGAGTGTGCTGATGCTCGATGGAGTACTTTCACCGATGAATAGTATGTGTAAAATGAATTGTTTTTTCTTTGTTTGTTTGTCATCTTATTTTACTTCGAATTTTTATCTAGCTATACATATATACATACAAATATATACATATATAACTAATCTAAATCGAAACTAATCTACTATATTACAAATGAAAGGAAATAACTAAGGAAATAAATACTTACAATGATATATACTAAAACAGTTTGGATGTGAATGGACAGAATTTATAGGGTATGATTATATTTACAAGCGCTGCATTTACAAGAAGGACCATCCCATTGTTTTATCAAACGTTTGAAGCCGTTGAGATTGTCAGTTGATTATTTTGTTTCATTTGGTAAACAGTTCCAGATCTGAGGTCCAATGGCTTTAAGACTTTTGGAACCGAAAGTCACTTGATTTGGTCGAAAATGATTTAAATTGTTCGGATTCCGTGAAGGATGCTTTGAAGTTCTTGAAATAAAAATACTTTGCATAAAAGATGGATTTAAATTTTTGATTGTCTTGAATATTTCGATACAGAGGGTTCTCTGACGAGCAACTTGCATTGTGCACTTCTTTGACCTAATAAGAAGATCATTATAGGAACTTTTATGATCATTGTACAAAAATCTTAGCGCGCGTTCCTGTATCCTTTCAATTTTCTGAAGCAATTTTGAAGACGAATAGTACCAAACTAAAGGACAATAGTTGAAATTCGAATACACAAAACTTTGAACCAAAACTTCTTTTTCAGCAAAACCAATAAATGACTTAAGTCGCTTAAGAACGTTCAGTTGTGCTGCAGCTTTTTTACAAAGGTTTGATATATGTGGGTCAAAGTTCAATTTGTAATCTAGTGTAACGCCTAGGAGCTTAACAGTCTCTTCAGATTTGATAGAATGTCCTTGAAAGTCAAGATTTATGCCACAAGTATTTGTCTGGTCTTTTTTAACAAAAAGTGCATGGAATTTGTTAGGGTTCGCAATCATTTCATTTTGTTCCAGCCATGACAAAGCGCTGTCTGCTTCATTTTCCAAAACCTTGACAAGATCTGGCAAGGACTTGGAAAAGAAAGCTAGCGTGTTGTCATCAGCATAATTATACATGGTTGCTTGTTTTATAAAAGAGAAAAGATCATTTATGTAGAAATTGAAAAGTATAGGACCTAAAACTGATCCCTGTGGTACTCCTGATACAATTTCTTGAAAAGAACTGTAGACGTTATTTATTCGGACACTCTGCTTTCGTTGTTTTAGATAGGAATAAACAAGAACCAGGGCATTTTCATCAAAGCCATATGCATGAAGTTTACCTATAATCAAATCATGCGGGTTGCAATCAAAAGCTTTTGACAGATCCATCAGAACGGACCCAACAATAAAGTTGTTGTCAAGCTTAGATTTCCACTCTTCTACAAGTTTAATCAAAACATGCTGTGTACTGTAAGCTGTTCTATAAGCTGCAATAAAAATTGAAAGAGTCTTATCAAGGAAGGGGCTGAGCTGTTCCTTTAGAATTTTTTCAAAAATTTTGGAAAAAGTGTTAAGTATACTGACTGGACGATAATTTCTCTCCACAGTACGAATGGGTTCACCTTTGTCTAAAGGGCAAACTGCAGCAGTTTTTGCGTTCTGGGGAAATATGAAATTTCGAATGCTGCAATTGATGGCGTTAGTAAGAGGCACAGCCAAATCATCGCTAGCCAAAGAAACAAGCTTCGGTGGAATTTGATCAACACCTGTTGATTTACTGCCGTCGAGCATTTTCAGTTGGAGCCATACATCTCTAGCAGTAACCTCATTGAAAGAAAAGGATTGAAAAGTATGCTCAGGGTCTTGAACTATAGCTAGAATACTTGGATGATCCTTGTATTTATCAAGAATTAACCTGACAATTTCTCGATCATCATCAACTGAATTCGCATTGGCAATGCTGGAAGGCTTCTTACCGGAAGTATTTTCGACAATACTTATGTAATATGCTGATAATCAGAAAAATGCTGTCAAATATTGTATTAGAAAGAACGAAGCCAAAAGTGGAAAATTTCCTGTCCAGATCACAAAGCGCATATAGACAATTTCGCAGTACCTCCGTCATAGTTTGGGCACATAAATGGCTCATAGCCAGAGTTCACATGTACCAAGAAAAGATCTACATAACAGGGATTGACATGAGTAGTGCATTCGATACCATAAAAAGAGAAAAGCTTTTAGAGATTCTATCTTCATTTCTGAACAGTGATGAAATCAGAATGATTCGACTATTATTATCAAACACTACTCTTAAAATCAAATTAAACAACGTCAATACGGAACCCTTTGAAAGTAACATTGGCTCACCCCAAGGAGATGCACTGAGTGGTACATTATTTAACATCTATTTTGAACATGCTTTAAGCAATGTAAGATCCTTTTTCAATGTTGACGAAACACTAACTTTCCCACAAGAAGCCATTTATGCCGATGACGCAGACTTTATAACAACTGATAAACAAAAACAAGAAGATCTGAAATCACACATCAAAGACATATTGTTAGAAGATAATCTGAAAGTCAATGAATCCAAAACAGAAGAGACAACACTTGAAAGGAAAATCAAAGTTCCTTACAGATGCGAAAAGACACAAGGAATCAATCTAAAGATCATAAAACAAGATTGCGAAGAAAGATGGAGGACGGTTAAAAAGTTAGGATCATTGTTGGGAGACGTCGAAGATGTGTCTAGAAGGAAGCAATTGGCAATTGTCGCTATGAACAAACTGAGCAATATTTGGATCAGAAAAGACAAAATAAAGCAAACTCTGAAAGTCAAGTTATACAAGTCCTTAGTCAAGCCAATTCTTCTCTACAACTCGGGCACTTGGGGATTAACAAAGAAAGAGGAAGAAAGTTTAAACTCTTTTCACAGACAACAGCTAAGGAAGGTACTTAATGTTAAATACCCTGCACACATAAGCAACGAACAAGTGTACAGACAAACTGGCGAAGATGTCTTATCCCTAGAAATACTACGAAATAGATGGAAATTATTTGGACATGTTTTAAGATCACACCCAGAAACACCAGCCCAGAAAGCAATGAATTACTATTTTGAAAAATCAAATGCAAAGAAGTTTCGAGGAAGACCAGTAATTACATTGCCAGTTTCATTACACAACGACATAATTATGCTAAAGAAACATAACACGTTCAAAAATAGATGCAACAGCATAACCCAGCTCAAATCGATACACGATCACAAAAGCTTAAGAACACTAGCGCAAGAGAGACAAACTTGGACAGCACTAGTTAACGACATTTATGTTGCTGCTAAAGCAGAAAAGAACTAATTATAGTTTTTTCATGCGGATATAGCTATTATATATTACTTATGTAATAATCGTTAAAAATCTCACATAAATCATGATCATCAGTGACTATTTTGTCATCTTTTACCAGGGAAATATCGGTACCAGCTAGAACACCCTTATTTGAGAGAAAAGGTTTTACCAGATCCCAGAAAGCTTTATTGGACATGAGACCATTGCTTGTAACTCTCTTGAAGTGATTCTTTATGGCTTTTTTACGGAGACTAACACAGCGATTTCGTTGCTTCTTGAATGCTATTTCATTTTGCTTTGAAGGGTGTTTATCTAATCTGCGTTTAAGCCGAGCACGAGTGTACATAGCTTTTCTCAGCTCTGGGTTCATGAAGGGTGCATCGTTTCCCCTCAGAAACTTAGTTTTAATAGGAGCATGCTTGTCCACTATGTTACGGGAAGTATTGGTTAGGTGGTCGTAGGATTTATCCGGGTTAGCCCCGTCGCATTCAAATTGGGCATGCCTTACATCGCTCAAAAAATTCTCTGGAACAAACTTTTTGTAGCTGCGATATTTTATTTGCTTCGGTTTTAGTCTAGGAACAGTTGATCTCATAGTGGTAGCTACAAGGCCATGATAGTCACTTAGACCTATTTCGAAGACAGAGGTTTTCTGGAAGGACCTTGGTTGATTCGTTAAAATAACATCAATGGATGAGCTATGATTCTTAGTGAAACAAGTTTTCGACGTCACTAGATTGGATAGTCCGAACACATCACAGAAAGAAGCTAGTTTGTCAAAACCGGGATCTGTTTTATTTTGAGTATCAATATTGATATCGCCCATTACAATGACGTTATCGTACCGATCCAGTGCACGATTTAAAGACGTGGACAGATCTGAGAAAAATGTTTCTATGCTAGCATTTGGGGGACGGTAAATACTATGAATGATCCATTTCTTTTTCGCGACTACGAGTTCAGAACACAATAGCTCAAGAGACGGGACTTCAAAATTGGGCAACATATTACAAATAATGCCACTCCTCGAGTATTGCATGAGACCTCCTCCAAATTCAGACCTATCCAAACGAATTGGACTTTTGTAGTTATTAATAAGAAACGATTCAGTTTTAAAATCAAAGTTTAACTTCGTTTCTTCTATGAGAAACACATCACGCAAACATCTTTCAGCAATCATTCTGAGATCAGTGATTTTATTCCTAAGACTGTTTATGCTTAAAAAACTTATGAGCAAGTTACCGGCACATTCAGCCCTAAGACTAAAAAATTCATCGATATCATTTCTGTCAGACTCTCTACGCAAACCTGATGTATTGTTTACTGAAGACAAAGCGCTAACAGATAGCAAGTTGGTGCTAGAGAACGATTCCAATGATATATTGTGGTCCAGCCCTGACTGTGCGTTGATATCCATCGGGGGTTCGTTATTTGATAATAGATTTGGAGCCACCGAATTTCCCAATGAACCAGTGATCTCATTTAGTGATGAAATGTCAATCCCCCCGCTACTTGAAAAGCTTGATAACTGTCATTCATAATTTAAGTAAGACAGAAAATTTTCAGTCATAATGTTTGTCCCTTGAAAATTCAAATGAAGGCCCCAATTATCTAAATGTTTACTAAGAATATTTTCATGCATAATATAATCTACTGGCAGCCTTTCCAAATACCTTTCAAGTAACGTGTTTACCATTGCTCTCTTTGCATCGAGTTCTTTTGAGTCCATTCTCAAGACTAAACCGGATACGGCCACGTGCTGCGTGCGTTTCTTTGTCTCCATTGCCAAATCTACGATCATGTTTGCAACGCTTTCAGGGCTTTCGTTTCGCAAATTATTCGTTCCGGAATGTATAATGACTCCCTCGGGTTGGGACATGATTTCCGGCTCCAAATAAAATTTCATCTTTTCAACTGTTGCCCCTGGGAATGATTTCACAAGTAGATGATAATTTCTGGCCTCGTCATTGATTTCCTTCCTCCTGATCTTTTTGGTCATCGAGTCTCCTACAATAATGAATTTGGGCTTTTGTCCTCTGGCAGGATAATCTTCCCTTTGATAGTGTTGAGACTGTCTGTTAGGACCAAAACGATTGCTAATTTCGGTTTCCCTTTGTTTCCTATATTTAGTTGTTTCTCCTCCTCCATGCATTGCAGACCTTGCTGCTGCTGACTGCCCCCTTGGGGAACTTTTCTGTAAGACGGTTGAATAGGAGATTTCTGTAGAGGCGATATTCCCAGGAGGAAATTGTGCGTTCTCTCTGACAGCCGCTGTTTTATTTACTGTGGGAGGTATAACTTCTCCGTGACTTTCAGAACTTATTGTTATTTTATGACTCTCTTGTTGTGCGTTTCCACTGTTTCGCATTTGTTCATGGTCTCTTGTTAATACTGAATCTTTTTCAGAGCGTGGTCTTGCTCCTCTGTATTTTCCTGAAGTTATTTCCATTGGCTGAATATTTTGTTGCGTTTTTTCACCACTTTGTGGAACATGAATTTGGTTACTTGGATTCATACCATTTTCTGATATACAATCTAACGGAGAAAAGCGATTTCTTGAAACAAAGGATGCAGCAGTATGATTTTTGGGTCTTGCTATGGTGTTTGGAAATTTCCATGGGTCTTCTTTTGCAGGTACGTTTTCATATTTTGCTGTTTGTTGCAAATTCGGCTTTTCAGAGAGCTCATTTCTCAAATCATAATTTTCCAATTTTAGTGCTATGTTTTCATCTTTTAAAATTCTATTCTCTCCTTCTAACTTTCCTAATCTGATGAGCATTTCCTCGAACCTTTTCCCCTCGTCATCTCTCCTTTTGTCCTGATCAGCATCATTTATTCTGCTCACAATTTCGTTTACTATTCTTTCAATCTCATCCAGTCGTCGACTTGTAGTTTCATTTACTACATCACATCGTGTTGCACCACCCCATATGGCATCTGTATACTCCAACACATCATCGCAAGAAACATCAGACGAGATTGAAAGATCATCTTCTCTTCCAGAGCCTCTATGCTCCTTGGTGTTCTCAATATGC
The DNA here is from genome assembly GCA_964020215.1 of Aurelia sp. 3 sensu Dawson et al. (2005). NCBI lineage: Eukaryota > Metazoa > Cnidaria > Scyphozoa > Semaeostomeae > Ulmaridae > Aurelia > Aurelia sp. 3 sensu Dawson et al. (2005). The sequence continues at coordinate 16,559,354 of OZ026572.1, forward strand.
TCAGGCTTTTCCTCCTCTTGTACTAGGCTTTCCCTGCATTCCGAAAAACTGTCTTCCTCATTTGTGTTTGAGACTCCGCTTGATTTTCCAACCTTGTACTGTTGTTTGATTTGAGTGTACTCATCCGTCGCGAACGTGGCTGCCTCTTTGATAAGGCCTTCTCCACATTCCGAAATTTTTTCTTCGTCGTTTGAGACTTTTCTTTTTGGATTTTCATCATTTTTATTTTCGCTACTTTGTTCTTTTTCTACAAACCTAAAAGATTCTGCACCACCTCTCATAACTACCTTTATTATATTTTTCGTTATCATTCTTTTCATGTGCGAGATCGACACGCTCTTTGCTAGGCCATGTTTGCTCTCAGCGGCGTGGGAGACCGAGCTAAAATCTGCTCGTTTGTTCGTCGCTTGCAGCCTTCTTATCTCTGAAACAATTATATCCTCAATCTCTGCCGCATTAAATGAAGAAACACTGTCACTTTCCATGTTAAAACCTCTTTAATGGCTCAGATTAAAAAGTGCTTTAAGAGACCACACTGAACACGTCACGCTACTCCGGCTGGTGAGCGACACATCCCTTGACGATGTGTCTCGCATAAAATTGCATTTTGTAAAACACATCTGTTGTACCGTCTTTAGTTTTTCCCCAAGTGCTGCAAATTTTGTTGATTTTATCCACCGTGCTTCAAAAATTTGCTTAGGCCACAACGTCAAAGCTCTGGTTTTCAGGTGGAGGTAAAAATTTGTCCTTTCAAGATTATCATCTTCACTCTCAACGCACCAGTATCAACAAGCGAGGTATCAATGTTCAATTCAGCTATCGAGGTATGTTTTGAAAATCATTTCGGTTTGATTCACGCTGTATTCTAGTCGCTAGGGTCCACCAAATCAGTATACTTTTTTGGGACACCCGGAACATTATCTATATTTGCTGACATTAGCAAATCATACCGGGTGTCCCAAAAAAGTTCTGGCGTTGGATTGAACGCAGAGAAGTAAGCTTTGAATCTGGCAATGTTTAATCATTCTAGTTACATGCTTGATATTTCAACTTACAATTTGGCATATCGTATGAAGAAATTGGTAATCTGAGAATGGATTTATGAGGTCTAACATTTCATGTTCATGTTAGCCAGAGAGATTGTACTCCTTTCTTCATCGTCGCAGTAAAGAGGGGTGTGAAAAAGCTGGGGACTGAACCGAGTCTTGAAGTTTAATTATATTTTGACGTATATTTTCATTTGCGAACTGGCGTTGAGACGTAATGGTTGAGTAAAATTGTTGCGTATTGTAGTCGACACGGTATGGATGCAAGCGGAGAGTTGGAGTAATGGTCGATATAGGAGTGAGCATGGAGAGAGACGCAATGAGGCGTATTTGAAAATACTACAGGGGATCTCCGAAAGAGCAATAAAAAAACTGGGTTTACACTTTCAACCATTACCTTGACGACGAGTACAAAAGATTGGCCCCCAAGATCTCCAAACTTTTCTGTCTTTGACTCCCGAGTTCTGCTCACTGAGCATATTCAAAGCAAGGTCTGAAAAATTGAATCCAATGGGTCTCGGGGATGGCTTCCTTAAAGGCAGCATCGTCTTCAACCAAATAGGCATTGGACCCGAAGTATATCAATATATTTTCAGTCTTCTTTTTCGGGCAGTCTCCTGGTCTGTTCACTATGCTTATGTGTCATACTGCACAGGGTGATATCCAGGGAAAGCCCCGCCTCGAAGCTTGACAGACCAATCCAGATATTGAAAATCTAGGCGGTAACATTTGGGAAAAACTCCTCTTCTCTACGAAAAAGTTTTTAAACCGATGAAATTGGCCAGAAAACGACTGCATCACATACTTTGAAAGGATGGTGGCTTTTGCCACTTCCCCACAGCTATGTTTGTTTATTTTTGTAAAAAACGCTGACACCCACATATTCCGTTGTCATTTCTAGCGATCTGAATGGCCGAAGCGAATCATAACAAATCCGCTGATTGGATAAAAACAAAATTCTCCTATCCTGAGTGGACCAAGAATTGACCCATGAGAGATCCTGCAAGGCAAATTACCAGGGTTTGAATATTCCTTCCCAATGTTGACTGAGGATGATCGGTCCGGAAGGTAAGATTAAAACTATAAAATGGAAGAGTCACTAAAACCAAGACATACTATTTTATCCAAGAAAAGTTTGTGGTCAAATGCGTCAAAAGCTTTCTGTCAGTCTATCAAAATCATACATGTAAACATACCAGTTTCGAATCCTTGGAGGATCTTATCATTCAGGTAGGAAAGGCAAGCATCCGTTGAATGATGTGCACGAAAACCAGATCCGTATTTATTTAAAATGTTATTATCATCAAGACACTTTTGCACTTGTCCATGAATAATCTTTTCGACGATTTAGAGAGTTGCGGAAGCAGAAAAATGGTTGTTTTTGGGATGACCTTTTGATCCTTTTCTAAAAAGTGGTTTTAGTTTGGCTTGTTTGCAGCCATCAGGGAAAGTGGATCGAAGGCTTGAGAAATTGCACAATTCGGTTATTGGCCCTGCTGAAACAGTTGCACCATCTTTGAGAAATTTCCCTACAATATTTCCCTGCTGTTTTTGAAGGGTTTATTTCTTCTAAGAACTTTACAACATTTTCAAGAGAAATAGGGCAAGTGAGAATGGCTCGGTAAGGTTAAGATGTTGGTAGTACTTATGGTCCTCATCTAGCTTGTGAGGGGACCACTGGAGTTTATTAACTAGGTCAGAGGCTAGATTTGAAAAGAAAGCCTTAAATGATTGAGAATTTAATTTGTCGTCAAAACATTCGCCTTTATTGTTCAGACAAATTTTAGAAGATGAATTTTTTCCTGACGACAGTCCTAGGGATTTTAAACACTTCCACAGATGTATGTATGTATAATTTTGCCATACAAATAAATAAAATTACAATTTATGATAAAAAAGAAAAAAACCAAAGTGAAATCTATTTACAATAATACTAAATTTACAAGCAGAAGAAAAAAAAGCTAAATGATTAATTTCAAAAATACCCCAGGCTAAAAATGGCAGGGATAGCATTAAAAAGATCAATGAAACCTTGTTTCCATAATGGTCCCTCCTGAGGTATAACCAAAGAAATGTGATCTGAAAAAAGGCTTTCGTCTGCAAAAAATGAGAAATTCAAAAACGGTCCTTAGTAAATTTAAGACATATATGTCATCTTCCTCTTTTTGTAAACTTAGGAAAATATTTTCTTTGATCTTATGTTTGAATGTATTAACGTTGTTAGATGACTTCAACTCGGATGGAAGGCTATTCCATATTTTGGGTCCTAGATAAGAAAGGGATTTTTGCCCAGCATTACTTTTCCGGAAAGGAAATTCCAATTTGAATTTGGATCTTCGCGTTGCTCGGCCTTGGTTAACTGGATGGAATATCTCACCACTGTACGCCGGAGCAATTCCTTTGAAAAATTTCATTATGTTGACACAGACACATTGATTAATTGTGTTCTTTGTGGGGAGCCAATTCATAGCCTTGAATTCTGTGATCCCAATATGTGCTGTGGTTTTCAAATTCAGGAAGCAACGAATGCATTTGTTTTGTGCTGTTTGGATTTTTTTGGACAGCCTCTTATTCAACCCTGGATACCATGCAGTGCATGCATAATCAAAATGTGGCTGAATAAGAGCATTTAAAAGCAACCTGCGAAGGGATCTATCAAGGTAGTTTTGCTTTCTGTACAGAAATTTTAGCTTGCCATTTATTTTTCCAAGCATCTTAGTTGCCATTGACTCCCCAGAGAGATTTTCATCCAGAAGACATCCTAGATATTTGACCTTTGAATGTTGCTTAATCTTTATATCACCCCTCCTGATGTCCAATTTTTCCAGGTTCTTGCATTTTTTGTGACTAAAGAGAATGAATTTAGTTTTGTCTTCTCCAAAATGAATGCTTGAAGAAGCCAAGCGGAACTACTTCCTTAAGAGAGTTAAAATCGGTCAAAACGCGTTTGCCCTCAACCAGGGCGATACCCCTCTACTTTGATAAATGATTTTGTCATCTCTGAGGAAAAGATACTCAATATCAGAAGATCACTTAATCCTAATAAAGCACATGGTTGGGATGAAATATCTGTGAGAATGATAAAGTTAAGCGATGTTTCTTTAGTTCTCCCACTTAAAATAATATTCACCAATTGCTTGAGGCGTGGCTTATTTCCCGAAATATGGAAATACGCAAATGTAGTTCCGGTTCATAAGAAAAATGAGAAAAATCTGAAAGGAAATTACCGTCCTATTTCCCTGCTACCAATTTTTGGGAAAATGCTTGAAAAACTCATATACGATTCTCTATACTCGCATCTTATATCACATGAACTGCTTAACCCAAATCAATCAGGTTTTCGTCCAGGAGACTCGACAGTCAACCAGCTACTCTCAATAACGCATACTATATTTGAAGCTTTTGACTGTAATCCTCCCCTTGATGTCCGTTCTGTGTATCTTGACATTTCTAAAGCGTTTGATAGGGTGTGGCACGATGGTCTAATCTATAAATTAAAACGATGTGGTGTATCGGGACAACTTCTTTTTCTTATCCAAAGCTTTCTTAAGGATCGAAAGCAGAGAACTGTACTGAATGGACAGAGTTCTAATTGGGGAGATATTTCGGCAGGGGTGCCTCAGGGCTCTATTCTGGGACCGTTATTTTTCCTTGTGTATATAAATGATCTAGCCGTAGGTTTGAAATGTAATGTTAAGTTGTTTGCTGATGATACGTCATTGTTCACAGTAGTAGAAGATTCCAATACAGCAGCCAATGATATGAACCACGACTTGGATTTGATTAGTCAATGGGCCCACACCTGGAGGATGTCATTTAATCCTGATCCGCAAAAACAAGCCGTTGAATTAACATTTTCAAGGAAGAAAATTGAAATTGACCATTCTGTGATCCTTTTTAATAGCATACCTGTGAAGAAGGTAGTTGAGCATAAACACTTAGGAATTATCCTGGACTCAAAGCTATCTTTCTCAGCTCATATCAAATCGGCTATCTCCAAAACAAGGAAGGGCATTGGTTTGCTGAAATATCTCTCCAACTATCTGCCCAGGCATACTCTAAACGAATTATATAAACTCTACGTTCGTCCCCACTTGGACTATGGTGATGTTATTTATCATATCCCTGCTAAAGTATGTGATTTAAGTCAAAACATCGTTTTGCCAAATTCAATGGATAAGCTAGAGTCTGTTCAGTATTCCGCTGCTTTGGCTGTAACAGGAACATGAAGGGAGACATCTCGGGAGAAGCTGTACACAGATCTAGGCTGGGAAACATTAAGTTCCCGAAGATGGAGTAGACGCCTCACCTTGTTCTACAAGTTTGTAAATTATCTTAGCCCCGAGTAAACAGTAGATCCAATTTCCCCTCTTCATCAGTCACAGTACTGTCTTCGTAACCAGGATGTCATTGGGCAATTAAAGGCAAGGATAGAAAAATTCAAGTCTAGCTTCTATCCCAACTGTTTATCCGAATGGAATAAGCTTCAGGCTGGATTAAGACATGCACCTTCTGTTGCTGTTTTCAAGAAGAAGCTCTTGTCGATAATCCGTCCCCCTGCAAAATCTGTGTTTGGAATTCACGATCCAAAAGGATTATCCTATCTTACTCAACTGAGGGTTGGTCTCAGCAAATTAAATTTCCACAAATTCAAGCACAATTTTAGGGATACCATAAACCCAATGTGCCCAACAAGTGATGGGATTGAGGATACGGAGCACTATTTGTTGCTCTGCCCTTCATTTGATGTTCAACGACAGGATCTTCTCGCTAGAGTTGCTGAATTATTACGATCACTTGTACAAATCACCGATCTTTCAAATGATGCTTTGACCCAGCTTTTGTTATATGGTAATCAAGACCTTTCCAATGACTTGAATAGAAACATACTCGAATTGACCTTACGTTTTATCCATGAAACTGGTCGGTTTGATTGAGATCTATTGCAACCTATGCAACCACCAAGTCCTTTAAAGTAAATGTTATTTTTCCTTGTAAATTCTTTTTCACATCAGACTTCAGCTATTTTACCTTTACTACTGAATGAGTTGCACGTGCAACATCATCCAAAGTCATCGAAACCCTGACCTGACATCTGGTGTGGAAAAGAATCCTAGCACGTGATCCAATAGTTTTAGTCGATTGTAGCGTAGTTGTAGTTAGTTTAATGTTACGTGTCTTTTTACGCAGGCCATGGGGTAGTCATTGTCTTTCGCTCCCCATGGTATCGTACCTGTAGTGTTGTAGAGTAATTAGATAAGTATAGTTAAACGTAAACTCATTGTAAATTTTTATACTTGAATAAAAAAAAATGAATGCTTAATTGGTTTTCTACAAACCAATCACAGAGAGCATTGAAATTTCTATTCAAGATGCTCTCTATTTGCTCAATGCTGCTGTCTCTAATGATTAGGCAAGAATCATCTGCATATAGAAGCAGGTCATAGTCAACTGCTCGTGCCATGTCATTCACGTAAAGAAGGAATATGAGTGGACCAAGAATTGAACCCTGAGGGACCCCACATGACAGATTACCATGATTTGAGTATTCCTTTCCTATGTTGACAGTAAACGATCGATCCTGAAGGTAAGATTTAAACCACAAAATGGCAGATTTACTAAAGCCAAGGTATACCAATTTATCCAAGAAAATTTTATGGTCAATTGTATCAAATGCTTTTTGTAGGTCAATCAAGATCATGCCTGTGAACTTTCCAGTTTCAAATCCTTGAAGGATCTTATCACTCAAATAAGATAGGCAGGTGTCCGTTGAGTGATGAGCACGGAAACCAGATTGGTATCTATACAATATTCTATTTTCATCAAGATCTTTGAGTTTTGCTATATTCTCATTTAAAGTGCCACTAAACCTTCTGGGGAGTTTGGCTTAATCCGGAGAACTCGTCGAGCTGATTTCAAATCAAAAAAGATTTTTCCGATCCGACGAGTAGTTTTTTTTCTACGAGTTTTCAAACTTCGTATTTTGAGCATATTTTGCAAATAATTTTGGTCAACGACCGACCGCGTAATCCACGATTGTTGAGAGATCTCAGGCGAGGCACCTGTGATGTCATTCCGGGAATGACGCAATACTTTCACAGTGGCGTGAACACGAACACACTGCAAACTGACTGTGATTCTTGGAGGTATATCGAGAATGAAAATCGGAAGAAAATGTCAACTGCAGGAAACTGCCTGGCCTGGAAGTGGGAATAATACCCCCACGTATTCCTTTTCATCAAGATGAACTGTCGGGGGCAAAGAGAAGATGGAAGAACTAGGTATTGATGGACTGAGGCTGAAATACCTGGAATAGGCCTACCCAGACACAAAACTAACTCAGCAATGGCCCACATGTTCCTCTCATTTTGCGCTGGACTGCTACGAATGGATATTTATCCCCAAAAAGGCTCAACTACAGATGACTACGGCGTAGCAGCTTTCCCAACTATCGTTACAACGAAGGATGGAGACATCAGAGGTCGTTTCATTTCGCGCAGAGAACGGTATGCTCATATTTAGTATTCATTATTTATTGCTAGATAGTTAGCCTCGGCCATCTATTTTGCTTCGTAGAGATTATGGCACTTCCACTTGAAAGCTCATAGTTTTGTTATTGATGATATAACGTGATTCAGATCAAACAAAATTTACTTGATCCATCGGATTAGACATTTCTTGGTCCAAGTGGCATAATTTTCCACATCTTCACCGGTTCACTTCAAGCAGACTTGGCGCTCAAGATTGAACTTGCCAGGCAAGGCATGGGCTGGATGCTAGTGAAAATGCTGGATTTAGGTCGACCACAGAGTGTTTCAACCGTGCATGTTTCTTGTTTATGATGAGCATAAAGCTCGTTATTTATTTTGAGGAAATCTTCTTTCAAATTTAGAGCTTCTGACATCTTCTGACAGGGCTTCACTTTGGCTTATTTCTTGTGGTACTGTTTTGAAATTGATTAATTTCAAATCTGAACTGAAAGTAGTTTCGTGTTTTATATTTCATACTTGGATCATTTAAGGAGGGTTGCTTTTCGGCGGAAGCCGTTTTTCAAGGGGCCCTCCGATAAAAACTTAATTACAATAAACAATTAAAAATAAAACTAGAATATAAAAAACCATAATTTAAAAGCCTATTTACAGAAATACAGCATTTACAACGGAAAGAAAAAGTTAACCCTTTATTGATTTCTTAAAACCATTCAGGGAGGATGCCATCTTAGACTCAGCAGGAAGGCTATTCCATAGTTTAGCTCCCCGGAATGAGAAGCATTTTTGCCCAATTGCTGAACTTTTCTTTGGCAACCTTAAATCAGTCTCAGTGTTCCGCAGGTTGTTGGAAGCGCATGCCGAGTTTCTGGTGAAGAGGTTGCACAGGTACTGCGGAGCCAAATCATTGAGTGACTTGAAGACCATTGTTTTAGACTCATTACCAATGAGTTCTTCAATGGTCCTCCAGCCCAACTCCACAATAAGTGGTCTGCTTGGGGTATCAAAGCTGCTATTTGTAATGATTCTAGCAGCACGATATTGGCGCTTTTGCAGCTGGTTGATTTCTGTAGAACCAGCACAGCCCCAGACAGAACAACAGTATCGAAAGTGGGGCTCAACAATACCTGTGTAAAGAGTTTTCAAACTTTCCATAGGCAGAAAGGATTTAGCATGTCTCAAAAAGCCGATCGCCCTGGAGAGTTTGGTAGAAACTGCCTTAATTTGCTCTTTCCAATCTAAAGAGCAATCGATTTGCACTCCAAGGTACTTTGTCTTTTGAACTACTTCGAGTTCATTGTCACGTATTTTGAGTTCCAAGGCTTCACTTCGACTTTTGAGAGAGATGTGTTTCTGCTTGGTGGATATGAGCATCGAATGAGTTTTTGCCACATTTAAAGGGGAAGTTCGGTCAAAAATCAAAATTTCCAATTTAGCTTGTTTTGGGGTTAAAACAATGTTATGAAAGCAAAACTAACATTTACCTGCGATTTTACGCCGTTATTTTGCCGCTTTTTGCCTCCAAACCGTGCTTCTTGACCGCCGCCATCTTGCCCGACAAAAAGACTGGAGCGAGTGTGGCTGTTTGACGTCATCACGTGCAGAAAGCAATATGAGGTTAACTGTTTTGTACGGAATCCAATCATAAAAATCGTGCAAATTCAGCTATGGGGATGAAAATTGGTGGAGAGGGGCAGTTTGACATGCTGAAAAAGATAGGGTGTGAATTAAACCCAAATATGCCCCCTGAGGTTATTTTTAGACAGTGGGGCTGTGTGGGGGTTCAAGTCCTTTAAATCGGTTATTCCTGTAACTTTGTCGCCAATCGTGGTACCAACTCCAAACTTTGATTTCTAGGTAAAGTCGACCCGCTGAAAGGAGAGGATAGGAAGTCAGATTGCAAAATACCCCTTGTACTATTTCTAGACTGGGGTACTAGGTTCCAGGCCCCCTAAAGGGTTCTTTTAATAAATTTGTTGCAGATTGTGGTACGGACATGAAACTTGGTTGTCAGGGGCAAGTTGATACGCTGAAAAGACTAGATGTAGGTATAAAATTGTAAAATGCCTCCTGAAACATACAAATCGAAATGGCATCTTCATGTGAATAAGTTAGTTTATGCATACAATTGCAGCCCAAATGATGTCACAGGCTACTCGCCATTTCAGCTGATGTTTGGTCGACCACCACGCCTACCAATTGATGTTATGTTCAGTGCAGCAACGCCCGAAGATAAGGAAGAGTATTCTGCATATGTTGAAGAATGGAGGCAAGCTACAGCCGAAGCACACAAGATAGCACAAGAAAGATCAGGGAAATCAGCGTAACAATCAAAGAAAAGATATGACCATGCGAAACCAACAAGTTCGGCTTTAGAGAAAGGAGATCGTCTTTTAGTGAGAAATGTTCGAGAACGAGGAGGCCCGGGAAAGCTACGATCCTATTGGGAAAACCGAGTTTACGAAGTTTTAGAAAGAATAGGAGACGACAGCCCAGTTTATAAGGTTCGTGTAGAGGGATCCGATGGAGGAGTACGTGTTTTACACCGGAATATGCTATATCCATGTCCATATTTAGCAGTTACTACAGACAGAGAGAAATCGGAAGAGACCAGGAGACAACAAAGAAATCATAGAGAACGACAAGAAAATGTAGATCAAACAAATGAAGAGAGCGATGAAGAATTAGAGATAGAGGCCATCGCCATAGAAACAACAAGGGAACCGCAAAACGAAGATGAACTACTTGACGATACACCAGATGTCGGAGAACCACACGAAATTGAAAGAATCGTTGAGGAACCAGTAACTCAGGTAGCAGAGGAAGTTCTACAACAGCACGAAGAAAGATTATCGTTAGAAGAAGAATCGGCAAGCCTTGACCCAGAAGAAGTTCCAGAAGGAAGGCCACAAAGAAACAGACGTGCACCGCCAATTTTTACGTTTTCATCGCTAGGAGGAAATCCTTACTACCGTGTTCAAGCGATTGCCCAAACACAGCCGCCGGTATTTCAAAAACAAGTACCAAGATTCGCGTCACAGGGACAGTTCATACCAACAACGTGCGTTCCAACCCCACTTATTCAGCAAGGCGCTTCCTTGCCAAAATTTGTCACACCGCCGATATATCCAAACACTTACGCAGCAAGACCATTTGGACAATGTTTTCAGACAGCGTATCGGTTACCTGGTATCATGCGTTGATGGCAGTAGTAGTTTACAGCAAGAGAAAGATGCGCAACAGACGCTCGTATTTCATAAATCGAATCACATGCTTTATGATCGTTCAAATTTACTGTTCGCGGAAAGAGACGCTATCGAAATTAAAATATCTATCCATTAAGACTTACCGTTCTGCGAAATAGACGCTTTCAAAATTCGAATTAAGCTCGCTCACCTCTTCTTTAAAGAAGTGAATTATAGACTCGTACGTTTTTGTTGTGATATGGACACATTTAGCATCGGTTTCCAGCCTGACTTACGCGGTTACGATCGACTTTTGCTCGTAACTAAATGATTAAAACAATCGAAATATCGCTCACTGTAGTGATGAGAGAACGATTATTGAGGATCAATCGTTCGCAAGAATCTAAGACTTAGATGACGTCATACCATCCAAAGTACACGAAAATACAAGCGAAGTGGTTACAGTCGTTGTTTGAAGAGAGACAATAGTACAGTTCATGGAGGGACTTGGTTTGAATGGGAAGAAGAAGATGTCACAGAAGCGCCGAGACTTTGATATTATTCTGGCCAATATTATCATTTGATTCGAGGAGCTTATCGAGCTGTTGACAAAGATTCCAATGAACTGGACTACCGAAAGTATTATTGTACGTAGTGGATAAGTAACGTAATGAAATTTTGCAATGTCACGGAGGACATTTCTAAAAGTAGGGGAGTATGTGAAGGACACTAAACTTTACTGAAAATAGATTAAAACGTAATTTGGTAGGAATTCTACCCCCTACACAACGGCCCGCACCCAGTTATCAGGCTCCTTGACACGGTGCCGCTGCGCAGCCAGTTATGGAGTCTGGTAACAACCCATGGAGACTGGCCCGAGTGATCGAGGTAACATGGCCGCCAAGATGGTTTCAGACTGGATAGTTTGATGCATTCGCGAAGTTCTTATGTTGTTTTACAAGCGGATTACTTCTTTTTATCTATGAATAGCCTTCGTATCAACCTGTATCAACATTTAAGACGTGGCAGGCTAACAATTTTCCCCCAAGGGCCGAGAGGGTGACGGAGGGTGAGAGGGTGAGAGGGTGGCGGATATCGAGTTGGATTTGCCGAAAGTATTATTGTACGTAGTGGATAAGTAACGTAATGAAATTTTGCAATGTCACGGAGGACATTTCTAAAAGTAGGAGAGTATGTGAAGGACACTAAACTTTACTGAAAATAGATTAAAACGTAATTTGGTAGGAATTCTACCCCCTACACAACGGCCCGCACCCAGTTATCAGGCTCCTTGACACGGTGCCGCTGCGCAGCCAGTTAATACTTACTTTCGCTAAATAATACTTTAATAATAATAATAATTTCGTAATTAATTAATAATACTTTCGCTAAATCTCTTCTCCTAGAAGAAACTCTGGAGACCATGTACACAGGTATTGTGGAGCCACACTTTCGCTATTGTTGTTCCGTATGGGGCTGTTGTGACATGACTGAGATCAAGCAGTTGCAAGAATTACAAAACCGTGCTGCTCGTATTGTAACTGGCAGCAGTTTTGATTCCCCAGGCAGGCCACTCATAAAAAAACTTGGCTGGAAGACCATAGATGAGCTAATTGCTAGTGAGTCAAATGTCATGGTCTTCAAATCTCTTCATGAGCTGGCTCTGCGGTACACGTGTAATCTTTTCACAAAAACATCCCAGCTGACCTCCAGGAATCTTAGGAATACAGCAACGGACCTAAGGCTACCTAAGAAAAACTCCAAAGATGGGCAGAAATGTTTCTCATTTAGAGGTGCAAGGTCTTGGAATGGCCTCACAGCTGAGTGTAAGCAGGCATCCTCCCTGTACAACTTTAAACAGTGCTTGTTTAGTTGTAGGTGATGGTAGTTTGGATTTCTTTTATTGCAGATATTTATTTTAGATGTTAATAGGGTTTTGAATAGGGTTTTTAGTAGTAGGGTCATAGCTCCAGTCTGCGGACTGTATTATTCAACTGGTAATCATCATCACTTAGAAATTGCATACAAACCTTTGAATCGCAACAAAAGTAGTTTAAAATACGTGCTATCAGAATATCTGAGTTAAATTTCATTAATGTCTCCAAAATGGATTTCTTGGCTCCTTTTTGCGTTGTTGTCTCGCTCCAGTCTGCAGACATAATCTCCAGTCTGCGGACAAGTAATAAATTCGCCACAAATTTTATCTTGAAATGCATTATTTCAGAATGTTTCCAACAATTTAATCATTGCTATCACATTACCATACTTTCCAAATCGCATTGATTCAAAAAGCTTAATATTCAAGCCAAAATTAACGAAAGAAGTCGATCATAACATCCCGTAAAAATTGGGCCTAAATTGTCGCATTTCCACAAGACATCAAATTGCAGATAGACTTGCTCCAAGTCTCGTCCTTTCTTTATTTCTCGTCTGTTCGTTATTCGGGCCACTCGGTCGGAGTGGCCCGAATAACGAACGGACGAGACCTGGAGCAAGTATGAAGTGCAGCAGAAACAAATAGAAGAACATGTGTCCGCAGACTGGAGACGGGGCGTGTCGGTACCAGGTTGAATTTTAACTCCCCTGAATCCTGAATACGAGGCGAATTCACCAGCGCTCCTGAGGGAATTTGAAAACAAAGCATAGTCAAACAATCGGAGCGTGAAGAAAGTTTCAACGGAATATTTTACTACGATTTACAACAAAAAGTTAAAATTTACAGGTTTGTTGACGGATGCTGGCAAAAGAAGGGATTCTTGGTTGTCAAGTTTTAATTTGCTCAGGAAATGATCAGTTTTGCCCGATGAAATTCTCGACGATGAAATTTCCGAATGAGTATAAAACAAAGTTAAAATGACCAGAACAGTGTGAGGATTATGGGTCTTTTTATGGTCGAAAGCCAGAGTTTTTGCTTGTTGTCCGCAGACTGGAGCTATGACCCTATGTATATTAGGTCAAATTCAAATTGTAATTAGGTTAATTTAGTTTTAGATTTTATTTTTGCTTGTAAGTTTTTTAAAGGGAGGGCCCCTTGAAAATCAACATTGTTGAAGGGCTTTACTCCCTAAATATGTGAAATAATAATAACAACAATAACAATAATAATAATAATAATAATAATAATAATAACAATGATAATTAATAATAATAGTAACAATGAAAAAAATTAGTGAAATATGAACCAAAGCAGATAGTTTAATCAGAATTTATTTGTGCATTTATGGCTATATTTATTTGTTTTATCACCATTTTGAGGCTATTTTGTGCTCCCCACCTCACAATTGTATGGAAACGTCCAGGTCGAGAACTCGGACATCTCGGACATCTCGGACTTCTCGGACCAAATTGTCCGAGTTTTCCAGGTCCGAGTTTTCCTGTTAGCCCTATGTTCAAACTTGAAAACTCGGACCTCTTGGACGAAATTGTCCAACTTTTTCTTTGTCCGAACTATCAACTCTCCTATGCTCTAGAAGAAAATTCGCACATGTTGGAACTCGACAACGCAGACTTCTCGGACCAAAAGGTCCGACTTTTCCTAATGTCCAAATTGTCGTATTTCTTCATGAATTCCTCCAAATTATCGATTTTCTCCATGAATTCCTCTTAAATGTCAATTTTTTAAATAAATTTTGGGACACTTAGCTAATTACAAAAAGTTTCTTCGCTGTCTAAATTCAGAGGGTAGTTCTTAAGTTTCGAAAATTAAGCCTAAGGTTTCTTATAGTGGATTGGTAAAGTGGGAATCGTGAATCGCGAATTACGAGTTGCTCCTTGTTTTGCGACATTTAAAATGTACATTTAAAATGCGAGTTCCTTGAAAAAAACTTCAATTTTCTATCTTTTGTAGCTAGAGGAAAATGCGATTTTTTGGACAGCCTTTATAAAATCAGGGATTTGCAAAAGAGTTTCTTAATGTTCATCATATCCAACTTCAGAATATTCCCAAAGGACCGCTAATATAGGTTTTGCTTTCGACCTTAGAGAATTACTGAGAAGAACGAAATCATGATGAAATCATATAACCAAATTATATAACCAAGGCTGTTGACAAAAGTTTCTTAACTTCCAATTGACCAATCTCTTCTTAGCGTTTCTTATTTTTCAGGACTACCAGTATATATATAGTTTCCTATGAGCGCAATTCTTTAACTGAAGTAAATGCAACAAATCACGCTGAAACTACTTCGAACAGGAAGGCAACAATACATAATTCACTGCAATTTTTGAGCTCAGGAATTAACATGGACTTGCACAAGTTGTCTTTAACGATGACAAATTCTTCTTTGATTTTCTTGCAAGACAACTTTTAACCCTATAGTGGTTGGGCTATTTGATAATCCTATTTTGGTTGGGGGGCAAAAAAGCCCCCCCCTCTACCTAACTCTTGACTGGTAATAGATAGAGCGACCAAATTTGGTGTGCTAAAAGCCTCAGGCATGTACTTTCTGTAAATGTAAAAATTAACCTAAAAATAGCCATCCTTTTTGCTCATGTCAGCATTTTCCTTTGTGTGGTCAAGAAAAGCGGCAAAATTGGCCAAAATCAGGAAAATCGTGATAAAATTAAATATGGAGCACATTTTCCATCCAAACATGATACTTGTGATAGAATGCATCAAATAACACTACATTACAAAAGAAATTTGCAAAATATTCCACTTATGCTCCTTTTTTCACGATAATTGAAATTTGAGAATTTGTGATTTTTCCTGGGTCAGTCCCAGAAAATTGTATCCCGCCCCCTCATTTTTCAAAATATTTCAATGAAACTTTTTGAGAAGTTGCGCAATAAGTAGTTGCAAAAAGTCAAGAAGTTTGATGGCTATAAATTCTTCCTGGCAGAGTTATTCAAAAAATCTACTAGGGGGGCAAATTTGCCCCCCAACCAAAATAGGGTTAAGCAAGTTCCCAGTTTACAGTATTTACAGTAATATTTTTGAACGACTGGGGGAGAAAAGGCTGTAATAAATTGTGAAAGTTTCTTAACGTTTGAAGAATAGGCCGTAGCATTTTAAAAGTGGCTCCTCATAAAGAAAGTTACCACGGCCTAGAAATACTCTTTATATTAGGGTGTTCAGGTGAATTTCACCTGAGGTTAATAAACCTGTGGTACCTACCGGGTGTCTCAAAAAAAAGTACCCCCTTTCCACTGGAAATAGGAACGAAACGATAAGATATCATTACTCTCCAAGTGGACAGCTAAATTTATAAATCTTCAACTTAGATCCACATACCTTGCATTTAAAAACTGGCCACCAAACACTGGAGATACAAGCTTGCAACGTCAAAATTTACAGTGCACCCAAAACCAGAGGTTTTGTAAAAGGGCCTAGCAATGATTTGCTATCACAGTCATGTTGCACAGGAATTTCGACCTTTCTCCATTGAAAAGAATCATACCTTGGAATGCTTCAATTGTTCTGCAAATAGTTATTCCTTTGAGGAATCAATCCGTGCATTGCATTCCGCTCCAAGTGTCAAAGAAGAAGAAAAGGAACACATGCATGCTCATTTGGGAGATGTTGCACGACTTTATCATTCTTACCACATTTTTGTTATATTTGTTTAATCAGTGCGATTTCCACGAGTCTTTTTTATTATTTTCAAAAGCAAAAAACTGAAAGTTATAGTTTACAGGTGCTTTGGAAAAGATTCATAATACAAATCATGGCTAGGCCCTTTTACAAAACCTCTGGTTTTGGGTGCACTGTAAATTTTGTCTTTGCAAGCTTGTATCTCTGGTGTTTGGTGGACCATTCTTAAATGCAAGGTATGTGAATCTAAGTTGAAGATTGACAAATTTAGCTAACTACTCGGAGAGTAATGGTATCTTATCGCTTCGTTCCTATTTCCAGTCAAAAGGGGGTACTTTTTTTGAGACACCCGGTATTCTATGTTTTAGAGCATGCTGACAGGATCACAATACTTCTTAAATTTTTCAAATAGGTTGAGTACTTCCAGAGTTATAAAAGTTGGAAGTTTCACCATTCTCTCAATATCTTGAAATGAGTAGTATAAAGAATAGCAACAAAAAGTGACCCCTGAATCACTAAAAAGCAGCTAGTAAATGACACTAAAGATACCATAACTTTTGAATCTTTGAAGATAATGAACTGAAAGTTTCAGTTGAGTTTGATCAAAATATTTTGCACAGAATTTCGATTTAAGGGGAAAGTTGGTTGCTATGGTAACGGTGGGGCTATCAAGTGAAAACAAAGAAGGACACTCCAAAGTCAAACTGTCACTAAAACCACCAAAACTTTTGGTTCTTTTTTGGTTACTGAAATGAAATTTTCAACATATCAAAAATTTTCAGCTCAGAATTTTGATTTGTGTGGAAAGCTTGGTTGCTATGGTAACTGTTGAGCTAGCAAAGGAAAAAAACAAGTGGATGCTTCAAATTAAAATAGAATTAACAAACACTTTGTTTGATTCGTTAAGGATACAGAACTGCTGTTTTCAACACATCCAAAATATTTTGCACAGATTCTTGATATGAGGGGAAATTTGGTTGCTAATGGTAACCACGGTTTTCTCACGGGGCAACAACAAATGGATACTTTAAAATCCAACTGACAATGAAACAACACCATAACTTTTTACTATCTTTGCAGATGATATTACAGTCAAATTTGCTTAAATTGGACCAACATAAGTTGGATATTTGCAATAGTTTGGCATTTACATTAGTCAGACGGATGTGGATGTATCTGAAAGTACCATCAATATCTTTCTTTTTCAAACTACTGTCAAAAAGTTAGGCTTTGCGGTCCCTGATCTGGAGCGATCCAACTTGTGCAAGGTTGACTGTGATATGAAATTTTCAGCACTCCTTAGAGTCTTTGTGAAGAAATTGGATTTTGGAGAACTTTTGGTTGTCATGGTTACTATTACTATCTCTGGTCAAAAGGTGTTGCAGCATACCTCATTATGACATACTTTGGGGGTAATGTTTAAGTACAAAAGTCAAATAAGCAGATGGGATTTCTACCAATACATATGGATAGTTGCTCCCTATATGTGCTGTCCTAATAACAATAGGGACAAAAATTATGTCTAATAGCAAATAGGATGGTAATCAAAGGATAGTTGATACATTAGTTGTCCTAATCCCCTATAGATAATCAAAGGTGTTATGATGCTATGAGGTGATGACGCAGATTTACAAAATTTGACATAAAGGCAGTGAAATTAGCTGTTGGACATAATCACTAGATTTCATTGTTAGTGGGACCGCAAAGGGCAGGGTTGCATACAGTATATACACAGTAGAAATCCCTAGTGCTTACTTATACTGTAATCTTGCACTTGTGTTAGTTATAACATGACAGTAAAACTTGCAGAGGTATCCTTTGGTTTACCATTTTCCTTTGATAAACTTAAGCCACAGCATAACAAAGCTGTAGATCCCTTGAAGTATGTCATACAAGATTATTCTGTAACATTAACTTCTAATCATACCTTCTGCCATGGAGTAAATCCAGTCAGTAACTAAATGTACCACCATTCCATGATAATCAAATTCCCCTCTTTAAATCCGTCAGGAGGGGGAAGGAATAGATAGTATTCTCCCCGTACACATCATAGTAAATATCATATCTAGTTTGAATCAATTCTTTTGAGAGCTTGTCAATTCTGATAACTGTTGCATCAAACCATTCAGGAATCTCTTCACTTGTTTCCTGCACTTTATGTTTGATCCTTTTCCCCACAAGCAAATTCACATTCTTGATGTAGTCATCCAGTGTTCTCTTACTTTTGTCTGCACTGCGCTTCATAGAGGCTGCTTTCAGTTTGTAAAATATCCCTTGTTTCTGCTTTTTAAACTCCTCCTCTCTCTCAGAACTTGACTTCAGCTTTATCTCTGAAACCATGACCACATCATCAGTGCTGGAATCATACGATGGTTGCTCATTTCCATTTTACGTTCATGTTAACTATTTCAATCAGATGTTGTGTCATTTCTGCAGCGTCAAAGTCAACTTTCTTGCCTTTCTCTGAATGAGACTTTTGAAAATAAAATGCTTTTGCTGACACAGAGTTAAGAACAAGATGGTGAAACTGTAACTGTATGTACAGTGCACTAATTTTATCCTTTTCTGACTTGAAATTATTCAGAGCAGCACAGATTGCCTGCTTGCTTCTCCACAATCCTCCCAATGTCTCAAGTTTCAATGTTAAATTAATTTTCTTCTTCTTCAGCTCATTTCTTTTTTCTTCAAGCTTTTTCCTATTTTCGTCAAGCTTCTCTTTTCTCTCCTTTATTATTGCAAATCCGCGCATTCTCATTTTCTCTCGTATCTTTGGTACGTTCAGCCTTGCATCTTGCAATGCTTGTGCTCTTTCTTTTTGTCCCAAACTAGCCAGCCTTGTAGAAGGCTTATTATTAGACCACATTATGAGAGCCTCCAGGGCAGTCACTGATGCATTTGGCTTTGCCTTCAGTAGGTTGTCAAAAATTGCAAAATCACGTTCCGAAATAATGTTTGATGTAGGAACAGAACTTGACTGCACTTTCATCTCGTTTGTTGGATTATGATATTTTCCACCAGGCAGCTGATCAGTGCACGGCTGGTGTAATCTGCATAACGCAGGTTGCAGAATACAGGTTGCAGGTCATGTTTTATGGCCAAGGGCTGTATGGCTGTACCATGGGGCCACCTTCTTGATGACGCTAAGCTTTTTAGCTTCAGGGGGTTTGGTTTCAAAGCTTAACAACTGACATAACAAATTTATGTTCTGTCTGTGATATACTTCGTCAAAATTTCTTGTGGAGCATGCAACAAATTTTGGTGATTAAGAGAAGATTAAGATTACTTTGCTCACGAAGTCCAACTTTTCGAGCTTGAAGTAGGGCCAACAGAAAAGGGTAGACTTAGGAAAACTTGAAAGTTTCCTCCGAGGAAGCAACTAACACAAGGGCATTTCATTGATTCCCAAAACGTTTTGTACACCTCTGGCAAAAATTCTTTTGGTTTTGAGAAAATCCATCAAAATCTTAAAATTCTTTGCTCTGAAAAATCTTGATGAATGAGTCCCAGGGAATTCTTCTCGAACAAACATAACATTTTCATGACAATCCACAAGGTTGTTGAGGATACCATTACAATTGCATCATGTTAGTTATGGATATCTAATATGAATAGAATGATGTCACTCATTGCTTCCCCATTGATTTGATGACAATGTTTTGTTGTCATCAAAATTTGAGTCAGAGGCAATTAATCACTTGCAACCAAGCCATTGAATTCATGATATTGATTTGCTAATCCCGTGGCATGTTCTTTCCACAGGAACAGTAGCTCTTACATACCAACCATCCGTAAACCCCCTGACACGGCAAGTGTAAAACACAGGTTTACAGGTTGACAGGTTTAACAGGTTTACAGGTTCCAGGTTGACAGGTCACCAGGTTGACAGGTTACCAGGTTTACAGGTTGACAGGTTACAGGTTGGAGAAAATGCAGGTTGACAGGTTAGAGTACAATATGCAATTTTGGAAGATTTCTGCACAACTATGAAATGTTTCTTGAGGAGTACAATGAGTTTCTTTGCAGGAAATGAGCAATTTTGAAATAAAAGCTTAGGACCTGGCAATTTTCTTGACTTGAGTATCAAATTTGAAAAGCTAATTTTACCTTGTTACAAGCTTAGAATAAAACATCAATATAACGGTCAAATTTCTGCAGTGAGAATAACACATGGACTTTAGATCAATACAAAGATTCAGTTCCAAAAGTTTCTTACACCAGATATTTAATCAATTGCAAGGGGGATCACTCCTTTGTCTTACCTGATTGAATTGTATTGTGTCTTAAAATAAAGAAACAAGTGGAATCGCATTTCCGATTCACGGACAAATTAAAACATTTTTCAGTGTTAGAGCCTCTCAAGATTTTGGTGGTATGGCAGATTTTTTTAAGAGAGGTCATATTTTGAATGAAAGGGGTATTAGTAGATGTCTTAAAATTTATTATCAAAGCTTTCAAATTGTTTCATTTAAAACTGTCTGTGCCAATCTCCATCAAATGCATGTGGCTGCTGCTGATGATGGCAATTGTTGCTGTTCCATGATTATAATTGACTGTAATTAATTACTTGGCCAAGTTTTGTTGCTTTCCAATTTTGCTTTCCATTTGTTTCACCATTTCATACCTTTGTCAAATTATTTGATGTTCCAAAGTCTGATAGGTGAACTTGTAGAATTTTCAACCAGTAAACCTGTCAACCTGTAATCTGTCAACCTGTAACCTGTCAACCTGTAAACCTGGTAACCTGTCAACCTGGTGACCTGTCAACCTGGAACCTGTAAACCTGTTAAACCTGTCAACCTGTCAACCTGTGTTTTACACTTGCCGCCCTGACACAGAAATGTTAGCCTTCTTGTGGGTGACAGCCTCTTGATACAGCCATGCAGCCCTTGGCCATAAATCATGACCTGCAACCTGTATTATGCAACCTGCGTTATGCAGATTACACCAGCCCATCAGTGCACTGTCTCTCAAGAGCAAGAAGGATTGCTCCACACATTAGCTCTAATGCTTGCTGTGTCAGGATCTCTGTTTCATGGTTTTGGCATGGCCTCAGGAGCTCGGCCAGGTCTATAACGCGGACCCCGCGGACTTCGCGGACTCCGCGGACTTTAGTCCGCGTCCGAGTATGTCCGCGTTTTGTGCTCTAGCATAGGTCTCAGCACAAAACGCGGAGTTCAGTGAAATTCACAAACAAATCAATATTCAAACCTCAACTAACTTTGACATGCAACAAACTGCCGAGGGCTGCTGATACGACTTAGGCCCTATATCATAGCATGATGAAGCCTAAAATTGAGAAATTGCTTCAAAATTTTTATTTGTTTTCAAAAAGACATACATTCCCATTTGTAAGCACGTTGCTACTCGAAGTTTTCACCATTTATCTTCACTCTGTTTTATAAGAGGCAGGATGCGTTCTTTCGACTATGATGTTTGATATATAAATACGAGCCTGAGTGAGCCGAAGCGTGGGTCCCAAAGCGTTGGTGAAATGAAAACCCAGAGTATCAAAAGCGCAAACAGTAGTCTAATCGAACTCCATCTTTCACATAACAAGATTATTGTTTGCAAAAACGGCAAGAAACTTTGACAATTTGTCAAGTCCGCGTTTTGTGCTGAGACCTATGCCAGGGCACAAAACGCGGACTTCGCGGACTTTTCTCCTTTGATACATAATCAAGTAAAATTCGATGATGTAGATTAGAAAGGACAACTGCGTGCTTAAAAGTAACCTCCTGAGGCATGCTGTTGTTGTTCTCCACTCCCTTGCTTTTAATTTTATTTTGGTTAATGGACCTAAGTGAGTGGCTAGGCCGAAAAGTAGACATGAGAACCAAATATGCGAAATTGCATCAAAAGATAATCTAATAGAACGCCATCCTACATAGAACAAGGTTGTTGTTTGCAAAGACGGCAAATAAATTGTCGTCCCTCCATTAAATTCACAAGAAACTTTGACATTTGTCAAGTCCGCGTTTTGTGCTGAGACCTATGCCGGGGCACAAAACGCGGACTTCGCGGACTTTTCTCCTTTGATACATAATCAAGTAAAATTCGATGATGTAGATTAGAAATGACAACTACATGCTTAAAAGTAGTTGTCCTTTCTGATCTACATCATCGAATTTTACTTCATTATGTATCAAAGGAGAAAAGTCCGCGAAGTCCGCGTTTTGTGCCCTGGCATAGGTCTCAGCACAAAACGCGGACTTCACGAAGTGAGCAGGTTTCTTGCCGTTTTTGCAAACAATGATCTTATTATGTGAAAGATGGAGTTCGATTAGACTACTGTTTGCGCTTTTGATACTCTGGGTTTTCATTTCAGCAACGCTTTGGGACCCACGCTTCGGCTCAGTCAGGCTCGTATTTATATATCAAACATCATGGTCGAAAGAACGTATCCTGCCTCTTCCTTCGTAGTGGAAGAAATATTTTGGCACCACAACCAAACACGACAGGGTATGGTATTGAAAATGCACGTTTTCTTGGAGCGAAGATATGGCATACAATGCCATCTTCCTTAAAAGAGTCCCACACGTTGAATAACTTCAAGCGAGACATTAAAAAATACAAGTTTGAGTGCAACTGTAGATTATGCAAACGATTTGTTCAAAATTTAGGGTTTTTATGATAGTATTTTAAGATTATGACCATGTATTTAAGTTTTGGTTGGCGTTAATTAGCCAATTAACTGGCTAGACGAGAAGCCAACCTAAAATAAAGAAATTATTATTATTATTATTATTATTATTACTATTATTATTATTATTATTATTATTATTATTATTATTATTATTATTATTATTATTATTATTATTATTATTATTATTATTATTATTATAAAACAGAGTGAAGATAAATGGTGAAAGCTTCGAGTATCAACGTGCTTGCAAATGGGAATGTATGTCTTTTTGAAAACAAATAAAAATTTGAAGCAATTTCCCAATTTTAGGCTTCATCATGCAATGATATAGGGCCTAAGTCGTATCAGCAGCCCTCGGCAGTTTGTTGAATGATGACGAAGATGTACTCAGCTGATAAAGAAGGCGTCGCTAATTACAGGGTATTGATGACAATCATATCAAAGTTAGTTGAGGTTTGAATATTGATTTGTTTGTGAATTTCACTGAATTCCCCGTTTTGTGCTGAGACCAATGCCAGAGCACAAAACGCGGACATACTCGGACGCGGACTGAAGTCCGCGGAGTCCGCGAAGTCCGCGGGGTCCGCGTTATAGACCTGGCCTCAGGAGCTCCTTCAGAACACAGTCCTCTGCAACTTTTACAACCTCTTCCTTGAAAACTAGCACCCCTAAAAGAAGGCTAGATGCATCCTGGCTCAATTCTTTCAGTTTTAATTGGAGGTACTCAAGGTGAGGGTTCAAATTTAGCACTCCTTCAGTCTGGCCGACTAGCTTGAAATATGGCTCAGTTATGAACTTAGAAATCAACCCAAGGGCACACAGTCCAGCAACATACACTTGATTTTCCAAATCTTCTGCCACTGCAGACAACAATCTATTTCTTTGAAGCTTCCCATCTATGTAACCTTTCATGTGCAATATGTGATAATAAACTGCAGCACCATTGTGGAAGATCACATTAAATCTATTCCCTTCCATCTGTATTAACTTCAATGCTTCTCCCAGCTCATCTAGGTAAGCTAAGAAGTCAGCAGACTGTCCTGCGGCTTGGTTACCTCGCTTCTGGAATGCTGAACATGCAGTTCGTATAAGCCGAACTGCACCTGATTCCCCACCCGATGGCATTGCAAATTTGCTTTTATAATTTTCAAAGCATGCATTTTCAAATTGCAGGAGACTTTTGTTGCATTCCTCTGCAAATGTGATTAGGGGATGGATTTTGCAAAAAAAAATCCCCCTTCCAATTGAATTGTTCCTTTGGTCCTCACTAAAACTTTGCCAGTTTTCTACAATGTTTGGCAAAACTTCCTTTCTGAGATCTGCTAATAGTGTATTGAAAACTCCATTTGTTGCTACCTGATCACTCATAGTATTCTTCACTGATGTTCTTAGCTCATTTGTACACTTTTCAACATCATTGTCTGCTCTTTGGCTAGAAGTGGCTTTTGCGATTTCTTCTACTCTCTCTTTCCAGCATTTCAAAATTGTTGCAGCATCTTGACCTACAGTTTCCATAAGACCAACTGACATCCTATCACCATCATTTGTTGAGATTTGAAAATTCTGATAATGCCTGTTGTATTTGGTAGTGCCATCACCATGTAAAGTATTGCCCAGTACTGAAGTAAGGTCTATGTCTTTAAGCATAGTCTCTCCAACCTGAATGTCTGCAATGTGCCGAGCTTCGATTAAAAATTGACTTAGCAGTCCTTTAGAAGGCAGCCTGTCAATCTCTTTACCTGCAAAATTCTTTAATACTATCCTTATTACCTCATTTACTTTGTTTACTGACACATTCATACTAAGCAGCTCCATAATGGCTGACCTAATGTGGTCCAAGTACTTTCCATCTTCAAAAGTTTTTATAACATCATCTTTCAAGCATTGTTTGCAAATAATCAAGTTCTTTTTCCTTCAGCTCCAATTTATTACGATCAAGATGTAATTGTAAGTGCTCTTGTTCTAAATCATTTCTGGTTGTGGATAGGGATACCTGAATGTCATTTACTCTTCCCTGATAATACCAAAGTCTAGACTGAAGATTTTGCTTCTCTTTTTTCAATGCATTGATTGCTACCTCTTTCTTTGCAAGCTTTTCTCTATGGTCACTTAATAATTCTTCCTGGGTTTTCAAAAGCGATGTCTGAGACTTCCTCTCTTTTTTAAGCTCACTAATTTTCACATTCTTTTTCTCAATCATATTTACATTCTTCTTTATCTTTTTCTTGAGACTCTTAACTTGAGTTGACTTCACCTTTGCTTCTGAATCAGCTAAGTCTTTCATCGCTTTTGTATACTTCTCCTGGAGATCTGCCAGTCTGCTTGACAGCTGCTCACTTGCAGCCTTCTCATCAACCATTTCTTTCACAATTAGCCCATATTCATCTTCCATTTCTGCTATTTTACAAATCCTATCCTCATATTCCAGCAAAAGGTGATCCCTTTCTTGTGCTTCAAAACTTCATCTTATTTTGCATATGACTACAAGACCTTTGACAAAGCCAAATTCCTTGCAGATTATAATGAACTGGATATTTCCTTCCTTGATGATGAAAGTCAGCACCTAAATGTAAAATTCAACACCTTTCTTCTTAATCTTCATGATCTCATAAATAAACACTGTCCTAAGAAAAAGCTGAATAAGCAGGCTTTAAAGCTCAAAACCAAACCATGGATTAACTTTCGAATTAAGAGAATGATGAAAATCAGAGATGCTTTATTCCAACAATTTAAATCAACAAAATCCCCAATTGATCTTAAAGCATACAAGCAATTCCGAAATCGCATTGTCAATGAAATAAGAGAAAGCAAAATGAACTACTATCATCACTACTTTGACGAACATAAAAACAACATGAAAATGCTTTGGAAAGGTATAAAGAGTATAATAAGTATCAAACCAGGAAATTTTGATAGTGTTAGGTTCTTAAAGGATGAAAATGGTTCCAGAATCTCAGATCCAGTGAAGATAGCTAATGAGTTCAACAACTAGTTTACTAATGTTGCTAATAGCATCACAAAGAAGATACCTAGAACACCTAAGTCTCCTTTAGATTATTTATCTTATACTAATTTGGATTCATTCTTCATATCCCCCTGCACAGCTGAAGAAGTATCTTCCCATATTCAGTCGTTGAAAAATGGTAAATCCAGTGGACCGAACAGTATTCCAGTCAAACTATTAAAAATTCTAGATCTGCCCATTTCAACAGATCTTGCCACCTTAATAAATGAATCCTTCCTGTCAGGAATCTTTCCTGACGAACTAAAAATAGCCAAGGTTATCCCAATCTTTAAAAAAGGACTTGCCACCAGTAAATCTAATTATAGACCCATTTCGCTCCTTTCTGTCTTCAGCAAACTATTTGAAAAATTAATGCACCAGCGCGTGTCAAAGTTTCTGGAAGTCCGTGAGGTACTATTCTGCATGCAATTTTGTTTCCGCACTGGTCACTCAACTGATCATGCTCTTATTAGTTTAACTGAAACTATAAAATCTTCATTGGATAAAAACAGATTTTGGCTGTGGAATCTTCATTGATCTTCAAAAGGCTTTCGATACAGTTAATCATGGTATCCTTTTGAAAAAGTTAGAACATTATGGCATCCGTGGTACTGCTCTAAGTTGGTTCCAGTCTTACCTTAGTAACAGAAAACAGCTTGTTTCAGTTAATGGCCATTCCTCGTCTCTCTCTAACGTATCGTGTGGCGTTCCCCAAGGATCAGTGCTTGGACCACTGTTATTTTTAATCTACATCAATGATCTACCAAATTCATCACAGTTCTTATCTTTCTTCCTTTTTGCTGATGATACCAACATCTACTGTGACTCTGATAATCTTCAACTGCTCACCAAAAAAGTTAATAGAGAACTTAAAAAAGTTAAGCTTTGGCTTGATTCAAATAAGCTTGCACTAAACATTGAAAAGACAAACTATGTACTATTTCATTCCCCTGGGAAGAAACTTTCTGAATTCACCAATCTTAAAATTGGTAAACAGAGCATCCAAAGGTCCTCGCATGTAAAGTTTCTAGGAGTTCTCATGGACGAACATCTGACTTGGAAGTACCACACAACTGAGCTCTGCAAAAAACTTTCAAGAACTGCTGGCATTTTCTTCAAAGTGCGGCATTATGCTCCCTTGCCTACTCTTATTTCTCTCTATAATTCACTTTTCCTGTCTTTCCTCAACTATGGTATTTCAGCTTGGGGAATGACTTACGAATCCTATCTAAACCCTCTCTTAAATCTCCAAAAGAAAGTTCTTTGCAGCATTAAATTTGAACCTTTCTTTTCTCCTAGCACACCAATTTTTCACTCATTAAAAGCCTTGAAAATAATGGATATTCTGCACTTGAACATATTAACCTTTGTTTATAAATCTGTCAATAAGCTAGCTCCTTCTTGCTTTCATGATTACTTTCAACTAAATTCATCTGTTCATAGAATTGGGACTCGCCAGGCTACTAGGGGTGATCTTTTCAAGTCTATCAAAAATACTACCTTGTATGGTTTACAAACCATTCAGTACTTTGGTTCTAAACTTTGGAATACGCTTCCACTGTTCATACGCGTTGCTAGCTTTATTGCTGTTTTTCGTTCAAAATTGAAAAGTTACTTCCTTGATTCTTATTCACAAAACTAAAACTCTAGTTAATCATATATGATTTATATGATTGGGGCTCATCTGGTTTCTGGTTGCTATCTAGTAAAAGTTTGTATTTGTTTTTTTTTTTCGTTCTTCTTTTTTTTATTAAAAATCTATTTTTTAGTTTCTTTGTTTTTTATGGGGGGGCTCTCTCTCGATTAGTTTACCTCCTTAGAGAGCTCCTCCTTAATCAATCAATCTTAAATACAATCATGTAAAGTAATTTCTTTCTTTCCGTCTATTTTCATTACTGTTGTTAATTTAATTCTTAGTCTTGCAGTGTATCTTAGCTAATTAATTTATTTCTGTGTAGTATGGTATGTTTGTATGTATTTAGGTTGTAATGTAATGTGTAGAATTGTATTTAGGATTGATTGATGAATGAATAAACTGAAACTGAACTAAACTGTGCTACTTCTGTCAGTTTCTCAAAACTTGCATCTAGTTTCCTTTTTAAGCCGTTCTTGAATTTCAATTCTTAGGCCCCTCTTTATTGGGGATTCCTTCTTCATATCTGACAAATATTGTGCCTTTGATTTTGGCTTTACAAATGTTTTTGATAAAAATTCCTCTCTCTTTTTTCCTCGTAAATCATAGGTCACCTTCTTATGCAGGCTTTTAAGGGCGTTGTATATGGTGGTAGAGTCGGTTGCAAGAGTGGTGTCCCGTTTGTAAAGATCTCTGTATTTCTTAACGAGATCAGCAGAATCCAACTTCTTGTTTTCCTTAACGAACTCAAACATTTGTCTGTTTGAAATACACAAATTCTGTTTGGGAGTAGAGCAGCTAGGCCCTTCTGCAGCCAAAATTTGTTGCGAGTCCAGTGCGTCTTCATTGTCCGCCATTTTGAAATCAAACGTGAAGCAACTGGATCAAAATACTACATATTAATTGTTGAAATCCACCAAAATCTTACGTTTTGCACCAAAAATAAAGCCATGACTGGAACCACCAGTGTTTAATTGATATTCCTAGCCCATAATGAACTTTCTTGCTGCTGCAGAAGCACAAAAATTTGCAAGCTCAACTTTTTGGACGATTGTCTCGTGATGAAAGCAAGTAAATTGTCATTTGATTATGGTCTTAAAACAAAGCTTATTGTTCAAAGTATTGTATTTGATTGTCTCTAGGGACAATGGAACTGTCAGACAAATGGAAAAGAGATTGTTATGCAACATCCTCTCGCGGCCGCAACACGTGATTTGAAGAATTTTTCAATCTGGATGAAAATCGCAAGTCGGGAACGGAAAAGAAATCGTAATTTCTTTGATTTGGGTTCAAATCAAGAGATTTATACATGAAATTAGACCTTAAGAGTTGTGGATTGATAGCATCATCATAAAAACCAAAATTTTGCAGCGGATATGGCAGGACAGAGCAGAATCTTTTCAATGACGCATGGAATTTATTATTTTTGGAAGCTTTGTCACGTGACTGAACACCCTATTTACATAGAAGAAAACCCACAAAAAAAGTTACAAATTGAATTGCAACTTTAGAACATCTTTTATTTGACGAAAAAGGTCCTTTTCAAAAGAAAACAGGCAACTCGCAATTTTGGTTTCAACTCGCACCCCTGCGTTTCCAACTCGCAACTTTCGTTCAACTCGCAACCCGCATACTAACTGCGCATATAAGTGGAACTTGTGACTCGTAACTCACAAAATATAAGCAACTTACAACTCGCATTTGCAGCTTGCAACTCGCACTTTACCACACCACTTCAGCGTTTATTCACTGAATAATAACGTTCTTTGCTACTATTCCCGGAAGTGACGTGTTGTTCATAGATGTGTCATGGAATACATTCTTTAAGTATCTTTAAAATAAACATTCAAGAATAAAATTAATCGTACATTGATCAGAGTTTTCTATGTCACGACGTTTTGAGCTGAGCCCGTTATCAAGTCAAGAAACTTTGAAACTTTGAGTTAAGAAACTTGTTTGCTTTGCATTAAAAGTTTCGAGTTTCTTGAATCATCCGACAGTCCTGGTAATATGAAATTTAGTGGCGTGCTGCTGTTCACACGCCTTGAAAATTTTAGGCGTGTGATGGCGTGCGATGGCGTGCGATGGCGTGCGATCGAGAAAAGTGCTTTCTATCAATGTCTAGGGCTCTCAATAGCCTTCTAAACATCACATACTGCTGCTGGAACAGCTCATCCATATCAAGATAACAAGGTAGAGTAAATGAAAGAGGACATACATTCTTGAATTCAACGAAAACAATGATATAATTCTTTCAGTCAAATCAGAACTATATCGTCCATACCGATAGCAAGGGTATTGTGTTTCTATAGTCTGTGCACCTTTTTTCCTGAAGCTCAGTGTAGAGCGGGACTTTTGGGACTACTTGGACCCAGGCTGAGTGTCATGGATTTATGATTGACGTAATAGTTGTGGTTGTAGTTGTTAGCTGCACGAGGAGCAGTTGCAAAGGAGTAGGCCCAAAGTGGAGGCGTGTCTTCAGGCTAATATGTTGTGTTACCGTAGACCGTAGGTGTTTGCTAGGCCAGGGGCTATTACATAATATGACATGGTGTCAGGTGTAAAGTTTACAGAGTTTGGTTACATATGAATCGATGGCTACATCACAGTTAAAACCGCCAACTGGCTTGCAGTTAACAGGAAATCTCAGTGAAAACTGGAGGAAGTTCAAACAGCGTTTTGAAATTTACAGTGTTGCATCAGGTTTGAATGAAAAAGCAGAAGAAATACAAGTCGCTTCATTGCTTCATCTGGTCGGTGAAGAAGCTCTTGAGGTATTTAATACTTTTCAGTTCACGGCAGAAGATGACAAGAAGAAAATAAAACCAGTTTGTGAGCAGTTTGAAGCTTATTGCAGTCCTAGAAAGAATGTTACGTATGAACGTTATAAATTTTTCACACATGTTCAGGGTTCAAAATCTATTGATCTTTACATAACTGAGCTGAAAGGTTTATCCAAACAATGTGAATTTGGTGATCTTTGTGATAGTCTAATCAGAGACAGAATTGTTTGTGGTATACAGTCAAATTATTTAAGAGAACGACTACTTCGTGAGCCTGAGTTAAGTCTTACTAAAGCAATAGATATCTGCAGAGCATCTGAAGTTTCAAAAACCCAGGCTCAGTATCTTAATGAATCTAGCAAAGTGCTTGAAGAGAAGGTTGATTTTGTGCAGAAACAAAATAAATCCAGGCAAACTTGTTACAACTGTGGGACTGTACACAGAAAAAATCAGTGTCCAGCTTTTGGGAAAGATTGTTATGCTTGTGGTAAACCAAATCATTTCAAATCAGTTTGTAAATCCAAACCCAAAGATAAAAGTAACCAACCCAAAAAGTCAAAGGGGAATAGAGGTCATAGATCTAAAGTTCATTATGTTGATGAAAGTTCTACAGATGAAAGTGAAGAAATGTTTATTGGCGCAATTAATAATGAGGGCAAAGCTTCACAATGGAATGCTAACATAACCATAAATGGGAAAATAACCAGTTTCAAGATAGACACAGGGGCTCAATGTAATGTAATATCACAAAAGCTCTTTGATGAAATCAGAAGATCAGAAATAATAGTAAAATCAAGATCAAGATTATTTGCATACAATAATGAGAAAATTCCAATTAAAGGGAAAGTAGAGCTACTTGCGGAATACAAAAGTAAATATTATGTGATCAATTTCAAGGTAGTAGATATGAATGTGCCTCCGGTACTAGGATTACCAACATGTGAATCTTTAAACCTGGTACAAAGAGTAATGACAGTTGGAAATGATCAGGGTTATACTAAGGAAATGAAATCAAATGATCAAAATAAAATACTCAGAGAATTCAGTGATGTATTTGATGGTTTAGGGAGAATAGGAGAGCACCACATTGTTACTGATCAGTCAGTTCCACCAACAATTCACCCTGCAAGAAGAGTACCTTTTGCACTTAAAGGCAGACTTCAAGAAACTCTTGAACAGCTTGTACAAAAAGGAGTCATTTCAAAAGTCACAGGTCCAACAGACTGGGTAAATTCATTGGTTATAATTGAAAAGAAAGATGGAAGTTTAAGACTATGTCTTGACCCAAGAGATCTTAACACTGCTATTAAGAGAGAACATTATCAAGTACCTACAGCACAAGAAATAACCAGTAATTTAGCTGGTGCAAAGTATTTTTCCACATTAGATGCCAAAGATGGATTTTGGCAAGTAGAGCTTGATAAGAAAAGTTCTGATTTGTGTACTTTCAATACACCATTTGGGCGCTATAAATTCCTGCGTATGCCATTTGGAATTTTATCTGCAGCTGAAGTTTTTCAGAAGAAAATGATTGAAGCATTTGAGGATATTGAAGGAGTACAAATTATTTATGATGACATATTAGTCACTGGCAAAACAGTAGAAGAACATGATGAAACACTGCGAAAAGTTTTACAACGTGCAAGAGAGAGAAGGATAAAGTTTAACAAAAAGAAAATGAAATTTAGAATCACAGAAGTTAAATATATTGGAGATGTGATCACAGCAGATGGGTTAAAGCCTGATGATTCAAAGATAAAAGCAATTTGTGATTTTAAAACCCCAGCAAACAAGCAAGATGTTATGCGTTTGCTTGGCATGGTTAATTATTTAGGAAAGTACATTCCTAACATGGCAACAATTACAAAACCACTGAGAGATTTGCTTAAGGAGAATATTGTATGGCAGTGGGGACATATCCAAGAAGAAACTTTGAAGCAAATAAAAACAGTGCTTACTAGCCAACCAATTCTAAAGTTTTATGATGCATCTAAGCCATGCAAAATTTCAGTTGATGCTTCAAAATCAGGACTGGGTGCTGTACTCTTACAAGATGATAATCCTATAGCATATGCATCCAGATCATTAACAGAGTCACAACAGAGATGGGCACAAATAGAGAAAGAAATGTATGCTGTTGTATTTGGTTGTGAAAGATTTAACCAATTTATATATGGGAAACATACAATCATCGAGACTGACCATAAACCACTGCAATCAATTATAAAGAAACCCCTGTCTCAAGCTCCAACAAGAATTCAGCGTCTCCTGTTACGACTTCAAAGGTATGATATTGATCTCCAATACAGACCAGGAAAAGAATTAGTAATTGCAGATGCTTTATCTAGAGCATATGTTTCAACAAGATATCCAGAGGATAAAGAATTAGATGATGAAATTGACTTTCATGTTCATTCTATAATTTCAAGTGTTCCAATCAGTAAGTCTAAATTTGATGCATTTAAAGCTGCTACAGCTGCAGACAGAGCACTTCAAGAATTAAGCAAGACAATTAGAAATGGATGGCCAGAATTAAGAGAGCAGGTTCCTAATGAAATAAAGAATTTCTGGAATTACAGAGATGAAATCCATGAGATAGATGGAGTTTTATTCAAAGGGGAGAAAATAATTGTTCCTGAAAGTCTTAAGCAAAGCATGTTGTCCCTTATACATGAAGTTCATTTAGGAGTGCAGAAAAGTTTATATAGAGCAAGACAAAGTTTATTTTGGCCAGGAATGACACAAGAAGTGAAGGGTATGGTAGAAAACTGTCCAATATGCCTTAAATATAGGAGGAAACAGCAGAAAGAACCTCTTATACCTTTCAAAGTACCAGAGTTACCATGGCAGAGAATAGCTGCTGATCTGTTTCATTTAGGATCTGAAGAATATCTTTTAGTGATAGATTATTATTCAAAGTATGTTGAGCTAGCACATCTAAGTCAGGATGCAACAAGTCCAGAAGTTATAAAGCACCTTAAATCTATCATGGCAAGACATGGAATTCCACAAGAACTAATATCAGACAATGGACCACAATTTATTAGTAAGAAATTTGAGAATTTCTCAAAGACATGGGAATTTGATCATGATACAAGTAGTCCAAAATTTGCTTCAAGTAATGGACAAGTTGAAAGAGCTGTACTAACAGTAAAGAGTGTGCTCAGAAAAGCAGTTGACAGCAAAAGAGATCCTTATCTAGCTTTATTAGAATACAGAAATACCCCAATCGATAATGACATAGGGTCACCTGCTGAATTATTGTTTCAAAGGAAATTAAGGACAAAATTACCTTGCAAAAAGTCATTGCTAAAGCCAAGATTGCAAAGTATAGACACAAGAAATAAACTGATAGTGAGACAACAGAAACAGAAATTCTACCATGATAAAAATGCAAAACCTTTGAAAGAACTTGATGTTGGAGATACAGTCAGGTTAAGGAGAGAAAAAGAGTGGATTCCAGCTAAGGTAGTAGAGAAAGACAAACATCCAAGATCTTATCATGTAACTACAGAACAAGGAACTACCTACAGAAGAAACAGGCGGGACATTGTCAAAACAAATGAGGATCCAGTTGTTATAAAGGAACATTTAAATTTTGAAAATGAGATGTTAGATTCAGAGAAACCAAAGTGTCAGAGTGAAAAGGTTCAAGTCAGAATTTCTCCATCAAGAATACCAGTTCCTGAATATAGGACAAGAAGTGGACGTTTGGTTAAGAAACCAATACGCTATGGACAAAACTCTTAAACATTAGTTTAGAGTATTGAGTTATTTAAGACACTCCCAGAACACTATTCTCAAGGAGGGGGATGTCATGGATTTATGATTGACGTAATAGTTGTGGTTGTAGTTGTTAGCTGCACGAGGAGCAGTTGCAAAGGAGTAGGCCCAAAGTGGAGGCGTGTCTTCAGGCCAATATGTTGTGTTACCGTAGACCGTAGGTGTTTGCTAGGCCAGGGGCCATTACATAATATGACAGACCCGCAAGCAACACAGTTCATTTTAGCAAAATTGCTAATGGTTAATTAGCAAAAACCTGATGACCCGCAAGCAACACAGCCAAAACCTGAATCTGCACAGCTGAACAAAGTTCTTCCATTTTCGTCAATAATATTCGATTATTTCAAGCATTTTCTTTTTCACTGACTCTATGCGCCTCGTTTTAAACATTTGAAAGCTGGTTTTCGATCTCACTTAACTGTATGGACTGTATGACTTCGAAAACCCGAAATGAATTGGAATACCCGAAACCCAAGCACTAAAAATGGCCAAACCTGCAGCACGTGACACATCTCAAAACGCAAAACACAAACCCGAAACCCGAGGGCTAAAATGGGCCAAACCCGCAACTTGTGAAACCACAAAGCCCCCATCCAATATAGTTGATTCTTGGCAGAATTATTTCCAAAGGGAACTCCATAAAGTTATACTGGGAGCTTTTTATTTCGTTGTTAAATGCAATAGAGAAGTTTCTCTTCCTCTGTGTTCTTCAATGACATTTCGTTTTGAGCAGATCGCCTCCTTGAAAAAGTCATTGCAGAATTGTTTATGGGTTACTGATCATTTGCAAAAAAAGTATCTGGCCCCCTCCCTGGATAAAGTCGCCATTATAACACATCACAACGGCAAAGGTACCCAGCTGCCAGAACAGTTGATCAATTTACAATTTGAAACTGTTTGTTTCAAGGGAGTTTTCACTCCAATAAAATCTCATACACTTTTGGCCAAACCCCATTTGTTTTAAAGAAAATCGACCAAAAACCCTCTTGCGCTGAAAACACTTGCATGCATTTTCGGAAGAGTGGAATCCTCCTTGATTTGTTTAACCATCACTTATCATAATGATAGCTGTAAGGCTTCACTAATCTGAAAAGCATTCGGAGTTCTTTGCTCTAATCCCGTTCTGTAATCTGCTAATTACTTTTATGGAATCATTATTCATTTTGAATTGATCTTCACACTTCATCAAACGGGACAACAGGAAAAGTGGATTGCCAAACTTCTTGACCTCTCGGGTCTGCCATTCTGTATGTTAGGCAGTTCAATGGACTAACAAGGATGACGATTAAACAACCCTACAAGCTTTTCGAAACTTTCTGGAAGCACTACCGGTAGAAGGCCCTTGAAGGAAACCAAACCAAAGGAAAAAAAACATATCATTCATCATGAACCACACAGAAACCTACGAAAGTGCCATTAGTAAAAAGCATTGTTGCGCACACCTTGGACATTTCAGGCGTGTGTGGAGGCGTGCGCGTGCGATCGCACGCCTAATATTACCAGGACTGCATCCGAGTTTGTGTGCTGAAAATTTCTTAACAATTATCATCAAATTCACATTGTATTATCCGAGGGGGATATCCTGCATCTCTGTATGCTTTAGTGAATATTTCTGTTTACCCATATGTTTGAAGTTCACTTCCATTACAGAATTCTGTACCATTTTTTAATCAACAATTTAAGGGTACAGTGTCAGTTAACCACAGCTCTTATCACCCATTTCCTGTGTAGGGCTATCTAAACTAAACTAGGGTAGGAGTACTCATCAGTGACCAACACAACTCACACCCAGAACTTATTTCGAACTTATGGTTTCAAAGTTTTATGCTAGATATAGTATTGGGCATTAGTAAATGTGACCATTCTGGGAAATAAATAAGGTATCTAAATGCAAATTGTAACTAAAGGTAACTAAATTGAAAGCGAAATACATTTGCCTTATGACCTTTTACAATACAAAGAAGATAAGGAAAAGCTGTTTAACACTGCAATTCAGCAAAAACAATTTTCAGATTTATGG
Organism: Aurelia sp. 3 sensu Dawson et al. (2005); assembly: GCA_964020215.1. NCBI lineage: Eukaryota > Metazoa > Cnidaria > Scyphozoa > Semaeostomeae > Ulmaridae > Aurelia > Aurelia sp. 3 sensu Dawson et al. (2005). The sequence continues at coordinate 16,595,472 of OZ026572.1, forward strand.
ATGATAAAATTCAGACTCACATTGATTCTTTAAGCTTCTTGCATTATTAAACCAAAAAGAGACATGAGATGCAATATGAATTTGGGCCAGTACTTCGACTTTCATAAAATTATCAGATTTCGAGTAATTAGAGTCTCTTACGAGGCTCTTAAAGGTTCAATAACAATCTTCAAGTTCACTGCCTGTACATCCATGAAATGATTATGTTGGACATTTCCGAATTTTCTCCTAGAGCATGGCAGACTTTTCGCATCTGTTTTCTTCAAGCAGTCAGACAGGAACTGACGTTACTTATTTTGAGAATGTTATTTATATCATCAACTGTAATAAGTAATAAGTCTATGGGAAAGTACAATAACGAAACAGAATTTCACTTTTCGGAGAAAGCTAAGAAATTCATTAATTTTGACGCAAAGGAAACTTGGACTTTTTCATCCGAGAAGTCCGCATTTTTGAGTTCCAACATGTCCGAGTTTTCTTCTAGTGCATAGGAGAAATTTGATAGTTCAGACGAAGGAAAAGTCGGACAATTTCGTCCGAGAGGTCCGACTTTTCAAGTTTGGACATAGGGCTAAAAGGAAAACTCGGACAATTTGGTCCGAGAAGTCTGAGACGTCCGAGTTTTTGACCTGGCCGTATGGAAACCACACTTGGATGATGCAGCTCTGAAGAGTTGATCAATAGATAGCTAATTTTATGAAAAGTATAAATTCAAAATGGTGGCCAATAAAAATTTAGGCCCAAATGTCAAAACTTTGAATTAAGATATTTCCAGAATGATGGCAGAAAGCTAAAAATTGGATAGGCCTATGTTGCTAATAGGGTAAACCGGGGTAATTTGGGACAAGGGAAATTTGGGACACCCCTGGGGTAATTTGGGACATTGCTTAAAATTGCATAGTTATATCACTTAATGCAATCATTTATTCTTTTAAGCAAGTTTTTCAACATTTGCATTGATGTTGAGTACTTTTTTGATATTTTGAATCATTGATTTGACTATGGCTACTTTACCGTACAAGGAGGGTGCCCGCGCCCCGGCCAGTGGCCGGGGCATGGCCGGGGCAGGCCGGGGCTACTGGCCGGGGCATTTCCAGAACTTTTCCATTTATTTTGCCAACCCCGGCCAGCCCCGGCCATCTTCAAGTGTATTTATGATCTAATTTGCCACAGTTGCTTAATTCAGCATATCTCTGAGAGGTAAAAAGCTTACATATTCTTTAGGGCAGAAAGAATAGGGGATCTGGATCAACTGCTCCCTCCCATTGTGATCAAAGTTGGAAAATTTACCAAACAAGAAAAAGGAGGTGCCCGCACCCCGGCCAGTGGCCGGGGCTACTGGCCGGGCATTTCCAGAACTTTTCCGCTTATTTTGCCAGCCCCCGGCCAGCCCCGGCCATCTACAATTGGGCTCCAGCCATCAGAACTTTTCCATTTATTTTGACAGTCCCGGCCAGCCCCGGCCAGCCCCGGCCAGTGGCCGGGGCGCGGGCACCCTCCTACCGCACATTTATGAAAGCGGCCATTTTTGATTAAATTGGAGTGAACTGTGGCAGATACATTATTTTCTTATCCAAAATTGCCATTAGGTTTGAATATGTATCATTTGCAGGTGGAACTCAGTGCTGTCCCAAATTACCCCATCTAGGGGTAATTTGGGACAGCATCATTTACACGCTAATATATCAGCAACAACATGAATTAAGAGAATCTTTTACTCAATATCAATTATTTACCACTCAAATGTATATAAAAAGCTGAATTAGCCTTATTTAAATATGCAACGAAGCAGTCATACCTCAAAAATGACAAAATTGTCCCAAATTACCCCGGTTTACCCTATCAAGATATAAAGTCACAGACAAAAATCAGCAAAATCTAAAAGTACATGATTAAGTCTTTTCCTTTTTTGTCCCTGTCTGAAGTAGAATTACCCAACAACTAACAACTAACAAAATTGTGAGTAATACCAATCAGGACCAAAAGCTGAAAAGGCCCATTAGTGGCAGTTACGTTCCACGCTTTTCTGTATGAAAACATCGAGATATAAATACCTTTGGCACTGAGTCGTTAGCCAATGGTTATCTGCAACTGCCGAAAAACTTTTCACGGCTGTACTGTATGGTGTGCTATCAATCTTTTGCCTTTGAACCGTCCTTTAACGAGCTTATTCGATGTTTGTTAGGCGCCATGTTTTCATGTCATTCTTTTGCGTGAACAGCCGGTAGTTACCAGTCTCCTCCGTGATCAGTGTTTGGTTGTGATCACCGAGTGGTTGTGATCTATTCTCCTTTTCTGGCAGGTAGGAACTCAGTTATAGGGCCGCACACAAATCGATTCTTTCACGCAAAACGTCCAATGGACGTTTGGGGGGAGGGGGTAAAAGGACTGGACGTTTTCAAAATTTTTAATTTATCGACATTTTTCCCGAGAATTTTCTGCAAGAAACTTTATTCTGCACTTTCGTTTGCTGTTTATATATATTCTTAGTGTGCAAGAATTTCGACAGTAGTGACATATCTTGGAGCATGGTCATAGCACGTCGCTGACGACTTCATTTGAGCACTTTAGTTAGGCCCATTTGATACGCAGCAAAACAACGGTTTGAAATTTTCTCACGATCGGAAGAATTACATCGATTTTCAATTGGACGTTTTGGGGGGAGGGGGGTGGGGGTATTTTGAAAACGTCCAATGGACGTTATGCGTGAAAGAATCGATTTGTGTGCGGCCCCTAAAGCAACACTCCCATAAATATGCCCAAGGCTGCTGGGGCTTGGCTGCCCTTCAGATATTTTCCAACCTTTTCGTAAATCTTTCCTCATAAGCATCAGACAAACATAAGGTTGCATTTCCTCATCATTAGGGCAATTTGGGCTTTGAGGGAACTAGCCCATCTCCCGAAAAGCAAATGACCCTCCCGAAGGTGGGGTTGGAAGGAAAACCTGCATTTTTCCCGCAAAATTAATCCCCTCGTCCATGTTGGACAAAACTTTCCAGATGCATCTGCAAAAGAAAGAAGATCCAACATGAAAATGTGAAGAGGCGGGTGGGTGGGAGATTTTGATTTGCAACCACTCAGCACCAGCACCAGTGTGGAAAATTTACTAAATTCTCAAATCAAACTCTGTTTTATACTGCATGGAAGAAACCATGCCGCACGTACGACTATCAATGAACACGCAGATGATGAAAACATTACATCTCTAGAGAGTTAAAACAATATTAGTTTAAATTGCCAGAAAGAACAATACACAGCATGTTCGTTGCTTTAACTCCGATTAGAATTTCATTCTAATCGTCATTTAAAGCTACACTCCCATAAATCTGCCCATGGCTGCTGGGGCTTGGCTGCCCTTCAGATATTTTTCAACCTTTTCGTAAATCTTTCCTCATAAGCATCAGACAAACATAAGGTTGCATTTCCTCATCATTAGGGCAATTTGGATTTGGGCTTTGAGAGAACTAGCCCATCTCCCGAAAAAGCAAATAACCCTCCCGAAGGTGGGGTTGGAAGGAAAACCTGCATTTTTCCCGCCACAGAACACGAACATTTTTTAGCAAACAGAACGCATAATTAAAGGCTTTAAAAGCCTTTCTATTTACAACACATCATTAACACAACGAAAAGGTACTTTTAACAAGAAATTCGATCATCTTAAACGTAAATATCGCTCAAGGTTTCGATCTTTTTCTCTCAACACCATTCAATTTTCAAACACCTTTCAAAGCTATTTCGGATGACAACGCACTGACGAAAGATTGATCAGCAACGTTTCAAACGTGACGCAACGTTTCAAACGGGAAGCTCATGCTCAAGATGGCGGCTGATGGTGTTGAAGTGACGGAAGCAGAAAGTTACCACTTCTCAGGTACTGCGCCACAAGGAACGGCAGAAAATGATTGGCAGATATTAGAGATTGAAGATTTGATAACAGCAGCAATAAGGAAAATTCAAGTCGCCGGAAAACGTGCAGATTTTGAAAGTGTACCTGCGCACATAGAAAAACAACATGGCCTAGCAAAAACTGTGACGTTTTAAAATTTTAAAAGCATGATCGCAAACAACAAAATATCGAGCATTAATTACCGTGGGAAACCTTCACTACGTATTCCTAAATTCTCTGAGCACTCTGAAAAGGAAAGGAAAATATCGAACGATGAAGAGCGTTTGTCAGAGTGTTGCGAGGAACTGCAGGAAATGGCTTCAAGGCACTGCAGTTCTTCAATGGAAAATCCCAATGAAGGGAATGTTGGGGCAAACAGCAGTAGTGCAAGTGAGTCAAGTAGCTATGAAAGCGAAGATGAAAATGACGATGCAAGCAAGTTGGGCAACTCATGCAAGTTACGTCAAAGCATACATGGACAGAGTGATGTATTTCCCAATGACAGAATTGGAGAGATTTTTGATGATGAGGGTGAACAACGGTGAGGCCCCCTAAGGGATCTCGGGATTCAAGTCTCCAGGGTTTATTTTAATGGGGTCCGGGCTCCCAGTGGCAAAATTGCAGTGCTCCAGGGCTCCATTGCATGCTTTTTAGAGCTCCAGGGGCTCCATCTCTTAAAATTCTAGAAAACCACTTTGGGCTCCAGGGCTCCAAGCCTTCAAAATGATGGGCTCCAGAGCTCCAGCGACCCCCCCCCTTTGGGGGCCTCAACGGTGTCAAGATTTGTGGGGAGACGAGAGGGCAGTCGATTATCGCTTGGCGATGCTTGGAAGAAAATTGGATGAAGTAACTTTACGTGTAAATTCGGGACTGCCTGCCACAACAGCTATTGATGAAGTAAAGAACAGAGTTGTCGTTCTTGAAAATGAAAAAATGAAACTTTTAGATGAAAATACTGCCTTAAAAATTGAAAATGCAAAATTGAAAGGTTTATCCGTGGAAAAGTTGATACTACTGAAAATGACGTAAAAAAATTTATATCAGGAAAATTCCAAAAAAAAATAATGAAAAAGGAAAAGGTCCAGGGAATGAATTCATTAAAGTCAATTACAGGGACAAAACAAAACAGGAAGTAAAAATCAGGGATGGCGCTGCAATTAGGAGTCCAAAGATCAAAGATACAATTTCAATGGAAAGAGAGAAGTCCTACCCTGATCCAAATCAAGACAATGGGATATCAGTGAAATTCCGTCCAAGAGCCCAAAGGGAATTAGATTGTCAAGGTTGGAGTTTCAGTAAGGAAAAAAGATTTGAAAATTTTTTTGAAACAACTGCAACTAAACCAGTAACAAGTTCAATTGAGCCCATAGAAACAAGGAATCGTTTTAGTGCCTTACAAAACATCGAAGAAGATATCATGGAAGTGAGGGACAAAACCGTGGTCCATGGGGAGTGTAAATGCGCTCAAACAAAAGGAGAGGAAGAGCATAACTTTGACTATGCATGAATTCCCACCACAGTCTCAAGTGAATAGTCAAGAACAGCAGGCAGAAAATAACATCGGAGAGAGGAAAAGAAACGTTGTCCCAGGGGAGTATACTTACGCTTATGTAACGGAGAGAAAAGGCATCGATACGAAAGATAATGAAATTCCATTGGCGTCCCCAGGGCAAAATTCAAAACAAGGTAGGGCAACCTCAGCAGCCACAAACAGGAGCAGAGCAAATCCAAGACTGAAAGACGGAACTCGTTTTCGAAAGCAAAGTATATCTATTGTAGGCGATTCAATGGTGTCTAAAGTCCGAAGGCAAGATCTTACGAGAGAAGTGCCTAAATATCGTATTAATGTCAAGACCTTTCTTCAAGGAGCGAGAGTCGAACATACGTACTCTTGCATGGAGCCTAAAATTGAAATGGGAGTAGATGGAGTTATCATCTTGTGCGGTACCAATAATTTGAGAGACGAAAGCCATGAAGTGGTAGCGAAAAAGATTGTAAATTTGGCAATGCATGCAAGCAACAGGGTAGAACAAGTTGCAGTGTCAAGTATTGTGCGCAGAACCGATTCGATAGAACTCGATCAGAAACGGAAAAAAGTAAATGTTCTGCTTAAACAGCTATTAGATCAATGCAAAATTGACTACATTGACCAGGATAACATCAGTACGAACGATCTAGACAGATGGGGGGGACTGCATCTTAACTACAACGGGAACAACATCCTAACTGGTAACTTCATTGATTTTTTAAATAACACGTGACTTAGTAGTATACACTCACAGAAAAAAGGTGGTTTTCAGGGGTACTACATAGTACCTTAGGGTACTTCAGCACCTAGAGTACCCTTAGGTAATCTAGAGTACCATGTAAGGTACTTTGAGGGTACTCTGGAATACCCTAGGGTACTTTGAGGGTATTCTGGAATACCCTAGGGTACTTCAGGCCAGAAAGGTACTCCAGAGTTCCCCTACGACTGAAAATATCACGTGACTTACGCAAAGTGTTCGAAAATGGAATGTATTTGCGTTATCTTCTTCTCTTGATCACGGTTGAATGTTGAATCGGTTGAATATGAATTTTGAAGTTTCGTTGCTGCGGCGAAGGTTTGAAGGAAAGAAAGGAAAGAATATCGAGGAGAAGGTAAGCTTTAATGAATTTATTTCATCCGAATTGACAAAATATGATTGATAAGTAGGATGATGCATTTTACTGGCATACAATTGTTTCATTAACTTTATCCCGAGAAAGTTAGCTAGGGTATCGGCGGCATTTGTCGGACGGTTTAGGTTTTCGCATTTACGACTCCGAAACCAAAATGAAGAACGAGAAGTTAAGGTATTCAGGTGTGGTGTTGCTCTTTCAACGGCATATTACCCGATTTTCCTGAAAATATCTCTCCTCGTTAGTTTATCTGCATCAGTTTTTACCCGCGATTTTCGTGGCGTCATTTATCGCCCTGTGACGGCATTTGTCGGACACGTATCTTAAACATGAATTTGACCCTTTTGATGGAGACAAAATCTTCCAGCCGCCATCATTATCAATGAAATGTTTATCTTGAGTTATCGGCTAGTCTGCACTTTAGCGGACCAGCTTTCAAAATCGGCACACTATGTGTCATGGTGTAAGGGTTAGGGTCAGAGTTAAGCTTTGGAAATGGGGATTAGGGTTAGTTAGGGTTAGTTTAGGGTTAATTAGGGTTAGTTTAGGGTTAGGGTTAGGGTTAGTTTAGGGTTAGGGTTAGTTAGGATAAGTTAGGGTTAAGTTAGGGTTAGTAGGGTTAGGTTAGAGTTAGTTCCTGAGAGATATGACATAAAGCTGGTCCGCTAAAGTGCAGTCGTCCCGAGTTATCTTGAGTTATTCCAACTGCAAGGTAATTCTTCTCTGCGCTTGAAATTCCCCTTTGCTAGACGTGTTTACCTTAGGCCCATGGCAGAAATTCCTGCTATGAATAAATTAACCATGCACCGGTTGGAAATGAAAAGTAAATTATCATATTTTATTTGGCAACTAAATATCATCGATTCTCATTCAATAAATTCAATAAGGCAGTGAACATCATAAACATGCATAAAAGTAACTAATTCTGTGAGAATGACGATTATGGCACGCGAAAATCACCACAATTAGATAAACCAGGTTTTTCTCAGATAAACCTAGTTTTTCTCCAGATAAACCTGGTTTATCTGCAGAAACCTCACTTTTCTGGAGAAAAACCTGGTTTATCTGAGATTTTGGAACGCGAAAATCACCACAATTAGATAAACCAGGTTTTTCTCAGATAAACCTAGTTTTTCACCAGATAAACCTGGTTTTTCTCCAGAAGGGACGAAGGCATCAGATAAACCAGGTTTTTCTCACTGAAAGCGAGGCTTATCAGAAAAACCAGGTTTTTCTGCAGATAAACTAGGTTTTTCTCCAGAAAAACCAAGTTTTTCTAACAGGAAGCGAGGCTCTTCAGAAAAACCAGGTTTAGCAAACTGAAAAAGAGGTCGACAGACAAACTTGATTAGAGAATCCATATCATTTTCTGCAAAAGCCGATTCTAATTTTCAAAACTATAAAGTTCAGATCATAATCGGACAACAAAATTTCATGCGGTACTAAAGTAAAACTTTGTGGGGTTAAGTTCATCTCGTAAGGCTTTTCTCTGACACTTCGCACCCACCACAATTTCAGAGAAAGCTTCCAAATCTAAAATATAGGTGATCTTGAAATTCTTTCGAAGCGTGTCCCGCAGATCATCTAGGGGCTTATCACTTTCCAAGGTCTCGTACACCTTTTGCAAATAAATCTTTTGTTTTCAAGCAAACCCAATGAAAACCCTCTGAGACCTTATTGTCTTCATAACTCTCGTAGGCTTTCTTGAAAGACTGTATGGTACGCGAAAATCACCAGAATCAGATAAACCAGGTTTTTCTCAGATAAACCTAGTTTTTCTGGAGAAAAACCTGGTTTATCTGAAACATGTGACTCTCTAGCAGATAATCCTAGTTTATCTGTGAAAAACTAGGTTTCTCTAAAAACAAAAGCTTCCAGAAAAACTAGGTTTTTCTGAACGAAATCGAGGCTCATCAGATAAACCAGGTTTTTCTCCAGATAAACTAGGTTTTTCAAAAACCATTCTTTTCAATGGAAAATCAATCCAGAAAAACTTGGTTTTTCAAAAACTAGCATTTTCTGGAGAAAAACCAAGTTTTTCTCAGAAAAACCAGGTTTATCTGGAGAAAAACTTGGTTTATCTGAGAAAAACCTGGTTTATCTAATTGTGGTGATTTTCGCGTGCCATAGACGATGGATTATTTCAGTGGTGTCCGACAAATGCCGCCAACGTTTTTTCAAACCTCTGCCTTCAAGACCCCTCTGTCAATGCGATTGTCACTTCCGATCGAGTTCATCGTTAGTTTATGTAATTTATTACGAGTTAAACAATGCATAACAATCACTGGTCCAGTCTTCGCGCTCAAGCTGACCTCCCGAGAGATCCCGATTTCGAGGCATATTGTTGTTCATGTGAGTGTTCGTCGCCATTTTGAAGGTTCGCACGAAGGGTTTCTGGCCTTCGTGGGCATGTTGGCCCGGTCTAAAGTTTGTCATTTAAATTCTATTTGTACGAAACGGTCAGTGTATATCATGATGAGGGCGGTGAGTGCTTGCATCTGTTTAGCGGAAGTGATTCCGAAAGTGTCCGACACATGCCGCCGTCCGACAAATGCCGCCGATACCCTACGCGTTGTAGGTTTTGACTTGCAAAAATGCGTCTCCCACTGAATTGAGAGCAAATTCAGCCTGGCTGTGTTTAGCTATTTCACCTTAATGAAATTTTACCCACAAAGAAGCATTGGGTTTTGTTCATATCGCCTCTTTCAAAAGATTATCTGGCCTACGAATCGGTTGACTACTAGGTATACCGTTGTTATGACATACATGACCTACATGGAATAGGCCTAAAGGCAGCAAGAACTGCAAGAAATACTTCTTGCCCATCTGCTTGTTTAGGAAATAGTATTCTCGACCTGAAGCCCAACTTGCTTGCATTTTGTAGTAGTAGGTCAGTTTCTTGACCAAAATTTTACGCAAGCCTGCTGCCTTAGCATTTTCAACATGGTACCTACAGTTTCTTGGAATTTTTCGAGACTTTTTTAATATCTTTTATTCACATCTAATTCATGTTTTGATGGCGATTAGGTCTTTTAGTTCCAAGAATTTTCAAGTCTTCCAAAGACTGTACCTATAACAAGGTTTATTTCTGAGAGCCCTATTTTCCTGAACTTTCTTGTCAGGTCTGGCACCTGTGGTGATGCTATGGAATTGAATTTATCTTTGCTGTTTTCAAGAAACTGACAATCTAGACTTGGTAAAGACAGAGATCAAAGTAGGTCAAGGCAAGCAAAAGATGCGACACAAAAAAATTACATGAAAATGGAGAAATGTTGGAATGACTGTCAAAGCTGTGAAACGTTCTGTGTTTTGAAAATTGGAACGAAACAATCGTAATCTTAGGCATAAGGGTAGCGGAAAATAAAATTTAGGGTGGGGGCTGCCCGATAAAAGATCCATTGTTTACGAAAATTTTGCCCGACTTTAGGCTGATTTTCTGCCCGATTATGGCTGATTTTTGCAAATTTTTCCAAAGCTGGGAGGGCTGCAGCCCCCTAGCTCCCTGTCTCCTACGCCTATGATCTTAGGGATGAATGACTGCCTGAAACTTAAAATGAAGACAAGACTGTTAATCAAGATGGTAAAAACGTAGGACTTGTGGCCAGAGAGGTGTAATAGGATGGACTGATGATATGAAATTGAAGAATGTAGTGATTAGGGTGAAATGAAGGGATGAAACTGTAAGACAGAAGGATGAAATTGAATGACTCATGGAAGGTAGCTAGAGTCACTCCAATTTTTAAAAATGGAGCAAAGACTGATCAGTCTAACTATCGACCAATATCAGTCTTACCAGTCATCTCAAGGCTCTTTGAAAAACTTGTGACCAACCAGTTGTACCAACATATGGACAAAAACGATCAATTTTCCAATGACCAATCAGGTTTTTTGCGCCTTCGGTCCACTGTAACTTGTTTACTTAAAAATACTGATGATTGGTACAATGGGTTAGATCTCGGTAAGCTTGTGGGGCTAGTATTCATTGACCTTAAAAAGGCATTTGATACCGTTGATCATGATATTCCCTGCAAAAAGCTTGCCCACTATGGTGTCCAACACCGAGAAGTTTCTTGGTTTAAATCTTACCTTACCAACCGTAAACAGTTCTGTAGGGTTAACGGTGTTGACTCAGACTTTGGGGATATAGAAGTTGGTGTGCCACAAGGCTCATGTCTTGGTCCCTTACTTTTCCTGATCTATATCAATGATCTCCCACAAGCTGTCCGAGATTCCACAGTGTCCATGTTTGCTGATGATACCAGTTTATGCCACCAGTCCAATGATTTGACTCAGCTGACTGAGGCTATTAACAACGATCTTAGACAACTAGACACTTGGCTCCAAGGCAACAAACTTTCTTTGAATGTTGCAAAAACTCATGCCATGCTTGTTTGCACCAAACAGAAACATGCCACTCTCAAAAGTCGGAATGAAGACTTGAAATTGAAAATTCGTGAAAATGAGCTTCCAGTTGTTGAAAAAACGAAATACCTTGGTGTACAAATTGACTGCTCTTTGGACTGGAAAGAACAAATCAAGGCGGTCTCTGCCAAGGTTTCTAGGGCAGTAGGCTTTTTGAAGCATGCCAAATCATTCCTACCAAGAGAATCGCTGAAAACTCTCTACACGGGTATTGTGGAGCCCCACTTTCGATACTGTTGCTCTGTTTGGGGATGCGCAGGTCCAACTGAAATTAATCAGTTGCAAAAACTTCAGAATCGCGCTGCAAGAATTATAACAAACAGCAGCTACGACACCCCAGGCAGACCACTTATCGAAAGGCTTGGTTGGAAGACCATTCAGGAACTCATTAAAATTGATTCTGGAACAATGGTCTTCAAATCCCTCAATGGGTTGGCTCCGCAGTACTTGAGTAGTCTCTTCACAAGAAACTCGGCATGCTCCTCCCGTATTCTCCGCAATACAAACACGGACCTGAGGTTACCTTTGAAAAAAACAGCAAACGGTCAAAAATGTTTTTCTTTCAGAGGAGCGCAGTTATGGAATAGCCTCTCAGCTGAGTCAAAGCAAGCACCCACCGTTAGCTTATTTAAGCAGACGATATAGGGTTTCTTCTTTTTTTTTTATTTTTTTATTTTTTTTTTTTTAAATGGACATTAGATATTGTAAATAGATTTTTAGATTGTTAAATAGGCTTAGGTTTTTAGATTCCGAAGTTTTTATATTAGTCATTTTTGTAATTTAGTTTAGTTTTAATTTATGGGAGGGCCCCTTGAAAATCAGCACTTCTGCTGAAGGGCTACCCTCCCCGTTAGATAAATAAATCAAATCAAATCAAATCAATGATGAATGGAGTGCTCAATGGAAGGAGGAATATGAATGATCGAGAAGAATGGATAAGATATACTGTTTTTCAAGGAGCTCAACATTGCAGAAACAGTTTTGTCTTCATTAAGATAATTTTCTTCTTTTTCATGTGCAGTAAAATGCCACCGTTAACTCTTTCTCACCTATTGGTTAATACCTGAAGGGGTGGCTTTGAATGCCAAGAAGAATATTTGCACCAGTAGTGTTATACTGTAGACAACATTGATAATTTGTGCATTCAAAGAATAAGAAACTAATTAAGAAACTATTGGTATTAAAATGAACAAAATTTCATGTTCAAGCAAGAAACTTTTAGTATGCCTGAGCTAAGTTTCTTATTACAAAAAAGTGTAATATCTGAAACAATTGAAAAAATCTATACAATGTTTGCTGACTATAAAGTATGTTGACAACAATATGAATTGAATGACAACAATTGAATGACAACAATAGCAGATAAGAAATCTGAAATCAAATCTCAAGCATTTTACGAAAGATTATTGTAAGGGGACCAGTCTTAATTAATGTCGGGTAGGGGGCCGGAAGATATTTTTAGGAGTAATAAACATTTTCATAACCCCTTCAAATTCTTATTAAGATTTTCAAGGGCCCCTGATTATTTAGCTGTAATTTGTGGTGGCCCCTCTCTGTATCAAATTTGATGAAATATTCCCAAGTATGTTTTCTGATGGCAAGTGAATCAAAAATGACATAGAAATGCTCTCAAGAGAAAAGGTGGCAGAGCACCTGTAGATTTTATGTAAAATATGATACTTTGCGCAAAAACGCAAGGCATAAACAAAGATCATAAAAGGGTGACGTTTTAGCATTTCAATAGCTGGGATCAACTTTGTTAAGTTTTCATGGCCCCTTATTTTACACTGAAGTTTCTTTACAGAGCAAATATTATTTTGACATAGAATACAATGAAATTGGTCCAATGTCGTTGTCCTTAGTGCTTTTTGTTTCCTCACAATCAACGATTGAACATATTTAGTACTGAACCCTATTGACTTTGAAATTTGAACAATGTGATGTCATGGAAAGATCACGTGATATATCTAAAAATAGATTTCAGTTTTCGTTCACCATAAGATGTTGTATACACATGCAAAGTTTCAAGACTCTAGGTTGTCCAGAACAGAAACAAATTAAGGGGGCGAATCAGCCCCCCATAGGCTGCGTAGAGCATCAAATACCCTAGGCCTGATAGGGTTAAAGTTTGGCCCAAGTTAGCTGTAACGTGGCTATTGTTCCTTTTAATGTTGCCTACACTAGATAAATCTATGATGATGATGAAGATGATAATGATGCTCATTAAGTCACTTGACTGGTGATATGATGTGGAAACAAGTGCTTATTACCGGAGTACTGGTGAACATTACACAAAGATTTTTTACTGTAAAATATTTTGGACAATTCTGCAAGATTACAGGGTTTTTTCGTATAAGAAACACATTTATAAAGCAAATGAGGCTCAAATCAGGTCAAGAATAAGAAACATTTAAAGACAAATGACGGAGACATAAGGCGACTTAAATCAGGGGCCTGGGCAATCTAAATATAGTCTATTGTATTCCATTGTATTTGTTGATCTCGAGAGATTATCAAAACAATTGGACAATTGATGGCAGGCGCCCATCTTTTGTTCTATTTTAAACTAGACGACATATATCTGTCATTTGTCTTTAAGAAACACAGGGAGGCTGAGCTTCGGAAGTAAACTTGAAAAGAGCTGGTTTTACTCTAAGCAAAATACAAACAGCATTCCAAAAAGTACTCCCGTTTGAAAACTCACTAAAATTTGATTAACCGGGAAAAATAGTAAGGACACAATTAGGATCTTTTTCACTTGATGCAGGAAAAGAAACATCTCGTTTCCTGTCATCCATTGTCATGATCAGTTGTTGGAAATTTAATTGATTTTAAGAAAAATTTAAGAAACATTTAAGAAACGTGTAAGGCCGGATTTGACAAAATATTAAGAAACACCCAGACTGAAGGCAGAAGGATTGTTTCTCGTAAGAAGAAAAAGTGCACTCAGGTTATTGTTTATTAATTTTTATAAATGATTCAGTGTCATACCTAAATGGCAGGGGTGGCGTCAGAGATCTTCCGATGGAGGAGCTGGAACTTCCGACAGGGAGGCTGAAGTGGCTAGAAAATGCAGTTTTCGTACATCATTTTGTTTGATTTTGCCAAATTTCCTCTGACAGAAACACAAAATTTCCTCCGACAGGGGAGCTACAATCCTGGTCAAAATAAATTGGGACACTGGCAAATTTCTGTGTTTTCGTCATGTTTCCTAAAATATCGAGGTGAAAACATACGTTTAGAACCTTCTCATCCCCCTTCCCCCCTAATTCAATGTTGGGATGGTCGAATGACGTTTGATTCAACCAACATTGAAACGGGGGGAGCGGGGGGCACTGAATCAAAAACTGAAGAAGTGCAATTTTGTGACTTGTCCCAAGAATTTTGACCAAGATTGTCTGAAAAACTGCCATTACTGCTTATTGTAAATGTTAAAATAAATCCAAATCTACTTGTATCCGACAACCCCTTTTACTACGACCCGATAGCCACTTAGTGTGGGCTAAACTCCAGAATACTTCAGAGTTTAAAGTTTTTATAGTTAATGGTTTATTTATTAGAACTATGACGTCATCGAATTATGAACGATTTTCCCATTGCGTTTTGCAAAACTCCTTTTGTGTATGAAATCTACCAATGGATTTCGTTTGAAAACAGCACAACTGGGAAAGAGGATTTGACAACAAAGTTTTGTTTCGAGAAAGTGCCAATCATGCGCCTCCACAGCGCAATTGTCTTCTTTTCAAATGTGCCCTTTCTCAAATTTCTACTTATTCATTTACTTTCAATGAAATTAACTCCACTCCAGCAAACTTTCATTCACCCTTGGAGGGGATTTAATCTTCCATTGTGCTCGACAAATGGTCATGCAGAACTCTTTGTTGAAGAAGAATGCCGAGGTCGCGTGCCGACAAGGCGGTTTTAGGCAATGACTGGAATTTTGAGAAAGTGATCAAATCTTCAACGCTTCTCCCTTACTTAAACATTAATAACTTTGGCTTCGCTCGAGCTATCTTGACGAATTTTGTCTCATTCTGCTGTGCAGAATAAGCTTTATTAGCTTACAATCAATCTTTGCTGTAAGATTTCATGAAGTACGATTTTCCACGGTTCTCCGTCAATTTCATAAAAGACTTATCCGGAATTGTTTATTTTAAGTATTTTATTTTTGGAGAACCGTTGGATTTCGCCCTTCCAGGCGATTTTTACCTGGTTTTTCTGCATGAGTAGGAATACTTTGATGTTCCAATCAAACGAATTTACCGAAAAAGCGTAACTTATCCCAAAATTATGGGGCGTTTTCTGTGGAGCGCCGTTGGGAGAACCGAGGAATTCACAAGAAACCGGCCCTCAGACAATGCCCCAAAAGCTTTTCTTGCAACGATTACTCACATTCAAAAGAGCAGCAGACTATGCAATCCGATGACAGTGGAAGAACGCTCAGAACCCGAATGTTTCTCACATTTCATAAAGGAATCTGTAAGCTTGTGTAAAGCGCAACAATTTTGCCACGCCCACATTTAAGATAGTGCTCAGCGAATTTAGCGAACAACGCCTACTTCGGCATAAATGGCTGAGAAGTTACTTCTTGTGTCAGGGATGATGGTGGTAAAATTTCACGCAAAAATCTCGATGGGTTCTCAAGCTCTGAGTCTTTATTTGTTAAGAACCATTTTCAGACTGTCTGAAAAACTGCCATTACTGCTTATTGTAAATGTTAAAATAAATCCAAATCTACTTGTATCCGACAACCCCTTTTACTATGACCCGATAGCCACTTAGTGTGGGCTAAACTCCAGAATACTTCAGAGTTTAAAGTTTTTATAGTTAATGGTTTATTTATTAGAACTATGACGTCATCGAATTATGAACGATTTTCCCATTGCGTTTTGCAAAACTCCTTTTGTGTATGAAATCTACCAATGGATTTCGTTTGAAAACAGCACAACTGGGAAAGACGATTCGAAAACAAAGTTTTATTTCGAGAAAGTGCCAATCATGCGCCTCCATAGCGCAATTGTCTTCTTTTCAAATGTGCCCTTTCTCAAATTTCTACTTATTCATTTACTTTCAATGAAATTAACTCCACTCCAGCAAACTTTCATTCACCCTTGGAGGGGATTTAATCTTCCATTGTGCTCGACAAATGGTCATGCAGAACTCTTTGTTGAAGAAGAATGCCGAGGTCGCGTGCCGACAAGGCGGTTTTAGGCAATGACTGGAATTTTGAGAAAGTGATCAAATCTTCAACGCTTCTCCCTTACTTAAACATTAATAACTTTGGCTTCGCTCGAGCTATCTTGACGAATTTTGTCTCATTCTGCTGTGCAGAATAAGCTTTATTAGCTTACAATCAATCTTTGCTGTAAGATTTCATGAAGTACGATTTTCCACGGTTCTCCGTCAATTTCATAAAAGACTTATCCGGAATTGTTTATTTTAAGTATTTTATTTTTGGAGAACCGTTGGATTTCGCCCTTCCAGGCGATTTTTACCTGGTTTTTCTGCATGAGTAGGAATACTTTGATGTTCCAATCTGGAATCCAGCGAATTTACCGAAAAAGCGTAACTTATCCCAAAATTATGGGGCGTTTTCTGTGGAGCGCCGTTGGGAGAACCGAGGAATTCACAAGAAACCGGCCCTCAGACAATGCCCCAAAAGCTTTTCTTGCAACGATTACTCACATTCAAAAGAGCAGCAGACTATGCAATCCGATGACAGTGGAAGAACGCTCAGAACCCGAATGTTTCTCACATTTCATAAAGGAATCTGTAAGCTTGTGTAAAGCGCAACAATTTTGCCACGCCCACATTTAAGATAGTGCTCAGCGAAATTAGCGAACAACGCCTACTTCGGCATAAATGGCTGAGAAGTTACTTCTTGTGTCAGGGATGATGGTGGTAAAATTTCACGCAAAAATCTCGATGGGTTCTCAAGCTCTGAGTCTTTATTTGTTAAGAACCATTTTCAGACAATCCTGGTCAAAATAAATTGGGACACTGGCAAATTTCTGTGTTTTCGTCATGTTTCCTAAAATATCGAGGTGAAAACATACGTTTAGAACCTTCTCATCCCCCTTCCCCCCTAATTCAATGTTGGGATGGTCGAATGACGTTTGATTCAACCAACATTGAAACGGGGGGAGCGGGGGGCACTGAATCAAAAACTGAAGAAGTGCAATTTTGTGACTTGTCCCAAGAATTTTGACCAAGATTGTCTGAAAAACTGCCATTACTGCTTATTGTAAATGTTAAAATAAATCCAAATCTACTTGTATCCGACAACCCCTTTTACTACGACCCGATAGCCACTTAGTGTGGGCTAAACTCCAGAATACTTCAGAGTTTAAAGTTTTTATAGTTAATGGTTTATTTATTAGAACTATGACGTCATCGAATTATGAACGATTTTCCCATTGCGTTTTGCAAAACTCCTTTTGTGTATGAAATCTACCAATGGATTTCGTTTGAAAACAGCACAACTGGGAAAGAGGATTTGACAACAAAGTTTTGTTTCGAGAAAGTGCCAATCATGCGCCTCCACAGCGCAATTGTCTTCTTTTCAAATGTGCCCTTTCTCAAATTTCTACTTATTCATTTACTTTCAATGAAATTAACTCCACTCCAGCAAACTTTCATTCACCCTTGGAGGGGATTTAATCTTCCATTGTGCTCGACAAATGGTCATGCAGAACTCTTTGTTGAAGAAGAATGCCGAGGTCGCGTGCCGACAAGGCGGTTTTAGGCAATGACTGGAATTTTGAGAAAGTGATCAAATCTTCAACGCTTCTCCCTTACTTAAACATTAATAACTTTGGCTTCGCTCGAGCTATCTTGACGAATTTTGTCTCATTCTGCTGTGCAGAATAAGCTTTATTAGCTTACAATCAATCTTTGCTGTAAGATTTCATGAAGTACGATTTTCCACGGTTCTCCGTCAATTTCATAAAAGACTTATCCGGAATTGTTTATTTTAAGTATTTTATTTTTGGAGAACCGTTGGATTTCGCCCTTCCAGGCGATTTTTACCTGGTTTTTCTGCATGAGTAGGAATACTTTGATGTTCCAATCAAACGAATTTACCGAAAAAGCGTAACTTATCCCAAAATTATGGGGCGTTTTCTGTGGAGCGCCGTTGGGAGAACCGAGGAATTCACAAGAAACCGGCCCTCAGACAATGCCCCAAAAGCTTTTCTTGCAACGATTACTCACATTCAAAAGAGCAGCAGACTATGCAATCCGATGACAGTGGAAGAACGCTCAGAACCCGAATGTTTCTCACATTTCATAAAGGAATCTGTAAGCTTGTGTAAAGCGCAACAATTTTGCCACGCCCACATTTAAGATAGTGCTCAGCGAATTTAGCGAACAACGCCTACTTCGGCATAAATGGCTGAGAAGTTACTTCTTGTGTCAGGGATGATGGTGGTAAAATTTCACGCAAAAATCTCGATGGGTTCTCAAGCTCTGAGTCTTTATTTGTTAAGAACCATTTTCAGACTGTCTGAAAAACTGCCATTACTGCTTATTGTAAATGTTAAAATAAATCCAAATCTACTTGTATCCGACAACCCCTTTTACTATGACCCGATAGCCACTTAGTGTGGGCTAAACTCCAGAATACTTCAGAGTTTAAAGTTTTTATAGTTAATGGTTTATTTATTAGAACTATGACGTCATCGAATTATGAACGATTTTCCCATTGCGTTTTGCAAAACTCCTTTTGTGTATGAAATCTACCAATGGATTTCGTTTGAAAACAGCACAACTGGGAAAGACGATTCGAAAACAAAGTTTTATTTCGAGAAAGTGCCAATCATGCGCCTCCATAGCGCAATTGTCTTCTTTTCAAATGTGCCCTTTCTCAAATTTCTACTTATTCATTTACTTTCAATGAAATTAACTCCACTCCAGCAAACTTTCATTCACCCTTGGAGGGGATTTAATCTTCCATTGTGCTCGACAAATGGTCATGCAGAACTCTTTGTTGAAGAAGAATGCCGAGGTCGCGTGCCGACAAGGCGGTTTTAGGCAATGACTGGAATTTTGAGAAAGTGATCAAATCTTCAACGCTTCTCCCTTACTTAAACATTAATAACTTTGGCTTCGCTCGAGCTATCTTGACGAATTTTGTCTCATTCTGCTGTGCAGAATAAGCTTTATTAGCTTACAATCAATCTTTGCTGTAAGATTTCATGAAGTACGATTTTCCACGGTTCTCCGTCAATTTCATAAAAGACTTATCCGGAATTGTTTATTTTAAGTATTTTATTTTTGGAGAACCGTTGGATTTCGCCCTTCCAGGCGATTTTTACCTGGTTTTTCTGCATGAGTAGGAATACTTTGATGTTCCAATCTGGAATCCAGCGAATTTACCGAAAAAGCGTAACTTATCCCAAAATTATGGGGCGTTTTCTGTGGAGCGCCGTTGGGAGAACCGAGGAATTCACAAGAAACCGGCCCTCAGACAATGCCCCAAAAGCTTTTCTTGCAACGATTACTCACATTCAAAAGAGCAGCAGACTATGCAATCCGATGACAGTGGAAGAACGCTCAGAACCCGAATGTTTCTCACATTTCATAAAGGAATCTGTAAGCTTGTGTAAAGCGCAACAATTTTGCCACGCCCACATTTAAGATAGTGCTCAGCGAAATTAGCGAACAACGCCTACTTCGGCATAAATGGCTGAGAAGTTACTTCTTGTGTCAGGGATGATGGTGGTAAAATTTCACGCAAAAATCTCGATGGGTTCTCAAGCTCTGAGTCTTTATTTGTTAAGAACCATTTTCAGACAATCCTGGTCAAAATAAATTGGGACACTGGCAAATTTCTGTGTTTTCGTCATGTTTCCTAAAATATCGAGGTGAAAACATACGTTTAGAACCTTCTCATCCCCCTTCCCCCCTAATTCAATGTTGGGATGGTCGAATAACGTTTGATTCAACCAACATTGAAACGGGGGGAGCGGGGGGCACTGAATCAAAAACTGAAGAAGTGCAATTTTGTGACTTGTCCCAAGAATTTTGACCAAGATTGTAGATGCTTCCAACAGGGGGCTGTAGCCCCCCTCTAGCCTTCCCTGGCGCCACTACTACTAAATGGAAATTAATAACGTTAAGAACACATAGATATAAAAGTGTGTGTGCTTCTAGCCTTCTGTAATTCTGTAACTAGTAACTCGTTTGTAGCTTTAATTCATCTTGCAAAGAAGCAGCCAGGCATTTTATAGCAAGCTGAAGTTTTAGCGTTCTGTATAGCCTGAGATCCCAAAATTTCCATCAACAAAAGGCCTGTTAACAGGCTACGTTCTGTACAGCATTCGTATATCAATTAGCTAACGTTGAACAACGCGAAATATTTTTGTTATACATTTTCATGTGAAGCCAGTCAAGGTCATGATAGCAAGACAATGATTATGTTTTTCTCTTTGTTACTGACTCCCGTTGATTCTTTCCCAAGGAAATAATAATTTAGACTGCGTTCACACGATGCCGGGACATTTTGAAAACGGTGAAAAATGTGATGGATAGGCCTCCCGTTCTCACGAAAACGGCACATTTTTTGCCGGCACATTTTGAAAAGGGTAGATTTTGAAAATTCAACTCTAACCGGCACATTTTGGAAACGGCATCGTGTAAATATCTAAAATTGATGAAAACAGAAAATCTTTAGACACCTTTGGAACGAGACTAATCGACTCTTAGGGTGTAGGTAAGCTTCTTTGGCATCAAATTGTTGCAACGAGTTTTTGTCGTCTAAGTTCCTACCGTTTTCAAATTATTCCGGTATCGTGTGAACGCTAGCTTAAATTTTGCAGCCGTCACATTTTTCACCGTTTTCAAAATGTGCCGGCATCGTGTCAACGCAGTCTTAGATACATTCTGAACTACCCTTAAGGGTCTTTCTGAAGTGCCTTTAAGTGTACTCTAGAGTACCTTCAGCGGTACTCTAGAGTACCTTTACGGGTACTCTAGAGTACCTTTACGGGTACTCTGAAGTACCTTTAGAGGCACTCTGGAGTACCTTTAGGGTTACTCTAGAGTACCTTTAGGGCTTCTCTGGAGTGCCTTTAGAGACACTCTGGAGTACCTTTAGCGATACCCTCGAGTACCTTTAGGGATACACTGGACTACCTTTAGGGGTACTCTGGAGTACCTTTAGGGGTACCTTGGAGTACCTTTAGGGGTACTCTGGAGTACCATCAGGAGAACTCTGCAGTACCATTAGAGGAACTCTGAGGTACCATTAGGGGAACTCTGAAGTACCATTAAAGGAACTCTGGAGTACCATTAGGGGAACTCTCGAGTACCATTAGGGAAACTCTCGAGTACCATTAGGGGCACTCTGGAGTACCATTAGGGGAACTCTGGAGTACCATTAGGGGAAGTCTGGAGTACTATTAGGGGAACTATGAAGAACCATTAGGGGAACTCTGAAGTACCATTAAGGAACTCTGAAGTACCATTAAAGGAACTCTGAAGTACCATTACAGGAACTCTGAAGTACCATTATTAGGAGAACTCTGAAGTACCATTATTAGGGGAACTATGGAGTACCATTAGGGGAACTCTGAAGTACCATTAGAGGAACTCTGAAGTACCATTAGGGGAACTATGGAGCACCATTAGAGGAACTCTGAAGTACCATTAGAGGAACTCTGGAGTACCATTAGGGGAACTCTGGAGTACCATTAGAGGAACTCTGAAGTACCATTAGGGGAACTCTGAAGTACCATTAGAGGAGCTCTGGAGTACCATTAGGGGAACTTTGGAGTACCATTAGGGGTACTTTGGAGTACCATTAGGGGCACTCTGGAGTACCATTAGGGGAACTCTGGAGTACCATTAGAGGAACTCTGAAGTACCATAAGAGGAACTCTGGAGAACCATTAGGGGAACTCTGGGGTACCATTTGGGGTACTCTGGAGTACCATTAGGGGCACTCTGGAGTACCATTAGGGGAACTCTGGAGTACCTTTAGGGGAACTCTGGAGCTCTATTATGGGAACTATGGAGTACCATTAGGGGAACTCTGAAGTACCATTAAAGGAACTCTGAAGTACCATTAGAGGAACTCTGAAGTACCATTAAAGGAACTCTGAAGTACCATTAGAGGAACTCTGAAGTACCATTAGGGGAACTCTGGAGTACCATTAGAGGAACTCTGGAGTACCATTAGGGAACTCTGCAGTACCATTAGAGGAACTCTGGAGTACCATTAGGGGAACTCTGGAGTACCATTAGAGGAACTCTGAAGTACCATTAGGGGAACTCTGAAGTACCATTAGAGGAACTCTGGAGTACCATTAGGGGAACTCTGAAGTACCATTAGAGGAACTCTGAAGTACCATTAGAGGAACTCTGGAGTACCATTAGGGGAACTCTGGAGTACCATTAGGGGAACTCTGGAGTACCATTAGAGGAACTCTGAAGTACCATTAGAGGAACTCTGGAGTACCATTAGGGGAACTCTGGAGTACCATTAGAGGAACTCTGAAGTACCATTAGAGGAACTCTGAAGTACCATTAGAGGAACTCTGAAGTACCATTAGGGAACTATGGAGTACCATTAGGGGAACTCTGAAGTACCATCCCTAGGGTACTCCAGAGTACCCTCACTAAGGGGTACTCCAGAGTACCCTAAAGGGTACCATATTTGTACCCGGCTGGAGTACCCTAAAGGGTACTCCAGAAACCACCTTTTTACTGTGAGTGTATGTAGCTGAGTGAATTTGAGATTTGAGCACATACCTTGCTAATTAGTCAATTGTTAAAACAATGGCAGTCACATGCTAAGACTTTACGTGATTGGTTGAAAGGAAGAATGAATAGGTTATCATTGGCCGGCCTAACAATTGATAAGGTTTTTATTGGCTGACTCGAAGAAAAGAATAACCAACAATCGAGCGACACAGCGACTGCGACTGACCAAGGAAAAACTGCAGGGAAGTTGGAAAGGGGCTGGAGTTTGAAATTTCATTTCAAGTTACGACCAAATACTTGGAAATTGCGGACGTGGAAGGTAGAAGCTTTTGTGGGACCTAGTAAACAACAAGAAAGATCCAAAACTTACAGAGATACGAAGCTGTGCTCGACTCCAGTGGATAGCATAAGAAACCAAAACATCTCTCTTTCAAGTTTCAGTTCCGCAGGATCAAAGCTAAATTCTACATGGGTTCAATATAAGAAGCAAACCTCCGCCAAAAGAGTTTGTTACGTCAAAGGAACTTTAACATTCTCTCTGTAGAACATGGTAAAAGCTCAAGAAGTCCACCTTTGAATTTCCAGGCACTTCAAAGTCACAAACACTTGGTAAACTATCTTCGAGATGCATCTTAAAATCAACTTCCTCTTACTCATTCCTTCCTTTCAACACAAGTCAATGAAAACAAATTTGAATAACAATATAATTCATTTCCATGGTTGCAAGGTCAAAGCAACAAAGGTCAAATTCTATGCTTCTTTCAAATGTTTCTTCCATCATTTCAAATCCTCCGCAGAAGCAATGTTGTTGAAAGAGCCTCTCTCTGCAGTAAAACAGCACTTTTGGACTTGTCCAATTCTCACTTTCTTTTATCAGTCGACTGAGACAAAAACGCGGAAAGTAAATGGTGCTGCGGGGGAAAAGAGAAGGAGTTGCGGAGGAAAAGGAGAGAGGAAAGTTTCCTCTCTCCTTCTCCTTCTTCGTTTCCTTCTCCATTCCCCCACAGCACATCCGCAGCACATTTTATCTCAATCGACTGATAAAGAAGAAAGTGAGACTTGAACAAGTCCACAGCACCTTTGGCAGATTTGCCCCGAGTTTATTTCGTCATCTGTATAAGTCTAACTGAAAGACTTGTGGGCAAGTCTACACTTTTGGGGACGATTTTTCCTGATTCAAAATCATTTTATATCCAACAATACTATCATTCAGCTACCCGGCCGCATGTTTGTAATTTACAAGTTACTAGTTTAGTCTAAGGGTTGAATTCTCCAGAAATTTGCTTATCGGATTTTTAAACATAAACAATCTCCGAAACAAAATCATAGATTTGAGAATGATTGCTGAAAGATGCCTCCCAGATATTTTACTCGTTGAAGAAACAAAGTTGAATTCCGATTTTAAGACCGATTTGTTTCTTATCAACAATTATAAAAGCCCCATACGCCTTGACAGGTCTGAATTTGGAGGTGGTCTTCTGCAATAATCAAGGAATGGCATCATCTGCAATCGTATGACTGCATTTGAAGTTCCCTCCCTGGAGCTTTCGAGCCATTCGAGCAACAAAATATTTTCGGAAAAATCTAGTGCATCTCGCGTTTTATAAAACTTCTTCAGCAGCTCACGAGTGTGCTCTCGCTCTGTTCCCAAACTCATCGAGATTCGCTTTGCTGCAGCTCGGCTCGCCGCCATTTTGACAATAAATTTGGCGCTCAAATGTGCAAGGATTGAGTTTTCATGTGATCAGTTAAATTCTACCAATCACAGCGCACTCTTCGAGGCTCTTCGTCATCATTTTGTCAGCATCTTGTCAGCATGTTTTGACAATGTGAATACGCTGCTGTACTTACATGGACACATTACCTTTAACGGTTGCAAAAAAGAAATGGATTATTTACAGCATTTACCGTCCACCAAATTCAAATATAGAAACTTTTCTTTCAGATTTATTTTCAGCCGTAAATCGAGCATTGGATAGTTATGATAACATCATCATTATGGGTGATATCAACATCGATACTCACGACAAAGCAGATCCGGGCTTTGAAAAATTGATGTCCTTTTGTGACGTCTTCGATCTGACCAACATAGTCAAGTCAAAAACTTGCTTCATCAAAAATCACAGCTCCTCCATTGATGTCATTCTTACCAATCGACCGAGATCTTTTCAGAAAACGTCTGTTTTTGAAACTGGTCTAAGTGACTACCATAGTCTTGTAGTCACAACTATGAAATCAACTGTTCCTAGGTTAAAACCGAAAAAAATAAAGTATCGAAGCTACAAAAAGTTTGTCCCAGAGAAGTTCTTAAAGGATGTTAAGCAGGCAAAATTTGAATGTGATGATCACGATTCGTATAAATTTTATGACCATCCGACTAAAACTTTCCGAGACCTAGTTGAAAAACATGCACCTATCAAAACAAAGTTTCGGAGGGGAAATAACGGACCCTTTATGAACCCAGAACTGAAAAAAGGTATCTATACCCGCACAAGGCTAAAAAATAGGTTGAACAAACACCCTTCAAAGGAAAACGAAATAGCTTTCAAAAAGCAGCGAAACCGATGTGTTGCTCTACGTAAAAAGGCTATTAAGAATCATTTCAAAAAAGTTACAAGTGACGGTCTCATGTCAAATAAAGCCTTCTGGGATCTCGTAAAACCGTTTCTTTCAAATAAGGGTGGCATGACTGGTAACGAAATTTCCCTGGTAAATGCTCAACCAGCACAACCCCAGACAGAACAACAGTATCGAAAGTGGGGCTCAACAATACCTGTGTAAAGAGTTTTCAAGCTTGCCAGAGGCAGAAAGGATTTAGCATGTCTTAAAAAGCCGATCGCCCTGGAGACCTTTGTAGAAACTGCCTTAATTTGCTCTTTCCAATCTAAAGAGCAATCTATTTGCACTCCAAGGTACTTTGTCTTTTGAACAACTTCGAGTTCATTGTCGCGTATCTTCAGTGCCAAGGCTTCATTTCGACTTTTGAGAGAGTTGTGTTTTTGCTTGGTGGATATGAGCATTGAATGAGTTTTTGCCACATTCAACGAGAGCTTATTTCCTTGAAGCCAAGTCTCCAATTTACTGAGATCACTATTTATGGCCTCATTAAGCTGAGTCAAATCGTGAGACTGATGACAAAGACTGGTATCATCAGCGTACATAGTCACAGAGGCACCTTGGACAGCCTCAGGAAGATCATTGATATAGATGAGGAAGAGAAGAGGGCCAAGGCCCTGTGGTACTCCTACTTCTATTTCCCCGATATCTGAATCAACACCGTTAACCCTACAGAATTGTTTGCGGTTAGATACGTAAGACTTAAACCAAGACAGCTCTCGCTGCTGGACGCCATAAAGTTCGAGCTTTTTACAGAGAATATCGTGGTCGACCGTATCAAATGCTTTTTTCAGGTCAATAAATACTAATCCAACGAGCTTACCGAGATCAAGCCCATTGTACCAGTCATCGCTCATTTTAAGCAAACAAGTAAGTGTGGAATGTAGGCGCAGAAAACCTGATTGATCAGATGTAAAGAGACCATTATCTTTCATATACAGGTACAGCTGATTGAAAACAAGTTTTTCAAAGAGCTTTGAGATGACAGGCAAGACTGATATGGGGCGATAATTAGATTTTTCAGTCTTATCTCCATCTTTGAAAATCGGAGTAATTCTAGCTACTTTCCATGAATCTGGGAACTGGCTAGTTTCAATGGATGTGTTAAACAAGAAAGCCAGAGAGTTTTCAATATATGGCAGTTGCTTTTGATCACCGCAAAAGAGACGGTAATGAAACCCAATTCTTTTCGCTGCACTTTCAGTTTCTGTCACTATTGTGTACATTCGAAAATTCTGCAAAATGTATCAAAATATCGTTCGATTCAGATTCTTTTTTCGAATAGCTAAGGCAGCGAGACAGGAAAGCCTGGTTTCCATATGATCGTAACAGTCGGCGACGCTTCGGCGACGTGTGCCCAATCAGTCGGCGACATATGGAAACGATCATACTGCTATGATCATATGGAAACCAGGCTTTACTCATCTCAACTCTTTCGATGCGTCCCCGTACTGTCCCCGTCTGATCGGCGACGTCGGCGACGTCGTTCAGAAAATGTTTCCATTTAACAAAATCGTCGCCGATGTGTCCCCGAGCCTGCCTCGGCGACGTGTCGCCGACTGTTGCGATCATATGGAAACCAGGCTTAAGACTTTGAAAAGTACAGGGCTAAAATGACGAAAATCAGTTTGTCAACCAAAGTTTGCCATAATTTCCCACAATTGCCTTGTGCAGTTCTCTTCCAACCGGCAGACTGATGACAATTAGCAAGCGCGCTTAAAGCAAACTTCAACTTTATAAGCGCGCTATGTTTCACTTAGGGGTTGAGTGATTTCGGAATTTTGCATTATGGTTGCACTCGGTGTAAGATTACTAAGTACTGTCAGACAGTGTATGATTAAAAAGTGCAAGAATGTCTTTCAAGTACACGATTCTTCTCTGTCATCAACTACGTCACTGCGTAGTCATATGAGAAACGAGCGCATGCGTTGCCATTTCAAAAAACTCAATTCGAGTAAGGCCTCTCCGATCAATTCCATACCCGCAAGAATTCTTAAGGAAAATTCTGATGTTTTCAGTGCAGTCATTCAAAATCTGTACAACTATGGTTTATCCAAAGTTATTTTTCCTAAAGAACTGAAGGCCGGAGACATTAAAGTACGACCAAAAACTATGTAGAGTTAAAACGTTTTTCGATGCCATTTCGGCTCTCTTTGCTTAATAGTAAAAGTTAAGGTCTCTTTCGAAAGAGGAAGAGAAGCGTAACATCCTTAAGCAGCATTTTCGAAATTTAAACTTACAGAAGGGGGTTGAAATCAAGCCTCAAAAAAAGCAACTCTTACTTAGCCCACGCATCCGTCGAGGTTTAGAAATATATGGCTGAAAAGCTCTATCTTAGCTGTATCCAAATCTGTGCTCCATTTAATCGTTAACTAAATACATTTTCGTCTATATGCGAAGAAATGGTCAAGGGTTAGCAGATTTTGGAAAAGTTGGTTTCCCCAAAATCGGGGGAAGCAACAAGACGCTACTGCAACGAATAACACGGACTTTATCACAGTAAGACTGTATCGAGCATGAAAGGTTATCTTAAGGGAATTTAACCGAAAGTCACTTTCTCGTGATCATTGATGCTTTCTTTGAAAAAACGTTCCATTTGAATTTGAGTTGTTCGGTCAAGCATCTTAGACAACAACTATTTCTTGCAAAGTACAAGAGATGCATCGATTGTAATCTCCCAAGCGGCTAGATTCGCAAATAAGAAACACTGTGCTACTTCAAAGGTTCTTTCAAAACCTGTAAGCGTACCAAATCTAATTGTTTAGAATCTAAACAAAATATCATTTGAAAGAAATCAACAATATTTAGGAAGAAAAAGTGAATTTCGACTAAACTCTCTTGAGTCAATCTTCCATGCTCGGTAGAGTCTTTTGTGATAAAGTCCCTGTTATTTGTTGTTGTAGAGATTTGGTGCTTCCCCCGTTATTGAGAAAACCAGATTTTCCAAAATCTGCTAACCCTTGGCCATTTCTTCGTTTGTAGACAGAAACCTATTGGGTTGACAAATAAACGGAGCATAGATTTGGATACAGCTAAGACAGAGCTTTTCAGCCATATATTTTTCAACCTCGACGGATGCGTGGGCTAAGAGTTGCTTTTTTTGAGGCTTGATTTCAACCCCCTTCTGCGAGTTTAAATTTCGAAAATGCTGCTTAAGGATATTACGCTTTCTTTCCTCTTTCGAAAGAGACCTTAACTTTTACTATTAAGCAAATAGAGCCGAAATGGCATCGAAAACCGCTTTAACTCTACATAGTTTTTGGTCGTACTTTAGTTCGCTGTTTAAAAAAGAGGATGCTTTTATAAAAAAGAACTATCGACCCATCACAGTTTTACCGTTAGTATCTAAAATATAAGAGAGGATGATGCAAGATCAAATGCTATCATTTGTCCAAAGCTTCTTGTCGCCACTCCTTTGTGGGTTTCGAGAAGGCTATGGTACACAGCATGCACTTCTACATTTTGTGGAAACCTGCAAGAAGTCAATAGACAGTGGAGGCGTCGCTGGGGCCGTCCTGACGGACCTATCGAAAGCCTTCGATTGTCTAAATCACGAATTATTGATTGCAAAATTGAATGCATATGGTTTTAGTAGATCTGCCTTGCTGTTCATTCATAGCTATCTCACCAACAGGAAGCAGAGGGTAAAGGTCAATGGTTCATTCAGCACGTGGACAGAAACCCTCTTGGGTGTACCGCAAGGTTCAGTCTTAGGGCCCCTTTTGTTCGATGTATATCTGAATGACCTTTTCATGTTCCTGGAGGAAACCAAAGTCTGCAACTATGCGGACGATACGACTATTTATGCGTGTGGTCCAAAGATCGAAACTGTCATTGCGCATTTAGAACATGATGCCCTTAAAATAACTGAGTGGTTCCCAAATAATTCAATGAAACTAAATGAAGACAAATGCCATTTAATAGTTTTTGGTGCGAGGGGAGGTAATGAAACAACAATCAAAATAGGCGATGCTTGCGTGAAGGAAAGTTCGGAAGAAAATCTTCTCGGTATCACTTTCGATCAATCGCTTTCTTTCAAAGAACATGTCAAGATCTTGTGTAGAAAAGCTGGCCAAAAACTACATGCTCTTTCCCGTGTCTCCTGCTACATGGACACTGTAAAATTGCAGCAGTTAATGAGAGCGTTTGTTATATCTCATTTTAGCTACTGCCCACTTGTGTGGATGTTTTATGATAGGACCATGAATAATAGAATAAATCATGTTCATGAAAGGGCATTGCGCATTGCGTATAAGGATCACAGAAATGATATTGGTTATCTCCTGGAGCAAAGCAATTCGGTGCCCATCCATGTACGGAACCTGCAGTTGCTAATGACGGAAATCTTTAAAACGAAGTCCCATCTAAATCCACCTTTCATGAAGGACATTTTTAGGAACGAAATATGAACTACAATCTAAGACATGGCAATGATGCTCAAGTGCCAAAGGTGCGAACCACGTGCTTTGGGATTGAGACCATAGCCTATCTTGGTAGCAGATTGTGGCAACTATTGCCGCAAGAAATAAAACAATCAGCACTCTTCCTATCTTTAAAAACGAATTAAATGTTGGAAAGGTGGTGAATGCAACTGCAGACTTTGTAAAACATATATTCCGCAAGTTGGGTTCCTAACAGGATAGTTGTTTTTATCTTGTAATTTATATTTATCTATATACATTGTAAATCAATTAATTTTTTTTCCTTGATCTTTTAATTGTATACAGTAGGCCTCAATTAGCTGTAATTTAGCTATTTCTTTTTTAGTTTTATAGCCTACATAAAATAAATAAATGATGATGTTGATGATGATGCCGTTAAAAGTAAATCTGCTATACTGATGGATGCTTACAAACAGCTACGAAATAAGGCTAACATTCTCAACAAAAATCTTAAACGAGAATACTTTTCCAAGAAATTAGCTGCTTGTAAAGGTGACTTAAAGCAGTCATGGAAAACAATAAACCTCCTGTTGAATAAAAGATCTAAAACTACCAATATCGGTTCCCTGAACGAACAGGAGAATGAACAGGAGATAAATAAGGATCATGATATCGCTAACTTCATTTTTCATTTCATTTTTAAATATTTATACAGGTTACAAAATTTCAGTAAAAGATAACTGCTTTAAAAATTGACCTGTGCAAAAACAGAAAGCCTAAATTAAAGAGAATTATATATATATATATAATGTACAAACGAGCATAATAGAACTAAAAATGAAAATATAATGTACCTCTCATATGAATTTTTTAAAGGTAGCCAGGGACGATGCCAATTTAGTTTCCCTATTCAGCTCATTCCATAATTTTGCTCCACGATACGAAAATGCTTTTTGGCCTGTGCTTGTTCTTAGCAGGGGTATCTGCAAGTTTGTTTCGGTAGAGCGAAGAATGCGATCACTGCCCTCTGAGCATTTACTGAAAAGTTCCCCTAAATATTGAGGAGCAAGTGAATTCAATGCCTTGTAGGTCAACGTTGCTGTTTCTTTTCTGATAAGATCTTTGATTGATGGCCAGCCAAGATTTTGGAGCAGAGGGGCAGCAGAAGCATCGTATGGACTATTTGTAGTTATTCTTGCAGCTCTATTCTGGATCTTTTGGAGAGAATTAAGATTGGTTTCACTGCAACAACCCCAAACCGAGCAGCAATAACTGAAATGTGGCTCAACAATTCC
Organism: Aurelia sp. 3 sensu Dawson et al. (2005); assembly: GCA_964020215.1. Taxonomy (NCBI): domain Eukaryota; kingdom Metazoa; phylum Cnidaria; class Scyphozoa; order Semaeostomeae; family Ulmaridae; genus Aurelia; species Aurelia sp. 3 sensu Dawson et al. (2005). Next base: position 16,626,437 of record OZ026572.1, read on the forward strand.
TCTATACATTTTCTGCAGATCACCTGGTGGAAGAAATTTCTTGGCATGCTTAATAAGACCGAGAGCTCGCAGTGCCTTAGCCTTAACATGTTCAATGTGGCGATCCCATTGGAGTTTGTCATCAATTTGAACTCCCAGATACTTAGTATCGGTTATCATATTGATCTTTTGATCACCTATTTCGAAACTAGGCTTAGCTTCAGTCTGCTTTTCGATTTTCTGAATATTTGGTCTGGAACCAATAATCAAAGACTGTGTTTTTACAACGTTTAGGGACAATTTATTGCCATGTAGCCAGTTCTGTAAATTCACAAGATCCTGGTTTAGATCATCCTGCAATTTAGAAAGGCATCTCGAGGAGTGTGAAATCGCAGTATCATCAGCGTACATGGTGACCTTTCCTTTGTTTAGGCAGAATGGTAGATCATTTATGTAAACAAGGAAGAATGTAAACAAGGAAGAACTCAATGAACAACTATTTCTGCAGTGTGGGGAAGAGTCTCAGTGACAAGATACCCGCCCAGACTAATCCCCTTCTGTCTCATCAATACGATATAACATATCCCTCGAATGGAAGGGAACCATTCAAATTCGTTGCCATCGACAAGAGGACCATCGAAAAGGCCTTAAATAAGATCAAGACATCACATGGGTCTGGTGTGGATAACATTGCCAGCTATTTCCTAAAAGTAGCATTTCCCGTTATTTCTGATTCACTCTGTGATATTTTGAACCTTTCCTTATCTTCAGGAATTTTCCCTGACAGCTGGAAAGTTGCTAGAGTGGCTCCCATATTTAAGGAAGGCCCAACTGATGAAAGATCAAATTACAGGCCAATATCTGTTACACCAGCTGTTTCCAGATTATTTGAAAAACTGGTGTACGACCAACTATATCGATACCTAGACGAAAACAAACTCATATGCTTGCAACAGTCTGGTTTTCGCTCTTTACACTCTGTTGTCACATGCCTTCTAAAATGCACGAATGACTGGTATGTCAACATTGACAAAGGGAAATATACAGCTATGATATTCATTGACCTTAAGAAGGCCTTTGATACCGTTGATCATGGTATTCTTCTTGATAAGATGAAATTCTATGGTATCTGCGGCTTGGAACATGATTGGTTTCGGTCGTATTTGAATAACAGAAAGCAGTTTTGCAAAGTAAACGGCGTCCCTTCTGACATTAAAGATATTGATGTCGGAGTGCCACAAGGGTCTTGTTTGGGACCACTTCTTTTTCTGCTTTATATAAATGATCTTCCCTTTGCACTAAAGAAGGCTGAGACAAATATGTATGCTGATGATACCATGATTTCATATTCCTCCAAAACTTTGGATGAATTGCACATGGTGTTAAACGCTGAGCTTGTCAATATCGAGAAATGGCTTCAAGGTAACAAGCTATCCTTGAACGTCGTCAAAACACAGGCTATGATAGTTGGGTCAATGCAAAATGTAAATAAAATGGCAGTGCAACCTACTTTGTTGCCAGTGTTTCACGTAGGTGGTACTGATATTGACTTAGTGAACAAAGTGAAATGCCTTGGTGTCCATATAGACAATAGTCTAACGTGGAAGTGCCAAATTGAGAACATAAAAGGGAAAGTTGCTCGCGCAATAGGTCTTTTAAAATATTGTAAAAACTTTGTATCAATGGAAACTTTGAACGACATTTATCGTAGTATTGTAGAACCACATTTTAACTATTGCTGCTCCATTTGGGGCTGTAGTGGTATTACGAGAATAGAGTCTCTACAAAAGCTACAAAACAGGGCTGCTCGTATCGTTACGGGTAGTTCTTATGATGCACCTTCTGTGCCATTACGCAAAGAACTTGGCTGGTTGTCAGTCAAAGAAATGATTGTGAAAGAGACATCTACAATGATGTATAAATCTCTAAACGACCTTGCACCACAGTACCTTAGTGACCTATTCCTTAGACTATCAGATTTCCACACACGAGAGCTAAGAAACACCAGAAATGATCTTGCAGTACCGTTAATGCCAACAGTAAGTGGCCAAAAGGCATTCTCTTACTGTGGTACCAAAGTGTGGAACAAGTTTAACAATGATATCAAAGAGGCCCCCTCGGTATACTCTTTTAAATCAAGGTTGAGACAGTTGGGGTACGAAAATCTTTAATTTTGTATATTGCTTATTGTCGCCAGATGTATATATTTTTATCTATTAATTTATTTGTAAATAGTTTATTAGGTACTTTAATTTTAACAGGGCCAAATTGTAAAACAATATCCTTATTGAATTTGTACCCTGTATAAATATGTTTAAGATATGAAATATGAAATATAATATGAAAAATATGATGAGTCATTGCGTGGCATCTTGTCGGTCATCCGCACGTGAAGAAAATCGCTCCTGGTTTTAAAGACAAACGGTAAGAAACTTTTACTTTTTTCCTTTGTTAACAATAGTTATTTGCATTATCTAGAAAAGTGAACAGCGGGGCGACTGCAGTAACACGTTTTTTTAACTGTTCCGTGTTTTTTATTTAAGATAAAGATGTCAAGCGACAACGAACAGACTGAGGCCTCGTCCACACTTATCCGGATATTTTTGAAAACGCATCTTTTCTTATCCGTATAAAAAAATATCCGCGTCTACACGAGGAGCGTTTTCGAAAATATCCTCGTCCACACGAAGACGCAGCTGCATTCAAACTTCGCTGTTCGAACTTCGACAAAAGAAAACAGACAATCAAAATGCCCTTGCGTGATCCCCAAAGATCCGTGCGCATGCTCTGATACGTCGTAAATCGATGCTGTGACGTCAGCGTTTTCGAAAAGCTCCGTTTTCACCCGTCCACACGACAACATGAAAACGGCGTTTTCAAAACGATCCACTCTAGAGAGCGTTTTCGAAAAGCTTCGTTTTTGGTGACGAAAACGCCGTCTCCGTGTGGACGCTAACCCAAAACGGATAAAAAAGATAACAGTGTCCTATTAAATCGTTCTGCTGACGTACCCTCCCTATGGGGTCCATTTATGTGCAGTGCAACCATATACACATTTTTTTTATGAGAAACCGCTTACAAAAATCTTAACTCTCAGATTGCCAGAAAATAAAACTTAACTCTCAGATTGCCAGAAAATTAAGAAACTCCATGGGAATAACTTAAGAAACTATATATTCATGTGATAAAACCAAATTGTTAAGATATTTTTTCTTTATTTAAACTTGTTTCTTGTATCATATCACTGGAAAGGTACTTAAGTAATGTTTGAACATCAGAAAGGCTTCAAAAAACCTTGTTTTGAAATGTTCACAAGGGTACAAAGAGTTGGCATGAAGTTATTAAAACGTTAAGAAACTTGTAGGAAACTCTTATCTCCTGAAAAGCGGATGATTTTAAGAAACTTTCAGTACTGGCCCAAATTCTTAGTTTCTACTAAAAATATGTGTCTTCCCAAAGGATTTAAAGTCTAGCCTGAGACATATGACACCTACGCCCCTCCCCATTAATCCAATGTTGTAACCCTTCTAGCCTGTCAAAAGCCCCAATGCCAACACTTCAAGTGAACGCTAACCGTAAATGAGCGCTTATGATAACCCTCCAATCATTAACTCCGAGATTAGCCTTTCACACATACCCCTTGTATAATTGTCATATCTCTCAGGTTGCAACTAAAAATGCAACAGAACGTGGCGTGATTGAACTGACTTATTTGGAATGTTCTGCTTTGCAACTCCCAACCCCCAACTCCATTCGATAAGGTTAGTCAGAATCATTAAGAGTGTTCAAATAAAGAATTACCTCGCTGGGAAAATGCGTGTGCCTGGCTGAAGGTTGAATCGATCATGTTGAATGTGAGGTAAGAGTAAGGCAGCGGCTTCATCTTTGGCTAGGCCCTCCACCACAGCACGGCTGATAGGAGCGTTTCTGCCTAATCTGATGAGCTGCTCAGTTGCAAATCTGTCAATGCCAAGGTCATCACCAGATAAGATAAGATCTTCAATTTTTCCAAGCAAATCCACCTCTAAGTCATCAAATAAGTTGTTTTCCATCTTGGCGCGAAAATGTTTCAAGAAGTTGGTGAAGTCAAGCTTGAAAGGGACTCGCAGGGGCACAACAAGGAAGCATATGAAGGTGCAACCAAGCGCCCGTAAGACGGTATTAAAAAGCCTACCATCGCCTCGACCATAGTCCAAAAATTTTCCCATACGTTTCTACTGTAATTTTTGCCAGGTATTTAACATACATCTTATCTACCGTCTTACGAGAACAATGCCATCACGTGACAGTTTCAATTTTGATTGTTTCAGAGTGTCCGCGCATGTTTTAATTTATTTCTACCGTCTTACCAATCATATTTGTCCTTTCGATCTTACGTTATTGTTCAATAATTTATGCAATGAGCTAACAGAAGAATAGGTCGCTGTTGGCATAGCATGACGTAATCTGCATAGCAACGCTAGAAGCAAAGTGAGGCTGTTTCAAAATGGAGAATGCGTTGACAAAAATTTAACGAGTTGTTTGTTTCCCGTCTCCGTTACTGGCATCGAGGATGCCAGTTAGGGGGAGGAGGAATTAGTCTATTTAACTAATTTGGTTTACTGTGCAATAGATAGATGCTCCTACAAATACAAAATAATATGAATCACCCAGCAATATCAATTACTCTCATTTCTATGAAAAGTCTGGTTTGGGAATTTGACCGTCTTCCGTAGGTACCGTAAGACGGTCTGGATCCGCCCCTGTTTTATCTCGTAGATCACTTAAAATTTGCTCCATGAACCTCTGGAAGGCAGCAGGCGCGTTGGTGAGTCCGAGGGGAATACGTTCCCACTCAAAGAGTCCCCACGGTGTTACAAATACTGTCGCTGGTTGGCTTTCTTTTCCGACGAACCTCTGGTGGTAAGCCTTTCCTTGATCCAGGGTGGTGAACCAGTGATTTCCACCAAGGCTGTCGAGGGCTTCCTGTACTCTTGGCAATGGGTGCATGTCCCGGACAGTTTTTTGGTTCAGCGCTCTGTAATCAATGCATAAACGAAGCGTACCGACTCTCTTGCGAACACAAACACAGGGTGAAGAATATGGCGATTTTGACGGCTTAATGAAATTTCTGTTCAGCATGTCTTCAATGTACTGCTTTACTTCTCCGTATAGTGGGCGTGGTATGGAAGCATAGTTCTTCTGAATTGGCTGTGGGTCTGTCAGCATGATGTCAAGTTGTAAACCTGGAGCACGGCCGATATCTTCATCACCTGATGAGAATGATTGAATTTCTTCACGAAGCATATTCCTTACGATTTCTGCTTGATCATGTGTCAGACCACTAAAATCAATTTTTGACAAGATACTGTTTGCATCCTTCTGCAAGACTGTCTCTTTTGCACAACTCTTTGCTGTTTCTTTATGCTTTTCCACAGTTTCACTATCATTCTTATGATGAATCGATGCGGGTGTAACCGATCTGATCATCTCTAACTTTCCCATTGGTGTTCTCCCTGGCAGCATAATGTCATGATTTGTCTCATTTACCACTTGAAGCTTCAATATATGTGCGTTTCCTTTCTTCACTGTCAAAACTGACTCTGTCACACTCAGTCCTGATGGTAACGTAGAAGGTAAACTTGGCTCAAAAATCATAGGGGTGTGTCTCTCAAGGTAGCCTGTATTTGCTCTACAAGAAACATCAACTGTTGTATTCTTCTGAATAACAAAGTCTCTCTTAGTTGTTTTGACATCACAAACTTCATTTTGTGTTTGAGTTATACACAAGATGAATTAATGCAGATGCTTTGTGCTCTGGCATATTTATGAAACTTTTCTGAATACTGCTCAAAACTGTTTTCTTTCCATCAGAGTCATTACTGCTACCAGAAATAATCTCCTCAATCACATTATATCCAATTATTGGCTTATCTATTGTTTCTGCTGTTACAAGAAAGGGTACTTTAATTGTTTCATTGTTATTTTTGTTGTTGATTAGGTGAAAGCTTAGTTCTATCCAGCCTTTATATGGTAGGATATCCCCACTTGCTGTTACAAGATTCAAACTTTCACCATCTCCTAAAAATTCTGATATGTCCCTGACAGCTCTGTCTGAAAAACAATTGTTAATCAGTTCAGAAGAAATTAATGAAACCTGTGAACCTGTGTCCCAAAGGGCCCATTTAATGTGCACTGCACATGACACCTGCTACCAACTAACTTTGAAATTCTACCTTGAACTTTTGGAGTAATATGGCTTTGAAAAACATGTGGGTCTTGTCCATCACCAAGCCCCCTATCAGATGATGCTGATTTCTCAGCCAGCTCCTTAATTGCTAAGCACAATGTTTTATGTTCAGGCCATTGTTTCTTCTGACATTCCACACTACAACATCTGACAGACTGACAGCCACCACACTGCGGAAACTTCTTGTTTCTCTTTTCTAGGAGACGACAGTTATTACAAAAAAAGTGGGGCTCAACTTTCGAGGCTAACGACCACCCCTTCTCGGAAGCCTCCCTCCGTTTCCCGATTTCCTGTTCTTACGGCCACGGAAATAATGGTCAGAACTACCACAATAACTGCAATGATCACAATCGGTTTTGCCTGATTTCCTGCAAGATTCACATGTTGGTCTGGAAAAGCTGCTTTTTTGTTGATCTTTCTCATAATTTGTTGTTTTCACTTCTGCAAGCTCAGTTTTTAGAGCTGCCACTTCACACTTGATCTGTTCAACAGCTGCCAAAATTTTATCACTATTTTCTGAATTTTTGGCTTGCTTCTGGGGATTTTTTTCTGCAACTGAAATTTCACTCACTTTGGATGTTTTGTTTTGGAGTCCAAACTTTTTCTTCCTTTCAGACTCAGCTAATACAGCTACTCGCATTTGTTTAATCAGTTCCTCATCGTTAACACTTGAATTTTGCAGGTATGGTCTTAGGCGCCCACGAATAGCATCACTCAACAGACCTGTCTCCACCGAACGACGAAAAAGGCCTGTAACCAAATTTGGACTATACCGAAGATCATTTTCAGACTCTTCTCTACATGCAAAAGTAACCTTCTGCCTGCAGTCCATTGCGCGAATCAAAAAATTAACCGGTCTTCCTTGGGCTCCTGCGACATTGTAAGCAATTCTTGATATAGATCGGTTGCGCTACCCTCTTTATAATGGGATCTCAAAATTTTTCTCAACCTTGCAAGGGATATTTGCCCTGAACCTTCTAAATAGCTTCTTATTTACAGACCAGGAGAGATGGAACTTATTACTGCATTCACAACTTCCCCCTCAGAATATCCTCTGTCCAACCCAACTTCAATCTGCCTTATTAGGGACACATAAGACAATTTTTCCCTTTGACCCACCTCCCCAATCTGGCCCATAATCTTAAATTCTCTTCTAAACATGCCGTCTGCATGGTCAGATTATCAGGCTGGGTATGAGTGGCTTTAGTGGTATCCCCTTTTGCACCTTCTGTACCCCCTACCAGGGCTGTGGACGTTTCTTCTTCTTCATCCCCTTCCAAGGGAGGGAGGGACAACTGGGCAAATTTCTTCAGGTCATTGAGAAGGGCTTCAAATTCGTCCTGAGTTGATTTTTCAGAAGTTTCCTCATACAACGCAGACAATAATTGTACAAGCTTTAATCGACTCTTACCAGCAACATCTCTCTTTGGCACTTTTAACTTGTCTGCAAGTTCTTTCAATTTCTCTAACTCCAGCGAATACAATAGTCCCTCAGCTTGCAGCAATAATTCCTCCATTTCTGCCATTTCAGTACTAAATGTCCCTCATCTGGGGTGCCAAAATATGTAGGGCACTCGGTTAAGAAGTACGCAGTCTTAAAACATCAACATCATTTCATCTTCATGAATTAGGCCATCTTTTTACACAACTCACGCGGTCGTCTGAAAACGAGACAAGTAGATGACGTAATCCGCTAAACGAGGCAGACAGATTACGTATTCCCCTATAAAGAGTTCCTTATCCGGAGGGGTTTAAAAACAAATCTAATTTACTCTCTAATAATATAAAATATATTATTGTCCGTACAACCCAACATTTAGATTAGCTTATAATTTATAACCAATAAGATAATAATTAACAAACGTTAGAAGTCACTAAAACTAAGTAGTTCTCGTAGCTAAGCAGTAATTAAGTTAAATGGACAACAGACAAAGTTTTACAAAACCTACTAACTGTATCCTGCCTTTGCCGCAAGCACATCACAGTAGCCTGTCGCTGAGCCCTGAAGGCTCCATCTAGTTTACCAAGAAACTACTCACATATTTATACATAAATTGACTCTCTAAAGGTATAAACAATCTTACTCTAAGTACCTTTTCTAACAAACAAAGAGTTCGCATGGCACGACTCCGCAGGAAATTAAGTCTACTGGGACGAGGACGATACGTGCAAAACAAAGGCAAAAACGTAAACAAGTCTAATGGCAAACAACTATTTGAGCGTAAACAAGTATTTTCGTAAACAAGTATTTTTGTAAACAAGTCGACATGGCGAAAAAAACTCTAATGACAGGCAATTACAAACTGTCTCAAAAAATGAAAGTTTGTACTAACACCTACCTCTTGGCCATGACATCATGAGTGCTTTGATAATAACATAATTTTTTCCACGTGAGCACACTGTTTCAAAACTTAGAATAGATAGTGTGGCGAGGAGCTGTTGAAAGTTCATCGCGTTTTACCAAAGTTGATGGCAATTTTTCAACGGAGAATAGTGGAAATTGGTGTTGGTGAATAGCTCTGCTACCTTGCTACAGCAAAGAAGCCGATTTGAAACAGAACAAGAGATATTATTATCTTAAGATTTGCGACCTTGATGTCTGCTTATATTTGAAGTTTGAACGTAAATGCTTTGGGCATGAAATCCCTTATCTGGGTGTCCTATCATCATTCACAGTCCGCCTTTTAAGCTGACATTGACATTGTCGAAACTGACATTGACGAACAATGGTCCAGCGCTTTGAAAAATAATGAAAATGGAATGGGGACATTGTAGGTTGTAGGGGAAACCTACGGGGAAAAGGACTGTTCGTAGGGGAAATATTGTAAAATTGGTCCATTTTTCAACTGATTTTCAAAAGCACCAAAAAATGAGATCAGTGCCACAACTCCCGCTCTTTTCTCGCTCTCTTGTGGCTCAGGAAATGGAGGCAATGCACAGCCTCTTTTCCATGAATCTATTGAGAGTGAGAGCTGTGATGTTTGGCGCCCTTTTTCAACTGGCATTGTGGCCTAGATGTGTTGTCACAAAATTCTTCCATGGAAGGGCACTCCATCCTTTTGCAAATATATTGTGCCAATACTCTGGCTACATTGAGAAGAAAGTAATATCAAACAGGATGCCCAAAGATCTAGACAAGAAGAATAGGGCTCAGAAATATAGGAGAGAATGGGAGAAGGAGCATTGGGCGCGAGGTTGGTTATCCTCATCAAAAAGTCACCCTGGTAAAGCCTACTGTTATGTTTGCAACAAAGACCCCCAGGGGGGACTTGGTAGTTAAAGGTGACGTACCCGTTGCAAAATTTAGGGTCTCAAATTCGGCGATTTACTACTTCTTAGGGTCGAAAAATTTTCAAATTTACTACCGCTTAGGGTTGTGAAAATTGATATGATTAGTACACAGAGATTTAAGACAAGTTTGATGAAAGGAATTGTTGTTAGTAAGATTCTGTAACGACAGAAATCAAGCAATTATTGAGTCTCCTCACGTATGCAAACCTATCAAAACAAATAGCAATTAATTTCTGATCAATGATTGATCATCGCATTGACCATACTGTCATATACTTCTCCCATCCCAATCCTACCTTTACTTCTACACCTGTACTATTTCCAAGTAAATAGAAGTTATTTTCTAGCTCATGTCTGCCATACAATAGCACTATTGTTTCTGGAACAATCAACCTATTGTTATTGGTGCTTACGGAAAAAGTTACTACAGGTTAAGGCTACCAGTTACTACCACCTTAGGCCGAAAGTTACTACCCCATAGGCTAAAACCTACTACCGCTCAGGGTTTAGGGTTTTGCAACATTTTGCAACGGATACGTTACCTTGAACTACCAAGTCCCCCCCTGGGCAAAGACCTTGCTGCTGGAAATTCAGAGTTGATAGGACACACTAAGTCTTCAAGTCACATCCGCCTTGTTAAGACTGTTGAAGAAAATCGCCCCTTGGCTGCATTCATAGAAGTCTCAAGCTATCCGAAAATAAAGGCTGAATTGAATGCTGTCGCTCTGGTAGCAAGCAAGCATCTTTCATTCAACTTTCTCGATCAGCTGCTTGAAACACTACATTTTGTCGCAAATGACTCGAAAGCTGTCAAAGGGATGAATTGCAATCGGACCAAAAGGACATATCTAATGAATGAATGCCTTGCTCTGAACGCTCATGAAAAGTTGGTAGCAGAGATGAAGAAAGCAAGGGGATTCTCAATCCTTTGTGATAAGGCGACTGATATCACAATGAACAAGATCTTTTGTCAGTGTACGATTCCTGGACCAAGATTCTGCTGAGCCTGTAACCCGCCTATATCGACTTTTACCTGTAGAAGATGGAGATGCTGATGGCTTCTTTGATTTCTTGAAACTGCTTTCAGGAGAATGATGGCATTGGCTGGGAAAAAGTTTGTAGATATGCTTCAGATGGCGAAAACTTGATGCAAGGACAAAACAATTCCCTCTTGACAAGAATGAAAGCTGTTGTTCCAAATCTTTTTGTACTGAAATGTTACTGCCACTCCTTCCATTTGGTTGCCAGCCATGCTTGTAATGTCCTATCAAAAACTGCAGAACAACTCATTCATGACATCTACAATTATTTCAAGGATTCTCCTAACAGACACAGAACTACGAAGAATTTCAGCATTTTGTCGAATGCCAACCACACAGAATATTGAAGCCATGCCAGACACGTTGGCTGTCAGTGTCGCAATGCATTCATAGAATCTTGGAACGGTGGCCAGCCCTGCAGTTATTTTTTGCCTCAGAAGCATCCGAAATGAAGTCTCCCCAAGCTGAAAGGATCGTCAATTCATTGCAATCCCCATACATCAAAGCTACCCTGGAATTCACCGACTTTGTGCTCGGAGATTTGACAGGCTTGAATGTGATGTTTCAGTCTGAGTCCTTCAAGCTCCATCGATTATTGTCAGAGGTACAACGAGTTGTAAAGATGTTCTGCAACAATTTTATGACCACTGTCGACAACGACTTAAATGCAATCAATGTCGATGATGAGAGAAAATGGGTGGCCCTGGATTCAGTGTATGCTGGCATTTATGCAGCTGAAACAATGAAAGGGATGAGACCACACGAGAAGGAAAGCTTTTTGAATAGATGCCGAGATTGGTATCGAGAAGCAGTACGTCAGATACTGGAACGCATTGATGTATCTGATCCTGTCCTTCTTGCTCTCAAGGATGTTGAAAGTAGTACAATAATGAAGGGAAAAGCCAATCTTTCATCTGCAGGCATTTTTGCGATGAACCTTCCTACACTCAGAGCGAGTAGCAGTCTGCAAGTCATCGACCGACAGTGGAGATCATTGGTACTCGATGACGTCGTAAAGAGCGGTGGTTGGGAGAAACACGGAATCGTGGAATTTTGGGAAAGCAATGTTACCGATGCCAGAATATCAAGAGCTTGCCCAATTTATGCTAGAGGTCGCAGCCTTACCACAAAGCACTGCTGCAGTTGAAAGAACCTTCTCAAAGATAAATAACAATAAGACAAAGCTTCGCAATGGTCTTGCTATCACTACGATCGAGGCCATAGTTAAAGTGAGTGAACGGTTCAAGAAGAATTTTGAGATAGATGAGCGTCTTGCCAGTCTCCACTCAAATGCCAGGGGAGCCTACATGCAAAGGTATACAGATGCTGATGCTGAGAAAATAACTGACTTTGAATAAGATGATACTGTGACTGATGTTGACGTTGATAGCTGATGTTGATACGGGGATTGTACCGTTAAAACTTTACGTTTGTGAGTTATATAATCCAGAAAATATATTCCGAAACGTTTTTCTGTTTTCAGAATATCAAAATTGCCTTCAGTAACAGGACAACTAGTTAAATACTTTCGTCTGACAACTGGTCTAAATCAAATGGTTTCATAAGAGCTGAACAAGGCCAGAATATCATACAGTGCGGTATGATAAATGAACTAAATAAAATTTTCTTTGCAACTCCGCTTTGCTGTGATCAGTATCAGATGCAGAAATTAGCAAATAGTTGCGTTTGTGAATGCAAATGTTAACATTTCTTGGTAACGGAGGGGGTGTATGGAACAGATTTCTCAACTTTACAATAAAACAATGAATTTACGAAGTTAATTTGGCTAAAAGGAGTAGGGGGATTTTGCTGAACGTAGGGGAAAGTAGGTGAAAACGAGATCACTGCGGTAGGTGGATGTAGGGGGGAAACGCATGCGCTGTAGGTGAAAATAGAAAACTGAGAGTGGCAGCACTTTGCAGCAGTTCTGCTTTGACTCGCGTAGTTGCAGTGTAGGGCCTTACAGATCGATTTTCTTCGATTTTCTGGAGAAGAGCGACCCGGCCATGATCTTGCATTTCCTTGCGGTAGGAGCGTACGAATGTGAGTGTACTTGTAAGCCAAAATAAAATTTCAACTTTTGCACGGTTAGAAATCAACATTTTCCTTCACCAGTTCTTTGAACGGACACAGCAACTTTGTAGAGATGCTGCCGTCCATCCAAAACGTATCAAACTTAACAGTTGAAATTTCAGCATTAACTGTCACTCAAATTCGTTCGCTTCTACTTCGCTTGGCTTTCTGCCCTTGGGTGCTTCCACAACGATAGTTTAAGTCCTTTCGAGTTCGATGATCCTGGAAAGCTGGAAGTTTGCTTCATCAACCGAACTGCAAGCAAACTTGTTACGAAACAAAGAAAATGTTTGTTCTGAACGTTGGAGATGTGCGCACTCAAATGAGACCGTGCCTTTTCATTATCATCATCAGCATTAATTTATTTACAGTAGGCTAAAAAGTTTTAAAATAGCAACATTACTGCTAATTAAGGCCTACTACTTAACTTAAAATTAAAAGAAAATATATTACAAATCGTTTAAAAATATAATTACAACATATCGTATCATGTTAGGTACCCAACCTGTGGTATATATGTTTTGCAAAGTCTACAGTGGCAGTTCTCGCCCTTCCAACATTTAATATGGTTTTTGAAAATAGGAAGTGTGCTTGCTTGTTTGACTATATTTGGAAAAGTCGACCAAAGTCTATTTCCAAGGAATGATATAGTCTCAATTCCATGTGTTGTTGTATGAACTTTTGGAATCTGCGAGTCGTTACCGTGCCTTAGATTGTAACCAGTATTGCGCTCAGTGAAAATATCCTTCATAAAGGGAGGACTTAAGCCAGACTTTGTTTTATAAATTTCGGTCATAAGCAACTGTAGATTCTTTACGTGAATAGATACCAAATTCCTTTGCTCCAGAAGAGACTCAAAATCTGTTTGATAGTCTTTGTACGCAAAACGCAATGCTCTTTCATGGATATGATTTATTCTATGATTTAAAGTTCGATCATAGAACATCCAAACAAGAGGGCAGTAGCCAAAGTGAGATAAGACAAACGCTTGCATTACCTGCTTCAACTTTTCCGTGTCCATGTAGCAGGATATTCTGGCGAGGGCATGAAGTTTTTGACTGGCTTTTTTGCAAAGAGCTCTGGGATGCTGTTTAAAGCTCAATGTTTGATCAAAAATTATCCCTAGGAGCTTCTCCTCTTTGCTTTCTTTCACGCTAGCCTCTCCTATTTTGACGGAGACTTCGTTGCTCTTTCCACCAAAAATCATCAAATGACATTTATCTTCATTCAACTTCATACGATTGTTTGGAAACCATTCACTTATCACGAGAGCGTCATTCTCTAATTTTGCGAGAACATTCTCAACGTTAGGACCACATGTATAAATTGTTGTGTCGTCCGCGTAATTACAGACTTTAGTCTCTTCCCGGAACAGAAACAAGTCATTCAGACATATGTTAAACAAAAGGGGCCCCAGGACTGAACCTTGTGGTACACCCAGAGAGGTTTTTGTCCACGTACTGAACGAACCATTCACCTTTACCCTCTGCTTCCTGTTATCGAGATAGCTACGCACGAACAGCAAGGCAGATCTACTGAAACCATACGCATTCAATTTTGCGATTAGTAATTCGTGATCTAGACAAATCGAAGGCCTTAGAAAGGTCTGTCAAAACAGCCCCTGCGATCCTCCCACTGTCCATCAACTTGTTACAGGTTTCTATAAGACGTAGAAGTGCATGCTGTGTGCCATAGCCCTCTCGAAAACCACATAGGAGTGGAGACAGGATGCTTTGGACGAAAGGCAACATTTGATTTTGCATTAACCATTCGAAAATTTTTGAGACCGATGGTAAAACAGTAATTGGTCGATAGTTCTTTTTTGAAAAAAGCATCCTCTTGTTTAAAGAGAGAAATTATATCTCCAGCCTTCAGTTCTTCCGGAAAAAGTAGATTTAGACATATGTGAGTTAAACAAAAATTGGAGAACCACACTAAATATGTCAGAATTTTCCTTAAGGATTCTTGCTGGTATACTATCAACTGGAGAAGCCTTTTTCGAATTAAGCTGTTTTATCTGAGTAGCAATATCACTAGTGGAAACCTCACTAAACTCAAATTTGTTGGCGATCTTGACATTCTCTCTGATTTTGCAGATACTCGGATGGGCATCATATTTCCTAACAGCTTTATCTACGGAATCTAGTATGTCATCTGTAGGAAGCAAAACTGACTTTTTAATAGAAATCCCTAAACTATCTGTTATAGTTGCGAAGTGATGGTTGAAAATCTCTGCAATTTCTGAGTCCTTGCTTATCATTTTACCATTTTCAATAAGAGTCAAAGATGAGTTTACCTGGACCTTATCTGAAAAGATTGGTTTGACAGTCTTCCAGAATTTACGGTTATCCGTAAGGTTACCAAGGTTGATATTCTGATTGTAATCAAATTTGGCCTTTCGTAGCAATTTAACACATTTGTTCCTCTGCTTTTTAAATGTCTTTAGATTTGCATCAGTTCTATTGTTGTGATACTTGTTACGTAGCCTAGTTCGGTGCATGTGTTCTTTCCGCAAGGCTTTTGTCATAAATGGGCCATCGTTTGCACGAATTGATTTTTTCTTAACGGGTGCATGTTCATTCAGTACGTGCATGACCCCAGCCTCAAAAACACCATAGTCCTCGATCTCACTTAATTCAGATGAGACCATATGAACTAATTCTTGTTTGAAGTCCACGGCGCTAAATTTGCCGTAGTCCCTGTATGTAACTATCTTGGGACCCCTTTTGACAAATCCACCCTTGAGGACAGTAACTATCATTGCATGAAAATCAGATAAACCCGTTTCTATGGCAACCGTATTCCGAAAACTAGATTTCCTATTGGTTAGGATTAAATCAATGCTTCTAGGGTTACCTGATTTGAAACAGGTTGGGCATCTAACAAGATTTTGTAAGTTGTAATTGTCCATGAAACCACTGATAACGTCCTCCTCAGCTTCACAATTGAAGTCTCCGATTAGAATGATGTTCTCATATTTTGTACAAAAATGATCAAGGGCTTTACCAATTTCACAAAAGAAATATTGTTCAGGTTGAGATGGTGGACGGTAAATGGAGATGAGAATCCATTTTTGCTTTTTAACAGTAAGCTCAATTAGACTACATTCAATATCATTTGGTGGTTTGTAGCTTCTTAGCTCTTTGATTGGTGCCCTTTCTCTCACATAGACCAAAAGACCACCACCATACCGATTTCGGTCATACCTAAATGGCTTCATAAAACCTTCAATCATGAACTGACTGGTTGTAAAAGTATTGTCAATTTTTGTCTCTGCAATGATGAGTACATCAACATAGTCTGATACTAATGGTATCAGAAATTCAATCTTGTTTCTAATAGAGTTTATTTTAAGAAAAGCTATGATGAGACCATTGCTATTTTTAAATCTCATATTTTTCAGGGAGGCAGTTGCATCATCATGTTCATTAGATTGGTCGTCATCTGTGCCCTCATTAACAATTACATTATCAGAATCATTAGTCTGATTGGTACGACTCAGATCATGTGGGGATAAGGCATCGTTGTGACAAATATCTGTTAGGGTGTTATGTTTTTCCTCACCTTGGTTCTGTCCGAGTCGACCGGAACAGCCAGGCCTAGTGAGTCAATTTTTACAAGCATTAAAAAGATTTTCTTCAAAAATAATGTCCCCACTGCGATTTAAATGAACATGACTTCGATTCAAGTGTTTAAGAGGATTTATATTAGTGTGGTCCACGTACCTGATTTCTTTTTCGTGGCACAAATCGGCTAAAGCAAGATTTACCCTTCTCCTTTTATCTTTATGTTCATCATTTCGTCCAACTAATCCAGAAATAGTGACATCAATTTTCTCTTTCTGTATTGACGCGGCCAGCGAAACGATTTCTTGTGCAAGCATGACTTCTGACTGATTCTTGTTACGTAAGTCATTGGTTCCAACATGTAGGATTACAGCATCAGGTTTGCTTTCCACTGTGGGCTTGCAATGATGCTTCATGTCATTAACAGTGGCTCCACTGAAGGCTTTTACGTGAATTTTCTCATTCCTTTCGCATCTTTTTGTCATTCTCCAACCTTCAACGCTTTCACAAGCGAGTCACCAATGATTACAGTAGTGCGACGAACCTGTTGATATCTCAGCCATCCGCACTATAGGCCGAGTTTGCTTTGCGTCTTGTGTCTGTTTTGCGTCCTTTGAACGTAAGCCAGCACTTTGCAGTTTACCCATTGTTTATCTATTGCTAAGCATTACCAATGTTCAGCCATCCGCGCGAAAGGCCGAGTTTGCTTTCAGTGCATTTTAAAGATTTGCATGCTGCTCCACAGTGCAAATCAATAATGGCATTATGCAGTGGATGAAGGTAGGCCCAACAGCTTTCTTCGTCGCAAATAGCTGAGACTTGTCAAGGATTTGGGAAACTGAAACAAAGAAACATCTTCAGCTTATTCCTTGCTATAATTCACATAAGGTGTGAAATTTTGGAAGCTATATCTTATTTGTTGCGTTCCCAAATGATATTTGAATATAGGCCTATTTTCAGTTGCATGAAATTCGATGTAGTGCTGATCCCTGATGAGATTTTATTGAAATGCAAAATGTAAAATTTGGAGTAGGGCCTGTAGAATCGACTCGTGGCAAAAGCAGCTCTGTATCTTTGTTACTCGAATGTCCATTTTGATTTTCGTAAGGGTACTCGAAAATTCGTCTCAAAGAGCTTATTTTCTGTCATGTGACGAGAATACGGCAACACCATTGGCTAATAAGTGTGAAATTGGAAGATTTATGGGTTTCCCTGTGCCCTATTGAAAGATTTGACTTGTATGCTGCTGTCGAATTTTCAATTCGAATAATGCAGTTGACTAGATTTTGAAGGAAGTTGCTGCGGCAGATTGTTGTAAATTGCTCTGGTTTGTTTTGGTGTTAAGGTAGGCCACTGGTCGAAATTCTAACATTGTCATTATTGCAGGTAAAGAGTCGAAACTAGCATCTCATAGTAATATTTTAGAAATTCTAATCCGTTTCTATGGAAAATGAAGAACAAATGAACCTTTTTGCCGTCCTTAGTGAGCATAGATCTTTGTGTATCAGTTTGTTTCTGAGAGGCTGGAGAGTGGTGTAGGGTCATCAGTTGATGAATATCTACAAAATCTTTAAAGTACCCATAAACCCAAAAAATTTTATTCTCGATTATGATAGATGCTGCTGAGCTGAGTTGAAATCCGAAAACGGAATTGAATTCCGATGATGGGTCCTGAGTTATGCCCCCCGGGGGGGGGGTAACTCCTATATGTAGGTGAACGGGCCGCCCATAAGGATGGGTTCAAGAGCTTCAAAATCCCTAAATATGGGTCTTAAAATGCCGTGATTCCAATAGAAATGGGTAGGCTTTACTGTTCTGAAACCTTAATAATGGGTTTCGACGAAATCTTTCCAAAAAAAACAGGTACTTCAGTTACGTTTTTTCGAGTGCGAAATACTTTGCAAATGTTCCCGTCGACTCTTCTTTTTCTTCCATTTCAAGTGCCTCCCTGTCGACAGCTGGAGGCTACAACCGGTTTAACAGGTTAACAGATGATTTCCATTTCAATGATGATTTCACACATTGCTGTTGTTGTCACAGGAAAGCGCGCCTAAGAAATCCTTGAATAAACGGTTGATGATCTTTAGTGTGCACCAAAACCTCTCTCCTAATGAACCTTGAACCAGAGGGCCCATACACAGAGAGGCATGTCAGAAGCGCGGGAAGAAAACAGCCGAAGAGAAAGGAAAGATTCAGATCCCGATTAAGATGTTCATCAACCAAGGAGAATGGAGTTCGATGTAAATGCCTGCAGTTATCCAGTCAGGACCAAGGAGAGGGGGTCAGGGGGTCAAAAACCTGGGACCCAAGGCCATAGGGGCCCATGAAGAATAACACAGGTTTTCAAATATAGCTAAAATTCAGGTCTCTGCCAGGTTCATGATCAAAAAGGGCCTCAATAACTTCTCAAATTGCTATAATGTATTAAAATCAAGAAGAGGCAACTTGTTATTATATCGTGATTCCTGTGCATTATGACTGGCTAGTTCGATGACATGATAATTGTATTTAGAGTTGAAAATAGCTACCAGGGCGATTCTAAAAAGCTTGATTTTAAAAATTTTACCGGGGGAGCATGCCCTCGGACCCCCCTAGATGAGTGCGCCTCCAGCGTGCCTTCCACAACTGGCTTTGCCAGGAACCCATGTTTCGTTTTAACCCCGGGCCGCAGGGTCGTTGAGTTACCGTTCATTTTCAATCTTTGTGGCCTTTTGAGAGGTTCGTTCCCATAGACTCTAGAGACTACTCAAGCGACTGCAACGACCTTGTGTGAACCAGAATTGAAGTACATGACATAAAAACAATGTCCTTGATTCATAAATACTTTTTTTGCATAACCTGTATATATATATATATTCTCATAAGATCATGCGCAATATGTAATAAAATAGATATAGATTCTCAAGGAAAACACATTCATTAAACGTTTCGGCCAAAGCCTTCATCAGTATGACTTTTCAAAATTAGACGGAGCATACATATAGATTAAGAAATCCAAAAAACAATACAAGACAATAGCCTAAGCGGGATCCTACTGATTACAATGTGTATTTAAAATGTGTAAAGTAGCGGGTAAAGACAAAAGCGGCAAGAGAAAGATCAGAGAAAGCGCAGAATTGAGAACTGCTGAAGTCGGAGGTTATGTCTGTCTCGCAGGAGCCAGGAAAAATATTTGTTAAAACAAAACAAACAAAATAAAGATCCAAGAGCGGATGGGCAGAAAGAGATCCCTAAAATAACAGCGTGTGTCCCAAACGAAAAGCAAAGCGCAAAAGGTCAAAGCAACACAACAACCAAAACTTAAACAAAAATAGGAACCCAATGGGGATGTGCGAAGAATTCCGGTGCATGAAAAATATTAAGGCGAGAATGAATTTCTATGTGGTCCATAGAGTGGTGGTGTCAAAGAGGACACTGCTTGTTTGTTGCTGTTGTATTTTATATTCTTATGATAATCGAGGGAGAAGTCTGGAATGTGAAAGCCGAGGTGAAAGCCATGAATCTGAGAACTGGAATTAGGTGTTTTGGAGTATACAGATGGAATTCTTCAACACAAAGTGGATTCGTTACTTCCAGTTATCATGTTCACTATTAGGATGTGAGACAAATCAGTTGCTTTTTTTCTGTCTCAGCTAATTACTCATCGTTTACATGGGCCTCCCGCAGATAAATTTCCTCTCTTTTCAAGAGTAAAGGCTGGGAGGAGTGGTGGAATTTTCAAACAGTTGCTTTGTAAAACCGCTTAATGAATCCGGAAGGAAAACAATTGCACTTGTATATTATTTCAAGTGAGAAGAATCATTTAAATTCCTGGTGAATGGTAGTGAGTACAGGTTGGCAAAAGATTGTCTTTTGCATCTTACTGTTCTGAGCTGCACTCGCTTAACTTTGCTAACAGCTAATTTTCATCATAAATGTCGCTGTCAAGTTGCCAGATAAAAGTTCAAAATTATCTAGCCTAATTCAGGATCTGATGAGTACTTCAATGGTCAAACTATTTCAGGTATGCCTACCTATTGTTACACTTTGGCACGAAAAGCGTCCGTAGATACCTACCTACCTAGCTACCTCGCTTCCTTCCTATACAAACTCTCCACCATCACATAATGTGCTCATTTTTCGCACATAAAAATGAAATCTATGTATCAACCTGCCTAGTGTTCAAACCCTCAGGGGCAAAGCAATCCAGCCGATATTGCCAGAAGCTTTCCCGCATCCAATTTCCCCCCGTTAGCCTATCAATTATCTTTACGCTAATATCCTTCAGAAAACCCCCGGTGGCCTTCTTCAGTAAAATGCCTGAAGAATTCCGCCTGGGGTACTGAGGCCCCCGAATTAAACTTACGACTGCACGCCTTGTAATTGTTAAACCTAAACCTAAAAGGTGTGCAGGTGCTACCAACATATTGTACACCACAAACAGTACATTCCAACAAATACACGACATTTGACGAGTCACAATTAAACGAATAGTTTATCCTATATTCCCGGCTATCTACATTAGAATGAAAATGTTCACTATTGCTCATTACATGACAAACTTGACAACGAGATTTACCACAACGAGAACATCCCTTCTTATCAGTCCCCCCATTTCCCTCACTACTGAGCCTAGCCCTAACAAGTATATCCTTAAGGTTCTTACATCTCCTAAAAGCTATTAAAGGTAGCAAGGAGGAAAAATCTTTTTGCGTGTTTGTTTACATTTTTGCGTGTTTGTTTACATTTTAGTGGGGCCAATCATAAGGCTCTTATTTTACACGTGACTTTGTGGTGCATTTGTAGCTGATGGCGTCGTATGAGCACAGAAGCTGTGGCGTGGGGCATTTGGAGCAAAACCATACTCCATATTTAGGCCCGAAGGCACATTAATTTCAAGAATTTTCAAAAGCTTTGAATCAGACAAGAAAGACTAGTATCTTTTCTAAAATTTTTGCCAAAAACCTAAAATAATGAAATTTGAATGCTCGAAAATATCGCAATTTGTTTTTTAAGGGTTTTTGCAGCCCTCCACTCTGCCTAACAAGGCCTACTTGACAGATGATGCTGTGTTTCCTTGATAAAGATTTGTTTCTATTCTACAGCACAGTTTTCAGCGCAACGGAAACTAATGTTATGAAAATACTTTTCAACTACTTTTTTCGTCATTTAACAACACAAGCACAATTATACTGGAAGGCCCAAAGTTTCCTTGCCTGTTAGATTCTAAATCACAGATCGTTGTTGAAATACGTGAGATTGCCTATGTGAACTTCTTCGTTTTGAGTTTTATTTTGCAGTTTGCTACAATAGAAACAATCAGATGGAAAAGAAACGAAGGGAATGAAAAAGCCTCAAGGCACGAGGGATAACTGTGAAACGTAGAGCTTTCTGTACTCTACTCGCAAGTATCTCTAAAATCAAACATATCCAGAAATTACTGAATTACTTTGCAAGGCGTTTAAAATTCTGCTTGACCTCTGGTTGACCTCATCCTCTCATCAGATTGGCCTTAGTCAGAAAACCGAAAGCCAAAGCAATTTGAAGAGGTAAATAAGTAATAACTTACCCTGTTTTCATTCACTTAGACCAAGCAATACTGAATAAACCAAGTTCCACTTGTTTAATCCTGAACAGAGCAAATTCTCAGCGATAAAATGAAACTGTTTTCACTTGCCATGTTTGACCAACACAGCCTTGGCTGTTCTCTCACAATAAGTTGACGAATGTGAAATGTACATCGATTCCAAAATATAAGAAGAAATGGCGCGAAAACAATCTTGTCGCCAGTCTCCTAAAATAGAAGGTGTTTCCATAACAAACTTCATTCTATCTTTTTTACCGCAGTCATTTTCAGTTCATAACTAGGAAACTGACGAGTAAATGTATTTGATTGTCGATGTTATGATTAGACATTGCTGAAGCAAATTGGAAGCTTTTCGAACTAAAATAGATAAGCTCTTGACATCTCCAAACTTCGCCCATTAAGATATGAGAATTCTAGAATTAGAAACACACATGCAGTTCCAAACTTTAGCACTCTACAAGCATTTTTTTCATCAACTAAGAATTTGGGTCAATAGTAAAAGTTTCTTATAACCATCAGATTTTGTATACTCAAGAGCTGCCATGGCAATTTTCATTTTTACTACCTGTGCTCTGGTGAATAGTTCAAACAATGTTTTCTATGCCTTTTCAACGTTTAGGTATTCACTCAGGTACTGTAATATGATAAAGTAAGCAACTAAAAATGAAGCAAAAATATGTCAAGGATTTCCTTTGTCAAAAATAGATACTTCCTTAATTTACATTTTGCCTGTACGTGGTTTCTTAATTTTTGGCGATGTGAGAGTTGAGTTTCTAATCATAAGCAATTTTTTATAAAAAGATGTATCCTTACAAGCAACGGAATTGTTTCTGGAAAGGATCTTGTGTCTTCTTGAAAAGGGACTGATTTTTCGAGAATTTAGTCAGCATTTAACCAATTCAATTGTAGAAAACACACCCCCCCCCCCTACGAAAGCTGTTCCTTAGAAAATATTCAAGCATTCAAGTTTATTATTTTTTGTGTAATCTGAGGGATTGGTTTCTTATAAAGCCAAAACTTTTTATTCTTATCAAATAAATTTGTGTATTTCATTACATATAAACATTTTTGGAGACTGGAGACAAGATTGTTTTCGCGCCATTTCTTCCTAGATTTTGGAATCGATGTACATTTCACATTCGTCAACTTATTGTGAGAGCACAGTCAAGGCTGTGTTGGTCAAATGGCAAGTGAAAACAGTTTCATTTTATCGCTTGGAATTTACTCTATTCAGAATTAAACAAGTGGAACTTTGTTTATTCAGTATTGCTTGGTCTAAGTGAATGAAAACAGGGTAAGTTATTACTTATTTACCTCTTCAAATTGCTTTGGCTTTCGGTTTTCTGACTAAGGCCAATCTGATGAGAGGATGAGGTCAACCAGAGGTCAAGCAGAATTTTAAACGCCTTGCAAAGAAATTCAGTAATTTCTGGATATATTTGATTTTAGAGATACTTGCGAGTAGAGTAGAGAAAGCTCTACGTTTCACAGTTGTCCCTCGTGCCTTGATGCTTTTTTATTCCCTTCGTTTCTTTTCCATCTGATTGTTTCTAATGTAGCAAACTGCAAAATAAAACTCAAAACGAAGAAGAATCACATAGGCAATCTCACGTATTTCAACAACGATCTGTGATTTAGATTCTAACAGGCAAGGAAAATTTGGGTCTTCCAGTACAATTGTGCTTGTGTTGTTAAGTGAAGAAAAAAAAGTAGTTGAAAAGTATTTTCATAACATTAGTTTCCGTTGCGCTGAAAACTGTGCTGTAGAATAGAAACAAATTCTTATCAAGGAAACATAGCATCATCTGTCAAGTAGGCCTTGTTAGGCAGAATGGAGGGCGGCAAAAATCGTTTAAAAGCTAGCTGCGATATTTTTGAGCTTTCAAATTTCATCATTTTAGGCTTTGGCAAAAATTTTAGGAAAATATCAGTCTTTCTTGTCTGATTCGAAGTTTTTGAAAACTCTCGAAAAATTAATGTGCTTCCGGGCCTAAATATGGAGTATGGTTTTGCTCCAAATGCCCCACGCCACAGCTTCTGTGTTCATACGACGCCATTAGCTACAAATCTACCACAAAGTCACGTGAAATGGAGGAGCCTTGTGATTGGCTCCCAAGAAAAACGTAAACAAACACGCACAAAATATAAACAAACACGCATAAAATGTAAACAAACACGCAAAAGCCAAAAGATTTTTCCTCCTTGCTATTAAAGGTGGCTCAGGAAACACCCTCCAATGCTCCTCCGAATTCGTGAGCATAGGATGGAGTCTCCTGGGTACCTTCCCCAAACTATTGAGGGCTGGATGATATGTCGCCACAAGTGGAACCCTTTCCCCCCTCCCTTGGTCATTGGTCCTATTTCCCGCATTTGCTAGAAGAGTTGTCCTATCCAACCTACGTACCCTATCTATTTGCTCATTAACTAAAGAGTCTTCGTAGCCCCTGTCCTTAAGCCATCCAGCTACCTCGCCTACCCTCTCCTGAAATTGGCGATCTTCCGAACATATCCTACGAAACCTAAGAGCCTGACCATAGGGGATCGTCTTTTTCATGTGCCAGGGGTGACAAGACTTCTTATGCAAGTACTGATGTGTATCAGTTGGCTTGCAGAACAAGTCTGTCGAATGGACTCCCCCCTCCCCCACGCTAACCTGAACATCTAAGAAACTAATACTATCCCGTGATTGCTCGCTAGTAAACCCAATGAGTTTATGGCTACTGTTGAGATGATTGATGAAAGACTTCAGCTTTTCTTCCCCGTGCATCCAGATAAAGAAAACATCATCGATGAATCTCATCAAGACAAGGGGCTTGTCAGGTGAAGCTTCCAACAACCTCTCTTCCAACCGGGTCATGAAGAGATTGGCATAGGCCGGAGCGAACTTCGTGGCTATAGCCGTGCCCAATTTCTGCCTATAAGACCTATCATTAAATTCAAAATAATTATTCTCCAAGACCAAGGACGCCAACCCAACTAGGGTAACAGTAGCCACGCCCGGGTTTTTCCTTCTATCCAGCGCCTCCTTGATGGCCTCTAAACCCTCCCTGTGTGGGATGCTGGGATAGAGCCCCACAACATCAACAGTGCATAACAAAGCCCCCTCTAGTATCTTACCTAACTTACTTAGCCTAGACAAAAAGTGCCTAGTGTCCTTAACATACGACCTACTTTGGCTTACCAACGGGTTAAGATGGTGGTCTAAATATTCTGAAATATGCTCCGTTATAGTACCGCTATTGGAAATGACTGGTCGCCCCTTTACACTACTAAGACACTTGTGGATCTTAGGCAACGGATAAAATCTACCTAGCCTAGAATCTTTCACCTCTAAATACTCAGTCACTTCCTCTAATCCCGGGTCCTCCTCCCTCAGCTCATTCAACCTAGAATTAATAGTCTTACCCAAGTCTACCGTGGGATCCACCTCTATTTCTTCATAAACCTGCCTATCATCTAATTGTCGGTTAGCCTCACTTATGTAATCCCCCCTATCCCATACCACAACCGCTGATCCCTTGTCCGCTTCCTTGATAACTATGTTCCTATCAGATTTAAGTTGCTGTAAAGAAAGTTGTTCAGAAGAAGAAAGATTACTAAAATTCTTACCCTCCGGCGAGACAGACATTACCTCCTTCTCCAGCAGCGAAAGATATGATATGAATGATATGAATAAATATTTATACACGAAAAAATAAACCCTTCAGCAGCTAATAATATCTATGTACAATCTTATAAAAAATAATTTTAAGGGCAATGCAGTTCCTAAATTGTTAAAATTGCTGTTCTTCCAGGGGGTCGTGTTTGAAGTTAGCGTTTTTGATCAGCCAGTAGGTGTGCTTTCAATCGTTTTTTAAAGCAACCGAGAGTTGGGGCCTCTCGTATATCAACAGGCGTATCGTTCCACATTTTTAGAGCCGAATATTTAAAGCCCTTTTTTGCATGCTCAGTATTTAGCCTTGGGATCTGAAGATCATGGCAGTTTCTTGTTACATAACTTGAGTGCATAGATCTTAGCTCAAATTTGTCCCAAAGGCTTTCAGGGCTTAGTTTATTCATAATCTTATAGGTCATAACTGACCGATCAAAGGAAATAAGATTATTGACGTTCAGCCAATCACAGGACCAGTTGTCTTTTAATCTGGCACTTTCGATTATCGACTGGGCTCTATTTTGTAATCGTTGGAGAGTTTCGAGTTTTCTTGTTGGAAGACTGCCCCAGATTACATCTGCGTAGCGTAGGTGACTTTCAACAATAGCGTAATATACACTACATAGCTTCGACTGAGGGAGGATATTTTTCAGTTTCTTCAGTGAAGCAAGTCCCCCACAAATCTTGTTCTTAACAGTTTAAATTGCTCGTCCCATTTCAGATTTTCATCAACCATTACTCCTAATGATTTAGTTTTGGAAACTCGTTTGATTTCAGATTCATTCAACTTTAACCCATTCGGTATATTTACATCTTTTGTTTTCCGAGGGTGGCCTATAATCAAGTACTCTGTTTTGGAGGGGTTAGGACTTAGCTTATTTACTCTCAGCCATTCAGAAATGTTAAGTAACTCCTCTTGCGCATCCGCTACTAGTTTCTCGATGTCATTTGATGCTATTGTCACATTAGTATCATCAGCATAGATATTTGCCTTCGAAAATTTTAGGCTTCGCTCAAAATCATTAAGATATATTATGAAGAGAAGGGGGCCTAAGCAAGAGCCTTAGGGTATGCCACATTGAACTTCTCTCGCTTTAGATTTTTTACCGTTTAGGGAACAGTATTGCTGTCTATTATCAAGGCATGATTTGAACCAGTTTCCAGGGATCCCTTTGATCCCCTATGCTCTCAGTTTTTCAATCATGATTGTGTGATCGACCGTATCGAAAGCTTTCTTAAGGTCCAGAAAAATCGTCAAATTCAGTTTTTTGCAGTCGATGTTTTCATACCAAGAATCGGTGCTACAAATCAAGGATGTCACAGTGGAGTATAGTTTTTGAAATGCAGATTGGTTTCTTGTGATTCTTGTGATGAAAGGTAGTTTTCAAGAACAGGGGGCTGCCTTTGGGGAGCTGCCACGTGGATTTAGGTCTGAAATTAGCGTTCTCATCTGGTACATGGTCCACTTCATTGTTTCTGAAGTGCCACCTCAATCGCATTCTTCGCTTGTAGGCCTCCAAATCCTCTTTTAACTCCACGTGGCAGCCCCCCAAAGATGACCCTGTTCTTGAAAACTACCTTTCGCTGCTGGAGAAGTAGGCAATGTCTGTCTCGCCGGAGGGTAAGAATTTTAGTAATCTTTCTTCTTCTGAACAACTTTCTTTACAGCAACTTAAATCTGATAGGAACATAGTTATCAAGGAAGCGGACAAGGGATCAGCGGTTGTGGTATGGTATAGGGGGGATTACATAAGTGAGGCTCACCGACAATTAGATGATAGGCAGGTTTATGAAGAAATAGAAATGGATCCCACGGTAGACTTGGGTAAGGCCATTAATTCTAGGTTGAATGAGCTGAGGGAGGAGGACCCGGGATTAGAGGAAGTGACTGAGTATTTAGAGGTGAAAGATTCTAGGCTAGGTAGATTTTATCCGTTGCCTAAGATCCACAAGTGTCTTAGTAGTGTAAAGGGGCGACCAGTCATTTCCAATAGCGGTACTATAACGGAGCATACTTCAGAATATTTAGACCACCATCTTAACCCGTTGGTTAGCCAAAGTAGGTCGTATGTTAAGGACACTAACCACTTTTTGTCTAGGCTAAGTAAGTTAGGTAAGATACCAGAGGGGGCTTTGTTATGCACTGTTGATGTTGTGGGGCTCTATCCCAGCATTCCATACAGAGAGGGTTTAGAGGCCATCAGGGAGGCGCTGGATAGAAGGGAAAACCCGGGCGTCGCTACTGTTACCCTAGTTGGGTTGGCGTCCTTGGTCTTGGAGAATAATTATTTTGAATTTAATGATAGGTTTTATAGGCAGAAATTGGGCACGGCTATAGGTAATCGGATGCGGGAAAGCTTCTAGCAATATCGGCTAGATTGCTTTGCCCCTAAGGGTTTAAACAATAGGCAGGTTGATACATGGATTTCATTTTTGTTATAATTTTGGTTGTTGTGTTGTTTTGACTTTAGCATTGAGCTTTTCGTTAGGGACACACGCTGTTTTTTTTAGGGTTTTCTCTTCTTCCAATCCGCTCTCGGATCTTTCCATTGTTTGTTTTGTTGTAACGTGGAATCTTTTTCAGCTTCGGCGAGACAGACACAGCCACCGACTTCAGCAGTTCTTAACTCTGCGCTTTCCTTTATCTTTCTCCTGCCACCTATGTATTACCGGCTGCTTTAACACACTTTACACACTTAATTACGCATTGTAATAGGTAGGACCCGCTTAGGCTATTGTTGTGTATCGTTTTTGAAATTCGAAATCAATGTGTATGCTCCGTCGGATTTTGGAAAGTCATACTGATAAAGGCTTTGGCCGAAACGTTTAAACGAATGTGTTTTTTCTGAGTTTCTATATCTATTTTTATTACATATTGAGATTGAGCTAATGAGTACATATATATATATATAAACGGAAAAACATTCGAGGTAGAAAGACAAAATAAGGCGTTATAAGTACGGAACGCGTTTCATCCTTTCAGTGAGGAATCTTCAGCCTAAAAACCTCACTGAAAGGATGAAACGCGTTCCGTACTTATAACGCCTTTTCTTGTCTTTCTACCTCGAATGTTTTTCCGTTTATTACTACTGCTCTTTGCGACATTAATACTTAAAGACTATATATATATATATATATATATATATATATATATATATATATATATATATATATATATATATATATATATATATATATATATACATATATATATATATATATATATATATATAGCCTGTTTATATACATGTATATATAGCCAGGCCAATTTAGCCTGAAGAGTCTGCATGAACAGATGAAACTAGTCGCATGAGAAACGAGTGTTGTTTTGTGAATGCCTTCTTTAAGTTTCGACACATATCTTACTTGCGGATTGTAATCATTTCGTTTCGACATATACTTCACCTTACGCATAAGAGATGGCAGAAAGCAAACAACGTAATGGTTTCGATGACCAAGAAGATGAAACAAGATTTCAATCAGGTCAAGCATCCTTTCTACTCGTCGTAATTAAGCAGCTTAGAGAGGCAGCAACTCTCATACCGGAATGCAACCCTATTGATACGTTAAAATTAGCAAACAACATTGTTGAAATGTCAAATACCCTCGAATATTACATAAAGATAGATGGAACGAGAGCTAAGAAGAAAGAACAGACGACATCAGAGTACTCAAGACTTATTAGAAAGATGAAGAAAAAGAGAAAGCTTCCCTACTATTACCATCTGAAGAACGAGAAAATGGCCGAGTTTTACAAAGAATACTACAACAAGAATGAAATAACAGTGCCAAGCCACCTAGTACCAAAGCATCAGCCTGAAGAAAGCAAACAAGAGTACCAGCTGCGAGTAGAGCATGCAAAGCAAAAATTAAAGCAAGAAATTGAAATACTAGAATCAAGAAGAGATACCTATGAGAAAAAGACC
Source organism: Aurelia sp. 3 sensu Dawson et al. (2005) (assembly GCA_964020215.1). Taxonomy (NCBI): domain Eukaryota; kingdom Metazoa; phylum Cnidaria; class Scyphozoa; order Semaeostomeae; family Ulmaridae; genus Aurelia; species Aurelia sp. 3 sensu Dawson et al. (2005). Next base: position 16,655,759 of record OZ026572.1, read on the forward strand.
AAGATGATGGACAATGAAATCGACAATATGATCATGACAAAGTATGACAAACATCCTATCAACAAAGAATAATTTAGAAATAAATGGATAGCTGAATGTAAAACGGAAGCATCTAAGTCAAGCCAAATGTGGCAATCAAAGGAAATTTACATGATTTCCAGAATGCATACACTGAAAACAAGCGCCAATCCATTTGAGACACAATCAAAGAGAAGAAAGCACAAGTTGATGAAAACGGAGTCTCGACAGTTGGAGAATACAGGTAGTGAAAGGTCAATTGATAGCAATAAAATTAAACTCAGAGAGCTTGAACATGAATATATAAAGGAATTCGAAAAAAAGATGCACGCAGCGGAAAGTGGAAAGGCCTTTGATGAATCACTACTTGAAAAGATCGGCAGAGAGATAGAGAAACAAGAGGCAACCCTTGGAAATATCAATAAAGAAGAAGATTATCTCTCTCTCTCTCTCTCACTGCGCATTCGGCTCACAACTGTATCATTGTTCACCTTGCGCGACACTACAAATTAAATTAGTCAAGTTTTTCCATCCATTACGATCGTCCGCGAGATGTCTCAAGATGTCAAGGTCTTTTCTGGTCTTAAACTGTCTTATTTGCAACCGTTGATGGTATTTTGCTGCTTCTACGATGTCGTTGTCAAGCAATACAGGCAGGGTGATTCTTTTCCTTCCACGGAATTTCTTTGCTTTAGGTGGACATTCAAAGTAGTAATTCATCGACTGTTGACATGGTGTGCTTGTTGGTAATCGCAATATATGACCAAATGTTCTCCATCTTGCTTCCTTCATTTCAGCGCTCAGTGGTTTTTCTCTGCTCTTCTCGTATAGTTGCTTGTTGTGTATTCCCTTATCATTCCATACTTGACGAAGTTGTTTTCGATGGATGCAGTCTAGTTCTTTACTTTCATTTTTTGTGAGTGCTAGTGTTGCAAAATTGTATGTTAGTACTGGCTTCTATGACTGAAGATTATATGACTGAAAAAGAACAAAACTCTGGGAGCGTCCATAACAATAACAATCACTAAATTGATAGTAATATATTTAGTAGAGCAAACTTTAAGACTAAAATTCCTTTGCCTATTGAAAAAGTGATGAAAATTAGGAGGAGACTGAATCTAACGTCATATGAAAATGATTAGAATTTTACGCGTTATGAAAATGCAAATGCATAAATATAAGAAAGAATTTAAGTCAAGCCATATATCTAACGTCATATGAGAAGAATTAGAATTTGTATAAAAATAAGGTTGCAAGCATAGATAAATTAATTTAGCCTGAAGAGTCTGCCAGAAGCTTTCCCGCATCCTATTACCCCCCGTTAGCCTATCAATTATCTTTACGCTAATATCCTTCAGAAACCCGTGGTGGCCTTCTTCAGTGAAATGTCTGAAGAATTCCGCCTGGGGTACTGAGGCCCCCGAATTAAACTTACGACTGCACGCCTTGTAATTGTTAAACCTAAGCCTAAATGGCGTGCAGGTGCTACCAACATATTGTACACCACAAACAGTACATTCCAACAAATACACGACATTTGACGAGTCACAATTAAACGAATAGTTTATCCTATATTCCCGGCTATCTACGTTAGAATGAAAATGTTCACTATTGCTCATTACATGACACACTTGACAACGAGATTTACCACAACGAGAACATCCCTTCTTATCAGTCCCCCCATTTCCCTCACTACTGAGCCTAGCCCTAACAAGTATATCCTTAAGGTTCTTACATCTCCTAAAAGCTATTAAAGGTGGCTCAGGAAACACCCTCCTATGCTCCTCCGAATTCGTGAGCATAGGATGGAGTCTCCTGGCAACCTTCCCCAAACTATTGAGCGCTGGATGATATGTTGCAACAAGTGGAACCCTTTCCCCCTCCCTTGGTCATTGGTCTTATTTCCCGAATTTGCTAGAAGAGTTGTCCTATCCAACCTACGTACCCTATCTATTTGCTCGTTAACTAAAGACTCTTCGTAGCCCCTGTCCTTAAGCCATCCAGCTAACTCGCCTACCCTCTCCTGAAATTGGCGATCTTCCGAACATATCCTACGAAACCTAAGAGCCTGACCATAAGGGATCGCCTTTTTCGTGTGCCAGGGGTGACAAGACTTCTTGATTGGAGGTGACAAGACTCAGGAGGGGTGACAAGACTCAGGAGGTGTTTCCTGAGCCACCGCTTATAGCATTTAGGAGATCTAAGAACCTTAAGGATATACTTGTTAGGGCTAGGCTCAATAGTGAGGGAAGTGGGGGGATTGATAAGAAGGGATGTTCTCGTTGTGGTAAATCTCGTTGTCAAGTGTGTAACGTTATGAGTAATAGTGAGCATTTTCATTCTAATATAGATAGCCGGGAATATAGGATAAACTATTCGTTTAATTGTGACTCGTCAAATGTTGTGTATTTGTTGGAATGTACTGTTTGTGGTGTTCAATATGTTGGTAGCACCTGCACGCCTTTAGGCTTAGGTTTAACAATTACAAGGCGTGCAGTCGTAAGTTTAATTTGGGGGCCTCAGTACCCCATGTGGAATTCTTCAGGCATTTTACTGAAGAAGGCCACCACGGGTTTCTGAAGGATATTAGTGTTAAGATAATTGATAGGCTAACGGGGGGAAATAGGATGCGGGAAAGCTCCTGGCAATATCGGCTGGATTGCTTTGCCGCTAAGGGTTTAAACACTAGGCAGGTTGATACATAGATTTCATTTTTGTTTTAATTTTTGTTGTTGTGTTGTTTTGATTTTAGCGCTGAGCTTTTCGTTAGGTACACACGCTGTTTTTTTAGGGTTTTCTGTTCTGCCAATCCGCTCTAGGATCTTCCTATTGTTTGTTTTGTTGTAACATGCCATCATTTTCAGCTTCGGCGAGACAGACACAGCCACCGACTTCAGCAGTTCTTAACTCTGCGCTTTCTTTGATCTTTCTCCCGCCACCTTTGTATTACCGGCTGCTTTAACACATTTTATTACGCATTGTATTAGGTAGGACCCGCTTCGGCTATTGTTTTGTATTGTCTTTGAAATTCATAATCTATATGTATGCTCCATCTTATTTGGAAAAGTTATACTGATGAAGGCTTTGGCCGAAACGTTTACAAGAATGTGTTTTTTCTGAGTTTATATATATATATATATTCTCAAAAGCTCATTCTAAAAGATGCTTTAAAAATAGTATAGATACTCAAAGAAAAACACTTCTGGTAAACGTTTCGGCCAAAGACTTCATCAGTATAACTTTTCATAATCAGATGGAGCATACATATAGATAATGAATTACAAAAACAATACAAAACAATAGCCTAAGCGGGTCCTACCTATTACAATGCGTAATTAAAATGTGTAAAAGCAGCTTGTAATACAATGGTGGCGGGAGAAAGATCAAAGAAAGCGCAGAGTTAAGAACTGCTGAAGTCGGTAGCTGTGTCTGTCTCGCCGAAGCAGAAAAAGATAACATGTTACAACAAAACAAGCAATAGAAAGATCTGAAAGTGGATTGGCAGAGCAGAAAACCCTAAAAAAACAGCGTGTGTCCCTTACGAAAAGCTCAGTGCTAAAATCAAAACAACACAACAACCAAAATTATAACAAAAATGAAATCTATGTATCAACCTGCCTAGTGTTGAAACCCTTAGGGGCAAAGCAATCCAGCCGATATTGCTAGAAGCTTTCCCGCATCCTAGTTCCCCCCGTTAGCCTATCGATTATCTTTACGCTAATATCCTTCAGAAACCCCCGGTGGCCTTCTTCAGTGAAATGTCTGAAGAATTCCACCTGGGGTACTGAGGCCCCCAAATTAAACTTACGACTGCACGCCTTGTAATTATTAAACCTAAGCCTAAAAGGCGTGCAGGTGCTACCAACATATTGAACACCACAAACAGTACATTCCAACAAATACACAACATTTGACGAGTCACAATTAAACGAATAGTTTATCCTATATTCCCGGCTATCTATATTAGAATGAAAATGCTCACTATTACTCATAGCGTTACACACTTGACAACGAGATTTACCACAACGAGAACATCCCTTCTTATCAATCCCCCCATTTCCCTCACTATTGAGCCTAGCCCTAACAAGTATATCCTTAAGGTTCTTACATCTCCTAAATGCTATAAGCGGTGGCTCAGGAAACACCTCCCTATGCTCTTCTGAATTTGTGAGCATAGGATGGAGTTTCCCGGCAATCTATGAACACAAATTGTGGCGATGTCATCGTTAAAGTTCATTCTACCCATATGTCCAAGACATAATTTGCCCATGGAAACAAACTAATGAGACTTGATCGTTAAATTTCATTCTAGTTCTTTTTTAAACGTTCCCTTTGTCAATAATCGCAACTGCTGTAGCATTCTAATTAAATCTCATTCCACTTCTATTTCCAATAGACACTTTGGCCATAACTGTTATTGCTGAATTTCTATTGTTAGATCTCATTTTCGTTCTCTTTCGAAGGCTTACTTTCGATATGAACGCAGGTGACTTTATCGTAAAATTTCATTTCACTTCTACTTCAAAGCGGTACCTTGCCTTGTCTGTAAACAAACACTTTTGTGAGTTTATAATTTAACCCCTTCTTTTGCCAAGCTATGCTTTTCCTGGGAACACAAATCGCTGAGAATTCATCATTGAGTTTTATTCCACATCTTCTTCAAAGACTTGCTTTGCATATAAACAGAATTTGTTGGGTCATGATCAATTGCTTTAATCGCAATTTTATTTTGAAGTTATGGTTTGCACGTAAACGTAAATTTTGTTGATTTCATCGTTAAATTTTAGTTTAGCTTTCATTCAAAATTATGCTTGGCCTATAAACTCATTTTGTGGCGAATTCATTATTACATCTTGTACTGGTTATATATGACAGAGATACTTTGCCTATAAATACAAATTCTTGGTATCTAATTGCTAATTATTTCACCTCTGTTTCCAAGAAACGCTTTGGCTATGAAAAGAAACTGTTGACTTCATTACTAAAGCTGATTCTAGTTCTATTTCGACGATTTCCTTTGCCTGAACATTTATTATTGGATTTTGTTGTTAAATCATATCTTAGCTCTCATTGAAAAGTACACTTGGCCTATAAACACATATTGTGACTTCATCGTTACATTTGGTTCTATTTCTATTTCAAAGAGCTGCTTCGACTATAAATACAAAGAATGGTGACTTCATTGTTAAACTCATTCTAGTTCTTCTTTTCACGATTTCCTTTGCCTACAAGCACAAATTATTGGAATTTATTGTTAAATCTCATTTTGAATTTCATTCAAAAATATACTTGAAATTAAATTTTAAATCTCATTCATTTAGATATTCTTTCTAATTGTGGTGAGTTCATTTTTAAATACTCTTTCCTTCAATTTCCAAGATACACTTCGGCTATAAACGATAATTGTTGGAACTTTATTGTTGAAGTTCATTCTTCTCCAACTTCGAAGACATGTTCTGCCTTTAGACAATTAGCATAGAGCTCAAATCTTTAAAAAGGTGGATGTAAAATTCTATTGCATTTTTCTTTGAATTAAAGTTTTTGGAAGGAACTTTAGGTAATTTGCAGTAAATCTGCCGTGGCAATGTTTTGATAACTTGATTATTTCCAATATGCTTGCATTCATAAATTTTGAGGCTTTGACGTTATCAAATTTCTAAATCCTTAACCAGAAGAGCTACAGATTTTTGCTTGCCACCATACTGGCCTTCATAAACTAGGTTTTTTTTGAAGATTGTATCAATTTCCCTCATGTAATTTAAGATTTGAATGATTTTAACTTCATCAAATTTTTGATGAATTTTTGCAAGAATAATCAAAGCCCTGCCATTTTGAAAATAATCCAGATATCAAAGAATCGCCACGGCAGAATTATAGCAAATTACCGAAAGTTTCCTTCAAGCACTTTAATCCAAAGAAGAACGTGATACAATTTTACACTCACCTTTCTCAAGATTTAAGCCCTAGACAATTGTAATTGTGGCGACTTCAGCGTTAAATCTCAATTTACTTCTGTTTTGAAGATTTCCTTTGCCGATAAACATTAATAGTGGGACACAATGATTAACTCCCACTTTTGTTTTATTTCGAAGATATACTGAGCCAATTACACATATTCTGGCAATTTCACGGTCACTTTTGGTTCTAATATTATTTGAACGAGATCCTTTGACCATAAACGACTTCATTGTCAAATTTCATCCCACTTTTATTTCCAAGACATGATTTCACAATGAACAGAAATGGTCGAAACCTTTTAAATCACAACTTAGTTCTATTTCGAATATAGACTTTGCCTATGAACACACAATGGGGCAACTTCATCGCTGAATTTGGTTTTAGTTCTTTTTGAAAGAGATCATTGCTTAGAAACGCAACTTTCGTGACGTCATTGTTGAAGGTGATTCCACTATTACTTCTAAGACATGATTTGATTATAAACAGAAACTGTTGCAACTTCATTGTCAAATCTCGTTTTCTTTCCACTATGAGGGTGTGCTTGGCCTATGAACAAATATTTTGCCACTGCATTTGGCTTTAGTTTTATTTGAAAGAGATCCTTTGCCTATGATAAAAAATTGTGGCAACTTACTTGTTAAATTTGCTCCACATCTGTTTAATTAGGGGGAGGAATTAATACAACTTCATTTTTAAATCTCATTTCAGTTCTTCTTCGAATTGTGTTTTGCCATCAACAGGGATTGTGGCGATTTCATTGTTCAATTTCATTCCACTTCTATGTCTATGTCTTTGCCTATAAACACAACTTGTTTGGGCTTGATTGTTAAATTTCATTCTAATTCTTTCCAAGCATTCCTTTGTCTATGAAGACAACTGTTGGAACATTCTAGTTAAATGTCTTTCTAATTCTATTTGCGAGAGATGCACTTACTACAAACACAAGTTGTAGTGACTTCATCGTCAAATCTCACTTTTGTTCTGTTTTGAACATACGCTCTGTCTATGAACGCAAAGTGTGGCCAGTCATTGTCAAATTTCTTTCCATTTGTATTTTGAATATGAGGTTTGCTTTAAACGAAAACACATTGTGGCGACTTCATCCTTAAATTTCAGTCCACAGGTATGCAAGACTTGTTTAGCCTATAAACACAAATGTTTGGTACTCCATCGTTGCTTCTCATTTCTAGTTCTATTTCGAGGATATGCTTGTTACAAGTTATTGCCTTAAACACCAATTTTGGTGAGTCCTTAAATTTCCCTCCATTCCTATATTCAAGACATACTTTGCCTATAAACACAACTTTTTGGTACTATATTATCAAATCTCATTTTAAGTTCTATTTCGGAGATATGCTTTCCCTACAAAAGCAATCTGTAGCTACTTCACCGTTAAGTCTCATAGTCACTAAACATGAATTATGGTGACTTCATACTTAAATTCGACCCTACTTCTGTATCCAAGAAGTACTTTGCATATACAAACAAGTTATTGGTACTTCTTTGTTAAAAGCTCCTTCTAGTACTATTTTGGAGATTTCCTTTGTCTATAAACAGAAATGGTGGCAACTTCATTGTTACAAGTTATTCCACTTGCAATTAAAAACATGCTTTGACAATCAGCACTAACAGTTACGACTTCAACATTAGCTTTATTCCAGCTCTATATCGAAGTATGCATTTGCTATAAACACAAATTGTGGCGTCATCATTAAATTTCATTTCAAAACGGAATATTTCCATTGCAGTGTTCCTTTATATTTGGTTATACTTTGTTGATTATGATAGTGGAAAGAGGGACGCTGAAATAGCATTGAAGGGACGCTGAAATAGCATTGAATACTCATCTGTAGAATATGATGTGTGTCATTCAGTTGATGACAATACTTACAAGTAAATCGATTTAATATGTTTTGAAACGCTCACCAAATACTATAGAAAAACAATAAAACGAAGTACCGTTAAAGCCCTATTTAACTCCCCTTTCTGTTAAGCCCCCCTCTCTAATAAGCCCCTCCCTTTCTTAGTCAAAATTTGAAGTAAGCCCCCTCTCTGTTAAGCCCTTATACTTATGCAAAGTTCTAGAAATTACAAAATATTTCCATTTACTTAGTGACATTACCTTGCATGTTAATTCTGATATGGTTTGGGATAAAAACTGTGTTGAATTCATGTGTGGTAAAACTGTATGTTTGATTCCGCAAAATACGGGATAGATGAACTGAAATGCTAACAAATATATCCTTGTCACTTGATTTTGTGAATAAGCCCCCCTCTGTATTAAGCCCCCCTCTGTATTAAGCCCCCCTCTGGAAAGACCTAAGTTAAAATAAGCCCCTGGGGGCTTAATAGAGCTTTTACGGTACGGCCATGGCCTAGTTTCCGTGTCCCTTTGCTTTTAGTTTTACTTTGTGGATTATGAAAGCCAAAAGAGGGACGCTGAAATGGCACTGAATACTCGCCTGTAGAATATGGCATTTATCAACCTATTGATGGCAAGTTACATGTAAGATGAAGTGAATGCATTTTTGGCACGCACACAAAACATTTCAGAAAAAAAATTATCCAAGTGTGTATAATGTCCCCGGAAGTAATGAGTTTTAACTTTAACATGACAATACACATGTTTCCACAACCTCATGTCTACATTTCTTAACACACACACACACACACACACACAACACACACAGCTCAACGGAGAGGGGATTAACTCCATATGAAAGGTATTGCCTTGCTTGTGCAATTGTTCAAAAAACTTCCAAAAAAATCTTGACAGGAAGTATGTTCGCTTAGGCATCGTGGAAACCTCTTGCTACAATTTGCACTACTAACCTAAATAAAGCTCATCTCTTATCCATAGCATCCACCAAGCGGCGTGGCCACGTCGTATTAGGTGAGAGGCATGGAAGTCCCAGGAAAATTTTTGGGACCACGCTCTTTACTTTGGCATAGAATGCATTTCCCAATATCATGCTTGCCATTAGCGACAAGGAAACTTTGATGGTTTATGACCGTTGTTCTATAAATCAATGTTAGAGGAAATTTTTTTGAAGAAACATTCTTTACTTTGGCTTACAATGCATTTCCCAATATCATGCTTGCCATTAGCGACAAGGAAACTTTGATAAATTCATGACCGTTGTTCTATAAATTTAGAGGAAATTTTTTTGAAGAAACATTCTTTACTTTGGCTTACAATGCATTTCCCAATGACATGCTTGCCATTAGCGACAAGGAAACTTAGATGGTTTCATGACCGTTGTTCTATAAATCAGTGTAAGAGGAAATTTTGTTTGAAGAAACATTCTTTACTTTGGCTTACAATGCATTTCCCAATGACATGCTTGCCATTAGCGACAAGGAAACTTTGATAGTTTCATGACCGTAATTCTTTAAATCAGAGTAAGAGGAATTTTTTTGAAGAAACAGCCTTTTCTTTGGCCTATAAGCAACCACTACTAAAATGGAAGCTTTGAAAATTTGGCAACATATATATGCGCTAATATGAGCTTCTTGCCGTTTTCATCTCTTTCCAGCTCAATGACTTTTTTAAAGCACTTTTTCAAGCATTTCTCGGAAATATTCTTACTCATCCTATACCCTACAATTTTCCCTTCAATTTTAAAGAAATCTCAAGGACCATTTTTCCATAAGATAGGAGGGCATTTGCCCCCTATATCCCCCATGGCTGCGCCTCCAGTGAAATCAGACACCTATGAGCTATCTTAGAACACCAATAAACTGTACCTAGAAGAGTAGTCACTTCAAACTGGTCGCTTATTGAATTTTATGGCTCTACCTCCTATACCTACAGCATAATCCAAGCAGAAAGTTAGCTGACCCTCGCTGCCACTTTCAATGGCTACTGCGTCATCACTTTACTATGAAACACATCAAATTCATTCTAAAATTTCAAAGTTTCTCTGGCAATACCGAATATAAAGCCTCGATGTACGAAAAAACTGTTCACCGCTGAATTCTCCAAAACCGGAATACCGCAAAATTTTAATGAAATTACCGAATAACCGACGTCAAAATAGACAAAAACCGCAATACCGTCAACCCCAAAGAACTCGTTCTAAATAGAACGAGTAGCCGATTTTCTGTACGCTCTTAAATATGCCGAAATTTTTCCAGCAAACTCAGCAAAAACAAACTGTCCTCTGTGAACGCTGTGATTTGTCATCCCTTGGAAAAAAGGAATTTCCTCGATTTCCAAAAAGAAAATAAATCAACAATTACATACTGAAACACATACCAACTTTTATAGGTGTGAAACACTATTTATGCAAAGCTTATTGTTCTAGCATGAAAAGACAGGGGATGCCTAATTGACAGACGAGAAAGAATAGAGCCCAAAGAAAAGTATCGCCTTTGTAGGACATTTTACAATGGTAGTAAATTGGAAATAAATTCAACATATTACAAGCTATACCCGGGTCTATTCGATAATCAAAATGTATAAAACCTTATTACTATTCTAGGAAAATTGTTCAAAAGTTTGCAAAAACAGTGATGACATTTAAACCACTGGTTTCACAAAAACTGCTCCCTTATGATACAAGAAACGCTTCACAATGTGACCTAAGAGGGAAATAACATGGTCCCAAACACTGGAATATCTATGAGAAGCAGACTGGTCCAATCTCTAATCCAAACTGTTCGTTATCATCTCCAATGTCATGAGCAGCAACATCGAGAATTGGTAAAATGTCCAAATTCTTTGTATCGAAGCTAAATACTGTCTCGTGCCATTTTCCATCTTTTGCCTGAAAAAGAAAAACTCACGTAGAAACCAATTTTAAATAATGAACGAATTATAAAGCTATGGTACAGAATACCGGCAACCCCACGGTTTGCTGCAATAAAACCAAAGAAGGCTGTAAAGTAGATCAGTTTTTGGCCAAGGAAACAGGATTATATTTTCCCAAACCATACAGACCAGATATCATTTGAAAGAGTTTAGTGAACAGGACTTGATTCTTGCAAGCGCTGTAAAATTTTGGTAACGGCGGGGCGTGGGAATTTTAGGAACTTATCTGCCTCAAAAATTTCTCAAATCTCCTATACATCATTTGAAAGTACAGGTCTTCGCAAAAAATGATATGAAGATAGAGTTTCCTGCATGTAAAGTTTCTTTCACTTCCTGCATCATACATACAGAACTTCAATTAAGTGATGATAATGCAGTTGATATGCCGAACCTGGGTATCGTTAGAAAGGAAATAGATTGTGTTTTTAGATAGTATGCATCAAATTGATTAAAATGTAATCATTTTCTCGTCAATCTCGAACGAAGGAGGGTCGTGTTTTCTGAAACACCCTTTATAGATTATTATCATCAACTATGATTCAACCCCTCCGCGCGACTCTCTGGGTAGTCCCTAAAAGTACAGTCGTGGACAACAGATCAAGACCGCATTTTTGTCAACAACTTTTCTTAGGGTAACGAAATGGAACCCTAGCGCTCTGCCTGACTTACTTCCTTATAGTTAGTTTGTGTCAACTTTCCATGTAGATTCCGAATTTTGATGTTGATTTTTGAATCTATGCGCCATTTTGCTATGACGTCACAATCAAAATTTATAAAACTTTTTGGAAATTATATTGGTTCTGCCAAGTTAGGAATCAAATGTTTTAGCCGATTTTTGCTCATGGCCCATGGCCGGAACCCTTAAAAGCCTCATTTTCACCAATCAGACGGCGAATAAGCGAAGAAGACAGAAGAAACGTGTGACCATTTTTCTAAATTTTACCTACCTTCATAAAACGCTATCAGGACCAAAAACAGCTGGAAATTTTCCGAATTTTTTTTGAAGATATCTGCTCGCCAGATGTATGGGTATCCAGGTTTGGATGCCGGTTAAAAGACCTCATAGATTCTAGGAGTTATGACCTTTTCAAAACCGATGAGGCAGTAAACCATGAACAAAAGAAATTCTGGGCGAGAGACAATGGTAATAACAATAGTGATTGTTGCAAGAACGATCCTAGAACGCCAAATATATTTGTATCCAATTGTTCTTGCCATTGTCCTTCCACCATTTTCTCTGGTTCAAGATTCAATGCCGCTTAAGGTTAGTTCTCACATTTCAAGTCATATGGTAATGCTCTTGGGAAATTTCTGTATTATACTACTTTTCGCATCCATGGCACAAGTTTTCATGGTGCGAAATAAGTTGTAAAATTGAAAGGAGGTTCTATCAAGAGGTTCTATCACCTGATTTGAAGTGGCGTAAACAAGCCTCAAAAAGATTCTGCGGGTTTCGTCGATTTGAATCGCTATGTCTCCACGAAAGCGTGAGGTATTTTAACCAGCATCCAAACCTGGATACCCAAACATCTGGCAAGCGGAAATCTTCAAAAAAGTTCGGGAAAATTCCACCGGTTTTTTGTCCTGGTTGCGTTTTAGGAAGGTAGGTAAAATTTAGAAAAACCTTCACACGTTTCTTTCTCGGTTTCTTCTATCTTCTTCGCTTATTCAGCGTCTGATTGGTCCGTACAAATGAGGCTTTAAAGGTTTCCGGCCATGGGCCAAGAGCAAAAGCGGCTAGAACATTTGATTCCTATCTTGGTTCTGTCACAGGAAGCCCAGGCAATTAACTGAACAATAACAAGCTTACAATCTTAAAATCGTTAATTGTATAATACCTTTGTGTGTTATTTGCCTAACTTCTCCATGGCTGTGTTGTATCTCAATGGCTTCTGCAATGCACTGCATAATTGTTCGAATGTGAGAGTTCTAATGTAGGTTATAAGAAGTGAAACTTATCTTCAAGCCAAAATCAAAATCAATTAACTGTTTTGTCCTCGCTCGTAATCCGGCATCAATACTCCAAGCCAGCAGCACAACATTTCAAAATGTTCCTCAATCATCGACCTATACTGTACACAGGGACCCCCTGGCATACCATAGAGCGCAGTTTTTGGTTTGAGTCGATCAATAGATGGATGGGGGGAGGGTGTCCCTGTGTACAATGAGTGCAAAGCAAAGCAAGGGAGGCAGACGAAAACATTCGAAATTCGATCACGCTGGGACCGTTCGATGGCCCGAGCATTGCGAGAATCGAGATGTGACGGGACGCGCATCAAAAAGTTGCAAATTGTTGCATTTCAAACATTGCAGATGAAGAAACAAAATATCGGAAAGCATAGTTCGATGATAGGGGAACATTTTGAAACGTTGTGTTGCAAATTTGAAGCATGGATGCCGAATTCCGAGCGAGGACAAAACAGTTAATTGAATTTGGCTTGAAGATAAGTTTTAGTCCTTGTAACCTACATCAGAATACTAGCAAGTTATTTCACATCGAGCTCTGACATTCGAATAATTATGCAGCGCAGTGCAGAAGTTTTTTCTTTTTTCTATTCATTGTGAATTAAGATTAAACTGGAATACATTAACATTGTACCGCCCTTGGTGTAAGAAGACACAAGGTCATCTGGCCTACACCAAGAGCGGCACTTACAATTTTCAAATACGACTTCAAAAGTAAAGAAAAACAACTGGGAACAGGAAAAGAAAACAGGTATACGAAGCAAAAATTAAAGGAGAGAAAGGGACTGGCAGTTCCACACCAAACTCAAACCATGCTATATGTCTAAACCTCGGGGGGGGGGGGTACCTTAGTACTGTTCGTGGTACGGGGACGTGCCATTTTTTAGGGGTACTTTTTCCAAACCATTACGGAATTATGGGTATCATTTTCACAATTTTTTGACATTTCAAGGAATTATGGGTGTCCTTTTGAGGGGATTTTTCATAATTTCCGGAATTATGGCCCAGATATTTATTCAATTTGTGGAATTATGGCCCTAAAATCCACCAGAATTTACGGAATTATGGGTACCAATTTTTCGGGCAAAATGGCACGTCCCCGTCACATAATAGGTTGAGTTACCCCCCCCCCCCCCGAGGTCTAACCCTTGTATCGTAGGTCTAACATCAGTTTTGTACCATCACATCGAAAACTGATGGCACAATGACGATGGCAGTAAAACACTATGGGAGCATTTGTAAGGTTTGGTGTGGAACTGTATAGAAGGTAGAAAGGAGAGCTGCTAGATGATCGTCTTATGCCAAATTAATTTCATGCTGATCCACAGATACTAACATGCCACACAAGCGATAGGACAGAGAAACCACATCCCCTCACCTAGGCAACACGCCAGAACCAACAATCAATTTAACCTGTTTGTTTTTTCGATGTACTCAATCGTTGCTTCAATTATTATCCTTTTGTCAATCATATTCATATTGGGACTGCCATAAAGAAGCAAGTTGCACAAGGTTTCTGAATCCAGGTTTGCGACATCAGTACCCGACACTTCAGTGACAGTGCCAAAGAGATCCTCTCGCAATTGATTAAAGCGGGGGCAATGCAGGAGATAATGCTCGTTGTCCTCGTTTGCCATTCCACAATTACATATAGGCCTAAGACACTCAAAATTGTGATGAAATTTGTGCGCATTTAGATCACTGAATTGTACGCGAAGCTTGGTTATATTTCTAATACCCTTTAAGTCAGATACTCCATAAATAGTATTTTTGACCGGTCTTATTAACGCAATCAGTTTCCGTTTAAATTCAGCAATGGATTTAGAAGCGCGTATTTCAGTTGGTAGTTTGTTCCATTCATGTAACGTGTTATGAAAATAAGAATTGGAAAAGCGATCAGTTCTGGCTCTATTTTGGACATAGGCTTGAGGATTAAGTAGATCATATGATATCTGCCGTTCAGAAGGAATTAGAGAAAAAAGATATGCTGGGTACTGTGTCAACTTGAAGAAATGGCATAGCCTTCTATACCATCGTCTCTGGCACAAAGATTCCCAACCAAGTTCATCGTAAAGCTTTTGCTCACTTGTACCTCTCCATGCCCCAGTCACAGCAAAAGATGCTGCATACTGCGTTTGTTCAAGACGCTTTGTGATAACTGATGACAAGTCAGGGTCATATTTGTGGTAAACTATATCACCGTAATCAAAGTGGGGGCGTACATACAGTTTGTACATTTGATCAAGTGCATCCCTTGATACGTATTGTAACAGGTGTCTTATCAACCCAATTCCCCGCCTGGCTTTCAAAATAGCTTCACTCACATGACTTTTAAAACTCAATTTGGAGTCAAGAATCCTTCCAAGATGTTTATGCTCTGTTTTACTTGTAATTTCTTCATTTCCGAGTCTCAAACTAGGGTGCACTGGGGACAACCTTTTAACAGAAAAAAGTAACTCTTCAGTCTTGTCAGCATTGAAGTGCATTTTCCATTGCCACGCCCACAGGGAAATTTTTTCTAGATCTCTATTCATATTTTGGGTAGAGACGGTTTCATTTTGAACCACTGTAAACAGAGAAGTATCATCAGCAAATAATTTGACGTCGCACTGTAAGTTATCTGTTAAATCGTTAATATAAATAAGAAAAATAGTGGACCTAATACCGAGCCCTGGGGTACACCAGCAGAAGCCTCCCGCGACTCAGAGGATTGCCCATTTAAAGTTACGCGCTGCTGCCGATGTGAGAGAAAGCTTCTGATTAGTTCCAGAAGATTGCCCGATATACCATTACATTCAAGTTTATAGAGTAGACCTGCATGCCACACTCTGTCAAAAGCTTTAGATAAATCCAGAAATACAGCTCTCGTTTCCCTGCTTGGAATTTGATCAAAACCAGTGTAGATTTTATGGGTGATGGCCAACAATTGATTTACAGTTGAATCACCAGGACGAAACCCAGACTGATTCTCACTAAGAAGACGATTCGCGTTCAGGTCTTCATATATATCACCAAACAGGAGCATCTCAAATATTTTCCCAAATATTGGTAACAGCGAGATTGGCCTATAGTTTTTCTTGCCTCTCTTTGTCTACTCTCCCCTTTGTGGATAGGAATGATGTTGGCTTTTTTCCACGAAGATGGGCACAGCCCTGTGCCGAGACACTTTTCAAAGATCATACAAAGTGGGTCAACAATAGAGCTGTCGCAGATCTTAATCATAGAAACCGGTATTTCGTCGCAACCGTGGGCTTTTTTAGTATCAAGCGTTCTGATCAATTTTAAAACTTTGTCTTTGTTTACAGTGATATCTTTTAGTAGACTGTTGATTCTGGGTAGAAAGGTTGGTAAAGAGCTCGTACTTTGTATAGTAGAACATACAAAGTGCAGAAGTCAATGAGATAAAACACAGCAGTGGCGAAGTGCAACAAATAACACACAAAGGTATTATATAATTAACGATGTTAAGATCGTAAGCTTATCATTGTTCTTTTAACTGCCTGGGCTTCTGTGGTTCTGCCGACAAGGGGTGAGACCCCAAAATCGTGTTATTCAGCTGGATTTTACATTAATCTATGCACAATTTATTTCGAAGATTCGTTTGCAAAATATCGAAACCTTCCGAAAAGTATTGCTTCTGGGAAAATAGAAGTGGAGTGCCTTCAGTCCAAAGCTTTAACAGAAAGTTTAAGACCACCCTTGGCAAAGTGTGAACAAATAACGTAATTATGATATAACAGCCTTTGATATTCGATAATTCGAATAGTAAAGGAATTATTGAAAATTGATTCGAATAATTATGAAATTTCTTGCTTCAAACTAAAAATAAAGTGCTGGTCCTAAAACTTATGGCCACAACTGTGGACTGAAGGCCCTCCAGTACCTTGTTCCGTAAACAATATTTTTCATGCAGTTCCGATACTTTGCAAACAAATCATAGAAGTGAATTGTGCATAGATAGATGTAAAATCCAGCTTAGTAGTAACACAATGTTCGGGTCACATCCCTGGTCGATAGAACCACTATGATGTCCAAGAATTTCTGTAGATTTCGTTGTGATGTCATAGCAAAATGGTGCAGAAATGAATAAAAGACCGAAATTCTGAATCTACATGGAAAGTTGACCTAACAAAACATAAGAGAGTAAGATAGGCAGAACGCTAGGGTTCTGTTTCGTTACGCCAAGAAACGTTGTTGACAAAAATGTGGTCTTAAATTTTTGGCCACGACTGTAGATCAGTTTACAAATTAAAGAGCTAGCATAGCTGAAGTGTCTCAAGTATGAAATATGGTTGGATAACAGCCTTACCATGCATCCATCATTGAGGATTTGTGGCTTCATCTCTTCATCAAAGCTGTGTCCATGTACTTCATGTTCGTTGTCAGTTAAGAATTTCACGGTTTTATGCGCGATCTTGCCATGTTTCTTCTCCCATGCGTGAGAGTTCATGCAATGATATCTAATTGTCTGTCTTGCGCGTGTGCTGAACAGTTTCATCACTTTTATTTGTCGCATCTCGGCAGCATACAGCACCTGTTCAAGATCATTTGTCAGCATTTAATTCCAAAAGAAATCAACATCTTTTTACATACAGTGCAAAAAATCAACATTATTGCACAATGTATTCTCCACATAGACTATCTTGTGACCTACCTGCCAGTAATATGAAACTAGGAGGATCTCGATCAAGTCGTTTCGCCGAAGCCTTACTGCCAAGGAGCGTGAGGCAAAGCAAGGGATCCTTTATGTAGTGAAGAGTTACATGGAAACCAAACAAGAGAAGTCATCTTGCACCATTAGAACTTCAGATACAAGGCCACACTTGTCTAAATCGAATCTTTCGAATGAGGTGAAATCTGTTTGAGTGCAGTTACAGTCAGCTGTATTCCAGTTACTCGCATTTAATGTTTAGAGAGATGTCACTCGAAGAAGATAAGGCTTAAATCCTGTCTGGTTGCCGAAGCACGTGGGAATCATCTTATTTCACGCTGATCAGCCAATCACATTGCTGGTTTCTAAGCCCATGATAGAAACAGTGGCGTAACGGACTAAAGTTAGTTCAAAAACTAAGGGCCCCCGACCTCTAAGGGCCCCGAAGGGGCCCCAAGCAAGTACAATTCCTTTGTTATTTCATTGTAAAACTGGTGCTTTAGCTTTGATAAAATGACCAAGGGGCCCCATGCCTGCATGATTTGTCACTCTAAATGAAAAGCGTGTTGATGGGATGAGGCATTTCTCCCTTTTGTCAAAAAATATTTATATTCCTCAGGTTCTTTCAAAACAAGGGGAAAGTTGTCCGGTATAAATAGGTACGGTAGAGTGTGAATTTTAGAGAAAAAAGCTGGAACGTGAAAAGGCTTCTAATTTTGGAGCATCCAAACACGGGATTGTGAAACGCATTTTTAGCCAAAGTAAAGGTTGCTTACGCAATAATTTCTGAAGGAGGTGATTCATAGAAAACTTTGGCAAACTTGTCAAATATTCCAATTTGACACGGTAAGCGTTGGAGCGAGATAGGCTCTCTGAGCAAAAGTAAGTGATATTGTCTCAAAAAGTTTAGATGTAATCAGGAGACGTTTTCTAAGCCAAAGTAGCAGGCATTTTCCCAGACCCCCTACTGCGCTGCCCGCGTTGATTCTTCCTTACCATGCTGCTGGCTTAGACAACACACTAGGTTGCAACCATTGGCATCAAATTTTTAACTGGATTTCCATTTCCATGTCTATCATATCATTTTACATATGCTCTTAGCTGGGGGCCCCGAGCTGAAAAATCCCTAAGGGCCCCGACTGCCTCCGTTACGCCACTGGATAGAAAATCGGTCCTTTGAGAAGTTTTCTAGTACCCTAACTAAAATTGAAATGGAAATTACATTGCAGTAGTTATTCCAAATCTTCTTTATAAATCAGTTGCATCAATCCAAAAATACGCCCAGAGTTGTTTGCATGAAGACATATCTTCCTTGGAGCCGGAGCAGCATTCACGTTCCAGTCGAAGGGCAACCAAACACATCCTTATCTACTAGATGTCAAAATCACGAGCAATTTATCAGTTACTTCAGGCAGAGATAGACACAGACAAAATGCAAACAGATAGAAAAGAGATTCTTTATGAGCTCGCAGAATTTTAATCTGCATTGAGCGAAGTCAGATGTGTATGGAGCTAGGAGATGGGCACTATTCCATTTTTACGTATGTTTAAGGTAATCACATTTTGATTAGTAGTTCTTCAACTTAATGGGTATTGCTTCGAAATGGAATGTCGATTCATAAATTTATGTGTAACAAAGTTTCACTTTGTAGGGTCGTTTCATATTATGGTATTGTTTCTTACGTTTGTTCATATCATATTGTAACGTAGTTTTATATCGTAGCTTGGTTTCATATTGTGGGGTCGTTTCATTTTGTAGGATCACTTGAGATTTGCTTCGTATCGTAGTGTGGTTTTTTATTGTGGCTTCTTATGTGGTTTCATAATGTGGAACTACGATCGAGGCTTCGCTGATCAATCATGATCGATCACCAAATCACTCCGGATCTGCATATGATTGCTCGCACTCGCATTTCTTACATTACACTACATTGTCCCGTTGCAAAAAGTGGTTACCCGACTCCAGAATTTTCCCCGCCAAACGATACCCGACTCTAAAGACAATCGGAGAGAAGCATACTCCATAACTTAAAATTCCACAGTTGAACGACCCGATCTAGCAAAATATTCCCTTTTGACATGTTTTGACAACCGACTCTAGCAAAATCATAGACTGACGACGTGATTCCTTGCATTCGTTCAACATTTATAATCCGATGTTTTAATTTCACTAATACAAAGGACTCGCGACCAAACGGATTCTAAACAGGGACTAAAATCTTACGTAAAATCAGAAGAAACTTAGAACATCTTCCATCCTACGAACGTCGAAAGAAAATTCGAACGTCTCTTCGAAGGTCACTTCGAGCGTCGCTCCGCTTCGAGAAGTCGAACTTTGAACTAATGAGCCAATCAAACGCTACAAAAAGGCACGTGGGTTGACCATATTAAGAAAGTAGCGATCTGATTGGTCGCGCCGTGAACGCGGCGGACTTGGCCTAATTAGTCCCTGTATTGAAGCGTAAGGACATAGGTGCCGTCTAGATGCAATACGTCTCGAGGCGGTATTTCAGACCCCTACTAGCCACTGCACAGCACACTTTGAAACAAAGGAAAGAAAGCTAGGAGGCAGGCATGCGCAGAGTAAGAAAGTTGGACTTAAAATTTTTGATGAAATTGCGAAGGCTGTCGTTTCCCCGTTGTTTCACCCGAATCATTGTAACATTTTTAAACCTCCAGATATTGTAGCTCTCTTATTTTGCAAATTCTACACATTCGTAAAAAAGTGATTTAAAGGATTTCAAACTAAAATGAGCAGAAATGGTTCATGTAAACGAGAATGGGAGAGACTTTACAACTTCCGAAAATTTCTCCCGCAGCAAGAGCTTTCTGTTGAGGCAACATTCACATCAATATTGTTTGTTCCACCTGTCTGAATTTGAACAATCAAAAACACTGCAATTGCTCAATATTTCAAAATGCTCCTTTACTTTCGTTTGTGATGCATACCAGAAAAGAGAAAACACTTTTGTTTGCATGAATGGTTTGCATGAACAGCAATCGTCTGAAATGAATCTTGCCTGTTGTTTTCATTTCTATCGATTTCTATGGTGTCAAAGAGAAAGGCCTGAGAAAGTTAAGGAAAAATTTGTGAAGTCCAGCTTTGTGACTCTGCGCATGGCCCACACACTATTGTTTGGAATTGTGCTGCTCAGTAGCCCGCAGCGGTCTGAAAAACCGCCTCGAGACGTATTGCATCCAGACGGCACCAAGGAAGGACATAAGTCCCTCAACTGAAGCGATAACAACAACAACAACAAGCGTAAGTTAGAGGAACTTATGTAATGTAGTCTAGCAAAATCATTCGAAATTGTCTTCCTTTGACACCCTGTGCCAGAAGAAATAGGTGATAACGATACCCTGCAAACGCCACATCCTCGTCGGCGTGTTGTTCACCATCGTCTTGACCACGAGGAACTATGTTTCTGAAGCCTGAATGTATTTCAACGTTTCCTCGAGAATATTTGTTTTTTGAATGTAAAGATAACCTTACGTCGCCATACAGGATGATTTGGAGTAATTTTTAATTTGAAAGATTTGTTAATCCATGTTGTCGTAATATCGCATTTACACTGTTGAGAAGATGACATCTATCTTCATCCTAAGCATGGCAAGAGCAGCAAAAAGTGTTTCGTATCCTCAATACAATCATTTATCGAATACAAAAGATATCGCTGAAGTTGTGATTGAATTTGCGGAAATTCAGCTTGCCGAGTCCAACACAAAACTGTTTTAACATTGTTCAACATTTGAGTCGTAAATGTTGTCGACATTCTTTAAAGGTGGACTTAAAGTGACAGTTTGACTAAATTCACAGTTATGTTGTGGAATGTGGAATGAAAACTATGTCACCATAATCCAGATGCAGTCGGACATAGTGTTTAAACATTTCGTTAAGCGCATATCGGCGCAGATGTTTCGACAGGAATCTAAACATCCCTACTCCTTGTCTACATTTGGAAATAGCTGATTGAATATGACTACTGAAGGACAGTTTAGAATCCAGTATGACACCGTGGTGTGTTTGCTCTTGGACCCTCATTAGTGGAGCACCACTAAAAAGATGGGAGGGTGATTCGTTTGAATTCTCTCTTTGGAAAGGTCACCTCGACTGCTTGCTTAATTAGGTCAGGATTAAAGGACATTCCCAATCGTGTGCCCATAGCTTGGTGAGGTTCAGATCACGGTCCATATTGAGAGCAGCTTTATGTGGATCATGAAAAACTGTGAAAATCGATGTGTCATCGGCAAATAGTTTCACGTTGCACCTCAAGCCATCAGTCAAGTCAATGATGTATTTGAGAAAGGAAAGAGGACCTAGGATATAACCCTACGTGGCACTGGCAGAAATGGTACCCATGTAGATGTTTTGCCATTCAAGACAGCACGCTGTTTTCTATCATCAAGGAAGTTTTGCACTCGTGCTAGTAATTTACCAGGGACACCTTATCAGCGTAATTTGTATGCGAGGCCCTGATGTCCGACCCTATCACAGGTCTTTGAAATGCCGAGCTGAGCGAACATCTTCACGGCAATTGAATGGGTTTCAAACGAGAGCTTAGGCCAAGATGAGTCTGCTAGGGGTCTCTGAAAAATCCCTGTTATTTTGAATCTAATAGATGTGTACGTCTTTGGGTAATTGCTCAGGTCAGTATGCATAATCGCTGATATCCACATGTATATCTCATTTCAAGCGATTTCTACCAGCATTTCAATGAAGGTCAAAAATTCTTCGACTTGAAAATGAACACAGCTACCGTTTCAAATAAAATGTATGTCCATGATTGTAAAAAATGGATATCTATGGAACTGATTTGAAAAAGAGTTGAATAACTAAAGCATCCATTTCAGTTTCGGTGAGGGTAACAGAAAATTAACCTGAAAAGACAGATTTTCTGTCACGGGGTTAGGAAAAGGCGATATGATTGGCAGATTAGCGTTAAACTGGATCCTTTCCGCGTGTCCTGCCAACTGGTAAGGATTAGAGCTTTATCTTTGCCGGAAGGATCTTATTGCCAGTGCAAGTTCTTAGCCATAATCAGAAATCAAATACATTTAAATAAAGCTGAAAGACTTGATACTTTACGTACTCCTTCAATATCTCCTAATAAGTGTTGCATAACCCATTTGTACTTGTCACCTCCAGTGAGCCATTGGTCCTTTTCAACCTATACAAGAAATTCAAATAGTAACGATCACTACATAAGCAGCGGTTCAAATGATATTGTAAATTCAAAAATTCTCTCTCAGTACATGTCTCAGGATTTGTCCATCATGTGATACCAGAAGCTTGCAGGCGTCCAGGTAGGATTCATCTTTTTTAAATTAGCTGTTGAGCCAAGATTCAGAGCATACGAGAATCAAAGGAATTCTGCCGTCATCTACTCTATTTCGAAAATATTCATTATCTAAAGCAACACAAAAAATATGTAAAGTAAAATGGTTTCTGGTCATAGAACTAGCATTATACTGCAAAATACAGCATGCTAGGTATCATTTAAAACAGATTTGAAAGTAGAACTTAATCTTTTAAGCGTTATCAAATTTTGCTGATTTAAGGGGGGGGCTCAGTCTTTATTGCAGCTAATTTTGATAAGTATATTGGGAATTAATTGAAGTTGTTTACTTATCAAGATTGCAAAAACAAATTTGGTGTCTTATGAAAATTTTATGCCTTCTGACTAGGAACCAGCAAGCAGAATACGGAAAGAGTCTTTCCTTACGAAAAATGAGCTCTGGAAAAGCCATGGTCGAAGTAGCCTGCGTGCAGACTTTACTATGGTGGAGGAGTTTGAAGGCGAAAAGGCGAAAGGTAAAGTCTGCGCATTCACTCCAACTTTTCCGTTCCAGAGATAAATCCTATCCCCCGTCCTTATTGTATAAGGACCAATCACGTTCGGTCTTTGATTTCGCAAAAGTATTGTTCTCGCTAACCTTGCATCTGATTGGTTAAAACTAGGACAGTAGACTATTTGGATTTGCGTGCTATCGTCATAGTTCTAACCAATCAGATGCAAGGTTAGTGAGAACAATACTTTTTAGAAATCAAAGACCGAACATGATTGGTCCTTATACAATGAAGACGGGGGATATAATTTATCTCTGGAACGGAAAAGTTGGAGTGAATGCGCAGACTTTACCTTTTCCTTTCGCCCTTAAATTCCTCAACAATAGTAAAGTCTGCACGCAGGCTATGGTCGAAGTTATTTCTGTCAAATGTTGCTAAGAAAGCATAGGTGCAAGAAAGTGAGAGTGCATTCTATGACAATTGAAAGGTCAAACCAGTCATGCTTCTCTTCTTTCTAATTATATGCAGTTTGGATACCTTAATGGAATTATTTATCACTTAACTTATATTTCAGTAAGTATGCCCAATTTCAAATGCAGCATCCTGCAAAATCAAACTCAACCCCTATTTTCTGGTTAAAATTATGAAAAAAAAATTTTCGAGGTATTTCAGGCCCAGAAGCACTTGAGCTGATGCCTTGAGGAGGGAAAAAGACAATTCAATTCTCATGAGATGCAATTGTAGATAACGATAACATATGCTCTCAAAAATGTGGATTATCGTCTATGTAAATGCCCTATCACACTCCAGCATCTAAAATAGGCCATACTTACGAAAACGTCAATTAAGCAATGAAAAATTCAAGTAATCCACCCAACCTAACCCTAACCCTATCATTGGCAAGAAAATAGGTTGTAATTTCAGATGGTATGCCTAATATTGATTCCAATTCTATAATTTCCTAAGAAACTCGAATGAAGGTTGCGTCTTTTATGAAACACCCTGTAGTTTGCATTGTTTTGGAAAATAGTCGTGGTTCCATGGCGAACAACAGTTTTACTCTACATAGTTCCTGGTTTCACTTAGGTGCAATTTCTCATTGAACCTTACTGGGCACAACTTTTTTGATGACACTCTGTAAAAGAAAGCCACGGCTACATTGGGTGCATGTAACGAAATATGAAAAAGGAAATAATATATTTCGAATTAAAACTGCTAGAATAACGTCGTCTGCTGTTGTACGTTGTATCTTCGTTAACTGCTACAAAAACTTTCATTTGGTACAACGTTCATGTATAGTAATTTTCCACCTCCTTTAAGAAATTGCATTTAGAAGCAACTTGAGAATTACACAGAGGTGGGCATTTTACTAAGCATCCCTGTAGGGAGGGGGAGCGAAGCTATTGTTTCAGTTACAAAACACTGTCTACCTCCAGTGTTTTCGAACACAGGTATTTTTTCTAGCCAGCATTGGGAGCATCGCACCTACTCGCTCTCAAGCGCCCGCCACTGGATATATCATTCCAAGTTATGACGACTCTTTGGGCAATTAAGAGCAGAGCATAACCTTATTTCATCGAAGAAAGATCAGCAAAGTTCAATCAAATTTGTGCATATATTTGTGCTTACCATTGGTTGCTTTGGATATATACAAGTCTCACTTGTGTTCTTCTGGCAGTATACGAGAACCTTATCAACGCCAGATCCCTCATTAGGATCGATCCAATAATCACCTACATAAATAAATTAACAAATTAATAGAATGAACTTAATCTCCATGATTTCATATTGTAAAATTTTAGCAAATAATTCCACGCCATGCCGTGCTTATGCAGACCAAGATTCTTATTAATTCCTTGGCTATGTCTGCATTGACTGCATATGAACGGAAGATGAGCCCTCGTCACTACTCAAATATATGTATATTTTGTTACTGCACTATCAAAAAGTTATCAAAGAATGTTATTGTGGTGGCAAAAAGGTTTCACATTAAATCGGTCGTTCTTGACACTTTTAAGATCTTTTCGTCACCAAATGGCTCCTTTTGTCAACATACTACTGTTGTTCTAAATTAGATTAAATTACGCCTAAATCTAAAAACCCTTCTTTAACTCCCAGAAATATTTTCAAAAAACTACCAAATTAACATTGTCTAAATTTTTGAAACGCAAAGCAACGTGGGTCTATAATTTGGAGGAAGCAAGGTAGTCACAGCAGCATTATTGGACTAAAGGCACACCAGTAAGAGTAAACAATTAATTGCACTACCAGTTATCACGGAAAGCTAAATATCATACTCATGATTCGAAGAACCCTGCTTGCTGATCAATGGATCTTTTTGTCAAGATGCAGTTGAAAAAAACCAGGCAAAAGAGTTAAGGAAAACAGAGGTCAAACGGAGATTTTCCACTCCAATACAAAAGGTGTCCATAAAACGACTTTCCCTGTTCGGACAGTTCCAGAAAAAAAACCTCTGTATCGCTTGAGCTATCTAAACGGTAATCTCTCGCTTAAAGGTTAACTTGGATCCTTACGTTCATAACTTGCCTTATAACAACTGCGTCCCTCTACGGAACGATTTGTTTGTCTTTTCGCTTTTGTCATGCTTGTCGAGGAACGATGATCAAAAAGAAAGACGATGAATCATATAATTTAGAAGGCCATACATACCACTGGGCTTCGTAGGAAAACGCATGAATAAGTCTTTGCATGTTCGTGCTGGATCATTTTGTGTTCCACTGAACGATTTCGTGTCTTCAATATGTTTCAACAAAGCAAGATATTCATTGAGGGTCTTCACATTCTGGGAAATGAAAGGAGGCAATTTAGTGTCTTAATGTAATTCAGTTTTCTTCGCGAAATTAATGCCTTCTATTTCTGTAATAAAAATAATGTGTTCTACGCCACATATGGAGAGCTGAAGGTTATCATCTTGGGTCCTTAAAGATGAGCTAAGTTATATTCTCAATTTATATCAACAAGAAAGTGACTTCCAATGCCGCTGCTTATGCCAGTCATATTCCTTTGTGTTTCATAGTCTTGCTGCAGCTTAAAACGCTTCGCAAAACAACCTGACAGTTATGCTGCTTCGAGTATGCACAGAACCCAACCAAGGTTATGCACAATCGACAAACTTACTCCAAGCTTTGGACAAACTCATCCATGGCGTCCGGTTATTTCGATCCCACTTGCCGATCTCTTTCATACACTGCGACCTAATTGGCGATTCAATAAAACTACTGCTAACAAGACATTAACAAGACAAACCTTGTTGACAACCTTCTCTTCATCGCTTCCCTGTGGAGATAGTATGAGAATTTAAAAAGTTGGGAAATCAAAAGACGGTTTCCTTATTTGCTTACAATTGTTACCCATGCAATGCTTGTGTAAGAAGTACTCTCCTGGATAAAAAAGCTCACTAGAAACAATGAAAAATGACTTCTATCGAATCGTTAAGTTGCTGGTAATGCTGAAAATCAAATGACACTTCTCGTACCATTTTGCCGCTGTATCTATTGTATCCATATCCGTACTGAGCGTATTGCCCGTATTGTCCATAAAGAGGTCCTTTCTGCAGTCCGCCAGCAGTCAGATAACCAGCAAATTGCCTTGACATCTAGTGAGAAATTAAATGAACACGTCACAACTGCTTATGAATAAACTACCGTCAGATGCTTAAATCAGTTTATCTTGCTTACCAACAAGCTTTGTTCCTGGAGATTACTACATCTAATCTGGATCCGTTTTGTGATTCTAAGATCTCACCGTACCAACATAGTAAAATCAACATAGTAAAGCCAATGGGACTTCCTTCGTTTTTAGTTGCAGATTTTTAAGTAAATACAAACATCTAAAGATGCAGACATAGAACAGATGAAAGGATAGCTTAAGAATTCTTTGGGCCAATCTAGTTTTTCGATAGATGTGGAAAACAAAATTCTGTTTTAAGTCACCGGTAGAACTCGAGAAGGAAGACATTGTTTCCACAAGGCGAGGAATAGGGCTAGCTCTCCGGGGCAGGTCTGGCAGGCTTATCACGCTCCTGGCACCAGGAGATTTTTTGGCAAAGAGAAACCAATTAATGAAACTTACGTATTTTCCAGATTTTTGGCAAGTAAATGGAAGAATTACTCGGAAAGGTAAGGTCTCAGTTGGGCAATGTTTCGGCCAAAAGCTGAACTTTGTTGCCTACATCAGTGCTAACAGTGGAGTTTTGCACTATTTTCAATATCAGATCTTCAGTGAGCACTTCCTTCATATCAGACCGCTTAACGTAATTGGCTGCGAATTGGCCAAAGTCTATCGTAGTTTTGACAAAAGGTGGGCTGAATGAATATCAAAAACGGTCCAAGGGGTCAACGGAAAAGTTGTTTGATACATCCCTCAGGAGCTAAGACACACAGTGGAAATCTGAGACGCAGTTTGCTAGATTGATGTGTCGAGGATGCAAAACTCTCATTAACATTTATTTGAAGCTTACTAGAGGTACAAGGAGGTCGTAGCAGGGGTAGGTCCTTTCCTGTTACTTTTTCTGGCGTAGAGCCGATTATTCTTGGAAATTGGTCTTCGTTTTGCCTCGTAAATAGATAATAATTTGATAAAAAATGAAGTGATTTAAATTTTAATGGGCTTCTGCTAAGTGCGTAACAAAAAGGGACCATCAACGTGGTAAGTGAATAGCTATAGTAAACTTAAAATCACAACTGCAACTGTTTGTGAAACGTTATTGAGTGTTATTTAAAAATATGTTTGCTTAAATTCATTTTCAATGCTCCTCTGAGAGCTCACAAATTAAGGTACATCATGCACGCAGTGGAAATCTGTGCATCATGTAGCTTCTGTGAAGTGTTCTTACATCTTAGAACCGTCTCGACATTTAGTTGGCAAGTCCGCAAAACAAAAAATTAGGGGAAAGCCAAACAAACTTGAGCGCACAAAATCAATCAACATATTATACACAAACAAAAAATGCTGGTTTGTTGCCAAATTTATTTGTTCACTTTACACCAGAATTCAATACTCGGGAAAAAGTTCTTTGATTTTTCAATGAGTTTACCTATTAATAATTAGAACAAAATCTCTGAAATCATTCCTTGTTTCGAAACGAAATCGCTCCTTTCCTTGTTTCGAAACGAAAACGAAAAGAAAATCATCATTGTAAAATCCTATTGAAATAAAAAGAAGTTTTTACATAAGAACAAAGCGGTTTCGAAACAAGGATTGATTTTCGTGCACAAAATTCCCCCAAGTGGCCTTCCAAAGTTTCCTCCTCCCTGTTTTCTTTTTTGGATTTGGACTGACTAGAAAGGGGGTGAAAGCTCTGCGTGACAAGAACTTATACAACCCGAGACAGAAGGCAAGGAGTGTAAGCCAGTGACCCTCCAAGGATTTGCTTAAGTTGCTAAATCCAGGATAGCTCGTTGGGGAATTTCATCCCACCACTACGTGCAATTTTGCACGAAGTCAGCCAGCCAGCACCCCTGCCATTATGCTGCCCATGATTTTCAATTCAATGGTAGGAGAACTAAGCAGTGTTCGATTTCAGAAACATAAACGCAGCTTGTGAAATCTAATTGCTCTGTTATTTTTATTCTAATTAAGAGAAACACAACTGTCCTTTATCAAACGTATCGATGTAAAATCTTCCCTTCAGTGTATTTACAAATCTAGACTGCCAAGTATTTATGCTTTGAACCTAAGATTTGCATAAAATTGTATTTCTAAAACCCAGACAAATAAAAGAAAAATTATCATTGTAAAATCCTATTGAAATAAAAAGAAGTTTTTACATAAGAACAAAGCGGTTTCGAAGCAAGGAATGATTTCACTCCCTTTCTAGTCACTCCAAATCCAAAAAAGAAAACAGGGAGGAGGAAACTTTGGAAGGCCACTTGGGGGAATTTTGTGCACGAAAATCAATCCTTGTTTCGAAACCGCTTTGTTCTTATGTAAAAACTTCTTTTTATTTCAATAGGATTTTACAATGATAATTTTCTTTTATTTGTCTGGGTTTTAGAAATACAATTTTATGCAAATCTTAGGTTCAAAGCATAAATACTTGGCAGTCTAGATTTGTAAATACACTGAAGGGAAGATTTTACATCGATACGTTTGATAAAGGACAGTTGTGTTTCTCTTAATTAGAATAAAAATAACAGAGCAATTAGATTTCACAAGCTGCGTTTATGTTTCTGAAATCGAACTTGAAAAAAGCAATATTGTTCTAAATAGTAACAACGATGAAGGTAGAATGTGTTGCAATTGTCCTTACCGACATCATTTCTCCTGGGGGTCCCTACAAAGGAAGAAACAATTAATAGTTCCATTGGTCATGACAATTTTCTTTTTTCTTTCGAATTAACTCTGTCTACATGATACCACTAGAGAATTGCAGTCTACGCTAAGTTTAACTGTCAAGCAGTAGCTGCACATAGGGCGAAATGTTATATAATAATATGAGCCGTTCAAGCGATTAAGTCTCCGTTCCATATTAAATGATTGGGGGGGGGAGGGAGTGGTAACAGGTTATAGGAAGAGAGGGCTAATGAATAACGACGCAAAGAGCTATTACAGGAAAAGTAGCTGATATTCAATTTTCAACTACCATCATGTGACATGAATTGATGAATAACTAATGAAAGGAGCTATGCTCAGATCTTTCAGCAGATTCAAAGTTCACAGAATTCTTACCGCCAAGCTGTAGACTTTGTACTATTGCATGTTTCTGATTGATATGTCACTGGTTCATGTCTAGTTCACAAATAGAAGCAGCTATGATATTTTTCGTAGATCGATGTTATCTAAAACTTGAAAATATCTTAGAAACTTTTGCTCATACAGACAAAAACTTTCTTCCAAATAGATACTGCCTTTTTCCATGATATTCTATTTCCAAGTACAAAGGAATATGATGAAATTAATCAAATACAGATCGAACAAAATCAAGAAATTACTTACGGATGGTCCTTGTGGTCCTTGAGGTCCTGGTGAGCCCTTCAAAGCAAATAAAATCAATTACAAAGGATCAGTAGAGAGCAAAACAGTTTAATTCGCATCTACATTTGTCGGATTTAGCAATCAGCAACAATCTTCTTAGCTCCTAAGGGAAATGTTAATATAACTGCTGAAAAAGAACATATTCTAAAAGGAGACATATCAAGTTGGAATCAAACCCTCTCAAGGAGTGAACAGGCATATTAAGCTGTTTCATGATCGATGTAAAATAATTTCATCATCTCTAGGAAATCGTATTGTTTGTTGACTTTTCTAATTGATTTTTCTCTGAAATATAAATTCAATGTGAACTTGCATGATGAAGTTTCTTCCCCCAATCCTGTATCCTGGAACGAATCACCGGGATTGGCTTCTAGGACTTTGAGCACCATTTTGCGGCTTTTTGTGTGCTTGGTATAGTATCTACGATGACGAATTCTCAACCAGGATATTCAATTCACTTTTTGTGGCAAAAGCACCACTCATAGAAGGATGAAAGCACACTTTATGAAAAAACGAGCAATATTTGTTCAATTCTGGCAATTTAGAGACTTTGTGTTATTTAGCTTGCATCCCAAAGTACTTTCAAGGGCTCCTTCGTTATTCTGGCTTTTGTTTCCAGCTCGAGTGTACAATAGCATCTAACTATAAACACCTTTGTACGAACTTTACCCGTTGTACTAGGCTATGGCGTCAATTAATCAAGGGACATCATGCAGGCTACCTCGAGAAAACCTTGGCTCATATTCATGTGGGAATCTATTATGATGCCATATAGCTAGCTAGCTGTTGAATATTTATTAAAAAAGCTGCTTGAAAAAGGCGAAAGCCGAAAGCAACCTATAAGGTGCTAAAAATAGAGAGAGTAATAAAATATATATATGCTCATTCGCTCAATCTCAATATGTAATAAAAATAGATATAGAAACTCAGGAAAAACACATTTGCTCCCTCCTTTAGGAATTAGGCATTTTGGTAGTATAATTTCATTTTCATTGTAGCATTCATTGTAAATCTTGCCAATGTTCTTGTTCTTTAAGTAGTAATAGTAAGCTATTTTTCTCTTTCTCTTCATTTTGCGTAGGTTATATGAATATCTTAATGGCTGGTGTTGTTTCGATGTTGCTTAATTCCTAAACATCGTTCAGATGAAACAAAAGAAGAATATGAACTCCGTTTGAAACACGCTAAACAAAAATTACAACAAGAAGCAGAGTTGTTACTGTCAAGAAGAGGGTACTATGAGACAAAATTTAACAATATTGACAAAGAAATAGAAACTTTAATCGAGACAAAACATGGTAAAGATTCTCTTAGGGCACAGTCCTTAAAAAATCAATGGAAAATAGAAAGTCAAAATGAAGAGATCAAATCAAAAGAAATGTGGCAGCATACTGAAGCATTAATGAGATCGCAGCTACGTACTTTTAAAATTACAAGCAGTATTAGGAAACCAAAGCCTAATAAAGAAAAATGTAAAAGCATCAGCAGAGCACCAAAACCATCAGCAATTCAAGACAATTCTAAGACAGAACAGACACCTGACTCTAAGTGTACCCAGTTATTAAACAATATTAAACAGTATGAACATGAATACATAAAAGAATTTGAAAAGAAGATCACTGCAGAAGAAAGTGGTGAGGATTTTGACCACTCTGCACTAGAAAGAATTGGAGCAGAATTAGATGCACTAGAGATAGCCCTTAAAGCATCCCAAAAGACAGCAAAACCTCAAGATGATGATGACTTTAATTCTAATTTAATTAATCCTAAAACTACACGTGAAATTAAAGGAGTAGGCATTAAAACAAAATTCAAATCTTGCATTCCTATAACAATTGATAAAATAATCAAAGTTAGACGCAAACTGAGCTTGGAAACTACTTGAGATTTGACGTCAAATTAGTAACTTAACAAAATGCGTATAAAGTTCGGTTATCACCATAAATTTGTCATTTAAGCCTGAAGAGTCTGCATGAACAGACGAAACTAGTCGCGAAATAAACGAGTTGTTTTTGTTAATGCCTTCTGTTGTGTTTCGATTTATATATATAAATATATATATATAGACTCAAAAAATACAACTTGTTAAACGTTTCGACTTGCGTCTTCATCAGTAATGCTGTTCAAATCCAAATGAGCGTACATATATTAACAAACATACAATTGATTTATCAAACAATAGCTTCAGACAAGCCCTACCTAGTACAAGGTGTAAACGAAGCGTAAACCTTTTATCGGCAAAGGAAAGATCAGAGGAAGCGCAGAAATAGGAGCCACTGAAGTCGGCGGCCTTGTCTGTCTCGCAGGAGCTAGAAATAACGTGTGTAAACAAAACAACTGATAGAAAGATCCTGGAGCGGATGGGCAGAAAGAAATTCCTAATAAAACAGCGTGTATCCCAAAAGAAAAGCTCAGCGCTAAAATCAAAACAACACAACAACCAAAACGTAAAAAAAAATGAAATCTATGTATCAACCTGCCTATTGTTCAAACCCTTAGGGGCAAAGCTGCCAGAAGCTTTCCCGCATCCTATTTCCCCCCGTTAGCCTATCAATTATCTTAACACTAATATCCTTCAGAAACCTGTGGTGGCCTTCTTCAGTAAAATGTCTGAAGAATTCCACCTGGGGTACTGAGGCCCCCGCATCAAACTTACGACTGCACGCCTTGTAATTGTTAAACCTAAGCCTAAACGGCGTGCAGGTGCTACCAACATATTGTACACTACAGACAGTACATTAAAACAAATACACAACATTTGACGAGTCACAATTAAACGAATAGTTTATCCTATATTCCCTGCTATCTATGTTTGAATGAAAATGCTCACTATTACTCATAACATTACACACTTACAACGAGATTTACCACAACGAGAACATCCCTTCTTATCGGTCCCCCCATTCCCCTCACTTCTGAGCCTAGCCCTAACAAGATAATTCAGAGGCCAATTTACCAAAGTATAAAAATATTTTAAAGATAATTCAGAAATACAGTATGACCTTTTAGACGTTTCGATTTTCACCTTCTTCAGTAACTCGAATTTTTAGATTTTAAGAATCCTTGCTAATAAAATTACAGGTATGACTTAAGAACCCTTTTCAGAATGTGAAGTATTTTTGAAAATTCTTAAAGGACGAGTCTGGGGTTGATATAATTGTCGATTATTCAAGAAATTACTCTGTTGTGAATGGTGTGTAGTGCTTTTTCAATTTTATTCTCTTTTAATTTGCGAAACGACATATTTCACTCTGCGAAGAGCGAAATGACGTCACTTCATGTTTGCCTGAACGAGACTGCCAAATGTGTCGATATCATACCGCTCACATTGCTAGCCTCCTTATCGCGCCTTCGCACACTCGTACAAAATACAAAATGGCGAAGATATTTGGCCTAACTTACGAAGTTTCATTAACTAATTGATGAAAGTTGGAGGCATCAAACTTGGAAAGAACTCACGATTGGGGTTCAGCAGTCGGTAAGGTTGCTTTTTAACAATATTTTATCAACCCCGGACTTGACCTTTAAGACCTCTTTAGGACTGTTGAAAATTTTTGGCCAGATAATATACCCAAGATATGTATCATAGATGGCAAATTACTTCCTGAAGAAGATGAAAATCGAAACTTCTAAAAAGTCATGGTATATTTCACAAATTCTCAAGTATATCTTTCATAGATTTGTCGGTTTTCTTGTCAAAATCAAACTATGGTACTTACTGGCTTTCCATGGTCACCCTAAATGTGAAAGAAAATATACGTTAGACACATTCTCAGAAGTAGAAAAAATTGGGGATTTACCGTTAAAAACATGTGCTACGAGTTAAACTATCAAGTTTGTCTGGGAAAAACTTCGAACATTTAGTGCGTATTTCATTACGCACCACTGACAAAAATAGAATTATGAAGGCTAGCGCTCCATAAGAATGACGTATTCATCGACTTTCTTTTTTCAAACATCACTGCGTGATATATGGTTGTCACGGTAATTCGACGATGCTGACATGCGATTTTAAAGTAAGGTTCACAAAAAGCACAAAACTTCGAGCATCATTGAGCTAATGAAATTCGGAGCAGGGATGCATTTGAAAAGTTGAAATGTTTCATAAATCACTTTTCTGTGCTTGCCAGTGATTAAAAGTCCATTGAGATACCAGTTTCGCTTGATTCATCATTTCCTGTTATGTTTCGGAAACCAGGGGGTGGGTTGAAACCCTGCTCAAACTATGAAAGGAGGGATATGCGCCTGCAAAATAAGTTCAGTTCTGTGAAAGGTGTATTGAGGGGATCATGCTATAACACTAGAAGTAGCAAAGAGGTCATTCTTCAAGACACCGTCAACGCGTTTTTTGACATGGCAGTCATGTAATTACACTAACAAGTTTGCAAGCACGCAAAATTTGGATGAAAGCAAGGTAACAATCATTGCGGAGAAAGAAAGGAGTTGGCTACAGGAAGATATTACAATTTTCAGCTTCTAAAATCTAATTGTGTTTTACTTGTCTCTACAATGGGGGCAACATATTCGAGTCCAATGCTGGAAACGTTTGCTTATCTCGTTCAAAAATACTGATTCTACCATTCTTTACGAAACAACAATCCATTTAGGTCGCGCCTAGCGCAACACTGACGGCCAAATTCTTCGTTAGTATGAATTTCCTGTTGGTTTATGATAAATCATTGAAACAAGTAAATTTTCAGTGGTGGACTCAAGCTTTTTGAGTCTACTTTGATACACTGAATGTAAATCCATTTCCATACAGATGCTTAATCCTATATCCTAGAAGACAGAGACATTTTCCAGAACAAAAGAAATGCTTACTGGATCTCCATATGCTCCCTGCAATAAAAAAGAAAAAACCAAAGTTTATTCAAGAAGAATGAGCGTATTTTGCATAAATACAGCATGGCTTTTCCTGCGGAAAGGCATGGCAAATGGTATAGGAAGTCATAGGAGATCCCAAATTTAAGAAATGACGACGCAAAGTTTACCATTATTAGAGATTGCAAAGACACCATTCTTTGCATGCTTTTGCTATTTTGCGAACGCAGTGTTGTAATATATAATTACAAGACGTCAAGCATTCAAGTTCTGAAAAAGCTGTCCACTAGGCTGTCAATGGGAAATAAAGAATCTGGCAGAATGTTTCAAATACTGGGTCTGACTAATGAAAACCCTTTGTGTGATGGCAATATCTGTTTACATCCATTCCACTTACGTTCCTTTACAATCTTTTTACGCTGCAGGAATTTCAAAGTTTCATTGGTGTTGGATGTTTAGTAAATGTATATATCTCTATGAATCTTTGCTGCAGTGATCTCTACGCAAAATGCCGAAATTCGATAGTTGCAAGTCGAAGAATAAAAACTATGATTGAAACCAGGACCTATCAAGGGCTTTAAATGAAATTTCGCATCGAATAGGGCTTGGGGCTTGTCAAATCTTGGTAAAATGAGGGAAGACTGCCAATGGGCTTTGCAGGAAAATGGGGAAAGACTTACTTAGGATGGTGGCTTTGAAGGGGAGCAGGTAAATTAAGTTGAAGCTAAATTAATAATAAGAGAGTATCATGACAAGATGTCAAAGGAGAAAATCCTTACATCGTTTCCTTTTGATCCATCCAATCCTCGAGGTCCCTACATTAAAAAGAAAATAATACATCACCTTCGGGGGATTGAAATAAAATCTCAGACACTAGCCTGATGGATATGACCTTAAGCACTAACTAAATGAAAAAATAATGTTCTGCAAAACGAGATTTGCTAATGGAGTTCATTCCAACTGGCAACATTTCTGACATTATTTAACAAGCAGAAATGAACATAATTTGTCACAAGCAATGGTTGAAACGTCTGAAAATATCTTTGCAACATTCAAAAATGATTGTCAAGCAATATTCGACGAGAGGGCTGCTAACCCGTTGAGCCACAGCCAAAAAATCAAATCCTTGCACCAAAATGTTTCTGTCAGAAAAGTTCAACGGAAACAGTAATTCAACTAAGTTCTTATTCATTTCTGAATCAAATTTGACGTTCTTTGCTAAAGCAGAATATGGCCTAAATTGCATCGTTGATTTATTTGACCTCTGGCAAATAAGCAAATTGTTAATTCAATGCAGTCGTACAAAACTTCTTCGCAACATGGCAAAACTTACCGTAGGTCCCTTGAGTCCTGCAGGTCCAGGAGCACCAGGACTTCCACGAGCTCCCTATAAAGAATAAATCACATCATTATTATCTCATATCAGAAGTATTGCCTCAGTCTTTTATGCTCTAAGACCACTGCATACAGTAAATTTGATATGAATATGAATGTTCAGATACCGTTGGAAACT
Organism: Aurelia sp. 3 sensu Dawson et al. (2005); assembly: GCA_964020215.1. Lineage (NCBI taxonomy): Eukaryota > Metazoa > Cnidaria > Scyphozoa > Semaeostomeae > Ulmaridae > Aurelia > Aurelia sp. 3 sensu Dawson et al. (2005). The sequence continues at coordinate 16,692,282 of OZ026572.1, forward strand.
TACACATTAAACGCGAAAATTTCAAAAGAATATGTTTCGGACATAAAGTTTTGGCCAAAAATTGTCGGACATTTTTTACAGAATTTCTGATGCTTTTACAGAAATTCCGCGCCATTTAAGACGATAAGTTATTGTATGCTGTCGACTTTTATACTTTAACGTCACATATCTATGGACGAGAATGATAGCCAAGATGGATTTAGTTGAAGAAAATATGATAACATTTTCATTAATTAACACTATCACCACATTCCACAGTGCAAAACATTTCGTGAGCAGTACAATACGATTTCAAACAGTGGAAACATTTTGCTGTGTTTTTCTATACTACAACAAATTCTGGACACTAAATATTGCCGAACATAAAAAATTTGAGTATCAAAAATATCATCCGACATTTTTTTGGGTTGCTTTACTATGGGAAAACATCTGGACATCTTAGGAGCAGAAAACATTTTGCAGTCAACGAAAAAGGAAATCTATCAGATGGGAGAGGGTTGCACCTGTCGTTAGGGACTTGCACCCTTAAAAAGGTTTTCATCGTGGACGAAGCTTCAAACGACTTTGACCTGTTGATTTATGAATGTTTATCAATAATGAAAGATAGCCCGTTATCAACTTTTTAAGAACTTTTCTACTCCAATCTTTTTGTTTTGACTCAGTTGAGACACCCTAGCTCACTTCTCACCTGAATTTTCCATAATGATAAAAAAGGTAACTCTTGCGTCTTATTTGTTTCCGTCATTTATAACACCTTTACGTCTGAATAAATAATGTCAATTCGTTGGAAAGCGCAGTTTGGTGATAACGCGGAAGATGCGGCAAGCGAGGACAATCACTGTTAATTTCATTTATCGACATTCCATGTTATCATAAATATTATGACAATCAAGGGGACTTAACCGGTGGTTGACATAGCATAGTTGACAGAAACGGTAAAAAATTAATCATATTTTTTTTTATATCCATTAAAAGATTAAAATATGAATTTACAACCTACACTACTCTACAAGATTACTATACCATACAGCTATACAATACTACTGGAAACGATACCTCGAGGAGCAAAAGACTATGACTACCCCGAGGCCAATTGAACATAGAGGTTAAAACTACTCTCTGTATCAAATTACATGCCACGGGTCTGCGATCGAAACAACTTAAATTTTTTGCGTGGGCAGTTAAGACATAATCGCAAATTAATCAATCAATTATATTATACATATAATCAATTAATCATATTATTGACTTAAACATGTTTGTTTCGAACCAAACTTGGTTCATCTTTAGAAATCTAATTAATGATACATGGCAATCTATACCAAGGAACAATCAAGATGAAATTGCGGTAAACAAGCGAGAATTAGATTTCCTATGCGTAGCCGAGATCTAAGTCTCGAGTGAAAAAAGTGGGAGCAAATCAGAAGAGGAATAAGGGAATGGATGACAATGGCAGCAAGTTTTAAGCCATGGAATTGCTTCTTCTTTGAAAAAGAGACTTCATAACAATCCTCCTCGATAAATTTATCTTTCGAAATTCTAACTGAGTTTTCCACTTGGAACTGCATTAAGTATGAAGTTTGTATTTATCTCTTGGCAGCCTTTCCATGCCAAAAAGGGCATCCCGCACGGAAAGGCCACTCGCATTAGGCGCATTTTCTGACAAAGAAATGGGAGACATAAAATCTTGGCTTATTGGGCGGGGAGGGGGAAATCGACAGTCAGACAGACGAGGTCACCGGTATTTTGCCAAAAAAGTGCAAATATTCTTCTCGTCGACTTTTTGCTGGAAGAATTCATTTCATTCAGGAGGGCAAAAAACTTTACGAACCTTTGGTTCGCGCTGAATTGGAAGCTCGAGATCAGGAGCTCATGCCCAAAGAAACTTTTATATGTAATGGTAAGAGATGTCTTATCTCTTATGCGAATGATTCATAGTCTTTCAAGAATATTCCAGGAGCGTATGATTGCAGTTCCATAAATGTAGTCTACATTGCAATGCACATGCTGCAACAAACAGGATGTTGACAGCACAAAAACAAAATTTCGTCAAAGATGTAACGTGTACAAACCATACTTTCAGACCAACAGAAACGTAATGCAGGTACTCTTGATAAGGGCAAAGCAGTCCGTCAGGGAAGATTTTTCACTCATTTTTCGAGGAAGGTCACAAGGGTGAATTCTCCGTCGTCATTGTTACTGTTATTGATTCGTATGAAGGAGCTTTTATGGCAATACCGATTGGGTTGGTTTATACCAAATGGCTGGTGGCAGCCAATGTTGAATTGGATTTGTTTGCTTGCGGTACAGCCGAGTGCTTGCCTACCATTGAATTGAAAATCATGGGCAATACAATAGCATGGGTGTCGACTGGTTGCCTTCGTGCATAATTTCGCGCGGTGGTGGTGGAATGGAATTCCCCATCAACCCATTCCTGGATTTATCAACGGAACCAATTTCAGCTAATAGCCTTCCTGCTCATTCAAAGCGTCTCATGGAAATCTATTATCTTTTTGGATTTCAACAGCTAATTGACAAGGCGACGAGAGTAACTCTAACATCTAAGACTTTGATAGATCATATTGCTACGACCAACAAGTCTAACATTGTTGTTTCTGATCTAAATGAAATTAGTCTTAGTGACCACTTTCTAGTCTACTGTGTCAGAAAATTCCGAGGTGCTTCAAAAAAGCAGCACAAAAACATCTCCACTAGGCAGATGAAAAATTTCAGTGAGGAGGATTATTCTGGAAAAGCATGCCCCCACGAGAAACAGAAGAGTTCCTGAGAAGTTTTCTCCCTGGGTGATGAAGGAGTTCAAACTCATGTGTAAATCTCGGGATAGGCTTAAGAAACTTGCTGTTAGTTCTAAGTCCAGCATTTTGATGCAGGCTTACAGGCAGATGAGAAATCGAGCAAATAAACTGAATTTGAATTTGAAGCGTGAATTCTTCACCAACAAGATCGCCTCCTATGATGGCGACCTAAAAAACACGTGGAAAACAATAAATCAAGTTCTAAATAATAAGTCAAAGACCACCCACATTACATCCCTGGAGGTTGAAGGGAAAACGGTATCGGGAGATACAGCTATCGCAGAGTCACTGAATAACTTTTTTTGTGAAATTGGCAAGACCTTCAGTGACAAAATACCTCAGTCATCTAATCCTCTGTTAGATAATGACTATGAGGTAAATTCTAAAAGCGTACAATTTCATTTCGAACCTGCCTTCCTCAAATCGAAAGGGTTCTAGGAAAATTTGACACCTTAAAGGGTTCTGGCCCTGACGGACTAGCCAATTTTTTCTTAAAGGTTGGACTACCTGTGATAGCTGAATCCTTATGCGACGTTTTCAACCTCTCTCTTGCTACTGGTGTTTTTCCAGACAGCTGGAAAATTGCACGTGTTGCCTCTGTCTTCAAGAGCGGTGAACAAGATGACAGTTCAAATTACAGGCCTATTTCGGCTTTGCCATTTCTAGCTAGACTTTTCGAAAAGTTGGTCTATAATCAGATCTATGATTTTCTGATCCAAAACGAACTACTATTCCTAAATCAATCTGCTTTCCGATTGCTACATTCTGTTGTTACCTGTCTGCTTGCAAGTACTAACGACTGGTACGTAAATATGGATAACGGTAAATACACTGCAAATATATTCATCGACTTAAAGAAAGCATTTGATACCGTAGATCATGGCGTTCTCCTTAAAAAGCTACTTAGATATGGTATCAAAGGCCTGGAACATTCTTGGTTTGCTTCATATCTGAATAACAGACGGCAGTTCTGCAAGGTTAATGGTGTATTTTCGCAGATAAAGGATGTCACTTGCAGTGTTCCACATGCCTTGGTCCCCTGTTATTCTTAATCTACATAAATGACCTTCCGCTTGCTCTTCGAAATTGTAAAATGACCATGTATGCAGATGACATTAGTCTTTCACTTACATCAAAAAATATCCATGATTTAAACAAATTTATGAACGAAGATCTAAATTGTTTAAAAGATTGGCTCCAGGGAAACAAACTGTCCCTAAACGTCCTCAATACTCACGCAATGGTTATTGGATCCCGTCCAAAGCTCAAGAGCATTTCAAATGAAGTCAGTGAGCAGCCTTCCTTTTCCATAAATGGCACACAGATAGAAACCGTCGAGAGGACTAAATACCTAGATGTTCAGTTGGACAGTCATCTTGTTTGGGATGAACATATAAAGTGTGTGAGAACCAAAGTCTCTCGAGCGTTAGTCTTTCTGAAGTATGCCAAGAAATTTCTCCCACAGGACACGCTCAGTAAAATGCACAGATGAATCGTTGAACCTCACTTTCGCTATTGTTGCTCAGTATTGGGATGTTGCGGCAAAACTCGAACTGATAACCTCCAAAAATTGCAAAATCGAGCAGCCAGAATTGTTACTAATAGCAGCTTTCATGTTTCACCAGCTGATCTGATTAAAAGGCTAGGATGGCCAACAATCTCAGACATTACTCTCAGCGAAACTGCGACCGCAATGTATAAATCAACAAATAGTCTTGCTCCCGAATACCTGTCCGAGCTATTTGTACAGAACTCAGCTGTTACCACAATGAGACTAAGAAACACCGAAGCTGACTTGCGTGTTCCTCTCTTTAAAACATCAAATGGGCAGAAATCTATTTCATTTCGTGGGCCTAAGCTTTGGAACCAATTAAGCTCAGATGTCAGACTTGCACCCTCCCTTCTTACCTTCAAAAGGAGGCTTAAAAAAGAAATTGTAGAGGGTTGATGGTGTCTTTTCTTACGAACATGCATTTATTAAACTATTCTTATTTCTGTTAAAACAACTGTAATTTAGGTTTTAGATTTGTAATTATATTTTTTGCACGGCCCCCTGTAAAGCAATCTATGCAGATTGACGGGGCTACCGTGGTTAAATAACGAAAAATGAAATGAAATGAAATGAGGGTCACTGGCTTTTATCCCTCGCCTGTTGTCTCGGGTTGTAAATATTCTTTTCACGTAAAGCATTCACTCCCTTGTCAGTAAATTAAAAGTACCTTTTGCCAGTCCAGATCCGGAAGGGGGAGCACCAAGAGAAAGGCCAATTGGGGGCAGTTATGCGGTAAATTCATTCCTCGTTTCAAACCGCTTGCTGATATTTGTGAACTTCCTTTTATTTCAATAGAATTTTAAAAAGATAATTTAATCTTTAATATATACACTGACGAAGATTTCACATCAAAACATCTGAAATAGAGCAGTCATGTTTTTATAAATTTCTCTGCTTTATGCTGGTTGTGGTCTGAGTTTGGTGTGAACAAATTTAAATTTATTGCTGGACAGTTCAAGCAAGACAACGTTCGAGATAGAGCAGTCGTGTTTTTATACATTTCTCTGTTTTAATCTGGTTGAGATCTGAGTTTGGAGTGACAAAATTAAGTTTATTGCTGGACAGAGCTAGGAAGACATTCTACAGCGTACACTGTGTGCAACATCTTCAAGTGACTGAAGGTTAATATAAATATTAAGGATTTTAATGTCACTTTTAACCCTATTGTACCCGGGCTCTTTCGGTCAGACCACTGCCCGGAGGAGGGGGGGGGCAAAAATGCCCCCCAATTATCTCCAAAACAATTATTAGTATGTCATTGCAACTTCGTACAATAGTAATAACATCTATTTGAATTCTAAATATAGAGTCAAGTGTTAATTGGTCACGTGGTTTGTTGCCAGGCAACCAAACAATAGGACCATGTTGCTATAAGCTTCTGTACTGAAGAAGCAACGAGTGCTAATTATTTCAGCGAATAAGGTTTGCAACCTGAATAAACTACTTGAAAGTGAAGGAAGTATCGCTGCCAATCGATTTATATCAAAATTGAGAAATTTTATCCTTCTTCATTAGAAATATGACGTTATAGCCTAAAAAGTCGTAAATTGAATTTGAAATTTCGTGGGCGGTTATTTGGCCCCATTTGACTGGTTTACAACGTGTCACGTGTCAATTTTTCTTAGCCAGTAAGGATTCAGTGCCTATCTTTAGATATATTCAGATTAGTCGATAGCAGATTAGCGTCAACCGGGACAGCGGTCCAGTGGCTAGTAAAAACAAAGCCGCTATGAAGACATAGCGGCCAATTTCAATCTCGAGAACTGCAACCTGCAACCGCCACATTGACAATCCAAACGTTTCCCAACGCCCATGCTTAGACAACGGGAGCTGCTCCTTTTATGAGCTTTCAGAGTAGACTTTGAAACACTGGAAAATATTGTTTCCAGGGGTGGCTAATTCTTAAGAAGAAGTTAAGACAATATTTAAATACTCACGGTCAATCCTGGCGGTCCTTGTACGCCTTGATATCCTTTGTTACCTTTCTCACCCTGAGGAATAACACAAACGCCATTAATCCATGTCGGAAAGAATTCAGTAACGAACATTTGCACTTTTTTCGGACTTAAAATCATTTTGAAAGGATAATAACTCAAAGCAGCTTTAAATAATGCTTTTGAAGAGATACATGATGCTTCGTGGGCATCTATCAAGGCAATGATATTGGCAAAAATACGCCTTAACCCTTTCACCCCCGGAAAGGCCATATGGCCCAACAGTATTCATTGAAAACTACGAATTTTTCGGGGGGTAAAGCATTTGGAATTTTGATTGATTTGAAAGGTTATGCAAATTGCATTTATCTATTGCTTACTGAATCACTGATTATGATACCCCCTGGAAAACGACAATCTACATTAGGTTTTCCTGTTAAGCTTAATTTTAGCCGGGCGTGAAAGGGTTAACAATGGTGTTTGTTTCAAAATCTAGCTGGCTCAAAAGCGGTAGTTCCGTTCGGATATTACATGGGATTTTCTCCAGATAGTCCAATAGAAAACCTTTAAATACTTTCAAAAATCACAGGCAAATTTCTACATCATTTCTACCTAACAGCAATGACTTGTACACGCTTTAGCTTGTCCTCTTCTCTGTGAGGATGCAAAAGTTTTCCCCCAAGTATGAAAAACTTTCAGAGGGATTCCATTCTCCAAAGAGAACCAAATACATGAATGCATGTTTTGTCATTATTGTCAACAAAAACCAAAAAGATTTTTCTCGTTGTTTTCACTCGTTTGTCAGGCTTTCCGAAGGCGCCTTCTGTAGAAATCGTTCATATGAAAGGGAAAAGAAGGAACGACTGAGGTTGGGTAAAGCATTTAATATAATTGAACATATTGGTAATGAAACAAGAAACTTTTCAATATCATTGCTTTGATAACAAGACAGCAGCATTTTATCAAACAGGGATTGTCTTAATTGACTCACCCAGTAATTTACATTTATCAAAGTAATGCTTCTCTAGTAGAAGAGTACGATTTTTCAAATTTTGCAATCGTTCAAAGCTGGAGTACGGGCTTCTCTATTAAAAATTTTCAGATTCTATCTTTTGCTTTCAGATTTCATCCAAAATCTTATACTCTGAAGAGTGTCACAAAAGAAGAGCTTTCACTTGGTTTCAGTTGGTTTTGCCTTACAAAGCAATCGTCCTCGTTTGCTTTTATGGATAAAGGTAAATACATGCGACTTTGGAATCGCAGCAAGAAGATGAATTTTATGACTAGTGTGACGACGAACAGTTTCATTTCTTATATCAATCACTCTTTTCAAGATGATATGATGAAAAACAACAAAGGATAGCACCAGTTAGTGCCAACACGTTCCTAATCAAATTTATTGGATATGTCATTTTAATAATCTTCCAACCAATTGCATTGTCACTAATATGGATTCGTCTGCTATTTGATAGATTTGTTATTTAATGGATTTTTCCTATACTTGAAATCAATGCGGTACCGAGTTTGTTAATTTTTCATCATGTGATCTTGAAAAGAATGATTGATATGAAAAATGAAACTGTTCGTCATCATACTAGTCATAAAAAGCAAAGGCACTCGTGCATTGGGCATCTTTACAAGGGAAAAGAAGTTGTAACTTTCTACTTCGATTTTTACAACCTTCCCTGCTGTTCAAGCAAGATTATCTGCGAAGCATATCCCCTTTCACAGGGAAGCAACCATCTGCTAAGCATAAAATTAAAAAAGGCATATTCCAAGACGTAGACAAGAAAGGGAACACACACTTTAGGAAAAATGTTAACTTACTTCAGCGCCTGGAGAACCGGGAATGCCAGAGGCACCTTGGTTTCCTTTCAGTCCCTGAAAGAAATTATGATGTTACATTCCATGGATCTTAACAACACTAAATATCTACAAAGGCAGAAGAACCTCAATGGGGCTCCATAGGATACGTATTACTTCATAAAATAAGAAGGCTATGATAAGGAGAAAGCACTTAAAAGGGAAGCAGCCACTGAACTTGAACCCACTGACCATCTACTACCATTGCAAGGATGCAAACTTTCCTCATAAACATCTCCAACTACAGAAGCTGTAAGACATATATTCACCTTTCGCCCCGTATTTCCGGCAGCACCAGCTTTCCCAGCCAATCCTTGTGCACCCTAGAACGAAAATTGAAACAAATCGTTATGTACTCAATAGAAAATATTACTACTTAAGCTGTCAAAGTGCTGCATGGTTCTCCATTCATCGTATCTTCCACGGCGAATATCTTCGGCACTAAAGGATGCTTTGCCTAAATACCAAAGGAGGAAATACTTCACAACATACTATGAACTGAAAGCTACGAGCAGATCGACTGACAGATAGGTTTATCATATAAAACTAAAACTGAAAACACTTCATCACATCGGAGGTATTAGCAATAGCAAAGTCAGGTAAATTCGAAAATATGTGTAACAGACAATGCAATGGTTGGAAACCAATCAGTAAGGCCAATATCAATAGACCAACATTAACAGATGCACCGCAGCAAAAATATACGAGCCTAGAAAGCTGACGATAGAGTGTTTCTTTGGCTAAGATATATTAGTGCGCCACTAGAGAGCATAAATTGTGTTTAGAAAAGATCTACCAATCTTTTTGATAGAGACTTGATCTTATTTCACTATCACGACAACGGTAATCATTACATGACAAATTGATCGAAAGGTCTGAACTACTCACAGCATCACCTCTGTCTCCTTTGGCTCCTGGTGCACCTTCCTTGCCAGGCTTCCCCTGAAAAAATGAAACATTGTCAGTAAACATAGTGCTTTGAGTTGAGCCTTAAACGTAAATATTGCGGCAATAGAAATGTGAAAATCATGGCGTAACCATTTTCTGTAAGGTGTAATCGGTTACTTGTCGCGTCGAAATTGTCGGATAACCGGAAAACGCTGATCCGACAAATATCATAGAAAATGAACAGATTCTTGATCAGTCTCAATCACGACCTTCAAGCTGGCTCGTTCCAAAAGGGAAGGATGGTTAATCAATGGCGAGAAACTTTAACGGATGGAAAAAAGGCGAAATTTTTGGAATAGTCTTACCCGCACTAGTCTTAGAAGAAAAAATTTCGTTGATAGATTCCAAAAGGCGTTAATATTTCGAGCATTTACCATAAAAAAGTTTCCACTTTAAAAATTCATAGCACAAAGAATGCTTCGTAGATTTGAATGATTCAAATTCAAGTTGAAAACCGAAAGACCGAAGTATTTTTGTGATTTTTCTCTTTGTCTTACCAGCACTAGAAGTATCGTTAAATTCAACTTTACAAAAATTTCATGGTTGCAAAATGACTGAAAAATGGTCCAAAACATTGATCAAATCACAAAGGAGTCCCGCACAGATCAATACAGAAAATGCAATTCTTCACGGGTGAGAGGAATCCACTGTCCATGTATTGCTCTGGGACTGAAAATCAAGAGTATTTGTTTGAAAACTGATGTCTTATAACTCTCGAGAGAGGTGGAATGCCCATTGAGTATTTTTCTGTGTAAGGAGAGTCCTTACAATTTGATCAATGTTTTAATCCTTTTCTCAGTCATTTTGCTACCATGAAACTTTCATAATCTATGATTAAAGAAAAGTTAAAACAGTCCAGTTGAAAATACTTAGTTTTTATGACATAATTCGGAACGTTTCGACTATGGTTAGAGTCATCTTCAGCAAAGAAAATCTGCGCACGAGGGCCTTTTAAAGGAGTCCTCGCACAGATCTGGAATTTGAATCATTCAAATCTGTGAAATACTCTTGGTGCTATGAATTTTTTGAAGTGGAACATTTTTCTGGCTCACTCGGTAGAATGCAATGACACGAAGACTATGTAGCTTGACTTACAAGTTAAAGTATGCTTTCTGAAACAATTTTTCATAAATGACATGCCCCAAGTAAATTTATAAGGAAACTTTCGCTAATTGCAAATTTTTGGCCATCTGCGGAATAAAAGTTCCCGTATTTCCAAAAGACCGCGAAAGTTTCTTCCCAAGGATAATTCTTCCATTAAATGTAATGTTTATGGCAGTTATTTCGTTATTTCATTCTCATGATCTTATTCAAGGAATTTCCTGACAAAGAGATGTATTGACAAACAAACGCCTCTTTAAAATTTAGAGCCACTGGTAGACTGAAGTGTTTCTCCAAGACAGTGTTCTAACAGTGAAAAGTATAAGTGCTTACTTTTATATCTGGAAGAAAGAACAGTCGAATATTCAAGCATTCGTCAAAGGTTGGCTAATTTGCAAGCCACACTCTAACTAAGGATTACTGCTATTGCTGCGTTTTCTGTTATTAGGCCAAATAAGAGAAGTTTAGTCAAGACCTAATTTTTCGAAAATAAGTGATATAAATACAACGAAACTACAGTATGTAAATCAAGAATAGAAACAGAGAGTGACAAGCAACAAGATATTTCTATCGCTTTATCATTTGTTAGATCTACTTACGCATCTTGCAAAGGGGAAAATACAATGTTTTGTTGCTTCACTAATGAGAATTTCACGTACATTGATTGATCGCTTAGCTTTATCAGTTAAAATGGACTTACACTGTTCACCACTTACAGCATATCACTGAATTACTGTTCACTAAATTTTTGCTTTTCTGCATCTATTGGCAGCCATAGATTTGCAAAACAAGCACCTGTCTAGAAGACAAATTTCAGATTTATTAAAAATATTTGCTGAAGTTACCCCATATCCAGTGTCTCCCACTATTCCCTTGGGACCATCTTTACCAGGCTTTCCTTGGTCTCCAGGGGATCCTGGTAATCCAGTGATTCCACGGTTTCCTTTTTCACCCTGAAAACAGATTTGGGAATATAAATGTGTTCTTCTGCCCACAAGCGTTAGCATTGTTCGAACAATCGAACTTTTTTGCAAGTTAAATTTACTTACAGGAGCTTCCAGTTGAAGGCACAGAGTCGAACTTCCTCATCTATCTTTCCTTACCTAAAATTACTCTTGCATTCAGCCAAGTACATGATGAATGACAAAATGGTACCCTGAAACCTTTTTTTCCCTACTATGGAGCTACGTAAAAATAGTGAATGGCCGAGTGGCTTATACCGTCTTCGTCAAGCGACGACGTTAAGCTCGGTCGATTGAGCTCGAACTCCAGATGAGTGACCTCGGAGGCCTGACGTCAGAATTCACCTCGTCGTCCTTCGGAAGGGACGTTGAACTAGGGGTCCCATGCCTGGATGAGGGATGCACAGGGGGGCCTAAGTTAGCTTTCAGTAGCTAGAAATCCCGACAAGCCCACTCAAAACAAATTGAAAACAAACAAACAAACAAACAAAGACAAGCTTCACGTTTGAAAAATCTTGAAGATTTCATTAAAACACAAATATTGACATTTGCTTTTGCACACTAAGGCTAATGACGAAGTTATCACTCGACTCACTAATTACCTTTATTTGCGATAGCGCATGGAACCAGTAAACTTGAATGTTCAGAGCAATACCTTGTTTTTAAGCTACAGATGTGGTCCCACATAACAAGGTTCTAGGTTACCTATAGGCAAGATTTTCTGAGCCTAAACCACTTCAAAAGCACAGTCCAAACTAATGCTTTACGTGGTGCCATTAGAGAATATTTCAACAACTCTGTGAATTTTCAACCTTGTGTATCTTCCGGCACATCGTTTGTGCAACCTACCATCCTGTAGAGCTCCGCGGAGGTTTCGAGCCACCAAAAATTATGGAAAATGATCATTGCAGGTTTTCCTTTGGATAAGCTGTTTGAATAGAGCCTTATATACGTTTCTGTAAATACGCTTGATCATTTCTAAGATAGCACAGTTTCAATTTTTCATCAAGTTGCAGGTTATGCCGTCATCGAATTGCTAAATCGCTGTTCTGACCAATGTATTGAAGACTTCATAAGTTACACGTATCTTTTGTTGGAAACTGCTTGAAAGAAATTCCACTCTAAGATTACAGAAAATTTAAGAGACGTCAGGTACTGGGAAAATATAACTTTAGAAACTATTCATTTGGCAAAGGAAATGTTTCACAAATTCATGCTCACTTGTTTGTTGTATCATGGTATTCGTGCGGTACCTTGGAACGCTTCAAAAAACATAATTTTGGAAAGTTTTCGAGAGAAAAGGCTGTGAATACGAAGATTTTTATGGAACCTCTAAGATACTTATAAAACCTCTGAGTACTCAAACACTGATACGTTTAAGAAACTTTCAGTACTGGCCGAAAATCTTAGTTTCTTATGAAAAAGACTACGTGTGAGGTTTTCTTTGATTTCGTAGTATTTTCTGCTACCATTTTAAAATGTTTAGTGGTTAGTTTTTTGAGATTGGACATGAATTCCCTTTGAAAAATAAGACACGCTTTAACATTAAGACAATCAAAATATCAAAAGCCCTAGTATAGAATTACTTTAAAGTACCTAAATGTCCTTTCATGCAATTCATTGGATGACAATTTGTGCATGTATGCATACATATTCTCACAAATGTAGTGTGAAAGAAATCTTGTATCTACACGAATTACAAGCAATATGAAACTTAATAGAAGCGTAATTGGAAATAAATACATACATTTGGTCCATCGTTTCCTGGCAATCCTACTTTGCCTCCAGCTCCATTAGATCCCTGAAAAAATTGATATGCAACACTGAGCTTAGAGATTTAATGCATTTCTAACCCTATTGAATATTCGCTGTTTGCAATACGATAAAGTTACGTTAGAGCCGTATTCCAAGAAAACAATAAGGAACGAATAAGCCAATCCACGACATATGCTCTTCTGGATATCCTACAATAACAATAAGATTTAGTCAACTGAATTCATCACTGTTATTTATCAATTCCTAATCTGAAATTTTTAAAACTCAAGGGAATCTTAATCCAAGATTCATGAATCAAATTTTTGTAGAGAAAGATACTCCATATACCCTTCGTGGTGGCAGAAATATTTTGGCACCAAAACCAAACACGACAGGGTATGGTCTTGAAAATGCACGTTTTCTTGGAGCGAAGATATGGCATACAATGCCATCTTCCTTAAAAGAGTCCCAGACACTGAACAGCTTCAAAAAGGCATTAAAAACCATCAGTTTGATTGCAACTGTAGATTATGCAAACGATTTGTTGTGAATTTAGGGTTTTTATGATGTAACTGATATCCTCTTTGTAGATAGATTTATCAACAACGTGTATTTAAGTTTGGTTGGCATTAATTAGCCATGTAATTAGCTAGACGAGAAGCCAACGTTAAATAAGCAATTATTATTATTATTATTATTATTATTATCATTATTACTATTATTATTATTATTATTATTATTATTATTATTATTATTATTATTATTATTATTATTATGTATGGTACGGTCCAAAATCAACTAACTACGTCTTAAGAATATCAATTGTTTATATCTCAAGATTAACTGGAATAATCAACTATATTGCAGCTGCAATTTTTCTAATTGAATACGGAACTGAGTTGTCATCTTTTGTCAACATATACTGGTTTGATCCTCCTATAACACTATTTTCGTTGCATTATTACTTATTATCATTCCTTTTTCACCATAAAGCTGCGTTACCCATGTGAGGTCTCCCTTCTATTTCCTTGGCATTTGAAATCTATGGCATCTATTCGGGGGTTATATAGTTCATCCGGATTGTTATTCACGAACGTTTCCTTTGTCCGATTCATAGGTTACTTTACTTGGCTCAATTCATTCGCTCAAAAGTGCTGCAAAACTTCTCATGAAAGATGAAAGCATTTAAAGGTGAAATATTAAAAAGAATTATGTACGGCAATGAACGATAAGAAGATACCGAAAACAAGTAATGTCATGACCTATCCAAAGGTACTTAGACAGGACCAATCGTTTCAAGTGGAAAAGATCATTGTATCCCATCGTTTTGCAAAACATGGAGCAACTTGTGTCATCTACTATTGTTTACTGCAATTCACTGAAGTATGGATGTGCAAAGAATTTGCTAAACAAATTAAAGAAGATGCAAAACTGTGCTGCGCGTGTAGTAACAGGAGTCAAAAAGTTTGATCATGTCAAACCTACTCTTGAATCCCTTTCTCCCTGTTGCATCAAGAATAGAGTTCAAGTTTGCCCTCCTTACTTACAGATGTTTGAATGGATTAGCTTCACAGTATCTAACAGATCTCCTTCTACCATCAATCAGTTCAAGACAACTGAAGTCCTCCAATAAATCTATGTTGAAAGTACCAACAACAAAGATAAAAGCCTTTGCAGGCAGAGTGCTTTAAGTATGCAGCACCAACAGCATAGAATGCAAAACCAGAAATTGTAAAGAAAAGCAAGAATGTTGAATCCTTCATAAAGCTCCTCAAGTTACACTATTTCAAGACAGCGTATGGATAATGACATTTTGAATTGTTTTATTTATTTTTTATTCTTATTGATAGTATTGTGATGACATTTTATTTGAACGCGTAACATTATATTTTAGGTTTTAAGGCTGATATCTACTCAGTAGAATTTCCGAGCGGACTGAGTTTGACACAATAAATTGTTACTCGCGCGTAACATTCTTTTCAAACCCAAAGCAGCATTTTCACACGTAAACAAAGGATTTCCTGTCCAATCGGAAAATTCTACTGAGTGGAAATCAGCCTTTAGGTTTTAGTTTTTCAAATGGCCATTATTAGGAACCGAAAATTGTAAAACGCAACTGAGTACATTAGTAAGGGGGCGCTAAATAAATTACGTATTATATATTTTACAAAATAGCTAAAGACGTTCTTTTATTCAAAAAAGCTGTCGATTCGCTAAAAATGAGTAAAAAGATTAAGATTTCCCTACGCAGTGGTGGCCTGGGTCCAAAATTGTGGATCATCTTGAAACACATGGGCAGAATAACTAGTCCCATCTTTGATTGAAGTATCCACCCTCCCTGTGGGTCTAAATGGAAGAGGTTGCCATGGTTAAGGAGAAAAAGGATTGTCACATACAGCTGCACCGGGATCTCCAATTGATCCAGCTGCTCCTTGTGGGCCAGTACGTCCTTGTGGTCCTCTCTTTCCATTGCTACCATCTCTTCCGTTCAATCCTACCGCTCCCTATTGAGTCAATCATTAAAATAATTATTAGAAACACTAAAGCATCAAAACTATTTCCTAGTTAAATCTTTTCTGAAGACTTGACAACTCAAAATTCTTGCATAACAAAAGAAGTTAAAGCAAAATTGTACATGGTTAACGATAGCAGATAGCAGATCATATTAAAATGAAAATCCGCGTCAAATATCAATCTACAGTTCTGATAATATCAACGCAATGGATGAGGTCGTTCAGTTAACTACCCCTATAATTTTCAAGCATTATGCTGAGCCTTAGCCAAGCAATAGCTAAAAAAATTCTTGTTTCGTCGCTTAAAACACAAAATTCATCACAAGTGAGAGCGATGTTGCGCATTTTAGCTCAAAGTGCTCGTATTTCAGGGGCTGCTTAGCGCTAATTGATTCCCCGGCGCTCAATAGTGATGTTCGTAAGGTTCTAAACCCAGCGCATGACCATTCTCGCTGCAGATTCGGTGGATCATTGCATGGGTCTTCTTGCCAAGATGACGACATCGCCATTTTCGTCCTTACCTTTGCTCCCTTTGCTCCCATGATTCCAAACCTTCCCTCTGGACCAAGAAGACCCTGCAAGAAATTATACTCATTGATGGATTTTAAGAAAAAAACGGAAAAGGTTGTTTGTGAAGAGATGGCGATAAATAGTTAGATATAACGATGTTTGGTAGTCAGATCACGAATGAAAGTTCTGCTAAACACTGCCTTTTCAAAGATTTTCCATGATAAACCTCGTAATCAACAAACTAAGGTTGCTTCCTTTTCCCAAATATAATCAATAACACATTGCTAAGATAAAGAAATGGACCGAATGAGATGAATCCATTTCCCAATTAAAAATCTGATGGAGCCGTAGCATTCGGTTTATTAAGGTGGAACTGCAAGCTAATGAGTTCCTCATATTTTCAAGCCGTCTTCCAAAAATGTCGAAACATAGGAAGCTTCTCTGCGGTTTTAACAGTGCCTTTTGGACGATCAGCCAAAGATCATGAGGTCTACAATCCGGGATAAAAATCATGCGACAGTTTGCTTTTTGGGGGAAATTTTGAGTTGAGATCCCTCCCGTCCTTTAACACAAACTCATTCGTCTCAAAGAGTTTTGTCCGGGATTGTAGCTTTCCTCGCGTGATTATTATGATCCAGTCAATAATTTGAACTGTATTCTTAGAAATTCAATCACGTGCTAATAAAAGTCACTAACAAACTTACGAAAGCCCTCTCGAGCAAAGTGAAAATCTTGAACATTTCTTACCAACAAAAAGTATTTCAAGTTGCGGGAATATATTTCCATAATCTCACGAGCACAACTTTGCAACTTTTGATACCTACAGTGGAGCGCAGTGAAGTTCCGCTTCTACGAAACTGAAACATAGGAATCTCCTGTCGAATTTTGCTAAATGAAACACTTCCCTGCAAGATTCTCCAGGTTCCTTCATCCTCAGTTTCTTTTAAAATGGTGCATTGTAATACAGAGTGTCTCAAAAAATTGTTCGACGTTTGATTAAATATAAAAAATAAAAAAAGATACGCAGAATAAGAGCTTGGTCATGTCACCCTTTTCCTGAGGTTTCAGCTTGATTTTTGACACGAGAATCTTGAAAATCCGCTAAGAATTCATGGAGTTACAAGCCTTTGAAGTTCAAGTTTGAGTGAAAGCTGAAACCAGAAGCCTCGAAATAGTATTTTCGGTAAAAGTCCCATGGGCCATCGCTTCTGTTATTTCTCAATTGTTTTAGGGCAACCAAATTGGATTTCGACGAGTTTTCGATAACCATAATATTCATCAATGATCTATTTCTTATGAGATTAGACTCTGAGATCTGTAATTTCGCAGATGATAACTCCATATACTCATGTGGGCTAGACCTACACGAGATTGTTACCAATTTGGAAAGTGATCTCAGTAGATTGCTAGAATGGTTTACAAACAATGGAATGGTTGCAAACCCAAAAAAAATCCAACTCATATTCCTTGGCTTGAAAGGGCAGAGACCACTTCGACTTAATATAAATGAGAACAAATTATCGGCAACAGATCATATTAAATTACTTAGGGATCGAAATTGACAACAAATTAAAGTTTAGCAATCACGTTAAAACGTTATGCGCAAAAGTTAATGACAAAATCAGTGCCTTTTCTAGGCTTAATATGTATATTTCTGGAGAACACGCATTGACAATTTGCAACATGGTTATCTTGTGAGCTTCAATTATCGCCCTTGATCTGGCTATTCTGCAACAATGGTGCATACAAAGAAATTGACCGCACACACAAACATGCTCTTCGGATCCTCTATAAAGAATACGAATGTTCCTTTAAAACATTGCTCACTTGAAGTGGCAGTTTTGTATACATGTTTAGAAATTTGCAGAAATTGATGACAGAAATCTATTAAGTCCATCAATTCATATAAGTCCATCGTTTATATGGGAATTTCATGAAAAGTACGTTATACGTTGAAAAGTACGCATGTACGTTATAATCTAAGGATACAAAATCTGTGCAAACTGCCACAAATAAAGACACAGGGCTATGGGTAAGAATCATTGTCACTTAGAGGGAGTCTACTCTGGAACAACCTAGATGATAGCGTCAAAAATGAGCCAACACTTCCTGCTTACAAAAAAGAAGATCAAAGAGTCGGCTGGTGATGAATGCACCTGAAAAATATGCCGCTAATTTTTGTATAATGTTTATTTTTCTTCTGTAAAAAGTTGGTTTGAATTAGTATTTTTATAATTACTATTGTAAATACCAACTTTAAATGTGAATTAAATCAAAAATAAAAAAACAATCATTAAACTGATCAAAAGTGTTGTTTCGCTCCCTAATTTTGCCTCACTATGAAATAATATAATCAAATATCAAACTTACGATTGGCCCACGGTTTCCTTGTGGTCCTACAGGTCCAGCAGGTCCAATCTCACCCTAAAAACAAAGATGCACACTAGATAACAAAAGAACGGCAAACAAAGATGCAAAGATGCAAACAAAGAACGGCAACACGCCGTCATAAATCTCTGCCATAAAAGAAAAAATATGTGCAACAACTGAGCAATTTTCGGATTTCTAAAGAAATGAAGCATGAACATAGAACGGAATTATTTTACGTGAGCAATGTTACCAATTAAAGAAAAGGCTGACCTGAAGAAAACTGCTATGAGGGTGCAAAAGGGTAGAAACTAGTAATAGAAATAAACCGACACCACTTAAAGAGATTAGCCCCTGAGACTGTGATGGCCCTCCTTCCAGTATTATACGAAAGTAAGCTCAGATATTCTTCTTGATATATGCATATCTTCTTTGAAATAACATCAGAATGATCAGATAAAAATAGGCGTAAACGGAAGGTGTTAATACCGTAGAGCAACTAAAAAGCAGAACCCCAAGATAAGAAATTTCTGAAAAACTCCCTGAAGGTAAGATTTTAATGCAATACATTCGGTAACCCAAAAAGGCGTCTGGCTTTAAAATTTGACTAAATCAGGAAATATTTGATAAATACGTACCAGTCAGGTACTGTTTAAAAGCTGAGACATATCATATTTCTTTCCGTCTGTTGTGGTTCAAATCTTTTAAATTCTAAGAGACCAGGGGGTTATCAAAGTCGTAGCCAATTTTCGTGTATTATCTTAAACTATTGTCTTACTTTACAATGACGTTGTTGTTAGAAAACCAAACTAGCACTAGCCCTGTTCATAGTGGGAATTAATTGCAATGCTCGCTAATATAGTGCTTAAATGAAACCATTACTACTTAGCTCTTAATCAGATAAGCAAAATCCACCATGCATATCTTTAGATATTTTTATCGTTCCTCTTTGATATATGCTCATGAATCCTCTGAAAATTCATCTTTAGCGTACACAAGGCGACAGTTTCACTCGAAAGTGCAAGGGCACCTTTTGCGGCCTTGTCTGCTTCGAATTACTTGTTAAGAGAATTTCCTTTGTCTGTAGTCGCTGATTGTTTTGAATTACGATCAAAACCAAATGTGAATGACGCTATTGTTTATACAATTTGTCCTTGTTAATTATAGCAACTTTCTTCGGCCTTTAAAGGAGGTTTATCGTGGGACTGAGGTCAAATGTTGATGTCTTGTTGGTCAGTTTGGACATAGTCAATTATGGCTTGGTAGAAAAAATTGACTGTGTCAGTTTCCCGGTGAATTTGGTCGGATTCTCAGATGGTTTGATGATCAGCCCCAGCATTAGTGGTGTATCATGATCCAGTTCATTAAAAAAAGCAGAAAGTCAAACTGAGGCAGTCAGTCAGTATTGTCCTTCCCCTGACAGAGCTTTCAAACGATTCTCGAATTGGAAACAAGTAATGATGCAAGGTACAAACACAACCTTAGCTTGTTAAGATACCATTGAAGAAACAATCATTGTTTGATAAAAAACAAAACTCAATTAGACGACCAGAGACAAGAGACACGAAATTTGCTCGCCATCCCAGAGTCTCCTCGTCGTACTTTGTACTCGCGAGTCAAAATGTTATTTGAACAGAGATGACTCAATGTACTTAGTGAAAAGAACGCGTTGGTGGGTTAATATTGACGATCAGTAATTTTGTTACAGAGGTTTTTTCAAACCGCGTCTTCAACTGCAGCTGATTTTTGGTGCGTGAATCTTGCGCTAAACTTACTGCCATATAAATGGCATCAAAATCTTGTGTATTCAGAAAGTTTTTCAGAATTTTTTCTACCTTAGGGTTACTTCATTGGCCCAACTGCTATAAGTAAGAATCAAATATCAGAATTTTATACTTACCGCTTTACCATTTTTTCCTGGGTTTCCAGGTTTACCATCTTTGCCCGAAGCACCCTGAAAATATAATGAATCATCAAATTTAGTACAGTGCATTAACTATATAATTCTATTGTTTTCGATAGACAGCACAGAATCGCAGTATCCATTCAACTTTACTTTCCGACGTGATGATGCTCGCATGCCTAAAAAATGTTGTATATACATCTAAGTTGAAATTGTAGCAGAATATTATATACAATGTGACATAAACAATGCCATATACATGATTTTTGCAAATGAAATTAAAAGAGTTCCAATATGGAAAAATCCCGAGAAGATGAAACGAATCTTTTTCCAATGGAAATTTACACCTGCAAGAATGTCACAACTTTTTGAAGTAAGATGAGTACATTTATTATATTGTCTTGAAAAAAAAGAAAAAGATAAAACACAATAAATCTAATCGTCACTTTCAATGTAACCTAAGAGTACATTATCTTTGATAAAAATGGAGTTTCTCGTGGTGGTTTGTTATCTAGAAAAAGTCGTTAAACACAGCGGCCATTTTAATTTCTGTTATTTGTGTCCATCCTATTATAAACGGAACAATTTTTTCTTGAAAATCAAAGGGCCAAAATTTCCTAGATTCAAGTGCTTGATGCTGCATGACGAAGCAACATCTTGAAGACAAATTTTGTTGTCTCGTGAAAAGTTACATCACTCACTTCAATTCCTTGGGGCCCTCGAACACCTGGATCTCCAATGTCTCCCCTTGGGCCCTGTAAGGTAAAAAGGAAGCATAAACACAACAAAGCGAATGAATAATGAAAAGGGTGTGCATCTGCTCTTGATGTTGCAAACGTTGATTTCGGCGCCTTATTAAGCACCAAAAACAGCAACAATTTTCCAATGCAAGTATACTTTAGTCACATTTGTGCAGACAGATAAGTTTTGACCATAAACAGAGACAACCACACGTGCCGTATAACTGTTATTTGAAGTTAAAAAGTTGAATTTTGTTAATTCTAAGCCTCTAAGAATTGTAGTTCATGGTTTTGTATCAAGGTTCTCCTCTCTTAACAATCGTATGTCAAAACTGATTTTTCCAATAGCACTTTTGCAGTAAAAGTTATCAATCTTTTAGAATTAGATATCGAAATAAACAGAGCCAAAAACAGTAGATTTCCTATGCTACGTTTCGATTTAGTTATTTTACATAAGATGTGGTGAGAAAGAAATGTTACCCTTTTTCCGTCTTTGCCACGAGCACCAGTTGGTCCAGGAGGTCCTGATGGTCCCTGAAGTGGTGAAGGAAAATATGCACTTCAGTCAACAGGAGGATTTAAAATTTACTTTCATGCGCACACAGATAGGATATCCATTCAAATATTGTCCGAATTGCAACACCCTGATCTTTCTTTCAACTCCTATCAACACGAAACGCAAATACGTTTCAAAATGAATTGTAACTTATTAATAGAACGACGAAGATTCACTGCCAATATTGGTAGCAGACCCATAGATTTCTAATGCCAATATGGTCTGGCACCGGGGGGGGGGGGTGCTCAACGTCAATTTGTTAATTTATACAAAATCATCAAAAAAATTTGCGCCCACCAAAAAATTTTCGCTTGGCTCCAAAATTTTTCTTCGATAGATAGCCGACTCCAGACAACATTGGTGAAACGAGTACTCCAAAAGCATAAAAATTAGACTGAGAGACAACCAGCTTTAACAAACTGTCATCTTTTGACAAACGCATCTAGCATTGTCTCCCTCTCTTGATACACGGCGCTAGGAAAAAAGAGGTAAAAAACGATACCCTGAAAACAGCACAGCTGCTTGCGACAAACGCACAAAATACACACCCCCCCCCCGCTCCTCCTCGCCAGTATGGCAGGTCGTGATGGTAAACTAAGCAGACCGCTTAAGACGTCCAACGTTAGATTAGAGCAATCAAGTCATTCTAATAATGTCTTCACTATAGAATCGCACTAGTTGAGTTTCTCAAGAGAACACCGTAGGTGCTGTTGGAAGCAATTCTCAAAGCACGATTTTCCAATTTCGGTAGCATTAAAAGACGCGAGGTTTTGACAACTATCCCACACAGAAGCATAGGGCTCAAATCTTTCAAAAGATTGGTGTAAATTGTATCACATGTTTTTCTATGAATTCAATGACTTGAAATTAAGTTAGGGTATTTTGCTGTACATCTGCCATAAAAAATTTGATATTTTGATTATTTTCAAAATGGTGGCATTTTATTTTTGTAAAAATTCATCAAAATTTCTGAAAAATTTAAATCATCGTAAATCTTACATCACTAAAAGACAATTGACACAAGCTTCAAGAAAACCATAGTTTATAAAGTTCCACAATATGGCGGCGAGTAGACTGTAGCTCTTCTGGTTAAGGATTTAGAATTTGATAACATCATAGCATAAAACATAATAAATGCCGCCATTTTTAAAGTAATCGAGATATCAAAAGATTTCCATGCCAGATTTACAGCAAAGTACCCTAAGTTCCTCCAAGGCTATTTAATTCAAAGAAAAATGCAATAGCTTTTAAACTCGTCCCTTACTGAATAAAGACTTGACCCCAATACTCCACACAGAGCAACACTAGCGGGGGTCTGAATTACAGCTCCGCAATACCTTTTCTTAGCATATCTTAAGGAACCCCAGAAAATGGAGATACTTTCGAATATAAAGATTCAGTATGCGTATACCATACAAGATGTTTATAAAGTTGAGCTCCTAAGTATTTAGAATTATCAACAATACCAATGACGAAAGACGTGGCAGGTACTGAATTTCCAGGAATCCTTTGATTTTAGACCTGAACCTATAGCCATTGCTTGCGTTTTGTTTACATTCAGTGACAGCTTATTGCCACGAAGTCATCTGTTAAGGGTTTCATTAATTTGATAATGATGTGAGCTTAAGAGAGGGGAGTGTCACGACAATTAACAAGGAGGGCTTATCAGCGCAGCGGAGGAACTAAGATATTCCTCACCAAATACCTTCTCACCGGGTAACTGACCAGCACAATGACAAACTCTTATGGAAACGAGTTACTACTTTGAAGTTCATATAAGAAGCCGTTCTTTCAATTATTGAAAATGGGTGTGCGCAGCGTTGCTTTTGACGAAAGAATCTAATTTCTCTTTGAAAATCGTTGCAATGGCAAAATGATACTAAAATCACCAAAGGAGAAACATTGCAGGAAAACTTGCGCATAAATGATACTTACGGTTGCACCAGGGGGTCCAGTAGGTCCTACGGGTCCTTGAGGTCCTTGTTCTCCCTACAAGCGTAAAAGTACAACCTTGAGTATGCGGTTCTATCTGATTTAAATCTGTGTGAAAGCCGTTAGCATAGAGGCGCCAAGTGGTACCTGTAACAGAGTTTTAGATTTTCACCTGGTGTCAAAGCTGAAAAAGGGACGAGGGCTGAATAAGGTTGTTTGCTACTGAAGTTCATATAAGAGGCCGTTCTTTCAGTTATTGAAAATGAATATGGGCAGCGTTACTTTTGACGAAAGAACCTAATTTCTCTTTGAAAATCCTTGCATTCTCACCGTCATCATGAAATGTAAGACGGCAATAAGCTCTCAAAATGCCAACAAAGATATGGAATATAATGGTAAATAATTATGGTAAGGGCCTCTTCATATGGAGAAAGTTTCCCCGGCATTTCCCGTTTCACCGGGAAATTCGTTCAGCCGAGGTAATATTCTTTGACCTTTCATACGAGAAAGGTTTCCCCGGCAAGCCGAGATAAAGAAAAATAGCGCTTTGTCTCTGGCGCCAAATGTCTCTCCCTAGCCGGGAAAATGTGTTCATATGGGAAAATATTTCCTCGGCTAGGCGGGATCCCGGTAGAGTTCAAGTGAGATCTCGACTAGCCGGGGAAACATTTTCATTTGTCAGCGCTTGTGATATTTTATGTGGTAAAGCTAGATGACGCGGGAATTCGGCTGAGCGATTTTCCCGGTGAAACAGGGAAATGACGGGGAAACTTTCTCCATATGAATAGGCCCTAATCTGTTTAAAGTTGGCGTACAACTCTAATAGCCATGTAAAAAGCTAATTAATGCCAACAATCTATCAGAAAAGTCTGTTACAAAGTACCGAAAGAAAGATGCAAATACAGACTAGATAAAACCTAAGCCAGAAATGAATGTTTTACTCAATCTACAGTCACACATCCTTGTGTGGGTTTTTCAGTTGTTCTTTGAAAGCTGTCAGTGATTGGGACCATCTAGTACTGTAAGGCAATGTTCGCCACAGCTTTTGACCCAAATAGCTCACAGTTTCTATGCCATAAGCAGATGCTCTGGTATTTGGACTGCTAAGAGTATTCTTATTTCGCAAGTCACATTGTACATCTCTTGCTTCAAAAATCTCACTCATGAAAGTAGAGTTTAGTCTTTTTTTGATTTTGTACATTTCTACCTTCAAGTACCGTAGATTGGCAAATGGATTCGTTGGTAAATGGATTCTGCATTATCTAATTTCAGCAACGTTTCATTATCAGCATGACTGTTTTTATACACACTTCTGAGTGCTCTTTCTCGCATTTTATTCACTTTTGTATTGAGACCCCTATCTTGGAACATCCAAATAAAAGGACAGCACTAAACTGAGATCTTTTGAAGCTGTTCATTAGGAGACGCAGTTTACCAGGATCCATCAAAAGAGATACTCTAGCAAGGGCTTGCAATTTTTAGCTGACGTTTTTCCAAAAATCTGTGAAGTGATTTTCAAAATTCAGAGTTTCTTTATTATCACGCCCAGGAACTTTTCTTCGGAGCTTTCTTCAACAATAGCCTCACCGACGTCATCTTGACATCATCTTGGTTTGCCTCGAAAGTAAGAAGGTGACACTTTTCTTCATTCAATTTTATAAAGTTTTCAGGAAACCATCTAGATAAGACAAGAACATCAGTTCTTAATCGTTGCAGAATTCTATCTGATTGACAGTCAGCTTTAAAGATAGCTGTATCATCAGCACAGTTACATACTGCAGTATCCACTACCATGAAAAATAAATCATTGATGTAAATGTTAAAGGAAAAGGTCCAAGGACTGATCCTTGTGGCACACCAGCTAAGAATTACCCTCTGTCTTCTTCCAGTCAGATAACTATAAATCATCAGCAAAGCAGCGTAACAAAATCTATAGGCGCTTAATTTTGCAATTAATAGCAAGATCTACAAGCTCCAACCACTCCTTTTCTGGAAAGGAATGGAGACAGAAACGTTGCGCCAAAATTTTTTTTGAAAGAAGAACTATCAGTTAATTCCCATTACAATGGAAACGCTCTAATAAAGGGCCGAGGAACTGTATGGCAAATACGATATTGAAAAACACTACAATAGCAGGCTAGACTGACTACATGAGTCTCAGTTTTTCGCACTGAATACACCTTTTCAACCAAGCGGCTTCGTTGAGGAATTTCTCAAAATTTCTTTAGCTTATGTCATATGAAATTTCTGAACTCACATTCAACACCCTAATTTCAGTCTAAATTTTCATGACCTTAGTGTTGGGAACTTTGATTTTATGAGGATCACAAATTTGAAATTTATGAGGTAATTGATCGTGGATAATGACTGAGGGGGCAACGTTACACCCGGAGCGAATTTGACGGTCAAATGCAATATATATAAGTTCTCAAATCTATTGTCGCCATATAATCAAAATCGCATACTCTAGGAATACGAATATTTGCAATTTGACAAAACTTGGCGTGCTGAATCCAAATTCATGGTCAGAAATTTCGTATCAAGAAATTTTCAAAATTTCCAAAACGAGGCCTTTAATTGAAAATGTATAGTGAATGATAGTTATGGCTTCAAAGTGAGACTCACAATACAGTTTCAAAAATAGCCACTACTTAGCACTTCATGTGCCTATTCCTAGCGCTTGATTGGCTGATCAGGTCAAAGTTCAAATATTCAGAGCGACGTTCGAAGTGAAGTTGTTTTTCATTCAACGTTCGAAGGATAGAAGACGTGCGATCTTTCTTCAGATTTTTCGCAGGATTTTAGTCCCAGTCTAGAATCAGTTTGGCTGTGAGTCTCGTACTAGAGCAAATAAAGAAGTCACGTTAAAAGCATCAAACGAAAACAAGAAATTAAATGGTCAGTCTAACGGTAAGCCCTGTCGTAATCGATCAATAAATTGAATCAATGCAGCTAAAGAACAATCAACATATCAGCACTCACAATCTCTCCAATTTCTCCAATTTCACCCCGTCTTCCTGGCAGACCAATTTGACCCTATAAGAAGTGATAAGAATAAAGTCAATGGTTTTTGTATCAAAATGGACCGAAACAAGGAGAACCCGTTATTTTTTAAAAAGCTCTAATTGATGCATAATTTAAAAAACAAATTTGAAGGTTAAAATTGTCCATTATGTTACAATATTCCATTGCATAGTATGTCAAATGGGTTGGGGAAAAGAAACAGTTAATTTGAAAAAGTCTCAACTGATCCATAATTTACAACAAAACACGTAGAGTCAAGGTGTCTAGAGTTAGATCTTCCAGATGCACATAGTCAGCATTTTGTGAACATACCTCTAATATAGTTGAGAAATGCAGAGTCACCTTGAGTGGAAACTTTTCAAACAAATCAAACAGGTTTTTAAATTAGGATAAGAAAATTCTTTGTGATGGTATATAATTTTCTTTGCGAGAGAAAGTTAATAATGTCTTCTGTGCACTGTTTAAGCACACTTCGCCGTACGGGAACGAGTAGCTTAAAAGTAGAATATTACACAATATTACGGCTTGTGAGGGCTGAGATACTCACGATAGGTCCCACTGGTCCAACGGCTCCAGGGCGTCCAGCCGCACCTTTCTCTCCCTATGAAATCAACCACATACATGAATTAACTAACATCACCAAGGCTTGGTCCTTGTCAAAAACTGTCAAATCACTATCGAATTTGCAATATCCAGTAAGACGATAGGGTTCCTGTTGCTATTGTTCAATAAGCCAATCAGCGATCAGTTCTAACAAAAGAGCTAAATTCAACCTCTGTTTTCCTTGAAAGTTGTGTCGGCTAAGGTGCATCGGTTGAACGATATTTTCTTGCTTTTTGCATGAAGTAAACCAGACCGCTTATTCCAAAATGCTGCTTTCTGATTAGAACGGAAAAGACCGTATGCTGACTGAGATTTGTGCCCCGTTTTACAACTCCAGGGAAACAAGGCCTTCACTGAAGTAGTGAAGTGACAAAAAACATATCAGTTCAATTGAATGAAATAAGTGAGAGTTGAGGGTCCTTGTGGATTAAGGCTAACTGCGACCATGTAGTCAGTCTTTTCACAGATCATAAACACGCAAGTAAGTTAAGTATTCATTGTGCATGCCATAAAAGGTCGTTTTCTCACAACGGAATTGTCCTCCTTTACAGCACAAATTTCCTAAAAATATTGGTCGCAAGGCATTCAGGCCATTCTTTTGTTCCGTTGCCATGTCATCTATTGTTAATATCGTAAACAATGCTCTCTCATAAAAAGTGCTGCATCCTTGCGTCAGCAGTAATATACATAGCATGGATAAAGTGTGCGTTGCGAAATCAACAAACTTCCTTTTAAGTATGTTGTATAGGAATCTGAACATTGCTTAGAATAGATAAATTGTCCAAGTCGGCCGTCCCTCCTTGGTGAAATTTTGGTCTACCAGAAGTACATTCAACTATGAAACATGTTTACAAATAAACAAGTAATCAAACGAGCACATACGGGATCTCCATTTGGTCCCTTTGGACCTCTTTCTCCTGGTGGTCCTGATGGTCCCTACGGCGAAAATAATTGCAAATAGTATGCGATGACACAAGGAGGTAGATGACAAAGACTTTAGAAAGTACTATTAAGAAGAAAGACAAATGTTTCTCTTGTGTCAGATTCTGCTTCCTCATCAGGTTGTCACGGCCCCAGTAAATTGGCTCACTTCTTTGGAATTGCATGGCCCAAGATGCTGGGGAAATATATGTTCAGTTTATAAAGTTAGCTTATTTGAGAGCCATTTCTTATTAAACGGAATAAAGCATGATGCTGTTGGAGCGAGATCAAGCAGACTTACCGTTAGTATTACAAGGTTACCACTGAAAATAAGGTTAAAGATTACGGGGGAAAAAGCATATTGAATATATTTAAAATGAATGACAATGAATGAATTCTACTTACGGGAACTCCTTGGGCTCCATTGCGTCCAGGTAAACCTGGGGGTCCAGTAACTCCCTAAAAATAGAAGAACACATCACTGAAAGATGGGCAGAGTATCACATTGAAATCCCCAGCCAGATTGATGTCCAGTCTAAACCCTTAAACCCGAATGCAAGAAACCCTTTCAAACTGATTTCGCATGCGTTGGTACTGTGAAAATGACTAACTATGCGGAGTGATACAGTTTTCGTCAGGTAACTGAAGTTAAGCTCGTTCGAGTGAGGTCAGACTCCCAATCAGTGACCTCGGAGGCCTGACCTCACAACTCACTTTGTCGTCCTTCGAAAGTAAACTAGAGGCCCCATGCCTCACCGCGGCATACATAAATTAGCTTCCAGTGGCTAGAAATCCTGACAAGCCCACTCACAACAAATTGAAAACAGAACCAGGTATCCCTAAAAAGTACCCCGTTTGAAAAAGCACCAAAATTGAGTACATGGCCGATCTTCGATTTCTTTTTGTACCACACACATCAAGAGCCTCACTATTTTCCAAGACATGGCTGATCTTCTAAATGGCTTATTAGCAAATTTAGCTCTTTTTAGGACTATCTGGTTTTGAATCATACCGCAAAAGACACTGACGATTACTAAATCAATTGCATTGAAAGCTTCTAGTGGTCATAAATGACAGAAGGAAATGTACACTATGATTAAATACTTCAATAATAGTAAAAATCTAAAAAGATCAACGATAAAGCAAGTCGAGTATTTCTCTTTAAATTTAGCTAAGATGAGCTTTTAAAGAATGTAAGTTTTCTACCTTGTTGGATCAAAAGCAAACTTTTTAGCATCTGCAAAGCATTTTTAGCATTTGTTTTTAGCCTCCGTAAAAACAAAACAAAAAGAAAATTTCATCAATAGTTTAATAATCGATTTTTTGTGACTTTTTTAACGGGAGCACATTTTATTGGGGCACCTGTTATTTAGAAGTCAAACTGTTTTAACTTCCTGGAGAGGCAGAGATTGTATGCCTCCCTTTCAGATGACTGTCAGTTAGACGTTACCTTTGAATTTCTGAACAATTGGGAAATTCCCTGTTTCCGGTCATATCGAAAGAGAAGAAACCATAAATACCAAAGTGTTCTCCCAGCTGAGCATGCCTAAACATGACTACAATATTGGACTGCCTCATTTTCCAAACGAACGAACGAGTAAACGAAGGACAGAGCGAGCGAAAGAACGAACAGTTAACTGTGGGACTTCATGAAAGGAAAGACTTACTTATGCTCTTTCGAGAAGCAAACAATGCCGCTTCAACGTCGGACTTTGGTGAAATCGTCGTTTTGGATTTTTGGACCGATTTGAAGTAGGCATTTGACCCAGAGTTGCCACAACGCACATTCCAGCTGCAATAAGAATCCTTGGTGGTACGGGCTATTAAGGTTTAATTCATTCATTCACCTGCATCGGCAAAAATTTCTGGCTTGAATTGGCTTGAGAATGTTGATGTAGCTGAAGGCTGTTGATTACCAAAAGCATCATTTCGCTTCACCTCACACTTGGTGCTTCTAGGATAAATACTGGCTCTATAACTCACCGGTTCACCAGGAGCTCCATCAAGTCCAACGGCACCATTTGGTCCATCTGCACCCTGCAATAAAATGCATTTTGCAAAATCATTAGCAACCTAAGATTAGTTTTAGACCAGAGACTGCATATTGTCTATGGTCCTTTAACTGACGAAATCCATTAGCGACGTCAAACAAAACTGTGATATGTGCAGCAAACTTTGCTAATTGTTTTTACTATGGGATGAAAACGAAATCTCTGACTATGTTCTATTAAGAGAGAGAACTCTCTACAAAACAGCGACAAGTCTTTCCATAGGATTCTTGTGTATTGATTGTATATTACGTTACTCAAACGGCAGGTATAACTCCCTTAGATCACAACCAACGGAAACAAATCGAGCCAGAGGGCTGCAACTGATATTATCGCCCAAGAAAACGGTGTAAAATGAATAGCGACATGGTGCGAAAAGACATATCCAAAGCAAAGAAGTAAGATGCACATTCGAACAACGAAGCTTAATAACAATTATTTCGACCATGATAAACATCCCATGCTAGATCTTTATCTCCAAAAATAAATAATAATAGCAGCAACTTTATATTTTCAAGGCACGGGGCTAATTTTGCTGCCCTCTGTTTTAAATTTGAGGTACGACTCCTCCGGTTGCTATTTGCACCCGGCGGGAAGCACAGGGTGCAAATAGCAACACTCGGGCCTCAAATGTAAAACCTTGGGCCGCAAATTAGCCCAATGCCCGAAAAAGCAATTTATATCAAGCAACAAAATTTTCATCTGTACCCACTCTGTCAACAAAAATAGTATCCATACATCTTACAGTTATTCGCCTCCAGAAGTATGATGAAGGAAAGAAAAAGAACAAAAGTTGGAAAAAACTTACTCTGTCTCCTCTTGGTCCAGCAGGTCCTTGTCTTCCAGTCTTGCCTTGCATTCCCTATATGGTAACATGTCGATTAGTTTGTAATCAGAAACAAATTGCCATGTCCTATGGTCACAAATTCATAAATTGGACTAGCACAAAGAATGCTGGGTAATCTTCACAAAACCATGTTTACCAATTACCATTACCGGTCGTGCAGTTTACAAGACAACGTTAATTGGATTAAAAATTCATGTAGTGGACTTCGTGTTTGTTTTGAGCAGCTTTTAAGACAGCAGTAAGTTGTTTAAATTCAAAACTTTATCTTAGTTATGCCTTCAGATCTCTGAACATGGCAAGTTATTTTTCACTGATGTCTTATGGAGAAAGTATTACTATACTCATTGATATCTTAAGATCAAATTCACACTGAATGAGTTTTTTCAGGATGCTAACCATGTAAGGATCTTTTGCAAATGGACTGCTTGTAGATACTGTTCTTATTTGGACAGCGGCAACCACGACGCTTTAACCTCTTAGCTTTAAATAACTAAATGGTCGGCATAAATGCTCCAATTTAGCGGAACGTTTGGAATGAATTGCACAGCATGATCGAAACTTACTGGTGATCCTGGTAATCCATCGCTGCCAGCTTCACCATTTGGTCCCTTTGCTCCCTTCAAAAAGAAAGAAATAACTTTAAAACAAAGCATCTCAAACTTTGTTGTAGTAAATTATGGTTGAACATATGAAAAAACTTACGGTAAAGTTCATCAAAAGTTTTAATCCAAACAAGGATAATAATGCTTTGCGATAAGATGTAGGATTCCCACAAGGTTTTTTTCTTTCAAAGTCTTTCTTTCCTTCAACGTCTGTATCGTTGACGTTCATCATTCGAATGAAGTCTGTTTGGTACGGCACCCACTACGAATAGATGTGGACTATAGCTGACTCTAAACGAAATTTTAATCGAGTGTGAAAGAGTGAAATGACCATAACAACTTCTCCGTTTCACACTTGTAAATGACTTTCTTAGAACCATTCAGAGAGTATTTCTCATTGACGAAACATGCTCAGCAAAATACCCATACATGACAACAAGATGGTGACAGTTCAATAAGTACATAAGAGATACTTCAAGTCATTTCCAAAACTTCCTTTCTTCTTCTTTAGGATAATTTACAGTTTGCCAAGACTGAGATTGATTGAAAGAATGATTAATAAATAATAAGACAATACACTTGGTCCTCTGGCTCCACGCCTTCCTCCTGTTCCTCGCTGTCCTGGTGGTCCCTAAAGTAAATAAATAAATTAGTTGAATGGTGAACAAAATAGAACATAAATAAGTTTGCCTACAACAAACAGCCATCTAAACAGCCAACAAACAGCAACAGTGCAATACAGAATGGCGTTATGTGACGACTTCAATGTTTTATGTCTAAATATCACATACATCACAATATTTTTTTACCACGTAGTACGTCGTTAAGGATATGTAAACTGGTAATTCTTTAAAAATGCGATGAAAATATACTAAATTCGTGATAACACACGACGTTTCGAGTTTAACTCTTCACCATGCCTTTCACATATCACTTATGTTCTTCAATAGTCTATAAAAAGTTACTTCACCAACTATTTTGCAGATTTGCAATGATATGTATGTGAATATATCGTTCTGGACAACGATGCTATATGGCATTACAAAAGGACTTGGGCTTAGCTAGCCACCTCATATCTTCTTTCAGCTTAACACTATGATTCATTTCTCCATTGATTCTTGTTTCCCTCTACGTACAACATCAAAGCAACTCCATTGCTAATAAAACTCTCAATAAACGATAAGAATAAAGGTGGTGATAAGGATTTCTGTCGAATCCCTAAAGAAAGAAGAAGAACGTTGTGATTGGCTAGCCACTCATCTTGGTTAAAACTCTTCTCGTCACCATCTGAATTATAACCGTACAATACAAGTTTTCTCTAAATTAGTACTTACTGGAGGTCCTTGGGCACCAGAAGCTCCGGCTGGTCCATCGGCTCCCCTGTCTCCCTGCACAAAATATAAATAATTTCTAAAGATACACGATGAAGTCGACATCTTAGAGGATTTTTAACTAAATATTTATCGGTAATTACGCTATAACATTGCTGAAGTGATGCAACACTAGATGACACAAAAGTAACGCTGGCGTTACTCATTTGTAAAATATACCAATGGAGTTCTTGTGGAGTAACACCAATTCAGCCCCCCCTATTACGTCTCAGGTCCAGTTCATACATCATAAAATTCAAGTAATTAATGAAGCATTCTCTCAATTAAGAATGAAAACACTGACAGTTATTCAACATTTTGAAGAAACAGATCTGCTACTTAGCAATACCGATAGCCTTGTCGTTTTAGAATCTCCTACTTCTTTGTTCGCTCCGTTATAACATTCATTAAAATCCTGTTTTAGCTATATATTAAGACCTCTATCATATAACCAAAAAATTTAAATTCAATTACTCTTGCTCCTGGTTCTCCTGTGTCTCCTTGTTCTCCTGAACTTCCCTGTCTTCCCTATAAACAAGATTCAATACGGGCAATCAACGGATGGCAACACCATGATGCAATTTGTGCACAGTATGAAGGAAAATGAACATATCTAAGAAATACATTAGCAAATCAACAATGTGCTGGTATACAGATATCATACACTACTTGTATTTTTACTTCTTGAGACTGCACATCAAATCAGGACAATTTTTTCATAACTAAAACCTAATTTCTTACTTAATGTCAAATAAATTCGTATCGAAATATCCCTTGGGCAGGTTAATTGACTAAAGCCCGTCTAAAAATTGCTAATGTGAGATTAGCGAAGGCAGACATATTCACTAACAATTTGTTCAATATTTTGATTAGCAACCCTTTGGCACGCTCGGATGAATTTATATCTATGTCAGAAGCAATTTAGTTAATGGCCTTCGATAAGTGCAGATTCAGAACACAGTGACTGATACCTGTATCTGTACATATTCATATATATATATATATATATATATGAATCATTCATAAATATGTATATGTATGCTCCATCTTACTTTGAAAAGTTATACTGATGAAGGCTTTGGCCGAAACGTTTACAAGAATGTGTTTTTTCTGAGTTTATATATCTATTTCTATTACACATTGAGATTGAGCTTATGAGTATATATATATATATATATATATGGCTCTTCTAGCAAATGCGGAAAATAGGACCAAACACGACCCCTTGGTAGAGCAGCAATATTCCAATTGTTTTTTCTTTTCTCATATTATTTTATAGAAATATTGTTAATAGGATATTAATTTGCTGAAAGGATTTCATGTGTTTTAAATAATGATAAAATGAAAAAAAAATGAAAAGGACCAATACCCAAGGGAGGGGAAAAGGATTCCATTCGTTGCGAAATACCATCCAGCACTAAAACAGTTGGGTAAGGTTGCCAGGAGACTCCATCCCATTCTCACAATCTCGGAGGAGCATAGGGTGGTGTTCCCTGAGCCACCATTGATAGCATTTAGGAGATGTAAGAAACTTAAGAATATACATGTTAGGGCTAGGCTCAGGGATCTCTAACAACTCGGCCGTTGCCAAGTGACTGCATCCTTAGAATTTTTAATCAATGTCCGGAAAAAACTACTTACCTGAAGACCAGCTGGGCCACTGAGTCCGTTTGGTCCTCTCTCTCCCTGAAAGATAATAGGGTAGCTTTACAGAATACTCTGCGGCAGTCAAGCACTACAACGAGAAAAGTAACCATCACGGACGGAGTACCCTTAACCTTCATTTTTGACTATGCGAGATAACAGATTCGAAGTAACTGCAAACGTCACCTCTGGAATTTCGCTGTAAAACAGTTTAACTGAGTGGATTACCATGGATAAAAAAGCTAAAATGAAAAGTTAAAATGAAAAAATGAAATGAAAAGTATAAATTGACTCATATTTGGTACTGTGTAATAGGACGATCTTTAATTTGAGGCCTCGTTTGAGTAAATCGGACAAATAATTGAGGCGTTACGATATGACAGAGTAGCAATCAGAGGATGCCTTGAAACCAGATGCTTTGAAAATATTTCAAATTATTACTTAAAGAGTTGGCATAACCACCCTGGTAGCGCACGAATGACGGGCGAATATTCAAGCCACAGGGCAGCAAATAACGTTAATGTTATTTCCAGCCCTAACATAGGTTGAAAGAGCAAAAGGTAAAGTTTCCATTCGAATTGAAGTTTCTTCGCGTTTGAATGACGAAATTGTAGTTGCAAATGTTTCGACTTTGGTAGGAATTTCATGTTATATTTTGTCGTTAAAGAGAATGCAAGCATATGAAAGTCGCTCAGGCCACTTGCCGGCCAAATTCTAGCCTGTCATGTATCACTATTTCCTGGCGACGTAGATCAATGAACCAAATTTGGTGCCGCACGTGTCATAGCCTATGGTCTTTTCACGGCCAATTTCATGAGGGCTTATATATGCTTAAGCGTGTTTTCCACTTGGCGAATTTTTCACGGAAATTTTTTCAAGCGCATGCATGCGCAGTTTGATTCCTACGGGCGCCACATTTTCGCTGGCTCCTTTTCTCTCGGCTAAAAAGTGAGTTCGAACAGTTTCTACTTTTTCGCCGTTGAAAAAATTCGCTTTGCGTGAAAAAAAATCGCCTGGTAGAAAACGGGCTTTAGATTCATTTTTCATTTCATTTAATCTCTTTCAGTTTAATATACAAAGCAATAGGAAAAATAAATTACAATAAAAGTTGACAATGATAAGCTCAAATATGCTTCCTCATTCCCCCCCCCCCTCCCCCATGTACTGATCTTCCATGGATTCGTGCAAACCTATTATCCGTTAACTCAAAAAGTGATATTTCACGTCTTCTTTGGATCGCACAATGGATTCGGTGTCTCTGATGAACTGTGGTGTACAAAAAACTTTTTTTCGTGCGTTCTAATGTCAGCTTTTGCACAAGGAGATCCTTCGTGTTCCTTGTGGTATATTTTGATAAGGCAGACCTCTCTATGAACTTATTTTGTACAGGAGAAAGCTGATTGACAATTTTGAAGGTCATGATCATTAATTGGTCAAATGTCATCAATTGATTTACATTAAGGATGCTCGGTCAAATGTCATTAATTGAGTTACATAAAGGATGCTCCTATTGTAAGAATCTTTTATCTTTGAGGATTCTATCAGATCGAAAGCTCTATAAGGATATCTTTGCAGAGTGCTAAGCTTAGCATTGGAGAGGGTTACCCATACCACGTTTGCATACCTTAGACGGCTTTCAACAAGTGCTTAATACACATTAAGGAACTGAGATTGTGGTAAGATGTTTTCCAGTTTCCTGAGAGATGCTATTCCATCCGCTACTTTCCCTTTGACAGATTTGTACTGTTCCTTCCACCTTATCTTATCATCAAAAGTAAGTCCCAGGTACTTCGTTCTATGAACCAGATTTATTCTGACATTATCTAAATAGCACAGTGGTAGCTCTGGTAATTTGCTTTGCCTTCGAGGGTGGTCAATAACCATGTACTCGGTTTTCTCGGGGTGTATGATTAGCTTATTCATTCTCATCCCCTCAGAAATGATTTTTCAGTTCAGCCTGTAAGTTCCATGTCATATCACTCAGTTTGTTCGACGAGAATGAAGCTTCCTTATCATCTGCATATAGTTTAGCCTTTTAGAATTTCAAGCAAGATTCAAAAGGTACAAGATGAACAGTAATGGGCCTAGGCAGGATCCCGGTGGTATACCATATGTGAATGGTTGGAAAATCGACTTATGGCCACTTAATGAGCACTATTGTTGACGGCCACTAAGATACGATCTAAATCATTCTAGCTCAATGCCATCAATTCCAGCTTTCTGATCAGTACTTCATAATCTACTGTGTCAAAAGTTTTCTTTTGGTCAAGAAATAGCGCAAAGTTGACATCGTTTTTGTCTATGTTCTCATACCAGTAATCTGAAACTCTTATGAGAGGCGATGGTTGAATGCAGTTTACGAAAGGCAAATCGGCTCATTGTTAATTTCTTATTAGAAAGAAGGAAGTCGTATAGCTGATCATTCACAATTTCTACAAATAATTTTGCAAGCCGGAGAGCACCGACATTGTCCTTTAATTATCTTTTCTCATTTCGGGCTCCAGTTTTGAAAATTTTGTGTTAGTTTTGCGAGTTTCCAGACGTTAGGAACGATTCCTTTTGCCAAGAAAGCTTGAATATCATCGCCAAAAGCTTGGCACTAAATTTTGCAGTGTCCTTGAAAAGATGCGTTGGGACAGTATCTGGACCAGGTGTCTTACGACTCTTTAGCCTCTTCAGGAACATAACCATTGCTTCGTCGCTCATCTGTTTAAACGAAAATTTTTGGCTGGCATCAGTGGAGTGCAGATACTTAATCGGATCATCGTTAGGCTTCACCTTGCTGCTATGTGGTTCTGGCCTTTCACGATCGTGTCCCCATCCTTTCAGAAATTTCCGTGGTACCCGAGGTCTTGCGTAGTATTTTATCAATAGTTTTCCACATTTCTCTCGGGTTACCTTTGTTTTTGGTGACAAGTTCCTGGTAATATTTCGCAACCGAGGGACGACTGTTATGTGTTACCTTACTGTGGAGAATCTTATATCTAGGCCATAAGTTTGGGTTTTGGAAGCCAGTTTTTTTCATTTTATCACGTTCTTCCATGCACTTTTAAATATCAGAGGTAATCCATGGAGCGTACTCGCTTCTTACCTTCCTTTTTAAGAGGGGCATGAAAATTAAGTAGATGCTCAAAGATTTCTTGAAATGTACAGGCCATCTCCCTCGGACGGATAGTCACTCTTTGGATCGAGGGTAGAAACCCATTCGATAAGTTGCACGTCCTTCAGGAAATCCTCCTTGCAGTAGTTTCTAAGAGCTCGGTAGTCAATGGTTTTTGGACCAATTCTTTTGAGCCTCAAAGGATTTACCTTCCGTACTGCATAGATCATATTATAGTCTGCCTTTCCCGACTGCACGACACCGGATCTTATCATATGCCTGGGAAAGAGCGGATTCCACCCCCTTGCTTAATTCTGTTGTTATGTTAGATATGGAGACCTAATTCGGCACGATGGTTGTTCATCATGTAGACAATAAATATTTGTAACAATTATTCAATTAGCTATGTTGTTGTTGTTGCTATGTTGCTATAGAGTGATGATCATTATAATGCTGTACGATGGCATAAAAATGAAAGCATGTTAAAAGTTCATCAAACTTTAATTTTCATAAAGAAATGAAAATTATACATAAAAACATGTCTAATTCCGAACTTTAGGCTAAACTAGGAATACAAACCCGCGCTGCGCGCGGGTTTGCAATTCCTAGCTCCTGCGGAGGGCTTAGCGCCTTCGGCGCCTGGCCGCCTGTGGCGGCTATCACCGATCCACAGTGATCCAGAGCATGGAATAAATGTCAAAACAAAAAACCTTTCAAATGCAAAAACCGTTAAGCTCATATTAAAGAGGACACTCTGAGCTATTCAGAACAAAAATCCGTATTTAAATCGGACCAACGAGTGGAGAGAAATTGCAGTTTGAAGTTGACCAAAATTGTTAGGTCATGTTTTTGTTTACATTTCCGGTCTATCACTTTTGAAATGGGCCTAAACCAAATATTTCAAATTTTCATTTCTCCAGTTGTATTCATCCGATTTCGATAAACTTTTTTTTAGATTAAACCTCAATGTCTGCACAATTAAACAACTTATGAGTTTTATGAATTTACGTCGATTCATGTCTTTATTTGGCACACATTTTTCAAGGAGTGTTTTTAGCAGTAAAACAGCACGAGACCCGTAAAATTCTTCTTTCCTAGTGCAAACAAAAAAAGTGAGGAAAAAAGAGTCTTAGAAACTCATTTCCCACTAAACTTTAGGTATCGATGAAGATTTCTGCCAAAGGGTTCGTTCAGATTCGTTCAGGTAAAAATTTTATAGCAGATATAAAAAATTGTGTCATTTAGGCCCATTTGTGGTATTTTCTGTGATTTTCCGTTATGGAATGTACATTTTGTTTCTAGGTGCTCCTACTGCATAATTTTTGGTTTTCATTGCACGGTTGTAATAGCAAAGGTTTGAATTGTAAAAAATAGGAATTATTTCATTATTTAACAAGCACATTAAGATTTCAGTGACTTGAATCGTACATGGGTTTAATTTCGGTTTGGACAACCAAGCTTGACGTCTATGACTTTTGGGATACAAAGCTCCAGCTGGAAGTACAATTTCCGATCGTGGAAACTGCACTTTCAGGTTATAGTAGGTGTGGTGAGTGGCAGAAGGATT
The DNA here is from genome assembly GCA_964020215.1 of Aurelia sp. 3 sensu Dawson et al. (2005). NCBI lineage: Eukaryota > Metazoa > Cnidaria > Scyphozoa > Semaeostomeae > Ulmaridae > Aurelia > Aurelia sp. 3 sensu Dawson et al. (2005). The sequence continues at coordinate 16,731,460 of OZ026572.1, forward strand.
TCAGTTATGATTAAGTCCCAGAATTTGTCGAAGATTTTGACACCCAATCCTTGAGTACAAATTATGTTTCCAGTAACATTTTTTACTGCGAAACCGCCAAAGTATTTTTTGTTTAACATAAAACAAAGTATTGCTAAGACTCATTGCCTAACATCAAAGTCACCTAAAAAGAACAGTATCAGAATTATAGTAGAACAGTGCCTCAATGAATGATGACCCTTGGTGCCAGAAAATTCACAATAGAATTATAAAAGTTTAACCCGTTCCCTGAATGTTCTGACAAAACCTACCATGAAAGCCAATATGACCAGATATTGGAGCACCCCTTCCCCTGGGTTTTTGGTCTATCAACTAAATATCTGTTCCACAAGTCATCAAAAAGGAGCAGTCTTATTTTGATTTATAAGAGATCTCGGAAGCCTCAAATTTTTGCTTCATGACATGTTGGGGGCAGTCACGAAAAATATATGGTTATCATAAATCGTTTGAATTTATAGAGACTAGATAGGCTTTATGTTTATCACATCAATTTTTCTTTAGTTTGTGCCTGCTGCTAAATATAAGATTCCAAGAAAACTCACATTTATTTTCGGTTAACGTTGAAACTGATTACAGGGTCGCACATGCTGAAAAACATCGTCTGAAAACTATCTGCAACTGACAAGATTAAAACTGCGACTTAAAAAGCAAACCTTTTTGATAAAAATCAAACTTAGAGTTTGTGGAACAAGTTCATAGGAGACTTTGGAAAAAGTAATCTTCACAAACGCAACAAAAATTGTTGTCATCAAATGTCAATGGCATCTTTGTCTGGATGTTCATCAAATTTGTACCAACCTTAGTCGAAGCTAGACTGAATGCATTGTGAAGTGTCAAGTTCAGGGTTGTAAGAGTCAGACTATCTATGTACCAAACCAAGAAGAACCTCTTGTTCCAAACATAAGCAAATGAACTATAGTTAATAGATCGAATGGTGAGTTTGGACTAGGGCCTAGTGTACCCAAAGTGATAGATATAAAATGCTAGTCGGCTTGATTTTCATAAACCACGTTGGACCAACTTAAATCTTAATGTGCTTGTTAAATAAGGAAATAATTCCTCTTTTTATTTACAATTTAAACCTTTGCTATTACAACTGTGCAATGAAAACCAAAAACTATGCAGTAGAAGCACCTAGAAACAAAATATACATCCCATAACGGAAAATCACAGAAAACACCACAAATGGGCCTAAATGACACAGTTTTTTATATCTGCTATAAAATTTTTACCTGAACGAATCTGAACGAACCGTTTGGCAGAAATCTTCATCGATACCTAAAGTTTAGTGGGAAATGAGTTTCTAAGACTCTTTTTTCCTCACTTTTTTTGTTTGCACTAGGAAAGAAGAATTTTACGGGTCTCGTGCTGTTTTACTGCTAAAAACACTCCTTGAAAAATGTGTGCCAAATAAAGACATGAATCGACGTAAATTCATAAAACTCATAAGTTGTTTAATTGTGCAGACAATGAGGTTTAATCTAAAAAAAAGTTTATCGAAATCGGATGAATACAACTGGAGAAATGAAAATTTGAAATATTTGGTTTAGGCCCATTTCAAAAGTGATAGACCGGAAATGTAAACAAAAACATGACCTAACAATTTTGGTCAACTTCAAACTGCAATTTCTCTCCACTCGTTGGTCCGATTTAAATACGGATTTTTTTTCTGAATAGCTCAGAGTGTCCTCTGTAAGATGAGCTTAACGGTTTTTGCATTTGAAAGGTTTTGTGTTTTGACATTTATTCCATGATTTCTAAAGAGCTGGATCACAGTGCGATCAAGTGGCGCGCGAGCAGCCTAAAATGAATGCATTGAAATTATCCATCCAACAGATGTGACAGAGACCGACAGAAACGACTTTTGATTGTCAAGCGTCTTGAAGATTTGAAGATTGACGTGCACAGAAATTCTTCCGGAATTGTACATATTGGTCACTTTAGTATTTATCCATGCAAAGAAATCATTGCATTGTTAAACTTCTTCCCAGTGAAGGTTAACTTTTATTTGCCCTTCCACTACGGCTTGTCTATGTTTAACTTAATTTACTAAAGGTTATGCTAATTTGTATCCATACAAATTTAACTTTGGGTTAGATTTCAGATGTTACCCCCCCCCCCTCCGGGTAGATACCTTGCACTGACTATTGAGAAATGGAACCCACATTTTTGTACGGGCTGAGTCAGAAAAAAACGTGGAGCGTTTGGCAGACGGTGGCGTCACATTGAGCCATCGTGAACTAAATTTTTCCGTGCAGCTAAGAATCTAACTTAGATCATAAACCACTTCTCATTGACATCCGTCATTTGATGAATTTGCTGAAAGATATTTTTTTAGTAAGACCCTGTATGGGAGTCTTGCAAACTGGAGAAATCTTTGACTAAGCTCCTACAGCCGTTTAGCATTGCCACAGTTGCAGGTACACGTTGTATTGTTAAGGGAAACTGAAAAAGCTAAGCCTGGTTCGCAGGTCGCTTAGGTCGCTTAGATTGCCATAAGAAACAATAGAAAACTTTACTTATTCACTGTCCGTTCACGGGGGGGGGGGGGGTTCTTCCATAGTAAAGGTACCTGGGGATGTGCCGCCCGCAAGGGTATTGTTAGATTTATGATATTAGGGTGGTCGCCCTGTGGCAAATTCAATTGTCGCAGTAGTATTCGTTCGAAAAACCTTCATGAGACACTCGCATTCGCAGCTCAGATTCACATTCGCATTCGCATTCGCCGTTAATTGAACTGGACTGGACATTATAATTATACGCATCATCATTTGAAATTAAACATGTTATCATTCGTTGATAAAGAGAGAGTGACATTTAAACCTTAATTCGAGTTCTTTTCTTACGCCCTTAATCCTAAACACGAACCAGGACCACGCGTTCAGATTTGGAACTTATCGCCGTCAAAAAATAAACACAATATACAACAGGTATACTTTTCAAGCTTTCTAGTCTAGCCAAGGGTATACGATTTGCCAATTTTAGTCCACTTAGTCTAGGCAATGGTATGCTTTTTGGCAATTTTAGTCGATTTTGGTCTGGGCAAGGTATGCTTTTTGGCAATTTCGGTCAAAGAAATGTGAAACTTCGGTAATTTCTGTGAAGAAACCCAAATTTTTTCAAATTTTTGGTCCAGAGAATGCAAAAATTTGGCAAGTTTTGTCTAGAGAATGCCATTCATGGCACCATTGATGTAGAAATTAGTCTAGCCAAGGGTATCGTTTTCACAAAAATTGGTCTAGCCAACGGTGCCATTTTGAAACTGTGGACGGCACACCCCTACCCGAAATTTAGCCAAGAACCCTCCCCCCCGTGTGTCCGTTATCCGACTGTTCTCATTTTATGCTATTCTTCGATTTCCTGGTCAATCCTTTACTGTTGTTAGAACCCACAAAATAGAAACTACTACTTTTAAGACACCTCACACTAATTCTTTTGAGAAATGGTACCCTCATATTCATATAAGAAACAAAGGAAATTTGTACAATATTTAATGGGGAAGCGAACAGGTTCCTTTGAAAGAAGTGGTTTTCTGCGATACTCTTGATGTTACTTTTCTTATTCACTTTCCGGTATTCCACTGTTCTCTTTTATACGATTCTTCGATTTCCTGGTCAATCCTTTTGTTAGAACCCACAAAATGGAAACTACTCCTTTTAAGACACCGCATGCTAATTCTTTTGAGAAATGGTACCCTCATAAGAAACAAAGGAAATCTGTACAATATTTAATGGGAAAGCGAACAGGTTCCTTTGAAAGAATTGGTTTTCTGCGTTACTTTTAACAAGGGTGTTAGGACACGAATGTTTTGATTTATTATTTGTTTACCTTGTTTTGATCCCTGTGTCTTGTTTTGTTGTCTTGTTTTCTGTTTTGTTTCGTTTTCAACTGAGCGTGCTTAGGCCAAACCGCTCTCCAAGTTGTTCGAATATAGCTCCCTTGTATTTCTGTGTCTTAGTGTGCCTTCACACAAGATAGGTTTTAAAACCGAAAAGCCACCTATCTTGTGCGAAGGCGCACTAAGACACAGAAATACAAGGGAGCTGTATTCGAACAACTTGGAGAGCGGTTGGGCCTGAGCACGCTCAGTTGAAAACGAAACAAAACAGAAAACAAGACAACAAAACAAGGCACAGGGATCAAAACAAGGTAAACAAATAATCAATCAAAACATTCGTGTCCTAACACCCTTGCTTTTAATGCTAATTTTGTTATTTGCTGGCCATTATTCCACCGTTCTCTTTTTTACGATTCTTCGATTTCCTGGTCAATCCTTTGTTGTTGTTAGAGCCCACAAAATAAAAACTACTACTTTTAAGACACCTCACCCTAATTCTGTTGAGAATTGGTACCCTCACATATTCATATAAATATAAGACACTTGCCTCAAATGGGAAACTTGTATTTAAGAAATTTGATTCATATAGGAAACTTGTACACTATTTCTTAATGGGAAAGTGAACAGTTTGCTTTGAAAGACGTGGTTTGAATTTCGCGGGTTCTTAGTGTGTTCCACATGAAACTCGGATTACTTATAAGCAACACTGAACAAAAGTAAGGCAAACAGCTATGGTTGCATACAAGATTTTGATTTAGGGTATCGACTTTCAGTCACGAAATGCGGAGAACCTGAATGCACTCCGTTGTGTAATTTTTAACGATAGCAACATGGTAAAGGCCCAGTAGAAGCTGTTTGGTTTATATTTTCGAACTGGGATTTCAGCAGCACTCAGAGTAATAATACAGGTAAATTCTTCTTTGTTATCTATAGATTTCAAGTAAACTTAAATCTTTAAAAAAGGTGAAAGTAAACAGTTATGAGGACAGTTTCCTTCGCTGAAAGAGTTGGCAAGCATGCTTTGGGTCAGTCTAGTTTTTCCACCAATGGACGGAAATCCGTTCTGTTTTCACAAGCCTGTTGATAGTTCATCTTGCTACAATAACGTTCTCTTGTTCAAAACAATCTATGTTCTCAAGGACTCGAAGAACGAAGTTTTTTGCAAAAAGTTCACTGTTAAGACTCGTAGCGGACGATGCGGTTTCCACAGGGCGAAGGATTTTGTCCACAGGGCTAGCTCTGCAGATATCCAAGCGAAACCGCAAGAAGGCTTTTTCGCTCCTGGCCTCGCTGCCTGGCATTTTTGGGTGAAAAGAAGCAGACTTGTGGAACTTAGGTATTTTCGCGGATTTTTTGACGCGTAAATGGAGGGGCTACACGGACGGGAAGAAGGAGATCTCAGTGACGTATGGATTAGCGTTTTTCGTTTGATCTCACCGCTCACCGCTTAGTTATAGTAGATTGGACCAATTCAGAAATATTTAGTGAGATACAAAGTATAAATGCAACACAATGCAGTATGGCAACTTGGTTAACATGGCGGGCTGAAAATAGAATGTCCAAATTTTTACAGTTTGATCTATCTGAAGATTTGCGCTGTCATCTGCTAATTTCGATTTTTTCACGCAGGTATATCTAGGAGAGCGGTGCTCAGGTTACTTTTTGAGTTTAAGTTTTGGGTAAAGCTTATTTTTGGTCAGCCACATGTACAGTTACTTTTAGGGGTTCCTGAAATGCAGCATTACTTCTTTGGGTCTCAAAATTTGGGAAAAGTAAGAAAATTGGGATAAACATACTTTACAGACGAAACTTAAGATCAAGTAGCATTACAAAAATCAAAATACTTAAAAATCCTAATCGATTATGAGAATCTAATCAGGTATGGCACTTTCCCTGGGACATAAGGTATTGACTTGAAGTGAATAACCTGAGCTAAAAGATGAGGTCGCATAGATTTATAAATAGTAATATAACATAGATGTTATATATATATATATATATATATATATATATAATAGGTCTACTGGATTTGGTAATCCAGCTTATGGCGAAAGAAAGCAAGGCCAAAGAAAACAATGCAGGGATTAGGTGTCTCTTTGTCCTAATTTTAGAAAAGCGCTATTTATCTCATCATTCACTTTTAATGACTTTTCGGGTATGTTGCATCAGAAAAATCGTTTCTATGCCAAAAATTATCCTTTTGGGTTGATGCTCTGTACCTCAGCCATAGCACCTCTATCCCAAATATACCTGAGTATCCCCTGGGTTTTTCAGCACAGCTTCCCACCCGGATCCTTGATCTTTCGTCCGCTTTTTAAACATAGTCTGTCGACAGAGCCTACTGCATTTACGATAATCAAACAATAGGCTCAGTCTCTCTGGGATGTTGTTGACGACTTGAGTTTGGAGATAGGAAAATAAAAGTATAGAAAAATCGACAGAAAATAAGCGGGACATAAACCGTTACCTTATACTGTATTGAGAAAACGTTTGATCTTGGGGTCTTCACAAGCTTTACTTTACTCCAAAAACAAGAGAACGTGTCACAACAAAAAACGCCACCCCTTCCCACCCCTTGTGAAATTACGGCTGTCTTTGCAGGCATGGCGTCACAAGAGCCACATAAAATATCATAAAATATCATAGAGCCATACAAAATATCAAAGCCATAAGCCATATAACAGCCTTGTTCCAAGCTGTCTTTCATTCGACGATCGAATCTCATGGTCTCCCCTTGCCAGCTCTCTGCACCCTAACAATTTCTTTCTTCGAATAACAAAGTACCTTCCAAAACATTGTTAGCAAAAACCAATAAAGAGGTTGTTTTTTGCGTCCGCAGAAAATTTTGTACCGTTCATGGACAGCAGTGAATGACGACTTCCACTAGGCCTGTCCAGCGAAGGTCGAATAATCGCTATTCGGTTATCTGATCACTATTCGAATAGCAGTGAAGCGAAACGATTATTCGCTGCCAACCGAATAGTCCGAATAATGCGAGCATTCGGATAGTATGACAAGTCGAATAGATCAATTATTCGGATAGTATGACCAGTCGACTGGTTGGAATGCAAATGATCAGTCAAAGAAACCGAATAGATTGACATAGCGAATATTGTGAATAGTGTGACTGATTGAACCATATTTCTATGGATTGAACAGATCAAATTTTCTTGTCCAGACAATGGGTAAAAATTGAGACAAAGGGCAGTGGGAGGCACATTATTTTGTAAAACAATGAAATATTGTTAGCCTTTTGTATTTCTCTGCCTTACTTGATTGCATTGCTATTTTTAAGGGCGACACTGCGTTGAGGATTTCCTATGACGTCTGCTGTTTGATAAAGCAAGCTTCAGTCAGTTGTGGTACCTTGGCAGGCAACAGGACTGCAGCTGGACCAGGGGCAGGCCCTTTCCTGACAATTTTGCTGTGCACAGATTGATATTTGCCATCATACAAAAATCTTAAATTGTTCAGGCAGGACCACACCCTAGCCACACCCCTATTCGCCGAATAACCGAATATTCGGTTAAATTAGCACCGAATATTCGAATAGTTATAATCTTTCATTTGGACAGCCCTAACTTCCACTGACGTCAATTCTAAACGTAGAAAACATGAGTCTGTTTTCAAGGCAGATCATGTGCTGAAACTATCAAATGTTCGCTGTAGGTTCAATCATGTGAGCCATGTCAACGTTCGTTCATCTAGCCTATTTTAAAGATTTGATGCCTGCTTCGCAATGCAAATCAATGATAGGTGTCAGACAGGGTTAAATAAAACAATTACCACATAGCCCCTGAATCAAACAGACGAAATCTTTGACGAAATAAATAGATGCTATAATTTCACTCACTTGGGGTCCAGGTGGTCCGTCCTTTCCGGCACTTCCTTGAGCTCCCTACAAGACACGATTCAAATAAGCATCAAACAAACTGCAGTGTAATAGACCATCAACAACTAAGACAATACATCATTCAACAACCAACCCTGTACACAATCAACAAGATCTAAACTAAAAAGATCTTAAACTGGACAGAATGCTTCTTTCTTTACTTCTAGATCGAGCTACTCAAACCTCGAATAATCTCTTCTTGGATTCTTCCTTTCCCTTCTTAACTTTTGTACCTACCAAAGGTTTATTAATAAACGTCATCCAAACGTCATAATAGTTTCAAATATTTGTTAGGATGGTCCTGAATCGGTGGATAGAAAACAAGAAATTTTAGTTCCAGACACAAAACTAGATAGCTTGAACTGAAATTCGATGGTAACTGCCACTTAACGAAAAGTAACGACCAATGTAAACTATTTGTGAATGGACTGGACAAGCTGCGTCAAATGTGCACTTGTATTACGCAGTCCCTAAACACTTCAAGTAAAATCAATTTAAGCAGGAATTTGAAGATAGCCACTGGTTTTACCCGTTGTAAAGTTGGCAAAAAGCAAGTAGGCGAAGCCTTCAAAATCAATAAACAGTTAACTTATGGCATACCTTTGCTCCATCTTTTCCTGGTGCACCCTCAGATCCAGTTGGTCCTGCAGGTCCCTGGAAAATGAAAATAGGCACTTACAGCAGGGAAAAGAAGATGCGAGTAATTCAGGGTCGATTTAGGAAGCATTATGGACATTTTTATTTCGAAGACCTTTCAATTTGGACAACGCATAATGTATTTCTATTTTTTCGTAAAGTTTGTAACGCGCCTATGAGCCGTGAAGAGATGCGGTGCAATAGAAGTTCCTTCATTACTATCATTAATATTATTATCATTAATATTAATAATTAATAATTATTATTAATAAACTCAACTGTCATTTCAGAAAAAACCTTTCGATTAAAACCTTTTTCGTCAAATGAAAGTTTTAGTCGAAACATTTTTTCTGTTTTTGTCGTAAATTTGTAATGAACCGATGAGCCCTGAGGAGATGCGGCGCAATATGAATTCCTCTGTCATTATTATATGTATACTACTATTATTACTAAAAAACACAACTGTCACTTTCCAAAACGTTTCGATTAAAATCTTCATCCGTTGACTTTACAATTGCGGACGATTGGGTTTATACACAACGTGAACAAAATTAAAATCAAAATAAAGTTTACATAAAATCAAATTAAAATACTCTTGATACATCCCAAATAATACACTTACAATGACATATACTTTTTCAACGTAAACAAAATTAACACAAACTGAAGATCCAAACAAGATTAGAAGACCCCAGACACATTTAAAACCATACAATTACAATAATTAAGCCTATCTTTTAGCCTTTGCCAACATGGAATTGGGAGTGTCACCCGAAATATCCAGTGTCTACAAAAGAACAGGAAGAGAGATCCCAGCTGGAAACCTCCAAGGATTTGCTTAGTTTGCTAAATCCCGAATGACCCGATGGGGAATTCCACCCCAACACCACTCGCAAAATGCGTGAAGTTAACCAGCCAGCATTTCCTCCAATTCCCTTGGGATCTAAGTGCAACGGCAGAAGGATTAAGCGCTCCCAAAGGAAAATAAATCCAACTCGACATCCGCCACCCTTTCGTTTAGGTCCTTTGACGAAAATAAACCCAATTTATATTGCTAAAAAGCTCCTTTCTGCGAAGCGAAGCAGAAAATTCACCCCCGGGGGGGGGGGCACTTAGTATATTTGTCCGACGGGGATGTGCCGTTATTCAGGGTATCGTTTTCGCCTATTTTTTCTAGAACAGGGTATCAAAGAAGGCAAATTTTCTGGAGCAGGTTGTCAAAACATGTCAAAAGAGGAAATTTTGTTACAACGGGTTATTATTTAGTCCAATTTTTGTGTTATTGAGTATACTTTTCACTGATTTTTTCTAGAAAAGGGCATCATTTGAAGGCAAAATTTCTTGAGCAGGGTGAAAAAATTTTTTTTCGTGGGCACATCCTCGTACAAATTTAGGTGAAGTGCCCCCCCCCCGGGAATTCACCCTGATGATTTTTTTCAAAAAAGTTGAGAGAAGAAGCTTGCCTGAGGAACCGGCTTACTCGTATGGATATTACCACTGAGATGCTTTTGTTGGTAGGTTCGAAAATACAATTTACAGACGTTAAATCTCTGGCGAAATTTAGGCTTCGTACTACATACACACCGTAAAAGCTCTACTAAGCCCCCTCTATATTAAGCCCCCTCTCTAATAAGCCCCTCCCCTCTGAGCTGTAAGTTTAAGTAAGCCCCCCTCTCGATTAAGCCCTCCCACTTATAATAAATTCCAGAAATCATCAACTATTTCCCAGACAAGCTTGCATGTTAGTTTGATACTCTTTGGGATAAAGAATGTGTCAAATTAATGTATTTGGCACGTTAAGTTGCATGTCGAATCCGCAAAATGTGTGGTAAATGAACTGAAAAGCTATCATACCGGGTGTCCCAGAAAAAAGGTAACGGATTTGATAATGGCTAGCGTTAAGGATTTAGCTTGAATCAATCGGAAATAATCTTTAAACTATTCCTCGATAGTCAACTTGAACAAAGGCACTTTGTTTGCTGATATTGGAGTATTGAGAGAAGAAATTTTTAGCACGAAAGTCCAGATTTGCCTCCATCACTAAACCTGTGCTTTTAGGCTTTGGCCTAAGTTGTTGACGCGTTTGTTGTGGAATCTCCTGAATCATAGCGAAGTACAGGCAAGAAACCTCGAGCTTCGGAAAAATTCTTGATGGAAATCCAAATCAAACTTGAAGTCAAATTCACGAATTTTTGCCCAAAGAGACATCTCCTTTCATTCAACAAAACCTTTGAATTACACCTGCCAAATAAAAGTTATTCATCAGCGAAATAATTCCCTTGGGTGTGGAGAAACTTCCTTGTTTGAATAAAATGCATTTTTGTTATCATTGGAATTATTACGAAACAAGCAATTGCGTATACCCAAAGGATAAAAATTCACAAGGATAAGATCCTTGAAAGTGCTCACTCGAGCTTAAATTGTTTCTTATACCTTGTAAATTCATCTTGATTGAAGAGAGATATTCCTTAGTGATTATATTCATTGATAAGTTTGTCAGTTTTTAGTTTTTACAATTCCATTCAAATGTGTACCTAAGCACACTGGTCCTTGTTCAGAATTTCTACGCTATGTCTGTCCTTGAGGAGATTCCCCAAAACAGTGCGTTTGTAATTTAGGCCAAAGCCTAAAAGCTCTCGTTTCGAGATGGAGGCAATTCTGGACTTTCAAGATAAAAATGTCTTCTCTCAATGTTCTAATATCAACAAACAAGCTATTTATCTTCAAGTTAACTATCAAGAAATAGTTCAAAGATGATTTCCGATTTATTCGAGCTCAATTCTTTGCACCAGCCTTGATCAAATCTGTTACCTTTTTTTTGGGACACCCGGTATATATCCTTTTCATTTGATTTTGTGAATAAGCCCCCTATCTAATAAGCCTCCCTCTAGAGTCTTCATAATTAAAAAAGCCCCCGGGGGCTTAATAGAGCTTTTACGGTACTTCTTCAATATTACTGTTTTCAATAATACTGTTCAGTTTTCAATAATACTGCTTTGATATTCAGGAAGCAGCGGCATTTCAAACAAGGGACCCAGGAAAAGTCATATTTGTCTGTTTCGTCCGTAAAAAGCACTATTTTGCTTGATGTTCGACGAAAAGGTATAGTACACAAGACAAGGTCCTGTGGTCTGCACATTAGCGTATTGCCGACTTTGAATACCAGTTTAAGAAATTGAGAAGCGGTTGTATGCCTTCACACCTGTGATGTAAAACATGGAAGGAATGGAACATATCTCCATCCCCAGATTTCCCACCTTTTCAAGGCCTTCTCCAGCATGCGGTTTTCGAAAAAACCATATTTTGGAGGTCATTGATGAGCAAAAATCGGGGAAAATTATATGGATCCAAAAGAGCCTTCAAGCAAGAGCTTGCCATTTACACCGTTAACTAGGCGGTGGTTGTTGTTTTGGAACTGTTCAAACAGGGAAAGTTTTTTGGGACATCCGGCACATCTGTGATCAGATTTGCGGTAACTGCTTAATGTTTCCACTTCAAGTGAACTGAAAACATAGGATTATCCGCAAGGAGCACCACTTCACACTTCACAATTCACTCTCCACATCACTATTTCTGCACAATTGATATTTGTAACTTACCTGAAGTCCTGCAATTCCTGGAGCTCCTTGAGGCCCTGTCTCACCTTGTTGACCCTATAACAGGAAAGATTAGTCTAAAAACTAAGAAATTGGCTGTTATCTTAAAACTGACATTGTCTAATTGATGTGGCGAACAAGGAAGCTATGATTCAAGATCTATATCCAATAGCATAGTTTTACAAAAGCATAGTTATCTCTTAATTTATTTCAAATTAATTTAAAATCCGTATAATTTGGATGTAATGAATTCCATCGAGCTTTCGCTTACAATAATCGATAAAATAAAGCTGCAGAAAGCTGCATCGGTCGTAAATATAAGGCTTAAATGTATAAGTACAAAACAACCAGTTTCATATATAGAAGTGATGGAAATGGGCGATGACTATTTGGAAATACTGTACCATGCAATTAATGTTTCTTTGTGCAGTTTCAGCTATTCTATTGATAAATCTTTCAAGTAAGACAAAAAGTAGTTCAATAGCTTACTGGTTCTCCCTGAGGTCCTTGTAATCCAGACTGTCCCATTGGTCCAGCTTCACCCTGCAAAAGAACAAAAGATCAAGTCAAAACAAATCTAGGAAAGGAACAATGTGGCCACAGGCACTTCACGTATTTTCAACTAATGAATTTGTTCTCGAGTTATCAACAAGGGTACTCGGCTGCTTTGGAGCGCATTTGATAAAAAAAATAGTTTTGGTAGGCTCTGTAGACTTGGAAATCATTAATTGAACTGGTAAAGATATATACACCAACAAACTTCGGTTTAAAATGCCTTTCATACTTCCTGCTCCCTAGGGCAGAATGCGTGGTCGTCTTGAAATAAAATTCACAACGATTTAGTAGAATATTTCAGCGCGCTTCAGGTGCAAGACAATGAGATCGATTCTGGAATTGAGTAAATAGCATGCACATATTGGCGTACGGCAACAGTGAAGCAATGAAACCTCTCTTCTTTAGATATGTCAAATAAAATAGATTTTTCACCTAGCGAGCAATTATTACCTCCATTCTTAAAGTGGATACGACGCGAAATATTTTTATTGATGAAAAACGTCAATTCAAGTTTGCTGCTTTCGAATTTCAACATTTAACTTTCCCAGACCAAACTTTTTGTTAGATATAACAATTTCAAAATCCAGTTCTTGCCAAAAAGTGTCCCGGCATCTGGGTCGAGTTTTTATTTGTGACGTAAAGTGTTTGGGTGGCGGGACTGGAGATACCTGCAAGTCAGTGAACAGTGCAGTCGTCAAAGGAGTTTTCAGGGTGTCATAGAAGCCTCACAGAAAATCCCCACTCTAATGTGCTTCGAATACGACAAATTATATTCTTGCACTATTTTGGAAATTAATTAGTGTCTATTGTACACCTAAATTCTGTACAGGTGTGTGGTGTATTAGCTATCAGCTACTTAGCTATCAGCTTGACTCAGTAATAAAAGCAACGGAATACAATAGGGATAATGTTACTGTCTCTATCAAAACTGCTCGCTTCCTTGGTTACACTTATCATAGCATGAGTTCAAGTTACATGCAAATAGTTGTGATTTCAAGTTACACACAAACCGTCACATTCGAAGAAGGAAATCCAAGATACGATTCACACTTTAAGAATGTAGGATTTGTGCCAAAATCATGCAGAATTGTATAGAGCATCATACAGAGTAAGTGCGATACGTTTTAGTCAAAGTCTTCAGGTTTGGGTCATGATGTTCAGGTATTATTCTGGTTGGCGGTGGGTTAGTACAGCAATACTTTCATTTCCCTGCAATCGTATCTGCAAAAGTTTATGATGAGCAAAGCTGCTGATATGATACTGGGTAACAAACAGCCTTGCTTTGGCAAGATTTAATTTTGTTTCTGCTGATAGTTATGAGACTAAATGGAAACCAAAAACAAGCCTGATAGCTGGTCTCAGATCTGTTTGATTGCACTTTTGGTGTGGTAGAAATGAGAGCAGCCTAACAAACATTTTAAGGCTGGTCACAAGCTTCGTTCTCCAATGAAGGCCTTCGCCCCGCTACATATGTCTAAAATTCTTGCTGCACAGACAATTTATTGTCATTTCAAAGCCTTGGGCTGTTTGGGATAGTGCAATATGCAAAGGTTGCTGCGAGACATGCTTATGTATGCGCCTTTGTAAAATAGACAACTTTTAACAATGGCCATTTACCAAATTGAAGAGAGGAAAGTTGCTTGAAAGAATACTGAAAGTTTAATTCGCAAAGTATTCAAGAAACCAGGATTAATATTCCTTGATTTTATCTAGTTAGAAGGGTGAATAAAAAGCAAACTTGACTGCTTATCAAGGGTTTATCATGATTTCACGTGAACATTGTTTATACAGTATTGGCTTCACCTAAACACTTTACGTCAAAGGGGTCTGGTACTCAATGGCCTGACCGCGCAGAATTGCCGGCATTTTTCGAAGCAAAGTGGGGGCTGTTCAACCCCATTTTCTGAAGAAATAAGAGTCCAAATTCAAAAAAAGTACACAATCATGATCAGAGGTGTTATTGCATAAGATCGGACTGTAAGAATTCGTGCGTCATATTCATTTTAAGAAGACTGGCAGAAGTAGACTGGCATCATGAATATCACAAAATAAAGAAAGAGCAAATAATGACAAAAACAGAAAGATGGAAGACTCTTACCCTTCCTCCTTTGCGACCGGGAGCACCATCTGCACCGCGTTTTCCTTGAGCACCCTTTAAAATAGTGTTAGCAATGTCAAGCAGTAACTCATCAAGACATAGGAAATCGAAGCATTTATATAAAAGCTTTCATGCTGGTCCATATATAATTACTCATCTATTAAATAGGGGGCAAAACGTTTTTGCAAATGTTTCTCAAATTTACTTAAAGGTTCTAAGGAAGGCAGACAAATGTATATATTAAAATCAAGTTGTAGCTTAGCTGAAGGAAACTTCATAATGATACTTCAATAAAGACGATAAGAAGAAACGATAGGTTCTCATTAGATTTACTTACCGAATCGCCGACTTCACCAGGTGGTCCTACAGGTCCTGGGAATCCTTGTTGACCCTTCGAGGCAGAAAGTATAGAAAGTATACATAGCTAATTAAAGCCGAATCATATCACAGCACAAAATTTTAAACCAAAGATCGCTTCCAGCATCCCATACCTTTCTGTTAAAGACATCTAAATGGAATAATACATTAATCAACACGTTCTCTCAAGATATGTTTATAATATAACTGCAATAAATCAAGCAGTGTATCTTTAGTTCAATATGTCACATAAATCAAATCTTATCACGAATCACGATGTCTTTAATTATTCAGCTCATATGAAAATTAGAATCTATTCCAATTTCCAATTTCCTGAAACACAATGGAACTGTACGATTTCACTAGCTACTTCACATTGGTTTCCTTTAACAAACAACACAACGAGACTTATACCTCAGCACCAGCAGATCCCGCACTCCCATCTTTGCCATTAGCTCCCTGAAAAATGAATACACAACTGAGTGAGTAAATAAGAAATCACGATAAAACATCCACGTTGACTTGTCACATTATCAATGTGGTAGCTGACCTCGATATAGCAACTAGGGAATGTGAATGATATATACATCAATATGGTTAAAAAGGAGAATGTATTTCTAATTCTCTATAAATAACACCGAATGTGCCTCCAAATCGAAAAATTATTCCAAAAATGCAAAATAAGCAGGATTTAATTTTTGTCGTCGCCATCTTTTTCAAAGGAAGAATGAACCTCCGCTCTCTAATCAGCCTTGGATGTGATCCATAAGACTAAGTTCCTCCAAATATCAAGCGTCGTTTCTGTTACAATTTTGATAGAAAGGTAGTATATCAACAGATTCTATCAGAATATAATGAATTATTGTCGCAAGGAACTTACTGGTGCTCCTTGGTTCCCATCTTTTCCAGGTTGACCTGGTGCTCCAGCTTGACCCTGCAATCAACGAGATAAATGTTTAGCTTCTGTTAACTCATGTGTATAAAGCTTTTGCTGTCTATGAAACTGATGTCAAAGTGAATTGCAAATAGTAATGGTTACGCTAGCTTCTGAAGATACGACTACCCAACAAGCGAAGAATGATTCCTGAAGTAAATTCGATTCGCAAAGTTAAAAATAATGGCCAACGCGATGGATAAGCCTAGAATGGTTGAAGTTACTTAAACATAAACGGAATAAATCAAATTACGTTATGTATCCTACCAACGTTACTAATTGTTTGGCTAAGCTGTTTTTCTTCTTATTTATGGGATCATCTCTTAAGATATTCTAAGCAGTGATACTATCTGGTAAAAAATAACTTACGATTGGTCCCGGTAGTCCCTGATCTCCGATGAGTCCAGGTACACCCTAAAAAGGAATACATGGAAATGCATGAAACTGAAACAAAAGTGAGCGGAAAATCTATGGAGGCAAACTGGAAAGAACTAGTGCAAAAGTACATTCGACTTTGAACTTCTAACGCCGACAGACACAAAATTGTATTCAAACCAAAGTTACATCGGAGCTTTGCCTTGCCACATTCAATGTTTAGTAATAGAGAATCAACATTTGGAAACAGGGATGTTCTCACATATACTATTGCTTTCTCCACGATCTGACAAAGCAACCAATTTGTATAAAGTTCGTTCATTTAAACTCTGGAAAAGTTTATTTTCTGCTGCGGTTATCAATAGATAAAAAGTCAGCTATTTGTTGTTAAATTAATTGAGAAATACGTATTTCAACTAGGCTCCCAACACATTGGTCCACTTCATGTAATTTTACTAAAATTCAAAGTAGAAAAAACTGAGCTCAACTTCAAACTTTTGTCTGCATGTACTATTTCATCTATTTTCAGTGAATGCAGATAGCATTAAATAGAAAAAGAACATAACAGGTACCCTTCCTCCTTTCTGGCCTGGTTTTCCAACATTTCCGAGTTCGCCTGGTGCACCCTTGAGTCCTTGTGCTCCATTTCTTCCTGGGTCTCCATCCCTGCCACGTTGTCCCTGATAAACGAAATATCGCCCGATAATAACGTT
The DNA here is from genome assembly GCA_964020215.1 of Aurelia sp. 3 sensu Dawson et al. (2005). Lineage (NCBI taxonomy): Eukaryota > Metazoa > Cnidaria > Scyphozoa > Semaeostomeae > Ulmaridae > Aurelia > Aurelia sp. 3 sensu Dawson et al. (2005). Next base: position 16,748,493 of record OZ026572.1, read on the forward strand.
TCTACCATCTGTAGCTTTTTTACACTGTGACTCGACAAGATAAAATATCAATTTTGCATCTCTTCAGTCAAATAAGGACCACCTAGACTTTAAGTGATGATGATGACGATGACGATGACAATGACGATGATGATGACGATGATGACTATTATAATTATTATTATCATTATCATCATTATCATTATCATTATTATTTTGATTCATAATCTATTTAAAGTAGGCTAGAAAAAGAGAATAGCTAAATTACAGCTAATTAAAGCCTATTATTTACAATATACATTATTTACAATAAAACTATCAATAAATATTACAGGACAAAAGGCGCTAAAAAATCTATCCTGTTAGAAACCCAACTTTCGGGATAAATACTTTGCAAAGTCTACAGTTGCATTTTCCACCATTCCAACATTTAACTAGTATTTTGAATATGGGAAGGCTGTTTGATTGGTTTATTTCTTGCGGTAAAATCTGCCACAATTTATTTCCAAGGTAAGCAATGGACTCAACTCCAAAGGATGTTGTTCGTACTTTTGGCAGTTGGGCGTCATCGCCATGCCTCAGACTGTAACTTTCATGCATTTCGTTGCATGAAAATTTCCTTCATGAATGATGGATTCAGACCGCATTTTGTTTTATAAATTTCGGTTATGAGCAACTACAGATTTCTTACATGGATTGGCACAGATTTAGATTGCTCCAAGAGAAAACCAAAATCGTTCTTGTAATCTTTGTATCCAATGCGCAACGCCCTTTCATGAATATGGTTTACTCTATGATTCAAAGCTCTGTCATAGAACATCCAAACAAGCGAACAGTAGCTGAAATGGGACAAAACGAACGCCCTCATTAACGGCTGTAGTTTTTCTGTGTCCATCCATCGTGATATTCGAGCAAGAACATGGAGCTTTTGGCTGGCCTTTTTACAAAGAACCTGCACGTGTTGCTTGAAAGAAAGTGATTGATCAAACGTTATACCGAGAAGATTTTCCTCTGTACTTTCTTTCATACAGGCCTCACCTATTTTGATTGTTGTTTCATTACTATCCTTTCCACCAAAAATCTTCAAGTGGCATTTGTCTTCATTTAGCTTCATGCAATTGTTTGGAAACCATTCAATTATCTTATGGGCATCATTCTCTAAATGCATAATGACATTTTCGACTTTAGGACCACACGCATAAATAAATGTGTCGTCGGCATAATTACAGATTTCGGTCTCCTCCAGGAACACGAAAGGGCCATAAAAAGGTCATTCAGATCTATTCACTCGTCGAGAAGCGATGCTGATGATTCAATTAACGTGTTCTATTACTTACAACACAGCTTGGTAAACTTGAAGAAGACTTACTTTCAGGTATTTACGCAGGTGTGGATGCAGTGCGATAAAAATATAAAATATGATTTATACTAACGCTTTCTCCAGTAGGTCCAGCCGGTCCACGTTGACCTGGAGCACCTGTTGCTCCCTAGGGACAAGATGGGAAACAATTACAAAATAGTTCCTACTCCGAGTTGACTGAAAGCATTAAAAAGAATCAACATCGAAAAATTTTTGCTGCTAAGGCGATGAACGCTCGAGCGTTGCTAAAACATCACAGCTAAGGGTTATAAAGAATCGCTTAACACTGAAAGAGTATCCACTAGAAACTCAGAACGGAACTGTGGTATTCAAAAAATTGCTTTAGAAACCATGTGCAAGTAAATGGTCAACCAAAAACGTGTCCAATTGTTACGAGACATATGAATTGTAAAAATTTTTAACAAATCTTGCAACTCATTTCCATCCTCGTACTTGTGAAGGACCCAGGGTCGATGATAATCCATCGAGGCCCTATTTGTACGATCAACAAGATATGAAGGAAGGCTGAGCCAAGGTGCATTATATGGCATGATGTTGTCGCTGCAAGAGAAGGACTTGCATGTTGGAGTGACGTGGGTGCATCATGACATGTGATCCTTAACAAGACCAGAATACCACCGTCTTGCATCTGTCTAAATAAGGACCGCATTGATCATAAGAAATTTACTCGCAATTTCAGTAATTCTGGCTGCGTAGCAGCAAGAGAAATACGCCAAATGTTAAAGAGCTTCAAAGCTGAATTCACACAGACAGCGTCTTTCTTGGTTTTAACCAAAATAAAGTTAGCATGAAACTCGAGTGAAGTGACTCATGATGTAAATGTGTTTTGGTGTACAGCAGCAAACTTCATTTTACAGCAACAACATCATCTATTCAGAACGCAATGATTTGTCTAAAACTTGTGATGTATGCAATACTTACTGGAGCTCCATCAGGACCCTGTTGTCCTTGTGGTCCACGCAATCCAGCATCTCCCTGGAATAGAAACGCAGCAGTCAAGGTAAAACACCGAGATACTCGATAAAATGGAGCAGATCAAAGGTTGAAATTTGAATCAGAGTCTGAGAGAATGGATCAGATCAAAGGTCGAACACGCTTCAGCAAACCTTGCGTCAAAAACAATTCTCAGGAAAAGATGGAGAAAAGAATGGCAATCTTTCAGTTCCACAAGCTTAACAACTTTAAATCTTCTAGTTGCAAGTCACATTAACCCTTTCACCCCCGGAAGGGCCATTGGCCCAACAGTTTTCATTGAGAACTGCTAATTTTTCAGGGGGTAAAACATTTGGAATTTTGATTGATTTGAAAGGTTTTGCACATTGCATTTATCTATTGCTTACTGACTCACTGATTATGATACCCCCTGGAAAACGACAATCTACATTAGGTTTTCCTGTTAAGCTTAATTTTAGCCAGGCGTGAAAGGGTTAAGAACTATGCAGGTACAACAAAATACGCTGTTAGCATTTATGAAATGAAATAAATGTCGTGATTTACTACTAATTTGGAAGATGTTATCAGTTGAATAAAGTTTACCATTGGGAAAGTTTGAAAGTCAACGGCAGCATTGGACACATGGAAATGTACTTACAACGTCTCCTTTCACACCGCTAGGTCCACGTGGTCCACGCTGGCCAGCTTCTCCCTACAATAACGACACGACTTCTAAATCAAAGAAAACATAATGGCCCGTTTCCTCAGGTGACGATAAACCGCAGCTGTAGATAAATCTAAACATATTTTTTGAGAAAGTTTATCTTCAGAAAGCTTTTATGAGATCCCCGTCATTCTAAGCTAACCCTAGAATTACATGCGGACACAGAAGTACTTGAAAGTGTACCACAGATCAATGCGAGATCACGAATATTGAAGTTAGATACAGTAGATAGGCAAGTTATCTGTATTGCAATATTTCATAATGTCACTGAAGGCATCTCAGATAACCAGATTGCATAGCAAACTTGATTTCGAAATAATGAAATGGTCACTAAAATGTAGATGGTAGATGAAAATCTTGTAGGTGGCATCAAATCATGAGAACAATTTCAGAATGATCTGATAATCTTTCGATAAGCCAAAATCAATTTGTCAACATAAATCTTCTATTCAAGAAAATACAATGATTTATCAAACTAGTCAACTTAATGGTGCAGTTGGTATGAAAATACTGAAAGAAACTTTGAAAGCGCATAGTATCTTCTTACCTTTAATCCTTCTGCTCCACTCAAACCTTGTGGTCCTTGGGGTCCCTATTGAAAAAGCATAAATGAAACCATGACCATCAAATATCTTAGTTTCCACCATATACAGAGAAGCTCCATATCTTACAATCTAACAATGCTAGCAGTAGACCTATCATAAAATCATCATAGTTTCACTCCTTGATGGACTGATATGGGGTACTGTCCTCCAATTCAATAAACGAAGCAAAAACTGGAACTTTGGTAGTTTATATTTCAGTCAATATAGTTTGGAAATATACATTTCCTTTCAACGATTTCGGTCAGACGTCTTACCTGTGATCCTTCTGGTCCAGCCAATCCTTGTGGTCCAGTCGGCCCAGTTGCACCCTAAAATTGAAATTCCTTTTAAAAAGCTATCATTACAACAATCTACAGGTAGCAAACTCCATCAAACATGAATTCAATATTCAGTACAAGCTAAACGATGTTGTTAAAAGGAGCTTTAGAGCTGGTCACCAGCTAAAACCAACACTTGATCTCTCCCAAATTTCAACCCTGATTTGCATGCTCTTTCAGGGAGCTTTTTCCTCATCAGTCGAATTTTAAAAGCAAGAAATAACCCATTCATAAGTCTTTCCTTACTATAACAACTTACCCATCATCAAATCCTGCAAGCTCTTGAGATGAAAAAGGCTGATCACCACCTCTGGTTCCTTTCATGAACAGTAATGTTCTAACGCCTTCAGGAGTGATGGGTAAAATTGCAGTTTCCATTCAAAGCTCTTTGAAATTGATTTGGTTTATTATTTTGAAGAAACTCTTGAAATAGCTCAAAATTTCACAAGCAATATATAACAAACCTACTACTTTTCTTAAGTGTATTATTTTCTCTACAACAAATCCCATATGTGGTCATATTTTGCTTGTGGAGTTTTTTTGTAAAAAGAGATCTAAAAAGAAAATACAGTCCTATGTTTTGCTTTTGAATGTACTGATGGCATTAAAATCATATAATTCCAAAAAAATCAAAATGTATCATGAAAACTGCACTACCTGATGCATTAATGTATGATGGAAAGACTTCATGTTATAGGTTAAAGAAAATCCTGGTTTAGAAGACCTAAAACTGAAAAGCCGTGTTTTCATACAGCTGTGTCCAGATGTAAAAGTACCATTTCTATCGTTAGAAATCACAATGCAGATACCTGAAATATGCTAAGACAACTGTGCAATGTGACTGAGGGTGATGAAAGTTCATTTATTCCCGCATTCTAAAATTTTAGCCATTCTAATGCTCATGAGCACGATTTATGCTGAAGATTCAAGCGCTGGTGATGCAACATTTGATTCTTATAGAGAAGCCCAATTGATTATAAGTACATTCCAGGTACTTTTCATGACAAAGCTAAAGAATGTCATCCAGCATATCATTAAAAATGGTGCAAGCCTTTGCATCAAGATAAAACATTTCCTTGTACCAACTTGTGAATCAACAGTATGGAACTGACAGTACTATCAATTTGCATGCATTGCAAACAAAAAACTCTCCAGAATCAAAATGCACTCAAAAGAATGAAATGACGATCGAAGCAAGATGCTGCGTTGATCCAAAACAAATTTTGAAAATACTTTGAAAAATGCATTGTCCTTACCGGTGCTCCTTTGGCTCCCGTTTTACCATCTTTTCCAGGAGCTCCTCTTCCTCCACGACTGCCTCTGACACCTTCAGCACCTTGCACACCGGCCTCTCCTGGTGCACCCTTAATGCCACGAAGTCCTGCAGCACCAGCAGCACCCTTGGGACCAGCAATTCCAGGAGAGCCTGCTGCACCACGTGCACCTTCCTCGCCCTGTATTGTGCAAAAAACAGAACTTCTATAAATCAGGCCGACTATACCACACGTTAACCATAGAATCTTTCAAATCTTGCAACAAAGTCTATCGATAGAAAACTTGTCGGATCTTATATCATAATGATGAACATGCACAATGGGTGTGCTGCTATCAATCTTAGGGTTAGAACCGACCTGAAACTCAAGCGAGGTGCACGAAAAGGACTGAATCGATTCTGAACTTAGGTCTTCTTGAAACATGATAAATGACTGTCTAAAATCACGAGATTGTTGCGAGAGTCTACACACAACGACTGCTGATCTTATTCAGTTAAGCCAATGCGTCGAGAGAATTGATTTTTACAAAATAAACTTTTTCGTGTCTGGTGTTGTTTGTTGCCAATGCTATTATGAGAAAAGGTTTTATCATTTGGCATTAGCACATTCCTATTGAGTACGGGAATTCTGGAACCATTAAGTCACTACAGCAAAATGATTTAGAATTGGAACTTCAGGTGATTATATGCAGATGAGAAGAAATAAATCTTTACTTACAGCAATGCCTGGCTTTCCTGCAGCACCTTGCTTTCCTCTCGGTCCCTATAAAGACAGAGAGAACGATCTCTATGACAAAGAATGGACAATTGAGGATGGGTGCCTTATTGCATGAAGAACGAATTTAATTGCTGACCCCTACGCAATAACAAAGACTGTAATGCTAGTTCTAAACTCATCAACAAATTCGACCTTTTGGAGAGAATAATTCGGCATTGAGGCAGGAATAGAATTATCTATAATTCAAGCAAAAGAAGACGTGAAAATTAATTAAACTTAATTATAGTCAAAGCAAGAGTAGTGTGACCAGCATAATCCTGAAATATTTGATTTGTCCAAATCATCAATGGATTATTAATCGAATAATAATTCGAATAATGATATGACATGTGGTGTAAGGGCCCTCGTACTGCTAAATACATTGAATGCCTTGTTTTGTCTTCCTCAAGCACACACATCCGCTGAACTATTGTCCAACTTAACACAGTGTAGGGGCTGTCAGTTGAATGAAAACATTATTATTATTTGATTCTTGAAAATCAATATTGAATTATTTTACGATTAATATTCGGATAATCTATTTCAATCGGTCACACTACTCTTGCCTCGACTGTAACAGTACGATTCTTGTTGGGGATACATGGTACTCCCCCTATTTTCTTCGCTTTGCTTCAGGGTCAACTTGATAGTCAGATATCACTCGATCATTGAAGTAGCTGCAGCCGTTTCGAAGATCGTTGCAGTGACAGCGAGCAGTAAGAGAAGATTCGCAGCTCTATTTACGGGAAGCTTTGCTTATGTTTTATCAATTATTGACTGCAGTTGTGTTTGATCTGTGCTTGCAAGATTTCATGACCGATCATTCTGGAAGCTTGCTACAGAAGTATAGTAAAATGTCAAATGGTTGATCTCGCGTGGCTAAGTTGGCCTAAGCAAAACAGCGCTTTGAGCATTGCTGTCGAAAGCCCAGTTATCATATCTGGATTTGCTGTATTGACAAAATCTCACGAACCAATGCGATTGGACAAAACCGAAACTAAGCTGGGTAGGACTATACCATTTACTTATCAGATAAATTCATTTCTTTGCCAAGCTTCCATGAAACGATACCGTAAGGGGTTTTGAAAACTGTCATTATTGTTCCCCCATCGAAAATTGATTGTTCTGTGGCGGATGTGGTTTCCTGCTAACTTCTTACTACTAGTTTCCTTTCAAATGACTAAAAATTCGTGATGAAAATAGTAACATTACGTAATAAGACGTAATTAAATCGACAAAATTTTACACACTACGCATGCGTTTATAGTCCTCGAGGTGATGTCCACTGCCTCGTCAACTTGAGCTCGCACAAATCCCCAGCAAATTCACTAAATGTCTCTAATGTCTAGCTCGTCGAAGTTTCTGGCATAGCGGTCTGCTTCAAAACTGCAAATATTTCTCCGGAAACAAAGCCATAGAATTAAACACACGTGTTCCTGTACCACTAACAAGCTAGGTTTTTTATCAACGAAACTTAGTGTTGAAAGACTACTTTGTTAACTGCCTAACTACTACCTTATCAAAAGAATTGGATTCCTTTCATAAATACAGCTAAGCTCTGAAAAGCAAGGTTTACCTGCAAGAATTCAACATTTTTGAATATGTTCTTTGCTATAGCTTGAGTACTCACAAACCAATAGATACTCAATGATACTGTACATTAGTGATAAGAAACAACATACCCTTGGGCCTTGCCCTCCTACTGGTCCTTCTTCTCCGACATTTCCTGGTTTTCCCTAAGAACAGATATGACAATTTAGAAAAAGGAAGAAAGTATCTTTTCGCCACAGCTTCGCCCATTGTCTCTAATTCAAACTAAAAGAACAAGAAAGGCTTTAGTTAACACAATACACAAGCAAATTATGAATAACAACAAATAAATGGCTTGCATAGTTTGCTTAAAAGTTATCATTGCGAGCTGAAAACAAAAATATGGCCATTTAAATACCGGGTGAGCCAGACAAAAGTTTCCACTTTTGAAATTTATAACATCAAAACTGTATCTTTGTGATTTTTCTCGCTGTCTCACGAACACTAGAAACATAGGAAAATTCAAATTTACAAAAATTTCGTGGTTGCAAAATGACTGAGAAAAGGGCCTAAAACAACGATCAAATCATAAAGGACTCCTCGTACAGATCAGTAAAGAAAATGCAGTGATTCATGGGTGAGAGCTATCCACTGCACATTTATTACCAAGGGACTGAGGATTTTTCGTAGTTGTTTTAAAAATGACATCTTGTAACTCTTGAGAGAGGTGGAACGCCAACTGCGCATTGCTCTATGTAAGGAGAGTCCTTACAATTTGATCAATGTTTTAGGCCCTTTTTCAGTCATTTTGTAGCCATGACATTTTTACAAAGTTCAATTTTACCAATACTTCTAGTGCTGGCAAGACAGCAAGAAAAATCACAACAATACTCCAGTCTTTCAGCTTTGAACTAGAATTTGAATCATTTAAATCTGTGTAGCACTCTTGGTGCCATCAATTCTCAAAAGTAGGAATGTTTTTCTGGCTCACCCTGTAAAAACATTATAAATATGAATGTTCTAAAACCACGCAGTGCTGCAAAATTCATAATCACATGACACTATTCAGTTTGGTAAACCGCCAGAATTCACACAAAAATTGCACCAGTTACACACTCCTGGAGTAAGTTTGGAAATTCAGGAGATCGCACTGATATAATTAAGATAAGGAGGACAGACATAACAGTCATAAGATATGATTTGGCTACATTCAAATGATAATGTGTTTTGACAATATCTTTTTCAGTCCAATAAAAATAACAACACTTACGGTCTTTCCAACGTCTCCCTGTGCTCCTTTCTCACCAGGATATCCCTATTCAATTCCAAAGAAAAGTAGACATAAATGCCACAACAGAAAACTATCCAACGGCAGACGGTTGTAAAGTACAAAGTTAACTCACCCAGTAATAAGTTACAATGTTGACAGAAAACATCTATCAATAAAAATAACACATAAGGTGGCAGGGATTACCGAGTCTTATTTCAGTCAACTGCTAACGTATTTTGCTTCATGTAATAAATAACACAAATGACACGAAATAACACAACACGAACGTTGTTGAAAGTTTTACCTTAATGCCGGCTGCACCAGTTGCTCCTTGGTCCCCAGCAGCTCCAGCTGCACCCTACAATCAATTAAAATTTCATCAAAACTGACAAGCATTTGAAAGGTAAACCACTCTTTCGGGTTCCCATACTTAATACATGGCCGCAAAATATTTGTTCTTTCCGGGAAGCCGATGCCAAAAGAGTGAACACTATTTAACTGAGGATGAAAATTTCAAAATTTGGAAAATTGTACCTGAAATTTCATGCTGTTGTAGATGGAAAGATCATGACCAACCCCTCTTTTTTGTTACAAATTGAAGCGATTTATCAAGAAGTTTGTGACTTTGATGTTCTTAACGATGAGTCAAAGCCTCGAAGGATATCAGCAACATCTTTTAAAGCCCTGACATTAGCTGTAAACAAACCTATCTTTAGAAGCATGTGAAAGTGAATTCGAGTTTATAACAAATAATTCTTGAAAACCAAAAAGGAAATATTGACTTCAGATTTTTTTGAACAGTCACATTAGGGCAACACAAAAAAAATGAGATCAGATGTCTAGGGAAGCATCCATACTAACTTATGTTACTTACTGTTGTTATGCTCTATTAAGTCAGCTATGCAAAAAATTGTTACGGCTTGGCTCAATTGTAGCTCCTTGAACCTTGAGTATAGACAGCGATGAATACCGTTTTTGACAGAAAACAAAACAAAAAAATTCCGTTCTTTGTAGCTGGTCACTACACCAGTTTACCACTTAATTTATTTCATTACATTGCAGCTATTAATCATTGTCATTTTCGACGCAAGCTCTAGTGTTGCTTTGCAAGTTATTATAATAAGTCCTTGTTTAATATTATATCCAAATGCAAGGCATACTGTGCAGACATCGAACTATAAAAGTTGAAAAGGAACTCAAGGTGACTATATTAAGCAACTTACTCGTTCGCCCTTCCATCCAAAGGGACCTTGCGAGCCAGATGGACCAGTTGGACCCTGAAAACAAGACAATGCATGAATTAGTAATCGAACTGATCAATTTGATACTTCGAAATATTGGTAATACTTACATAAAGGGAAAGTTCTTTTTACTTCCTCGTTGAAAAAGGAACATTGAAGAATGCTTGAAAAACTGCTAATAAATGCTTCATTCCGTGGTAAAGCTGATGCTTACAAGATAGCTCTCTAAACAACACAAATCATGTTGCATGTTGATTTCAGAGCCGATCTTGCACAGGTGGCAGACTATGAATAGATCTTCCAAGCTTTCACACTTTATAGGCACAATGCTCAAGAACAGACTTTGGTTACCCATGCACAGTTGTAATGTCAGGCTAAATGTGAAATCAGGAGCCATTCGCAAGATATCCCGATCTCCAACGATATTTCGTTTCACCTGCAATGTGTTAATTCCTTTTGAGCTAAGATAGATATATTTATGTAAGCTAAACTAACACTTAACGATCAAGGACACTCCATTTATCATGGGAAGGTAGCCCATTAGGACATGCAAAACAAAGAGCCTTGATTCCTGATTCCGTTTGCAACAGCCTGCCTTACAGCTGTGTTCATACTGGCTAGGATCGACAAAGAAGATTCATACTTCTAGACAATAAAGCGATATTAAGCATAAGAATAAGTCGTGACTTACAGTCGGTCCTGCAGCTCCAACTAGACCCTCATCACCAGGATCTCCAGGTGGTCCCTAAGACGTAAGAAACATTTGCACGTTATCTGATAATGAATGCCATTAAACAGATGCAAGACCTCACTATTCGCCGTAATTGAGGTCCCATTAATAATAACAACATCTTGTGGAGATGGTAGAGAGACCTATTGCACAGGTAATCAAGACATTTTTCAGAAAGAAAGACAGCAAGAAAATTGAGAGAGTCGAAAACGGTAACTGAATGATTAAGGACCTGCAGGTAATGTATTTGGGGGTAAGAAATGGGATGTGGGCAACTATTGCAGGGACTGAAAGTTGTTGGAATGAACAAAGTTGAATGGACGACAACTGCATTAATCTTGGCCGAGAAGAAAATTTGACAAAACTAAGATAACACTTATGACCCGTCGATCTGCTAGTCCTGATTAACACTTATGACCCGTCGATCACAGACCAAATTACTTCTCCGTACATAGCTAATCTTGTGATTGTCTTTAAAGTTTGCAATTTTGCTCTTTTTGGGGTCGCCTGGCTATAAATCATACTGCAAAACAGCACTGACGCACAAAAATTGCAGACCTAAGTAAAATAATAGATTGATCATGATTCCGAAACAATTAGCATCAGAATTTTCACATCGAAAGCTTTCTTTCTTATGGACCACCGATAGCTGAGTTCTCATATCAAAATATGCACCATAACTAAGTTACAATGCTGTATCCCTTTTCAGTCCTGCACCATGAGATCTGACTGGACCGTATCAGCTCCTGATAAAACCTTATTGAAAGATTGGCTCGGTGGCTCGGTAGTGATAATTTTGTGCAATGCTCCCAATCCTGCAATAATCTGATAATTTTAATGAGCAGGAGTAACCATCGAGCGCTAAATTTGATTACTTACATTAAATCTCTTAAAAATATTTTTGAAATAATGGAAAGCACAAAATTATTTTTCAGCAGCTTCCTACCTTTGAAATAGCTTTGAATTGGCACATTTAGATGTTCTGAAACATGCCTGGTAATCAAGCAATACAAAGAAAGCACAAATAATTCTAAGATTAACTTTTTTATTTGCTATTGCCACAAACTTGTCTTTCATAATTATCACACTTACCCTTTTTCCATCCAATCCATCTTTGCCTCGAGGTCCTTGTGGTCCGTAGTCACCCTGTTAAGACATTATGCAGTTGTAACTTGAGGACAGATCAGACAATAAAACGACGAAGTCTACAGTGCAGCTGATGAGAATGCATCTTCAAACAGCAATAAAATAGAACCAAATTCAATTAACTAATTTTCCCTTATTTTCTGAAGACCCCCTCGATTAGTCTACCTACCGTGAGGGCTCCTCCTTTGAGACATCCCTCGCATACATATATACACATTTCACACATCCTTTTTAAAAATGCCAACATTGCATCTACAGGGTGTCTCATAGCACCTTCCCAGTTGTAAACTTATACAGGGTGTCTCGAAAAAAATATTCGACGTTTGATTAAATACTAAAAAATAACGATACGCTGAATGGACCTTTGGTCAAGTCACCCTTGTCCTGAGATTTCAAATTAATTTTTGACACAAGAATCTTGCAAATCCGCTAAAAATTAATGTGGCTACAAGCTTTTGAGGTTCATGTTTGTGCGAAAGCTGAAACCAGAGGCCTCGAAATGGCATTTTTGGTAAAAGTCCCATAGACCGTCGTTTCTGTTATTTCTCAATTGTTTCAGGGCAAACCAAGTGGGATTCAAACAGGTATTCGATAACCTAACTGTCAAGCATATGGATGCTTTGAGGAAGCAGATTCAGTCTCTCGCCGAATTTGTTTTGAACCACTGTTTTGGACCTATGCAATGTTAAGGAATTTTGAGAATGATTGCAAGAAATGATTTACTTTAGAGACCGTATTTGGTTTTCCCTAACATCAACGAGAGGTATGATATTGGATAAGCCTCCCTTACCTCCGTCTTTGAGCTTTTTGCAATACAAGTAATCTGGGGGGTCTCTGGTTTCGGCTATCTCATATTTTTGACCTTCGAGAGCTCGTAACTCAGTGAATTTTCAACCGATTTGCACGATTTTAGTCTCTAAAATTAATTCATAATCTTAGGAACAGGGTTATCTTTCCATGAGCCTGTTCATGTTGCCCTTATTTTTCAATATTTAATCAAACGTCGAACAATTTTTTTGAGACACCCTGTATATCTTTTGACCTGCTAAACCTAGCAAAACAAATAAAACATTTTCTAAAAGCATAAAAATGCAGCTGCTAACTGAGTACTAGTTTGATATAAGTCGATTCATATTTGATGACTCCACCGTTTTCAGTGCAGTTGTTCAGTTCCATCTAACATGTGCTCATTTAGTAACTGCATTAGTATGCTTTTAAGAAACGATTTATTTGTTTTGCTGGGATGAACAGGTCGAGAGATATTTGAGTTTAAAACCGGGAAGCTTTTTATGACACACCCTATTTATCGTGATTCACATTTCTGTTTGGTGATGATTCTAAAGCCTGGTTTTCGATAAATCGTAATCCATCGGCGATTATCGGCGAACCCATCGGTGTCTATCGCTGATGAGCTACACTTAATGAAAACCAAGCTCATGCGAGCATCAGCGATCGTCGGCGACCATCGAAGATTAACTTTCAGAATCAAAACATTTTGCTTGCAGAGCCCATCGGTGATCCAGAAAAGAAGCAACAGACCTTTCTGTCTCCGAAGCTCTTGCACATGTCAATTTCACCCATTTCAATAGAATTTTACTTGTTCCCAACCCTGGTTCAGGAACAAACTTTTAACCCTGGCGATTACCTTTACGCAGGAGAAAATGAGGGGTTCTCGGAGGGGTTCTCTGAGGGCGAAACACCAGAAAGATTTTGACGCCACGCCCTTTACCTTGGTTTAGAATACATCTCCCAAAATCATGTTTGCCATTAGGGACTGGAAACTTTGAAAATTTTGTGACAGATATTCTATAAATCTGAGCGGAAGGAAAAGTTTTGAAGAAGCGGTTGACTTGGGCTCAGAGGGCATCCCCTGATTGCATTTACCATGGCTAAAACACTTGTTAAGTAGTTGATGCACTGCAATCCTATTCTTCTGGGCAAACTGTGAAATCTTCGACTGTACTGCGAACTGCACTACCGGGTGTCTCAAAAAGTACGCCTTTTTGAATGGAAATAAGTACGAAACGATAAGATATTATTACCCTCCGAGTGGACAGCTAAACTTATTTATCTTCAACTTAGATTCACATACGTTGAATTTCAAAATCATCCATCAAACATCGGAGATACAAGCTTGCAAAAACAAAATTTACAGTGCACCTCAGACCAGAGGTTTTGAAGAAGAGCCTAGCCATGATTTGTATCATGGAGATTTTCCGAAGCACATGTAAACTATAAAAGGGTGATTTCCACTCAGGAGAACTTTCCAGGCGGACTGAATTTGACACAATAAAATGTTAGTCAAGCGTAACATTCTATTCAAATTCAAAGCAGCATTTTCACACGTGAACAAAGCAATTCCTTTCCAATCCGAAAATTCTACTGAGTGGAAATCGGCCTTGAATCGTATCGTGGACATAGCCCTGAATAAACAAATATAATAAAAATGTGGTAAGAATGATAAAGTCGTGCCACATCTTCAGAATGAGCATGCATGTGCTCCTTTTCTTCTTCTTTGACACTTGGGATGGAAAAAAATGCAATGCTCGGATTGAATACTCAAAGGAATAATTATATGTAGAACAATCGAAGCATTTCAAGGTGTAATTCTTTTCGAAAGAAAAGCTAAATGTCAAAGTTGAAACTCTTTCGCAATATGCCTGTGATATCAAATCTTGGCTAGGCCCTTTAACAAAAGCTCTGGTTACTAACAAGGCAGAGGAACATGAGAACCGCGTGTGTACAACCTAATTAGAAAGGAAACTTACAACTCTGCCAACTTCTCCTTTTGCACCTGGATCTCCAGCAGGTCCGCGAGCACCCTATGGATTAAAGAGAAAACAAAAAGTAGGTAAAGTTTCTAGCTACAAATCTACACGAGACAAACTATACCATTTGTAAAGATCTTGCCAATTGAGATAAAGAGTAATAAAATGAGCAGACCGAATAACTGGATGATTCAATCTATTGACATGTAAAAAATCTTAGAATTGTAACCAAAATACTTGTAGCAACAGTACCAAGAGCAAACAACTACATTAAGTAATAGCAAACAACGGCAGCCAAACTCTATCAGTTGTGATAATTGAATCAGCAATAGTAAGAAACAGAGACATAGAAATTAAGCAGGTCGCGTAACATTCTATATCAACTTTGCAATAACTTCGGTCTCAAAGTTTTTGAAGCTATGAAGCAAAATCTAAAAGAATATTTTACAAATAGTTGATATGGTTAACTCATTGGAACATCTTAACGAATCGATAGAAAAATGTTTAAACTTAATCAACAGTGAAAGCAGACTTACAGTGGCGCCAGCTGGTCCAGCTTTTCCAGGTGGTCCATCTGGCCCCTAAAAAGATAAAAGAAAGGCAAGGGGTACTGGATTGTTACAAGTTGGTTTTTCGGTAGAATTTGGCTCAACGATGAATTTGACATCGCAGAGTCAGAGTCTTTGAGCAGTTAAAACTTGCTTGCCTGCAAGAATTCAACAAAGTGATTGACTCTCGACTTCTACCAAGTCCACAGAGTCCATTTAAAAATATCCTACATGAAGGTAAAGACGATTCTAAGTACTGACTATTAAACCAAATCAATCTGTCATTTCAGAATGAAAGCGAGGCTCTGTATTTATGGAAGGTACCATGTGGAAATAAATCGATATAATAAGTTGAAATATCTGAATATACCGACACTCAAAATCGAATTTCAATACGCAATTTAAAGTTCTTCTTGCCAATGAGCACTTGAGTAAAAAGAATCGTCAGTGCTGTGGATCAACTGTACTGACGAGAGAATAAGATGGTTCCTAAATCGGTCAAACTTTTATTACATCGTATGCAATTTAAGCAGCGCAACGGATTCGATGAATTTTCGCAACAATTCAAAAAATTGTCACTTTACTAACTTAAGACAAGGTAGCAAACAGCATGGAGAAAGTTTGATCGCATGCTTATGCAAATTGGTATGCAGTACAGTAGCCCCAAACATATGCGATTTGTGTTGGCGGTAAAATGACCTCAATCAAATTCTACAAAGTAAAACAAGCGTGGTTCCCTTAAATGAATCTCAAAATGGCTTTCCACTAATAAATGACATAGATGAAGAACTGCTATCATCAAACAAGGTAATCAGAAGGAGTGACACATTGGGCAAGCCGTCTTTTGGTGAGAAATCATGTGATTTTGTATGACAGAGCAAGCGGCTACTAATCGAAGGTCTAAGTTTAAGGTCGCTCTTCTCATGCTCCTTAAACGTGAATTATGCAAAGAGAAGAGCGACGCTTGGCGTGATAAACTTCGACCGATTGGGTTTGGTGCAGCAGAACGTATTTGGAGCAACTGATCCTGTCGCTTTGTGTGACTCTGGGGCGACTCAAAATTAAACGTAGCTCTTCTCATGCGCCGAACTGAATGCATAAATTGTTCGCCATAATTTTCCACCTTAAAGCGAGGCCGAGCATGCTTATATCTACGAATGATGGGAAATTTGATGGCAGTGACTGAATGGGCAAGGGCTTCTCGTGATTCTGTTGCGTCTGAGGCAGAACATTGCGGACAGCATTCTAATCTTCACTTTAACGAAACTGAATAAGCCTAATAGCATAGCTTGATCTCCTCGTAAAGGCACACAAACTCAACTGAAAACGCAGACGCGTGATATCGAAAAAAGGTGCTTCCCCGGTTACCTACGAGGTTAAACTAAGGAGTTTTAGATTATATCTTTCGCTTTGCAAGATATAGCACTATAAAAGAAAAGCCGTGATCAAGTTTTTAACATTATTTTCCTTCCCCAGAGTTTGTTGCGCTATGCTTTCCCAAAATTTGTTGCCTCAAATTTTTCAGCATACCTTTGTTTGTTACTTTAGACGAAAGCTGAAAGAGCCTGCAAATGATTTTGATGCTAGCCTACAACGGATATCAAAAATCTAGTTGCCTTCATTTTAGGAGCAACATGTGCGATGCATAACAACGCATAACTAAATTCGTGCGATTCAGATTAGTTGTATATGTGTAAATACGTATAGTTGAATTTTTCTTCGTTCCCTAACATAATGCATGTCCGTTTGCCGGAGAAACGATGTATTTTCACTGTTCCAATATTTACACGCCCATCGTGAAGACTCAACTTAAGCATTAATTGACGAGCGTTATAAAGTGCTGTTTTAACGAAGCTGCTCAGATTACCGAGCGACAAGACCGAATCCAACCAAAAGATGGCTTTATATCTAAGTGGACTTGCAAGTTTTATCATACTTACAGAAGTTGACTAACACACATTCCTTTTCTTACCCGACATATGGTTTAATAGATAGCATTTGCCAACCAAAATACTCTGACAAATCCTCTATACATGATAACATATATCCGTGGGGCAAGTGGCTGAATATGCGGCTTATAACCTCCCATCAGGTGACTGAAGTTAAGCTACAATGCCTGCCAAAAGTATTGGAACACATCTGCTAATTTTGCCTTGTTTTGCTATTTCCCCCTCTCCCTTCAGAACAATGTTGTTTTGAGGTCAACAAATCGGAATGACAGGCGATCCGCGACTCTGCTAGAATGCTGGGACAATAACCTTCGAAATCAACATTGTTTCGGGGGTGCGGGGCAATTTGAACCTGATGGCTATGGTTAGAAATGCGGATTATGAAGAAATCGCCTTAGTGTTCCATGGACTTTTGGCAGGCATTGTAGGTCGTGCGAGGTCAAACATAGAAAAGATGACCTCTTTAAGGACTGACCAAGCAACTCACTTCGCCGTCCTTCGGAAGCCTTCGGAAGCCTTCGGAAGGGACGTTAAACTAGGGGTCCACTGCCAGGTGAGTGTAAATTAGATTTAAATCGCTAGAAAGCCTTCCAGTCCAATTGAAATAAAGTGCTAAAAAATTAATAAGAATATGCTAACCTTTGACCCTTCCACATATGAGTAAGTTGGATTGACACCAGACTCGGTACTCAAGATACCAACAGCTTCATACAGTCGATCAGGTCCCTTGGTCTGAAAAATCAAGCATTCCAATCAATCATCTTTGAAAATATCTTTTAAGCAATAGTACAAAGCATACGGCATCCAATAGTTTGTTTCGATAAAGTACAATAAACCTTTTAGATATTCTACAAAAGAGCCTGAATTGGGCGTTATTTTCATACATTTTTATACTCGAGGTTCGATCGAGTGGCATTAAAGCTTCCATCGCTATTGTGCGCATTCGAAAATTCTAAAAACTGCATAAGAAGATCGTTCGATTGAGATTCTTTTATAGAATAGCTAAAAGTCTTACTTGTTCAATCAACGTATCAACAATTCTCAGTTCATGCCCTGTTAATATGCAAGCAGCAAGCAGATAAAATGTTGATAAATGTTCTTTCACAGCTCCCAAAAATAATTTCTTGCAAAGGCACGCTTTGAAGTGCCTAACTATTGGTATCCATTTTACTTGATATCCTTATACTTCTTTTTAAACTCAGCAGAGTGACCGCTAATCGTATACGTAATGAAAGTGAAGTCTCATCTGGGTGAATTATGTGTTCGTCATGTAATGTGGTGAATCATGTATTTGACATGTACTGTTTTTGGCCATTCAAAAGTGCACAACATTGAGCTACGTAAATAACGTCGATGTGAAACCGTAATGTTTGATCATGCTTCTAATGTGACTCTGCTTTCCGCTCTGATGAGCAAGGAAAGCCGGTTTTCAGAAATCCCCTCCTCCAGAAACTTATTAATTGCTCTGGAACCAATCTGTCTATCGAAATTCTGTAAAAAGTATGGTGTTACTCATATTCATGGCAATATAAAGCATATTAAACAAAACTGTTTGTTTCACGGCTTTGGAGGAGGCTCACTTCAAATTATTTTACTGGCTTCAGAAGAACTTCATTTTCCACTCTGCTAATCTAAAGATTTAGATCAAACACTTCTACCACACACATTATATGTTCATGGCCACACATGTCAAATTTTAAGTTGAAAGCTTGGCAGTATCCTACTCGACAACAAACATCAGAAAAATTGGTCAGTCGATTATGGATTGACCAATGCGAAAGAATCAATGAAGCGCTTGCAAGCATGTATGAAACAATTCAACATTCGTTCGAGATTGACAGTGCAAATCTTTCCCTTTTCTTACAAATCTACTTCACTTACACGAGCTAAAGGGTATCATGTTTTAGTCCAATGGTGAAGAAAAAGAATGGGGTCTGCAAAATAGTGCATGAATGAAAATGGTCAAAAAGTTCAAATATATTGTACCGAGTGAGTCAAAAAATGTTTAACTGTTTAACTAGAGTAAAAAGTGTGCGGCCAATATTCAAAACTAAAATGTTAATCTGTCAGTCTAAGGCTAACTTAGATGAGAAAATTTTGTTAGGTAAAATCATTCATCATTTGGACCCCATAATTAGGAAAGTGTTTGTAAGGGGCATGTTTGGAAACAAGGATTCCTTATTCCATTCTGGTCTATAATTTACTTGCTATAGAAAATAAAATTCAATATCTGAAACGTACAAAGTGAACTTCAATGCCACATAAATTATGGACCAGAATGGAACGTGGAATATAAGATTCCCATACAAACTCCGTACAAGCATTTTTCTAATCTCCAGGTCTAAATGATGAGTGATTTTATCAAACAAAATTTTCTCATTTAACTTAGCCTTTGACTGCTAGATTAACAATTCAGTTTTGAACATTGACCCCATACCTTGTACGTAACAGCCCACCAAACGCGTTAAACTTTTTTTGACTCATCCGGTACTCAAATGCAACGTAAGGCAATCTACCCCGTTCTACTTTTGTGATTGTGGCGCAAACACGTTGTTGGAAACCTCTTTCTCTTCCTTCGCCTTGGGACTCAAACATGATATTCCACAGCTCATGCAAGTGAAGTAAGTTTGTAAGGAACGGATAGATATGAACGAAGATAGATATATCAC
Source organism: Aurelia sp. 3 sensu Dawson et al. (2005) (assembly GCA_964020215.1). Lineage (NCBI taxonomy): Eukaryota > Metazoa > Cnidaria > Scyphozoa > Semaeostomeae > Ulmaridae > Aurelia > Aurelia sp. 3 sensu Dawson et al. (2005). Next base: position 16,768,313 of record OZ026572.1, read on the forward strand.
ACAGATATGTCATTCTCGAAAGAATGCTGATTCGTTTCGTGCATGCTTGCAAGCGCTTCACTGATTCCTTCGTTTTCATCAGTCCATAATCGACTGACCAGTTTTTCTTGTGTTTGTAGTAGGGTAGGATATCAAACTTTAGCATTTTATAGTGGAAAAACTGGCCAAGCTTTTCACTTCAGATTTGGCATGTGTGTAAGTGGTAAAACAGTTGAAACGAGCCTTCTTCAAAGCCGTGAAAAAAACAGTTTTGAAGTAATATGTCTTTCGATTGCCATGAATACGAGTAATACCACACTTTTTAGAGAATTTTGATAGATCGATTGGTTCCAGATCAATTAATAAGTTTCTACAGGAGAGGATTTCTGAAAACCAGCTTTCCGTTTTCATCATAAAGGAAAGCAGAGTCACCTTGAGCACAGGATCAGCTAGGTAAAGCAAACCTTACCAAAAGAGATACGAAGAAAAATGTAACACAATTCAAGACCCAAATGACATTTATGTGCAGGTTTCACAATCAAAATTTCACATGCAGATATAAGAATGCAACAATAACGTGTTAAGACAACACTGTTCAAGTTTTAGCTCTGCCGATCCTATTGGGTTGCTGCCGGTGCTTACTGACATTCTTGGCAAATCATTAATGTGCTGCTGTCAGTGCTAAACAATATGACTTCACTGCGCTGCAGCAAACATTTGACCAATAACGTTTCAGCATTCAAAAAATTTAGAAATTCCCGAGCCAAGGGCTTATTAGAGTTTCTGAAAAACACGTGCAAATGTTAAGAAATGTTGACGACATACAATTCCACCAGGTGGCCCAGGGGGGCCGGGAATACCACGATCACCTTTTGGGCCATCTTTTCCAAAGTCACCATTTGCACCCTAGAAAAAATATATTCAGCTTGCAAATAAACATTAAAAAACAAAAAAATGTTTTCGTAACATCTTTACTTCAAGTAACTTCTCTCCCCGTCAGTTCTTGAAAAGGTACCTTCGCAGTCTAGGACGCCATAGTGGGCCAGAGGTTGGACAAATATCAAAAAATGAAAAAATTTAAATAATAGTTTTATCAGTGGAATTTGATGTCATATAGCTCATAGAGTGAGGAATCACATTCAACGTTATCCAGAAAAATCCTTTTTATCAATTAATCAATTTCAAATCACAGGATGTTAACTGTTATTGAATGCTGCAAGCAGCTTACTGTTTTCAACTTCAATTTTGCCAACTGCATATTCGGGCACCGATTTGTCTGCAAGCGACATTTCGATAGCATCTTCACAACCCTCACAGGCAGAGATCTAAGTGTAACTGACTGCATTTCGATTGAGTACAGACTGCTATTTCAAAATTGTGATTTTGTTCAAAGTACTTTAGAAACACGTTGCTGCACCTTTGTACGCTGTGTTTTATAGCTAAGTTCAAAATTTTGCTTGCAAACGCCAAACATCTTCTTTGCATATTTACAAGCACGGAAGCATCCTCTATCTGTTTGACTTACATGTGGCTGCCGAGAGGTGCCGTAGAAAATACAACGATGGTTATTGCTACGGCAAAAAATTGAGGTGTATAGGGGACAGGGAACTGCTGAATAACTGTCAGATCGATGTCAAATTCTATTCATTTTTTATGCCAAGTCTGTTTCAAAGCCTGTCCTTTTTAAGGATCATTTCAGATTATAGATTTATAGTCATTCATTCTGCTTTCCTTATTATGGGCACGTACTGACCAGAAGTTATTTGATGCATTGACTTTGGCTGTTTCAAATAAGACTTAGAAGAATTTCCGACAACTGCGCACATAACTAAGCAAAGAAATTTTGTCTTCACGACGTTTTTTTTCGTAAGCTTCCAACTTTTATAGCATTCTTTACCATTTTATGCCTTGTACGAATTATGTCCAAAAAAAATCGTAATCTGGCCCACTGTGCATTTCAGCAACCCAAAATTCAGTAGCACCGAATTTAAAAGACTATTTCCATTTTCATTAACAAACCATCTGCAGACTTAGCAATAGCCCCAAAGTAACTTTGCACTTGACACTGATAAAATAAAGCATTTTCAGGACACTATATCATATTTAATGAAGTTGCTTAGCGTTTCCAAAAGCTGAAGTTCCTCGACTCACTTCAAGTAGTAGATAGATGCAAAACGCAACAGGCACACAAATAAAATGTATTACAAAACACTAAACTTACTGCTACACCTCTGCCTCCTTTCTTTCCCTTGTTTCCCTTCAATCCGGCTGGCCCCTAGAATTTAGGATTGTCTTTACCTTAGAAACTAAAACACGCAAACACAAGTTAGGCCATCAACAAGTCCTTCAAAAACGCTTGTCATATTGTGATATCTCTTGTGGTACAAGAAGGTCATAACACTGCCTACATGCATAGTAATCTCAGAATAAAGGCTCTTACTAACAAATAGGAGTAAAAAAGTCAACATTTATATATGGTCTTTAGTGAAAATTTCAATGTGGTCTGTTGATCTGGTCAAAATTTGCCGAAGATGTCTTTAGTTATCAATAGCAGATACCCAAACAGTTCTACAACCATTTCTGATAAAGAGAGCCTCATAAACACTGCCCGTTCGCCTTATATCGCCTAAAAACTTGCCTTCATACAAGCTGCGCTGATTTTTTTCAGTAATATTCAGCACTTCCAGGATGAAAGTGATCAAATTCCTCAACTTCAAACAATAATTTCTAAGCTCATTCATCGGAAATAACTATAATTGCTTTTTCTATATCAAATTAGCATCTAACAATAACAAGAGGAAACAATGATTTAGCAGGTCAAAACTCGTCTCGCTTACAGATATAGAGTTGATACGCAATGAAGGCTAATTCTATCTGCTACGGATATCATTTGTATTGCGATGAACGAACAATGTACACACATCATCATTAGATGGCGAGCTACGCGTTTTGATACTACGTAACAATGCCAAAAAAATGTGAAAATTTATTCAAATTTGACAACGCTCCGTTTTTGTTTGAGTTGCTTAATTTAATCAAACTCTCACTAATGCGTAACTACACTACTACGCTTCTAAAGAGACGTTTCACCTTGTTTTGCTAGGAAATGATGGTCGAAACAAAACCGGGAAGATTTTTACGTGACACCCAGAATTTTTAAAATGTCCAAAGGAAATAAAGAAATGCAAACATATGGCAAGTTATTTCCAACAAAATTCTTGTAGACTTCGTGATTATATTGGTATGAGAAGGGAGATATTGATCTATTAAACAAAGGAATTAATCTCTAGTTATCAGAATCAGTTGCGTTGATTCTTTAACGCCATGCTGCTGTCCACAATACCCATTAGTTTGACGTGCATTTCTGAAACCTCTTCTCATAGTGCTAGCTATAGTGCTAGCTAGTATTTTGAATACATTCAAGGTAGCTATAATTCTAAGCTATAAACTTACAGGTTCTCCTTTTGGACCAGGTGGGCCAGGTGGGCCAGGAACATTCTAAAAAAGTTAGATAATGAATATAATGAATGAAATATAACAACCAAACAACTTCAAAACTATAATTCTAGCTTCATAACCGAAATCCATGTACTTCAAACAGTGCCAAAGCAAATGGCATAGATGTACCGGGTGTCCCAGAAAACAATTACAAAGATTTGGTTCGGTCCGGCGATGAGATTTTAGCTCCAATCAATGGCTAATCAATTTCAAAATGTTTCTCAACATTTGAGTGGTACATAGATACCTCATTTGTTGATATAGCGCTTTGAGAGCTGAAAAATTGATCTTGAGGTTGAAACTTGCCTCCACATTCAAAACAGAGCTTTAACTTTATGGCCTAAGCAGATTCCTCAAGCACATCAACATTAAAAACTACATTCAAAGAAAACTGAAAAACCAACAATTGATGACTTCTATTAAACTGAATCTAATAAGATTTAAGTTCTCTTCAAACTTTACCATTGATTAGAGCATAGTGATTAAAGCTAAATTCTTATCGCTGGACCCAAAAGCTGCAAATTTTATTCTGGGACACCCAGTAGATGCCTGCGACAAAACAGAAATTTAGTCTGAAAATATTCGCATCCTTTGACATTATGTGATAGCAGACTTATAGACTGTTGTCAAATAAAAAGTCTTAGATCGTCCATTATACAAGTGAAGTGACAAGGACGCCGATTTTGGAAAAAGTGTTCAAACTGGCCCAGGTCTCCCCCATGCCTTTTCTAGATTCCAAACTAAACAGGTTTTAAAATAATATAAACAAAACCCTGCGTTCACATCTGTTTAACGAAACTGATAATACAAGCATTGATTTGGCTAGTATAAGCTTGATTCAATTTAGCTTTACGCTAAACTGTTATAAATTGTTTGGTATGAATGCAGCTAAAGCACGTTAGATAGAAAATGTCAATCCACATTCTCAAGGCATGAGGCACGAAAGTAGAAGTCTTTGGTTGCTATAGAGACATTGCATTTTTGAGTCTAAAATCCTGTTCTATGTACAAAGTTTAGTTTGGATGCAATTTTCACTTTCATATCTGTCTTCATTTTAAAATTATGGCGATATAAATAACGCCATATGACTTTGACCGTGAAATCAATGTTTGGACAAAAATTTGTCCAAACATCTCATTCCAAGGTCAAAGCTCCAAACGATGACAAATATGAAAGTGAAAATTTCCCTCTACACTAAACTTTGTACGCAGAATAGGATTTTAGGGAAAAATGCAAACTCCATAACAACGAAAGACTTCCACTTTAGCGCCTCTTACCTTGAAAAGGTCGATTGCTAAATTGGAATAAATGAGTGTGAACACTCATTTGAAAAGTTGGTGTTTCTACAATACTTAAAACCAGTTTAATTCTTAGTGTGAATGAAGTGTATGCAACTCTTGCTGCGATTACAAAAACACAATCTCGTGGAGTCTAAAAAGAAATGTTCCATTTGCAAATGAGGTGTAAAGATATTCAACGGATAAAATTGTTATGAATGTACCGTAACTGGTGCTTCTGGTGGAAGTTGAGCTAAAAGAAAAACAAATAAAAATTGGTTAACAATAGTGCAGACAACATACTAGACATGCACAGCAGCAACAATCACTTCACCATGTCGACAAATAATCATAAAACGGGGAAATATGACCAAATAAGTTGATAGGTTCATTGGAAGGTTTCATTGATTCATTTTTAAGAATCTCTGATGAAGTTTTCTCCTTAATTGATGGGAACTACCAATATAGCTGCCGTTAAACCCGAATTCGTTGTTTTTCCTCAGTTTGATAAACTGTTTTCTCACAATTGTAATTCATAACTTGCCAACGCATTTTCCCGTTATAGACAAATCTGTGACACTTTTCAAAATTTGCTAGATCTTCCAAGACGTTATATCGTCAGATCCCTCGATAGTGACGGCAAAGTAATGTGGATTGAAATATATCGTGCCCTGCAAAAAGGTCATAATGAGTCGTCGTAAACCCTCGCCGTCAGTACTTTGCGAAACAAAGACTGAACGCTGCCAGATCAACCAAATGTACAAAGGAGAAGTCACGTATTACCCCTAATTCACTAAACTACGGTGGTGCCTTAAAAATGCAACATCGGACATATCATTGGCATTTGTTCTTAAAACTAAGACAAGTTAAGCAAACTTCTCCAAAATGTTGCCTGAACTGGAAGAACAACAACAAGCACGAATGAGTGCCCTTGGCAACGTAAATGTAAAGATCTCTTATGAGAAACTGCCCCGAGAATGTGAATCGCAAAATGATCGGAGATAAATGTTCATTGCCCTTCGAGAATTTAGGGATTGAAGAGATGCATACCACGAGCCTTAGTTGTCTACATCCGAGGGCTGTATCACTCTTTCAAAACAGGATACAGGATTTCTGGAGACAACGGAAACAGATTTTTGACGAAGGGGTACGAGACCCTGCCCCTCAATTTATATTGAATTGAACGAGTCGCACTCGGTTCATTTGGCCGGTCTTCAGTTTAACAAACGGCACCGAATTACTCCTCCGTACATTCAATATCATAGATAATGGCTAAGGTACGTGTTAAGAAAAGGCATAGCAAGTCATGCTTTGCTAGGGTTATTTAGGCTTGCTTCTTTGAACTTTCATCTAGAAACTGATGACATAAAGCTAGCCTGTAAAACTCAAGTCATCCTACTAACTCTATGGCCACACTGTCATTTCTTCGATAACGTGTCAGACAAATGTTGTCATAGTCGTTTACACTGCTAATCATAAAATACAGGAGTTGGAATAAGGGTAAAATAAATCTTTTAATAAAGGAATAAGGGGAATAAGGGGAATAAAGGGAATAAGGCTTGACCTGGGCTGTGAGTGGTGAAATCGTTTACGGTACCTGCTTTGCAAGATGCTTGGGATATTTCTTTAATATTCTTTTGAATGTCATCATAATTTGATGCAAGGAAGACATTATCAGACAAAGGCAAACTGACAACATTTTTCAACTGTTTTTCATTAACATTGTCTCCTACACTAATAGCGGTTATGCGAACTTTGCTGAACCTCAGAGGCCAAGAGGCCACATCCAGTCTCCTTGAAGAGCTAGCAGTGTTACCATCAGTAAACAGTACGACAGCCTGAAAAAGAAAGAAACTTCTATAGTTTGAAACTGTGTCATCTAAGGGACGAAGTTTTGCATTCTATGCTACATTCTCACAATGCCCGTGTAGCAATTCTAAGCAACAGAGTCGCACTCTCTCTTGGTACTCTTAACAGCCATATAACACATAGCAACTATTTTGCTCCCAGCATCTCGTAGCATCTCATAGCAACAAGAAAAAGAGTTGCGCTCGAGCAACCCTTACCTGCCATTTAATGTTAGATAGAATCTTACAGTATCCCTTGGGTTTTGATGATTCGTAGGCGTTGTCATTGTCTTTTGCTCCCCATAATATAGTCCCTTTAGTGTTGCATAGTAATTAGTAAAGTGTAGTAGAATGTAAAATGCATTGTCATACTTCATATGAATGAAAAAATCACATAGCAGTAAAATTCCGTGCTCGCTACGAAAATGGCCTACAATTCACACGACATCAGTGCATGACACAATATTTATGGAAGTGTCTTAAACTTCCCTCGCCGCCTTTATTTCCGAGAAGCCATCAACATAAATCAATCAAAACATTTCTGCAAAGAATCCAAAGCCAATCCCATTAAGAGGGGAGTAAATGATTTCAAATAATTGCGGTACATTGAAAGCCGTTGGAGAGCAGTAAGGTTAAGGATCATGCACAACATTGTAAACCTACGATTTGGCAAACGCATGGAATTTTCTGACACAAGAAGACGTAATTCTGCTAATTCTGCTAAAACGTTAGCATCAAAGTCCAAAGCAACAGAAAAAACAAACCTGTTTGACGTTTACTCTTGCTCCTGCACCTGGCAACAACAGATGTGTCGTTGCAAGATCCAATGCTTTGTCAAGCCTTGAAGAACTGCCACCTCTGTATTTTATGGATCGAATCCTATCCTGAACATTGACAAGTGACTGGCTATTTGAGTCACTGAATTTAAATGCATTTCTTGCAGTGTTACTGTATGTTATTGCTGAAACACGTGTTTTCCCAATGTCAACCTTGAAAGATGGTAAAAGACTGATCGCAAAATCTTTCATTTTCTCAAAGTTCTTTGAACCAACTTTGCTGGAATCGTCAAGGGCAATTACGAGATCCAGTATCTCTGAACAACCTGAAATAAAATAAAATAACCGGCTATTTGAAGAAATTTACTATCAGGAAGTTTTTTGGTATAGTTACATCTTACAAAGACCTTCTCAATGAAGAGGCAGGCTTTCCAGACAGACGTCTTCTTGCCTTTCTAATATACTTCATTAAGACAAATTTCGACTTTCGCCTGAACACGTTACTAATTGCAAACTTCTTGTTTAAATGGGGCTCTTAGAATTTCAAATCGACGAAAAACCAGCGTATAAGAACGTGCAATTTTGAAAGTCAGCCTGCACTCTTAAACATTTAATACAATGGATTTAGGTTCTTATAGAATGATAGCCTAAATGGACAATTTCAGCCTATAGGTTCTTAATCCACTACATTCTTATACCCGAGCTTTTACTGCAGAATTCGGTACGGGAAACATCTTTTCGATTTCACCATTTCAAAGTGTTCTGCCTAAGTCAAAAAGGAAAAGTACGATAAAACAAATCCCCAGCAACACTTCACTACTCTTCAACACAGAGGATTCCCACAAGGACAAGACCTGTAATTATGAAAGATTTACTCACTTTCGGGGACTCTTATGCATCGTCTTCTACATTCATCTGGACAACATTTATGATGTCCTGGGCAGTTGAAGTCCTCATCGCAGTCGTGGCCTTTCTGCATACATCCTATGCCAAGACCAGAAGTCCCTCCAGTCAATGGACATTTTCCAGGCAGCGACGCTATAAATCGAAATATTTAAAATTATATAGTACCAGAACAAAAAGCCTTTTCTTATTTTTAAATCACTCACAGACAACCTTATTTTCCAGTCATACAAGATGGCTATACGTTCGCCCACCCTGAGTTAATAAGGCCAGCGTTCTGTTATGCATGCATCTTCCTTTTAAGGAAACGAATCTGATGTTGTCATTGTTAAATTATGTCACTTCAGGCACTAAGTGACGTTGTCATTGTCATGTTCTGTCAATTCAGATTCAGTTTTAGCAAATTTCTTATCAAAGTCCATATCATTCGCCATTAAATACAAGACTATCAGTGTGTATACAAACAGAGGTGAATCCACTCCTTTCAAAAGGCAGCCTAACCAATATTCTTGCACCAATGAGAAAGTACTAGGTATAAGTTAACAACGAATGTTTAAAATGAAACAAGAATCTCCAAAAACAACCCAAACATGATACCAACTAGAAATATTAAAGTTCAACAACTCTTTTCCTGGTTAATTTGGCTTGCAAGTTGGCTCTTTGCATCAAGAAGTGAACAACTCTGTGCTCCATGTTACGCACATTTTTACAAAAAACTGGGCGTTAAATAAATTCATCTGTTGCCTGTTGTACAAAGCCCATCTTAAATCTAAGTGGTTTGCAAATATCCATTTCATGTAGGCACGCTTGTATTACTGCTGATGCTATTCACAATTTCTAAAAAAAAACTAATACGCGGTTTTCATTTCTATCGTCAAAAAATTGAATGAGCGATAATTATCTCAAAAACAAAGTTTCCAATGCATCCTAGCAGCAGAGACCCTGAATTTAGAAAACTGACATCGAGAAGATAATCTTGCAATTCTGTTCTTGTAACGAGCACGATTTTACTTGGATACAGTAGTGTCCGACATATAAGAAACACAAATTTAAGAAACACCAGCCCTGATTTTCAAAATAACACCCCCTTTCATTAGAAACAGACTCAGGACTGAAAAACGCTTTTTTCTTATTTAAAGAGTTTTGACATAATGATGGTTTATATTTCCAGCAATCCAATTGAAGCAAGCCGTATCAAGATGAAAACAAGAGTTCTGCGTGCAAATAAAGCAGAAAGCATCTTCCAAGAACATGTGTAGCTTTTCTTGGAACCGAAAATTTACAAATACAAGTCGAAATAGAGTCTTTTGCATCAATATCAAAGAGCTCGCGTCTGAGCAGTTTACTGATAGTACATGATTTTCTAATGAGAAACTTAAGAAACTTTACCCTGATTTGAAGCATATATCTCATTTTATTTGAAACACATCAGACCCGAAATTGAAAACGTTGTTTCTTATATGCGGGACACTTCTGTATTAGGACTGCTACTTTTCGAAACCAATAAATAAAAACGGTTATCTTTGCGTGCTGTATTACTTTGTATTGTAAAACATGCATCATGCCTTAACAGCTAGATCTCGACTGTAGGAGGACATTGAGAGCATAAGTTCCCGATAAATCGACATTTCATCCGTCTTTTTGCATAAAATATTTGAATAAATCGTGAGAGTTAATTAGAATTCAAATCAGCCTGTAAGACTGCCGCTTACTGTATCTAGAAGAAAGTCTGTGGTGGTCTTTCTTTGGCCGCTCAAAACGTGGAACTCGTCTAATGATGTGCCATGAACCACATGAAACGGAAATATTCCATCCACTGATTCCAGTATTAAACGTGACTTCTGCATTATAGATACCACATCAGTAGCCCCACAATACCGGCCAAAAGTTCTCGGAACACTTGGACCGTTCTTTGACAATAATGCAGTTTTTGCATTTCTATTTTAATAGGGCTTAGATTAAACATCCCGCTCCCCCAAACAACTTTGATTTACGAGTTTATTGTCGAAGCATTCCATTAGAGTCGCAACTTGTACTTTCTACCTCATTTTATCTTCACACAGCGACAATGTTCTTTCAGGGAACGGGAAATCGCAGAACAAGGCAAAAATAGCAAAGATGTTCCAGAACCTTTGGCAGGCATCGTAGTGTCTACAAGCAGCAAAATGAGATATAATAGATGATCAGTTTTAATTTCAACATAGCAAGAAATACATAAATCACCTGAACATGCAGCAGACGATATTTTCAGTAAATTAGCATTCTTGAGAAAATCACTGGTAGCATCAAACTGGAAAAATTTCTTTGTTGATGTAGAGACGGACGTGGTTGCCACTGACTCCATCAGCTTGGCATCAGCTCCATTTTTGTTGCCTATAAAGACAGGTATTATTTCAACGCCACCCGTTGCCAGCTTAAGCTTCTCAGCACTCTTCTGAACAATAGCTGCCTTTGCTGCCGAGAATGGACCTTGCGTTATCAGCAAAAGTGCCTTCGCGATGCCTCTTCTTGAACGTCCTTTTAAGCTAAACAGATCACTACGAGCAACATCGAGTGCTCTAGCCACATTTGACTCGGCAGAAGCATCTTGAGCTAAGCTGTATATTTCAGTCTTCATTTTATCAGGATCATACGTACGCCCAAAGTTGAAGATTGATCTCGCCGAGGATGAAAATGTCATCAATGCTACATGGCTGTTTGAAGCACCAACTTTGAAATTAGAGACCATTGTCGCAGCAGCTTCCTTCATCAATTTGAAATCAACTGCATTACTTCGACTTGATACATCCAGACCAATGGCCAAATCCAATGGCTTTATACAGCCTGAAAGCAAACATAGTATTTCAAATTTGAAATTATCAATTTCATTAAAGCAGCCTTTGTTAGCTGATCACATCTAGAAGTTTCAACAGTATATCACTGACAGTAATTGCTATGAGTTACGAAGGTATCCTCTAAGGTGATGCTTACATGGAGGAGAGCCAGCCCTCCTAGAAGGGCTAGCCCTCCTTGCCGAGATCTCACCTTCAGGTCTAATCCTTCAGAGATTCTTTTTCGTTTATGTGAAAGGAAGGCTAGCCCGCCTAGGCGAGATCTCGCTATTTATTACCCGAGATCTCACCCAGGAGTGCTGGAAACTTCCCATGTAAACATAATCAAGAGGGCTAGTCCTCCTAGGCGGGCTGGCAGAAACAATAGAATCAATGTAAAACAATAGGATTAGAATCGTTGGCGCCAAGTAAATGCAAAATATAATCCAGCCCTCTTAGGAGAGCTAGCCCTCATCATATAAACAGCATCTAAACTATACTTAAAGAGACAACTGATGTCTTTGCCAATATCTCAAGGAAGAAAAACAGCATTTGAGCTCCTTTGTTCTTTAAATGTCCCCGGTTGCTTCTTCCTTTCAACTTAGCATTTTAATCTCGTAGTCTGGTACATTAGCCAAAATTTTTGGTAATTCTAGAAGAGTGGGGCATTATCCAATATTTGGGGTGGAACTCAAATGGGGATTCTCAAAGACTAGGCCTTGAAAGACAAACAGCTACCTACTGACCATTAAATTTCTGGTAAAAGGCCTGAAAATATTTCAAGACAACTAGCTACTAAATGCGGGGAAAGATAAACCTAAGGAATAAATTACTCTCTTAATGGTTGTTTTTGTTATTGAGGGCTTCTATATGCACAGACGCCATTCAATTCAGAAATTTAAGACAAAATGTTGTTTCCTTTTTGTCGTTGTTCTTTTCAGAAACTGATGCTGCGCTTCTTGTTAGAAGGCATGCGGTATATTGGAAGATTTGTAGATGTAGGGTACATTCAAACAGATGAGAAGCTATTTAGTACCCAATCTCCTTGAAACGCACATCTTCTGGCATGGATTGAAGCAACACTTTTCTTCCCCTTTGCAATCAACATCCGATTCACATTTATTTGATACTGTTACTGGGCAGCTCTCGGGTCTTTTTGCAATCGGGCAACGACCGGAGTGACCTGCAATGAAGATCGAAGCAAAACAAAATAAACGTAGAATCAACAACAAAGAGAGGGAGGAGGACACGTCTTCTTTCAAACACTTAAACAATAACAGCATTAATAAACTAACAGCAATGTATTCATAGTATCACCTTTATCAAAGAGGACTACAAGTTGTTGCAAACCCTTGCCTAGCATGTCGCTATGGAGCTCCTTTTCAAATTAAAATCAGTATATCATTTGAAAAATAAAGCGTCGATAATTAAACAGTGAAGAACTCCATAGAGGAAAGGATAATATACTGATGTAGCAAATGGAGACAAATTGCATTTAGAAAATCAATGTGTTTACATTCGAATACTTTGGTGACTGTGTAGTGAACAGATAAAGTACTACTTTTCAACTTCAACAGGATAGTTTGATTTGTAATCTATGGTAGGAAAGTTTGGACCAGTTACTTGATCAATCATAAGATTTGCTGATTTGCTCAAGATTTTTTCATTTTGTAAGTTCTTGGATATGTAATGTATGTATGTATGTATCATTTGTCACAATTAAAAACATTTGCAATGATACAAAAATAATACAATATAATATTTAAGGCTAAAAACGCAAAGAAAAACACCACTAACTACAGTGGCAGAGTTAGCATAGAAAGGTCAAGCTGGCTTTATTTCTGTGATGGTGCTTTTAGAGGTAGGCTTTATCATATCGAAATAACACAGAATGGAACGAACGAAACTAATGAAACGAATACGGAGAAAAGGAGAATACTACGCCAACTTTCCTCTGCAAGCTTTTCATAACAAACAAGTCTCTTCCAAATCATCTGTTACGAATCGCCTGAGCCTGTGCAATCACTCATTCTCAAAAATTTAAGCTCGTTGTTTCATTAAATATCACTTTTGGAAAACGTTCAAATTTTTCGTTTACGTACGATTTTTGCGTGGAAAAAAATATTAAACTGGGTGAAACTAGCCCTTCTGAAAATAATTTAATGGTTTTGTTTTTACTTCGTAAATCATTCTTGTGCTATTTAATTCATTTTCTTCGCTTCGTTAAGTCTCACTTATTGAAAGTGTTCAGTTTTCTGGCATAACGGAAAACATAGGCCAAAAGGAAAATACAGATCTATAGCTTTTTCACAACATATTTTAATTCACAAGTTAGGACTAGAAGACAGTAACCTTTTCATTAGGTAACTGGCAACGTTCATGACGTCACTAAAACATGGTTTCTTTGTCAGTTGATCCAGTAAGTAAAATCACCTTCCATGCAAAGATTACTGACTTTTAAAAGCTTTTTATCTTAAAAGCAGATCTTAGGCAATAAGTTACAACTTACCACGACAAAGAGCATCTGAAATCTTTTGAATGAGAACACTATTGATTAGCTGGCTTGTACTCTTCTCTTCAAACACTGGTATTGAAGAGATGCCCTGTAATTCAGCTTTGTTCACTTTATTCCCAACAGCCAATGTGACTATTTGCACTCCATCATTCTGCAGTGGTTCAACAGCGGCAGTAAGGCTTTCCTTACAAGTACTGCAGTCTCCAGCTGTTATCAAAACTAAAACTTTTGGAGAACCCTGCCTTGTACCACCCCTCAATGAGAATGCTTCTCTGGATGCTAACCTCACTGCTTTATCCATGTTACTCTGTCCTTTATTCAAATGAGGCAATTTCTCGATTTGATTCAGAAAGTATTCCTTAGAGTCTCCTTGGTGAAAATTAAACATTTGTCTTGCTTCATCTGCAAAAACTGATACTGAAAGATGAGCTCCAGGTTTTGATACAATGAACTTGTCTCCTAGAGCTTTCAGGAAGTTTTTGATGTCACTAAATTCCAATGGTGAAAACTTGTTTGAAGAGTCAATAGCAAAATGAAGATCAATGTCTCGTGTGCATCCTGAAAGCAGATCAGAAAATCAAATCCATATTGGCACAAAAGAAACATCATGTTCCCATTCAAATTTACCCACAGTTTTTCAAGTTGCCAATTTGTGATACCAATGCTATACGCAGAGTAAGTAAGAAAGATCTTTATAAAGTTATCCACTCTCAAGTTTCATACACGCCTTCCAATGGCAAAAATTACGATTTGTGCGAACTTTGCAATCAATTTCCATTGAATAAATGTTTGAAGTTTGCATAAATTTATAAGGAGGTTTCACACAAACTGTTGCAAACTAACTTGGTGCATAATGTTAAAAACAACTCCTGAATTGTAAAAACCAAAACAAACTCACAAAAGACTTTATGCGGATTTGTTGCAAACTAAATGCAAACTAAATGCAAAACCCATTTTTTACTATGTGTTTTCTTTCATAAGAAACTTGTCTGTAATAAAGCATTTGTACAAAAATGACCTAGTTTTCTGTCGTTTTTCTTGGAATTATCAGATTCACCAAAATATTTCCCATCTGATCACTTTGATAAAACATGGATTTTTTTTTAATGCTTGATAAATTTGAGAAAGCATATGTTAATCAGTTTTCTGTTGATGAGAAAAGCATCAAATCTTCTTAACAACCAAAAATATAAATTGTTGTCTCTTCCTGACATTACAAGAGCCACATAAATACTTTGCACTTCATCAAATTGATAATGGGGAATCTTTTAAAATATTTTATAAATTTGAGGTTATACTATAAAATTAATGTTTATCGGTATTTGCTAAGAATTGCATCTTCTCAACAAAACCAAAATGTGATGGTTTAGTGTTGTTTTCTAAACAATTATCAAGCCGGCATGTTGCTCTTTAATAAAATGTGGACTTTATTGAATGTCCCATAGTGTAAGCGGAATGCCCCCCAGCTTAAGATTCATGTGGCAAGAAAAAATTAATATGATATAGTAAATAAATCTGAGGGAAAGCATCTATGATTTTGATGTGACTTTTGTCATAAACAATAATATGGGTGATATAAAGACAAAAAAAGTGATATGCACCGTTTTTATTGTCATTCCCGGTATTTGATTCAGTTACGTGTACCTCTTTTCCAAAATACTATAATTTGCAAAATATTTTGCAAATAAAATATTTGCATTCCACCTTGTTTTCAGTCTTGAACTACAGTTGCATCACTAACCATCTAAGAACCCAAAATGGATCATGCCACATTTTTTCATTCAAATAATATTATTAGCAACCTAATTTGTTTCCTATCAAGGCAAGAAAACCTTAATAAAAACTTGCAATTTTACATTTTTCTCTTTTGGAAGACTTGATTCAAGAATAATCCATATGTTCAAAATGGTCCAACCAACCAACATCATGTGTACCGTTATTGGGTAAAACTTCTGATGACAAATTTCCAGCACAAAGGGCCAGCAGGTGCTTGCAGCAAAAAAATCGACTTCAGCAAAAATCAATAACATGTCTCTATATTTAAAGAAAGATAATTCTCGAGCATTTTAGTACCAAGTTTGATAAAATATATTTAGTAGAAAGAGAGTAGGCCACTCTCAAAGTTTTAAAAGATCATGATTTAGTAGGCCTAGTTTTCTTGGCTTCAAAATCACAACCACATTTCGCCCAAATTATTTCACATCGTACAACTGCAACATCTTGTAATGAACGGAGCGGCTGATTACGACCTACAGTTGATTTTCATATTCAGTAATGTTCCAAATTCTGCAGAGATGATGGGAAGTACTGTATTTTCCTTTAAAACTCTTCAAAATTCTATTCATTGTGGCTTCTGAATTTTAGGAAAATCTCGAAATTGCTCAAAATACCACAAGCAAAAAATTAGAAAGCTAACCACTTTTCTTGGAGTGCAGGGTCTACTATATCACAAAAACCATATTTGGTAGTGTTCTGTTTGTGGTATTTTGCAAAAATGAGATTCTTTATGATGTTCTGTGAACTATTCGTTGCTATTTCTCAAAGTACTTATGACATAAAAGTTAGGGAATCGTCCTATAAAAATGGCAAATGACCAAGAAGAATCCTTTGACCCAACACAATATTGTATAGCGGAAAGACTGAATGTCATTCAGTTAAAAAAAATCCTGGTTTAGAAGATCTGCGCACTCACCGAAATGGTAAGCCTCGCGTTCACTAGTAAGGCACTGGGCTGATTTCAAATAAAGTCAAAACATCTCTATTGTTAAAAATCACATTGCAGATACCAAAAAATATGCTAAAAACAACTTAAGAATGCTATAAAGGGTAGTGCAAGTCAACTTACCCCATCATTCTAAAGCATTAGACATATTAAGTGCAACGTGCTGTGCAAGCACCTGCCCCAATGATCTGGCACACTGTGCCTGATGACAAATTTTGAGAAAAGCAAGAAAATTTGGTGGTATATTGTAAAACAAGATACAGCAAAAAAGAATATTAGATCTCAAATTACCTTTACATGTCTGTTGAGTTATGCTTGAAACAATAGAGAGCAATTCTTCAAAGTTGCCAGCTTTGAACACACTACGCTCATCAGAAGCAGTGTCAAGCAATTCACCAATATCATAATTAGCACCAATGCCAAGCGAATAAACTTGTACACCTTTCTCTTTTAGTGGCTTTGAGGCAATATGCAAGTCTTCTGCACCTTCGACATCACGAGTCTGCATACCATCAGTCATGACAAGCAAGATCTTGACAAAGCAATCAAATGAATTATAAATCAATCATTTATGTTTTATTAACAGGTGGCCAACAAATTTTAACCCAGAAGATGAAAAATTCTAAAAACTTCATGAATGCAGAATTTTTGATCAAATTTATTTGGAACTTACCACTTTATTAATGTCATGATATTAATGTCAATCCATTCCAAGATACTGCTACAGGATGAGAGGCATTGAAAAGGCAAGGAGAGATCTCGGAGAAAAATCTCCAGAGCTATTCAACACCAAGTTTTCATACTAGGGCTGCAAGCTGCACTCAAAAAGTCGTTAAGCTTTTCCAAACAGTTTAAAATTATTCTAGCAAATGAGCTATTCAATAGATTGATTCAATAGATTGACATCTAGGCCTGGGTCTAAATTTGTACGATCGGTAAAAAAGCAACGCAGTGACAAAAATTTGATCACTTATGGCAGGTAAGTGATTTCCATCGAACTGATCATCGCAATTTCACCTAGACAGACGTATGATAAGCTTGATACTTGCATATTTGTTTGACTTCAGTTTGCTGGCTTTGACTGAGGGGCATTCACTCCCAAACAATCTCGTACACCTTTCGCATAAATCTTCCTGTTTTCAAGAAAAATCAATCAAAATTCCATGATCTTTTCGTTCTCAAAAATCTTGTGCGCCTCTCGAATTGGTGAAATTTCAACTTAAAGCAAAAATATTCCGCGGAATTCACCTGGCCCAAGTTATTTGTTACAAATGACTCTGAAGATACACGTTTCGTAGGAAAAGCCGACAGTAGAACCATGAGGTATTGTCCCTATTCTCCTGAAGCATTTTGTTTGTTTTGTTTGCTTCGTTTGTTTCGCTCGCTTCATTTTGTTCCATTTTGTTGAATATAAAAAGGCAAACTAAATGTAGCGTATTTCTTATTATCTGCTTGTCTTAAATAAATAGCCCTACGCTACTTGGGTTTCTGCACACCAAATCTAAGATGCATTGGTGACTTCACACCGATTTTTATGATGATACCAGAATTGACCTTACCTTTGGCCTGCCTGGTCTCTGACCACCCTTTTCACTATATATCTCAGTAGCAGCCAATCTTAGAGCCAAATCAATCCTTGTTTTTCCCTTCGTGGCATTGATGTTATCAACCAGCTTGTTGACATTTTCCTTTGTTAGATCCTTTCCTTTCAGTGTATTGAAGTCAAATGCAACGCTTGCATCATCAGAATAGGAAATAGCTGCAACATGAGTTGCATCTGGACCGATCTTGTAAGCATTTATAACTTTTTTAACAAACTTTTGAATTTCTTTAAAGGAGTTTATCAGGCTTCCAGATGCATCGATAAGGAATGCAAGGTCCACTGGAACAACACATTCTGTGAAAAATACAGAAAAAAGATCAATTCGAATACAATGGCAAGCAATTGTGATTCACTTCATCAATCGACTTTGCTAGATTAAGGCCAAATGGACAACACAGCTGATAGATGTAGCTGATTACTAAAGTAGCACGTTCTTGAGTGAACATTTTCAAATTCTTACAAATTCCTTGAAATTACGTAAAATATATATACCAAGCCAATTCCGTTCACAACAAAGTTTCTGTTCATACGAATTCTTGTCCATCTCTGGTGATCATCATCAAGGTTATAGCAAAAACGTATTTCTGTGGAATCTTGGACATTGTGTGCCAGGTAAGTGGCGGGCGTTTCAAGGTATGCTCTGGATCATCAATAGAACGGCAAGGCTTCAGTCGTATCATAAAACACACAACTTCAATGTTTGAAACAAATCAATGCTAGGTTTTAAATTGCACTAAAGTTAATTAAGACTGGAAGGAAATCGATAGCTGTGCATTCCTTGAATGAAAATTAGAAAAATTTCGAAGAACTCAGTCCCAGGTTGAAGGGCATCGGACTTTCACTATGAGGATGTGCACTTAAAGTAATCATTTTTTCACACAGAACTAGAATTTTTCCATCCAAATGTCAAATGACTTTGTTTGGTTTCCTGGTTTGGATTCCTGTGCAATCCAGCATGAGATCCTTATGCTGAGATGACAGGTTTCAAAGTTCCCATCCATATCACATGACTGATGTCATTACTCTCGAGTGCCATAATCGTTCCCCCTTTCTTATTAAGTTTTGAAAATTTTTCAAACACCCGTTTTCATTCCAACTCCCCCTTTTAATTCTTGCAAAATTGACAGGATAGTGAACATAATTGTTGAATAAATATACAGTAAAAGCATACTTCAGAAATACACCATGACTTTAAGACCTTTCAGTGTTCGTCCTCTTCAGTAACAGTTGCACATTCTTCTTGTATAAGAAACTTGGGTCAGCCCACAGTACTTAACGTTTCTTAATTCAATAAGAATTTTTTACCCCTCCACATTTGATAAATGGATGCTTGGCACATTCAGTTTTCCCAAACCGGGCCTATTGCAATTTGCGTGAGCATGCGTAAGTTACCGTAACTTACGCATGCTAACGCAAATTACAGTAAACTCCAAACGGAATGTATTGTATCAAAAAGAAGTCCTTTTTGCAAATCAGATAGCAAACGGTGACGGATAACTATCGCCCCATCTCTAATTTGTTATTGAAGGTCTTCAAACGACTTTTACCTTATCCTCACATTAGTCTCTCTGCATAGGTTTTGTAGAACCTCACTTTCCAAAGTGCTGCTCTGCAGGGCTTATTGTGGTTCTGGTTCTACTTCTATGAAATTCAACTACTTGCAAAAGTTTCAAAACTGTGCTGCTAGAATCGTAACAAATAGCAGCCTTGATAAAACAAGTCTCAAACTCTCACTGGTTCCCAGAATACAAGGAAATTATCCAACCTCGAAAGGTTCAGCAAATGACATTGTCGCTTTCTAACCCAGACAAAATCAGTCGTCCGAGATGAATTTCCTGTACCGTTGTGAAATGGATGCTAGGTTACTGCAGTTATTTAAAATATTTTTTAATACTGCGGTTGTGGAGACATTGTTCCAGAGTTGTTTACATGTTTAGGCACATAAATTGTCTGTGGCTGGCGCTGCCTTCATTTTCCGGTTGAAGAATATTGACCTTTGTTGAAATATTGATAGATATCACTACAGATGAGATACAGAGATAAGAACTTCAGCAATTATGCCTACTTACCTGAGCGATAATCCGAACTCATTCACTTCCATCATATCTCAAAATTTGAGGCAGAACAATCATTTGAGCCTTGGCTTTTCTTCGCTCAAACCCTGTTTCACTGCATTGAAAAAGTTCTGGTAGACTTCTTGAGCTCAATAATTCACTTACCAATGACCCAGGCATCAGCTGAATTCGTTTGCCTTTTGCAAAATTTTATAAGAAACAACCAATTGATGGTGAATGGCAAAAAGTTTACTTAGGTCCATTTTATTCTCTTGCACAGTCTCTCCGTTTCAAACAGCAAGAGTTGAACCTTGCCATCGTATCACGAAAGTCTTGCATCAAAGAAAATGTTTATAGAACGATTTCATGCACTTGAGCGAAAGACTTGTGGATTGTTTTCATCCATTTGATTCACTCAATCAAAGCAAACAAACAAACAAAATAAAGACCAAAACCATGGACGTGTTTGATTTGTAATTCCAAACCTACCAAATTCTGAAAACGGTAGACTTCGCAGAGACGGAAAAAAGGTGCCGAATCAAACGCAAAATTCTTCAAAACAGCAGATTTCATCTGGTTTCAGCTGGCAAAAACGGGGTTTCTAGTTGAAAAACACGAAGACGAATCCGGTGGTTGGCAACAAAGACTGAACTGACTCAATTACCATGGCAGCACAAGCAAATTCGCCTCGTTTTCAGAGTTTCGCAAATTAAAACGAGAATCTCTCCAAAGCCTGCCAAACCTTCCGCCTGTTGGAGTAGACTAGGAATCCGAACCCGCGCTGCGCGCGGGTTTGCAATTCCTGGCTCCTGCGGAGGGCTCATCAATGATTATTTGGAAATGGTACCCTCATATTTATATAAGAAGTGACAGGAAACTTGTACAATATTTCATGGGAAAGTGAGCAGGCGGCTTTGAGAGAAGTGGTATTCTGCGATACTCTTAATGTTACTTTACTTATTTACTGTCCGGTATTCCACTGTTCTCTTTAATACGATTCTTCAATTTCCTGGTCAATCCCCCACTGCTGTTAGAACCCGCATTATAGAAACTACTACTTTTAAGACATCTCACACTAATTCTTTTGAGAAATGGTACCCTCATATTCATATAAGAAACAAAGGAAATTTGTACAATATTTATTGGGAAAGCGAACAGGTTCCTTTGAAAGAATTGGTTTTCTGTGTTACTTTTAATGCGAATTTTGTTATTTACTGGCCGTTATTCCACCGTTCTCTTTTTTGCGATTCTTCGATTTCCTGGTCAATCCTTTACTGTTGTTTGAACCCACAAAATAGAAACTACTACTTTTAAGACACCTCACACTAATTCTTTTGAGAAATGGTACCCTCATAAGAAACAAAGGAAGTCTGTACAATAGTTAATGGGAAAGCGAACAGGTTCCTTTGAAAGAATTGGTTTTCTGCGTTACTTTTAATGCTAATTTTGTTATTTACTGGCCGTTATTCCACCGTTCTCTTTTTTACGATTCTTCGATGTCCTGGTCAATCCTTTGTTGTTGTTAGAGGCCACAAAATAAAAACTACTACTTTTAAGACACCTCACCCTAATTCTGTTGAGAAATGGTACCCTAACATATTCATATAAATATAAGAAACTTGACTCAAATGGGGAAACTTGTATGAGAAACTCGATTCATATAGGAAACTTGTACAATATTTATTAGTGGGAAAGTGGACAGTTTGCTTTGAAAGACATGGTTTGAATTTCGCGGGTTGTTAGTGTGTAACTCGGATTACCCATAAGCAACACTGAACAAAGTAAGGCAAACAGCTAGTCACATACAAATTCACTCCGTCGTGTAATTTCTAACCATAGCAACATAGTAAAGGCCCAGTAAACCTGTTTGGTTTATATTCTCGAACTGGGATTTCAGCAGCACGCAGGGTAATAATCCAGGTAAATTCTTCGTTGTTATCTGTAGATTTCAAGTAAACTTAAATCTTTAAAAACGGTGAAAGTAAACAGTTATGAGGATAGTTTCCTTCGCTGAAAGAGTTGGCAAGCATGCTTTGGGTCAGTCTAGTTTTTCGACCAATGGACGGAAATCCGTTCTGTTTTCACAAGCCCGGAGATAAGTTTATCTTGCTACAATAACGTTCTCTTGTTCAAAACAATCTATGTTCCCAAGGTTTCGAAAAACGAAGTTTTTTTGTAGAAAGTTCACTCTTAAGACTCGTTGCAGACGATGCGGTTTCCACAGGGCGAGGGATTTTGTCCACAGTGAAACCGCAAGCAGGCTTTTTCGCTCCTGACCTCTCCGCCTGGCGTTTTTAGGCGAAAAGAAGCCGATTCGTGGAACTTAGGTATTTTCGCGGATTTTTTGACACGTAAATGCACGGGCTACCCAGACGGGAAGAAGGAGATCTCAGTGACGTATGGATTAGCGTTTTTCGTTTGATCTCACCGCTCACCGCTTGGTTATAGTAGATTATAGTAGAAGATTCGGCAGGCCTTACAAACACGGGGGGGGGGGGTTCTCAGCTAAATTTCGGGTAGGGGTGTGCCGCCCACAGTTTCAAAATGGAATCATTGGCTAGACCAATTTTTGTGAAAATGATACCCTTGGCTAGACTAATTTCTCCATTAAAAGTGCCTTGAAAGGGCAATTTCTAGACAAAACTTGCCAAATTTTCGCATTCTCAGGACAGAAAGGTTATTTAAATTTGGTTTTTTACAGAAATTACCGAACTTTTACGGTTAATTGACCAAAATTGGCAAAAAGTATGCCCTTCGCTAGACTAGAGGTCCAAAAAAGTATACCCTTGTGGGCGGCACATCCCGAGGTACCTTTACCATTGAAGAACCCCCCCCCCCGTGCTTCCAAACCTGCCAAACCTACTGTTTTTGGAATTTGGTAGTCAATCGAATACAAATTCCGAGTCAAGTCTGCCGTTGTCAGAATTGACACCAATCAAACACACCCCTTTTTTAGCGAAGAAAGAATGTTTTGCTTTTTTAATATTTTATTCTTTCAATGTTTTCCATTGATTGAAACTGGAAGGAAATTTTGAAATTCGTGAAAACAGTTCACAAGTTATTCAAATGCATGAAATCATGCTACAGGGTGTTTCAGAGAAAACCCAAACCAACTATAATTTAAAATCTCAAAATTGACAAATTTGAGTAGATGTAATGCATACCATCTGAAACTACAATCATTCTTCTTTCTAATGATATGCAATTTGGAAACATTAATGGAATTATTTATCATTAAATTGCTACCTCCTCAAGTTTGGTTACTTTCAAATGCAGCATGTTGCAACAGCAAATCAACCCCCTTTTCTGGCAAAAATGGTGAAAGAAATTTTTTCAAGATGTTTCAAGACTAGAAGCGCTTGAGGTGATGTTTTGGGGAGGGAAAAGGACGATTTCATCCCCACGAGATGTATTTGTAGATAATATTAGAATATGCTCTCGCAAAAGTGGACTGTCCTCTATGTAAATGCCCTAGTACTTTCCAGTACCCAAAATAGATCATATTTACGAAGACATCCTCTACGCAACGAAAAATTCAATTAATACACCAAACCTGGATATCATTGGAAAGAAGATAGATTAAAGTCGTCACTAAAAGAAGGAACAGCTCGGAACAACCCAAGAACAAGCAAAGAACATGCGGAACAATCTTAGAACAATCAAGGAACAACATGAGAACAGACGGAACAACCCAAGAACAAGCCAGAACAGGACCCTTTTCAGGATTCATATGCAATTTGGCAGGTTTCTTGAGAAAACACAAAGCAGAGGTCTGTTGGATGAAACGAGGTATCACTCTTCTGAAAGTAGTACAAGACTTTTTAAAACAGTAGATTCTTAGGGGCTTTTTAAAGATTTATCCTTAAAACTAAAGAATTTTTGATAAAGGTATGAGAGACTTCTACAGAATGATACACCCCTTTGAATGAAATTCCATATGATAGAGTGATTGTAATGAAGCTTATTTTGGCCTAAGGATATCTCTCGGAGTTGTATTTTATAAATTTTTTCTTTGATGATCATTTTTGGATGCATTGATTTTGCTTGCTAGTCTTCCATCTGAGCTAAAATTTAGCAAACAGTGTCCACACGCTCAAACATAAGTTCAAAGAACAGTTTTCCAAAATATACAGAAAGAGGAAGATGGTAAATATGTCCTCTATAAAATTGTTGTGGAGACTAAGTATTGACCCTTTTGTTTTGACACACAGTGTTTCAGCTTTGTTGATAGCGAATCAACGCTAGGGCTCACACTGTCATGCGCATCGGAGCTACTGTTTCTTACTCTTGTTCTCGACGGGCAAGCTAAATTGCATATTACGTCACTGAAGTAAATCGTTAGTGAGCTTGCGATCTGGAGCCCTTTTCGGGGGATTCCTTTAGGCTCACAACTTAGCCTGCTCATATCCCCAAGAAAAAAGGGGCAGGGTCACGTAACCGTATAAAACTCGTTATCTCTACAATCTATATTGTTGCCCACGCGTGGCCATTGTGCTCTGCACAGATTTTGGTGAATCCACACTAAAGTTATTCTAAAAATCCACCAATATCTCTACAATCATACAACATATGAGTGTTTCTTTTGTTTTTCTGCGAAGTACAAGAGTCTATCTTCAAAATACCACTTTCATTTTGAGAAAAGTAGTAGAAAATCACTGTGATATGGCCCAAAAAAATACTGCAAAATCGTCGTTTCACAAGACGGTTGTTTACCTTACGTGGCCCTGCCCCTTTAATACCCTTTGTCATCCATCCTGATAGTCCAGTAAATCTAGGGTTTGACCTAGAACAAATTGCAACAGAAATGATTTTTGCGGGATCTAATAGCTTAAACAGTGCTAGTTAACATACTAAAAGCCTAAGAAATCAGAGCATCGGAAGACCACCAAATTGGACATATTTTTAAAGAATAATCCTCTCTGTTCCATGTTATACACGACAGTTGCGAAGCGGAAACAAAACTTGTCAATTTCATAAAACAGTATTGAAATCCGGTATCATAGAAAGTGCGGACTACTGGAAAATGGGATGATTGGACATACTGTTTTTTAAAATTCAGAAAAACATTGGCTCGTTAGCTTTCATAAGTGAAAGATATCATTCTTTTAGGGTAGTCTTTGCCGTTGGGGTACTTTAACAGTGCGAATTACATGAGCAGATGGTTTTTGGCTTTAAATCGGGAGGAAACATGCTTCTTTCAATGGCCTATGAACAAATCCCTTAATCAAAAGAAGAAAGAGTCTATGAAACAAGGAGCACTAACTTGCTAAGGTCACCCGAATAATAAGTGTAAATCATTTTAATCCCCTCTTCAAATAATGTGCGGAATGTGTCTCAATGTGTCAACACAGGTCACATAAATCAAGTTCCAGAAATCTGGAAACCGTAATAGCAATCTTTTGCTCTTTGTTTTGGACCCTCTCTTCTTTTGAATAATGGGTCTCCTCGTAGGGTACGGTCTCAGATGGAATTTACAGGGGTTGGTAAACAGTTTTTTAAATGTGCAGCAAAAATGCAAATCAAGACATTTCTTTAGTAAAAAATTAATGAATTTTCTCAATCAGGAGTCCGACACTTTCGTGCGCCTTCGGGGCGCCCTCTCTGCTAGCTGCCCCTCCTTCAACTTCAGGCTGGATCCGTCCCCGTTCCCCATTAAATCAATCCAAGCCTTTGCAGCAGCATTTTCCCCTTGAATAATTTGTTGGTGTGGCTTCTTCGCCTTAGTCCAGTAGATCGAGATTGAAACGAAGAATTATAACAAAAATTATATTTGAGAGAATTGATAGTTTCAGTAGTGCTATTTGATATCAAAAACGTCTAGAGCAAGCCAAACAATTGATATCTCTGCATTATGTTCGTTCGGAATGCAATTTTTTTCGGAATGTTTACAGAAGAACAACACCAAAGGTCCAGCTTTCCAATGGTCCGCGTTTTATACGTTGGGCACTTTCAATACAAATTTGTGAAATCGACAAGCTTTGGTTTCTCTTCAAAACTATATCGTAAAAGATGGAACGACGTGGATTACCCTGTAAAATACATCTAATTTCATGGTCTTCCGATGCTTGGATTTTCTTAGACTTTTGATGTGCTATTTAGTGGCAGATGTAGAATGGTTTGCCATGAAAAAAAATTCTGTTGCAATTTGTTCTAGGTTCGACTAAAATTTGCCTTTCGTTTACTGGACTATGATCATGGTTTGGTCTGACGAACTGTGTTTTAAGAAAAATAAGTACCATTTTGTATCTTCTTTTTCCCTTTATGTTTTTCCTTGCAATAGTACATCTAAGAGGGCCATTATGAAAATAAGGTCGGTTTGACCTTTTTAGTGCTATCCCTGCCGTCGTGATTAGGGGTGTTTTTTAAATACTATCTTTTATTACATAACTTGTAATTTTTTAGCATGTGGTGAATTAATGCTATAATTACTTATGTACGAAAAAGGAGCTTGTCGTGTTTTGGAAGAGTGATACATCCTTAGTTTCATTCAACAGGAAATCTGTTTTGTTCCCAATGGGGGCACTCCTTATTGGTAAGTGATGGGGGGTCAGACAAATTTGGGCTTGCGAAACGCTGTCTAGTATGGTCTAGTATACCTTTGGGTATGCTATTTGGCGCATAATCAGTATATTTTTGGGGAAACTGATGAGAAAATTTGACAAGGTAAGTGCTAGGCTGAGTTCTTCACAAAAATGTTGCAGCAGAGTTGCTGAAAAAGCTATAAAGCCCATAGATTTCATGTACTATGAAGCAACGAGTATATTTTTGGGGTATACAAGTGTCCTAAATTTACTATATATCTGGGTTTTTCAAAAATATGCTGTGTCTCACGCCCCCCCCATCACATACCAATAGAAGTTCCCCTGGGGCTTTGTTTTGCCAATAGATTTGCTGAAGGCTGTAGAAAGTCTAAGTAAGGTCTTGATCTGGCTTGTTCTTGGGTTGTTTGCTTGTTCTTGGGTTGTTCCTGGATTGTTCTTGGGTTGTTCCAGTGTGTTCCTTCATTTAGTAACAACGGATAGATTAAACTTTTACATGGTATGCCTCAAATTGATTCAAATCATATCATTACCTGGAGAATCTCGAATGAAAATGGGTTGCATTTTTTTCTGAAACACCATGTATAGAGCTGTTCCGTGATGCAAGAGTTTTTGATACAATTTCAAAGTTCAACGTTTGTTGTTTGAAGCGGAGACTGTGCAAGAGAACACAAAAAAAGCCTTTGCAATTCACCAACAAATGGTTGTCTCCAATAAAATTTTGTTGCATTACAAAAGGCAAACTAAGTCAAAATGATGCCAGTGTCACAGTGAATCACTGAGCTCAAGAGTTTTTACCAGAACTTTTTCAGTGCAATGGAGCAGGCTTTAAGCTTAGGCTCAAGTGATATTTCTGCCGAAAATCATTCAGAATTGCCTCAAATTTTGAGATATGATAGATAGAAGTGAATGACTTTGGGTTACTGCTCTTATCCCTAGATCCAATGTGTAGCGATTCCTACTGATGTTTCAACGAAGGTCAATATTCTCCAACCGGAAAATGAACGTAGCTCCAGCCCCAAACAAGCTATGCGCCTAACCATGTCAACATGTGAACATCTCTGGCAGGATATCTCTACAACCGATTTATCAAAAAATATTTCAAATAAAAGCAATAACATAGGATCCATTTCACTTTTCGCATGGGTACAAGCAATTCATCTTAAACGACTGATTCGTCTCAAGGGGTTAGAAAGCGATGATGTCATTGTTGATTTGCTCCAGGTTGGAAGGTTTCTGTGTGTTCTGGAACCAGTAAGGAATTGAGCCTTATCTTAGATTTGATACTCACAAGGAAAACACTCATAAAAGGATTCATTTGGAAGACCATTAAAGAACTTACTAGTAACGAGTCTTAGATCATGAATCTAGGTCTCTCAATGAGTGAGAATTAATCTAGCAGCAGAGTTCCCTAAATTTCCAGTCATTATGATTAAAAACAATTCCTGGTTGAAAGGCCACTGTTCCTGCAATTTTATTGAAAACTGTCTTGTTTTATTGCCATTATCTTTCAGTAATTTACCCATCTTTAATTGGCCATTCCTTGCCATGGATATTGGAGATTTTCTGGAGAAAGCTCCTTCCAAAATCCTGCAAAAAGGCCAGGTGAATTCCGCGGAAGTCGTGGAAGCCGCGGAAACTATCGTTCTCTTCTAAACAATGGCTTCGGCGGAATTCACTTTAGCTGTATGGCCGAAGTGAATTCCGCGGGAAATCGATATCGCAGAAAGCTTTGCATCGAAGCTTGCTCGTATTAGTCTGCGTATTCCGTCCGAGGGGCATTCACTCTTTCGAAAAGCGAACAACATTTACCTGAACAAACAGATTTTTGCGGACTTTTGATAGATGTTTCTTGAAACAAAAAGTCCTTTTTCGAAGGTCTACGAACATTTTTGGGAGTGAAATGCCCCTTGGCGTATTTCCGAACATAATGAATTTCAAATCTTTGTTTGAATATCGGTACAGGTATCCATGTGTTGTGCCAAAATGTGTGTAGACTGGGCTATTGTTCATCGTCATGGATTGACATCTAGGCTTGGGCCTAAGTCTGTACGAACGGTGAAACAAGCAACGCAGTGGCAAAAGTTGATCTTTTTTATGGAAGCTAAGGTGATTTCCATCGAACTGATCATCGCAATCTCACCGCGACATATGATAAAGTTGGTATTTGCATATTTACTGACTTGAGTTTGCGAGGGGCATTCACTCCCAACAATTTCGTACATCTTTCGCAAATACCTTTCTGTTTTGAAGAAAAAACAATAAAAAATCTCTGATCTTTTTGTCCTGAAAACTCATGCTCTTTTCGAGTGGGTGAAATGCCCCTTGACTTGGAAAGTTCAAGTTACGGCAAAAGTTTTCCGTGGAATCGCATTTCCGCGGAGTTCACTTTGGCCTTACATCCAAAGTGAATTCCACGGGAAATTTATCTCAGAAAGCTATTGTTTACGGGAAAACAATAGTTTCCGCGTTTTCCGCGACTTCCGCGGAATTCTCCTGGCCCTGCAAAAACATGTGTTCATGTATTTTGTCATCTTTAGAGATGGAACGCTCCATGAAGAGGTTATACCACTGGAAGACTTGTTCATCCTCCAAAGAGGAAAGCCTGTGCAATAACGTGCAGAAGTCATTGATGTAAGGCCCATGTAATGCAAAAGGCAGGGAAATTTGGTCGTGATTTTTGGGCACTTTTCAAAAGTTTCTTGAAGAGGCTTTCTCAAGAAAATCCTCCATATTTTCTGAACAGAGAGGCAAATTTCAGCACGGGGAATTTATAAGTAGATCTGAACATGTCTAACATTAACTTCTATATTTGCCGACAGCATCCTCTTGATATCCAGGGAACTGCGACCTTTCAAACACTGGGATTATCTTTATTGACTCACCTTGTAGTACAAATGTACAAAACTCATAGTACAAAGTGGGGTCTCCATTAGTTTCCTCCAAATCTTGTGTAAAAATCGTGTAATAAAGGACATAGAATATATTCACCTTCGAATGGAGCGTCTGTAACAGCAGCCATACATTGAAGATTGCATCCATTTGAACAGCATTTCAGAGTTCCATTGCACTCCTGGTCAACCAGACATTCATTGACCAGATTTTGTTCTGCATCACATTCTTCAAATTTTTGGTAGTATGGACAAGTACCTCCTTTACTTTGAATTGAGCCAAACTCTATCAAAAATAAACAGTTGGCATCACTTAACAGCTAATGAAATTTGAAAAAGACTTGAAGCATCCAACGAACAAAAACGACGAGAATATGAAACCAACTGATTTAGTTGGCTTTGATGAAACGACTCCTACCTTATTTCATCGAAGGATTTTATCTTCAAAACTAATGACCTCTCGGCTGGCCTCGATGTCTTCTGATGCTGTTGTGAATATTCTCCCTTTTTAACTTTTAACAATATATACTTTTCAACAACTTTTTCTACTGAGTCTTATCAGACCTTGGTGAATTTTAAAACATTAGGAAATTGTATTGTTTCCTTTAACTTTACTGCCATTCTAATTATAATAAATATGAAAGTTAAAGTTATGCAGCAGCGTCTGTTTAAGTTGACATTAGAATGCTTCAAGTCTATTTATCTTTCAGCAAAAGAAGCAAAAGAGGCATACGTATTAGTTTTGAGAGAAACGAATGCTTAATTAGATTCTGGATTCCATTCTGGTTAGAAAAATATATGGGAAGTCCATCCAACCTTGGAATAAAAAGTTTACCATGTTAACAACTTGTAGCTACTTTATTAAAGAAAGAATTCAGAGTTTTGCATGATTTCCCAGCTTTTATCACAAACATTTACAGATACAAAGTACTAATATCTATGAGAGAAATCTACCTTTGCAGTTGGATACTGAGGTAAGACTTTGTCACTTGACAACAGCTTTGGACACATGAATATTTGACCAGCAACTTTAAGATTATTCAAATTATAAGTACTACAAATTTTAGTACCTTATAGTAATATGTTATTTATGCAAGAGATTCCAAACAATTCAAAAGAAAGCATTAGAGTGAACCCTGATTCAAGATCTTATATCTGCGACAAGTTGTCTCCTGTAGCAACTCTTCGTTTCTACTATTTGCCTTCAAGGAATTACTTTACTCCTTTTATCTTAACTTTAATGCATTCTTGATTATTACAAGTTTATGAATGCCAGGTCCGTTTGTCAATCTTGTTACCAAGAGGTACCAAGTTGATTTAACCTTAACATGACTATGGCCAGTTTACAAGATCCCGCCTTGCAAGTGTATCTCGTTGTGTGATATCTCACCTAGCCAACACCGGCTGTCTATAGAAACAGACAATTTCCATTTTGCATTTACCCGGGATCTTCATCCCTTCCCATCTTGCCGTCTCGGCATGGAGAGATGTTTTGTCTGGCCGGGATGATTTCTCCATGTAAACAGAAACAGGTGGGATATCCTGCCTGGCTGGGCTGAAATTGACGTCAATGCACATGCAATATTTAGCCTCTTGATTGGACCCTTGTAATGGTAATCGGTGAAACCTAATGATCCTGGATAATTTTCAGAAATCCCTGCTAGGCAAGATACAGTAGTGTCCCGCATATAAGAAACAACATTTTCAATGTCAGGTCTGGTGTGTTTCTTATAAAATGAGATATAAATTTCCAATCGGGGTAAAGTTTCTTAAGTTTCTTATTAGAAAATTATGTACTATCAATGAACTACTCAGACACAAGCTGTATCATTGTTACATGAAACAGATTATTTTGATTCACATTTGTAAATTTTCACTGCCAAGAAAAGCATCAATTATTCAAGGAAGATGCTCTTTGCTTCATTTGCATGCAAAATTATTGTTTTCATTTGAATAGGAACAGTCTGATTCAAATGCAAAGCTGAATTTGTCATGTTTTCAAATTTAGATAGCTTTTGAATAAGAAATGAGCCTTTTTCAGACCTGGACCAGTTTCTTATAAGAGGGGGTATTATTTTCAGAATCAAGGTCTGGTGTTTCTTAAATTCATGTTTCTTATATGTGAGACACTAATGTATCCCATTATATTATACCTTCGCATCAATTAAATTCTTTTAAATTTTCTGACGATATCGAATGCATTAGTTTCGAAATAAATTTGAGGAAAAAGAAATGGGTACTTTTTAGCGTGTATCGACCACCAACTCAATCTCAGGAAAATCTGTTTGAAAATCTTGGTCGTGCGCTTGACCACTACAGTGAAAACTATGAGAATTTTATGTTTATAGGGGATTTTAACATGACTGAAACTGAGGAACAGCTCAAAAATTTTCTGGACCTATACAGTCTCAAAAATCTAGTCAAAGAGCCAACCTGTTATAAATCAAACACTCGAAAATGTATAGATCTTGTATTGACAAACAGAAACAGGAGTGTACAAAAAACCACCACTGTCGTAACTGGTCTGTCAGATTTTCATAAAATGGTTGTTACTGTCCTTAAAACTACTTTCCCCAAACAAGGACCAACTGTCATTAACTATAGGAATTACAAAAAGTATAATGAGAATGTTTTCAAAAATGATCTTCAACAGGAGTTACAAAGGATAGACCCATCAGATTTGAATTACAGTTCATTTGAAACCGCCTTTCATAGAGTTTTGGACAAACATGCTCCGATTAAGAAGAAGTATGTCCGCGCAAATGATAAGCCATTTATGACCCGTGCTCTGCGTAAAGCGACCATGCTGCGTTCTAGACTACGTAATAAATACAACGAAGAAAGAACTGCTGAAAATTGGAACAACTTTCGTAAACAGCGAAATTCTTGTGTTAAATTATTTCGAAAAGAGAAAAGAAATTATTACAATAGCTTAGATATCTCACTTGTCACGGATAATAAGAAATTCTGGAAGACCGTCAAACCTTTCTTCTCTGACAGATCACAATCTCAGAATAAAATTGTTCTGACCGATGGTGAAAGAATAATTTCCAACGATGTTGAAGTAGAAGAGTCAATGAATGAATTTTTTGTAACCGTTACTGACTCTCTTGGAATAAATGAAAACTTCGATGATGAAAATGCAACAGACGGAATCACAGACCCTGTTCAGAAGGCAATAAAAAAATTTTCGAATCATCCTAGCATTCTAAAAATCAAAGGTCACTACCAAAATGCTGCCCCATTCTTTTTTCAAAAAGTTGCCCCTGATACCGTTGAAAAGGAGGTTAGAAGTTTAAATCCTAAGAAAGCCACAACGCACAAAAATATCCCTCCCAAAATTCTTAAATCCAATTCTGACGTATGCGTGGAGCCTTTGACACAAATATTTAATGATTGCATTGAAAAGTCAACCTTTCCTGATGAGCTTAAGTGTGCGGATGTCTCATCTCTTCCCAAGAATGGATCAACCAATACCAGGACCAACTTTAGGCCAATTAGCGTTCTGCCAAAGGTCTCTAAGTTGTTTGAAAGAATAATGGATAAACAGATAGTTGTTTATATTACACCTTTTTTATCTTCACTTCTATGTGGTTTTCGACAAGGTTACAGTGCACAACATGCTCTGGTAAGGCTCTTAGAAAAGTTCAAAATTAGCCTTGATGAGGGTGGTAAGGCGGGGGCCGTATTGATGGATCTCTCCAAGGCGTTTGATTGTATTAGACGTGATCTCTTCATTGCAAAATTACATGCTTACGGTTTTTCTCAAGAAGCATTAGCACTCATTAACGATTACCTCACAAACAGACAACAGCGAGTTAGGGTAAATGGGTCCTTCAGTTCTTGGAGAGACCTGGCACGTGGTGTTCCTCAGGGGTCAGTTTTAGGACCTCTGTTGTTTAACATATACATTAATGACCTTTTACTTTTTATTCAAAACTCAGATATATGCAATTATGCAGATGACACTACTATCTATTCTTGCGATAGGAGCCTTAATAACATAACTCATACGCTTGAAAATGACTGTAATGTGGCTTTAAAATGGTTTGCTGACAACTTTATGAAACTAAGCGCAGATAAATGCCATCTTCTGGTTCTTGGGCAGAGATGTGACGATCCAGTTACAGTTAAGATTGGAAATACTGATGTTGTTAATAGTTCTGAAGAGAAATTGCTCGGAATCCATATTGATAGTAAACTCTCCTTTGACCATCACGTGTCGAAGCTTTGCCAAAAAGCCAGCAATAAACTTTAAGCACTAGCCCGCATATCCCTGTATATGGATCAGAAAAAACTAAGAAGCTTGATGAGGGCATTTATTACAAGTCAGTTTCAATACTGTCCTTTAATCTGGATGTTTCACAGCAGGCAACTTAACCAGAAAATCAACAAAATACAGGAAAGGGCTCTCAGAATTACTTACAAGGACACTGAATCTACTTTTAGTGAGTTATTACAGAAGGACTGTGCAGTTACTATTCATACAAAGAACTTGCAAATGCTTATGACTGAGATGTACAAAACTAAAAATGGGCTAAACCCTTCATTCATGCAGGAAATGTTCCGTGAAAATACAACTCATTACAATTTGCGAAATAATAACGAATTTACTCAACCCAGAGTGAGATCCGTCAGCAACGGGACAGAAAGCATCCGATTTAAAGGTCCGCAACTGTGGCAAACGTTGCCACCAACCATTCGAAATTCGGAAACCCTTTGTCGATTTAAAAAAGAGATTAAAAATTGGTACGGAGAACATTGTCCCTGCAGATTATGCCGCACTTTCATTCCAAACTTGGGCTATTTATGATGATTGCTTTTAGATATCCGTTTTAAATGTATATATTGATGACTTGTAAATACTTTTATCTATTACTTTTTTTATCTAATACTGTATATACATCTTTTTACGTTGGAATTAATTAGCTATTTTTTATTTTAGCTATTGTATTTTATCATCCAACGATAAATAAATTGATAATAATAATAATAATAATAATCCCGACAAGGCGGGATCATCTAAACAGGCCGGCCCAATCTTGCAACGAAAGAATCACCTGCTAATGTTAAAGGGAATCAACACAGAATCTGGCTTGAGCCAAGCTAAAGATATGATCCATTTTATTTGGGATGCAGCGACATCCCCCTTCATAAATCGCAAAGGAAAAGACATCAACTATGACTGAGACTGCGTTCACACGATGCCGGCAAATTTTGAAAACGGTGAAAAATTCGACGGATAGGCCTCCCGTTCACACGAAAACGGCACATTTTTTGCCGGCAGATTTTGAAAACGGTAGATTTTGAAAACGGAACCGTAACCGGCATAAATTTGAAACAGCATCGTTTAAACACTCAACAAAGATGAAAACAGAACATTTTTCGACACTTTTGGATCGAGACAGGTCTATTCTTAGGGTGTAGGTACTATTCTTTGGCATCAAATCCTGCAACGAGTTTTTATCGTCAAATTTCCTACCGTTTTCAAATTGTTCCGGCATCGTGTGAACGCTAGCTCAAATTTTGCAGCCGTCACATTTTTCACCGTTTTCAAAATGTGCCGGCATCGTGTGAACGCAGTCTGACTCACTGATCAATGGGACGAGTGAAGCAGTTTGAGGCATGCACGAATTCACAAAGGAAAAATGAAGGACGATGACCCTAAAGTCGCTACTGCCCATCCAAAACACCTTGAAGGGGGTGTAGCTCTTCTGGAGAAAGACTTTTTCTGACAGTATCCTGAACAACGTTGTATTTGATAACTTCGACACTTGCGGCCTCATTGTGGAGCCAAAGAAACAACGGATGCATAAGTGCTGTCTTTAGCCTACTCATAGCGGCTCTGAGATATAGTGATAGTAAGTCCTCAAATAAGCCCCTGGGGCTTATTTTGCAAAAGATATTTTTGGGTGGGGGTTTGTGTGAGGCTGGGCCTTATTCGTAGGTGGGGGCTTATTCAAGGACTTACGGTATGCCCCAACCTACGAATCTGAGCTTGTCTGCACGATAAACTCAAACCAGTTTGAAGTTTCACCCTGATCTTAGTCAAGGATCTTAGTTAAACTCAGTATCTGGCAGCCAAAGTCTGCACGCAGGCTAAATATCTGGTCAAAGACCGTTTACATGGAAAATGTGATTTCTAACTCAAACTAGGATAAACTCGACTCAGCAATAGTCGCTTTGAAATACCCTCCCGATCTGAAAACACCATCAAATAATTCTCAAATTGGTGTCCGATGCAGTGGCCTTGGTTCACAGTTCACATTGACTGTTTGTTTTTCTTATGGCACCTAAAATGAACATGAAGTATAAGATGAGAAGAAAGGATAAGAAAACCTTGGTACCAAGAAAGTATGTTCATAATATTTGGCACATTATACAAGTGTCTACCGTAAATGCATGTTTCAATGTTTAGTATGAACTGTATCAAATAACGCTAACTAGCACAAAGCCTATCAATGCGCAATTTTGAGGAGATTACTGGTGCTGGCAGAGAAAATATGGAACGGGACATATTTGCAAGAAGTTACTCAGATGGGATGTTTTAAAGAAAACTTCGGAGACATTTAAATGGAAAGTGAAGGAAAATTGATCTTTGAGTCCTTGGAAAGTGAATCATTTGGCTCAAGAATACAAACCAAGCCATTTTGGGGGCAATGAATGAGTTTTAATCGGTAAGAAGTTTAGGCCCAGATCACATTTCTGGCAGAAATCGCTGAAAATCACCAGTGATTCTGAGATGTAATTGAAGGGACAGTGCTTGAGTTATTGCTTAGGGTGAAATCCATAATCACTAATAGTTTCATCCTTATATCTCATTTGTTCGTCGACTGGAAAATGAACGTAACTTCGGCTCCAAATGATATATTTATCCAAGCACACTACAAACTGTAGAGGGGCATCCCTTAAAAGGAATCTTACTGATTTATCAAACAATATTTCATGTAATTATTGTAACTTAGTAGCCATTTCAACTTTTGTGAAGGTACTCAAAGGGGCCTGTGCAAGATAGAGCCTTTGCGCGCCAACGTTCGACATTCTGATTGTCAGAAAGTAATATGGCTGCCACACAGCAGCAAGTTTCATGCTTTGAGTGCTTTGTGTATCAGAAACAGATTTCTGGCACTTGGAATAAGCATGGAAGACCAAGAGGGGAGAAGATGGACCTGTTGTGTATTTTTCCAATTTGACATTAGCTGGATGAGAGCAAAACAGTAAGTTCAAATTCAAACTTGTGATGCTTATATGATCAGACGATAGGGGCTTTGTCTTTGTCCAGGAACCCAAAATGTTGGTAATGTTGGTGGTGTAGAAAAAGCACAATCTCTAGATATCCGGACATGTTGGTCATATCATAAAGTATAGCTTCCGAGTTTCAGTTATGACTGAGAAAGTCAGGCCATCTGTGTTTGGATTTTACGTGAACGCAACACAACGCTATTTTTACACAAAGGGTCTAAGCAATGTTGGTTAATCTGCATTGAAATATTCAGCAATATTTCAATCAGTGATTATGTAAATTACTCAGATTGAATTAATAACGATAATAAGCATAATAATTATCCAAATCCGTTTAATTTGAACGGAACGAAATTGCTTCGGGTTCACCGTGATCTAATCTAAAAACACCACACAAGTGGAACACAAGTGAACACAAATGGACACAAGTGGAACACAAATGAAC
Source organism: Aurelia sp. 3 sensu Dawson et al. (2005) (assembly GCA_964020215.1). NCBI lineage: Eukaryota > Metazoa > Cnidaria > Scyphozoa > Semaeostomeae > Ulmaridae > Aurelia > Aurelia sp. 3 sensu Dawson et al. (2005). Next base: position 16,805,414 of record OZ026572.1, read on the forward strand.
ACAATGGAACACAAGTGAACACAAATGAACACAAGTGGAACGCAAATGAACACATATGAACACAAGTGGAATACAAATGAACACAAGTGGAACACAAATGAACACAAGTGGAACACAAATGAACACAATTAGAACACAAACGTTGGTGTACAAACGGGGAAATTTCTTCAAAATTTCAAAAGGATTTATATCAAATTGCAACCTTTGTCCAAAAAGAATTCTAAGAGGAATATTTTCTCAGCAGAAAAGGCAAGGAAGTACGAGGGGCATATTATTATTCAATAAAGCGTGCACTTTTTCTGAACTGGATTTCTACGATTTTTCATAGATTTTGCTTAATAACAAATGGAGTTTACCAAATAGGAGTACGAGATTATTTGGGAGTTTGCTGTAAAACTGGAGGGGGGAGCCATCCTTACTAACATTTCTTTCACTTGAAATGATTGATAAAATTTTAAGCCCATTCTTCACACTTGAATAGTCAAGTTAGACATCCAAATATATTTTGTTTCGTTGAAAGACCAAATCATGCGTAAAATTTGGTAGGTAAAATACTAAAAATTTGTAAGAAATGGCGGCAAAGAAACACGACTTTAAATCAGCACACTAAGGCCTTTCGAACTTATGTTCTAAAAAATGTATTGTAGAATGAAAATCTTTGTATTCCCCCGGTAGAAAGAAGCTAAAAAACGTTGTTAATCATTCACTTCCCTCGTAACCAGTTCAGTTTGGTATTTCGACCTTGCAGCAACAGAATACAAGGAAAGTAAAGCATTCATTTCTTTCTCTCTCACTCCCAAATAATCTCGTACGCCTTTTTGGTAAAGTCCTTTTGTTATCAAGAAAAAATCTATGAAATATCGTAGAGGCCCAGTACTGAAAAAGTCGCACGCTTTATTGAATAATAGTATGCCCCTTGTACTTCCGTGCCTTTTCTGCTGAGAAATTATTCCTCTTAGAATTCTTTTCGGAGAAAGGTAGCAATTTTGGTATAAATTCTTGAAAATTTGAAGGAATTTCCTCGTTTTTTACACCAACAGTTGTGTTCTAATTGTGTTCATTTGTGTTCCACTTGTGTTCATTTTTGTGTTCCACTTGTGTTCATTTGTGTTCCACTTGTGTTCATCTGTCTTCATTTGTGTTCCACTTGTGTTCATTTGTGTCCACTTGTGTTCCACTTGTGTTGTGTTTTAGATTAGATCGGTTCACCGTACCAAATCGCCAAATGTTTGTTTTGATTACATCCACGCCCGCAAAGGCTCTATCTTGCACAGGTCCCTTCAAGAACTCACTTCGATCGGCCAATTTGGTATCACGTGGTTGGAAAGGGGCTATTTGATTGGCTGAATACAGCGAAATTGGATGATTTTCGTGTGCATTAGCAACCAGTAAGGATTTGAGCTGTATGCTAGATTTTGGAAGATTCTTTGTCCAAAAGTTTGTCACATCGACAATTTTTGCACTTTACTTTATGTATGGGATACCGCAACAAACCAATTCTAAACATAAAGCACCTCAAATCGATGTTTCATCATCGTAAGGTTGTAGAGAAAACTTACCAGTGCCAAAGAACAGTATTCCTTCTGTGTGTTGCTTGAAGATTCCTTTACTTTGACACTCAAAATCTGCTTTTAAGGGCCAAATATTCAAAGGATTTCACCACGGCAATCCTCGCAGCTTCTTTCTAAGTAAATTTTGATGAGCGTGGACGGGAAGCTGAAGAGAGGGAGGCTAATGTTGGGAACGCGGTTGAATGTACACTCATTACACAAGTCCCTTTAGCTTTTGCTGGTTGTTACCGTTGCTGTGTTGTTGTCACTTGTAGCAACAAGTCAGTCATGTCGTCGTGAGCAGAGGTGAGCAGGGGTCTTTCGGAATGAGTCATGAGTCCATTTGTAATGATATCCTGACCTGTTTTAATCCCATTTCTACTCTTTCCATACCTCTGAAACTACTTTGACAAAACAGGAAATTATAAAGGATTTAGAGATCATGCAGTAGAGCAGGGCATTGTCTGAGGATCTAAAGGGTATGACCCAAAAAAGTTTCCAGATGCTGCGCCTAAGCTCCTCGTACTTCATGCTCAAGATTTTACTACTGCATTTGCCTGCACTTCATGCTCTGTTGTAATACAGTGAAAATTTCCGCTGGCTCCACCCTTGTTAAAATTGATTGCCCTCGCTAGCATTGGTTTAAAGTTATGGAGAAGGATAAGATCAAAAAGGGAAACTTGAAACTTGTGTCCTCTCTGTCGTCAAGGCTCGTGCCTTGCCGAACATGGTAGAAATAGGAACACTTTTGACAGAACCAACATCCTTGATGGTATAATTGAAATTAAAATACAAGCAAACAATTGCTGTTAAGCATCATGCTGAAGCGTAGACATCAACCAAACCATACCTGCTCCCAAAGCTAATCAAAAACCCACCATCCCACATACAATAAATGTAATAAGCAGATTAGTTAAATAATTAGATGACGCATAATTGACCTATATCTGTCCATTATCCCCAGTTTTCAAGGTACAAATATCTGTTGTATGTTGTAACATTTCAAATAGAACATAAGTGAAATGAATTATATATGGATTTATAGAATGAATGGAATACATTTTTCCATCAAAATTGCAAGTTATACTAGAATCTTTATTCCAGGTTCCAAAGAACTCATAGTCCCATTTATTCAAGTGCACTGCTGATCAAGCAGATACTGATAGGAATTTCATCATGACCTACATCTGTACAGGGGTTTCTAGCAGGCAGGCAAATTAATGATACACTCTTTTTGCTTTTTAACCCCATATCAATGTATCATAGAGCATCTCAAATAAACTTTTGCATCCATGGGCAAGCTAAAAGAGCATCTTATTGGAACAAAGGAACAACAAGTCGTAAAATACACTCAGTTTTCAGTTTTACCCAATGGTAGTCTCTTCGCTTTCTTGACCCATTAAACCCCTACAATTTATACTTCCCCCCAAATGTTTGAGACTGGCAGTGCATGTCAAAATGGCTCACAGCTGCATCAGGTATCATCACAAGTCACCATTTAAAAGTAATCTTGCAGAAAACGTAAGAAACAGGCTAATGTCATGTATTTTGACCTTCAACACACTGATATTTTGAAAACGCCCCCTAATCGCCCAAGCAAGATCCGGATTCGTATTCTATGCAAAAAGTTTAGTTTGAAAAAGTTGGTCTGGTAAATTGCCAGCTTGGGTGATAATAATGCTCCCCCTCCAGCCTCTGCTCCATAGCATCAAGCCAGCTATAAAACAACAGCCGAGAATCACAGTGTTAACTCTTGTACACTCACCATGATCTTTCAGCTTATCTATAGCTGCTGGGCCAGTTATTGCCTTAGGCCTATCTACTGGGACTCAGTAAAGTTAAATGTACACTCACATGTTTTGTTCATTGAATGGTTGTGTTTGCTAAGGAGGTAGTCTAGCACCGCATTATGCTCCAGCTTATGAAAGTTGCGGAAACAGATCTTATGATGAATTAATAATAATATTCGTAATATTCGTATCTGCCCTAGTGCCTGAGCTAACAGCTCAGTTAACGTATGAATACGCTATACTAGGTTTATGTTAGCTACTACAAACAGTATCACATGAAATTACCTCAGCAAAGGGGGGGGAGTCTATCCAAGCACAGGCAGACATTTAGCTGACTCATTCTCAAACGAGAAAGAGAGCAATGCCCTCGAATTTCAAAAGTACCTTTAAAGTACCAGTAAAGTACCATTACCTTTCGAATTAATAATAATAATAATAATAATAATAATAATAATAATAATAATAATAATAATAATAATAATAATAATAATAATAATAATAATAATAATAATAATAATAATAATACATTTATTTATAGTTGGCTAAAAAAGGAATAGTTTAACAAACTAATAAATGCCAACTGGTCGTACCTATTTACAATTTCTTTCATCTACATATCAAACAATTACATTTGGATCCCGTCCAGTCTTCGATATTATTTTTAAAATGACTGACGCTATTTGCAGATTTTATTTTGTCAGGGAGTGTGTTCCAAAGTATGCTTCCTCTAAATGCCAATGAATCATTCCCGTATCTCAAAGTCCTCGTATCTGGAAGTTGGACGAGATCCTTTACTCTGAGATTATACTTTACGGGTTTACGTTTGAAGAAGTCCCACAAGAAGGTGGGATTGCCAGAGGTTAAGCACTTGTAGACCTCCAGCATTGGCTTTTGCAAGTTTCTTGTATGCATCGTGCATTCACCTCTCTTATGAAGGAGTTCCTCAAACGTAGACTCATAGTCATCTAACAGCACTCTCAGGGCACGTTTATGAAGTCTGTTTATATCATCATTTGATGTTTTCCCACAGAACATCCAGATCAATGGGCAGTAATTGAAATTGGACAGTATAAAAGAATTGTATAACATTGTGCTCTTCTCATATTCAAGATTTGGAGCAATCCTAGAAAAGACTCTGACTTTGTTTGACGTCTTTTTGCATATTGACTTTACATGCTCCTTGAAGTTTAGTTTGGAGTCAATTGTAATACCCAATAGTTTCACACTGTCAGTCATCTGAACGACATTTCCACTTATGTCAATACACAGTTTGAGATCGTCTTTTAGGCCAAGGAACATTAGCTGAAATTTCTCAGGATTTGCAACCATCTCGTTGTCTTGGTACCAATCTATAGCAATTTTCATGTCCTTCTCGATGTTTGAAACGACGGAATCTAGACTTTGCCCGCATGCATAGATCGTATTGTCATCCGCAAAATTGCATACCTGAGAGTGCTGTATGTTGTAGAAGAAATCATTTATGAATAAATTAAATAGGAAGGGTCCCAAAACAGACCCCTGTGGAGCACCTGATTTGATTTCCTGCCAGCTGCTAAAAGTAGAACCTATTCTTACTCGTTGTTTCCTCCCAATAAGGTAGCTGTGTATGAGTTTTAGACTCTCTGTACTGAACCCATAGGCCTCCATCTTAGCAAGAAGGAGGTCATGTGGCAGACAGTCATATGCCTTTGAGAGGTCCATCAGCACCATCCCACATACACCAGACTGATCAATACACCTACGAATTGTTTCAACGACCCTAAAAAGAGCATGTTGGGTGCTGTGTCCCTCTCTAAATCCACAAAGGATATCGGAGAGCTTTGATTCCATAAACGGCACCATTTGCTTTTTCAAGAGTCGTTCAAACACTTTTGAGAAAGAAGATAATACACTGATAGGTCTATAGTTCTTTTTCGTAGTGCTAATTCCATTTTTGAATCCTGGTGAGACATCAGCTAGTTTTAAGGGGTCAGGAAAGGTGCATGATTTGACCATCGAGTTGGCAATGTTAGTTACCTTGTTGAAAGAAAGATCTGAGGTCATTTTTAATATGTGAGTAGGAATATCTCCACTAGTTTTCTTGGTTGTATTAAGGTGGTTGATTTCATCCCATACCTCTGAAAACTCAAAAGCCTGGAAAGCAAATTTGTTTGTTTCGTTAACCCTCTCTTTGATTCGAATAATGCTTGGGTGCTCACTATATCTTAAAACAGCACGATGTACTGGATGCAGTGATGGGTCACTAATTGTCATACAGGGGGCCCTATCAATATCAAGTGTATCTGTTATGTTTACAAAGTATGTATTAAAGCATTCACTGACATCCTCATCATTAGAAAGAAGGACTCCATCCTCAACGAGGGTTATTTTGTCTGCCGTATTTGAACATTTGTCAGACATTAAAGGCTTAAAAGTGCGCCAGAATGCTTTCTCGTTTCCCAAATCCTTTGGATCAAGTTTCTTGTAGAAATCAATTTTTGGAAGCTCTCTTACCATTCCTAGAACAGTTCACAACAGTGTCTTTCCGGTCATTTGGTATCGGTTGTTTGGCGACCTTTTCCAAGAAACTAAACACAGGGAAACAATGGTAGTAAAAAGCCATTTGCATGATTGTATGGCGGCCAACATCAACTAACTACCTAAGTCCCAGTTTCCGCTTCATTCATTGAATTGGATGCCGCCAACTGCGCTTCATCTCTGGGCCTCTGGGCCTGATAATCAAACTCACTGAAAATCCAGCCAAAATCGCCGCAAAAATGGCGCGACCAATCAGATCGCATGACCTTTCAACTACCCCATCGGGACTGCAGACGTGCCTTGATAGAATTGAATCATATTTTTCGAAATGGAACCTTGAAGTCAATCTTAAAAAAAGCAATGTTGTTGTTTTCAACAAAACAGGTAAAATACCTAATGATATGACGTTCTACCTTGCAAAACAAAAACTTGAGTTTACAAACAGGTACAAATACCTTGGCACCCTCATGTCCTCTACAGGATCCTATAGTCCGGCTATTGAAAACCTATGTGAAAAAACTTCTAAAGCATACTTTGCCGTGAGAAACGCCCTTAAAAAAGTTGACTTTGATACACAGGGCCGTCGCGATAGGGGGGTGTAGGGGGTGTGACACCCCCCTGGAAAAGTGAGTTGTCGGCAAATCAAGCTTGAGGCATAGTATTTTCGGCAAATTCCATCCAAAAGTGAAAAGCCCCAATTCAGCTATTATATTCTTCGGAGTATTGACGCACGAGGATAGGATCACGAATCACGGAAATCAAATGCTAAATATCACGCTTAACGTTTAAGAAATATAGCATTCTCACGTTTTACGAAAATGAACCCTGGCTTTTAACGTTTAACGAGAAAAGACTGGACTCAGCTTTGAAATCGCGAGATATGACCGATAAATCTCTGAACTTTGCTAGTGAGAATACGAAGTTACGCTGACATGTATCTTCCATTGTTTTACGTTACTTTTTCCTTATATTTTGGTTTGCTAATTTTATGTCCCCGTATTTACGTACTGCAAGCATCAAATATCGTCTCCGTTATCATCCTATTTAATTTTTTACCAATTCTTTATGTTGTCGTTGACTGATGATACCACGATGATAGAGTAATCGAGCAACAAAGTATAGTTTTGTGCGTTAGCTAGCTGTTTTAGCAGAAAGCGATGGGAAAAGAAGGTTGCACACTGGCTAAAAAAGTGGCTGACTTGCTATTTTCACCTTGAAAACGTTATGATGGATTTTTTCCCATTTCTTATGTAATAGGGCGTTGCCCATGTTTTCTGAGAGTCTCAATGGCGTTGACACAAAAAATTTCCTGGGGGCTGCGCCACCAGACCCCCCTTTATTCCTTAGGGGTTGATATACACTTGAAATGTGCGATCGCGTTGCTTTCTCACCAAGTTTAATCCAAAAATTGATTCTTCTGGAGAAAAAAAGGTAACCTGCTATATGATATGTTAGCAAACGCCATTTTTTCAACGATCATACGTTTCAAAAAGTGGCTTTCATTTCATTGAAGATTTATCAAATCACAGTAAGGTCGACTTTTAAATGACCGCGCCCAATGACCACACCCCTTGTCGGCAAATTTAAGCTTCACACCCCCCTCCAGTGACTTCTCTCACGACGGCCCTGTTGATACAAATATTACTTTAAAGATATTTGACTCAGTCCTCAAACCTATTTTAACATACAATAGTGAAATCTGGTCGCAGCTTAACTCTCGACAGTTCAAAGTTCTAAACAAGCTGAATAGTCAGTACGAACGTACTAAGTTTATATTTGAATCCCTCTTTAGGGACAGCGAAACCCAGCATTTAAAAATATGCAAAAGTATTCTTGGTGTGAACAGAAGTTGTTCAAATTTAGCAGTATTAGGAGAACTCGGAAGATTGCCGGTAGTAACCTACTGCCTTGAAAAACAATGTCTTTCTTTTATCGTCTAATTAATATGCCTGGGGAAAACCTTGTCAAACGAACTTTCAATGACAGCTGTCAGTTGCAAAAAAATGGCCATTTCAGCTGGGTTAATTCTTGTTGTCTATACCTTGAAGTACTTGGAATGGATTCAAACCCTAGCAAGTTAAAAAATATGAGACCAAAACAGTTTAAGTTCCTCGTAAACAGGGCCCTAAGAAATAGCTTCGAGCATTATTGGACGGATGGAATCAAGTCAATTTTTGGTCAATCGAACAAAGGAGGTAATAAGCTGAGAACTTATGCAACATTTAAGGGGCACTTTAAACGGGAATCCTATAGTAAGTTGACTGACAAGTCGCTCAGAAGGTGCTTTGCAAAATTTCGGTGCAGCGATCACAGACAACGCATTGAGGTCGGTCGGAGAGAAAATTTGCAAGTCGAGGACAGAAAGTGCCTTATGTGTAATGAAAACACTGTTGAAGATGAACAACATTTCATGACTTCCTGTCCCAAATACTACAGTTTACGAACGGAACTGTACGAGAAAATTGAAAAGTCTGTCAAAAACTTTGAGCTTCTCACTCCGAAACAAAAATTTATTTTTTTGATGTCATGTGAGAATCTGCAGATAATCAGATGGGTAGCTTATTATATAAAGGATGCTACTGAAATACGTTCAGAGAATGATGTCAACCCCACATGACCTGGTTAACAACCCATTTCCTGTAAATATAGAGTTGAATATGAACACCATTATAGTTAATATTAGTCTTATGCATTTGATATTCGTTTACTTCTTTGATATTAGTTTAGTTTATTCAGTTAAGTTGTAATCCATTTGTTTTGTTATGTTATGTTAGTATAACGACGCTCCTGTAAAGCGTAGCAATGTTATTATATAAAATTGAAATTGAAATTGAAAAATCGGGAGCACTTGGGAGTATTCTGGCAAAGAAAGAACAACAACGCAGATCAAAAGACATGCTTGATAATTTGCCGACCATGAACGCCCGTTTTATGTGTATTCCGAGGAACCGGAGTCATTACAAGGCTGGCCTCAACTAGCCTCAACTGGCCGATTTTCGAATAGCTTGATGGTGAGTCGTACTTATAAGGAGCGCAACTACGACATGTAGGTAAGGTAATCAGTCTAACATCAAGTCAAAAAAGTTGAGTTAACCTTCACTATTAGTCACTTTTACAGTATTATTAGAGATTTGATTCGAATTCATGAGTTTACAGAGACCTGGAAATGGAATAAGGATACATTGAAAGAAGAGGAGAAACATGTACTGTATATTGGACAAAGAAACACCTCGTTTTGGTCCTTGCGCCTAATTTGACATAAGCTGATGCTGGGCATGGCCGTGGCTGGCCGTGGTAATGAAACTGAAAACAAACTGGACATGAAATACTGGCATTCCCACTTTGATTGACTACAAATCTTTTGATGCTACAACTGATTATTATTATCAATTATTGCGATCTAAAGATTATGAATAGAAAGATGATTGCTTCAAATGTACAAGTTATGCTCTGTGAGTGGCACTAGGCCTACTCCTACTGGATCTGTTCCCTGAACTGAAGTAGCACGACTGATTTCGAGCAGTCTATTACTCTTGTTCTCAACAAGGAAATGATGACAGTATAAATACTTTTAGGGTAAGCCAGGGTAATTTGGGACAATTTTGTCATTTTTGAGGTATGACTGCTTTGTTGCATATTTAAATATCATCTTTTTATAGACATTTGAGTGGTAAATAATTGATATTGAGTAAAAGATTCTCTTAATTCATGTTGTTGCTGATATATTAGCGCGTAAATGATGCTGTCCCACCCCTAGATGGGGTAATTTGGGACAGCACTGAGTTTCACCTGCAAATGATACATATTCAAACCTAATGGCAAATTCGGATAAGAAAATAGGTGTATCTGCCACAGTTCACTCCAATTTCATCAAAAATGGCCGCTTTCATAAATGTATGGTAAAGTAGCCATAATCAAATCAATGCTTCAAAATATCAAAAAAGTACTCAACATCAATGCAAATGTTGAAAAACTTGCTTGAAAGAATAAATGATTGCAATAAGTGATATAACTATGCAATTTTAAGCAATGTCCCAAATTACCCCCGGGGTTGTCCCAAAGTTCCCTTGTCCCAAATTACCCCGGTTTACCCTACATGAGGAGAGTACAGTGCTGCATGTAAATTCTATTCATTCATTCTGGACTAAACTTTTCAAGCTTTGGGAATTTCCCAAGAATTCTTAGGCATTGGAAAACCATGTCAAATGCCAGCGTGTACAAAGATTTGTGCTGTACCTGCTTAACCACATACACTTAATACAGTGTTAGCACTGATGCACTCATTCTTGTTTTTGATGCATTTTTGTGATGTTTAACTCAATGTTAGCCTCATCACTAACAATTGTGAAATTTAACAAATCTACCCTTATTTTATAAATTCACTGACTGACTTTTCAAAAAATTATCATTTTCTAAATCCTAGGCCCTAGGATTTTGCTAATTTTGCACCCTTTCTCAGTGAATTTATGGACACGTGCGGTTTTATATTTTGCACAGAACTGCTGCTGCCAGGAATTTTGTCCATTTTAGTACTAAAACTTTCTCAATAGGTTTCTTATTTTTTGAATGCAGAATTAATAATGTGGTCACTAACACTGCTGCAGATACATCTCTTGATATTGAAACCGCCACCTTCACATGCCAGTATCTATATATGTACGAAGAGTGGAAGAGATTCTGGGAACACACTACGAAAGAAGTAAGTGGTGCAAAAAAACAATGTTTACTTCAAAGAAACACGGAAATTAACATAACAAACGTTTGAATTCCTCATATTCAGACAGTCCGCAAAATCGTTGTCCGCAGTTTAGATTTTTCCAATGTGAATATCTAAAACACGGAGAAAAAAACTGCAGATGAGTTCTTTGCTGGTCCGGAAATCCTGAATGGTTATAACCCCTGTAATGCAGCTAGTAAAAAATTGACAAAGGAATATGATCGAGAATCAATGTGTATTTCTCGATTCTCCTCTTGCTCCAATAACGGCCACCACCACATGCATACTATATCTACGAAGAGTGGAAGAGATTCCGGGAACAGTATTTGTGCAATATCAAAGAGTGGTGCTCAAAGACAACGTTTACTTCTGAAGAACATGGAAAATCAGGTGATGAGCGTTAAAATTCCTTATATTCAAATGGTCTGCGAAGTCGTCGTCCCCATTTTAGATTTTTCCCAATGTGAAAATCTAAAACACAGACAAGAAAACCACAGACCATTGTTCTCATTTCATCTGCATGTCCACGTTGTCCGCGTTTTAGACCTGGCCGTTTGGCACTGTTTGTTTATGAAGGATTACAGTTAGCTGGAGTCTCAAGATATTTGAAAAGATCGAGTAAGAGATGAAGAACATGAAAATGAAATACAAGTTTGCTTTGCGGTTAAATGATTTTGTGAAATGGGTTTCCTAAACAATGATCATCCAGCAAATTCCGCCTAGAGAGCCTTGAGACAAAAGGCAAGAAATTTTGGAATGGCAGGGAAAGTGAAGGAATTTAAAAGGTTTTTGGTCAAGGAAACAAGAAATTTGAATCCAAAGTGAGCATCGGTAGTTGCAGTTAATATCTGCCCTCCCCCCCCCCCTTGGAAGAACACTCATCAAATCAAAGGCCCTGGATTTTTCATGATGAAATGTGTTAGAAAGATCCAGATTTTGTTCTAAAAGTAGAGGAATTTCCAGATTTTTCAATTTTACAGTCAAATTACCCCTATGTTGCCCCTACAGAAGAGTTAGCCAGCAACTTGAAGGTTTGGATTTTTCCTAATTTTTGCCACTCCCCCAGGATTTTGCATCTCAGCAGTTGCATGCCCCTGGGTTTTCAGGGTTTGGTATACCACCGGATTTTCTCTTCCATAGGAGGGGAAGTGATTATGGAAGTGATTGGAGGAAGTGATTGGAGGGGGAGGGGAAAATCCACCGGATTTTCTCTTCCATGCTCACTGCATGACAGACCGCCTTGATATTTGTACTTTTTTTCTTTGTTTTCTGTGTAAAAACCCCTACACAAAATGCCTATTACACCCTGTGTAGTATTCAATGTAGCAGATGCAAATATACATATTCTTTATAAGAAACTAAATTTGGGCCAGTACTGAAAGTCTTTTAAAATTATCAGATTTTGAGTATCCAGAGTTAGGAGTTTCAAAGGTTTCATAACAATCTTCATGTTCACCACAAGTTCTTCCTGAACATTTCAAAACAATGTTTATTGAAAAGCCTGTCCAGTTTGCACATCACTCAAGGACCTTCTGAGCAATAATACAGGGAACATGTGAAAATAGAGTAGAACTTATGTCAAGGAATTCCTTCATCAAAACAAATAGTTTTGGTATTACTAAACGGAGGAAACCCAGAGCCATCCAAAACACACCTCAACCAGCCAGAGCCAGCCAGAATCCAGAGCCAGCCCAGAGCCAGCTATAAGCTTCCTTGTGCAACATTTCCAACAAGCATGGCACAACATGGCGGACTGCTAAATAAAGCTATGAGCTGCGAAGACTGATGGAGTGGCACAGCCCCTATATAGAAACATCAACAAAGATGAGGTACTAATTGATATCATTCTTTCTTGTTAAATTATGATGCATCTTAAGATATTCTTTTTTCGGCTGGTGTAATATGCATAACGCAGGTTGCAGAATGCAGGTTGCAGGTCATGTTTTATGGCCAAGGGCTGCATGGCTGTACCATGGGGCCACCTTCTTGATGACACTAAGCTTTTTTTGTTTCAGGGGGTTTGGTTTCAAAGCTTAACAGTTGATGTAAAAAATTTATGTTCTGTCTATGATATACTTTGTCAAAGTTTCTTGACTTTGCTCACAAAGTCCAACTTTTCGAGCTTGAAGTAGGGCCAACAGAAAAGGGTAGACTTGGGAAAACTTGAAAGTTTCCTCCGAGGAAGCAACTAACACAAGGGCATTTCATTGATTCCCAAAACATTTTCTGGCAAAAATTCTTTTGGTTTTGAGAAAATCCATCAAGATCTTAAAAATTCTTTGCTCTGAAAAAATCTTGACGAATGAGTAAAATTCCCACGGATTTCTCCTCGAACAAACATAACATTTTCATGACAATCCACATTGCCGTTGAGGATACCATTACAATTGCATCATGTTAGTTATGGATATTGAATATGAATAGAATGATGTCACTCATTGATTCCCCATTGATTTGATTGTCATCAAATCTGAGTCAGAGGCAATTAATCACTTGCAACCAAGCAACTTAATTCATTATATTGATTTGCTAATCCTGTGGCATGTTCTTTCCACAGGAACAGTAGCTCTTACATACCAACTATATTTGTAATCCCCCTGACACAGAAATGTTAGCCTTCTTCTTGGTGACAGCCTCTTGATACAGCCATGCAGCCCTTGGCCATAAAACATGACCTGCAACCTGTATTATGCAACCTGCGTTATGCAGATTACACCAGCTGTTATTTTTTGGACTTTCACCATGCAGGCTGCTTGGCGCTTAGGCCCACAGCCTACACAGCCTATCCTTACGACATTTTACTCAAATCAAATTTCAGGAAGAAGCATCATCATTTGATGAGTGACCTCAGTTACACTTGATCTTCTTGATTGAATTTAATATTCGGACGTGCCGTACCAGGGGGCATACCCATCACTTGCCCATCTGCTTTATTTAGGGATACTTGCCATAGCTAATGTTAGCAATTTATTGCTGATGACAAACGTTCGTAAAAAAGAATTTAGCTCTGTTGTCACAATTTTTCTGGAAAATTTTGCCCTGTTTTATGGGTCGTTGCAAAATTTGCCCTGGTTATGGGGCCATATTGTTTTAATGAATTCTCAAAGGCACTCAACTGCCAAACTCCTAGAAGAGTCCCCCGGCCATGCTATTTTAAAATGTTGCGCAAGGTAGCTTTTAGCTGGCTCTGGTGGCTCTGGATGGCTCTCAGGTGTGTTTTGGATGGTTCTGGCTAGCTCTGGGTGGCTCTGAGTGATTCCGCTGTTTAATACTGAAATAGTTTTTCAAATTATATTTTCCCACAACTGGAGTCACCTACTTTTTTGGCTATCTGAGAGCTGAGTTTCTTATAGCCAGTTTCTTAAGGACAAGTTTTTTTGAATAGCAGAAAACTGCCATTTTTGACTATCTAAATTAAATTTCGTCTTTCCTTTTTCAAGTGTCAGCAGGATTCCGGTTCAAAGGAGAAAACATCAAATTTCTAGTTCCTTTTTCTCCATGATTCTATGATGCTTTGTTTTTGTAACACAACGGGTCCTTAAGAGTTTTGGAGACATTAGGTCATTGTGTTTTAGGGACTGTTGCTCTTGAGGTACTTCCCTCTACTTGGACAATGAGAAAGAATTGACAAATCGTTGTGGGTACAGGAATGCTGCAAATGTGAGGAGGAAAGCTGCATTACTTTCAAAAACTATCCTAAGAACCTCTTGGCAACGAAGATGCTCATAGACTGGTCATTTCTAACTAAAAAAACTGCTCTTCGGGTCTTCAGCGTTAACGAAGGTATCATGTTAAGTATTGATTTAGGTTTTACTTTATCCTTGTTGGAGAGGAGCACCTAATATGAGCGAAATCCTAAATTGACTCATATCTCACAAAGTGCTCTAAAATCTCATTTTTGTCTGCTTTTGTCTGGTTGGATCTGTCAAAATGCATACTCGACCAAAGTTTCATGTAATTTCATCACGTTTTGCTCCTCTGGAGCTCATTTTTGTGATTTTTCGACTTTCAAAATGGCGGATTTTCTGCCAGTCAAAAAAGATGTCCTTATAACGTGTACTTCACTTGATCACGGACTTAACTCGAAACGTGGTGAATTTATTATTTTCTGTTCCAAGTACAATTCAGTTTATTTCAAATGTTCTCTTCGCTTTTTTATAAGAAACTGCTTCTAAGAAACTCAGACTCTCAGTTCGCGTAAAAGTTAGGAAACTGTTGCATTTTGTCTTTGTTCTCACTTCTTTCCTCTATATTACTCAGAAAGTACTTGAGTAATTTATTTCTAAACCTGTATGTCAAAACATCCTGTTTGGAAATGCTAAGCACGGGTGGTGTGGGGGGGGGGTACAGATATTTTAAAGGGAATCGACATAGGTAAAAGCTGGCCCGGGCCAGGTTAAAAATATAATCTATTGAATTTGATAATTTCAACACGTGTGGCTTCATTGTGGAGCCAAAGAAACAATGATGGATGCGTAGGCGTTTTCTATAGCCTATTTATAGCAGCTACGAGATATAGCCATGTCTATTCCCTTTAAGAAACTCTTAGTACTGTGGCTGAAATCCTTAAATTCTTATAAAAAAATTACCTGCAATATGTTTGGTGGCAAAAGTGTCCTAAACTTTGAAAGACTGCCGGTCTCGGACCTTCGTTTCTTGTGCAAATTGACTGTATCTCTCTTCGGTTACTTCACAAAACACCAATCAGATGCCGTACGAATCGAAAAATGTCTTTGGCCTTGTCCTGGGGCATCTCTCCAAAGAATATTATTCTAACGGAAATCGTCACCTCACATACTGAGGAT